>CM074119.1:58509094-61009094 GCA_037177725.1 Cyamopsis tetragonoloba
GATAAACAGCTAAGAGGAAGGACCATACCTTTGGTCAAAGCCATCTGGGATAGTTCAAATCCAACCGATGCCATATGAGAATTAGAAAATCAAATGAGAGAATCTTATCTGTATCTGTTTACATAAGGTAAGTCATTTTTGGGGACAAAAATTGTTATTTGTTGGGGAGAATTGTAACATCTTGATTTTTTTTGTTTAAAAAATAAATAAATAATAATAATAAAATAGAAAGTGGGATATTTGGTGGCAAGTGACGCATAACCAATACACATTTTATAAAAATATTTATAATAAAGAAAAGAAGATGAAGTTGGTGAAAGTGGCACAAGCCACTAATGTTTTTATAATAAAAAACATTATAGAGGTACTAGTTACACAGCTGCACTATCAATTTTATATATATATATATATATATATACATGCACTACAAGAAAACCGCACGTTTGCGACAATTGTTTTTCGGTGGTTGCCTCCAAGCGTCAAAAAATTCTAAATTTTCGGTTGTTTATTTGACGGTTCCCTGCACCGTCAGAAATTACTTGCATTTTGCGGCGGTTATCTTTTGTTTTTTGGCGGTTAGCGCGCACCAGTAAACAACTTTTAAAAAACTTAAAGTTTTGGTTTCTTATGTGGCGGCCCATGACCGTCAAAAAACTCCTTTAGCTATTACGTGAAGAAAAAAAAAGCGCTCCAATCTATTTTCCATTCTCCCGCTCTAAACAAATAAAGAAAAGAAAGAGTGCCTCAAAGAAAAGGAAAAGACGCACTCTTAAGAAACTGCTCCTTCACGCTGTGTACATACCCAAGTCTGCATTTTTCCTTCGTTGTGCTTCTTCCATCTTGGTGCCTCTTCCACCGCGCTCTGGTCATCGTCCACCGCCGCACTAGTGGTAAACTTTAGGCACGCTCTCTGTTGCGCCCGTTCGTTGCTCCACCGTCTTAGCTCGTTGCTTTGTAATTATACTCAGGTACACAATCGGTCTTAAATTTGTGTTTTTAAGCTGTGAAATCAATTCTTCTGCTATTCCTTGTTCTAAAGTTTTGTGCTTTCCGTTTGGAAATCATGTTTTATCATCAGTGTATTTGGGGTTATGGGATTTTGGGGTTTTTTCGTTTTCTGGGTTCATAACCCCAATACCTAGTATTAGTTGCTTATTTCTCTTGTTATGAATGTTAATTTAATAGATTTTTTCAACTTCTTCAGCCTTTGCTACACTCTTACAGCTCTCCTCTTCCATGTGTGAAGTGTTGAAGCATTAACTCTGAGGGTCTTCTAGGTGAGTAACATGGTTGAACCAAAATTTGTGTCCTGTTTTTATGTTATTTTCAATTAAAATTTTCGCCAAACTATTTTATGGATGCACTTTATGGTTTGAATCTCATGCACATAAGCCTCTCTGTTCTACCACTTTCACACTCATCCAGAATTTATTCAAATTGATGCTTGTTTAGAATTATAGGTTTTAGAGTTTTGGTGCAATAGTATAATAATGGTGATTGAATCCTCTATGTAGAATCTTACGATTTATTGGAACTTGCATGGTCTAGAAGGCCAATGTGTTTCTACAAATTCATTTTAGATTAAATGCATTGCAAGTGGCATAGTTTCTTTTTGGGATAACTTCAAATGTCTATACTCCATACTTTTAATCTGCTATGACTTGTGCTAAAGAACACGTTGGGAGCTAGATAATGAGACAACTAAAATTTTTCCCCCAATAAGAAATGGGATCTAAGGAGTAGAGTTGGCTTTGATTATATTATGATTGCTTTCATTATTTGTTTATGTTCTGACCACATTATTTGTTTCATAACCTCAATAAATACCTCGATGAAGGATGGCCTTGGTTTTGCTTTTTGATGGGATCATTAAACATTTGCAGGCATATGAAATTGAGTCTATATCCACCCCAAGGATCATAACTAATTACTAAATACACTTAGTCTTAATTTTATTTTGAAGAAATTGAAATACAAAGGACTATAATAGTTATCACATTGTTTTAGTCATGTTTAAATTTTGAGATTTCCTATGATCTTCATGATTAATCAATTGTAACTTGCATGGTATATTATCTAATAAATTAATCAATTCTACATTCCATGTATATTATATTATTTTCATAAAAGCTTTAGCTTGTCCTTGAAACTAAACTTGTTAATGGAAATCTGAGAAGTCATTTGATGGACACTTATATAATGAAAATCCATGATTGAAACAAATATGAGTTGAGTTGATTCTAAAACTAGGATTTGGTATCAGAGTATGGTAATTTTTTAGTGCCTATAGGTTGCTACTAATTTACATTTGCAAAACTATTTTACTATTTCTTCCTTTCTAAATTAATAAATATCCATTTTACTTTGGGTTCTTATTTCTCCCACTGTTGGAAAATGTTTTTTCATTGAGATTAGAAATTGGTATCTATGAACGATATACTTTTGATTATGCACATCTTTAAAGGGTCCTAACTTTGTAAAACTTAATGTGCTCTGTTTAGATTTGAACCTTCTTCACTGTATAGATTTGATCAGGCTATAGTTTCTATGTTTTGTTTTTTTTTCGGGATATTGGTGCTGCTTGCTTATTCTGTTCCAGCATGTTTTCGCTTTCTTTTGCATAGCTGGATTGTTTTGTACTTTATTTTTCAGCACTTCTGGTGCTTTGAGTAATTCAATTTTGCCTATTTAAAAAAAGAATGTGCATTAGTAATGAATGGTTAGTGATAATTAGTATCTCCTTTTTCCTATTTAAAAAAATGTGTATAGGGATCAGAGTATGGTAATTTTTTAGTGCCTATAGGTTGCTACTAATTTACATTTGCAAAATTCTTTCACTATTTCTTCCTTTCTAAATTAAAAATATCCATTTTACTTTGGATTCTTATTTCTCCTTCTGCTGGAAAATGTTTTTTTATTGGGATTAGTAATTGGTATCTATGAACGATATACTTTTGATTATGTACATCTTTTAAGGGTCCATATTTTGTAAAACTTAATGTGCTCTGTCTAGATTTGAACCCTCTTTACTGTATAGATTTGATCACGCTATAGTTTTTTTGTTTTGTTTTTATTTTCGGGATATCGGTGCTGCTTGCTTATTCTGTTCCAGCATGTTTTCGCTTTCCGTTGCATAGCTGGATTGTGTTGTACTTTATTTTGCAGCACTTTTGATGCTTTGAGTAATTCAATTTTTCCTATTGAAAAAAAGAATGTGCATTAGTAATGAATGGCTAGTGATAATTAGTATTTCATTTTTCCTATTTAAAAAAATGTGCGTAGGGATCAGAGTATGGTAATTTTTTAGTGCCTATAGGTTGCTACTGATTTACATTTGCAAAATGCTTTCACTATTTCTTCCTTTCTAAATTAATATACCCATTTTACTTTGGGTTCTTATTTCTCCTTCTGCTGGAATATGTTTTTTCATTGGGATTAGTAATTGGTATCTATGAACGATATACTTTTGATTATGCACATCTTTTAAGGATCCTAATTTTGTAAAACTTAATGTGCTCTATCTAGATTTGAACCCTCTTCACTGTGTAGATTTGATCACGCTATAGTTTCTTTGTTTTGTTTTTATTTTCGGGATATCGGTGCTGCTTGCTTATTGTGTTCCAGCTTGTTTTCGCTTTCCGTTGCATAGCTGGATTGTTTTGTACTTTATTTTTCAGCACTTCTGGTGTGCTTTGAGTAATTCAATATTGTCTGTTTAAAAAAATGTGCATTGGTAATGAATAGTTAGTGATAATTAGTATTATGTTTTTTACCTAAAAAAAGAAAGAAGAGAAAGAGATATGAAGTGAAACGTGAAGATTATGCTTCTTTTACATAGTCCGTTGTAGTTAAATATGGCATTATTCTTGATTTCCTCCTTTCTTTCTTAGAACTCACATTCTTTCTCTTTGTTTCTCAGATAGGGGTACACAAATAACTCCTCTTTCACTTGCTTTGTGTGACGTTTCGGTTCTACTTTAGAAATAGTGCACCACATTGCTTTCTTTTTTGAGGTATGTGTCATTAGTCATTATTGTTTGCTTTTTTTTTTTCTAAAATTTCTCTCTTTCTTTAATTAATTGTTGTTGTTTCTTGACACCGAAAAACATAGCATTGAACTTTTCTTGCATAATTTCTTTAATTAATATTTTATTTCATTATTTTCTTCCACTTTTTTTCCTTAAATCTATTATATTATGTTATTCTTGTAATATGATGATAGAATCTGCATTAGTTTTACGTGTCTATCATTATATAATAATAATTGATAATTGAATGTGATAGCCTTGTTTTACTGTAAACCAAACTTTACTCTAACCATAATCATCTGGTATGAATATTTTTTACGTGATAACTATCAACTATCAGTTTTGCATTTTCATCAATTTGGTACAAAAAAAAAGAACAATATGCTCTTGCTAATGATTAGTTTATAATTTTGTGGATTATTCTTTATTTTTTTCATGAGCTACATGTATGCATGCTTCTTATATCATCAATACATTAAGTAAACGTGCTTCTATATTTTCTTTTTTCAATTGTAGTAGTGGATCTAGAGTTGCCTTAATATATCTCGTATGCTTGATGATGGATAAATCATGGATCACTAAGCCACGGAATACACCTGAGTATCAAAAGGGTTTGGAAGGGTTTTTAGATTTTGCATTCGCACATGCATCTAGTAATGGTAGAATAACATGCCCATGTAGTCATTGCGGGTTTAGATTGATGGAGACTCGTGAAGTAGTATATGATCATTTGATTTGCAACCAGTTTCCACTGACATACACGTTTTGGTTGTGCCTCGGGGAAAGAGAGAATGAAAATCAAAACCCCTCAGATGTTGGTGACGATAATTTGGTTAGTGATGATTACTTATCGAACTAAGGATCAATGCATGATATGATTTATGATGCATTTGGAACCGGTGTTATGCCTGGAATAGGAGTACCCCCGACGTCGCCTGACTCCTTAAATCAAGTTGAAATGGCAGTAGACGAACACAACCAAGCAGACAATGGTCAATCTAATGACTTTGCAGATTTAATTAAGGATTGTAATGAAGAACTGTATGAAGGTTGTGAGAAGTATTCAAAATTGTCTTTCTTACTCAAACTATACCACATTAAGATCCTTTGTCGAATGTTTGATAAAGCGATGTCTATGCTCTTGGAATTATTGCACGATGCTTTTGGTCATGCTAAGATTCCAAATTCATTTTATGAGGCAAAGAAAGTGATCAACAAGCTGGGCCTTAACTATAAGAAGATTCATGCATGTCTGAATGATTGCATGTTGTATTGAAAAGACTATGAAAATATGGAAACATGCAAAGTTTGTCGAGCGTCTAGATGGAAAGAGAATAATAAAAAGGGAAAAAAGCGACCAACGAAGATCTTACGTTATTTTCCTTTAAAACCACGACTTCAAAGGTTGTTTATGTCTTCGAAGACGGCAGATGACATGAGATGGCATGCTGTTGCAAACAGTAACGATGGTAAATTAAGGCACCCTAGGGATTCAAAGGCATGGAAGTCATTCGATAGTAACTTTCCCAACTTTGCATCAGATCCGCGTAGTGTGAGACTTGGCCTAGCTAGCGATGGCTTTAATCCATTTGGTATGATGAGTACTAACTATAGCATTTGGCCAATAGTGCTTATGCCATATAACTTGCCTCCCTGGAAGTGTATGAAACAATCTTCCTTTATTCTTTGAATGATCATTCCCGGTAAGAAAATGCCTGGTAACGATATTGATGTATATTTGCAACCTTTGATACAAGAGTTACAGGAGTTGTGGGATGAAGGGGTGGAAACTTATGATTCATCTAGTAAGCAAATGTTTATGATGCGGGCAGCACTCATGTGGACAATTAGTGATTTTCTAGGGCTTGGCACTCTATCGGGATGGAACACATATACTAGCAAGGCATGTCCATGTTGTAACAATGATGCTAAGAATGAACTTCGTCTTACTCATAGTAAGAAATGGGCCTTTATGGGACACCGCCGTTTTCTTGAGAGGGGACATAGGTTCAGGTTAAGTCGTGCCCGATTTAATGGAGATATTGAATTGCGAAACCCCCCATTGTTGTTATCTGGCTCAGAAATTTTGAAGCAAGTAGAAGATCTTGATGTCACATTTGGTAAGAGTGTAGTGAGTGATATCGGAGGAAAGAGACCACGTGAAAATAATGAAGGAAACAACTCTCAACAATGGAGGAAAAAGAGTATTTTCTTCCAACTTCCGTACTGACACTACAATTTATTGCGTCACAACCTTGATGTGATGCACATTGAGAAAAATGTATGTGACAATGTGTTGTATACAATATTGAATGAGCCAGGAAGGTCAAAAGATCATCTAAATGCCCGAAAGGACTTAGTTTCTATGGGCATAAGACAAGATCTATGGCCAGACGATAAAGAAAGATTCCAACCAGCTTTGTATACAATGCCACTTGCACAAAAGCGCCGATTCCTTAAGATCCTAAAGAATGTGACTTTTCCTGATGGTTATGCCAGTAACATTGCAAGATGTGTTGACCTCAAACAACGCAAAATTTTTGGATTGAAGAGTCATGACTCTCACATTTTAATGGAGCAATTGTTGCCAATCGCAATAAGGAATGTTTTGCCTAATAAGGTTTGCGCGGTGTTGTTAGACTTCTGCTCATTCTTTAAGCACTTGTGTGCGAAAGTGTTAATTCCTAGTGAACTTGACAAGCTTCAAAGGCAAATTGTATTAACATTATGCAATTTAGAGATGTTATTCCCTCCTTCGTTCTTCACTGTGATGGTTCACTTAACTGTTCATTTGGTTGAAGAAGCCAAACAAGGTGGTCCCGTACATTATCGATGGATGTATCCAATGGAGAGGTAAAAGACCTAACTTATAAGATATTTGTAGTGTCCAAGTTTTCTTTTAATGACTTTATTATTTTTATGTAGTGTAGGTACTTAGGACACAAAATCATACGTACGACAAAAAGCCCAACCAGAAGGATCCATAGCTGAGAGTTACATAGCTGAAGAGTGTTTAACCTTTTCGTCAAGGTATATGCATGACATAGAGACAAGGTTTAATCGAGCTAGGCGTGTTGAAGATGGACCCACTGATGGTAACTCCATCCAAAGTGAATCGCTTTTCCCACAAGTTGGACGACATGTAGGACGTGGTGATGATTATTTTGATCTTAACACCTATTGAGGCTCACCAAGCACACCGACACATTTTGTTCAACTGTGAACTTGTTAGTCGGTTTATTGAGTAAGTATTTTATGTTATTAAAATTAATTATCATTCTAGAATACAAGCTTAAGGAGTTTACTTGGTTTTGTTCAATTCTTTAATGTAGGGAGTTTAGAGAGTCAACCAAGAGGAAGTTAAGGAGAAGTTCACAGTCTGAATCAAAGTTACAAAGGACAGTTCATAAGGAATTCGCTTCTTGGTTTCAACTGAGAGTGAGCACACATCATTTTTTTTGTTTGAAAATGTCTAAACTCAATGGTTAATAAAACGGGGTTCTTTGCTTGTAGATTATGAATGACAATGATGAAGTTCATTCAGATGACATAATTTATCTTGCCAAAGGTCCACTTGTTCAAGCGAGGCGATTCAGTGCTTATAATGTTAATGGTGTCAAGTTTCACATTCTAGAACGAGAAAAGGGGATGAAGTCACAAAACAGTGGAGTATTTGGCACATTTGAAACCAGTAGCTATGCTAGCACTAGTGATAATCGTCCAGTACTTGGAGCTGTTCCATACTATGGAAAATTGGTTGATATCATAGAACTAAACTATCATAGTCATTCAAGATAACAATGTTCAAATGTAATTGGGAAAATACAACAACTTCGGCTGGGTTGAAAAAGGATGCTCTTGGATTTGAGCTAGTGAACTTTTCCCACTTAATTCACACGGGAGAATCCGAAGATGATGAACCTTATATTGGAGCTTCAGATGCAAAAATGGTTTATTATGTGGAAGATGAATTTGATGAGGGGTGGTGTGTGCCTGTTCAAATGATACCTAGGGATTTATTTGAAATGGGGGAAGATGATGAAGATATGTTGCCTGACAGTATGCCACATCCAGTAGAAGACTTGGGTGAACTTTTTGTAGAAGATGCTGAGAATATTCCACTAGCAAGGGTTTCTGATGATGACGATAGTGACATCTTACCTGAGAATGAAGACATAGATGGGAATATAGACATATAGCAATAACTACCTATTTTTCCTTTTTTGTTTGTGCCTTTTGTTTGTTTCTCTATTTTGGTCATGAAGTATTGGAATGAGATTTTGTTGCAATTTTTCTATTTTATTTTTGAAGCTCTTTACTGTATTTTGTTTCTATTATGGAAATATTGTATTTATCTTCTTTCTATTTTTTATGACAAAAATTGCTTTCATGTTAAGCAAGATCTTTGGTGTTCTAGATCCCTAAATTCATAGACTAGTAATAATTATATGTAAAAGATTTCAAGCTGTTTGTTACAGGTTGCAAGTATGCCGAGGCCAAGAAAATACATGCAATTTTTGCGGGAATCTACTTCAAACTCACACCCTTCACCCAGTTCCACACCCAATGCTGGACCACAATGTTCTAATCTAAGAGAAGTCCATTCACATATTGATACGCCACAATCAAATACTCATGGAGTGGAGGCACCAATCAATGAATCACCACAAGACGCACAACAATCAACTCAGCCCGAATCACACAAGAAGATACACAACCACCGCCAAAAAATTCAACTCACACTCGACATTATAGTCGTGGTTGGATTGTTGATGTAATAGGTAAATATGATTTCCATACTGTAGTTTTTAATTATATAGACTAGAAGCTTTCTTTAAATCTTACTATTTCATTGTTAATTTTTTTCATCTAAGATGACAAGGGTGTCGTGAAGAAAGAGCCAATGAAAGTGAAGGACATTTGGGGAATGGAGAAAGGTCACAGGATTGTTCTTCAATTCAACCGGTTGGGCCAACCAATAGGTGATGGTGGTGGTATAGTAGCTGGTTTTTTGGGGACTTTGGGAGCTTTAGTAACGTGGTTACCTATTAGTTATGGTGATTGGAAAGTGTTTCCTAAAACTGTCAAAGATAAATGCTACAATGAAATGTTAAAGGTAATATTTCCTAAAAATTACACTTTTCCCTGTTTGCTGCACATTAGTTTTCCATTTAAAAATGCTCACTTAATCACTTGTTGTCATTTGTAGTCGAAGTTTGACTTCGATGATGCTGTAGGTAAGAAATGGATATTGCAACGTCTAGGAAAGTTTTGGAAAGATAATCGTGGTGACCTCTATCATCAATTTTACTACAAGGGCCTGAGTCGAGAACAAAATATTGCAGCCCATCCTCCTTGGATTCCGCAAGAACAATGGGCAACTTTCATTGACTATCGTCAGAGTGCTGAGACATTGGTAATTTTTAAATGTTTTAAACATTTACATATTTAGTGAATTTCTCTAACTTTGCATTCGAATTGTAGAAAATGGTCGAAACAAATAAAGCCAACAGGAAAAAATTGAAAACTCCACATACACCAGGCACAAAAAGCTTCGCACGTAAGAGAAACGAAATGGTAAAAATTGATTGATACATATAGATGTTATAGTTGGAAATTTTTCACTAACTCATACTCAACTTAGGAATCTAAAACGGGTGAACAAATTGGTCTTCTTCATTGAGAACATAAGAAAGTGAGAGATGGTCAATATGTTAGTGAAGAAGCACGTATTATATGTGTAAGTTAATCAATAATATATTTTTTGTTAATTTTTTGAAGACTTTCTATGACTCATTTCATTTTGATTGTAGGAAACTATTACTGTGATTGATGCTCAGGAAGGTTCCTCTCAACCTATTAGTAAACATGATTCCCTTGCCCAAGTTAGTTTCTTCATATCTAGTTAAATTACATAAGAGTTTTTCCTAAATAATAACTTATATCAAATTTCATACGCAGGTTCTTGGACAGGAACACTCTGGGAGAGTTAGGGGGTTAGGCCTTGGTCCCACACCAACTCAAGTCTTCGAACCACAAATTTCTGCTGGTGGTTTGACTAACAATATCAATGGTGGTGTTAGCAGTGAAGTTGTTGAATTAAAGACAGAGCTACAATTGAAAGAAGAGCGAATCAAGGCTTTGGAGAAGGCGTATAAGTCACAAGGAGAACAAGTGAAACTAGTGAAGGCATTTGCTCGGTTCATGTATAATGACATATATGATGGTCAATCACCACCATCGGAATTTGCATCAATTCTACATGATATCGTAAATAGAATTTTTATTGTTTTGTTGCTTAAATTATCTTCTTATGGATAATGAACTTCATATTAAATGTTTTGACCTTTTGTTTTTGCTTATAGGAACCAGATTGTGAAGAAATTCCTTCACTATCATCCAGCTGTGATCCTAACACTTAAAGTTAGTATTTTATTCACTCAGCATTCTCTTTTTTTTTTTTGTTATACGTGACATAAATTTGATAGTGTCAAATTTAGTGATTTGCTTTAACTCTTGTTTGTCATTTGAAAAGGGTAAATAAATCTAAGTAAAAATTGAAATGAATAGTAATTTTTAAACAGGTACACATTGTACGGTGGTTTCAATGATTAAACCATTTTTTTTAATTTTGAGGAGTTGTTGTTTCACTTTATGAACTTTTAGACTTGTTGCTCTTTCATTTTGGTATTGCTTGTAATCATTTGTTCATGACTAGTGCTTGTAAAATCAATTTTTAATTGTTTCACTTTGTGCACTTTTGCTTTTGGATGTGTTCTATTTTTTTCACTTTTTCTGGTTGCTTTTGAAGAGTCATCCTTATGCATCTCTTAGATATAAACTAATAGTGACTTATCCTTTCTTCATTGTAATTTGTGGAATTAGATACCTTATGGTAGTTTAATAAAAAATGTTATTATTAAGTGGTTTAATGATCATAAATCTTGTTGCAGTGTTTGGACTTTGAGATACCTTCAAGGTTATGTAACTTGTTTTTGGATAGGTGTTGTCATAGGATTTGGCAGCTTTTTTTTTTCTGTAGCTGTGTGTAATGTTTTCTGCTGATGTGCTCTGTTCGCTATTTTTAGTCTTTCGTTGTTTTACTCTTTGATGCACTCCTGATGCTTTTAATTTAATTTACTTTTGGTTAATCTTAAAAAAAAAACTTTGAGATACCTTATGGTAGATTTAGATACCTTTTCTTCCCAAAAAAAAAAGAAAAACTTTGATTATAGAGCATGGCAGCTTTTAAAAGCCTTGGAATCCTAGAATTGCCAAGAAGGATTTTAGTGGTTAGGATAAAATTATCAATCGGAATAACTGAATGTTCTTCTAAATTTTAATTTTTTCCAAGTAGCTTTTTTTGTGAAATGAAGGCGCCATTATTGACCCTTTCATGATAGGAATGGATCCCTCTACCTTTCTATTTTGAGTTTATCACTTTTGTTTGGGCATCCATGGCTTGAAGCTTTCTAATTCTTCCATTTGTTAGATGCATATTCCTAAGCCAAAGCCAAGTTTGTATTGTTGTCAGATGATTAAGATGACAAATAGAAGAATTCTAGATTTTCTTATATAATGCAATCTATTTCTAGTGTTTCATTTTACTGATTTTTTTTTCTGGACTGTTGAAGCATTTTGTTAGATGCATATTCCTAGGCCAAAGCCAAGTTTGTATTGTTGTTAGATGATTAAGATGACAAATAGAAAAATTCTAGATTTTCTTATATAATGCAATCTATTTCTAGTGTTTTTTTTTTACTGATTTTTTCTGGACTGTTGAAGCATTTTATAAGATTTGATATGCAATATTCCTAGTGTTTTCTCTGCAAATATTTGAGACCTGAGTTTAGGCATTAACACTAACAGGGAAAATTTTAACTTGAGTTTTAGTCTGAAACTATCTATGCAGTCAATTTTGAGGGATTATTTTTTTACTTGTGCAATTTCACTTTTCCTTAATACTTAAATTTATACCTGTTTTGATTTGTGCATAAAATTGTTTGTCAAATTTTGCAGATTCATTATCCAGGCTTTTGTCTAGGTGAATTCTAGGAAACACACCGAAGACAAGATTTCCCTTGAGTAGTCCAGGAGATCGAAATTTGCATAGGAGCAATGAAAAGCGCACTAAAAGAAACCTCTTTCACTTAAAGCCTCTTTTGGGATACATTAGGCCTTATTTTGATATTTAAGGCTTTTATTTTGGGTTTTATTAGGCCTTATTTTGATGTTTTTAGAGACCTCTTTCACTTAAGCCTTTTTTTTGGGATATATTAGGCCTAATTTTGATATTTAAGGCTTTATTTTGGATTTATTATGCCTTACTTTGATGCTTTTATTGTGACGTAACATACTTTGACATTGATATACATTGGATGATTTAGGCCTTCTGTTAGATATGCTAATTTTGTGAATCATTTGGAAATTAATTTCAATATGAAATTATTTTGTGTTAAATCAAATAGTATTGATATTAATTGATATATAGACGCAAAATGAAATATCTTGATTGTTACATCTGAAGAATTAAAAAATTAATTAACATATTTAAAAACTAAAAAAAGGATACACGGACAAAAGGCCAATAGTGGCGGTTCAAAAAGCGCCAGAAAATGTGACATTTGATCTTCAAGTCACATTCACCGACGGTTACAAGATGCCACAAAAAAGGCGCGCAAACGTTTCCCGACAGTCAACTGCCAGTAAATGACAAAGAAAATAATATGTTTAAATTGTGTTTGCCGGCAGTTTATAATCGTCACTAAATAATAATCAACCGCCACAAAACATTTTCTGATGGTTGTACCAGCGGTTATCTTGTAACTGCTGGAAAATGCTTTGCGACCCTAATGATAACGACAGTTCGCCAACCGTCAAAAATATAATTTACCGTCGGTTGTAACTGCTGGTAAACATCAAAATAACCGCCAGTAAAATATCTATTTCCTGTAGTGATGGTGCCATACCATCACATGGAACACTCCTCCATTCATTCATCATTCTAATTTTTTTGTTCACAATCTCGGCCTATATATAGGCTATCAATTCACACCTTCGATGCACCATTCATTCGCTCAATTCTCTCATTATTCTGTGTGCATATGTACTCAAACGAGTGAATAAAATTATTTGAGTGTTATAATTAATATCAAGTAAGGAGCTTTCCAGGCACTGGTTTTCCAAAGTTATTTGTAGAAGAAATGAAGCAAATACCCCATGTAAGGGGGATGTTAGTATACATGCAAGGGGACTAGTAGCTATATTAGAGGTGTTATATTTGAGAGAAGCCTTAATCTCTCGTTATTATTATATTATATAAATATTATTTATGTAATATTTATGTGATATTATTACTATTACGATTACTCTTTCTATACGTTTATGATTTATTCAAGAAATTATTTAATTGATGATATTTGTTATATTGGGTACTAATAATCCTTGTATGTTAGTTTGCTGTGAAAAGTGAAATTACGGATTCTCCTTATTGGCACTAAATTCACCATGATTGGTGGTAGAGTGTACCGCTGGGGTGTTGCATGCAATTAGCTGGTATGAGATGTGATATGGCATTGTATGGTACTTAGGATGGGTGTTGCATATATATGGCCAAAGAAGATGTGATATGGCACTGTATAGTACCTTGGATTGCGGGCACATACTCCTAATCATGTGTGTGTAATTTATTGAGACTATTCATATATTTGATTTCTACAGAACGGAAGATTAATAAATATTCATTTTAAATGAATGATTTATTAATTAATATTATTTGTGTATGGTTGATTAATAATAATTATGTATTTGATTTCATTGAAAATTATTATTCGTGAAAGATTGATAAATATTTATTTGGATGATTAGTTATTTATTAACTAATATTATTGTGCGTACTTTTAATATAGTTATTATCTCCGTTTAAATTGTGTGTACACTACTCACCCATCTGTGTTTGTGTGACTGTATGAATTATAATATATCATTAGATTAAAACGACCACGTCATGGTCAACGAGGAGCTAGTCGACGTAGATCAATGATACCTACTCGATTGTTATTCTTATCAACCAATTGGATTTAGAAGTTACTGCATGAAGGGAATAATTGAATACACTCACGTGTTCAATATACTATTTTATTTTGTATTAAATAAGTCTAAACTGAGACATTGACATCCTGGTCAAATGAGTATGTTATAACTATTTGATATTTTTGAACTCAGTATGTGTTAATTAAGTATTGGGTGGTAATTATTGATAATTATATTCATGGTCAATAAATTATATCTTTTTATAATAAATATGGTTTTGGTAGTTGGGTGTCACAACGTGCTCACTTCAGCCAGAAACCGTGGTGAGTGGCGAGAGGAAGAAGCGACACTTGACAAAGCGTTTGTAGTTTGATGGTCACCACTAATGAGAAAGGAGTAGAGTTAGGATCTAGCTTCAATTATGGTTATTCTTGCATCACAAACACAAATAAAAATCAAAGTTAGTAAGAATACAAGATAGAAAATGGAATAGAGAAAAATATGGGAAGAAGAGGAATGAGTTGATGCCACTTCTAGCCTAAGCAAGAAGATAAATCCATGGGGCAACCGCCACAAAGGAATTATGATCCATTGATTAGGTCATTGATAGGCAAATGTCATGCTACCAAGTGCACTAGTTCGTTTAATGAGAATAGAAGATGAATAGGGTATCGTCTCCACAGGGACTATGCAAAAGACTACCAAATCCCCAAGGAATTCACTATTTGGACTATAAAAAATATGTTTAAGAAAGTGTTCATACAAAGAAATTAAAAAACAAGCAATAACAAGAGAAAAATCAAGAGTAAGAATGGTTAGGGAATAGGTTCAATTGATCCCTCACTAATGCAACTTCATCTAAGGTTAATAAGTTCCAAACAACAATTGAAGGTAAAGAAGAAACCTAGAAGGAATCACCATGAATCCTCAAGCTCTTGCTCCCACAAGTCTTGAATCTTCAAGGATCTTCCTAATAAGAAAAGAGAGAAAATATGAGGAGAAGGAGAGAAAATCACGCCAAATCGAGTTATGAACCAAAGATTTATCAAAAGAACTAATTTGGACTATATATAGCAGCCCCTACCGCGTGCCCACACTGGATTTGGGCGTGCTCACGCTCAAAACTGCACCTAACAGCTTTTCACAGCACTTGACAGTTTTGAGCCGCAGTTGACAGCTTTTAATAGCACTTGACAACATGTCCAAATCTTCATGTTTTGGCTATTTTGGATGCTTTTCTTGGTTGAATCTTGATCATTTACATCCATTCTTTCTCCTTTTTCATGCTCCTTATGCTTGATTCATCAATCTCTCCAACTCTCAATCCTACAACACAACAAAAACACCAAAACTAAGACAAAAAACATCAAAACTAACACAAAAACTACAAGTTTCTAATAAAAGACTCAAACTACACAAAGATGTGAATTTATATCTAAATGGCCTCTAAAATGGAACTAAACACTAGAAAACACTACAAAAAACCGTAAAATAAACCTCTAAAACATAGATAAGTTGACACTTATCACAACCCCAAACTTATCATTTGCTTGTCCCCAAGCAAACATGAAAATCAAACACAACGGACAAAACAAATTGGCATAGCATCAATCCTATGGTTCATTCAAAACTCATCAAGAACCTAAACACCTTAGAATTATGCATGCATCTCCATTGAAAGTCACATACTCCTTCATGTCACCAAAGCAGATGTCGACAAGATATGATACAAAGCAATCAACTATGAATGTGGCACAAGTCATGTAGAAAAACAATGAACAACAATGCTCACAAGATAAAATGTATGTCACTCAACCCTCAAAGTGTTTGGGCTTAGAATCAATGCACTCAAATCAATTATGTGAGGTGTGCGATCTTTGAATTTGAGATTGCCCTCTAAGTCTCCACCACTAGAAATCACATGCATAGGAAAAATCAAGAGGTCTTCATATGGTTGTAATGGGGCTTAGGTAGGGTAGGTAGAAAATGAAGCGAAACTAGCTAAACCACATATACACATGAATAATGGAATGCATTGAATCCTAGACACTATATGCAAAATTTTGATGAAATGGATAGATGTGATGGAAAAAGGGAAAAACAACAACACACGTGAACACAACTAAAGTACCAACTCTTATTCCTTTCCTTTTCCATCCTTTTCAAAAAAATTCTTTCACTTTCTTTTCCTTTGTTTTTCTCAACAAAAAAAAAAATTCTTTTTCACAATTTTTGAAATTGCCTCTTTTCTGAGTCTTTTTCTTTTTCTTTTGCTTTCTTTTGTTGGTACCTAATGTTACAAAATGGAACACAAGTGGATATGAAGGTGAAAACTGCAAGATGAATGAATGCATATATGATGGTCTACCCTAACAACAACACCCAAACAAACATCAAACACAAAGTGTTGCCCACCCCAAACTTAGAATTTTTACTTGTCCTCAAGTGAAGCTCACAATGCACCCCAAACCAAATACTATAGAATCAACTTCCAAGCAAAAACCATCGGGACCCCAAACTTAGAGAATTGGTACCGATTTTCTAAGAAAAAAAAAACCCCAAAGTTAGAAGAAAACTCTATAACCCAAGTGCATAACCAATGCTCTATGTGTGTACATGGTAGGGACAATTGGTTTTACACTTATTTGGCTTGTAATGAGCTAAATATCAAGAAATGAAGGATAAATCAAGGCTCAAAGGGGCTAGCAATGAATAGTGAAATGGACAAGGCTTACTTTGGCTCAAGGCTAACAACAAAAAAAGTTCCTCTATCATGTCCATCCTAGCATGTGATTAGCAATGTCAACCAAAGGCAAAATCAAATCCAAGAGCACACCTCAACATAATGAACACTCATGACAAGGAACATGTAGGAGGCTCAAAATCCTTACCTAGGTTGCATGATTGTTACACATTGCTAAAGCACATAAAATATGCCACAAACCTAGTATTTTTTTACTATTGCATACATTTGTCAACAAACACTTATCAAACAATCAAGAGCATGCACACTTTACAATGGATCACAAGTGTCAATCCTAAGTGCCTAGGTCACAAGAATCATTCCTACTAGAACCAACAATTGATACCATGCCATGAATAATCACAAGAGAAATCAATAAGTCTGGAAATCTATCAAGTAACCAATCTAATCAAGACCTAGAAAAGAAAAGTTAAGAAAGACTCCCCTTTGAAGATCACTCCTAGCTTCTGGAAGCTTGCAACAAATGTACCCACAATCTTATTGTCCCAAAGGTCAAGGTACCTACAAAACACACAAAGACAAACACAACACACAAAATACAAAGGAAAACTAAAAAGGTTACACTTTATTCATCTAGTTTTCATTTTTTTCTAGTATCATCCTCCATCCTAAGTGGAGATAATGAAATTAGTGAACAATTAGTGAAGTGAAGATGTAGAATGAGTAGAAGAATGAGTGAAATTGCTTGAAATGGAGAAGGATGAGAGTTAGGGTGAGAGTGTGAGTAGAGAAGATGAGAAATATGAGAAATGAGGAGTGGGTTTAAGTGAGGTGTTGCATTTATAGAGTGCTCACGCGTGGGAGGGCATTTGGCTACGCAAGGTAGCGCGTGCCCACGCCATTTTGGTCGTGCTCATGCATGGAGGAGGGTGTAGTTGCTGCCCAAAATTCTTGCCCACGCCCTAGTGGCGTGCTCACGCTAGCAGGCTTGGTCCTTGGGTTGTTTTAGGCGTGTGCCCACGCCCATTTTGGGCGGGCCCACGCCCTACTTCTCGAGGCGAAATTCTCCTCAAGCGTGCTCACCCTTTGATTGAGTGTGCTCACCCTCAAATTAGGCCAACAAATGCTTACTTTGGAGTTCTTATGGTGAGCTTACCTTGCACTTACTTCCTCATTGATTTGTTTGGTCTTCAATACCCTACACCTTAAACTCATTTCATCCAAAGAGTCAAGTATTTCAATCAAAACAAATGATGCTAGGAATGGTACTATCTCTTATTCTTTTTCCTACTTCTACATGTATCTACTTTTACCTAAGCGGGTTGCCTCCCATAAGCGCTTTGTTTAACGTCACTTAGCTTGACATTTTACTCCTCATGGGGGCTTGAAGTTGCAAGCTAGAAACTTGTCAAATGACTTACTACTCGGATCCCATGGAATTGAGACAAATGGAGGATCAAATGAGATCATAGTGGTTTCCTCAAGTAACAAGTTGCTCAATATTGGATCGAGAATTTGTGGTTGGAGGATATAATTGGCACTTTCTTCAAAGAAAGACTTGGAGTGCACATAAAGAACAATAGGTTTAACCTCCAAATTAGCCATGCACTCCTTGTCTTATTTATTTCCCTCAAACTCCATGATATTCTCCTTAACAACACCTTCCTTCAAGGGATCAACCACTTCAACCATCATATAAGGGTGCTTTTCAACTAGAGGCTTCTTTGTCACAAGGATATTGAATGTCACCTCCTCATTTTCCACCATTTCACCTTCCCCATCAATAATCACTTGGTTGGGGCTAGCTATTACTTGTTCCACCTTCTCATCAACACCATTCTCCATAGGAGTATCTTCCACTAAAGGCTCAAACAAGTCCACCAATACACCTTCTTCATCTAATCAATCCCCTTCCTCAACCTCCACATCATAAAGATATTCATCCTCCCCTAGACTCTCTAATACCTTGAGGAACTTTGAAGATTCATTTTCATCCCCTTGCTTTTTCAACTTTGGGGAAAAGGAATGAAACGTAGGGAGATATTTTTTCATAATTAACTTCATCCTCAATTATTTTCTTCTTTGTCTTCTTCTTTGGAAACTCTTCCTTATCAAAATTTCCAATTTGAATAGAAATGGATTTTCTTGATGGCACTTCATATGTAGCATAACCCAAGGGACTTTCTTCATTACATTGTTCCCTTGAGTTTACCATAGTGTCACTTGGAAACACCACTTGAGGTCTTTCGGATAATTTCTTTGACATTTGGCTCAATTGAGTTTCCAAATCCCTTATTGAAGCTTCACGGTTCCTTATTGTGGATTGGTATTCTTCCATGTAAACTTCGGTCTTTTGCATGAACACTACAAGAAAAATAACATTTATCCCCTTTGCACTAGACTATCTACCCCTTTCAGGATAGCCCCTTTGCACTAGATTATCTACCCCATTTTCGGCATCGCTTAGTACTTCAGGTTATCTGCCCCTTTCGAGATAACCCTACATTTTCATCTTTCATGCTTGTCCACTTACCCAGTCTACTTCCGGCGGAACTTAACCCTCTTACTCAACCATTGTTGATGGGGAAAGCATTTCCACATTTTCTTTTTTGTTTGATTTCGCATAACATGTACTTATGCATCAAACTTCATATTCATTTCATATCATTCAAACAAGGATTCTAGAAATCCTATATTCGAATACAAAAATCTCATATTCGAATATTATGTGACAAAAATGTTATATTCAAATATCTATTCAAACATGTCCTTCCACATTCAACACATATTTGAATATACTCACTCTTGCACTTATTTTCCTAAAATAGTTTGAAATCCATTCAAAGTCCAAGTCCCAAATTACAATTTGGAATCTCTTGTTTATACAATTTTATTAATTCATCATGATTCACATTTCCAAGTAATTTCCTAATCGTGCATCATTAACTAGCATGTTTAATCCGTACAAACATTTTTCACATATAGCATACAAATCTCAAAGATACACGAATTCTAAACAAACAATCTCAAACACATGTTCCTATCACATGTTCCTAACACATGTTCCTATCATTTCCTTGGTTTGGGGTTTTTAGGGTTACCTTGAACATCCAGAATCCTTTATCCTTCAGCTCCAATCCAATCTCCAACTCCTTTCTTCAGCACTTCTTATCTCCGAGTCTGAATTTCAACTCTTGGAACCTTAACCAAGAAGTTTGTGAGAAAGGAACCTTTGTGGAAGTCAAGTTCCATATTTATAGACTCAGGGGTCCATATTCGAATATAAGGCTACTGTATTTAGTACCACGCTTCCATATTCGAATATGACTGTTCATATTCGAATATGCACAGTCCATATTCGAATATGACATATCCATATTCGAATATGGTTGTTTATATTCGAATATACATGTCTTTTTTTGTCCCTCTTTTAGCTTCTCTACATACAACTAATCCTCCTTTTCTTTCTTTTGTAAATTGTAATCAAATCCTTAAGTCCTAAGTCTTCTTAATGGATTTTCGGGATGTTACAATAATATATATATGATAAAAAGGAAGTTAAACAGTTAATTTGGTTGTGATTTAAAAGTTTTACTTATTGAGGTCTTTGCTTATAAATCACTAAAACAAAAAATTCTTTTCGTTTTTTGTTAATTTATCTACTTAATATTTTTTTAATTGTCAATTTCTACTATTAGATTATAATTCATATATATGTGGTACTCTATTATGATAGAATCCAAGAATTCTTTTGTGATACAATGAATGTTTATAATATCATGAATTTATATTTTCATCTTAAATGTTAAGAACGCCATGAAGTAAATTAAAATTTCTATATAAAATTTTATCCAATATCCTGTCGTCCTGTCTTATTGG
The DNA here is from genome assembly GCA_037177725.1 of Cyamopsis tetragonoloba. Lineage (NCBI taxonomy): Eukaryota > Viridiplantae > Streptophyta > Magnoliopsida > Fabales > Fabaceae > Cyamopsis > Cyamopsis tetragonoloba. The sequence goes on from CM074119.1 coordinate 58,529,738, forward strand.
AGAAGCTGTTGGAGTATGTTATAAAACATATTACCCATAGAAACTCATCTTCATTTTTTGTTTCTTCGGAGTTTGATTCTATTAGGTTCATGATTGATTCATCTCCCTAATAAGTTTGTCTTCCTTTCTTGTCACTTCCCCTATTTTAATATAACCATTGTTTCTAACACCTCTATGACGGATTCATTTATCCAGTGCTCGTCTTTGTGTCTTGTCTATTTAGGTAGTAATTAGACAAGATAGAAAGATGAGCACTAGGTAGATGAATCTATCATAGAGGTACTAGAAACAATGATAAAATTAAAAGAGGGAAACAGACAAGAAAAGAAGACGAACTTCACTAGGAAGATGAAACAATCATGAAAATATTAGAATTACACTTTTAAGAGACAAGAAAAGAAGACACACTTCACTGGGTGGATAAATAAATCATGACTTATTAGAAATAATGGTAAAATTGAAAGAGGATGATGTGATGCCTTCCACTAATGAGGAATATGATAGTAACATATCATGATAATAAGCTCCCCACCTAAAAGATTTGGTGTGTTGTGCTTAGTTCCGTACCCAAGATATCTCCAAGTATTAAGAAAAGTTAATGTAGTTATATTTTGTTTGTCTTAAACTTTTGTGTTTGTTTCATGTAAAACATATCAAGTTAGTGTCCCCTTAGAGTTCTTATAAATCAAAGTAAGGATGAATTTGTAACTTTTTTAGAGATATGGTCTTTAGAAGATCATGGGGTTCATTTTCTTCAACTTTTGACCAATGCTAAAAGGCAAAGTCAAGCTGTTCGTTGGTTAGTTATCAATTAAAGTTCCTCTAATGTTATTTGCAAGTATGGTACACCCAACAATTGGAATATCTCAACTTGCATCCTATAACACTCACTTATTTGTACTCCTCATAATAGTTATATTTACACAACCACTATTGTTATGAATTTGGAGGGAAAGATTCCTGCCATTGAAATAAGGTAAAATATTCCAATTTAGGGTTCTCACAACACACTGTCAATCATTTATGCTTCTGAGTTACCAGAGACTTGAGAACACAGTGTTGTCCCTTCATTGTCGTCTTCCGTTGCTTCTCGTCATCAATCCCTCTTTTCTAATGGTCGTCGTCTACCATGCAATTGGTCTCTTTTTGTTCGTCCAACACTATCGGTCCCACTTTCAATCAAAGGTTTTACGCTGCTGCATTGTGCCTTGTAGCTAGATGTCAACTGGGTCATAGGATCGTTGCTCAACGTCTAGCTTCCATTTAATGCGATTTTACGAATTGAACATCCATTCTCTATTTAAATATCTATCTCGCTCTCTAAAAGGTTTTCTTTTTTATTTTCCTCCTTAAATCCTGGAGTCTTGGTTAATATTGCTCACTCAATGCTTTCCTTGTACCTCTTTTGTTAATGTTTCTTATTCTTTCATGGAAACCAAAACTCCATTTTTGTTAATTGCCAAATCAAGAAAACAATTTAGCTAAATATCTTATTTGGATGATATCCCATCACTATTTATTATTTTGATAGCTGAAGATTTGGAAGCATCCTATTCAAGCAAGAGAGCTTGGTCACTCATTTGCTTGATGGAGAGGCAAGTGAAGGAGGTACCAATCCTAACCGTCATGACCCTCTTTAGTTACTATCTTTAGATACATAATAGTGTGAAGAGATCTATAATATAATGTGCAAGACCTAGATAAAAAGGTTATTTCAATATGTAACATGCTCAACCGTACACGTGGAGTTGGATCAGCGATTTGTGAAAATCAGAATTAGAATAAAAGGTGAGGCATGCGTTAGTGAAGGATATGCTTGATTTGGAAAAGAACTCTTCTCTCTGGTTTTCCCTTTTCTCTCTGATAATTCTCTCTGTAACCTCCCTCTCTGATATTCTTCCGTTTTGATCATGTTCTCTTTTCTGTCTCATTTAATTCCCTTTTCAATTCTTCTGTAATTGTTTCTTGTTTTGTTATTCCATTATGAGAAACTCGTTGTAATCTTGATCAATTGTTCAATGGAAACTCTGCTTTCGTTTCATTGGTGCTTTCATTGACCTCCATGGCTGTGAGATCGTGGGAATCGCAGCTTCATGGTGGTTTTGCTTCGAACACATCCTCCCAGAAATTAGATCCGTTTTCTCATCTATTTCGCCCTAGGTATTTTGCTGTCGAATTTCCTCATTTTCATGCTCATACTCGAGTAGAGGAATGGATCTTCAAAGCAGAAAAGTTTTTCAGTTATCAATTGACACCAGAAGCAGATCGAGTAAGTGTTGCTGTTTATTATATCGGAGATGATGTGATGCCTTGTTTTCGGATATTGCAATGTCTTTTTCCGATTAATTCCTGGCGTGATCTAGTACTAGTTTTGAAGTCGCACTTTGGGCCTTGTCATTCTGATTGTTCACTCGTGAAGCTCTTCGAAGTGCAACAAACAGATTCAGTTTATGATTATTACCTTCAATTCACATACATTACTGATCGTTCTTCTGGACTTCCGTTGGAGACGCTTGTTAGTTGTTTTGTGTATGGCTTACACGCTTCGATTTGTAAGGATGTAATGGCTCAATCTCCTAATTCTTTGTTGCATGCGCTAGACTGGGCTAGATTCTATGAAGATCGTTATATTCTAAGCTCAAAATCAACACAGACCTCGTTTGTGATAGAAGAAGATGATGCTGTGGTCTCGAATATAGTGGTTGAAAGTTCAGACGGTAAGATGCTTACAACTCAGATTTCGCAATTGAACAACGATGAAGACACCGAAACCGAAAAGACAATTACGATGTCGCAAGCTGTTGACGAGACTGCTTTAACTGCGTTACTATTAAATTCTGAGATTGACAGCTTTGGATTTGAGATGAAAGGATCTGCGATCGAAGGATCTGAATCGGAGATTATTTAGGATGATGGTGACCTTGTGCTATCTTTACATGATGTGGATTCTGGTGTACATCAATCAATTTCCAGAACTGATGCTCAATTGGTAAGTAAGCGTTTGGATGCAAACTCGCTTTATCAGTTACCGGCGTTGTTTCCCGATCACAGTAAGTTGTTACTTAATTCCTCTAGAAGTGGTTTGGTATTGCATTCTAAGGTGCTAGAATTGTTGAAATTGAAATTCTGGAATGATCTTGTTGATGTGGTTATGCTACGACAAATTTATGCTAAGAGAGGCATTTTGTTCTACATTAAGCGTGTGTCTCAATCTTCTAATAGATGCGCAATTGTCTGGCAATATAAGTTTCCTTGGGATCCCGGTGTTCCTTCTGCGCACTACTTGTTTGATGGCTTTCCTAAGCTAGTCATTACTCCTTGTTGCTTTATTGGAATTGATTTTACACTGGTAGCTCATGTGACTGGGTCTGTGGTTGCTTACTCTACTGCTATTAGCAATCTTGACATGCTTGGGGAATGGTTTCACCTTGCCTACTTTGTTTTCCCGATTTCTAGTGCATCCTTATCAGTATCATTGGCTTCAATGCTTGTTGTTAGTTTCGTTTTTGCAATTATAAAAATGAGTCAGAATAATTGTTTGAATAAGATTGAACTTAATTGGATTCACTTTCAATATTCACAAGCAAGTTTGATTCCTTTAAGTCAAGTTTTGGATAAAGTAGTTCTGGATGAATTGTATGGCACTTGGTGTGCTTCTTATCATGCATTATTCTCCAAACTATGCAGTACATCTACAGTTAATTCCAAAACTTGTTTACTGCAAGTCTGTTTTGATGAGACTGAGCCTCATGTTTGCCAAACTCTGGTTGTGGAATTTACTACTGACCATAGAATTATTGTGGAGGGTATGTGGAGGAATAAAGCTACCAAGTTCCCAAAAAGATTCAATATCATACTGTTTGCAATTGATTCATGTGTTAGTTTTCATGATGACCAGCTCATTGTTGTGATATGGCTTGCTAGCAGATGTAAAAGAGTTAATCATTTAGGTGCTACATGCTTTTCTTTTGATAGAGCTAGTAGTGGCTATTATTTCCTAACAGACCTTCAACAGAACCAAAATTTTCATGTGGCTGAAACTATTGCATTTTGGAGAGGCTTTACTTTGCAAAACGTGACAGAAGGAAGATGTTGCTTGCATAGGGACATTAATATGCTTTCTGAACTGGAGTTAGTTGGAATTTTCAGGGGGAATAGTTCTCTCTATGACAATAAGTGGTCTTGTCTTGTCACTGATCAAGCAACTGCTGCTTTTGGGCTTAAAATTCACTGTGAGCACGAATTGTATTTGGGTTATTTACTCTATGGAATCAAAGCTCTAACATTCAAGGCTGGTTTTTACAAATTAGTTCTTGTGACTGCAATTGTCTCTCACCTTGTTAGTATGCATGGAATTTTGAGTCATGCTCATGACCATATCAAAGATTTTGTTATTACCTGTGCCCCAACATTAGTGGAGGGATACAAGAAAGTTATCATGGAAATTATGGAGATATTACTAAGACTAATGAGGATGGATGTGTTATGCTGCAAGTCAGTTCTGTTACATATATTTCTGCATACAGTTGCTGCTCAAGGAAATCAGCCTTCAATTGATGAGTTCCAAGAGGCTTTGGTTGATGTGGCTCATAATTCGACTTGTTGCTTGAACAATAAGCATCTGTTGGGAGGGGCACTACAATTGTCAGACAAAGCTAGCAGCACAATTCATGATATTATTGAAGCTGCTGGAGGTTCCTTCCATGTAATCAATTGCCTTATCAGCGAGAGTTTCAATTCAGAATCATACTCTGCTCTATCAGCTCATACAGAGAATAGATTGGGCACAGTCAAAGCAAGTGGTATCAAGAAGGAATCTGAGTTTTTTGGTCAATCTTATGTATTCGTTTCTATTATCCAAGATTGGAAGAAACGGAAAAAGCATGGAATCGCATTTCATTTCAACCTTGAGGACAAGGTTGTTTTGAAGAGGAGGGTAATGTAACATGCTCAACCGTACACGTGGCGTTGGATCAGCGATTTGTGAAAATCAGAATCAGAATAAAAGGCGAGGCATGCGTTAGTGAAGGATATGCTTGATTTTGAAAAGAACTCTTCTCTCTGGTTTTCCCTTTTCTCTCTGATAATTCTCTCTGTAACCTCCCTCTCTGATATTCTTCCGTTCTGATCATGTTCTCTTTTTTGTCTCATTTAATTCCCTTTTCAATTCTTCTGTAATTGTTTCTTGTTCTGTTATTCCATTACGAGAAACTCGTTGTAATCTTGATCAATTGTTCAATGGAAACTCTGCTTTCGTTTCACAATACTTTTCTATATTGTTAGTTGTTGTTTTACTATGCCAGTTAGCTTTCTTATGCATTAGTTTTCTCTAGTATATTAAAGCATGCGAATTCCTTGTGTTGGGTTGCAAATTGCAAAGGTTGGTGTGGTCTTGTTTGCTTTTGTTTCTACTTTACCTAGTTCCCCTCTTATAATGGTTGACCTAATGGAGTACTTCTTATACTCTACCACTTTCTTCAATAATCTTTGTTCAAATTCAGGCTGTTTGTCAACCTTACATAAAAGAGAAAAAACTTATGCACTTCAATATATTAATGAGCGAAACTCTAGCTTTACAAGCTTGACAGTATGAGGTTTCTAGTATCTCTTCTAAATATTATATATGTATAAAATTAATTCTAAGTTAATATATAATATTGACAATAATATTTTTATGTTGGTAGACAAAATTTCAAGGAAATTCTTTTACAAATAAAGTGATGTTGAAGATTTTTTGGTTGCATTTTAATTATGTTTACTGAAATAGATGTGTCACTTTCTCTTGAAAGATAAAACAACTTTTGAAGTGTCCTTCAATATACTATATCTGTTCCTATTTAATTATAAGGAGAGCAAAAATCACACATATTAAGGAGTGTAATAAACGTTATGGTTTTCTCCAAAATAAATTTTGAACTCTAGAAAATATCTTTTATCTCTAGTTGTTTGATTGTTTAGAAAAAGGTATTGATTAACATCCAATTAAACATAAGGTTAGAATTTATTAAAATATAGTTATTGTTACATCGAAAAAATAGGTGGAAACATCAGTAGGATGAACTTTTTTTTCTCTCTCTCAAATAGTTAAAAAGGAATAGAGGGATTATAAGATAGAAATTTAAAATTGTTAAAATTATAATATTAAAATGCCAACTTTAATAGAGCATGCAAGCTAAGCAACACTCGTTTTTCACACACAAATAAAACTCTAATACACTTATTGACTTGGGCGTCGGCGTCTTTGCAGGTACAACCCCCACCATTGCGGACTCTGCTCAGATGCGCAAAGATCATCTTCCTCTCCAGATGCATTTGCTATTGTGTTTATAATTTAAACCTATCAGGTTAGATCACAACTATCGAGAATCTATAATTAAGTTTTCCATCCCTATCACCATGGCGAATAAAGGGAGGAAAACATGTAGATAACGACTAGAGCGTGCAGAATCAGGGGAAGGAGAGCCCCACAACAACACTCGAAGAAACACGACCAATGATGGAGGTGCGACAACCTTCAACATTGAGGAGGAGTTTCGCAGTTTGCAAGGGTTACTGGATGAGCAAGCCTCTAAGCTGGCTTTGCTATAGAAGGAGTGAGAAGAGCGCTCAAAGGAAAAGGAGGTGTAGTAGTGCCAAAAATCGAATACCAAAGTAACCTTTTCCACTTAATTCTTCTATTTATAGTAATAGATTAATTAAAAATCAAAATTAAATATAATAATCAGTTTAGTTTGCATTATCATATTAATAATAGATCACTAATTATTTCCTATAATATATATTAATTAATTAAATAAAAAATTTTATTACATAAACATAATAATTATAAATAGAATTTAATAAATTATTAGATGTTATAATTATTAACTTTTGAATTTTTGATATTAACGTATTTTTGAAAAACTAAATTATTTATTTTGCACTCAACTTTTTCCTATAGTAATCATTTAAGTAATTTTTTTATTCATAAAAAATCAGGGGTTTTTACTTATTATATTTATATTTATATTTATCTCCTCTCCCTTTTTTTACTCAATCAAATAAAATAAGAAAATTACCTTATTTATCTTTTTTTTTAACTTATACTAAATAATAGGGTATTTAATCTCTAGTTTTTTTAGAGGCAAAAGTGCCTCCACAGGTGTTCAAATTGATGAGCTGCTACTCAAACCAATACTCTATTTAACCTCGAGTTTAAGTCAATCTCTATACTCCTTTATTTTTATTTTTATTTTCTATGACTTTCTAACAAGTTCCTCTTCTATACCAAATGAAATAAATGATGTGGGAATATTTTTTTTAGTTGAGATCCACCAAAAAGCTTTTTCGTGTTCACTATATATTTACATCTCAAAAATGTTTATTTTTTAAATATGTTATATATATTGACAACATCTAACACCATAAACAAATTATTAAAAAAAATTTTATACGTTTATATGAGAATAATTTAGCCTCATTTATCTGTTATTACTCCTTTTTAAATATTTTATAATTTAAAATATACTTTTTAACCAAAGAAATAGTTTAACAAATGTAAATAATATTCTTATAATTAAAAAAAAAAGTCATAGTATGAACGTAACACAGATGCTAATATAATTTATTCACTTTAATAGGTGAGTAACAAGGGATATTCCCGTCGTATAGTCAGTCTAATATTCTCTTGAGATGATATTCAAAGAAAAAAATAACATATAGTTCTTTAAAGAGTTATTTGTTGTAAATTTTTTCCCAAAAAGTTTCTTGTCACCAAATAAGTCTCTTATACCAAATTAATCTCTTCATTAATATTTTGTTCTGTATTGTTAGACGTCCCAAATTGTAAGATGTGTCTCTCAGATTTAAAACGTTACCAAATTAGTTGCTCAAAACAATAAAACACTTTTAAAATAGGTCCTCAAGATATACAAAATGAATAGTTGAACGATCAATTCAATGACAAAAATCTTTTAAGGATCAAATTAGTGACAACCAAATTTTAAAAATTCTAGTTGCTGTCATTTTGTTACCAAAGTGGGTACAAATATTTTTATAGACAAATAAGATAATGTACAAGAGACTTTTGGTTTTGGCCTTCACTACAAACGAAATTGATTTTGAAGAACCGTCAGCAATGAAATTCGAAATAATGGCATGCGAAATTAATTATTTGTAGTGAAAAATCTAAACCAAACTTTAACACTTTAACACTTTAACACTTTAACACTTTAACACTTAGACATAGAAAGGAGTCAATACAAAGGCTTGGTGACAAGAGAAGAGAGAACACAGGTTAACAACCACATACTTCTACACGTGTCCCACACTTGACAAATGCCTAATGGCGACCGAGAAGATGACATGATTTAAAATTGAGACTGTAGCCCTACACTAGCTCTAGTCATCAAACACTAGAAGATCATCACATAAAGGAAAAACACACACTACCCATGGTTCAGATATCACTCCCCGTCGGTCCTTTTTCTCCCAAAGTCACCACTCTTCATTTTTATTTTTTCCCGCCAACGTTTCCTATTTGATTTTCATTTTTTCAAATTCAAACCCGCATTCATACTTCAAACCATTCATAAGTTACCTTCCTAATCAGAATAAAGTTATGAATAAATGTAGTCAAGAAAGAAATAAATTCTTTTATGATAGAAATAAATGCTTTGAAAATTGAATTAAATTCATTAAAATTTGAAATAACTAGTTTTGACTTTGAAAACTTTGCAAAGAAGTATCTGGAACCCTTCTTTGTCCTATTTAAGGCATTGCTTTGCTTTTTGAAATGCACAACCCACACTGTGTGGTTTCCTTTTCTCTTTCTAGTAGTTTCTCTCACTTTTCCTCCCTGTTTCTCTTCTAGAACCTCCTTTTCTCTTCACTCCCTCTCTTATTTGCTTTGTCTCAGGCATCTTTCATAGGTTCGTATTCCTTCTCTCTTTTCTTTTGTTAATCATGTTAGATAATGATTTTTCTAGGTTACTTTTCTCGTTGTGAAGATATGCAGAGTGAGATAAATGACCATAATATATATACGATAGAAGGGAAGTTAAACAGTTAATTTGTTTGTGATTTAAAAGTTTTACTTATTGAGGTCTTTGCTTATGAATCACTAAAACAAAACATTCTTTTAGTTTTTTGTTAATTTGTCAACTTAATATTTTTTTAGTTGTCAATTTTTACTATTAGATTATAATTCATATATATGTGGTACTCTATTATGATAGAATCCAAGAATTCTTTTGTGATACAAGGAATGTTTATAATATCATGAATTTATATTTTCATCTTAAATGTTGAGAATACCATGAAGTAAATTAAAATTTCTATATAAAATTTTAGCCAATATCCTGTCGTCCTGTCTTATTGGAGAAGCTGTTAGAGTATGTTAAAGAACATATTACCACTTGAATTTAAACCATATGAAATTTGGTAGTTTGAAAAACTGAACTCTACATCTGTGTTATTATCGCTAGTGATTTGCCATTGTGCATATGGAAATGGATAATCAATCCCAAGATTTCGTAAAGGGCATTGGTTTAAAGCAAATATCAACTTATACTTATTTTGATTTACGTATAAGAACTCTAAGGATAGTAATTAATTAGAATGTTTCACACATAAGAACCTAGAAATTTAAAACAAGCAAAAAATAAGTATGTTAACTTTTGGTGATACCTGCAAATGTGTTGGATACTGTTTAAGGTGAACCAAGCACAACATGTCAATTTTTTTAGCCTGGGCATTTAATATAATGACATGCTATTTTCATCTGCCTCATTTTTTGGAGCCTCTCATCTGCTTCTTTTAGTTTTGTCATTGAGTCTAATACGTCCACTGACTCATGTACCCGGAGAAACTTATCTTCATTTTTTGTTTCTTCGGAGTTTGATTCTATTACGTTCATGATTGATTCATCTCCCTAGCTAAGTTTGTATTTCTTTCTTGTCACTTCCCCTATTTTAATATAACCATTGTTTGTAACACCTCTTAGACAGATTCATCTATCCCATGCTCATCTTTGTGTCTTGTATATTTAGGTAGTAATTAGACAAGATAAGAAGATGATCCCTAGGTAGATGAATCCATCATAGAGGTGCTAGAAACAATGATAAAATTAAAAGAGGGGAATAGACAAGAAAGGAAGATGAACTTTACTAGGAAGATGAACCAATCATGAAAATATTATAACTACACTTTTAAGAGACAAGAAAAGAAGACACGCTTCATTGGGTGGATGAATCAATCATGACTTAATAGACATAATGGTAAAATTGAAAGAGGATGACGTGATGCCTTCAACTAATGAGGAAGATAATAGTAACATGTTATGATAATAAACTCCCCACCTAAAAGATTTGGTGTGTTGTGCTTATTTTCGTCCCCAAGATATCTGCAAGTATTAAGAAAAGTTAATGTAGTTATATTTTGTTTGTTTTAAATTTTTGTGTTTGTTTCATGTAAAACATTTCAAGTTAGTGTCCCCTTAGAGTTCTTACACATCAAAGTAAGGATGGATTTGTAAGTGTTTTAGAGAAATACTCTTTTGAAGATCATGGGGTTCATTTTCTTCAACTTTTGACCAATGCTAAAAGGCAAAGTCGAGCTGTTGGTTGGTTAGTCATCAATTAAAGTTCACTTAATGTTACTTGCATCCTGTAACACTCATTTATTTGTACTCCCCACAAAAGTTATATTTACATCACCACTATTTTTATGAAATTGGAGGAAAAGCTTCCCGCCATTGGAATAAGGTAAAATATTCCAATTTAGGGTTCTCACAACACACTGTCAATCATTTCTGCTTCTAAGTTATGAGAGACTTAGAACACAATGTTGTCCCTTCGTTGTCGTCTGCCATTGCTTCTTGTCATCAATCCATCTTTTCTAATGGTCGTCGTCTTCCATGCAATTGGTCTCTTTTCGTTCGTCCAACACTATCGGTCCCACATTCAATCAAAGGCTTTACACTGGTGCATTGTGCCTTCTAGCTAGATGTCAAGTGGGTCATAGGGTCATTGCTCACCGTCTAGCTTCCGTTTAATGTGATTTTACAATTTGAACATCCATTCTCTATTTAAATATCTATCTCCCTCTCTTAAAGATTTTCTTTTTTATTTTCCTCCTTAAATCCTGGACTCTTGGTGAATATTGCTCACTCAATACTTTCCTTGTACCTCTTTTTGTTAATGTTTGTGATTCTTCTAAGGAAACCACAACTCCATTTTTGTTAATTGGCAACTCAAGAAAATAATTTAGCTAATTATCTTGTTTGGCTGATATCCCTTCAGTATTTATTATTTTGACAACCGATGATTTGGAAGCATCTTATTCAAGAAAGAGAGTTTGGTAACTCATTTGCTTGATGGACAGGCAATTGAAGGAGATATCAATCCTAACAGTCATGACCCTCTTTAGTTACTATCATTAGAGAGATAATAATTTGAAGAGATCTATAATATAATGTGCAAGACCTAGATAAAAAGGTTATTTTACTTCTTTTCTATATTGTTAGTTGTTGTTTTACTATGTCAGTTAGCTTCCTTACAGATTAGTTTTCTCTAGTATATTAAAGCATGTGAATTCCTTGTGTTCGGTAGCAAATTGCAAAGGTTGGTATTGTCTTGTTTATTTTTGTTTCTACTGTAGCAAAATACTGCCAATTGAAAGCTCTCACCAGTTGGCTGACATCTTTACAAAGCCACTTGAACCTGCACCTTTTCACAGTCTCCTCTTCAAGATTGGAGTATCTAATATATACTCTCTAGCTTGTGGGGGCTATTGGAGAATAATATACCATATTTATTTTTCTGTATATTAGCTTTTATGCTTTTTATCCCTTTTGGATCCATCTTTCGTTTTTTGTGCTTATTGGGCCTATGGCCCCTTTATTTTTGGTTGATGCTTGTTTTATTATTTAAAGCATGCATTTCTGTTGTAACAGATTAAGTTGAATAATACATTTTCATCTTTTCCAAAACACCTAAACTTATGGAGTACTTCTTGTGCTCTACCACTTTCTTCAATAAATTTTGTCTTATAAAAAAAAGATTCAAGTAGTACTTTTTCTTTGGATTCAAAGAAATATATGATTAATACTACGAAGGAAATGAAAGATAGATAGATAGGATAGTAGAGTATTATTGTGCTCCAAAGAAATATAGAGTAAATAACTCTTGTAATGTCTTTACACAATGCACATTCTTTTTCCTTTCTTTATGTTGTATAAACTATAGGGACTTGTTCAGGCTGTTTTTCAATCTTACATAAAAGAGAAAAAAAAATATGCACTTCAATATATTAATGAGGGAATCTGAAGCTTTACAAGCTTGACCGTATGAAGTTGCAAGTAGCTCGTCTAATTATTTTATATGTATAAAAATAATATTGTTATAATATGATATTGACAATATTATTTTTTTGTTGGTAGACAAAATTTTAAGGATATTCTTTTACGAATAAAGTGATGTTGACAATTTTTTCGTTGCTTTTTAATTTGGTTTACTGAAATATATGTATCACTTTATTTTAAAAGTTAAAACTACTTTTGAAATTTCCTTCCATTATACTCTCTCCGATCCTATTTAATTATAAGGAGAGCAAAAATCACACATATTAACGAGTGTAATAAATGTTATGGTTTTCCTCATAACAAATTTTGAACTCTACATAATATCTTTTATCTCTAGTTAATTGATTGGTTAGACAGTGAGATATTGATTAACAACCAATTAAACATAAGGTTAGAATTGTTAAAAATACAGTTATTGTTACATTGAAAATATAAGTAGAAAGATTAATAGGATGAAATATTTTTTTCTCTCTCGACAGGAATGGGGGGAGTATTAGATTATGAAACTATAACAATTTAAAATTTATAAAATAATAATATTAAAATACCAACGTTAATAGAGCATCCTGTTAGATAAGGGCCTCTATGCTATAAAACTTTTTCGCAAATATTTCACAAACAATAGCATTGTATTTCAGTTAATATATGAGATTGAATGAGGATAAATATGAATGCCAAAACCACTAAGAAATACACAAAGAAAAAGTTAAGGGATAGAGAGAATAACACCAAGCTTTATACTGGTTTAACCACAAAGCTTCCTTGTGGCCTACGTCCAGTCTTCGAATCACCGCCGCGTGAAAACTATTTTATTTGCTTCAACAAATTACAAGCTAAGTGCACCCTTCGGAATTGGATACCTCACCAATTGCAAGGACCTCAAACTAGGGATACCTCACCCTAACTCTAACCTTGAAAGATACCACACCTTCAATAACCAAGAAGGATACCTCACCTTCACTCAATAATACAAGTTTAGATTTACAAATAGGAAACTATCAAAAGAGTAAATGATACAACTTTAAGCAATAAGAATATTTGATTGAAGACTCTTTGTATGATGAAACAAACAAGGTTAAGGAGTGACAAAGAAAGCTTTAAGCAAAGCACAAGACCCTTGATTAAGAAAGTTGATCATAAAAGCTCTTTTCTGCTTAATAATACACTTGCTAGGGTGTACTATGAATTTCGTTAAAAGCCCTTTTTATAGACAACAGAATGGTAGATGAAAATACGCAACAGATCATTAACATATTTGAATATGAATAAGATACTTTCATATTCGAATATCTATTCGAATATAGAATTTCTGCCATTAAAATTTGAATCTCAAGGGTTTCAGATTCGAATATATATTCGAATATGGAAGATCCATATTCGAATATGTATTCGAATATTGTGATTCTGGAAAGTGGAGATGCCAAGGCAGAACATCATATTCGAATATGTATTCGAATATAGTAAGCCATATTCAAATATATATTCAAATATACTAATTCTGGAAAATGGAGAAACCAAGGCAATACATGATATTCGAATATGTATTCGAATATAGCAAGCCATATTCGAATATACATTCAAATATACTGGTCACAATTTACAATTTTTAATTCCAAAACCTAAATATTCGAATATACCTTAAAAAAGACTTTTTATAATGGAAACCAAGGTTAAGTTCATCTTTACAAACATCAAGAAAAATCTTTTCTATAGAGAAAACATTTCTAACAAGGTCTTTAACATTTTCTGAAAAACTGTTTAATTGAAAACGTGTTTGATTCCTTTTAAAAAGCCGTAATCAAATTTGCATTTAAGCATAAATTAAATCCTATATACCCTTGTTGTTGCAATCTTATTTGCCGCGCTTGATCGCTTGATTTGCCATTCAATGCTTGATTCTCGGTTTGTTGTGGAATCATCGAAACTCCAGTCTTAGAGCATTTAGAGCATTTGCATCCACATAATCCCCATTTTTGATGATGACAAACAACAAACGAAATGCTTAATCAGTATATTAGATAATTTGGAGCGCAGAACATTTATAGGTGTGTAGTATATAGAGACTCCCCCTTACTTATGGAATTTAACTCCCCCTGTCAATATGCATATAACGGAGATAGATTCTCAATCAGTAAGCAACAACAATTTTTAAAGATAGGATTTAATCTTCAAGCATATTCATGGACACAGATAGACCCATATATATAAAGCAGATTTTTTTAACATAATAGAGCAGAATTTGAATTTTCAAATTTTTCAGTTCAGCAGCGATTCTCCCCCTTTTGTCATCATTAAAAAAATATATAAGAAATTGGATAAGTAACCATTCTGAAAAAAATTCGCGGAAAATTTTGAGTTTTGAAAAGAAACACCAAAACAATCCAGCTTTGAAAAAGAAATAACCACGGTGAAGTGAGAAGATCCCAAAATTAATCATAACTAAACTAAGTTAAGGTCACAGATAAACTAAGTAAGGTAAGATGAAAGTTGAGGGAGAAGTCAGAGAGGGCCGGAGGCAGGTGGAGTGCTAAAGAAATCAAAATCCAAGTCGGGACTTTGTTGAGCCCCAAATCCTTGAAGATTTTTACCTCCAAAGTGCTGATGAAAGCCGCTTGCACCACCTTGATCTTCAGGAAAGGTGGATTGAGAGTATTGAGGCATGTAGCTTGAGCTGCTGCGAGCAATTTATTCTCGGAAGGAAGTAATCTCCCCTCGAAGCGAGGTTTCCATCTGTTCACACCTCTGCTCAAAGTACTGGCGCTGCTGCTCAAATCTGTTGTCCATCATCTATGAGATTTGGAGACTGAGCCGCTGGAAGTATGGTGGAAGAGGCTCCTGCTCTAGCTCAGCAAGCTCCTCAAAATCATCTGGAGCAACATAGTTCTCTTTTGGGCGATTGCCTTCAATCCCCAATTCCTGTATATACCAATTGTTGGCAGCATAGACGATTCCAGCACGGTGCAACACTGATTGGCCAATTTCAAAATTCTGACCATCAATGGAGGTGCTATATTCATCTGCCAAATTGATGCGGAAGTGGTGGAGAATGACTATGATCAGAGTGGGATAGGGAAGAGGATTGGTGCCTATTGCCCCCTTCAGCATATGGTCCTAGACAAGCCTTGCCCAATCAACGGGCTTTTGCTTGATGATGGCCCAAAGAAGAAGCCGGTCATCATGGAGGACTTTGGTAAAATTTCCTACGAGGCCAACGAGGACGCGAGCAATGATGAGATGGACAATACGGGAGTCCATAGTCAGTTTGCTGGTGGGAAGATAATCTCCTTGTTTGGAGGTGTGGAAGGTGGCCCGTACATGGCACATAGCCCCAATTGCCTGGATGGGATTGTATTTGGTGGCCCATTGGCCCATAGCTGTTGAACCTGAGATTTGGGCTCCTTGAAAACGTAGCCCATTAAGAGAGGTCCAGAGAGAATGAGGAATGTGTATCTTCGTTCGTTTGACCTTCTTCGTGATAGTGCACGTTTCTGCGTCGTAGACAAGGTTTGAGTAGAAGACATGGACGAGAATGGGGTATACTTTCTCTTTGATGCTCAGGAAAGGGACGAGGAAGGCTGACTCAAGCCAAGGGACGAAAGAGAAGCCTTGTTCGTGGAACCAAGGCAAGTTTACCCATCTAGCATGAACAATTTTCCTGTCGGCAAATCCTGTTTGGAATTTGACGATTTGTGCAGGAGAAGAAAACCATCATTGGAATTCAGGGGTGGCAAGGGGAACCGAGGATGAGAACCCACCGCGTGGCCCACGTGGAACGGATGGTGGCTTGTTGAAAGCAGTCCTTTTGAAGCGTTGTCGTTTGGGTGTTGGTGATGGAGGAGAATTGGAAGGAGGAGGAGAGGAAGGTGGTGATGATGCCATTGATGAATTTGAAGATTTGATAGTGAAGGAGAGGAGGAGATTGGTTAAAGAGGGAAGGATTTGGAATTTTTTGGGTGAAGAATTGAGAGAGAATGTGCGTAGTGAGAGAAGATTTGCTTAGAAAGTGAAGCATTTAATTAGTCTGGCACATCCATATTCGAATATGTATTCGAATATAGGATGAAATATTCGAATAAAAAGATACTGGAAGACAATATTCGAATATCTATTCGAATATAGGAGTTCAGAAAGTCAAAGAAGCTAATTTAAAATAGGTTTGACTTCCCATATTCGAATATGTATTCGAATATAAGACAACAAAAGGCTTATATTCGAATATATATGCACAGAAGACATATATTCGAATATCAACTTGAAAAACTCCAAAAAATTATGGAAATTAAAAGAAAACTTCAAGGTTTTAAGCATTTCAAAGGTTGATATTCATTGTTCTTTTGCCTTTTTGCCATCAATGAGACCTGCAAAATAAAAAGAAAAGCCTCCGATGCTCAAGTCAGTAAAGATCAATAAAAAAAATAGGAATTTGTAAAACTATTTAAACAACACAAGATTGATCAATTATTCCAAGCTCTCTTCTTATAGAGTAAAAATTTTCTTTGGAGAGAGGCTCAGTAAATATGTCAGCAAGTTGTTTAGATGTTTCAATGAATTCAAGCACACAATCACCCTTTTGAACATGATCCCTAATGAAATGATGTTTGATTTCTATATGCTTGGTCCTAGAATGCATGATGGGATTTTTTGTGAGATTGATGGCACTAGTGTTGTCACATTTAAGTGGAATATTATACATGTGAATGCCATAGTCTTCCAGTTGTTGTTTTAACCAAAGAATTTGAGCACAACAACTTCCCGCTACATATTCAGCTTCGGCAGTGGACAGAGCTACACTAACTTATTTCTTGCTATGCCATGAAATTAATGAATGACCGAGAAAATGACATGTTCCGCTAGTGCTCTTTCTATCCATTTTACATCCTGCAAAGTCAGAATCGGAATAACCAATTAATGAATAGGATGCACATTTAGGTACCATAAAACCATGTTGCAAGTACCAAGCAAATATCTTAGAATTCTTTTAACAACACTAAGATGTGATTCCTTAGGGAATGATTGATATCTAGCACACATACATACGTTAAACATGATGTCAGGTCTACTAGTAGTTAAATATAATAAAGATCCTATCATACCACAATATTTCGACACATCAACGGGTTTACCATTTTCATCTTTGTCAAGATAACATGAAGTGCTCATAGGAGTACCTATTTCTATGTAGTTGTCCATGCCGAATTTCTTGAGCAATTCTTTACAATATTTGGTTTCAGATAAAAGGTTCCTTGCTCGGTTTGTTTGATTTGAAATCCAAGGAAGAATGTGAGTTCTCCCATCACGGACATTTCAAATTTCCCTTGCATTCTTGTAGCAAAATCCTTACATAAATTCTCATTAGTTGCACCAAATATAATGTCATCAACATAAATTTGTACAAGAAGTATGTCATGATGCTTTTGTTTTATGAATAAGGTGTTATCAACTTTGCCTCTCTGAAAACCATTGTTCAAGATAAATTTACTTAATCTTTCATACCAAGCCCTAGGGGCTTGCTTTAGACCATACAAAGCCTTTTTTTGTTTGAAAACATGATTTGGAAATTCAAAGTTTTCGAAACCTGGAAGTTGTTCAACATAAACTTCTTCTTGAATAAAGCCATTTAAGAAAGCACTTTTTATAGCAATGGAATTTCCTTTTTAGCCACAGATATTTCTGTGGCTAACGAGTAACATTCTTGTAGTGACATCCATTTGATAAAGCTTGAAATCCATGATGCATGCAAAAGCAAGAAGAAGTCTAATGGCTTCTAGTCTAGCTACGAGAGCATATGTTTCCTTATAATCTATGCCTCCCTCTTGATTATATCCCTTAGCCACTAGCCTAGCTTTGTTTCTAGAAATTATTCCGGTTTCATCTAGTTTATTTCTAAAGACTCACTTAGTACCTATTATTGGATGATCATTAGGCCTTGGGACCAAGTCCCAAACTTGATTTCTTTCAAACTAATTCAACTCTTCTTGCATAGCTATAGCCCAATGTTCATCACTAATTGCTTCATCTACGGTACTAGGTTCAATTTGAGAGACAAATGCCATGAAGATACATGCATTTCTAAGAGAGTGTCTAGTGGTTACTCCTTTGAGATGTCACCAATTATATTATCAATGGGATGGTGCTTTGAAGTTCTCCATTCTTTCGGGAGTTCACCACGTGGCTCATTTGGTGTATGTGTGGAATTTTCTAGCATGTCTTCCTCAACTTCTTCTATTCTTCTTTCATCATGAATGCTCGTATCCTCAAAGGTACCTACAAGATCATCAACATTTCTTTCCAAGCCTTTGGGGTTAGATTCATTAAAAGTCACATGAATGGATTCTTCAATAGTCATAGTTCTTTTATTATAAATTCTATATGCTTTATTAGTTGAAGAATATCCTAAGAATATACCCTCATCAGCTTTGGCATCAAATTTGCCCAAGTTTTCTTTCCCATTGTTAAGCACAAAGCATTTGCATCCAAAAATATGAAAATAAGATATGTTGGGTTTTCTTCCCTTAAAGAGCTCATAGGGGGTTTTCCTCAAGCTAGGTCTAATGAGAACCCGGTTTATGACATGACATGCGGTGCTAATGGCATCGGCCCAAAAGTACTTTGGGTGATTCATATCATTGAGCATTGTTCTAGCCAACTCAACAAGTGAGCAATTTTTCCTCTTTACAACACCATTTTGTTGTGGGGTTCTTGGAGACGAGAAATTATGCTCAATGCCGTGTTTGTCACAAAATTTTTCAAAATCATGATTTTCAAATTCCTCCATGATCACTACGGATGCATGCAATTTTCAAATCCTTTTGGTTTTGAATAAATTTTGCTAATCTTTTAAAGGCACTAAATGCTTGACTGTGAGACAAAAAGAGAGTCCATGTGTATTAGAAAAATCATCAACGATTACTAGCCCATAGTAATTTCCCCCAAAACTCATAGTCATAGAGGGACCAAACAAATCTATGTATAAAAGTTGCAAAGGTCTTGAGGTTGAAACAATGTTTTTGGATTGAAAGGAAACCTTTGCTTGTTTTCCCTTTTGACAAGCATCACACAATTTATCTTTTTCAAAACGAATTTTTGGTAATCCAATGACTAATTCTTTTGAAATCAACTTGTTTAAATGATTCATATGAATGTATGCAATTCTTTTGTGCCATAGCCACGATTCTTCCTCTCTAGTTATAAAACATTGTCCATCATTTGAAGATATATCATCTAAACTAATCATATAAACATTGTTTACTTTACTCTATGACCCATAAATTTAATGGAATTATTCTCCTTAATAATGATAGAGCATGAATAGGAATTAAACACAACCTCATTTCCTTTATCACATGGTTGGCTAATACTTAACAAGTTATGTTTTAACCCCTCAACATAGAGTACGTTGTCAATAGAGGTTGAAGGAGTCTTACCAACCTTACCTATACCAAGGATTTTTCCTTTGTTGTTGTCCTCATATGTGACATAACCTCCATCCTTTGGTGTGAGAGATGAGAATTTGGATTTGTCACTTGTCATATGCTTGGAGCATCTACTATCAAGATACCATTTGGATTGTTTTGCCACCAAACATACCTACAAAAAATTTTAATTTCTTCTTTTAGGTACCCATGGTTTCTTGGGTCCTTGAGGGTTAGTTTTTGCAATCGTGCCTTTGGGCACCCATACTTTCTTTCCTTGAGGTACACTATTCTTTCTTGCATTGCAAGTGGTAGCACTATGACCTTTCAATCCACAATAATAACATGTAATGAATGGACTAGAAGAAGTGTTAGAAGAGACAAAAAAATTCTTAAAGAGCTTTTGTTGGTTACTAGGGTTGTACCCTAAACCGGCCTTCTTAAAATGGCATCCTTGCTTACGAAGCACATTGTTCAAATCCTCAATCTTTTTCAAGTTTGAATCACAAGAAGTACAAGTATGTGATTTGCAAACATTTTCATATTTTGTCAAAGGAGCTTTACCTTTGGCAATCACACTTTTCAATTTGTCAATTTCTTCCAAGTGAACATCACATGAAGTGCAAGTGGGTGGTGTCTTCATCAAGCAAGATTTACATTCATATTGAACACTACAAAAAGCAATTTGAACTTGTCTCATCTTAATAACGTCACGGCTAAGAATGTCTATTTTATCATTCAAAATACCTTTTTTCTTTCTTGGTTTTAGCAAGTTCTTTAGCAATGATCATCGATTTTTCATGCAACTCATTATAAGCATCTTGCAATTCATCAAAACTATAGTTAGAGTGTTCGAAATTGTTTACCACATCTTCATCAAGAAGATCATCTTCGTTATGGTTGACCATGAGACATAGATTGGCTCTTTGCTTTCCAATTCGTCAGATGAATCCATGTCATTTCCATCCCAAGCTATGTAGGCTCTCCTACCTTTCTTTCCTTTGGTGAACCTTTTCTCTTGTGTTTCAACCTTACTTTTGTTCATGGGACATTCCATCTTCATGTGTCCGGTTTTTCCACACTCATAGCAAGTTGGGCTTTGATTTGAACCTTCTCCTTTGTTGAATACTTTCCTTGATGTGAAATTTGGTGGTCTCTTTGACGTTTCTCTCTTCTTGAAGAACTTGTTGAACCTTTTGGCAAATAAAACTACGGTTTCATCATCTATGTTAGTTGGATCAAAGTTGTTTTCTTTTTCTTCCATCTCTTGAGGTGGAGGAGTAGTTGCTTTGAGAGCAATGCTTTTCTTTTTCTTGTCAACTCCTTCAAGTTGATCCAAACGACTCAACTCAAACTCATGTTCTTCTAGTTTGCCAAAGAGAGTTGATAAGGACATTGTGCGAGGATCTCTTGTTTCAGTAATGGCAGTAACTTTTGGTTGTCAATCCCGGCTAAGACATCTCAACACTTTGTTAATAAGATTATCATTAGAATAATCTTTTCCAAGAACATGTAGTTGATTTATGAGATATGTAAAACGTTTTTGCATATCTTGAATGTTCTCTCCGAGATTCATTTAAAACATTTCAAACTCTCTAGTTAATGCATTGATCTTAGACCATTTTACCTCATCAGTTCCTTCATGAGTTACCTTTAAAACATTCCACATTTCTTTAGCAGTTTTGCAGTTTGAAATTCTGGGAAACTCATCATTCCCTAATGCAGAGATGATTATGGTTTTGGCTCTTAGGCCAAATTGAGCTAGTATCTTTTCTTCCATAGACCATTCTTTTCTAGGTTTTTCTACTTCCTTACCATCAACAATATGCATGGGAATGTATGGTCCTTCTTCTATAGAATCCCATACAGCAACATCAATACCTTCACCCAAGCTTGCATTTTGATTTTTCAAAAGGAATAGTTTTCTCCATTAAAGAACAGGGGTCTATCAGTGGAGGCACCTTCCTGGATACAAACATTTTGAAAAGAGGCCATTTCCTTGAAGTTGTGAAGCTCTTTAAACAATGACCAAGCTCTGATACCACTTGTTAGACAAGGGCCTCTATGCTCAAGAGGGGGGTGAATTGAGCTTGAAAACTTTTTCGCAAATATTTCAAAAACAATAGCAAAGCTTGAATGAATTGTATTTTAGTTAATATATGAGATTGAATAAGGATAAAAATCAATGTCAAAGACACTATGAAATACACAAAGTAAAAGTTAAGGGATAGAGAGAATAATACCAAGCTTTATACTGGTTTAGCCACAAAGCCTCCTTGTGGCCTACGTCCAGTCTTCGAATCACCGTCGACCAAACACTCTTGTATTAGCTTCAACAAATTACAAGCTAAGAGCACCCTTCACAATTGGATACCTCACCAATTGCAAGGACCTCAAACTACGGATACCTCATCCTATCTCTATCCTTGAAGGATACCACACCTTCAATAACCAAGAAGGATACCTCACCTTCACTGAATAATACAAGTTTAGATTTACAAATAAGAAGCTCTCAAAAGAGTAAATGATACAACTTGAAACAATAAGAATATTTGATTGAAAGCTCTTTGTATGATGAAACAAACAGGGTTAAGGAGTGACAAAGAAAGCCTTAAGCAAAGCACAAGACCCTTGATTAAGAAAGTTGATGTTAAAAGCTCTTTTCTGCTTAATAATACGCTTGCAAGGGTGTACTATGAATTTCGTTAAAAGCCTCTTTTATAGACAGCAGAATGGTAGATGAAAATACGCAACAGATCATTAACATATTTGAATATGTATTCGAATATGACACTTTCATATTCGAATATGTATTCGAATATAGAGTTTCTGCCATTAAAATTTAAATCCCAAGGGTTTCATATTCGAATATATATTAGAATATGGATCCTCCATATTCGAATATGTATTCGAATATTGTGATTCTAGAAAGTCGAGATGCCAAGGCAGAACATCATATTCGAATATGTATTCGAATATAGCAAGCCATATTCGAATATATATATTCGAATATACTGATTCTCGAAAGTGGAGAAACCAAGGCAATACATCATATTCGAATATAGTAAGCCCTATTCGAATATACTTGTCAGAATTTATAATTTTTAATTCCACAACCTTAATATTCGAATATACCTTAAAAAAGACTTTTTCTAATAGAAACCAAGGTTAAGTTCATCTTTAAAAACATCATGAAAAATCTTTTCCATATAGAAAACATTTCTAACAAGGTCTTTAACATTTTTTGAAAAACTGTTTAATTAAAAACATGTTTGATTCATTTTAAAGAGCCTTAATCAAATTTTCATTTAAGCGTAAATTAAATCCTATATACCCTTGTTGTTGCAATCTTGTTTACCGCACTTGATCGCTTGATTTGCCATTCAAAGCTTGATTCTCGGTTTGTTGTGGAATCATCGAAACTCCAGTCTTAGAGCGTTTAGAGCATTTGCATCCACACATCCAAGCTACGGAAAACTCATTTTGGACACACAAATTAAACCCTAATACACATATTGACTTAGGCGTCAGAGTCTTTGCAGATACAACCCCCACCATCGTGGACTCTGGTCAGCTGCGCAAGGTTCATCTTCCTCACATGGTATATTTCCTATTGTGTTTATAATTTATCCCTATCATGTAAGATCACGACTATGATGTGGTCTATCAAGAATCTACAATTAAGTTTTCTATCCCTATCACCATGGCGAAAAACGTGAGGAAAACGTTTGATGTAGATAATAGCCAGAGCATGCAGAATCAGGGGAAGGAGCGCCCCACAACAACACTGGAAGAAACACGACCAATGCTGGAGGCGGGACAACCTTAAACGTTGAGAAGGAGTTTCGCAGGTTGCAAGGGTTACTGGAAAGCAAGTCACTGAGCTTGCTTTGCTAAGGAAGGAGTGAGAAGAGCGCTTTAAGGAAAATGAGGTGTAGCAAACTAGCGGTGCCAAAATTCGAATACCAAAGTAACCTTTTGCACATAATTCTTTTATTTATAGTAATGCATTAATTAATAATCAATAATTAAATATAATAATCAGTTTACTTTGCATTATCATATTATAAATAGATCACTAATTATTTCCTATAATATATATTAACTAATTAAATAATAAATTTAAATACATAAACATAATAATTATAAATAGAATTTAATAAATTATTAGATATTATAATTACTAAATTTTGTATTTTCGATATTAACGTAATTTTGAAAAAGTAAATTACTTATTTTGCACTCAAATTATTCCTATAATAAGCATTTAAGTAATTTTTTTTGTTCATAAACAATTAGGGGTTTTTACTTATTTATATTTATATTTATATTTATATTTACATTTATATTTACATTTATATTTATATATTTCTCCTCTCCTTTTTTTTACTCAATCAAATAAAAGAAGAAAATTACATTATTTTTCTTTTTTTTCTTAACTTATACAAAAGAATAGGCTATTTAATCTCTAGTTTTTTAGAGGCAAAATGCGTCCACAAGGGTTCAAACTGATGAGCTGCGTCTCAAACCTGTACTCTATTTATCCTCGAGTTTAAGTCAATCTCTATACTCATTTATTTTTAGTTTTATTTTCTATCTCTTTCTAACAAGTTCGTCTTCTATACCAAATGAAATGGATCGTCGAAATATTTTTTTTAATTGAGATCTACCTAAAAGCTTTTTCCTGTTCACTATATATTTACATCTCTAAAATGTTTATTTTTTAAATGTTATATATATTGACAACATCTAACACCATAAACAAATTATTTAAAAAACATTTATATGTTTATGTGAGAATAACTTAGCCTCATTTATCTGTTATTACTCCATTTTAAATTTTTTTAATTTAATATATACTTTTTTAACCAAATAAATAGTTTAACAAATGTAAATAATATTCTTATAATTAAAAATAAAAGTGATAGTATGAAGGTTACACAGATACTAATATAATTTATTCATTTTAATAGGTGACTAACAAGGGATATTCCCGTCGTATAGTCAAAGTCTAATATTCTCTTAAGATGATATTGAAAGAAAAAAATAACAAATAGTTCTTTAAAGAGTTATTTTTCGTAATTTTTTTCCCAAAAAGTTTCTTGTCACCAAATAAGTCTCTTAAAGATTTATTATACTACCAAATTAATCTCTTAATTAATATTTTGTTGTGTGGAGTTAGAAGTCACAAATTGTAAGATGTGTTTCTCAAAGATTTAAAACGTTGCCAAATTAGATGCTAAAAAGAATAAAATACTTTTAAAATAGGTCCTCAAGATATACAAAATGAATAGTTGAGCAATCAATTCAGTGACAAAAATCTTTTAAGGATCAAATTAGTGACAACCAAATTTTAAAAATTCAGGTTGCTGTCATTTAGTTACTAAAGTGGGTACAAAAACTCTTATAGACAAATAAGATAATGTAAAAGAGCCTTTTGGTTTTGGCCTTCCCTACAAACGAAACTGATTTTAATTATTTGTTGGACTATTCAAGACCCTACCTCGGCCAAACCGACCTCGGGACTGCTCGTCACGAATCAACCCCCAACAATCGAATTAGCATCCAGACAGACCCGACAAATCAGGGGAGACAAGAATCAAGAATCAAGCAATCATGATTCAATCGAAGATGCCCTAATCAACACATCAAGATATCACGAGATACTTTCCTAACTTAGAATGAACCTAGACACTAGAAGGCTCAGACCCAGGTTGTATATAAGGCAAAGGGACACCCATATGTAATCATGCTCACAGTAAACACCACAGTTCTTATTAGGGTTCAGGCAACAGAATACCACCGTCGTCGGGACCCGAAAGATGTGAGTGAACATCTGGCGCCCACCGCGAGGCCGGTAGACTAACTCCCAACCCCCCAAGAAAAAACCTTTCTGGAGCAAGCATTTGAACATGGCAAACACACCCAGTGGAGCGCACAGAAACACGAACACTCAAGCAGGACCAGGTGTGGAAGAGACGAACATGGAAGCTCACAACAATGGCGGAGGACCCTTATCTGACCCATTCAGAGCGCTGCAAGAACACCTTGATTCCTTGCAGACTCAGAACGAGCTGGCAGAATAGAGGAACTGAGAACTTGACGAGAGAAACTAGGATCTACAAAGGCAAATTGACGACCTCAGATCCAGTGATAGAAGGTAAGAGAGATCCGCGGAAAATGCCACCGCGGAAACCCGTCATCACACAGCTGCACTGCAACCATCGCAGAATCAGTTCGAAGATTCACCTTTTTCAGACGAACTAATGAATGAAGAGATCCCTCACAACGTGAAACCACCCGTGGCGGTGGTTTACAACGGAGAAGGAGACCACTAGGAGCACGCTGACTATTACAAATCTCTGATGCTGGGATACATGGCTACGGAGGCCATGATGTGCTGACTCTTTCCATGGACTCTTGTCAAAAAAGCTAATAAATGGTTTAACAGGCTGCTACCCCGTTCAATCCACAACTTCAGGCAGCTAAGAGAACTCTTCATCACACAGTTCTCTTTTTCGAATTCCCAAAAAAAGATCGCAGGAGGACCTCGGTAACATCAAGTAGGGAATCAACAAATCTCTAAAAGATTACCTTAACCGCTACGATCAGAAGTCCATCATGGTAGACGATCTCAGCCCGGAGGTCATGAAGAACCAGCTCATCCCTGCGCTGCAGGTAAATGAGTTTTACCAATATATTAAGCGCAAAAACATTATGGACTTGGCCCATTTCATGAAAAAGGCAGAGGAATGGATCGCGATGGAAGAGGCATGTGCAACAAAGAAGGACGATCTCAATGCAGCAACACAATAACCCCAGGGGCGAATCTCAGGAAAACAACCGCGTCCCTCGAGGACGGACCAGAAACATGCAAAGAAGGAAGAGAGCCAAGGTACCGAGAACGATACAACACTTACACCGCTTTGAATGCAGGGCGAGACAGGATCTTCAAGGAGATCAACAACACCGGGATCATCGGCCCCCTACCTCGACCCACCGATCCCTACCCCGGAATAGGCCGATCTAAGAGATGTGAATATCGCCGATCATATGGGCACACCACAGCCGAGTGCCGGCACCTGAAAGACCATATAGAGCAGCTCATCCGAGATGGATATCTCAAAGAATATATACGGAGAACTGACGGAAATAGAAGGAGCAGGTCTCGAAGCCCGCCTGATCGAAGAGGCCAGATCCGGCGAGCCAGCCAGGCCAACAGGGTTATTAACACCATCGCAGGAGGATTTGTAGGGGGTGGAGAATCCAATTCGGCTCGAAAACGACACCTTTGGGAAATCATGACCATAAAATCTGGCGTCGAAAAGGTAAAATGTCACCCAGTGATTTCATTTTCTGCTGATGATTTTCGCGGTTATGTTGGAAAGCAGGATGATCCCATGGTAATATCTGTGGAGACTATGAAATTCACCATAAAGCGAGTGTTAGTAGACCAGGGGAGCTCAGCCGATATCCTCTCCTGGACGGCTTTAAAAAAATTAGGACTGCCGGACACACTATTACGAAGTTATGCAAGAAGCTTAGTGGGGTTTGCTGGAGACCAGGTAAACATCCGAGGGTATGTCGACCTAATCACCAAGTTCATCGAAGGGGAATCAGCAAGAGAGATCACCATCAGATATCTCGTGGTAGGCGTAACCAGCTCGTATAATATCATTCAGGGGAGGCTGTCACTCAATCTGTTAGGAGCTGTGGTATCAACACCATACTTAACGATGAAGTACCCCGTGATGGACACCAAGGTCGGCACCATACGAGCAGACCAGAAGAGGGCAAGACAATGCTACAATGAGAGCTTGAAGATCACCAAATCCCCATATGTGCCAACCAGGGGATGCACGTAATCTCGGCCCCTGTTGCAATAGATATGGAGCCAAGAATGGACTCGGCGAAAAGACGACCTCAGCCGATAGGAGAGCTGAAACAAGTAGTCCTAGACTCAGACCCAGCGCACACAACAAAGATAAGTAACGATTTATCTCAAGAATTCGAATGTAAATTAATTGCTTTCCTACGATTAAATGCTGATCTTTTTGCTTGGACCCCGGCCGATATGCCAGGAATCGATCCGGACTTTGTCTGTCATAGTTTGGTGATTGATCCGAGATCCAAGCCAATCAGCCAAAAGAAACGCAAAATCAGGGAGGAAAGAACAGAGGTTGTGTGCACCGAAACTCAATCTCTGCTAGAGGCCGGATTCATCAGGGAAATACAATATTCCAGATGGCTAGCCAATGTGGTCTTAGTGAAGAAATCCAACGGGAAGTGGCGAATGTGCACAGATTACACCGACCTAAACAAGGCTTACCCGAAGGATTCATACCCACTGCCCAATATTGATCAATTGGTAGATAGCGCGTCTAGTTTCCAATACTTGTCCTTTATGGACGCGTACTCGGGATATAAAAAAATTCGGATGAACCCAATGGACAAAGATAAAACAACTTTCATCAGGGACACCTCAAATTTTTGTTACAGGGTGATGCCTTTCTGTCTCAAAAATGCAGGCGCTACTTACCAAAGGCTGATGGACAGAGTTTTCAGGGACCACATCAGGCGCAACATCAAGGTCTACGTTGACGATGTGGTAGCCAAGACTAAAACAAGAAATGATCATGTGGAAGAACTCAGTCAAATTTTCCAGCAGTTACGGAAGCATAACATGCGCCTCAATCCGGCCAAGTGCACTTTCGGCGTCAGATCTGGGAAATTTCTAGGTTTCATGTTATCGGAACGAGACATCGAAGCAAACCCGGACAAATGCAGGGCAATCACCGAGATGCGTAGCCCGAAATCCATCAAAGAAGTGGAGCAGCTCACAAGGAGGATTGCGTCACTCTCTAGATTCATGTCTAAGGTGGGGGGAAAAGCCCACTTCTTTTTCCAATGCATCAAGAAGGCAAAAGCCTTCCAATGGACTGATGAGTGTGAGGAAGCATTCCAACGGATCAAGACCTTTTTATCAAATCCACTGGTTTTGGCACAACCACGTCCAGGTGAGCAGTTGATGCTATATTTATCCGTGTCGAATTTTGCAGTAAGCGCTGCATTAGTTTGTGAAGAAAAAGCGGATCAGCAGCCTGTTTACTTCGTCAGCAAAGTGCTATAGGGCGCTGAGGTTTGATACCAGTTAATTGAAAAAGACAGTTCTAGCATTAATAGTCGCAGCAAGAAAGCTGCGTCAATACTTCCAAAGCCACAAAATAGTAGTCTGCACAGATCTTCCCATCCGAGCCATTCTCCATAAACCCGACCTTGCAGGGCGGATGGTGGGATGGGTAGTAGAGTTGTCAGAATTTGATATCCACTATGAAAACTAGAAATCCATTAAAGCACAGGCGATATCGGATTTCCTCCTGGAAAGGATGTCGGTCTCCAATCCCGCCCCGGAGGCTGCTTGGATTCTTTAGGTAGATGGCGCCACAAACGTCAATGGGGGAGGAGCCAAGATCATCCTAGAAGGCCCGGAGGGTTTGACAGTAGAGCAATCACTCAAGTTCGAATTCAAAGCGTCAAACAACCAAGCAAAGTATGAAGCTCTAATCGTCGGCCTACGCCTTTCCCTAGACCTAGGCGTCCACAAGGTAACCGCCAAAACTGATTCTCAATTATTGACTAATCACATGTTTGGCACCTATCAGGTAAAGGACGAACTGTTGGAAAAGTACGTACAGGTAACACAGCAACTGCTCGCCCGATTCCAAGGATTCAAGATCGAACACTTTTCGAGCGGACAAAACGGACGAGCAGATATTTTGGCCAAGTTAGCAAGTACTAAGAAAGCCATTAACAACCGAAGCATAGTTGTGGAGGTGTTAAAAAGTCCAAGTATTGAGAATATAGAGGTCAATGTCATTGAAGAGACAGCTCCGGGATGGGCAAAGCCCATAGTAGAATACATCCAAGGCAAATTATACAATAGTCGGCGATATCCTATACCGACGTGATTTCTTGCAACCTCTCTGGCATTGCATCACGCAAGAGCAGGCAGAATACGTAATGGAAGAAATACATAGCGGCATTAGCAGAAGCCACATCGGGGTAAGATCGTTGGCCACCAAGGTCCTACGAGCAAGATATTATTGGCCGACGCTTAGGGATGATTGCATTCATTTCGTCAAGTTATGTGAAAAATACCAGAGGTTCGCAAACCACCATAAAGCTCCGGCAGAAGCACTGGCTGGCATCACTTCCCCATGGCCTTTTCATATGCGGGGAATAGACATACTTGACCCCTTTCCTCCAGCTAGCGGAAATGGCTGGTAGTGGCAGTAGACTACTTCACCAAGTGGATTGAAGCAATGCCGATAACAGCTATCACGAATGAAAACGTAGAAAAAATCTTGTGGAAGGAAATGGAAATCTTATGCCAACATGGCCTGCCATCAGCTCTAGTCTCGGATAATGGCACCCAATTCGCAAGTGTTAAAATTGCCGACTTCTGTGATTAGTACGGAATCAGGCAAATTTTCTCTTCGGTGGAACATCCGCAGACGAACAGCCAGGTCGAGGCCGCAAATAAAGTAATTCTCATCGGGCTCCAAAAAAGATTAGACAATGCTAAGACAAAATGGGCGGAGGAACTACCTGCGGTGCTATGGTCATATCACACCACCATCCAGACCTCAACTCTAGAAACACCTTTCAGGATCACCTACGTCTACGATGCAGTTATTCCCATTGAGATTAATCTTCCGATTTCAAGAATGCAGAGCTTTGACTCTAGTAAAAATGAGGAGGAAATGCGCGCCGAGCTGGATACACTAGAAGAGGCCTGCGAGGTCGCTAAAATACGACAAGCCTCAGCCAAGGCAAGGGCGGCAAGAAGGCAAAATACGCGACTTATACCGCGATCCTTTAAGGTCAATGATTTGGTGTTAAGAAGAGCCGATGGTCCTTGGAAGAACACAAAACAAGGGAAGCTTGCGGAAAAATCAGAAGGTCCATATAGGATTTATGACGAAGTAGGCAAAGGAGAATGCATATTTTAAGAGTTAAGAGGACGGAATATCCGAAACACCTGGAACGTCACACATTTGAAGTTCTTTTATTATTAAACAATTGTATTTATGTATTAGTCCTTGTACGTAATCTTTTTACTACCTTAAGCTTTTTTTCCCAAGGGAATTTTTTGTTTAAGGGGGTTTTAACGAGGCGCACATACTTCATGAATAAAGGACAAATTCAGAATATCAAGACTATTAAGATTATTAAAAGACCTAACCAGCCCGGCTAATTTAATCCCCGGCTGGGACTTAGGCGATTTCGATGATTTGAGATTATTAAAAGACCTAACCAGCCCGGCTAATTTAATCCCCAGTTGGGACATAGGCAATTCAATGATTTGAGATTATTAAAAGACCTAACCAGTCTGGCTAATTTAATCCCTGGCTGGGACTTAGGCAAGCTCGACGAATCAACATTATTAAAAGACCTAACCAGGCCGACTATTTTAATCCCCGGCTTGGACTTAGGCAAACTCGACGAATCAAGATTATTAAAAGACCTAACCAGCTCGGCTAATTTAATCCTCGGCTGGGAATTAGGAAAATTCAACAAATCAAGATTATTAAACAACCTAACCAACCCGACTGATTTAATCCCCGGCTAGGACTTAGGCAAATAAAACGAAATTAAGGCAAGAGAAAGAACGACACGCAATATACCAGATTCGCAAAAAATGGTCTTATTAAACACTGGTGAAGCATTACATCAAGCAGGGGCATTCCCCTTATTTACAAACGGTTTACACGGAACCAGGTGGCCATCCCTAACCTCTAGTTGGGGGGATAACTGCGATATATCAAGTCCCGGAGCTAAGACCTTAACTTGCTCCAATTCTAAGCCAATGCCAGCAACGTAAGCATCTACAACCTTTAGCTAAAGACTAGCCACCTCCTCGAAGTCGGGCAGACTCGGGGGCACGCTTGTCTTGGTCCTCTTTCTTTCCCTCCAACTGAGACACCGCCTCGTTGTAGAGAGTCTTCACAGCTTCGAGGTTTTGAACGATGTCTTGCAGTTTCTTATCCAAGTCAGCTCGTTCTGCAGCCTCAGTAGCACGAGTGCCTTCCAACTCCTCTAGCTGATTCTTCACCGAGTCACGCTCCTTGCGGATTCTCTCCAAAGTAGTTTTCCTCTGATCACTCTTCTCCCGCAAGGAGTGGTTGTCACTCATGAGCCGCTCATAACCCTGGATGGCCTCTTCCTTCTCCTGGAGCAGCTTCACGACATCACGATTACGAGTGGCCATCCGACGTCGGCATTGATGGGTTAAAAATGCCAGCGATAGACAATGACGCTCGGTTTCCTTGATCAGAGCATCATCTTCCAGCTCGTCTACCGTCTCCACGTCACGAGCATAAGAAAAGGACTCCTGAATAAAATTCCCGATGCCAAGACGAGCGTCCCACAAGGTCCTAGGCTCTTGGATTTCCTCTTCAGACTCCTCCTCCACCCGAGATTTCTTAGCACAACTCAGGCTGCCTTGCTCCATCAGCCTCTTCCCTTCCCTCCGAGCTTCGAATGAGTCACCATGGAGCGCCCTACCAACAACAACATCATCAGTCGGACCTGGAAATCCTTGTACGATGTCTTGACGGGGGGGTTCATATATGGGCTCAGTAGGAGGCGAGGTCAATCTGATAACCTCAATTGCTGAATGCACATTACCAACACCCTCCTCATTGTTATTCCCTCCAGCACCTTCAGCGTCTCCAGAGTCACTCGCAGTTTGGGACGCCAACAACTGAGCTCGCTGAGTGCGAAATTGGGCCACCTCAGCGGCAGAAACCTTCATTGAACCTACATCAACAACAAAAGTTAATACGTCGGCCATGTTTTCATAAATATAAATCACAAGACAAACACCCACCAAAATAGCCTTCCAGGAAGGCAGGATCGTGCTCGTTTTCAATCAATACACGGGAATCTTCTTGGAACTTCTCCAAAAACTCCATGTCAAACCGATCTAAGGGCGATAGCTCGATAGAGACAAAGGCGAAATAGAGCAAGCATCTCAGCGCCAGTACAACGAAAACCTCTCTTTGCCATTCGCCAAACAAACGAGACTGTCTTCCTTCACTCCAGCTCGCCCCATCACCCGAATAAATCGACATTTGAAGTTCTCTTTGTACGAGTCCGTGAAAGCCAAAACAAGACGACTACCAGGTCGGTTGCCTATGAATATCCAACTACATGAAAGAAATAAAAGAACTTCTCCACAGAAACATCAACCTCAAAATGTTTGCACATAATCTGAAACCCTCGAATGAAGGCCCAACCATTCGGATGAAGTTGAGTTTGGGCGACCTGAACAAAATTCAGTAAATCCATCTCAAAGGGCGTGAGCAGAACATGAACACCAAGTGTTCGGAACAACGTCTCATAGAAATAACTAAATGGCCGCGACCCCTCCACAGGAGCCATGCAAATTCGCTCCCATGACACGCAGCTAGCAACTACTATTTGATCAGCAGAGGCAGTATCCCCGGCGATCGTCAAACTAGAAACCAGGTCGTCTATCTTCTTGTCGGAATCCCAAATCGACACCACCGATAACACATCCAACTTCACCAAGCGGTACTTCGGAACCTCGTCCACAATTTGGATGGATGTCTTCACCATAATGGACAAAAAACGGGCTAATAAAATAACAAATAGAGGGAGAGAATACCTTGTCGAAAGAACAAGCTCAGATCCAGAGGCTAACGAAAGAAAATAAGAAGGTCGTCTTAGTTATAAAACAAATTCTAAAAGTGAAGTGATATTGGCGGCCTAAAGCACTTAAATAGGCAACAACGTGACCTTTGGGTTTCCAAACCCTAATAATGGCAGGGCAGGTGAAGCGACGTCTGCCTCCGATGCCACACCTCCCTAATACACCCCAAAATCACAGCCATTCATTTGTTAACGGGAGCACCGTCAGTTTGGCAATGGTCAAAAAAAAAGGAAAAGAAAAAAGAGGGCAAAAAGAGAAAAGAAAAGAACAATATAGAAGCCAATAGTATAGACAATTTGTATTTCTCATTTATTTATGTCTCAGGTGCTTACATCGGAAAACCAAAAAGTTACAAGGACGAACTGTCATACACGTAGCAAGACTAAGCAACAATCCAAGAAACACAACAAAAACCCTACAAAGACCTAACTACATAACCCCTGAGTTTAGTCAAAAAGGAAACAATAATAAATGTTATTAGAAACCTCTTCAAAATAATCTGAGGCAATTGATATCCGGAGAGAAGACACCCACACCCGTTATAGCAACCTCCGCCAGGGTCGAAATCATCCATCTTCAACAAACCTATCGTCCGACCAGAAGAGCCGAAGCTCGGAAACACAAAGAGCACGTATTGCGTCTCAGCACCTCGGACCCACAGTCGAACAAAGACCTGGCGAAGGTCACTCCAACAGCAGCTCTGGAGCAACAGAGCCCGGATGCACAGCATGTGGTGTCAAGTCTCAGTGATTAAAACACTAAGACCCCCAGAGGCAGGCCGGCCCAAACCAACGATGTAGCTTTCGTGATGCAACATACAACGCGGTAGAGGCACACACGTTGCATCAGAAAGCTACAGACGTGATCCGAGCTGAGAGCCACTGAGGACTAAGTGACAAACAAACCCTTTCTTCTCTTCTTTTTCATCTCTCAGACTTTTGGTACAAAGAAGTGAGATGGCGAAGGTCCTATGTATAGGCATAATGGTAATAAATTCCAACCTGAAACGCAGCGAATCAGAAAATGGTCAAGTCAAGCAATTAATTCGGCACAAAAAATGATAACGTAAAACACACATGACAAAATACACCAGCAGCAACAACAAAAACTTCAAGCCTCCTTTAACAAAGGTTTCAAGGCTTGCGGGGCTAGTGGACTATCCAAGACCCTACCTCAGCCAAACGACCCGACCTTCAAGCTAATCACCACTTCAAGCCTCCGTCAGCCAAGGCTTCAAGGCTTGCGGGGCTGGTGGACTATTCAAGACTCCACCTCGGCCAAACCGACCTCGGGACTACTCGTCACGAATCAAACCCCAATGGTCGAATTAGCATCCAGGCAGACCCGACAAAACAGGGCAGACAAGAATAAAGAATCAAGCAATCATGATTCAATCAATGATGCCCTAATCAACACACCAAGATATCAGGAGATACTTTCCTAACTTAGAATGAACCTAGACACTAGATGGCTCAGACCCAGGTTGTATAAAAGGCAAGGGGACACCCATCTGTAATCATGCTCATAGTAAACACCACAATTCTTATTAGGGTTCAGGCAACGGAGTACCACTGCCGTCGGGACCCGGGAGCTGTGAGTGAACATTTGTAGTAAAAAATCTAAACCAAACATTAACACTTTAACAATTAGTCATAGAAAGAAGGAGAAAGTACAAAGGCTTGGTGACAAGAGAAGGGAGAATACAAGTTCATAACCACATGGTTCTACACGTGTCCCACACTTGACAAATGCCTAACAAGACCGAGAAGAGGACAATATTTAAAACTGAGACTGTGGCCCTACACTAGCTCTAGTCATCAAACACAAGAAGATCAACACATAAAGGAAAAACACACACACCACCCAAGGTCCAGATGTCACTCCCCATCGGTCCTTTTTCTCCCAAAGTCACCACTCTTCATGTTTATTTTTTCCAACCAACGTTTTCTATTTCATTTTCATTTTTTCAAATTCAAACTCCATTCAAACTTCAAACCATTCATGTCACCTTCCTAATGAGAATAAAGTGATGAATAAAAGCAGTCAAGAAAGAAATAAATTATTTTATGATAATAATAAAGGCTTTTAAAATTGAATTAAATTCATTACAATTTGAAATAAGTGGTTTTGACTTTGAAAACTTTGCAAAGAAGTATCTAGAACACCTCTTTGTCCTATTTCAGGATTTGCTTTGCATTTTGAAATGCACAACCCAAAATGTGTGGTTTGTTTTTCTCTTTCTAGTAGTTTCTCTCCCTTTCCCTCCCTGTTTCTCTTCTAGAACCTTCTTTTCTCTTCACTCCCTCACTTATTTGCTTTGTCTCAAGAATCTTTCATAGGTTTTTATTCCTTCTCTCTTTCTTTCCTTTTGTTGATCATGTTAAATAATGATTTTTCTAGGCTACTTTATTTTCTTGTTTTGAAACTATGCAGAGTGAGAGAAATGGCCATAATATATATACGATAGAAGGGAAGTTAAACAGTTAATTTGTTTGTGATTTAAAAGTTTTACTTATTGAGGTCTTTGCTTATGAATCACTAAAACAAAACATTCTTTTAGTTTTTTGTTAATTTGTCTACTTAATATTTTTTTAGTTGTCAATTTCTACTATTAGATTATAATTAATATATATGTGGTACTCTATTATGATAGAATCCAAGAATTCTTTTGTGATACAATGAATGTTTATAATATCATGAATTTATATTTTCATCTTAAATATTGAGAACACCATGAAGTAAATTAAAATTTCTATATAAAATTTTATCCAATATCCTGTCGTCCTGTCTTATTGGAGAAGCTCTTGGAGTATGTTAAAGAACATATTACCATTTGAATTTATACCTCTTGATATTTGGTGGTCTGAAAAACTGAACTCTACATCTGTGTTATTATCGCTAGTGATTCACCATTGTGCTTATGGAAATTGATAATCAATCCCAAGATTCTGTAAAGGGCATTGGTTTAAAACAAATATCAACTTATACTTATTTTGATTTACATATAAGAACTCTAAGGGTAGTAATTAATTAGAATGTTTTGCTCATAAGAACCTAAAAATTAAAAACAAGCAAAAAATAAGTATGTTAACGTTTTGTGATACCTGCAAATGTGTGGGATACTGTTTAAGATGAATGAAGCACAACATGTCAATATTTTTAGCTTTGGCATTTAATAAAATGACATGCTATTTTCATCTTCCTCATTTTTTGGATCCTCTCATCGCCTTCTTTAAGATTTGTCATTCGGTCTAATACATCCACGGACTCATGAACCCATAGAAACTTATCTTCATTTTTTGTTTCTTCGGAGTTTGATTATGTTATGTTCATGATTGATTCATCTCCCTAGATAAGTTTTTCTTCCTTTCTTGTCACTTCCCTTATTTTAATATTACCATTGTTTCTAACACCTCTATGACAGATTCATCTATCCCGTGCTCGTCTTTATGTCTCGTCTATTTAGGTAGTAATTAGACAAGATAGAAAGATGATCACTAGGTAGATGAATCCATCATAGACGTGCTAGAATCAATGATAAAATTAAAAGACTGGAACAAAAAAGAAAGGAAGACGTGGAGCCTCTCATTGCCTTCTTTTAGTTTTGTCATTGAGTCTAATACGTCCACTCACTCATGTACCCAGAGAAACTTATCTTCATTTTTTGTTCCTTCGGAGTTTGATTCTATTACGTTCATGATTGATTCATCTCCCTAGCTAAGTTTGTCTTCCTTTCTGGTCACTTCCCCTATTTTATTATAACCATTTTTTCTAACACCTCTCTGACTGATTCATCAATCCAGTGCTCCTCTTTATGTCTTGTCTATTTAGGTAGTAATTAGACAAGATAGGAAGATGATCACTAGGTAGATGAATCCATCATAGAGGTGATAGAAACTATGATAAAATTAAAAGAGGGGAACAGACAGAAAGGAAGACGAACTTCACTTGGAAGATGAACCAATCATGAAGATATTAGAATTACACTTTAAAGAGACAAGGAAAGAACACACACTTCACTGGGTGGATGAATCAATCATGACTTATTAGACATAATGGTAAAATTGAAAGAGGATGATATGATGCCTTCAACTAATGAGGAAGATGATAGTAACATGTCATGATAATAAACTCCCCACCTAAAAGATTTGGTGTGTTGTGCTTAGTTCCGTACCCAAGATATCTGCAAGTATTAAGAAAAGTTATTGTAGTTATATTTTGTTTTTTTTAAACTTTTGTGTTTGTTTCATGTAAAACATTTCATGTTAGTGTCCCCTTAGAGTTATTATACATCAAAGTAAGGATGAATTTGTAAGTGTTTTAGAGAAATACTCTTTAGAAGATCATGCGGTTCATTTTGTTCAACTTTTGACCAATGCTAAACGGCAAACACTACAAGAATGTGCCAATTTAGCGACAAATTATTTGCGACGGCTTGGTCCCGTCGCAAAATTGCAACGAAATATATAACTTTTGCGATGGAAAAAGTCGTCGCTAATTTTGCGACGGAAAATTCCGTCACTAAGTGGCGGCAATTGATTTTTTTTAAATTTTTTTTAAATATCAGGGGTAGCGACGGACTGGGCCGTCGCTGCCGTCGATAATTAGCAACGGCCCAATCTGTCGCAAAAAAAGGCCCGTTTTAATTTTTTTTGTTTTTTTTGCAACGAGTAGTAGCGACGGGCCCAGCCGTCGCAAAAACGCCTTTTAGGAAAAAAATTGTAAAAAAAAAATTTTGAAAAAAAAAATGTTTTGGTGGTGGGGGTAGCGACGGACTGGGCCGTCGCTAATTAGCTATGGGCCCAGTCATCGCAAAAAATCTTTTAGAAAAAAAATTTGAAAAAATAAATATCTTTTTTTGGGTGGTGGGGGTAGCGACGGACTTGGTCGTCGCAAAAAGACCTTTTAGAAAAAAAAATTTGAAAAAGAATTTTTTGAAAAAAAAAAAATTTTGTGGTGGGGGTAGAGATGGACTGGGCCGTCGCTAATTAACGATGGGCCCAGCCGTCGCAAAAATACCTTTTTGGCATTTTTTCGGAAAGATGGTTAGCGACGGACTGGGCAGTCGCTAATTAGCCACGGTCCCAGCCGTCGCAAAAGAGGCCCGTTTTGATTTTTTTCTTTTTTAAAAAAAAATTGACGGGTAGCGACGGATATTTCCGTCGCTAATTTTTTGCGCCATGTGTCAAAATTTGATTCGAAGATAGTATGTGACGCAGATTAACCTTAGTGAGATACCAACCATTGATTCTCTTTAATCTCGTTCGTTCTTTCACACACTTATTCCTATTTATTCATTTCTTCTTGCTCTTATTCCATTCTCTTCTTCCATTTACTTCTTCTTATTCTCCCATTTACTTCTTCTTATTCTTCCATTCACTTCTTTTTCTTCTTCCATTAATTTCTTATTCTTCCATTCACTTCTTCTTCTTCCATTATTTTCTTCTTCTATTCTCTTCTTCTTCCATTCCCTTCTTCTTCCATTAAATTATTCCATTCACTCTTCTAACACCACCCTACACCTCACGACACATCCATCTCCGACGACTTCCGCGAAGCTCCAACTCCGACGACTTTCATCTCCAGCGAAATTCAACTCCGATGACTTCCACCTCCGGCGAAGCTCTAACACCACCCTTCATCTTCTTCTTCTCTTCTTTCTTTCTTTCTTCCTTTTTTTTTCTTCTACTTCTCAACCGTTCTTTCTTCCTCTCAACATTTGGTTTGTATTTCCGACCGCGGAGCTCTTGCTCCGGCATATTTTTTTAAAAGAATAAAAAACTTAGCCACGGAAATATCCGTGGCAAAGTTGCGACGGACATATCCGTGGCAAATTTGTGACGGAAATTTCTGTCGCAAACCTAAATTAGAGACGGATTATAAGTGGCGCCAAAAATTAATATTTGCGCAAAAAAAAAATTAGCCACGGAAATAACTGTGGCAAATTAGCAACGGAAATATCCGTCGAAAATTAGCCACGGAAATAACCGTGGCAAATTTGCGACGGATATTTCCGTCGCAAATTAGCCATGCATATTTCTGTTGCAAATTAGCCACGGATATTTCCGTCGCAAATGTTAGCGACGCCACTTTTAGCGATGGCTCGATGGTCGTCGCTAGTCCGTCGAAAAATCTATATTAGCGACGGAAATTGCTTTTTTGCCACGGATATTTCCGTGGCTAATAGGAAACATTCTTGTAGTGAAAGTTGAGCTGTTGGTTCGTTAGTCATCAATTAAAGTTCATCTAATGTTATTTGCAAGTATGGTACATGTAACATCCCAAATTTCAAAGTTTCTAGAGTAAAGTATTTAAATTCACAATTGTTTCCTTAAGGGGGTTATTTTAGAAAAGTTAAGGAATTTAGGGAACTAAAATGAATTATAAAGCATATAGGATTAGGGGAAAAGGACTAGGTTATGATATAAATATAACTAGAAAATTAAAAAGGTAGCAAGGTGGGCTTAGGGTATTAAAATATAACATTAGAGATTTGTAATTAAGTCCTTGTGGTTTTTATTTCTATTGAGTTATTTGGACTTTTATTAAATTTTATAAATACAAGGACTTAAGTGCAATTTTTAATAAATTAAAAACTAAGGTCCACGCTCTTACTATGCATCCTACCTCACCTAATCACACACCCTCATAGCACTCACTCTCCCTCACGGCCACACATCAAACATAATCAAAAATAAGAAATTGGAGAGTGGGTGGCAAGAGAGAAAAGGGAAAGTGAGGAAGAGCTACCACTTTGCGTGGATGCATGGTGGCCTTCCGACCGCCGGTTGCCGCCAGAGCAGTTGAAGAAAATGATCCACGCGTCGGGAACTCCAATTCTATCGGTTTAGAATCTTCAACGGTGGAATTTAGAGATTGAGTTTAGAGCTCCAC
This sequence comes from Cyamopsis tetragonoloba, assembly GCA_037177725.1. Lineage (NCBI taxonomy): Eukaryota > Viridiplantae > Streptophyta > Magnoliopsida > Fabales > Fabaceae > Cyamopsis > Cyamopsis tetragonoloba. The sequence continues at coordinate 58,570,122 of CM074119.1, forward strand.
TTATAAGGTAACCCCAAACTTAAAACCCCAGATTAAGGCAATTAGAAAATAGATTATGGTATGATGTTAGGATTTGGACTTGATTTGGTTAGATGACATGAATTTAGGTTGCATGGAAATTGGTGTTGAACTAATATTAAAGGTTGCTTGTAGAAGTGTGAAGGTGATCTTGATTGAATTGGCTTTGTATGTGTGAGAAGGATGGATTTATGATAGTTCCTTGATTGAATATAATTTTATTGATACATTGAATGCATGAATTTGAAGATGATTGAACTATTGTATTCCTTGATGTTTGAAGTTTAGTAAAATCCTTATGAAACTTGATGGGTTAATTTGGGATATGAAATGTGTAAAATGTTGGTGAGGTTTAAATTGATGAAATTGGACTTTGGTTATGTTTGTGAATTGATCCTTGAATGAGTTATAATGAATTATATTAATTTGGTATGATATTGGATGAATTGAGATGGAAGATAGAAATTAATTTGTAAAAAGTTTATCAATGTCTTTTCCCCTGTTTTGGCTGGATTTTGGCACAGATTGAACTGATTATTTGACTTAGTTATATTTAGATTTTGGTTTTGTGGCCTCTTACAAAGTGGTAGTTAATTTTGTTAGATTTGTAATGCCACAAGTGTCACCAAAATCCAAGTTGTATAACTTGCGTTATAGGCAAGATACTAAGAGCTGCCAGATTTGGGTCTTTCACATGGGCAGGTGGATTCAAGTAAAATTATCTACTCGATTAATTCAGATCTTAGGTTCTAAATAAAGGTTGTAGATAATTTTATTAGCTTTCATTTTCCCTTGATTTCACCCAATTTGGAGGTCTACAACTCAAGTTATGGCCAAAATACCAACAGGGTGCAGTGTTGATGAAAAACAGAGGACTGATTCTGTATCCAATTCGCGGCAGCGAATTATTTCGCGGCAGCGAGTATGAAACAGAACAGGGACCTCTTTCTTTACTTAAAAAACTTAATGTAATCTCAAGGGTTCCATTTTTAGGATTGGAATTGATAAAAATAGGTCCTAATGTTTTAAAAATCATGCATAGTGCCATGTAATTGTATTATGTAGGAATGTGACATGGATGACAATTATTTTAATTGATGGTTAACGAAACTTAAATATGATAAATGATAAACCTTAGAGCATGTTGGATGCATTTGATATGAGATTAATGTTTAATGCAATTGAGATGAAGATGATTATTGAATGCCTGATAACATGTAATGTGAAATGATAATGAATGAATCCCACCGGTAGTATACCGGGTAAGTGGACAAGCATGCAAATGAAATGTAGGGTCTCCCAGAGATGGGGTTAAGATGACCTAAAGAAGTAGGGTCTCCCAGAAAATGGGGTTAAGATGGCCTAAGAAAATTTAATGACTATCCCGAAAGGGGTCAAGATAGTCATAGGCTATCCCGAAAGGGGTTAAGATAGCTTGATAGTGCCCCAGAGATTCGGGTAGGGACGCTTACCGGGGGTATCAGTGAGCTCAAATTATGCCTTTCTGCCAACGTACCTATGGTGGAGATCTAGTGCACTGGACTCCCGTTAAAAGATGAAAAGAAATGAATTGAAATGAAATGTAATGTGATTCATGACCAAATGAATTGAAATGAAATGTAATGAGATTCATGACCTTCATGCATATGAATTAAATTGTATTTGTGTGTATTCCTTTGTTTGAATGTGTTATGGGTATGTTAGGCTTGTATTGGGGAGATTTTCCAGTTAGACTGACTGCAATACTGATTTATAATGTTTTTAGTTAGACAGGGGTTACTCGGTTACATATAACTGACGGTCTCAGTATTGCAGGTATCAGAAGATTAAGCAGCTATAGCTACGGACGAGAAAAGTCTCCAGGTTTTCTTAGGTATAACCAGACATGGCGAACCTAAGTTTTATGTTCAAGTATTTATTTGTTTAGCTGGATAGGAATTCGTTTAAGTTAAAAAGGATTGTAATTATTATTATTTATTATGTAGTAAATTTTAGCTTCCGCTTGTATATGAAAAAAAAATGGTCTACGAAATAAGATGTTACAGTACACCCAACAAATGGAATAGTTTCAACTTGCATCCAATAACACTCATTTATTTATACTCCCCATAATAGTTATATTTACATCACCACTATTGTTATGAAATTGGAGGGAAAGCTTTCTGCCATTGAAATAAGGTAAAATATTCCAATTTAAGGTTCTCACAACACATTGTCAATCATTTCTGCTTCTGAGTTATGAGAGACTTCACAACAAACTATTGTCCCATGGTTGTCGTCTGCCGTTGCTTCTCGTCATCAATCCCTCTTTTCTAATGGTCGTCTGCCATGAAATTGGTCTCTTTTTGTTCGTCCAACACAATCGGTCCCACTTTCAATCAAAGATTGTACGCTGCTGCATTCTGCCTTGTAGCTAGATGTCAACCGGGTCATAGTATCGTTGCTCACCGTCTAGCTTCCCTTTAATGCGATCTTACAAATTGAACATCCATTTTTTGAATGAAACCACAACTCCATTTTTATTAAATGCCAAATCAAGAAAATAATTTAGCTAATTATCTTATTTGGAAGATATCCCTTCAGTATTTATTATTTTGGAAGCATCCTATTCAAGCAAGAGAGCTTGGTCACTCATTTTCTTGATGGACAGGCAAGTGCATGAGATATCAATTCTAACGGTCATGACCCTCTTTATTTGCTATCATTAGAGACATAATAGTGTGAAGAGATCTATAATATAATGTGCAAGATCTAGATAGAAAGGTTATTTCACTACTTTTCTATATTGTTAGTTGTTGTTATGTTATGTCAGTTAGCTTCCTTATTAATTAGTTTTCTCTAGTATATTATAGCATGCGAATTCCTTGTGTTTAGTAGCAAATTGCAAATGTTGGTGTGGTCTTGTTTGTTTTCGTTTCTACTGTAGCAAATTAATGCCAATTAAAAGCTCTCACCAGTTGGCTGACATCTTTACAAAGCCACTTGAACCTACACCTTTTCACAGTCTCCTCTCCAAGCTGGGAGCATCTGATATATATTCTACATCTTGTTGGGGGTATTTGACAATAAAATACCGTAGTTGTTTTTGTGTATATTAGCTTTTATGCTTTTTATCCCTTTTGGGCCCATCTTTTGTTTTCTGTGCTTATTGGGCCTGCGGCCTCTTTATTTTGGGTTGATGCTTGTTTTATTTTTTAAAGCTTGCATTTCTGTTGTAACAGATTAAGTTGAACAATACATTTTCATCTTTTCCAAAACACATAAACTCATGGAGTACTTCTTGTGCTCTACCACTTTCTTCAATAAATTTTGTCTTATATAAAAAGGATTCAAGTACTAGTTTTTCTTTGAATTCAAAGAAATATATGAGTAATACTACAAAGGAAATGAAAGATAGATAGATAGGATAGAAGAGTATTATTGTGCTCCAAAGAAATATATAGTAAATAACTCTAGTAATGTCTTTACACAATGCACATTCTTTTTGCTTTCTTCATGTATTATAAACTATAGGGACTTGTTCAAATTAAGGTTGTTTTTCAACCTTACATAAAAGAGAAAAAAACATATGCACTTCAATATATTAATGAGGGAAACTCAAGCTTTACAAGCTTGACAGTATGAGGTTGCAAGTAGCTCGTCTAAATATTATATCTGTATTAAAATAATATTAAGTTAATATATAATATTGACAATAATATTTTTTTGGTGGTACACAAAATTTCAAGTATATTCTTTTACGAATAAAGCGATTTTGACGATTTTTTCGTTGCTTTTTAATTATGTTTACTGAAATATATTTATCGCTTTATCTTGAAAGTTAAAACTACTTTTGAAATTTCCTTCCATTATAATATCTTTGTTCCTATTTAATTATAAGGAGAGCAAAAATCACACATATTAAAGAGTGTAATAAATGTTATGGTTTTCCTCATAATAAATTTTGAAGTCTACATAATATGTTTTATCTCTAGTTGTTTGATTGGTTAGACAGTGAGGTATTGTCTAACATCCAATTAAACATAAGGTTAGAATTAATAAAAATACAGTTGTTGTTACATCGAAAATATAAGTGGAAAACATAAGGTTAGAATTAAACATAAGGATGAAATTTTTTTCTCTCTCTCGATAGATAAAAAGGAATGGAGGGAGTATTAGATTATGAAACTATTACAATTTAAAATTCATAAAACAATAATATTAAAATACTAACGTTAATAGAGCATGCAAGTTACGCAACACTCATTTTTTGCACACAAATTAAACCCTAATACACGTATTGACTTAGGCGTCGGAGTCTTTGCAAGTACAACCCACACCTTAGTGGACTCTGGTCAGCTGCGCAAGGTTCATCTTCCTCTCATGGTACATTTCCTATTGTGTTTATAATTTATCCCTATTAGGTTAGATCAAGACTACGATGTGGTCTATCGAGAATCTACAATTAAGTTTTCTATCCCTATCACCATGGCGAATAATGGGAGGAAAACGTATGATGTAGATAAGAGCATGCAGAATCAGCGGAAGGAGCGCCCCACAACAACACTCGAAGAAAAACGAACAATGCTGGAGGCGGGATAACCTTAAACATTGAGGAGGAGTTTCGCTGGTTGCAAGGGTTACCGGAAAGCAAGTCTCTAAATTCGCTGTGCTAAGGAAGGAGTGAGAAGAGCGCTAGAAGGAAAAGGAGGTGTAGCAGTGCCAAAATTCGAATACCAAAGTAACCTTTTGCACATAATTCTTTTATTTATTTTAATAGATTAATTAATAATCAATAATTAAATATAATAATCAGTTTAGTTTGCATTATCATATTATTAATAGATCACTACTAATTTCCTAGAATATATATTAATAAATTAAATCATAAATTTAAATAAATAAACATAATAATTATAAATAGAATTTAATAAACTATTAGATATTATAATTATTAAATTTTGTAAATTTGATATTAACATATTTTCGTAAAAGTAAATTCCTTATTTTGCACTCAAATTTTTCCTATAATAAGCATTTAAGTAATTTTTTTGTTCATAAACAATTAGGAGTTTTTACTTATTATATCTATATTTATCTCCGCTCCCTCTTTTTTACTCAATCAATTAAAAGAAGAAAATTACATTATTTTTCTTTTTTTTTAACTTATACAAAATAATAGGCTATTTAATCTCTAGTTTTTTAGATGCAAAAGTGCCTCTACAGGGGTTCAAATTGAGGAGCTGTTACTCAAACAAGTACTCTATTTAACTTCGAGTTTAAGTCAATATCTGTACTCCTTTATTTTTATTTTTATTTTCTATTTCTTTCTAAAGAGTTCCTCTTCTATACCAAATGAAATGGATGGTGGAAATTTTATTTTTAGTTGAGATCCACCTAAAAGCTTTTTCCTATTCACTATATATTTACATCTCTAAAATGTTGATTTTTTAAATATGTTATATATATTGACAACATCTAACAACATAAACAAATTATTTAAGAAAAATTATACGTTTATATGAGAATAACTTAGCCTCATTTATCTGTTATTACTCCATTTTAAATATTTTTTAATTTAAAATGTACTTTTTAATCAAAGAAATAGTTTAACAAATGTAAATAATATTCTTATAATTAAAAATTAAAGTGATAGTATGAAGCGTACAGAGATACTAATATAATTTATTCATTTTAATAGGTGAATAACAAGGGATATTCGTGTCCTATAGTCAAAGTCTAATATTCCTTTGAGATGATAATCAAAGAAAAAAATAACAAATAGTTCTTTAAAGAGTTATTTGTCATAAATGTTTTACCAAAAATTTTTATGTCACCAAATTAGTCTCTTAAAGATTTATTACACTACCAAATTAAACTCTTAATTAATATTTTGTTGTGCATTGTTAGAAGTCCCAAATTGTAAGATGTCTCTTTCAAAGATTTAAAACGTTACCAAATTAGACGCTCAAAATAATAAAACACTTTTAAAATAGGTCCTCAAGATATACACTATGAATAGTTGAGCGATCAGTTCAGTGACAAAAATATTTTAAGGATCAAATTAGTGACAACCAAATTTTAAAAATTCAAGTTGTTGTCATTTTGTTACAAAAGTGGGTATGAACATTTTTATAGACAAATAAGATAATGTACAAGAGCCTTTTGGTTTTGGCCTTCACTACAAACGAAATTGATTTTGAAGAACCATCAGCAATGAAATTCGAAATAACGGCAAGTGAAATTAATTATTTGTAGTGAAAAATCTACACCCAGCATTAACACTAACACTTAGACATAGAAAGAAGGAGTCAATACTGGTGACAAGGGAAGAGAGAATACAGGTTCACAACCACATGGTTCTACACGTGTCCACACTTGACAAATGCCTAATGGCCACCGAGAAGAAGACAGGATTTAAAATAAGACTGTGGCCCTACACTAGCTCTAGTCATCAAACACATGAAGATCAACGCATGAAGGAAAAACACACACACCACCCAAGGTCCAGATGTCACTCCCCATCGATCCTTTTTCTACCAAAGTCACCACTCTTAATTTTTATTTTATCCCACCAACGTTTTCTATTTCATTTTAATTTTTCCAATTCAAACTCGAATTCAAACTTCAAACCATTTATCAGTTACCTTCCTAATCAAAATAAAGTGATGAATAAATGCAGTCAGGAAAGAAATAATATCATTTATCATAATAATAAATGCTTTGAAAATTGAATTAAATTCATTAAATTTTGAAATGACTGGTTTTGACTTTGAAAACTTTGCAAAGAAGTTTCTGGAACACTTCTTTGTCCTATTTAAGGCTTTGCTTTTCTTTTTGAAATGCACAACCCACACTATGTGGTTTCCTTTTCTCTTTATAGTGGTTTCTCTCCCTTTTCCTCCATGTTTCTCTTCTAGGACCTCCTTTTCTCTTCACTCCCTCTCTTATTTGCTTTGTCTCAGGCATCTTTCATAGTTCCGTATTCCTTCTCTCTTGCTTTTCTTTTGTTGATCATGTTAGATAATGATTTTTTTAGGCTACTTTTCTCGTTGTGAAGATATGCAGAGTGAGAGAAATGGCCATAATATATATACGATAAAAGGGAATTAAACAGTTAATTTGTTTGTGATTTAAAAGTTTTACTTATTGAGGTCTTTGCTTATGAACCGCTAAAACCAAATATTCTTTTAGTTTTTTGTTAATTTGTCTACTTAATATTTTTTAGTTGTCAATTTCTACTATTAGATTATAATTCATATATATGTGGTACACTATTATGATAGTATCCAAGAATTCTTTTGAGATACCATGAATGTTTTTGATATCATGGATTTATATTTTCATGTCAAATGTTGAGAACACCATGAAGTAAATTAAAATTTCTATATAAAATTTTATCCAATATCCTGTCATCCTGTTCTATTGGAGAAGTTGTTGGAGTATGTTAAAGAACATATTATCACTTGAATTTATACCACATGAAATTTGGTAGTCTGAAAAGCTGAACTCTGCATCTGTGCTATTATCGCTAGTGATTCTCCAATGTGCTTATGGAAATGGATAATCTATCCCAAGACTTGGTAATAGGCATTGTTTTAAAACAACCACCAACTTATACTTACTTTGATTTACATATAAGAACTCTAAGGATATTAATTAATTAGAGTGTTTTACACATAAGAACCTAGAAATTTAAAACAAGCAAACAACAATAAGTACATTAACTTTTGGTGATACCTGCAAATGTGTTGGATATTGTTTAAGGTGAACCAAGCGCAACAGGAATTTTTTTTTTAGTTTGGGCATTTAATATAATTACATCTTATTTGCATCTTCCTAATGTTTTGGAGCCTCTCATTGCCTTCTTTTAGTTTTGTCATTGAGTCTTATACGTCCACTGACTCATGTACCCAGAGAAACTTATCTTCATTTTTTGTTCCTTCGGAGTTTGATTCTATTACGTTCATGATTGATTCATGTCCCTAGCTAAGTTTGTCTTCCTTTCTGGTCACTTCCCATATTTTATTATAACCATTTTTTCTAACACCTCTCTGACGGATTCATCAATCTAGTGCTCCTCTTTATGTCTTGTCTATTTAGGTAGTAATTAGACAAGATGGGAAGATGATCACTAGGTAGATGAATCCATCATAGAGGTGATAGAAACTATGATAAAATTAAAAGAGGGGAACAGACAGAAAGGAAGACGAACTTCACTTGGAAGATGAACCAATCATGAAGATATTAGAATTACACTTTAAAGAGACAAGAAAAGAAGACACACTTCACTGGGTGGATGAATCAATCATGACTTATTAGACATAATGATAAAATTGAAAGAGGATGATATGATGCCTTCAACTAATGAGGAAGATGATAGTAACATTTCATGATAATAAACTCTCCACCTAAAAGATTTGGTGTGTTGTGCTTAGTTCCGTACCCAAGATATCTGCAAGTATTAAGAAAAGTTGTTGTAGTTATATTTTGTTTTTTTTAAACTTTTGTGTTTGTTTCATGTAAAACATTTCAAGTTAGTGTCCCCTTAGAGTTCTTATACATCAAAGTAAGGATGAATTTGTAAGTGTTTTAGAGAAATACTCTTTAGAAGATCATGGGGTTCATTTTGTTCAACTTTTGACCAATTCTAAACGCCAAAGTTGAGCTGTTGGTTCGTTAGTCATCAATTAAAGTTCATCTAATGTTATTTGCAAGTATGGTACACCCAACAAATGGAATAGTTTCAACTTGCATCCTATAACACTCATTTATTTATACTCACCATTATAGTTATATTTACATCACCACTATTGTTATGAAATTGGAGGGAAAGCTTTCTGCCATTGAAATAAGGTAAAATATTCCAATTTAGGGTTCTCACAACACATTGTCAATCATTTCTGCTTCTGAGTTATGAGAGACTTCAGAACACACTATTGTCCCTTGGTTGTCGTCTGCCGTTGCATCACGTCATCAATCCCTCTTATCTAATGGTCGTTTGCCATGCAACTGGAATCGTTTTGTTCGGCCCACACAATCGGTCCCACTTTCAATCAAAGATTGTATGCTGCTGCATTGTGCCTTGTAGCTAGATGTCAACCGGGTCATAGGATCGTTGCTCACCATCTAGCTTCCGTTTAATGCGATTTTACGAATTGAACATCCATTTTTTGAATGAAACCACAACTCCATTTTTGTTAATTTTCAAATCAAGAAAATAATTTAGCTAATTATCTTATTTGGATGATATCCCTTCAGTATTTATTATTTTGAAAGCAGATGATTTGGAAGCATCCTATTCAAGCAAGCCAGCTTGGTCACTCATTTTCTTGATGGACACGCAAGTGAATGAGATATCAATTCTAACAGTCATGACCCTCTTTATTTGCTATCATTAGAGACATAATAGTGTGAAGAGATCTATAATATATTGTGTAAGATCTAGATAGAAAGGTTATTTCACTACTTTTCTATATTGTTAGTTTTTGTTTTGTTATGTCAGTTAGCTTCCTTGTTTATTAGTTTTCTCTAGTATATTAAAGCATGCGAATTCCTTGTGTTCAGTAGCAAAGTGCAAAGGTTGGTGTCGTCTTGTTTGTTTTTGTTTCTACTGTAGCAAATTACTGCCAATTAAAAGCTCTCACCAGTTGGCTGACATCTTTACAAAGCCACTTGAACCTACACCTTTTCACAGTCTCCTCTCCAAGCTGGGAGCATCTGATATATATTCTCCAACTTGTAGGGGGTATTTGACAATAAAATACCGTAGTTGTTTTTCTGTATATTAGCTTTTATGCTTTTTATCCCTTTTGGGCCCATCTTTCGTTTTCTGTGCTCATTGGGCGTGCGACCTCTTTATTTTGGGTTGATGCTTGTTTTATTTTTTAAAGCATGCATTTCTGTTGTAACAGATTAAGTTGAATAATACATTTTCATCTTTTCCAAAACACCTAAACTTATGGAGTACTTCTTGTGCTCTACCACTTTCTTCAATAAATTTTGTCTTGTATAAAAAAGATTCCAGTAGTACTTTTTCTTTGAATTCAAAGAAATATGAGTAATACTACAAAGGAAATGAAAGATAGATAGTTAGGATAGAAGAGTATTATTGTGCTCCAAAGAAATATATAGTAAATAACTCTAGTAATGTCTTTACACAATGCACATTCTTTTTGCTTTCTTCATGTATTATAAACTATAGGGACTTGTTCAAATTAAGGTTGTTTTTCAACCTTACATAAAAGACAAAAAAACATATGCACTTCAATATATTAATGAGGGAAACTTAAGCTTTACAAGCTTGACAGTATGAGGTTGCAAGTAGCTCATCTAAATATTATATCTGTATTAAAATAATATTAAGTTAATATATAATATTGACAATAATATTTTTTCGTGTATTATAACTCTAGTAATGTCTTTACACAATGCACATTCTTTTTGCTTTCTTCATGTATTATAAACTATAGGTACTTGTTCAAATTAAGGTTGTTTTTCAACCTTACATAAATGGGAAAAAAACATATGCACTTCAATATATTAATGAGGGAAACTAAAGCTTTACAAGCTTGACAGTACGAGGTTGCAAGTAGCTCGTCTAAATATTATATGTGTATTAAAATAATATTAAGTTAAAATATAATATTGACAATAATATTTTTTCGTTGGTACACAAAATTTCAAGCATATTCTTTTACGTATAAAGTGATTTTTACGATTTTTTCGTTGCTTTTTAATTATGTTTACTGAAATATATTTATCACTTTATCTTGAAAGTTAAAACTACTTTTGAAATTTCCTTCCATTATACTATCTTTGTTCCTATTTAATTAAAAGGAGAGCAAAAATCACACATATTAAGGACTGTAATAAATGTTATGGTTTTCCTCATAATAAATTTTGAATTTTACATGATATCTTTTATCTCTAGTTGTTTGATTGGTTAGACAGTGAGGTATTGATTAACATCCAATTAAACATAAGGTTAGAATTGATAAGAATACAGTTATTGTTACATCGAAAATATAAGTGGAAAGATTAATAGGATGAAATTTTTTCTCTCTCTCGATAGATAAAAAGGAATGGAAGAAGTTTTAGATTATGAAACTATAACAATTTAAAATTCATAAAACAATAATATTAAAATACCAACGTTAATAGAGCATGCAAGTTACGCAACACTCATTTTTTGCACAAAAATTAAACCCTAATACACGTATTGACTTGGGCGTCGGAGTCTTTGCAAGTACAACCCACACCATAGTGGACTCTGGTCAGCTGCGCAAGGTTCATCTTCCTCTCATGGTACATTTCCTATTGTGTTTGTAATTTATCCCTATCAGGTTAGATCAAGACTATGATGTGGTCTATCGAGAATCTACAATTATGTTTTTTATCCCTATCACCATGATAAATAACGGGAGGAAAACGTATGATGTAGATAAGAGCGCTAGCATGCAGAATCAGCGAAAGGAGCGCCCCACAACAACACTCGAAGAAACACGAACAATTCTGGAGGCGGGATAACCTTAAACATTGAGTAGGAGTTTCGCTGGTTGCAAGGGTTACCGGAAAGCAAGTCTCTGAATTCGCTGTGCTAAGGAAGGAGTGAGAAGAGCGCTAGAAAGAAAAGGAGGTGTAGCAGTGCCAAAATTCGAATTCCAAAGTAAACTTTTGCACATAATTGTTTTACTTATTGTAATAGATTTATTAATAATCAATAATTAAATATAATAATCAGTTTAGTTTGGATTATCATATTATTAATAGATCACTACTTATTTCCTATAATATATATTAATTAATAAATCATAAATTTAAATACATAAACGTAATTATTATAAATAGAATTTAATAAATTATTAGATATTATAATTATTAACTTTTGTAAATTTGATATTAACGTATTTTCGTAAAAGTAAATTCCATATTTTGCACTCAAATTTTTCCTATGATAAGCATTTAAGTAATTTTTTGTTCATAAACAAATAGGGGTTTTTACTTATTATGTTTATATTTATATATATCTCCTCTCCCTTTCTATTACTCAATCAAATAAAAGAAGAAAATTACATTATTTTTCTTTTTTTTAACTTATACAAAATGATAGGCTATTTAATCTCTAGTTTTTTAGAGGCAAAAGTGCGTCCACAAGGGTTTGAACTGATGAGCTGCATGCAACTCAAACCAGTACTCTATTTATCCTCCAGTTTAAGTCAATCTCTATAACTCCTTTATTTTTATTTTTTATCTCTTTCTAACAAGTTCCTCGTCTATACCAAATGAAATGGATGGTGGGAATATTTTTTTAGTTGAAATCCACCTAAAAGATTTTTCCTATTCACTATATATTTACATCTCTAAACTGTTTATTTTTTAAATATGTTTTCTATATTGACAACATCTAACACCATAAACAAATTATTTAAAAAAAATTTATAAGCTTATATGAGAATAACTTAGCCTCATTCATATGTTATTACTCCATTTCAAATATTTTATAATTTAAAATATACATTTTAACCAAGGAAATAGTTTAACAAATGTAAATAATATGCTTATAATTAAAAATAAAATTGATAGTATGAAGGTTACACAGATACTAATATAATTTATTCATTTTAATAGGTGAGTAACAAGGGATATTCCTGTCCTATAGTCAAAGTCTAATATTCCTTTGAGATCATATTCAACGAAAAAATAACAAATAGTTCTTTAAAGAGTTATTTGTCATAAACGTTTTCCCAAAAAGTTTTTTGTCCCCAAATTAGTCTCTTAATTAATATTTTGTTGTGTGTTGTTAGAAGTCCCAAATTGTAGATTATATCTCAAAGATTTAGAACGTTACCAAATTAGATGCTCAAAACAATTAAACACTTTTAAAATAGGTCCTCAAGATATACAAAATGAATAGTTGAGCGATCAATTAAGTGACAAAATTCTTTTAAGAATCAAATTAGTGACAACCAAATTTTAAAAATTCAAGTTGCTGTCATTTCGTTACCAAAGTGGGTACAAACATTTTTATAGACAAATAAGATAATGTACAAGAGCCTTTTGGTTTTGGCCTTCACTACAAATGAAATTGATTTTATGGAACCGTCAGCAAAGAAATTTGAAATAACGGCAAGTGAAATTAATTATTTGTAGTGAAAAATCTAAACCAAACATTAACACTTTAACACTTAGACATAGAAAGAAGGAGTCAATACAAAGGCTTGGTGACAAGATACGAGAGAACACGGGTTCACAACCACATGGTTCTACACGTGTCCCACACTTGACAACTGCCTAATGGCAACAGAGTATAGGACATGATTTAAATTTGAGACTGTGGCCCTACATTAGCTCTAGTCATCAAACACAAGAAGATCAACACATAAAGGAAAAACACACACACCCAAGGTCTAGATGTCACTACCCATCGGTCCTTTTTCTCCCAAAGTCACCACTCTTCATTTTTATTTTTTCCCACCAACGTTTTCTATTTTGGTTTCATTTTTTCAAATCCAAACTCGCACTCAAACTTCAAACCATTCATCAGTTACCTTCCTTATCATAATAAAGTGATGAATAAATGCTGTCAAGAAAGAAATATATTCTTTTATGATAGAAATAAATGCTTTGAAAATGGAATTACATTCATTAAAATTTGAAATAACTGGTTTTGACTTTGAAAACTTTGCAAAGAAGTATTTGGAACACCTCTTTGTCCTATTTAAGGCTTTGATTTGCTTTTTGATCGAAATGCAGAACCCACACTGTGTGGTTTCCTTTTCTCTTTCTAGTAGTTTCTCTCCCTTTTCCTCTACGTTTCTCTTCTAGAACCTTCTTTTATCTTCACTCCCTCTCTTATTTGCTTTTTCTCAGGCATCTTTCATAGGTTCGTATTCCTTCTCTCTTTCTTTTCTTTTTCTAGGCTAATTTTCTTGTTGTGAAGATATGCAGAGTGAGAGAAATGGCCATAATATATATACGATAGAAGGGAAGTTAAATAGTTAATTTTTGCGTGATTTAAAAGTTTTACTTATTGATGTCTTTGCTTATGAATCACTAAAACAGAACATTCTTTTAGTTTTTTGTTAATTTATCTACTTAATATTTTTTTAGTTGTCAATTTCTACTATTAGATTATAATTCATATATATGTGGTACTCTATTATTATAATATCATGAATTTATATTTTCATCATAATAGTTATATTTACATCACCACTATTGTTATGAAATTGGAGGGAAAGCTTCCCGCCATTGAAATAAGGCAAAATATTCCAATTTAGAGTTCTCACAACACACTGTGAATCATTTCTACTTTTGAGTTGTGAGAGGCAGTGTTGTCCCTTCGTTGTCGTCTGCCGTTGCTTCTCGTCATCAATCCCTCTTTTCTTATGGTGGTCGTCTACCATGAAATTGGTCTCCTTTTGTTCGTCCAACACTATCGGTCCTACTTTCAATCAAAGGCTTTACGCTGCTGCATTGTGCCTTGTTGCTAGATGTCAACCGGGTCATAGGATCGTTGCTCACCGTATAGCTTTTGTTTAATGCGATTTTACGAATTCAACATCCAATCTCTATGTAAATATCTTTCTTGCTCTCTTAAAGATTTTCTTTTTAATTTTCCTTCTTAAATCCAAGACTCTTGGTGAATATTGCTCACTCAATGCTTTCCTTGTACCTCTTTTTGTTAATGTTTATAATTCCAACCAAGAGAGCTTGGTCACTCATTTGCTTGATGGAGAGGCAAGTGAAGGAGGTACCAATCCTAACATTCATGACCCTCTTTAGTTACTATCATTAGAGACATAATAGTGTGGAAATGAAAGATAGATAGATAGGATAGATGAGTATTAATGTTTTCTTTATGTATTATAAACTAAAGGGACTTGTTCAAATTCACGCTGTTTGTCAACCTTTCATAAAAGAGAAAAAACTTATGCACTTCAATATATTAATGAGCGAAACACAAGCTTTACAAGCTTGACGGTATGAGGTTGCTAGTAGCTAATCTAGTAGAAAATTGGCTTTTTACAGCATGTTTTAACATTGGCAAATTAATAGCCGATGTAAAATCATGTGCGGTGGCAAACTTGTAAATAAATAAATTATTTGCATCAGCTAATTACTAATAGTCGATGTAAAAAGTTAGGCGGTGGTAATTTTGAAAATAACTTAAATTTATTTGCATTAGCTAATTAATAAGAACCAATGTAAAAAGATAGGCGGTGGTTATTTTGTAAATAACTCAAATTTATTTGCATCACCTAAATTAATTAGCCAATGTAAATCTATAAATTAAAAAAGCAAAAGAACCCTATATATTTATATATATATATATATATATATATATATCACATATATTCATATTGTTTTAATTCATTCGAGTCCCTATTCCTTTGAGCCCTAGCTTCACTGTGAAAAGACCGCGACAGTGACGCCCTACTTCGTGCCGCCGTCGTCTATCGAGCTGCCCTCCTTCGCGTCACTGTCCGTCGCGCACTCTCCTTCGATCACGCCACCGTCTGTTGCGCTCTCACTCTCTGTCACAGTAAGTTCCCTCTCTCTCAAATAAAGGATCCCTGTGATGACCTATTTCTCTTTTGTTGCTAAAACATCAGATTTATTGGTTTTTATTTTTCAACATGAAGAAAGTGATACCCAACTTTTATATTATTGCTGAGATCGCTATGTTTCTTTGCGTCAGGGATTTCTTGTTATGGTAAGTTTGGACTTTGGAAAAAAATAAATTCGAGTTTCATTTGGTGCCACAAGTTGGAAAATTTCTCCTATTTAGCAGAAAATTTGTGAGAGCTTCACATTTATTTTCATTCTACTACACTGGTTTTATCTTAAATCACTTATGCCCCTTTTCTCTGATTCAAATTAACAGAATGAATCCCCTGTTTATGGTGATTTGAAAAACCTGATTCTTATTAATAGCAAGTGTTGTAAAATCTTCAATCTTATGGTTTTGTTTTTCCAGAGTGTTGTTCCTTTGAATACATGGGTTTTAATCTCCAATTTCAAGGTAGCTTACAATCTTCTCCGATTTCTCTGATGGAACATTCACCAGAGAATTAGCAGAGTTTCTTGATCAAAAAGTCCCTGCAAATGCAATTCCCGTTAATGGAGGTGGAGGTGGTAAAGAGCCCGAGCATAGAAGGCTATGAATAACTAAAGCATAGTTGTAGAGGTGGTAAAGAGCCCGAGCATTGAAAAGATAGAGGTCAACGTCATTATAGAGACAGCTCCGGGATGGGCAAAGCCCATAGTAGAATACATATAGGGCAAGATTCCAAAAGATAAGGAGGTTGCCAAGAGACTGGCGAGACAAGTAGCGAATTACACAATAGTTGGCGATGTCCTATACTGACGTGGTTTCTCGCAACCTCTCTTGTGATGCATCACACAAGACCAAGTTGAGTACGTAATGGAAGAAATACACAGCGGTATTTGCAACAACCGCATCGGGGGAAGATCGTTGGCCACCAAGGTCTTAGGAGCAGGCTATTATTTGCCGACACTTAGCGACGACTGCATTCACTTAGTCAAGTTGTGTGAAAAATGCTAGAGGTTCTCAAACCACCATAAAGCTCCGGCAGAAGCGCTAGCAGGCATTACTTCTCCATGGCCTTTTCATATGTGGGGAGTAGATATACTCGGCCCCTTTCCTCTAGCCACTGGACAGCGAAAATAGCTGGTAGTAGCAGTGGACTACTTCACCAAATGGATTGAAGCAATTCCGATAATAGCTATCACGGTTGACAATGTAGAAAAATTCTTGTGGAAGGAAATCTTGTGCCGACACGGCCTACTATCAGTGTTAGTCTCGGATAACGGCACCCAATTCGCGAGTGTTAAAATTTTTGATTTCTGTGATGAGTACGGAATCAGAAAAATATTCTCTTCGTTGGCACACCCGCAGACAAACGGCCAGGCCGAGGCTGCAAACAGGGAAATTCTCACCGAACTTCAAAAAAGATTAGACAATGCTAAAGCCAAGTAGGCGGAAGAACTACCTACGGTGCTATGGTCATATCGACTCTGGAAACACCTTTTAGGCTCACCTACGGTTACAATGTAGTTATCCCCATTGAGATTAATCTTCCGAGTTCACGAATGCAGAGTTTTGATCCTAGTAAAAATGAGGAGGAAATGAGCGCTGAGCTAGATACATTAGAAAAGGCTCGCGAGGTCGCTAGAATACGACAAGCCTTGGCCAAGGCAAGGGCGGCAAGGAGGCAAAATACGCGACTTATCCCGCAATCCTTCAAGGTGGGCGATTTGGTGTTAAGAAGAGCCGACGAACCTCAGAAGAACACCAAAAATGGAAAGCTCGCACAAAAATGGGAAGGTTCGTATAGGATTTATGACGAAGTGGGCAAAGGAGCATATAGATGATTACAAGAGTTAGGAGGACGGAATATCCGAAACACTTGGAACGTCAACCATTTGAAGTTCTTTTATCATTAAACAATTGTATTGATGTATTAGTCCTTGTGCGTACTCTTTTTCCTACCTTAAGCCTTTTTTCCTAAGGGGGTTTTTGGTTTAAGGGGGTTTTAATGAGGTGCACATGCTTTGTAAATAAAGGACAAATTCAGAATATCGAGACTGTGTCAAGATCACTAAAAGACCTAACCAGCCCGGCTAATTAAATCCCCGGCTGGGACTTAGACAAATTCAACGAATCAAGATTATTAAAAGACCTAACCAGCCTAGCTAATTTAATCCCCGGCTTGGACTTAGGTAAATTCAACGAATCAAGATTATTAAAAGACCTAACCAACCTGGCTAATTTAATCCCCGGCTAGGACTTAGGCAAATTCAACGAGTCAAGATTATTAAAAGACCTAACCAGCCCGGCTAATTAAATCCCGGTGGGGACTTAGGCAAATTCAACGAATCAAGATTATTAAAAGACCTAACCAGCCCGACTAATTTAATTCCCGGCTGGGACTTAGGCAAATTCAATGAGTCAAGATTATTAAAAGACCTAACTAGCCTGGGTAATTAAATCCTCGGCTTGGACATAGGCAAATTCAACGAATCAAGATTATTGAAAGACCTAACCAGCCCGGCTAATTTAATCCCTGGCTGGGACTTAGGCAAATTCAACGAATCAATATTATTAAGAGACCTAACTAGCCCGACTAATTTAATCCCCGGATGAGACTTAGGAAAATTCAACAAATCGAGATTATTAAAAGACCTAACCAGCCCAGCTAATTTAATCCCCGGCTGGGACTTAGGAAAATTCAATGAATCAAGATTATTAAAAGACCTAACTATCGTGGCTAATTGAATCCCCGGTTGGGACTTTGGCAATTCAACGAATTGAGATTATTAAAAAACCTAACCAGCCCGGCTAATTTAATCCCTGGGTGGGACTTAGGAAAATTCAACGAATTAGGATTATTAACAGACCTGATCAGCCCCTCTAATTTAATCCCCGACTGGGACTTAGGCAAAATTTGAAATAGGAAAAAGAATAGCAAAACAAGGATTGCGAAATAGATGATCTCACTAACAGTGACAAGGATTACATCATGCAGGGGCATTCCCCTGGTTTACAAAAGGCTCACAAGGAAGAAGCTGCCCATTCATCACTTCTAGTTTTGGATATAGACGAGATATATCCAATCTCGTGACTATGACTCGAACCTACTGGAACGCTAAGAAAAAACCGGCATCATAAGCATAAACGACCTTCAATTGAAGACTAGCCACCTCGCCTCAAAGTTGATCAGTAGCCTCAGTGGCACACTTGTCTCGGTCCTTTTTTTTTCCCTCCAACTGAGACACCACGTCGTTATTCAACATCTTCACAGCCTCGAGGTTTTGAATGTTGTCTTGTAGTTTCTTCTCCAAATCAGCTCACTCAGTAGCCTCGGTAGCACGAGTGGCTTCCATCTCCTCTAGCTGCTTCTTTAACGAGTCATACTCTTGGCGGGTTCTCTCCAGCTTTCCTCCTATCACTCTTCTTCTACAAGGAGTGTGATGCGGAAATGGACGGTCTAGGAATATATTAGCCGGAAAATCTCTTCAAGGAGTTAAATCCTTTTATGGCGCATAAGGAATCAATTGAATTGTTGTTTTCACAGAATTTGATAACAAATAAGAACAAGCTGTAACTCTCGCGATATAGAGCGCCAAATCTAGTGGTTCAAAACCGAGGAGAACGATCACGTTCTGAACTTCAATTTTGGTTCAAAAATGACTCAGAAATGGTGAGTAAAACTGGAGTTATGTCACGAATTAGTGGCTGGGTAGAATTTTGAAAATTCTGGAATTGAAAGAATTTAAAGATGATGAAGATGAGAAGGTTTTGGGGCTATTTAGCACGAAAATTCTGGGAAAAAAGGGAAGGAGTTCTTGTTCTTTTTATCAAGTTTTTGATAACAAATGAAAGGGAGATGGAAAAGGTTTAAGTGGAATCACACGTCTTATGAAAGCTAAACACACAAAGCAATGGAAATCCTTTGATAAGCCAAATGAGTTCTTGAATCACTCAAGAATCCAAAAGGAGAATCACTCTCACAAATTATATTTGAACATCAAACTTATGTTGATTACAATGATAAAATGGTGCCCCATTTATAGCTAAGGTGGCAGCAACAAAACTCTACAAAATCCACTAGTGCACATTAAACATTACCACTCACTAGTGCTCCACTAATTAGTGCTCTACTAATATTTCCACTAAGTGGTGTACATGACAATGATGTCATCCTAATGACATCATTCTAATGACATCATCTTATTGTCACCACATTTGGGCCTTATTACAAAACAAAAACTATAAATTAGCCCATTAGTTGATCAATCTAAGGCACAATTTGGACAGCCAACTTACATCAAATTAGGCCTTATTTTAACTTAGATAAAATTAAAATACTAAAGTTAAAGTGCCCCCTTAGGATCATATCATACCCTCCTTCTCCGAAAGAATTCGTCCTCGAATTCAGAGGGTAAAGTGACCTTCCATTGATTTCCTCCGGGGTCAAACACCATTTGGGAAAATTTAGATTTGATGAAATCTAGTAGAAATGTTGACAATACCCTCTTGAGGAACAATATCTGCTTCTTCCCACGAATTTCTCTAAGGATGAGAACCGATATATTTTTCTTTTCAAACAAATGCAAGTCATCAAAAATATGTTTATGATTTGCATTTGTATTTTTAACCTCACATTCACCATGTTGTTATTCACAGATAGCATGCATTTGGATACCAAAAGTTTGCGGATTGTACAGCGGAGCTCTACAGATTATGTCAACAGTCTTTCTCTATAAAGATGGTGAATCGTAGGTGGATGTTTGATGGATAAACTCCTCTGGTTCCTGCAATTTTAAACCAATAAAAGAAGAACCATAATTGTTAGAGATAGAAAATTCTTCGCTATATTTTTCTTTCAACTCTTGCTCTTCTCTTTCCTTTTAATTTTTTTTTCACTTTCTTCTTTTTCTTTTCCTTTTACCTTTTCCTTTTCTATTTCTTTTGCTCTTTCTTTTTCGAATTCTTTTTCTCTCTTCTCCTTTACAATTTCTTTTTGCATTTCTTTTTCTTTTTCAAATTCTTTTCTTTCTAAAGCAATTTTTTCTCTCAATTCCTCTTGATCCGCACAAACTTCTTGTGGACTCAAAGACTTGAGCACAATTTTCATTTCATAGTGCATGAAAGAAAACTTATTTTTGTAGCAATCATGAATGGCTCTAGGGTCATATTGCCATGGTCTCCCCAAAAGGATATGACAAGCCTCCATTGGAACCACATCACACAACACTTTATCTTTATATCTCCCAATGGCAAAGCTCACTTCCACTTGTTGGTCTACTTGAATTTCCCTATCTTCACTAAGCCATTGTAGCTTATATGGCATAGGATGTGGAATAGTGCCTAGATTCAACTTGTTCACCATTCTAGTACTAGCCAAATTAGTACAACTTCCACTATCAATGATCAAAGTGCAGATTTTACCTTGGATTGAACATCTTGTTTGGAAGATGCTGTCCCTTTGGGATTCTTCAATAGCCCCATCTTGGCTATTGCAAACTTTCCTTAACAACAATGATCCTCCGGTAGGTGTCATGTTTTTTTTTTCCAGAAATTAAAATTCCTAGAGCCGAAGCTATGATACCAAATGATGCGGAAATGGACCGTCTAAGATAGATTAGCCGGAAAATCTCTTCAAGGAATTGAATCCTTTTATGGCGCACAAGGAAGCAATTGAATTGTTGTTTTAACAGAATTTGATAACAAATAAGAACATGGTGTAACTCGCGATATAGAGCTCCAAATCTAGTGGTTCAAAACCGAGGAGAACGATCACGTTCTGAACTTCAATTTTGGTTCAAAATTGACTCAGAAATGGTGAGTAAAACTGGAGTTATGTCACGAATTAGTGGCTGGGCAAAATTTTGAAAATTCTGGAATTGAAAGAATTTAAACATGATGAAGATACAAAGGTTTTGGGGCTGTTTAGCACGAAAATTCTGGGTAAAAAGGGAAGAAGTTCTTGTTCTTTTTTATCAAGTTTTTGATAACAAATGAAAGGGAGATGGAAAAGGTTTAAGTGGAATCACACGTCTTATGAAGGCTAAACACACAGAGCGATGGAAATCCGTTGATAAGCCAAATGAGTTCTTGAATCACTCAAGAATCAAAAAGGAGAATCAATCTCACAAATTATATTTGAACATCAAACTCATGTTGATTACAATGACAAAATGGTGCCCCTTTTATAGCTAAGGTGGCAGCCACAAAACTCTACAAAATCCACTAGTGCACATTAAACATTACCACTCACTAGTGCTCCACTAATTAGTGCTCTACTAATATTTCCACTAAGTGGTGCACATGACTATGATGTCATCCTAATGACATCATTCTAATGACATCATCTTATTGTCACCACATTTGGGCCTTATTACAAAACAAAAACTATAAATTAGCCCATTAGTTGATCAATCCAAGGCACAATTTGGACAGCCAACTTACATCAAATTAGGCCATATTTTAACTTAGATAAAATTAAAATACTAAAGTTAAAGTGCCCCCTTAGGATCATATCAGAGTGGTAGTCACTCATGTGCCTCTCAAAGCCCTTGGCAGTCTCTTCCTTCTCTTGAAGCAAGTTCATTGCATCACGGTCGCGAGCAACCATCTGACGTCGACATTGATGCATCAAGAATGCCAACTGCACACAATGACGCTCGGTTGCCTCGGTCAGAGCATCGTCTTCCAGCTCGTCTGTCGTTTCCACATCTCGGGCACAACAAAAGGTCTCCTTAATAAAATCCCCAATGTCAAGACGCCTGTCCCACAAAGTCTTCGCGTCTTGGGTTTCCTCTTCAGACTCCTCCTCCACCTAGGCTTTCTTAGCACAACTGAGGCTCCCTTGCTCCATTGGCCTC
Organism: Cyamopsis tetragonoloba; assembly: GCA_037177725.1. Classification (NCBI taxonomy): domain Eukaryota; kingdom Viridiplantae; phylum Streptophyta; class Magnoliopsida; order Fabales; family Fabaceae; genus Cyamopsis; species Cyamopsis tetragonoloba. Next base: position 58,592,535 of record CM074119.1, read on the forward strand.
TTCCCTTCCCTTCGAGCTTCGAGATTCTCACCATGGAGCGCCCCGCCAACAACACCTTCATTATCAATCGAAACCGGAATCCCTTGTACAACGTCCTGTCGAGGAAGTTCGGATATGGGCTCAGTAGGTTTAGGAGGCGAGGTCAATCTGATAACTTCAATTGCTTCATGCAGGTTATTAGCACCCCTCCACCCTGGTGTTATTTCCTCCGGCATCTTCAGCGTCCCTAGATTCACTTGCAGTATTGGACGCCAACAATTGAGCTCGTTGAGAGCGAAACCGCGCCACCTCGGTAGGAGAAACCTTTATTGAACCTACATTAACAGCAAAGTTTAATACGTCAGCCAGTTTACATAAACAAAAATCACAAGACAGATACCCACCAAAATAGCCTTGCAGGAAGGCAGAGTCATGCTCATTCTCAATCAATACATGGGAGTCCGCTTGGAATTTCTCCAAAAACTCCACATCGAACCGATCTAAGGGTGACAACTCAGACAAGGACAACGGCGAAATAGAACGAGCATCCCGGCACCAGTACAACGGAAACCTCTCTTCACAACTGGCCAAGCAAAGGAGTTTTTCTTCTTTCACTCAATATCGTCCTATCACCCCAACAAAGTGCTGTTTGAAGTTCTCCTTGTACGAATCCGTAAAAGCAGAAACAAGATGACTACCAGGTCGGTTGCTTATGTATATCCAACTACAGAAGCGATCTAGAATAATCCGACGTCTTTTCGTCACCCCACCCTTAGTGAGGAAGAAATGAAAGAATTTCTCCACAGAAACATCCACTTCGAAGTGCTTGTACATAATCTGAAACCCGCGAATGAAGGCCCAACCATTCAGTTGTAGCTGAGTCGGGGCGACCTGGACAGCATTTAGTAAATTCATCTCAAATGGCGTGAGCGGAAGACGAAGGCCAAGTGTTTGGAATAGCGTCTCATAAAAATAGCTAAATGGCCATGACTTCTCCACAGCAAACATACAAACCCGCTCCCAGCACACACAGCTGGCAATGACTATTTGGTCAGAAGAATCATTATCCCTAGAAATCGTCAGGTCCGAAACTAGGTCATCAATCTTCTTCTTGGAGTCCTAGATCGACACGGCTGATAACACGTCCAACTTCACCCAACGGTACTTCGAGACCTCGTCCACAATTTGGATGGTTGCCTTCACCATAAAGGACCAAAGACGGAGTAAATAAGATAACAGATAGAGGAAGAAGATACCTTAGCAAATAAACAAGCTCGGACCCAGAAGCCAACGATAGCAGAAAAAAGTAGTCCTAGTTATAGCGTGAAGTTTTAAAAGTGAAGTGATGTTGGCTGCCCAGAACGTTTCAATAGGCAACAACGTGACCTTTGAGTTCCCAAACCCTAATAATGACAGAGCATGTGAAGCAACATCTACCTCTGATCCCACGACTCTTCCATACCCACCAAATCATAACCATTCATTCACTAACAGCAACAGCGTCCGATTGGCAACGGTCAAAAAAAAGGGGGGGGGGAAGAACAATCCAGAAGCCAAAAATATAGACAATTTGTATTTTTTATTTATTTATGTCTCAGGTGCTTACATTGGAAAACTCAAAATAACAAGGACGGACAATCATACAACTATCAAGATCGAGTAACAACCCAAGAAACATAACAAAAACACACGAAACCCTATTGAGATCTAACTATACGATACTAATCTAATTTATTCATTTTAATAGGTGACTAACAAGGGATGTTCGTGTCCTATAGTCAAAGTCTAATATTCCTTTGAGATGATAATCAAAGAAAAAAGTAACAAATAGTTCTTTAAAGAGTTATTTGTCATAAATGTTTTCCCAAAAAGTTTTTTGTCACTAAATTAGTCTCTTAAAAATTTATTACACTACCAAATTAATCTCTTAATTAATATTATGTTGTGTGTTGTTAGAAGTCCCAAATTGTAAGATGTCTCTCTCAAAGATTTAAAACGTTACCAAATTAGATGCTCAAAACAACAAAACACTTTTAAAATAGGTCCTCAAGATATACAAAATGAATAGTTGAGATAATAATTCAGTGACAAAAATCTTTATAAAATTAGTGACAACCAAATTTTAAAAATTCAAGTTGTTGTCATGTTGTTACAAAAGTGGGTACAAACATTTTTATAGACAAATATTATAATGTACAAGGGCCTTTTGGTTTTGGCCTTCACTACAAACGAAATTGATTTTGAAGAACCGTCAGCAATGAAATTCGAAAAAACGGCAAGTGAAATTAATTATTTGTAGTGAAAAATCTAAACCAAACATTATCACTTTAACACTTAGACATAGAAAGAAAGAGTCAATACAAAGGCTTGGTGACAAGAGAAGAGAGAACACAGGTTCACAACCACATGGTTCTACACGTGTCCCACACTTGACAAATGCCTAATGGCCACCGAGAAGAAGATAGGATTTAAAACTAAGACTGTGGCCCTACACTAGCTCTAGTCATCAAACACAAGAGGATCAACACATAAAGGAAAAACACACACACCAACCAAGGTCAACTTAATATTTTTTTAGTTTTCAATTTCTACTATTAGATTATAATTCATATATAGGTGGTACTCTATTATGATAGAATCCAAGAATTCTTTTGTGAAACCATGAATGTTTTTGATATCATGGATTTATATTTTCATGTCAAATGTTGAGAACACCATGAAGTAAATTAAATTTTCTATATAAAATTATATCCAATATGCTGTCATCCTGTCCTATTGGAGAAGTTGTTGGAGTATGCTAAAGAACATATTAACACTTGCTTGAATTTATACCACATGAAAATTGGTAGTCTGAAAAGCTTAACTCTGCATCTGTGCTATTATCGGTAGTGATTCTCCATTGTGCTTATGGAAAGGATAATCTATCCCAAGATTTGGTAAAGGGCATTGTTTTATAACAACTACCAACTTATACTTATTTTGATTTACATATAAGAACTCTATGGATATTAATTAATTAGAATGTTTTACACAAAAGAACTTAGAAATTTAAAACTTGCAAACAATAAGTACATTAACTTTTGGTGATACCTACAAATATGTTGGATATTGTTTAAGGTGAACCAAGCACAACATGCAATTTTTTTTTATTGTGGGCAATTAATATAATGACATGCTATTTTCATCTTCCTCGTGTTTTGGAGCCTCTCATTGCTTTCTTTTAGTTTTTTCATTGTGTTTAAAAAGTCCACTGACTCATGTACCCAAAGAAACTTATCTTCATTTTTTGTTTCTTCTGAGTTTGATTCTATTACGTTCATGATTGATTCATCTCCCTAGCTAAGTTTGTCTTCCTTTCTTGTCACTTCCCTTATTTTATTATAACCATTTTTTCTAACACCTCTCTGACAGATTCATCTATCTACTGCTTGTCTTTGTGTCTTGTCTATTTAGGTTGTAATTAGACAAGATAGGAAGATTATCACTAGATGAATCCATCATAGAGGTGCTAGAAACAATGAGAAAATTAAAAGAGGGGAACAGACAAGAAAGGAAGACGAACTTCACTGGAAAGATGAACCAATCATGAAAATATTAGAATTACACTTTTAAGAGACAAGAAAAGAAGACACACTTCATTGGGTGGATGAATCAATCATGACTTATTAGACATAATGGTAAAATTGAAAGGGGATGATGTGATGCCTTCAACTAATGAGGAAGATGATAGTAACATGTCATGATAATAAACTCTCCACCTAAAAGATTTGGTGTGTTGGGCTTAGTTCCATATCCAAGATATCTGCAAGTATTAAGAAAAGTTAATGTAGTTATATTTTGTTTTTTTTAAACTTTTGTGTTTGTTTCATGTAAAACATTTCAAGTTAGTTTCCCCTTAGAGTTCTTATACATCAAAGTAAGGATGAATTTGTAAGTGTTTTAGAGAAATACTCTTTAGAAGATCATGGGGTTCATTTTCTTCAACTTTTGACCAATGCTAAAAGGCAAAGTCGAGTTGTTGGTTCGTTAGTCATCAATTAAAGTTCATCTAATGTTACTTGCAAGTATGGTACACCCAACCTTATGTTTTATGTGTTTATTGGGCCTACGGCCTCTTTATTTTTGGTTGATGCTTGTTTTATTATTTAAAGCATGCATTTATGTTGTAACAGATTAAGTTGAATAATACATTTTCATCTTTTCCAAAACACCTAACCTTATGTAGTACTTCTTGTGCTCTACCACTTACTTCAATAAATTGTCTTATACAAAAAAGATTCCACTAGTACTTTTTCTTTGAATTCAAAGAAATATATGAGTAATACTACAAAGGAAACGAAAGATAGATAGATAGGATAGAAGAGTATTGTAACATCCCGAAAATCCATAAAGGAAACTCAGAATTTAAGGGATTTGATTACAATTTACAAACAAAAGAAAGAGGAGGATTGGTTGTAAGTAGAGAGGTCGGGAAAGATAACATGAATATTTGAATATAAACTGTCATATTTGAATAATATTTGAATATCCACGGTCATATTCGAATAGTATTCGAATATGCATGTCAATATTCAAATAGTATTCGAATATGCACATTCGAATAATATTCGAATATACAAAGTAATATTCGAATATGTAAGTGAGGAATTGAATACAGGAGCCTTATATTCGAATATATATTCGAATATGGACCCCAAAGCCTATAAATAGGGTGTTTCACATTCAAAATTCACAGTTTCCTTCTTCCTCACTCTACGCTCTTTCAATTCTTTGATAAACCTCTGCCACTAATCAATCACATGCCATAACTCCTTCATTCTAAGGTTTCCTTCTCACAATAGGATTCCAAAGAGTTGAGGTTCCGACTCAGAGATAAAGTGTACAGAAGGAAGGGAGTTGGATACTAAGATTTAACTTGGAGAAGAAAACAATTCTGGATGAATTAAGGTAACCCTAAAACCCCAAATCTAGGGCAGTATAGGATATTAGGAATATGTGACTAGGAAACACTAGAAACATGTGATTAGGGACTAAAGACAACATGTTATGAATTGGTTGATTTAAGATTTACGATTGTGAGTATGTATTAGATTGCTATGACGTTGTGTTAACATGCTAATAGATGTTGCATGAATAGAATTTGGAAATATGAATGAATACGATGTTTGATATGTCTGTATGATGCTGTGTGATCAAATAGGCAAAGAGATGTTGCATGTTTAGAAATTGTGAATGATGTGTGAATGATAAAATGAATGTGACAGACAAGGGGTTCCACATTATAAAATTGAGAATAGAACTCTGCATAGATTTTCATACTATTTTAGAAAGATATGTCCAGAGTTATTATGAACTCAAATATGTACTCGAAGATGGCAGGCCATATTACAGTAGATATTCGATTGTGGTACTTATGATACATAATACTCAAACATAGGATGTTTATGTTTAAATATCATGCTACTGGAACTCTTGTTTGATTGATTATGATATGAATGTGAATGTGTGATGCATAAGAACCTGAAATGTATCAAAGAAAAGAAAAAGTGGTAAATTCTTCCCCCATCAACGTTGGTTGAGTAAGAGGGTTGAGTTCCGCCGGAAGTAGACCGGATAAGTGGACAAGCATGGAAAGAAAATGATTGGGAGCTATTACCGAAAGAGGGTAATAGTTCTTATAGACTTGTAATGGGTGTTGACTCTGAATAAGAGAAATGATTTGGGGGCTATTACCGGAAGGGGTAATAGTTCTTGCAGACCTAGAATGGGTGATGACTCTGAGAAAGTGAAATAATTGGGGGCTATTATCGGAAGGGGTAATAGTTTTTGCAGACCTCTATTAGAGGTGAGGCATGGACTCTGGTTAGGGACGCTTACCAGGGTTTGCAAAGAGTTCTAGAGTGCTATTGCTATGCACAATGGTGGATTCCCACGTGCACCAGGTTTCCCGATAAAAGAGGAAATAAAAAAAATGGAAAAAAATGGAAAATGATCATGGCATGCATGCATACTTAAATTGCCATTGCATACATATTGAGTGAATTTGTTGGGAATTGGATTTGGGGCAGTTTTCCAATTAGACTGGCTGCAATACTGTAAAATGCTTTTAGTTAGACCGAGGGTTACTCGGTTATATGTTTTACATATAATTGACAGTCGCAGTATTGCAGGTATTGGAAGACTGTGGAGCTAAGGCAATTGATGAAGCTTTAGGTTCTGCTTAGGTATAACCACACTTAGTAAACCTAAGCCTTCTGTTGAGAGATTATATGGTTCAGCTATATAGAAATTTGTAATTTAAGTAAAGAAGTGTTTCTGCTGAATTTTAAATGAAACCAAGTAACCAGGTTTGTATCTTCAAGAATATCAGATTTTCAAAGTTAACAATTTCAGTATCTACTCTTTTCAATAAAATTAGGATGTTACAAGTATTATTATGCTCCAAAGAAATATATAGTAAATAACTCTAGTTGTGTCTTTACACAATGCACATTCTTGTTGCTTTCTTCATGTATTATAAACTATAGGGACTTGTTCAAATTCAGGTTGTTTTTCAACCTTACATAAAAGACAAAAAACATATGCACTTCAATATATTAATGAGGGAAACTCAAGCTTTACAAGCTTGACAATATGAGGTTGCAAGTAGCTCGTCTAAATATTATATATGTATAAAACTAATATTAAGTTAATATATAATATTGACAATAATATTTTTTTGTTGGTAATAGACAAAATTTCAAGAATATTCTTTTAAGAACAAAGTGATTTTGACGATTTTTTCGTTGCTTTTTAATTATGTTTACTGAAATATATGTATCATTTTATCTTGAAAGTTAAAACTACTTTTGAATTTTCCTTCCATTATACTATCTTTGTTCCTATTTAATTATAAGGAGAGCAAAAATCACACTAAGGACTGTCATAAATATTATGGTTTTCCTCATAATAAATTTTGAATTCTACATAATATCTTTTATCTCTAGTTGTTTGATTGGTTAGACAATGAGGTATTGATTAACATCCAATTAAACATAAGGTTAAAATTGATAAAAATACATTTATTGTTACATCGAAATTATAAGTGGAAAGATTAATAAGATGGAATGTTTTTTCTCTCTCGATAGATAAAAAGGAATTGAGGGAGTATTAGATTATGAAACTATAACAATTTAAAATTCATAAAACAAAAATATTAAAATATCAACGTTAATAGAGCATTCAAGCTAAGCAACACTCATTTTTCGCACACAAATTAAATCCTAATACACCTATTGACTTGGGAGTCGGAGTCTTTGCAGATACAACCCACACCATAGTGGACTCTGGTCAGCTGCACAAGGTTCATCTTCCTCTCATGGTAGGTTTCATATTGTGTTTATAATTTATCCCTATCAGCTTAGATCAAGACTATGATGTGGTCTATCGAGAATCTATAATTAAGTTTTCTATCCCTAGCTATCACCATGGCGGGTAACGGGAGGAAAACGTATGATGTAGATAATAGCCAGAGCGTGCAGAATCAGGGGTAGGAGCGCCCTAGAACAACACTTGAAGAAACACCACCAATGCCGAAGGCGGGACAAGCTTAAACATTGAGGAGGAGTTTCGCTTGTTTCAAGGGTTACTGGAAAGCAAGTCTATGAGTTCACTCTCCTAAGGAAGGAGTGAGAAGAGTGCTAGAAGAAAAAGGAGGTGTAGCAGTGCCAAAATTCAAATACCAAAGTAACCTTTTGCACATAATTCTTTTATGTATAGTAATATATTAATTAATAACCAATAATTAAATATAATAATCAGTTTAGTTTGTATTATCATATTATTAATATATCACTAATTATTTCCTATAATATATATTAATTAATTAAATAATAAATTTAAATGCATAAACATAATAATTATAAATAGAATTTAATAAATTACTAAATATTATAATTATTAACTTTTTTATTTTTGATATTAATGTATTTTCCAAAAAGTAAATTCCTTATTTTGCACTCAAATTTTTCCTATAATAAGCATTTAAGTAATTTTTTTGTTCATAAACAATTAGGGGTTTTTACTTATTATATTTATATACATATATATATATATATATATATATATATATATATATATATATATATCCTCTCCCTTTTTTTAACTCAATCAAATAAAAAAACAAAATTACATTATTTTTCTTTTTTTTAACTTATACAAAATGATAGGCTATTTAATCTCTAGTTTTTTAGAGGCAAAAGTGTGTCCACAAGGATCCGAACTGATGATGAGCTGCTACTTAAATTTTTATTTCTATGTCCACAAGTCAATCTCTATACTCCTTTATTTTTATTTTCTATCTTTTCTAACAAGTTCCTCTTCTATACCAAATGAAATGGAATGTGGAAATATTTTTTTAGTTGAAATCCACCTTAAAGATTTTTCCTGTTAACTATATATTTACATCTCTAAACTGTTTATTTTTTAAATATGTTATATATATTGACAACATCTAACACCATAAAAAAATTATTTTTAAAAAATTATACTTTTATATGAGAATAACTTAGCCTCATTGATCTGTTATTACTCCATTTTAAATATTTTTGAATTTAAAATTTACATTTTAACCAAAGAAATAGTTTAACAAATGTAAATAATATTCTTATAATTAAATATAAAAGTGATAGTATGAAGGTTACACAGATACTAATTTAATTTATTCATTTTAATAGGTGAGTTACAAGGGATATTCCTGTCCTATAGTCAAAGTCTAATAATCCTTTGAGATGATAATCAAAGAAAAAAAATAACAAATAGTTCTTCAAAGAGTTATTTGTCATAAATGTTTTCCCAAAAAGTTTTTTGTCCCCAAATTAGTCTCTTAATGATTTATTACAATACCAAATTAATCTCTTAATTAATATTTTGTTGTGTGTTGTTAGAAGTCCCAAATTGTAAGATGTCTCTCTCAAAGATTTAAAACGTTACCAAATTAGATGCTCAAAACAATAAAACACTTTTAAAATAGGTCCTCAAGATATACAAAATGAATAGTTAAGCGATCAATTCAGTGACAAAAATATTTTAAGGATCAAATTAGTGACAACCAAATTTTAAAAATTGAAGTTGCTTTCATTTCGTTACCAAAGTGGGTATAAACATTTTTATAGACAAATAAGATAATGTACAAGAACCTTTTGGTTTTGGCTTTCACTACAAACGAAATTGATTTTGAGGAACCGTCAGCAATGAAATTGGAAATAACGGCAAGTGAAATTAATTATTTGTAGTGAAAAATCTAAACCAAACATTAACACTTTAACACTTAGACATAGAAAGAAGGAGTCAATACAAAGGCTTGGTGGCAAGAGAAGAGAGAACACAGGTTCACAACCACATGGTTCTACACGTGTCCCACACTTGACAAATGCCTAATCGCAAATGAGAAGAGGACATGATTTAAAACTGAGACGGTGGCCCTACACTAGCTCTAGTCATCAAACACAAGAAGATCAACACATAAAGGAAAACCACACACACCCAAGGTCCACATGTCACTCCCCATCGGTCCTTTTTCTCCCAAAGTCACCACTCTTCATTTTTATTTTTTCCCACCTACGTTTCTATTTCATTTTCATTTTTTCAAATTCAAACTCGCATTCAAACTTCAAACCATTCATCAGTTACCTTCCTTATCAGAATAAAGTGATGAATAAATGCAGTCAAGAAAGAAATAAACTCTTTTATGATAGAAATAAATGCTTTGAAAATTGAATTAAATTCATTAAAATTTGAAATAACTTGTTTTGAGTTTGAAAACTTTGCAAAGAAGCATATGGAACACCTCTTTGTCCTATTTAAGGCTTTGCTTTGCTTTTTGAAATGCACAACCCACATTATGTGATTTCCTTTTCTCTTTCTAGTAGTGTCTCTCCCTTTTCCTCCGAGTTTCTCTTCTAGAACTTTCTTTTCTCTTCACTCCCTCTCTTATTTGCTTTGTCTCAGGCATCTTTCATAGGTTCGTATTCCTTCTCTCTTTCTTTTCTTTTGTTGATCATGTTAGATAATGATTTTTCTAGGCTACTTTTCTCGTTGTGAAGATATGCAGAGTGAGAGAAATGGCCATAATATATATACGATAGATGGGATGTTAAACAGTTAATTTGTTTGTGGTTTAAAAGTTTTACTTATTGAGGTCTTTGCTTATACATCAATAAAACAAAATATTCTTTTAGTTTTTTGTTAATTTGTCTACTTAATATTTTTTGTCAATTTATACTATTAGATTATAATACATATATATGTGGTACTCTATTATGATAGTATCCAAGAATTCTTTTGTGATACCATGAATGGTTTGGAAATCATGGATTTATATTTTCATGTCAAATGTTGAGAACACCATGAAGAAAATAAAGTTTCTATATAAAATTTTATCCAATATCCTGTCATCCTGTCCTATTAGAGAAGTTGTTGGAGTGTGTTAAACAACATATTACCACTTGAATTTATACCACATGAAATTTGGTAGTCTGAAAAGCTGGCATCTGTGCAATTATCTCTAGTGATTCTCCATTGTGCTTATGGAAATGAATAATCTATCCCAAGATTTGGTAAAGGGCATTGTTTTAAAACAACTACCAACTTATACTTATTTTGATTTACATATAAGAACTCTAAGGATAGTAATTAATTAGAATGTTTTACAAATAAGAACCTTGAAATTTAAAACAAGCAAACAATAAGTACATTAACTTTTGGTGATACCTGCAAATGTGTTTGATATTGTTTAAGGTGAACCAAGCACAACATGCAAATTTTTTTTTAGTTTGGGCATTTAATATAATGACATGCTATTTTTATCTTCCTCATGTTTTGGAGCCTCTCATCGCCTTCTTTAGTTTTGTCATTGAGTCTAATACGTCCACTGACTCATGTACCCAGAGAAACTTATCTTCATTTTTTGTTTCTTCGGAGTTTGATTCTATTATGTTCATGATTGATTCATCTCCCTAGCTAAGTTTCTCTTCCTTTCTTGTCACTTCCCCTGTTTATTATAACCATTTTTTCTAATACCTCTCTGACGGATTCATCTATCTAGTGCTCGTCTATGGGTCTTGTCTATTTAGGTAGTAATTAGACAAGCGACGAAGATCATCATAGAGGTGCTAGAAACAATGACAAAATTAAAAGAGGGGAAGAGACAATAAAGGAAGACCAGCTTAACTTGGAAGATGAACCAATCATGAAAATATTAGAATTACTCTTTTAAGAGACAAGAAAAGAACACACGCTTCACTGGGTCGATGAATCAATCATGACTTATTAGACATAATGGAAAAATTGAAAGAGGATTATGTGATGCCTTCAACTAATGAGGAAGATGATAGTAACATGTCACGATAATAAACTCTCTACCTAAAAGATTTGGTGTGTTGTGCTTAGTTCCATGCCCAATATATCTGCAACTATTCAGAAAAGTTATTGTAGTTATATTTTGTTTGTTTTAAACATTTGTGTTTGTTACATGTAAAACATTTCAAGTTCGTGTCCCCTTAGAGTGCTTATACATCAAAGTAAGGATGAATTTGTAAGTGTTTTAGAGAAATACTCTTTAGAAGACCATGGGGTTCATTTTCTTCAACTTTTGACCAATCCTACAAGGCAAAGTCGAGCTGTTGGTTCATTAGTCATCAATTAAAGCTCATCTAATGTTACTTGCCAGCATGGTACACCCAACAAATGGAATAGTTTCAACTTGCATCCTATAACAGTCATTTATTTATACTCCCCATAATATTTATATTTACATCTCCACTATTGTTATCAAATTGGAGGAAAAGCTTTCCGCCGTTGAAATAAGGTAAAATATTCCAATTTAGGGTTCTCACAACACACTGTCAATCATTTCTGCTTCTGAGTTATGAGAGACTTTACAGCACACTATTGTCCCTTTGTTGTCGTCTGTCGTTGCTTCTCGTTATCAATCCTTCTTTTCTAATGGTTGTCGTCTGCCATGCAATTGTTCTCTTTTTGCTCGTCCAACACTATCGGTCCCACTTTCAATCAAAGGCTTTACGGTGCTGTATTGTGCCTTGTAGCTAGATGTCAACCAGGTCATACGATCGTTGCTCACTGTCTAACTTTCGTTTAATGCGATTTTACGAATTGAACATCCATTTTCTATTTAAATATCTATCTCGCTCTCTAAAATATTTTCTTATTTATTTTCCTCCTTAAATCCTGGACTCTTGGTGAATATTGTTCACTCAATTCTTTCCAAATACGTCTTTTTGTTAATGTTTCTGATTCTTTGAAGGAAACCACAACTCCATTTTAGTTAATTGGCAAATCAAGAAAATAATTTAGCTAATTATCTTATTTGGATGATATCCCTTCAGTATTTATTATTTTGACAGGCGATGATTTGGAAGCATCCTATTCAAGCAAGAGAGCTTTGTCACTCATTTGCTTGATGGACAAGCAAGTGATGGAGATATCAATTCTAATAGTCATGACCCTCTTTAGTTGCTATCATTAGAGACATAATAGTGTGAAGAGATCTATAATATAATGTGAAAGACCTAGATAAAAAGGTTATTTCACTACTTTTCTATATTGTTAGTTGTTGTTTTACTATGTCAGTTAGCTTCCTTATGGATTAGTTTTCTCTTGTATATTAAAGCATGTGAATTCGTTGTGTTCGGTAGCAAATTGCAAAGGTTGGTGTGATCTTGTTTGGTTTTGTTTCTATTGTAGCAAATTACTGCCAATTGAAAGCTCTCATCAGTTGGCTGACATCTTTACAAGCTGGGAGTATCTGATATATACTCTCTAGCTTGTGGGGGGTATTGGAGAATAAAATACCATAGTTGTTTTTCGGTATATTAGCTTTTATGCTTTTTATCCCTTTTGGGCCTATCTTTTGTTTTATGTGCTTATTGGGCCTGCGGCCTCTTTATTTTTATTGATGCTTGTTTTATTATTTAAAGCATGCATTTTTGTTGTAACAGATTAATTTGAATAATACATATTCATCTTTTCCAAAACACCTAAACTTATGGAGTACTTATGCTCTACCACTTTCTTCAATAAATTTTGTCTTATATAAAAAAGATTCCAGTAGTACTTTTTCTTTGAATTCAAAGAAATATATGAGTAATACTACAAAGGAAATGAAAGATAGATAGTTAGGATAGAAGAGTATTATTGTGCTTCAAAGAAATATATAATAAATAACTCTAGTAATGTCTTTACACAATGCACATTCGTTTTGCTTTCTTCATGTATTATAAACTATAGGGACTTGTTCAATTCAGGTTGTTTTTCAACCTTACATAAATAATAATTCTAATTTGTTAGTATTTTAATTCTTTAAGAGACTAATTTGTTAGTATTTTGAATTTTTCAAACTAATTTAATAAAATAATAATTCTATCTATCTAACTATATTTGTATATAAAATATTACAATGGTAAGCTAGAAATATTTTTAAATAAGCGGTTATATATAATTTACTTTCAGTTATTAACATCATCTCTATTATTTTTATCTGTTTTAAAAAAGATATATAAAGTAACTTGGTAATATTTTAAATCTAGATTAATTTGTTTGTATATTAAACTTTTTAAACTAATTTAATAAAACATTAAATTTATGAGAGAATAAGTTAAGGTGACAAACCAAAATTCAAATCTTGAATTTTAATAATTTTTCTCCATAATTTAAGAAAACAAAACCAAAGAAAACCGTGTTCGATGAACTCAGTGTATGTAATTATTTATACTTGATGACTAATACTTATATTTGTTTAATTAATTAAAATTCTTATAAATTAGATCTTACAAGTATAATATATATATATATAAAAACTCAAACATTTACTTAAGATAATAACCCCGGGCAATGCACGGGCATGCTCACTAGTATCAATTTATATGTATTTTGATTTACATATAAGAACTTTAATGGTAGTAATTAATTAGAATGTTTTACACATAAGAATTTAGAAATTAAAAACAAGCAAAAAAAAAAAGTATGTTAACTTTTTGTGAAACCTGCAAATGTGTTGGATATACTATTTAAGGTGAACAAAGCACAACATGTCAATCTTTTTAGCTTGGGCATTTAATATAATGACATGCTATATTCATCTTCCTCATTTTTTGGAGCCTCTCATCGCCTTCTTTTAGATTTTTCATTGAGTCTAATACGTCCACGGACTCATGTACCTAGAGAAAGTTATCTTCATTTTTTGTTTCTTCGGAGTTTGATTCTATTATGTTCATGATTGATTCATCTCCCTAGCTAAGTTTATCTTCCTTTCATGACACTTCCCCTATTTTAATATTACCATTGTTTCTAACACCTCTCACTACAAGAATGTGCCAATTTAGTGACAAATTATTTGCGATGGCCTGACACCGTCGCAAAATTGCGACGAAATATATAACTTTTGCGACGGAAAAACCGTCGCTAATTTTGCAACGGAAATTTCCGTCGCTAAGTGGCGGGAATTGATTTTTTTTTAAATATAAGGAGTAGCGCCGGATTGGGCCGTCGCTAATTAGCGATGGGCCCAACCGTCTCAAAAAAACTTGTTAGAAAAAAAAATTTGAAAAAATGAAATTTTTTTTGTGGTGGGGGTAGCGACGGGCCCTGCCGTCGGAAAAAACTTTTTAGTAAAAAAAAATTTTTGAAAAAAAAAAACTTTTTTTTTGGTGGTTGGGTTAGCGACGGACTAGGCCGTCGCTAATTAGCGACGGGCCCAACCGTCACAAAAATACGTTTTTGGCCAAAAAAAAATTTTAAAATTTTTTTAAAAAATTTTTTTTTTGGAAAGAGGGTTAGCGACGGTCCCAGACGTCACAAAAGAGGTCCGTTTATATATTTTTTTTTAAAAAAAATAATTTGACGGGTAGCAACTGATATTTCCGTCGCTAATGTTTTGCGCCATGTGTCAAAATTTGATTCGAAGATGGCATGTGACGCGGATTAACTTTAGTGAGATCCCAACCATTGATTCTCTTTAATCTCGCCGTTCTTTCATATACTTATTCCTATTTATTCATTTCTTATTCCTCTTATTTCATTCACTTCTTCTTATTCTTCCATTCACTTCTTCTTATTCTTCCATTCACTTCTTCTTCCATTAAATTATTCCAATCACTCTTCTAACACCACCCTACACCTCACGACACATCCATCTCCGACGACTTCCGCAAAGCTCCAACTCCGACGACTTTCATCTCCGGCGAAGTTCAACTCCGATGACTTCCATCTCCGGCGAAGCTCTAACACCACCCTTCATCTTCTTCTTCTCTTCTTTCTTTCTTTCTTCCTTTTTTTTCTTCTTCTTCTCAACCGTTCTTTCTTCCTCTCAACGTTCGGTTTGTATTTCCGACTGCGGAGCTCCTGCTCCGGCATATTTTTTTAAAAGAATAAAAAACTTAGCCACGGAAATATCCGTGGCAAAGTTGTGACGGACATATCCGTGGTAAATTTGCGACGGAAATTTCCATCGCAAACTTAAATTAGAGACGGATTATAAGTGGCGCCAAAAATAAATATTTGCGCAAAAAAAAAAATTAGCCACAGAAATAACCATGGCAAATTAGCGACGGAAATATCCGTCGCAAATTTGCCACGGTTATTTCCGTCGCAAATGTTAGCGACGCCACTTTTAGCGACGGCTCGATGGCCGTCGCTAGTCCGTCGAAAAATCAATTAGCGACGGAAATTGCTTTTTTGCCACGGATATTTCCGTGGCTAATGGGAAACTTTCTTGTAGTGGCTATGACGGATTCATCTATCTAGTGCTCGTCTTTATGTCATGTCTATTTAGGTAATTAGACAAGATAGGAAGATGATCACTAGGTAGATGAATCCATCATAGAGGTGCAAGAAACAATGATAAAATTAAAAGAGTGGATCAGAAAAGAAAGGAAGACGAACTTCACTGGGAAGATGAACCAATCAAGAAAATATTAGAATTACACTTTTAAGAGACAAGAAAAGAAGGCACGCTTCACTGAGTTGATGAATCAATCATGACTTATTAGACATAATGGTAAAATAGAAAGAGGATGATGTGATGCCTTCAACTAAAGAGGAAGATGATAGGAACATCATGATAATAAACTCCCAACCTAAAAGATTTGGTATGTTGTGCTTAGTTCCGTACCCAAGATATCTGCATGTATTAAGAAAAGTTAATGTAGTTATAATTTGTTTGTTTTAAACTTTTGTGTTCGTTTCATGTAAAACATTTCAAGTTAGTGTCCCCTTAGAGTGCTTATACATCAAAGTAAGGATGAATTTGTAAGTGTTTTAGAGAAATACTCTTTAGAAGATCATGGGGTTCATTTTCTTCAACTTTTGACCAATGCTAAAAGGCAAAGTCTAACTGTTGGTTCGTTAGTCATCAATTAAAGTTCATCTAATGTTACGTGCTAGTATGGTACACCCAACAAATGGAATAGTTTGAACTTGCATCCTATAACACTCATTTATTTATACTCCCCATAATAGTTATATTTACATGATCACTATAGTTATGAATTTGGAGGGAAAGCTTAAGTTCGATCCCCAGGAAAGGCGTCATCATCCGGCTAGGGCTGAGATCTCGATGCTGCTATGTCTCATTACCTGTTTCGTGACTTTATTTAAGAAGCGCAAGACCCTCTTTCTTTTACGGTTCTCGTCTGCCAACGTGAAGCAAGCAGTCTTTGTCCTGTCTATCCAGCCGGGGAAGAGCCAAGTCCCTTAGAGAGGGGATGAGATCAGTCAAGTCTAGGAGAAGGGAAGGTACCGCCTTTTAGTTAGTAACAACTTGGTAAGGGATCAAACCCTGTCAACTAAAAGCTATCCAAAACGTACTCGTGAGGAAACCCCCCTGTTTAGCCGCTTACTCTTAAGATAAGATATGCGCGTGCAATTGAGAAGGAAGCAATCTCACATCCAACAAAGCCCGATGTAAAGTGAAAGTAGAGGTCAAGAGATGGATGCCTTTATCTATCGGGGTCAGCTAGAATCTATTTTTTTTCTAAAAGAAATATGAGTGGTGTTCTCAACATTTGACATGAAAATATAAATCCATGATACCAAAAACATTCGTGGTATCACAAAAGAATTCTTGGATTCTATCATCATAGAGTACCAACATATATATGAATTATAATCTAATAGTAGAAGTTGACAACTAAAAAAATATTTAGTAGACAAATTAATAAAAAAGTAAAAGAATATTTTGTTTTAGTGATTCATAAGTAAATACCTCAATAAGTAAAACTTTTAAATCACAAACAAATTAACTGTTTAACTTCCCTTCTATCGTATATATATTATGGCCATTTCTCTCACTCTGCATATCTACACAACGAGAAAAGTAGCCTAGAAAAATCATTATCTAACATGATCAACAAAAGAAAAGCAAGAGAAAAGGAATACGAACCTATGAAAGATGGCTTAGACAAAGCAAATAAGAGAGGGAGTATGTTAAAGAACATATTACCACTTGAATTTTTATCACATGAAATTTGGTAGTCTGAAAAGTTGAACTATGCATCTGTGTTATCATCGCTAGTGATTCTCCATTGTGCTTATGGAAATGGATAATCTATCCCAAGATTTGGTAAAGGGCATTGTTTTAAAACAACTACAAACTTATACTTATTTTAATTTACATATAAGAACTCTAAGGATATTAATTAATTAAAATGTTGTACAAATAAGAACCTAGAAATTTAAAACAAGCAAATAATAAGTACATTAACATTTGTGATACCTGCAAATGTGTTTGATATTGTTTAAGGTGAACAAAGCACAACATGAAACTTTTTTTTAGTTTGGGAGTTGAATATAATGACATGCTATTTTCATCTTCCTCATGTTTTGGAGCCTCTCATCGCCTTCTTTTAGTTTTGTCATTGAGTCTAATACGTCCACTAACTCATGTACCCGGACAAACTTATCTTCATTTTTTGTTTCTCCGGAGTTTGATTCTATTACGTTTATGATTGATTCATCTCCCTAGCTAAGTTTCTCTTCCTTTCTTGTCACTTCCCCTATTTTATTATAACCATTTTCTCTAACACATCTCTGACGGATTCATCTATCCCGTGGTCGTCTTTGTGTCTTGTCTATTTAGGTCGTAATTAGACAAGATAGGAAGATGATCACTAGCTAGATGAATCCATCATAGAGGTGCTAGAAACAATGATAAAATTAAAAGAGAGGAACATACAAGAAAGGAAGACGAACTTCACTGGGAAGATGAACCAATCATGAAAATATTAGAATTACACTTTTAAGAGACAAGAAAATAAGACACGCTTCACTGGGTAGATGAATCAATCATGACGTATTAGACATAATGGTAATAATGAAGGAGGATGATGTGATGCCTTCAACTAATGAGGAAGATGATAGTAACATGTCATGATAATAAACTCTCGACCTAAAAGATTTGGTGTGTTGTGCTAAATTCTGTACCCAAGATATCTGCAAATATTAAGAAAAGTTATTGTAGTTATATTTTTTTTGTTTTAAACTTTTGTGTTTGTTTCATGAAAAACATTTCAAGTTAGTGTCCCCTTAGTGTTCTTATATATCAAAGTAAGGAGGAATTTGTAAGTGTTTTAGAGAAATACTCTTTAGAAGATCATGGGGTTCATTTTCTTCAACTTTTGACCAATGCTAAAAGGCAAAGTCTTGGTTGGTTAGTCATCAATTAAAGTTCATCTAATGTTACTTGCAAGTTTGGTACACCCAACAAATAGAATAGTTTCAACTTGCATCCTATAACACTCACTTATTTATACTCACCATAATAGTTATATTTACATCACAACTATTGTTATGAAAGTGGAGGGAAAGTTTTCCGCCATTCAAATAAGGTAAAATATTCCAATTTAGGGTTCTCACAACACACCATCAATCATTTATGCTTCTGAGTTATGAGAGACTTCAGAACACACTATTGTCCCTTTGTTGTCGTCTGTCGTTACTTCTCGTCATCAATCTCTCTTTTCTAATGGTCTTCGTCTGCCATGCAATCGGTCTCTTTTTGTTCGTCCAACACTATCAGTCCCACTTGCATTGTGCCTTGTAGCTAGATGTTAACCGGGTCATAGGATCATTGCTCACCATCTGGCTTCCATTTAATGCGATTTTACGAATTGAACATCCATTCTCTATTTAAATATCTATCTCGCTCTCTAAAATATTTTCTTTTTTATGATCCTCCTTAAATCCTAGACTCTTGGTGAATATTGCTCACTCAATGCTTTCCAAATACCTCTTTTTGTTAATGTTTCTGATTCTTTGGAGGAAACCACAACTCCATTTTTGTTAAATGCCAATTCAGGAAAATAATTTAGCTAATTATCTTTTTTGGAAGATATCCCTTCAGTATTTATTATTTTGACAGCTGATGATTTGGAAGCATCCTATTAATTCAAGCAAGAGAGCATGGTCACTCATTTGCTTGATGGACATGCAAGTGAAGGAGATATCAATTCTAACTGTCATGACCCTCTTTAGTTGCTATCATTAAAGACATAATAGTGTGAAGAGATCTATAATATAATGTGCAAGACCTAGATAAAAAGGTTATTTCACTACTTTTCTATATTGTTAGTGGTTGTTTTACTATGTCAGTTAGCTTCCTTATGGATTAGTTTTCTCTAGTATATTAAAGCATTTGAATTCCTTGTGTTCGGTAGCAAATTGCAAAGGTTGGTGTGGTCTTGTTTGTTTTTGTTTCTTCTGTAGCATGTTACTCCCAATTGATAGCTCTCACCAGTTGGCTGACATCTTTACAAAGCCACTTGAACCTGCACCTTTTCACAGTCTCCTCTCCATGCTAGGAGTATTTGATATATACTCTCCAGCTTGTGGGGGGTATTGGAGAATAAAATACCATAGTTGTTTTTTTGTATATTAGCTTTTATGCTTTTTATCCCTTTTGGGCTCATCTTTCGTTTTCTATGCTTATTGGGCCTAGGGCCTCTATTTTTTGTTGATGCTTGTTTTATTATTTAAAGCATGCATTTCTGTTGTAACAGATTAAGTTGAATAATATATTTTCATCTTTTCCAAAACACCTAAACTTATTGAGTACTTCTTGTGCTCTACCACTTTCTTCTATAAATTTTGTCATATATAAAAAAGATTCCAGTAGTACTTTTTCTTTGAGTAATACTACAACGGAAATGAAAGATAGATAGATAGGATAGAAGAGTATTATTGTGCTCCAAAGAAATATATAGTAAATAACTCTAGTAATGTCTTTACACAATGCTCATTCTTTTTGCTTTCTTCATGTATTATAAACTATAGGGACTTGTTCAAATTCAGGTTGTTTTTCAACATTACATAAAAAAAAAAAAACATATGCTCTTCAATATATTAATGAGGGAAACTCCAGCTTTACAAGCTTGACAGTATGAGGTTGCAAGTAGCTCCGCTAAATATTATATATGTATAAAAATAATATTAAGTTAATATATAATATTGAAAATAATATTTTTTTGTTGGTAGAAAAATTTCAATGATATTATTTTACGAATAAAGTGATGTTGACGATTTTCTCGTTGAAATATATGTATCACTTTATTTTGAAAGTTAAAACTACTTTTGAAATTTCCTTCCATTATACTATCTCTGTTCCTAATCAATTATAAGGAGAGCAAAAATCACACATATTAAGGAGGGCAATAAATGTTATGGTTTTTCTCATAATAAATTTTGAACTCTACATAATATCTTTTATATCTAGTTGTTTGATTGGTTAGACAGTAAGGTATTGATTAACATCCAATTAAACATAAAGTTAGAATTAATAAAAATACAATTATAAACCGAAAATATAAGTGGAAAGATTAATAGGATGAAACTTTTTTCTCTCTCTCGATAGATATGAAGGAATGGAGGGAGTATTAGATTATGAAACTATAACAATTTAAAATTCATAAAACAATAATATTAAAATACCCACGTTAATAGAGCATGCAAGCTAAGCAACACTCATTTATGCACACAAATTAAACCCTAATACACGTTTTGACTTGGCGTTGGAGCCTTTGCACATACAACACCCACCATAGTGGATTTGTGCAAGGTTCATCTTCCTCTCATGGTACGTTTCCTATTGTGTTTATAATTTATCCCTATCAGGTTAGATCAAGACTATGATGTGGTCTATCGAGAATCTATAATTAAGTTTTCTATACTTATCACCATGGCGAATAATGGGAGGAAAACATATGATGTAGATAAGACAGAGCGTGCAGAATAAGGGGAAGGAGCGCCCCACAACAACACTCGAAGAAACACTACCAATGCGGGAGGCGGGACAATCTTAAACATTGAGGAAGAGTTTCGCAGGTTGCAAGGGTTACCAGAAGCAAGTGTCTGAGCTCGCTCTGCTAAGGAAGGAGTGAGAAGAGCGCTAGAAGGAAAAGGAGGTGTAGAGGTGCAAAATTCAAAAACCAAAGTAACCTTTTGCACATAATTCTTTTATTCATAGTAATAGATTAATTAATAATCAATAGTTAAATATACTAATTAGTTTAGTTTGCATTATCATATTATTAATAGATCACTAATTATTTCTTATAATATATATTAATTAATTAAATAATAAATTTTAATACATGAACATAATAATTATAAATAGAATTTAATAAATCATAAGATATTATAATTATTAACTTTTGTATATTTGATATTAACGTATTTTAAAAAAAGTAAATTACTTATTTTGCAGTCAAATTTTTCATATAATAAGCATTTAAATAATTATTTTTGTTCATAAACAATTAGGGGTTTTTACTTATTTTATTTATATATATATCTCTTCTCCCATGTTTTTACTCAATCAAATAAAAGAAGAAAATTACATTATTTTTCTTTTTTTTTAACTTATAGAAAATAATAGGCTATTTAATCTCAAGCTGCTACTCAAACCAGTACTCTATTTATCCTCGAGTTTAAGTCAATCTATATACTCCTTTATTTTTATATTTATTTTCTATCTCTTTCTAACAAGTTCCTCTTCTATACCAAATGAAATGGATGGTGGAAATATTTTTTAGTCGAGATCCACCTAAAACATTTTTCCTGTTCACTAGATATTTACATCTCTAAAATGTTTATTTTTTAAATATGTTATATATTTGACAATATCTAACACCATAAAAAAATTATTTTAAAAAAATTATAGGTTTATATTAGAATAACTTAGCCTCATTTATCTGTTATTACTCCATTTTAAATATTTTTTATTTTAAAATATACATATTAACCAAAGAAATAGTTTAACAAATGTAAATAATATTCTTATAATTAAAAATAAAAGTGATAGTATTAAGGTTACACAGATACTAATATAATTTATTCATTTTAATCGGTGAGTAACAAGGGATATTCCTTTCATATAGTCAAAGACTAATAATCCTTTGAGATGATAATCAAAGAAAAAAATAACAAATAGTTCTTCAAAGAGTTATTTGTCATAAATGTTTTCCCAAAAAGTTTTTTGTCCCCAAATTAGTCTCTTAATGATTTATTACACAACCAAATTAATGTCTTAATTAATATTTTGTTGTGTGTTGTTAGAAGTCCCAAATTGTAAGATGTGTCTCTCAAAGATTTAAAACGTTACCAAATTAGATGCTCAAAACAATAAAACACTTTTAAGATAGGTCTTCAAGATATACAAAATGAATAGTTGAGCGATCAATTCAGTGACAAAAATCTTTTAAGGATCAAATTAGTTAAAACCAAATTTAAAAATTCAAGTTGCTGTCACTTTGTTACAAAAGTAGGTACAAACATTTTTATAGACAAACAAGATAATGTACAAGAGCCTTTTGGTTTTGGCCTTCACTACAAACAATATTGATTTTGAAGAACCATCAGCAATGAAATTCGAAATAACGGCAAGTCAAATTAATTATTTGTAGTAAAAAATCTAAACCAAACATTAACACTTTAACACTTAGACATAGAAAGAAGGATAGTCAATACAAAGGCTTGGTGACAAGAGAAGAGAGAACACAGGTTCACAACCACATGGTTCTACATGTGTCCCACACTTGACATATGCCTAATGGCGATCGAGAAGAGACAGGTTTTAAAACTAAGATTGTGGCCCTACACTAGCTCTAGTCATCAAACACAAGAATATCAACACATAAAGGAAAAAACACACACTACCCAAGGTCCAGATGTCACTCCCCATCGGTCCTTTTTCTCCCAATGTCACCACTCTTCATTTTAATTTTTTCCCACCAACGTTTTCTATTTCATTTTCATTATTTCAAATTCAAACTCGCATTCAAACTTCAAACCATTCACCAGTTACCTTCCTAATGAGAATAAAGTGATGAATAAATGAAGTCAAGAAAGAAATAAATTCATTTATGATAATAATAAATGCTTTGAAAATTGAATTAAATTCATTAAAATTTGAAATAACTGGTTTTGACTTTGAAAACTTTGCAAAGAAACATCAGGAACACTTCTTTGTCCTATTTAAGGCTTTGCTTTTCTTTTTGAAATGCACAACCCACACTGTGTGGTTTCCTTTTCTCTTTCTAGTAGTTTCTCTCCCTTTTCATCCCGGTTTCTCTTCTAGAACCTCCTTCCTCTCTTCCCTCCCTCTCTTATTTTCTTTGTCTCAAGCATCTTTCATAGGTTCGTATTCTTTCTTTCTTGCTTTTCTTTTGTTGATCATGTTAGATAATGATTTTTCTAGGCTACTTTTCTCGTTGTGAAGATATGCAGAGTAGGTGAAATGACCATAACATATATACGATAGAAGGGAAGTTAAACACTTAATTTGTTTGTGATTTCAAAGTTTTTCCTATTGAGGTCTTTGCTTATGAATCACTAAAACAAAACATTCGTTTAGTTTTTTGTTAATTTGTCTACTTAATATTTTTTTAGTTGTCAATTTCTACTATTAGATTATAATTCATTTATATGTGGTACTCTATTATGACAAATCCAATTATTCTTTTGTGATACCATGAATGTTTTTGATATCATGGATTTATATTTTCATGTCAAATGTTGAGAACACCATGAAGTAAATTAAAATTTCTATATAAAATTTTATCCAATATCCTATCATCCTGTCCTATTGGAGAAGTTGTTTGAGTATGTTAAAGAACATATTACCACATGAAATTTGTTAGTCTGAAAAGATGAACTATGCATCTGCATTGTTATCACTAGTGGTTCTCCATTGTACTTATGGAAATGGATAATCTAGCCCAAGATTTTGTAAAGGGCATTGTTTTAAAACAACTACCAACTTATACTTATTTGTATTTACATGTAAGCTCTATGGATAATAATTAATTAGAATGTTTTACACATAAGAAACTAGAAATTTAAAACAAGAAAACAATAAGTACATTAACTTTTGGTGATATCTGCAAATGTGTTGGATATTGTTTAAGGTGACCTAAGCATAACATGCAAAAAAAATTTAGTTTGGGCATTTAATATAATGACATGCCATTTTCATCTTCCTAATGTTTTCGAGCCTCTCATCGCCTTCTTTTAGTTTTGTCATTGAGTCTAATATGCCACTTACTCATGTACACAGAGAAACGTATCTTCATTTTTTGTTCCTTCGGAGTTTGATTCTATTACGTTCATGATTGATTCATCTCGCTAGCTAAGTTTGTCTTCCTTTCTTGTCAATTACCATATTTTATTATAACCATTTTTTCTAGCACCTCTCTGACGGATTCATCTATCCAGTGCTCATCTTTGTGTCTTGTCTATTTAGGTAGTAATTAGACAAGATAGGAAGATGATCACTAGGTAGATGAATCCATCATAGAGGTGCTAGAAACAACCATAAAATTAAAAGAGGAGAACAAACAAGAAAGGAAGACGAACCTCACTTTGAAGACGAACCAATCATGAAAATATTAGAATTACACTTTTAAGAGACAAGAAAAGAAGACACGCTTCACTCATTGGATGAATCAATCATGACTTATTAGACATAATGGTAAAATTGAAAGAGGATGATGTGATACTTTCAACTAATGAGGAAGATGATAGTAACATGTCATGATAATATAAACTCTCCACCTAAAAGATTTGGTGTGTTGTGCTTAGTTCCGTACCCAAGATATCTGCAAGTTTTAAGAAAAGTTATTGTAGTTATATTTTGTTTGTTTTAAACTTTTGTGTTTGTTTCATCTAAAACATTTCAAGTTAATATCCATTTAGAGTTCTTATACATCAAAGTAAGGATAAATTTGTAAGTGTTTTAGAGAAATACACTTTAGAAGATCATGTTGTTCATTTTCTTCAACTTTTGACCCATCTAAAAGGCAAAGTCGAGCTTTTGGTTGGTTAGTCATCAATTAGAGTTCATCTAATGTTATTGTCATTTTCGGATCAAATTAGTGACAACCAAATTTTAAAAATTCAAATTGCTGGCATTTTGTTACCAAAGTCGATACAAATATTTTTATAGACAAAAAGATAATGTACAAGAGCCTTTTGGTTTTGGCCTTCACTACAAACGAAATTGATTTTGAACAACCGTCGGCAATGAAATTCGAAATAACGGCTAGTGAAATTAATTAATTATAGTGAAAAATCTAAACCAAACATTAACACATTAACACTTTAACACTTAGACATAGAAAGAAGGAGTCAATACCAAGGCTTGGTGACAAGAGAAGAGAGAACACAGGTTCACAACCACATGGTTCTACACGTGTCTCACACATGACAAATGCCTAATGGTGACGAAGAGGACCGGATTTAAAACTGAGACTGTGGCACTACACTAGCTCTAGTCATCAAACACAAGAAGATCAACACATAAAGGAAAAACACACACACCACCCAAGGTCCAGATGTCACTCCCCATCAGTCCTTTTTCTTCCAAATTCACCACTCTTCATTTTTATTTTTTCACACCAATGTTTTTTATTTATTTTTCATTTTTTCAAATTCAAACTCGCATTCAAACTCCTAACCATTCATTAGTTACCTTCCTAATCAGAATAAAGTGATGAATAAATGCAGTCAAGAAAGAAATAAATTCTTTTCTGATAGAAATAAATGCTTTGAAAATTGGATTAAATTCATTAAAATTTGAAATAACTAGTTTTGACTTTGAAAACTTTGCAAAGAAGTATGTGGAACACTTCTTTGTCTTATTTAAGGCTTTGCTTTGCTTTTTGAAATGCATAACCCACACGGTGAGGTTTCCTTTTCTCTTTCTAGCAGTATCTCTTCCTTTTCTTCCCTGTTTGTCTTCTAGAACCTCCTTTTCTCTTAACTCCCTCTCTTATTTGCTTTGTCTCAATCATGTTTCATTGGTTTGTATTCCTTCTCTCTTGCTTTTCTTTTTTGATCATGTTAAATAACGATTTTTCTAGGCTACTTTTCTCGTTGTGAAGATATGTAGAGGGAGAGAAACGACCATAATATATATACGATAGAAGGGAAGTAAAACAGTTAATTTGTTTATGAATCACTAAAACAAAACATTCTTTTAGTTTTTTGTTAATTTGTCTACTTAATATTATTTTTAGTTGTCAATTTCTACTATTAGATTATAATTCATATATATGTGGAACTCTATTATGATAGAATCCAAGAATTCTTTTGTGATACAATGAATGTTTATAATATCATGAATTTATATTTTCATCTTAAATGTTGAGAACACCATGAAGTAAATTAAAATTTCTATATAAAATTTTATCCAATATCCTATCGTCCTGTCTTATTGGAGAAGCTGATGGAGTATGTTAAAGAACATATTACCACTTGAATTTATACCGCATGAAATTTGGTAGTATGAAAAAACTGAACTCTGCATCTGTTTTATTATCGCTAGTGATTTGTCATTGTGCTTATGGAAATGGATAATCAATCCCAAGATTTCGTAAAGGGCATTGGTTTAAAACAAATATCAACTTATACTTATTTTAATTTACATATAAGAACTCTAAGGATAGTAATTAATTAGCATGTTTTACACATAAGAACCTAGAAATTTAAAACAAGCAAAAAATAAGTATGTTAATTATTGGTGATACCTGCACATGTGTTGGATAAAGTTTAAGGTGAACCAAGCACAACATGTCATTTTTTTAGCCTGGGAATTTAATATAATGACATACTATTTTCATCTTCCTCGTTATATGGAGCCTCTCATCGCCTTCTTTTAGATTTGTCATTGAGTCTTATAAGTCCAATGACTCATGTACCCAGAGAAACTTATCTTCATTTTTTGTTTCTTTGGAGTTTGATTCTATTACGTTCATGATTGATTCATCTCCCTTGCTAAGTATGTCTTCCTTTCTTGTCATTTCCCCTATTTTAATATTACCATTGTTTCTAACACCTCTATCACGTATTCATCGCTCGTCTTTTTGTCTTGACTATTAAGGTAGTAATTAGACAAGATAGGAAAATGATCACTAGGTAGATAATCCATCATAGAGGTGCAAGAAACAAGGATAAAATTAAAAGAGGGGAGCAGACAAGAAAGAAAGACGAACATCACTCGGAAGATGAACCAATCATGAAAATATTAGAATTACACTTTTAAGAGACAAGAAAAGAAGACACGCTTCACTGGGTTGATGAATCAATCATGACTTATTTGACATAATGGTAAAATTGAAAGAGGAAGATGTGATGCCATCAACTAATGACGAAGATGATAGTAACATGTCATGATAATAAACTCCCCACCTAAAAGATTTGGTGTGTTGTGCTTAGTTCCGTACCCAAGATATCTGCAAGTATTAAGAAAAGTTAATGTAGTTATATTTTGTTTGTTTTAAACTTTTGTGTTTGTTTCATGTAAAACATTTCAAGTTAGTGTCCCCTTAGAGTTCGTATACATCAAAGTAAGGATGAATTTGTAAGTATTTTAGAGAAATACTCTTTAGAAGATCATGGAGTTCATTTTCTTCAACTTTTGACCAATGCTAAAAGGCAAAGTCGAGCTGTTGGTTAGTTAGTCATCAATTAAAGTTCATCTAATGTTACTTCCAAGTATGGTACACCCAACAAATTGAATAGTTTCAATATTGTTAGTTGTTCGACATAATAGTGTGAAGAGATCTATAATATAATGTGCAAGACCTAGATAAAAAGGTTATTTCACTACATTTCTATATTGTTAGTTGTTGTTTTACTATGTCAGTTAGCTTCCTTATTAATTAATTTTCTCTAGTATATTAAAGCATTCGAATTTCTTGTGTTCGGCAGCAAATTGCAAAGGTTGGTGTAGTCTTGTTTATTTTAGTTTGTACTGTATCAAATTACTGCCAATTAAAAGCTCCCACCAGTTTGCTGACATCTTTACAAAGCCACTTGAACCTACACCTTTTCACAGTCTCCTCTCCAAGTTGGGAGCATCTGATATATACTCTCCATCTTGTTGGGGGTATTGGAGAATAAAATACCATAGTTGTTTTTTTGTATATTAGATTTTATGCGTTTTATCCCTTTTGGGACCATCTTTCATTTTATGTGCTTATTGGGCCTGCGGCCTCTTTATTTTTTGTTGATGCTTGTTTTATTATTTAAAGCATGCATTTTTGTTGTAATAGATTAAGTTGAATAATACATTTTCATCTTTTCCAAAACACCTAAACTTATGGAGTACTTCTTGTGCTCTACCACTTTCTTCTGTAAGTTGTCTTATATAAAAAAGATTCCAGTAGTACTTTTTTTTTGAATTTAAAGAAATATATGAGTACTACTACAATGGAAATGAAAGAAAGATAGATAGGATATAAGAGTATTATTGTGCTCCAAAGAAATATATAGTAAATAACTCCAGTAATGTCTTTACACAATGCATATTCTTTTTGCTTTCTTCATTTATTATAAACTATAGGGACATGTTCAAATTCAGGTTGTTTTTCAACATTACATAAAAGACAAAAAAACATATGCAGTTCAATATATTAAGGAGGGAAACTCAAGCTTTACAAGCTTTACCGAATGAGGTTGCAAGTAGCTCGTCTAAATGTTATATATGTATAAAAATAATATTAATTTAATATATAATATTGAAAATAATATTTTTTTGTTGGTAGAAAAAATTTGATATTCTTTTACGTATAAAGTGATGTTGACGATTTTCTCGTTGCCTTTTAATTATGTTTAGTGAAATATATGTATAACTTTATCTTGAAAGTTAAAACTACTTTTGAAACTTCCTTCCATTATACTATCTCTGTTCCTATTCAATTATAAGGAGAGCAAAAATCACACATATTAAGGAGTGTAATAAATGTTATGGTTTTCCTCATAAAAATTTTGAACTCTACATAATATCTTTTATATCTAGTTGTTTGATTGGTTAGACAGTGAGCTATTGATTAACATTCAATTAAACATAAGGTTAGAATTAATAACAATACAATTATTGTTACATAGAAAATATAAGTGGAAAGATTAATATCATGAAACTTTTTTCTCTCTCTCGATAGATAAAAAGGAATGGAGGGAGTATTAGATTATGAAACTATAACAATTTAAAATTCATAAAACAATAATATTAAAATACCAACGTTAATAGAGAATGCAAGCTAAGCAACACTCATTTATGCACACAAATTAAACCCTAATACACGTTTTGACTTGGGCGTTGGAGCCTTTGCAGATACAACCCCCACCATAGTGGACTTGTGCAAGGTTCATCTTCCTCTCATGGTACGTTTCCTATTGTGTTTATAATTTATCCCTATCAGGTTAGATTAAGACTATGATGTGGTCTATCGAGAATCTATAACTAAGTTATCTATCCCTATCACCATGGCGAATAACGGGAGGAAAACGTATGATGTAGATAACAGCCAGAGCGTGCAGAATCAGCAGAAGGAGCGCCCCACAACAACACTCGAAGTAACACGAACAATGCTGGAGGCAGGACAACCTTAAACATTGAGGAGGAGTTTCGCTGGTGGCAAGGGTTACCGGAAAGCAAGTCACTGAATTCGCTATGCTAAGGAATGAGTGAGAAGAGCAGTGCCAAAATTCGAATACCAAAGTAACCTTTTGCACATAATTCTTTTATTTGTTGTAATAGATTAATTAACAATCAATAATTAAATGTAATAATCAGTTTAGTTTGCATTATTATATTTTTAATAGATCACTACTTTTTTCCTATAATATATATTAATTAATTGAATAATAAATTTAAATACACAAACATAATAATTATAAATAGAATTTAATAAATTATTAGATATTATAATTATTAACTTTTGTATTTTTGATATTATCGTATTTTCGTAAAAGTAAATTCCTTATTTTGCACTCATATTTTTCCTATAATAAGCATTTAAGTAATTTTTTGTTCATCAACAAATAGGGGTTTTTACTTATTATATTTATATTTATATATATCTCCTCTCCCTTTTTTCTTACTCAATCAAAGAAAAGAAAAAAATTACATTATTTTTTTTTTTAACTTATACAAAATAATAGGCTATTTAATGTCAAGCTTTTTAGAGGCAAAAGTGCGTCCACAGGGGTTCGAACTGATGAGCTGCATGCTACTCAAACTAGTACTCTATTTATCCTCCCGTTTAAGTCAATCACTATACTCCTTTATTTTTATTTTCTATCTCTTTCTAACAAATTCCTCTTCTATACCAAATGAAATGGACGGTGGGAATATTTCTTTTAGTTGAAATCCACCTAAGATTTTTCCTGTTCACTATATATTTACATCTCTAAACTGTTGATTTTTTAAATATGTTATATATATTGACAAAATCTAACACCATAAACAAATTATTTAAAAAAAAATTATATGTTTATATGAGAATAACTTAGCCTCATTTATCTGTTATTACTCCATTTTAAATATTTTTTAATTTAAAATTTACATTTTAACCAAAGAAATAGTTCAACAAATGTATATAGTATTCTTATAATTAAAAATAAAGGTGATAGTATGAAGGTTACACATATA
The DNA here is from genome assembly GCA_037177725.1 of Cyamopsis tetragonoloba. Taxonomy (NCBI): domain Eukaryota; kingdom Viridiplantae; phylum Streptophyta; class Magnoliopsida; order Fabales; family Fabaceae; genus Cyamopsis; species Cyamopsis tetragonoloba. The sequence continues at coordinate 58,623,493 of CM074119.1, forward strand.
CTAATATAATTTATTCATTTTAAAACGTTACCAAATTAGATGCTCAAAACAATTAAACACTTTTAAAATAGGTCCTCAAGATATACAAAATGAATAGTAGAGCGGTCAATTCAGTGACAAAAATCTTTTAAGAATCAAATTAGTGACAACCAAATTTTAAAAAATCAAGTTGCTGTCATTTCGTTACCAAAGTGGGTACAAACATTTTTATAGACAAATAAGATAATGTACAAGAGTCTTTTGGTTTTTGCCTTCACTACAAACGAAATTGATTTTGAAGAACTGTCAGCAATGAAATTGGAAATAACTGCAAGTGAATATAAATATTTGTAGTGAAAAATCTAAACCAAACATTAACACTTTAACACTTAGACATAGAAAGAAGGAGACAATACAAAGGCTTGGTGACAAGATAAGAGAGAACACAGGTTCACAACCACATGGCTCTACATGTGTCCCACACTTAACAAATGCCTAATGGGAACCGAGGAGAGGACAGGATTTTAAAGTGAGACTGTGGCCCAACACTAGCTCTAGTCATCAAATACAAGAAGATCAACACATAAAGGAAAAACACACACACCCAAGGTCCAGATGTCACTCCCCATCGGTCCTTTTTCTCCCAGAGTCACCACTCTTCATTTTTATTTTTTCCCACCAACGTTTTCTATTTTATTTTACTTTTTTCAAATTCAAACTTGGATTCAAACTTCAAACCATTCATCAGTTACCTTCCTTATTATAATAAAGTGATGAATAAATGGAGTCAAGAAAGAAATATATTCTTTTATGATAGAAATAAATGCTTTGAAAATTGAATTACATTCATTAAAATTTGAAATAACTGGTTTTGACTTTAAAAACTTTGCAAAGAAGTATCTGGAACACCTCTTTGTCCTATTTAAGGCTTTGCTATGCTTTGTTTTTTGATCGAAATGCACAACCCATACTGTGTGGTTTCCTTTTCTCTTTCTAGTAGTTTCTCTCCCTTTTCCTCCCTGTTTCTCTTCTAGAACCTTCTTTTCTCAACATTCCCTCTCTTATTTGCTTTTTCTCAGGCATCTTTCATAGGTTTGTATTCCTTCTCTCTTTCTTTTCTTTTGTTGATCATTTTAGATAATGATTTTTCTAGGCTACTTTTCTTGTTTTGAAGATATGCAGAGTGAGAGAAATGGCCATAATATATATACGATAGAAGGGAAGTTAAACAATTAATTTGTTTGTGATTTAAAAGTTTTACTTATTGAGGTCTTTGCTTATGAATCATTAAAACAAAACATTCTTTTAGTTTTGTATTAATTTGTCTACTTAATATTTTTTTAGTTGTCAATTTCTACTATTAGATTATAATTCATATAAATGTGGTACTCTATTATGATAGAATCCAAGAATTCTTTTGTGATACAATGAATGTTTATAATATCATGAATTTATATTTTAATCTTATATGTTGAGAATTACATGAAGTAAATTAAACTTCTATATAAAATTTTATCCAATATCCTGTCATCTTGTCTTATTAGAGAAGCTCTTGGATTATCTTAAAGAACATATTACCACTTGAATTTATACCGCATGATATTTGGTAGTCTGAAAAACTGAACTCTACATCTATTTTATTATCGCTAGTGATTTGCCATTGTGCTTATGGAACTGGATAATCAATCCCAAGATTCTGGGCATTGGTTTAAAACAAATATCAACTTATACTTATTTGATTTACATATAAGAACTCTAAGGGTAGTAATTAATTAGAATGTTTGCAACATAAGAATCTAGAAATTAAAAACAAGCAAAAAATAAGTATGTTAACTTTTTGTGTGATACCTGCAAATGTGTTGGATACTGTTTAAGGTGAACCAAGCACAACATGTCAATTTTTTTATCTTGGGTATTTAATATAATGACATGCTATTTTCATCTTCCTCATTTATTGGATCCTCTCATCGCCTTCTTTTAGAATTGTCGTTGAGTCTAATATGTCAACTGACTCATGTACCCATAGAAACTTATCTTCAATTTTTGTTTCTTCGGAGTTTGATTCTATTACGTTCATGATTGATTAATCTCCCTGGCTAAGTTTGTCTTCCTTTCTTGTCACTACCCGTATTTTAATATTACCATTGTTTCTAACACCTTTTTGACGGATTCATCTATCCCGTGCTCGTCTTTATGTCTTGTCTATTTAGGTAGTAATTAGATAAGATAGGAAGATGATCACTAGGTAGATGAATCCATCATAGAGGTGCTAGAAACAATGACAAAATTAAAAGAGTGGAACAAAAAAGAAAGGAAGACGAACTTCACTTGGAAGATGAATCAATCATGAAAATATTAGAATTACACTTTTAAGAGACAAGAAAAGAAGACACGCTTCACTGGATGGATGAATCAATCATGACTTATTAGACATAATTAAAAAATTGAAAGAGGATGATGCGATGCCTTCAACTAATGAGGAAGATGATAGTAACATGTCATGATAATAAACTCCCCGCCTAAAAGATTTGGTGTGTTGTGCTTAGTTCCGTACCCAAGATATCTGCAAGGATTAAGAAAAGTTATTGTAGTTATATTTTGTTTGTTTCAAACTATTGTGTTCGTTTTATGTAAAATATTTCAAGTTAGTGTCCCCTTAGAGTTCTTATACATCAAAGTAAGGATAAATTTGTAAGTGTTTTAGAGAAATACTCTTTAGAAGATCATGGGGTTGATTTTCTTCAAGTTTTGATCAATACTAAAAGGCAAAGTCGAGCTGTTGGTTGATTAAAGTTCATCTAATGTTACTTGGAAGTATGGTACACCCAACAAATGGAATAGTTTCAACTTGCATCCTATAAAACTCATTTATTTGTACTCCCCATAATAGTTATATTTACATCACCACTATTGTTATGAAATTGGAGGGAAAGCTTCCTGCCATTAAAATAAGGTAAAATATTCCAATTTAGGGTTCTCACAACAAACTGTCAAGCATTTCTACTTTTGAGTTATAAGAGACTTCTGAACACAGTGTTGTCCCTTCGTTGTCGTCTACCGTTGCTACTCGTCATCGATCCCTCTTTTTTAATGGTGGTCGTCTACCATGCAATTGGTCTCTTTTTGTTCGTCAAACACTATCGGTCCCACTTTCAATCAAAGGCTGTACACGACTGCATTGTGCCTTGTAGCTAGATGTCAACCGGGTCATAGGATCGTTGCTCACCATCTAGCTTTCATTTGATGCGATTTTAAGAATTCAACATCCAATCTCTATGTAAATATCTGTCTCGCTCTCTTAAAGATTTTCTTTTTTATTTCCCTTCTTAAATCTTGGACTCTTGGTGAATATTGCTCACTCATTGCTTTCCTTGTACCTCTTTTTGTTAATGTTTATAATTCTTTCAAGGAAACCACAACTCCATTTTTGTTAATTGGGAAATCAAGAAAATAATTTAGGTAATTATCTTATTTGGATTATATCCCTTTAGTATTTATTATTTTGATAGTTGAAGATTGTGAAGCATCCTATTCAACAAAGAGAGCTTGGTCACTCATTTGCTTGATGGAGAGGCAAGTGAAGGAGGTACCAATCCTAACAGTCATGACCCTCTTTAGTTACTATCATTAGAGACATAATAGTTTGGAGAGATCTATAATATAATGTGCAAGACCTAGATAAAACGGTTATTTCACTACTTTTCTATATTGTTAGTTGTTGTTTTACAATGCCAGTTAGCTTTCTGATTCATTAGTTTTCTCCAGTATATTAAAGCATCCAAATTCCTTGTGCTAGATTGCAAATTGCAAAGATTGGTGTGATCTTCTTTGTTTTTGTTTCTATTGTAGCTAGTCCCCCTCTTATAATGGTTGACCTAATGTAGTACTTCTTGTACTCTACCACTTTCTTCAATAAATTTTGTCTTATAAAAAAAAGATTCTAGTAGTACTTGTTTTTGAATTCAAAGAAATATATGAGTAATACTACAAAGGAAATGAAAGGTAGATAGATAGGATAGATGAGTATTAATGTGCTCCGAAGTAGTACTTGTTTTTGAATTCATAGAAATATGAGTAATACTACAAAGGAAATGAAAGGTAGATAGATAGGATAGATAAGTATTAATGTCCTCCGAAGAAATATATAGTAAATAACTCTTGAAATGTCTTTTAACCATGCACAATCTTTTTGTTTTCTTTATGTATTATAAACTAAAGGGACTTGTTCAAATTCAGGCTGTTTGTCAACCTTACATAAAGAAAAAACTTATGCACTTCAATATATTAATGAGCGAAACACAAGCTTTACAAGCTTGACGGTATGAGGTTGCTAGTAGCTAATCTAGTGGAAAATTGGCTTTTTACATCATGTTTTAACATTGACATATTAATAGCCGATGTAAAATCATGTGCGGTGGCAAACTTGAAAATAAATAAATTATTTGCATCAGCTAATTACTAATAGCTGATGTAAAAAGTTAGGCGGTGGTAATTTTGTAAATAACTTAAATTTATTTGCATCAGCTAATTAATAATAGCCAATGTAAAAAGTTAGGCGGTGACAATTTTGTAAAAACCTCAAATTTATTTGCATCACCTAAATTAATTAGCCGATGTAAATCTATAAATTAAAAAAGCAAAAGAACCCTATCAATATATCATATATATTCATATTCTTTTAATTCTATCGAGTCCCAATTCCTTTGAGCCATGGCTTCACTATGAAAACACCGCGATGATGACGCCCTACTTCGCACCGGCGTCGTCCGTCGAGCCGCCCTCCTTCGCGTCGCCGACCGTCGCGCTCTCTCCTTCGCTCACGCCACCGTCTGTTGCGCTCTCACTCTCTATCATGGTAAGTTCCCTCTCTCTCAAATAAAAGATCCCTGTGATGACTTATTTTTGTTCTGTTGCTAAAAAATCAGGTTTATTGGTTTTTATTTTTCAACATGAAGAAAGGGATACCCAACTTTTATATTATTGCAAGATCGCCGTGTTTCGTTTCGCCAGGGATTTGTTGTTATGGTAAGTTTGGTTTTTGGAAAAAATTGAATTCGAGTTTCATTTGGTGCCACAAGTTGGAAAGTTTCTCCTATTTAGCTGAAAATTTGTGAGAGCTTCACATTTATTTTCATTCTACTGCACTGGTTTATCTTAAATCACTTATGCCCCTTTTCTCTGATTCACACGAACAGGCTAAATCCCACATTTGGTGCCACAAGTTGAAAAACCTGATTTGAAAAACCTGAATCCCCTATTTTCTAGAGTGTTGTTCCTTTGAATACATGGGTTTTAATCTCCAATTTCAAGGTAGCTTACAATCTTCTCTGATTTCTCAGATGGAACATTCACCAGAGAATTAGCAGAGTTTCTTGATCGAAAAGTCCCTGCAAATGCAATTCCTGTTAATGGAGGTGGAGGTGGTAAAGAGCCCGAGCATTGAAAAGATAGAGATCGACGCCATTGAAGAGACAGCTCCGGGATTGGCAAAGCCCATAGTTGAATACATACAGGGCAAGATTCCACAAGATAAGGAGGTAGCCAAGAGACTGGCGAGACAAGCAGCGAATTACACAATAGTTTGCGATGTCCTATATTGATGTGGTTTCTTGCAACCTCTCTTGCGATGCATCACACAAGACCAAGTTGAGTACGTAATGGAAGAAATACATAGCAGTATTTGCAGCAGCCACATCGTGGGAAGATCGTTGGCCACCAAGGTCTTAGGAGCACGCTATTATTGGATGACACTTTGCGACGATTGCATTCACTTCGTCAAGTTGTGTGAAAAATTCCAGAGGTTCACAAACCACCATAAAGCTCTGGCAGAAGCGCTGGCAGACATTACTTCCCCCATGGCCTTTTCATATGTGGGGAATAGATATACTCGGCCCCTTTCCTCTAGCCAGTACAAATGGCTGGTAGTAGCAGTGGACTACTTCACCAAATGGATTAAAGCAACGTCGATAACAACTATCACGTTGACAATGTAGAAAAATTCTTGTGGAAGGAAATCTTGTGCCGACATGGCCTACCATCGGCCTTAGTCTTGGATAACGGCACCCAATTTGCAAGTGTTAAAATTTCCGATTCCTGTGATCAGTATGGAATCAGAAAAATTTTCTCTTCGATGGAACACCGCAGACAAAAGGCCGAGGCCGCAAATAAGGTAATTCTCACCGGACTTCAAAAAAGATTAGACGATGCTAAAGCCAAGGGGGTAGAAGAACTACCTACGGTGCTATGGTCATATCGACTCTGGAAACACCTTTGAGGCTCACCTACGGTTACGATGCAGTTATCCCTATTGAGATTAACCTTCCGAGTTCATGGATGGAAAGCTTTGATCCTAGTAAAAATGAGGACGAAATGCGCGCCGAGCTAGATACATTAGAAGAGGCTCGCGAGGTCGCTAAAATACAACAAGCCTCGGCCAAGGCAAGGGCGGCAAGGAGGCAAAATAGGCGACTTATCCCGCGATCCTTCACGATCGGTGATTTGGTGTTTGGTGTTAAGAAGAGCCGACGAACCTCGGAAGAACACCAAAAATGGAAAGCTCGCAGAAAAATGGAAGGTCCGTATAGGATTTATGACGAAGTGGGCAAAGGAGCATACAGAGTACAACAGTTAGTAGGACAGAATATCCGAAACACTTGGAACGTCAAGCATTTGAAGTTCTTTTATCATTAAACAATTGTATTGATGTATTAGTCCTTGTGCGTACTCTTTTTCCTATCTTAAGCCTTTTTTCCCAATGGGATTTTTTGGTTTAAGGGGGTTTTAATGAGGCGCACATGCTTCATGAATAAAGGACAAAATCAGAATATCGGGACTGTGTCAAGATCAGTAAAAGACCTAACCAGCCCGGCTAATTAAATCCTCAGCTGGGTCTTAGGCAAATTCAGTGAATCAATATTATTAAAAGACCTAACCAGCCCAGCTAATTTAATCCCCGGCTCGGACTTAGGCAAATTCAACGCATCAAGATTATTAAAAGACCTAACCAACCCGGCTAATTTAATCCCCGGCTAGGACTTAGGCAAATTCAATGAGTCAAGATTATTAAAAGACCTAACAAGCCCGGTTAATTAAATCCCGGCTGGGACTTATTAGACAAATTCAACAAATAAAGATTATTAAAAGACCTAACCAGCCTAGCTAATTTAATTCCCAGGTGGGACTTAGGCAAATTCAATGAGTCAAGATTATTAAAAGACCTAACTAGCCTGGCTAATTAAATCCTCGGCTGGGACTTAGGCAAATTCAACGAATCAAGATTATTAAAAGACCTAACCAACCCGGCTAATTTAATCCCCGACTGGGACTTAGGCAAATTCAACGAATTGATATTATTAAGAGACCTAACTAGCCCGACTAATTTAATCCCCGGCTGAGACTTAGGCAAATTCAACGAATCGAGATTATTAAAAGACCTAACCAGCCCGACTAATTTAATCCCCGGCTGGGACTTGGGAAAATTCAACAAATCGATATTATTAAAAGACCTAACCATCCCAGCTAATTTAATCCCCGGCTAGGACTTAGGTAAATTCAACGAATCAAGATTATTAAAAGACCTAACCAGCCCGGCTAATTTAATCCCCGGCTGGGACTTAGGCAAATTCAATGAATTGAGATTATTAAAAGACCTAACCAGCCTGGCTAATTTAATCCTCGGGTGGGAATTAGGCCAATTCAACGAATCAGGATTATTAAAAGACCTAATCAGCCCCTCTAATTTAATCCCCGAGACTAATTAGGTCTTTTAATAATCTCGATTTGTTGAATTTTCCTAGTTTACAAAAGGCTCACAAGGAACAAGCTGCCCATTCCTCACTTCTTGTTGTGGATATAGACAAGATGTATCCAGTCCCGGGACTATGACCCGAACCTACTCTAACGCTAAGCAAAAACTGACATCATAAGCATCAACGATCTAAAAACTCCAAAAACTCCACATCGAAGCGATCTAAGGGTGAAAACTCAAACAAGGACAACGGCGAAATAGAACGAGCATCCCGACACTAGTACAACGGGAGCCTCTCTTCACCACTGGCCAAGCAAAGGAGTTTTTCTTCTTTCACACCAGATCGTCCCATCACCCAAACAAAGCGCCGTTTGAAGTTCTCCTTGTTTGAATTTGCAAAAGCAGAAACAAGATGACTATCAGGTCGGTTGCTTATGTATATCCAACTACAGAAGCGATCTAGAATAATCTGACGTCTTTTCGTCACCCACCCTTAGTCAGGAAGAAATAAAAGAATTTCTCCACAGAAACATCCTCTTTGAAGTGCTTACACATAATCTGAAACCCGAGAATGAAGGCCCAACCATTCGGATGTAGTTGAGTCGGGGCGATGTGGACACCATTCAGTAAATTCATCTCAAATGGTGTGAGCGGAAGACGAACGCCAAGTGTTCGGAATAGCGTCTCATAAAAATAGCTAAATGGCCATGACTTCTCCACAGCAGACATACAAACCCGCTCCCAGGACACACAACTGGCAATGACTATTTGGTTGGAAGATTCATTATCCCTAGCAATCGTCAGGTCCGAAACTAGGTCATCAATCTTCTTCTCGGAGTCCCAGATCGACACGGCTTATAACACGTCTAACTTCACCTAACGGTACTTTGAGACCTCGTCCACAATTTGGATGGCTGCCTTCACCATAAAGGACCAAAGACAGAGTAAATAAAATAACAGATAGAGGAAGAAGATACCTTAGCAAATAAACAAGCTCGGACCCAGAAGCCAACGAGAGCAGAAAAAAGAAGTCGTCCTCGTTATAGAGTGAAGTTTTAAAAGTGAAGTGATGCTAGCTGCCTAGAACGTTTAAATAGGCAACAACGTGACCTTTGAGTTCCCAAACCCTAATAATGACAGGGCATGTGAAGCGACGCCTGCCTCCGATCCCACAACTCTTCCATACCCACCAAATCACAACCATTCATTCGCTAACAGCAAAAAAAAGGGGAGGGGGGGCGAACAATCTAGAAGCCAAAAATATAGACAATTTGTAATTTTTATTTATTTATTTATGTCTCAGGTGCTTACATCGGAAAACTCAAAATTACAAGGACAGACAATCATACAAGTATCAAGATCGAGTAACAACCCAAGAAACATAACAAAAACACACGAAACCCTATTGAGATCTAACTATACGACCCTTGAGTTGAGAGGAATAGGAAGCAATAATGTATTTTATCAGAAACCTCTTCAAAACAATCTGAGGCAATCGACATCCAGGGGGAAGACATCCGCAGCCGTTATAGCAACCTCTGCCACGAGTGAAATCATCCATCGCCAACAAGCCTATCATTTGACAAGAAGACCCGAAGCCTGAAAAAACGAGAAGCAACCCCAATACTTTGGTCCCCCAGTCGAACAAAGACCTGACGAAGGTCACTCCAACAGAAGCTCTTGCGCAAAGGAGCCCAGACGCACAGTATGCAGTGTCAAATCTCAGTGATTAAGGCACTAAGACCCTTCAGAGGCTGGTCGGCCCAAACCAACGTTGTAGCTTTCGTGATGCAACATACCGCGCGGGAGAGGCACACACGTTAAATTAGAAAGCTACAGACATGGTTCGAGCTGAGAGTCACTGAAGACTTAGTGGCAAACAAAACCCTTCTTCTCTTCTTCTTCCACCCTCATATGCTTGGTACGAAGAAGGGTGATGGTGAAGGTCCTATATATAGGCATAACGGTCATAAATGCCCACCTGAAACACAACGAATCACGAAACGGTCAAGTCAAGCAATTAATTCAGCACGAAAAATGATAACATAAGAAAAACACGACCGAGGAATACACCGGCCACAAGAAATCACAACTTCAAGCCTCTTTCAGCCAAGGCTTCAAGGTTTGCGGGGCTGGTGGACTATCCAAGACCCAGCCTCGGCCAAGATCGACCTGATCTCCATGACTGACCGCCACTTCAAGCCTCTCTAAGCCAAGGCTTCAAGGGTTGAAGGGCTGGTAGACTATCCAAGACCCAGCCTCAGCCAAGACCGACCTTATCTCCAAGGTCGACCGCCACTTCAAGCCTCTTTCAGCCAAGGCTTCAAGGCTTGTAGGACTGGTGAACTATCTTAGACCCAGCCTCGGCCAGGCCGACCTCTAGACTACGCGCCACAACATCGACCCCAACGGTCGACTCAGCACACAAACATCGGCAAAAATAGGGAAACAAGAACCAAGAATCAAGCAGTCACGATCCAATCAAGGATGCCCTAATCAATACACCGAAGATATCTGGGGATACTTTCCTAACTTGGAATGAACCTAGACACTAGAAGGCGTAGGACTAGATTGTATAAAAGGACAAGAGGCACTCAATTGTAACCATGTTCACAGTAAACGCCACAGTTCTTATTAGGGTTCAGGCACCGGAAAACCACCGCCGTCGGCACCCGGGAGCTGTGAGTGAACAAGGAGGAAAACGTAAGATATAGATAACAGCCAGAGCGTACAGAATCAGGGGAAGGAGCGCCCCAAAGCAACACTCAAAGAAATACGACCAATGCTGGAGGGGGGACAACCTTCAACATTGAGGAGGAGTTTCGTAGGTTGCAAGGGTTACCAGACGAGCAAGTCTCTGAGCTGGCTGTGCTAAGGAAGGAGTAAGAAGGGTGCTTAAAGGAAAAGGAGGTCTAGCTGTGCCAAAATTCGAATACCAAAGTAACGTTTTGCACATAATTCTTTTATTTATAGTAATAGATTAATTAAAAATCAATAATTAAATATAATCATCAGTTTCGTTTGCATTATCATATTATTAATAGATCACTAATTATTTCCTATAATATGTATTAATTAATTAATTAATTAATTTTATTACCTAGACATTATAATTATAAATAGAACTTAATGAATTATTAGATATTATAATTATTAATTTTTGTATTTTTCATATTAACGTACATTTGAAAAAGTAAATTACTTATTTTGCACTCAAAATTTTCCAATAATAAGCATTTAAGTAATTTTTTTGTTCATAAACAATTAGGTGTTTTTACTTATTATATTTATATTTATCTCTGCTCACTTTGTTCTTACTCAATCAATTAAAAGAAGAAAATTAAGTTATTTTTCTTTTTTTTTAACTTATACAAAATAATAGGCTATTTAATCTCTAGTTTTTTAGAGGCAAAAGTGCGTCTACAAGGTTCAAATTGATTATCTGCTGACTTCGAGTTTAAGTCAATCTCTATACTCTATTTTTATTTTTATTTTCTATCTCTTTCTAAAGATCAGAGTTCCTCTTCTATACCAAATGAAATGGATGGTGGAAATATTTTTTTTAGTTGAGATCCACCTAAAAGCTTTTTCCTGTTCACTATATATTTACATCTCTAAAATGTTGATTTGTTAAATATGTTATATATATTGACAACATCTAACACTATAAACAAATTATATAAAAAAACATTTCTATGTTTATATGAAAATAACTTAGCCTCATTTATATGTTATTATTCCATTTTAAATATTTTTAGTTTAAAATATACTTTTTATCCAAAGAAATAGTTTAACAAATATAAATAATATTCTTATAATTAAAAATAAAAGTGATAGTATGAATGTTACACCGATACTAATCTAATTTATTCATTTTAATAGGTGACTAACAAGGGATATTCTTGTCCTATAGTCAAAGGCAAATATTCCTTTGAGATGATAATCAAAGAAAAAAATAACAAATAGTTCATTAAAGAGTTATTTGTCATAAATGTTTTCCAAAAAAGTTTTTTGTCACAAATTAGCCTCTTAAAGATTTATTACACTACCAAATTAATCTCTTAATTAATATTATGTTGTGTGTTGTTAGAAGTCGCAAATTGTAAGATGTCTCTCTCAAAGATTTAAAACGTTACCAAATTAGATGCTCAAAACAATAAAACACTTTTAAAATAGGTCCACAAGATATGCAAAATGAATAGTTGAGCGATCAATTCAGTGACAAAAATCTTTTAAGGATCAAATTAGTGACAACCAAATTTTAAAAATTCAAGTTGCTGTCATGTTGTTACAAAAGTGGGTACAAACATTTTTATAGCCAAATAGGATAATGTACAAGAGCCTTTTGGTTTTGGCCTTCACTATAAACGAAATTGATTTTGAAGAACCGTCAGTAGTGAAATTTGAAATAACGGCAAGTGAAATCAATTATTTGTAGTGAAAAATCCAAACCAAACATTAACACTTTAACACTTACAAATAGAAAGAAAGAGTCAATACAAAGGCTTGGTGACAAGAGAAGAGAGAACACAGGTTCACAACCACATGGTTTTACACGTGTCCCACACTTGACAAATGCCTAATGGCGATCGAGAAGAGGACACCATTTAAAACTAAGATTGTGGCCCTACACTAGCTCTGTCATCAAACACAAGAAGATCAACACATAAAGGAAAAACACGCACCACCCAAGGTCCAGATGTCACTCCCCATCGGTCCTTTGTCTCCCAAAGTCACCACTCTTCATTTTTATTTTTTCCCATCAATGTTTTCTATTTCATTTTCATTTTTTCAAATTCAAACTCACATTCAAACTTCAAAAAATTCATCAGTTTCCTTCCTAATCAGAATAAAGTTATGAATAAATGCAGTCAAGAAAGAAATAAATTCATTTATGTTAGAAATAAATGATTTGAAAATTGAATAAAATTCATTAAAATATGAAATAACTGGTTTTGACTTTGAAAACTTTGCAAAGAAGTACCTGGAACCTCTCTTTGTCCTATTTAAGGCTCTGCTTTGCTTTTTGAAATGCACAACCCACACTGTGTGGTTTCCTTTACTCTTTCTAGTAGTTTCTCTCCCTTTCCCTTCCTGTTTCTCTTCTAGAACCTCCTTTTCTCTTCACTCCCTCTCTTATTTGCTTTGTCTCAAGCATCTTTCATAGGTTCGCAATCCTTCTCTCTTGCTTTTCATTTGTTGATCATGTTAGATAATGATTTTTCTAGGCTACTTTTCTCGGTGTGAAGATATGCAGAGTGAGAGAAATGGCCATAATATATATACGATAGAAGGAAAGTTAAACAGTTAATTTGTTTGTGATTTAAAAGTTTTTCTTATTGAGGTCTTTGCTTATGAATCACTAAAACAAAATATGCTTTTAGTTTTTTTGTAAATTTGTCTACTTAATATTTTTTGTCAATTTCTACTATTAGATTATAATTCATATATATGTGGTACTCTATTATGATAGTATCCAAGAATTCTTTTGTGAAACCATGAATGTTTTGATATCATGGATTTATATTTTGATGTCAAATGTTGAGAACACCATGAAGTAAATTAAAGTTTCTATATTAAATTTTATCCAATATCCTGTCATCATGTCCTATTAGAGAAGTTGTTGGAGTGTGTTAAACAACATATTACCACTTGAATTTATACCACATGAAATTTGGTAGTCTGAAAAGCTAGCATCTGTACTATTATCGCCAGTGATTCTCCATTGTGCTTTTGGAAATGGATAATCTATCCCAAGATTTAGTAAAGGGCATTGTTTTAAAACAACTACCAACTTATACTTATTTAGATTTACATATAAGAACTCTAAGGATATTAATTAATTATAATGTTTTACACATAAGAACCTAGAAATTTAAACAAGCAAAAATAAGTATGTTAACTTTTGGCGATACCTGCAAATGTGTTGGATAATGTTTAAGGTGAACCAAGCACAACATGTAATTTTTTTTTAGTTTGGGCATTTAATATAATGACATGCTATTTTCATCTTCCTCATGCTTTGGAGCCTCTCATCGCCTTCTTTTCGTTTTGTCATGGAGTCTAATACGTCCACTTACTCATGTACCTAGAGGAATTTATCTTCATTTTTTGTTTCTTCAGAGTTTGTTTCTATTATGTTCATGATTGATTCATCTCCCTAGCTAAGTTTCTCTTCCTTTCTTGTCACTTCCCCTATTTTATTATAACCATGTTTTCTAACACCTCTATGACGGATTCATTTATCCAGTGATTGTCTTTGGGTCTTGTCTATTTAGGTAGTAATTAGACAAGCTAGGAAGATGATCACTAGGTAGATGAATTCATCATAGAGATGCTAGAAACAATGACAAAATTAAAAGAGGGGAACAGACAAGAAAGGAAGACCAACTTAACTAGGAAGATGAACCAATCATGAAAATATTAGAATTACACTTTTAAGAGACAAGAAAAGAAGACACGCTTTACTGGGTGAATGAATCAATCATAACTTATTAGACATAATGGTAAAATTGAATGAGGATGATGTGATGCGTTCAACTAATGAGGAAGATGATAGTAACATGTCACGATAATAAACTCTCCACCTAAAAGATTTGGTGTGTTGTGCTTAGTTGCATACCCAAGATATCTTTAAGTATTAAGAAAAGTTATTGTAGTTATATTTTGTTTGTTTTAAACTTGTGTTTGTTACATGTAAAACATTTCAAGTTAGTGTCCCCTTAGAGTGCTTATACATCAAAGTAAGGATGAATTTGTAAGTGTTTTAGAGAAATACTCTTTAGAAGACCATGGGGTTCATTTTCTTCAACTTTTGACCAATGCTAAAAGGCAAAGTCGAGTTGTTGGTTCATTTGTCATCAATTAAAGTTTATCTAATGTTACTTGCAAGTATGGTACACCCAACAAATGGAATAGTTTCAACTTGCATCCTATAACACTCATTTATTTGTACTCCCTATAATAGTTATATTTACATCACCGCTATTGTTATGAAATTGGAGGAAAAGCTTTCCGCCATTGAAATAAGGTAAAATATTCCAATTTAGGGTTCTCACAACACACTCAATAATTTTGGCTTCTGAGTTATGAGAGACTTTAGAACACACTATTATTGTCCCTAAGTTGTCGTCAGCAGTTGCTTCTCGTCATCAATCCCTCTTTTCTAATTGTCGTCGTCTTCCATGCAATTGGTCTCTTTTTGCTCATCCAACACTATCGGTCCCACTTTCAATCAAAAGCTTTACGCTGCTGTATTGTTCCTTGTAGCTAGATGTCAATCGGGTCATATGATAGGTGCTCACCGTCTAGCTTCCGTTTAAAGCGATTTTATTAATTGAACATCCATTCTCTATTTAAATATCTATCTCTCTCTCTAAAAGATTTTCTTTTTTATTTTCCTTCTTAAATCCTGGACTCTTGGTGAATATTGCTCACTCAATTCTTTCCAAATACCTCTTTTTGTTAATGTTTGTGATTCTTTGAAGGAAACCACAACTCCATTTTTGTTAATTACCAAATCAAGAAAATAGTTTATCTAATTATCTTATTTGGATGATATCCATTCAGTATTTATTATTTTGACGGCCGATGATTTAGAAGCATCCTATTCCAGCAAGAGAGTTTTGTCACTCATTTGCTTGATGGACAGGCAAGTGAAGGAGATATCAATTCTAACGGTCATGACCCTCTTTAGTTGCTATCATTAGAGACATAATAGTATGAAGAGATCTATAATATAATGTGAAAAGGTTATTTCACTACTTTTCTATATTGTTAGTTGTTGTTTTACTATGTCAGTTAGCTTCCTTATGGATTAGTTTTCTATAGTATATTAAAGCATACGAATTCCTTGTGTTCGGTAGCAAATTGCAAAGGTTGGTGTGGTCTTGTTTGTTTTTGTTTCTACTATAGAAAATTACTACCAATTGAAAGCTCTCACCAGTTGGGTGACATCTTCACAAGCCACTTGAACCTGCACCTTTTCACAGTCTCCTCTCTAAGCTGGGAGTATCTGATATATACTCTCTAGCTTGTGGGGGGTATTGAAGAATAAAACACCATAGTTGTTTTTCGGTATATTAGCTTTTATGCTTTTTATCCCTTTTCGGTCCATCTTTCGTTTTCTGTGTTTATTGGGCCTGCGGCCTCTTTTTTTTTGGTTGATGCTTGTTTTATTATTTAAAGCATGCATTTCTGTTGTAAAAAATTAAGTTGAATAATACATATTCATCTTTTCCAAAACACCTAAACTTATGTAGTACTTGTGCTCTACCACTTTCTTCAATAAATTTTGTCTTATATAAAAAAGATTCCAGTAGTACTTTTTCTTTGAATTCAAAGAAATATATGAGTAATACTACAATGGAAATGAAAGAGAGATAGATAGGATAGAAAAGTATTATTGTGCTCCAAACAAATATATAGTAAATAACTCTAGTAATATCTTTACACAATGCACATTCTTTTTGCTTTCTTCATGTATTATAAACTATAGGGACTTGTTCAAATTCAGGTTGTTTTTCAGCCTTACACAAAAGAGAAAAAAACATATGCACTTCAATATATTAATGACGGAAACTCAAGCGTTACAAGCTTGACAGTATGAAGTTGCAAGTAGCTCGTCTAAATATTATATATGTATAAAAATAATATTAATTTAATATATAATATTGAAAATAATATTTTTTTTGTTGGTAGACAAAATTTCAATGATATTCTTTTACAAATAAAGTGACGTGGACGATTTTCTTGTTGCCTTTTAATTATGTTTAGTGAAATATATGTATCACTTTATCTTGAAAGTTAAAACTACTTTTGAAATTTCCTTCCATTATACTATTCAATTAAAAGGAGAGCAAAAATCACACACATTAAGGAGTGTAATAAATGTTATGGTTTTCCTCAAAATAAATTTTGAACTACACATAATATCTTTTGTCTCTAGTTGTTTGATTGGTTAGACAGTGAGCTATTGATTAACATCCAATTAAACATAAGTTTAAAATTGATCAAAATATAGTTATTGCTACATTGAAAATATAAGTGGAAAGATTAATAGTATGAAATTTTCTCTCTCTCTCTGGATAGATAAAAAGGAATGAAGGGAGTATTAGATTATGAAACTATAACAATTTAAAATTCATAAAACAATATTATTAAAATACCAACATTAATAGAGCATGCAAGCTACGCAACACTCATTTTTCGCACACAAATTAAACCCTAATACACGTATTGACTTGGGCGTCAGAGTCATTCTATAGGTACAACCCCCGCCATAGTTGACTCTAGTCAGCTGCACAAGGTTCATCTTCCTCTCATGGTATGTTTCCTATTGTGTTTATAATTTATCCCTACCAGGTTATATCAAGACTATGATGTGGTATATCGAGAATCTATAATTAAGTTTTCTATCCCTATCACCATGGTGAATAAAGGGAGGAAAACGTATGACGTAGATAACAACCTGAGCATGCATAATCAGGGGAAGGAGCGCCCCAAAACAACATTCGAAGAAACACGACAAATGCTGGAGGCGGGACAACCTTCAACATTGAGGAGGAGTTTCGTAGGTTGCAAGGGTTACCAGAAGAGCAAGTCTCTAAGCCGGCTGTGCTATGGAAGGAGTGAGCAGAGCGCTTGAAGGAAAAGGAGGTGTAGCAGTGCCAAAATTCTAATACCAAAGTAACATTTTGCACATAATTCATTTATTTACAGTAATAGATTAATTAATAATCAATAATTAAATAGATCACTAATTATTTCCTATAATATATATTATTTAATTAAATAATAAATTTAAATACATAAACATAATAATTATAAATAGAATTTAATAAATTATTAGATATTATGATTATTAACTTTTGTATTTTGATATTAACGTATTTTCAAAAAAGTAAATTCCTTATTTTGCACTCAAATTTTTCCTATAATAAGCTTTTATGTAATTTTTTTGTTCATAAACAATTAGGGGTTTTTACTTATTATATTTATATTTATATTTATATATATCTCCTCTCCATTTTTTTTACTCAATCAAATAAAAGAAGAAAATTATATTACTTTTCTTTTTTTCAACTTATACAAAATGATAGGCGGTTTAATCTCTAGTTTTTTAGAGGCAAAACTGCGTCCACAGGGGTTTGAACTGATGAGCTGCTACTCAAACCACTACACTATTTATCCTCGAGTTTAAGTAAATCTCTATACTCCTTTATTTTTATTTTATATCTCTTTCTAACAAGTTCCTCTTCTATACCAAATGAAATGGAATGTGGAAATATTTTTTTAGTTGAAATCCACCTAAAAGATTTTTCCTGTTCACTATATATTTACATCTCTAAATTGTTTATTTTTTAAATATGTTATATATATTGACAACATTTAACACCATAAACAAATTATTTAAAAAAAATTATACGTTTATATGAGAATAACTTAGCATCATTTGTCTGTTATTACTCCATTTTAAATATTTTTTAATTTAAAATATAAAATTTAACCAAAGAAATAGTTTAACAAATGTAAATAATATTCTTATAATTAAAAATAAATTAATTTGTTAGTATTTTAAATCTTTTTAAACTAATTTAATAAAATATTAAATCTATGATGGAATAATTTTAGGTGACAAATCAAATTCAACCCTTCAATTTTGATAATTTTTCTCCATTATTAAAGAAAATAAAACAATTTGGTGTTTTCATGGCTAATTTGATATTGTTTTAAATCTTTAACGGTTAAGTTTTTTAGTACTTTAAATCTTTAAAGGAACTATTTTTTTAGTGTTTTAAAAAATTTAAAATCTCAAATTGATGTTTTGAGAGGCAAATTTGATATTGTTTCAAATTTTAAAGAAACTAATTTTGTTGTATTTTAATCTTTAATGGTAATTTGATAGTATTTTAAATCTTTAAGAGATTAATTTAGAAGTATTTTATACTTTTTAAAATTAATTTCATAAAATATTATATCTATGAGTGACTAATTTGACATGAAAATCCAAAATCAATCTTGAATTTTAATAATTTGATCATATTTTAATTCTTTAAGAGACCAACTTGTTAGTATTTTGAAATTTTCAAAAAAATTTAATAAAATAATAATTCTATCTATCTAACTATATCTATATATAAAATATTACAATGGTAAGCTAGAAATATTTTTAAATCAGCGGTTATATATAATTTACTTTCAGTTATTAACATCATCTATATTATTTTTATCTGTTTTAAAAAAAGATATAAAAACTAACTTGGTAATATTTTAAATCTTTAGTAGTTTAATTTGTTTGTATATTAAATTTTTTAAACTAATTTGATAAAATATTAAATTTATGAGAGAATAAGTTAAGGTGACAAACCAAAATTCAAATCTTGAATTTTAATAATTTTTCTCCATAACTTAAGAAAAAAGAAACAAAAGAAAATCGTGTTCGATGAACTCTGTGTAATTATTTATAACTCAGTTTTTTTTTTTATTTATACTTGATGACTAATACTTATATTTGTTTAATTAATTAAAATTCTTATAAATTAGATCTTAGAAGTATAATATATATATATATATATATATATACATATATATATATATATATATATATATATAAAACTCAAACATTTACTTAAGCACGGGCATGCTCACTAGTATCAACTTAAACTTATTTTGATTTACATATAAGAACTTTAAGGTTAGTAATTAATTAGAATGTTTTACACATAAGAATCTAGAAATTAAAAACAAGCAATAGAAACTCTTTAAATTAATAATGTCAGGACAGGAGAAATTTATTAATTTAAAGAGTTATTAATTTATTGATAAATTAATAATTATTAATTTAAAGAATTTTTAAGTAATATGGCGTCGAAAACTCTTCACAACTTTATCATACAATACAAAAATACAACACCTGAGCTATTGGATGCAATAAGAAAAGTTAGAGATGAGCTCCAAATACATAGACTTGAACTTTAAAGGAAAACAGACAACTATTGAATCATATTTCAATAGAGTGTAATATATTTTTTTCAGTTTCTATGAATTATTAATTTATGATTTTCTTGGGACCGAAAATTATAAAGCGATCTCCTGAAAAATTATTATTTTATTAATTTATCGACTTTTTCAATTTTTTACATTGGCCCAAGTCGGGACCGGAAAAATTTATTATTTTAGAGAGTTTATTAATTTGCCGAGTATTAATTTAAAGAGTTTCTACTGTATGTTAACTTTTTGTGATACCTGAAAATGTGATGGATACTATTTAAGGTGAACCAAGCACAACATGTCAATTTTTATAGCTTGTGCATTTAATATAATGACATGCTATTTTCATCTTCCTCATTTTTTAGAGCCTCTCATCGCCTTCTTTTAGATTTGTCATTGAGTCTAATACGTCCACGGACTCATGTACCCAGAGAAACTTATCTTCATTTTTTGTTTCTTCGGAGTTTGATTCTATTACGTTCATGATTGATTCATCTCCCTAGCTAAGTTTGTCTTCCTTTCATGTCACTTCCCCTATTTTAATATTACCATTGTTTCTAACACCTCTATGACGGATTCATCTATCTAGTTCTCGTCTTTATGTCATGTCTATTTAGGTAATTAGACAAGATAGGAAGATGATCACTAGGTAGATGAATCCATCATAGAGGTGCTATAAACAATGATAAAATTAAAAGAGTGAAACAGAAAAGAAAGGAAGATGAACTTCATTGGGAAGATGATCCAATCATGAAAATATTAGAATTACACTTTTAAGAGACAAGAAAAGAAGACACGCTTCACTGGGTGGATGAATCAATCATGACTTATTAAACATAATGGTAAAATTGAAAGATGATGATGTGATGCCTTCAACTAATGAGGAAGATGATAGTAACATGTCATGATAATAAACTCCCCACCTAAAAGATTTGGTGTGTTGTGCTTAGTTTCGTACCCAAGATATCTGCAAGTATTAAGAAAAGTTAATGTAGTTATATTTTGTTTGTTTTAAACTTTTGTGTTCGTTTCATGTAAAACATTTCAAGTTAGTGTCCCCTTAGAGTGCTTATACATAAAAGTAAGGATGAATTTGTAAGTGTTTTAGAGAAATACTCTTTAGAAGATCCTGGGGTTCATTTTCTTCGACTTTTGACCAATGCTAAAAGGCAAAGTCGAGCTGTTGGTTCGTTAGTCATCAATTAAACTTCATCTAATGTTATTTTCTAGTATGGTACACCCAACAAATGGAATAGTTTCAACTTGCAACCTATAACACTCATTTATTTATACTCCCCATAATAGTTATATTTACATCATCACCATTGTTATGAATTTGGAGGGAAAGCTTCCCGCCATTGAAATAAGGTAAAATATTCCAATTTAGGGTTCTAAGTTATGAGAGACTTCAGAACACAGTGTTGTCCCTTCGTTGTTGTCTGCCGTTGCTTCTTGTAATCAATCCCTCTTTTCTAATGGTCGTCGTGTGTTATGCAATTGGTCTCTTTTTGTTCATCCCACACTATCGGTCCCACTTTCAATCAAAGGCTTTACGCTGCTGCATTGTGTCTTGTAGCTAGATGTCAACCGAGTCATAGGATTGTTGCTCACCATCTATCTTCCGTTTAATGCGATTTTACGAATTGAAAATCCAATCTCTATGTAAATATCTATCTCGCTCTCTATATGATTTTCATTTTTATTTTCCTTCTTAAATACACAACTCTTGGTGAATATTGCTCTCTCAATGCTTTCCATGTACCTCTTTTTGTTAATGTTTCTAATTCTTTCAAGGAAACCACAACTCCATTTTTGTTAATTGGAAAATCAAGAAAATAATTTAGCTAATTATCTTATTTGTGAAGCATCATATTCAACCAAGAAAACTTGGTCACTCATTTGCTTGATGGAGAGGCAAGTGAAGGAGGTACCAATCCTAACAGTCATGACCCTCTTTAGTTACTATCATTAGAGACATAATAGTATGGAGAGATCTATAATATAATGTGCAAGACCTAGATAAAAAGGTTATTTCACTACTTTTCTACATTGTTAGTTTTTGTTTTACTATGCTACTTAGCTTTCTTATGTTTTCTCTACTATATTAAAGCATGCGAATTCCTTGTGTTAGATTTCAAATTGCAAAGATTGGTGTGGTCTTGTTTGTTTTTGTTTCTACTGTAGCTAGTTCCCCTCTTATAATGGTTGACCTAATGGAGTACTTCTTGTACTCTACCACTTTCTTCAATAAATTTTGTCTTATAAAAAAAAGATACCAGTAGTACTTGTTTTTGAATTCAAAGAAATATATGAGTAATACTACGAAGGAAATGAAAGATAGATAGATAGGATAAATGAGTATTAATGTGCTCCGAAGGAATATAAAGTAAATAACTCTAGTAATGTCTTTAAACAATGCACAATCTTTTTGTTTTCTTTATGTATTATAAACTAAAGGGACTTGATCAAATTCAGGCTGTTTGTCAACCTTACATAAAAGAGAAAAAACTTATGCACTTCAATATATTTATGAGCGAAACTCAAGCTTTACAAGTTTGACGGTATGAGGTTGCTAGTAGCTAATCTAGTGGAAAATTGACTTTTTATAGCATGTTTTAACATCCGCTAATTAATAGCCGATGTAAAATCATGTGTAGTGGCAAACTTGTAAATAAATAAATTATTTGCATCAGCTAATTACTAATAGCCGATGTAAAAAGTTAGGCGGTGGTAATTTTGTAAATAATTTAAATTTATTTGCATTAGCTAATTAATAATAACCAATGTAAAAAGTTAGGCAGTGACAATTTTGTAAATAACTCAAATTTATTTGCATCACCTAAATTAGTTAGACGTTGTAAATCTATAAATTAAAAAAGCAAAAGAACCCTATCAATAGATCACATATATTCATATTCTTTTAATTCCACCGAGTCCCAATTCCTTTGAGCCCTAGCTTCACTGTGAAAACACCGCGACGATGACGCCCTACTTCGCGTCGCCGTCGTGTGTCGAGCCGCCCTCCATCGCGTCGCCGTCCGTCGTGCTCTCTCCTTCGCTCACGCCACCGTCTGTTGCGCTCACTCTCTGTCACGGTAAGTTCCCTCTCTATCAAATAAAGTATCCGAGTGACGACCTATTTCTGTTCTATTGCTAAAAAATCAGATTTATTGGTTTTTATTTTTCAACATGAAGAAAGTGATACCCAACTTTTATATTATTGCAGTTACTGAGACCGCCATGTTTCGTTTCACCAGGAATTTCTTGTTATGGTAAGTTTGGACTTTGTAAAAAAATAAATTCGAGTTTCATTTAGTGCCACAAGTTTGAAAATTTCTTGTATTTAGCTGAAAATTTGTAAGAGCTTCACATTTATTTTCATTCTACTGCACTGGTTTTATCTTAAATCACTTATGCCCCTTTTCTCTGATTCGCACGAACAAAATGAATCCCCTGTTTATGGTGATTTGAAAATGCTAATTCTTAATAGCAAGTGTTGTAAAATCTTCAATCTTATAGTTTTGTTTTTCTAGAGTGTTGTTCCTATGAATACATGGGTTTTAATCTCCAAATTCAAGGTAGCTTACAATCTTCTCCGATTTCTCAGATGGAACATTCAACAGAGAATTAGCAGAGTTGCTTGATCGAAAATCCCATGCAAATGCAATTCCCGTTAATGGAGGTGGAGGTGGTAATGTGCCCGAGCATAGAAGGCTATGAATAACTGAAGCATAGTTGTGGAGGTGGTAAAGAACCCGAGCATTGATAAGATAGAGCTCAACGCCATTGAAGAGACAACTCTGGGATGGGCAAAGCCCATAGTTGAATACATACCAGGCAAGATTCCAGAAGATAAGGAGGTCGCCAAGAGACTGGCGAGACAAGCAGCGAATTACACAATAGTTGGCGATGTCCTATACCGACGTGGTTTCTCGCAACCTCTCTTGTGATGCATCACACAAGACCAAGCAGAGTATGTAATGGAAGAAATTCACAGCGGTATTTGCAGCGGCCAAATTGGGGGAAGATCGTTCGCCACCAAGGTCTTACGAGTAGGCTATTATTGGCCGACGCCTAGGGACGATTGCATTCACTTCGTCAAGTTGTGTGAAAAATACTAGAGGTTCGCAAACCACCATAAAGCTCCGGCAGAAGCGCCGACAGACATTACTTTCCCATGGCCTTTTCATATGTGGGGAACAGATATACTCGGCCCCTTTCCTCCAGCCACTGAACAACGAAAATGGCTGGTAGTAGCAGTGAACTACTTCACCAAATGGATTGAAGCAACGCCGATAACATCTATAACGGTTAACAATGTAGAAAAATTCTTGTTGAAGGAAATCTTGTGCTGAGACGGCCTACCATCAGCCTTAGTCTCGGATAACGGCACCCAATTCGCGAGTGTTAAAATTGCCGATTTCTGTGATCCGTACAGAATCAGAAAATTTTTCTCTTCGGTGGAACACGCGCAGACAAACGGCCAAGTCGAGGCCGCAAATAAGATAATTCTCACCGGACTTCAAAAAAGATTAGACGATGCTAAAGCCAAGTGGGCGGAAGAACTACCTACGGTACTATGGTCATATCACACCACCGTCAAGACCTCGACTGGAAACAATTTTCAGGCTCACCTACGGCTACGATGCAGTTATCCCCATTGAGATTAATCTTCCGAGTTCACGGATGCACATCTTTGATCCTAGTAAACATGAGGAGGAAATGCGCGCCGAGCTTGATACATTAGAAGAGGCTCGCGAGGTCGCTAAAATACAACAAGCCCCGGCCAAGGCAAGGGCAAGGAGGCAAAATACGCGACTTATCCCGCGATCCTTCAAGGTCGGCGATTTGGTGTTAAGAAGACGCGACAGACCTCGGAAGAACACCAAAAATGGAAAGCTTGCACAAAAATGGGAAGGTCCGTATAGGATTTATGACGAAGTGGGCAAAGGAGAATACATATTAAAGAGTTAGGAGGACAGAATATCCGAAACAGTTGGAACATGATGCATTTGAAGTTCTTTAATTATTAAACAATTGTATTGATGTATTAGTCCTTGTGCGTACTCTTTTTCCTACCTTAAGCCTTTTTTCGCAAGGGGGTTTTGGTTTCAGGGGGGTTTTAATGAGGCGCACATGCTTCATGAACAAATTCAGAATATCGAGGCTGTGTCAAGATTAGTAAAAGACCTAACCAGCCTGGCTAATTAAATCCCCGGCTGGGACTTAGGCAAATTCAACAAATCGAGATTATTAAAAGACCTAACAAGCCCGACTAATTTAATCCCCGGTTGGGACTTAGGCAAATTCGACGAATCGAGATTATTAAAAGACCTAACCAGCCCGGCAAATTTAATCCCCGGCTAGGACTTAGGCAAATTCAACGAGTCAAGATCATTAAAAGACCTAACTAGCGCGGCTAATTAAATCCCCGGTTGGGACATAGGCAAATTCAACGAATCAAGATTATTAAAAGACCTAACCAGCTCGACTAATTTAATCCCCGGCTGGGACTTAGGCAAATTCAACGAGTCAAGATTATTAAAAGACCTAACCATGCTGGCTAATTAAATCCTCGGTTAGGACTTAGGAAAATTCAATGAATCAAGATTATTAAAAGACCTAACCAGCCCAACTAATTTAATCCCCGGTTGGGACTTAGGCAAATTCAACGAATCGAGATTATTAAAAGACCTAACAAGCCCGGCTAATTTAATCCCCGGTTGGGACTTAGGCAAATTCAACGAATTGAGATTATTAAAAGACCTAACTAGCCCGGCTAATTTAATCCTCGGTTGGGACTTAGTCAAATTCAACGAATTGAGATTATTAAAAGGCCTAACTAGCTCGGCTAATTTAATCCCCAACTGGGACTTAGGCAAATTCAACGAATCGAGATTATTAAAAGGCCTAACCAGCCTGACTAATTTAATCGCCAACTAGGACTTAGGCAAATTCAACGAATTGAGATTATTTAAAGACCTAGTCAGCCCATCTTATTTAATCCCCGACTGGGACATAGGCAAACTCAACGAATTAGGATTATTGAACGACCTAACCAAGGACATAGGCAAACTCAACGAATTAGGATTATTGAAAGACCTAACCAACCCCGCTAATTTAATCTCTGAATGGGACTTAGCCAAAATTTGAAACAGAAAAAGAATAGCAAAACAAGGATTTCGAAATAGATGATCTCACTAATCGTGACAAGGATTACATCATGCAGGGGCATTCCCCTGGTTTACAAAAGGCTCACAAGGAACAAGCTTCCCATTCCTCACTTCTAGTTTGGAAGATACACAAGATGTATCAAGTCCCGAGGCTATGACCCAAACCGACTCTAACGCCAAGCCAAAAGCGACATCATAAACATCAACGAACTTCAGTTGAAGACTAGCCACCTCGCCTCGAAGTTGAGCAGCCTCAGTGGCACACTTGTCTCGGTCCTTCTTTTTTCCCTGCAACTGAGACACCACCTCGTTATGCAGCGTCTTCATAGCCTGGAGGTTCTCAACGTTGTCTTGTAGTTTCTTCTCCAAATCAGCTCTCTCAATAGCCTCGATAGCACGAGTGGCTTCCGTCTCCTCTAGCTGCTTCTTTAACAAGTCATGCTCTTAGCGGATTCTCTCCAAAGCAGCTTTCCTCCTATCACTCTTCTTCTACAAGGAGTGGTAGTCACTCATGAGCCGCTCATATCCCTTGGCGGTCTCTTCCTTCTCCCGAAGCAAGTTCACTGCATCACGGTTGCGAGGACATCGACATTGATGCGTCAAGAATGCCAGCTGCAGACAATGACGCTCGGTAGCCTTGATCAGAGCATCGTCTTCCAGCTCGTCTGTCGTCTCCACATCCCGGGTATAACAAAAGGTCTCCTCAATAAAATCCCCAATGTCAAGACGACTGTCCCACAAAGCCTTCGGCTCTAGGGTTTCCTCTTTTCACTCCTCTTCCACCTGGGCTTTCTTAGCACAGCTCGGGCTCCCTTGCTCCATTGGCCTCTTCCCTTCCCTCCGAGCTTTGAGAGAGTCACCATGGAGCGCCCCGCCAACAACACCTTCATTATCAACCGTACCCGGAATCCCTTGTACCCTGTCGAGGAGGCTAAGATACGGGCTCAATAAGTTTAGGAGGCGAGGTCAATCTCATAACTTCAATTGATGCATGCATGTTATCAACACCCCCTCCCCGGTGTTATATCCTCCGGCATCTTCAGTGTCCCCAGATTCACCCGCAGTATTGGACGCCAATAGCTGCGCTCGTTGAGCGCGAAACTGGGCCACCTCAGCAGGAGAAACCTTCATTGAACCTACATCAACAACAAAAGTTAATACGTCAGCCAGTTTACATAAATAGAAATCATAAAACAGATACCCACCAAAATAGTCTTACAGGAAGGCAGAGTCATGCTCATTCTCAATCAATACACGGGAGTCTGCTTGGAATTTCTCTAAAAACTCCACGTCGAACCGATCTAAGGGCGACAACTCAAACAAGGACAACCAAAAATAGAATGAGCATCCCAGTACAACGGGAACCTCTATTCACCACTGGCCAAGCTAAGGAGTTTTCCTTGTACGAACAAAGCACCATTTGAAGTTCTCCTTGTACGAATTCGTAAAAGCAGAAACAAGACGACTACCAGGTCAATTGCTTATGTATATCCAACTACAGAAGCAATCTATAATAGTCCAACATCTTTTGGTCACCCCACCCTTGGTCTGGAAGAAATAAAAGAATTTCTCCACAGAAACATCCACTTCGAAGTGCTTGCACATAATTTGAAACCCACGAATGAAGGCCCAACCATTCGGATGTAGCTAAGTCGGGGCGACCTGGACAACATTAAGTAAATCCATCTCAAATTGCGTGAGCAGAAGACGATCGCCAAGTGTTCGGAATAGCGTCTCATAAAAATAGCTAAATGGTCGTGACTTCTCCACAGCAGACATACAAACCCACTCCCAAGACACACAGCTGGCAATGCCTATTTGGTCGGAAGAATAATTATCCCTAGCAATCGTCACGCACGAAACTAGTTCGTCAATCTTCTTCTCGGTGTCCCAGATCGACGCAGCTCATAACACATCCAACTTCTCCCAACGGTACTTCGAGACCTCGTCCACAATTTGGATGACTGCCTTCACCATAATGGACCAAAGACGAAGTAAATAAAATAACAAATAGACGAAGAAGATACCTAATCAAATAAACAAGCTCGGACACAGAAGCCAACGAGAGCAGAAAAAAGAAGTCTTCCCAGTTATAGAGTGAAGTTTTAAAAGTGAAGTGATGATGGCTGCCCAGAACGTTTAAATAGGCAACGACGTGACCTTTGAGTTCCCAAACCCTAATAATGACAGGGCAGGTGAAGCAACGTCTGCCTCCGATCCCACAACTCTTCCATACCCCCCAAATCACAACCATTCATTCGCTAAGAGCAACACCGTCCGATTGGCAACGATCACGAAAAAGGGGGGAAGAACATTCCACAAGCCAAAACTATAGACAATTTGTATTTTTTATTTATTTATGTCTCAGGTGCTTACATCAGAAAACTCAAAATTACCAGGACGCACAATCATACAAGTATCAAGATCGAGTAACAACCCAAGAAACACAACAAAAACACACGAAACCCTATTGAGATCTAACTATACGACCCTTGAGTTGAGATGAAAAGGAAGAAATAATGCATGTTATCAGAAACCTCTTCAAAACAATCTAAGCCAATCGACATCCGCACCCGTTATAGCAACCTCCGCCACGGTCGAAATCCTCCATCGCCAACAAGCCTATCATTTGACAAGAAGACCCGAAGCTCGGAAACACGAGAAGAAACCTGATAAGTGCAAATTAGTGTGTTTATATAATAAAGAATTTGCACTTATCTTCTCAAGAAATAACATATTTTATGTAAAATTTCACCTCTGATCCATACTTTGTGAGTTCAAGAGTAAAAAGGTATAAATAATATTTTTCTAACTCAGTAAATGTATTTTCAGGTGTTTTGGAAGCAAAATGAGAAAGTCAAGATGCTGGAACATATATGAAGCCTGCGCTCCAGCGCCACACTAAGGCTTGAGCGCTGGAAGGTGAGCTAGCATAGAATCCCCACTGCCAGTATAAATGCTCTGGCGCTCAAGCGCCACACCAAGGCTCGAGCGTCACTATCTTTTGAGCATTGGATCCTTATTGCCAGAGTCATGAGCCTGGTGCTCAAGCGCCACACCAAGGCTCGAGCGCCAGACGCATTAACCAGACATTAAAGCTCATTTACCAGCGCATTAAAGGGCAACACATATAAATATAGCTCTGTAATGTTAGGAAGAAACTGAATTGCAGAGAAATAAACAACTAAGTACATTACTTTAGTCAAGAGTTTTAGTACTCTTAGGTTTTGTTCTTGAAGTCATGGCCTTTTTGGGCTAAGCTTCCCACCGGTATTGAATGTAATTACTTTATCTCTTGTTTCTCTCAATTACTAGTTATAATATTATATATGATATGGAGTTCTTCTTTTGTTCTGCTTTTCTTGGTTTAGCTTGATCACCTTTTCCATGTCTTAGTTTATTTGCATAGTTGAGAAACTTGTTTATAAATGGATTTGGAGAAAAACTCTGATAAAATCTTCTAGTCTAGAGATAGATGGAAGTGCTTATGAATGCCAAAATACTCTGCTTAATGCAAGACTTGGTTCCTAGAGTATCAAGAGATTGAGCTCTAGAGACTAGTGTTTTAGAATCAAGTGTCAAAAATATTTGTACTTGTCACATTGAGTATGCATCTTTTCTATATATAATATTTGACTTCTATTGAAAGAAATAAAGTTAAGTAATGAAACTCAGGTGAACCTTTATCTTATTTGTTTAACATTTTATCAAGCTTTTGTTTTATTACCCATTCACACTTCAATATGTTTTTGACCCTCTTTCAACTCAATTCTTTTTCAAATAAATTCAGTGCTCCCTGAGGACGATACACGTTTTACCACTATAGTGAGTCAACCAAGTGAAGCTTTATAAAAAGGTTAACACAACCCCAATACCTTGGGCCCGCAGCCAAACAAAGACCTGACGAAGGTCACTCCAACAGTAGCTCTGGAGCAATGGAGCCCGGACGCACAGTATGTAGTGTCAGATCTCAGTGATTAAGGCACTAAGACCCTCCAGAGGTAGGTCGGCCCAAACCAACGCTATAGCTTTCATGATGCAACATGCATCGTGGCAGAGGCACACACGTTGCATGAGAAAGCTACAGACATGGTCCGAGCTGAGAGTCACTAAAGACCTAGTGGCAAACAAAACCCTTCTTCTCTTCCCCTTCATCTCTCATATGCTTAGTACGAAGAAGGGTGATGGTGAAGGTCCTATATATAGGCATAACGGTCATAAATGCCCACCTGAAACACAGCAAATAAGGAAACGATCAAGTCAAGCAATTAATTCGGCACGAAAAATGATAACCTACGATAAACGTGACTGAGGAATACACCGGCCACAGGAAATCACAACTTCAAGCCTCTTTCAGCCAAGGCTTCAAGGCTTGCGGGGCTGGTGGACTATCCAAGACCCAGCCTCGGCCAAGACCGACCTGATCTCAGAGA
Source organism: Cyamopsis tetragonoloba (assembly GCA_037177725.1). Taxonomy (NCBI): domain Eukaryota; kingdom Viridiplantae; phylum Streptophyta; class Magnoliopsida; order Fabales; family Fabaceae; genus Cyamopsis; species Cyamopsis tetragonoloba. The sequence continues at coordinate 58,653,816 of CM074119.1, forward strand.
CCAACCACCACTTCAAGCCTCTCTCAGCCAAGGCTTCAAGGCTTGTGGGGCTGGTGGACTATCCAAGACCCAGCCTCGGCCAAGACCGACCTGATCTCCAAGGCCGATTGCCACTTCAAGCCTCTTTCTGCCAAGGCTTCAAGGCTAGCATGACTTGTGGACTATCCCAGACCCAGCCTCGACCAGGCCGACCTCTGGACTACGCGCCACAACATCGACCCCAAGGGTCGACTCAACACTTGGACAAACACCGGCAAAATAGGGGAAACAAGAGCCAAGAATCAAGCAGTCAGGATCCAATCAAGGATGCCCTAATCAATAGACCGAAGATATCTGGGGATACTTTCCTAACTTAGAATGAACCTAGACACTAGAAGGCTCAGGACTAGATTGTATAAAAGGACAAGAGGCACTCAAATGTAACCATGCTCACAGTAAACGCCACAGTTCTTATTAGGGTTGAGGCACCGGAAAACCACCGCCGTCGGGACGCGGGAGCTGTGAGTGAACAGGGAGGAAAGCGTATGATGTAGATAACAGCCAGAGCGTGAAGAATCAGGGGAAGGAGCGCCCAAAACAACACTCGACCAATGCTGGAGGCGAGACAACCTTCAACATTGAGAAGGATTTTCGCAGGTTGCAAGGGTTACCGGAAGAGCAAGTCTCATAGCTGGCTGTGCTAAGGAAGGAGTGAGAAAAGCGCTTGAAGGAAAAAGAGGTGTAGCAGTGCCAAAATTCGAATACCAAAGTAACTTTTTGCACATAATTGTTTTATTTATAGTAATAGATTTATTAATAATCAATAATTAAATATAATAATCAGTTTAGTTTGTATTATTGTATTGTTAATAGATCACTAATTATTTCCTATAATATATATTAATTAATTAAATAATAAATTTTATTACCTAAACATAATAATTATAAATAGAACTTAATAAATTATTAGATATTATAATTATTAACTTTTGTATTTTTCATATTAACGTATTTTTGAAAAAGTAAATTACTTATTTTGCACTTAAATTTTTCCTATAATAAGCATTTAAGTAATTTTTTTGTTAATAAACAATTAGGGGTTTTTACTTATTATATTTATATTTATCTCCGCTCTCTTTTTTTTCCTCAATGAATTAAAAGAAGAAACTTACGTTATTTTTCTTTTTTTTTTAACTTATACAAAATAATAGGCTATATAATCTCTAGTTTTTTAGAGGAAAAAGTGTGTCTACAGTTGAAATTGTTGAGATGCTACTCAAACCAGTACTCTATTTAACATCGAGTTTAAGTCAAAGTCTATACTCGTTTGTTTTTATTTTTATTTTCTATCTCTTTCTTACAAGTTCCTCTTCTATACCAAATGGAATGGATGGTGGAAATATTTTTTTTAGTTGAGATCCACCTAAAAGCTTTTCCCTTTTCACTATATATTTACATCTCTAAAATGGTGATTTTTTAAATATGTTATATATATTGACAACATCCAATACCAAAAACAAATTATTTAAAAAATATTTATACGTTTATATTAACTTAGCCTCATTTATATGTATTACTCCATTTTAAATATTTTTTAATTTAAAATATTCTTTTTACCAAAGAAATAGTTTTACAAATGTAAATAATATTCTTATAATTAAAAATAAGAGTGATAAAATGAATGTTACACAGATACTAATATAATTTATTCATTTTAATAGGTGAGTAACAAAGGATATTCCTGTCCTGTAGTAAAAGTCTAATATTCCTTTGAGATGATAATCAAAGAAAAAAATAACAAATAGTTCTTTAAAGAGTTATTTGTCATAAATGTTTTCCAGAAATTTTTTTTGTCACCAAATTAGTCTCTTATAGATTTATTAAACTACCAAATAAATCTCTTAATTAATATTTTGTTGTGTGTTGTTAGAAGTCCCAAATTGTAAGATGTCTCTCTCAAAGATTTAAAACGTTACCAAATTAGATGCTCAAAACAATAAAACACTTTTAAAATATGTCCTCAAGGTATACAAAATAAATAGTTGAGCGATTAATTAAGTGACAAAAATCTATTAAGGATCAAACTAGTGACAACCAAATTTGAAAACTTCAAGTTGCTGTCATTTCGTTACCAAAGTGGGTACAAACATTTTTATAGCCAAATAGGATAATGTACAAGAGCCTTTTGGTTTTTGCCTTCACTACAAACGAAATTGATTTTGAAGAACTGTCAGTAGTGAAATTCGAAATAACCGCAAGTGAAATTAATTATTTGTAGTGAAAAATCCAAACCAAACATTAACACTTAGAAATAGAAAGAAAGAGTCAATACAAAGGCTTGGTGACAAGAGAAGTGAGAACACAGGTTCACAACCACATGGTTCTACACGTGTCCCACACTTGTCAAATGCCTAATGGCAACCGAGGAGATGACATGATTTAAAATTGAGACAAGGCCCTACACTAGCTCTAGTCATCAAACACAAGAAGATCAACACATAAAGGAAAAACACACACACCCAAGGTCCACATGTCACTCCCCATCGATCCTTTTTCTCCCAAAGTCACCACTCTTCATTTATATTTTTTCCCACCAACGTTTTCTACTTCATTTTCATTTTTTCAAATTCAAACTCCCATTCAAACTTCAAACCATTCATTCCTTATCAGACTAAAGTGATGAATAAATGCAGTCAAGAAAGAACTAAATTCTTTTATGATAGAAATAAATGCTTTGAAAATTGAATTAAATTCATTAAAATTTGAAATAACTGGTTTTGACTTTGAAAACTTTGCAAAGAAGTATCTGGACACTTCTGTGTCCTATTTAAGGCTTTGCTTTTCTTTTTGAAATGCACAGCCCACACTGTGTGATTTCCTTTTCTCTTTCTAGTAGTTTCTCTCCATTTTCCTCCTTGTTTCTCTTCTAGAACCTCCTTTCTCTTATTTGCTTTGTCTCCGCCATCTTTCATAGGTTCGTATTCCTTCTCACTTGCTTTTCTTTTGTTGATCACGTTAGATAATGATTTTTCTAGGCTACTTTCCTCGTGGTGAAGATATGCAGCGTGAGAGAAATGGCCATAATATATCTACGATAGAAGGGAAGTGAGCCAGTTAATTTGTTTGTGATTTAAAAGTTTTACTTATTGAGGTCTTTGCTTATGAATCACTAAAACGAAATATTCTTTTAGTTTTTTTATTAATTTGTCTACTTAATATTTTTTTTGTTGTCAATTTCTACTATTAGATTATAATTCATATATATATGTGGTACTCTATTGTGATAGAATCCAAGAATTCTTTTTTTTATACCATGAATGTTTTTTATATCATGGATCTATATTTTCATGTCAAATGTTGAGAACACCATGAAGTAAATTAAAATTTCTATAAAAATTTTATCCAATATCCTGTCATCCTGTCCTATTGGAGAAGTTGTTGGAGTATGTTAAAGAACATATTACCACTTGAATTTTTATCACATGAAATTTGGTAGTCTGAAATGCTGCATCTGTGTTATCATCGCTAGTGATTCTCCATTGTGCTTATGGAAATGGATAATCTATCCCAAGATTTGGTAAAGGGCATTGTTTTAAAACAACTACCAACTTATACTTATTTTGATTTACATATAAGAACTCTAAGGATATTAATTAATTAGAATGTTTTACAAATAAAAACCTAGAAATTTAAAACAAGCCAACAATAAATACATTAACTTTTGGTGATACCTGCAAATGTGTTTGATATTATTTAAGGCGAACCAAGCACAACATGCAATTTTTTTTAGTTTGGGTATTTAATATAATGACATGCTATTTTCATCTTCCTCATGCTTTGGAGCCTCTCATCGCCTTCATTTAGTTTTGTCATTGAGTCTAATATGTCCACTGACACATGTACCTAGAGAAACTTATCTTCATTTTTTGTTTCTTCGGAGTTTGATTCTATTAGGTTCATGATTGATTCATCTCCCTAGCTAAGTTTCTCTTCCTTTCTTGTCCCTTCCCCTATTTTATTATAACCATTTTTTCTAACACCTCTCTGACGGATTCATCTATCCGGTGGTCGTCTTTGTGTCTTGTCTATTTAGGTAGTATTTAGACAAGATAGGAACATGATCACTAGGTAGATGAATCCATCATAGAGGTGCTAGAAACAATGATAAAATTAAAAGAGGGGAATAGACGAGAAAGGAAGACGAACTTCACTGGGAAGATGAACCAATCATGAAAATATTAGAATTACACTTTTAAGAGACATGAAAAGAAGACAGGCTTCACTGGGTGGATGAATCAATCATGACTTATTAGACATAATGGTAAAATTTAAGGAGGATGATGTGATGCATTCAACTAATGAGGAAGATGATAGTAACATGTCATGATAATAAACTCTCCACCTAAAAGATTTGGTGTGTTGTGCTTAGTTCTGTGCCCAAGATATCTGCAAATATTAAGACAAGTTATTGTAGTTATATTTTGTTTGTTTTAAACTTTTGTGTTTGTTTCTTGAAAAAAATTTCAAGTTAGTGTACCCTTAGAGTTCTTATACATCAAAGTAAGGATGAATTTGTAAGTATTTTAGAGAAATACTCTTTAGAAGATCATGGGGTTCATTTTCTTCAACTTTTGACCAATGCTAAAAGGCAACCTCTTGGTTGGTTAGTAATCAATGAAAGTTCATCTAATGTTACTTGCAAGTATGGTACACCCAACAAATGGAATAGTTTCAACTTGCATCCTATGACACTCATTTATTTATACTCCCCATAATAGTTATATTTACATCACTACTATTGTTATGAAATTGGAGGGAAAGTTTTCCGCCATTCAAATAAGGTAAAATATTTCAATTTAGGGTTCTCACAACACACTGTCAATCATTTCTGCTTCTGAGTTATGAGAGAGTTCAGAACACACTATTGTCCCTTCGTTTTAGTCTGCCGTTGCTTCTCATCATCAATCCCTATTTTGTAATGGTCGTCGTCTGTCATGCAATCCGTCTCTTTTTTTTTTGTATTATCATATTATTATTAGATCACTAATTATTTCCTATAATATATATTAATTAATTAAATAATAAATTTTAATACGTAAACATAATTATTATAAATAGAATTTAATAAATTATTAGATATTATAATTATTAACTTTTGTATTTTTGATATTAACTTATTTTTGAAAAAGTAAATTACATTATTTTCTTTTTTTTTAGCATATATAAAATAATAGGCTATTTAATCTTTAGTTTTTTAGAGGAAAAGTGCGTCCACAAGGGTTCGAACTGATGAGCTACTACTCAAACCAGTACTCTATTTATCCTCGAGTTTAAGTCAATCTCTATACTCTTTTATTTTTATTTTTATTTTCTACCATTTTCTAACAAGTTCCTCTTCTATACCAAATGAAATGGATGGTGGAAATATTTTTTTTAGTTGAGATCCACCTAAAAGCTTTTTTCTGTTCACTATATATTTACATCTCTAAACTGTTGATTTTGTAAATATGTTAAAACTTATACATTTATATGAGAATAACAGCCTCATTTATCTGTTATTACTCCATTTTAAATATTTTTTGATTTAAAATATACATTTTAACCAAAGAAATAGTTTAACAAATGTAAATAATATTCTTATAATTAAAAATAAAAGTGATAGTATGAAGGTTACACCGATACTAATCTAATTTATTCATTTTAATGGTGACTAACATGGGATATTCCTGTCCTATAGTCAAAGTCTAATAAATCCTTTCAGATGATAATCAAAGAAAAAATAACAAATAGTTCTTTAAAGAGTTATTTGTCATAAATGTTTTCCCAAAAAGTTTTTTGTCCCCAAATTAGTCTCTTAATGATTTATTACACTACCAAATTAATCTCTTAATTAATATTTTGTTGTGTGTTGTTAGAAGTCCCAAATTGTAAGATGTGTCTCTCAATGATTTAAAATGTTACCAAATTAGATGCTCAAAACAATAAAACACTTTTAAAATAGGTCCTCAAGGTATACAAAATAAATAGTTGAATGATTAATTAAGTGACAAAAATCTTTTAAGGATAAAACTAGTGACAACCAAATTTTAAACATTCAAGTTGCTGTCATTTCGTTATCAAAGTGGGTACAAACATTTTTATAGCCAAATAGGATAATGTACAAGAGCCTTTTGGTTTTGGCCTTCACTACAAACAAAATTGATTTTGAAGAACCGTCAACAGTGAAATTCGAAATAACGGCAAGTGAAATTAATTATTTGTAGTGAAAAATCCAAACCAAACATTAACACTTTAACACTTAGAAATAGAAAGAAAGAGTCAATACAAAGACTTGGTGACAAGAGAAGAGAGAACACAGGTTCACAACCACATGATTCTAAATGTGTCCCACACTTGACAAATACCTAATGGCGATCGAGAAAAGGACACGTTTTAAAACTAAGACTGTGGCCCTACACTAGCTCTGTCATCAAACAAAAGAAGATCAACACATAAAGGAAAAACACTCACCTCCCAAGGTCCAGATGTCACTCCACATCGGTCCTTTGTCTCCCAAAGTCACCACTCTTCATTTTTATTTTTTTCCACCAAGTTTTTCTATTTCATTTTCATTTTTTCAAATTCAAACTCACATTCAAACTTCAAACCATTCATCAGTTACCTTCCTAATCATAATAAAGTGATGAATAAATGCAGTCAAGAAAGAAATAAATTCATTTATGTAAGAAATAAATGTTTTGAAAATTGAATTAAATTCATTAAAATTTGAAATAACTGGTTTTGACTTTGAAAACTTTGCAAAGAAGTATCTGGAACCCCTATTTGTCCTATTTAAGGCTCTGCTTTGCTTTTCGAAATGCACAACCCACACTGTGTGGTTTCCTTTACTCTTTCTAGTAGTTTCTCTCCCTTTTCCTTCCCGTTTCTCTTCTAGAACCTCCTTTTCTCTTCACTCCCTCTCTTATTTGCTTTGTCTCAAGCATCTTTCATAGGTTTGTAATCCTTCTCTCTTGCTTTTCGTTTCTTGATCATGTTAGATAATGATTTTTCTAGGCTACTTTTCTCGTTTTGAAGATATGCAAAGTGAGAGAAATGGCCATAATATATATATGATAGAAGGGAAGTTAAACAGTTAATTTGTTTGTGATTTAAAACTTTTACTTATTGAGGTCTTTGCTTATGAATCACTAAAACAAAATATGCTTTTAGTTTTTTGTTAATTTGTCTACTTAATATTTTTTGTCATTCTCTACTAATAGATTATAATTCATATATATGGGGTACTCTATTATGATAGTATCCAAGAATTCTTTTGTGATACCATGAATGTTTTTGATATCATGGATTTATATTTTGATGTCAAATGTTGAGAACACCATGAAGTAAATTAAAGTTTCTATATTAAATTTTATCCAATATCCTGTCATCATGTCCTATTAGAGAAGTTGTTGGAGTGTGTTAAAGAACATATTACCACTTGAATTTATACCACATGAAATTTGGTAGAGAGAAAAGCTGGCATCTGTGCTATTATCGCTAGTGATTCTCCATTGTGCTTTTGGAAATGGATAATCTATCCCAAGATTTGGTAAAGTGCATTGTTTTAAAACAGCTACCAACTTATACTTATTTAGATTTACATATAAGAACTCTAAGGATATTAATTAATTATAATGTTTTACACATAAGAACCTAGAAATTTAAAACAAGCAAAAAATAAGTATGTTAACTTTTGGTGATACCTGCAAATGTGTTGGATAATGTTTAAGGTGAACCAAGCACAACATGCAATTTTTTTTAGTTTGGGAATTTAATATAATGACATGCTATTTTCATCTTCCTCATGACTTGGAGCCTCTCATCTCCTTCATTTAGTTTTGTCATTGAGTCTAATACGTCCACTGACACATGTACCTAGAGAAACTTATCTTCATTTTTTGTTTCTTCGGAGTTTGATTCTATTATGTTCATGATTGATTCTTCTCCCTAGCTAAGTTTCTCTTCCTTTCTTGTGACTTCCCCTATTTTATTATAACCATTTTTTCTAACACCTCTCTGACGGATTCATCTATCAGTGCTCGTCTTTGTGTCTTGTCTATTTAGGTAGTAATTAGACAAGCTAGGAAGATGATCACTAGGTAGATGAATTCATCATACAGATGCTAGAAACAATGACAAAATTAAAAGAGGGGAACAAACAAGAAAGGAAGACCAACTTAACTAGGAAGATGAACCAATCATGAAAATATTAGAATTACACTTTTAAGAGACAAGAAAAGAAGACACGCTTCACAGGGTGGATGAATCAATCATGACTTATTAGACATAATGTTAAAATTGAAAGAGGTTGATCTGATGCCTTCAACTAATGAGGAAGATGATAGTAACATGTCATGATAATAAACTCTCCACCTAAAAGATTTGGTGTGTTGTGCTTAGTGTGGTGACCAAGATATTTGCAAATATTAAGACAAGTTATTGTAGTTATATTTTGTTTGTTTTCAACTTTTGTGTTTGTTTCCTGAAAAAAATTTCAAGTTAGTGTACCCTTAGAGTTCTTATACATCAAAGTAAGGATGAATTCGTAAGTATTTTAGAGAAATACTCTTTAGAAGATCATGGGGTTCATTTTCTTCAACTTTTGACCAATGCTAAAAGGCAAACTCTTGCTTGGTTAGTAATCAATTAAAGTTCATCTAATGTTACTTGCAAGTATGGTACACCCAACAAATGGAATAGTTTCAACTTGCATCCTATGACACTCATTTATTTATACTCCCCACAATAGTTATATTTCCATCACAACTATTGTTATGAAATTGGAGGGAATGTTTTCCGCCATTCAAATAAGGTAAACTATTCCAATTTAGGGTTCTCACAACACACTGTCAATCATTTGTGCTTCTGAGTTATGAGAGAGTTCAGAACACACTATTGTCCCTTCGTTTTTGTCTGTCGTTGCTTCTCATCATCAATCTCTATTTTCTAATGGTTGTCATCTGCCATGCAATCGGTCTCTTTTTGTTCGTCCAACACTATCGGTCCCACTTTAAATCAAAGGCTTTTCGCTGCTGCATTGTGCCTTGTAGCTAGATGTCAACCGGATCATAGGATCATTGCTCACCGTCTAGCTTCCATTTAATGCAATTTTACGAATTGAACATTCATTCTCTATTTAAATATCTATCTCGCTCTCTAAAAGATTTTCTTTTTTATTTTCCTCCTTAAATCCTGGACTCTTGGTGAATATTGCTCACTCAATGCTTTCCAAATACCTATTTTTGTTAATGTTTCTGTTTCTTTGAAGGAAACCACAACTCCATTTTTGTTAATTGTCAAATCAAGAAAATAATTTAGCTAATTATCTTTTTTGGTTGATATCCCTTCACTATTTATTATTTTGACAGCCAATGATTTGGAAGCATCCTATTAATTCAAGCAAGAGAGCTTGGTCAATCATTTGCTTGATGGACAGGCAAGTGAAGGAGATATCAACTCTAACAGTCATGACCGTCTTTAGTTGCTATCATTAGAGACATAATAATGTGAAGAGATCTATAATATAATGTACAAGACCTAGATAAAAAGGTTATTTCACTACTTTTCTATATTGTTAATTGTTGTTTTACTATTTCAGTTACCTTCCTTATGGATCAGTTTTCTCTAGTATATTAAAGCATGTGAATTCCTTGTGTTCGGTAGCAAATTGCAAAGGTCGGTGTCGTCTTGTTTGTTTTTGTTTTTACTGTAGCAAGTTACTGCCAATTGAAACTCTCACCAGTTGGCTGACATCTTTACAAAGCCACTTGAACCAGCACCTTTTCACAGTCTCCTCCCCAAGCTGGGAGTATCTGATATATATTCTCCTGTTTGTGGCGGGTATTGGAGAATAAAATACCATAGTTGTTTTTCTGTATATTAGCTTTTATGCTTTTTATCCCTTTTGGGCGCATCTTTCGTTTTCTGTGCTTATTGGGCCCGCGGCCTCTTTAGTTTTTGATAATTCTTGTTTTATTATTTATAGCATGTATTTCTGTTGTAACAGATTAATTTGAATAATACATTTTCATCTTTTCCAAAACACCTAAACTTATGGAGTACTTCTTGTGCTCTACCATTTTGTTCAATAAATTTTGTCTTATATAAAAAAGATTCCAGTAGTACTTTTTCTTTGAATTCAAAGAAATATGAGTAATACTACAATGGAAATGAAAGATAGATTGATAGGATAGAAGAGTAATATTGTGCTCCAAACAAATATATAGTAAATAACTCTAGTAATGTCTTTACACAACACACATTCTTTTTGCTTTCTTCATGTATTAGAAACTATAGGGACTTGTTCAAATTCAGGTTGTTTTTCAACATTACATAAAAGACAAAAAAAAGCATATGCACTTCAATATATTAATTAGGGAAACTCAAGCTTTACAAGCTTGAAAGTATGAGGTTGCAACTAGCTCATCTAAATATTATATATGTATAAAAACAATATTAATTTAATATATAATATTGAAAATAATATTTTTTTGTTGGTAGACAAAATTTCAATGATATTCTTTTACGAATAAATTAAAGTGATGTTGATGATTTTTTCGTTGCTTTTTAATTATGTCTACTGAAATTGATATTCTTTTACGAATAAATTAAAGTGATGTTGACGATTTTTTCGTTGCTTTTTAATTATGTCTACTGAAATATATGTATCACTTTATCTTGAAAATTGAAACTACTTTTGAAATTTCCTTCCATTATACTATCTCTGTTCCTATTCAATTATAAGGAGAGCAAAAAGCACATGTACGAAGGAGTATAATAAATGTTATGGTTTTCCTCATAATAAATTTTGAACTCTACATAATATCTTTTATATCTAGTTGTTTGATTGGTTAGACAGTGAGGTTTTGATTAACATTCAATTAAAGATAAGGTTAGAATTGATAAAAATACAATTATTGTTACATCGAAATTATAAGTGGAAAGATTAATAGGATGAAACTTTTTTCTCTCTCTCGATAGATAAAAAGGAATGGAGGGAGTATTGGATTATGAAACTATAACAATTTAAAATTCGTAAAACAATAATATTAAAATACCAACGTTAATAAAGCATACAAGCTACAGAAAACTCATTTTTCACACACAAATTAAACCCTAATACACGTATTGACTTGGGCGTCAAGAGTCTTTGTATAGGTACAACCCCCACCATAGTTGACTCTGGTCAGCTGCGCAAGGTTCATCTTCCTCTCATGGTATGTTTCCTATTGTGTTTATAATTTATCCCTACCAGGTTAGATCAAGACTATGATGTGGTCTATCGAGAATCTATAATTAAGTTTTCTATCCCTATCACCATGGTGAATAGCGCGAGGAAAACGTATGATGTAGATAACAACCTGAGCATGCAGAATCAAGGGAATGAGCGCCCCAAAACAACATTCGAAGAAACACGACCAATGCTGGAGGCGGGACAACCTTCAACATTGAGGAGGAGTTTCGTAGGTTGTAAGGGTTACCAGAAGAGCAAGTCTCTGAGCCGGCTGTGCTAAGGAAGGAGTGAGCATAGTGCTTGAAGGAAAAGGAGGTGTAGCAGTGCCAAAATTCGAATACCAAAGTAACCTTTTGCACATAATTCTTTTATTTACAGTAATAGATTAATTAATAATCAATAATTAAATATAATAATCAGTTTAGTTTGCATTATCATATTATTAATAGATCACTAATTATTTCCTATAATATATATTATTTAATTAAATAATAAATTTAAATACATAAACATAATAATTATAAATAGAATTTAATAAATTATTAGATATTATGATTATTAACTTTTGTATTTTGATATGTATTTTCGAAAAAGTAAATTCCTTATTTTGCACTCAAATTTTTCCTATAATAAGCATTTATGTAATTTTTTTGTTCATAAACAATTAGGGGTTTTTACTTATTATATTTATATTTATATTTATATATATCTCCTCTCCATTTTTTTTACTCAATCAAATAAAAGAAGAAAATTACATTACTTTTCTTTTTTTTAACTTATACAAAATGATAGGTGGTTTAATCTCTAGTTTTTTAGAGGCAAAACTGCGTCCACAAGGGTTTGAACTACTCAAACCACTACACTATTTATCCTCGAGTTTAAGTAAATCTCTATACTCCTTTATTTTTATTTTATATCTCTTTCAAACAAGTTCCTCTTCTATACCAAATGAAATGGATGGTGGAAATATTTTTTTTTAGTTGAAATCCACCTAAAAGATTTTTCCTGTTCACTATATATTTACATCTCTAAATTGTTTATTTTTTAAATATGTTATATATATTGACAACATCTAACACCATAAACAAATTATTTAAAAAAAATTATACGTTTATATGAGAATAATTTAGCATCATTTATCTGTTATTACTCCATTTTAAATATTTTTAATTTAAAATATAAATTTTAACCAAAGAAATAGTTTAACAAATGTAAATAATATTCTTATAATTAAAAATAAATTAATTTGTTAGTATTTTAAATTTTTTTAAACTAATTTAATAAAATATTAAATCTATGAGGTAATAATTTTAGGTGACAAATCAAATTCAACCCTTCAATTTTGATAATTTTTCTCCATTATTAAAGAAAATAAAACAATTTGGTGTTTTCAGGGCTAATTTAATATTGTTTTAAATCTTTAACGGTTAAGTTTTTTAGAACTTTAAATCTTTAAAGGAACTAATTTTTTAGTGTTTTAAAAAATTTAAAATCTCAAATTGATGTTTTGAGAGGCTAATTTGATATTGTTTCAAATTTTAAAGAAACTAATTTTGTTGTATTTTAATTTTTAATTGGGTAATTTGATAGTATTTTAAATCTTTAAGAGATTAATTTAGAAGTATTTTATACTTTTTAAAATTAATTTTGTAAAATATTATATCTATGAGTGACTAATTTGACCTGAAAATCCAAAATCAATCTTGAATTTTAATAATTTGATCATACTTTAATTCTTTAAGAGACCAATTTGTTAGTATTTAGAATTTTTCAAACGAATTTAATAAAATAATAATTCTATCTATCTAACTATATCTATATATAAAATATTACAATGGTAAGCAAGAAATATTTTTAAATCAGCGGTTATATAATTTACTTTCAGTTATTAACATCATCTATATTATTTTTATCTGTTTTAAAAAGAGATATAAAAAGTAACTTGGTAATATTTTAAATCATTAGTAGTTTAATTTGTTTGTATATTAAATTTTTAAAACTAATTTAATAAAATATTAAATTTATGAGAGAATAAGTTAAGGTGACAAACCAAAATTCAAATCTTGACTTTTAATAATTTTTCTCCATAATTTAAGAAAACGAAACAAAAGAAAACCGTGTTAGATGAACTCAGTGTAATTATTTATAACTCGATTTATTTTTATTTATACTTGATGACTAATACTTATATTTGTTTAATTAATTAAAATTCTTATAAATTAGATCTTAGAAGTATAATATATATATAAAAACTCAAACATTTACTTAAGCACGGGCATGCTCACTAGTGTCAACTTAAACTTATTTTGATTTACATATAAAAACTTTAAGGTTAGTAATTAATTAGAATGTTTTACACATAAGAATCTAGAAATTAAAAACAAGCAAAAAAACGTATGTTAACATTTTGTGATACCTGAAAATGTGTTGGATACTGTTTAAGGTGAACCAAGCTCAACATGTTAATTTTTTTAGCTCGTGCATTTAATATAATGACTTGCTATTTTCATCTTCCTCATTTTTGGAGCCTCTCATCGCCTTCTTTTAGATTTGTCATAGAGTCTAATACGTCCACGGACTCATGTACCCAGAGAAACTAATCTTCATTTTTTGTTTCTTCGGAGTTTGATTCTATTACGTTCATGATTGATTCATCTCCCTAGCTAAGTTTGTCTTCCTTTCATGTCACTTCCCTTATTTTAATATTACCATTATTTCTAACACCTCTATGACGGATTCATCTATCTAGTGCTTGTCTTTATGTCATGTCTATTTAGGTAATTAGACAAGATAGGAAGATGATCACTAGCTAGATGAATCCATCATAGAGGCGCTAGAAACAATGATAAAATTAAAAGAGTGGAACAGAAAAGAAAGGAAGACGAATATCATTGGGAAGATGAATGAATCATGAAAATATTAGAATTACACTTTTAAGAGACAAGAAAAGAAGACACGCTTCACTAGGTGGATGAATCAATCATGACTTATTAATCATAATGGTAAAATTGAAAGATGATGATGTGATGCCTTCAAGTAATGAGGAAGATGATAGTAACATGTCATGATAATAAACTCCCCACCTAAAAGATTTGGTGTGTTGTGCTTAGTTCCATACCCAAGATATCTGCAAGTATTAAGAAAAGTTAATGTAGTTATATTTTGTTTGTTTTAAACTTTTGTGTTCGTTTCATGTAAAACATTTCAAGTTAGTGTCCCCTTAGAGTGCTTATACATCAAAGTAAGGATGAATTTGTAAGTGTTTTAGAGAAATACTCTTTAGAAGATCATGAGGTTCATTTTCTTCAACTTTTGACCAATGCTAAAAGGCAAAGTCGAGCTATTGGTTCGTTAGTCATCAATTAAAGTTCATCTAATGTTATTTGCTAGTATGGTACACCCAACAAATGGAATAGTTTCAACTTGCAACCTATAACACTCATTTATTTATACTCCCCATAATAGTTATATTTACATCATCACCATTGTTATCAATTTGGAGGGAAAGCTTCCCGCTATTGAAATAAGGTAAAATATTCCAATTTAGGGTTCTGAGTTATGAGAGACTTCAGAGCACAGTGTTGTCCCTTCGTTGTTGTCTGCCGTTGCTTCTTGTAATCAATCCCTCTTTTCTAATGGTCGTCGTGTGCCATGCAATTGGTCTCTTTTTGTTCATCCCACACTATCGGTCCCACTTTCAATCAAAGGCTTTACGCTGCTGCATTGTGTCTTGTAGCTAGATGTCAACCGGGTTATAGGATTGTTGCTCACCGTCTATCTTCCGTTTAATGCGATTTTACGAATTGAAAATCCAATCTCTATGTAAATATCTATCTCGCTCTCTATATGATTTTCTTTTTTATTTTCCTTCTTAAATACGGGACTCTTGGTGAATATTGCTCTCTCAAGGAAACCACAACTCCATTTTTGTTAATGTTTCTAATTCTTTCAAGGAAACCACAACTCCATTTTTGTTAATTGGAAAATCAAGAAAATAATTTAGCTAATTATCTTATTTGGATGATATCCCTTCGGTATTTATCATTTTGATACTTGAAGATTGTGAAGCATCCTATTCGACCAAGAGAGCTTGGTCACTCATTTGCTTGATGTTAGCAAATAAATATAAATTGATAGTTTCTTTAATATAGCATATTCTCCCCTCACGTTTTTGCTATTAAGGACCTAGAGTTTTGTTAGTTAGTTAGTTTTCAATTTTTCTGTTATAGCTTTATATCTCTCTGTATATATAAGCTTCTACAATTGCCTTGTAAAGTTAAGCCTTTCTTTTCTACATTCAGATGATATGTTCCTTTCTCTATTCACTCTTTTTCTTCTTCCTTAATTCGTTTTCTGCTAATACCAATTTTCATGCCAAATTCTGCACAACTATCAGATCACAGCCTCCATGGCAAGCTTGCATACCAAGATTGCATCATGCTCAGTTTAACATGGTATCAGTAAGCCTTTACAATAATTCTTTCTGCTTCCGCTAACTATCTTCTTTCTGTTTCTTTTTCCTATATTCCACGGCTTCTTCCTCCTCTGTCATGGACTTCAAAGACCCATTCTTTCTCCATACACAAGAAAGTCCAGCGAATGTTCTCATACCGATTCAATTCAAGGGTGACAATTTTCATCAATGGTCTCGGGCATTCCTAAGAGCTCTTCGCAGCAAGAAAAAAGTTGGGTTCGTTGATGGCTCAATCCTTCGTCCCTGATGAAAAATTCCTCGCTTGGGAAGGATGCAATACTATGGTCCTTTCTTGGCTTCTCCAAACTATCGATCCTTCTATAGTTAATACCATCTTATGGATGGATCTTGCTCATGAAGTATGGCAGAACCTGCGGAAAAGGTATTGCCAGGGTGATTTGTTCCGTATTGCGAAGCTTCAAGAATCACTATTTGCCTTTAATCAAGGTGATCTTTCCATTACTTCTTACTTCACTCAATTACAAGGTATTTGGCTCGAATTGGTAAATTTCATACCCCTCCCTTTCTGCAAATGCATCACTCCCTGCTCCTGTGATCTTCTTCCCACCATACAGAAGTACCATGAATCTGACTTTGTCATAAGATTCCTTAGAGGGTTGAATGAACAGTACAGCAATGTGCGTTCCAACATCATGCTAATGGACCCTTTACCTGATGCTGATAAGGTTTTCTCTTTACTGATACAACAAGAAAGACAATTACAGACCCCTATTGAAGACTCTCGTGTGCTAGCAAATTGCAGTGAATGGGGGACATCATCAACAGGTAAATCTTATGGTAAATCCATATTGGGAAAACCTTGGAATCAAAGGGGACAATCAAAGGTTTGAACATACTGTCATAAACCTGGACATACAGAGAGCGTTTGTTACAAGAAGAATGGTTGCCCACACACCTTTCCCAAGAAAGACAGTGTTATCAACCAGTGTGGACAGGACACTTCCACTGAAAAGGCTGAATTTGATGAGGAATCTCACATTCAACAATCTTCTCCTGCTAGTTCAGCATTCACTGCAAAACAGCAGCAAGCCATACTTGCTCTTTTAAAGCAGTTCAATAGTTCTCAACATGTGGCTGGACACATTTCCTCCTCCTCACAAAGCAACAAACCAAAATCAGGTAAAATCTGTCTTATGAACCTTCAAGGTAAGCATGAAAAATGGATAATTGATACAGGTGCTACAGATCATGTATCACATAAGCTTGAATTTTTCCATTCCTATTATAAGATTAACTCATTACTGTCAAGCTTCCTGATGGTAGCCCGATAACCAGTAACATCGCGGGCACTGTATTCTTTAATAACAAGTTCTTCCTAACAGATGTGCTTTACTTACCTGATTTCAGTTTCAATCTTATATCTACTTCTAAACTTGTCCATAACATTGATTGTAGACTTATTGTGGACAAAACTTCTTGTGTTATCTAGGAGATTCCAACATTGAAGATGATTGGTGTTGCTAATTGCCATAAGGGCCTTTATCTGCTTACAAATTCTGGACAACCTTCCCCACATGCTAATATCAATGATTATGTGACATGCTCTTTTTCAAATTTGAATAATGACATTTGGCATCTTCGTTTTTCTCATATTCCTCATGACAAACAGCTTGTATTGAAACAATATTATGACAATGTGACTTTCATGAATAATAAAATTCCATGTGATATATGTCATTTCTCTAGACACAAAAGACTATCTTTCCCTATCTCTGCTAATTCTTCTAATTCTGCCTTTGATATGCTTCATCTTGATATTTGGGGTTCCAATTCTTGTGTTTCTATGCAAGGACATCAATATTTTCTCACTATCATAGATGATTTCAGTAAACATGGATCATTTGCATGAAAAACAAATCAGAAACTAGGAAACATGTTCAGGATTTCATTACCATGATTCAAACTCAATTTCACATAACTTTCAAATGCCTGCGTAGTGATAATGGAACTGAATTTGTTATGCATGACTATTATAGCTCTCTTGGTATTAATCATCAAAGATCCTGTGTTGAAACAACACAGCAGAATGGTGTGGTTGAAAGGAAACATCAGCACCTTTTATCTATCTGTCGCGCTATTATGTTTCAGTCCAATTTACCAAATTTTTTTTGGAATTTTGCTGTTACACATGCTGCTTACATTATTAATAGACTTCCATCCAAAACTCTTGGGAATAAAACTCCTTATGAGTTACTGTTCGGTTGCAAACCTGACATAGGAAACCTGAGAGTTTTTGGATGCCTAACATATGCTTCTTCTTTGAGCAGGAATAGGATGAAACTTGACTCAAGGGCAAGAAAATGTGTCTTCCTTGGTTACAGGAAAGGAACCAAAGGAGATCTCCTTTATGATCTGAATTCACATGAGCTGTTTCTGTCAAGAGATACTGCTTTTTATGAATCTGTCTTTCCTTATCAATCCATCGATTCTCAAAGACCTGATAATACTAACAATATCACTAAGTCTGACAATACTACAAGTTTTGACATATTTTCATATCCTATTTCAGACATGCATACAGATCAATCAAGAACCATATCAGAAACAGCTACATCATCACAAACTGAAGGAGTCACTCTTACAACCGACCCTATGCCAAAACAGCAGCAACATGAACCATTGCATACTGTGGCAGCTGATAATCCTAACACTGCTCTAAGAACTTCTACCAGAGAAAGAAAACCACCTAGTCATCTAAATGACTATTATTGTTATCTCATTTCTTCCAATACAGACAATTCTGTTAAATATCCTATTGCTAACCATTTATCTTATGCAGCTTTGAATCCTTCTTACATGCATTTTATCTTGTCCATCTCCACTAATATTGAACCAAGGAATTTTCAAGAGGCTGTCTCTCAACCTTGTTGGACAAAAGCTATCCAAGATGAGCTCGAGGCTTTGCAAGACAATAGAACCTGGTCTATTTGTCCCCTGCCAAAGGGAAAGAAGCCTATAGGCTCCAAATGGGTCTTCAAATCCAAATTCAAAGCTAATGGAACATTAGAAAGACATAAAGCTAGATTGGTGGCAAAAGGATACAACCACAAGGAAGGAATTGATTTTAAAGAAACCTTCAGCCCTGTTGTAAAAATGACAACAGTGAGGGTTGTCTTGGCTTTGGCTGCTATCAACAATTGGCATGTAGATCATCTTGATGTCAACTCAACTTTCCTGAATGGTAATTTAGATGAAGAAGTCTTCATGTCAATACCACAAGGACTGCAGAACATAGCACCTGGGATGGCCTGCAAATTGCACAAGTCCTTATATGGACTTAAGCAATCTAGTAGACAATGGAACATTAAATTGACCAACACTTTGCTCGGTTTTGGTTTTATCAGATCCAAAGCTGACTATTCCCTATTTACCAGAATTAAACCTGACAATTTTCTTATCATTTTGGTTTATGTAGATGACTTGCTCATAGTTGGAGATGACTTGAAGGAGATCCAACAAATCAAAGACTACCTAAACCAGAATTTTAGCATCAAAGACCTTGGTACAACAAGATATTTCTTAGGTTTGGAGATAGCAAGAAGTAAAGAAGGGATAGCTATATGCCAAAGAAAATATTCCCTAGATCTGCTGAAGGACACAGGGATGCTTGTGAGCTCACCAAAAGACACTCCCATTGAGCTTGGACAGAAGCCGATGCACAGCACAGATAATAGGTTGGAAGACATCACAAGCTATAGAAGACTCGTGGGAAAACTGATTTATTTGACAAACACGAGGCCAGACATTAGCTTTGTAGTTGGAAGACTAAGCCAATTTTTGGATTCTCCAACACAAATCCACATGAATGCAGCAATGAGGGTACTGAAATATCTGAAGAACTCACCTGGCGATGGACTCTTCTTCTCAGCTCACAGCAAACTGAATATCATTGGATACTCAGACTCAGATTGGGGTTCTTGCAAGGAAAGTAGAAAATCTATTTCTGCATATTGCTTTTTTATAGGAGACAGCTTAGTTTCTTGGAAGAGCAAAAAGCAAAAAACGGTGTCAAGATCTTCAGCTGAAGCGGAATATAGAGCACTCGCTTTATCAACATGTGAAGCCAAGTTCCTACGCAATCTGTATTCCAGCCTTAGAATCCTTCATCCGAAACCAATAACAATCTTTTGTGACAATGAATCCGCTATACACATTGCCAACAATCCGGTTTTTCATGAAAGAACCAAACACATTGACATGGACTACCACTTCGTACGCGATGAAGTTCAAGACAAGGTTATCCATCTTCTTCCCAACTCCTCAAAAGAGCAAACAACAGATTTACTCACAAAACCCCTCTCAGCAGCAACATTCCAGCATTTAAAGTCTAAGCTTGGAATGAAAGATCTCTATATTCCAAGCTTACGGGGGGATGTTAGCAAATAAATATAAATTGATAGTTTCTTTAATATAGCATATTCTCCCCTCACGTTTTTGCTATTAAGGACCAAGAGTTTTGTTAGTTAGTTAGTTTTCAGTTTTTCTGTTATAGCTTTATATCTTTCTGTATATATAAGCTTCTACAATTGCCTTGTAAAGTTAAGCCTTTTTTTTCTACATTCAGATGATATGTTCCTTTGTCTGTTCACTCTTTTTCTTCTTCCTTAATTCGTTTTCTGCTTATACCAATTTTCATGCCAAATTCTGCACAATAATCAGATCACAGCCTCCATGGCAAGTTTGCATACCAAGATTGCATCATGCTCAGTTTAACACTTGATGGAGAGGCGAGTGAAGGAGGTACCAATCTTAACCGTCATGACCCTCTTAAGTTACTATCATTAGAGACATAATAGTGTGGAGAGATCTATAATACAATGTGCAAGACCAAGATAAAAAGGTTATTTCACTACTTTTCTATATTGTTAGTTGTTGTTTTACTATGCTGGTTAGCTTTCTTATGTTTTCTCTACTATATTAAAGCATGCGTATTCCTTGTGTTAGATTTCAAATTGCAAAGATTGGTGTGGTCTTGTTTGTTTTTGTTTCTATTGTAGCTAGTTCCCCTCTTATAATGGTTGACCTAATGGAGTACTTCTTGTACTCTACCACTTTCTTCAATAAATTTTGTCTTATAAAAAAACGATTCCAGTAACACTTGTTTTTGAATTCAAAGAAATATATGAGTAATACTACGAAGGAAATGAAAGATAGATAGATAGGATAGATGAGTATCAATGTGCTCCGAAGGAATATAAAGTAAATAACTCTAGTAATGTCTTTAAACAATGCACAATCTTTTTGTTTTCTTTATGTATTATAATCTAAAGGGACTTGTTCAATGTCAGGCTATTTGTCAACCTTACATAAAAGAGAAAAAACTTATGCACATCAATATATTAATGAGCGAAACACAAGCTTTACAAGCTTGACGGTTTGAGGTTTCTAATAGCAATTCTAGTGAAAAATTGGATTTTTACAGCATATTTTAACATCGGCTAATTAATAGCCGATGTAAAATCATGTGCAGTGGCAAACTTGTAAATAAATAAATTATTTGCATTAGCTAATTACTAATAGCCGATGTAAAAAGTTAGGCGGTGGTAATTTTGTAAATAACTTAAATTTATTTGCATCAGCTAATTAATAATAGCCAATGTAAAAAGCTAGGTAGTGGCAATTTTGTAAATAACTCAAATTTATTTGCATCACCTAAATTAATTAGCCGATGTAAATCTATAAATTAAAAAAGCAAAAGAACCCTATCAAGAGATCACATATATTCATATTCTTTTAATTCCATCGAGTCCCAATTCCTTTGAGCCCTAGCTTCAC
Source organism: Cyamopsis tetragonoloba (assembly GCA_037177725.1). NCBI lineage: Eukaryota > Viridiplantae > Streptophyta > Magnoliopsida > Fabales > Fabaceae > Cyamopsis > Cyamopsis tetragonoloba. The sequence continues at coordinate 58,675,337 of CM074119.1, forward strand.
TGTGAAAACACAGCGACGTTGACGCCCTCCTTCGCGTCGCCGTCCGTCGTGCTCTCTTCTTCGCTCACGCCACCGTGTATTGCGCTCACTCTCTGTCACGGTAAGTTCCCTCTCTCTCAAATGCAATTCCCGTTAATGGAGGTGGAGGTGGGAAAGAGCCCGAGCATAGAAGGCTATGAATAACTAAAGCATAGTTGTGGAGGTGGTAAAGAGCCCGAGCATTGATAAGATAAAGGTCAACGCCATTGAAGAGACAGCTTCGGGATGGGCAAAGCCCATAGTTGAATACATACAGGGCAAGATTCCAGGAGGTCGCCAAGAGACTGACGAGACAAGCAGCTAATTACACAATAGTTGGCGATGTCCTATACCGACGTGATTTGTGGCAACCTCTCTTGCGATGCATCACACAAGACCAAGCAGAGTAATGGAAGAAATACACAGCGGTATTTGTAGCAGCCAAATTGGGGGAAGATCGTTCGCCACCAAGGTCTTACATATAGGCTATTATTGGCCGACGCTTAGGGACGATTGCATTCACTTCGTCAAGTTTTGTGAAAAATGCCGGAGGTTCGCAAACCACCATAAAGCTCCGGCAGACATTACTTCCCCCATGGGCTTTTCATATGTGGGGAATAGATATACTCGGCCCCTTTCCTCCAGCCACTGGACAGCGAAAATGGCTAGTAGTAGCAGTGAACTACTTCACCAAATGGATTGAAGCAACACCGATAACATCTATAACGGTTAACAATGTAGAAAAATTCTTGTTGAAGGAAATCTTGTGCCGACACGGCCTACCATCAGCCTTAGTCTCCGATAAAAGCACCGAATTCACGAGTGTTAAAATTGTCGATTTCTGTGATCAGTACAGACAAATTTTCTCTTCGGTGGAACACCCGCAGACAAACGGCCAGGCCGAGGCTGCAAATAAGGTAATTCTCACCGGACTTCAAAAAAGATTAGACGATGCTACAGCCAAGTGGGCAGAAGAACTACCTACGGTGCTATGGTCATATCACACCACCGTCAAGACCTCGACTCTGGAAACACCTTTCAGGCTCACCTACGGTTACGATGCAGTTATCCCCGTTGAGAGTAATCTTCCGAGTTCACGAATGCAGAGCTTTGATCCTAGTAAAAATGAGGAGGAAATGCGCGCCGAGCTAGATACATTAGAAGAGGCTCGCGAGGTCGCTAACATACGACAAGCCTCGGCCAAGGCAAGGGCAAGGAGGCAAAATAGCGACTTATCCCGTGATCCTTCAAGGTCGGCGATTTGGTGTTAAGAAGAGCCGACAGACATTGGAAGAACACCAAAAATGGAAAGCTCGCACAAAAATGGGAAGGTCCGTATAGGATTTATGACGAAGTGGGCAAAGGAGCATACATATTAAAGATTAAAGAGTTAGGAGGACGGAATATCTGAAACAGTTGGAACATCACGCATTTGAAGTTATTTTATTATTAAACAATTGTATTGATGTATTAGTCCTTGTGCGTACTCTTTTTCATACCTTAAGCCTTTTTTCGCAAGGGGGTTTTGGTTTCAGGGGGTTTTAATGAGGCGCACATGCTTGATGAATTAAGAACAAATTCAGAATATCAAGACTATGTCAAGATCAGTAAAAGACGTAACCAGCCCGGGTAATTAAATCCCCGGCTGGGACTTAGGCAAATTCAATGAATCGAGATTATTAAAAGACCTAACAAGCCCGGCTAATTTAATCCCCGGTTGGGACTTAGGCAAATTCAACGAATCGAGATTATTAAAAGACCTAACCAGCCCGACTAATTTAATCCCCGGCTAGGACTTAGGCAAATTCAACGAGTCAAGATCATTAAAAGACCTAACTAGCGCGGCTAATTAAATCCCCGGCAGGGACTTAGTCAAATTCAACGAATCAAGATTATTAAAAGACCTAACCAGCTCGGCTAATTTAATCCCCGGCTGGGACTTAGGAAAATTCAACGAGTCAAGATTATTAAAAGACCTAACTAGTCTGGCTAACTAAATCCTCGCTTGGGACTAGGAAAATTCAACGAATCGAGATTATTAAAAGACCTAACCAGCCCGGCTAATTTAATCTCCGGCTGGGACTTAGGCAAATTCAATGAATCGAGATTATTAAAAGACCTAACAAGCCCGACTAATTTAATCCCTGGTTGGGACTTAGGCAAATTCAACGAATCGAGATTATTAAAAGACCTAACTAGCCCGGCTAATTTAATCCTTGGTTAGGACATAGGCAAATTCAACGAATCGAGATTATTAAAAGGCCTAACCAGGCTGGCTAATTTAATCCCCTGCTGGGACTTAGGCAAATTCAACGAATTGAGATTATTAAAAGACCTAGTCAGCCCAGCTTATTTAATCCGTGACTGGGACATAGGCAAACTCAACGAATTAGGATTATTGAAAGACCTAACCAACCCCTCTAATTTAATCCCCGGATGGGACTTAGCCAAAATTCGAAACAGAAAAAGAATAGCAAAACAAGGATTTTGAAATAGATGATCTCACTAATCGTGACAAGGATTACATCATGCAGGGGCATTCCCCTGGTTTACAAAAGGCTCACAAGGAACAAGCTTTCCATTCCTCACTTTTAGTTTGGAAGATAGACAAGATGTATCAAGTCCCGAGGCTATGACCCGAACCGACTCTAACGTCAAGCCAAAACTGGCCTCATAAACATAAACGAACTTCAGTTGAAGACTAGCCACCTCGCCTCGAAGTTGAGCAGCCTCAGTGGCACACTTGTCTCGGTCCTTCTTTTTTCCGTGCAACTAAGACACCACCTCGTTATGCAGCGTCTTCATAGCCTCGAGGTTCTGAACGTTGTCTTGTAGTTTCTTCTCCAAATCAGCTCGCTCAGTAGCCTCGGTAGCACGAGTGGCTTCCGTCTCCTCTAGCTGCTTCTTTAACGAGTCATGCTCTTGGCGGATTCTCTCCAAAGCAGCTTCCTCCTATCACTCTTCTTCAGGAGTGGTAGTCACTCATGAGCCGCTCATAGCCCTTGGCGGTCTCTTCCTTCTCCCGAAGCAAGTTCACTGCATCACGGTTGCGAGGACGTAGACATTGATGCGTCAAGAATGCCAGTTGCAGACAATGACGCTCGGTAGCCTTGATCAGGGCATCGTCTTCCAGCTTGTCTGTCGTCTCCACATCCTGGGAATAACAAAAGGTCTCCTAAATAAAATCTCCAATGTCAAGATGACTGTCCCACAAAGTCTTCGGCTGTAGGGTTTCCTCTTCAGACTCTTCCTCCACCTGGGATTTCTTAGCACAGCTCGGGCTCCCTTACTCCATTGGCCTCTTCCCTTCCCTCTGAGCTTCGAGAGAGTCACCATAGAGCGCCCCGCCAACAACACCTTCATTATCAACCGGACCCAGAATCCCTTGTACGACGTCTTGTCGAGGAGGTTCGGATACGGGCTCAGTAGGTTTAGGAGGCAAGGTCAATCTGATAACTTCAATTGATGCATGCATGTTATCAACACCCCCCTCCCCAGTGTTATATCCTCCGGCATCTTCAGCGTCCCCAGATTCACCCGCAGTATTGGACGCCAATAGCTGAGCTCGTTGAGCGTGAAACCGGGCCACCTCAGCAGGAGAAACCTTCATTGAACCTACATCAACAACAAAAGTTAATACGTCAGCCAGTTTACATAAACAAAAATCACAAGACAGATACCCACCAAAATAGCTTTGCAGGAAAGCAGGGTCACGCTCATTCTTAATCAATACACGGGAGTCTGCTTGGAATTTCTCTAAAGACTCCACGTCGAACCAATCTAAGGGCGACAACTCGAACAAGGACAACCGAAAAATAGAATGAGCATCTCGGCACCATTACAACGGGAACCTCTATTCACCACTGGCGAAGCTAAGGAGTTTTTCTTCTTTCACTCCAGATCGCCCCATCACCCGAACAAAGCGCCATTTGAAGTTCTCCTTGTACGAATCCGTAAAAGCAGAAACAAGACGACTACCAGGTCAGTTGCTTATGTATATCCAACTACAGAAGCAATCTGGAATAGTCCAACATCTTTTGGTCACCCCACCCTTGGTCTAGAAGAAATAAAAGAATTTCTCCACAGAAACATCCACTTCGAAGTGCTTGCACATAATCTGAAACCCACGAATGAAGGCCCAACCATTCGGATGTAGCTGAGTCGGGGCGACCTGGACAACATTAAGTAAATCCATCTCAATTTGTGTGAGCGGAAGACGATCGCCAAGTGTTCGGAATAGCGTCTCATAAAAATAGCTAAATGGTCGTGACTTCTCCACAGCAAACATACAAACCCACTCCCAGGACACACAGCTGGCAATGCCTATTTGGTCGGAAGAATCATTATCCCTAGCAATCGTCATGCACGAAACTAGTTCGTCAATCTTCTTCTCGGTGTCCCAAATCGATGCAGCTGATAACACATCCAACTTCTCCCAACAATTCTTCGAGACCTCGTCAACAATTTGGATGACTGCCTTCACCATAATGGACCAAACAAGAAGTAAATAAAGTAAAAAATAGACGAAGAAGATACCTTATAATATAAACAAGCTCGGACCCAGAAGCCAATGAGAGCATAAAAAAGAAGTCTTCCCACTTATAGAGTGAAGTTTTATAAGTGAAGTGATGCTGGCTGCCCAGAACGTTTAAATAGGCAACGACGTGACCTTTGAGTTCCCAAACCCTAATAATGACAGGGCAGGTGAAGCAACGTCTGCCTCCGATCCCACAACTCTTCCATACCCCCCAAATCACAACCATTCATTCGCTAAGAGCAACACCGTCCAATTGGCAACGATCAAGAAAAAAGGTGGGGAAGAACAATCCAGAAGCCAAAACTATAGACAATTTGTATTTTTTATTTATTTATGTCTCAGGTGCTTACATCAAACTCAAAATTACTTGGACTGACAATCATACAAGTATCAAGATCGAGTAACAACCGAAGAAACACAACAAAAACACACGAAACCCTATTGAGATCTAAATATACGACCCCTGAGTTGAGATGAAAAGGAAAAAATAACGCATGTTATCAGAAACGTCTTCAAAACAATCTGAGCCAATCGACATCCAAGGCGAAGACATCCACACCCGTTATAGCAACCTTCGCCACGGTCGAAATCCTCCATTGCCAACAAGCCTATCATTTGACAAGAAGACCCGAAGCCCGGAAACACGAGAAGAAACCTGATAAGTGCAAATTAGTGTGTTTATATAATAAAGAATTCGCACTTATCTTCTCAAGTAATAACATTTTATGTAAAATTTCACCTCTGATCCATGCTTTGTGAGTTCGAGAGTAAAAAGGTAGAAATAATATTTTTCTAACTCAGTAAATGTATTTTCAGATGTTTTGGAAGCAAAATGAGAAAGTCAAGATGCTGGAACATATATGAAGCCCACGCTCGAGCGCCACACCAAGGCTCGAGCGCCACACCAAGGCTCGAGCGCCAGTATCCGTTGAGCATTGGATCCTTACTGCCAGAGTCTTGAGCCTAGTGCTCGAGCGCCACACCAAGGCTCGAGTGCCAGACACATTAACCAGACATTAAAGCTCATTTACCAGCACATTAAAGGCCAACGCTCAAGCACCAGACACATGCTCACAACACATATAAATACAGCTCTATAGTGTTAGGAAGAAACAGAATTACAAAGAAATAAACCACTAAGTACATTACTTTAGTCAGAGTTCCAGTACTCTTAGGTTTTGTTCTTGAAGTCATGGCCTTTTTGGGCTAAGCTTCCCACCGGGATTGAATGTAATTACTTTATCTCTTGTTTCTCTCAATTACTAGTTATAATATTATATATGATATGGAGTTCTTCTTCTGTTCTTCTTTTCTTGGTTTAGCTTGATCACCTTTTCCATGTCTTAGTTTATTTGCATAGTTGAGAAACTTGTTTATAAATGGATTTGGAGAAAAACTCTCATAAAATTTTCTAGTCTAGAGATAGATGGAAGTGCTTATGATTGCCAAAATACTCTGCTTAATGCAAGACTTGGTTCCTAGAGTGTCAAGAGATTGAGCTCTAGAGACTAGTGTTTTAGAATCAAGTGTCAAAAATATTTGCACTTGTGACATTGAGTATGCAACTTTTCTATATATAATATCTAACTTCTATTGAAAGAAACAAAGTTAAGTAATGAAACTCAATCCCAGGTAAACCTTTATCTTATTTGTTTAACATTTTATCAAGCTTTTATTTTATTACCCATTCACACTTCAATATTTTTTTACCCTCTTTCAACTCAATTCTTATTCAAATAAATTCAGTGCTCCCTGAGGACGATACATATTTTACCACTATACTGAGTCAACCAAGTGGAGCTTTATAAAAAGGTTAACAAAACCCCAATACCTCGGGCCCGCAGCCGAGCAAAGACTTGACGAAGGTCACTCCAACAGCAGCTCTGGAGCAATGGAGCCCGGACGCACAATATGTAGTGTCAAATCCTAGTGATTAAGACCCTCCAGAGGCAGGTCGGCCCAAACCAACGCTATAGCTTTCATGATGCAATATGCATCGCGGCAGAGGCACACACGTTGCATGAGAAAGCTACAGACATGGTCCAAGCTGAGAGTCACTGAAGACCTAGTGGCAAACAAAACCCTTCTTCTCTTCTTCTTCATCTCTCATATGCTTGGTACGAAGAAGGGTGATGGTGAAGGTCCTATATATAGGCATAACGGTCATAAATGCCCACCTGAAACACAGCAAATAAGGAAACGGTCAAGTCAAGCAATTAATTCAGCATGAAAAATGATAACATAAGATAAACGTGACTGAGGAATACACCGGCCACAGGAAATCACAACTTCAAGCCTCTTTCAGCCAAGGCTTCAAGGCTTGCGGGGCTGGTGGACTATCCAAGACCCAGCCTTGGCCAAGACTGACATGATCTTAGAGACCGACAGCCACTTCAAGCCTCTCTCAGCCAAGGCTTCAAGGCTTGCGGGGCTGGTGGACTATCCAAAACCCAGCCTCGGCCAAGACCGACCTGATCTCCAAGGCCGACCACCACTTCAAGCGTCTTTCAGCCAAGGCTTCAAGGCTTGCATGACTGGTGGACTATGCTAGACCCAGCCTCGGCCAGGCCGACCTCTGCACTACGCGCCACAACATCGACCCAAACAGTCGACTCAACACTTCGACAAACACCGGCAAAATAGGGGAAACAAGAGCCAAGAATGAAGCAGTCAAGATCCAATCAAGGATGCCCTAATTAATACACCAAAGATATCAGGGGATATTTTCTTAACTTAGAATAAACTTAGACACTAGAAGGCTCAGGACTAGATTGTATAAAAGGACAAGAGGCACTCAAATGTAACCCTGCTCACAGTAAATGCCACAGTTCTTATTAGGGTTGAGGCACCGGAAAACCACTACCGTTGGGACCCGGGAGCTGTGAGTGAACGTATGATGTAGATAACAGCCAGAGCGTGCAGAATCATGGGAAGGAGAGCCCCAAAACAACACTCGAAGAAACACGACCAATGCTGGAGCCGGGACAACCTTCAACATTGAGGAGGATTTTCGCATGTTGCAAGGGTTACCGAAAGAGCAAGTCTCTGAGATGGCTGTGCTAAGGAAGGAGTGAGAAAAGCGCTTGAAGGAAAAAGAGGTGTAGTAGTGCCAAAATTCGAATACCAAAGTAACTTTTTGCACATAATTCTTTTATTTATAGTAATAGATTAATTAATAATCAATAATTAAATATAATAATTAGTTTAGTTTGCATTATCGTATTATTAATAGATCACTAATTATTTCCTATAATATATATTAATTAATTAAATAATAAATTCTATTACCTAAACATAATAATTAAAAATAGAACTTAATAAATTATTAGATATTATAATAATTAACTTTTGTATTTTTCATATTAACGTATTTTTGAAAAAGTAAATTACTTATTTTGCACTTAAATTTTTCCTATAATAAGCATTTAAGTAATTTTTTTTTGCATAAAAAATTAGGGGTTTTTACTTATTATATTTATATTTATCTCCGCTCCCTTTTTTTTTCCTCAATCAACTAAATGAAGAAAATTACATTATTTTTCTTTTTTTTAACTTATACAAAATAATAGGCTATTTAATCTCTAGTTTTTTAGAGGAAAAAGTGTGTCTACAGCAGTTCAAATTGTTGAGTTGCTACTCAAACCAGTACTCTATTTAACCTCGAGTTTAACTCAATCTCTATACTCGTTTATTTTTATTTTTATTTTCTATCTCTTTCTTACAAGTTCCTCTTCTATACCAAATGAAATGGATGGTGGAAATATTTTTTTTAGTTGAGATCCACCTAAAAGCTTTTTCGTGTTCACTATATATTTACATCTCTAAAATGTTGATTTTTTAAATATGTTATATATATTGACAACATCTAACACCAAAAACAAATTATTTAAAAAGATTTTATACGTTTATATTAACTTAGCCTCATTTATATGTTATTACTCCATTTTAAATATTTTTTAATTTAAAATATACTTTTCAACCAAAGAAATAGTTTTATAAATGTAAATAATATTCTTATAATTAAAAATAAAAGTGATAGTATGAATGTTACATAGATACTAGTATAATTTATTCATTTTAATAGGTGAGTAACAAAGGATATTCCTGTCCTATAGTAAAAGTCTAATATTCCTTTGAAATATAATCACAGAAAAAATAACAAATAGTTCTTTAAAGAGTTATTTGTCATAAATGTCTTCCAGAAAAAAATTTTGTCACCAAATTAGTCTCTTAAAGATTTATTACACTACCAAATTAATCTCTTAATTAATATTTTGTTGTGTGTTGTTAGAAGTCCCAAATTGTAAGATGTCTCTCTTAAAGATTTAAAACGTTACCAAATTAAATGCTCAAAACAATAAAACACTTTGAAAATAGATCCTCAAGATATATAAAATGAATTGTTGAGCGACCAGTTCAGTGACAAAAATCTTTTAAGGATCAAATTAGTGACAACCAAATTTTAAAAATTCAAGTTGCTATAATTTCGTTACTAAAGTGGGTACAAACATTTTTATAGACAAATAAGATAATGTACAAGAGCCTTTTGGTTTTGGCCTTCACTACAAACGAAATTTATTATGAAGAACTGTTAGCAATGAAATTCGAAATAACGGCAAGTGAAATTAATTATTTGTAGTGAAAAATCTAAACCAAACATTAACACTTTAACACTTAGACATAGAAAGAAGGAGTCAATACAAAGGCTTGGTGACAAGAGAAGAGAGAACACAGGTTCACAACCACATGGTTCTACACGTGTCCCACACTTGTCAAATGCCTAATGGCAACCAAGGAGATGACAGGATTTAAAATTGAGACTAAGGCCCTACACTAGCTCTAGTCATCAAACACAAGAAGATCAACACATAAAGGAAAAACACACACACCCAAGGTTCACATGTCACTCCCTATCGGTCCTTTTTCTCCCAAAGTCACCACTCTTCATTTTTATTTTTTCCCACCAACGTTTTCTATTTGATTTTCATTTTTTCAAATTCAGACTCCCATTCAAACTTCAAACCATTCATCAGTTACCTTCCTTATGAGAATAAAGTGATGAATAAATGCAGTCAAGAAAGAAATAAATTCTTTTATGAAAGAAATAAATGCTTTGAAAATTGAATTTTTTTTGATCGGCCAAACACACACCCCCACGCTACACTACTCTAAAATCGCCCCACCGGGGATTGAACGCCTCCCCTCAAGCTCAAAGAGCTTCTCCTTGTGCCATTTGAAAATTGAATTAAATTCATTAAAATTTGAAATAACTGGTTTTGACTTTAAAAACTTTGCAAAGAAGTATCTGGAACACCTCTTTGTCCTATTTAAGGCTTTGAATTGGTTTTTGAAATGCACAACCCACAGTGTGGTTTTCTTTTCTCTTTCTAGTAGTTTCTCTCCCTTTTCCTCCCTGTTTCTCTTCTAGAACCTTCTTTTCTCTTCACTCCCTCTCTTATTTGCTTTATCTCAGGCATCTTTCATAGGTTCGTATTCCTTCTCTCTTTCTTTTCTTTTGTTGATCTTGTTAGATAATGATTTTTCTAGGCTACTTTTCTTGTTGTGAAGATATGCAGAGTGAGAGAAATGGCCATAATATATATACGATAGAAGGGAAGTTAAACAGTTAATTTGTTTGTGATTTAAAAGTTTTACTTATTGAGGTCTTTGCTTATGAATCACTAAAACAAAACATTCTTTTTGATTTTGGTTAATTTGTCTACTTAATACTTTTTTAGTTGTCAATTTCTACTATTAGATTATAATTCATTTATATGTGGTACTCTATTATGATAGAATCCAAGAATTCTTTTGTGATACAATGAATGTTTATAATATCATGAATTTTTATTTTCATCTTAAATGTTGAGAACACCATAATGTAAATTAAAATTTCTATATAAAATTTTATAGAAATAATATATACATATACCGTCAACATTCCAGGTTAAGACAAGACTTATCTCTCTGGACTTTAAATTACACATCTGGATACCACTATCTGGATAGGACCAAACTGCTCTGATACTAAATTGTGACACCTAGATTTTTTGGGTAGTAGTTTTTTTTTTATACAAAACACAGCGGAAATTAACAAAATACATACATATATCAAAATACAAATATATACATCAGTGTTTTATTTACAGTCTAGAGAATATACAAGTCTAGCTAAGGTAGCCATATAACAACACTAATGACTACCTAAGTAACAGAAAATGGCTACAAACTTCTCGCGCAGTGACACCCTCCGAGTCTGAGCCACCTGCAATACTTAAACCGTCTGTTATATGCTCGACATATAACTGAGTAACCCATCGGCGGTAAAAATAGTTTTATAGAGTATTACAGTCTAACTGGAAAATCGTCCCAAATCCAATCCCTATCAAACACACACAGGATGTATGCAATGACAATATAACATGTATGCATGTCATGAAGTCTTTTAAATTTTCCATTTCTTTCCTTTTTACCGGGAAACCCTGTGCACCGGGAATCCACCAAAACGCATGGCAGTAACGCGTAGTTGAGCTCATCATCATCGTGGTCCTGGTGAGCGTCCTCCCAAGATCCTCCTCCTGGGCTACAAACCCTCTTTTGGCCTAGTTGAGGGAACTACCTACCTCGTGAAGATAATCCCCTTTGTACTAGACTACCAACCCTATTTTCGGGATAGCCTAGCACTTTAGGTTATCTGCCCCTTTCGGGATAAGCCTACATTCTCATCTTTCCATTTCCTGCACTGTCCTCTTACCCGGTCTACTTCCGGTGGAACTTAACTCTCTTACTTAACCTCTATTGATGGGGAAGAGCATCTTTCAAAGTTTCCATTTTTAGTTCTAATGCATCACACATTCATATCAAGCATATAGCATATAAACAAGGATTTCTAGTATACACTTATCTTATTACAAACACTCCATACTCGGGTACTACGTGACAGAAGTGTTATATTCATATACCTATTTGAACATGGAATTCCATATTCAAATACATATTTGAATATACTAATACTGGGACTTAATCTTTTTCAAATCCATTTTGAAACCATCTCAATATCAAATTCCCAGCTAGTGTCACATTTAATTCTGGAATACCTTTTTTATGCAACTACATGCATTTATCATTTTTCACATTGTCACATGCATTCCTAATCAACATAAAGCATGTCAAATTCATATGAATCTCAATCATAGTATGCATAGTTCAAACATACACCAAATCCTAAACCACAACAGTGTCTAACACATTAGTTTGATTTCCTAACAGCATGTTCTTAGCATCCCCTAGTCACATGTTTCTAAATTCAAAGTATTATGGATTTGGGGTTTTCAAGGTTACCTGGAACTTTCCCCGAATCCTTTTCTCCTTCACTTCCAAATCCAAATCTCTTACTCCGGTTCCTTTGTTGTAGTTGACTCCGAATCTGAATCGAACCATTTGGAACCTTAGTCTTATGAGATGAAGGTCTTAAGGTGAAGAAGTTGTGGCGTACTTGGTTCGTGATAGAGTTTAAGCGAGGTATGTTAAAGAAGAGTATAAGTGAAGGGGTGGGAAAATTGTCAAATGAGGAGGCCAAGTCTCCTATTTATATACTTGGGGTCCATATTCGAATATATATTCGAATATAAGGGTCTTGTATTCTTTCCTCACTCCCATATTCGAATATATATTCGAATATGAAGCTTCTATCCACTTTTATATTCGAATATGCATGTCCATATTCGAATATGACAATTTCATATTCTAATATGATATGTCCATATTCGAGTATGACACTTTCATATTCGAATATGACATGTCCATATTCGAATATGGCATCTTATATTTGAATATGGAGAGCTGTATATTCGAATATACAAGTCTTTTTGTCCTTCTTTTGGCCTCTTTAGTTGTAATTAGTCCCCCTTTTTCCTCTTCTTTGTAATCCCTTAAGTCTTAAGTCTTCTTAGGGATTTCCGAGATGTTACAATTCTACCACCTTTAAATAATTTTGCCCTCAAAATTAGCAATTACCTCTACTATTTAAATAATTTGGGGTATTCATTTTTCATGTCTTATTCCTTCTCCGTAGTGATCTCTGAGGAATCAACATTCTCCCAGAGGGCCTTCACTAATGGGATCACCTTGTTTCTTAGTGTCTTTTCTCCTTGGTCTAAGATCTTTATAGGCTTCAACTGATATGAGACATTTGGCTTCAACGGAATGTCATCAGCTTCTAAATTGTGTGAAGGATCCGAACGTACTTTCAGAGTTGGGATACGTGAAACACGTTGTGAAGGTTCGAAAGATGAGGTGGCAAAGCGAGTTGATAAGCAACAGGTCCTACTTTTCGCAAAATCTGATAAGGGCCAATGAATCGAGGTTGCAACTTCTTTGTTTTCATTGCTCTGCCAAAAGCAGTGTAGGGTGTAACCTTTAGAAACACATGATCTCCTTCTTCAAATTCCATAGGCTTTCTCCGCTGAACTGCATAGCTTTTCTGACGATCTTGGGCTCTCTTCAACCTTTCCTTGATACGCCTAATCTTGTCTGTTGTTTCTTGCACCAAATCCGGCCCCAATAGTAACTTCTCTCTTGTTTCAAACCAACATACTGGCGACCAGAATTTTCTCCCATAGAGTGCTTTATAGAGCGCCATGCCTATACTTGAATGAAAGCCGTTGTTATAGGAAAACCCTATTAATGACAAGTACTTTCCCCAGTTACCACCTTCTTCTATTACACAAGCTCGCAGCATATCTTCCAAAGTCTGTATTGTTCTTTCGGACTGTCTGTCGGTTTGGGGATGATGAGAGGTACTCAGATGTAATCAAGTCCCAAAATCTTTCTACAATGCTCCCTAGAAGTGAGAAGTAAACATGGGGTCCCTTTCTGACATAATACTGGTCGGTGCCCCATGTAGTTGGACTATCTTTGCAACATACAACTTGGCATACTTCTCCACGAAATAAGTGGTTTTGACGGGTAGGAAGTGAGCAGACTTAGTCAGTCTGTCTATTATGACCCAGATTGAATCATAACCTACCAGAATCCTAGGCAACCCAACCACAAAATCCATAGCAATAGACTCCCATTTCCACTCAAGAATGTCCAACGGCTGAAGTCGTCTAGAGGGTTTTTGATGCTCTACTTTGATCTTGTGGCAAGTGAGACACTTGGAAGTGAATTCTGCAATATCTTTCTTCATTCCAGGCCACCAGAATAACTTCTTCATGTCTTGATACATTTTTGTAGCTCCAGGGTGTACCGAGTACTGACTGCAGTGATTCTGTTCAAGTACTGTCTTCTTGACCACTGCATTATTCGGAATATACAATCTGTCTCTGAATAAGATCATCCCATCACCAGTTAAAGAGAAGTCATCTTGTTCCTTGAACTTCTGTAATTTATAATCTTTCTTTTGCACTTCTCGGATTCGGTCTCTAAGTGTATTCTTCAAGTCAATCTTATACACAGAGATGCTATCATCGTAGCAAGACACATCCAAATGTAGATCTCTGAATTTCTCAAAGAGCTCCATTTGATGAATCATAGTCAATACGTGCAAGGATTTTCTGCTTAAGGCGTCGACCACTACATTAGCCTTTCCTGGATGATACTTTAGCTCAAAATCATAATCCTTCAAGAATTCCATCCATCGCCTCTGCCTCATGTTCAGTTTCTTCTGATAGAACAAGTACTTCAAACTTTTGTGGTCACGGAACACTTCAAATGTGACTTCGTACAAATAGTGTCTCCACACTTTCAACGCAAAGACTACCGCGGCTAACTCCAGACCGTGTGTCGGGTAGATGCCCTCATGTGGTCGCAGTTGTCGAGAAGCGTAAAAAACTGCCTGTCCTTCTTGCATAAGGACTTCTTGCATAAGGACACCTCCCAAGCCTTGTTTAGACGCATTGCAGTACACCTGAAAATCCTTGGTCAGATTAGGAATTACCAACACCGGCGCTGTCGTCAGTTTTTCCTTCAACAACCGAAAGTTGTCTTCACACTTGGCATCTCACACAAAAGGAACACCCTTCCTTGTTAACTTGGTTAAGAGGATAGCAATCTGAGAAAATCCCTTGATGAATCGCCGGTAGTATCCTACTAGACCCAGGAAACTTCAAATTTCTGTGGCATTGGTTGGTCGCTCCCACTTCATCACAGCTTCAACTTTGCTTGGATCTACAGCCACGCCATCTTTATTAATCACATGGCCAAGGAATTGGACTTCTTCTAACCACAACTCACACTTAGCACCAATCTCAAATTCTCTTCATGTTCCTCGGCGGTCTTGGAGTAGATGAGAATGTCATCAATGAAAACTACAACAAACTTATCCAAGTAGGGTCAGAAGATGCGGTTTATATAGTCCATGAAGATAGCAGAAGCATTTGTTAATCCGAACGGCATCACCAAGTACTCATAATGGCCGTAACACATCCGGAATGCCGCCTTAGGAATATCTTCAGGCTTAATTCTAATCTGGTGATATCCAGACCGGAGATCAATCTTAGAAAACACCTTTGCTTCTCCCATTTGGTCAAGCAGATCATCAATCCACGGCAAGGGATACTTATTCTTCACTGTCAGCTTATTCAGCTCTCTGTAATCTACACACAGCCGCAATTTCCCATCTTTCTTCTTAACAAGCAATACTAGGGCCCCCCACGGCAAAGCGCTAGGTCGGATAAATTGCTTCTGCATCATTTCTCCAATCTGGTGCTTTACTTCTGCCAACTCCAATGGTGCCATTCTGTATAGTGCCTTAGAGACAGGTCCAGCTCCCGGAATTAGCTCAATCGAGAACTCTACTTCCCTTTCGGGTGGCAAGGGTTCTATGTCCTCGGGAAATACATCTAGAAAGTCTCGGACTATAGGGAGAGAATCCACATGAACCAGATTCTTAACGTTGCTAATACAAACAATCAAATACTTTGGGCCAATATCATACGTAGGCATATTATGGAGATCAGAAGTAGGATGATGCGTACAATATATCTGTAAGCCTCGGTCTGGAATATGCACGGTCTTGGTGGCACAATCAATCTTGACTTTGTGAGCTTTGAGCCAATCCATGCCTAAGATCACATCTAGCCCCTTCATCGGTAAGCAGTACAGATCTATACAGAAAGTCTTGCCTTGAAAATCTAGGAACATCGGGGAACACATGGTTGTCGTACAGATTTTCTCTTCAGAGGGAGTAGAGACTAACACTTTATAAGGTAGCTTAGATAGAGGGAAATATACTTGTTTTGCACAGTGTAAGGAAATGAATAAATGAGTGGCACTTGAATCAAACAAGATGTGAACAGAATGTGATTTGATTTGTCCCATACCTTGGATGAGATCCTTGGAATGATCAACCTCTTCAGCATTCAGCGTATAAACCTGGCGTCTCATAGAGTTCTTCTTCTCCTTGTCCTCTGCTAGCTTCTGATCTTTGTCTGGACATTGCCAGCTGAGATGTCCTGGCTTCTGGCATATAAAACAAATTCTCTTCTTCTTGTAACATTCTCCTCTATGGAACTTTCCGCAGGTCTCACACTTTGGAATGGTACCCTTGTCTCTGTTCACTTCCTTGTCTTTTTTCCCTTTAGAACTTCCTTCCTCCCTCTTACGCTTCCACGTCAGCTGTCTACTAGCTGTCACCGCAGCCAAAGACTGTTCAGTAAGTTGGCATGCTTGAATCAGGGTCTGATACTCCCGGATTTGCTAAGTGATCACTAAGTTTTTGACCTCAGCTCTGAGTCCTTGCTCGAACCTCTTAGACTTCTATGCCTCATCAGGTTGGTTATGAAGATTGTTCGAGAATCGGGCTAAACTCTCAAATCGGGCAACTTATTCATCCACCGTCATGTCTCCTTGCTGCAGTGTAAGGAATTCTATTTCCTTCTGATCCTTCACATTAGAGGGGAAATATTCGTTCAGGAATAAAGTCTTAAATTCCTCCCGTGTCACATGACCTCCTGTTGCCTCCATATGTTCGCGATACCGCTTCCACCACTGTGCCGCTTCTCCTCTAAATCTATAGGTAGCCAACTCCACCTTGTCCTGATTGGCAGATCTAGTTATTCTAAATATCTCCTCCGACTGATCTAGCCACTCCTCTACTATCATGGGATCTCTTCCACTAGAGAAAATGTGTGGATCATGTCTATGAAAACTCTAATATCGGTCTTCCCGTCCTTGTGCCTCCATCATTTGAGTGATGGCCTGTGCCATCTGCTGTATCAACGGAGAATCACTCGGAGTTGCTGTCACATTGGAACTAGAACGATTCCTACCGGATGGTCTGCTTGCCATGTCTTCTTACATACAACGCACCACACTGAGTTGATCAGGCTCAATATAATGAATCATATACTGTCAACATTTAAGGTTAAGACAAGACATATCTCTCTGGACTTTTAAATTACACATCTGGATACCACTATCTGGATAGGACCAAACTGCTCTGATACTAAATTGTGACACCTAGATTTTTTGGGTAGTAGTTTTTTTTTTATACAAAACACAGCGGAAATTAACAAAATATATACATATATCAAAATACAAATATATACATCAATGTTTGATTTATAGTCCAGAGAATATACAAGTCCAGCTAAGGTAGTCATACAACGACACTAATCACAACCTAAGTAACAGAAAATGGCTGCAAACTTCTCACGCGCTGACACCCTCCGAGTTCGAGCCACCTGCAATACTGTAACTGTCAGTTATATGCTCGACATATAATTGAGTAACCTGTCGGCGGTAAAAATAGTTTTATACAGTATTACAACAATTCTAACTGGAAAATCGTCCCAAACCCAATCCCAATCAAACACACACAGGATGTATGCAATGACAATATAACATGTATGCATGTCCTAAAATCTTTTCCATTTTCCATTTCTTACCTTTTTACCGGGAAACCTGTGCACCGGGAATCCACCAAAGTGCATGGCAATAACGTGTAGTTAGCTCATCATCATTGTGGTCCTGGCAAGCGTCCTCCCAAGATCCTCCTCCCGGGCTACCAACCCTCTTTTGGGCTATCCTAGGGAACTACCTTCCTCGTAAAGATAATCCCCTTTGTACTAGACTATCTACCCCATTTTCAAGATAGTCTAGCACTTCAGGTTATCTGCCCCTATTGGGATAACCCTACATTCTCATCTTTCCATTTCCTGTTATGTCCTCTTACCCAGTCTACTTTCGGAACTTAACTCTCTTACTCAACCTCTATTGATGGGGAAGAGCATCTTTCAAAGTTTCCATTTTTAGTTCTAATGCATCACACATTCATATCAAGCATATAGCATATAAACAAGGATTTCTAGTATACACTTATCTTATTACAAACACTCCATACTCGGGT
This sequence comes from Cyamopsis tetragonoloba, assembly GCA_037177725.1. Taxonomy (NCBI): domain Eukaryota; kingdom Viridiplantae; phylum Streptophyta; class Magnoliopsida; order Fabales; family Fabaceae; genus Cyamopsis; species Cyamopsis tetragonoloba. Next base: position 58,693,243 of record CM074119.1, read on the forward strand.
ACTACGTGACAGAAGTGTTATATTCATATACCTATTTGAACATGGAATTCTATATTCAAATACATATTTGAATATACTAATACTGGGACTTAATCTTTTTCAAATCCATTTTGAAACCATCTCAATATCAAATTCCCAGCTAGTGTCACATTTAATTCTGGAAGACCTTATTTATGCAACTACATGCATTTATCATTTTTCACAATATCACATGCATTCCTAATCAACATAAAGCATGTCAAATCCATACGAATCTCAAGCATAGTATGCATAGTTCAAACATACACCAAATCCTAAACCAAAACAATGTCTAACACATTAGTTTGATTTCCTTATAGCATGTTCCTAGCATCCCCTAGTCACATGTTTCTAAATTCAAAGTATTATGGATTTGGGGTTTTCAGGATTACCTGGAACTTCCCCCGAATCCTTTTCTCCTTTACTTCCAAATCTAAATCTCCTACTCCGGTTCCTTTGCTGTAGCTGCCTCCGAATATGAATCGAACCGTTTCGAACCTTAGTCTTATGAGTTGAAGGTCTTAAGGTGAAGGAGTTGTGGCGTAGTTGGTTCGTGATAGAGTTTAAGCGAGGTATGTTAAAGAAGAGTATAAGTGAAGGGGTGGGAAAATTTTCAAATGAAGAGGCCAAGTCTCCTATTTATAGACTTGGGGTCCATATTCGAATATATATTCAAATATAAGGGTCATGTGTTCTTTCCTCACTCCCACAATTGAATATATATTCGAATATGAAGCTTATGACCACTTTTATATTCGAATATAACCCTTTTATATTCAAATATGACAATTTCATATTCGAATATGATATGTCCATATTCTAATATGACACTTTCATATTCGATTATGACATGCCCATATTCGAATATGGCATCTTATATTCGAATATGGAGGGCTGTATATTCGAATATACAAGTCTTTTAGTCCTTCTTTTGGCCTCTTTACTTGTAATTAGTCTCCCTTTTTCCTCTTCTTTGTAATCCCTTGATTCCTAAGTCTTGTTAGGGATTACATCACTCAAATTTTATCCAATATCATGTTGTCCTATCTTATTAGAGAAGCTGTTGGAGTATGTTAAAGAACATATTACCACTTGAATTTATACCGCATGATATTTGGTAGTCTGAAAAACTGAACTATGCATCTGTGTTATTATTGCTAGTGATTTGCCATTGTGCTTATGGAAATGGATAATCAATCCCAATATTCTGTAAAGGGCATTGGTTTAAAACAAATATCAACTTATACTTATTTTGATTTACATATAAGAACTCTTAGGATAGTAATTAATTAGAATGTTTTACAAATAAGAAACTAAAAATTTAAAACAAGCTAAAAATAAGTATGTTAACTTTTTGTGATACCTGCAAATGTGTTGGATACGGTTTAAGGTGAACCAAGCACAACATGTCAATTTTTTTAGCTTGCGCATTTAATATAATGACATGCTATTTTCATCTTCCTCTATTTTTGGAGCCTCTCATCGCCTACTTTTAGATTTGTCATTGAGTCTAATACGTCCACTGGCTCATGTACCCATATAAACTTATCTTCATTTTTTGTTTCTTCGGAGTTTGATTCTATTACTATCATGATTGATTCATCTTCGTTGCTAAGTTTGTCTTCCTTTCTAGTAACTTTCCCTATTTTAATAATACCATTGTTTCTAACACCTCTTTGATGGATTCATCTATCCAATGCTCGTCTTTCTGTGTTGTCTATTTAGGTAGTAATTACACAAGATAGAAAGATGATCACTAGGTAGATGAATCCATCATAGAGGTGCTAGAAAAAATGGTAAAATTAAAAGAGGGGAACAGACAAGAAAGGAAGACGAAATTCACTGGGAAGATGAACCAATCTAGAAAATATTAGAATTACACTTTTAAGAGACAAGAAAAGAAGACACGCTTCACTGGGTTGACGAATCAATCATGACTTATTAGACATAATGGTAAAATTGAAAGAGGATTATGTGATGCCTTCAACTAATGAGGAAGATGATAGTAACATGTCATGATAATAAAATTCCCACCTAAAAGATTTGGTGAGTTGTGCTTAGATCCATACAAGATATGTGCAAGTATTAAAAAAAGTTAATGTAGTTATATTTTGTTTGTTTTAGACTTTTGTGTTTGTTTCATGTAAAACATTTCAAGTTAGTGTCCCCTTAAAGTTCTTATACATCAAAGTAAGGATGAATTTGTAAGTGTTTTAGAGAAATACTCTTTAAAAGATCAGGGGGTTCATTTTCTTCAACTTTTGACTAAGGCAAAGTCGAGATGTTGGTTGGTTAGTCATCAATTTAAGTTCATCTATTGTTACTTGAGAGTATGGTACACCCAACAAATGGAATAGTTTCAACTTGCATCCTATAACACTCATTTATTTGTACTCCCCATAATAGTTATATTTACATCTCCACTATTGTTATGAAATTGTAGGGAAAGCTTCCCGCCATTGAAAAAAGGTAAAATATTCCAATTTAGGGTTCTCACAACACACTGTCCATCATTTCTGCTTCTGAGTTATAAGAGGCTTCAGAACACAGGGTTGTCCCTTCGTTGTCGTCTGTCGTTGCTTCTCGTCATCAATCCCTCTTTTCTAATGGTCTGCCATGCAATTGGTCTCTTTTTGTTGGTCTAATACTATCGGTCCCACTTTCAATCAGTGGCTTTACACTGCTGCATTGTGCCTTGTAGCTACATGTCAACTGGGTCATAGGATCGTTGCTCATCGTCTAGCTTCTGTTTAATGCTATTTTACGAATTGAACATCCATTCTCTATTTAAATATCTATCTCGCTCTATTAAAGATTTTGTTTTTTGTTTTCCTCCTTAAATCCTAGACTCTTGGTGAATATTGCTCACTCAATGCTTTCCTTGGGCCTCTTTTTGTTAATGTTTATCCTTTCAAGGAAACCACAACTACATTTTTGTTAATTGGAAAATCAAGAAAATAATTTAGCTAATTACCTTATTTGGATGATATCCCTTCGGTATTTATTATTTTGATAGTTGAAGATTTGGAAGCATCCTATTCAAGCAAGAGAGCTTGGTAACTAATTTGCTTGATGGAGAGACAAGTGAAGGAGGTACCAATCCTAACAGTCATGACCGTATTTAGTTACTATCAGTAGAGACATAATAGTGTGAAGAGATGTATAATATAATGTGCAAAACCTAGATAAAAAGGTTATTTCACTACTTTTTTATTGTTGTGATCTAACCTGACGAGGATGTAGGACGAACAGAGTGGTCTTCTTGATCAGCAGAGAGCAGTATGAATGTCTTCTGGGCCTGAGCTCCGGCGACGGTGGTGTACACCTGCAAGGACTCTGATGCTCAAGTCAGTGAGTGTATTAGGGTTTAGGTATCTGATAGAATACTTACGTACCTTGCATGGTGCATTAATGTTATTATTTATAGAGGAAAGTATTGACCTAAATGCGGTGTCTATTGGGTCTGGATCTGTTGCCTGAGCCCAAATCATATTACCTGGGCCTTGATCATATTTCGCGCAAAACTTACCGGGATGCATCCAGGATATTTGGCGGTTGTTTGACCCGGCATATGTGCATACACCCGGGATACCGTTATTCTGGTCCACAACAGTTGCCCCCCAAATCGTCAAGTTTCTCATGAGAGAAATTGACGAGTTTATTTGTCATGGCAGGTATGTTTCAAATGATGATTCTGGCAGAATGTTACGAGATAACGATTGGTTTTCTTTTGGGCGTGTGTGTTCCACGCGCTCAACTTTGGGTACTATGCGCGATGATTAGCGTGGTCTTGGGCCCATGTTCATTAAGGTGATGTGATAGTTTTTACTTTATTTCTTTTCACCCGTTACTTTTTTACCTCTTTCTTCTTTTCAAGTTTTCACTTCTCTCTGTTCGCGCTTCAGCCTGTTTATCATGCTTTGAGAAAAGTTCCGTGACTTTCCTTCTTCTTCTTCATGCCTGCTTTGCAAGAGTCCATTTTCCAGCAACATCTTCACTTCTAAGTATCATGTATTTCTTCTATTCTCCATCGATTTGTGCTTTTGTATGGTTCTTTCCCTGATTATTGGTTGTTCTGTTGCATCTTACCCCATTCTTAAAATGGCCGATAATGTTATCGTGTTGACAAGTGGTTCTTCCTCGGAGTCAAATGATACTGAACTTCTTGAGAGTTTTGCGAGGACACTCCCAAAATATAAGCCCTCTCATGAGCCAAATCCTAGTCCAGGTACGCCCTCCATAGCCAACCCTCATTATTGTGAATCTGCCGATCTTTGGTTCTATCCTCTGTATTCACGGCGGGTGGAGAGTGGTGAGTTGGTTACCTAAAATGTGAGTAGATCTTTTGACACTCTAAACCCTGAACCTTCGGCTCTTCTTCTTGCTTCAGCCCATCTTCTTATGGAATGTAGTTCTGATAGTCCTGTTTCTGTCGAACAAGATTCTGATCGTCGTGCTCCTGTCAACCTTCCTCTAGTGGTGGAGAAAACTAAGTCTTCCCATCCTGGCAATCCTTTGGAAGATAGGGAGTCCATACCGTCATCTATGACACATTCCTTAGATTTTGAGTCTGACCTTGCGTATTCTCCCTCTTCTTGTTCTCATTCCTCCCCGGATCTGACCCTGCTTTATCTTGTCATGTAGATATGGAACCTGCTAAAGGCGAGATTCCTATCCAAGTAGTTTCTGGTGCTCCGGGATCTTCTGCAATATTTGGTGAACCTAGTACCTCTCAGCCTCATCTTGAATGTCCTCCTGACTTCCTGGAGCTGAAGAATATTTGGGGTTTTTGTGGGCTCCCTTTGATTTCATCTGGGAAGCCCGACTTAAGAAGGTGGAGAAGCGTTGGAGGAAGTGCTTCCACAACGGGCCTAACACTCCTGAGACCGACACTACGGCTGATCCTTCTTGTAATCACAAGTTGGTCATCTCGGCTAACAACGAAGGGATCTATACGCCGGCATCTGAAGGCAAAGGTTCCTATATTATGATGCTGGAGTCCTTATGGCATTAGCTTAAGATTAGGTTCCCTTTTTCAGACCTTCAGATTGAGGTTTTGCATAACCTTCATCTCGCTCCCACTCAACTTCATCCCAATGGTTGGGGGTTTTTGCAGACTTTTGAAGTATTTTGTTGGGCTAACGGGTGGAAGTGTTTGTCGGCCTTGTTTTTGTATATTTTTGGTCCTTACCGGGGTTCGAATAAGAGTTGGGTATCTCTACACCATCGCTCCGGGATACCCCAGTTGTTCACTCCCTATGAGGATTCTTTCAAAGCTCACAGGGACTTGTTTGTCAAAGTCGTTCCCTGGACCAATGATTGCACCCCTTTCTGGATGGGGGAAAATAAGCAACCTTTGTTTCCGCTCTACTGGACGGAAGAGCACTATAGGAGATCTTTGTCCTTGAAGGAGTTGGAAATCGGCTTTCTTGAAGAAGACGATCAACAGACCTTTAAGAACCTATGTGCCTTTGTGTAGCAGGGAGGGATACCCATTCATTGTAAAGATGTCTTGGGGGTATCTCGTCGCGATCAGGCGGCATGCCTATGTAGGAAATTGTCTTTATTGCATGATGTCGTCCTTTTCTATTGTTGATTATTTTGCCTCAACTAACAAGTGTATTCTTTCTTTTGCAGCTAAGATCATGGCAAATTATGCCAATCGCTCTTCGAAACATGATGTCAAAGGAAAAGGAAAGGTTGGTGCCTCAAGTCTGCCTCCTGCTCCCATTCCTATTCCTGCTTCTATCCCGGTTACTTCCACTGGGATTGGTATCTCAGCTGTGGCTCCTCCTGTGCCTGCAGCTTCTTCTGGAGGAGTTCCCCCTTTTGGGAAGTCAGTGCCTCCATCTTCCGGGACTGAGGTGGCTCCTGTGCCGCCAAAACGTCGTCGTATAACTAAGCCCGGTATGCTTTTATTTTTGGGTTTTTCAATCATGTAAGAGTCCTTTGTTACCTTCTTATCTAATTGGTTCGATTTGTAGGTGACCAACCTGGAGGTGCCCTAGGGGCTTCCGCAAGGATGAACCCGGTGCTAATGGCACCCTTTTCTACTCCTTCTTCTGCCTGGGAAGGCTTCCAATCTCCACTGATAAAGTTCCAACATGGGGACTTTTTCACGAAGGGTGGAGCTGCTGCTGTGAAAGTATGTGTTACTTGTCATCTTTATATTTTAGGTTGGTTAATCTCGGTAACTTCGTCTTTAATCCCTCTACTCCGTCTCTATCTTTGTAGGAGCAAGCCAAATCCCTTATGGGCTGGATGACCATGATCATGGCTACGCTTCAACACCTCCATGACCAGGCAGAAGATATGGGTCAGGCTGCTTCTCTGAAGGCCCAGTTGCGGGATCTTCGGGATGACATGGACCTGAAGGAGGCCTTGATCAGGAGTGCCAAGGAGTCGGAGTCCCATGCTGAAAAGGATCTCGCCTCCTTGAAGGAGAAGCTCTTTCGTGCTGAGGAGGAGCTATCTAAGGAGAAGGAGAAGGCTGCTGGCTTAGATGCCGAGAACATGAAGCTGAAGGGTGAGGTTTCTCACTTGAAAGCTAAAGCATATGAAGACAGTTCTACTCTCAACCTTCTTCATTCTGTGCTCCAAGAATCAGCTTCAAAGCTTCAAGAGACTCAAGTCGAGCTTCGGGGTACTCAAGAGAAGCTGGAGGAAGCCTATCAGGACATGGACACCACGGTGGATGATACCTACCGGGACTGTGTGAAGACCCTCCAGTTTCTGAATCCCGGGGTTGAGTTGAACATGTGTGGTCTTTGCAAATTCTACGGCGTGAAGGATGGGATGTTCCTGGATTTTCATGATCCTCATAATCTTGTGCCTTTCAATCCCGCCGATCCAAGAGTTGAGCCGTTCGATTGCAGTACTCCTCCTCTCATTGATCCAATTCAGGAACCTGAAGGTGCAAATGCTGGAGGAGCTGAATGATTGCTATTTAATATTTGTTTTTCTTTATTCTACTTTGGTTTTTGTAAACCCTTAGTAAAAAATTTATGTTGAGTGTAACCTTTGTCATCTCGATGTCTCGGGTTGATATTTTATGTATAGTTTCTATTTACTTCCCCTTTCTGTTCTGGGCTTCATCTGCTTTATTTATTGTATTTCTTCATGTCACTGAGGCTTGACCCCCAAAGGTGCCTCTTGTTATCCCGTTGATACGGAATTTTTTCATATCGTTTTAATTGTTAGGGTACATCCATGATGGCACCCTTTTAACTCCTCGATAGGAGGGAAAGTAGTTTGTACATTCTCTAAATTTTGGTTGAAGTGTAACCTTGACGGTACTTCATTTTTCTTTCGGCCAGGGTTAGCTCGTGGAGGGCCCCTTTTGAGTGTGTAGCTGAGGTTTACCCAAGATGGTATCTCGTCTCATTTTTGGCCTTTCGTGTATGTCGGCATCATCTTTGGCGACATATCTATCTCGGAGTAGTTGTACTTATTATGTATTCTTTTGATCTGTTTGCTATTAAGGATTGGACTAGCTTGTTCGTGCAAGAGTGAATAAAAATATTGCTTTATTGATAACATGAAGCAAATAAAAAAATGGGGGCCTCGTTAAAACCTCTAGCAGTAAAACCCTCCTTAGGAATAAAACCTGCTACAGGAAAAAGAGTCCCCCTTTATTACAAAGAATGTAAATTACATAACTTAACTATAGTACCGCCTTAAATCTGCGACATCAAGCGTTTTTGGAATCTCTTTGCCTTTGAGAGTCTCCAAATGGTGTGCTCCATTGGCTACAACAGTCTTGACCCAGAAATGGGCCTTCCCAATTTGCTCGGAGCTTCTCATCTTTGGCGTTCCGGTTTCCAATGCTAGCTCTTCTTAGGACCAAGTCGCCAGGTTGGAAACTTCTCGAGACTACCCTCAAGTTGTATCTCTGAGCAACTTGTTGCTTCTGGGATAGCTCTTTGATTCTGGAAGCTTCTTGGATTTCTTCCACCATGTCGGAATCTTCTCTGAGTAGCTGCTCGTTTTCTTGTGTGGGATACATGATCCTCCAGGATGGATGTCCGATTTCTACCGGGATTACAGCATCTGAACCGTAGACCATTCGGAATGGAGTTTCTCCAGTAGTGCTATGGGGAGTAGTTTTGTACATCCAAAGTACTTGGTAAAGATCTTCTACCCTGTTGGTTCCAGCTTTCTCAAGTCTTTTCTTCAAGCCATTAAGTATGACTTTTTTGGCAGATTCTGGCTTCCTGTTAGACTGTGCGTGCTCCACACTGGCAAAATACTGCTTAATGCGGAGTCCTGCTTGCATTTCTCGGAAATCTTTGTCAGTAAATTGGGTCCCATTTTCACAGATCACTTCTGCCGGGATACCGAATCGACATATTATTTGCCGGAATACAAAATTCTGAGCTTTCACTGACGCTAAGCTAGCTAATGGTTCCAATTCAATCCATTTAGTGTAATAATCAACAGCAACAATAAGATGTTTGAACTGACCTGTGGTTGGTGTGAAGGGTCTTAGTAGGTCCAAGTCCCAAGTGTGGAAAGGCCAAGGGGTGGAGATGCTGTGCAAGTCCTCTGCTGGAATGTGGGATAGTGGACTATGCTCTTGGCACTTTTGACATTTCTTCATGTGCTCAGCTACGTCTTTGTTCATGGTTGGCTAGAAGTACCCTGCTCGCAAGGATTTCCTTGCCAAAGATTTTCCACCAATGTGGTGACCGCAACTTCTTTTGGGTACTTCAGTGAGGACATACCAAATCTCGGATGGTCCAATGCATTTAAGCAGAGGAGTTGACAGTCCCTTTCTGAACAACTGTCCTTCTATCACGGTGTACCAGGATGCCTTTTGTACCAATCGCTTTGCTTCCCGGGTATCTTCCAGGATGGAGCCTTTGGTGATATATTCTACTATTGGGGTCCTCCAATCTTCATTTTCGACCTGTAAAATAGCACAAGGAAAAGGGAAAACTTCTTCTGCCACTGATTTCAAGGTTGAGGATGACTTGGTGCTGGCTAACTTTGAGAGCAGATCTGCACGACTATTTTCTTCTCTAGGAATGTGCTTGATCTCGAACTTAGAAAGAACGAGTAGACTTTCCTTAACTTTAGCCAAGTACCTTTGTAACAATGGTTCTCTTTCTTGGTATTCTCCTTTTATCTGGGATACCACTAGCTGAGAATCTGAACATAAAGTGATCGCGGTAGCTCCTAGCTCCTTTGCCACGCGTATCCCGACTAAACAGACTTCATATTCTGATTGGTTATTGGATGTTGGGAATTCAAACTTCAGAGAATATTCCACGGTTACCCTCTCATCATTCTCGATCAGTATGCCGGCGCCATCTCCCTTTAGGTTTGAGGAACCATCAACATAAATGGTCTAGGATCCTCTTGGCTCTTCCCTGGGATGTGTCGTACTGTGATAGTTCTACCGCCCAGGTCATCATTCTTCCCGCCAAGTCAGGTTTATGTAAGATTTGTCTAATGGGTTGATTAGTTCTTACCGTGATGGGATGACATTGGAAGTATGGTCTTAGCCGCCGAGATGCCAATAGCAAAGTATAGGCGACTTTCTCCAGTCGCTGGTAATTCAACTCTGATCCCTGTAATGCTTTAGAGACAAAGTATATCGGGCTCTGGTTCCGGGATTCCTCCTTTACTAAAGCCGCATTGATTGCTTTATTTGTGACGGGATAGGACGGGTGGAGCTGACAGAATTTTCTTCAGCTCCTGGAAAGCTTCTTCACATTCTGCATCCCATTGAAACTCTTCCTTGCGCCGTAAGGTCCTGAAAAATGGTAGGCATTTCCTAGCTGAAGCTGGGAGGAATCTCGTCAAGGTAGTAATCCTTCCAGTCAGCTGTTGAACCTCTTTGATGGTCCTGGGGCTCTGCATATTCAACACGGCACTACACTTGTCGGGGTTGACCTCAATCCCCCGACTAGTTAGCATGAAGGCCAAGAACTTTCCGGCTTCGACCCCAAAGGTACATTTATTGGGATTTAACCTTAAATCATACATGCGTAGTTGTTGGAATGTTTTATGCAGATCAACCACCAGGTCTTTGTCTTCTGGAGTCTTTACTATCATATCGTCAATATACATTTCAAGGATCTTGCCAATTGGTTCTTTGAAAACCTGGCTCATCATCTGCTGGTACGTTGCTCCAGCGTTCTTTAAACCGAACGACATCATCGTGTAACAGTAAACACCCATGTCGGTTATGAATGCCGTTTTCTCTTGATCTTCAGAGTGCATTGGGATCTGGTTGTAGCAAGAGTAGGAATCCATGAAGGACAGATACTTGTAACCTGTAGAGTTATCAACAAGTTTATCGATACAAGGCAAAGGGAATGGATCCTTGGGGCATGCTTTGTTCAGATCTGTGTAATCTGTGCACATCCTCCACTTCCCGTTAGCCTTTTTTACCATTACCACATTGGAAAGCCAATCTGCATATCGTATTTCTCAGATGAAACCAGCATCCAATAACTCTTTCACCTGTTTTTCTATGGCTGTCGTTCTCAGGACCCATCTTTCTTTTCTTTTGGGCTACCGGGATACATCCCGATTTTAGAGAAAGGCGATGCCACACAAATACTAGGTCTACACCGGGCATGTCGGAAGAAACCCAAGCAAACAGGTCTTTATTCATCTTCAGTAGTTCGATGAGTCGTTCTTTGATCATAGGGGGCAGGTTTGCCCTATCTTGACAGTCTCATCCTCCTTAAGTCCTATTTAGACGAAGATCTGGTCTCCTTCTGGTTGAGGTCGTTGATACTCAAAATCTGCTGTGGGATCTACGTTAGTCATCATGACCCCTGCATCACGTATCAAATCACGTCTTTCCGTCTTCTGCTTTCCTTTCTCCTCTACCTTCACTAGCGGGATAGATGGTGCTTTTGTGATTTTGAGGCTCTCTTGATAGCATTTTCTTGCGTCACTGTTTTTTCCATTGATAGTTACCACTGACCTATCCTCCTTGGGAAACTTCATGGCTAAATGGATGGTGGAGACTATGGCGCCAAGGCTATCCAGAGTTGGTCGCCTAATGATTGCATTGTAAGCTGAAGGGCAATCCACCACTATAAACCTGGCCGGGATTGTTTTGGCACTTGGCTTTTTGCCGAAACTCACTTTGAGGTCAACATACCCTTTGGGGATGATTGTGTCTCTAGTGAAGCCAATTAAACTGCCCTTGTGAGGGATTAAATCCTTGGACCCAAGTCCCATTTTATCAAAGAGGCTCCAAAACATAATGTCTGCTGAACTTCCTTGATCAATAAAGATTCGATGGACTTCGAAACCATTCAGATTGGCTGCTATGACCAATGGTTCATTATCCCAGACGCGCTCTTCTGGGAAATCTGCGTCTGAGAAAGATAGGACTGGGTTAGCTATAGAAGTTACCTGGGAACAAGATTCCCATGCATCTCGGGTCCTCTTCTTATCTTCGAGACCCTTCAAGCTGGCTCCTTCAAGCTGGCTCCTCCAGCTATGACTTGGATTACTCCCCTAGGAGGGGACTCTTGAGTCCGGGGGGATGGGCTTCGTCGGCGATCTCGTCGTTCTAGAGAGGCACGAGCGTAATTCCTCAACCTACCTTGTCGGATCAACTTTTCGATTGCATCTCGGAGTTGGATGCATTTGTTAGTAGAATGCCCACGATCTCAGTGGTATTCACAGTACTTATTCTTGTGCTTCCCGACCGTCTTCAACGGTGGCGGTCGTTCTCTCAACTCAAAATGCATCACTTCTTTCAACACTGAAGCTGGCAGGACTGTCAGCGGAGTATAGTTATTAAAGAGACCTTTGCACTTCTTGGGAGACCTATCCCGGGGCTTGTCATCCTTACCCCAAGATTGGTTTGGAGGAGTAGTTTTTGCTTTGTCCTCCTTCTTGTCAGCCTGGGCCTTCTCCCATTCTTCTATTCTGATCCATTTTTCAGCTCTGACCTTTAAATAATCCATGGAGGTAGGCTTATCTCCTGCCAGTTGTTTGGCAAAAGCTCCTGGTTTCAATCCTCTCACAAAGAAATATAACACCAGGTTAGGCTCAACATTCCTAACTTCTAATACTTTGTTATTAAAGCGTGTTATGTAATCTCGTAGAGATTCATCTTTTCCCTGTTTAACATTTTCTAAATGGAATTAAGATTTAAATTTCCATTTACTACTGGTAAAGTAAAGAATGAACTTATCTTTGAGAGCTTTCCAGTTACTGATGGATTGGGGTGGAAGGTCTAAAAACCAACGGCTTGTAGCCTCGGATAGCGTGAGGGGGAAAGCGCGGCATACAATGGCCTCATTGACCCCTTGAAAGTACATGGCTTTTTCGAAGGTGCTGGCATGCAAGGTGGGATCCTTGGTCCCGTCATACTCCTTTAATTTCTTCGCAAACTGGAATCCATGAGGTAGAGCATGTGACATGATCCAGGGTGTGAAAGGATTGTCAATATACCCGAAATCTGGGATATTCTCTGCCATGTGCTCTAGGTTGGCGGCAGGTTGTCCGGCTTGCTGGCCCCCAGGAGGGACAGGTGGCAGGTTGGCCCCCTCCACCCAGGACTGGTGTGGGGCCCCTTCATGTCGTCGGCTCGCCCGTATCTCTAACTGCCTTTCTTGATTTTTAGGCTCGTCATCCTTATCCGCTTCAAGTGCGGATTTCCGTTGCTGCTTTTCCGCATTGTTATGATCTTTTTCCGCATCCTCAGGGTTCGCCTGAGTATGCTTCTCAGCTCTTTCCTCCTCTGGATCATCCTCAACAATGACTTTCTTCTTGCCTTTTTTCTGTTGTTTTTTGAGGTCTGCAATTTCATTGGCTTGTGCCTGCACTAACTGTTGTAGTTTACAGAATTTTGTTTCAATATCAAAGTGCTGGGATGCCCTTGCTTGGTTTGATGCACCAGCCTGTTGTCCTGCTCCTTGGTTCTGAACACTTGGATCGTTGTAATCCCTATTTCTGGTAGAGCCAACCATGGTTGACCGTGGATGGAAACAAGACTTTTGTTGCGTTCCCCACAGACGGTCTTCTTGATCAGCAGGGAGCAGTATGAATGTCTTCTGGGCCTGAGCTCCGGCGGCGGTGGTGTACACCTGCAAGGACTCCAATGCTCAAGTTAGTGAGTATATTAGGGTTTATGTATCTGATAGAATACTTACGTACCTTGCATGGTGCATTAATGTTATTATTTATAGAGGAAAGTATTGACCTAAATGTGGTCTTTATTGGGCTTGGATCTATTGCCTGAGCCCAAATCATATTACCTGGGCCTTGATCATAGGCCGCGCCAAACTTACCTGGATGCATCCGGGATAGTTGGTGGTTGTTTGGCCCGGCATGTATGCGTACACCCGAGATACCGTTATTCTGGTCCACAACATCTATATTGTTTGTTGTTGTTTTACTATGCCAGTTAGCTTTCTTATGCATTAGTTTTCTCTAGTATATTAAAGCATGCGAATTCCTTGTGTTATATTGCAAATTGCAAAGGTTGGTGTGGTCTTGTTTGTTTTTGTTTCTACCGTAGCTAGGTCCCCTCTTTTAATGGTTGACCTAATGGAGTACTTCTTGTACTCTACCACTTTCTTCAATAAATTTTTTCTTATAAAAAAAGGATCCAGTAGAACTTTTTTTTTTACTTCAAAGAAATATATGAGTAATACTACGAAGGAAATGAAAGATAGATAGATAGGATAGATGAGTATTAATGTGCTCCGAAGAAATATATAGTAAATAACCCTAGTAATGTGTTTAAACAATATAATGCACAATCTTTTTGTTTTCTTTATGTATTATAAGCTAAAGGGACTTGATCAAATTCAGGGTGTTTGTCAACCTTACATAAAAGAGAAAAAACTTATGCACTTCAATATATTAATGAGCGAAACTCAAGCTTTACAAGCTTCATAGTATGAGGTTGGTAGTAGCTCGTCTAAATGTTATATATGTATAAAAATAATTCTAAGTTAATATATAATATTGACAATAATATTGTTTTGTTGATAGATAAAATTTCAAGGAAATTCTTTTACGAATAAAGAGATGTTCGAGATTTTTTCATTGCATTTTAATTATGTTTAATAGATGTGTCACTTTCTCTTGAAAGTTAAAACTACTTTTGAAGTTTCCTTCCAATATACTATATTCGTTCCTATTTAATTATAAGGAGAGCAAAAATCACACATATTAAGGAGTGTAATAAATGTTATGGTTTTTCTCAAAGTAAATTTTGAACTCTAGATAATATCTTCTATCTCTAGTTATTTGATTGGTTAGATTGAGGTATTGATTAACATCCAATTAAACATACACTATGCCGGAACAAAGCTAATTAAACGCTACTTATCCCAGCGGTTCCATTCTAACCGCTTGCAAACACTGATATTTGTAATTTTTTTTTAAAAAAAAAGCTTACACCAGCTGTTCTTTGTATAACCGCTAGCATAGGTTATGGATTTTTTATTTTTTTAAAAACAACAAAGCCAATACCAGCGGTTCCTTGTATAACAGCTGGCATAGGTTTTGTATTTTTTTTATTTTTATTTCGGAAGGTCTACACCAGCGGTTCCTTGTATCACAGCTGGCGTAGATGGTTGGCTTCTTTATTTGGAAGGCTTACGCCAGCCGTTTTTAGCATAACCGTTGGCATTGGGTCATTATATTGAAAAAGGAAAAAATGCAAACACATGCATAAGCTAGGTTACGTCGCCGCTCTCATCTTCTAGTTCTCCCAAAACTTCAACTCGTGACAAGCACCAAGCTTCATCTCGCCGTTCCTTTTCGCAACCACCACTCCTTCTAGCACTTCCCTTGTCGCGGCCGCCACACCCTAGGCCTCTTCCTCTCTGTTTCACGGTCACCACCACTCCCTAGGCCTCTTCCTCGCTGAAAAATTGAAATGCTCGCTGAAAAATTTCACCGATTCATTATTGATTGTGAAATGAAGCAGTCCTCTGCCACTCAGCGCTCAGGTATCTCATCTTGTTTTCAATTTTTCATTTCGAACAATTACAAGAAAAAGAATTGGAAATTCGTTGTTGTTTGACTTGCATCGCTTAGTTAATATATTTCATAGTTGTTGGATGATTTCTTTACTTTATTTGTTATTTATTATTGTTTATATTTGGAGTATCATCAGATAATGTACTGGAGCAAGTGAACGAGATCTCCGACTCCATGGATGAGAACAGTATGTCGAACGGAATCCATGAAATTTCTCCGATTCATGGCCACACACTCCCAATACTGAAGATCCTAGGCCTGAATACCAAGATTCATTGCCTGAGTACCAAAATTCATGTGAATCTTAATTGCTAGTTTGAAACATGATTCCCTTACGTTTCCTTTAAAGTTCTGGATTCTAAGGTTCTGCAATCTCACATGCTTTTATGGAACATGCATCATGATTTAAAGAAGCATCATATAGCCCTAGCTGATCATGTGAAGGGTAATATCAGAGTTTTCTGCAGATGCAGACCATCATATGAGAGTGAAATTGCAAATGGATCCGCATCTGTTTTCAATTTTGAGTCTCCTTCTGATAATGACCTTCAATTCATTTGCTCTGACTCTTCCAAGAAGCAATTTAAATTTGATTACGTATTTAGGCCTCAAGATAATCAGGGTATTAGACTAGTTTTAAGTTTACAACTCTTGATGGTGTTCATTGTTCAATGAAGCTTTTTTTTTTCATTATTTTTCTTTTTGGGAAATGGTAAAACTTGAGTAAATTACTTTTATCATGTAGACTCTGTTTTTTGACAAACGAAACCAATTGCTACATCAGTATTGGATGGATTTAATGTCTGCATCTTTGCCTATGAACAATGTGAACCTTTCTGTTTTATTAGCTTTGTATTTCCTTGTTTATTTAATGATTCCCTTTTACTGTCCTTCAGGTCTTTGTCTTATTTCCTTGATCCTGACAAGTTTAGAAGCAAGGAATATTTTGTCAAAAACTATAAGAACTTGAGTTCTTTCAATGAAAATGAGGTAGGATTTGTCATCAATACTTCTTCCCTTGTTACTTGGTGTTGCTCTGTCTTGACTTTTGCCTTCCAGTGTAATTTAATGCATATACATATTTTTTTATGTCAGCTTGCAATCATATGAAATTTATTGTACATTTCTTAGTTCTGACCGAGTTTACTATCTGATTTTGAGTTTAATTGAAGTATTAGCTAAGTTCTTGACTCGCGCATATAAAGCTTAGGATTGTTTTGTTTAAAACTCTAAATCCTAAACTTGACATATATTTAACTCTTTTGTAGCTTATTTTTTAAGTTCTCTTTATGAAATCCCTTTTCAAAGTATTCTTCCGTTCATTATGGCATTCATTTGATCCATGTGACTCACTTCATTATCGCATTCACTTTATCCATATATTCAGGTTAGTAATAATATATATCACTTGCGCTGTTGCTTCAGATTGCATTTGAGCCTGTGTTAATATCTTATTATTTCTGATTATAACTCATATAGTAGTGTTTTTGATTTGATGATGAAACTTCAAGATTTTCTATCTTAAGTTTGGAAAATAATTTTGGTGTGAAACTAGTTGATATTAAAAGGTAATATGATGTCTTTAATTGGTCAAGGAGAATCATCAATTCATGTCTCAGTCCAGGTAGAGTGATTTCACTTATATTAGTTATATATTTTATTATCATATTCTTATTTATAGAATTATTTACTTATTGTATGTTTCTCATGTTTATTTGATTGTTTGACATTGACGTTTCTATGTTTCAGGCCATGCAATTAATAATTAATGACAAAAGGTACGGTGCCTTAAGAACACTTATAACTTATGTATTGTGTATAGAACGTTATTAGTAACAATAGCATGTTCTTTGGATTTTGTCTCAATGCAGCCCAGATTTCAATCCCAGATACGTTTTTCAATCTTAGATTTAGTTTTTGTGATTTTTGAAAGAGGGCAAGCACTAAATGGTTCCAATGGCTTAAAATACCCACACGATAGAAATAGTTGGTTTGTTACTCTTCTATGGCTTAATACTCTTGTATGTAAAATAGTTGTTTTATTACATGTTCTACTTTTCAGCATATAACTTATACTAATTTAATTTTTTGTTTACTTATCATTGGGTGTTTGTGGTATGATTCTTGCATTAGATGCGAGAGGTCGCGAGTTCGATTCTCGCAACCCCCTTTTTATGTAGTAGAAATTAATAAAATAAAAAAGATAAAGAACTGAGGGTTGCATCAACGCCAGCAATTCTGTGTCAACCGCTGGCATAGGCTATGTGAGCCAAAAAAAAGACCAACGGCAGCACTTCCGTGTCAACCGCTGGCAAAGGCTTCGAATCTATGCCAGCGCATCAAATGGCAGCGCTGGCATAGCTATTTTCTGGCATAGTGATAGGGTTAGAATTTATTAAAATATTGTTATTGTTACATCGAAAATATAGGTGGAAAGATTAGTAGGATGAAATCTTTTCTCTCTCTCTCAAATAGATAAAAAGGAATAGAGGGATTATTAGATTATGAAACCATAACAATTTAAAATTGTTAAAATTATAATATTAAAATACCAACCTTAATAGAGAATGCAAGCTACGCAACACTCATTTTTCACACACAAATTAAATCCTAATACACTTATTGACTTGGGCGTCGGAGTCTTTACCGGTACAACCCCCACCATCGTGGACTCTGGTTAGATGCGCAAGGATCATCTTCCTCTCCTGGTGCGTTTCCTATTGTGTTTATAATATATCCCTATCACGTCAGATCACGACTATAATGTGGTCTATCGAGAATCTATAATTAAGTTTTCCATCCCTAACACCATGGTGAATAACAGGAGGAAAACGTATGATGTAGATAACGGCCAGAGTGTGCAGAATCAGGGGAAGGAGAGCCCCACAACAACATTAGAAGAAACATGACCAATGCGGGTGGCACGACAACCTTCAACATTGAGGAGGAGTTTCGCAGGTTGCAAGGGTTACGGGAAGAGCAAGCCTCTGAGCTGGCTTTGCTAAGGAAGGAGTGAGAAGAGCGTTTGAAGGAAAAGGAGGTATAGCAGTGCCAAAAATCCAATACCAAAGTAACCTTTTCCACTTAATTCTTTTATTTATAGTAATAGATTAAATAATAATCAATATTTAAATATAATAATCAGTTTAATTTGCATTATCATATTAATAATAGATCACTAATTATTTCTTATAATTTATTAATTAATTAAATAAAAAATTTATTACATAAACATAATAATTATAAATAGAATTTAATAAATTATTAGATATTATAATTATTAAATTTTATATTTTTGATATTAATGTATTTTTGAAAAAATAAATTACTTATTTTGCACTCAACTTTTTCCTATAATAAGCATTTAAGTAATTTTTTGTTCATATAAAATCAGGGGTTTTTACTTATTATATTTATCTCCTCTCCCGTTTTTTTCCTCAATCAAATAAAAGAAGAAAATTACCTTATTTTTCTTTTTTTTAACTTATACAAAATAATAGGGTATCTAATCTCTAGTTTTTCTAGAGGCAAATGTGCATCCACAAGGGTCCAAACTGATGAACTGCTACTCAATTCAGTACTCTATTTAACCTCGAGTTTAAGTCAATCTCTGTATTCCTTTATTTTTATTTTTATTTTCTATCTCTTTCTAACAAGTTCCTATTCTATACCAAATGAAATGGATGGTGGAAATATTTTTTTTTAGTTGAGATCCACCTAAAAGCTATTTCGTGTTCACTATATATTTACATCTCAAAAATATTTATTTTTTAAATATGTTATATATATTGACAGCATCTAACACCATAAACTAATTATTAAAAAATATTTTATACGTTTATATGAGAATAACTTAGCCTCATTCATCTGTTATTACTCCTTTTTAAATATTTTTTAATTTAAAATATACTTTTTAACCAAAGAAATAGTTTAACAAATGTAAATAATATTCTCATAATTAAAAATAAAAGTCATAGTATGAACATAACACAGATGCTAATATAATTTATTCATTTTAATAGGTGAGTAACAAGGGATATTCTTGTAGTATAGTCAAAGTCTAATATTCTCTTGAGATGATATTCAAAGAAAAAAAATAACAAATAGTTCTTTAAAGAGTTATTTGTCATAAACGTTTTCCCAAAAAGTTTTATGTCACCAAATTAGTCTCTTAATAATTTATTACACTACCAAATTAATCTCTTAATTAATATTTTGTTGTGTTGTTAGAAGTCCCAAATTATAAGATGTGTCTCTCAAAGATTTGAAACGTTACCAAATTAGATGCTCAAAACAATAAAACACTTTTAAAATAGGTCCTCAAGATATACAAATTGAATAGTTGAGCGATCAATTAAGTGACAAAAATCTTTTAAAGATCAAATTAGTGACCACCAAATTATAAAAATTCAAGTTGCTGTCATTTTGTTACCAAAGTGGGTACAAACATTTTTATAGATAAATAATATAATGTACAAGAGCCTTTTGATTTTCGTCTTCACTACAAACGAAATTGATTTTGAAGAACCGCCAGCAATGAAATTCGAAATAACTACAAGTGAAATTAATTATTTGTAGTGAAAAATCTAAACCAAACATTAACACTTTAACAATTTGACATAGAAAGAAGGAGTCAATACAAAGGCTTTCTGACAAGTGAAGAGAGAACACAGGTTCACAACCACATGGTTCTACACGTGTCCCACACTTTACAAATGACTAATGGCGACCGAGAAGATGACAGGATTTAAAACTGAGACTGTGGCCCTATACTAGCTCTAGTCATCAAACACAAGAAGATCAACACATAAAGGAAAAACACACACACCCAAGTTCCAGATGTCACTCCCCATCGGTCCTTTTTCTCCCAAAGTCACCACTCTTCATTTTTATTTTTTCCCACCAATGTTTTCTATTTCATTTTCATTTTTCCAAATTCAAACTCGCATTCAAACTTCAAACCATTCATATTAGAATAAAGTGATGAATAAATGCAGTCAAGAAGGAAATAAATTCTTTTATGATAGAATTAAATGCTTTTCAAAATTGAATTAAATTCATTAAAATTTGAAATAACTGGTTTTGACTTTGAAAACTTTGCAAAGAAGTATCTGGAACACCTCTTTGTCCTATTTAAGGCTTTTCTTTGCATTTTGAAATGCACAACTCACACTCTGTGGTTTCCTTTTCTCTTTCTAGTAGTTTCTCCCCCTTTTCCTTCCTGTTTCTCTTCTAGAATATCCTTTTCTCTTCACTCCCTCTCTTATTTGCTTTGTCACAGGCATCTTTCATAAGTTTGTATTCCTTCTCTCTTTCTTTTCTTTTGTTGATCATGTTAGATAATGATTTTTCTAGGCTACTTTTCTCGTTGTGAAGATATGCAGAGTAAGAGAAATGGCCATAATATATATATGATAGAAGGGAAGTTAAACAGTTAATTTGTTTGTGATTTAAAAGTTTTACTTATTGAGGTCTTTGCTTATGAATCACTAAAACAAAACATTCTTTTAGTTTTTTGTTAATTTGTCAACTTAATATTTTTTTAGTTGTCAATTTCTACGATTAGATTATAATTCATATATATGTGGTACTCTATTATGATAGAATCCAAGAATTCTTTTGCAATACAATGAATGTTTATAATATTATGAATTTATATTTTCATCTTAAATGTTGAGAACATCATGAAGTAAATTAAAATTTCTATATAAAATTTTATCCAATATCTTGTTGTCATGTCTTATTGGAGAAGCTGTTGGAGTATGTTCAAGAACATATTTCCACTTGAATTTATAGCGCATGATATTTGGTAGTTTGAAAAACTGAACTCTACATATGTGTTATTATCGCTAGGGATTTGCCATTGCGTTTATGGAAATGGAAAATCATTCCCAAGATTCTATAAAGGGCATTGGTTTAAAACAAATATCAACTTATACTTATTTTGATTTACATATAAGGATAGTAATTAATTAGAATGTTTTACACATACATAAGAACCTAGAAATTTAAAAAAAGCAAAAAATAAGTATGCTAACTTTTGGTGATACCTGCTAATGTGTTGGATACTGTTTTAGGTGAACCAAGCTCAACATGTCAATTTTTTTAGCTTGGGCATTTAATATAATGACATGCTATTTTCATCTTCCTCATTTTTTGGAGCCTCTCATCGCCTTCTTTTAGATTTGTCATTGTGTCTAATACGTCAACTGACTCATGTACCCAGAGAAACTTATCTTCATTTTTTGTTTCTTCGGAGTTTAATTTTATTATGTTCATGATTTATTCATCTCCCTAGCTAAGTTTGTCTTCCTTTCTTGTAACTTCCCCTATTTTAATATTACCATTGTTTCTAACACCTCTTTGACGGATTCATCTATTCAGTGCTCGTCTTTGTGTCTTGTCTATTTAGGTAGTAATTAGGCAAGATAGGAAGATGATCACTAGGTAGATGAATCCATCATAGAGGTTCTAGGAAAAATGATAAAATTAAAAGAGGGGAACAGACAAGAAAGGAAGACGAACTTCACTGGGAAGATGAACCAATCCTGAAAATATTAGAATTACACTTTTAAGAGACAAGTAAAGAAGACATGCTTCACTGGGTTGATGAATCAAACATGACTTATTAGACATAATGGTAAAATTGAAAGAGGATTATGTGATGCCTTCAAATAATGAGGAAGATGATAATAACATGTCATGATAATAAACTTCCCACCTAAAAGAGTTGGTGGGTTGTGCTTAGTTCCATACCCAAGATATCAGCAAGTATTAAGAAAATTTAATGTAGTTATATTTTGTTTGTTTTAAACTTTTTTGTTTGTTTCATGTAAAACCTTTCAAGTTAGTGTCCCCTTAGAGTTGTGATACATCAAAGTAAGGATGAATTTGTAAGTGTTTTAGAGAAATACTCTTTAGAAGATCAGGGGGATTCATTTTCTTCAACTTTTGACCAAGGGAAAGTCGAGCTGTTGGTGGGTTAGTCATCAATTAAAGTTCATCTATTGTTATTTGCAAGTATGGTACACCCATCAAATGGAATAGTTTCAACTTGCATCCTATAACACTCATTTATTTGTACTCCCCATAATAGTTATATTTACATCACCACTATTGTTATGAAATTGGAGGGAAAGCTTCCCGCCATTGAAGAAAGGGTAAAATATTCCAATTTAGGGTTCTCACAACACGCTGTCCATCATTTCTGCTTTGGAGTTATGAGAGACTTCATAACACAGTGTTGTCGCTTCGTTGTCGTATGTCGTTGGTTCTCGTCATCAGTCCCTCTTTTCTAATGGTCGTCGTCTGCCATACAATTAGTCTCTTTTTGTTCATCCAACACTACCGGTCCTACTTTCAATCAAATGCTTTACACTGGTGCATTGTGCCTTGTAGCTACATGTCAACTGGGTCATAGGATCGTTGCTCATCGTCTAGCTTCCGTTTAATGCTATTTTACGAATTGAACATCCATTCTCTATTTAAATATTTATCTCGCTCTATTAAAGATTTTCTTTTTTCTTTTCCTCCTTAAATCCTAGATTCTTGGTGAATATTGCTCACTCATTGCTTTCCTTGGGTCTCTTTTTGTTAATGTTTCTGATCCTTTCAAAGAAACCACAACTCCATTTTTGCTAATTGGAAAATCAAGAAATAATTTAGCTAATTATCTTATTTGGATATTTATTATTTTGATAGCTGAAGATTTAAAAGCATCCTATTCAAGCAAGAGAGCTTGGTCACTCATTTGCTTGATGGAGAGACAAGTGAAGGAGGTACCAATCCTAACAGTCATGACCATATATTAGTTACTATCAGTAGAGACATACTAGTGTGAAGAGATCTATAATATAATGTGCAAGACCTAGATAAAAAGGTTATTTCACTACTTTTCTATATTGTTGGTTGTTGTTTTACTATGCCAGTTAGCTTTCTTATGCATTAGTTTTCTCTAGTATATTAAAGCAAGCAAATTCTTGTGTTAGATTGCAAATTGCAAAAGTTGGTGTGGTCTTGTTTGTTTTTGTTTCTACTATAGCTAGCTCCCCTCTTTTAATGGTTGACCTAATGGATTACTTCTTATACTCTACCACTTTCTTCAATAAATTTTGTCTTATAAAAAAATATTAAAGTAGTACTTTTTTTTAATTCAAAGAAATATATGAGTAATACTACGAAGGAAATGAATGATAGATAGATAGATAGATAGATAGATAGATAGATAGGATAGATGAGTATTAATGTGCTCCGAAGAAATATATAGTAAATAACTCTAGTAATGTCTTTAAACAAGGCACAATGTTTTTGGTTTCTTTATGTATCTTCTAATATAAAGCCTAACAAGTTTAGGCGGGAATAGTTAGGAGAGGCAGTTAGTGACCATTATTTTTGCAGTTTATTTCATTCATTTCATACATTAATTTATTAATTTACTTTTAGTAAGAATTTAAAAGAAAAATCAGAAGGTGGAAACGTGGGGCAGTTAGGAGGGGCATTTAGGAGGGGCAGTCAGTTGCCATTATTTTTGCAGTTTATTTCATTCATTTCATACATTAATTTATTAATTTACTTTTATTAACAATTTAAAAGAAAAATTAGAAGGTGGAAACATGGGGTAGTTGGGATGGGCAATTAGTGGCCATTATTTTTGCAGTTTATTTCATTCATTTCATACAATAATTTATTAGAACTATTTTTGCAGTGCTCCTTCCTATTTCCATATCATTTCTCCAAAAAAATTACTACTCTATCTTCTCCCATTTTATGCACTTTTTTAGAACTAGCCAAAGATGACGACCCCAATCTCTAATCTTATAGACGTTAAACCTGGTAGGTTAAATGATATGTTAATTGAAAAAATTCATGATGCATCCGCATTAAAGAATTAAAACTATTATTATATAAAAAATAAAAAAAAATTCTTCTACACATTAAAACTATACTGGTAATAACTATCAGCGAATAAAAAAGTTACTATTAGATACCATAGTAATAAAGATATGAGAACACTCTCATTTGGTGGTACACTCGATGGAGGCTTGGGAGGGAGGTACTCATTAAAACATTAAAAAGTAAGTAGATTTGCGTGAAGTGAAAAATGACATGAGTGTCTTGTAGGTGAATTTGTGCTCATATGAAATAGTCACTTTTTTTTCTCTAACTTTTTACTGCAAATGTATTCCGCATATCGTGCGGGTGCGGTCACTAGTTATAAACAAAAGGGACTTGTTCAAATTCAGGCTGTTTGTCAACCTTACATAAAAGAGAAAAAACTTATGCACTTCAATATATTAATGAGCGAAACTCAAGCTTTACAAGCTTCACAATACGAGGTTGTTAGTAGCTCGTCTAAATATTATATATGTATAAAAATAATTCTAAGTTAATATATAATATTGACAATAATATACTTTTGTTGGTAGAAAAAAATACAACGTTGAAGATTTTTTCGTTGCATTTTAATCATGTTTACTCAAATAGATGTGTCACTTTGTCTTGAAAGTTAAAACTACTTTTGAAGTTTCCTTCAAATATACTATATCCGTTCCTATTTAATTATAAGGAGAGTAAAAATCACACATATTAAGGAGTGTAATGAATATTATGGTTTTCCTCAAAATAAATTTTGAACTCTAGATAATACTTCTATCTCAAGTTGTTTGATTGGTTAGATTGAGGTATTGATTAACATCCAATTAAACATAATATTAGAATTTATTAAAATACAGTTATTGTTACATCGAAAATATAGGTGGAAAGATTAGTAGGATGAATTTTTTTTTTCCCGCTCTCTCTCTCAGATAGATAAAAAGGAATAGAGGGATTATTAGATTATGAAACTATAACAATTTAAAATTGTTAAAATTATAATATTAAAATACCAAGCTTAATAGAGCATGCAAGCTACGGAACACTCATTTTTCACACACCAATTAAACCCTAATACACTTATTGACTTGTGCGTCGGAGTCTTTACCGGTACAACCCCCACCATCTTGCACTCTGGTTAGATGCGCAAGGATCATCTTCCTCTCCTGGTGCATTTTCTATTGTGTTTATAATTTATCCCTATCACGTCAGATCACGACTATAATGTGGTCTATCGAGAATCTATAATTAAGTTTTCCATCCCTATTACCATGGTGAGTAACGGGAGGAAAACGTAAGATGTAGATAACGGCCAGAGTCTGCAGAATCAGGGGAAGGAGAGCCCCACAACAACACTCGAAGAAACATGGCCAATGCTGGAGGCACGACAACCTTCAACATTGAGGAGGAGTTTCGCAGGTTGCAAGGGTTACGGGAAGAGCAAGCCTCTGAGCTGGTTTCCCTAAGGAAGGAGTGAGAAGAGCATTTGAAGGAAAATTAGGTGTAGCAGTGCCAAAAATCGAATACCAAAGTAACCTTTTCAACTTAGTTCTTTTATTTATAGTAATAGATTGAATAATAATCAATAATTAAATATAAAAATCAGTTTAGTTTGCATTATCATTTTAATAATAGATCACTAATTATTTCCTATATTAATTAATAAAATAAAAAATTTATTACATAAACATAATAATTATAAATAGAATTTAATAAATTATTAGATATTATAATTATTAACTTTTGTATTTTTTATATTAATGTATTTTTCAAAAAAAATTACTTATTTTGCACTCAACTTTTTCCTATAATGTATTTTTAAATCTCTTTCTAACAAGTTCCTCTTCTATACCAAATGAAATGGTGGTGGAAATATATATATTTTTTTAATTGAGATCCACCTAAAAGCTATTTCATGTTCACTATATATTTACATCTCAAAAATGTTTATTTTTTAAATTGATTATATATATTGACAACATCTAACACCATAAACAAATTATTAAAAAATATTTTATACGTTTATATGAGAATATAACTTGTATATTAATGCATTAGTTTTACTATGGCAGTTAGTTTTCTTATACATTAGTTTTCTCTAGTATATTAATGCATGTGAATTCCTTGTGTTAAATTGCAAATTGCAAAGATTGGTGTCGTCTTGTTTGTTTTTGTTTCTACTGTAGCTAATTCCCCTCTTATAATTGTTGACCTAATGGAGTGCTTCTTGTACTCTACCACTTTCTTCAATAAATTTTGTCTTATAAAAAAAATATTCCAATAGTACTTTTTTTTTAATTCAAAGAAATATATGAGTAATACTACGAAGGAAATGAAAGATAGATAGATAGGATAGATGAGTAATAATGTGCTCCGAAGAAATATATAGTAAATAACCCTAGTAATGTGTTTAAACAATATAATGCACAATCTTTTTGTTTTCTTTATGTATTATAAGCTAAAGGGACTTGATCAAATTCAGGTTGTTTGTCAACCTTACATAAAAGAGAAAAAACTTATGCACTTCAATATATTTATGAGCGAAACTCAAGCTTTACAAGTTTGACGGTATGAGGTTGCTAGTAGCTAATCTAGTGGAAAATTGACTTTTTACAGCATGTTTTAACATCCGCTAATTAATAGCCGATGTAAAATCTTGTGCGGTGGTAAACTTGTAAATAAATAAATTATTTGCGTCAACTATTTACTAATAGTCGATGTAAAAAGTTAGGCGGTGGTAATTTTGTAAATAACTTCAATTTATTTGCATTAGCTAATTAATAATAGCTAATATAAAAAGTTAGGCGGTGACAATTTTGTAAATAACTCAAATTTATTTGCATCAACTAAATTAATTAGCGGATGTAAATCTATAAATTAAAAAAGCAAAAGAAGCCTATCAATATATCACATATATTCATATTTTTTAATTCCATCGAGTCCCAATTCCTTTGAGCCCTAGCTTCATTGTGAAACCACCGCGACGCTGACGCCCTACATTGTGTCACCGTCTGTCGCACTCTCTTCTTCGCTCACGCCACCGTCTGTTGCGCTCTCACTCTCTGTCACGGTAAGTTCACTCTCTCTCAAATAAAGGATCCCTGTGATGACCTATTTCTATTCTGTTGCTGAAAAATCAGATTTGTTGGTTTTTATTTTTCAACATGAAGAAAGTGAAACCCAACCTTTATATTATTGCAGTTATTGAGACCGCCATGTTTCGTTTCGCCAGGAATTTCTTGTTATGGTATGTTTGGACTTTGGAAAAAAAAATTCGAGTTTCATTTGGCGCCACAAGTTGGAAAATTTCTCGTATTTAGCTGAAAATTTGTGAGAGCTTCACATTTATTTTCATTCTACTGCACTGGTTTTCTCTTAAATCACTTATGCACCTTTTCTCTGATTCGCACGAACAGAATGAATCCCCTATTTTTGGTGATTTGAAAAACCTGATTCTTAATAGCAAGTGTTGTAAAATCTTCAATCTTATGGCTTTGTTTTTCCAGAGTGTTGTTCCTTAGACTTACAATCTTCTCCGATTTCTCACATGGAACATTCAACAGAAAATTAGCAGAGATTGAAGGTGAACATTGCTGACAAATAACGATGAATTTCCTTACTTCAATGTTTCTTTTCTGTTGGTTCTGACCATTTCTTTAATTTTTGGAGTCAAGTTATGTTAGTGTGTGAATTCTACCTCTATTCCACTTATCTTTTCATGTTTTGGGATCATATCATTTATCTTATACTATAATACCATATAATACTATAAATTGAATACTTAGTATTGTTATTTATTGTTGATATAGGAACCAAGACAAGTGGTGGAATTAAACTTAAGAATTTCGTATCATATATCCATGAATTAATTACAAGATATGACTTAGCTTTAGGCTATATGAAAGGCAATTAAGATAAGTTCATGACATAATAAATTAGTTAACAATATAGCTAGTGCTCAAGATATCTGATCTCTTTGAAATTAAAAGTGCAAACTAATATGCCTTCATAGTGGATCCATAATCAATTACGCTAGTGTTTCATCTTCCCATTTAAACATGGTTTAATTTTTTTAATCACTTTCTGTGGGTCTCAATTTATTAAAAATTCAAAAATGAAATTTCATAGCAACATCATACTACTGTTTTTTAGTAAGGTTGTGTTTGAAAGAGTTTAAGACAATTTATAAAAATAGTAAGGTTAAAATACACATTTGGTCCTTTATGTTTTTTTGAAATCTTATTTTGGTCCTTTATGTTTATTTTGTCTCAATTTGGTCTTTTATGTTTATTTTGTCTCAATTTGGTCCTTTACGTTTATTTTCTGGATGAACGTTAGACTCTTCTTTGAATTCTGTAACATCCCGAAAATGCATAAAGGAGACTTAGGATTTAAGGGATTTGGTTACAATTTATACTGTGCATATTCGAATAGTATTCGAATATGGACAATAATATTCGAATATATAAGTGTGGAATTGGAAACAGCAACCTTATATTCGAATATATATTCGAATATGGACCCCAAAGTCTATAAATAGGGGTGCCTTGTCTTCAGAACTCATGGTTTTCCTGATTCCTCACTTTACACTCTCTCAAAACCTCTGTCACGAATCAATCAAACCTCTGTAACTTCTCCATCCAAGGAATTTCATCTCACCAAGTCTATTTCCTAACTAAAGGTTCCAAGAGTTGAGATTCAGGCTCGGAGATAAGGAATACTAAAGGAAGGAGTTGAAGATTAAATTGGAGCCGAAGGGTAAAGGATTCTGGGAACCCAAGGTAACCTTAAAACCCCAAATCTATGACACTATAAAATGTTAGGAACATGTGATTAGGGACTATGGATAATATGTTAGAAATTAGTTGATTTAAGATTTATGCTTGTGAGTATGTTTTGAGATTTCATGCCATGCATGTATGAGGTTGTGTTAACATGCTAATAAATGTTGCATGAATGGAATTGTTAATATGAATATGATATTTTATTTGTTTACATGACGTTGTATGATATGACTATATGATACTGTGTGACCAAATCTGTAAAGAGATGTTGCATGATTAGAATTGGTAATGATGTGCAAATGATGAAATGTAAGTAACAGACAAGGGTTTCCCGATTATAACGTGGAAAATTGATAAGAGGACTCTGGATAATTTATTAAACTATTTTAAAAGTATAAGCCCAAAGTATGAAATCGAATATGTATCTGAATATGGAAGACCATATTCAAATAGATATTCGAGTATGACACTTACGACTTATAATATTCAAACATAGGATGGAGGTGTTTGTTATGGGAACTCTTGTTTGATTGACTATATAAATTAATGTGTGATGCATAAGAACCGGAAATGTATCAAATAAGAGAAAAAGACGTAAATGTTTCCCCATCAACTTTGGTTGAGTAAGAGGGTTGAGTTCCGCTGGAAGTAGACCGAGAAAGTGGACAAGCATGGAAAAGAAAATGATTGGGAGCTATTACCAAAAGGGGTAATAGTTCTTGCACACCAGTAATCGGTGTTGACTCTGAATAACAGAAATGATTTGGGGACTATTACCGAAAGGAGTAATGGTTAATGGGTGATGACTCTGAGAAAGAGGAATAATTGGGGGCTATTATCGGAAGGGGTAATAGTTCTTGTAGACCTCTATTGGAGGTGAGGCATGGACTCTGGTTAGGGACACTTACCGGGGTTTGCAGAGAGCTCTAAAGTGCTATTGCCACACACAATGGTGGATTCCCACGTGCACCGGGTTTCCCAATAAAAGAGGAAAGAATGGAAAATGGAAATTGGAAAATGATCATGGCATGCATACATACATGATATTATTGCATGCATTGTATATGAATGTGTGAATTTGTATGTGTAAGTATTATGTGAATGATGTGTGGTTATATGTTTTACATATAACTGACGGTCGCAGTATTGCAAGTACTGAAAGACTGTGGAGCTGGATGAGACAAAGCTTTAGGCTTTGCTTAGCTATAACCACACTTGGTGAACCTAAGCCCTCTATTAAAAAATTATATGGTTCATCTGTATAGGAAATCTGTAATTTAAATAAAGAAATGTTTCCGCTCTATTTTAAATGAAACCAAGTAACCAGATTTGTATTTTTAAGAAAAATTTTAAGTATCAAGTTTTCAAAGTTAATATTTTCCGTAACTACTCTTTTCAAAATTAGGGTGTTACAAATTCGTTAGTTTAAGTTAACGGAATTGCATACGTGGCACCTATATGGAATTAACGGCTTTAGCTGTCATCTATTTCAAGACTAAAACAACACCGTATTGAATTTTTTTCTTAAGTGTGTGTCCGTTAATCTAAGTTAACAAAACTTAATAGAAATAAATTCAATTGGGTGTTGTTTTAGTCTGGAAAGGGATGACAACTAACACCGTTAATTCCATTTAGGTGCCACGTATTCAGTTCGGTTAATTCGATTGACAGATTCAAAGAAGAGTCTAACATTGGTCCAAAAAACAAACGTAAGGGACCAAATTGAGACAAAATAAACATAAAGAACCAAAATAGAACTTCTACAAAACATAAAGAACCAAATATGTATTTTAGCCAAATAGTAATAATTTATATGTCTCCATAAGCCATTTCAAGTTATTTTCACAGGTTTCTTAAAATAATCAATGATGCGTGATATATATAGTCTTCATTCACAGTAGAAGATACTGTTGTTTACTCCATATCATGGGACACACACATACACGGATGTCTACAAAATGGGAACATGATTAAAATAAGTAAACATCAATAGAATATAATAATGAGTGAGTTATGAGTATCATTTTCACTAGTTTACCTTTTTTCCTCAATTTCGGTCGCTAGGAGTATCTAATCCGGTCACTAGAGGTGGCTAATTTGGTTGCTAACTTCAAAAAATTGACAAAAAAAATAAATCTATTTTTTCACTCCCTAAATCACTTATAAAACACCTATGAAACACCTCGAAAACAAAAAATTGTTCCCAAACATTATTAATTTAATATTTAATGCTAATGATCAAAGAAATCTAGAATTACACACCAAAGTAACAATAATACATAAATCCATAAGTATAAAACGTAAAACAAAATATA
This sequence comes from Cyamopsis tetragonoloba, assembly GCA_037177725.1. NCBI lineage: Eukaryota > Viridiplantae > Streptophyta > Magnoliopsida > Fabales > Fabaceae > Cyamopsis > Cyamopsis tetragonoloba. The sequence continues at coordinate 58,724,204 of CM074119.1, forward strand.
AATGTCAACTAATAATATAAAAGTGTTCCTAAATCCATAAGAAGATAATATAGTATATAGTCTAATTTAGCTAAGGTAGACATCATGATGTTGCACGTAGGGGATGAGAATCTCGAAGCCAGTTGGCTCCCTATGCTTCTTCTCCTTATGTAAGAAATAAATGAAAAATGTTACTAATAAGATTGTACTGAATTAAAATATATGAAAACAAAAATGTAGTATACCTATCACCATAATGAAATACAATGCTTCTATTGGAAAATATAATCTTTAACTTTTCAGCTAGCAGAATCTATTTATGTCCAAAACTTAATTAAAATTTTAATTTACCCAAAATAATATTTCCAATACTAAACCTCAGTCCCTTGAGTTGCATAACGTTTGAAACTTCCTTGATAGATCCATCCTTTGCATATACAATCTCCAGACCTGCAAGACATTGTAAACAACACAAAAGTGAAGAATATTCATCGCATTCTAATAAAACAAATGCAGCAAGAGTACCAAATCTTCAATAAAAAAATGTAAGAGTATGCATTTATGATGTTGTTGACAAATTAAGAAGCTCTCCTTGAGGTCATTTATAAAAGTGTTAGAATATGGTAATAACCCCTATTTATAAAAGTTGTAACAGTCATAAGCTCATTTGGTCAGAACTTGCAATATTAACCTCTATCAATTTCATTCACACAAAATGAAGCACTCAAAGCATATTAAACTAATTCTCACTTTTACAAATCACCTTCTGATGTTTACATTGATATATGCTTGCCACTATCATGGTTTTGGAATAACAAAATTAATTTAAATATTACAAATTAACAAATTAAAATTGAGGATTATCGAAATTCTTTTATCCTTACACTTAAAGCTTTCCTTGGGAAAGTAGTGTATAAGAGTTTGCATTATTTCAACGAATATTATCTAAAATGACTATAAGTTCTTGTTAGAACATTTGATGTGATATGTAATTAAGATATATCTTAGAATATACTTTTTGAACTTATTAAGATATGATATTGTACTTTATTCGTTATATTTGTAATCAATTGTATAGATTGTATTTACATTATAAATTGAACTGTGTGTAATAATATTGATACACTACAATTTATACAATACTCTACACAACAATTCATACAATACTCTCTATTTTAGTTTTTAATTGAACCTCAATTGAATTGTCAGCAATGCAACAGAACATTTTGCAAAACCGGCACCATCAATCAATTAAAAGAAGAAAATTACGTTATTTTTCTTTTCTTTTTAACTTATACAAAATAATAGGCTATTTAATCTCTAGTTTTTTAGAGGCAAAAGAGCGTCTACAGGGTTCGAACTGATGAGCTGCTACTCTATCTAGCCTCGAGTTTAACTCAATCTCTATACTCTTTTATTTTTTATTTTTTTTTCTATCTCTATCTAACATGTTCCTCTTATATACCAAATGAAATGGATGGTGGAAATTTTTTTTTAGTTGAGATCCACCTAAAAGCTTTTCCCTGTTCACTATATATTTACATCTCTAAAATGTTTATTTTTTAAATATGTTATATATATATTGACAACATATAACACCACAAACAAATTATTTTAAAAAATTTATACGTTTATATGAGAATAACTTAGCCTCATTGATCTGTTATAACTCCATTTTAAATATTTTTTAATTTAAAATATACTTTTTGACCAACGAAATAGTTTAACAAATGTAAATAATATTCTTATAATTAAAAATAAAAGTGATAGTATGAAGGTTACACACATACTAATATAATTTATTCATTTTAATAGGTGAGTAACAAAGGATATTTCTGTCCTATAGTCAAAGTCTAATGTTCCTTTGAGATGATAATAAAAGAAAAAAATAACAAATAGTTCTTTTAAGAGTTATTTGTCATTAACGTTTTCCCAAGGTCCAGATGTCACTGCCCATCCGTCCTTTTTCTCCCAAAGTCACCACTCTTCATTTTAAATTTTTCCCACCAACGTTTTCTATTTCATTTTCATTTTTTTCAAATTCAAACTCGCATTTAAACTTCAAACCATTCATCAGTTACCTTCCTTATCAAAATAAAGTAATGAATAAACTCAGTCAAGAAGGAAATAAATTTGTTTAAGATAGAAATAAATGCTTTGAAAATTGAATTAAATTCAATAAAATTAGAAATAACTAGTTTTGACTTTGAAAACTTTGCAAAGAAGTATCTGGAACACCTCTTTGTCCTATTTAAGGCTTTTCTTGGCATTTTGAAATGCACAACCCACACTATGTGGTTTCCTTTTCTCTCTCTAGTAGTTTCTCCCCCTTTTCCTCCCTGTTTCTCTTCTAGAATATCCTTTTCTCTTCACTCCCTCTGTTATTTGCTTTGTCACAGGCATCTTTCATAGGTTCGTATTCCTTCTCTCTTTCTTTTCTTTTGTTGATCATGTTACATAATGATGTTTCTATGCTACTTTTCTCGTTGTGAAGATATGCAGAGTGAGAGAAATGGCCATAATATATATATATATATATATATATATATATATATATATATATATATATATATATGATAGAAGGGAAGTTAAACAATTAATTTGTTTGTGATTTAAAAGTTTTACTTATTGAGGTCTTTGGTTATGAATCACTAAAACAAAACATTCTTTTAGTTTTTTGTTAATTTATCAACTTAATATTTTTTTAGTTGTCAATTTCTACTATTAGATTATAATTCATATATATGTGATACTCTATTATGGGAGAATCCAAGAATTCTTTTACGATACAATGAATGTTTATAATATTAAGAATTTATATTTTCATCTTAAATTTTAAACACCATGAAGTAAATTAAAATTTCTATATAAAATTTTATCCAATATCCTGTTTGTCCAGTCTTATTGGAGAAGCCGTTGGAGTATGTTAAAGAGCATATTACCACTTGAATTTATACCGCATGATATTTGGTAGTTTGAAAAACTGAACTCTACATCTGTATAATTATCGCTAGTGATTTGCCATTGCATTTATGGAAATGGAAAATCAATCCCAAGATTCTGTGAAGGGCATTGTTTAAAACAAATATCAACTTATACTTATTTTGCTTTACATATAAGAACTCTAAGGATAGTAATTAATTAGAATGTTTACACATACATAAGAACCTAGAAATTTAAAAAAAGCAAAAAAAAAAGTATGTTAACTTTTAGTGATACCTGCAAATGTGTTGGATACTGTTTAAGGTGAACCAAGCTCAACATGTCAATTTTTTTAGCTTGGGCATTTAATATAATGACATTCTATTTTCATCTTCCTCATTTTTTGGAGCCTCTCATCGCCTTCTTTTAGATTTGTCATTGAGTCTAATACGTCAACTGACTCATGTACCCAGAGAAACTTATCTTCATTTTTTGTTACTTAGGAGTTTGATTCTATTACGTTTATGATTTATTCATCTCCCTACTTGTCTTCCTTTCTTGTAACTTCCCCTATTTTAATATTACCATTGTTTCTAACACCTCTTTGACGGATTCATCTATCAAGTGCTCGTCTTTGTGTCTTGTCTATTTAGGTAGTAATTAGACAAGATAGGAAGATGATCACTAGGTTCATGAATCCATCATAGAGATGCTAGGAAAAATGATAAAATTAAAAGAAGGGAACATACAAGAAAGGAAGACGAACTTCACTGGGAAGATGAACCAATCCTGAAAATATTAGAATTACACTTTTAAGAGACAAGAAAAGAAGACATGCTTCACTGGGTTGATGAATCAATCATGACTTATTAGACATAAAGGTAAAATTGAAAGAGGATTATGTGATGCCTTCAAATAATGAGAAAGATGATAGTAACATGTCATGATAATAAACTTCCCACCTAAAAGAGTTGGTGGGTTGTGCTTAGTTCCATATCCAAGATATCTCCAAGTATTAAGAAAAGTTAATGTAGTTATATTTTGTTTGTTTTAAACTTTTTTGTTTGTTTCATGTAAAACCTTTCAAGTTAGTGTCCCCTCAGAGTTGTTATACATCAAAGTAAGGATGAATTTGTAAGTGTTTTAGAGAAATACTCTTTAGAAGATCAGGGGGCTCATTTTCTTCAACTTTTGACCAAGGCAAAGTCGAGCTGTTGGTTGGTTAGTCACCAATTAAAGTTCATCTATTGTTACTTGAGTGTATGGTACACCCAACAAATGGAATAGTTTCAACTTGCATCATATAACACTCATTTATTTGTACTCCCCATAATAGTTATATTTACATCATCACTATTGTTATGAAATTGGAGGGAAAGCTTCCCGCCATTGAAAAAAGGTAAAACATTCCAATTTAAGGTTCTCACAACACACTATCCATCATTTCTGCTTCTGAGTTATGAGAGACTTCAGAACACAGGGTTTTCCCTTCGTTGTCGTCTGTCATTGCTTCTCGTCATCAATCCCTCTTTTCTAATGGTCTGCCATGCAATTGGTCTCTTTTTGTTGGTCCAACACTATCGGTCCCACTTTCAATCAAAGGCTTTACAATGCTGCATTGTGCCTTGTAGCTAGATGTCAACCGGGTCATAGGATCGTTGCTCAACGTCTAGCTTCTGTTTAATGCGATTTTACGAATTGAACATCCATTCTCTATTTAAATATATATCTCCCTCTCTTAAAGATTTTCTTTTTTGTTTTCCTCCTTAAATCCTAGACTCTTGGTGAATATTTCTCACTCAATGCTTTCCTTGTGCCTCTTTTTGTTAATGTTTATCCTTTCAAGGAAACCACAACTCCATTTTTGTTGATGGGCAAATCAAGAAAATAATTTAGCTAATTATCTTATTTGGATGATATCCCTTCGGTATTTATAATTTTGATAGTTTAAGATTTGGAAGCATCCTATTCAAGCGAGAGAGCTTGGTAACTAATTTGCTTGATTGAGAGACAAGTGAAGGAGGTACCAATCCTAACAGTCATGACCGTATTTAGTTACTATCAGTAGAGACATAATAGTGTGAAGAGATCTATAATATAATGTGCAAGACCCAGATAAAAAGGTTATTTCACTACTTTTTTATATTGTTTGTTGTTGTTTTACTATGCCAGTTTGCTTTTTTAAGCATTAGTTTTCTCTAGTATATTAAAGCATGTGAATTCCTTGTGTTTTGTTGCAAATTGCAAAGGTTGGTGTGGTCTTGTTTGTTTTAGTTATGGACCTAACCCGCGGAAAGGACACTGCATGTCTCACGTGGGTGGCCTAAGCCGTCGGTGCCATGTCGTGTTCCCGCGACATGGACGCCCGACTTAAGGCTCAAGGGACATCACCCCCACGTGAAGACCGTTACAGAACCGTACCTACCGCCGCAATTGTATGACAGTGACAGGTTTGACTTTGGTGACCCTGTTTACACTATAAATATCTGTGATAAATGTTCATTTGGTACGCTTATCACTACTCTATATATGAGAACTGTTCCCTGTGACACATAACTGACTTGATCGTCGGAGTGCTTGCAGGTAACCCCCTCACCATCAGGTGAGTGGCTGGAAACATCCAACCACCACACCGGAGACCATATTAGAGGCCACATCCGCCATGCCTAAAGCATGATGGAACATTGACGCCGTCTGTGGGGAGAAACTATTCTTCTCGATTATAACTTGCTTGTTATTTCCTCCTTTTTTCTGGTTTTTCGGGTGATTTGACACCGCCGGAGTCAAGAACTCAACCTTTTTCCTCCTCGCACATTCACTTTTGCTGGTTATCAAGGTGAATTCCGATCAATTAATTGGTGCAAAAGCCATTTCAAACCGATTAATTGGTGAAATATGACTTTTCACCGAATAGTTGAACGGATAATTGTCTTTCTTGATGCTTTTGTTATAGCTACATTTAGATTCTTGCATAAATGTGCAATTTCATCACCAATCCTCTTGAATTCTGCTTAACTAATGTCGCGGCATGAAAGAAAATCTCTTGTGCTTGTAGCAAAACATGAATTAATCCATGCTAACCGAAAATTTGATTGTAGCGACATGGTGAACACCAGGAGAAAGAATCAGGCCGCAAGGGGAGCATCAACCAATGCTGGAGGCATCCCAGGAGAACAACCTTGTGCTAACGGGCCTTCTCCCCAGCAACAACAGGAAGAGGCCAGGGCTGCTGGCTATGTCAGAACAAAGGATGACGACAATAGAGGACGACATGCTTGATCTGAAGGAGATGATCTGAAAACAGGCTGAAGAGATAGAAAGATGAACAAAGAGCAGGAAGCTTGGAATAAACAACAAGAAGAATTCCAAGCTATTTTGGTCAATCTCGGGATGGGCCAACAACCCCCTCAACGACATGAAAACCTGCAGGAGGGGCAAAATCCCCAAATGGAGAGGCAAGTGTCCATCGTCGGTCCACAAATCCCGTGAACTAATCCCGTGAATATCCCACCCCAGCTACACGACATGAATCAAGTGGCAGAAAACGACATAGGAATTGAGGGCTGTCATAACCCCTTCACCCCGGCTATTATGAATTTCAACATGCCGGCCAATTTAATTTTGCTGTTTAGATTGATTCGTATCACGGGACGACTTACCCTCAAGACCACGTGGAGATCTTCCAACAGACAATGGTCTTTCAAGGGGCTAAGGAGCCCGTCATATGTCGAGCCTTCCCCCTGACCTTGAAAGCTGCAGCCCGCAGTTAGTTCTCATCGCTGCCAGCGGGATCCATCACAGGATGGAAGGCACTAAAGGATAAGTTCATCTCTAACTTCACAAGTAGCAAATAGTAGTTCAAGACAGAACACCATCTCGAGAGAATAAAACAGAGATCAGATGAGCCGCTGAGGGACTTCATCATCCTCTTCAACGCGGAGTCCTTGGAGGTACGTGATGTCGCCCCTAATATGATGCTATACTTTCTTAGACAGGGGCTGAAGCCGGGAGGCTTCACTAAAGATTTGGCTAGAGAAAAGCCCAAAACCATGAGGAACTGAAAAAGCGGGCTGAAAAATGGGTCTAGATTTAAGAATGGATTCGAAACAATAAGGATGACAACCAAGTGGCCAAGCAGGAGAGAGAAAATAAAGACAAACAGAAAGCTTCTTATGGTGGGAGACCCAAGGAGAGTGAAAAAACATATGAAAAAACATATGTACCCTTAACTATGCCGCCTTCGCGTATCTACAAGGAAATCATGTATTTGGAGTTGAAAGACAGGCCTCCACCAATGACATCGCAAGCAAAAAATAAAGATAAATTTTGTTTATACCATAAGGACCACTGACATTACACTAACGAATGCATCCACCTCAAGGACGCCATCGAAAAACTGATACGACAAGGGAAATTAAAACAGTTTGTCCAGAGGAATGACGAAGGAACATCCCGTGGAAGCATCCCGTCGCAATCCAGAAGGCGCGAATCCGTTCCAAGGAACCAGGACTCTGGGCGGGATGAAAGACGGAGGTCACGATCCCGAAGTCCGCAGCGACATGAAAACACGGCTTCGAAAGGAGTCATCAACGTGATCGCTGGGGACCTTGATCATGGGGAGCTAGCAGAGTCGTCAAGAAAACGATCTCGCAACACAAAAGACCACTGCATGGCTGTGAAGGCCGTGAGAAGAGTTACCTTGGCATTCACAGAAGACGACCTGCCTACAGATGGAACCGGGTCCAACGACGCACCCCTGGTTATCATGGCCAGGATGGCAGGGTATGAAGTAAAAAGGTTATTTGTAGATCAAGGGAGCTTAACCGACATAATGTTCTGGGACCTATTCCACAAACTAGGCCTAACAAATGAAGATTTGATCCCCCACAAAGGGAATCTGATAGGCTTCATTGGGGATACCATTTCCCCCAAGGGCTATGTAAAATTGAAGGTAACTTTTGCAGGTCGTGACGGGAGCAGATCGGTAGAAGTGAAATTCCTCGTCGTGGACTACCCTTCATCGTATAACGCCATCATAGGGAGACCGACTTTGAACGCTTTAGGAGCGGTTGTCTCAACCTTGCACATGGCGATGAAATTCCCCAGAGACAGAGACGACATCGTCACTATCCGAGGAAAAGGCCTTGAGGCACAACTTTACTATTTAGAGAGCCTTAAAATAACGAAAACTATGCCAATGCAGGAACAAGAAAGAGAGAAGGATGCACAGAAGAAAGAAAGAAAAGGAAAACAAAAGCTCGTTAAACGAGATGCTGCAGTAATGATGACGGACTTAGATCCGAGAGGGGAGTTACAACGCGAGCGACCTCAACCCGAAGGTGACTCAGTGGAAATACATGTCGGGAGTCAGCCTGAACGGTAGTCATGGTCGGGAAAAACTTATTATGAAAAATATGATCAAAGTTTTGCACGATAATAAGGATATTTTTGCAAGGGTCGCCTCGGACATGCCGGGCGTAGATCCCAAGTTCTGTTGCCACCGACTTGCGATAAAGGAAGGAGCCAGGCTGGTGGCCCAGAAAAAGAGTAGAATGGGTCAAGAAAGGACGACAGCTATCGAAAAACAGGTCAACGAGTTGCTCAACGCGGGATTCATCCGTGAAGTACAGTATTCTGATTGGTTGTCTAATGTCGTGATGGTAAAAAAGGCCAATGGAAAGTGGAGAATGTGTACAGATTACACCGATGTCAACAAAGCCTGCCCAAATGATCCTTTCCCGCTGCCCTGCATCGATAAGTTGGTGGACAACTCAGCGGGTTATAAATATCTCTCTTTTCTAGATGCTTATTTTGGCTATAACCAAATTCCCATCGCTCCCGAGGATCAAACTGCTTTTATCACTAATCTCGGGGTATTTTGTTATAATATGATGCCTTTTGGTTTGAAGAACGCAGGAGCGACATACCAAAGGATGATGGACAAAGTCTTTGCCGAGATGAGACGCAGAGATGTTGAAGTCTATATTGACGATATGATCGTCAAAATAAAAGATAATCAGGATGCGTCTAAAGATCTAGGATCTGTTTTTCAACGTCTACGACAGTTCAACTTGACTTAACCCTCTAAAATGAACATTTGGTATGGAAGCTAGCATGTTTCTGGGATTTATGCTTATAAGTCGCGGCATTGAAGCAAACCCGGACAAATGTGGGGCGATTCTCGACATGATCAGTCCCAGGACGGTCAAGGACATGCAACAACTCACGGGGAGGATTGCAGCGTTATCTTGTTTCCTCCCAGCTTCGGCAAAGCACTGCCTTCCTATGTTTAAAGCTCTGGAAAAACAAGATTCTTTTGAATGGACACGAGAGTGTGAAGACGCGTTTCAAGAGCTTAAAGTCTCCCTGGAATCTCCCCCCGTCCTAACAAAGCCAATTGTGGGTGACACCTTGATACTCTACCTCGCGATTGCTGATGAGGCCGTGAGTGGCGTATTGATAAGAGAAGAAGGTAAAGATCAATTCCCAATTTACTTTGTTTCCAAAGTTTTGCAGGGAGCCGAGTTGAATTATCAACGACTTGAAAAAGTAGCCTTCGCGTTATTGATGGCTTCTAGGAAGTTGCGCTCATACTTCCAATGCAACCTAGTCATAGTCAGGACTAATCAGTCGATACGACAAATCTTACACAGGCCAGACTTGGCAGGAAGGATGATGTCTTGGGCGATTGAATTAACTCAGTATGACATATCGTATGAACCACGACTTGCGATTAAAGCACAGGTCCTTGTCGACTTCCTTGCTGAAATGACACATCCCGTTGAGAACCATCCCGGGGAATGGACGATATATGTTGATGGCTCCTCAAACATTAAGGGATGCGGCGCTGGGGTGATACTGGAAAACTCAGAGGACCTGGCAGTTGAATATTCGGTAAAATTTGACTTTCCGACATCTAACCATCAGGCAGAGTATGAAGCCTACCTAGCGGAAATACGGATGGCCTAGGAATTAGGGACAAACGCGATAACTATCTACTCAGATTCAAAGTTGGTGGTGTCCCAAATTAAGGGAGAATACTAGGCGAAAGAGCTCATCATGCAGAAATATCCCACCAAAGTACAAGATGCTCTAGTGGGATTCTCCAAATTTGAAATCGGACATATACCAAGAGAAGAGAGCGCAAGGGCTGACCTTCTTTCCAAACTCGCCAGTACAAAGAAGACTTCAAACTACCACTCTGTGGTGGAAGAGGTAATCCCCTATCCTAGTTTGACTTTGCATGTGCAGGAGGCAGATTGGAGGACCCCCTTGATAGATTATATTGAGGGGGGATCACTCCTGAGGATGATAAAGAGTCGCGGAAGATTATTAAAAAAGCAACGAGATTCACAACGATCGAGGGTCACTTGTTCAGAAAAGGAGTCTCAACCCCACTCCTGAAATGTATTGGCCCGGAAGAGGTCGGGTACGTGCTGGCCGAGATCCATGAAGGGAGTTGCGGTCACCACATCGGAGCTAAATCTTTGGCCAGGAAGGCGTTGAGAGCGGGTTACTTCTGGCCAACAATGCAAGAGGATGCCACTAGTCATATCAAAAAATGCGAACAATGCCAGCGACATGCCAATATCCCTCATATCCCACCAAAAGAACTACATACTTTGTTCGTGCCTTGGCCATTCCATACTTGGGGGATGGACATCCTGGGACCTTTCCATAAAGCTACGAAACAGCTGAAGTACCTCTTAGTGGCAGTGGACTACTTTACGAAATGGGTTGAAGTCGAACCTCTTGCAACTATTACGTCAGCAAGGGTGGAGTCCTTCACCTTTAAAACAATCATATGTCGTTTCGGAATCCCAGCAGAGATCGTTACTGATAATGGGACTCAATTCACTGGGAGCCCATTCAGGGAGCTCCTCCAAGGATTGCAAATCCGACATCATTTTTCAAGCGTTGAACATCCCTAAACAAATGGCCAGGCCGAAGCAACAAACAAAGTGATCCTAAATGGCCTAAGGAAACGACTTGAAAGCGCCAAAGGAGCGTGGGCGGATAATCTCTATCAGGTGTTGTGGAGCTACGGAACAACCCCACAAACTTCCACAGGGGAAACTCCTTTCCGGCTTGTATATGGAACAGATGCTGTGATCCCAGTTGAAAATGGTGAACCATCTTGGAGAGTCATGTTTACCCCGCCAAATAATGACGCACGCTTAAGAGAAGAACTTGACCTTGTAAATGAAGTCCGGGAGTTGGCTCGACTAACTGAGATGTCGAGGAAACAAGAGTTGCTCAAAGATATAATGCCAAGGTCGTGAAGTGCGAATTCATAATAGGCGACCTCGTTCTTAGAAGGGCCAGTATAGGGCTAAAGAATGCAAAAGATGGAAAGCTCGCAGAAAATTGGGAAGGCCCATACCGGGTAATCTGAAGTACAAGAAAGGGTGCATATGCCTTGGAGACTCTGCAAGGAAGAGAGTTGCCTAAAACTTTCAATGCCGCGGATCAGAGAAGGTACTATAGTTAGACAGTATCCAACTTGTTTATGATTATCTCTGTTGCATTTTGATCTTAATGTACAATTTTTGTAAGGGGTACTCTTTTTCCTTCTCGGGTTTTTTCCCTAAGGAGGGTTTTACCTTGAAGGTTTTAATGAGGCCCCAGGTTTTGTAACCAACCGACATATGAAATAAAAAACAAATATTCGTCGAAGTTTATGATTTCAGCTGCAGATATACAATTATTACGACACAACAAGGCGCATAAAAGGATAAAAAATCCCACCAAGACGACATGCACCAACGAGATAGGCCACAGGACGTACTTCACTAGGATCAAAGATCCCACCAGGGCGACACGCCCCAAATAGGCCACTGAAGTACTTCATCAGGATCTAGGATCCCACCAGGGCGACATGCCCTAAATAGGCCACAGGCCTTAAAGTACTTCATCAGGATCTAAGATCCCACCAGGGCGACACGCCCCAAATAGGCCACTAGCCTTGAAGTACTTCATCAAGATCTAAGATCCCACTAGGGCGACACGCCCCAAACAGGCGATAGGCCTTGAAGTACTTCGTCTGGATCAAGGATCCCAGCAATAGCGACATGCTTTTATGATTTGGTTATGGAATTTAAATATTTCAAGAGGCTAAAATTCAATTGGCCAGAAACATAAAAGTTTAAGTTGTGGATCGTAAAGGTCACAACATGTGAAAATGTAATATTGAGATTGTTAAGTTAAAAGTTGCAGTTGTTGTGAAGATAAAGAAACAAAGAGATGACATTAAAGAAAAACTATTACAAAAGAAAGGCTGGTCAATATGCCAGCAAATTGTTCACTAAGACAAAAGTAGATCTAATTATTACAAAATGAGCTTCAAGCCTCAGGAGGGGCGACATTCTCATCTGCAGCGGGAGTTGGCGACATCGTATAATCAGCATGAGGATCAAAAGCCTCCAACTCAGGATCGTTCAGGTCGACTTCGGAAGGAGGTTCGTGGTCATAGTCCACCAGTTTCTCCACTTCCACCCCGTGGAGGGGATGTCCACCCTTGAAGGAAAGCGAGACCCCGGGGTTGAGATACTCCACTTGCTTCAAGCAGCTGGCGAAGGCCATATAGCCACCAGCGGAGATCACACGACTCTGCTCCCGGATCTCAGTTTTCAGCTTGTCGTTGGCAGTTTCTAAAACCGCCTTATCAGTTTGCAGTTGATCTCGGACACGAGATAGTAGTTTGGCTTCCTCCGATAAAGAAGCCAGTTGCTCCTCAGCCTTGGAGAGAGAAACTTGTGCCTCTTTCTTCTCATCAGAAAGTTTAGCACTTTCCAGCTTCAGCTGGTCAAACTGAGAAGCAGCTGCGGCGATCTCGGCCTTGAGCTCAGCCTGAGAAGCCGTCAGTATATCCCGCTCTTTGGAAAGAGCTTGGATCTGCTTCTCCGTTGTAGCCTTAGTAACCTGAAATTTTTTCTCCATGTCGGCCACGGGATTGGGCTTCTCCAGCTCCTCATGAAAATGTTTCAGAAGAGCTGATTGGCGAGTCATCCAACCAAGGGCTTCCCCGACATTGGCCTACAAAAACACGTAGCGACATTAATCTCATGTACAAATTCAGAAGAAAAAGAAAAGATAATTGTGTGATGTGAAGGAAAGGAAGAATACCTTCAGCACAGAGCGAGGGAGATCCCTGAAGAACTCCCCGTGATGAAATGAAACAATGGGGGCTTGGAAGGCTTCCCATTGGGATGAAGAAGGCGATCCCCGAGGACGATTTTCCTTTTCTTCGCAGCCTGATCTTCAGGCGAAGTCGCCACGACATCCCTAGCAGCTGCGGTTGGACCTTGGGATGCTCCAGGGAATTGAACCCCGTGATCTATGGAAAGCTCACGCACCAGGTTCTGGGCGGGACTCTCCTTCTTCTTTCCTTTCTTTGTCATGCCGCCAGTCTTTTTCATCAACTGGGCATATCCCGACATGATGGCAGCTAAAGAGAAAAACAGTGGCAGGGTTAATAACATAAGCAGGAATGAAAAAGAAAGCGACATGTGCTTTAAAAGACAATAATATAATTGTCTAAGATGATTTTACCCATGGTATCAACTCGGCTAACACAGCGTCCTTGAATCACGACTTTGCATCTAATGAGCTCGTGCTTTCCGGTGAATTCCCAGAGTCCAGCAATCACAGCGTGATCAAAATCCAACTAGGAGGCCTCGTCGGTAATGAAAGACTTTGTTTCCCGGAGATAGTGGTCATAGGACCAGTATAGCGGGAACAATGGAGAGCCAGTGGGACCAGCCCAGAATGGAAACTCTTCCCCCGCGTATAGCACCTTAAAATACGAATCCTTAAAAGGGGGAAAAGAATCTTCCAGGAGTTGGAAGAAGAAGTGGTCTTTTCACTGGCGGAAGGAGATGAACACGAAGTCAGAAAGGTGGTAAAGGGCAAAGAGGTACAAGAATAAGTTGCTGGAGCACTCCCAACTGTTGGCCCAACAGAAAATCTTGAAAGTATTAATGAAACCCCAGGCGTTGGGGTGAACTTGTGAAGGCGCTACCTCATGTCAGTTGAGGATCTCAATCTGAAAACTTGTGAAGGGGAAGCGTAGATGAACGAGCTGGAAAAAGCAGTCATAAACCATTAGAAGTCTGCAGCACCTTGGCTAGGGCGGGACCCGATCCTTTCATTCAGATCCACACGCTTGGCCTTATACAGGGTGACAGGACCAGAAGGGACATCTTCTTTTGGGGTCGCCCCGGGAAAGTGCAATGCATCTCGAAATTCCACATCAACGACATGGAATTTCAATGTCGTGTTAAGTCCAGATGGGACCTGGAGAATATCATGGTGAATCCAGTACATTCTCCGTATGTCCCGTATACCCCTAAGCTTCTTAGGGACTTCAATCTTGGCGGCTTCTTTTGGAGGACCGTCCAAGTTGTGGATCTTCTATCGGCGGCATTCTAAAGCTTTACTCTTGGAAGGCTTGCGGACAGCTTGGGCAGGGGCTGAAGTCAAGGGCGACTATGAACCCGACATGGAAGGCGAAGCCCACATTGATTCTACAACAGAAACAGGAGGGACAAAAAGAGGGTCAAAAGAATTTGAATCAGAAGACTTAGATGAATTATTAGAAGAATTTAAACTAGAAGTTTCAGACAAAGAACAGACTAACAAGGGGGCAAGAGGATGCAAGGTGAACATTACAACATTGTCACTATCCTCAGATGACTCATCATAATCATACTTACCCATTCCATACCTTAAGGGTACGGGGGCAACAAATTCAGAAAATGGAGCCCCTGAGAAAGGGATGAGTTGGGGATTTCCAGGAGTAATCTCCCCAAAGGCTTCAAATAAAGGTTCTTGGTCACAATCAGAACCAGAAACTGAAGGGGGAGTGGGAATATGATGATCACTACCATCACATGGTTCAGGCCCAGAAGGGGAACCAATGAAATAACCAACTTCCCCAGAAAGGCTTTCTTTTGGGGGAAAGTTGGTAGGCCTCTTAGGAGTCGACATTTCTTAGAAGGTCAAAAAAGAAAGAAAACACACAGAAAGAGTGAATAGGAAATGAAGAAGGTACCTGGAGATGATGAAGGAGAAAGGGCCAAGGAAGGCTTGAAGACAGCAAGGTGAAGTTGACAGCAAGAAAGAAGGAAGAAAGCTTTTACGCAGAGAAAAAAACTTGAGAGCATAGAAGAGATTTTTAGGTTAAGGAATGGAGTACTTATAGAAAGAGAAAGGGGAGATGAAACGTGAAGAAGAACTGATGGCGTGGGGTGCAATTAATGCACACAGGCCTGACGTCACTAAATAATGATGGGCGCGGCCCACGAAGGGTCAAGGTCAATAACACAGAGACACGTGCCAAAGCCTGAACTGACAAACAGAACTCAAAACGACAACGACTTGGGAGGACTTCATGCCGCCAAGACAGGTGGAAGTCGGAAGTCAACGGCATGCCAAACAACATACCGTAGACTTGGGGGCAACTGTTATGGACCTAACACGCGGAAAGGACACGTGCATGTCTCATGTGGGTGGCCTAAGCCGTCGGTGCCATGTCGTGTTCCCGCGACATGGACGCCCGACTTAAGGCTCAAGGAACATCACCCCCACTGAAGACCGTTACAGATCCATACCTACCGCCGCAATTCACGGAAGTATGACAGTGACAGGTTTGACTTTGGTGACCCTGTTTACACTATAAATACCTGTGATAAATCTTCATTTGGTATGCTTATCACTACTCAATATCTGAGAACCGTTCCCTCTGACACATAACTGACTTGATCGTCGGAGTGCTTGCAGGTACCCCCTCACTGTCAGGTGAGTGGCCCGAAACATCCAACCACCGCACCGGAGACCAGATTGAAAGCCACATCCGCCATGCCTAAAGCATGATGGAACAATTTTTGTGTCTACTTTAGCTAGGTCCCCTTTTTTAATGGTTGACATAATGGAGTACTTCTTGTACTCTACCACTCTCTTCAATAAATTTTGTCTTATAAAAAAATGGATCCAGTAGAACTTTTTTTTTTTTGAATTCAAAGAAATATATGAGTAATACTACAAAGGAAATGAAAGATAGATCGATACATAGATAGGATAGGTGAGTATTAATGTGCTCCATAGAAATATAGAGTAAATAACTCTAGTAATGTCTTTAAACAATGCACAATCTTTTTGTTTTCTTTATGTATTATAAACAAAAGGGACTTGTTCAAATTCAGGTTGTTTGTCAACCTTACATAAAAGAGAAAAAACTTATGCACTTCCATATATTAATGAGCGAAAATCAAGCTGTACAAGCTTGATTGTATGAGGTTGCTAGTAGTTCGTCTAAATATTATATATGTATAAAAATAATTCGAAGTTAATATATATTATTGACAATAATATTTTTTTGTTGGTAGACAAAATTTCAAGGAAATTCTTTTAAGAATAAAGAGATGTTCGAGATTTTTTCGTTGCATTTTAAATATGTTTACTGAAATAGATGTGTCACTTTCTCTTGAAAGTTAAAACTACTTTTGAAGTTTCCTTCCAATATACTATATTCATTCCTATTTAATTATAAGGAGAGCAAAAATCACACATATTAAGGAGTGTAATAAATATTATGGTTTTCCTCAAAGTAAATTTTGAACTCTAGATAATATCTTCTATCTCTAGTTATTTGATTGGTTAGATTGAGGTATTGAACATCCAATTAAACATACACTATGCCGGAACAAAGCTAATTAAACGCTACTTATCCCAGCGGTTCCATTCTAACCGCTTGCAAACACTGATATTTGTAATTTTTTTTTAAAAAAAAAGCTTACACCAGTTGTTCTTTGTATAACCGCTAGCATAGGTTATGGATTTTTTATGTTTTTAAAAACAACAAAGCCAATACTAGCGGTTCCTTGTATAACAGCTGGCATAGGTTTTGTATTTTTTTTATTTTTATTTCGGAAGGTCTACACCAGCGGTTCCTTGTATCACAGCTGGCGTAGATGGTTGGCTTCTTTATTTGGAAGGCTTACGCCAGTGGTTTTTAGCATAACCGTTAAAATACTCATTCCTATTAAAATATAAGGAGAGCAAAAATCACACATATTAAGGAGTGTAATAAATGTTATGGTTTTCCTCAAAATAAATTTTGAACTCTAGATAATATCTTCTATCTATAGTTGTTTGATTGATTAGATTGAGGTATTGATTAACATCCAATTAAACATAAGGTTAGAATTTATTAAAATACTGTTATTGTTACATTGAAAATATAGGTGGAAAGATTAGTAGGATGAAATTTTTTTTCTCTCTCTCTCAATAGATAAAAAGGAATAGAGGGATTATTAGATTATGAAACTATAACAATTTAAAATTGTTAAAATTATAATATTAAAATACCAACCTTAATTCAGAATGCAAGCTACGCAACACTCATTTTTCACACACAAAATAAACCCTAATACACTTATTGACTTGGGCGTCGGAGTCTTTGCCAGTACAACCCCCACCATCGTGGACTCTGGTTAGATGCGCAAGGATCATCTTCCTCTCCTGGTGCGTTTCCTATTGTGTTTATAATTTATCCCTTTCACGTCAGATCACGACTATAATGTGGTCTATCAAGAATCTATAATTAAGTTTTCCATCCCTATCACCATGGTGAATAACGGGAAAAAAACGTATGATGTAGATAACGGCCAGAGTGTGCAGAATTAGGGGAAGGAGAGCCCCACAACAACACTAGAAGAAATATGACCAATGCTGGAGGCGCGATAACGTTTAACATTGAGGAGGAGTTTCGCAAGTTGCAAGGGTTACTGGAAGTGCAAGCCTCTGAGCTGGCTTTGCTAAGGAAGGAGTGAGAAGAGCGTTTGAAAGAAAACGAGGTGTAGCAGTGCCAAAAATCGAATACCAAAGTAACCTTTTTTCACTTAATTCTTTTATTTATAGTAATATATTAAATAATAATCAGTTTAGTTTGCATATTAAAAATAGATCACTAATTATTTCCTATAATATATTAATTAATTAAATAAAAAATTTATTACATAAACAAAATAATTATAAATATAATTTAATAAATTATTAGATATTATAATTATTAACTTTTGTATTTTTGATATTAATGTATTTTTGAAAAAATAAATTACTTATTTTGAACTCAACTTTTTCCTATAATAAGCATTTAAGTAATTTTTTGTTCATAAAAAATCAGGGGTTTTTACTTATTATATTTATCTCCTCTCCCTTTTTTTTTACTCTATCAAATAAAGGAAGAAAATTACCTTATTTTTCTTTTTTTTTTTACTTATACAAAATAATAGGGTATCTAATCTCTAGTTTTTTTAGAGGCAAAAGTGCATCCACAAGGGTTCAAATTGATGAGCTGCTACTCAATTGAGTACTCTATTTAACCTCGAGTTTAAGTCATTCTCTGTACTCTTTTATTTTTATTTTTATTTTCTATCTCTTTCTAACAAGTTCCTCTTCTATACCAAATGAAATGGATGGTGGAAATATTTTTTTTTTAGTTGAGATCCACCTAAAAGCTATTTCGTGTTCACTATAATATTCTCATAATTAAAAATAAAAGTCATAGTATGAACGTAACACAGATGCTAATATAATTTATTCATTTTAATAGGTGAGTAACAAGGGATATTCCCGTAGTATAGTCAAAGTCTAATATTCTCTTGAGATGATATTCAAAGAAAAAAATAACAAATAGTTCTTTAAAGAGTTATTTCTCATAAACGTTTTCCCAAAAAGTTTTTTGTCACCAAATTAGTCTCTTAATAATTTATTACACTACCAAATTAATCTCTTAATTAATATTTTGTTGTGTTGTTAGAAGTCCCAAATTATAAGATGTGTCTCTCAAAGATTTGAAACATTACCAAATTAGATGCTCAAAACAATAAAACACTTTTAAAATAGGTCCTCAAGATATACAAAATGAATAGTTGAGCGATCAATTCAGTGACAAAAATCTTTTAAGGATCAAATTAGTGACAACCAAATTATAAAAATTCAAGTTGCTGTCATTTCGTTACCGAAGTGGGTACAAACATTTTTATAGACAAATAAGATAATGTACAAGAGCCTTTTGGTTTTCGCCTTCACTACAAACGAAATTGATTTTGAAGAACTGCCAGCAATGAAATTCGAAATAACGGCAAGTGAAATTAATTATTTGTAGTGAAAAATCTAAACCAAACATTAACACTTTAACAATTTGACATAGAAAGAAGGAGTCAAGACAAAGGCTTTGTGACAAGTGAAGAGAGAACACAGGTTCACAACCACATGGTTCTACACATGTCCCACACTTGACAAATGCCTAATGGCGACGGAGAAGAGGACACGATTTAAAACTAAGACTCTAGACCTACACTAGCTCTAGTCATCAAACACAAGAAGATCAACACATAAAGGAAAAACAAACACACCCAAGTTCCAGATGTCACTCCCCATCGGTCCTTTTTCTCCCAAAGTCACCACTCTTCATTTTTATTTTTTCACACCAACGTTTTCTATTTCATTTTCATTTTTCCAAATTCAAACTCGCATTGAAACTTCAAACCATTCTTATCAGAATAAAGTGATGAATAAATGCAGTCAAGAAGGAAATAAATTCTTTTATGATAGAAATAAATGCTTTGAAAATTGAATTAATTTCATTAAAATTTGAAATAACTGGTTTTGACTTTGAAAACTTTGCAAAGAAGTATCTGGAACACCTCTTTGTCCTATTTAAGGCTTTTCTTGGCATTTTGAAATGCACAACCCACACTGTGTAGTTTCCTTTTCTCTCTCTAGTAGTTTCTCCCCCTTTTCCTCCCTGTTACTCTTCTAGAATATAGAATATCCTTTTCTCTTCACTCCCTCTGTTATTTGCTTTGTCACAGGCATCTTTCATAGGTTCGTATTCCTTCTCTCTTTCTTTTCTTTTGTTGATCATGTTAGATAATGATTTTTCTATGCTACTTTTCTCCTTGTGAAGATATGCAAAGTGAAAGAAATGGCCATAATATATATATGATAGAAGGGAAGTTAAACAGTTAATTTGTTTGTGATTTAAAAGTTTTACTTATTGAGGTCTTTGGTTATGAATCACTAAAACAAAACATTCTTTTAGTTTTTTGTTAATTTGTCAACTTAATATTTTTTTAGTTGTCAATTTCTACTATTAGATTATAATTCATATTTGTGTGGTACTCTATTATGATAAATCCAAGAATTCTTTTGCGATACAATGAATGTTTATAATATTATGAATTTGTATTTTCATCTTAAAGTTTGAGAACACCATGAAGTAAATTAAAATTTCTACAAAAAATTTTATCCAATATCTTGTCGTCCTGTCTTATTGGAGAAGCTGTTGGAGTATGTTAAAGAACATATTACCACTTGAATTTATACCGCATGATATTTGCTAGTTTGAAAAACTGAAACTCTACATCTGTGTTATTATCGCTAGTGATTTGCCATTGCGTTTATGGAAATGGAAAATCAATCCCGAGATTCGGTAAAGGGCATTGGTTTAAAACAAATATCAACTTATACTTATTTTGATTTACATATAAGAACTCTAAGGATAGTAATTAATTAGAATGTTTTACACATACATAAGAACCTAGAAATTTAAAAAAAGCAATAAATAAGTTTGGTGATACCTGCAAATGTGTTGGATACTGTTTAAGGTTAACCAAGCTCAACATGTCAATTTTTTTAGCTTGGGAATTTAATATAATGACATGCTTTTTTCATCTTCCTCATTTTTTGGAGCCTCTCATCGCCTTCTTTTAGATTTGTCATTGAGTCTAATACGTCAAATGACTCATGTACCCAGAGAAACTTATCTTCTTTTTTTGTTTCTTCGGAGTTTGATTTTATTACGTTCATGATTTATTCATCTCCCTAGCTAAGTTTGTCTTCCTTTCTTGTAACTTTCCCTATTTTAATATTACCATTGTTTCTAACACTTCTTTGACGGATTCATCTTTCCGGTGCTCGTCTTTGTGTCTTGTCTATTTAGATAGTAATTAGACAAGATAAGAAGATGATCACTAGGTAGATGAATCCATCATAGAGGTGCTAGGAAAAATGATAAAATTAAAAGAGGGGAACAGACAAGAAAGGAAGACGAACATCACTAGGAAGATGAACCAATCCTGAAAATATTAGAATTACACTTTTAAAAGACAAGACAAGAAGACATGCTTCACTGGGTTGATGAATCAATCATGACTTATTAGACATAATGGTAAAATTGAAAGAGGATTATGTGATGGCTTCAAATAATGAGAAAGTTGATAGTAACATGTCAAGATAATAAACTTCCCACCTAAAAGAGTTGGTGGGTTGTGCTTAGTTCCATATCCAAGATATCTCCAAGTATTAAGAAAAGTTAATTTAGTTATATTTTGTTTGTTTTAAACTTTTTTGTTTGTTTCATGTAAAACCTTTCAAGTTAGTGTCCCCTTAGAGTTGTTATACATCAAAGTAAGGATGAATTTGTAAGTGTTTTAAAGAAAGACTCTTTAGAAGATCAGGGGGTTCATTTTCTTCAACTTTTGACTAAGGCAAAGTCGAGCTGTTGGTTGGTTAGTCATCAATTAAAGTTCATCTATTGTTACTTGAGAGTATGGTACACCCAACAAATGGAATAGTTTCAACTTGCATCCTATAACACTCATTTATTCGTACTCCCCATAATAGTTATATTTACATCACCACTATTATTATGAAATTGGAGGGAAAGATTCCCGCCATTGAAAAAAAGGTAAAATATTCCAATTTAGGGTTCTCACAATACACTGTCCATTATTTCTACTTTTGAGTTATGAGAGACTTCAAAACATCGCTTCGTTGTCGTCTGTCGTTGGTTCTCGTCATCAGTCCCTCTTTTCTAATTGTCGTCGTCTACCATGCAATTAGTCTCTTTTTGTACCGGTCCCACTTTCAATCAAAGGCTTTACGCTCCTGCATTGTGCCTTGTAGCTACATGTCAACTGGGTCATAGGATCGTTGCTCATCGTCTAGCTTCCGTTTAATGCTATTTTTCCAATTGAACATTCATTCTCTATTTAAATATCTATCTCGCTCTATTAAAGATTTTCTTATTCGTTTTCCTCCTTAAATCCTGGATTCTTGGTGAATATTGCTCACTCAATGCTTTCCTTGGGCCTCTTTTTGTTAATGTTTCTGATCCTTTCAAAGAAACCACAACTCCATTTTTGTTAATTGGCAAATCAAGAAAATAATTTAGCTAATTATCTTATTTGGATGATATCTCTTCGGTATTTATTATTTTGATAGCTGGAGATTTGTAAGCATCCTATTCAAGCAAGAGAGCTTGGTCACCCATTTGCTTGATGGAGAGACAAGTGAAGGAGGTACTAATCCTATCAGTCGTGACCGTATTTAGTTACTATCAGTAGAGACATAATAGTGTGAAGAGATCTATAATATAATGTGCAAGACCTAGATAAAAAGGTTATTTCACTACTTTTCTATATTGTTGGTTGTTGTTTTACTATGCCAGTTAGCTTTCTTATGCATTAGTTTTCTCTAGTATATTAAAGCATGC
This sequence comes from Cyamopsis tetragonoloba, assembly GCA_037177725.1. NCBI lineage: Eukaryota > Viridiplantae > Streptophyta > Magnoliopsida > Fabales > Fabaceae > Cyamopsis > Cyamopsis tetragonoloba. The sequence goes on from CM074119.1 coordinate 58,746,666, forward strand.
GAATTCTTGTGTTAGATTGCAAGTTGCAAAGGTTGGTGTGGTCTGGTTTGTTTTTGTTTCTACTATAGCTAGCTTCCCTCTTTTAATGGTTGACCTAATGGAATACTTCTTGTACTCTACCACTTTCTTCAATAAATTTTGTCTTATAAAAAAATATTACAGTAGTACCTTTTTTTAATTCAAAGAAATATATGAGTAATACTACGAAGGAAATGAAAGATAGATAGATAGGATAGATGAGTATTAATGTGCTCCGAAGAAATATATAGTAAATAACTCTAGTAATGTCTTTAAACAATTCACAATATTTTTGTTTTCTTTATGTATTATAAACTAAAGGGACTTGATCAAATTCAGGCTATTTGTCAACCTTACATAAAAGAGAAAAAACTTATGCACTTCAATATATTAATGAGCGAAACTCAAGCTTTCCAAGCTTGACGGTATGAGGTTGCTAGTACATAATCTAGTGGAAAATTGGCTTTTTACCGCATGTTTTAACATCGGCTAATTAATAGCCGATGTAAAATCTTGTGCGGTGGTAAACTTGTAAATAAATAAATTATTTGCATCAACTAATTAGTAAAAAGTTAGGCGGTGGTAATTTTGTAAATAACTTAAATTTATTTGCATCAGCTAATTAATAATAGCCAATGTAAAAAGTTAGGCGGTGACAATTTTGTAAATAACTCAAATTTATTTGCATCAACTAAATTAATTAGTGGATGTAAATATATAAATTAAAAAAAGCAAAAGAACCCTATCAATATATCACATATATTCATATTCTTTTAATTCCATCGAGTCCCAATTCCTTTAAGCCCTAGCTTCATTGTGAAACCACCACGACGCTGACGCCCTACTTTGCGTTGCCGTCTGTCGCGCTCTCTTCTTCGCTCACGCCACCGTCTGTTGTGCTCTCACTCTGTGTCACGGTAAGTTCCCTCTCTCTCAAATAAAGGATCCCTGTGATGACCTATTTATGTTCTGTTGCTGAAAACTCAGATTTATTGGTTTTTATTTTTCAACATGAAGAAAGTGAAACACAACTTTTATATTATTGCAGTTATTGAGACTGCCATGATTCGTTTCGCCATTTCTTGTTATGGTATGTTTGGACTTTGGAAAAAAAAAATTCGAGTTTCATTTGGTGCCACAAGTTGGAAAATTTCTCCTATTTAGCTGAAAATTTGTGGGAGCTTCACATTTATTTTCATTCTACTGGTTTTCTCTTAAATCACTTATGCCCCTTTTCTCTGATTCGCACGAACAGAATGAATCCCCTGTTTATGGGGATTTGAAAAACCTGATTCTTAATAGCAAGTGTTGTAAAATCTTCAATCTTATGGTTTTGTTTTTCCAGAGTGTTGTTCCTTAGAATTACAATCTTCTCCGATTTCTCAGATGGAACATTCAACAAAAAATTAGCAGAGGTTGAAGGTGAACATTGCTGACCAATAACGATGAATTTCCTTACTTCTTCAATGTTTCTTTTCTGTTGGTTCTGACAATTTCTTTAATTTTTAGAGTCAAATTATGTTAGTGTGTGAATTCTACCTCTATTCCACTGATCTTTTCATGTTTTGGGATCATATCATTTATCATATACTATAATACCATATAATACTATAAATAGAATACTTAGTATTGTTATTGATTGTTGATATAGGAACCAAGACAAGTGGTGGAATTAAACTTAAGAATTTCGTATCATATATCCATGAATTAATTAAGAGATATGACTTAGCTTTAGGCTATATGAAAGGCAATTAAGATAAATTCACCACATAATAAATTAGTTAACAATATAGCTAGTGCTCAAGATATCTGATCTCTTTGAAATTAAAAGTGCAAACTAATATGCCTTCATAGTGGATCCATAATCAATTACACTAGTGTTTCATCTTCCCATTTAAACATGGTTTAATTTTTTTAATCACTTTTTGTGGGTCTCAAGTTATTAAAAATTCAAAATGAAATTTCATATGGAACATCATACTACTCTGTTTTTTAGTAAGGGTGTTTGAAAGAGTTTAAGAAAATTTATAAAAATAGTAAGGCTAAAATACACATTTGGTCCTTTATGTTTTGTCGAAATCCTATTTTGGTCTTTTATGTTTATTTTATCTCAATTTAGTTCTTTAAGTTTGTTTTTTGGATCAACGTTGGACTCTTATTTGAATTCGTTAGTCTACGTTAACCGAATTGCATACGTGACACCTATATGAAATTAACGGCATTAATTGTCACCCATTTCCAGACTAAAACGATACCGTAATGAATTTTTTTCTTAAGTGTGTCTCCGTTAATCTATGTTAACAAAACTGCATATGCTTAAGAAAAAAATTCAATAGGATGATAACTAATGCCGTTAATGACATTTAGGTGCTACATATTCAGTTTGGTTAATTAGACTGACGGATTCAAAGATGAGTCTAAAGTTAGTCCAAAAAATAAACGTAAGGGACCAAATTGAGACAAAATAAACACAAAAAACCAAAATAATACTTAGACAAAATATAAAGGACCAAATGTGTATTTAGCCAAATAGTAATAATTTATATGTCTCCATAAGCAGTTTTCAAGTTATTTTCACAGGTTTCTTAAAATAATCAGTGAAGGGTGATATATAGTCTTGATTCACAGTAGAAGATACTGTTGTTTACTCCATATCATGGGACACACACATACACGGATGTCTACAAAATGGGAACATGATTAAAATAAGTAAACATCAATAGAATATAATAATGAGTGAGTTATGAGTATCATTTTCATGATAAAGAAACCTTCTCTGAGGACTAAGGAGTAATAATTAGCATAAATTAATTTCCTTCCTTAAATGGCGATATGTGGCAGCTTAGGGGGTGTTTGGTTTAAGGTTTAGAAAAAATATTCCTGAGAATGTACTTGGGAATGTGAGATTCCCATATTTGTTTTAAGGTTTAAAAAAAGATTCTCGGGCATCATTTATTTCCAGGAATATATTTCCTTTGTATTTTCTGTAATCTCCATTCCCATGGTGAAAGGTGGGTAACTTACTTTCCTATGTGAATATAAGTAGTTATTTTATATTTTACTTGTAACTACCACTTTTTTATTTTGATTTTTCATTTGAAATTCAAAAAGTATTACTAATAATGTTAATTTTATCAAACACTCTCTTATAAAATGCTCAAAAATACACATTTTTAGAAATATACAAATTATCAAAAATAAGATGCTTGGAAATATTTTTTATTCCTCGAAGTTATCGCCCTCTAAGTTGTCAATATTATGTATCTAATTCAATATATATATATATATATATATATATATTTATTTATTCTTAATCTATATAATTGTATTACATTATTTTCCTTTTACTAGTTATCTTTAACTTTTTTATTGATTAAATAATTAAAATAAATAAATAATATTATATGCAATAAAAATATTTCCATATTATTACATGTAACATTATTATAAATCAAATAGATTTTAAATTTTATTGAATGTTTTCAAAAGATTCCTAGGAACAAAAACTAAAAACCAAACAATTTGTTTAAAATTCCTGAGAATAAACATTAATGGGAATATATTCCTAGTAATAAGATATCCGAGAATGTATTTTCAAACCTTGAAACAAACGCCCCCTTAATCATTTTTTTATAGGCTAAATGCATCCATAGGGAAGCTTAATCATCATATATATATATATATATATATATATATATATATATGGTTTTGCTATCCATTGCCCTAAGGGCAATGGTTAAGCAATTCATAAATAGAAATTTTGCATTTAAAATAAAATGAAAATAATTTCGTAGCATTAAATACTCAACACTTTTCAACACTTAAATTTCTATTTATGGGTTGCTTAACCATTGCCCTTAGCGCAATGGATAGCAAAACCCATATATATATATATATATATATATATATATATATATATATATACATACATACAAATATATATATATATGTTATGGACCTAACCCGCATGAGAGGCCCATGCTAGGCCCACATGGAAGGCTTAAGCCATAGGTACTATGTCGTGTTATCCACGACATGGATACCCGACTTAACGCCCGGGGAGTTCCACCCCCACATGGGGTCGGTTACCGATTCGTGTTTAGCACCCCAATTCACAGAGGCGTGACAATGACAGGTTTGACTTTAGTGGCCTATGCAGCTCTATAAATACCTGTAACTTATCTTCATTTGGTACGCTTTTTACTCACATGATATCCGAACTATCCTCTCTGCGGAAACTCACTGACTTGATCGTCGGAGTGCTTGCAGGTACCCCTCACCGCCAGATGAGTGGCTGGAGATCTGAAACCACCGTACTAGAGGCCAAAATGGAGGTCATGGCCGCCATGCCCAAGCGCATGACAGATCATTGATGCCGTCTGTGGGAAAGAAACGTTTTCTTCTCCAATTTACTCATCCTATATCCTCTTTTCTTGATCTAATCGCTTTCCACCAATTGATAAGGTGAATTCTCGACAGTTAATCGGTCGAAGCATGGTTTTCAGCTGATTAATTGAACAAATGTCAGTTTTCTTGGCATGTTTGTTAGATATAGGATTTGATTTCAGCATATTCACATGCTTTTACCAATTATTTTGTTGTTCTTAGCTCTACTGATCTTTTTGTATAAATTTGTATAATCCTATGAGGAGGATAATTGATATCTCTGCATGAAAGCAGGCAACATACTACACTAACAGGTGATTCATTTGTAGCAACATGGTGAGCAGCATGCTGAAAAACAAGTCTCTATGGTGGGACCGCGAATCTCGCCATCTCAACCTGCCAACATTCCAGCTCGCATTCACGACATTGATCAAGGAGAGCGGCTTGCTGATAACGACATTCAGATTGATGGATGTCATAACCCGTTCATTCCTGCGATCATGAACTTCGAGATGCCAGCAAATTTCAAGTTTGCTGTCCAAATTGACTCGTATGACGGGACCACTTACCCTCAAGATCATGTCGAGATATTCTAGCAAACAATGGTTTTTTAGGGAGCCAAGGAACCAGTGATATGTCAGGCTTTTCCTTTAACCCTGAAGGCTGCTACCCAGAGATGGTTTTCATCTTTACTAGCAGGATCCATCGCGGGATGGAAGGCTCTCAAAGACAGGTTCATCTCAAACTTCACGAGTAGTAAACAACAGTTCAAAACAGAGCACCACCTTGAAAGGATAAAACATAATCCAGACAAGCCTTTAAGGGATTATATCATCCACTTTAATGCAGAATCCCTAGAGGTACCACTACAAGAAAAAATCTGATTTAGCAACCACAAAAACGGTCGCTAAACACTCCGGCGACTGAATTGGCGAACGAAATTGATCGGTGGACAAAAACTCAGTCACTAACTAAGCGGCGACCAATTTTAAATTCGGTTGCCAATTGGTAACCGAAATTTTTCATCACCAAAAAAGAAAATTTTCGTTGCCAAATGCACTACTCAAACAGCCCATTAGTTTACTTGGCGACTGATAATTCAGTCGCCGAAAATTAAAAATCCGTCGCTGGTATTCCATTCTGTCACTATTTCGGTCACTGGTTTACCTTTTTTCCTCAATTTCAGTCGCTAGGAGTATCTAATTCGGTCACTAGAGGTGGCTAATTCGGTCACTAACTTCAAAAAATTGACAAAAAAAAGAACTCCATTTTTTCACTCCCTAAATCACTTATAAAACACCTGGAAAACAAAAAATTATTCCCAAACATTATATATTTAATATTTAACGCTAATGATCAAGGAAATCTAGAATTACACACCAAAGTAACAATAATACATAAATCCATAAGTATAAAATGTAAAACAAAATATAAATGTCAACTAATAATATAAAAGTATTCCTAAATCCATAAGAAGATAATATAGAGTATGAAGCAAGATGAGCAACAAAAATATAGAGCAACAAATATGAAATTTTAAAGAGTAGGGAAGAGAGAATAAAACACAGAGATTTATACTGGTTCGGTCACTAAACCTCCTTGTGACCTACATCCAGTCTTCAAAACGGCACCGCGGAAATACTTGTAGTCAATCTTCAACAATATTACACACTAAGAGCACTCCCCACCATTGGATACCCCATCAATTTGCAAGAGCCTCAACTAGGGATACCTCACCCTAAAACAAACTTGAAGGATAGCCCACCTTCAATCAACTCGAAGGATACCTCACCTTCTCTAAACAATTCACTTTAAAATTTTACAAATTATGAAGTTCTCAAAAGAGTAATATTACAACTTGAAGCACAAAAATTTGAGCAAGCCTTTAGCAAGATAGAGGAATTTGGAATAACAAAGCTTTTAGAATGATGAGAATGATTCAAGATTAAAGACCAAGATTAAAGCATTTGGTTCATGTTAGAAGAAGCTCAGAAATGAGATAATATGATTGTAGTCTGATACTAGGGTGAAAAACCTTGCTTCTTGTGCTAGAATGGCCCAAGAACTCATATTTATAGCCCTCCATTGAAATCTAGTCATTACTAGTCGTTTTACATGTGCACATCCCATATTCGAATATATTCGAATATGCAATACCATATCGAATATGTATTCGAATATGGCATTTTTGGAAGCAGATTTTTCACATTTTGAAAGCTACATTCGAATATATATTCGAATATCAAAATCCATATTCGAATATGTATTCGAATATGAACTTACCGGTGCTTAGATTTTCGAATATGTATTCGGATATGAAATTCCTGACGACAATCTCTAACTTTGAAAATCCATAACTCCTTCATTTCTTCTCCGTTTCAAGCGAATGACCAGTTGTTAGAAATCTCTTTGAGTCTACATTCATATGAAACATGTTTTTGTTCGAAACTCTAAGTTGTTTTGAAGAAATGATCAAATTAGTGAACAAAGATCATTTTCAAAAACCTAAAAACAAAGGCTGAATTCAAAAGTTCATAACTTCTTTATTCATTTCTGATCCATTTAGAGAAAACGCCCAGTCATTAGAAATCTCTTTGTGTCTATTTTCATATGAAATACGTTTAAGCTCATTATGAAAAACACTTCTAAAGATATGATCAAAACAGTAAACATATATCAGCTTCCATATAAGACTATTGTTGAAAATTTATTTGTTTATGCTTATTAACAAATTCAAACCAAATATTTGAGCACTTTTAAACATAAAATCACTTTTCAAATCCTTATCTAATTGAAAAACATTTTCCTCATTATAAAACACTTTGTAACCAATATCTTTGAAAAACACATTTTGAAGGCTATGGTTTAAAATGATGCTATGAATGCAAGGTGAAAGACAAGCTCTATCAAGTAATGACTTCTCAAATTTACACTTACATAGCCTAGAAAAGAAATGTACCAAACTAAGTCGTTAGGCTTCTTCATGCAATCAAAGCTTGTTAGTTTCTCTTCCATTGTACTATAATCGCTTGGTTATCATCGGCTTTCTCCTTCTTGAGTCGAGCATAATTGATTTTTCCATATTTATTGATTATTGCTCACTCTTAATACTTAGACTATCTTACAGGGCATTTTTCACTAGAAAATCATATAGTTAGTTCAAACATCCAAACTCAATATCAAATATGCTTGATTTATAAATATATAACTCTAGTTAGTCTATCAAGCATTGATGTACACATTTCATGATTATCAACTTGTATATCGCAACACAGAACACAAAATCATGCATGGTATAATGTACTCCATTAAGCTCATATAGTAGCATGTTCATTCCTAATTTAATCTTACATTAGTCAACATCAAAACATACTATACATAACTTATTGCTCTTGTATTTTTCATAATCAAAACATAATATATTAAACATTGAAGCACGCATACTTGATTTTTAATTCATATTGTGTGTGTTTGTTAGGAATTTGATTTGGGAGATTATCCGGTTAGACGGGCTGTAATACTGTATATATACTATTTTCAATAACGACGGTTACTCAGTTATATGTCGTACATATAACTGACGGTTATAGTATTGCAGGTGATATGGACTCGGAGGGTGTCAGCACTTGAGAAGACCTTAGCAGCTGCATCTTGTTAAACTTAGGTAACCATTAGTTTTGTTGTATGGTTACCTAGATGGACTAGTGACCTCTTTGGCTTGTCAATTAAATTAAAACACTCTTATGTAAATATTCATATATATATATATATATATAATGTTTTGTCTTCCATTATTGTGGTGTTAAAAAAAATCTGATCTTAAAATTTCGGTGTTACAATTCGTCAAAAAACTTGAAGAAGGCATGGTCTTTCCTCTAGCGGAACGAGATAAAACCAAAGTCGCAAAGATGGTAAGGCATGAACAGATATAAGAAGAGATTGCTGGAAAGTTCCCAATTGTTGGCCTGGTAGGAAATTTCAAAGGCGTTAATGAATCCCCAAGCATTTGGATGAAGCTGTGGGGGAGCGACTTCGAGTCGGTTAAGGATTTCGACTTTAAAGCCAGAAAAGGGAAAATGGAGTCGAAAGAAGCATTCATAGAGCATTAAGAAATCTAATGCTCCTCTTTGGGGGCAGGAGCCAATTCGTTCGTTGGGATCTACGCGCTTGGCTTTATAAAAGATGACAGGAGCAGAAGGAATATCCTCTTCTGCTGTAGCCCCGTGCAAGTGCATGGCCTCCTTGAACTCAACTTCCGCGACATGAAATTTCAATGTCGAGGATAGTCCAGAAGCGACTTGGACGATGTCATGATCAATTCAATACATTCTCCTTACTTCACAAATGCCCTGAAGTTTCTTGGGAACTTTGATTTTGGCGGCTTTCTTTGGTGGGCCGTACCACTCATGAATCATTTGGTGACAACGCTCTAGAGCTTTGCTTTTTGAAGGTTTCCTGGAAACTTGGGTGGCAGCGGAAGTCGTGGGCGACTCTAAACCCGACATGGGGGAGGAAGCCGACATGGGTTCTACAATAGAAATTGGAGGAACATATAATGGGTAAGAAGAATTCAAACTAGAGGAATTAGTAATGGAAAGAGAAACAGAACTAGAAGAGTCAGACGAGGTACAAACAATTAAGGGAACAGGAAGACGTAACCTAGAAGTTATAGCGTTGTCACTACCCTCAGAAGATTCATCATACTCATATTTTTAAACCCCATACCTTAAAGGTATGGGGGCAACAAATAGTGAGAATGGAGCCCCTAAAAAAGAAACACTCTGGGAAATAATAGGGACATATTCCCAAAAAGCCGCAAAGAGGGGTTCATCGTCAGAACCAGAAGTTGAAGGGGAGCAGGGATGTGATGCCCACTACCATCACTAATTTCAAGCCCAAAGGGTGAACCAATGAATTCCCCAACTTCCCCAGAGAGAGATTCCTTTGGGGGAAATTGGTGGGCCTTACGGGAGTTTACATTTTTGAGAAAATAAAGGGAAGAAAAAAGAAATTGTACAAAGAAAACGAGTAGGGAACGAAGGAAATACGTGAGAAAGTTGAAAAGAAGAAGGTTGAAGATGGTTGGAAAACAGCAAGACAAGGAGGAACTGGTAGTAGAGTGAGGGAAAATACGCAGGGAAGCTTGGAGGCGAATAAGTGTTCCCGAACAAAAAGAAAGTGTATTTATAGACAGAAAAGGTGGAATACGAAACGTGAAGAAGAAGTAGCGGCCTAGGGCACATTAAATGCGTGCAGGCCTGATATGAGAAAGTTATGATGGGCGTGGCCCACGAAGGGTCGCGGTCAATACAAGGAGAACACGTGTCAAGGTGAAACCGGTGGTTGAATCCAAACGAAAACCACATAGAGGGGGTACAAGTCCTAACGGGGACAAGGAATCGAGATTATTAAAAGACCTAACCAGCCCGACTAATTTAATACCTGGCTGGGACTTAGGCAAATTCAATGAATCAGGATTATTAAAAGACCTAATCAGCCCGACTAATTTAATCCCCGGCTGGGACTTAGGCAAAATAGGATTACGAAATAGATGATCTCACTAACGGTGACAAGTATTACATCATGCAGGGGTATTCCCCTGGTTTACAAAAGGCTCACAAGGAACAAGCTGCCCATTCCTCACTTCTAGTTGGGGAGATAGATGAGATGTATCTAGTCCCGAGGCTATGACCCGAACCTACTCTAACGCCAACCCAAAACCGGCATCATAAGCATCAACGACCTTCAGTTGAAGACTAGCTACCTCGCCTCGAAGTTGAGCAGCCTCAGTGGTAGACTTAACTTGGTCCTTCTTTTTTCCCTCCAACTGAGACACCACCTCGTTATGCAGCGTCTTCACAGCCTTGAGGTTCTGAATGATGTCTTGTAGTTTCTTCTCTAAATCAGCTCGCTTAGTAGCCTCAATAGCACGAGTGGCTTACGTCTCCTCTAGATGCTTCTTTAACAAGTCACGCTCTTGGCGGATTCTCTCCAATGCAGTTTTCCTCCTATCACTCTTCTTCTGCAAGGAGTGGTAGTCACTCATGAACCGCTCATAGCTCTTGGCTGTCTCTTCCTTCTCCCAAACCAAGTTCACTGCATCACGGTTACGAGCATCCATCTGACGTTGACATTGATGCATCAAGAATGCCAGCTGCAGACAATGACGCTCGGTAGCCTTGGTCAGAGCATCGTCTTCATGCTTGTCTGTCGTCTCCATATCTCAGGCATAACAAAAGGTCTCCTGAATAAAATCCCCAATATCAAGACGACTGTCCCACAAAGTCTTCGGCTCTTGGGTTTCCTCTTCAAACTCCTCCTCCACCCAGGCTTTCCTAGCACAACTCGGGCTCCCTTGCTCCATTGGCCTCTTCCCTTCCCTCTGAGCTTTGAGAGAGTGACCATGGAGCGCTCCGCTAACAACACCTTCATTATCAGCTGGACCCGAAATCCCTTGTAAGACTTCTTGTCGAGGAGGCTCGGATACGGGCTAAGTAGGTTTAAGAGGCGAGGTCAATCTGATAACTTCAATTGTTGCATGCTTGTTATCAGCACCCCCCCGGTGTTATTTCTTCCGGCATCTTCAGCGTCCCCAGATTCACCCGCAGTATTGGACGCCAACAGCTGAGCTCGTTGAGTGCGAAACCGGGCCACCTCGGCAGGAGAAACCTACATCAACAACAAAAGTTAATACATCAGTCAGTTTACAGAAACAGAAATCACAAGACAGATACCCACAAAAATAGCATTGCAGGAAGACAAAGTCATGCTCATTCTCAATTAATACATGAGAGTTTGCTTGGAATTTCTCCTAAAACTCCACGTCGAACTGATCTAAGGGCGACAGCTCGGACAAGGACAACGGCGAAATAGAATGAGCATCCTGGCACCAGTACAACGGGAACCTCTCTTCACCATTGGCCAACCAAAGGAGATTTTCTTCTTTCACTCCAGATCTCCCCATCACCCGAACAAAGCGTCGTTTAAGTTCTCCTTGTACGAATCCGTAAAAACAGAAGCAAGATGACTACCAGGTCGGTTTCTTATGTATATCCAACTACAGAAGCGATGTGGAATAATTTGACGTCTTTTGGTCACCCCACCCTTGGTCTGGAAAAAATAAAAGAATTTCTCCACAGAAACATCCACTTCGGAGTGCTTGTACATAATCTGATGTAGTTGAGTGGGGACGAACTGGACAGCAGTAAATCCATCTCAAATGGCGTGAGCAGAAGACAAATGCCAAGTGTTCGGAATAGCGTCACATAAAAATAGCTAAATGGTCGTGACTTCTCCAAAGCAGACATACAAAACCGCTCCCAGGACACACAACTGGCAATGACTATTTGGTCGGCAGAATCATTATCCCTAGCAATCGTCAGGCCCAAAACTAGGTCGGCAATCTTCTTCTCAGAGTCTAGGATCGACGCGGCTGATAACACACCCAACTTCACCCAACAGTACTTTGAGACCTCATCCACAATTTGGATGGCTGCCTTCACCATAATGGACCGAAGACGGTGTAAATAAAATAGTAGATAGATGAAAAAGATACCTTAGCAAATAAACAAGCTCGGACCCATAAGCCAACGAGAGAAGAAAAAAGAAGTTGTCCCAGTTGTAGACTGAAGTTTAAAAAGTGAAGTGATGCTGGCTGCCCAGAACGTTTAAATAGGCAACGACGTGGCCTTTGAGTTCCCAAACCCTAGTAATGACAGGGCAGGTGAAGCGACGTTTGCCTCCGATCCCACAATTCTTCCATACCTGCCAAATCACAACCATTGATTCGCTAACAACAACATCGTTGGACTGCCAACGGTCAAAAAAAAGGGGGGGAGAACAATCCAGAAGCCAAAAATATAGACAATTTGTATTTTTTATTTATTTATGTCTCAGGTGCTTACATCGGAAAACTCAAAATTACAAGGACGGATAATCATACAAGTATCAAGATCGAGTAACAACCCAAGAAACACAACAAAAACACACGAAACCCTATTGAGATCTAACTATACAACCCCTGAGTTGAGATGAAAAGGAAGCAATAACGCATGTTTTCAGAAACCTCTTCAAAACAATCTGAGGCAATCGACATCAAGGAGGAAGACATCCATACCCATTATAGCAACCTCCGCAACGGTTGAAATCATCCATCGCCAACAAGCCTATCATTTGACAAGAAGACCCGAAGCCCGGAAACATGAGAAGCAACCCCAGCACCTCAGGCCTGCAGCCGAACAAAGACCTAACGAAGGTCACTCCAACCGCAGCTCTAGAGCAATGGAGCCCAGACGCAAAGTATGCAGTGTCAAATCTTAGTGATTAAGGCACCAAGACCCTCCACAGGCAGGTCGGCCCAAACCAACGCTGCAGCTTTCGTGATGCAACATACAACACGATATAGGCACACACGTTGCATCAGAAAGCTATAGACATGGTCCAAGCTGAGAGCCATTGAAGACTTAGTGGCATAATGAACCCTTCTTCTCTTCTTCTTCATCTCTCATATGCTTGGTACGAAGAAGGGTGATGGTGAAGCTCCTATATATAGGCATAACGGTCATAAATGCCCTCCTGAAACGCATCGAATCAAGAAACAGTCAAGTCAAACAATTAATTTAGCACGAAAAATGATAACGTAAGATAAACATGACAGAGGAATACATAGACCACAACAAATGACAACTTCAAGCCTCTTTCAGCCAAGGCTTCAAGGCTTGCGGGGCTGGTGGACTATCCAAGACCCAGCCTCAGCGAAGACCGACCTGATCTCCAAGACCGACCGCCACTTCAAGCCTCTCTCAACCAAGGCTTCAACGCTTGCAGAGCTGGTGGACTATCCAAGACCCAGCCTCGGCCAAGACTGACCGCCACTTCAAGCCTCTTTTAGCCAAGGCTTCAAGGCATGCAGGGCTGGTGGACTATCCCAGACCCAGCCTCAGCCAGGCTGACCTATAGACTACACGCCACAACATCGACCCCAACAGTTGACTCAGCACTTTGACAAACACCGGCAAAACAGGGGAAACAAGAGCCAATAATCAAGAAGTCAGAATCCAATCAATGATGCCCTAATCAATACACTGAAGATATCAGGGGATACTTTCTTAACTTAGAATGAACCTAGACACTAGAAGACTCACAACTAGATTGTATAAAAGGACAAGACGCACTCAATTAAAACCATGCTCACAGTAAACGCCACAGTTCTTATTAGGGTTCGGGCGTTGAAAATCCACCGCCGTTGAGACCCGGGAGCTATGAGTGAACAGGGAGGAAAATGTATGACGCAGATATCAGCCAGAGCGTGCAGAATCAGGGGAAGGAGCGCCCCACAACAACACTCGAAGAAACACGACCAATGCTGGAGGTGGGACAACCTTCAGAGGAGGAGTTTCGCAAGTTGCAAGGGTTACCAGAAGAGCAAGTCTCTGAGCTGGCTCTGTTAAGGAAGGAGTGAGAAGAGCACTTGAAAGAAAAGGAGGTGTAGCAGTGCCAAAATTCGAATACTAAAGTAACCTTTTGCACATAATTCTTTTATTTATAGTAATAGATTAATTAATAATCAATAATTAAATATAATAATCAGTTTAGTTTGCATTATCATATCATTAATAGATCACTAATTATTTCCGAAAATATATATTAATTAAATAAATAATAAATTTTATTATCTAAACATAATAATTATAAATAGAATTTAATAAATTATTAGAAATTATAATTATTAACTTTTGTATTTTTCATATTAACGTATTTTTGAAAAAGTAAATTACTTATTTTACACTAAAATTTTTCCTATAATAAGCCTTTAAGTAATTTTTTTGTTCATAAACAATTAGGGGTTTTTACTTATTATATTTATATTTATCTCCGCTCCCTTTTTTTACTCAATCAATTAAAAGAAGAAAATTACGTTATTTTTCTTTTCTTTTTAACTTTTACAAAATAATAGCCTATTTAATCTCTAGTTTTTTAGAGGCAAAAGTGCGTCCACAGGGGTTCGAACTGATGAGGTGCTACTCAAACCAGTACTCTATCAAGCCTCGAGTTTAACTCAATCTCTATACTACTTTATTTTTATTTTTATTTTTATTTTCTATCTGTTTCTAACAAATTCCTCTTCTATACCAAATGAAATGGATGATGGAAATTTTTTTTAGTTGAGATCCACCTAAAAGGTTTTTCCTGTTCACTATATATTTACATCTCTAAAATGTTTATTTTTTAAATATGTTATATATATTGACAACATCTAACACCAGAAACAAATTATTTTAAAAGAATTTATGCGTTTATATGAGAATAACTTAGCCTCATTGATCTTTTATAACTCCATTTTAAATATTTTTTAATTTAAAATATACTTTTTGACCAAAGAAATAGTTTAACAAATGTAAATAATATTCTTGTAATTAAAAATAAAAGTGATAGTATGAAGGTTATTCATTTTAATAGGTTAGTAACAAAGGATATTTCTGTCCTATAGTAAAAGTCTAATGTTCCTTTGAGATGATAATCAATGAAAAAAATAACAAATAGTTCTTTAAAGAGTTATTTGTCATAAACGTTTTCCCAAGGTCCAGATGCCATTGCCCATCCGTCATTTTTTTCCCAAAGTCACAACTCTTCATTTTAATTTTTTCCCACCAACGTTTTCTATTTCATTTTCATTTTTTCAAATTCAAACTAGCATTCAAACTTCAAACCATTCATCAGTTACCTTCCTTATCAGAATAAAGTGATGAATAAATTTAGTCAAGAAGGAAATAAATTCATTTATGATAGAAATAAATGCTTTGAAAATTGAATTAAATTCATTAAAATTAGAAATAACTGGTTTTGACTCTGAAAACTTTGCAAAGAAGTATCTGGAACACCTCTTTGTCCTATTTAAGGCATTGCTTTGCTTTTTTGAAATGCACAACCCACACTTTGTGGTTTCCTTTTCTCTTTCTAGTAGTTTCTTTCCATTTTCCTCCCTGTTTCTTTTCAAGAATCTCCTTTTCTCTTCAATCCCTCTCTTATTTCTTTGATAGTTTCGTACTCCTTCTCTCTTTCTTTTCTTTTGTTGATCATGTTAAATAATGATTTTTCTAGGCTACTTTTCTCGTTGTGAAGATATGCAGAGTGAGAGAAATGGCCATAATATATATACGATAGAAGGTAAGTTAAACAGTTAATTTGTTTGTGATTTAAAAGTTTTACTTATTGAGGTCTTTACTTATGAATCTCTAAAACAAAACATTCTTTTAGTTTTTTTTTAATTTGTCAACTTAATATTTTTGTTGTTGTCAATTTCTACTATTAGATTATAATTCATATATGTGGTACTATATTATGATAGAATCCAAGAATTCTTTTGTGAAACAATGAATGTTTATAATATCATGAATTTATATTTTCATCTTAAATGTTGAGAACACCATGAAGTAAATTAAAATTTCTATATAAAATTTTATCTAATATCCTATCGTCCTGTCTTATTGGAGAAGCTGTTGGAGTATGTTAAAGAACATATTACCACTTGAATTTATACCACATGATATTTGGTAGTCTGAAAAACTGAACTCTACATCTGTGTTATTATCGCTAGTGATTTGCCATTGTGCTTATGGAAATGGATAATCAATCCCAAGATTATGTAAAGGGAATTGGTTTAAAACAAATATCAACTTATACTTATTTTGATTTACATATAAGAACTCTAAGGATAGTAATTAATTAGAATGTTTTACACATAAGAAACTAGAAATTTAAAAAAAGAAAAAAATAAGTATATTAACTTTTGGTGATACCTGCAAATGTGTTGGATACTGTTTAAGGTGAACCAAGCACAACATGTCAATTTTTTTAGCTTGGGCATTTAATATAATGACATGCTATTTTCATCTTCCTCGTTTTTTGGAGCCTCTCATCGCCTACTTTTAGTTTTGTCATTGAGTCTAATACGTCAACGGACTCATGTACCCATAGAAACATATCTTCATTTTTTGTTTCTTCGGAGTTTGATTCTATTACGTTCATGATTGATTTATCTCCCTAGCTAAGTTTGTCATCCTTTCTCGTAACTTCCCCTATTTTAATATTACCATTGTTTCTAACACCTCTTTGACGGATTCATCTTCCAGTGCTCGTCTTTGTGTGTTGTCTATTTAGGTAGTAATTAGACAAGATATAAAGATGATCACTAGGTAGATGAATCCATCATACAGGTGCTAGAAAAAATGGTAAAATTAAAAGAGGGGAACAGGCAAGAAAGGAAGATGAACCAATCCTAAAAATATTAGAATTACACTTTTAAGAGACAAGAAAAGAAGACATGCTTCACTGGGTTGATGAATCAATCATGACTTATTAGACATAATGGTAAAATTGAAAGAGGATTATGTGTTGCCTTCAAATAATGAGGAAGATGATAGTAACATGTCATGATAATAAACTTCCCACCTAAAAGATTTGGTGGGTTGTGCTTAGTTCCATACCCAAGATATCTGCAAGTATTAAGAAAAGCTAACGTAGTTATATTTTGTTTGTTTTAAACTTTTTTGTTTGTTTCATGTAAAACCTTTCAAGTTAGTGTCTCCTTAGAGTTCTTATACATCAAAGTAAGGATGAATTTGTAAGTGTTTTAGAGAAATACTCTTTAGAAGATCAGGGGGTTCATTTTCTTCAACTTTTGACCAAGGCAAAGTCGAGCTGTTGGTTGGTTAGTCATCAATTAAAGTTCATCTCTTGTTCCTTCCAAGTATGGTACACCCAACAAATGGAATAGTTTCAACTTGCATCCTATAACACTCATTTATTTGTACTCCCCATAATAGTTATATTTACATCACCACTATTGTTATGAAATTGGAGGGAAATCTTCCCGCCATTGAAAATAGGTAAAATATTCCAATTTAGGGTTCTCACAACACACTGTCCATCATTTCTGCTTCTGAGTTATGAGAGATTTCAGAACACAGGGTTGTCGCTTCGTTGTCGTCTGTCGTAGGTTCTCGTCATCAGTCCCTCTTTTCTAATGGTCGTCGTCTACCATGCAATTAGTCTCTTTTTGTTCATCCAACACTGCCAATCCCACTTTCAATCAAAGGCTTTACGCTGCTGCATTGTGCCTTGTAGCTACATGTCAACCGGATCAAAGGATCGTTGCTCATCGTCAAGCTTCCGTTTAATGCGATTTTACTAATTGAACATTCATTCTCTATTTAAATATCTATCTCACTCTGTTAAAGATTTTCTTTTTTGTTTTCCTCCTTAAATCTTGGACTCTTGGTGAATGTTGCTCACTCAATGCTTTCTTTGGGCCTCTTTTTGTTAATGTTTCTGATCCTTTCAAGGAAACCACAACTCCATTTTTGTTAATTGGCAAATCAAGAAAATAAATTAGTATTTATCTTATTTGTTTGATATCACTTCGGTATTTATTATTTTGATAGCTGAAGATTTGGAAGCATCCTATTAAAGCAAGAGAGCTTGGTCACTCATTTGCTTGATGGAGAGACAAGTGAAGGAGGTGCCAATCCTAACAGTCATGACCGTATATAGTTACTATAAGTAGAGACATAATAGTGTGAAGAGATCTATAATATAATGTGTAAGACCTAGATAAAAAGGTTATTTCACTACTTTTCTATATTGTTGGTTGTTGTTTTACTATGGCAGTTAGCTTTCTTATGCATTAGTTTTCTCTATTATATTAAAGCATGCGAATTCTTGTGTTAGATTGCAAATTGCAAAGGTTGGTGTGGTCTTGTTTGTTTTTGTTTCTACTATAGCTAGCTCCCCTCATTTAATGGTTGACCTAATGGAGTACTTCTTGTACTCTCCCACTTTCTTCAATAAATTTTGTCTTATAAAAAAAAGATTACAGTAGTACTTTTTTTTTTAATTCAAAGAAATATATGAGTAATACTACGAAGAAAATGAAAGATAGATAGATAGGATAGATGAGTATTAATGTACTCCGAAGAAATATATAGTAAATAACTCTAGTAATGTCTTTAAAATATGCACAATCTTTTTGTTTTCTTTATGTATTATAAACAAAAGGGACTTGTTCAAATTCAGGCTATTTGTCAACCTTACATAAAAGAGAAAAAACTTATGCACTTCAATATATTAATTAGCGAAACTCAAGCTTTACAAGCTTCATAGTATGAGGTTGGTAGTAGCTCATCTAAATATTATATATGTTTAAAAATAATTCTAAGTTAATATATAATTTTGACAATAATATATTTTTGTTGGTAGACAAAAATTCAACGAAATTCTTTTACGAATAAAGTGATGTTGAAGATTTTTTCGTTGCATTTTAATCAAGTTTACTGAAATAGATGTGTCACTTTCTCTTGAAAGTTAAATCTACTTTTCAAGTTTCATTCCAATATACTATATTCGTTCCTATTTAATTATAAGGAGAGTAAAAATCACACATATTAAGGAGTGTAATAAATATTATAGTTTTCCTCAAAATAAATTTTGAACTCTAGATAATTTCTTTTATCTCTAGTTGTTTGATTGGTTAGACTAAGGTATTGATTAACATCCAATTAAACATAAGGTTAGAATTTATTAAATTACTGTTATTGTTACATCAAAAATATAGGTGGAAAGATTAGTAGGATGAAATTTTTTTTCTCTCTCTCTCAGATAGATAAAAAGGAATAGAGGGATTATTAGATTATGAAACTATAACAATTTAAAATTGTTAAAATTGTTAAAATTATAATATTAAAATACCAACCTTAATAGAGCATGCAAGCTACCGAACACTCATTTTTCACACAAAAATTGAACCCTAATACACTTATTGACTTGGGCGTAGGAGTCTTTGCCGGTACAACTCCCACCGTCATGGACTCTGGTTAGATGCGCAAGGATCATCTTCCTCTCTTGGTGCGTTTCCTATTGTGTTTATAATTTATCCCTATCACGTCATATCACGACTATAATGTGGTCTATCGAGAATTTATAATTAAGTTTTCCATCCCTATCACCATGGTGAATAACGAGGGGGAAAACGTATGATGTAGATAACGGCAAGAGTTTGCAGAATCAGGGGAAGGAGAGCCCCACAACAACACTCGAAGAAACATGGCCAATGCTGGAGGCACGACAACCTTCAACATTGAGGAGGAGTTTCGCAGGTTGCAAGGGTTACTGGAAGAGCAAGCCTCTGAGCTGGCTTTGCTAAAGAAGGAGTGAGAAGAGCGTTTGAAGGAAAAGGAGGTGTAGAAGTGCCAAAAATCAAATACCAAAGTAACCTTTTCAACTTAATTCTTTTATTTATAGTAATAGATTGAATAATAATCAATAATTAAATATAATAACCAGTTTAGTTCGCATTATCATATTAATAATAGATCACTAATTATTACCTGTATTAATTAATCAAATAAAAAATTTATTACATAAACATAATAATTATAAATAGAATTTAATAAATTATTAGATATTATAATTATTAACTTTTGTATTTTTGATATTAATGTATTTTTGATAAAATAAATTACTTATTTTGCACTCAACATTTTCCTATGATAAGCATTTAAGTAATTTTTTGTTCATAAAAAATCAGGGGTTTTCACTTATTATATTTATCTCCTCTCCCTTTTTTTTACTCAATCAAATAAAAGAAGAAAATTACCTTTGGGAGAGGCAATGCCTACTTCGGTGATCTCTACGCCTCGAGGGGATTAGTTTTCGGCTATCGGCCGGGGGATACACTTGGTTCACCCAAGAAAATTAAAGAAGAAAATTACCTTACTTTTCTTTTTTTTTTAACTTATACAAAATAATAAGGTATTTGATCTCTAGTTTTTTAGAGGCACAAGTGCGTCCACATGGATTCAAATTGATGGGCTGCTACCCAAACTAGTACTCTATTTAACCTTAGAGTTTAAGTTAATCTCTGTACTCCTTTATTTTTATTTTCTATCTCTTTCTAACAAGTTCCTCTTCTATACCAAATGAAATGGATGGTGGAAATATTTTTTTTTAATTGAGATCCACCTAAAAGTTATTTCGTGTTCACTATATATTTACATCTCAAAAATGTTTATTTTTTAAATATGTTATATATATTTACAACATCTAACAACATAAACAAATTATTAAAAAAATTTTAAACGTTTATATGAGAATAACTTACCCTCATTTATCTATTATTACTCCTTTTTAAATATTTTTTAATTTAAAATATACGTTTTAACCAAAGGAATAGTTTAACAAATGTAAATAATATTCTCATAATTAAAAATAAAAGTCATAGTATGAAGGTAACACAGATGCTAATATAATTTATTCATTTTAATAGGTGAGTAACAAGGGATATTCCCGTAGTATAGTTAAAGTCTAATATTCTCTCTAGATGATATTCAAAGAAAAAAATAACAAATAGTTCTTTAAAGAGTTATTTGTCATAAAAGTTTTCCCAAAAAGTTTTTTGTCACCAAATTAGTCTCTTAATGATTTATTACACTACCAAATTAATCTCTTAATTAATATTTTGTTGTGTGTTGTTAGAAGTCCCAAATTGTAAGATGTGTCTCTCAAAGATTTGAAACGTTACCAAATTAGATGTTCAAAACAATAAAACACTTTTAAAATAGGTCCTCAAGATATACAAAATGAATAGTTGAGCGATCAATTCAGAGACAAAAATCTTTTAAGGATCAAATTATTGACAACCAAATTATAAAAATTCAAGTTGCTGTCATTTCGTTACCAAAGTGGGTACAAACATTTTTATAGACTAATAAGATAATGTACTAGAGCCTTTTGGTTTTGGGCTTCACTACAAACGAAATTGATTTTCAAGAACCGTTAGCAATGAAATTCGAAATAACGGCAAGTGAAATTTTTGTAGTGAAAAATCTAAACCAAACATTAACACTTTAACAATTTGACATAGAAAGAAGGAGTCAATACAAAGGTTTGGTGACAAGTGAAGAGAGAACACAGGTTCACAACCACATGGTTCTACATGTGTCCCACACTTGACAAATGCCTAATGGCGACCAAAAGGTTATTTCACTACTTTTCTATATTGTTAGTTGTTGTTTTACTATGCCATTTAGTTTTTTTATGCATTAGTTTTCTCTAGTATATTAATGCATGCGAATTGCTTGTGTTAAATTGAAAATTGCAAAGATTAGTGTGGTCTTGTTTGTTTTTGTTTCTACTGTAGCTAATTCCCCTCTTATAATGGTTGACCTAATGGAGTGCTTCTTGTACTCTACCACTTTCTTCAATAAATTTTGTCATATAAAACAATATTCCAATAGTGCTTTTTTTTTAATTCAAAGAAATATATGAGTAATACTATGAAGGAAATGAAAGATAGATAGATAGGATAGATGAGTATTAATGTGCTCCGAAGAAATATATTGTAAATAACTCTAGTAATGTCTTTAAACAATACACAATCTTTTTGTCTTCTTTATGTATTATAAACTAAAGGGACTTGATCAAATTCAGGGTGTTTGTCAACCTTACATAAAAGAGAAAAAACTTATACACTTCAATATATTTATGAGCGAAACTCAAGCTTTACAAGCTTGACAGTATGAAGTTGTTAGTAGCTAATCTAGTGGAAAATTGGCTTTTTATAGCATGTTTTAACATCGGCTAATTAATAGCGATGTAAAATCTTGTGTGGTGGTAAACTTGTAAATAAATAAATTATTTGCATAAGCTAATCACTAATAGTCGATGTAAAAAGTTAGGCAGTGGTAATTTTGTAAATAACTTAAATTTATTTTCATCAGCTAATTAATAATAGCCAATGTAAAAAGTTAGGCGGTGACAATTTTGTAAATAACTCAAATTTATTTGCATCAACTAAATTAATTAGCGGATGTAAATCTATAAATTAAAAAAGCAAAAAAACCCTATCAATATATCACATATATTCATATTCTTTTAATTCCACCGAGTCCCAATTCCTTTGAGCCCTAGCTTCATTGTGAAACCACCGCGACGTTGACGCCCTACTTTGCGTCGCCTTCTGTCGCACTCTCTTCTTGGCTCACGCCATTGTCTGTTGCGCTCTCACTCTCTGTCACGGTAAGTTCCCTCTCTCTCAAATAAAGGATCCCTATGATGACCTATTTCTATTCTGCTGTTGAAAACTCAGATTTATTGGTTTTTATTTTTCAACATGAAGAAAGTCAAACCCAACTTTTTATATTATTGCAGTTATTGAGACCGCCATGTTTCATTTCGCTAGGGATTTCTTGTTATGGTATGTTTGGACTTTGGAAAAAAAAAATCGAGTTTCATTTGGTGCCACAAGTTGAAAAATTTCTCGTACTTAGCTGAAAATTTGTGAGAGCTTCACATTTATTTTCATTCTACTGCACTAGTTTTCTCTTAAATCACTTATGCCCCTCTTCTCTGATTCGCACGAACAGAATGAATCCCCTGTTTATGGTGATTTGAAAAACCAGATTCTTAATAGCAAGTATTGTAAAATCTGCAATCTTATGGTTTTGTTTTTCCAGAGTGTTGTTCCTTAGAATTACAATCTTCTCCGATTTCTCAGATGGAACATTCAACAGAAAATTAGCAGAGATTGAAGGTGAACATTGCTGACCAATAATGATGAATTTCCTTACTTCTTCAACGTTTCTTTTCTGTTGGTTCTGACAATTTCTTTAATTTTTGGTGTCAAATTATGTTAGTGTGTGAATTCTACCTCTATTCCACTGATCTTTTCATGTTTTGGGATCATATCATTTATCTTATACTATAATACCATATAATACTATAAATAGAATACTTAGTATTGTTATTGATTCTTGATATAGGAACCAAGACAAGTGGTGGAATTAAACTTAAGAATTTCGTATCATATATCCATGAATTAATTACGAGATATGACTTAGCTTTAGGCTATATGAAAGGCAATTAATATAAATTCATGACATAATAAATTAGTTAACAATATAGCTAGTGCTCAAGATATCTGATCTCTTTGAAATTTGTTATGGACCTAACCCGCGGATAAGACACGTGCAGGTCTCACGTGGGTGGCCTAAGGCGTCGGCATCATGTCGTGGGAACACGACATTGACACCCGACTTAGAGCTCAAAGGACACCACCCCACGTGGAGACCGTTACAGATCCGTATTTACCACCGCAATTAAGTAAGTGTGACAGGTTTGACTTTAGTGACCCTATTAGCACTATAAATACCTATGACTCATCTTCATTTGGTATGCATTCATTACTTAAATCCTGAGAATGTCTATCTGTGACACTAAGCTGACTTGATTGTCGGAGTGCTTGCAGGTACCCCTCACCACCAGGTAAGTGGCCGGAGGCATTCAACCACCGCATCGAAGACCAGATTGGTGGCCATATCCGCCATGCCTAAAGCATGATGGAACATTGGCGCCATCTATGGGGAAGATATCTGATCATAATCTATCTCATTTTTCTACCTTTTTCGGGTTTTTCTGGTGATTTGCAGGAAGAATATCGTCGGAGTCAAGAACTCTACCTTTTTTCTTCTCCAACACTCACATCTGTTGGTTATCAAGGTGAATTCCGGTCAGTTAATCAGTGCAAAAGCCATTTCTAACGGATTAATCCGTGAAATATGACTTTTCACCAATTAGATGAACAAATAACTGTCTTTCTTGATGCTTCTGTTATAACTGCAATTTGATTGTTGCATACTTATGCAATTTCATCAATGATCCTCTTGTATTCTATTTCACTAATGTCGCTACATAAACATACGGCAAGAGAATCTCTTATGCTTGCAGCGAAACAAGGAATAATCCACGCTAACTGAAAATTTGATTGTAGCGACATGGTGAACACCAGAGAAAGAAACATGCCGCGAAGGGAGCATCTACTAATGTTGGAGGTATCCCGGGAGAACAGCCTTCTGCGAACAGGCCTTCTCCACAGCAGCAAGAAGCCAAGGCTGCTGGCCCGGAAATGTCGAAGCAAAGGATGACGACATGCACGACCTAAAGGAGATGATCCGAAAACAGGATGAAGAGATAGAAAGGATGAACAAGGAGCGGGAAGCTTGGAAGAAACAGCAAGATGAATTCCAATAAATCTTAATCAATCTCGGGATGGGGCAGCAGCCCCCTCAGCGACATGAGAACTTGCACGAGGGCCAAAACCCTCTAATGGAGAGGCAAGTTTCCATGGTCGGACCGCAGATCCCGCGATCGCAACCCGTTAACATTCCACCTCATCTACCCAACATGGATCAGGTGGCAGAGAACGACATAGGAATTGAGGGTTGCCATAATCCCTTCATCCCGGCTATTATGAATTTCGACATGCCGGTCAACTTTAAATTTTCTGTACAGATTGATCGTATGACGGGACGACCGACCCCCAGGACCACGTGGAGATATTTCAACAGACAATGGTCTTTCAAGGGGCTAAGGAACCCGTCATTTGTCGCGCCTTTCCCCTGACTTTAAAAGTTGCAGCCCACAGATGGTTCTCGTCGCTACCAGCGGGATCCATCACACGATGGAAGGCACTGAAG
Source organism: Cyamopsis tetragonoloba (assembly GCA_037177725.1). Taxonomy (NCBI): domain Eukaryota; kingdom Viridiplantae; phylum Streptophyta; class Magnoliopsida; order Fabales; family Fabaceae; genus Cyamopsis; species Cyamopsis tetragonoloba. The sequence goes on from CM074119.1 coordinate 58,771,598, forward strand.
GACAAGTTCATCTCCAACTTCACGAGCAGCAAACAAAAGTTCAAGACGGAACATCATCTCGAAAAAATAAGACAGAAATCAGATGAACCATTGAGGGACTTCATCATCCGCTTCAACGCGGAGTCCCTGGAGGTACGTGATGTCGCCCCTAACATGATGCTATACTTTCTTAGACAAGGGCTGAAGCCGGGAGGCTTCGCTAAAGACTTGGTGGGAGAAAAGACCAAGACAATGGAAGAGCTAAAGAGGCGGGCTGAAAAATGGATCCAGATTGAAGAATGGGTCCGGAACAATAAAGCAGACAACCAAGCCGCCAAGCAAGAGAGGGAAAAGAAAGACAAGCAAAAGGCTTCCTATGGAGGGAGGCCCAAAGAGAGTGAAAGAACATATGATAAAGGCGTGAGACCACCCAGGGGAGCCTACTCGAGCTATGCGCCTTTGACCATGACGCCCTCATGAGTATACAAAGAAATCATGTATTTAGAATTGAAAGACAGACCTCCACCAATGAGGTCGCAGTCGAAAAATAAAAACAAATTCTGTCTATACCATAAAGACCATGGACATTACACCAACGAATGCATCCATCTCAAGGACGCCATCGAAAAGTTGATACGACAAGGAAAACTGAAACAATTTGTTCAAAAAAATGACGAAGGAACATCCCGCGGGAGGAGCCCGTCGCCATCCAGAAGACATGGATCCGGTCCAAGGAACAGGGACTCTTGACGAGATGAAAGACGATGATCACGGTCCCGGAGCCCCAACGACATGAAAACACAGCTTCAAAAGGAGTCATTAACGTGATCGCTAGGGCCTAGATCAGATAGAACCCACAGAGTTGTCCAGAAAGCGATCTCTTGATGCAGAGGACCATTGCATGGCTGTGAAGGCCATGTGAAGAATGACTTTGGCGTTTACAGAGGACGACCTACCTATAGATGGGACTAGGTCTAATGCCCCCTGGTTATTACAGCCAGAATTGCGGGGTATGAGGTAAAATGGTTATTTGTAGACCAAGGGAGTTCAGCTGACATCATGTTCTGGGATCTATTCCAGAATCAAAAGGAGTCATTAACGTGATTGCTGGGGCCTAGATCAGATAGAACCCACAGAGTCGTCCAGAAAGCGATCTCGTAATGCAGAGGACCATTGCATGGCTGTGAAGGCCATGTGAAGAATGACTTTGGCGTTTACAGAAGACGACCTACCTATAGATGGGACTGGGTCTAATGCCCTCTGGTTGTTACAACCAGAATGGCGGGGTATGAGGTAAAAAGGTTATTTGTAGACCAAGGGAGTTCAGCTGACATCATGTTCTGGGATCTATTCCAGAAGCTAGGCCTAACAGAGAAAGATTTGATTCCTCACAAAGGGAATTTGATAGGTTTCACAGGGGACACTATATCCCCTAAGGGCTACGTAAAGTTGAAAGTAACTTTTTCTGGCCGCGGCGGGAGCAGGTCGGTAGAAGTAAAATTCTTTGTCGTGGACTGCCCATCAGGGTATAATGCCATTCTAGGAAGACCGACTTTGAATGCTCCAGGAGCTGTGGTCTCGACCTTACATATGCAATGAAGTTCCCTAGCGACAAAGACGACATCGTCACTGTCCGACAAAAGGGCCTTGAGGCACAACTTTATTACTTGGAGAGCCTCCAAATAACAAAAATTGTTTCAGTGCAGGAAAAGGAAGAAGAGAAAGAAGTACAAAAGAAAGAAGCAAAGGGAAAGCAAAAGTTCGTTAGGCGAGATGCCACGGTCATGATGACGGACTTATATCCGAGGGGAGAGCTACAACATGAGCGACCTGAACCTGAAGGCGACTCAGTAGAAATACAAGTCGGTAGTAAGCCCGAACAGGTAGTCAAGGTCGTAAAATACTTACCTATTAATGTTATGAAAAATATGATTAAAGTCTTGTAGGATAATAAAGATATTTTTGCATGGGTGACCTCGGACATGCCGGGTGTAGATTCCAAGTTCTGTTGTCATCGACTTGCAATAAGGGAAGGAGGGAGGCCGATGGCCTAAAAAAAGAGGAGAATGGGCCAAGAGAGGACGACAGCTATCGAGAAATAGGTCAACGAGTTGTTGAACGCGGGATTCATCTGCAAGGTACAATACTCTGATTGGCTGTCTAATGTCGTGATGGTAAAGAAGGCGAATGGAAAGTAGAGAATGTGTACACATTACACGGACCTAAACAAAGTCTGCCCAAAGGATCCTTTCCCACTTCATCGATAAATTGGTAGATAACTCAGCGGGGTATAAATATCTCTCTGTTTTAGATGCTTACTCCGTGTACAACTAGATCCCCATGGTCCCTGAAGATCAGGATAAAACTGCCTTTATTACTGATTTCGGGGTATTCTGTTATAATGTGATGCCATTTGGTTTAAAGAACGTAGGGGCGACATACTAGAGGATGATGGATAAAGTCTTTGTCGAGATGAGAGGCAGAGAGGTTGAAGTATACATTGACGACATGATTGTCAAAACTAATGATAGCGAAGATCCATCCAAGGACCTAGAATCTGTTTTTCAACGCCTACGACAGTATAACTTGCGACTTAATCCTCTAAAGTGCACATTTGGCATGGAAGCTGGCAAATTTCTGGGATTTATGCTTACAAGTCACGGCATTGAGGCGAACCCGGACAAATGTTGGGAAATTTTCGACATGACTAGCCCAAAGACAGTCAAGGATGTGCAGCAACTCACAGGGAAGATTGCAGCTCTATCTCGTTTCCTCCCAGCTTCAGCAAAACGCTGCCTTCCTATGTTTAAAGTTCTGAAGAAACAAGATTCCTTCAAATGGACTCAAGAATGTGAAGACGCGTTCCAAGAACTTAAATTCTCTTTGGCATCTCCTCCTGTCCTAACAAAACCAATGACGGGTGACACTTTGATACTCTATCTCGCGGTCGCTGATGAAGCCGTGAGTGATACGAGAAGAAGGTAAAGGTCAATTCGCAATTTACTTTGTTTCCAAAGTTTTGCAGGGGGCTGAATTGAAATATCAACGACTTGAAAAAGTAGCTTTCGCGTTATTGATAGGTTCCAAGAAGTTGCGCTCATACTTCCAATGCTACCCAATTCTAGTCAGAACCAACCATCATATACGACAGATCTTACACAAGCCAGATTTGGCGGGAAGGATGATGTCATGGGCAATTGAATTAACTCAGTACGACATATCGTATGAACCACGACTTGTGATCAAAACGCAGGTCCTAGCCGACTTTCTTGCTCAAACACTAAGGGATGCGGGGCCGGAGTGATACTAGAAAACTCAGAAGGTCTGGCAATTGAATATTCTCTAAAGGTTGACTTCCCGATATCCAACAATCAGGCGGAGTATGAAGCTTGCTTGGCTGGAATACGGACAGCCAAGGAGTTAAGGGCAAACGCGCTAACTATCTGCTCAGATTCAAAGTTAGTGGTGTCCCAGATTAAGGGATAATACCATGCGAAAGAGCTCATAATGCAGAAATATCTCGCTAAAGTACGGGATTCTCTATTGGGATTGTCTAAATTTGAAATCCGACATATACCCACGGAAGAGAATGCATGGGCTGACCTTCTTTCCAAACTCGCCAGTACAAAGAAGACATCAAACTACCATTCTGTGGTAGAAGAGGTAATTCCCTATCCTAGCTTGACTTTACAAATGCAAGAAGCGGATTGGAGGACTCCCTTGTTAGACTATATCGAGAGGGGGATCACTCCCGAGGATGATAAAGAATCAAGGAAGATAATTAAAAAAGCAACGAGATTCATGACGAATGAAGGCCACTTGTTCAGAAAATGCATTGGCCTGGAAGAGGTCAGGTACGTGTTGGCCGACATCCACGACGGTAGTTGTGGACACCATGTTGGTGCTAAATCTCTAGCTAGAAAAGCGTTGAGAGCGGGTTACTTCTAGCCTACAGTACAAGAAGATGCTACTAGTCATGTTAAAAAATGTGAACAGTGCCAACGACATGCCAATATCACTCACATCCCGCCAGAAGAGCTACATACTTTATCCGCGCCATGGCCATTCCACACTTGGGGAATGGACATCCTGGGACCTTTTCATACAGCCACGGGACAACTGAAGCACCTCATAGTGGCAGTAGATTACTTTACCAAGTTGGTAGAGGCTGAACCCCTAGCAACTATTGCTTTTACAAGAGTGGAAGCCTTCACCTTTAAAATAATCATATGTCCGCTTCGGAATCTCGGCTGAGATAGTCACAGATAATGGAACTCAATTCACAGGGGGCTAGTTCAGGGAGCTCCTCCAAGGGTTGCATATCCGACATCATTTTTCAAGTGTTGAACATCGTCAAACAAATGGCCAGGCTGAAGCAGCAAACTAAGTTATTTTAAATGGCCTAAAGAAACAACTTGAAAACGCCAAAGGGGCTTGGGTGGATAATCTCTATCAGCTAGCTGTTATGGAGCTATAGAACTCCGCAAACTAGCACAGGAGAAACTCCTTTCCGACTTCTTTACGGAACTGATGCCGTGATTCCAGTTGAAATTGGTGAACCATCTTGGAGGGTTATGTTTTCCCCGCCAAATAATCGAGAATGCCTAAGAGAAGAACTTGATCTCGTGGATGAAGTCCGGGAGCTGGCCCGATTAAGTGAGATGTCGAGAAAGCAGCGAGTTGCTCAAAGATATAACGCCAAAGTCGTGAAGCGCGAGTTCGCAATAGGCGACCTCGTACTAAGAAGAGCCAGTATTGGCCTAAAGAATGCTTGGGATGGAAAACTTGCAGCAAACTGGGAAGCCCTATACCGGGTAATTAGATGTACAAGAAAAGGTGCATATGCGTTGGAGACTTTGCAAGGGAGAGAATTGCCACGGACTTTCAATGTCGTGGATCTGAGAAGGTACTACAGTTAGAAAGCATCCAGCTCGTTTATGTTTAACTCTGTTGCATTTCAATCTTAATGTACAATTTCTGTAAGGGGTACTCTTTCTCCTTCTCAGGTTTTTTCCCTAAGGAGGGTTTCACCTTGAAGGTTTTAATGAGGCCCCAGGTTTTGTAACCCGACGACATATGAAATAAAAACAAATATTTGTCAAAGTTTAAGATTTCAGTTGCAGATATTCAATTATTACGACTCAACAAGGCGTTTGAAAGGATCAAAGATCCCACCCAGGCGACGTGCATCAACTCGATAGGCCACAAGCCTTGAAGTACTTCATCAGGATCAAGGATCACAACAGGGCGACATGCCCCAAACAGGCCACAGGCCTTGAAGTACTTCATGAGGATCAAAGATCCCACTAGGGCGACCTTCCCCAAATAGGCCACAAGCCTTAAAGTACTTTATCAGGATCAAGGATCCCAATAGGGCGACATGCCCCAAACAGGCCACAAGCCTTGAAGTACTTCATCTGGATCATGGATCCCAACAGAGTGACATGCCCCAAACAGGCTACACGCCTTGAAGTACTTCATCAGGATCCAGGATACCAAAAGGGCGGCATGCCCCAAACAGGCCACAGGCCTTGAAGTACTTCATCAGGATCAAAGATCCCACTAGGGCGACATGCCCCAAACAGGCCACAAGCCTTGAAGTACTTCATCAGGATCAAAGATCCCAGCAAGGCGACATGTCCCTGCGGTTTGATTGTGAACCTTAAACATTTTTAAGGGACCAGAAGTCTCATTGATAAGACGTGTAAAGTATAAGTTACCCATTTTGAGTAAAAGTTACGAGATAAAGATTACTGTAGAGACAGATAAGCAAAGAAGTATCATTAAGAACAAAATATTACAAAAGAAAAGCTGGCTAGCACGCCAATAGACCATTCATTAAAATAAAAATAGGCCTAATTATTACAGAAAAGAGCTTCAAGGCTCGGCAGGAGCAGCGTCCCCATCTTCAACTGTTGGAGTGGAGTAATCAGCATGGGGTCAAATGCTTCCGGCTCGGGGTCATCAAGGTTGACCTGGGTCAGGGGGTCATTATCATAGTCCAAAAGTTCACCCCCTCAACATTGTGAAGTGGATGAACCCCGTCGAAGGTGAGTTGGACACCGGGGTATAGAAACTCAACCTGCTTTAGGCAACTAGCAAAGGCCATATAGCTGCCGTTGGCGATCAGGCGACTTTGTGCATCGACCTTAGCCTTCAACTGATCATTTTCAGTCTCCAACGACGCCTTACCCGCCATCAGCTGATCTTTAAGTTGGGAAAGAAGCCTGTTCTCCCCGCGAAGTAAAGTCGCCTCCTCCTGAGCCTTGGAAAAGTCGACTTAAATTTCCTTCTTCTCTTCCGAAAGCTTGGCATTCTCCAATTTCAATTGCTTAAAATTGGAGGATTCCGTAGAAACCTCGGCCCGAAGCTTAGACTGGGAAGCTTTTAGTATATCCCGCTCCTTGGTAATAGCCTGAATTTGCTTCTCAGCTGCAGCTTCTTCTCCAAATCGGCCACGGGGTTGAGCCTCTCTAACTCTTCGTGAAAGTATTTCAGTAGAGCAGATTGGCGAGACATCCAACCAAGAGCCTCCCCGACATTATCTTGCGAAATAAAAAGCGACATCAATCTCAGATGTAAGGGCAGAAGAAAAGAGTAAGGACATTTATATATGGCAAGGGAAAGGAGAAATACCTTCAACGCGGAGCAAGGGAGATCCTTGAAGAACTCCCCATGATGAAAGGAGACAATGGGGGCCTAGAAGCCTTCCCATTGGGAAGAAGAAGATGGTCCCGTAGCAGGGGCAGCTCCTGCATAAGTTGAAATCAGCAAGGGACAGTAGCACTAAGAAATCAATAAAATTTTAGAATTTGATGAATTTTACTGCACGAACAAGTGCAAGAAAACACTTGAAGTGAAGAGACTAGTTAACTAACCTCTTTTTTCGTATTAAAGCAGCTCCAACGATCTCTTCTTCTTCATCATCCGAGATAGATATCTCGTTGAGGGAAGCAGCCTGGATTGCTTCCAACTCTTGGGAAGTAGGGACTGGGGACTTCTGGGGATTTTGGAGGATGAGCTTCCTCTTTTTTACTAGAACTTCAGGCGAAGCCGCCACGACATCATCAGTAGCCGCAACTGGACCCTGAGATGCTCCAGGAGATTGAACCCCGTGGTTAGTGGTAAGCTCACGCACCAGGTTCTGGGCGGGGGTCTCCTTTTTCCCTTTTTTGTCATATCCAGACATGATGGCAGCTGAAAGCGAAAACAACAGAATAGTCAATATATTCCTAATGATAGAAATAACATAGTCAATATATTCCTAATGTCAGAAAGCAATAATAAGTTGTCTAAGACAACATTACCCATGGTATCAACACGACTGGTACAGCGACCCTAGATTACGACCTTGCATCTAATGAGCCCGTGCTTGCCAGTAAATTCCCGGAGCCCAGCAATCACGGCATGGTCAGAATCCAATAGGGAGGCCCCATCGGTGATAAACGACTTTGTCTCCCAGAGGTAGTGCTCATATGACCAATAAAGTGGGAATGTGGGCAAGCCGTTAGGACCACTCCAGAATGGGAATTTATCTCCCGTGTACCAAACCTTGAAATAAGCATCTTTAAAGGCCGGAAAGGAATCTTCAAAAAGTTGGAAGAAAAAGCAGTCTTTCCTTTGGCGGAAGGAGATGAATCCAAAGTCTGAGAGGTGGTAAGGGGCAAAAAGGTACAAGAAGAGATTGCTGGAGCTTTCCCAGTTGTTGGCCCAGCAGAAAATTTCGAAGGCGTTGATAAAAACCTAGGCGTTGGGGTGAACTTGCGAGGGAGCGACATCGAGTCGGTTAAGAATCTCGACCTGGAAGTTTGAGAAGGGAAAATGAAAATGAATCTATCGGAAAAAACAGTCGTAGAGCATGAGGAAGTCGGGGGCACCCTTACGAGGACAGGACCCAATCCTTTCGTTGGGATCCACGTTTTCCGCCTTGTACAAGGTGACTGGACCCGATGGAACATCCTCCTTTGGAGTTGCTCCGGGGAAGTGCGTGGCGCTTTTAAATTCTACATCCACGACATGGAACTTTAAAGTCGTGGTCAGCCCAGATGAAACCTGGAGAATGTCATGGTTTATCCAGAACATTCTCCTTACGTCTCGAATGCCCTTGAGCTTTTTAGGCACTTCTATCTTGGCGGCTTCCTTAGGCGGGCCATACCATTGATGGATTTTTTGCCGACGATGTTCTAGAGCCTTGCTCTTAGACGGCTTCCGGATAGCTTAAGCAGGGGCTGAAGTCGAGGGCTACTCTGAACCCGACATGGGAGATGACGCCGACATGGGTTCTACATTAGAAACAGGAGGGACAAAAAGAGGGTCAGAAGACGTTGAATCAGAAGGTTTAGATGAATTATTAGAAGAATTAAAACTAGAAGTTTCAGACGAAGAACAGATTAACAAGGGAGCAAGAGGATGTAAGTTAGATGTTACAGCATCATCACTATCCTCAGATGACTCGTCATAATCATACTTGCCAACTCCATACCTTAAAGGTATGGGGGCAACAAATTCAAAAAATGGAGCCCCGGAGAAGGGGATGAGTTGGGGATTACCAGGAGTGGATTCCCCAAAGGCTTCAAATAGGGGTTCATTGTCAGAACCTGAGGTTGAAGGGGGACTGGGAATGTGATAACCACTACCATTAGGAAAGGCTTTCTTTTGGGGGAAAGTTTGTAGGTCTCTCAGGAGTAGACATTTTTAAGAAAATTAGAGAAGAAAGAAAGCACATAGGAAAAGTGAACAGGGAATGAAGGAAGATACCTGGAAATGTTGAAGGAGAGAGGACAAAGGATGGCTGGAAAACAGCAAAGAGACGAAAACGGCAACGAAAGCAAGAAGTTGACGGCGAGAAAGCAAGAGTTTTTACGCAGAGAAAACTTGGAAGCAGAGAAGAGTTTTTAGGTTAAGAAGTGGAATACTTATTGAAAGAGAAAGGGGAGATGAAGCATGAAGAAGAAGTAACGGCCTAGGGAGCAATTAATGCGCGCAGGCTTGATGGCACTTAATAATGATGAGCGCAGCCCACGAAGGGTTTGGGCAAATACCACAAAGACACGTGTCAAAGTCAGAACTGACAAATAGAATTCAAAACAGCAACGACCTGCGAGGACTACATGTCGCTAGATCAGGTCGTAACCGGAAGTCAACGACATGCCTGACATCATACCATAGACTTAGGGGCTACTGTTATGGACCTAACCCGTGGATAAGACACGTGCAGGTCTCACGTGGGTGGCCTAAGCCATCGGCATTATGTCGTGTGAACACTACATGGACACCCGACTTAGAGATCAAAGGACACCACCCCCACGTGGAGACCGTTACAGATCCGTACTTACCGCCGCAATTCACAGAAGTGTGACAGTGACAGGTTTGACTTTAGTGACCCTGTTTGCACTATAAATACCTATGATTCATCTTCATTTGATACACATTCATTAATCAATTCCTGAGAATCTCTATCTCTGACACTAAGCTAACTTGATCGTCGGAGTGCTTGTAGGTACCCCCTCACCACCAGGTGAGTGGCCGGAGGCATTCAACCACCGCACCGGAGACTAGATTGGAGGCCATATCTGCCATGCCTAAGCATGATGGAAAAAAATTAAAAGTGCAAACTAATATGCCTTCATAGTGGATCCATAATCAATTACGCTAGTGTTTCATCTTCCCATTTAAACATGGTTTAATTTTTTTAATCACTTTCTGTTGGTCTCAAGTTATTCAAAATTCAAAATGAAATTTCATATGGCAACATCATACTACTCTGTTTTTTTAGTAAGGTTGTGTTTGAAAGAGTTTAAGATAATTTACAAAAATAGTAAGGTTAAAATACACATTTGGTCCTTTATGTTTTTCCGAAATCTTATTTTGGTCCTTTATGTGTATTTTGTCTCAATTTGGTCCTTTATGTTTATTTTTTCTCAATTTGGTCCTTTACGTTTATTTTTTGGATCAACGTTGGACTATTCTTTGAATTCTGTAACATCCCGAAAATCTATAAAGGAGACTTAGGATTTAAGGGATTTGGTTACAATTTACAAGGAAAAGGAAGAGGAGGAATTGTCGTAAGTAGAGAGGTCAAAAGAGGGACAAAAATAACATGCATATTCGAATATACACTGTCATATTCGAATAGTATTCGAATATGCACAGAAATATTCGAATAGTATTCGAATATGCACAGTAATATTCAAATAGTATTCGAATATGGACAATAATATTCGAATATATAAGTGTGGAATTCGAAACAACAACCTTATATTCGAATATGGACCTCAAAGTCTATCAATAGGGGTGCCTTGTCTTCAAAACTCATGGTTTTCCTGATTCCTCACTTTACACTCTCTCAAAACCTCTGTCACGAATCAACCAAACCTCTGTAACTTCTCCATCCAAGGAATTCCATCTCACCAAGTCTATTTCCTAACTAAAGGTTCCAAGAGTTAGGATTCAGGCTCGGAGATAAGGAATACTAAAGGAAGGAGTTGAAGATTGAATTGGAGCTGAAGGGTAAAGGATTCTGGGAACCCAAGGTAACCTTAAAACCCCAAATCTATGACACTATAAAATGTTAGGAACATGTGATTAGGGACTATGGGTAATATGTTAGAAATGAGTTGATTTAAGGTTTATGCTTGTCAGTATGTTTTGAGATTTCATGCCATGCCTGTATGAGGTTGTGTTAACATGCTAATAAATGTTGCATGAATGGAATTGTCAATATGAATATGATATTTGATATGTTTACATGACGTTGTATGATATGGCTATATGATACTGTGTGACCAAATGTGTAAAGAAATGTTGCATGATTAGAAATTGTAATGATGTGCAAATGATGAAATGCAAGTAAAAGACAAGGGTTTCCAAATTATAACGTGGAAAATTAATAAGAGGACTCTGGATGTTTTATTAAATTGTTTTAAAAGTATAAGTCCAGAGTTAGTATGAAATCGAATATGTATTCAAATAGATATTCGATTATGACATTTACGACTTATAATATTCAAACATAGGATGGAGGTGTTTGAATATTATGTTATGGGAACTCTTGTTTGATTGACTATACAAATAAATGTGTGATGGATAAGAACCGGAAATGTATCAAATAAGAGAAAAAAGAGGTAAATGCTTCCCCCATCAACTTTGGTTGAGTAAGAGGGTTGAGTTCCGCTGGAAGTAGACCGGGTAAGTGGACAAGCATGGAAAAGAAAATGATTGGGAGCTATTACCAAAAGAGGGTAATAGTTCTTGCAGGCCAGTAATGGGTGTTGACTCTGGATAACAGAAATGATTTGTAAGTGTTTTAGAGAAATACTCCTTAGAAGATTAGGGGGCTCATTTTCTTCAACTTTTGACCAAGGCAAAGTCGAGCTGTTGGTTGGTTAGTCATCAATTAAAGTTCATCTATTGTTACTTACAAGTATGGTACACCCAACAAATGGAATAGTTTCAACTTGCATCCTATAACACTCATTTATTTGTACTCCCCATAATAGTTATATTTTCATCACCGTTATTGTTATGAAATTGGAGGGAAAGCTTCCCGCCATTGAAAAAAAGGTAAAATATTCCAATTTAGGGTTCTCACAACACACTGTCTATCATTTCTGCTTTTGAGTTATGAGAGACATCAGAACACAGTGTTGTCGCTTCCTTGTCGTGTGTCGTTGGTTCTCGTCATCAGTCCCTCTTTTCTAATGGTCCAAGCAATTAGTCTCTTTTTGTTCATCCAACACTACTGATGCGTACCTGGATTCAAGATACGAGAATGATGGTTCGGGAATCTGAGGATACTTCGAGGTGCTCCGCCGTGGAGCAGGTGGTACCTGCAAAGACTCCGACGCTCAAGTCAGTGATAGATCTGAGAGTGCAGAGTTTTAGGGTTAGATTGTCCTACCTGGTTTTACCCTATTGTCCGGTATTTATACCTTTTGGGTTGGTGTTATTTTGTTGGTATAGGCCGCTATTTTGGGCCTGATTAGCCGTTGGGCCGTCTGGAAAGCAGGGCATCGAACCCGGGGTATAGGTCCGTAACAGTAGCCCCCAAGCCGGCAAGTGGCAAATGTCGGTTGCCTAGGCTTTAAGTCGGGTATTCTTCTGTTATCCCGGGTTTGCCCATCATTTGCCTTTGCCGTCAGGATAGGGAATGTAATTTGAATTTGTCTGACACGTGTCCGGATTCTAGTGGGTCTAGACCCTTCGCCTTTGGTGCGCTGTCATCACAGGGAAAGAAACTGTCACTTCAAAGGTCGTGTCTTTTGGTTTTCCCTTTAAAGGTGTGTTTCCCTTTCTCTTTCTCACTCTTCTGCTTTCTCTGCAGTTTAGCTATAAACTTTCTGCTTTCTTCCCCGTCAACTTTCATTGGCGTCTCCGGATTCTTCCCTCGACTTTTGTTCCATTTTAAATCAGGTAATTGTGGCTTTCTCTCGTTCTTCTTCATTTTTGTTCTTCTTTCGTCCCGTCCCTAGGGCGTTTCTGTTTGTTTGTGGTTGGAGGGTTTATCCCCCTTTCTGCAAGTTTGCGGCCATGCAATGCTGTGGCCTGCTTGATTCCATGGGGATTCATTTAAGACATCCCTTGCACGATTCTCTCTACGTTCACTAAATCAAGTTAGGAACTTGAAGTTGTAGGAGGTTGACAGGCGACGCCTTTTCTTTCCTTTGATGTTCTTGATGTTCTTTCCCTTCTTTCTAAATCTTTGCCCCCTTCGATTTCTTAGTGTGAATTCTTTCTTACTCCCTCTTTTCTTTCTGTAGACTGCGAAGCATGTCTCTTCCCCATGTTTCTACCTCCAAGATTTCCAAGAAGGATAAGGGGAAATCTGTTGTTGGTGCTTCTGGCGATGCATCGCCTACCATTCCTGAGAAATGGGTCGACGTTAAATGCATTCGACGCTGTCTTTGGGTTGACGAAGGGGTTTTGGATATTCCCTCGAGTGTGGAGGACAAAGAAGATCTTAAAATTATCGAGAACGACTGGCGCTCCTGCTTCTGTCTTTATCCTTCCCATGTTCGCACAGGGAGTGGGATTGCGACAGAGAAGGATGTGAATCCCGGCGATACATATCAGATGATCCCGGTAGAAGAAAATGAACGTGTTTGCTGTCCTGCTGATGAAGGTGAGGATCCCTATATTATGATGTATCACGGTTTGTTCAATCGGATTCGTGTTCGCTTTCCTTTCTCTATTTTTTAGATGGAGGTTTTGAACTACCTGCAAGTAGCCCCTACCCAGCTCCATCCCAATGGGTTGGGTTTTATTCAAGCCTTCGAAACCTTCTGCTGGGTGCAGGAATGGAATTACTCCTCGTCATTGTTCCGCGTATTGTTTCAACCATATCGAAAGGACAAGAAGAGGAAGGAAAGGATCTCGCTTCGTCAAAACGATAATCCTTCGCTTTTTACCTGTTACAAAGAATCCTTTAAGGACTGGAAGCATAGTTATGCCAAAATAACTCCTCGCGGTTCGGTGTCTTTTTGGCGGGATGATAAGGGCAGGGACTTGTTCCCTTTATATTGGAACGAGTCCCATTACAACCTTCCGCAGTTGTCCGAGGCAAGCTTACTCGGATTCTTGGAAGAGGAAGATCACTCTACATATCGGAAGCTTTGTGCCTTTGTTGGGGAACGCAACTTCCCCATCCATTGTAAAGACGTGGTTCATGCCAAGTTTCGTGATCAAAGAAAACGTTGCCTGGGTGAGTGAAGATATTGATGTTTTTATTCCCGAGTGTTGTTTATTAACACATCTTCTTTCTTGTAGCTGAAATCATGAATGCGTACTCTGCGCATTACGAGCGGTTTAAGGGTAAGGCGAAGAAAGGTGGAAGTTCACGGGGTGGTCCCAAAGTGCCGAGAAAAACCGGGGCAGAGAAGCCTGTGGTCGTGCCCCCACCTTCTAAGCCGGTTATTGACGAGGTTCCGACGCCTGATCTCCCGACGTCTCCTCCACCCGCAACCATCCCGGTATCGGACTTTGTTGATTTGAGGGATCATGACGAGGAGGAGCAGGATGAGGAACCGATCGTTTTTCGTCGTAAGCGAAAAACGGTTGAAGAGGATGTCGAGGTGGACTCCCAAGCACGGGCTAACCGTGCTAAAAAAGGGAAAGAAAAAGGTAAACGACATATCCCTATCCCGGTATTATCGGAGTCGTATCTATTTCTGACATTGTTTTCTTGCAGCGGTTGAAGATGCTGAAGTTTCTGAGGGGCGACCGTTCACGCCTAGGTGGCGTGGAAAATGGAGGGGCATTTTCGAGGGGATGGTTACTCCTAAAGTCAGCTTTATGCACCCTCCCGATTTCTGGTTCAACACTTCTACCGAAACCTTCGAGGTACCTTTGTTTGCTGCTGTTATAAGTTTCTGCATCCTCCGACACATTATGTTTAACCGAGATGCCTTTGTTTACGCAGGCTCGATGCGAGCGAATGCAATGCTGGGCTGGCATCATGCATTCGTTTCTGAACAACCTCAAGCTCGAGGCCGAGGGAGTGTTGAAGGCCCCGATTTCCCAAAAAGATAATGATATTTTGAACCAGCGAGTGGCTGAACTAGAGGGAAAAGCCTGGGAACTGGAGAAGCAGCTGGAGCAACAACAGCTCGATTCAGCTACTCGGGAGAGTGAGCTTCAAGCTCGAGTGGACGGATTATCCCGGGAGGTGGATGATGCCTGTGAAGAGGTTTTTCGCAAGAATGATCTCTGGTCCGCTGGTGAGAAAAAGCTTAAGGCTTCTTTGGATGCTTCTGAGAAAGAGCAGGCCATGCTGATTAAGACTAGGGCGGCCCTAACAACCGAGGTGCATCAACTCCGCCGGGAGAAGATTCTGTTAGTGGAGAACTTGAAGTCTCAATCCCGGATTGCCGAGAATGCCCAGAAAGAGGCAGATGCTTTAAGGGAGGATTTCGATGGCGTTAATTATGATGCCTTATACAATTGCCTCCAACAAGTTATGCTGCTAAACCCGGGGGTTCAACTGAACCTTCGGGGTCTTAGTGTGGACCATGTGGTGGCGGAAGGCGTCCTCACCGACATCTGCCAACCTAGTGATCCTCGGCCAGTGGATTTGTCCAACCCAAATCTGAAGGCTTTCGACCTTGGGCTCCATTTGTCACGGCGGACTCAAAAGAGACTGACACTGACGTTTGGGACGACAGGGCCGGGGTTCCAAGCGGTGTTCCCGAAACTGAGGTCGTGGGGTCAGCTCCCGATGGCGCGGATGGCGGGGTTGAGACTGTGGTTGTGGTGCCGCCTCCTGGTCCTTGAGTATATTTTTCGTATTATCTTTTTGTATAATTTTTGGGATCTTGTATTTCGCTATCTTTATTTAATGAAGTAATTTGAAAATTTATCTATTATATCTCGGCTGTTATTCATTCGATAAGTTTTACCGAAGTGATGTAGTTTTACTCGGGACAAGTGTCCTATTCTGGCGTACATTTATTATGTGGGATGGATCTCTTCCAGACTTTTAAGTCCTGGTGGGGCAAAAGCCCTATTCCGGTGTTCAAAATAGTTTTGATGGGGACGGATCCCTTCCAGGTCTTAAGTCTTGGTGGGGGAAGTTCCCTATACCGGTGCTTAAAATGGTTTTAATGGGGACGGATCCCTTCTAGGTTTTAAGTTCTGGTGGGACAAGTGCCCTATGCCGGTGTTAAAAGTAGTTTTGATGGGGACAGATCCCTTCCAGGTTTTAAGTCCTGGTGGGGCAAGTGCCCTATGCCGGGTTGAGTTCCTCCGGTTAACCTTGATAGGGTAACATTCAGTTTCCTTATAGTTAAGCAATTGGAAATATCACGGGATCATTCATAAATAAGATTCTTAAACGGGATTTCTTATTAAATCAGATAGTTGGGGCCTCATTAAAACCTGTAACAGTAAAACCCTCCTTAGGGACAAAACCTGTTCCAGGAAAAAGAGTACTCCCTGTTTACAATCAATTATTCAAATGTTACAAACTTAACTGTAATAACGACGAAGGTCTGCGACATTGAAGGTGCACTGGATTTCCTTCCCGGCAAGGGATTCTAGCGCATAGGCTCCGGCATCCATTGCTACCCTAATTCGGTAAGCTCCTTCCTAGTTCGCGGCTAACTTTCCTTCGCTTGCATTCTTGTTCCCGATGCTTGCCCGTCTGAGTACTAGGTCTCCGAACTGAAAACTCTTTTTGTGGACTTTCAAGTTGTAACGTTGGGCGACTTGTTGCTTCCTGGAGAGTTCTTTGAGTCTGGCAAGCTCTCTTACTTCATCAATCACGTCCAGCTCTTCCAGAAGCCTTTGATTATTGTCCGGGATGGGATAGGTGACTCTCCAAGTCGGGTTTCCAATTTCTACCGGGATAACGACATCTATTCCGTAAACCAGCTTGAATGGAGTTTCTCCTGTAGAGCTGTAAATAGTTGTGCAGTGTGCCCATAACACTTGGTACAAGTTCTCGACCTAGTTACAGCCTGACATCTTACACTGTTTGCGCAACCCTTCGACTATCACTTTATTTGCAGCCTCTGCTTGCCCGTTGCTTTGTGGGTGGGCTACGCTGGCGAAGTGATGTTTTATCTGAAGACCAGCTAGCATTTCGTGGAATCCCTTATCTGTGAACTGGGTTCCATTGTCGGTCACCATTGCAGCCGGGATGCCGAAACGACAGATAATGGTTCTGAAGACAAAGTTTTGTGCTCTGGCAGAGGTTATTGTGGAAGACGGCTCAGCTTCGATCCACTTAGTAAAGTAGTCCACTTCTACTAATAGGTGCTTCAACTGGCCCGGTGCTGCGTCGAATGGTCCCAGCAAGTCCAGGCCCCATGTATGAAAAGGCCATGGAGAAGACATAGAGTGAAAGTTTACTGGCAAGTGTCCAAGGGGGGCGTTTAACTGGCAAACGTCGTAGGTTTTGACATGTGTTGCAGCATCGACATTCATGGTTGGCTAGTAATATCCCGCCCTCAAGGCTTTTCGGGGTAGAGATTTGCCTCTGCCATGAAGGCCGCAACTTCCTTCATGGATTTCGGCCAGTATATACCAAACCTCTATTGGGCCTATGCACTTCAACAATGGGACAGAGGTGCCCCTTCAATATAAATGTCCCTGCACCAGGCAGAATTGGGCTGCTTTTTTCACTATCTTGCGCGACTCATCAGGATCTATCGGTAGCAGACCTTGAGAAATGTACTGTTGAATTGGAACTCGCCAATCGTTTGCTTCTATTTGGAGAACAATACACGGATAATGTAAGGTTTCCTCGATAACCGACCTTGCATTAATGACATTCTTTGTACTTGCCAGTTTCGATAGTATGTCTGATCGATATTCTGTTTGCGGGGAATGTGTTGTATTTCGAAGCTGGATAAACCCTGCAAGCTTTCTTTTACCTTAGCCAGATACTTTTGTAGAATAGGTTCTTTAGCCATATAGTCCCCTTTTATTTGTGATACCATTAACTGGGAATCCGAGCGGATTGTGATGACGCTGGCCCCTAGTTCTTTTGCCATCCTAATCCCCGCTAAACAGGCTTCGTACTCTGCCTGGTTGTTAGACGTCCGGAATGCGAATCTCAACGAATACTCGACTGCTATCCCATCCTCATTTTCGATGATCACCCCGGCTCCGCTCCCCTTTTCATTAGAGGATCCATCGACATCAACTATCCAGGCGCCCGGGATCGATGGACCGGGGTGCGTCATTTCTGCCATGAAATCTGCTAAGGCTTGAGCATTAATTGCCTGCCGGGGCTCGTAGGAGATATTGTATTGAGTAAGTTCTATCGCCCAACTCATCATTCTCCCAGCTAGGTCAGGCTTGTGCAGTACTTGTCGGATTGGCTGGTCTGTGCGCACAGTAATCGGGTTGCATTGGAAATACGGCCTCAGCCGCCGGGATGTAATCAACAGGGCATAGGCGGGTTTTTCTAACTTTTGGTATTTTCTGAACCCTATAGATCCTTCGAGATGAAGTATACTGGCATTTACACTTTGTCCGCTTCTTTCACCAACACTGCACTAACGGCTTCATTAGTTATGGACAAATATACAATTAGAGGTCTACCTGGATCTGGGCGAGTTAGAACTGGAGGGTGCGCCAGCGTTTGCTTCAGCTCCTGGAAAGCTGTTTCGCACGCTTCATCCCATACGAATTCTTCCTTATTACGCAATGCCTTAAACAACGGTAGGCACTTCCTGGCAGATGTCGGAAGAAACCGGGATAGCGCTGCCACTCTCCCGGTCAGCTGCTAGACTTCGTGTATGCTTCTTGGGCTCGCCATTTCTAGAACTGCTTTACACTTGTCTGGGTTGGCCTCTATGCCCCTGCTGGTTAATAAAAACCCGAGAAATTTACCTGCCTCAACACCGAAAGTGCATTTGTCTGGATTGAGTCGCAAGTTGAATTTTCTCAATTGCCGGAAGCCTTCTTCAAGATCGGTTACTGGGTCTTCTAGTTCACCGGTCTTGACTATAATGTCGTCTATGTACACCTCCAGTACGCGCCCTATCTTTTCAGAGAAAACGAGGTTCATCATTTGCTGATAAGTAGCCCCTGCATTTTTTAACCCGAAGGGCATTACGTTGTAACAATATACGCTGAAATCAGTAATGAAGGCTATTTTCTCCTGGTCTTGTGAATACATGGGAATCTGATTGTAACCGGAGTACGCGTCCATGAAAGACAAGTATTTGTATCCCGCAGAATTATCCACCAATTTGTCTATGCAGGGTAAGGGAAAAGGATCCTTTGGACAGGCCTTATTCAGGTCTGTATAATCTGTGCACATCCGCCATTTACCATTTGCCTTTTTTACCATGACTACGTTAGAGACCCATTCTGAGTATCGAACTTCCCTGATGAAACCTGCCTCTAAAAGTTCTTTCACCTGTTTTCTATTGCTTCCGCCCTTTCAGGGCCCATACGCCTCTTCTTCTGAGCTACCAGGATGGCCCCTTTTTTCAACGCCAGCTTGTGACAACAGATGTCGGGATCTAAGCCCGGCATATTAGATGGGGACCAGGAAAATAAGTCGATATTCCTTTCCAGGAGCTTGATGAATATATTTCGGAGCTCATGGGGTAAGGTTGCCCCCAATTTCATCATTTTAGACGCTTCACTGCCGATCTGAACCGAGATCAAGTCTCCTTCTGGTTGGGGCCATGGTGTTCAAAGTCGGATCTGGGGTCTAAGTTGAGCATGAGGACCCCGGACTCTTTTGGTAGATCCCTCCGTTGAAAAGATCTGTTTGTTGATGGTAAGTTTTCCTCACTCAGCGTTTTGGAGATTTTCAAACTTTCTTTATAACATACCCTGGCTTCATCCTTGTTGCCACGTATCGTGATAACCTCCCCCTGATCTCCTGGAAATTTCATTACCAGGTGCAGAGTTGATACAGCCGCGCCTAAAGCATTTAAGGTTGGTCGTCCCAAGATCGCGTTGTAGGCAGAAGGACAATCCACCACTAGGAATTTCACCAGGACGGATCGGCGTGTCGGTCCATCGCCAAAGGCGCACGCCAATTCAACATAGCCTTTGGGAAGTATAGTATCTCCGGTGAAGCCAATTAAACTCCGGGGATGAGAATCAGATCCTTGGTTCCTAGTCCCATCTGTTCAAACACACTCCAAAAGATGATATCCGCCGAGCTACCCTGATCCACGAAAATTCGATGCACCTCAAACCCGTCGATCATGGCGGTAATTACCAGCGGCTCATTCTTGCGTATTTTCCCTATAGGCAGATCAGCCTTAGTAAATGATAAAACCACATCGGGCATAGGAGTTACCTAGGCGCAAAATTCCCTTTCATTCCTTGATCGTTTGGATTTGGTTTGGATTCCCCCGGCTATAACATTGATCACGCCCCATAATTGAGAACCAGACTGGGGGATGGAGACCAGGATCTGTTTGCTCTTTGGCCGACCTCATTAGTTCTCTACCGTGGAGATTGTCCGCGACTATCTCGTCCGGTGTTTCTGGGCGAATTACTTCGTTGTTGGTTGCGGGATTCCCGTCGGGGTTGAACGAATTCCTTCAGCTTACCCTGGCGTATCAGTCGTTCGATTGCATCTTTTAACTGGATACACTCATTGGTGTAGTGTCCATGATCCCGGTGATACGCACACCACTTTTTCCTATCCCGGGATTGACTTTTCATCACGGGAGGACGTTCAGTCAACTCGGTATTCATCACCTCTTTGTAGAGCCTGGCAGGTGTAGTTAATATAGGAGTATAGCTGTTGAAAGTCCCTCGGGGTCCCTTGTCCTTCGATCTAGTGTCGAACGAATTTCTTGGGTTTGAATTCTTGATTGTCAGCTTGTCTTCGGCTTTGACTTGCAGAGGAATTGGGTTTCCGCTGGCTTTGGACTGCTCTTCAATCCGGATCCAGAACTCAGTACGGTCCTTGAGTTCCTCCATATTCAAAGGCTTGTTCCCGGTGAGCTCCTGTTTAAAGAAACCGGGCTTTAAACCTTCCATCAGAAAGAACAGGATCATGTAGGTGATACATCTTTAACTTCTAAAGCTTCTTTATTAAAACGAATTATAAAATCTCGCAGGGGCTCTTTGTCGCCTTGCTTTATGCTCTTCAGATGGTACTCAGACTTGAATTGCCTTTTACTGCTAGTGAAATGCTGGAGGAACTTATCCTTAAACATTTGCCAGCTCCCAATGGAATTAGATGGCAGTTCATTGAACCACCTGCCTGCTGCCTCAATGAGTGTTAAGGAGAACCCCGACATGTCAGTTGCTCGCGGATGCCTTGGAAAGTCACTATCCTTTCAAAATTTTGAACGTGCTGGGAGGGGTCTTTCGTCCCGTCATAGTCATCCAGTTTTTTGGCAAATTGAAAACCAACGGGAAGTTCCTGCGCCATGATATCCGGGGTAAAGGGATTTGTGCAGTATCCCGATATTAAGTCATTATCTGCTACCACTTCATTGAGGAACTGGGGATTAACTGCAGCCTCACGGCACCTCTGAGTCGCCATCGCCGGGTTCCTGTACACCTGTCCTCCAGTTCGCAAGGTAGGTCGTGCCTCCGGCATAGGGTTTTGTGGCGGGGTCGCGGGTGTAGGGCGCGTGTGCCATTCCAAGACGTCGGGAGGCTGCCTGACCGAATGTCTGATCAGTGGAGGTGGTGGGTTTACGGGCTGCAACTGATTAGCCCGTTCAGCTTCTGCGCGCCTGTCGGCCTTTGCCCGACGTCTCTCTTCTCGCAATTCTTCTATGACTTCTTCTATGAGACGTGCCATTCGCCGAATTTCATCGGGATCCAATGTTGGTTGCAGAACTGGTTGGATTGCCCGTGGTTTCGGGACGTCTTCTACAAGTACCGATGCTCGCTGCCCATGAGGGCGAGGAGGGTGCGAAGCGCCTGGATCCATCGGACGAGGATCGTTGTGAACACTACGGTTGTTGTCGTCATACGTCTTTTGACGTGTACTGACCATCTCGACTTAAGGGGAGAATGTTGCTTTTAGTTCTTTTTTCCCCACAGACGGCGCCACTGATGCGTACCTGGATTCAAGATACAAGAACGATGGTCCGAGAATCTGAGGATACTCCGAGGTGCTCCACCGTGGAGCAGGTGGTACCTGCAAAGACTCCGACGCTCAAGTCAGTGATAGATCTGAGAGTGCAGAGTTTTAGGGTTAGATAGTCATACCTGGTTTTACCCTATTGTCTGGTATTTATACCTTTTGGGGTTGTGTTATTTTGTTGGTATGGACCGCTATTTTGGGCCTGATTAGCCGTTGGGCCGTCTGGAAAGCCGGGCATCGAACCCGGGGTATAGGTTCGTAACAACTACCAGTCCCACTTTCAATCAATGGCTTTACGCTGCTGCATTGTGCCTTGTAGCTACATGTCAACTGGGTCATAGGATCGTTGCTCATCGTCTAGGTTCTGTTTAATGCTATTTTAGGAATTGAACATCCATTCTCTATTTAAATATCTATCTCGCTCTATTAAAGATTTTCTTTTTTGTTTTCCTCCTTAAATCCTGGATTCTTGGTGAATATTGCTCACTCAATGCTTTCCTTGGGCCTCTTTTTGTTAATGTTTCTGAACCTTTCAAAGAAACCACAACTCCATTTTTATTAATTGGCAAATCAAGAAAATAATTTAGCTAATTATCTTATTTGGATGATATCCCTTCGGTATTTATTATTTTGATAGCTGAAGATTTGGAAGCATGCTATTCAAGCAAGAGAGCTTGGTCACTCATTTGCTTGATGGAGAGACAAGTGAAGGAGGTACCAGTCCTAACGGTCATGACCATATTTAGTTACTATCAGTAGAGAGATAATAGTGTGAAGAGATCTATAATATAATGTGCAAGACCTAGATAAAAAGGTTATTTCACTACTTTTCTATATTGTTGGTTGTTGTTTTACTATGCCAGTTAGCTTTCTTATGCATTAGTTTTCTCTAGTATATTAAAGCATGCGAATTCTTGTGTTAGATTGCAAATTGCAAAGGTTGGTGTGGTCTTGTTTGTTTTTGTTTCTACTATAGCTAGCTCCCCTCTTTTAATGGTTGACCTAATGGAGTATAAATTTTGTCTTATAAAAAAAAGATTACAATAGTACTTTTTTTTATTTCAAAGAAATATATGAGTAATACTACGAAGGAAATGAAAGATAGATAGATAGGATAGATGAGTATTAATGTGCTCCGAAGAAATATATAGTAAATAACTTTAGTAATTTCTTTAAACAATGCACAATCTTTTTGTTTTCTTTATGTATCTTCTAATATAAATCCTAACAAGTTTAGGCTGGAACAGTTAGGAGAGGCAGTTAGTGACCATTATTTTTCAGTTTATTTCATTCATTTCATACATTAATTTATTAATGTACTTTTATTAACTGTTTAAAAGAAAAATCAGAAGGTGGAAACGTGGGGCAGTTAGGAGGGGCAGTTAGTGGCCATTATTTTTGCAGTTTATTTCATTCATTTCATACATTAATTTATTAATTTACTTTTATTAACAATTTAAAAGAAAAATTAGAAGGTGGAAACGTGGGGTAGTTGGGAGGGACAGTTAGTGGACATTATTTTTGCAGTTTATTTCATTCATTTCATACATTAATTTATTAGAACTATTTTTGCAGTGCTCCTTCATTTTTCCAAATCATTTCTCCAAAACAATTACTACTCTATCTTCTCCCATTTTCTGCACTTTTTTAGAACTATCCAAAGATGACGACCCCAATCTGTGATCTTATAGACGTTAAACCTGGTAGGTTAAATGATATGTTAATTGAAAAAATTCATGATGCATCCGTATTAAAGAATTAAAACTATTACTATATAAAAAAATAAAAAAAAATTTCTTCTACGCATTAAAACTATACTGGTAATAACTATGAGCGAATAAAAAAGTTACTATTAGATACCATAGTAATAAAGATATGAGAACACTCTCATTTGGTGGTACACTCGATGGAGGCTCTGGAGGGAGGTTATCCACCTTTTTATGCCTTTATTTAATTTAATTAAATATAGATTAATACTTAATTATCCAAATTAAATACATTTTCATGAAATTAATCATAATTGAGTTTATACTTATTTGAGTTTAATTTGGAATTTTTAGGTAATAATTCTACATTGCAAAGCACTGGGCCAGGAGTTGATCTTAAAATAGAATTTTGCTAATTGCACCACTCTTAGTAATATTCTACGGATGCAAGTGTTCTAAATTGCTATCCACACCATCCGTAACCAGTGGCACAAAAGTAATTACGTAACTTGATGACAATGGATCATGAAGAGAAGTATTATTGATTGAAGTATCTCAAGAATATGTTTAGGAATAAAATTGTATAATTTTAATTATTTTTCGTTAGGTTTAATTTTACTACTAGATACGTTTATTTTCATTTTCGGTACCAAACCTTTTCCAATCTCCAACTCACATCCACTACACTTTCCACCCAATCTCCAACTCACATCCACTACACTTCTTTCTTTTTATTATTTTATTTCACATTTCTCTTCTATAAATACCCATCTCCATTCCCATTCCAAAAACACAAATTCACTACCATCTAATCTTTCATTCTCCCTACATTCCTCTGCATTCACGGAGTCACGGTCCTTTCTTTCCTTCTTTTCTTTTTATTTTCTTTACTTCCTTTTATTTAATTTATTTTGTTTTCCTTTTATTTTAATTTATTTGTTTTCATTTTTATTTTTTTGTAATTTGCCTCCTATAAGGAAGGCTAGAATTTGTGATTAGTTTCCTGAATTTTTAATAATATGCTATTGAGGTTCTAATTATATTTATGTTTAGTTTCTAATTAACTTATTCATATCTAAATTACACGCTTGTTGGAATTTGGTTATGATTTAATTATGATCTTTTGGCTCATAAAATTAGAATCTAAATTGCACGCTTGTTGGAATTTAAATTCTAATTTAATCTCTTAAACCAAAAGTCGTAATTTCCAAGTTCAGTTGAATTTCATTTTTTTTACAATCTGTAAAGATTTAAACATGCATGTTCAATAAACTTGAACAGAGGAAAATATACATTGCTTAATGTAAGCAAGAGATTCTGAAATAAATTAACGCTTGTTTAATTAATTTGAAGATTGAACAGGGAATTTAATTAGATTCTGAACTATCTTTTGATACCAATGATATAAGCAATTGTTAAATTTCAGGAAGCTAATCTATTTTAATTAATTGTTTTAAATTTCTTTAATTGTGTTTCCAACCAACATTCAAACCCCTTTTTGTTATTTATTAACGTGATTAAATCTTAATCTACCAATGATGGTCCTTTGAGAGACGACCTAGGTTGGCAACTAGTACTGCATTTATTGAAATTTATTAATTTGATCGGGTACGTCATCGCATCAGGAGGTACTCATTAAAACATTAAAAAGTATGTAGATTTGCGTCAAGTGAAAAATGACATGAGTGTCTCGTAGGTGAATTTGTGCTCATATGAAATAGTCACTTTTTTTTCTCTAACTTTTTACTGCAAATATATTCCGCGCATTGCGCGGGTGCGGTCACTAGTTATAAACAAAAGGGACTTGTTCAAATTCAGGCTGTTTGTCAACCTTACATAAAAGAGAAAAAACTTATGCACTTCAATATATTAATGAGCGAAACTCAAGCTTTACAAGCTTCACAGTATGAGGTTGGTAGTAGCTCGTCTAAATGTTATATATGTATAAAAATAATTCTTAGTAGCTCGTCTAAATGTTATATATGTATAAAAATAATTCTAAGTTAATATCTAATATTGACAATAATATATTTTTGTTGGTAGAAAAAAATACAACGAAATTCTTTTACGAATAAAGTGATGTTGAAGATCTTTTCGTTGCATTTTAATCATGTTTACTGAAATAAATGTGTCACTTTCTCTTGAAAGTTAAAACTAATTTTGAAGTTTCCTTCCAATATACTATATCCGTTCCTATTTAATTATAAGGAGAGTAAAAAACACACATATTAAGGAGTGTAATAAATATTATGGTTTTTCTCAAAATAAATTTTGAACTCTAGATAATATCTTCTATCTCAAGTTGTTTGATTGGTTAGACTGAGGTATTGATTAACATCCAATTAAACATAAGGTAAGAATTTATTAAAATACAGTTATTGTTACATCGAAAATATAGGTGGAAAGATTAGTAGGATGAAATTTTTTTTTTCTCTCTCTCATATAGATAAAAAGGAATAGAGGGATTATTAGATTATGAAACTATAACAATTTAAAATTGTTAAAATTATAATATTAAAATACCAACCTTAATAGAGCATGCAAGCTAAGGAACACTCAATTTTCACACACAAATTAAACCCTAATACACTTATTGACTTGGGCGTCAGAGTCTTTGCTGGTACAACTCCCACCATCGTGGACTCTGGTTAGATGTGCAAGGATCATCTTCCTCTCCTGGTGCATTTCCTATTGTGTTTATAATTTATCCCTATCACGTCAGATCACGACTATAATGTGGTCTATCGAGAATCTATAATTTTTCCATCCCTATCACCATGGTGAATAACGGGAGGAAAACGTATGATGTAGATAACGGCCAGAGTCTTCAGAATCAGGGGAAGGAGAGCCCCACAACAACACTCGAAGAAAGATGACCAATGCTAGAGGCGCGACAACCTTCAACATTGAGGAGGAGTTTCGCAGGTTGCAAGGGTTACTGGAAGAGCAAGCCTCTGAGTTGGCTTTGCTAAGGAAGGAGTGAGAAGAGCGTTTGAAGGAAAATGAGGTGTAGCAGTGCCAAAAATCGAATACCAAAGTAACCTTTTCAACTTAATTCTTTTATTTGTAGTAATAGATCGAATAATAATCAATAATTAAATATAATAATTAGTTTAGTTTGCATTATCATATTAATAATAGATCACTAATTATTTCCTCTATTAATTAATTAAATAAAAAATTAATTACATAAACATAATAATTATAAATAGAATTTAATAAATTATTAGATATTATAATTATTAACTTTTGTATTTTTGATATTAATGTATTCTTGAAAAAAAAATTACTTATTTTGCACTCAACTTTTTCCTATAATGTATTTTTAAATCCCTTTCTAACAAGTTCCTCTTCTATACCAAATGAAATGGATGGTGGAAATATATATTTTTTTAATTGAGATCCACCTAAAAGCTATTTCGTGTTCACTATATATTTATATCTCAAAAATGTTTAGTTTTTTAAATATGTTATATATATTGACAACATCTAACACCATAAACAAATTATTAAAAGATATTTTATACGTTGATATGAGAATAACTTGTATATTAATGCATTAGTTTTACTATGGCAGTTAGTTTTCTTATACATTAGTTTTCTCTAGTATATTAATGCATGTGAATTCCTTGTGTTAAATTGCAAATTGCAAAGATTGGTGTCGTCTTCTTTGTTTTTATTTCTACTGTAGCTAATTCCCCTCTTATAATGGTTGACCTAATGGAGTGCTTCTTGTACTCTACCACTTTCTTCAATAAATTTTGTCTTATAAAAAAAAAGATCCAGTAGAACTTTTTTTTTTTAATTCAAAGAAATATATGAGTAATACTAAGAAGTAAATGAAAGATAGATAGATAGATAGATATGATAGGTGAGTATTAATGTGCTCCAAAGAAATATATATTAAATAACTCTAGTAATCTCTTTAAATAATGCACAATTTTTTTGTTTTCTTTATGTATTATAAACAAAAGGGACTTGTTCAAATTTAGGTTGTTTGCCAACCTTACATAAAAGAGAAAAAGCTTATGCACTTCAATATATTAATGAGCAAAAATCAAGCTGTACAAGCTTGACAGTATGAGGTTGCTAGTAGTTCGTCTAAATATTATATATGTATAAAAATAATTCGTAGCTAATATATAATATTGGCAATAATATTTTTTTGTTGGTAGAAAAAATTTCAAGGAAATTCTTTTAGGAATAAAGAGATGTTCGAGATTTTTTCATTGCATTTTAATTATGTTTACTGAAATAGATGTGTCACTTTCTCATGAAAGTTAAAACTACTTTTGAAGTTTCCTTCCAATATACTATATTAGTTCCTATTTAATTATAAGGAGAGCAAAAATCACACATATTAAGGAGTGTAATAAATGTTATGGTTTTCCTCAAAATATATTTTGAACTCTAGATAATATCTTCTATCTCTAGTTGTTTGATTGGTTAGATTGAGGTATTGATTAACATCCAATTAAACATAAGGTTAGAATTTATTAAAATACTATTATTCTTACATCGAAAATATAGGTGGAAGGATTAGTAGGATGAAATTTTTTCTCTCTCTCTCAGATAGATAAAAAGGAATAGAGGGATTATTAGATTATGAAACTATAACAATTTAAAATTGTTAAAATTATAATATTAAAATACCAACCTTAATAGAGAATGCAAGCTAAGCAGCACTCATTTTTCACACACAAATTAAACCCTAATACACTTATTTGACTTGGGCGTCGGAATCACACGAAAGAGAGCCCCACAACAACACTCGAAGAAACATGACCAATGCTAGAGGCGCGACAACCTTCAACATTGAGAAGTTTCGCAGGTTGCAAGGGTTACTGGAAGAGCAAGCCTCTGAGCTGGCTTTGCTAAAGAAGGAGTGAGAAGAGCGTTTGAAGGAAAATGAGGTGTAGAAGTTCCAAAAATCAAATACCAAAGTAACCTTTTCAACTTAATTCTTTTATTTATAGTAATAGATTGAATAATAATCAATAATTAAATATAATAACCAGTTTAGTTCGCATTATCATATTAATAATAAGGTATTTAATCTCTAGTTTTTTAGAGGCCGAAGTGCATCCAGATGGGTTCATATTGATGGGCTGCTACCCAAACCAGTACTCTATTTAACTTTAGAGTTTAAGTTAATCTCTGTACTCATTTATTTTTATTTCCTATCTCTTTCTAACAAGTTCCTCTTCTATACCAAATGAAATGGATGGTGGAAATATTTTTTTTTAATTGAGATCCACCTAAAAGCTATTTCGTGTTCACTATATATTTACATGTCAAAAATGTTTATTTTTTAAATATGTTATATATATTGACAACATCTAACAGCATAAACAAATTATTAAAAAATATTTTAAACGTTTATATGAGAATAACTTACCCTCATTTATCTATTATTAATCCTTTTTAAATATTTTTTAATTTAAAATATACTTTTTAACCAAAGAAATAGTTTAACAAATGTAAATAATATTCTCATAATTAAAAATAAAAGTCATAGTATGAAGGTAACATAAATGCTAATATAATTTATTCATTTTAATATGTGAGTAACAAGGGATATTCCCCTAGTATAGTCAAAGTCTAATATTCTCTCCAGATGATATTCAAAGAAAAAAATAACAAATAGTTCTTTAAGGAGTTATTTGTCATAAAAGTTTTCCCAAAAAGTTTTTTGTCACCAAATTTGTCTCTTAATGATTTATTACACTACCAAATTAATCTCTTAATTAACATTTTGTTGTGTGTTGTTAGAAGTCCCAAGTTGTAAGATGTGTCTCTCAAAGATTTGAAATGTTACCAAATTAGATGTTCAAAACAATAAAACACTTTTAAAATAGGTCCTCAAGATATACAAAATGAATAGTTGAGCGATCAATTCAGAGACAAAAATCTTTTAAGGATCAAATTAGTGACAACCAAATTATAAAAATTCAAGTTGCTGTCATTTCGTTACCAAAGTGGGTACAAACATTTTTATAGACAAATAAGATAATGTACTAGAGCTTTTGGTTTTGGCTTTCACTACAAACGAAATTGATTTGCAAGAACCGTTAGCAATGAAATTCGAAATAACGGCAAGTGAAATTAATTATTTGTAGTGAAAAATCTAAACCAAACATTAACACTTTAACAATTAGACATAGAAAGAAGGAGTCAATACAAAGGTTTGGTGACAAGTGAAGAGAGAACGCAGGTTCACAACCACATGGTTCTGCACGTGTCTCACACTTGACAAATGCCTAATGGCGACCAAAAGGTTATTTCACTACTTTTCTATATTGTTAGTTGTTGTTTTACTATGCCATTTAGTTTTTTTATGCATTAGTTTTCTCTAGTATATTGATGCATGCCAATTGCTTGTGTTAAATTGAAAATTGCAAAGATTAGTGTGGTCTTGTTTGTTTTTGTTTCTATTGTAGCTAATTCCCCTCTTATAATGGTTGACCTAATGGAGTGCTTCTTGTACTCTACCACTTTCTTCAATAAATTGTCTTATAAAAAAATATTCCTATAGTACTTTTTTTTTAATTCAAAGAAATATATGAGTAATACTATGAAGGAAATGAAAGATAGATAGATAGATAGGATAGATGAGTATCAATGTGCTCCGAAGAAATATATAGTAAATAACTCTAGTAATGTCTTTAAACAATGCACAATATTTTTGTTTTCTATATGTATTATAAACTAAAGGGACTTGATCAAATTTAGGCTGTTTGTCAACCTTACATAAAAGAGAAAAAACTTATGCATTTCAATATATTAATGAGCGAAACTCAAGCTTTACAAGCTTGACGGTATGAGGTTGCTAGTAGCTAATCTACTGGAAAATTGGCTTTTTACAGCATGTTTTAACATCGGCTAATTAATAGCTGGTGTAAAATCTTATGCGGTGGTAAACTTGTAAATAAATAAATTATTTGCATCACCTAATTACTAATAGTCGATGTAAAAAGTTAGGCGGTGGTAATTTTGTAAACAACTTAAATTTATTTGCATCAGCTAATTAATAATAGCCAATGTAAAAAGTTAGGCGGTGACAATTTTGTAAATAACTCAAATTTTTTTGCATCAACTAAATTAATTAGCGGATGTAAATCTATAAATTAAAAAAGCAAAAGAACCCTATCAATATATCACATATATTCATATTCTTTTAATTCCATCGAGTCCCAATTCCTTTGAGCCCTAGCTTCATTGTGAAACCACCGCGACGTTGACGCCCTACTTTGCGTCACCGTCTGCCGCGCTCTCTTCTTCGCTCACACCACCGTCTGTTGCGCTATCACTCTCTGTCACGGTATGTTCCCTCTCTCTCAAATAAAGGAGTCCTGTGATGACCTATTTCTATTCTGTTGCTGAAAAATCAGATTTATTGGTTTTTATTTTTCAACATGAAGAAAGTGAAACCCAACCTTTATATTATTGCAGTTATTGAGACCGCCATGTTTCGTTTCGCCAGGGATTTCTTGTTATAGTATGTTTGGACTTTGGAAAAACAAAAATTCGAGTTTCATTTGGTGCCACAAGTTGAAAAATTTCTCGTATTTAGCTGAAAATTTGTGAGAGCTTCACATTTATTTTCATTCTACTGCACTGGTTTTCTCTTAAATCATTTATGCCCCTCTTCTCTGATTCGCACAAACAGAATGAATCCCCTGTTTATGGTGATTTGAAAAACCTTATTCTTAATAGCAAGTGTTGTAAAATCTGCAATCTTATGGTTTTGTTTTTCCAGAGTGTTGTTCCTTAGAATTACAATCTTCTCCGATTTCTCAGATGGAACATTCAACAGAAAATTAGCAGAGATTGAAGGTGAACATTGCTGACCAATAATGATGAATTTCCTTTCTTCTTCAACGCTTCTTTTCTGTTGGTTCTGACAATTTCTTTAATTTTTGGAATCAAATTATGTTAGTGTGTGAATTCTACCTCTATTCCACTGATCTTTTCATGTTTTGGGATCATATCATTTATCTTATACTATAATACCATATAATACTATAAATAGAATACTTAGTATTGTTATTGATTGTTGATATAGGAACCAAGACAAGTGGTGGAATTAAACTTAAGAATTTCGTATCATATATCCATGAATTAATTACGAGATATGACTTAGCTTTAGGCTATATGAAAGGCAATTAAGATAAATTCATGACATAATAAATTAGTTAACAATATAGCTAGTGCTCAAGATATCTGATCTCTTTGAAATTTGTTATGGACCTAAACCGTGCATAAGACACGTGCAGGTCTCACGTGGGTGGCCTAAGCCGTCGGCATCATGTCGTGGGAACACGACATGGACACCTGACTTAGAGCTCAAAGGACACCACCCCCACGTGGAGACCGTTACAGATCCGTACTTACCGCCGCAATTCACGTAAGTGTGACAGTGACAAGTTTGACTTTAGTGACCCTATTAGCACTATAAATACCTATGATTCATCTTAATTGGTACGCATTCATTACTTAAATCCTGAGAATGTCTATCTGTGACACTAAGCTGACTTGATCGTCGTAGTGCGTACCCCTCACCACCAGGTGAGTGGCCGGAGGCATTCAACCACCGCACCAAAGACCAGATTGGTGGCCATATCCGCCATGCCTAAAGCATGATGGAACATTGGCGTCGTCTATGGGGAAGATAAATTATTCTTCTCTGATCATAATCTATCTCATTTTTCCTCTTTTTTCTGGTTTTTCTGGTGATTTGCAGGAAGAATATCGTCAGAGTCAAGAACTCTACCTTTTTTCTTCTCCAATCCTCATATCTGTTGGTTATCAAGGTGAATTCCGGTTAGTTAATCGGTGCAAAAGCCATTTCTAACCGATTAATCCGTGAAATATGACTTTTCACCAATTAGATGAACGGATAACTGTCTTTCTTGATGCTTATGTTATATTTTATTTCACTAATGTCGCTACATAAACATACGGCAAGAGAATCTCTTATGCTTGCAGCGAAACAGGGAATAATCCACGCTAACTGAAAATTTGATTGTAGCGACATGGTGAACACCAGGAGAAAGAAACATGTCGCGAAGGGAGCATCTGCTAATGTTGGAGGTATCCCGGGAGAACAGCTTTCTGCGAACAGGCCTTCTCCACAGCAGCAAGAAGCCAAGGCTGCTGGCCCGGCAATGTCGAAGCAAAGGATGACGACAATAGAGGACGGCATGCACGACCTAAAGGAGATGATCCGAAAACAGGCTGAAGAGATAGAAAGGATGAACAAGGAGCGGGAAGCTTGGAAGAAACAACAAGATGAATTCCAATAAATCTTAATCGATCTCGGGATGGGGCAGCAGCCCCCTCAGCGACATGAGAACCTGCACGAGGGCCAAAACCCTCTAATGGAGAGGCAAGTTTCCATGGTCGGACCGCAGATCCCGCGATCGCAACCCGTTAACATTCCACCTCATCTACCCGACATGGATCAGGTGGCAGAGAACGACATAGGAATTGAGGGTTGCCATAATCCCTTCATCCCGGCTATTATGAATAGATTGATCGTATGACGGGACGACCGACCCCCAAGACCACGTGAAGATATTTCAACAGACAATGGTCTTTCAAGGGGCTAAGGAACCCGTCATTTGTCGCGCCTTTCCCCTGACTTTAAAAGCTGCAGCCCACAGATGGTTCTCGTCACTACCAGCGGGATCCATCACGCGATGGAAGGCACTGAAGGACAAGTTCATCTCCAACTTCACGAGCAGCAAACAAAAGTTCAAGACGGAACATCATCTCGAAAGAATAAGATAGAAATCAGATGAACCATTCAGGGACTTCATCATCCCCTTCAACGCGGAGTCCCTGGAGGTACGTGATGTCGCCCCTAACATGATGCTATACGTTCTCAGACAGGGGCTGAAGCCGGGAGGCTTCGCTAAAGACTTGGTGGGAGAAAAGACCAAGACCATGGAAGAGCTAAAGAGGCGGGCTGAAAAATGGATCCAGATTGAAGAATGGGTCCGGAACAATAAAGCAGACAACCAAGCCGCCAAGCAAGAGAGGGAAAAGAAAGACAAGCAAAAGGCTTCCTATGGAGGGAGGCCCAAAGAGAGTTAAAGAACATACGATAAAGGCGTGAGACCACCCAGGGGAGCCTACTCGAGCTATGCGCCTTTGACCATGCCGCCCTCATGAGTATACAAAGAAATCATGTATTCAGAATTGAAAGACAGACCTCCACCAATGAGGTCGCAGTCAAAAAATAAAAACAAATTCTGTCTATACCATAAAGACCATGGACATTACACCAACGAATGCATCCATCTCAAGGACGCCATCGAAAAGTTGATACGACAAGGAAAACTAAAACAATTTGTTCAAAAAACTGACGAAGAAACATCCCACGAGAGGAGCCCGTCACCATCCAGAAGACATGGATCCGGTCCAAGGAACAGGGACTCTGGACGGGACGAAAGACGATGATCACGGTCCCGGAGCCCCAACGACATGAAAACACAGCTTCAAAAGGAGTCATTAACGTGATCGCTAGGGCCTAGATCAGATAGAACCTGCAGAGTTGTCCACAAAGCGATCTCTTGATGCAGAGGACCATTGCATGGCTGTGAAGGCCATGTGAAGAATGTCTTTGGCGTTTACAGAGGACGACCTACCTATAGATGGGACTGGGTCTAATGCCCCCTCGTTATTACAGCCAGAATGGCGGGGTATGAGGTAAAATGGTTATTTGTAGACCAAGGGAGTTCAGCTGACATCATGTTCTGGGATCTATTCCAGAATCAAAAGGAGTCATTAACGTGATCGCTGGAGCCTAGATCAGATAGAACCCACAGAGTCGTCCAGAAAGCGATCTCGTGATGCAGAGGACCATTGCATGGCTGTGAAGGCCATGTGAAGAATGACTTTGGCGTTTACAGAAGACGACCTACCTATAGATGGGACTGGGTCTAATGCCCCCTGGTTATTACAGCCAGAATGGCGGGGTATGAGGTAAAAAGGTTATTTGTAGACCAAGGGAGTTCAGCTGACATCATGTTCTGGGATCTATTCCAGAAGCTAGGCCTAACAGAGAAAGATTTGATTCCTCACAAAGGGAATTTGATAGGTTTCACAGGGGACACTATATCCCCTAAGGGCTACGTAAAGTTGAAAGTAACTTTTTCTGGCCGCGGCGGGAGCAGGTCGGTAGAAGTAAAATTCCTTGTCGTGGACTGCCCATCAGGGTATAATGCCATTCTAGGAAGACCGAC
Source organism: Cyamopsis tetragonoloba (assembly GCA_037177725.1). NCBI lineage: Eukaryota > Viridiplantae > Streptophyta > Magnoliopsida > Fabales > Fabaceae > Cyamopsis > Cyamopsis tetragonoloba. The sequence continues at coordinate 58,806,052 of CM074119.1, forward strand.
TTTGAATGCTCCAGGAGTTGTGGTCACGACCTTACATATGGCAATGAAGTTCGCTGGCGACAGAGACGACATCGTCACTGTCCCACTAGGGCGACCTTCCCCAAACAGGCCACAAGCCTTGAAGTACTTCATCAGGATCAAGGATCCCAATAGGGCGACATGCCCCAAACAGGCCACAAGCCTTGAAGTACTTCATCTGGATCAAGGATCCCAACAGAGTGACATGCCCCAAACAGGCTACACGCCTTGAAGTACTTCATCAGGATCCAAGATACCAAAAGGGCGACATGCCATAAACAGGCCACAGGCCTTGAAGTACTTCATCAGGATCAAAGATCCCACTTGGGCGACATGCCCCAAACAGGCCACAGGCCTTGAAGTACTTCATCAGGATCAAAGATCCCAGCAAGGCGACATGTCCCTGCGGTTTGATTGTGAACCTTAAACATTTTTAAGGGACCAGAAGTCTCATTGATAAGACGTGTAAAGTATAAGTTACCCATTTTGAGTTAAAGTTATGAGATAAAGATTACTGTAGAGACAGATAAGCAAAGAAGTATCATTAAGAACAAAATATTACAAAAGAAAAGCTGGCTAGCACGCCAATAGACCGTTCATTAAAATAAAAATAGGCCTAATTATTACCGAAAAGAGCTTCAAGGCTCGGCAGGAGCAGCGTCCCCATCTTCAACTGTTGGAGTGGAGTAATCAGCATGGGGTCAAATGCTTCCGGCTCGGGGTCATCAAGGTTGACCTGGGTCAGGGGGGTCATTATCATAGTCCAAAAGTTCACCCCCTCAACCCCGTGAAGTGGATGAACCCCCTCGAAGGTGAGTTGGACCCCGGGGTATAGAAACTCAACCTGCTTTAGGTAACTAGGAAAGGCCATATAGCTGCCGTTGGCGATCAGGCGACTTTGTGCATCGACCTTAGCCTTCAACTGATCATTTTCAGTCTCCAACGACGCCTTACCCACCATCAGCTGATCTTTAAGTTGGGAAAGAAGCCTGTTCTCCCCGCGAAGTAAAGTCGCCTCCTCCTGAGCCTTGGAAAAGTCGACTTAAATTTCCTTCTTCTCTTCGGAAAGCATGGCATTCTCCAATTTCAATTGCTCGAAATTGGAGGATTCCGTAGAAACCTCGGCCCGAAGCTTAGACTGGGAAGCTTTTAGTATATCCCGCTCCTTGGTAAGAGCCTGAATTTGCTTCTCAGCTGCAGCTTCTTCTCCAAATCGGCCACAGGGTTGAGCCTCTCTAACTCTTCGTGAAAGTATTTCAGTAGAGTAGATTGGCGAGACATCCAACCAAGAGCCTCCCCGACATTAGCTTGCGAAATAAAAAGCGACATCAATCTCAGATGTAAGGGCAGAAGAAAAGAGTAAGGACATTTATATATGGCAAGGGAAAGGAGAAATACCTTCAACGCGGAGCGAGGGAGATCCTCGAAGAACTCCCCATGATGAAAGGAGACAATGGGGGCCTAGAAGCCTTCCCATTGGGAAGAAGAAGATGGTCCCGTAGCAGGGGCAACTCCTGCATAAGTTGAAATCAGCAAGGGACAGTAGCACTAAGAAATCAATAAAATTTTAGGATTTGATGAATTTTACTGCACGAACAAGTGCAAGAAAACACTTGAAGTGAAGACACTAGTTAACTAACCACTTTTTTCGTATTAAAGCAGCTCCAACGATCTCTTCTTCTTCATCATCCGAGATAGATATCTCGTTGAGGGAAGCAGCCTGGATTGCTTCCAACTCTTGGGAAGTAGGGACTAGGGACTTCTGGTGATTTTGGAGGATGAGCTTCCTCTTTTTTACTGGAACTTCAGGCGAAGCCGCCACGACATCATCAGTAACTGGACCCTGAGATGCTCCAGGAGATTGAACCCCGTGGTTAGTGGTAAGCTCACGCACCAGGTTCTGGGCGGGGGTCTCCTTTTTCCCTTTTTTGTCATACCGCCAATTTTATTCATCAGCTAGGCATATCCAGACATGATGGCAGCTAAAAGCGAAAATAACAAAATAGTCAATATATTCCTAATGATAGAAATAACATAGTCAATATATTCCTAATGTCAGAAAGCAATAATAAGTTGTCTAAGACAACATTACCCATGGTATCAGCACGACTGATACAGCGACCCTGGATTACGACCTTGCATCTAATGAGCTCGTGCTTGCCAGTAAATTCCCGGAGCCCAGCAATCACGGCATAGTCAGAATCCAATAGGGAGGCCCCATTGGTGATAAACGACTTTGTCTCCCAGAGGTAGTGCTCATATGACCAATAAAGTTGGAATATGGGCAAGCCGTTAGGACCACTCCAGAATGGGAATTCATCTCCCGTGTACCAAACCTTGAAATAAGCATCTTTAAAGGCCGGAAAGGAATCTTCAAAAAGTTGGAAGAAAAAGCAGTCTTTCCTTTGGCGGAAGGAGATGAATCCAAAGTCTGAGAGGTGGTAAGGGGCAAAAAGGTACAAGAAGAGATTGCTGGAGCTTTCCCAGTTGTTGGCCCAGCAGAAAATTTCGAAGGCGTTGATAAAAACCCAGGCGTTGGGGTGAACTTGCGAGGGAGCGACATCGAGTTGGTTAAGAATGAAGAAGAAGTAACGGCCTAGGGAGCAATTAATGCGCGCAGGCTTGATGTCACTTAATAATGATGAGCGCAGCCCACGAAGGGTCCGGGCAAATACCACAAAGACACGTGTCAAAGTCAGAACTGACAAACAGAATTCAAAACAGCAACGACCTGGGAGGACTACATGTCGCTGGATCAGGTCGTAGACGGAAGTCAACGGCATGCCTGACGACATACCATAGACTTAGGGGCAACTGTTATGGACCTAACCCGTGGATAAGACACGTGCAGGTCTCACGTGGGTGGTCTAAGCCATCGGCATCATGTCGTGGGAACACGACATGGACACCCGACTTAGAGCTCGAAGGACACCACCCCCACGTGGAAACCGTTACAGATCCGTACTTACCGTTGCAATTCACGGAAGTGTGACAGTGACAGGTTTGACTTTAGTGACCCTATTCACACTATAAATACCTATGATTCATCTTCATTTGATACACATTCATTACTCAATTCCTGAGAATCTCTATCTCTGACACTAAGCTAACTTGATCGTCGGAGTGCTTGTAGGTACCCCTCACCACCAGGTGAGTGGCCGGAGGCATTCAACCACCGCACCGGAGACCAGATTGGAGGCCATATCTGCCATGCCTAAAGCATGATGGAACAAAATTAAAAGTGCAAACTAATATGCCTTCATAGTGGATCCATAATCAATTACGCTAGTGTTTCATCTTCCCATTTAAACATGGTTTAATTTTTTTAATCACTTTCTATTGGTCTCAAGTTATTCAAAATTCAAAATGAAATTTCATATGGCAACATCATATTTTTTTAGTAAGGTTGTGTTTGAAAGAGTTTAAGATAATTTACAAAAATAGTAAGGTTAAAATACACATTTGGTCCTTTATGTTTTTCCGAAATCTTATTTTGGTCCTTTATGTGTATTTTGTCTCATCCTTTATGTTTATTTTTTCTCAATTTGGTCCTTTACGTTTATTTTTTGGATCAACATTGGACTATTCTTTGAATTCTGTAACATCTCGAAAATCTATAAAGGAGACTTAGGATTTAAGGGATTTGGTTACAATTTACAAGGAAAAGGAAGAGGAGTAATTGCCGTAAGTAGAGAGGTCAAAAGAGGGACAAAAATAACATGCATATTCGAATATACACTGTCATATTCGAATAGTATTCGAATATGCACAGAAATATTCGAATAGTATTCGAATATGCACAGTAATATTCAAATAGTATTCGAATATGGACAATAATATTCGAATATATAAGTGTGGAATTGGAAACAACAACCTTATATTCGAATATGGACCCCAAAGTCTATCAATAGGGGTGCCTTGTCTTGTCTTGAGAACTCATGGTTTTCCTGATTCCTCACTTTACACTCTCTCAAAACCTCTGTCACGAATCAACCAAACCTCTGTAACTTCTCCATCCAAGGAATTCCATCTCACCAAGTCTATTTCCTAACTAAAGGTTCCCAGAGTTAGGATTCAGGCTCGGAGATAAGGAATACTAAAGGAAGGAGTTGAAGATTGAATTGGAGCTGAAGGGTAAAGGATTCTGGGAACCCAAGGTAACCTTAAAACCCCAAATCTATGACACTATAAAATGTTAGGAACATGTGATTAGGGACTATGGGTAATATGTTAGAAATGAGTTGATTTAAGGTTTATGCTTGTCAGTATGTTTTGAGATTTCATGCCATGCCTGTATGAGGTTGTGTTAACATGCTAATAAATGTTGCATGAATGGAATTGTCAATATGAATATGATATTTGATATGTTTACATGACGTTGTATGATATGGCTATATGGTACTGTGGACCAAATGTGTAAAGAGATGTTGCATGATTATAAATTGTAATGATGTGCAAATGATGAAATGCAAGTAAAAGACAAGGGTTTCCAAATTATAACGTGGAAAACTGATAAGAGGACTCTGGATGTTTTATTAAATTGTTTTAAAAGTATAAGTCCAGAGTTAGTATGAAATCGAATATGTATCTGAATATGGAAGACCATATTCAAATAGATATTCGAGTATGACATTTACGACTTATAATATTCAAACATAGGATGGAGGTGTTTGAATATTATGTTATGGGAACTCTTGTTTGATTGACTATACAAATAAATGTGTGATGCATAAGAACCGGAAATGTATCAAATAAGAGAAAAAGAGGTAAATGCTTCCCCCATCAACTTTGGTTGAGTAAGAGGGTTGAGTTCCGCCGGAAGTAGACCGGGTAAGTGGACAAGCATGGAAAAGAAAATGATTGGGTGCTATTACCAAAAGAGGGTAATAGTTCTTGCAGTAATGGGTGTTGACTCTGAATAACAGAAATGATTTGGGGTCTATTACCGGAAGGGGTAATGGTTCTTGCAGGCCTGTAATGGGTGATGACTCTGAGAAAGAGGAATAATTGGGGGCTATTATCGGAAGGGGTAATAGTTCTTCCAGACCTCTATTGGAGGTGAGGCATGGACTCTGGTTAGGGACGCTTACCAGGGTTTGCAGAGAGCTCTAGAGTGCTATTGCCACGCACAATGATGGATTCACACGTGCACCGGGTTTCCCGATAAAAGAGGAAAGAATGGAAAATGGAAAATGATAATGGCATGCATACATACATGATATTATTGCATGCATTGTATATGAATATGTGAATTTGTATGTGTAAGTATTATGTGAATGATGTGTGGTTGCTAGGAAATTAAATTTGGGGCAGTTTTCCAGTTAGACTCGCTGCAATACTGTAAAAATGTTTTTAGTTAGACCGAGGGTTACTCGGTTATATGTTTTATATATAACTGACGGTTGCAGTATTGCAAATATCGAAAGACTGTGGAGCTAAGGCAATGGATGAGACAAAGCTTTAGGCTTTGCTTAGGTATAACCACACTTGGTGAACCTAAGCCCTCTATTAAGAAATTATATGGTTTAGCTGTATAGGAAATTGGTAATTTAAATAAAGAAATGTTTCCACTATATTTTAAATGAAACCAAGTAACCAGATTTGTATTTTCAAGAAAAATTTTAAGTATCAGGTTTTCAAAGTTAATATTTTCCGTAACTACTCTTTTCAAAATTAGGGTGTTACAAATTCGTTAGTTTAAGTTAACGGAATTGCATACGTGGCACCTATATGGAATTAACGGCGTTAGTTGTCATCCATTTCCAAACTAAAATGACACCGTATTGAATTTTTTTCTTAAGCGTGTGTCCGTTAACCTAAGTTAACAAAATTGCATAGAAATAAATTCAATAGGGTGTCGTTTTAGTCTGGAAAGGGATGACAACTAACACCGTTAATCCCATTTAGGTGTCACGTATTCAGTCCGTTAATTAGATTGATGAATTCAAAGAAGAGTCTAACTTTGGTCCAAAAAACAAACGTAAGGGACCAAATTGAGACAAAATAAACATAAAAAACCAAAATATAGAACTTCGACAAAACATAAAAAACCAAATGTGTATTTTAGCCAAATAGTAATAATTTATATGTCTCCATAAGCAGTTTCAAGTTACTTTCAAAGGTTTCTTCAAATAATCAATGATGTCTGATATATAGTCTTCATTCACAGTAGAAGATACTGTTGTTTACTCCATATCATGGGACACACACGTACTAGGATGTCTACAAAATTGGAACATGATTAAAATAAGTAAAAATCAACAGAATATAATAATGAGTGAGTTATGAGTATCATTTTCATGATAAAGAAACCTTCTGTAAGGACTAAGGAGTAATAATTAGCATAAATTAATTTCCTTCCTTAAATGGCAATATGTGGCAGGCTGGCAGCTTAATCATTTTTTATAGGCTAAATGCATCCATAGGGCAGCTTAATTATGATATATATATATATATATATATATATATATATATATATATATGTTATGGACCTAACCCACAAGAGAGGTACATGCTAGGCCCACATGGGAGGCTTAAGCCATACGTACTATGTCGTGTTATCCGCAACATGGATACCCAACTTAACGCTTGGGGAGTTCCACCCCCACGTGGGGTTGGTTACGGATCCGTGTTTAGTGTTGCAATTCACGTAGGCGTGACAATGACAGGTTTGACTTTAGTGGTCTATGGATCTCTATAAATACCTGTAACCTATCTTTATTTGATACGCGTTTTACTCATTTGATATCTAAACTATCCTCTCTGCGGAAACTCACTGACTTGATCGTCGAAGTGATTGCAGGTACCCCTCACCACCAGGTGAGTGGCCGAAGATTTGAAGCCACCGTACCGGAGACCAAAACAGAGGTCATGGCCGCCATGCCCAAGCGCATGACAGATCGTTGGTGCTGTCTGTGGAAAAGAAACGTTTTCTTCTCCAATGTACTCATTTTATATCCTCTTTTTCTGGTTTTCACAGGGAGAAGCATGGTTTTCAGCCGATTAACCGAACATATATCAGTTTTCTTGGCTTCTCAGTTAGATATACGATTTGATTTCAGCATATTCGCATGCTTTTACAGATTATTTTCTTGTGCTTAGCTCTACTCATATTTTTGCATAAATTTGTCAAATCCTATAAGTAGGATAATTGATATCTTTGGGTTAAAGCAGGCAATAGCCTACAGTAACAGGTGATTCAATTGTAGCAACATGGTGAGCACAAGGAGGAAGAATAAAGCTGCCAAGGGAACCACCGCTCTGGGCAGAGAATTGCCAGAAGAACAACCTTCTGCAAATGGACCTCCTCCACACCAACAAGAGGAAGTCAAAATGGTTGATCTAGCAATGTCGGAACAAAGGATGATAACTATTGAGGACGGGATGAATGACCTCAAAGAAATGATTCAGAAGCAAGCTGAAGAGATTGAGAGAACGAATAAGGAGCGTGAAGCTTGGCAGAAGCAACAGCTGGAATTCCAGACAATCCTCGTCAACCTTGGCGTAGGACAACAAGCTCCTCAGCAATAACAAAATCAGCGAGATAGACAAGACCATCATGCTGAAAAACAAGTCTCTATGGTGGGACCATGAATCCCGCCACGTCAACCTGCCAACATTCCACCTCGCATTCATGAGATTGATCAAGGAGAGCGGGTTGCTGAAATGACATTCAAATTGATGGATGTCATAACCCGTTTGTTCCTGCGATCATGAACTTCGAGATGCCACTAAATTTCAAGTTTGCTGTGCAAATTGACTCTTATGACGGGACCACTGACCCTCAAGACCATGTCGAGATATTCCAGCAAACAATGGTCTTTCAGCAAGCCAAGGAACAAGTGATATGTCGAGCTTTCCTTTAACCCTTAAGGCTGCTGCCTGGAGATAGTTTTCGTCTTTACCGGCAGAATCAATCGCAGGATGGAAAGCTCTCAAAGATAGGTTCAGCTCAAACTTCACAAGCAGTAAACAACAGTTCAAAAACAGAGCACCACCTTGAAAGGATAACACAGAAGCCAAATGAGCCTTTAAGGGATTACATCATTCGCTTTAATTTAGAATCCCTAGAGGTACCACTACAAGAAAAATCCGATTTAGCAACCGCAAAAATCGGTTGCCGCAAGCTGAAAAACAGTCACTAAACACTCCGACAACCGAATTGGCGACCGATTTTAAATTCGGTTTCCAACTGGTAACCAAAATTTTCCGTGACCAAAAAAGAAAATTTCGTTGCCAAATGCACTACTCAAACGGCCCATTAGTTTACTTGGCGACTGATAATTCGGTTGCCAAAAATTAAAAATTCGTCGCTGGTATTCCATTCTGTCACTATTTTGGTCACTAGTTTACCTTTTTTCCTCAATTTCGGTCGCTAGGAGTATCTAATTTGGTCACTAGAGGTGGTTAATTTGGTCGCTAACTTCAAAAAATTGACAAAAAAAAAGAACTCTATTTTTTCACTCCCTAAATCACTTATAAAACACCTATGAAACACCTGGAAAACAAAAAATTGTGCCCAAACATTATATATTTAATTTTTAACGCTAATGATCAAGGAAATCTAGAATTACACACCAAAGTAACAATAATACATAAATCCATAAGTATAAAACGTAAAACAAAATATAAATGTCAACTAATAATATAAAAGTGTTCCTAAATCCATAAGAAGATAATATAGTATATAGTCTAATTTAGCTAAGGTAGACATGATGATCTCGAACACATAGGGGATGAGAATCTTGAAGCCAGTTGGCTCCCTATGCTTCTTCTCCTTATGTAAGAAATAAATGAAAAATGTTACTAATAAGATTGTACTGAATTAAAATATATGAAAACAAAAATGTAGTATACCTATCACCAAAATGAAATACAATGCTTCTATTGGAAAATATAATCTTTAACTTTTCAGCTAGCAAAATCTATTTATGTCCAAAACTTAATTAAAACTTTAATTTACCCAAAATATATTTCCAATACTAAACCTCAGTCCCTTGAGTTGCATAACGTTTGAAACTTCCTTGATAGATCCATCCTTTGCATATACAATCTCAGACACATTGTAAACAACACAAAATTGAAGAATATTCATCGCATTCTAATAAAACAAATGCAGCAAGATTACCAAATCTTCAATAAAAAAAATGTAAGAGTATGCATTTATGATGTTGTTGACAAATTAAGAAGCTCTCCTTGAGGCCATTTATAAAAGTGTTAGAATATGGTAATAACCCCTATTTATAAAAGTTGTAACTGTCATAAGCTCATTTGGTCAGAACTTGCAATATTAACCTCGGTCAATTTCATTCACACAAAATGAAGCACTCAAAGCATATTTAACTAATTCTCACTTTTACAAATCACCTTCTGATGTTTACGTTGATATATGCTTGCCACTATCATGGTTTTGGAATAACAAAATTTATTTAAATATTACAAATTAACAAATTAAAATTGAGGATTATCCAAATTCTTTTATCCTTACACTTAAAGCTTTCCTTGGGAAACTAGTATATAAGAGTTTGCATCATTTCAACGAATATTATCTAAAATGACTATAAGTTCTTGTTAGAACATTTGTTGTGATATGTAATTAAGATATATCCTAGAATATACTTTTTGTATTTATTAAGATATGATATTGTACTTTATTCGTTATCTTTGTAATCAATTGTATAGATTGTATTTACATTATAAATTGAACTATGTGTAATAATATTGATACACTACAATTCATACAATGCTCTACACAACAATTCATACAATACTCTCTATTTTAGTTTTTAATTGAACCTCAATTGAATTGTCAGCAATGCAACACAACATTTTGCAAAATCGGCACCATCAATCAATTAAAAGAAGAAAATTACGTTATTTTTCTTTTCTTTTTAACTTGTAAAAAATAATAGGCTATTTAATCTCTAGTTTTTTAGAGGCAAAAGGGCGTTTACAGGGGTTCGAACTGATGAGCTGCTACTCAAACCATTACTCTATCTAGCCTCGAGTTTAACTCAATCTCTATACTCTTCAATTTTTATTTATATTTTCTATCTCTTTCTAACAAGTTCCTCTTCTATACCAAATGAAATGGATGGTGGAAATTATTTTTTAGTTGAGATCCACCTAAAAGCTTTTTCCTGTTCACTATATATTTAAACTTCAAATCATTCATCAGTTACCTTCCTTATCAGAATAAAGTGATGAATAAATTCAGTCAAGAAGGAAATAAATTCTTTTGTGATAGAAATAAATGATCTGAAAATAGAATTAAATTCAATAAAATTAGAAATAACTGGTTTTGACTTTGAAAACTTTGCAAAGAAGTATCTGGAACACCTCTTTGTCCTATTTAAGGCTTTGCTTTGCTTTTTTGAAATGCACAACCCACACTGTGTGGTTTCCTTTTCTCTTTTTAGTAGTTTCTCTCCCTTTTCCTCCCTGTTTCTCTTCTAGAATCTCATTTTCTCTTCACTCCCTCTCTTATTTGCTTTGTCACAGACATGTTTAATAGGTTCGTATTCCTTCTCTCTTTCTTTTCTTTTGTTGATCATGTTAAATAATGATTTTTCTAGGCTACTTTTCTCGTTGTGAAGATTTGTAGTGTGAGAGAAATGGCCATAATATATATACGATAGAAAGGAAGTTAAACAGTTAATTTGTTTGTGATTTAGAAGTTTTTCTTATTGAGGTCTTTGCTTATGACTCACTAAAACAAAACATTCTTTTAGTTTTTTGTTAATTTGTCAACTTAATATTTTTGTTGTTGTCAATTTCTACTATTAGATTATAATTCATATATATGTGGTACTCTATTATGATAGAATCCAAGAATTCTTTTGTGATACGATGAATGTTTATAATATCATGAATTTATATTTTCATCTTAAATGTTGAGAACACCATGAAGTAAATTAAAATTTCTATATAACATCTTATCCAATATCATGAAAGTATATCAATGGCTACAAATCATGTCATCCCTCCCTGGCTGCCCAAAGGAATACTTGATGCAGCATGTGGGTGGCTGGAGGAAAAAGAAGTCATTGAAGTTTTGGACCTCCATTTGGTTTTCAACAATATGGAGCATATGGAAATGGAGGAATGAGTTGATCTTCAAACAAGATAATACCTCCATCGATGGAATTATGGATCTCATCCAGCTATGCTCTTGGCTATGGATAAAATCAAAAGCTCATAAATCTTTTCATTGTTCTTTTCTTGAATGGTGTACAAATGCAAGAAATTGCCTCCTCTCAATTAATTGATTTTAACCATGCTTCCTGTTACAAAGGGAGGATGGCATATAATCAATTGTATATGAAGAGTGCAATCCCTCCCTGCATTTCCTCACCTGTTTCTGTTTTTTTACCAATTTGTTTAGGTTATCTTGATAGACCCCTGATCATACACTCTTTGCTTTAGCTATATACATGCTCCCCTGTTTTGGCAAAACATAGGCCAAGATAGGTTTTGGAAGGGAGCAATCTTAGGGATGGAGAAGCTAGCTTTTTTAGGGAATTGTATACAAAAGCACCCCTGGTGCTGTTACGTTATATGTATATCCCTATACATCTTTGATTAATATAATTATTCTACTTGCGGATAAAAAAAAACATTTTATCCAATATCCTATCGTCTTGTCTTATTGGAGAAGTTGTTGGAGTATGTTAAATAACATATTACCACTTCAATTTATACCGCATGATATTTGGTAGTTTGAAAAACTGAACTCTACATCTCTGTTACTATCGCTAGTGATTTACCATTGTGCTTATGGAAATGGATAATCAATCCCAAGATTCTATAAAGGGCATTGGTTTAAAACAAATATCTACTTATACTTATTTTGATTTACATATAAGAACTCTAAGGATAGTAATTAATTAGAATGTTTTACACATAAGAAACTAGAAATCTAAAAAAAAGCAAAAAATAAGTATGTTAACTTTTGGTGATACCTGCAAATGTGTTTGATACTGTTTAAGGTGAACCAAGCACAACATGTCAATTTTTTTAGCTTGGGCATTTAATATAATGACATGCTATTTTCATCTTCCTCATTTTTTGGAGCCTCTCATCGCCTACTTTTAGATTTGTATTGAGTCTAATACGTCCACTGGCTCATGTACCCATAGAAACTTATCTTCATTTTTTGTTTCTTCGGAGTTTGATTCTATTACGTTCATGATTGATTCATCTCCCTTGCTAAGTTTATCTTCCTTTCTCGTAACTTCCCCTATTTTAATATTACCATTGTTTCTAACACCTCTTTGACGGATTCATCTATCCAATGCTCGTCTTTGTGTGTTGTCTATTTAGGTAGTAATTAGACAAGATAGATTAGAGGTGTTAGAAAAAATGGTAAAATTAAAAGAGGGGAACAGACATGAAAGGAAGACGAACTTCACTAGGAAGATGAACCAATCCAGAAAATATTAGAATTACACTTTTAAGAGACAAGAAAAGAAGACACGCTTCACTGGGTTGATGAATCAATCATGACTTATTAGACATAATGGTAAAATTGAAAGAGGATTATGTGATGCCTTCAACTAATCAGGAAGATGATAGTAACATGTCATGATAATAAAATTCCCACCTAAAAGATTGGTGAGTTGTGCTTAGTTCCATACCCAAGATATTTGCAAGTATTAAGAAAAGTTAATGTAGTTATATTTTGTTTGTTTTAGACTTTTGTGTTTGTTTCATGTAAAACATTTCAAGTTCGTGTCCCCTTAAAGTTCTTAAACATCAAAGTAAGGATGAATTTGTAAGTGTTTTAGAGAAAGACTCTTTAGAAGATCAGGGGGTTCATTTTCTTCAACTTTTGACTAAGGCAAAGTAGAGCTGTTGGTTGGTTAGTCATCAATTAAAGTTCATCTATTGTTACTTGAGAGTATGGTACACCTAACAAATCGAATAGTTTCAACTTGCATCCTATAACACTCATTTATTTGTACTCCCCATAATAGTTATATTTACATCACCACTATTATTATGAAATTGGAGGGAAAGCTTCCCGCCATTGAAAAAAGGTAAAATATTCCAATTTAGGGTTCTCACAATACACTGTCCATCTTTTCTGCTTTTGAGTTATGAGAGACTTCAGAATACAGGGTTGTCCCTTCGTTGTCGTTTGTCGTTGTTTCTCATCATCAATCCCTCTTTTCTAATGGTCTGCCATGCAATTGGTCTCTTTTTGTTGATCCAACACTATCGGTCCCACTTTCAATCAAAGGCTTTACACTGCTGCATTGTGCCTTGTAACTAGATGTCAACCGGGTCATAGGATCGTTGCTCACCTTCTAGCTTCCGTTTAATGCGATTTTACGAATTGAACATCCATTCTCTATTTAAATATCTATCTCGCTCTCTTAAAGATTTGCTTTTTTGTTTTCCTCCTTAAATCCTAGACTCTTGGTGAATATTGCTCACTTAATGCTTTCCTTGTGCCTCTTTTTGTTAATGTTTATTCTTTCAAGGAAACCACAACTCCATTTTTGTTAATTGGCAAATCAAGAAAATAATTTAGCTTAATATCTTATTTGGATGATATCCCTTCGAAATTTATTATTTTGATAGTTGAAGATTTGGAAGCATCGTATTCAAGCAAGAGAGCTTGATAATTAATTTGTTTGATGGAGAGACAAGTGAAGGAGATACCAATCCTAACAGTCATGACCGTATTTAGTTACTATCAATAGAGACATAATAGTGTGAAGAGATCTATAATATAATGTGTAAGACCTAGATAAAAAGGTTATTTCACTACTTTTCTATATTGTTTGTTGTTGTTTTACTATGCTAGTTAGCTTCCTTATGCATTAGTTTTCTATAGTAAATTAAAGCATGCGAATTCCTTGTGTTATATTGCAAATTGCAAAGGTTGGTATGGTCTTGTTTGTTTTTGTTTCTACTGTAGCTAGGTCCCCTCTTTTAATGGTTGACCTAATGGAGTACTTCTTGTACTCTACCACTTTCTTCAATAAATTTTGTCTTATAAAAAAAAGGATCCAGTAGAACTTTTTTTTTAATTCAAAGAAATATATGAGTAATACTACGAAGGAAATGAAAGATAGATAGATAGAGAGATACGATAGGTGAATATTAATGTGCTCCAAAGAAAAATATAGTAAATAATTCTAGTAATATCTTTAAACAATGCACGATCTTTTTGTTTCATTTATGTATTATAAACAAAAGGGACTTGTTCAAATTCAGGTTGTTTGTCAACCTAACATAAAAGAGAAAAAACTTATGCACTTCAATATATTAATGAGCGAAAATCAAGTCGTACAAGCTTGACAGTATGAGGTTGCTAGTAGTTCGTCTAAATATTATATATGTATAAAAATAATTCAAAGTTAATATATAATATTGACAATAATAATTTTTTGTTGGTAAACAAAATTTCAAGGAAATTCTTTTACGAATAAAGAGATGTTCCACATTTTTTCGTTGCATTTTAATTATGTTTACTGAAATAGATGTGTCACTTTCTCTTAAAAGTTAAAACTACTTTTGAAGTTTCCTTCCAATATACTATATTCGTTCATATTTAATTATAAGAAGAGCAAAAATCACACATATTAAGGAGTGTAATAAATGTTATGGTTTTCCTCAAAGTAAATTTTGAACTCTAGATAATATCTTCTATCTCTAGTTGTTTGATTGGTTAGATTGAGGTATTGATTAACATCCATATAAACGTAAGGTTAGAATTTATTAAAATATTGTTATTGTTACATCGAAAATATAGGTGGAAAGATTAGTAGGATGAAATCTCAGATAGATAAAAAGGAATAGAGGGATTATTAGATTATAAAACTATAACAATTTAAAATTGTTAAAATTATAATATTAAAATACCAACCTTAATAGAGAATGCAAGTTACGCAACACTCATTTTTCACACACAAATTAAATCCTAATACACTTATTGACTTGGGCGTCAGAGTCTTTGCCGGTACAACCCCACCATCATGGACTCTGGTTAGATGCGCAAGATAATCTTCCTCTCCTGGTGCGTTTCCTATTGTGTTTATAATTTATCCCTATCACGTCAGATCACGACTATAATGTGGTCTACGAGAATCTATAATTAAGTTTTCCATCCCTATCACCATGGTGATTAACGGGAGGAAAGCGTATGATGTAGATAATGGCCAGAGTCTTCAGAATCGGGAGAGCCCCACAACAACACTAGAAGAAGCATGACCAATGCTGGAGGTGCGACAACGCTCAACATTGAGGAGGAGTTTCGCAGGTTGCAAGGGTTATTGGAAGTGCAAGCCTCTGCGCTAGCTTTGCTAAGGAAGGAGTGAGAAGAGCGTTCGAAGGAAAAGGAGGTGTAGCAGTGCCAAAAATCGAATACCAAAGTAACCTTTCCCACTTAATTCTTTTATTTATAGTAATAGATTAAATATTAATCAATATTTAAATATAATAAGCATTTTAGTTTGTATTATCATATTAATAATAGATCACTAATTATTTCCTATAATATATTAATTAATTAAATAAAAAATTTATTACATAAACATAATAATTATAAATATAATTTAATAAATTATTAGATATTATAATTATTAACTTTTGTATTTTTGATATTAATGTATTTTTGAAAAAATAAATTACTTATTTTGCACTCAACTTTTTCCTATAATAAGCATTTAAGTAATTTTTTGTTCATAAAACATCAGGGGTTTTTACTTATTATATTTATCTCCTCTCCCTTTTTTTTACTCAATCAAATAAAAGAAGAAAATTACCTTATTTTTCTTTTTTTTTAACTTATACAAAATAATAGGGTATCTAATCTCTAGTTTTTTTAGAGGCAAAAGTGCATCACAAGGGTTCAAACTAATGAGCTGCTACTTAATTCAGTACTTTATTTAACCTCGAGTTTAAGTAAATCTCTGTACTCCTTTATTTTTATTTTTATTTTCTATCTCTTTCTAACAAGTTCCTCGTCTATACCAAATGAAATGGATGGTGGAAATATTTTTTTTAGTTGAGATCCACCTAAAAGCTATTTCGTGTTCACTATATATTTACATCTCAAAAATGTTTATTTTTTAAATATGTTATATATATTGACAACATCTAACACCATAAACTAATTATTAAAATATATTTTATATGTTTATATGAGAATAACTTAGCCTCATTTATCTGTTATTACTCCTTTTTAAGTATTTTTTAATTTAAAATATACTTTTTAACCAAAGAAATAGTTTAACAAATGTAAATAATATTGTCATAATTAAAAATAAAAGTCATAGTATGAACGTAACACAGATGCTAATATAATTTATTCATTTTAATAGGTGAGTAACAAGGGATATTCCCGTAGTATAGTCAAAGTCTAATATTCTCTTGAGATGATATTCAAAGAAAAAAATAACAAATAATTCTTTAAAGAGTTATTTGTCATAAACGTTTTCCCAAAAAGTTTTTTGTCACCAAATTAGTCTCTTAATTACACTACCAAATTAATTACTTAATTAATATTTTGTTGTGTTGTTAGAAGTCCCAAATTATAAGATGTGTCTCTCAAAGATTTGAAACATTACCAAATTAGATGCTCAAAACAATAAAACACTTTTAAAATAGGTCCTCAAGATATAAAAAATGAATAGTTGAGCAATCAATTAAGAGATAAAAATCTTTTAAGGATCAAATTAGTGACAACCAAATTATAAAAATTCAAGTTGTTGTCATTTCGTTACCAAAGTGGGTACAAACATTTTTATAGACAAATAAGATAATGTACTAGAGCCTTTTGGTTTTGGCCTTCACTACAAACGAAATTGATTTTCAAGAACCGTGAGGAATGAAATTCGAAATAATGGCAAGTGAAATTAATTATTTGTAGTGAAAAATCTAAACCAAACATTAACTGTTTAACAATTTCACACTGAAAGAAGGAGTCAATACAAAGGCTTTGTGACAAGTGAAGAGAGAACACAGGTTCACAACCACATGGTTCTACTCGTGTCCCACACGTTACAAATGCCGAATGGCGACCGAGAAGAAGACGGGATTTAAAACTGAGACTGTGGCCCTACACTAACTCTAGTCATCAAACACAAGAAGATCAACCCATAAAGTAAAAACACACACACCCAAGTTCCACATGTCACTCCCCATCGGTCCTTTTTCTCCCAAATTCACCACTCTTCATTTTTATTTTTTCCCACCAATGTTTTCTATTTCATTTTCATTTTTCCAAATTCAAACTCGCATTCAAACTTCAAACAGTTCATATCAGAATAAAGTGATGAATAAATAGGAAATAAATTCTTTTATGATAGAAATAAATTCTTTGAAAATTGAATTAAATTCATTAAAATTTGAAATAACTGGTTTTGACTTTGAAAACTTTTCAAAGAAGTATCTGGAACACCTCTTTGTCCTATTTAAGGCTTTTCTTTGAATTTTGAAATGCACAACCCACACTGTGTGGTTTCCTTTTCTCTTTCTAGTAGTTTCTCCCCCTTTTCCTCCCTGTTTCTCTTCTAGAATCTCCTTTTCTCTTCACTCCCTCTCTTATTTGCTTTGTCACAGGCATCTTTCATAGGTTCGTATTCCTTCTCTCTTTCTTTTCTTTTGTTGATCATGTTAGATAATGATTTTTCTAGGCTACTTTTCTCGTTGTGAAGATATGCAGAGTGAGAGAAATGGCCATAATATATATATGATAGAAGGGAAGTTAAACAGTTAATTTGTTTGTGATTTAAAAGTTTTACTTATTGAGGCCTTTGCTTATGAATCACTAAAACAAAACAGTCTTTTAGTTATTTGTTAATTTTTCAACTTAATGTTATTTTAGTTGTCAATTTCTACTATTAGATTATAATTCATATATATGTGGTACTCTATTATGATAGAATCCAAGAAATCTTTTGCTATAAAATGAATGTTTATAAACTTATGAATTTATATTTTCATCTTAAATGTTGAGAACACCATGAAGTAAATTAAAATTTCTATGTAAAATTTTATCCAATATCCTGTCGTCCTGTCTTATTGGAGAAGCTGTTGGAGTATGTTAAAGAACATATTACCACTTGAATTTATACCGCATGATATTTGGTAGTTTGAAAAACTGTACTCTACATCTGTGTTATTATCACTAGTGATTTGCCATTGCGTTTATGGAAATGGAAAATGAATCCCAAGATTCTATAAAGGGCATTGGTTTAAAACTAATATCAACTAATACTTATTTTGATTTACATATAAGAACTCTACGGATAGTAATTAATTAGAATGTTTTACACATACATAAGAACCTAGAAAGTTTTTAAAAAAATACAAAAAATAAGTATGTTAACTTTTGGTTATACCTGCAAATGTATTGGATATTGTTTAAGGTGAACCAAGCTCAACATGTCAATTTTTTTAGCTTGGGCATTTAATATAGACATGCTATTTGCATCTTCTTCATTTTTTGTAGCCTCTCATCGCCTTCTTTTAGATTTATCATTGAGTCTAATACGTCAACTGACTCATGTACCGAGAGAAACTTATCTTCATTTTTTGTTTCTTCGGAGTTTGATTTTATTATGTTCATGATTTATTCATCTCCCTAGCTAAGTTTGTTTTCCTTTCTTGTAACATCCCCTATTTTAATATTACCACTGTTTCTAACACCTCTTTGACGGATTCATCTACCCAGTGCTCGTCTTTGTGTCTTGTCTATTTAGGTAGTAATTAGACAAGATAGGAAGATGATCACTAGGTAGATGAATCCATCATAGAGGTGCTAGGAAAAATGATAAAATTAAAAGAGGGGAACAGACAAGAAAGGAAGACGAACTTCACTGGGAAGATTAACCAATCCTGAAAATATTAGAATTACACTTTTAAGAGACAAGAAAAGAAGAAATGCTTCACTGGGTAGATGAATCAATCTTGACTTATTAGAGATAATGGTAAAATTGAAAGAGGATTATGTGATGCCTTCAAATAATGAGGAAGATGATAGTAACATGTCATGATAATAAACTTCCCACGTAAAAGATTTGGTGGGTTGTGCCTAGTTCCATACCCAAGATATCTGCAAGTATTAAGAAAAGTTAATGTAGTTATATTTTGTTTGTTTTAAACTTTTTTGTTTGTTTCATGTAAAACCTTTCAAGTTAGTGTCCCCTTAGAGTCCTTATACATCAAGGTAAGGATGAATTTGTAAGTGTTTTAGAGAAATACTCTTTAGAAGATTAGGGGGCTCATTTTCTTCAAGTTTTGACCAAGGCAAAGTCGAGCTATTGGTTGGTTAGTCATCAATTAAAGTTCATCTATTGTTACTTGCAAGTATGGTACACCCAACAAATGGAATAGTTTCAACTTGCATCCTATAACACTCATTTATTTGTACTCCCCATAATAGTTATATTTTCATCACCGTTATTGTTATGAAATTGGAGGGAAAGCTTCCCGCCATTGAAAAAAAGGTAAAATATTCCAATTTAGGGTTCTCACAAAACACACTGTCCATCATTTCTGCTTTTGAGTTATGAGAGACATCAGAACACAGTGTTGTCGCTTCGTTGTCGTCTGTCGTTGGTTCTCGTCATCAGTCCCTCTTTTCTAATGGTCCAAGCAATTAGTCTCTTTTTGTTCATCCAACACTACTGATGTGTACCTGGATTCAAGATACGAGAACGATGGTTTGGGAATCTGAGGATACTTCGAGGTGCTCCACCGTGGAGCAGGTGGTACCTGCAAAGACTCCGACGCTCAAGTCAACGATAGATCTGAGAGTGCAGAGTTTTAGGGTTAGATTGTCCTACCTGATTTTACCCTATTGTCCGGTATTTATACCTTTTGGGTTGGTGTTATTTTGTTGGTATAGGCCACTATTTTGGGCCTGATTAGCCGTTGGGCCGTCTGGAATGTCGGGCATCGAACCCGGGGTATAGGTCCGTAACAGTAGCCCCCAAGCCGGCAAGTGACAAATGTCGGTTGCCTAGGCTTTAAGTCGGGTATTCTTTTGTTATCCCGGGTTTGCCCATCATTTGCATTTGCCATCAGGATAGGGAATGTAATTTGAATTTGTCTAACACGTGTCCGGATTCTAGTGGGTCTAGACCCTTTGCCTTTGGTGCGCTGTCATCACAGGGAAAGAAACTGTCACTTCAAAGGTCGTGTCTTTTGCTTTTCCCTTTAAAGGTGTGTTTCCCTTTCTCTTTCTCACTCTTCTGCTTTCTCTGCAGTTTAGCTTTAAAGTTTCTGCTTTCTTCCCCGTCAACTTTCATTGGCGTCTCCAGATTCTTCCCTCGACTTTTGTTCCATTTTAAATCAGGTAATTGTGGCTTTCTCTCCTTCTTCTTCATTTTTGTTCTTCTTTCGTCCCGTCCCTAGGGCGTTTCTGTTTGTTTGTGGTTGGAGGGTTTATCCCCCTTTCTGCAAGTTTGCGGCCATGCGATGTTGTGGCCTGCTTGATTCCATGGGGATTCATTTAAGACATCCCTTGCACGATTCTCTCTACGTTCACTAAATCAAGTAAGGAACTTGAAGTTGTAGGAGGTTGAAAGGCGACGCCTTTTCTTTCCTTTGATGTTCTTGATGTTCTTTCCCTTCTTTCTAAATCTTTGCCCCCTTCGATTTCTTAGTGTGAATTCTTTCTTACTCCCTCTTTTCTTTCTGTAGACTACGAAGCATGTCTCCTCCCCATGTTTTTACCTCCAAGATTTCCAAGAAGGATAAGGGGAAATCTGTTGTTGGTGCTTCTGGCGATGCATCGCCTACCATTCCTGAGAAATGGGTCGACGTTAAATGCATTCGACGCTGTCTTTGGGTTGACGAAGGGGTTTTGGATATTCCCTCGAGCGTGGAGGACAAAGAAGATCTTAAAATTATCGAGAACGATTGGCGCTCCTGCTTCTGTCTTTATCCTTCCCATGTTCGCACAGGGAGTGGGATTACAACAGAGAAGAATGTGAATCCCGGCGATACATATCAGATGATCCCGGTAGAAGAAAATGAACGTGTTTGCTGTCCTGTTGATGAAGGCGAGGATCCCTATATTATGATGTATCACGGTTTGTTCAATTGGATTCGTGTTCGCTTTCCTTTCTCTATTTTTCAGATGGAGGTTTTGAACTACCTGCAAGTAGCCCCTACCCAGCTCCATCCCAATGGGTTAGGTTTTATTCAAGCCTTCGAAATGTTCTGCTGGGTGCAGGAATGGCATTACTCCTCGTCATTGTTCCGCATATTGTTTCAACCATACCAGAAGGACAAGAAGAGGAAGGAAAGGATCTCGCTTCGTCAAAACGATAATCCTCGCTTTTTACCTATTACAAAGAATCCTTTAAGGACTGGAAGCATAGTTATGCCAAAATAACTCCTCGCGGTTCGGTGTCTTTTTGGCGGGATGATAAGGGCAGGGACTTGTTCCCTTTATATTGGAACGAGTCCCATTACAACCTTCCGTAGTTGTCCGAGGCAAGCTTACTCGGATTCTTGGAAGAGGAAGATCACTCTACATATCGGAAGCTTTGTGCCTTTGTTGGGGAACGCAACTTCCCCATCCATTGTAAAGACGTGGTTCATGCCAAGTTTCGTGATCAAAGAAAACATTGCCTGGGTGAGTGAAGATATTGATGTTTTTATTCCCGAGTGTTGTTTATTAACACATCTTCTTTCTTGTAGTTGAAATCATGAATGCGTACTCTGCGCATTACGAGCGGTTTAAGGGTAAGGCGAAGAAAGGTGGAAGTTCACGGGGTGGTCCCAAAGTGCCGAGAAAAACCGGGGCAGAGAAGCCTGTGGTCGTGCCCCCACCTTCTAAGCCGGTTATTGACGAGGTTCCGGCGCCTGATCTCCCGACGTCTCCTCTACCCACAACCATCCCGGTATCGGACTTTGTTGATTTGAGGGATGATGACGAGGAGAAGCAGGATGAGGAACCGATCGTTTTTCGTCGTAAGCGAAAAACGGTTGAAGAGGATGTCGAGGTGGACTCCCAAGCACAGGCAAAACGTGCTAAAAAAGGGAAAGAAAAAGGTAAACGACATATCCCTATCCCGGTATTATCGGAGTCGTATCTATTTCTGACATCGTTTTCTTGCAGCGGTTGAAGATGCTGAAGTTTCTGAGGGGCGACCGTTCACGCCTAGGTGGCGTGGAAAATGGAGGGGCATTTTCGAGGGAATGGTTACTCCTAAAGTCAGCTTTATGCACCCTCCCGATTTCTGGTTCAACACTTCTACCGAAACCTTCGAGGTACCTTTGTTTGCTGCTATTGTAAGTTTCTGCATCCTCCGACGCATTATGTTTAACCGAGATGCCTTTGTTTATGCAGGCTCGATGCGAGCGAATGCAATGCTGGGCTGGCATCATGCATTCGTTTCTGAACGACCTCAAGCTCGAGGTCGAGGGAGTGTTGAAGGCCCCAGTTTCCCAAAAAGATAATGATATTTTGAACGAGCGAGTGGCTGAACTAGAGGGAAAAGCCTGGGAACTGGAGAAGCAGCTGGAACAACAACAGCTCTCGATTCAGCTACTCGGGAGAGTGAGCTTCAGGCTCGAGTGGATGGATTATCCCGGGAGGTGGATGATGCCTGTGAAGAGGTTGTTCGCAAGAATGATCTCTGGTCCGCTGCTGAGAAAAAGCTTAAGGCTTCTTTGGATGCTTCTGAGAAAGAGCAGGCCATGCTGATTAAGACTAGGGCGGCCCTAACAACCGAGGTGCATCAACTCTACCGGGAGAAGATTCTGTTAGTGGAGAACTTGAAGTCTCAATCCCGGATTGCCGAGAATGCCCAGAAAGAGGCAGATGCTTTAAGGGAGGATTTCGATGGTGTTAATTATGATGCCTTATACAATTGCCTCCAACAAGTTATGCTGCTAAACCCGAGGGTGCAGCTGAACCTTCGGGGTCTTAGTGTGGACCATGTGGTGGCGGAAGGCGTCCTCACCGACATCTGCCAACCTAGTGATCCTCGGCCAGTGGATTTGTCCAACCCGGATCTGAAGGCTTTCGACCCTTGGGCTCCATTTGTCACGGCGGACTCAAAAGAGACTGACAGCGACGTTTGGGACGACAGGGCCGGGGTTCCAAGCGGTGTTCCCGAAACTGAGGTTGTGGGGTCAGCTCCCGATGGCGCGGATGGCGGGGTTGAGACTGTGGTTGTGGTGCTGCCTCCTGGTCCTTGAGTATATTTTTCGTATTATCTTTTTGTATAATTTTTGGGATCTTATATTTCGCTATCTTTATTTAATGAAGTAATTTGAAAATTTATCTATTATATCTCAGCTGTTATTCATTCGATAAGTTTTACCGAAGTGATGTAGTTTTACTCGGGACAAGTGTCCTATTCCGGCGTACATTTATTATGTGGGATGAATCTCTTCCAGACTTTTAAGTCCTGGTGGGGCAAAAGCCCTATTCCGGTGTTCAAAATAGTTTTGATGGGGACGGATCCCTTCCAGGTCTTAAGTCCTGGTGGGGGAAGTTCCCTATACCAGTGCTTAAAATGGTTTTAATGGGGATGGATCCCTTCCAGGTTTTAAGTCCTGGTGGGGCAAGTGCCCTATGCCGGTGTTAAAAGTAGTTTTGATGGGGACAGATCCCTTCCAGGTTTTAAGTCCTGGTGGGGCAACTGCCCTATGCCGGGTTGAGTTCCTCCGGTTAACCTTGATAGGGTAACATTCAGTTTCCTTATAGTTAAGCAATTGGAAATATCACGGGATCATTCATAAATAAGATTCATAAACGGGATTTCTTATTAAATCAGATAGTTGGGGCCTCATTAAAACCTGTAACAGTAAAACCCTCCTTAGGGATAAAACCTGTTCCAGGAAAAAGAGTACCCCCTGTTTACAATCAACTATTCAAATGTTACAAACTTAACTGTAATAACGCCGAAGGTCTGCGGCATTGAAGGTGCACTGGATTTCCTTCTCGGCAAGGGATTCTAGCGCATAGGCTCCGGCATCCATTGCTACCCTAATTCGGTAAGTTCCTTCCCAGTTCGTGGCTAACTTTCCTTCGCTTGCATTCTTGTTCCCGATGCTTGCACGTCTGAGTCTAGGTCTCCGACCTGAAAACTCTTTTTGTGGACTTTCAAGTTGTAACGTTGGGCGACTTGTTGCTTCCTGGAGAGTTCTTTGAGTCTGGCAAGCTCTCTTACTTCATCAATCACGTCCAGCTCTTCCAGAAGCCTTTGATTATTGTCCGGGATGGGATAGGTGACTCTCCAAGTCGGGTTTCCAATTTCTACCGGGATAACGGCATCTGTAAACCAGCTTGAATGGAGTTTCTCCTGTAGAGCTGTAAACAGTTGTGCGGTGTGCCCATAACACTTGGTACAAATTCTCGACCCAGTTACAGCCTGACATCTTACACTGTTTGCGCAACCCTTCGACTATCACTTTATTTGCAGCCTCTGCTTGCCCGTTGCTTTGTGGGTGGGCTACGCTGGCGAAGTGATGTTTTATCTGAAGACCAGCTAGCATTTCGTGGAATCCCTTATCTGTGAACTGGGTTCCATTGTCGGTCACCATTGCAGCCGGGATGCCGAAACGACAGATAATGGTTCTGAAGACAAAGTTTTGTGCTCTGGCAGAGGTTATTGTGGAAGACGGCTCAGCTTCGATCCACGTAGTAAAGTAGTCCACTTCTACTAATAGGTGCTTCAACTGGCCCGGTGCTGCGTCGAATAGTCCCAGCAAGTCCAGGCCCCATGTATGAAAAGGCTATGGAGAAGACATAGAGTGAAAGTTTACTGGCAGGTGTCCAAGGGGGGCGTTTAACTGGCAAACGTCGCAGGTTTTGACATGTGTTGCAGCATCGACATTCATGGTTGGCTAGTAATATCCCGCCCTCAAGGCTTTTCGGGCTAGAGATTTGCCTCCGCCATGAAGGCCGCAACTTCCTTCATGGATCTCGGCCAGTATATACCAAACCTCTATTGGGCCTATGCACTTCAACAATGGGACAGAGGTGCCCCTTCGATATAAATGTCCCTGCACCAGGCAGAATTGGGCTGCTTTGTTGACTATCTTGCGCGACTCATCAGGATCTATCGGTAGCAGACCTTGAGAAATGTACTGTTGAATTGGAACTCGCCAATCGTTTGCTTCTATTTGGAGAACAATACACGGATAATGTAAGGTTTCCTCGATAACCGACCTTGCATTAATGACGTTCTTTGTACTTGCCAGTTTCGATAGTATGTCTGATTGATGATTCTGTTTGCGGGGAATGTGTTGTATTTCGAAGCTGGATAAACCCTGCAAGCTTTCTTTTACCTTAGCCAGATACTTTTGCAGAATAGGTTCTTTAGCCATATAGTCCCCTTTTATTTGTGATACCATTAACTGGGAATCCGAGCGGATTGTGATGACGCTGGCCCCTAGTTCTTTTGCCATCCTAATCCCAGCTAAACAGGCTTCGTACTCTGCCTGGTTGTTACACATCCGGAATGCGAATCTCAACGAATACTCGACTGCTATCCCATCCTTATTTTCGATGATCACCCCGACTCCGCTCCCCTTTTCATTAGAGGATCCATCGACATGGACTATCCAGGCGCCCGGGATCGATGGACCGGGGTGCGTCATTTCTGCCATGAAATCTGCTAAGGCTTGAGCCTTAATTGCCTGCCGGGGCTCGTAGGAGATATCGTATTGAGTAAGTTCTATCGCCCAACTCATCATTCTCCCAGCTAGGTCAGGCTTGTGCAGTACTTGTCGGATTGGCTAGTCTGTGTTTAATCGGGTTGCATTGGAAATACGGCCTCAGCCGCCGGGATGTAATCAACAGGGCATAGGCGAGTTTTTCTAACTTTTGGTATTTTCTGAACCCTGTAGAGCCTTCGAGATGAAGTATACCGACATTTACACTTTGTCCGCTTCTTTCACCAACACTGCACTAACGGCTTCATTAGTTATGGACAAATATACAATTAGAGGTCTACCTGGATCTGGGCGAGTTAGAACTGGAGGGTGCGCCAGCGTTTGCTTCAGCTCCTGGAAAGCTGTTTCGCACGCTTCATCCCATACGAATTCTTCCTTATTACGCAATGCCTTAAACAACGGCAGGCACTTCCTGGCAGATGTCGGAAGAAACCGGGATAGCGCTGCCACTCTCCCGGTCAGCTGCTAGACTTCGTGTATGCTTATTGGGCTCGCCATTTCTAGAACTGCTTTACACTTGTCTGGGTTGGCCTCTATGCCCCTGCTGGTTAATAAAAACCCGAGAAATTTACCTGCCTCAACACCGAAAGTGCATTTGTCTGGATTGAGTCGCAAGTTGAATTTTCTCAATTGCCAGAAGACTTCTTCAAGATCGGCTACTGGGTCTTCTAGTTCACCGGTCTTGACTATAATGTCGTCTATGTACACCTCCAGTACGCGCCCTATCTTTTCAGAGAAAACGAGGTTCATCATTCGCTGATAAGTAGCCCCTGCATTTTTTAACCCGAAGGGCATTACGTTGTAACAGTATACGCTGAAATTAGTAATGAAGGCTATTTTCTCCTGGTCTTGTGAATACATGGGAATCTGATTGTAACCGGAGTACGCGTCCATGAAAGACAAGTATTTGTATCCCGCAGAATTATCCACCAATTTGTCTATGCAAAAAGGATCCTTTGGACAGGCCTTATTCAAGTCTGTATAATCTGTGCACATCCGCCATTTACCGTTTGCCTTTTTTACCATGACTACGTTAGAGACCCATTCTGAGTATCGAACTTCCCTGATGAAACCTGCCTCTAAAAGTTCTTTCACCTGTTTTCTATTGCTTCCGCCCTTTCAGGGCCCATACGCCTCTTCTTCTGAGCTACCGGGATGGCCCCTTTTTTCAACGCCAGCTTGTGACAACAGATGTCAGGATCTAAGCTCGGCATATCAGATGGGGACCAGGAAAATAAGTCGATATTCCTTTCCAGGAGCTTGATGAATATATTTCGGAGCTCATGGGGTAAGGTTGCCCCCAATTTCATCATTTTAGACGCTTCACTGCCGATCTGAACCGAGATCAAGTCTCCTTCTGGTTGGGGCCTTGGTGTTCAAAGTTGGATCTGGGGTCTAAGTTGAGCATGAGGACCCCAGACTCTTTTGGTAGATCCCTCCGTTGAAAAGATCTGTTTGTTGATGGTAAGTTTTCCTCACTCGGCGTTTTGGAGATTTTCAAACTTTCTTTATAACATTCCCTGGCTTCATCCTTGTTGCCGCGTATCGTGATAACCTCCCCCTGATCTCCTGGAAATTTCATTGCCAGGTGCAGAGTTGATACAGCCGCGCCTAAAGCATTTAAGGTTGGTCGTCCCAAGATCGCGTTGTAGGCAGAAGGACAATCCACCACTAGGAATTTCACCAGGACGGATCGGCGTGTCGGTCCATCGCCGAAGGTGCACGCCAATTCAACATAGCCTTTGGGAAGTATAGTATCTCCGGTGAAGCCAATTAAACTCCGGGGATGAGAATCAGATCCTTGGTTCCTAGTCCCATCTGTTCAAACACACTCCAAAAGATGATATCCGCCGAGCTACCCTAATCCACGAAAATTCGATGCACCTCGAACCCGTCGATCATGGCGGTAATCACCAGCGGCTCATTCTCGCGTATTTTCCCTACAGGCAGATCAGCCTTAGTAAATGATAAAACCACATCGGGCATAGGAGTTACCTGGGCGCAAAATTCCCTTTCATTCCTTGATCGTTTGGATTTGGTTTGGATTCCCCCGACTATAACATTGATCACGCCCCATAATTGAGAACCAGACTGGGGGGTGGAGACCAGGATCTGTTTGCTCTTTGGCCGACCTCATTAGTTCTCTGCCGTGGAGATTGTCCGCGGCTATCTCGTCCGGTGTTTCTGGGCGAATTACTTCGTTGTTGGTTGCGGGATTCCCGTCGGGATTGAACGAATTCCTTCAGCTTACCCTGGCGTATCAGTCGTTCGATTGCATCTTTTAACTGGATACACTCATTGGTGTAGTGTCCATGATCCCGGTGATACGCACACCACTTTTTCCTATCCCGGGATTGACTTTTCATCACGGGAGGACGTTCAGTCAACTTGGTATTCATCACCTCCTTGTAGAGCCTGGCAGGTGTAGTTAATAAAGGAGTATAGCTGTTGAAAGTCCCTCGAGGTCCCTTGTCCTTCGATCTAGTGTCGAACGAATTTCTTGGGTTTGAATTCTTGATTGTCAGCTTGTCTTCGGCTTTGACTTGCAGAGGAATTGGGTTTCCGCTGGCTTTGGACTGCTCTTCAATCCAGATCCAGAACTAAGTACGGTCCTTGAGTTCCTCCATATTCAAAGGCTTGTTCCCGGTGAGCTCCTGTTTAAAGAAACCGAGCTTTAAACCTTCCATCAGAAAGAACAGGATCATGTTAGGTGATACATCTTTAACTTCTAAAGCTTCTTTATTAAAACGAATTATAAAATCTCGCAGGGGCTCTTTGTCGCCCTGCTTTATGCTCTTCAGATGGTACTCAGACTTGAATTGCCTTTTACTGCTAGTGAAATGCTGGAGGAACTTATCCTTAAACATTTGCCAGCTCCCAATGGAATTAGATGGCAGTTCATTGAACCACCTGCCTACTGCCTCAGTGAGTGTTAAGGAGAACGCCCGACATGTCAGTTGCTCGCGGATGCCTTGGAAAGTCACTATCCTTTCAAAATTTTGAACGTACTGGGAGGGGTCTTTCGTCCCGTCATAGTCATCCAGTTTTTTGGCAAATTGAAAACCAACGGGAAGTTCCTGCGCCATGATATCCGGGGTAAAGGGATTTGTGCAGTATCCCGATATTAAGTCATTATCTGCTACCACTTCATTGAGGAATTGGGGATTAACTGCAGCCTCACGGCACCTCTCAGTCGCCATCGCCGGGTTCCTATACACCTGTCCTCCGGTTCGCAAGGCAGCTTATGCCTCCGGCATAGGGTTTTGTGGCGGGGTCGCGGGTGTAGGGCGCGTGTGCCATTCCAAGACGTCGGGAGGCTGCCTGACCGGATGTCTGATCAGTGGAGCTGGTGGGTTTACGGGCTGCAACTGATTAGCTCGTTCAGCTTCTGCGCGCCTGTCGGCCTTTGCCCGACGTCTCTCTTCTCGCAATTCTTCTATGACTCTGGCATGCTCTTCTATGAGACGTGCCATTCGCCAAATTTCATCGGGATCCAATGTTGGTTGCAAAACTGGTTGGATTGCCCGTGGTTCCGGGACGTCTTCTACAAGTACCGATGCTCGCTGCCCATGAGGGCGAGGAGGGTGCGAAGCGCCTGGATCCATCGGACGAGGATCGTTGTGAACACTACGGTTGTTGTCGTCATACGTCTTTTAACGTGTACTGACCATCTCGACTTAAGGGGAGAACGTTGCTTTTGGTTCGTTTTTCCCCACAGACGGCGCCACTGATGCATACCTGGATTCAAGATACGAGAACGATGGTCCGAGAATCTGAGGATACTCCGAGGTGCTCCACCGTGGAGCAGGTGGTACCTGCAAAGACTCCGACGCTCAAGTCAGTGATAGATCTGAGAGTGCAGAGTTTTAGGGTTAGATTGTCATACCTGGTTTTACCCTATTGTCTGGTATTTATACCTTTTGGGGTTGTGTTATTTTGTTGGTATGGACCGCTATTTTGGGCCTGATTAGTCGTTGGGCCGTCTGGAAAGCCGGGCATCGAACCCGGGGTATAGGTTCGTAACAACTACCGGTCCCACTTTCAATCAATGGCTTTACACTGCTGCATTGTGCCTTGTAGCTACATGTCAACTGGGTCATAGGATCGTTGCTCATCGTCTAGGTTCTGTTTAATGCTATTTTAGGAATTGAACATCCATTCTCTATTTAAATATCTATCTCGCTCTATTAAAGATTTTCTTTTTTGTTTTCCTCCTTAAATCCTGGATTCTTGGTGAATATATCTCACTCAATGCTTTCCTTGGGCCTCTTTTTGTTAATGTTTCTGAACCTTTCAAAGAAACCACAACTCCATTTTTATTAATTGGCAAATCAAGAAAATAATTTAGCTAATTATCTTATTTGGATGATATCCCTTCGGTATTTATTATTTTGATAGCTGAAGATTTGGAAGCATGCTATTCAAGCAAGAGAGCTTGGTCACTCATTTGCTTGATGGAGAGACAAGTGAAGGAGGTACCAGTCCTAACGGTCATGACCATATTTAGTTACTATCAGTAGAGAGATAATAGTGTGAAGAGATCTATAATATAATGTGCAAGACCTAGATAAAAAGGTTATTTCACTACTTTTCTATATTGTTGGTTGTTGTTTTAATATGCCAGTTAGCTTTCTTATGCATTAGTTTTCTCTAGTATATTAAAGCATGCGAATTCTTGTGTTAGATTGCAAATTGCAAAGGTTGGTGTGGTCTTGTTTGTTTTTGTTTCTACTACAGCTAGCTCCCCTCTTTTAATGGTTGACCTAATGGAGTATAAATTTTGTCTTATAAAAAAAAGATTACAATAGTACTTTTTTTTATTTCAAAGAAATATATGAGTAATACTACGAAGGAAATGAAAGATAGATAGATAGGATAGATGAGTATTAATGTGCTCCGAAGAAATATATAGTAAATAACTTTAGTAATGTCTTTAAACAATGCACAATCTTTTTGTTTTCTTTATGTATCTTCTAATATAAATCCTAACAAGTTTAGGCTGGAACAGTTAGGAGAGGCAGTTAGTGACCATTATTTTTCAGTTTATTTCATTCATTTCATACATTAATTTATTAATGTACTTTTATTAACTGTTTAAAAGAAAAATCAGAAGGTGGAAACGTGGGGCAGTTAGTGGCCATTATTTTTGCAGTTTATTTCATTCATTTCATACATTAATTTATCAATTTACTTTTATTAACAATTTAAAAGAAAAATTAGAAGGTGGAAACGTGGGGTAGTTGGGAGGGACAGTTAGTGGACATTATTTTTGCAGTTTATTTCATTCATTTCATACATTAATTTATTAGAACTATTTTTGCAGTGCTCCTTCCTTTTTCCAAATCATTTCTCCAAAACAATTACTACTCTATCTTCTCCCATTTTCTGCACTTTTTTAGAACTAGCCAAAGATGACGACCCCAATCTGTGATCTTATAGACGTTAAACCTGGTAGGTTAAATGATATGTTAATTGAAAAAATTCATGATGCATCCGCATTAAAGAATTAAAACTATTACTATATAAAAAAATAAAAAAAAATTTCTTCTACGCATTAAAACTATACTGGTAATAACTATGAGCGAATAAAAAAGTTACTATTAGATACCATAGTAATAAAGATATGAGAACACTCTCATTTGGTGGTACACTCGATGGAGGCTCTGGAGGGAGGTTATCCACCTTTTTATGCCTTTATTTAATTTAATTAAATATAGATTAATACTTAATTATCCAAATTAAATACATTTTCATGAAATTAATTATAATTGAGTTTATACTTATTTGAGTTTAATTTGGAATTTTTAGGTAATAATTCTACATTGCAAAGCACTGGGCCAGGAGTTGATCTTAAAATAGAATTTTGCTAATTGCACCACTCTTAGTAATATTCTACGGATGCAAGTGTTCTAAATTGCTATCCACACCATCCGTAACCAGTGGCACAAAAGTAATTACGTAACTTGATGACAATGGATCATGAAGAGAAGTATTATTGATTGAAGTATCTCAAGAATATGTTTAGGAATAAAATTGTATAATTTTAATTATTTTTCGTTAGGTTTAATTTTACTACTAGATACGTTTATTTTCATTTTCGGTACCAAACCTTTTCCAATCTCCAACTCACATCCACTACACTTTCCACCCAATCTCCAACTCACATCCACTACACTTCTTTCTTTTTATTATTTTATTTCACATTTCTCTTCTATAAATACCCATCTCCATTCCCATTCCAAAAACACAAATTCACTACCATCTAATCTTTCATTCTCCCTACATTCCTCTGCATTCACGGAGTCACGGTCCTTTCTTTCCTTCTTTTCTTTTTATTTTCTTTACTTCCTTTTATTTAATTTATTTTGTTTTCCTTTTATTTTAATTTATTTGTTTTCATTTTTATTTTTTTGTAATTTGCCTCTTATAAGGAAGGCTAGAATTTGTGATTAGTTTCCTGAATTTTTAATAATATGCTATTGAGGTTCTAATTATATTTATGTTTAGTTTCTAATTAACTTATTCATATCTAAATTACACGCTTGTTGGAATTTGGTTATGATTTAATTATGATCTTTTGGCTCATAAAATTAGAATCTAAATTGCACGCTTGTTGGAATTTAAATTCTAATTTAATCTCTTAAACCAAAAGTCGTAATTTCCAAGTTCAGTTGAATTTCATTTTTTTTACAATCTGTTAAGATTTAAACATGCATGTTCAATAAACTTGAACAGAGGAAAATATACATTGCTTAATGTAAGCAAGAGATTCTGAAATAAATTAACGCTTGTTTAATTAATTTGAAGATTGAACAGGGAATTTAATTAGATTCTGAACTATCTTTTAATACCAATGATATAAGCAATTGTTAAATTTCAGGAAGCTAATCTATTTTAATTAATTGTTTTAAATTTCTTTAATTGTGTTTCCAACCAACATTCAAACCCCTTTTTGTTATTTATTAACGTGATTAAATCTTAATCTACCAATGATGGTCCTTTGAGAGACGACCTAGGTTGGCACCTAGTACTGCATTTATTGAAATTTATTAATTTGATCGGGTACGTCATCGCATCAGGAGGTACTCATTAAAACATTAAAAAGTATGTAGATTTGCGTCAAGTGAAAAATGACATGAGTGTCTCGTAGGTGAATTTGTGCTCATATGAAATAGTCACTTTTTTTTCTCTAACTTTTTACTGCAAATATATTCCGCGCATTGCGCGGGTGCGGTCACTAGTTATAAACAAAAGGGACTTGTTCAAATTCAGGCTGTTTGTCAACCTTACATAAAAGAGAAAAAACTTATGCACTTCAATATATTAATGAGCATAACTCAAGCTTTACAAGCTTCACAGTATGAGGTTGGTAGTAGCTCGTCTAAATGTTATATATGTATAAAAATAATTCTTAGTAGCTCGTCTAAATGTTATATATGTATAAAAATAATTCTAAGTTAATATCTAATATTGACAATAATATATTTTTGTTGGTAGAAAAAAATACAACGAAATTCTTTTACGAATAAAGTGATGTTGAAGATTTTTTCGTTGCATTTTAATCATGTTTACTGAAATAAATGTGTCACTTTCTCTTGAAAGTTAAAACTAATTTTGAAGTTTCCTTCCAAAATACTATATCCGTTCCTATTTAATTATAAGGAGAGTAAAAAACACACATATTAAGGAGTGTAATAAATATTATGGTTTTTCTCAAAATAAATTTTGAACTCTAGATAATATCTTCTATCTCAAGTTGTTTGATTGGTTAGACTGAGGGATTAACATCCAATTAAACATAAGGTAAGAATTTATTAAAATACAGTTATTGTTACATCGAAAATATAGGTGGAAAGATTAGTAGGATGAAATTTTTTTTTTCTCTCTCTCATATAGATAAAAAGGAATAGAGGGATTATTAGATTATGAAACTATAAAAATTTAAAATTGTTAAAATTATAATATTAAAATACCAACCTTAATAGAGCATGCAAGCTAAGGAACACTCAATTTTCACACACAAATTAAACCCTAATACACTTATTGACTTGGGCGTCAGAGTCTTTGCTGGTACAACTCTCACCATCGTGGACTCTGGTTAGATGTGCAAGGATCATCTTCCTCTCCTGGTGCATTTCCTATTGTGTTTATAATTTATCCCTATCACGTCAGATCACGACTATAATGTGGTCTATTGAGAATCTATAATTAAGTTTTCCATCCCTATCACCATGGTGAATAACGGGAGGAAAACGTATGATGTAGATAACGGCCAGAGTCTTCAGAATCAGGGGAAATAGAGCCCCACAACAACACTCGAAGAAAGATGACCAATGCTAGAGGCGCGACAACCTTCAACATTGAGGAGGAGTTTCGCAGGTTGCAAGGGTTACTGGAAGATCAAGCCTCTGAGTTGGCTTTGTTAAGGAAGGAGTGAGAAGAGCGTTTGAAGGAAAATGAGGTGTAGCAGTGCCAAAAATCGAATACCAAAGTAACCTTTTCAACTTAATTCTTTTATTTATAGTAATAGATCGAATAATAATCAATAATTAAATATAATAACCATTTTAGTTCGCATTATCATATTAATAATAAGGTATTTAATCTCTAGTTTTTTAGAGGCCGAAGTGCATCCACATGGGTTCAAATTGATGGGCTGCTACCCAAACCAGTACTCTATTTAACTTTAGAGTTTAAGTTAATCTCTGTACTCATTTATTTTTATTTTCTATCTCTTTCTAACAAGTTCCTCTTCTATACCAAATGAAATGGATGGTGGAAATATTTTTTTTTAATTGAGATCCACCTAAAAGCTATTTCGTGTTCACTATATATTTACATCTCAAAAATGTTTATTTTTTAAATATGTTATATATATTGACAACATCTAACAACATAAACAAATTATTAAAAAATATTTTAAACGTTTATATGAGAATAACTTACCCTCATTTGTCTATTATTACTCCTTTTTAAATATTTTTTAATTTAAAATATACTTTTTAACCAAAGAAATAGTTTAACAAATGTAAATAATATTCTCATAATTAAAAATAAAAGTCATAGTATGAAGGTAACACAAATGCTAATATAATTTATTCATTTTAATAGGTGAGTAACAAGGGATATTCCCCTAGTATAGTCAAAGTCTAATATTCTCTCCAGATGATATTCAAAGAAAAAAATAACAAATAGTTCTTTAAAGAGTTATTTGTGATAAAAGTTTTCCCAAAAAGTTTTTTGTCACCAAATTAGTCTCTTAATGATTTATTACACTACCAAATTAATCTCTTAATTAACATTTTGTTGTGTGTTGTTAGAAGTCCCAAGTTGTAAGATGTGTCTCTCAAAGATTTGAAACGTTACCAAATTAGATGTTCAAAACAATAAAACACTTTTAAAATAGGTCCTCAAGATATACAAAATGAATAGTTGAGCGATCAATTCAGAGACAAAAATCTTTTAAGGATCAAATTAGTGACAACCAAATTATAAAAATTCAAGTTGCTGTCATTTCGTTACCAAAGTGGGTACAAACATTTTTATAGACAAATAAGATAATGTACTAGAGCCTTTTGGTTTTGGCTTTCACTACAAACGAAATTGATTTTCAAGAACCGTTAGCAATGAAATTCGAAATAACGGCAAGTGACATTAATTATTTATAGTGAAAAATCTAAACCAAACATTAACACTTTAACAATTAGACATAGAAAGAAGGAGTCAATACAAAGGTTTGGTGACAAGTGAAGAGAGAACACAGGTTCACAACCACATGGTTCTGCACGTGTCTCACACTTGACAAATGCCTAATGGCGACCAAAAGGTTATTTCACTACTTTTCTATATTGTTAGTTGTTGTTTTACTATGCCATTTAGTTTTTTTATGCATTAGTTTTCTCTAGTATATTAATGCATGCCAATTGCTTGTGTTAAATTGAAAATTGCAAAGATTAGTGTGGTCTTGTTTGTTTTTGTTTCTACTGTAGCTAATTCCCCTCTTATAATGGTTGACCTAATGGAGTGCTTCTTGTACTCTACCACTTTCTTCAATAAATTTTGTCTTATAAAAAAATATTCCAATAGTACTTTTTTTTTAATTCAAAGAAATATATGAGTAATACTATGAAGGAAATGAAAGATAGATAGATAGGATAGATGAGTATTAATGTGCTCCGAAGAAATATATAGTAAATAACTCTAGTAATGTCTTTAAACAATGCACAATATTTTTGTTTTCTATATGTATTATAAACTAAAGGGACTTGATCAAATTTAGGCTGTTTAACAACCTTACATAAAAGAGAAAAAACTTATGCATTTCAATATATTAATGAGCGAAACTCAAGCTTTACAAGCTTGACGGTATGAGGTTGCTAGTAGCTAATCTACTAGAAAATTGGCTTTTTACAGCATGTTTTAACATCGGCTAATTAATAGCCGATGTAAAATCTTATGCGGTGGTAAACTTGTAAATAAATAAATTATTTGCATCACCTAATTACTAATAGTCAATGTAAAAAGTTAGGCAGTGGTAATTTTGTAAACAACTTAAATTTATTTGCATCAGCTAATTAATAATAGCCAATGTAAAAAGTTAGGCGGTGACAATTTTGTAAATAACTCAAATTTTTTTGCATCAACTAAATTAATTAGCGGATGTAAATCTATAAATTAAAAAAGCAAAAGAACCGTATCAATATATCACATATATTCATATTCTTTTAATTCCATCGAGTCCCAATTCCTTTGAGCCCTAGCTTCATTGTGAAACCACCGCAACGTTGACGCCCTACTTTGCGTCACCGTCTGTCGCGCTCTGTTCTTCACTCACACCACCGTCTGTTGCGCTATCACTCTCTGTCACGGTATGTTCCCTCTCTCTCAAATAAAGGAGTCTTGTGATGACCTATTTCTGTTCTGTTGCTGAAAAATCAGATTTATTGGTTTTTATTTTTCAACATGAAGAAAGTGAAACCCAACTTTTATATTATTGCAATTATTGAGACCGCCATGTTTCGTTTCGCCAGGGATTTCTTGTTATGGTATGTTTGGACTTTGGAGAAAAAAAATTCGAGTTTCATTTGGTGCCACAAGTTGAAAAATTTCTCGTATTTAGCTTAAAATTTGTGAGAGCTTCACATTTATTTTCATTCTACTGCACTGGTTTTCTCTTAAATCACTTATGCCCCTCTTCTCTGATTCGCACGAACAAAATGAATCCCCTGTTTATGGTGATTTGAAAAACCTGATTCTTAATAGCAAGTGTTGTAAAATCTGCAATCTTATGGTTTTGTTTTTCCAGAGTGTTGTTCCTTAGAATTACAATCTTCTCCGATTTCTCAGATGGAACATTCAACAGAAAATTAATAGAGATTGAAGGTGAACATTGCTGACCAATAATGATGAATTTCCTTTCTTCTTCAACGCTTCTTTTGTGTTGGTTCTGACAATTTCTTTAATTTTTGGAGTCAAATTATGTTAGTGTGTGAATTCTACCTCTATTCCACTGATCTTTTCATGTTTTGGGATCATATCATTTATCTTATACTATAATACCATATAATACTATAAATAGAATACTTAGTATTGTTATTGATTGTTGATATAGGAACCAAGACAAGTGGTGGAATTAAACTTAAGAATTTCGTATCATATATCCATGAATTAATTACGAGATATGACTTAGCTTTAGGCTATATGAAAGGCAATTAAGATAAATTCATGACATAATAAATTAGTTAACAATATAGCTAGTGCTCAAGATATCTGATCTCTTTGAAATTTGTTATGGACCTAAACCGCGCATAAGACACGTGCAGGTCTCACGTGGGTGGCCTAAGCCGTCGGCATCATGTCGTGGGAACACGACATGGACACCTGACTTAGAGCTCAAAGGACACCACCCCCACGTGGAGACCGTTACAGATCCGTACTTACCGCCGCAATTCACGTAAGTGTGACAGTGACAGGTTTGACTTTAGTGACCCTATTAGCACTATAAATACCTATGATTCATCTTAATTGGTACGCATTCATTACTTAAATCCTGAGAATGTCTATCTGTGACACTAAGCTGACTTGATCGTCGGAGTGCTTGTAGGTACCCCTCACACCAGGTGAGTGGCCGGAGGCATTCAACCACCGCACCAAAGACCAGATTGGTGGCCATATTCGCCATGCCTAAAGCATGATGGAACATTGGCGTCGTCTATGGCGAAGATAAATTATTCTTCTCTGATCATAATCTATCTCATCTTTCCTCTTTTTTCTGGTTTTTCTGGTGATTTGCAGGAAGAATATCGTCAGAGTCAAGAACTCTACATTTTTTCTTCTCCAACACTCACATCTGTTGCTTATCAAGGTGAATTCTAGTTAGTTAATCGGTGCAAAAGCCATTTCTAACCGATTAATCCGTGAAATATGACTTTTCACCAATTAGATGAACGGATAACTGTCTTTCTTGATGCTTATGTTATAACTGCAATTTGATTCTTGCATACTTATGCAATTTCATCAATGATCCTCTTGTATTCTGTTTCACTAATGTCGCGACATAAACATACGGCAAGAGAATCTCTTATGCTTCCACCGAAACAAGGAATAATCCACGCTAACTGAAAATTTGATTGTAGCGACATGGTGAACACCAGGAGAAAGAAACATGCCGCGCGAAGGGAGCATCTGCTAATGTTGGAGGTATCCCGGGAGAACAGCCT
Organism: Cyamopsis tetragonoloba; assembly: GCA_037177725.1. Classification (NCBI taxonomy): domain Eukaryota; kingdom Viridiplantae; phylum Streptophyta; class Magnoliopsida; order Fabales; family Fabaceae; genus Cyamopsis; species Cyamopsis tetragonoloba. Next base: position 58,844,442 of record CM074119.1, read on the forward strand.
TCTGCGAACGGGCCTTCTCCACAGCAACAGCAAGAAGCCAAGGCTGCAAAGGATGACGACAATAGAGGATGGCATGCACGACCTAAAGGAGATGATCCGAAAACAGGCTGAAGAGATAGAAAGGATGAACAAGGAGCGGGAAGCTTGGAAGAAACAACAAGATGAATTCTAATAAATCTTAATCAATCTCGGGATGGGGCAGCAGCCCCCTCAGCGACATGAGAACCTGCACGAGGGGCAAAACCCTCTAATGGAGAGGCAAGTTTCCATGGTCGGACCGTAGATCCCGCGATCGCAACCCGTTAACATTCCACCTCATCTACCCAACATGGATCAGGTGGCAAAGAACAACATAGGAATTGAGGGTTGCCATAATCCCTTCATCCCGGCTATTATGAATTTCGACATGCCGGCCAACTTTAAATTTTCTGTACAGATTGATCCGTATGACGGGACGACCGACCCCCAGGACCACGTGGAGATATTTCAACAGACAATGGTCTTTCAAGGGGCTAAGGAAACCGTCATTTGTCGCGCCTTTCCCCTGACTTTAAAAGCTGCAGCCCACAAATGGTTCTCGTCGCTACCAACGGGATCCATCACGCGATATGGAAGGCACTGAAGGACAAGTTCATCTCCAACTTCACGACCAGCAAACAAAAGTTCTAGACGGAACATCATCTCGAAAGACAGAAATCAGATGAACCATTGAGGGACTTCATCATCCGCTTCAACGCGGAGTCCGTAGAGGTACGTGATGTCGCCCCTAACATGATGCTATACTTTCTTAGACAGGGGCTGAAACCGAGAGGCTTCGCTAAAGACTTGGTGGGAGAAAAGACCAAGACCATGGAAGAGCTAAAGAGGCCGGCTAAAAAATGGATCCAGATTGAAGAATGGGTCCGGAACAATAAAGCAGACAACCAAGCCGCCAAGCAAGAGAGGGAAAAGAAAGACAAGCAAAAGGCTTCCTATGGAGGGAGGCCCAAAGAGAGTGAAAGAACATACGATAAAGGCGTGAGACCACCCAGGGGAACCTACTCGAGCTATGCGCCTTTGACCATGCCGCCCTCACGAGTATACAAAGAAATCATGTATTCAGAATTGAAAGACAGACCTCCACCAATGAGGTCACAGTCGAAAAATAAAGACAAATTATGTCTATACTATAAAGACCATGGACATTACACCAACGAATGCATCCATCTCAAGGACGCCATCGAAAAGTTGATACGACAAGGAAAACTAAAACAATTTGTTCAAAAAAATGACGAAGGAACATCCCGCGGGAGGAGCCCGTCGCCATCAAGAAGACATGGATGCGGTCGAAGGAACAGGGACTCTGGACGGGACGAAAGACGACGATCACAGTCCCGGAGCCCCAACGACATGAAAACACAACTTCAAAAGCAGTCATTAACGTGATCGCTGGGGCCTAGATCAGATACAACCCACAGAGTCGTCCAGAAAGCGATCTCGTGATGCAGAGGACCATTGCATGGCTGTGAAGGCCATGTGAAGAATTACTTTGGTGTTTACAGAGGACGACCTACCTATAGATGGGACTGGGTCTAATGCCCCCGGGTTATTACAGCCAGAATGGCGGGGTATGAGGTAAAAAGGTTATTTGTAGACCAAGGGAGTTCAGCTGACATCATGTTTTGGGATCTATTCCAGAATCAAAACGAGTCATTAACGTGATCGCTGGGGCCTAGATCAGATAGAACCCACAGAGTCGTCCAGAAAGCGTTCTCGTGATGCAGAGGACCATTGCATGGCTGTGAAGGCCATGTGAATAATTACTTTGGCGTTTACAGAAGACGACCTACCTATAGATGAGACTGGGTCTAATGCCCCCTAGTTATTACAGCCAGAATGGCGGGGTATGAGGTAAAAAGGTTATTTGTAGACCAAGGGAGTTCAGCTGACATTATGTTCTGGGATCTATTCTAGAAGCTAGGCCTAACAGAGAAAGATTTGATTCCTCACAAAGGGAATTTGATAGGTTTCACAGGGGACACTATATCCCCTAAGGGCTACGTAAAGTTGAAATTAACTTTTCCTGGCCGCGGCGGGAGCAGGTCGGTAGAAGTAAAATTCCTTGTCGTGGACTGCCCATCAGCGTATAATGCCATTCTAGGAAGACCGACTTTGAATGCTCTAGGAGCTGTGGTCTCGACCTTACATATGGCAATGAAGTTCCCGGCGACAGAGACGACATCGTCACTGTCTGACGAAAGGGCCTTGAGGCACAGCTTTATTACTTGGAGAGCCTCAAAATAACAAAAATTGTTTCAGTGCAGGAAAAGGAAGAAGAGAAAGAAGTAGAAAAGAAAGAAGCAAAGGGAAAGCAAAAGTTCGTTAGACGAGATGCCGCGGTCATGATGACAGACTTAGATCTGAGGGGAGAGCTACAACATGAGCTACCTGAACCTGAAGGCGACTCAGTAGAAATACAAGTCGGTAGTAAGCCCGAACAGGTAGTTAAGGTCGGAAAAAACTTACCTATTAATGTTACGAAAAATATGATTAAAGTCTTGCAGGATAATAAACATATTTTTGCATGGGTCGCCTCGGACATGCCGGGTGTAGATTCGAAGTTCTGTTGTCATCGACTTGCAATAAGGGAAGGAGCGAGGCCGGTGGCCCACAAAAAGAAGAGAATGGGCCAAGACGACAGCTATCGAGAAACAGGTCAACGAGTTGTTGAACGTGGGATTCATCTGCGAGGTACAATACTCTGATTGGCTATCTAATGTCGTGATGGTAAAGAAGGCAAATGGAAAGTGGAGAATGTGTATAGATTACACGGACCTAAACAAAGCCTGCCCAAAGGATCCTTTCCCACTGCATCGGTAAATTGGTAGATAACTCAGCGGGGTATAAATATCTCTCTGTTTTAGATGCTTACTCCGTGTATAACTAGATCCCCATGGCCCCTGAAGATCAGGATAAAACTGCTTTTATTACTGATCTCGGGGTATTCTGTTATAATGTGATGTCATTTGGTTTAAAGAATGCAGGGGCGACATACTAGAGGATGATGGATAAAGTCTTTGCCGAGATGAGAGGCAGAGAGGATGAAGTATACATTGACGACATGATTGTCAAAACTAAAGATAGTGAAGATCCATCCAAGGACCTGGAATCTGTTTTTCAATGCCTACTACAGTAAAACTTGCGACTTAATCCTCTAAAGTGCACATTTGGAATGGAAGCTGGCAAATTTCTGGGATTTATGCTTACAAGTCACGGCATTGAGGCGAACCCGGACAAATGTCGGGCAATTTTCAACATGACTAGCCAAAGACAGTCAAGGATGTGCAGCAACTCACAGGGAGGATTGCAGCTCTATCTCGTTTCCTCCCAGCTTCAGCAAAATGCTGCCTTCCTATGTTTAAAGTTCTGAAGAAACAAGATTCCTTCAAATGGACTTAAGAATGTGAAGACACGTTCCAAGAACTTAAATTCTCTTTGGCATCTCCTCCTGTCCTAACAAAACCGATGACGGGTGACACTTTGATACTCTATCTCGCGGTCGCTGATGAAGCCGTGAGTGGCGTATTGATACGGGAAGAAGGTAAAGGTCAATTCGCAATTTACTTTGTTTCCAAAGGTTTTCACGGGGCTGAATTGAAATATCAACGACTTGAAAAAGTAGCGCCCATACTTCCAATGCTACCCAATTCTAGTCAGAACCAACCAGCCAATACGACAGATCTTACACAAGCCAGATTTGGCGGGAAGGATGATGTCATGGGCAATTGAATTAACTCAGTACAACATATCGTATGAACCACGACTTGTGATCAAAACGCAGGTCCTAGCCGACTTTCTTGCTGAAATGACGCACCCCGGGGAGAACCATCCTGGGGAATGGACGATATACGTCGATGGCTCCTCAAACACTAAGGGATGCGGGGCCGGGGTGATACTAGAAAACTCAGAAGGTATGGCAATTGAATATTCTCTAAAGGTCGACTTCCCGACATCCAACAATCAGGCGGAGTATGAAGCCTGCTTGGCTAGAATACGGACGGCCAAGGAGTTAGGGGCAAACGCGCTAACTATCTGCTCAGATTCAAAGTTAGTGGTGTCCCAGATTAAGGGATAATACCATGCGAAAGAGCTCATAATGTAGAAATATCTCGCTAAAGTACGGGATTCTCTATTGGGATTGTGTAAATTTGAAATCCGACATATACCTAGGGAAGAGAATGCACGGGCTGACCTTCTTTCCAAACTCGCCAGTACAAAGAAGACATCAAACTACCATTCTGTGATAGAAGAGGTAATTCCCTATCCTAGCTTGACTTTACAAATGCAGGAAGCGAATTGGAGGACTCCCTTGTTAGGCTATATCAAGAGGGGGATCACTCCCGAGGATGATAAAGAATCAAGGAAGATAATTAAAAAAGCAACAAGATTCACGACGATTGAAGGCCACTTGTTCAGAAAAGGAATCTCAACCCCACTCCTGAAATGCATTGGCCTGGAAGAGGTCAGGTACGTGTTGGCCGAGATCCATGACGGTAGTTGTGGACACCATGTCGGTGCTAAATCTCTAGCTAGAAAAGCGTTGAGAGCGGGTTACTTCTAGCCTACATTGCAAGAAGATGCTACTAGTCATGTCAAAAAATGTGAACAGTGCCAACGACATGCCAATATCCCTCACATCCCGCCAGAAGAGCTACATATTTTATCCGCGCCATGGCCATTCCACACTTGGGAAATGGACATCCTGGGACCTTTTCATAAAGCCACGGGACAGCTGAAGCACCTCGTAGTGGCAGTAGATTACTTTACCAAGTTGGTAGAGGCTGAACCCCTAGCAACTATTACTTCTACAAGAGTGGAAGCCTTCACCTTTAAAATAATCATATGTCCGCTTCAGAATCCCGGCTGAGATAGTCACAGATAATGGAACTCAATTCACAGGGGGCCAGTTCAGGGAGCTCCTCCAAGGGTTGCATATCCGACATCATTTTTCAAGTGTTGAACATCGTCAAACAAATGGCCAGGCTGAAGCAGCAAACTAAGTTATTTTAAATGGCCTAAAGAAACAACTTGAAAACGCCAAAGGGGCTTGGGTGGATAATCTCTATCAGGTGTTATGGAGCTATAGAACTCCGCAAACTACCACAGGAGAAACTCCTTTCCGATTTCTTTACGGAACTGATGCCGTGATTCCAGTTGAAATTGGCGAACCATCTTGGAGGGTTATGTTTACCCCGCCAAATAATCGAGAACGCCTAAGAGAAGAACTTGATCTCGTGGATGAAGTCGGGTAGCTGGCTCGGTTAACTGAGATGTCGAGAAAGCAGCGAGTTGCTCAAAGATATAACGCCAAAGTCGTGAAGCGCGAGTTCGCAATAGGTGACCTCGTACTAAGAAGAGCCAGTATTGGCCTAAAGAATGCTAGGGATGGAAAACTTGCAGCAAACTGGGAAGGCCTATACCAGGTAATCAGAAGTACAAGAAAAGGTGCATATGCATTGGAGACTTTGCAAGGGAGAGAATTTCCACGAACTTTCAATGTCGCGGATCTAAGAAGGTACTACAGTTAGAAAGCATCCAGCTCGTTTATGTTTAACTCTGTTGCATTTCAATCTTAATGTACAATTTCTGTAACCGGTACTCTTTCTCCTTCTCGGGTTTTTTCCCTTAGGAGGGTTTCACCTTGAAGGTTTTAATGAGGCCCCAGGTTTGGTAACCCGACGACATATGAAATAAAAACAAATATTTGTCAAAGTTTAAGATTTCAGTTGAAGATATTCAATTATTACGACTCAGCAAGGCGTTTGAAAGGATCAAAGATCCCACCCAGGCGACGTGCATCAACTCGATAGGCCATGGGCCTTGAAGTACTTCATCAGGATCAAGGATCAAAACAGGGCGACATGCCCCAAACAGGCCACAGGCCTTGAAGTACTTCATCAAGATCAAAGATCCCACTAGGGCGACCTTCCCCAAACAGGCCACAAGCCTTGAAGTACTTCATCAGGATCAATGATCCCAACAGGGCGACATGCCCCAAACAGGCCACAAGCCTTGAAGTACTTCATCTGGATCAAGGATCCCAACAGAGTGACATGCCCCAAACAGGCTACAGGCCTTGAAGTACTTCATCAGGATCTAGGATCCCAAAAGGGCGACATGCCCCAAACAGGCCACAGGCCTTGAAGTACTTCATCAAGATCAAAGATCCCACTAGGGCGACCTGCCCCAAACAGGCCACAGGCCTTGAAGTACTTCATCAGGATCAAAGATCCCAGCAGGGCGACATGTTCCTGCGGTTTGATTGTGAACCTTAAACATTTTTAAGGGACCAGAAGTCTCATCGATAAGATGTGTAAAGTATAAGTTACCCATTTTGAGTTAAAGTTACAAGATAAAGATTACTGTAGAGACAGATAAGCAAAGAAGTATCATTAAGAACAAAATATTACAAAAGGAAAGCTGGCTAGCACGCCAGTAGACCGTTCATTAAAATAAAAATAGGCCTAATTATTACAGAAAAGAGCTTCAAGGCTCGGCAGGAGCAGCGTCCCCATCTTCAACTGTTGGAGTGGAGTAATCAGCATGGGGTCAAATGCTTCCAGCTCGGGGTCATCAAGGTTGACCTGGGTCAGGTGGTCGTTATCATAGTCCAAAAGTTGACCCCCTCAACCCCGTGAAGTGGATGAACCCCCTTGAAGGTGACTTGGACCCCGGGGTTTAGAAACTCCACCTGCTTTAAGCAACTAGCAAAGGCCATATAGCCACCGTTGGCGATCAGGCGACTTTGTGCATCGACCTTAGCCTTCAACTCATCATTTTCAGTCTCCAACGACGCCTTATCCGCCGTCAGCTGATCTTTAAGTCGGGAAAGAAGCCTGTTCTCCCCGCGAAGTAAAGTCGCCTCCTCCTGAGCCTTGGAAAAGGCGACTTAAATTTCCTTCTTCTCTTCGGAAAGCTTGGCATACTCCAATTTCAATTGCTCGAAATTGGAGGATGTCGTAGAAACCTCGGCCCGAAGCTTAGACTGGGAAGCTTTTAGTATATCCCGCTCCTTGGTAAAAGCCTGAATTTGCTTCTTAGCTGCAACTTTGGTGGCTTGCAGCTTCTTCTCCAAATCAGCCACGTGGTTGAGCCTCTCTAACTCTTCGTGAAACTATTTCAGTAGAGCAGATTGGCGAGACATCCAACCAAGAGCCTCCCCAACATTAGCTTGCGAAATAAAAAGCGACATCAATCTCAGATGTAAGGGTAGAAGAAAAGAGGAAGGACATTTATATATGGCAAGGGAAAGGAGAAATACCTTCAACGCAGAACGAGGGAGATCCTTGAAGAACTCCCCATGATGAAAGGAGACCATTGGGGCTGGAAGCCTTCCCATTGGGAAGAAGAAGATGGTCCTGTAGCAGGGGCAGCTCCTGCATAAGTTGAAATCAGCAACGGACAATAGCACTAAGAAATCAATAAAATTTTAGAATTTGATGAATTTTACTGCACGAACAAGTGCAAGAAAACACTTGAAGTGAAGACACTGGTTAACTAACCTCTTTTTTCGTATTAAAGCAGCTCCAACAGTCTCTGCTTCTTCATCATCCGAGATAGATATCTCGTTGAGGGAAGCAGCCTGGATTGCTTCCAACTCTTGGGAAGTAGGGACTGGGGACTTCTAGTGGTTTTGGAGGATGAGCAATAATAAGTTGTCTAAGACAAAATTACCCATGGTATCAGCACGACTCATACAGCGACCCTGGATTACGACCTTGCATCTAATGAGCCCGTGCTTGCCAGTAAATTCCCGCAGCCCAACAATCACGGCATGGTTAGAATCCAATAGGGAGGCCCCATCGGTGATAAACGACTTTGTCTCCCAGAGGTAGTGCTCATATGACCAGTAAAATGGGAATAGGGGCAAGTCGTTAGGACCACTCCAGAATGGGAATTCATCTCCCGTGTACCAAACCTTGAAATAAGCATCTTTAAAAGTTGGAAGAAAAAGTGGTCTTTCCTTTGGCGGAAGGAGATGAATCCAAAGTCTGAGAGGTGGTAAGGGGCAAAAAGGTACAAGAAGAGATTGCTGGAGCTTTCCCAGTTGTTGGCCCAGCAGAAAATTTCGAAGGCGTTGATAAAACCCCAGGCGTTGGGGTGAACTTGCGAGGGAGCGACATCGAGTCGGTTAAGAATCTCGACCTGGAAGTTTGAGAAGGGAAAATGAAGATGAATCTGTCGGAAAAAACAGTTGTAGAGCATGAGGAAGTCGGGGGCACCCTGACGAGGACAAGACCCAATCCTTTCGTTGGGATCCACGCGTTCCGCCTTGTACAAGGTGACTGGACCCGATGGAACATCCTCCTTTGTAGTAGCTCCGGGGAAGTGCATGGCGCTTCTAAATTCTTCATCCATGACATCGAACTTTAAAGTCGTGGTCAGCCCAGATGAAACATGGAGAATGTCATGGTTTATCCAGAACATTCTCCTTACGTCTCGAATGCCCTTGAGCTTTTTAGGCACTTCTATCTTTGCGGCTTCCTTAGGCGGGCCATACCATTGATGGATTTTTTGCTGACGATGTTCTAGAGCCTTGCTCTTAGACGGCTTCCGGACAGCTTGAGCAAGGGCTGAAGTCGAGGGCGACTCTGATCCCGACATGGGAGATGACGCCGACATGGGTTCTACATTAGAAACAGGAGGGACAAAAAGAGGGTCAGAAGACATTGAATCAGAAGGATTAGATGAATTATTAGAAGAATTAAAACTAGAAGTTTCAGATGAAGAACAGATTAACAAGGGAGCAAGAGGATGTAAGTTAGATGTTACAGCATTATCACTATCCTCAGATAACTCATCATAATCATACTTGCCAACTCCATACCTTAAGGCTATGGGGGCAACAGATTCAGAAAATGGAGCCCCGGAGAAGGGGATGAGTTGGGGATTACCAGGAGTGGATTCCCCAAAGGCTTCAAATAGGGGTTCATTGTCAGAACCTGAGGTTGAAGGGGGACTGGGAATGTGATAACCACTACCATTACTGAGCTCAGGTCCAGAGGGGGAACCTACGAAATTCCCAACTTCCCCATAAAGGCTTTCTTCTGGGGAAAGTTTGTATGTTTCTCAGGAGTAGACATTTTTAAGAAAATTAGAGAAGAAAGAAAGCACATAGGAAAAGTGAACAGGGAATGAAGGAAGATACCTGGAAATGTTGAAGGAGAGAGGACAAAGGATGGTTGGAAAACAGCAAAGAGAGGAAAACGACAACGAAAGCAAGAAGTTGACGGCGAGAAAGCAATAGTTTTTACACAGAGAAAACTTGGAAGCAGAGAAGAGTTTTTAGGTTAAGAAGTGGAATACTTATTGAAAGAGAAAGGGGAGATGAAGCGTGAAGAAGAAGTAACGGCGTACGGAGCAATTAATGCGCGCAGGCTTGATGTCACTTAATAATGATGAGCGCGGCCCACGAAGGGTCAGGGCCAATACCACAAAGACACGTGTCAAAGTCAGAACTGACAAACAGAATTCAAAACAGCAACGACCTGGGAGGACTACATGTTGGTGGATCAGGTCGTAGCCGGAAGTCAACAGCATGCCTGACGACATACCATAGACTTAGGGGCAACTGTTATGGACCTAACCCGCGGATAAGACACGTGCAGGTCTCACGTGGGTGGCCTAAGCCATCGGCATCATGTCGTGGGAACACGACATGGACACCCGACTTAGAGCTCGAAGGACACCACCCCCACGTGGAGACCGTTACAAATCCGTACTTACCGCCGCAATTCACGGAAGTGTGACAGTGACAGGTTTGACTTTAGTGACCCTATTCGCACTATAAATACCTATGATTCATCTTCATTTGATACACATTCATTACTCAATTCTTCAGAATCTCTATCTCTGACACTAAGCTGACTTGATCGTCGGAGTGCTTACAGGTACCCCTCACCACCAGATGAGTGGCCGGAGGCATTCAACCACCGCACCGGAGACCAGATTGGAGGCCATATGTGCCATGCCTAAAGCATGATGGAACAAAATTAAAAGTGCAAACTAATATGCCTTCATAGTGGATCCATAATCAATTACGCTAGTGTTTCATCTTCCCATTTAAACATGGTTTAATTTTTTTAATCACTTTCTGTTGGTCTCAAGTTATTCAAAATTCAAAATGAAATTTCATATGGCAACATCATACTACTTTGTTTTTTTAGTAAGGTTGTGTTTGAAAGAGTTTAAGATAATTTATAAAAATAGTAAGGTTAAAATACACATTTGGTTCTTTATGTTTTTCCGAAATCTTATTTTGGTCCTTTATGTTTATTTTGTCTCAATTTGCTCCTTTATGTTTATTTTTTGGATTAACGTTGGACTATTCTTTGAATTCTGTAACATCCAGAAAATCCATAAAGGAGACTTAGGATTTAAGGGATTTGGTTACAATTTACAAGGAAAAGGAAGAGGAGAATTTGTCGTAAGTAGAGAGGTCAAAAGAGGGACAAAAATAACATGCATATTCGAATATACACTGTCATATTCGAATAGTATTCGAATATGCACAGTAATATTCGAATAGTATTCAAATATGCAAATAGTATTCGAATATGGACAATAATATTCGAATATATAAGTGTGGAATTGAAAACAACAACCTTATATTCGAATATATATTCGAATATGGACCCCAAAGTCTATAAATAGGGGTGCCTTGTCTTCAGAACTCATGGTTTTCCTGATTCCTCACTTTACACTCTCTCAAAACCTCTGTACGAATCAACCAAACCTATGTAACTTCTCCATCCAAGGAATTCCATCTCACCAAGTGTATTTCCTAACTAAAGGTTCCAAGAGTTAGGATTCAGGCTCGGAGATAAGGAATACTAAACGAAGGAGTTGAAGATTGAATTGGAGCTGAAGGGTAAAGGATTCTGGGAACCCAAGGTAACCTTAAAACCCCAAATCTATGACACTATAAAATGTTAGGAACATGTGATTAGGGACTATGGATAATATGTTAGAAATGAGTTGATTTAAGGTTTATGCTTGTCAATATGTTTTGAGATTTCATGCCATGCCTGTATGAGGTTGTGTTAACATGCTAATAAATGTTGCATGAATGGAATTGTCAATATGAATATGATATTTGATATGTTTACATGACGTTGTATGATATGGCTATATGATACTGTGTGACCAAATGTGTAAAGAGATGTTGCATGATTAGAATTGGTAATGATGTGCAAATGATGAAATGTAAGTAACAGACAAGGATTTCCAGATTATAACATGGAAAATTGATAAGAGGACTCTGGATGTTTTATTAAACTGTTTTAAAAGTATAAGTCCAGAGTTAGTATAAAATCGAATATGTATGTGAATATGGAAGACCATATTCAAATAGATATTCGAGTATGACACTTACGACTTATAATATTCAAACATAGGATGGAGGTGTTTGAATATTATGTTATGGGAACTCTTGTTTGATTGACTGTACAAGTAAATGCATAAGAACGGAAATGTATCAAATGAGAGAAAAAGAGGTAAATGCTTCCCCCATCAACTTTGGTTGAGTAAGAGGGTTGAGTTCCGCCGGAAGTAGACCGGGTAAGTGGACAAGCATGGAAAAGAAAATGATTGGGAGCTATTACCAAAAGAGGGTAATAGTTCTTGCACACCAGTAATGGATGTTGACTCTGAATAACAGAAATGATTTGGGGTCTATTACCGGAAGGGGTAATGGTTCTTGCAGACCTGTAATGAGTGATGACAATTGGGGGCTATTATCGGAAGGGGTAATAGTTCTTCCAGACCTCTATTGGAGTGAGGCATGGACTCTGGTTAGGGAAGCTTACCAGGGTTTCCAGAGAGCTCTAGAGTGCTATTGCCACGCACAATGGTGGATTCACACGTGCACCGGGTTTCCCGATAATAGAGGAAAGAATGGAAAATGGAAAATGATAATGGCATGCATACATACATGATATTATTGCATGCATTGTATATGAATGTGTGAATTTGTATGTGTAAGTATTATGTGAATGATGTGTGGTTGCTAGGAAATTAAATTTGGGGCAGTTTTTCAGTTAGACTTGCACTGTAAAAATGTTATTAGTTAGACCGAGGGTTACTCGGTTATATGTTTTACATATAACTGACGGTCGCAGTATTGCAAATATTGAAAAACTGTGGAGCTAAGGCAATGGATGAGACAAAGCTTTAGGCCTTCTTAGGTATAACCACACTTGGTGAACCTAAGCCCTCTATTAAGAAATTATATGGTTCAGCTGTATAGGAAATCTGTAATTTAAATAAAGAAATGTTTCCACTATATTTTAAATGAAACCAAGTAACCAGATTTGTATTTTAAAGAAAAATTTGAAGTATCAGGTTTTCAAAGTTAATATTTTCCGTAACTACTCTTTTCAAAATTAGGGTGTTACAAATTCGTTAGTACCTATATGGGATTAACGGCGTTAGTTGTCATCCATTTCCAGACTAAAACAACACTGTATTGAATTTTTTTCTTCAGCGTGTGTCCGTTAACCTAAGTTAACAAAATTGCATAGAAATAAATTCAATAGGGTGTCGTTTTAGTCTGGAAAGGGATGACAACTAACACTGTTAATCCCATTTAGGTGTCACGTATTCAGTTCGGTTAATTAGATTGATGAATTCAAAGAAGAGTCTAACTTTGGTCCAAAAAACAAACGTAAGGGACCAAATTGAGACAAAATAAACATAAAGAACCAAAATAGAACTTCGACAAAACATAAAGAACCAAATGTGTATTTTAGCCAAATAGTAATAATTTATATGTCTCCATAAGCAGTTTCAAGTTACTTTCACAAGTTTCTTCAAATAATCAATGATGCGTACAAGGATGTCTACAAAATTGGAACATGATTAAAATAAGTAAACATCAATAGAATATAATAATGAGTGAGTTATGAGTATCATTTTCATGATAAAGAAACCTTTTGTAAGGACTAAGGAGTAATAATTAGCATAAATTAATTTCCTTCCTTAAATGGCAATATGTGGCAGGCTGGCAGCTTAATCATTTTTTATAGGCTAAATGCATCCATAGGGCAGCTTAATTATGATATATATATATATATATATATATATATATATATATATATATATATGTTATGGACCTAACCCACAAGAGAGGTAAATGCTAGGCCCACGTGGGAGGCTTAAGCCATAGGTACTATGTCGTGTTATCTGCAACATGGATACCCATCTTAACGCCCGGGGAGTTCCACCCGCACGTGGGGTCGGTTACAAATCCGTGTTTAGTGCCGCAATTCACGTAGGCATGACAATGACAGGTTTGACTTTAGTGGTCTATGGATCTCTATAAATACCTGTAACCTATCTTTATTTGGTACGCGTTTTACTCACTTGATATGTGAACTATCCTCTATGCGGAAACTCACTGACTTGATCGTTGAAGTGCTTGCAGGTACCCCCTCACCACTAGGTGGGTGGCCGAAGATTTGAAGCCACCGTACCGGAGACCAAAACGGAGGTCATGGCTGCCATGCCCAACCGCATGACAGATCATTGGCGCCGTCTGTGGAAAAGAAACGTTTTCTTCTCCAATTTACTCATTTTATATCCTCTTTTTCTGGTTTTCGCAGGGAGAAGACCTTCAGAGTCAAGATACCTAATCTTTTTCTTCATCTAATCGCTTTCCACCGATTGATAACGTGAATTCTAGACCGTTAATCGGTTGAAGCATGGTTTTCAGCCGATTAACCGAACATATATCAGTTTTCTTGGCTTCTCTGTTAGATATACGATTTGATTTCAGCATATTCGCATGCTTTTACCGATTATTTTCTTGTGCTTAGCTCTACTCATATTTTTGCATAAATTTGTCAAATCCTATAAGTAGGATAATTGATATCTTTGCGTGAAAGCATGCAATAGCCTACACTAACAGGTGATTCAATTGTAGCAAGATGGTGAACACAATGAGGAAGAATCAAGTTGCCAAGGGAACCACCGCTCTTGGCAGAGAATTGCCGGAAGAACAACCTTCTGCAAATGGACCTCCTCCACACCAACAAGAGGAAGTCAAAATGGTTGATCTAGCAATGTCGGAACAAAGGATGATAACTATTGAGGACGGGATGAACAACCTCAAAGAAATGATTCAGAAGCAAGCTGAAGAGATTGAGAGAACGAGTAAGGAGCATGAAGCTTGGCAGAAGCAACCGCTAGAATTCCAGACAATCCTCGTCAACTTTGGCGTAGGACAACAAGCTCCTCAGCAACAAGAAAATCAACGAGATAGACAGGACCATCATGCTGAAAAACAAGTCTCTATGGTGGGACCATGAATCCCGCCACCTCAACCTGCCAACATTCCACCCCGCATTCATGAGATTGATCAAGGAGAGCGGGTTGCTGAGAACGAGATTCACATTGATGGATGTCATAACCCGTTTGTTCCTGCGATCATGAACTTCGAGATGCCAGTAAATTTCAAGTTTGCTGTGCAAATTGACTCGTATGACGGGACCATTGACCCTCAAGACCATGTCGAGATATTCCAGCAAACAATGGTCTTTCATGGAGCCAAGGAACAAGTGATATGTCGAGCTTTCCTTTAACCCTTAAGGCTGCCACCCGGAGATAGTTTTCGTCTTTACCGGCAGAATCAATCGCAGGATTGAAAGCTCTCAAAGATAGGATCAGCTCAAACTTCACGAGCAGTAAACAACAGTTCAAAAACAGAGCACCACCTTGAAAGGATAACACAGAAGCCAAATGAGCCTTTAAGGGATTACATCATCCGCTTTAATATAGAATCCCTAGAGGTACCACTACAAGAAAAATCCGATTTAGCAACCGCAAAAATCGGTTGCTGCAAGCTAAAAAATGGTCGCTAAACACTCCGACAACCGAATTGGTGTCCGAAATTGATCGGTGGACAAAAACCCACTCACTAACTAAGCGGCGACCGATTTTAAATTAGGTTTCCAACTGGTAACCAAAATTTTCCGTCACCAAAAAAGAAAATTTCGTTGCCAAATGAACTACTCAAACGGCCCATTAGTTTACTTGGCGACTAATAATTCGGTTGCCGAAAATTAAAAATTCATCGCTGGTATTCCATTCCGTCACTATTTTGGTCACTAGTTTACCTTTTTTTCCTCAATTTCGGTCGCTAGGAGTATCTAATTTGGTTACTAGAGGTGGCTAATTTGGTCGCTAACTTCAAAAAATTGACAAAAAAAAAGAACTCTATTTTTTCACTCCCTAAATCACTTATAAAACACCTATGAAACACCTAGAAAACAAAAAATTGTTCCCAAACATTATACATTTAATATTTAACGCTAATGATCAAGGAAATCTAGAATTACACACAAAGTAACAAGAATACATAAATCCATAAGTATAAAACGTAAAACAAAATATAAATGTCAACTAATAATATAAAAGTGTTCCTAAATCCATAAGAAGATAATATACTATATAGTCTAATTTAGCTAAGGTATACATGATGATCTCGAACACGTAGGGGATGAGAATCTCGAAGCCAGTTGGCTCCCTATGCTTCTTCTCCTTATGTAAGAAATAAATGAAAAATGTTACTAATAAGATTGTACTGAATTAAAATATATGAAAACAAAAATGTAGTATACCTATCACCAAAATGAAATACAATACTTCTATTGGAAAATATAATCTTTAACTTTTCAGCTAGCAAAATCTATTTATGTCCAAAACTTAATTAAAATTTTAATTTTCCCAAAATAATATTTCCAATACTAAACCTCAGTCCCTTGAGTTGCATAACGTTTGAAACTTCCTTGATAGATCCATCCTTTGCATATACAATCTCCAGACCTGCAAGACATTGTAAACAACACAAAAGTGAAGAATATTCATCGCATTCTAATAAAACAAATGCAGCAAGATTACCAAATCTTCAATAAAAAAATGTAAGAGTATGCATTTATGATGTTGTTGACAAATTAAGAAGCTCTCCTTGAGGTCATTTATAAAAGTGTTAGAATATGGTAATAACCCCTATTTATAAAAGTTGTAACCGTCATAAGCTCATTTGGTCAGAACTTGATTCACACAAAATGAAGCACTCAAAGCATATTTAACTAATTCTCACTTTTACAAATCACCTTCTGATGTTTACGTTGATATATGCTTGCCACTATCATGGTACTCAGACTTGAATTGCCTTTTATTGCTAGTGAAATGCCGGAGGAACTTATCCTTAAACATTTGCCAGCTCCCAATGGAATTAGATGGCAGTTCATTGAACCACCTGCCTGCTTCAATGAGTGTTAAGGAGAACGCCCGACATGCCAGTTGCTCGTGGATGCCTTGGAAAGTCACTATCCTTTCAAAATTTTGAACGTGCTGGTGGGGGTCTTTCGTCCCGTCATAGTCATCCAGTTTTTTGGCAAATTGAAAACCAACGGGAAGTTCCTGCGCCATGATATCCGGGGTAAAGGGATTCCTGCAGTATCCCGATATTAGGTCATTATCTGCCACCACTTCGTTGAGGAACTAGGGATTAACTGCGGCCTCACGGCACCTCTCAGTTGTCATCGTCGGGTTCCTGTACACCTGTCCTCCGGTTGGCAAGGCAGGTCGTGCCTCCGGCATACGGTTTTGTGGCGGGGTCACGAGCGTAGGGCGTGTGTGCCGTTCCAAGACGTCAGGAGGCTGCCTGACCGGATGTCTGATCAGTGGAGGTGGTGGGTTTACGGGCTGCAACTGATTAGCCCGTTCAGCTTCTGCGCGCCTGTCGGCCTTTGCCCGGCGTCTCTCTTCTCGCAATTCTTCTATGACTCTGGCCTGCTCTTCTATGAGACGTGCCATTCGCCGAATTTCATCGCGATCCAATGATGGTTGCAGAACTGGTTGGATTGCCCGTGGTTCCGCGACATCTTCTACAAGTACCGATGCTCGCTGCCCATGAGGGCGAGGAGGGTGCGAAGCGCTTGGATCCATCGGACGAGGATCGTTGTGAACACTACGGTTGTTGTCGTCATACGTCTTTTGACGTGTACTCACCATATCGACTTAAGGGGAGTATAAATTTTGTCTTATAAAAAAAAGATTACAATAGTACTTTTTTTTTATTTCAAAGAAATATATGAGTAATACTACGAAGGAAATGAAAGATAGATAGATAGGATAGATGAGTATTAATGTGCTCCGAAGAAATATATAGTAAATAACTTTAGTAATGTCTTTAAACAATGCACAATCTTTTTGTTTTCTTTATGTATCTTCTAATATAAATCCTAACAAGTTTAGGCTGGAACAGTTAGGAGAGGCAGTTAGTGACCATTATTTTTCAGTTTATTTCATTCATTTCATACATTAATTTATTAATGTACTTTTATTAACTGTTTAAAAGAAAAATCAGAAGGTGGAAACGTGGGGCAGTTAGGAGAGGCAGTTAGTGGCCATTATTTTTGCAGTTTATTTCATTCATTTCATACATTAATTTATTAATTTACTTTTATTAACAATTTAAAAGAAAAATTAGAACGTGGAAACGTGGGGTAGTTGGGAGGGGAAGTTAGTGGCCATTATTTTTGCAGTTTATTTCATTCATTTCATACATTAATTTATTAGAACTATTTTTGCAGTGCTCCTTCCTTTTTCCAAATCATTTCTCCAAAACAATTACTACTCTATCTTCTCCCATTTTCTGCACTTTTTTAGAACTAGCCAAAGATGACGACCCCAATCTGTGATCTTATAGACGTTAAACCTGGTAGGTTAAATGATATGTTAATTGAAAAAATTCATGATGCATCCGCATTAAAGAATTAAAACTATTACTATATAAAAAAATAAAAAAAAATTCTTCTACGCATTAAAACTATACTGGTAATAACTATGAGCGAATAAAAAAGTTACTATTAGATACCATAGTAATAAAGATATGAGAACACTCTCATTTGGTGGTACACTCAATGGAGGCTCTGGAGGGAGGTTATCCACCTTTTTATGCCTTTATTTAATTTAATTAAATATAGATTAATACTTAATTATCCAAATTAAATACATTTTCATGAAATTAATCATAATTGAGTTTATACTTATTTGAGTTTAATTTGGAATTTTTAGGTAATAATTCTACATTGCAAAGCACTGGGCCAGGAGTTGATCTTAAAATAGAATTTTGCTAATTGCACCACTCTTAGTAATATTCTACGGATGCAAGTGTTCTAAATTGCTATCCACACCATCCGTAACCAGTGGCACAAAAGTAATTACGTAACTTGATGACAATGGATCATGAAGAGAAGTATTATTCATTGAAGTATCTCAAGAATATGTTTAGGAATAAAATTGTATAATTTTAATTATTTTTCGTTAGGTTTAATTTTACTACTAGATACGTTTATTTTCATTTTCGGTACCAAACCTTTTCCAATCTCCAACTCACATCCACTACACTTTCCACCCAATCTCCAACTCACATCCACTACACTTCTTTCTTTTTATTATTTTATTTCCCATTTCTCTTCTATAAATACCCATCTCCATTCCCATTCCAAAAACACAAATTCACTACCATCTAATCTTTCATTCTCCCTACATCTGCATTCACGGAGTCACGGTCCTTTCTTTCCTTCTTTTCTTTTTATTTTCTTTACTTCCTTTTATTTTAATTTATTTGTTTTCATTTTTATTTTTTTGTAATTTGCCTCCTATATGGAAGGCTAGAATTTGTGATTAGTTTCCTGAATTTTTAATAATATGCTATTGAGGTTCTAATTATATTTATGTTCAGTTTCTAATTAATTTATTCATATCTAAATTACACGCTTGTTGAAATTTGGTTATGATTTAATTATGATTTTTGGCTCATAAAATTACAATCTAAATTGCACGTGGAATTTAAATTCTAATTTAATCTATTAAACCAAAAGTCGTAATTTCCAACTCCAGTTGAATTTCGTTTTTTTTATAATCTGTTAAGATTTAAAGACGCATGTTCAATAAACTCTTGAACAGAGGAAAATATACATTGCTTAATGTAAGCAACGGATTCTAAAATAAATTAACGCTTGTTTAATTAATTTCAAGATTGAACAGGGAATTTAATTAGATTCTGAACTATCTTTTGATACCAATGATATAAGCAATTGTTAAATTTTAGGAAGCTAATATATTTTAATTAATTGTTTTAAATTTCTTTAATTGTGTTTCCAACCAACATTCAAACCCCCTTTTTGTTATTTATTAACGTGATTAAATCTTAATCTACCAATGATGGTCCGACCTAGGTTGGCACCTAGTACTGCATTTATTGCAATTTATTAATTTGATCGGGTACGTCATCGCATCAGGAGGTACTCATTAAAACATTAAAAAGTATGTAGATTTGCGTCAAGTAAAAAATGACATGAGTGTCTCGTAGGTGAATTTGTGCTCATATGAAATAGTCACTTTTTTTTCTCTAACTTTTTACTGCAAATATATTCCGCGCATCGCGCGGGTGCGGTCACTAGTTATAAACAAAAGGGACTTGTTCAAATTCAGGCTGTTTGTCAACCTTACATAAAAGAGAAAAAACTTATGCACTTCAATATATTAATGAGCGAAACTCAAGCTTTACAAGCTTCACAGTATGAGGTTGGTAGTAGCTCGTCTAAATGTTATATATGTATAAAAAAATTCTAAGTTAATATCTAATATTGACAATAATATATTTTTGTTGGTAGAAAAAAATACAACGAAATTCTTTTACGAATAAAGTGATGTTGAAGATTTTTTCCTTGCATTTTAATCATGTTTACTGAAATAAATGTGTCACTTTCTCTTGAAAGTTAAAACTAATTTTGAAGTTTCCTTCAAATATACTATATCCATTCCTATTTAATTATAAGGAGAGCAAAAAACACACATATTAAGGAGTGTAATAAATATTATGGTTTTTCTCAAAATAAATTTTGAACTCTAGATAATATCTTCTATCTTAAGTTGTTTGATTGGTTAGACTGTGGTATTGATTAACATCCAATTAAACATAAGGTAAGAATTTATTAAAATACAGTTATTGTTACATCGAAAATATATGTGGAAAGATTAGTAGGAAGAAATTTTTTTTTTCTCTCTCTCATATAGATAAAAAGGAATAGAGGGATTATTAGATTATGAAACTATAACAATTTAAAATTGTTAAAATTATAATATTAAAACACCAACCTTAATAGAGCATGCAAGCTACAGAAAACTCAATTTTCACACACAAATTAAACCCTAATACACTTATTGACTTGGGCGTCGGAGTCTTTGTTGGTACAACTCCCACCACCGTGGACTCTGGTTAGATGTGCAAAGATCATCTTCCTCTCCTGGTGCATTTCTATTGTGTTTGTAATTTATCCGTATCACGTCAGATCACGACTATAATGTGGTCTATCGAGAATCTATAATTATGTTTTCCATCCCTATCACCAAGGTGAATAACGGGAGGAAAACGTATGATGTAGATAACGGCCAGAGTCTTCAGAATCAGGGGAAGGAGAGCCCCACAACAAGACTCGAAGAAACATGACCAATGCTAGAGGCGCGACAACCTTCAACATTGAGGAGGAGTTTCGCAGGTTGCAAGGGTTACTGGAAGAGCAAGCCTCTGAGTTGGCTTTGCTAAGGAAGGAGTGAGAAGAGCGTTTCAAGGAAAATGAGATGTGGTAGTGCCAAAAATCGAATACCAAAGTAACCTTTTCAACTTAATTCTTTTATTTATAGTAATAGATCAAATAATAATCAATAATTAAATATAATAATTAGTTTAGTTTGCATTATCATATTAATAATAGATCACTAATTATTTCCTCTATTAATTAATTAAATAAAAAATTAATTACATAAACATAATAATTATAAATAGAATTTAATAAATTATTAGATATTATAATTATTAACTTTTGTATTTTTGATATTAAAGTATTCTTGAAAAAAAAAATACTTATTTTGCACTCAACTTTTTCCTATAATGTATTTTTAAATCTCTTTCTAACAAGTTCCTCTTCTATACCAAATGAAATGGATGGTGGAAATATATATTTTTTTAATTGAGATCCACCTAAAAGCTATTTCGTGTTCACTATATATTTACATCTCAAAAATGTTTATTTTTTAAATATGTTATATATATTGACAACATCTAACACCATAAACAAATTATTAAAAGATATTTTATATGTTTATATGAGAATAACTTGTATATTAATGCATTAGTTTTACTAGGGCAGTTAGTTTTCTTATACATTAGTTTTCTCTAGTATGTTAATGCATGTGAATTCCTTGTGTTAAATTGCAAATTGCAAAGATTGGTGTCATCTTGTTTGTTTTTGTTTCTACTATAGCTAATTCCCCTCTTATAATGGTTGACCTAATGGAGTGCTTCTTGTACTCTACCACTTTCTTCAATAAATTTTGTCTTATAAAAAAATATTCCAATAGTACTGTTTTATTTAATTCAAAGAAATATATGAGTAATACTGCGAAGGAAATGAAAGATAGATAGATAGGATAGATGAGTATTAATGTGCTCCGAAGAAATATATAGTAAATAACTCTTGCAATGTCTTTAAACAATTCACAATATTTTTGTTTTCTATATGTATTATAAACTAAAGGGACTTGATCAAATTCAGGCTGTTTGTCAACCTTACATAAAAGACAAAAAACTTATGCATTTCAATATATTAATGAGCGAAAATCAAGCTTTACAAGCTTGAGTAGCTAATCTACTGGAAAATTGGCTTTTTACAGCATGTTTTAACATCGGCTAATTAATAGCCGATGTAAAATCCTATGCGTTGGTAAACTTGTAAATAAATAAATTATTTGCATCAACTAATTACTAATAGTCGATGTAAAAAGTTAGGCGGTGGTAATTTTGTAAACAACTTAAATTTATTTGCATCAGCTAATTAATAATAGCCAATGTAAAAAGTTAGGTGGTGACAATTTTGTAAATAACTCAAATTATTTTGCATCAACTAAATTAATTAGCAGATGTAAATCTATAAATTAAAAAAGCAAAAGAACCGTATCAATATATCACATATATTCATATTCTTTTAATTCCATCGAGTCCCAATTCCTTTGAGCCCTAGCTTCATTGTGAAACCACCACGACGTTGACGCCCTACTTTGTGTCACCGTTTGTCGCGCTCTCTTCTTCGCTCACACCACCGTCTGTTGCGCTATCACTCTCTGCCACTATATGTTCCCTCTCTCTCAAATAAAGGATTCCTCTGATGACCTATTTCTGTTCTGTTGCTGAAAAATCAGATTTATTGGTTTTTATTTTTCAACATGAAGAAAGTGAAACCCAACTTTTATATTATTGCAGTTACTGAGACCGCCATGTTCTGTTTCGCCAGGGATTTCTTGTTATGGTATGTTTGGACTTTGGAAAAAAAAAATCGAGTTTCATTTGGTGCCACAAGTTGGAAAATTTCTCGTATTTAGCTGAAAATTTGTGAGAGCTTCACATTTATTTTCATTCTACTGCACAGGTTTACTCTTAAATCACTTATGCACCTTTTCTTTGATTCGCACAAACAGAATGAATCCCCTATTTATGGTGATTTGAAAAACCTGATTCTTAATAGCAAGTGTTGTAAAATCTTCAATCTTATGGTTTTGTTTTTCTAGAGTGTTGTTGCTTAGAATTACAATCTTCTCCGATTTCTCAGATGGAACATTCAACAGAAAATTAGCATAGATTGAAGGTGAACATTGCTGACAAATAACGATGAATTTCCTTACTTCTTCAATGTTTCTTTTCTGTTGGTTTTGACAATTACTTTAATTTTTGGAGTCAAGTTATGTTAGTGTGTGAATTCTACCTCTATTCCACTGATCTTTTCATGTTTTGGGATCATACCATTTATCTTATACTATAATACCATACTATAAATAGAATACTTAGTATTGTTATTGGTTGTTGATATAGGAACCAAGACAAGTGGTGGAATTAAACTTAAGAATTTCGTATCATATATCCATGAATTAATTACTAGATATGACTTAGCTTTAGGCTATATGAAAGGCAATTAAGATAAATTCATGACATAATAAATTAGTTAACAATATAGCTGGTGCTCAAGATATCTGATCTCTTTGAAATTAAAAGTGCAAACTAATATGCCTTCATAGTGGATCCATAATCAATTACGCTAATGTTTCATCTTCCCATTTAAACCTGGTTTAATTTTTTTAATCACTTTCTGTGGGTCTCAAGTTATTAAAAATTCAAAATGAAATTTCACATGGCAACATCATATTACTTTTTTTAGTAAGGTTGTGTTTGAAAGAATTTAAGACAATTTATAAAAATAGTAAGGTTAAAATACACATTTGGTCCTTTATATTTTTCCGAAATCTTATTTTGGTCCTTTATGTTTATTTTGTCTCAATTTGGTCCTTTATGTTTATTTTGTCTCAATTTGGTCCTTTACGTTTATTTTTTGGATCAACGTTGGACTCTTCTTTGAATTCTGTAACATCCCAAAAATCCATAAAGGAGACTTAGGATTTAAGGGATTTGGTTACAATTTTCAAGGAATAGGAGGATTTGTCGTAAGTAGAGAGGTCAAAAGAGGGACAAAAATAACATGCATATTCGAATATACACTGTCATATTCGAATGGTATTCGATTATGCATAGTAATATTCGAATAGTATTCGAATATGCACAATAATATTCGAATAGTATTCGAATATGGACAATAATATTCAAATATATAAGTGTGGAATTGGAAACAGCAACCTTATATTCGAATATATATTCGAATATGGACCCCAAAGTCTATAAATAGGGGTGTCTTGTCTTCAGAACTCATGGTTTTCCTGATTCCTCACTTTACACTCTCTCAAAACCTCTGCCACGAATCAACCAAACCTCTGTAACTTCTCCATCCAAGGAATTCCATCTCACCAAGTCTATTTCCTAAGTAAGGGTTCCAAGAGTTGGGATTCAGGCTCGGAGATAAGGAATACTAAAGGAAGGAGTTGAAGATTGAATTGGAGCTGAATGGTAAAGGATTCTGGGAACCCAAGGTAGCCTTAAAACCCCAAATCTATGACACTATAAAATGTTACGAACATGTGATTAGGGACAATGGACAATATGTTAAAAATTAGTTCATTTAAGGTTTATGCTTGTGAGTATGTTTTGAGATTTCATGTCATGCCTCTATGAGGTTGTGTTAACATGCTAATAAATGTTGCATCAATGGAATTGTGAATATGAATGTGATATTTGATATGTTTACATGACGTTGTATGATATGGCTATATGATACTGTGTGACCAAATTTGTAAAGAGATGTTGCATGATTAGAATAGGTAATGATGTGCAAATGATGAAATGTAAGTAACAGACATGGGTTTCCACATTATAACGTGGAAAATTGATAAGAGGACTCTGGATGTTTTATTAAACTGTTTTAAAAGTATAAGTCCAGAGTTAGTATGAAATCGAATATGTATCTGAATATGGAAGACCATATTCAAATAGATATTCGAGTATGACACTTACGACTTATAATATTCATACATAGGATGGAGGTGTTTGAATATTATGTTATGGGAACTCTTGTTTGATTGACTATACAAATGAATGTGTGATGCATAAGAACCGGAAATGTATCCAATAACACAAAAAGAGGTAAATGCTTCCCCCATCAACTTTGGTTGAGTAAGAGGGTTGAGTTCCGCTGGAAGTAGACCGGGTAAGTGGACAAGCATGGAAAAGAAAATGATTGGGAGCTATTACCAAAAGAGGGTAATATTTCTTGCAGACTAGTAATGAGTGTTGACTCTGAATAACAGAAATGATTTGGGGGCTATTACCGGAAGGGGTAATGGTTCTTGCAGACTTGTAATGGGTGATGACTCTGAGAAAGAGGAATAATTGGGGGCTATTATAGGAAGGGGTAATAGTTCTTGCAGACCTCTATTGGAGGTGAGGCATGGACTCTGGTTAGGGACGCTTACCAGGGTTTGTAGAGAGCTCTAGAGCTATTGCCACGCACAATGGTGGATTCCCACGTGCACCGGGTTTCCCGATAAAAGAGGAAAGAATGGAAAATGGAAAATGATCATGCATGCATACATACATGATATTATTGCATGCATTGTATATGAATGTGTGAATTTGTATGTGTAAGTATTATGTGATTGATGTGTAGTTGCTATGAAATTGAATTTGGGGCAGTTTTCCAGTTAGACTGGCTACAATACTGTAAAAATGTTTTTAGTTAGACCGACAGTTACTCAGTTATATGTTTTACATATAACTGACGGTCGCAGTATTGCAAATATTGAAAGACTTTGGAGCTAAGGCAGTGGATGAGACAAAGCTTTAGGCTTTGCTTAGGTCTAACAACACTTGGTGAACCTAAGCCCTCTATTAACAAATTATATGGTTCAGCTGTATAAGAAATCTGTAATTTAAATAAAGAAATGTTTCTGCTGTATTTTAAATGAAACCAAGTAACCAAATTTGTATTTTCAAGAAAATTTTAAGTATCAGGTTTTCAAAGTTAATTTTTTCCGTAACTACTCTTTTCAAAATTAGGGTGTTACAAATTCGTTAGTTTAAGTTAACGGATTTGCATACGTGGCACCTATATGGAATTAATGGCGTTAGTTGTCATCCATTTCTAGACTAAAACGACACCGTATTGATTTTTTTTCTTAAGCGTGTGTTCGTTAATCTAAGTTAACAAAACTGCATAGAAATAAATTCAATAGGGTGTCGTTTTAGTCTGGAAAGGGATGACAACTAACACCGTTAATCCCATTTAGGTGCCACGTATTCAGTTCCGTTAGTTAGATTGACGGATTCAGAGAAGAGTCTAACGTTGGTCCAAAAAACAAACGTAAGAGACCAAATTGAGACAAAATAAACCTAAAGAACCAAACTTAATCATTTTTTTATAGGCTAAATGTATCCATAGGGCAACTTAATTTTGATATATATATATATATATATATATATATATATATATATGTTATGGACCTAACCCACAAGAGAGGTACATGCTAGGCCCACGTGGGAGGCTTAAGCCATAGGTATTATGTCGTGTTATCCAAAACATGGATACCTAACTTAACGTCCGTGGAGTTCCACCCCCACGTGGGGTCGGTTACGGATCCGTGTTTAGTGGTCTATGGATCTCTATAAATATATCTGTAATCTATCTTTATTTGGTACGCTTTTTACTCACTTGATATCTGAATTATCCTCTCTGCGGAAACTCACTGACTTGATCATCGGAGTGCTTGCAGGTACCCCTCACCACCAGGTGGCTGGTCGAAGATTTGAAACCACCGTACCGGAGACCAGAATGGAGGTCATGGCCGCCATGCCCAAGCGCATGACAGATCATTGCGCCGTTTGTGGAAAAGAAACGTTTTCTTCTCCAATTTACTCATCTTATATCCTCTTTTTCTGATTTTCGCAGGGAGAAGACATTCGGAGTCAAGATACCTAATCGGTTGAATTCTGGACTGTTAATCGGTTGAAGCATGGTTTTTAGCTGATTAACTGAACAGATATCAGTTTTCTTGGCATCTCGGTTAGATATACGATTTGATTTAAGCATCTTCGCATGCTTTTACCGATTATTTTCTTATGCTTAGCTCTACTCATATTTTTGCATAAATTTGTCAAATCCTATGAGCAGGATAATTGATATCTTTGCGTGAAAGCATGCAATAGCCTACACTAACAGGTGATTCAATTGTAGCAAGATGGTGAGCACAATGAGGAAGAATCAAGTTGCCAAGGGAACCACCGCTCTTGGCAGAGAATTGCCGAAAGAACAACCTTCTGCAAATGGACCTCCTCCACACCAACAAGAGGAAGTCAAAATCGTTGATCTAGCGTCGAAACAAAGGATGATAACTATTGAGGACGGGATGAATGACCTTAAAGAAATGATTGAGAAGCAAGCTAAAGAGATTGAGAGAATGAATAAGGAGCGTGAAGCTTGGCAGAAGCAACAACTGGAATTCCAGACAATCCTCATCAACCTTGGCATAGGACAACAAGCTCCTCAGCAACAAGAAAATCAGCGAGATAGACAGGACCAGCATGCTAAAAAACAAGTCTCTATGGTGGGACCATGAATCCCGTCATCTCAACCTGCCAACATTCCACCTCGCATTCATGAGATTGATCAAGGAGAGCAGGTTGCTAACAAAGACATTCAGATTGATGGATGTCATAACCCGTTCGTTCCTGCGATCATGAACTTCGAGATGCCAGTAAATTTCATGTTTGCTGTGAAAATTGAATCGTATGACGAGACCACTCACCCTCAAGACCATGTCGAGATATTCCATCAAGCAATGGTCTTTCAGGGAGCCAAGGAACAAGTGATATGTCGATCTTTCCTTTAACCCTTAAGGCTGCTGCCCAGAGATGGTTTTCATCTTTACCGGCGGGATCAATCGCAGGATGGAAGGCTCTCAAAGATAGGTTCAGCTCAAACTTCACGAGCAATTCAAAATAGAGCACAACCTTGGAAGGATAAAACAGAAGCCAAATGAGCCTTTAAGTATTACATCATCTGCTTTAATGTAGAATCCCTAGAGGTACCACTACAAGAAAAATCCGATTTAGCAACCGCAAAAATCGGTTGTCGCAAGCTGAAAAATGGTTGCTAAACACTCCGGCAACCGAATTGGCGACCGAAATTGATCGGTGGAAAAAAATCCAGTACTAACTAAGCGGCGACCGATTTTAAATTCGGTTGCCAACTGGTAACCAAAATTTTCCGTCACCAAAAAAGAAAATTTTTGTTGCCAAATGAACTACTCAAACGGCCCATTAGTTTACTTGGCGACTGATAATTCGGTTGCCGAAAATTAAAAATTCGTCGCTGGTATTCCATTCCGTCACTATTTTGGTCACTAGTTTACCTTTTTTCCTCAATTTCGGTCGCTAGGAGTATCTAATTCAGTCACTAGAGGTGGCTAATTCGGTCGCTAACTTCAAAAAATTGACAAAAAAAAGAACTCTATTTTTTCACTCCCTAAATCACTTATAAAACACCTATGAAACACCTCGAAT
The DNA here is from genome assembly GCA_037177725.1 of Cyamopsis tetragonoloba. NCBI lineage: Eukaryota > Viridiplantae > Streptophyta > Magnoliopsida > Fabales > Fabaceae > Cyamopsis > Cyamopsis tetragonoloba. Next base: position 58,872,547 of record CM074119.1, read on the forward strand.
ACCAAAATTTATTTAAACATTACAAATTAACAAATTAAAATTGAGGATTATCCAAACTAAAATTGACTATAAGTTCTTGTTAGAACATTTGATGTGATATGTAATAAAGATATATCTTAGAATATACTTTTTGTATTTATTAAGATATGATATTGTACTTTATTGGTTATCTTTGTAATCAATTGTATAGATTGTATTTACATTATAAATGCTATGTGTAATAATATTGATACACTACAATTCATACAATACTCTACACAACAATTCATACAATACTCTCTATTTTAGTTTTTAATTGAACCTCAATTGAATTGTCAGCAATGCAACAGAACATTTTGCAAAACCGGCACCATCAATCAATTAAAAGAAGAAAATTACGTTATTTTTCTTTTCTTTTTAACTTATACAAAATAATAGGCTATTTAATCTCTAGTTTTTTAGAGGCAAAAGTGCGTCTACAGGGGTTCGAACGGATGAGCTGCTACTCAAACCAGTACTCTATCTAGCCTCGAGTTTAACTCAATCTCTATACTCTTTTATTTTTTATTTTTTTTTCTATCTTTATCTAACAAGTTCCTCTTCTATACCAAATGAAATGGATGGTGGAAATTTTTTTTAGTTGAGATCCACCTAAAAGATTTTTCCTGTTCACTATATATTTACATCTCTAAAATGTTTATTTTTTAAATATGTTATATATATTGACAACATATAACACCACAAACAAATTATTTTAAAAAAATTTATACGTTTATATGAGAATAACTTAGCCTCATTGATCTGTTATAACTCCATTTTAAATATTTTTTAATTTAAAATATACTTTTTGACCAAAGAAATAGTTTAACAAATGTAAATAATATTCTTATAATTAAAAATAAAAGTGATACTATGAAGTTTACACACATACTAATATAATTTACTCATTTTAATAGGTGAGTAACAAAGGTTATTTCTGTCCTATAGTCAAAGTCTAATGTTCGTTTGAGATGATAATCAAAGAAAAAAATAACAAATAGTTCTTTAAAGAGTTATTTGTCATAAACGTTTTCCCAAGGTCCAGATGTCACTGCCCATCCGTCCTTTTTCTCTCAAAGTCACCACTCTTCATTTTAATTTTTTCCCACCAACGTTTTCTATTTCATTTTCATTTTTTCAAATTCAAACTTGCATTCAAACTTCAAACCATTCATCAGTTACCTTCCTTATCACAATAAAGTGATGAATAAATTCAGTCAAGAAGGAAATAAATTACTTTATGATAGAAATAAATGCTTCGAAAATTGAATTAAATTCAATAAAATTAGAAATAACTCGTTTTGACTTTGAAAACTTTGCAAAGAAGTATCTAGAACACCTCTTTGTCCTATTTAAGGCTTTGCTATGCTTTTTCAAAATGCACATCCCACATTGTGTGGTTTCCTTTTCTCTTTCTAGTAGTTTCTCTCCCTTTTCCTCCCTGTTTCTCTTCTAGAATCTCCTTTTCTCTTCACTCCATCTCTTATTTGCTTTGTCACAGGCATCTTTAATAGGTTCGTATTCCTTCTCTCTTTCTTTTCTTTTGTTGATCATGTTAAATAATGATTTTTCTAGGCTACTTTTCTCGTTGAGAAGATTTGCAGTATGAGAGAAATGGCCATAATATATATACGATAGAAAGGAAGTTAAACAGTTAATTTGTTTGTGACTTAAAAGTTTTACTTATTGAGGTCTTTGCTTATGAATCTATAAAACAAAACATTCTTTTAGTTTTTTGTTAATTTGTCAACTTAATATTTTTGTTGTTGTCAATTTCTACTAGTAGATTATAATTCATATATATGTGGTACTCTATTATAATAGAATCCAAGAATTCTTTTGTGATACAATGAATGTTTGTAATATCATGAATTTATATTTTCATCTTGAATGTTGAGAACACCATGAAGTAAATTAAAATTTCTATATAACATTTTATCCAATATCTTGTGGTCCTGTCTTATTGGATAAGATGTTGGAGTATGTTAAAGAACATATTACCACTTTGAATTTATACCGCATGATATTTGGTAGTCTGAAAAACTAAACTCTACATCTGTGTTATTATCGCAAGTGATTTGCCATTGTGCTTATGGAAATGGATAATCAATCCCAAGATTCTGTAAATTGCATTGGTTTAAAACAAATATCAACTTATACTTATTTTGATTTACATATAAGAACTCTAAGGATAGTAATTAATTAGAATGTTTTAAACATAAGAAACTAGAAATTTAAAAAAAGCAAAAAATAAGTATGTTAACTTTTGGTGATACCTGCAAATGTGTTCAATACTATTTAAGGTGAATCAAGCACAACATGTCAATTTTTTTAGCTTGGGCATTTAATATAATGACATCCTACTTTCATCTTCCTCATTTTTTTTGGAGCCTCTCATCGTCTACTTTTAAATTTGTCATTGAGTCTAATACGTCCACTGGCTCATCTACCCATAGAAACTTATCTTCATTTTTTGTTTCTTCAGAGTTTGATTCTATTACCTTCATGATTGATTCATTTCCCTTGCTAAGTTTGTCTTCCTTTCTCGTAACTTCCCCTATTTTAATATTGCCATTATTTCGAACACCTCTTTGACGGATTCATCTATCCAATGCTTGTCTTTGTGTGTTGTCTATTTTGGTAGTAATTAGACAAGATAGAAAGATGATCACTAGGTAGATGAATGCATCATAGAGTTTCTAGAAAAAATGGTAAAATTAAAAGTGGGGAATAGACAAGAAAGGAAGACGAACTTCACTGGGAAGATCAACCAATCCAGAAAATATTAGAATTACACTTTTAAAAGACAAGAAAAGAAGACACGCTTCACTGGGTTGATGAATCAATAATGACTTATTAGACATAATGGTAAAATTGAAAGAGGATTATGTGATGCCTTCAACTAATGAGGAAGATGATAGTAACATGTCATGATAATCAAATTCTCTCCTAAAAGATTTGGTTAGTTGTGCTTAGTTCCATACCCAAGATATCTGCAAGTATTAAGAAAAGTTAACGTAGTTATATTTTGTTTGTTTTAGACTTTGGTGTTTGTTTCAAGTAAAATATTTCAAGTTAGTGTCCCCTTAAAGTTCTTATAAATCAATGTAAGAATGAATTTGTAAGTGTTTTAGAGAAATACTCTTTAGAAGATGAGGGGGTTCATTTTCTTCAACTTTTGACTAAGGCAAAGTCGAGCTATTGGTTGGTTAGTCATCAATTAAAGTTCATCTATTGTTACTTGAAAGTATGGTACACCCAACAAATAGAATAGTTTCAACTTGCATCCAATAACACTCATTTATTTGTACTCCCCATAATAGTTATATTTACATCACCACTATTGTTATGAAATTGGAGGGAAAGCTTCCCGCCATTGAAAAAAGGTAAAATATTCCAATTTAGGGTTATCACAACACACTGTCCATAATTTCTGCTTCTGAGTTATGAGAGACTTCGGAACACAGGGTTGTCCCTTCGTTGTCGTCTGTCATTGTTTCTCGTCATCAATCCCTCTTTTCTAATGGTCTGCCATGCAATTGGTCTCTTTTTGTTGGTCCAACACTATCGGTCCCACTTTCAATCAAAGGCTTTACATTGCTGCATTGTGCCTTGTAGCTACATGTCAACCGGGTCATAGGATCGTTGCTCACCGTCTAGCTTCCGTTTAATGCGATTTTAGGAATTGAACATCCATTCTCTATTTAAATATCTATCTCGCTCTGTTAAAGATTTTCTTTTTTGTTTTCCTCCTTAAATCCTAGACTCTTGGTGAATATTGCTCACTCAATGCTTTCCTTGTGCCTCTTTTTGTTAATGTTTATCCTTTCAAGGAAACAACAACTACATTTTTGTTAATTGGAAAATCAAGAAAATAATTTAGCTAATTACCTTATTTGGATGATATCCCTTCGGTATTTATTATTTTGATAGTTGAAGATTTGGAAGCATCCTATTCAAGCAAGAGAGCTTGGTAACTAATTTGCTTGATGGAGAGACAAGTGATGGAGGTACCAATCCTAACATTCATGACCGTATTTAGTTACTATCAAAAGAGACATGATAGTGTGAACAGATCTATAATATAATGTGCAAGACCTAGATAAAAAGGTTATTTCACTACTTTTCTATATCGTTTGTTGTTGTTTTACTATGCCAGTTAGCTTTCTTATGCATTAGTTTTCTCTAGTATATTAAAGCATGCGAATTCCTTGTGTTATATTGCAAATTGCAAAGGTTGGTGTGGTCTTGTTTGTTTTTGTTTCTACTGTAGCTAGGTCCCCTCTTTTAATGGTTGACCTAATGGAGTACTTCTTGTACTCTACCACTGTCTTCAATAAATTTTGTCTTATAAAAAAAAGGATCCAGTAGAACTTCTTTTTTTTAATTCAAAGAAATATATGAGTAATACTAAGCAGGAAATGAAAGATAGATAGATAGATAGATATGATAGGTAAGTATTAATGTGCTCCGAAGAAATATATATTAAATAACTCTAGTAATCTCTTTAAATAATGCACAATTTTTTTGTTTTCTTTATGTATTATAAACAAAAGGGACTTGTTCAAATTCAGGTTGTTTGCCAACCTTACATAAAAGAGGAAAAGCTTATGCACTTCAATATATTAATGAGCAAAAATCAAGCTGTACAAGCTTGACAGTATGAGGTTGCTAGTAGTTCGTCTAAATATTATATATGTGTAAAAATAATTCGTAGCTAATATATAATATTGACAATAATATTTTTTTGTTGGTAGAAAAAATTTCAAGGAAATTCTTTTATGAATAAAGAGATGTTCGAGATTTTTTCGTTGCATTTTAATTATATTTACTGAAATAGATGTGTCACTTTCTCTTGAAAGTTAATACTACTTTTGAAGTTTCCTTCCAACATACTATATTCGTTCCTATTTAATTATAAGGAGAGCAAAAATCACACATATTAAGTAGTGCATTAAATGTTATGGTTTTGCTCAAAATAAATTTTGAACTCTAGATAATATCTTCTATCTCTAATTGTTTGATTGGTTAGATTGAGGTATTGATTAACATCCAATTAAACATAAGGTTAGAATTTATTAAAATACTATTATTCTTACATTGAAAATATAGGTGGAAAGATTAGTAGCATGAAATTTTTTCTCTATCTCTCAGATAGATAAAAAGGAATAGAGGGATTATTAGATTATGAAACTATAACAATTTAAAATTGTTAAAATTATAATATTAAAATACCAACCTTAATAGAGAATGCAAGCTAAGCAACACTCTTTTTTCAAACACAAATTAAACCCTAATACACTTATTTGACTTGGGCGTCAGAGTCTTTGCTGGTACAAGCCCCACCATCGTGGAATCTGGTTAGATGCAAAAGGATCATCTTCCACTCGTGGTGCATTTCCTATTGTGTTTATAATTTATCCCTATCACGTCAGATCACGACTATAATGTTGTCTATCGAGAATCTATAATTAAATTTTCCATCCATATCACCATAGTGAATAATGGGAGGAAAACATATGAGGTAGATAACGGCCAGAGTGTGCAGAATCAGGGGAAGGAGAGCCCCACAACAACACTATAAGAAACATGACCAATGCTGGAGGCGTGACAACATTCAACATTGAGGAGGAGTTTTGATGGTTGCAAGGGTTACTCTAAGTGCAAGCCTCTGAGCTCGTTTTGCTAAGGAAGGAGTGAGAAGAGCGTTTGAAGGAAAAGGAGGTGTAGCAGTGCCAAAAATTGAATACAAAAGTAACCTTTTCCACTTATTATTTTATTTATTATAATATATTAAATAATAATCAATATTTAAATATAATAATCAGTTTAGTTTGCATTATCATCTTAATAATAGATCACTAATTATTCCCTTTAATATATTAATTAATTAAATAAAAAATTTATTACATAAACATAATAATTATAAATAGAATTTAATAAATTATTAGATATTATAATTATTAACTTTTGTATTTTTGATATTAATCTATTTTTGAAAAAATAAATTACTTATTTTTCACTCAACTTTTTCCTATAATAAGCATTTAAGTAATTTTTTGTTCATAAAAAATCAGGGGTTTTTACTAATTATATTTATCTCGTCTCCCTTTTTTTTACTTAATTAAATAAAAGAAGAAAATTACATTTTTTTCTTTTTTTTTTTTAACTTATACAAAATAATAGGGTATCTAATCTCTAGTTTTTTTAGAGGCAAAAGTGCATCCACAAGGGTTCAAACTGATGAGCTGCTACTCTTCAGTACTCTATTTAACCTCGAGTTCAAGTCATTCTCTGTACTCCTTTATTTTTATTTTTATATTCTATCTCTTTCTAACAAGTTCCTTTTCTATACCAAATGAAATGGATGGTGGAAATATTTTTTTTTAGTTGAGATCCACCTAAACGCAATTTCGTGTTCACTATATATTTACATCTCAAAACAATAAAACACTTTTAAAATAGGTCCTCAAGATATACAAATGAATAGTTGAGCCATCAATTCAGTGACAAAAATCTTTTAAGGGTCAAATTAGTGACAACCAAATTCTAAAAATTCAAGTTGCTGTCATTTCGTTACCAAAGTGGGTACAAACATTTTTATAGACAAATAAGATAATGTACAAGAGCCTTTTGGTTCTGGCCTTCACTACAAACGAAATTGATTTTGAAGAACCGCCAGCAATGAAATTCGAAATAACGGCAAGTGAATATAATTATTTGTAGTAAAAAATCTAAACCAAACATTAACACTTATACAACTTGACATAGAAAGAAGGAGTCAATACAAAGTCTTTGTGACAAGTTAAGAGAGAACACAAGTTCACAACCACATGGTTCTACACGTGTCCCACACTTTACAAATGCCTAATGGCGACTGAGAAGAAGACAGGATTTAAAACTGACACTGTGGCCCTACGCTAGCTCTAGTCATCAAACACAGATCAACACATAAAGGAAAAACAGACACACCCAAGTTCCAGATGTCACTCCCCATCGGTCCTTTTTCTCCCAAAGTCACCACCCTTCATTTTTATTTTTTCCCACCAACGTTTTTGATTTCATTTTCATTTTTCCAAATTCAAACTCGCATTCAAACTTCAAACCATTCATATCAGAATAAAGTGATGAATAAATGGAGTCAAGAAGGAAATAAATTCTTTTATGATAGTAATAAATGCTTTGAAAATTGAATTAAATTCATTAAAATTTGAAATAACTGGTTTTGACTTTGAAAACTTTGCAAAGAAGTATCTGGAACACCTCTTTGTCCTATTTAAGGCTTTTTATTGCATTTTGAAATGCATAACCCACCGTGTGTGGTTTCCTTTTCTCTTTCTAGTAGTTTCTCCCCCTTTTCCTCCCTGTTTCTCTTCTAGAATCTCCTTTTCTCTTCACTCCCTCTCTTATTTGCTTTGTCACAAGCATCTTTCATAGGTTCGTATTCCTTCTCTCTTTCTTTTCTTTTGTTGATCATGTTAAATAATGACTTTTCTAGGCTACTTTTCTCGTTGTGAAGATTTGCAGTGTGAGAGAAATGGTCATAATATATATACGATAGAAGGGAAGTTAAACAGTTAATTTGTTTGTGATTTAAAAGTTTTACTTATTGAGGTCTTTGCTTATGAATCTGCAAAACAAAACATTCTTTTAGTTTTTTGTTAATTTGTCAACTTAATATTTTTGTTGTCAATTTCTACTATTAGATTATAATTCATATATATGTGGTACTCTATTATGATAGAATCCAAGAATTCTTTTGCCATACAATGAATGTTTATCGCTAGTGATTTGCCATTGTGCTTATGGAAATGGATAATTAGTCCCAAGATTCTGTAAAGGGCATTGGTTTATAACAAATATCAACTTATACTTATTTTGATTTACATATAAGAACTCTAAGGATAGTAATTAATTAGAATGTTTTACACATACATAAGAACCTAGAAATTTAAAACAAAAACAAAAAATAAGTATGTTAACTTTTGGTTATACCTGCAAATGTGTTGGATACGAACCAAGCTTAGCATGTCAATTTTTTTAGCTTGGGCATTTAATATAATGACATGCTATTTTCATCTTCCTCATTTTTTGGAGCCCCTCATCGACTTCTTTAAGATTTGTCATTGAGTCTAATACCTCAACTGACTCATGTACCTAGAGAAACTTATCTTCATTTTTTGTTTCTTCGAAGTGTTATTCAATTAAGTTCATGATTTATTCATCTCCCTAGCTAAGTTTTTCTTCCTTTCTTGTCACTTCCCCAATTTTAATATTACCCTTGTTTCTCACACCTCTTTGACGGATTCATCTATCCAGTGCTCGTCTTTGTGTCTTGTCTATTTAGGTAGTAATTAGAGAACATAGGAAGATGATCACTAGGTATATGAATCCATCATAGAGGTGCTAGGAAAATTGATAAAATTAAAAGAGGGGAACAGACAAGAAAGGAAGACGAACTTCACTCGGATGATGAACCAATCCTAAAAATATTAGAATTACACTTTTAAGAGACAAGAAAAGAAGACATGCTTCACTGGGTTGATGAATCAATCATGACTTATTAGACATAATGGTAAAATTGAAAGAGGATTATGTGATGCCTTCAAATAATGAGGAAGATGATAGTAACATGTCATGATAATAAACTTCCCACATAAAAGATTTGGTGGGTTGTGCTTAGTTCTATACCCAAGATATCTACAAGTATTAAGAAAAGTTAATGTAGTTATATATTGTTTGTTTTAAACTTTTTTGTTTGTTTCATGTAAAACCTTTCAAGTTAGTGTCCCCTTAGAGTTCTTATACATCAAGGTAAGGATGAATTTGTAAGTGTTTTAGAGAAATACTCTTTAGAAGATCAGGGGGCTCATTTTCTTCAACTTTTGACCAAGGTAAAGTCGAGCTGTTGGTTGGTTAGTCATCAATTAAAGTTCATCTATTGTTATTTGCAAGTATGGTACACCCAACAAATGGAATAGTTTTAACTTGCATCCTATAACACTAATTTATTTGTACTCCCCATAATAGTTATATTTACATCACCACTATTGTTATGAAATTGGAGGGAAAGCTTCCCGCCATTCAAAAAAAGGTAAAATATTCCAATTTAGGGTTCTCACAACACATTGTCCATCAGTTTTGCTTTTGAGTTATGAGAGACTTTAGAACACATTGTTGTCGCTTCGTTGTCGTCTGTCGTTGGTTCTCGTTATCAGTCCCTCTTTTCTAATGGTCGTACTCTGCCTTGCAATTAGTCTCCTTTTGTTCATCCAACACTACCGGTCCCACTTTCAATCAAAGGCTTTACGCTGCTGCATTGTGCCTTGTAGCTACATGTCAACTGTGTCATAGGATCGTTGCTCATCGTCTAGCTTCCGTTTAATTCTATTTTAGGAATTGAACATCTATTCTCTATTTAAATATCTATCTCGCTCTATTAAAGATTTTCTTTTTTGTTTTCCTCCTTAAATGCTGGATTCTTGGTGAATATTGCTCACTCAATGCTTTCCTTGGGCCTCTTTTTGTTAATGTTTCTGATCCTTTCAAAGAAACCACAACTCCATATTTGTTAATTGGCAAATCAAGAAAATAATTTAGCTAATTATCTTATTTGGATGATATCCCTTCGGTATTTATTATTTTTATAACTGAAGATTTGGAAGCATGCTATTCAAGCAAGAGAGCTTGGTCACCCATTTGCTTGATGGAGAGACAAGTGAAGGAGGTACCAATCCTAACGGTCATGACCATATTTAGTTACTATGAGTAGAGACATAATAGTGTGAAGAGATCTATAATATAATGTGCAGGACCTAGATAAAAAAGTTATTTCACAACTTTTCTATATTGTTGGTTGTTGTTTTTCTATGCCAGTTAGCTTTCTTATGCATTAGTTTTCTCTAGTATATTAAAGCATGCGAATTCTTGTCTTAGATTGCAAATTGCAAAGGTTGGTGTGGTCTTGTTTATTTTTGTTTCTACTATAGCTAGCTCCCCTGTTTTAATGGTTGACCTAATGGAGTACTTCTTATACTCTACCACTTTCTTCAATAAATTTTGTCTTATAAAAAAAAGATTACAGTAGTACTTTTTTTTAATTCAAAGAAATATATGAGTAATACTAAGAAGGAAATGAAAGATAGATAGATAGGATAGATGAGTATTAATGTTCTCAGAAGAAATATATAGTAAATAACTCTAGTAATGTGTTTAAACAATGCACAATCTTTTTGTTTTCTTTATGTATCTTCTAATATAAAGCCTAACAAGTTTAGGCAGGAACAGTTAGGAGAGGCCGTTAGTGACCATTATTTTTGGAGTTTATTTCATTCATTTCATACATTAATTTATTAATTTACTTTTATTAAGAATTTAAAACAAAAATCAGAAGGTGGAAACGTGGGGCAGTTAGTGGCCATTATTTTTGCATTTTATTTCATTCATTTCATACATTAATTTATTAATTTACTTTTATTAACAATTTAAAAGAAAAAGTAGAAGCTGGAAACGTGGGGTAGTTGGGAGGGGCAGTTAGTGGCCATTATTTTTGCAGTTTATTTCATTCATTTCATACATTAATTTATTAGAACTATTTTTGCAGTCCTCCTTCCTTTTTCCATATCATTTCTCCAAAAAAATTACTACTCTATCTTCTCCCATTTTCTGCACTTTTTTAGAACTAGCCAAAGATGACGACCCCAATCTCTGATCTTATATACATTAAACCTGGTAGGTTAAATGATATGTTAATTGAAAAAATTCATGATGCATCCGCATTAAAGAATTAAAACTATTACTATATAAAAAATAAAAAAAAATTTCTTCTACGCAATAAAACTATACTGGGAATAACTATGAGCGAATAAAAAAGTTACTATTAGATACCATAGTAATAAAGATATGAGAACACTCTCATTTGGTGGAACACTCGATGGAGGCTCTGGAGGGAGGTACTCATTAAAACATTAAAAAGTATGTAGATTTGCGTCAAGTGAAAAATGACATGAGTGTCTCGTAGGTGAATTTGTGCTCATATGAAATAGTCACTTTTTTTTCTCTAACTTTTTACTGCAAATATGTTCCGCGCATCGTGCGGGTGCGGTTACTAGTTATAAACAAAAGGGACTTGCTCAAATTCAGGCTGTTTGTCAACCTTACATAAAAGAGAAAAAACTTATACACTTCAATATATTAATGAGCGAAACTCAAGCTTTACAAGCTTCAAAGTATGAGGTTGGTAGTAGCTCGTCTAAATGTTATATATGTGTAAAAATAATTCTAAGTTAATATATAATATTGACAATTATATATTTTTGTTGGTAGAAAAAAATACAACGAAATTCTTTTACGAATAAAGTGATGTTGAAGATTTTTTCGTTGCATTTTAATCATGTTTACTGAAATAAATGTGTCACTTTCTCTTGAAAGTTAAAACTACTTTTAAAGTTTCCTTCAAATATACTATATCCGTTCCTATTTAATTATAAGGAGAGTAAAAAACACACATATTAAGGAGTGTAATAAATATTATGGTTTTCCTCAAAATAAATTTTGAACTCTAGATAATATCTTCTATCTCAAGTTGTTTGATTGGTTAGATTGAGGTATTGATTAACATCCAATTAAACATAAGGTAAGAATTTATTAAAATACAGTTATTGTTACATTGAAAATATAGGTGGAAAGATTAGTAGGATGAAATTTTTTTCTCTCTCTCTCTCATATAGATAAAAAGGAATAGAGGGATTATAAGATTATGAAACTATAACAATTTAAAATTGTTAAAATTATAATATTAAAATACCAACCTTAATAGAGCATGCAAGCTACGGAACACTCATTTGTCACACACAAATTAAACCCTAATACACTTATTGAGTTGGGCGTCGGAGTCCTTGCCGCTACAACTCCCACAATCGTGAACTCTGGTTAGATGTGCAAGGATCATCTTCCTCTCATGGTGCATTTCCTATTGTGTTTATAAATTATCCCGATCACGTCAGATCACGACTATAATGTGGTCTATCGAGAATCTATAATTAAGTTTTCCATCCCTATCACCATGGTGAATAACGGGAGGAAAACGTATGATGTAGATAACGGCCTGTGTCTTCAGAATCAGGGGAAGGAGAGCCCCACAACAACACTGGAAGAAACATGACCAATGCTAGAGGCGCGACAACCTTCAACATTGAGGAGGAGTTTCGCGGGTTGCAAGGGTTACTGGAAGAGCAAGCCTCTGAGCTGGCTTTGCTAAAGGAGTGAGAAGAGCGTTTGAAGGAAAATGAGGTGTAGAAGTGCCAAAAATCAAAACCAAAGTAACCTTTTCAACTTAATTCTTTTATTTATAGTAATAGATTGAATAATAATCAATAATTAAATATAATAACCACTTTAGTTCGCATTATCATATTAATAATAGATCACTAATTATTTCCTGTATTAATTAATCAAATAAAAAATTTATTACATAAACATAATAATTATAAATATAATTTAATAAATTATTAGATATTATAATTATTAACTTTTGTATTTTTGATATTAATGTATTTTTGAAAAAATAAATTACTTCTTTTGCACTCATCATTTTCCTATAATAAGCATTTAAGTAATTTTTTGTTCATAAAAAATCAGGGGTTTTCACTTATTATATTTATCTCCTCTCCCTTTTTCTTACTCAATCAAATAAAAGAAGAAAATTACCTTTGGGAGAGGCAATGCCCACTTCGGTGATCTCTACGCCTCGAGGGGATTAGTCTTCGGCTATCGGCCAGGGGATACCCTTGGTTCACCCAAAAAAAATTAAAGAAAATTACCTTACTTTTCTTTTCTTTTTTAACTTATACAAAATAATAAGGTATTTAATCTCTAGTTTTTTAGAGGCAGAAGTGCATCCACATGGGTTCAAATTGATGGGCTGCTACCCAAACCAGTACTCTATTTAACTTTAGAGTTTAAGTTAATCTCTGTACTCCTTTATTTTTTATTTTCTATCTCTTTCTAACAAGTTCCTCTTCTATACCAAATGAAATGGATGGTTGAAATATTTTTTTTTAATTGAGATCCACCTAAAAGCTATTTCGTGTTCACTATATATTTACATCTCAAAAATGTTTATTTTTTAAATATGTTATATATATGTACAACATCTAACAACATAAACAAATTATTAAAAAATATTTTAAACGTTTATATGAGAATAACTTACCCTCATTTATCTATTATTACTCCTTTTTAAATATTTTTTAATTTAAAATATACTTTTTAACCAAAGAAATAGTTTAACAAATGTAAATAATATTCTCATAATTAAAAATAAAAGTCATAGTATGAAGGTAACACAAATGCTAATATAATTTATTCATTTTAATAGGTGAGTAACAAGGGATATTCCCGTAGTATAGTCAAAGTCTAATATTCTCTCCAGATGATATTCAAAGAAAAAAATAACAAATAGTTCTTTAAAGAGTTATTTGTCATAAAAGTTTTCCCAAAAAGTTTTTTGTCACCAAATTAGTCTCTTAATGATTTATTACACTACCAAATTAATCTCTTAATTAACATTTTGTTGTGTGTTGTTAGAAGTCCCAAATTGTAAGATGTGTCTCTCAAAGATTTGAAACGTTACCAAATTAGATGTTCAAAACAATAAAACACTTTGAAAATAGGTCCTCAAGATATACAAAATGAATAGTTGGACGATCAATTCAGAGACAAAAATCTTTTAAGGATCAATTAGTGACAACCAAATTATAAAAATTCAAGATGCTGTACAAACATTTTTTTAGACAAATAAGATAATGTACTAAGCCTTTTGGTTTTGGCCTTCACTAAAAACGAAATTGATTTTCAAGAACCGATAGCAATGAAATTCGAAATAACGGCAAGTGAAATTAATTATTTGTAGTGAAAAATCTAAACCAAACATTAACACTTTAACAATTAGACATAGAACGAAGGAGTCAATAAAAAGGTTTGGTGACAAGTGAAGAGAGAACACAGGTTCACAACCACATGGTTCTACACGTGTCCCACACTTGACAAATGCCTAATGGCGACTAAAAGGTTATTTCACTACTTTTCTATATTGTTAGTTGTTGTTTTACTATGCCATTTAGTTTTTTTATGCATTAGTTTTCTCTAGTATATTAATGCATGCGAATTGCTTGTGTTAAATTGAAAATTGCAAAGATTAGTGTGGTTTTGTTTGTTTTTGTTTCTACTGTAGCTAATTATCCTCTTATAATGGTTGACCTAATGGAGTGCTTCTTGTACTCTACCACTTTCTTCAATAAATTTTGTCTTATAAAAAAATATTCCAATAGTACTTTTTTTTTAATTCAAAGAAATATATGAGTAATACTATGAAGGAAATGAAAGATAGATAGATAGGATAGATGAGTATTAATGTGCTCCGAAGAAATATATTGTAAATAACTCTTGTAATGTCTTTAAACAATACACAATCTTTTTGTCTTCTTTATGTATTATAAACTAAAGGGACTTGATCAAATTCAGGGTGTTTGTCAACCTTACATAAAAGAGAAAAAACTTATACACTTCAATATATTTATGAGCGAAACTCAAGCTTTACAAGCTTGACGGTATGAGGTTGTTAGTAGCTAATCTAGTGGAAAATTGGCTTTTTACAGCATGTTTTAACATCGGCTAATTAATAGCGATGTAAAATCTTGTGTGGTGGTAAACTTGTAAATAAAGAAATTATTTGCATAAGCTAATCACTAATAGTCGATGTAAAAAGTTAGGCGGTGGTAATTTTGTAAATAACTTAAATTTATTTTCATCAGCTAATTGATAATAGCCAATGTAAAAAGTTAGGCGGTGACAATTTTGTAAATAACTCAAATTTATTTGCATCAACTAAATTAATTAGCGGATGGAAATCTATAAATTAAAAAAGCAAAAGAACCCTATCAATATATCACATATATTCATATTCTTTTAATTCCATTGAGTCCCAATTCCTTTGAGCCCTAGCTTCATTGTGAAACCACCGCGACGTTGACGCCCTACTTTGCGTCGCCATCTGTCGCGGTCTCTTCTTCGCTCACGCCACCGTCTGTTGCGATCTCACTCTCTGTCACGGTAAGTTCCCTCTCTCTCAAATAAAGGATCCCTATGATGACCTATTTTTGTTCTGTTGTTGAAAACTCTGATTTATTGGTTTTTATTTTTCAACATGAAGAAAGTGAAACCCAACTTTTATATTATTGCAGTTATTGAGACCGCCATGTTTCGTTTCGCCAGGGATTTCTTGTTATGGTATGTTTGGACTTTGGAAAAAAAAAATCGAGTTTCATTTGGTGCCACAAGTTGAAAAATTTCTCGTATTTAGCTGAAAATTTGTGAGAGCTTCACATTTATTTTCATTCTACTACACTGGCTTTCTCTTAAATCACTTATGCCCCTCTTCTCTGATTCGCACGAACAGAATGAATCCCCTGTTTATGGTGATTTGAAAAACCTGATTCTTAATAGCAAGTGTTGTAAAATCTTCAATCTTATGGTTTTGTTTTTCCAGAGTGTTGTTCCTTAGAATTACAATCTTCTCCGATTTCTCAGATGGAACATTCAACCCAAAATTAGCAGAGATTGAAGGTGAACATTGCTGACCAATAATGATGAATTTCCTTACTTCTTCAACGTTTCTTTTCTGTTGGTTCTGACAATTTCTTTAATTTTTGGAGTCAAATTATGTTAGTGTGTGAATTCTACCTCTATTCCACTGATCTTTTCATGTTTTGGGATCATATCATTTATCTTATACTATAATACCATATAATACTATAAATAGAATACTTAGTATTGTTATTGAATGTTGATATAGGAACCAAGACAAGTGGTGGAATTAAACTTAAGAATATCGTATCATATATCCATGAATTAATTACGAGATATGACTTAGCTTTAGGCTATATGAAAGGCAATTAAGATAAATTCATGACATAATAAATTAGTTAACAATATAGCTAGTGCTCAAGATATCTGATCTCTTTGAAATTTGTTATGGACCTAACCCACGGATAAGACACGTGCAGGTCTCATGTGGGTGGCCTAAGCCGTCGGCATCATATCGTGGGAACACGACATGGACACCCGACTTAGAGCTCAAAGGACACCACCCCCACGTGGAAACCGTTACACATCCATACTTACCGCCGCAATTCACGTAAGTGTGACAGTGACAGGTTTGACTTTAGTGACCCTATTAGCACTATAAATACCTATGATTCATACGCATTCATTACTTAAATCCTAAGAATGTCTAGTGTGACACTAAGCTGACTTGATCGTCGGAGTGCTTGCAGGTACCCCTCACCACCAGGTGAGTGGCCAGAGGCATTCAACCACCGCACCGAAGACCAGATTGGTGGCCATATCCGCCATGCCTAAAGCATGATGGAACATTGGCGCCGTCTGTGGGGAAGATAAATTATTCTTCTCTGATCATAATCTATCTCATTTTTCCTCCTTTTTTTTGGTTTTTCTGGTGATTTGCAGGAAGAATATCGTCGAAGTCAAGAACTCTACCTTTTTTCTTCTCCAACACTCACATCAGTTGGTTATCAAGGTGAATTCCGGTCAGTTAATCGGTGCAAAAGCCATTTCTAACCGATTAATCCGTGAAATATGACTTTTCACCAATTAGATGAATGGATAACTGTCTTTCTTGATGCTTCTGTTATAACTGCAATTTGATTCTTGCATACTTATGCAATTTCATCCATGATCCTCTTGTATTCTGTTTCACTAATGTCGCTACATAAACATACGGCAAGAGAATCTCTTATGCTTGCAGCGAAACAGGGAATAATCCACGCTAACTGAAAATTTGATTGTAGCGACATGGTGAACACCAGGAGAAAGAAACATGCCGCGAAGGGAGCATCTGCTAATGCTAGAGGTATCCCGGGAGAACAGCCTTCTGCGAACGGGCCTTCTCCACAGCAACAGCAAGAAGCCAAGGATGCTGGCCCGGCAATGTCGGAGCAAAGGATGACGACAATAGAGGACGGCATGCACGACCTAAAGGAGATGATCCGAAAACAGGCTGAAGAGATAGAAAGGATGAACAAGGAGCAGGAAGCTTGGAAGAAACAGTAAGATGAATTCCAATAAATGTTAATCAATCTCGGGATGGGGCAGCAGCCCCCTCAGCGACATGAGAACCTGCACGAGGGGCAAAACCCTCTAATGGAGAGACAAGTTTCCATGGTCGGACCGCAGATCCCGCGATCGCAACCCGTTAACATTCCACCTCATCTACCCGACATGGATCAGGTGGCAGAGAACGACATAGGAATTGAGGGTTGCCATAATCCCTTCATCCCGGCTATTATGAATTTCGACATGCCGGCCAACTTTAAATTTTCTGTACAGATTGATGCGTATGACGGGACGATCGACCCCCAGGACCACGTGGAGATATTTCAACAGAGAATGGTCTTTCAAGGGGCTAAGGAACCCGTCATTTGTCGGGCCTTTCCCCTGACTTTAAAAGCTGCAGCCGACAGATGGTTGTCGTCGTTACCAGCGGGATCCATCACGCGATGGAAGGCACTGAAGGACAAGTTCATCTCCAACTTCACGAGCAGCAAACAAAAGTTCAAGATGGAACATCATCTTGAAAGAATAAGACAGAAATCAGATGAACCATTGAGGGACTTCATCATCCTCTTCAACGCGAGTCCCTGGAGGTACGTGATGTCGCCCCTAACATGATGCTATACTTTCTTAGACAGGGGCTGAAGCCGGGAGGCTTCGCTAAAGACTTGGCGGTGAGAAAAGACCAAGATCATGGAAGAGCTAAAGAGGCGGGCTGAAAAATGGATCCAGATTGAAGAATGGGTCCGGAACAATAAAGCAGACAACCAAGCCGCCAAGCAAGAGAGGGAAAAGAAAGACAAGCAAAAGGCTTCCTATGGAGGGAGGCCCAAAGAGAGTGAAAGAACATACGATAAAGGCGTGAGACCACCTAGGGGAGCCTACTCGAGCTATGCGCCTTTGACCATGCCGCCCTCACGAGTATACAAAGAAATCATGTATTCAGAATTGAAAGACAGACCTCCACCAATGAGGTCGCAGTCGAAAAATAAAGACAAATTCTATCTATACCATAAATACCATGGACATTACACCAACGAATGCATCCATCTCAAGGACGCCATCGAAAAGTTCATACGACAAGGAAAACTGAAACAATTTGTTGAAAAAAATGACGAAGGAACATCCCGCGAGAGGATCCTGTCGCCATCCAGAAGACATGGATCCGGTCCAAGGAACAGGAACTCGGGACGAAAGACGACGATCACGGTCCCGGAGCCCCAACGACATGAAAACACAGCTTCAAAAGAAGTCATTAACGTGATCACTGGGCCTAGATCAGATAGAACTCACAGAGTCGTCCAGAAAGCGATCTCGTGATGCAGAGGACCATTGCATGGATGTGAAGGCCATGTGAAGAATGACTTTGGCGTTTACAGAGGACGACCTACCTAAAGATGGGACTGGGTCTAATGCCCCTGGTTATTATAGCCAGAATGGCAGGGTATGAGGTAAAAAGTTTATTTGTAGACCAAGGGAGTTCAACTGACATCATGTTCTAAGATCTTCCACAATCAAAAGGAGTCATTAACGTGATCGCTGGGGCCTAGATCAAACAGAACCCACAGAGTCATCCAGAAAGCGATCTCGTGATGCAGAGGACCATTGCATGGCTGTGAAGGCCATGTGAAGAATGACTTTGGCATTTACAGAAGACGACCTACCTATAGATGGGACTGGGTCTAATGGCCCCTGGTTATTACAGCCAGAATGGCGGGGTATGAGGTAAAAAGGTTATTTGTAGACCAAGGGAGTTCACTTGACATCATGTTCTGGGATCTATTCCAGAAGCTAGGCCTAACAGAGAAAGATTTGATTCCTCACAAATGGAATTTGATAGGTTTCACAGGGGACACTATATCCCCTAAGGGCTACGTAAGGTTGAAAGGAACTTTTTCTGGCCGCGGCGGGAGCAGGTCGGTAGAAGTAAAATTCCTTGTCGTGGACTGCCCATCAGCGTATAATGCAATTCTAGGAAGACCGACTTTGAATGCTCTAGGAGCTGTGGTCTCGACCTTACATATGGCAATGAAGTTCCCCGGCGACAGAGACGACATCGTCACTATCCGACGAAACGGCCTTGAGGCACAGCTTTATTACTTGGAGAGCCTCAAAATAACAAAAATTGTTTCAGTGCAGGAAAAGGAAGAAGAGAAAGAAGTACAAAAGAAAGAAGCAAAGGGAAAGCAAAAGTTCGTTAGGCGAGATGCCGCGGTCATGTAACGGACTTAGATCCGAGGGGAGAGCTACAACATGAGCGACCTGAACCTGAAGGCGACTCAGTAGAAATACAAGTCGGTAGTAAGCCCGAACAGGTAGTCAAGGTCAGAAAAAACTTACCTATTAATGTTATGAAAAATATGATTAAAGTCTTGCAGGATAATAAATTTTTTTTTGCATGGGTCGCCTCGGAAATGCCGGGTGTAGATTCCAAGTTCTGTTGTCATCCACTTGCAATAAGGGAAGGAGCGAGGCCGGTGGCCCAAAAAAGAAGAGAATGGGCCAAGAGAGGACGACAGCTATCGAGAAACAGGTCAACGAGTTGTTGAACGCGGGATTCATCTGCGAGGTACAATACTCTGATTGGTTGTCTAATGTCGTGATGGTACAGATTACACGGATCTAAACAAAGCCTGCCCAAAGGATCCTTTCCCACTGCATCGATAAATTGGTAGATAACTCAGCGGGGTATAAATATCTCTCTGTTTTAGATGCTTACTCCGTGTATAACTAGATCCCATGGCCCCTGAAGATCAGGATAAAACTGCTTTTATTACTGATCTCGGGGTATTCTGTTTTAATGTGATGTCATTTGGTTTAAAGAACGCAGGGGCGACATACTAGAGGATGATGGATAAAGTCTTTGCCGAGATGAGAGCCAAAGAGGTTGAAGTATACATTGACGATGATTGTCAAAACTAAAGATAGTGAAGATCCATCCAAGGACCTGGAATCTGTTTTTCAACGCCTACGACAGTATAACTTGCGACTTAATCCTCTAAAGTGCACATTTGGCATGGAAGCTGGCAAATTTCTAGGATTTATGCTTACAAGTCACGGCATTGAGGCAAACCCGGACAAATGTCCGGCAATTTTCGACATGACTAGCCCAAAGACAGTCAAGGATGTGCAGCAAATCACATGGAGGATTGCAGCTCTATCTTGTTTCCTCCCAGCTTCAGCAAAACACTGCCTTCCTATGTTTAAAGTTCTGAAGAAACAAGATTCCTTCAAATGGACTCAAGAATGTGAGGACGCATTCCAAGAACTTAAATTCTCTTTGGCATCTCCTCCTGTCCTAACAAAACCGATGACGGGTGACACTTTGATACTCTATCTCGTGGTTGCTGATGAAGCCGTGAGTGGCGTATAGATACGAGAAGAAGGTAAAGGTCAATTCGCAATTTACTTTGTTTCCAAAGTTTTGCAGGGGGTTGAATTGAAATACCAACGACTTGAAAAAGTAGCTTTCGCGTTATTGATAGCTTCCAGGAAGTTGCGCCCATACTTCCAATGCTACCCAATTCTAGTCAGAACCAACCAGCCAATACGACAGATCTTACCCAAGCGAGATTTGGCGGGAAGGATGATGTCATGGGCAATTGAATTAACTCAGTACGACATATCGTATGAATCACGACTTGTGATCAAAACGCAGGTCCTAGCCGACTTTCTTGCTGAAATGACGCAGCCCGGGGAGAACCATCCCGGGGAATGGACGATATATGTCGATAGCTCCTCAAACACTAAGGGATGCGGGGCCGAGGTGATACTAGAAAACTCACAAGGTCTGGCAATTGAATATTCTCTAAAGGTCGACTTCCTGACATCCAACAATCAGGCGGAGTATGAAGCCTGCTTGGCTGGAATACGGACGGCCAAGGAGTTAGGGGCAAACACGCTAACTATCTGCTCAGATTCAAAGTGAGTGGTGTCCCAGATTAACGGATAATACCATGCGAGAGAGCTCATAATGCAAAGATAGCTCGCTAAAGTACGGGATTCTCTATTGGGATTGTCTAAATTTGAAATTCGACATATACCCAAGGAAGAGAATGCACAGGCTGACCTTCTTTCCAAACTCGCCAGTACAAAGAAGACATCAAACTACCATTCTGTGGTAGAAGAGGTAATTCCCTATCCTAGCTTGACTTTACAAATGCAGGAAGCGGATTGGAGGACTCCCTTGTTAGACTATATCTAGAGGGGGATCACTCCCGAGGATGATAAGGAATCAAGGAAGATAATTAAAAAAGCAACGAGATTCACGACGATTGAAGGCCACTTGTTCAGAAAAGGAATCTCAACCCCACTCCTGAAATGCATTGGCCTGGAAGAGGTCAGGTACGTGTTGGCCGAGATCCACGACGGTAGTTGTGGACACCATGTCGGTGCTAAATCTCTGGCTAGAAAAGCATTGAGATCGGGTTACTTCTAGCCTACATTGCAAGAAGATGTTACTAGTCATGTCAAAAAATGTGAACAGTGCCAACAACATGCCAATATCCCTCACATCCCGCCAGAAGAGCTACATACATTATCTGCGCCATGGCCATTCCACACTTAGGGAATGGACATCCTGGGAACTTTTCATAAAGCCACGGGACAGTTGAAGCACCTCATAGTGGCAGTAGATTACTTTACCAAGTTGGTAGAGGCTGAACCCCTAGCAACTGTTACTTCTACAAGAGTGGAAGACTTCACCTTTAAAATAATCATATGTCCGCTTCGGAATCCCGGCTGAGATAGTCACAGATAATGGAACTCAATTCACAGGGGGGGCAGTTCAAGGAGCTCCTCCAAAGGTTGCATATCCGACATCATTTTTCAAGTGTTGAACATCGTCAAACAAATGGCCAGGCTGAAGTAGCAAACTAAGTTATTTTAAATGGCGTAAAGAAACGACTTGAAAACGCCAAATGGGCTTGGGTGGATAATCTCTATCAGGTGTTATGGAGCTATAGAACTCCGCAAACTACCACAAGAGAAACTCCTTTCCGACTTCTTTACGGAACTAATGCCGTGATTCCAGTTGAAATTGGCGAACCATCTTGGAGGGTTATGTTTACCCCGCCAAATAATCGAGAACGCCTAAGAGAAGAACTTGATCTCGTGGATGAAGTCCGGGAGCTGGCCCGGTTAACTGAGATGTCGAGAAAGCAGCGAGTTGCTCAAAGATATAACGCCAAAGTCGTGAAGCGCGAGTTCGCAATAGGCGACCTCGTACTAAGAAGAGCTAGTAATGGCCTAAAGAATGCTAGGGATGGAAAACTTGCAGCAAACTGGGAAGGCCTATACCGGGTAATCAGAAGCACAAGAAAAGGTGCATATGCCTTGGAGACTTTGCAAGGGAGAGAATTGCCACGAACTTTCAATGTCGCGGATCTGATAAGGTACTACAGTTAGAAAGCATCCAGCTCGTTTATGTTTAACTTTGTTGCATTTCAATCTTAATGTACAATTTCTGTAAGGGGTACTCTTTCTCCTTCTCGGGTTTTTTCCCTTAGGAGGGTTTCACCTTGAAGGTTTTAATGAGGCCCCAGGTTTTGTAACCCGACGACATATGAAATAAAAACAAATATTTGTCAAAGTTTAAGATTTCAGTTGTAGATATTCAATTATTACGACTCAGCAAGGCGTTTGAAAGGATCAAAGATCCCACCCAAGCGACGTGCATCAACTCGATAGGCCACAGGCCTTGAAGTACTTCATCAGGATCAAGGATCACAACAGGGCGACATGCCCCAAACAGGCCACAAGCCTTGAAGTACTTCATGAGGATCAAAGATCCCACTAGGGCGACCTTCCCCAAACAGGCCACAAGCCTTGAAGTACTTCATCAGGATCAAGGATCCCAACAGGGCGACATGCCCCAAACAGGACACAAGCCTTGAAGTACCTCATCTGGATCAAGGATCCCAACAGAGTGACATGCCCCAAACAGGCTATAGGCCTTGAAGTACTTCATCAGGATCCAGGATCCCAAAAGGGCGACATGCCCCAAACAGGCCACAGGCCTTGAAGTACTTCATCAGGATCAAAGATCCCACTAGGGCGACCTGCCCCAAATAGGCCGCAGGCCTTGAAGTACTTCATCAGGATCAAAGATCCCAGCAGGGCGACATGTCCCTGCGGTTTGATTGTGAACCTTAAACATTTTTAAGGGACCAGAAGTCTCATCGATAAGACGTGTAAAGTATAAGTTACCCATTTTGAGTTAAAGTTATGAGATAAAGATTATTGTAGAGACAGATAAGCAAAGAAGTATCATTAAGAACAAAATATTACAAAAGGAAAGCTGGCTAGCACGCCAGTAGACCGTTCATTAAAATAAAAACAAGCCTAATTATTACATAAAAGAGCTTTAAGGCTCGGCAGGAGCAGCGTCCCCATCTTCAACTGTTGGAGTGGAGTAATCAGCATGGGGTCATCAAGGTTGACCTGGATCAGGGGGTCGTTATCATAGTCCAAAAGTTGACCCCCTCAACCCTATGAAGTGGATAAACCCCCTTGAAGGTGAGTTGGACCCCGGGGTTTAGAAACTCCACCTGCTTTAGGCAACTAGCAAAGGCCATATAGCCGTCGTTGGCGATCAGGCGACTTTGTGCATCGACCTTAGCCTTCAACTGATCATTTTCAGTCTCCAACGACGCCTTATCCGCTGTCAGCTGATCTTTAAGTTGGGAAAGAAGCCTGTTCTCCCCGCGAAGTAAAGTCGCCCTTGGAAAAGGCAACTTAAATTTCCTTCTTCTCTTCGGAAAGCTTGGCATTGTCCAATTTCAATTGCTCGAAATTGGAGGATGCCGTAGAAACCTCGGCCCAAAGCTTAGACTTGGAAGCTTTTAGTATATCCCGCTCCTTGGTAAGAGCACGAATTTGCTTCTCAGCTGCAGCTTTGGTGGCTTGCAGCTTCTTCTCCAAATCAGCCACGGGGTTGAGCCTCTCTAACTCTTCGTGAAAGTATTTCAGTAGAGCAGATTGGCGAGACATCCAACCAAGAGCCTCCCTGACATTAGCTTGCAAAATAAAAAGCGACATCAATCTCAGATATAAGGGCAGAAGAAAAGAGGAAGGACATTTATATATGGCAAGGGAAAGGAGAAATACCTTCAACGCGGAGCGAGGGAGATCCTTGAAGAACTCCCCATGATGAAAGGAGACAATGGAGGCCTGGAAGCCTTCCCATTGGGAAGAAGAAGATGGTCCCGTAGCAGGGGCAGCTCCTGCATAAGTTGAAATCAGCAAGGGACAGTAGCACTAAGAAATCAATAAAATTTTAGAATTTGATGAATTTTACTGCACGAACAAGTGCAAGAAAACACTTGAAGTGAAGACACTGGTTAACTAACCTCATTTTTCATATTAAAGCAGCTCCAACGCTCTCTGCTTCTTCATCATCCGAGATAGATATCTCGTTGAGGGAAGCAGCCTGGATTGCTTCCAACTCTTGGGAAGTAGAGACTGGGGACTTCTGGTGGTTTTGGAGGATGAGCAGCTTCCTCTTTTTTACTGCCTGAACTTCAGGCGAAGCCGCCACGATATCATCAGTAGCCGCAATTGGACCCTGAGATGCTCCAGGAGATTGAACCCCGTGGTCGGTGGTAAGCTCACGAACCAGGTTCTGGGCGGGGGTCTCCTTCTTCCCTTTTTTGTCATACCGCCAATTTTCTTCATCAATTAGGCATATCCAGACATGATGGCAGCTGAAAGCAAAAACAACAGAATAGTCAATATATTCCTAATGATAGAAATAACATAGTCAATATATTCCTAATGTCAGAAAGCAATAATAAGTTGTCTAAGACAACATTACCCATGGTATCAGCACGACTGATACAGCGACCCTGGATTACGACCTTGCATCTAATGAGCCCGTGCTTGCTAGTAAATTCCCGGAGCCCAGCAATCACGGCATGGTCAGAATCCAATAGGGAGGCCCCATCGGTGATAAACGACTTTGTCTCCCAGAGGTAGTGCTCATATGACCAGTAAAGTGGGAATAGGGGCAAGCCATTAGGACCACTCCAGAATGGGAATTCATCTCCCGTGTACCAAACCTTGAAATAAGCATCTTTAAAGGCTGGAAAAGAATCTTCAAAAAGTTGGAAGAAAAAGTTGTCTTTCCTTTGGCGGAAGGAGATGAATCCAAAGTCTGAGAGGTGGTAAGTGGCTAAAAGGTACAAGAAGAGATTGCTGGATCTTTTCCAGTTGTTGGCCCAGCAGAAAATTTTGAAGGCGTTGATAAAACCCCAGGCGTTGGGGTGAACTTGTGAGGGAGCGACATCGAGTCGGTTAAGAATCTCGACCTGGAAGTTTGAGAAGGGAAAATGAAGATGAATCTGTCGGAAAAAACAGTCGTAGAGCATGAGGAAGTCGGGGGCACCCTGACGAGGACAGGACCCAATCCTTTCGTTGGGATCCACGCGTTTCGCCTTGTACAAGGTGACTGGACCCGATGGAACATCCTCCGTTGGAGTAGCTCTGGGGAAGTGCATGGCGCTTCTAAATTCTACATCCACGACATGGAACTTTAAAGTCGTGGTCAGCCCTGATGAAACCTGGAGAATGTCATGGTTTATCCAGAACATTCTCCTTACGTCTCGAATGCCCTTGAGCTTTTTAGGCACTTCTATCTTGGCGGCTTCCTTAGGCGGGCCATACCATTGATGCATTTTTTTCCGACGATGTTCTAGAGCCTTGCTCTTAGACGGCTTCCGGATAGCTTCAGCAGGGGCTGAAGTCGAGGGCGACTCTGAACCCAACATGGGAGATGACGCCGACATGGGTTCTACATTAGAAACAGGAGGGAACAAAAGAGGGTCAGAAGACTTTGAATCAGAAGGTTTAGATGAATTATTAGAAGAATTAAAACTAGAAGTTTCAGACGAAGAACAGATTAACAAGGGAGCAAGAGGATGTAAGTTAGATGTTACAGCATTATCACTATCCTCAGATGACTCGTCATAATCATACTTGCCAACTCCATACCTTAAGGGTATGAGGGCAACAGATTCAAAAAATGGAGCCCCGGAGAAGGGGATGAGTTGGGGATTACCAGGAGTGGATTCCCCAAAGGCTTCAAATAGGGGTTCATTGTCAGAACCTGAGGTTGAAGGGGGACTGGGAATGTGATAACCACTACCATTACTAAGCTCAGGTCCGGAGGGGGAACCTACGAAATTCCCAACATCCCTAGAAAGGCTTTCTTTTGGGGGAAAGTTTGTAGGTCTCTCAGGAATAGACATTTTTATGAAAATTTGAGAAGAAAGAAAGCACATAGGAAAAGTGAACAGGGAATGAAGGAAGATACCTGGAAATGTTGAAGGAGAGAGGACAAAGGATGGCTGGAAAACAGCAAAGAGAGGAAAACGGCAACGAAAGCAAGAAGTTGACGGCGAGAAAGCAAGAGTTTTTACGCAAAGAAAACTTGGAAGCAGAGAAGAGTTTTTAGGTTAAGAAGTGGAATACTTATTGAAAGAGAAATGGGAGATGAAGCGTGAAGAAGAAGTAACGGCCTAGAGAGCAATTAATGCGCGCAGGCTTGATGTCACTTAATAATGATGAACGCGGCCCATGAAGGGTGCGGGCAAATACCACAAAGACACGTGTCAAAGTCAGAACTGACAAACAGAATTCAAAACAGCGACGACCTGGGAGGACTACATGTCGCTGGATCAGGTCGTAGCCGGAAGTCAACGGCATGCCTGACGACATACCATAGACTTAGGGGCAACTGTTATGGACCTAACCCGCGGATAAGACACGTGCAGGTCTCACGTGGGTGGCCTAAGCCATCGGCATCATGTCGTGGGAACACGACATGGACACCCGACTTAGAGCTCGAAGGACACCACCCCCACGTGGAGACCGTTACAGATCCGCACTTACCGCCGCAAGTCACGGAAGTGTGACAGTGACAGGTTTGACTTTAGTGACCCTATTCGCACTATAAATACCTATGATTCATCTTCATTTGATACACATTCATTACTCAATTCCTGAGAATCTCTATCTCTGACACTAAGCTGACTTGATCGTCGGAGTGCTTGCAGGTACCCCTCACCACCAGGTGAGTGGCCGGAGGCATTCAACCACCGCATCGGAGACCAGATTGGAGGCCATATCTGCCATGCCTAAAGCATGATGGAACAAAATTAAAAGTTCAAACTAATATGCCTTCATAGTGGATCCATAATCAATTACGCTAGTGTTTCGTCTTCCCATTTAAACATGGTTTAATTTTTTTAATCACATTCTGTTGGTCAAGTTATTAAAAATTCAAAATGAAATTTCATATGGAAACACCATACTACTCTGTTTTATTAGTAAGGTTGTGTTTGAAAGAGTTTAAGATAATTTATAAAAATAGTAAGGTTAAAATACACATAATCCTTTATGTTTTTTCGAAATCTTATTTTGGTCCTTTATGTTTATTTTGTCTCAATTTGGTTCTTTATGTTTATTTTGTCTCAATTTGGTCCTTTACGTTTATTTATTGGATCAGCATTGGACTATTCTTTGGATTCTGTAACATCCCGAAAATCCATAAAGGAGACTTAGGATTTAACGGATTTGGTTACAATTTACAAGCAAAAGGAAGAGGAGGATTTGTCTTAAGTAGAGAGGTCAAAAGAGGGACAAAAATAACATGCATATTCGAATATACAGTGTCATATTCGAATAGTATTCAAATATGCACAGTAATATTCAAATAGTATTCTAATATGGACAATAATATTCGAATATATAAGTGTGGAATTGGAAACAACAACCTTATATTCGAATATATATTCGAATATGGACCCCAAAGTCTATAAATAGGGGTGCCTTGTCTTCAGAACTTATGGTTTTCCTAATTCCTCACTTTACACTCTCTCAAAACCTCTGTCACGAATCAACCAAACATCTGTAACTTCACCATCCAAGGAGTTCCATATCACCAAGTCTATTTCCTAACTAAAGGTTCCAAGAGTTAGGATTCAGGCTCGGAGATAAGGAATACTAAAGGAAGGAGTTGAAGATTGAATTGGAGCTGAAGGGTAAAGGATTCTGGGAACCCAAGGTAACCTTAAAACCCCAAATCTATGACACTATAAAATGTTAGGAACATGTGATTAGGGACTATGGATAATATGTTAGAAATGAGTTGATTTATCGTTTATGCTTGTCAGTATGTTTTGAGATTTCAAGCCATGCCTCTATGAGGTTGTGTTAACATGCTAATAAATGTTGCATGAATGGAATTGTCAATATGAATATGATATTTGATATGTTTACATGACGTTGTATGATATGGCTATATGATAGTGTGTGACCAAATGTGTGAAGAGATGTTGCATGATTAGAATTGGTAATGATGTGCAAATGATGAAATGTAAGTAACAGACAAGGGTTTCCAGATTACAACGTGGAAAATTGATAAGAGGACTCTGGATGTTTTATTAAACTATTTTAAAAGTATAAGTCCAGAGTTAGTATGAAATCGAATATGTATTTGAATATGGAAGACTATATTCAAATAGATATTCGAGTATGATACTTACGACTTATAATATTCAAACATAGGATGGAGGTGTTTGAATATTATGTTATGGGAATTGACTATACAAATAAATGTGTGATGCATAAGAACCGGAAAGGTATCAAATAAGAGAAAAAGAGGTAAATGCTTCCCGCATCAACTTTGGTTGAGTAAGAGGGTTGAGTTCCGCCGGAAGTAGATCGGGTAAGTGGACAAGCATGGAAAAGAAAATGATTGGAAGCTATTACCAAAAGAGGGTAATAGTTCTTGCAGACCAGTAATGGGTGTTGACTCTGAATAACAGAAATGATTTGGGATCTATTACTGGAAGGAGTAATGGTTTTTGCAGACCTGTAATGGATGATGACTCTGAGAAAGAGGAATAATTGGGGGCTATTATCGGAAGGGGTAATAGTTCTTCCAGATCTCTATTGGAGGTGAGGCATGGACTCTGGTTAGGGACGCTTACCAAGGTTTGCAGAGAGCTCTAGAGTGCTATTGCCATGCACAATGGTGGATTCACACGTGTACCGGGTTTTCCGATAAAAGAGGAAAGAATGGAAAATGGAAAATGATAATGACATGCATACATATATGATATTATTGCATGCATTGTATATGAATGTGTGAATTTGTATGTGTAAGTATTATGTGAATGATGTGTGGTTGCTAGGAAATTAAATTTGGGGCAATTTTCTAGTTAGAACGGCTGCAATACTATAAAAATGTTTTTAGTTAGACCGAGGGTTACTCGGTTATATGTTTTACATATAACTAAAGGTCGCAGTATTGCAAATATTGAAAGACTGTGGAGCTAAGGCAATGCATGAGACAAAGCTTTAGGCTTTGCTTAGGTATAACCACACTTGGTGAACCTAAGCCCTCTATTAAGAAATTATATGGTTCAGCTGTATTGGAAATCTGTAATTTAAATAAAGAAATGTTTCCACTGTATTTTAAATGAAACCAAGTAACCAAATTTGTATTTTCAAGAAAAAATTTAAGTATCAGGTTTTCAAAGTTAATATTTTCCGTAACTACTCTTTTCAAAATTATGGTGTTACAAATTCATTAGTTTAAGTTAACGTAATTGCATACGTGGCACCTATATGGAATTAACGGGGTTAGTTGTCATCCATTTCCAGACTAAAACGACACCGTATTGAATTTTTTTCTTAAGCGTGTGTCCGTTAACCTAAGTTAACAAAATTGCATAGAAATAAATTCAATAGGGTGTCGTTTTAGTCTAGAAAGCGATGACAACTAACACTATTAATCCCATTTAGGTGCCACGTATTCAGTTCGGTTAATTAGATTGATGAATTCAAAGAAGAGTCTAACTTTGGTCCAAAAAACAAACGTAAGGGAACAAATTAAGACAAAATAAACATAAAGAACCAAAATAGAACTTCGACAAAACATAAAGAACCAAATGTGTATTTTAGCCAAATAGTAATAATTTATATGTCTCCATAAGCAGTTTCAAGTTACTTTCACAGGTTTCTTCAAATAATCAATGATGCGTGATATATAGTCTTCATTCACAGTAGAAGATACTGTTGTTTACTCCGTATGATGGGACACACACGTACAAGGATGTCTACAAAATTGGAACATGATTAAAATAAGTAAACATCAATAGAATATAATAATGAGTGAGTTATGAGTATCATTTTCATGATAAAGAAACCTTCTGTAAGGACTAAGGAGTAATAATTAGCATAAATTAATTTCCTTCCTTAAATGGCAATATGTGGCAGGCTGGCAGCTTAATCATTTTTTATAGGCTAAATGCATCCATAGGGCAGCTTAATTATGATTATATATATATATATATGTTATGGACCTAACCCACAAGAGAGGTACATGCTAGGCCCACGTGGGAGGCTTAAGCCATAGGTACTATGTCGTGTTAACCGCAACATGGATACCCATCTTAACGCCCGGGGAGTTCCACCCCCACGTGGGGTCGGTTACGGATCCGTGTTTAGTGCCGCAATTCACGTAGGCGTGACAATGACAGGTTTGACTTTAGTGGTCTATGGATCTCTATAAATACCTGTAACCTATCTTTATTTGGTACGCGTTTTACTCACTTGATATGTGAACTATCCTCTCTGCGGAAACTCACTGACTTGATCGTCGAAGTCCTTGCAGGTACCCCCTCACTACCAGGTGAGTGGCCGAAGATTTGAAGCCACCATACCGGAGACCAAAACGGAGGTCATGGCCGCCATGCCCAAGCGCATGACAGATCATTGGCGCCGTCTGTGGAAAAGAAACGTTTTCTTCTCCAATTTACTCATTTTATATCCTCTTTTTTTGGTTTTCACAGGGAGAAGACCTTCGGAGTCAAGATACCTAATCTTTTTCTTGATCTAATCACTTTCCACCGATTGATAAGGTGATTTCTGGACCGTTAATCGGTTGAAGCATGGTTTTCAGCCGATTAACCGAACATATATAACTTGGCTTCTCTGTTAGATATACGACTTGATTTCAGCATATTCGCATGCTTTTACCGATTATTTTCTTGTGCTTAGCTCTACTCATATTTTTGCATAAATTTGTCAAATCCTATAAGTAGGATAATTGATATCTTTGGGTGAAAGCAGGCAATAGCCTACAGTAACAGGTTATTCAATTGTAGCAACATGGTGAGCACAAGGAGGAAGAATCAAGCTGCCAAGGGAACCACCGTTCTCGGCAGAAAATTGCCGGAAGAACAACCTTCTGCAAATGGACCTCCTCCACACCAACAAGAGGAAGTCAAAATGTTTGATCTAGCAATGTCGGAACAAAGGATGATAACTATTGAGGACGGGATGAACGACCTCAAAGAAATGATTCAGAAGCAAGCTGATGAGATTGAGAGGACGAATAAGGAGCGTGAAGCTTGGCAGAAGCAACAGCTGGAATACCAGACAATCCTCGTCAACCTTGGCGTAGGACAACAAGCTCCTCAGCAACAAGAAAATCAGCGAGATAGACAGGACCATCATGCTGAAAAACAAGTCTCTATGGTGGGACCATGAATCCCGCCACCTCAACCTGCCAACATTCCACCTCGCATTCATGAGATTGATCAAGGAGAGCGGGTTGCTGAGAACGACATTCAGATTGATGGATGTCATAACCAGTTTGTTCCTGCGATCATAAAAGCCCACAAGAAAATTGATTTTTTTATCATAGAAAAAAATTAGAGAAAGAGATTTAACTATGGTTAGTGTGTATTTGAGAAAATGGTATGGACTGCTAATTTTTTTAAAATTTGGTGGTTTGTGCTCTTTTCTAAAACCTCAAGGATACTTTGTGCAATTTACTCTATACTATAATACCATATAATATTATAAATAGAATACTTAGTATTGTTATTGGTTGTTGATATAGGAACCAAGACAAGTGGTGGAATTAAACTTAAGAATTTCGTATCATATATCCCTGAATTAATTACGAGATATGACTTAGCTTTAGGCTATATGAAAGGCAATTAAGATAAATTCATGACATAATAAATTAGTTAATAATATAGCTAGTGCTCAAGATATGTGATCTCTTTGAAATTAAAAGTGCAAACTAATATGCCTTCATAGTGGATCCATAATCAATTATTACCCTAGTGTTTCATCTTCCCATTTAAACATGGTTTAATTTTTTTAATCACTTTCTGTGGGTCTCAAGTTATTAAATATTCAAAATGAAATTTCATATGGCAACATCATACTACTCTGGTTTTTTAGTAAGGTTGTGTTTGAAAGAGTTTAAGACAATTTATAAAAATAGTAAGGTTAAAATACACATTTGGTCCTTTATTATTTTCCGAAATCTTATTTTGGTCCTTTATGTTTATTTTGTCTCAATATGGTTCTTTATGTTTATTTTGTCTTAATTTGGTACTTTACGTTTATTTTTTGTATCAACGTTGGACTCTTCTTTGAATTCTGTAACATCCCGAAAATCCATAAAGGAGACTTAAGGATTTAAGGGATTTGGTTACAATTTACAAGAAAAAGGAAGAGGAGGATTTGTCGTAAGTAGAGAGGTCAAAAGAGGGACAAAAATAACATGCATATTCGAATATACACTGTCATATTCGAATAGTATTCGAATATGCACAGTAATATTCAAATAATATTCGAATATGGACAATAATATTCGAATATATAAGTGTGAAATTGGAAATAGCAACCTTATATTCGAATATATATTCGAATATGGACCCCAAAGTCTATAAATAGGGGTGCCTTGTCTTCGGAACTCATGGTTTTCCTAATTCCTCACTTTACACTCTCTCAAAACCTCTGTCACGAATCAACCAAACCTCTGTAACTTGTCCATCCAAGGAATTCCATCTCACCAAGTCTATTTCCTAACTAAAGGTTCCAAGAGTTGGGATTCAGGCTCGGAGATAAGGAATACTAAAGGAAGGAGTTGAAGATTGAATTGGAGCTGAAGGGTAAAGGATTCTGGGAACCCAAGGTAACCTTAAAACCCCAAATCTATGACACTATAAAATGTTAGGAACATGTGATTAGGGACTATGGATAATATGTTAGAAATGAGTTGATTTAAGGTTTATGCTTGTCAGTATGTTTTGAGATTTCAAGCCATGCCTGTATGAGGTTGTGTTAACATGCTAATAAATGTTGCATGAATGGAATTGTCAATATGAATATGATATTTGATATGTTTACATGACGTTGTATGATATGGCTATATGATAATGTGTGACCAAATGTGTAAAGAGATGTTGCATGATTAGAATTGGTAATGATGTGCAAATGATGAAATGTAAGTAACAGATAAAGGTTTCCACATTATAACGTGGAAAATTGATAAGAGGACTCTGGATGTTTTATTAAACTATTTTAAAAGTATAAGTCCAGAGTTAGTATGAAATCGAATATGTATCTGAATATCGAAGACGATATTCAAATAGATATTCGAGTATGACACTTACGACTTGTAATATTCAAACATAGGATGGAGGTGTTTGAATATTATGTTATGGGAACTCTTGTTTGATTGACTATTCAAATGAATGTGTGATGCATAAGAATCGGAAATGTATCAAATAAGAAAAACAGAGGTAAATGCTTCCCGCATCAACTTTGGTTGAGTAAGAGGGTTGAGTTCCGCCGCAAGTAGACTGGGTAAGTGGACAAGCATAGAAAAGAAGATGATTGGGAGCTATTACCAAAAGAGGGTAATATTTCTTGCACACAAGTAATGGGTGTTGACTCTGAAAAATAGAATTGATTTGGGGGCTATTACCGGAAGGGGTAATGGTGCTTGCAGACCTGTAATGGGTGATGACTCTGAGAAAAAGGAAAAATTAGGGGCTATTATCGGAAGGGGTAATAGTTCTTGCAGACCTCTATTGGAGGTGAGGCATGGACTCTGGTTAGGGACGCTTACCAGGGTTTGCAGAGAGCTCTACAGTGCTATTGTCACGCACAATGGTGGATTCCCACGTGCACCAAGTTTCCCGATAAAAGAGGAAAGAATGGAAAATGAAAAATGATCATGGCATGCATACATACATGATATTATTGCATGCATTATATATGAATGTGTGAATTTGTATGTGTAAGTATTATGTGAATGATGTGTGGTTACTAGGAAATTGAATTTGGGGCAGTTTTCCAGTTAGACTGGCTGCTGTAAAAATGTTTTTAGTTAGACTGGGGGTTACTCGGTTATATGTTTTACATATAACTGACGGTCGTAGTATTGCAAATATTGAAACAATGTGGAGCTAAGGCAATGGATGAGACAAAGCTTTTGCTTAGATGTAACCACACTTGGTGAACCTAAGCCCTCTATTAAGAAATTATATTGTTCAGTTGTATAGAAAATTTGTAATTTAAATAAAGAAATGTTTAAATGAAACCAAGTAACCAGATTTGTATTTTCAAGAAAAATTTTAAGTATCTGTTTTTAAAAGTTAATATTTTTCGTAACTACTCTTCTCAAAATTAGGGTGTTACAAATTCGTCAATTCGGTTAATTACACTGACGGATTCAAAGAAGAGTCTAACGTTGGTCCAAAAAACAAACATAAGGGACCAAATTGAGACAAAATAAACATAAATAACCAAAATAGAACTTCGACAAAACATAAAGAACCAAATGTGTATTTTAGCCAAATAGTAATAATTTATATGTCTCCATAAGCAGTTTCAAGTTATTTTACAGGTTTCTTAAAATAATTAGTGATGCGTGATATATAGTCTTCATTCACAGTAGAAGATACTGTTGTTTACTCCATATCATGGGACACACACGTACACAGATGTCTACAAAATGGGAACATGATTAAAATAAGTAAACATCAATAGAATATAATAATGAGTGAGTTATGAGTATCATTTTCATGTTAAAGAAACCTTATGTAAGGACTAAGGAGTAATAATTAGCATAAATTAATTTCCTTCCTTAAATGGTAATATGTGGCAAGCTGGCAGCTTAATCATTTTCTTATAGGCTAAATGCATCCATAGGGCAGCTTAATTATGATATATATATATATATATATATATATATATATATATATGTTATGGACCTAACCCGCAAGAGAGGTACATGCTAGGCCCACGTGGGAGGCTTAAGCCATAGGTACTATGTCGTGTTATGCGCAACATGGATACCCAACTTAACGCCCGGGGAGTTCCACCCCCACGTGGGGTCGGTTACGGATCCGTGTTTAGTGCCGTAATTCCTGGAGGCGTGACAATGACAGGTTTGACTTTAGTGGTCTATGGATCTCTATAAATACTTATAACTTATCTTTATTTGGTACGCTTTTTACTCACTTGATATCTGAACTATCCTCTCTGCGGTAACTCATTGACTTGATCGTCGGAGTGCTTGCAGGTACCCCTCACCACCAGGTGAGTGGCCGAAGATTTGAAACCACCATACTGGAGACCAAAATGGAGGTCATGGCCGCCATGCCCAAGCGCATGACAGATCATTGGTGCCGTCTGTGGAAAAGAAAAGTTTTCTTCTCCAATTTACTCATCTTATATCCTCTTTTTCGGGTTTTCTGGTTTTCGCACGGAGAAGACCTTCGGAGTCAAGATACCTAATCTTTTTCTTGATCTAATCGCTTTCCACCGATTCATAAGGTGAATTTTGGACTGTTAATCGCTTGAAGCATGGTTTTCAGCCGATTTACTAAACAGATATCACTTTTCTTGGCATCTTTGTTAGATATACAATTTGATTTCAGCATATTCGCATGCTTTTACCGATTATTTTCTTGTGCTTATCTCTACTCATATTTTTGCATAAATTTGTCAAATCCTATGAGCAGGATAATTGATATCTTTGCGTGAAAGCAGGCAATAGCCTACACTAACAGGTGATTCAATTATAGCAAGATGGTGAGCACAAGGAGGAAGAATCCAGCTGCCAAGGGAACCACCGCTCTCGGCAAAGAATTTTCGGAAGAACAACCATCTGCAAATGGACATCCTCCACACCAACAATAGGAAGTCAAAATGGTTGATCTAGCAATGTCGGAACAAAGGATTATAACTATTGAGGACGGGATGAACGAACTCAAAGAAATGATTCAGAAGCAAGCTGAAGAGATTGAGAGAACGAATAAGGAGCGTCAAGCTTGGCAGAAGCAACAGCTGGAATTCTAGACAATCCTCGTCAACCTTGGCGTAGGACAACAAGCTCCTCAGCAACAAGAAAATCAGCGAGATAGACAGGACCAGCATGCTAAAAAACAAGTCTCTATGGTGGGACCATGAATCCTGCCATCTCAACCTGCCAACATTCCACTTCGCATTCGTGAGATTGATTAAGGAGAGCGGGTTGCTCAGAACGACATTCACATTGATGGATGTCATAACCCGTTCGTTCCTGCGATCATGAACTTTGAGATGCCAGTAAATTTCAAGTTTGCTATGCAAATTGACTCGTATGACGGGACCACTAACCCTCAAGACCATGTCGAGATATTCCAGCAAACAATGGTCTTTCAGGGAGCCAAGGAACAAGTGATATGTCGATCTTTCCTTTAACCCTTAAGGCTGCCGCCCGGAGATGGTTTTCATCTTTACTGGCGGGATCAATCGCAGGATAGAAGGCTCTCAAAGATAGGTTCAGCTCAAACTTCACGAGCAGTAAACAACAGTTCAAAATAGAGCACCACCTTGAAAGGATAAAATAGAAGCCAAATGAGCCTTTAAGGGATTACATCATCTGCTTTAATGTAGAATCCCTAGAGGTACCACTACAAGAAAAATCCGATTTAGCAATCGCAAAAATCGGTTGCCGCAAGCTGAAAAACGGTCGCTAAACACTCCGACAACTGAATTGGTGACCGAAATTGATCGGTGGACAAAATCCCAGTCACTAACTAAGCGGCGACCGATTTTAAATTCGGTTTCCAACTGGTAACCAAAATTTTCCGTCACCAAAAAAGAAAATTTCGTTGCAAAATGCACTACTCAAACGGCCCATTAGTTTACTTGGCGACTGATAATTCGGTTGCCAAAAATTAAAAATCCGTCGTTGGTATTCCATTCCGTCACTATTTTACCTTTTTTTCTCAATTTCGGTCGCTAGGAGTATCTAATTTGGTCACTAGAGGTGGCTAATTTGGTCGCTAACTTCAAAAAATTAACAAAAGAAAAGAACTCTACTTTTTCACTCCCTAAATCACTTATAAAACACCTATGAAACACCTGGAAAACAAAAAAATGTTCCCAAACATTATATATTTAATATTTAACGCTAATGATCAAGGAAATCTAGAATTACACACCAAAGTAGCAATAATACATAAATCCATAAGTATAAAACGTAAAACAAAATATAAATGTCAACTAATAATATAAAAGTGTTCCTAAATCCATAAGAAGATAATATAGTATATAGTCTAATTTAGCTAAGGTAGACATGATGATCTTGAACACGTAGGGGATGAGAATCTCGAAGCCAGTTGGCTCCCTATGCTTCTTCTCCTTATGTAAGAAATAAATGAAAAATGTTACTAATAAGATTGTACTGAATTAAAATATATGAAAACAAAAATGTAGTATACCTATCACCAAAATGAAATACAATGCTTCTATTGGAAAATATAATCTTTAACTTTTCAGCTAGCAGAATCTATTTATGTCCAAAACTTAATTAAAATTTTAATTTACCCAAAATAATATTTCCAATACTAAACTCAGTCCCTTGAGTTGCATAACGTTTGAAACTTCCTTGATAGATCCATCCTTTGCATATACAATCTCCAGACCTGCAAGACATTGTAAACAACACAAAAGTGAAGAATATTCATCGCATTCTAATAAAACAAATGCAGCAAGATTACCAAATCTTCAATAAAAAAAATGTAAGAGTATGCATTTATGATGTTGTTGACAAATTAAGAAGCTCTCCTTGAGGTCATTTATAAAAGTGTTAGAATATGGTAATAACCCCTATTTATAAAAGTTGTAACCGTCATAAGCTCATTTGGTCAGAACTTGATTCACACAAAATGAAGCACTCAAAGCATATTTAACTAATTCTCACTTTTACAAATCACCTTCTGATGTTTACGTTGATATATGCTTGCCACTATCATGGTTTTGGAATAACAAAATTTATTTAAATATTACAAATTAACAAATTAAAATTGAGGATTATCCAAATTCTTTTATCCTTACACTTAAAGCTTTCCTTGGGAAACTAGTATATAAGAGTTTGCATCATTTCAACGAATATTATCTAAAATGACTATAAGTTCTTGTTAGAACATTTGATGTGATATGTAATTAAGATATATCCTAGAATATACTTTTTGTATTTATTAAGATATGATATTGTACTTTATTCGTTATCTTTGTAATCAATTGTATAGATTGTATTTACATTATAAATTGAACTATGTGTAATAATATTGATACACTATAATTCATACAATACTCTACACAACAATTCATACAATACTCTCTATTTTAGTTTTTAATTGAACCTCAATTGAATTGTCAGCAATGCAACACAACATTTTGCAAAACCGGCACCATCAATCAATTAAAAGAAGAAAATTACGTTATTTTTCTTTTCTTTTTAACTTATACAAAATAATAGGCTATTTAATCTCTAGTTTTTTAGAGGCAAAAGGGCGTCTACAGGGGTTCGAACTGATGAACTGCTACTCAAACCAGTACTCTATCTAGCCTCGAGTTTAACTCAATCTCTATACTCTTTTATTTTTATTTTTATTTTCTATCTCTTTCTAACAAGTTCCTCTTCTATACCAAATGAAATGGACGGTGGAAATTTTTTTTTAGTTGAGATCCACCTAAAAGTTTTTTCCTGTTCACTATATATTTAAACTTCAAATCATTCATCAGTTACCTTCCTTATCAGAATAAAGTGATGAATAAATTCAGTCAAGAAGGAAATAAATTCTTTTATGATAGAAATAAATACTTTGAAAATTGAATTAAATTCAATAAAATTAGAAATAACTGGTTTTGACTTTGAAAACTTTGCAAAGAAGTATCTGAAACACCTCTTTGTCCTATTTAAGGCTTTGCTTTGCTTTTTTGAAATGCACAACCCACACTGTGTGGTTTCCTTTTCTCTTTTTAGTAGTTTCTCTCCCTTTTCCTCCCTGTTTCTCTTCTAGAATCTCATTTTCTCTTCACTCCCTCTCTTATTTGCTTTGCCACAGGCATGTTTAATAGGTTCGTATTCCTTCTCTCTTTCTTTTCTTTGTTGATCATGTTAAATAATGATTTTTCTAGGCTACTTTTCTCGTTGTGAAGATTTGCAGTGTGAGAGAAATGGCCATAATATATATACGATAGAAGGGAAGTTAAACAGTTAATTTGTTTGTGATTTAAAAGTTTTACTTATTGAGGTCTTTGCTTATGAATCACTAAAACAAAACATTCTTTTAGTTTTTTGTTAATTTGTCAACTTAATATTTTTGTTGTTGTCAATTTCTACTATTAGATTATAATTCATATATATGTGTTACTCTATTATGATATAATCCAAGAATTCTTTTGTGATACGATGAATGTTTATAATATCATGAATTTATATTTTCATCTTAAATGTTGAGAACACCATGAAGTAAATTAAAATTTCGATATAACATTTTATCCAATATCATGAAAGTATATCTTGATGCAGCATGTGGGTGGCTGGAGGAAAAAGAA
This sequence comes from Cyamopsis tetragonoloba, assembly GCA_037177725.1. Lineage (NCBI taxonomy): Eukaryota > Viridiplantae > Streptophyta > Magnoliopsida > Fabales > Fabaceae > Cyamopsis > Cyamopsis tetragonoloba. The sequence continues at coordinate 58,912,402 of CM074119.1, forward strand.
GTCATTGAAGTTTTGGACCTCCATTTGGTTCTCAACAATATGGAGCATATGGAAATAAAGGAATGAGTTGATCTTCAAACAAGAGAATACCTTCATCGATGAAATTATGGATCTAATCCTGCTACGCTCTTGGCTATGGATAAAATCAAAAGCTCATAAATCTTTTCATTGTTCTTTTCTTGAATGGTGTACAAATGCAAGAAATTGCCTCCTCTCAATTAATTGATTTTAACCATGCTTCCTGTTACAAAGGGAGGATGGCATATAATCAATTGTATATGAAGAGTGCAATCCCTCCCTGCATTTCCTCACCTGTTTCTGTTTTTTTACCAATGTGTTTAGGTTATCTTTATAGAACCCTGATCATACACTCTTTGCTTTAGCTATATACATGCTCCCCTGTTTTGGCAAAACATAGGCCAAGATAGGTTTTGGAAGGGAGCAATCTTAGGGATGGAGAAGCTAGCTTTTTTAGGGAATTGTATACAAAAGCACCCCTAGTGCTGTTACGTTATATGTAATTCCCTATACATATTTGATTAATATAATTATTTTACTTGCTGATAAAAAAAAACATTTTATCCAATATCCTATCGTCTTGTCTTATTGGAGAAGTTGTTGGAGTATGTTAAATAACATATTACCACTTCAATTTATACCACATGATATTTGGTAGTTTGAAAAACTGAACTCTACATCTGTGTTACTATCGCTAGTGATTTGCCATTGTGCTTATGGAAATGGATAATCAATCCCAAGATTCTATAAAGGGCATTGGTTTAAAACAAATATCTACTTATACTTATTTTGATTTACATATAAGAACCCTAATTAATTAGAATGTTTTACACATGAGAAACTAGAAATTTAAAAAAAGCAAAAAATAAGTATGTTAAGTTTTGGTGATACCTGCAAATGTGTTGGATACTGTTTAAGGTGAACCAAGCACAACATGTCAATTTTTTTAGCTTGGGCATTTAATATAATGACATGCTATTTTCATCTTCCTCATTTTTTATAGCCTCTCATCGTCTTCTGTTAGATTTATCATTGGGTCTAATACACTGACTCATGTACCGAGAGAAACTTATCTTCATTTTTTGTTTCATCGAAGTTTGATTTTATTACGTTCATGATTTATTCATCTTCCTAGCTAAGTTTGTTTTCCTTTCTTGTAACATCCCCTATTTTAATATTACCATTGTTTCTAACACCTCTTTGATGGATTCATCTACCCAGTGCTCGTCTTTGTGTCTTGTCTATTTAGGTAGTAATTAGACAAGATAGGAAGATGATCACTAGGTAGATGAATCCATCATAGAGGTGCTAGGAAAAATGATAAAATTAAAAGAGGGGAACAGACAAGAAAGGAAGATGAACTTCACTGGGAAGATTAACCAATCCTGAAAATATTAGAATTACATTTTTAAGAGACAAGAAAAGAAGACATGCTTCACTGGGTTGATGAATCAATCTTGACTTATTAGAGATAATGGTAAAATTGAAAGAGGATTATGTGATGCCTTCAAAGAATGAGGAAGATGATAGTAACATGTCATGATAATAAACTTCCCACCTAAAAGATTTGGTGGGTTGTGCCTAGTTCCATACCCAAGATATCTGCAAGTATTAAGAAAAGTTAATGTAGTTATATTTTGTTTGTTTTAAACTTTTTTGTTTGTTTCATGTAAAACCTTTCAAGTTAGTGTCCCCTTAGATTCCTTATACATCAAGGTAAGGATGAATTTGTAAGTGTTTTAGAGAAATACTCTTTTGAAGATTAGGGGGCTCATTTTCTTCAACTTTTGACCAAGGCAAAGTCGAGCTGTTGGTTGGTTAGTCATCAATTAAAGTTCATCTATTGTTACTTGCAAGTATGGTACACCCAACAAATGGAATAGTCTCAACTTGCACCCTATAACACTCATTTATTTGTACTCCCATAATAGTTATATTTACATCACCACTATTGTTATGAAATTGGAGGGAAAGCTTCCCGCCATTGAAAAAAGGTAAAATATTCCAATTTAGGGTTATCACAACACACTGTCCATCATTTCTGCTTCTGAGTTATGAGAGACTTCGGAACACAGGGTTGTCCCTTCGTTGTTGTCTGTCGTTGTTTCTCGTCATCAATCCCTCTTTTCTAATGGTCTGCCATGCAATTGGTCTCTTTTTGTTGGTCCAACACTATCAGTCCCACTTTCAATCAAAGGCTTTACACTGCTGCATTGTGCCTTGTAGCAAGATGTCAACCGGGTCATAGGATCGTTGCTCACCGTCTAGCTTCCGTTTAATGCGATTTTAGAAATTGAACATTCATTCTCTATTTAAATATCTATCTCGCTTTGTTAAAGATTTTCTTTTTTGTTTTCCTCCTTAAATCTTGGATTCTTGGTGAATATTGCTCACTTAATGCTTTCCTTAGGCCTCTTTTTGTTAATGTTTCTGAACCTTTCAAAGAAACCACAACTCAATTTTTAATAATTGGCAAATCAAGAAAATAATTTAGCTAATTATCTTATTTGGATGATATCCCTTCGGTATTTATTATTTTGATAGCTGAAGATTTGGAAGCATGCTATTCAAGCATGAGAGCTTGGTGACTCATTTACTTGATGGAGAGACAAGTGAAGGAGGTACCAATCCTAACGGTCATGACCATATTTAGTTACTATCAGTAGAGACATAATAGTGTGAAGAGATCTATAATATAATGTGCAAGACCTAGATAAAAAAGTTATTTCACTACTTTTCTATATTGTTGGTTGTTGTTTTACTATGCCAGTTAGCTTTCTTATGCATTAGTTTTCTCTAGTATATTAAAGCATGCGAATTCTTGTGTTAGATTGCAAATTGCAAAGGTTGGTGTTGTCTTGTTTGTTTTTGTTTCTACTATAGCTAGCTTCCCTCTTTTAATGGTTGACCTAATGGAGTATAAATTTTGTCTTATAAAAAAAAGATTACAATAGTATTTTATTTTAATTCAAAAAAATATATGAGTAATACTAAGAAGGAAATGAAAGATAGATAGATAGATAGGATAGATGAGTATTAATGTGCTCCGAAGAAATATATAGTAAATAACTTTAGTAATGTCTTTAAACAATGTACAATCTTTTTGTTTTCTTTATGTATCTTCTAATATAAATCCTAACAAGTTTAGGGGAAATAGTTAGGAGAGGCAGTTAGTGACCATTATTTTTGCAGTTAATTTTATTCATTTCATACATTAATTTATTAATGTACTTTTATTAACTGTTTAAAAGAAAAATCAGAAGGTGGAAACGTGGGACAGTTAGGAGGGGCAGTCAGTGGCCATTATTTTTGCAGTTTATTTCATTCATTTCATACATTAATTTATTAATTTACTTCTATTAACAATTTAAAAGAAAAATTAGAAGGAGGAAACGTGGGGTAGTTGGGAGGGTCAGTTAGTGCACATTATTTTTGCAATTTATTTCATTCATTTCATACATTAATTTATTAGAACTATTTTTGCGGTGCTCCTTCCTTTTTCCATATCATTTCAACAAAAAAATACTACTCTATCTTCTCCCATTTTCTACACTTTTAAGAACTAGTCAAAGATGATGACCCCAATCTGTGATCTTATAGACGTTAAACCTGGTAGGTTAAATGATATGTTAATTGAAAAAATTCATGATGCATCCGCATTAAAGAATTAAAACTATTATTATATAAAAAATAAAAAAAAAAATTCTTCTACACATTAAAACTATACTGGTAATAACTATCAGCGAATAAAAAAGTTACTATTAGATACCATAGTAATAAAGATATGAGAACACTCTCATTTGGTGGTACACTCGATGGAGGCTCTGGAGGGAGGTTATCCATCTTTTTATGCCTTTATTTAATTTAATTAAATATAGATTAATACTTAATTATCCAAATTAAATACATTTTCATGAAATTAATTATAATTGAGTTTATACTTTTTTAAGTTTAATTTGGAATTTTTAGGTAATAATTCTACATTGCAAAGCACTGGGCCAGGAGTTGAGCTTAAAATAGAATTTTGCTAATTGCACCACTCTTAGTAATATTCCACGGATGGAAGTGTTCCAAATTGCTATCCACACCATCCGTAACCTGTGGCACAAAAGTAATTACGTAACTTGATGACAATGGATCATGAAGAGAAGAATTATTGATTGAAGTATCTCAAGAATATTTTTAGGAATAAAATTGTATAATTTTAATTATTTTTCGTTAGGTTTAATTTTACTACTAGATACGTTTATTTTCATTTTCGGTACCAAACCTTTTCCAATCTCCAACTCACATCCACTATACTTTCCACCCAACCTCCAACTCACATCCACTACACTTTCCACCCAATCTCCAACTCACATCCACTACACTTCTTTCTTTTTATTATTTTATTTCTCATTTCTCTTCAATAAATACCCATCTCCATTCCCATTCCAAAAACACAAATTCACTACCATCTAATCTTTCATTCTCCCTACATTCCTCTGCATTCACGGAGTCACGGTCCTTTCTTTTCTTCTTTTCTTTTTATTTTCTTTACTTCCTTTTATTTAATTTATTTTGTTTTCCTTTTATTTTAATTTATTTGTATTCATTTTTATTTTTTTGTAATTTGCCACCTATATGGAAGGCTAGAATTTGTGATTAGTTTCCTGAATTTTTAATAATATGCTATTGAGGTTCTAATTATATTTATGTTCAGTTTCTAATTAATTTATTCATATCTAAATTACACGCTTGTTGAAATTTGGTTATGATTTAATTATGATCTTTTGGCTCATAAAATTAGAATCTAAATTGCACGCTTGTTGGAATTTAAATTCTAATTTAATCTCTTAAACCAAAAGTCGTAATTTCCAAGTTCAGTTGAATTTCGTTTTTTTTACAATCTGTTAAGATACTAAGACGCTTGTTCAATAAACTTGAACAGAGGAAAATATACCTTGTTTAATGTAAGCAAGAGATTCTGAAATAAATTAACGCTTGTTTAATTAATTTCAAGATTGAACAAGGAATTTAATTAGATTATGAACTATCTTTTGATACCAATGATATAAGCAATTGTTAAATTTCAGGAAGCTAATCTATTTTAATTAATTGTTTTAAATTTCTTTAATTGTGTTTCCAACCAACATTCAAACCCCCTTTTTGTTATTTATTAACATGATTAAATCTTAATCTAGAGAGACGACCTAGGTTGGCACCTAGTACTGCATTTATTGCAATTTATTAATTTGATCGGGTATGTCATCGCATCAAGAGGTACTCATTAAAACATTAAAAAGTATGTAGATTTGCGCCAAGTGAAAAATGACATGAGTGTCTCGTAGGTGAATTTGTGCTCATATGAAATAGTCACTTTATTTTCTCTAACTTTTTACTGCAAATATATTCCGCCCATCGCACGGGTGCGGTCACTAGTTATAAACAAAAGGGACTTGTTCAAATTCAGGCTGTTTGTCAACCTTACATAAAAGAGAAAAAACTTATGCACTTCAATATATTAATGAGCGAAACTCAAGCTTTACAAGCTTCACAGTATGTGGTTGGTAGTAGCTCGTCTACATGTTATATATGTATAAAAATAATTCAAAGTTAATATATAATATTGACAATAATATATTTTTGTTGGTAGAAAAAAATACAACGAAATTCTTTTACGAATAAAGTGATGTTGGAGATTTTTTCGTTGCATATTAATCATGTTTACTGAAACAAATGTGTCACTTTCTCTTGAAAGTTAAAACTAATTTTGAAGTTTCCTTGCAATATACTATATCCGTTCCTATTTAATTATAAGGAGAGGAAAAAACACACATATTAAGGAGTGTAATAAATATTATGGTTTTCCTCAAAAAAAATTTTGAACTCTAGATAATATCTTCTATCTCAAGTTGTTTGATTGGTTAGACCGAGGTATTGATTAACATCCAATTAAACATAAGGTAAGAATTTATTAAAATACAGTTATTGTTACATCGAATATATAGGTGGAAAGTTTAGTAGGATGAAAATTTTTTTTTTCTCTCTCTCTCATATAGATAAAAAGGAATAGAGGGATTATTAGATTATGAAACTATAACAATTTAAAATTGTTAAAATTATAATATTAAAATACCAACCTTAATAGAGCATGCAAGCTACGGAACACTCAATTTTCACACACAAATTAAACCCTAATACACTTATTGACTTGGGCGTCGGAGTCTTTGCTGGTACAACTCCCACCATCGTGGACTCTGGTTAGATGTGCAAGGATCATCTTCCTCTCTTGCTGCATTTCCTATTGTGTTTATAATTTATCCCTATCACGTCAGATCACGACTATAATGTGGTCTATCGAGAATCTATAATTATGTTTTCCATCCCTATCACCATGGTGAATAACAAGAGGAAAACATATGATGTAGATAACGGCCAGAGTCTTCAGAATCAGGGGAAGGAGAGCCCCACAACAACACTCGAAGAAACATGACCAATGCTAGAGGCGCGACAACCTTCAACATTGAGGAGGAGTTTCGCAGGTTGCAAGGGTTACTGGAAGAGCAAGCCTCTGAGTTGGCTTTGCTAAGGAAGGAGTGAGAAGAGCGTTTGAAGGAAAATGAGGTGTAGCAGTGCCAAAAATCAAATACCAAAGTAACCTTTTCAACTTAATTCTTTTATTTATAATAATAGATCGAATAATAATCAATAATTAAATATAATAATTAGTTTAGTTTGCATTATCATATTAATAATAGATCACTAATTATTTCCTCTATTAATTAATTAAATAAAAAATTAATTACATAAACATAATAATTATAAATAGAATTTAATAAATTATTAGATATTATAATTATTAACTTTTGTATTTTTGATATTAATGGATTTTTGAAAAAACAATTACTTATTTTTCACTCAACTTTTTCCTATAATGTATTTTTAAATCTCTTTCTAACAAGTTCCTCTTCTATACCAAATGAAATGGATGGTGGAAATATATATTTTTTTAATTGACATCCACCTAAAAGCTATTTCGTGTTCACTATATAATTACATCTCAAAAATGTTTATTTTTTAAATATGTTATATATATTGACAACATCTAACACCATAAACAAATTATTAAAAGATATTTTATACGTTGATATGAGAATAACTTGTATATTAATGCATTAGTTTTACTATGGCAGTTAGTTTTCTTATACATTAGTTTTCTCTAGTATATTAATGCATGTGAATTCCTTGTGTTAAATTGCAAATTGCAAAGATTGTGTCGTCTTGTTTGTTTTTGTTTCTACTGTAGCTAATTCCCCTCTTATAATGGTTGACCTAATGGAGTGCTTCTTGTACTCTACCACTTTCTTCAATAAATATTGTCTTATAAAAAAATATTCCAATAGTACTGTTTTATTTAATTCAAAGAAATATATGAGTAATACTACGAAGGAAATGAAAGATAGATAGATAGGATAGATGAGTATTAATGTGCTCCGAAGAAATATATAGTAAATAACTCTAGTAATGTCTTTAAACAATTCACAATATTTTTGTTTTTTATATGTATTATAAAGTAAAGGGACTTGATCAAATTCAGGCTGTTTGTCAACCTTACATAAAAGAGAAAAAACTTATGCACTTCAATATATTAATGAGCGAAACTCAAGCTTTACAAGCTTGATGGTATGAGGTTTCTAGTAGCTAATCTAGTGGAAAATTGACTTTTTACAGCATGTTTTAACATGGGCTAATTAATAGTCGATGTAAAATCTTATGCGGTAGTAAACTTGTAAATAAATAAATTATTTGCATCAACTAATTACTAATAGTCGATGTAAAAGTTAGGCGGTGGTAATTTTGTAAACAACTTAAATTTATTTGCACCAACTAATTAATAATAGCCAATGTAAAAAGTTAGGCGGTGACAATTTTGTAAATAACTCAAATTTTTTTGCATCAACTAAATTAATTAGCGGATGTAAATCTATAAATTAAAAAAGCAAAAGAACCCTATCAATATATCACATATATTCATATTCTTTTAATTCCATCGAGTTCCAATTCCTTTGAGCCCTAGCTTCATTGTGAAACCACCGCGACGTTGACGCCCTACTTTGCGTCACCGTCTGTCGCGCTCTCTTCTTCGCTCACACCACCGTCTGTTGCGCTCTCACTCTCTGTCACGGTATGTTCCCTCTCTCTCAAATAACGGATCCCTGTAATGACCTATTTCTGTTCCGTTGCTGAAAAATCAGATTTATTGATTTTTATTTTTCAACATGAAGAAAGTGAAACCCAACTTTTATATTATTGCAGTTATTGAGACCGCCATGTTTCGTTTCGCCAGGGATTTCTTGTTATGGTATGTTTGGACTTTGGAAAAAAAAAATCGAGTTTCATTTGGTGCCACAAGTTGGAAAATTTCTCGTATTTAGCTGAAAATTTGTGAGAGCTTCACATTTATTTTCATTCTACTGGTTTTCTCTTAAATCACTTATGCACCTTTTCTTTGATTCGCACGAACAGAATGAATCCCCTGTTTATGGTGATTTGAAAAACCTGATTCTTAATAGCAAGTGTTGTAAAATCTTCAATCTTATGGTTTTGTTTTTCTAGAGTGTTGTTCCTTAGAATTACAATCTTCTCCGATTTCTTAGATGGAACATTCAACAAAAAATTAGCATAGATTGAAGGTCAACATTGCTGACAAATAACGATGAATTTCCTTACTTCTTCAATGTTTCTTTTCTGTTGGTTCTGACAATTTCTTTAATTTTTGGAGTCAAGTTATGTTAGTGTGTGAATTCTACCTCTATTCCATTGATCTTTTCATGTTTTGGGATCATATCATTTATCTTATACTATAATACCATATAATACTATAAATAGAATACTTAGTATTGTCATTGGTTGTTGATATAGGAACCAAGACAAGTGGTTGAATTAAACTTAAGAATTTCGTATCATATATTCATGAATTAATTACTAGATATGACTTAGCTTTAGGCTATATGAAAGGCAATTAAGATAAATTCATGACATAATAAATTAGTTAACAATATAGCTAGTGCTCAATAAAGTGATGAATAAATTCAGTCAAGAAGGAAATAAATTCTTTTATGATAGAAATAAATGCTTTGAAAATTGAATTAAATTCAATAAAATTAGAAATAACTGGTTTTGACTTTGAAAACTTTGCAAAGAAGTATCTAGAACACCTCTTTGTCCTATTTAAGGCTTTGCTATGCTTTTTTGAAATGCACAACCCACATTGTGTGGTTTCCTTTTCTCTTTCCAGTAGTTTCTCTCCCTTTTCCTCCCTGTTTCTCTTCTAGAATCTCCTTTTCTCTTCACTCCCTCTCTTATTTGCTTTGTCACAGGCATCTTTAATAGGTTCGTATTCCTTCTCTCTTTCTTTTCTTTTGTTGATCATGTTAAATAATGATTTTTCTAGGCTACTTTTCTCGTTGAGAAGATTTGCAGTGTGAGAGAAATGGCCATAATATATATACGATAGAAAGGAAGTTAAACAGTTAATTTGTTTGTGACTTAAAAGTTTTACTTATTGAGGTCTTTGCTTATGAATCTCTAAAACAAAACATTCTTTTAGTTTTTTGTTAATTTGTCAACTTAATATTTTTGTTGTTGTCAATTTCTACTATTAGATTAAAATTAATATATATGTGGTACTCTATTATAATAGAATCCAAGAATTCTTTTGTGATACAATGAATGTATGTAATATCATGAAATTATATTTTTATCTTGAATTTTGAGAACACCATGAAGTAAATTAAAATTTCTATACAACATTTTATCCAATATGATGTCGTCCTGTCTTATTGGATAAGCTGTTGGAGTATGTTAAAGAACATATTACCACTTTGAATTTATACCGCATGATATTTGGTAGTCTGAAAAACTAAACTCTACATCTGTGTTATTATCGCATGTGATTTGCCATTGTGCTTATGGAAATGGATAATCAATCCCAAGATTCTGTAAAGGGCATTGGTTTAAAACAAATATCAACTTATACTTATTTTGATTTACATATAAGAACTCTAAGGATAGTAATTAATTAGAATGTTTTACACATAAGAAACTAGAAATTTAAAATAAGCAAAAAATAAGTATGTTAACTTTTGGTGATACATGCAAATGTGTTCGATACTGTTTAAGGTGAACCAAGCACAACATGTCAATTTTTCTAGCTTGGGCATTTAATATAATGACATGCTATTTTCATCTTCCTCATTTTTTTGGAGCCTCTCATCGTCTACTTTTAGATTTGTCATATAGTCTAATAGGTCCACTGGCTCATCTACCCATAGAAACTTATCTTAATTTTTTGTTTCTTCAGAGTTTGATTCTATTACCTTCATGATTGATTCATCTCCCTTGCTAAGTTTGTCTTCATTTCTCGTAACTTCCCCTATTTTAATATTACCATTATTTCGAATACCTCTTTGACGGATTCATCTAACCAATTCTTGTCTTTGTGTGTTGTCTATTTTGGTAGTAATTAGACAAGATAGAAAGATGATCACTAGGTAGATGAATGCATCATAGAGTTGCTAGAAAAAATGATAAAATTAAAAGAGGGGAACAGACAAGAAAGGAAGATGAACTTCATTGGGAAGATGAACCAATCCAGAAAATATTAGAATTACACTTTTAAAAGACAAGAAAAGAAGACACGCTTCACTAGGTTGATGAATCAATAATGACTTATTAGACATAATGGTAAAACTGAAAAAGGATTATGTGATGCCTTCAACTAATGAGGATCATGATAGTAACATGTCATGATAATAAAATTCTCACCTAAAAGATTGGTGAGTTGTGCTTTGTTCCATACCCAAGGTATCTGCAAGTATTAAGAAAAGTTAATGTAGTTATATTTTGTTTGTTTTAGACTTTTGTGTTTGTTTCATGTAAAACATTTCAAGTTAGTGTCCCCTTAAAGTTCTTAAACATCAAAGTAAGGATGAATTTGTAAGTGTTTTAGAGAAAGACTCTTTAGAAGATCAGGGGGTTCATTTTCTTCAACTTTTGACTAAGGCAAAGTCGCACTGTTGGTTGGTTAGTCATCAATTAAAGTTCATCTATTGTTACTTGAGAGTATGGTACACCCAACAAATGGAATAGTTTCAACTTGCATCCTATAACACTCATTTATTTGTACTCCCCATAATAGTTATATTTACATCACCACTATTGTTATGAAATTGGAGGGAAAGCTTCCCGCCATCGAAAAAAGGTAAAACATTCCAATTTAGGGTTATCACAACACATTGTCCATCATTTCTGCTTTTGAGTTATGAGAGACTTCGGAACATAGGGTTGTCCCTTCATTGTCGTCTATCGTTGTTTCTCGTCATCAATCCCTCTTTTCTAATGGTCTGCCATGCAATTAGTCTCTTTTTGTTGGTCCAACACTACCGTTCCCACTTTCAATCAAAGGCTTTACACTGCTGCATTGTGCCTTGTAGCTACATGTCAACTGGGTCATAGGATCGTTGCTCATCGTCTAGCTTCTGTTTAATGCTATTTTAGGAATTGAACATCCATTCTCTATTTAAATATCTATCTCGCTCTATTAAAGATTTTCTTTTTTGTTTTCCTCCTTAAATCCTAGACTCTTGGTGAATATTGCTCACTCAATGCTTTCCTTGGGCCTCTTTTTGTTAATGTTTATCCTTTCAAGGAAACAACAACTACATTTTTGTTAATTGGAAAATCAAGAAAATAATTTAGCTAATTACCTTATTTGGATGATATCCCTTCGGTATTTATTATTTTGATAGTTGAAGATTTGGAAGCATCCTATTCAAGCAAGAGAGCTTGGTAACTAATTTGCTTGATGGAGAGACAAGTGAAGGAGGTACCAATCCTAACAGTCATGACCGTATTTAGTTACTATCAAAAGAGACATAATAGTGTGAACAGATCTATAATATAATGTGCAAGACCTAGATAAAAAGGTTATTTCACTAGTTTTCTATATCGTTTGTTGTTGTTTTACTATGCCAGTTAGCTTTCTTATGCATTAGTTTTCTCTAGTATATTAAAGCATGTGAATTCCTTGTGTTATATTGCAAATGGCAAAGGTTGGTGTGGTCTTGTTTGTTTTTGTTTCTACTACAGCTAGGTCCCCTCTTTTAATGGTTGACCTAATGGAGTACTTCTTGTACTCTACTACTTTCTTCAATAAATTTTGTCTTATAAAAAAAAGGATCCAGTAGGACTTTTTTTTTTTTAATTCAAAGAAATATACGAGTAATACAAAGAAGGAAATGAAAGATAGATAGATAGATATGATAGGTGAGTATTAATGTGCTCCGAAGAAATATATATTAAATAACTCTCGTAATCTCTTTAAATAATGCACAATTTTTTTGTTTTCTTTATGTATTATAAACAAAAGGGACTTGTTCAAATTCATGTTGTTTGCCAACCTTACATAAAAGAGAAAAAGCTTATGCACTTCAATATATTAATGAGCAAAAATCAAGCTGTACAAGCTTGACAGTATGAGGTTGCTAGTAGTTCGTCTAAATATTATATATGTATAAAAATAATTCGTAGCTAATATATAATATTGACAATAATATTTTTTTGTTGGTAGAAAAAATTTCAAGGAAATTCTCTTAGGAATAAAGAGATGTTCGAGATTTTTTCGTTGCATTTTAATTATGTTTATTGAAATAGATGTGTCACTTTCTCTTGAAAGTTAAAACTACTTTTGAAGTTTCCATCAAATATACTATATTTGTTCCTATTTAATTATAAGGAGAGCAAAAATCACACATATTAAGGAGTGTAATAAATGTTATGGTTTTCCTCAAAATAAATTTTGAACTCTAGATAATATCTTCTATCTCTAGTTGTTTGATTGGTTAGATTGAGGTATTGATTAACATCCAATTAAACATAAGGTTAGAATTTATTAAAATACTTTTATTCTTACATCGAAAATATAGGTGGAAAGATTAGTAGGATGAAATTTTTTCTCTCTCTCTCTCAGATAGATAAAAAGGAATAGAGGGATTATTAGATTATGAAACTATAACAATTTAAAATTGTTAAAATTATAATGTTAAAATACCAACCTTAATAGAGAATGCAAGCTAAGCAACACTCTTTTTTTAAACACAAATTAAACCCTAATACACTTATTTGACTTGGGCGTCGGAGTCTTTGCTGGTACAAGCCCCACCATCGTGGAATCTGGTTAGATGCGCAAGGATCATCTTCCTCTCATGGTGCGTTTCCTATTGGGTTTATAATTTATCCCTATCACGTCAGATCACGACTATAATGTGGTCTATCGAGAATCTATAATTAAATTTTCCATCCCTATCACCATGGTGAATAATGGGAGGAAAACATATAGGTAGATAACGGCCAGAGTGTGCAGAATCATGGGAAGGAGAGCCCCACAACAACACTATAAGAAACATGACCAATGCTGGAGGCGTGAGAACATTCAACATTGAGGAGGAGTTTCGCAGGTTGCAAGGGTTACTGGAAGTGCAATCCTCTGAGCTCATTTTGCTAAGGAAGGAGTGAGGAAAAGGAGGTGTAGCAGTGCCAAAAATTGAATACAAAAGTAACCTTTTCCACTTATTATTTTATTTATAGTAATATATTAAATAATAATCAATATTTAAATATAATAATCAGTTTAGTTTGCATTATCATATTAATAATAGATCATTAATTATTTCCTTTAATATATTAATTAATTAAATAAAAAATTTATTACATAAACATAATAATTATAAATAGAATTTAATAAAATTATTAGATATTATAATTATTAACTTTTGTATTTTTAATATTAATGTATTTTTGAAAAAATAAATTACTTATTTTGCACTCAACTTTTTCCTATAATAAGCATTTAAGTAATTTTTTGTTCATAAAATATCAGGGGTTTTTACTTATTATATTTATCTCCTCTCCCTTTTTTTTACTCAATCAAATAAAAGAAGAAAATTACCTTATTTTTCTTTTTTTTTTAACTTATACAAAATAATAGGGTATCTAATCTCTAGTTTTTTTAGAGTCAAATGTGCATCCACAAAGGTTCAAACTGATGAGTTGCTACTCAATTCAGTACTCTATTTAACCTCGAGTTTAAATCAATCTCTGTACTCATTTATTTTTATTTTTTTTTCTATCTCTTTCTAACAAGTTCCTCTTCTATATATACCAAATGAAATGGATGGTGGAAATATTTTTTTAAGTTAGATCCACCTAAAAGCTATTTCGTGTTCACTATATATTTACATCTCAAAACAATAAAACACTTTCAAAATAGGTCCTCAAGATATACAAATGAATAGTTGAGCGATCAATTCAGTGACAAAAATCTTTTAACGGTTAAATTAGTGACAACCAAATTATAAAAATTCAAGTTGTTGTCATTTCGTTACCAAAGTGGGTACAAACATTTTTATAGACAAATAAGATAATGTACAAGAGCCTTTTGGTTTTGGTCATGACTACAAACGAAATTGATTTTGAAGAACCGCCAGCAATGAAATTCGAAATAACGGCAAGTGAAATTAATTATTTGTAGTAAAAAATCTAAACCAAACATTAACACTTATACAATTTGACATAGAAAGAAGGACTCAATATAAAGTCTTTGTGACAAGTTAAGAGAGAACACAAGTTCACAACCACATGGTTCTACACGTGCCCCACACTTTACAAATGCCTAATGGCGTCCGAGAAGAAGACAGGATTTAAAACTGAGACTGTGGCCCTACACTAGCTCTAGTCATCAAACACAAGATCAACACATAAAGGAAAAACACACACACCCAAGTTTCTGATGTCACTCCCCATCGGTCCTTTTTCTCCCAAAGTCACCGCCCTTCATTTTAATTTTTTCCCACCAACGTTTTCGATTTCATATTCATTTTTCCAAATTCAAACTCGCATTCAAACTTCAAACCATTCATATGAGAATAAAGTGATGAATAAATGCAGTCAAGAAGGAAATAAATTCTTTAGTGATAGTAATAAATGCTTTGAAAATTGAATTAAATTCATTAAAATTTGAAATAACTGGTTTTGACTTTGAAAAATTTGCAAAGAATTATCTGGAACACCTCTTTGTCCTATTTAAGGCTTTTCTTTGCATTTTGAAATGCACAACCCACCGTGTGTGGTTTTCTTTTCTCTTTCTAGTAGTTTCTCCCCCTTTTCCTCCCTGTTTCTCTTCTAGAATCTCCTTTTCTCTTCACTCCCTCTCTTATTTGCTTTGTCTCAGGCATCTTTCATAGGTTCGTATTCCTTCTCTCTTTCTTTTCTTTTGTTGCTCATGTTAAATAATGATTTTTCTAGGCTACTTTTCTTGTTGTGAAGATTTGCAGTGTGAGAGAAATGGTCATAATATATATACGATAGAAGGGAAGTTAAACAATTAATTTGTTTTGTGATTTAAAAGTTTTACTTATTGAGGTCTTTGCTTATGAATCTCCAAAACAAAACATTCTTTTAGTTTTTTGTTAATTTGTCAACTTAATATTTTTGTTGTTGTCAATTTCTACTATTAGATTATAATTCATATATATGTGGTACTCTATTATGATAGAATCCAAGAATTCTTTTGCCATACAATGAATGTTTATCGCTAGTGATTTGCCATTGTGCTTATGGAAATGGATAATCAGTCCCAAAATTCTGTAAAGGGCATTGGTTTATAACAAATATCAACTTATACTTATTTTGATTTACATATAAGAACTCTAAGGATAGTAATTAATTAGAATGTTTTACTCATACATAAGAACCTAGAAATTTAAAAAATAAAAACAAAAAATAAGTATGTTAACTTTTGGTTATGCCTGCAAATGTGAATACTGTTTAAGGTGAACCAAGCTCAACATGTCAATTTTTTTAGCTTGGGCATTTAATATAATGACATGCTATTTTCATCTTCCTCATTTTTTGGAGCCCCTCATCGACTTCTTTAAGATTTGTCATTGAGTCTTATACCTCAACTAACTCAAGTACCCACAGAAACTTATCTTCATTTTTTGTTTCTTCGAAGTGTTATTCTATTAAGTTCATGATTTATTCATCTCCCTAGCTAAGTTTTTCTTCCTTTCTTGTCACTTCCCCTATTTTAATATTACCATTGTTTCTCACACCTCTTTGACGGATTCATCTATCCAGTCTTTGTGTCTTGTCTATTTAGGTAGTAATTAGAGAACATAGGAAGATGATCACTAGGTAGATGAATCCATCATAGAGGTTCTCAGAAAGTTGATAAAATTAAAAGAGGGGAATAGACAAGAAAGGAAGATGAACTTCACTCGGATGATTTACCAATCCTAAAAATATTAGAATTACACTTTTAAGAGACAAGAAAAGAAGACATGCTTCACTGGGTTGATGAATCCATCATGACTTATTAGACATAATGCTAAAATTGAAAGAGGACTATGTGATGCCTTTAAATAATGAGGAAGATGATAGTAACATGTCATGATAATAAACTTCCCACGTAAAAGATTTGGTGGGTTGTGCTTAGTTCAAGGAAAACATTAAACAGATAGATAGATATTGAGTGAGCAATATTCACCAAGAATCCAGAATTTAAGGAGGAAAACAAAAAAGAAAATCTTTCATAGAGCGAGATAGATATTTAAATAGAGAATGGATGTTCAATTCCTAAAATAGCATTAAATAGAAGCTAGACGATGAGCAACGATCCTATGACCCAGTTGACATGTAGCTACAAGGCACAATGCAGCAGCGTAAAGCCTTTCATTGAAAGTGGGAATGGTAGTGTTGGATGAAGAAAAAGAGACTAATTGCATGGACCATTAGAAAAGAGGGACTAATGACGAGAACCAACGACATACGACAACGAAGCGACAACACTATGTTCTGAAGTCTCTCATAACTCAAAAGTAGAAATGATGGACAGTGTGTTGTGAGAACCCTAAATTGGAATATTTTACCTTTTTTTCAATGGCGGGAAGCTTTCCCTCCAATTTCATAACAATAGTGGTGATGAAAATATAACTATTATGGGGAGTACAAATAAATGAGTGTTATAAGATGCAAGTTGAAACTATTCCATTTGTTGGGTGTACCATACTTGCAAGTAACAATAGATGAACTTTAATTGATGACTAACAAACCAACAGCTCAACTTTGCCTTGGTCAAAAGTTGAAGAATAATGAGCCCCCTATTCTTCTAAAGAGTATTTCTGTAAAACACTTACAAATTCATCCTTACCTTGATGTATAGGAACTCTAAGGGGACAATAACTTGAAAGGTTTTACATGAAACAAATAAAAAAATTTAAAACAAGCAAAATATAACTACATTAACTTTTCTTAATACTTGCAGATATCTTCGGTATGGAACTAAGCACAACCCACCAAATCTTTTAGGGGGGAAGTTTATTATCATGACATGTTACTATCATCTTCCTCATTATTTGAAGGCATCACATAATCCTCTTTCAATTTTACCATTATCTCTAATAAGTCAAGATTGATTCATCAACCGAGTGAAGCATGTCTTCTTTTCTTGTCTCTTAAAAGTGTAATTCTAATATTTTCAGGATTGGTTAATCTTCCCAGTGAAGTTCGTCTTCCTTTCTTGTCTATTCCCCTATTTTAATTTTATCATTTTTCCTAGCACCTCTATGATGGATTCATCTACCTAGTGATCATCTTCCTATCTTGTCTAATTACTACCTAAATAGACAAGACACAAAGACGAGCACTGGATAGATGAATCCGTCAAAGAGGTGTTAGAAACAATGGTAATATTAAAATAGGGGATATTACAAGAAACGAAAACGAACTTAGCTAGGGAGATGAATAAATCATGAACGTAATAAAATCAAACTCCGAAGAAACAAAAAATGAAGATAAGTTTCTCTGGGTACATGAGTCAGTTGATGTATTAGACTCAATGATAAATCTAAAAGAAGGCGATGAGAGGCTCCAAAAAATGAGGAAGATGAAAATAGCATGACATTATATTAAATGCCCAAGCTAAAAAAATTGACATGTTGAGCTTGGTTCACCTAAAACAGTATCCAACACATTTGCAGGTATATCCAAAAGTCAACATACTTATTTTTTGTTTTTAAATTTCTAGGTTCTTATGTATGTGTAAAACATTCTAATCAATTACTATCCTTAGAGTTCTTATATGTAAATCAAAATATGTAAATCAATTACTATCCTTAGAGTTCTTATATGTTTAAACCAATGCCATTTACATAATCTTGGGATTCATTTTCCATTTCCATAAACACAATAGCAAATCACTAGTGATAATAACACAGATGTAGAGTTCAGTTTTTCAAACTACCAAATGTCATGCGGTATAAATTCAAGTGGTAATATGTTCTTTAACATATTCCAACAGCTTCTCCAATAAGACAGGACGACAGGATATTGGATAAAATTTTACATAGAAATTTTAATTTACTTCATGGTGTTCTCAACATTTAAGATGAAAATATAAATTCATAATTTTATAAACATTCATTGTATCGCAAAAGAATTCTTGGATTCTATCATAATAGAGTACCACATATATATGAATTATACTCTAATAGTAGAAATTGACAACTAAAAAAATATTAAGTTGAAAAATTAACAAAAAACTAAAAGAATGTTTTGTTTTAGTGATTCATAAGCAAAGGCCTTAATAAGTAAAACTTTTAAATCACAAACAAATTAACTATTTAACTTCCCTTCTATCATATATATATTATGGTCATTTCTCTTACTCTGCATATCTTCACAATGAGAAAAGTAGCCTAGAAAAATCATTATCTAACATGATCAACAAAAGAAAAGAAAGAGAGAAGGAATATGAACCTATGAAAGATGCCTGTGACAAAGCAAATAAGAGAGGGAGTGAAGAGAAAAGGAGATTCTAGAAGAGAAACAGGGAGGAAAAGGGGGAGAAACTACTAGATAGAGAAAAGGAAACCACACAGTGTGGGTTGTGCATTTCAAAATGCAAAGAAAAGCCTTAAATAGGACAAAGAGGTGTTCCACATACTTCTTTGCAAAGTTTTAAAAGTCAAAACCAATTATTTCAAATTTTAATGAATTTAATTCAATTTTCAAAGCATTTATTTCAATCATAAAAGAATTTATTTCCTTCTTGACTGCATTTATTCATCCTTTTATTCTGATATGAATTGTTTGAAGTTTGAATGCGAGTTTGAATTTGGAAAAATGAAAACGAAATAGAAAACGTTGGTGGGAAAAAATAAAAATGAAGAGTGGTGACTTTGGGAGAAAAAGGACCTATGGGGAGTGACATGTGGAACTTGGGTGTGTGTGTTTTTACTTTATGGGTTGATCTTCTTGTGTTTGATGACTAGAGTTAGTGTAGGGCCACAGTCTCAGTTTTAAATCCTGTCCTCTTCTCGGTCGCCATTAGGCATTTGTAACGTGTGGGACACGTGTAGAACCATGTGGTTGTGAACCTGTGTTCTCTCTTCACTTGTCACAAAGCCTTTGTATTGACTCCTTCTTTCTATGTGAAATTGTTAAAGTGTTAATGTTTGGTTTAGATTTTTCACTACAAATAATTAATTTCACTTGCCGTCATTTCAAATTTCATTGCTGATGGTTCTTGAAAATCAATTTCGTTTGTAGTGAAGGCCAAAACCAAAAGGCTCTAGTACATTATCTTATTTGTCTATAAAAATGTTTGTACCCACTTTGGTATCGAAATGACAGCAACTTGAATTTTTATAATTTGGTTGTCACTAATTTGATCCTTAAAAGATTTTTGTCTCTGAATTGATTGCTCAACTATTCATTTTTTATATCTTGAGGACCTATTTTAAAAGTGTTTTATTGTTTTGAGCATCTAATTTGGTAACGTTTCAAATCTTTGAGAGACACATCTTATAATTTGAGACTTCTAACAACACAACAAAATATTAATTAACTAATTAATTTGATAGTGTAATAAATTATTAAGAGACTAATTTGGTGACAAAAAACTTTGTGGGAAAACGTTTATGACAAATAACTCTTTAAAGAATTATTTGTTATTTTTTTCTTTGAATATCATCTCAAGAGAATATTAGACTTTGACTATACTACGGGAATATCCCTTGTTACTCACCTATTAAAATGAATAAATTATATTAGCATCTGTGTTACGTTCATACTATGACTTTTATTTTTAATTATGAGAATATTATTTACATTTGTTAAACTACTTCTTTGGTTAAAAAGTATATTTTAAAATAAAAAATATTTAAAAAGGAGTAATAACAGATAAATGAGGCTAAGTTGTTCTCATATAAACGTATAAAATATTTTTTAATAATTAGTTTATGGTGTTAGATGTTGTCAATATATATAACATATTTAAAAAATAAACATTTTTGAGAGGTAAATATATAGTGAACACGAAATAGCTTTTCGGTGGATCTCAACTAAAAAAAAATATTTGCACCATCCATTTCATTTGGTATAGAAGAGGAACTTGTTAGAAAGAGATAGAAAATAAAAATAAAAATAAAGGAGTACAGAGATTGACTTAAACTCGAGGTTAAATAAAGTACTGAATTAAGTAGCAGCTCATCAGTTTGAACCCTTGTGGATGCACTTTTGCCTCTAAAAAAACTAGAGATTAGATACCCTATTATTTTGTATAAGTTATAAAAAAAGAAAAATAAGGTAATTTTCTTCTTTTATTTGATTGAGTTAAAAAAAGGGAGAGGAGATAAATATAATAAGTTAAAACCCCTGATTTTTTATGAACAAAAAATTACTTAAATTCTTATTATAGGAAAAAGTTGAGTGCAATACTGTAAAAATGTTTTTAGTTAGACCGAGAGTTACTCGGTTATATGTTTTAGATATAAGTGACGGTCGCAGTATTGCAAATATTGAAAGACTGTGGAGCTAAGGCAATGGATGAGACAATGCTTTTGCCTTTGCTTTGGTATAACCACACTTGGTGAACCTAAGCCCTCTATTAAGAAATTATATTGTTCAGCTATATAGGAAATTTGTAATTTAAATAAAGAAATGTTTCCGCTGTATTTTAAATGAAACCAAGTAACCAGATTTGTATTTTCAAGAAAAATTTTAAGTATCAGATTTTCAAAGTTAATATTTTCCGTAACTACCCTTTTCAAAATTAGGGTGTTACAAATTCGTTAGTTTAAGTTAACGGAATTGCATACATGGCACCTATATGGAATTAACGACGTTAGTTATCATCCATTTCCAGACTAAAACAACATTGTATTGAATTGTTTTCTTAAGCGTTTGTGCGTTAATCTAAGTTATCAAAACTGCATAGAAATAAATTCAATAGGGTGTCGTTTTAGTGTAGAAAAGGAGGACAACTAACACCGTTAATCCCATTTAGGTGCCACGTATTCAGTTCGGCTAATTAGACTGACGGATTCAAAGAAGAGTCTAACATTGGTCCAAAAAACAAACGTAAGGGACCAAATTGAGACAAAATAAACATAAAGAACCAAAATAAAACTTTCACAAAACATAAAAGAACCAAATGTGTATTTTAGCCAAATAGTAATAATTTATATGTCTCCATAAGCAGTTTCAAGTTATTTCACAGGTTTCTTAAAATAATCAGTGATGCGTGATATATAGTCTTTATTCACAGTAGAAGATACTGTTGTTTACTCCATATCATGGGACACACACGTACACAAATGTCTACAAAATGGGAACATGATTAAAATAAGTAAACATCAATAGAATATAATAATGAGTGAGTTATGAGTATCATTTTCATGATAAAGAAACCTTCTGTAAGGACTAAGGAGTAATAATTAGCGTAAACTAATTTCCTTCCTTTAAGGGATTAGATCATCTGGTTTAATGTAGAATCCCTAGAGGTACCACTACAAGAAAAATCCGATTTAGCAACAGCAAAAATCGGTTGCCGCAAGCTGAAAAACGGTCGCTAAACACTCCGGCAACCGAATTGGCGACCGAAATTGATCGGTGGACAAAAACCCAGTCACTAACTAAGCGGCGACAGATTTTAAATTCGGTTGCCAACTGGTAACCAAAATTTTCCGTCAACAAAAAAGAAAATTTCCGTTGCCAAATGCACTACTCAAACGGCCCATTAGTTTACCTGGCGACTGATAATTTGGTTGCCGAAAATTAAAAATTCGTCGCTGGTATTCCATTCCGTCACTATTTTGGTCACTAGCTTACCTTTTTTCCTCAAATTCGGTCGCTAGGAGTATCTAATTAGGTACCTAGAGGTGGCTAATTCGGTCGCTAACTTCAAAAAAAATGACAAAAAAAAGAACTCTATTTTTACACTCCCTAAATCACTTATAAAACACTTATGAAACACCTGGAAAACAAAAAATTATTCCCAAACATTATATATTTAATATTTAACGCTAATAATCAAGGAAATCTAGAATTACACACCAAAGTAATAATAATACATAAATCCATAAGTATAAAACGTAAAACAAAATATAAATGTCAACTAATAATATAAAAGTGTTCCTTAATCCATAAGAAGATAATATAGTATATAGTCTAATTTAGCTAAGGTAGACATCATGATCTCGAACACGTAGGGAATGAGAATCTTGAAGCCAGTGGGTTCCCTGTGCTTCTTCTCCTTATGTAAGAAATAAATGAAAAATGTTACTAATAAGATTGTACTGAATTAAAATATATGAAAACAAAAATGTAGTATACCTATCACCAAAATGAAATACAATGCTTCTATTGGAAAATATAATCTTTAATTTTTCAGTTAGCGGAATCTATTTATGTCCAAAACTTAATTAAAATTTTAATTTACCCAAAATAATATTTCCAATACTAAACCTCAGTCCCTTGAGTTGCATAACGTTTGAAACTTCCTTGATAGATCCATCCTTTGCATATACAATCTCCAGACCTACAAGACATTGTAAACAACATAAAAGTGAAGAATATTCATCGCATTCTAATAAAACAAATGCAGCAAGATTACCAAATCTTCAATAAAAAAATGTAAGAGTATGCATTTATGATGTTGTTGACAAATTAAGAAGCTCTCCTTGAGGTCATTTATAAAAGTGTTAGAATATGGTAATAACCCCTATTTATAAAAGTTGTAAGAGTCATAAGCTCATTTGGTCGGAACTTGCAATATTAACCTCTGTCAATTTCATTCACACAAAATGAAGCACTCAAAGCATATTTAACTAATTCTCACTTTTACAAATCACCTTCTGATGTTTACGTTGATAAATGCTTGCCACTATCATGGTTTTGGAATAACAAAATTTATTTAAATATTACAAATTAACAAATTAAAATTAAGGATTATCCAAATTCTTTTATCCTTACACTTAAAGCTTTCCTTGGGAAACTAGCATATAAGAGTTTGCATCATTTCAACGAATATTATCTAAAATGACTATAAGTTCTTGTTAGAACATTTGATGTGATATGTAATTAAGATATATCTTAGAATATACTTTTTGTATTTATTATGATATGATATTGTACTTTATTCGTTATTTTTGTAATCAATTGTATAGATTGTATTTACATTATAAATTGAACTCTATGTAATAATATTGATACACTACAATTCATACAATACTCTACACAACAATTCATACTATACTTTCTATTTTAGTTTTTAATTGAACCTCAATTGATTTGTCAGCAATGCAACAGAACATTTTGCAAAACCGGCACCATCAATCAATTAAAAGAATAAAATTACGTTATTTTTCTTTTCTTTTTAACTTATACAAAATAATAGGCTATTTAATCTCTAGTTTTTTAGAGGCAAAAGTGCGTCTATAGGGGTGTGAACTGATGAGCTGCTACTCAAATCAGTACTCTATCTAGCCTCGAGTTTAACTCAATCTCTATACTCTTTTATTTTCTATCTCTTTCTAACAAGTTCCTTTTCTATACCAAATGAATTGGATGGTGGAAATTTTTTTTAGTTGAGATCCACCTAAAAGCTTTTTCCTGTTCACTATATATTTACATCTCTAAAATGTTTATTTTTTAAATATGTTATATATATTGACAACATATAACACCACAAACAAATTATTTTAAAAAATTTATACGTTTATATGAGAATAACTTAGCCTCATTGATCTGTTATAACTCCATTTTAAATATTTTTTAATTTAAAATAAACTTTTTGACCAAAGAAATAGTTTAACAAATGTATATAATATTCTTATAAATGAAAATAAAAGTGATAGTATGAAGGTTACATAGATACTAATATAATTTATTCATTTTAATAGGTGAGTAACAAAGGATATTTCTGTCCTATAGTCAAAGTCTAATGTTCCTTTGAGATGATAATCAAAGACAAAAATAACAAATAGTTCTTTAAAGAGTTATTTGTCATAAACGTTTTTCCAAGGTCCATATGTCACTGCCCATCCGTCCTTTTTCTCCCAAAGTCACCACTCTTCATTTTAATTTTTTCCCACCAACGTTTTCTATTTAATTTTCATTTTTTTAAGTTCAAACTCGCATTCAAACTTCAAACCATTCATCAGTTACCTTCCTTATCACAATAAAGTGATGAATAAATTCTGTCAAGAAGGAAATAAATTCTTCTATGATAGAAATAAATGCTTTGAAAATTGAATTAAATTCAATAAAATTAGAAATAATTGCAAAGAAGTATCTGGAACACCTCTTTGTCCTATTTAAGGCTTTGCTTTGCTTTTTGAAATGCACAACCCACACTGTGTGGTTTCCTTTTCTCTTTCTAGTAGTTTCTCTCCCTTTTCCTCCCCGTTTCTCTTCTAGAATCTCCTTTTCTCTTCACTCCCTCTCTTATTTGCTTTGTCACATGCATCTTTAATAAGTTCGTATTCCTTCTCTCTTTCTTTTCTTTTGTTGATCATGTTAAATAATGATTTTTCTAGGCTACTTTTCTCGTTGTGAAGATTTGCAGTGTGAGAGAAATGGCCATAATATATATGCGATAGAAGGGAAGTTAAACAGTTAATTTGTTTGTGATTTAAAAGTTTTACTTATTGAGGTCTTTGCTTATGAATCTCTAAAACAAAACATTCTTTTAGTTTTATGTTAATTTGTCAACTTAATATTTTTATTGTTGTCAATTTCTACTATTAGATTATAATTCATATATATGTGGTACTCTATTATGATTAGAATCCAAGAATTCTTTTGTGATACAATGAAGGTTTATAATATTTTGAATTTATATTTTCATCTTAAATGTTGAGAACACCATGAAGTAAATTAAAATTTCTATATAACATTTTATCCAATATCCTGTCGTCTTGGATAAGCTGTTGGAGTATGTTAAAGAACATATTACCACTTGAATTTATAATGCATGATATTTGGTAGTCTAAAAACTGAACTCTACATCTGTGTTATTATCGCTAGTGATTTGACATTGTGCTTATGGAAATGGATAATCAGTCCCAAGATTCTGTAAAGGGCATTGGTTTAAAACAAATATCAACTTATACTTATTTTGGTTTACATATAAGAACTCTAAGGATAGTAATTAATTAGAATGTTTTACACATAAGAAACTAGAAATTTAAAAAAAGCAAAAAATAAATATGTTAACTTTTGGTGATACCTGCAAATGTGTTGGATACTGTTTAAGGTGAACCAAGCACAACATGTCAATTTTTTTAGCTTGGGTATTTAATATAATGACATGCTATTTTCATCTTCCTCATTTTTTGGAGCCTCTCATCGTCTACTTTTAGATTTGTCATTGAGTCTAATACGTTCACTGGCTCATGTACCCATAGAAACTTATCTTCATTTTTTGTTTCTTCAAATTTTTATTTTATTACGTTCAAGATTTATTCATCCCCTATTTTAATATTACCATTGTTTCTAACACCTCTTTGACGAATTCATCTATCCAATGCTTGTCTTTGTGTGTTGTCTATTTAGGTAGTAATTAGACAAGATAGAAAGATGATCACTAGGTAGATGAATCCATCATAGAGGTGTTAGAAAAAATGGTAAAATTAAAAGAGGGGAACAGACAAGAAAGGAAGACGAACTTCACTAGGAAGATCAACCAATCTAGAAAATATTAGAATTACACTTTTAAGAGACAAGAAAAGAAGACACGCTTCACTGGGTTGATAAATCCATCATGACTTATTAGACATAATGGTAAAATTGAAAGAGGAATAGTTTCAACTTGCATCCTATAACACTCATTTATTTGTACTCCCCATAATAGTTATATTTACATCACCACTATTGTTATGATATTGGAGGGAAAGCTTCCCGCCATTGAAAAAAGGTAAAATATTCCAATTTAGGGTTATCACAACACACTGTCCATCATTTCTGCTTTTGAGTGATGAGAGACTTCAGAACATAGGGTTGTCCCTTCTTTGTCGTCTGTCGTTGCTTCTCCTCATCAATCCCTCTTTTCTAATGGTCTGTCATGCAATTGGTCTCTTTTTGTTGGTCCAACACTATCGGTCCCACTTTCAATCAAAGGCTTTACACTGCTGCATTGTGCCTTGTAGCTAGATGTCATCCGGTTCATAGGATCGTTGCTCACCGTCTAGCTTCCGTTTAATGCGATTTCACAAATTTAACATCCATTCTCTATTTAAATATCTGTCTCGCTTTGCTAAAGATTTTCTTTTTTTGTTTTCCTCGTTAAATCCTTGACTCTTGGTGAATATTGCTCACTCAATGCTTTCCTTGTGCCTCTTTTTGTTAATGTTTATCCTCTCAAGGAAACAACAACTCCATTTTTGTTAATTGGAAAATCAAGAAAATAATTTAGCTAATTACCTTATTTGGATGATATTTCTTTGGTATTTATTATTTTGATAGTTGAAGATTTGGAAGCATCCTATTCAAGCAAGAGAGCTTGGTAACTAATATGCTTGATGGAGAGACAAGTGAAGGAGGTACCAATCCTAATCGTCATGACTGTATTTAGTTACTATCAGTAGAGACATAATAGTGTGGAGAGATCTATAATATAATGTGCAAGACCTAGATAAAAAGGTTATTTCACTACTTTTCTATATTGTTTGTTGTTGTTTTACTATGCTAGTTAGCTTTCTTATGCATTAGCTTTCTCTAGTATATTAAAGCATGCGAATTCCTTGTGTTATATTGCAAATTGCAAAGGTTGGGGTGGTCTTGTTTGTTTTTGTTTCTACTGTAGCTAGGTCCCCTCTTTTAATGGTTGACCTAATGGAGTACTTCTTGTACTCTACCACTTTTTTCAATAAATTTTGTCTTATGAAAAAAAAGGATCCAGTAGAACTTTTTTTTTTTGAATTCAGAGAAATATATGAGTAATACTAAGAAGGATATGAAAGATAGATAGATAGATAGGGTAGGTAAGTATTAAATAACTCTAGTAATCTCTTTAAATAATGCACAATTTTTTTGTTTTCTTTATGTATTATAAACAAAAGGGATTTGTTCAAATTCAGCTTATGCACTTCAATATATTAATGAGCGAAAATCAAGCTGTACAAGCTTGACAATATGAGGTTGCTAGTATTTCGTCTAAATATTATATATGTATAAAAATAATTCGAAGCTAATTAATATATAATATTGACAATAATATCTTTTTGTTGGTAGACAAAATTTCAAGGAAATTCTTTTACGAATAAAGAGATGTTCCAGATTTTTTCCTTGCATTTTAATTATGTTTACTGAAATAGATGTGTCACTTTCTCTTGAAAGTTAAAACTACTTGTGAAGTTTCCTTCCAATATACTATATTCGTTCCTATTTAATTATAAGGAGAGCAAAAATCACACATATTAAGGAGTGTAATAAATGTTATGGTTTTCCTCAAATAAATTTTGAACTCCAGATAATATCTTCTATCTCTAGTTGTTTGATTGGTTAGATTGAGATATTGATTAACATCCAATTAAACATAAAGTTAGAATTTATTAAAATACTGTTATTGTTACATCGAAAACATAGGTGGAAAGATTAGTAGGATGAAATTTTTTCTCTCTCTCACATAGATAAAAAGGAATAGAGGGATTATTAGATTATGAAACTATAACAATTTAAAATTGTTAAAATTATAATATTAAAATACCAACCTTAATAGAGAATGCAAGCTAAGCAACACTCATTTTTCACACACAAATTAAACCCAAATACACTTATTTGACTTGGGCATTGGAGTCTTTGTCGGTACAACCCCCACCATCGTGGACTCTGGTTAGATGTGCAAGGATCATCTTCCTCTCCTGGTGCGTTTCCAATTGTGTTTATAATTTATCCCTATCATGTCAGATCATGACTATAATGTGGTCTATCGAGAATCTATAATTAAGTTTTCCATCCCTATCACCATGGTGAATAACGGGAGGAAAACGTATGATGTAGATAACGGCCAGAGTGGGTAGAATCCAGGGAAGGAGAGCCCTACAACAACACTAGAAGAAACATCACCAATGCTGGAGGCGCAACAACATTGAACATTGGTGAGGAGTTTCGCAGGTTGCAAGGGTTACTGGAAGTGCAAGCCTCTAAGCTGGTTTTGCTAAGGAAGGAGTGAGAAGAGCGTTCGAAGGAAAAGGAGGTGTAGCAGTGCCAAAAATCGAATACAAAAGTAACCTTTTACACTTATTATTTTATTTATAGTAACAGATTAAATAATAATCAATATTTAAATATAATAATCAGTTTAGTTTGCATTATCATATTAATAGATCACTAATTATTTCCTATAATATATTAATTAATTAAATAAAAAATTTATTACATAAACATAATAATTATAAATAGAATTTAATAAATTATTAGATATAATAATTATTAACTTTTGTATTTTTGATATTAATGAATTTTTGAAAAAAAAATTACTTATTTTGCACTCAACTTTTTTCTATAATGTATTTTTAAATCTCTTTCTAACAAGTTCCTCCTCTATACCAAATGAAATGGATGGTGGAAATATTTTTTGTTTCATTGAGATCCACCTAAAAGCTATTTCGTGTTCACTATATATTTACATCTCAAAACTGTTTATTTTTTAAATATGTTATATATATTGACAACATCTATCTAACACCATAAACTAATTATTAAAAAATATTTTATACGTTTATATGAGAATAACTTAGCCTCATTTATCTGTTATTACTCCTTTTTAAATATTTATTAATTTAAAATATACTTTTTAACCAAAGAAATAGTTTAACAAATGTAAATAATATTCTCATAATTAAAAATAAAAGTCATAGTATGAACGTAACACAGATGCTAATATAATTTATTCATTTTAATAGGTGAGTAACAAGGGATATTCCCGTAGTATAGTCAATGTCTAATATTCTCTTAAGATGATATTCAAAGAAAAAAATAACAAATAGTTCTTTAAAGAGTTATTTGTCATAAACGTTTTCCCAAAAAGTTTTTTGTCACCAAATTAATTTCTTAATAATTTATTACACTACCAAATTAATCTCTTAATTAATATTTTGTTGTGTTGTTAGAAGTCCCAAATTATAAGATGTGTCTCTCAAATATTTGAAACGTTACCAAATTAGATGCTCAAAACAATAAAACACTTTTAAAATAGGTCCTCAAGATATACAAAATGAATAGTTGAGCGATCAATTCAGTGACAAAAATCTTTTAAGGGTCAAATTAGTGACAACCAAATTATAAAAATTCAAGTTGCTGTCATTTCGTTACCAAAGTGGGTACAAACATTTTTATAGACAAATAAGATAATGTACAAGAGCCTTTTGGTTTTGGCCTTCACTATAAACGAAATTGATTTTGAAGAACCGCCAGCAATGAAATTCGAAATAACGACAAGCGAAATTAATTATTTGTAGTGAAAAATCTAAACCAAACATTAACACTTTAACAATTTGACATAGAAAGAAGGAGTCAATACAAAGGCTTTGTGAAAAGTGAAGAGAGAACACAGGTTCACAACCACATGGTTCTACAAGTGTCCCACACTTTACAAATGCCAAATGGCGACCGAGAAGAGGACAGGATTTAAAAATGAGACTATGGCCCTACACTAGCTCTAGTCATCAAACACAAGAAGATCAACACATAAAGGAAAAACACACACACCCAAGTTCCAGATGTCACTCCCCATCGGTCCTTTTTCTTCCAAAGTCACCACTCTTCATTTTTATTTTTACCCACCAACGTTTTCTATTTCATTTTCATTTTTCCAAATTCAAACTCGCATTCAAACTTCAAACCATTCATATGAGAATAAAGTGATGAATAAATGCAGTCAAGAAAGAAATAAATTCTTTTATGATACAAATAAATGCTTTGAAAATTGAATTAAATTCATTAAAATTTGAAATAACTGGTTTTGACTTTGAAAAATTTGCAAAGAAATATCTGGAACACCTCTTTGTCCTATTTAAGGCTTTTCTTTGCATTTTGAAATGCACAACCCACACTATGTGGTTTCCTTTTCTCTTTCTTGTAGATTCTCCCCCTTTTCCTCCTTGTTTCTCTTCTAGAATCTCCTTTTCTCTTCACTCACTCCCTCTCTTATTTGCTTTGTCACAGGCATCTTTCATAGGTTCGTATTCCTTCTCTCTTTCTTTTCTTTTGTTGATCATGTTAAATAATGATTTTTTTAGGCTACTTTAGTTTTGAAGATTTGCAGTGTGAGAGAAATGGACATAATATATATAGGATAGAAGGGAAGTTAAACAGTTAATTTGTTTGTGATTTAAAAGTTTTACTTATTGAGGTCTTTGCTTATGAATCTCTAAAACAAAACATTCATTTAGTTTTTTGTTAATTTGTCAACTTAATATTTTTGTTCTTGTCAATTTCTACTATTAGATTATAATTCATATATATGTGGTACACTATTATGATAGAATCCAACAATTCTTTTGCCATACAATGAATATTTATAATATTATGAATTTATATTTTCATCTTAAATGTTGAGAACACCATGAAGTAAATTAAAATTTCTATATAAAATTTTATCCAATATCCTATCGTCCTGTCTTATTGGAGAAGTTGTTGGAGTATGTTAAAGAACATATTACCACTTGAATTTATACCGCATGATATTTGGTAGTTTGAAAAACTGAACTCTACATATGTGTTATTATCGCTAGTGATTTGCCAGTGCGTTTATGGAAATGGAAAATCAATCCCAAGATTCTGTAAAGGGCATTGGTTTAAAACAAATATCAACTTATACTTATTTTGATTTACATATAAGAACTCTAAGGATAGTAATTAATTAGAATGTTTTACACATACATAAGAACCTAGAAATTTAGAAAAAGAAACAAAAAATAAGTATGTTAACTTTTGGTTATACCTGCAAATGAGTTGGATACTGTTTTAGGTGAACCAAGCTCAACATGTCAATTTTTTTAGCTTGGGCATTTAATATAATGACATGCTATTTTCATCTTCCTCATTTTTTGGAGCCTCTCATCGCCTTCTTGAAGATTTGTCATTGAGTCTAATACGTCAACTGACTCATGTACCCAGAGAAACTTATCTTCATTTTTTGTTTCTTCGGAGTTTGATTCTATTAAGTTCATGATTTATTCATCTCCCTAGCTAAGTTTGTCTTCCTTTCTTGTAACTTCCCCTATTTTAATATTACCATTGTTTCTAACACCTCTTTGACGGATTCATCTATCCAGTTCTTGTCTTTGTGTCTTGTCTATTTAGGTAGTAATTACATAAGATAGGAAGATGATCACTAGGTAGATGAATCCATCATAGAGGTTCTAGGAAAAATGATAAAATTAAAAGAGGGGAACAGACAAAAAAGGAAGACAAACCTCACTCGGATGATGAACCAATCCTGAAAATAATAGAATTACACTTTTAAGAGACAAGAAAAGAAAATATGCTTCACTGGGTTGATGAATCAATCATGACTTATTAGACATAATAATGGTAAAATTGAAAGAGGGTTATGTGATGCCTTCAAAAAATGAGGAAGATGATAGTAACATGTCATGATAATAAACTTCCCACCTAAAAGATTTGGTGGGTTGTGCTTAGTTCCATACCCAAGATATCTGCAAGTATAAAGAAAAGTTAATGTAGTTATATATTTTGTTTGTTTTAAACTTTTTTGTTTGTTTCATGTAAAACCTTTCAAGTTAGTGTCGCCTTAGAGTTCTTATACATCAAAGTAAGGATGAATTTGTAAGTGTTTTAGAGAAATACTCTTTAGAAGATCAGGGGGCTCATTTTCTTCAACTTTTGAGCAAGGCAAAGTCGAGCTGTTGGTTGGTTAGTCATCAATTAAAGTTCATCTATTGTTACTTGCAAGAATGGTACACCCAACAAATGGAATAGTTTCAACTTGCATCCTATAACACTCATTTATTTGTACTCCCCATAATAGTTATATTTACATCACCACTATTGTTATGAAATTGGAGGGAAAGCTTCCCGCCATTGAAAAAAAGGTAAAATATTCCAATTTAGGGTTCTCACAACACATTGTCCATCATTTCTGCTTTTGAGTTATGAGAGACTTTAGCACACAGTGTTGTCACTTCATTTTCGTCTGTCGTTGTCGTCTGTCGTTGGTTCTCGTCATCAGTCCCTCTTTTCTAATGGTCGTCGTCTGCCATGCAATTACTCTCTTTTTGTTCATCCAACACTATCGGTCCCACTTTCAATCAAAGGCTTTACACTGCTACATTGTGCCTTGTAGCTACATGTCAACTGGGTCATAGGATCGTTGCTCATCGTCTAGCTTCCGTTTAATGCTATTTTACGAATTGAACATCCATTCTCTATTTAAATATCTATCTCGCTCTATTAAAGATTTTCTTTTTTGTTTTCCTCCTTAAATCCTGGATTCTTGGTGAATATTGCTCACTCAATGCTTTCCTTGGGCCTCCTTTCAAAGAAACCACAACTCCATTTTTGTTAATTGGCAAATCAAGAAAATAATTTAGCTAATTATCTTATTTGGATGATATCCCTTCGGTATTTATTATTTTGATAGCTGAAGATTTGGAAGCATACTATTCAAGCAAGAGAGCTTGGTCACTCATTTGCTTGATGGAGAGAAAAGTGAAGGACGTACCAATCCTAACAGTCATGACTGTATTTAGTTACTATCAATAGAGACATAATAGTGTCAAGAGATCTATAATATAATGTGCAAGACCTAGATAAAAAGGTTATTTCACTACTTTTCTATATTGTTGGTTGTTGTTTTACTATGCCAGTTAGCTTTCTTATGCATTAGTTTTCTCTAGTATATTAAAGCATGTGAATTCTTGTGTTAGATTACAAATTGCAAAGGTTGGTGTGGTCTTGTTTGTTTTTGTTTCTACTATAGCTAGCTCCCCTCTTTTAATGATTGACCTAATGGAGTACTTCTTGTACTCTACCACTTTCTTCAATAAATTTTGTCTCATAAAAAAAAAGATTACAGTAGTACTTTTTTTTAATTCAAAGAAATATATGAGTAATACTACGAAGGAAATGAAAGATAGATAGATAGGATAGATGAGTATTAATATGCTCCGAAGAAATATATAGAAAATAACTCTAGTAATGTCTTTAAACAATGCACAATCTTTTGTTTTCTTTATGTATCTTCTAATATAAAGCCTAACAAGTTTAGGCGGGAACAGTTAGGAGAGGCATTTAGTGACCATTATTTTTGCAGTTTATTTCATTCATTTCATACATTAATTTATTAATTTAATTTTATTAAAAATTTAAAAGAAAAATCGTAAGGTGGAAACGTGGGGTAGGAGGGGCAGTTAGTGGCCATTACTTTTGCAATTTATTTCATTCATTTCATACATTAATTTATTAATTTACTTTTATTAACAATTTAAAAGAAAAATTAGAACGTGGAAACGTGGGGTAGTTGGGAGGGGAAGTTAGTGGCCATTATTTTTGCAGTTTATTTCATTCATTTCATACATTAATTTATTAGAACTATTTTTGCAGTGCTCCTTCCTATTTCCATATCATTTCTCCAAAAAAAATTACTACTCTATCTTCTCCCATTTTCTGCACTTATTTTAGAACTAGCCAAAGATGACAACCCCAATCTCTGGTCTTATAGACGTTAAACCTGGTAGGTTAAATGATTTGTTAAATAAAAAAATTCATGATGCATCTGCATTAAAGAATTAAAACTATTACTATATAAAAAAATTAAAAAAAATTCTTCTATGCATTAAAACTATACTAGTAATAACTATGAGCAAATAAAAAAGTTACTATTAGATAGCATAGTAATAAAGATATGAGAACACTCTCATTTGGTGGTACACTCGATGGAGGCTCTGGAGGGAGGTACTCATTAAAACATTAAAAAGTATGTAGATTTGCGTCAAGTGAAAAATGACATGAGTGTGTCGTAGGTGAATTTGTGCTGATATGAAATAGTCACTTTTTTTTCTCTAACTTTTTACTGCAAATATATTCCGTGCATTGCGCGGGTGCGGTCACTAGTTATAAACAAAAGGGACTTGTTCAAATTCAGACTGGTTGTCAACCTTACATAAAAGAGAAAAAACTTATGCACTTCAATATATTAATGAGTGAAACTCAACCTTTACAAGCTTCACAGTACGAGGTTGTTAGTAGCTCATCTAAATATTATATATGTATAAAAATAATTCTAAGTTAATATATAATATTGACAATAATATATATTTGTTGGTAGAGCATGCAAGCTACGGAACACTCATTTTTCACACACAAAATAAACCCCAATACACTTATTGATTTGGGCGGCGGAGTCTTTGCCGGTACAACTCCCACCATCGTGGACTCTGGATAGATGCGCAAGGATCATCTTCCTCTACTGGTGTGTTTCCTATTGTGTTTAAATATGTTATATATATTGACAACATCTAACACCATAAACAAATTATTAAAAGATATTTTATACGTTGATATGAGAATAACTTGTATATTAATGCATTAGTTTTACTATGGCAGTTAGTTTTCTTATACATTAGTTTTCTCTAATATATTAATGCATGTGAATTCCTTGTGTTAAATTGCAAATTGCAAAGATTGGTGTCATCTTGTTTGTTTTTGTTTCTACTGTAGCTAATTCCCCTCTTATAATGGTTGACCTAACGGAGTGCTTCTTGTACTCTACCACTTTCTTCAATAAATTTTGTTTTATAAAAAAAATATTTCAATAGTACTTTTTTTTAATTCAAAGAAATATATGAGTAATACTACGAAGGAAATGAAAGATACATAGATAGGATAGATGAGTATTAATGTGCTCCGAAGAAATATATAGTAAATAACTCTAGTAATGTCTTTAAACAATGCACAATATTTTTGTTTTCTTTATGTATTATAAACTAAAGGGACTTTGTCAAATTCAGGCTGTTTGTCAACCTTACATAAAAGAGAAAAAACTTATGCACTTCAATATATTAATGAGCGAAACTCAATCTTTACAAGCTTGACGGTATGAGGTTGCTAGTAGCTAATCTAGTGAAAAATTGGCTTTTTACAGCATGTTTTAACATCGGCTAATTAATAGTCGATGTAAAATCTTGTGCGGTGGTAAACTTGTAAATAAATAAATTATTTGCATCAGCTAATTAATAATAGCCAATATAAAAAGTTAGGTGGTGACAATTTTGTAAATAACTCAATGTTATTTGCATCAACTAAATTAATTAGCGGATGTAAATCTATAAATTCAAAAAGCAAAAGAACCCTATCAATATATCACATATATTCATATTCTTTTAATTCCATCGAGTCTCAATTCCTTTGAGCCCTAGCTTCATTGTGAAACCACCGCGACGCTGACGCCCTACTTTGCATCACCGTCTGTTGCGCTCTCAGTCTCTGTCACGATAAGTTCCCTCTCTCTCAAATAAAGGATCCCTGTGATGACCTATTTCTGTTCTGTTGCTGAAAAATCAGATTTATTGGTTTTTATTTTTCAACATGAAGAAAGTGAAACCCAACTTTTATATTATTGTAGTTACTGAGACCGCCACGTTTCGTTTCGCGAGGGATTTCTTGTTATGGTATGTTTGGACTTTGGAAAAAGAAAATTCGAGTTTCATTTGGTGCCACAAGTTGGAAAATTTCTCGTATTTAGCTGAAAATTTGTGAGAACTTCACATTTATTTTCATTCTACTGGTTTTCTCTTAAATCACTTATGCACCTTTTCTCTTATTCGCACGAACAGAATGAATCCCCTGTTTATGGTGATTTGAAAAACCTGATTCTTAATAGCAAGTGTTGTAAAATCTTCAATCTTATGGCTTTGTTTTTCCAGAGTGTTGTTCCTTAGAATTACAATCTTCTCCGATTTCTCAGATGGAACATTCAACAGAAAATTAGCAGAGATTGAAGGTGAACATTGCTGACAAATAACGATGAATTTCCTAACTTCTTCAATGTTTCTTTTCGGTTGGTTCTGACAATTTCTTTAATTTTTGGAGTCAAGTTATGTTAGTGTGTGAATTCTACTTCTATTCCACTGATCTTTTCATGTTTTGGGATCATATCATTTATCTTATACTATAGGGTAAATTGTATAAAGTACCCTTGAGGTTTTAGAAAATAGCACAAACCTCCAAACTTTAAAAAAAAATTAGTAGTCCACACTATTTTCTCAAATAGACACTAACCATAGTTAAATCTCTCTCTATTTTTTTTCTATAAATAAAAAAAAATCATTCCTCTATGCCATTTTTTTGTACAAAATTCATCTATTGAATTATCTCAAAAATTATTTTTTCATAAAATAAAAAAATAATTGTGAATAAAAATTATTTTTTTGTAAATTAAAAATAAATGAAAAAAATACTATCATCATTTGTAAATTATTTATTTTTTTAATTTACAAAAAATAACTTTTTATTCACAAATAATTTCTTTATTTTGTGAAAAAATAAATTTTTTATTTTATGAAAAAAAAATTGAAAAAATTAAGTAGATAAATTTTGTACATAAAAACCTAAAAGAAAATTGATTTTTTTATCATAGAAAAAAATTAGAGAAAGAGATTTAACTGTGGTTAGTGTGTATTTGAGAAAATGGTATGACTGCTAATTTTTTTAAAATTTGGTGGTTTGTGCTCTTTTCTAAAACCTCAAGGATACTTTGTGCAATTTACTCTATACTATAATACCATATAATACTATAAATAGAATACTTAGTATTGTTATTGGTTGTTGATATAGGAACCAAGACAAGTGGTGGAATTAAACTTAAGAATTTCGTATCATATATCCCTGAATTAATTACGAGATATGACTTAGCTTTAGGCTATATGAAAGGCAATTAAGATAAATTAATGACATAATAAATTAGTTAATAATATAGCTAGTGATCAAGATATCTGATCTCTTTGAAATTAAAAGTGCAAACTAATATGCCTTCATAGTGGATCCATAATCAATTATTACGCTAGTGTTTCATCTTCCCATTTAAACATGGTTTAATTTTTTTAATCATTTTCTGTGGGTCTCAAGTTATTAAAAATTCAAAATGAAATTTCATATGGCAACATCATACTACTCTGTTTTTTTAGTAAGGTTGTGTTTGAAAGAGTTTAAGACAATTTATAAAAATAGTAAGGTTAAAATACACATTTGGTCCTTTATGTTTTTCCGAAATCTTATTTTGGTCCTTTATGTTTATTTTGTCTCAATTTGGTTCTTTATGTTTATTTTGTCTCAATTTGGTCCTTTACGTTTATTTTTTGTATCAACGTTGGACTCTTCTTTGAATTCTGTAACATCCCGAAAATCCATAAAGGAGACTTAGGATTTAAGGGATTTGGTTACAATTTACAAGGAAAAGGAAGAGGAGGATTTGTCGTAAGTAGAGAGGTCAAAAGAGGGACAAAAATAACATGCATATTCGAATATACACTGTCATATTCGAATAGTATTCGAATATGCACAGTAATATTCAAATAGTATTCGAATATGGACAATAAATAATATTCGAATATATAAGTGTGGAATTGGAAATAGCAACCTTATATTCGAATATATATACGAATATGGACCCCAAAGTCTATAAATAGGGGTGCCTTGTCTTCGGAACTCATGGTTTTCCTAATTCCTCACTTTACACTCTCTCAAAACCTCTGTCACGAATCAACCAAACCTCTGTAACTTGTCCATCCAAGGAATTCCATCTCACCAAGTCTATTTCCTACCTAAAGGTTCCAAGAGTTGGGATTCAGGCTCGGAGATAAGGAATACTAAAGGAAGGAGTTGAAGATTGAATTGGAGCTGAAGGGTAAAGGATTCTGGGAACCCAAGGTAACCTTAAAACCCCAAATCTATGACACTAAAAAATGTTAGGAACTTGTGATTAGGGACTATGGATAATATGTTAGAAATTAGTTGATTTAAGGTTTATGATTGTGGGTATGTTTTGAGATTTCATGCCATGCCTGTATGAGGTTGTGTTAACATGCTAATAAATGTTGCATGAATGGAATTGTGAATATGAATATGATGTTTGATATGTTTACATGACGTTGTATGATATGGCTATATGATACTGTGTGACCAAATGTGTAAAGAGATGTTGCATGATTAGAAATGGTAATGATGTGCAAATGATGAAATGTAAGTAACAGACAAAGGTTTCCACATTATAACGTGGAAAATTGATAAGAGAACTCTGGATGTTTTATTAAACTATTTTAAAAGTATAAGTCTAGAGTTAGTATGAAATCGAATATGTATCTGAATATCGAAGACGATATTCAAATAGATATTAGAGTATGACACTTACGACTTATAATATTCAAACATAGGATGGAGGTGTTTGAATATTATGTTATGGGAACTCTTGTTTGATTGACTATACAAATGAATGTGTGATGCATAAGAACCGGAAATGTATCAAATAAGAGAAACAGAGGTAAATGCTTCCCCCATCAACTTTGGTTGAGTAAGAGGGTTGAGTTCCGCCGGAAGTAGACCGGGTAAGTGGACAAGCATGGAAAAGAAAATGATTGGGAGCTATTACCAAAAGACGGTAATATTTCTTGCACACCAGTAATGGGTGTTGACTCTGAAAAATAGAATTGATTTGGGGGCTATTACCGAAAGGGGTAATGGTGCTTGCAGACCTGTAATGGTTGATGACTCTGAGAAAAAGGAATAATTGGGGGCTATTATCGGTAGGGGTAATAGTTCTTGCAGACCTCTATTGGAGGTGAGGCATAGACTCTTGTTAGGGACGCTTACCAGGGTTTGCAGAGAGCTCTAGAGTGCTATTGCCACGCACAATGGTGGATTCCCACGTGCACCAGGTTTCCCGATAAAAGAGGAAAGAATGGAAAATGAAAAATGATCATGGCATGCATACATACATGATATTATTGCATGCATTGTATATGAATGTGTGAATTTGTATGTGTAAGTATTATGTGAATGATGTGTGGCTACTAGGAAATTGAATTTGGGGCAGTTTTCCAGTTAGACTGGCTGCTGTAAAAATGTTTTTAGTTAGACCGAGGGTTACTCGGTTATATGTTTTACATATAACTGACGGTCGCAGTATTGCAAATATTGAAACAATGTGGAGCTAAGGCAATGGATGAGACAAAGCTTTTGCTTAGGTATAACCACACTTGGTGAACCTAAGCCCTCTATTAAGAAATTATATTGTTTAGTTGTATAGGAAATTTGTAATTTAAATAAAGAAATGTTTAAATGAAACCAAGTAACCAGATTTGTATTATCAAGAAAAATTTTAAGTATCAGGTTTTCAAAGTTAATATTTTTCGTAACTACTCTTCTCAAAATTAGGGTGTTACAAATTCGTTAGTTTAAGTTAACGGAATTGCATACGTGGCACCTATATGGAATTCGTCAGTTCGGTTAATTAGACTGACGGATTCAAAGAAGAGTCTAACGTTGGTCCAAAAAACAAACGTAAGGGACCAAATTGAGACAAAATAAAACCAAAATAGAACTTCGACAAAACATAAAGAACCAAATGTGTATTTTAGCCAAATAGTAAAAATTTATATGTCTCCATAAGCAGTTTCAAGTTATTTCAAAGGTTTCTTAAAATAATCAGTGATGCGTGATATATAGTCTTCATTCACAGTAGAAGATACTGTTGTTTACTCCATATCATGGGACACACACGTACACAGATGTCTACAAAATGGGAACATGATTAAAATAAGTAAACATCAATAGAATATAATAATGAGTGAGTTATGAGTATCATTTTCATGTTAAAGAAACCTTATGTAAGGACTAAGGAGTAATAATTAGCATAAATTAATTTCCTTCCTTAAATGGTAATATGTGGCAAGCTGGCAGCTTAATCATTTTTTTATAGGCTAAATGCATCCATAGGGCAGCTTAATTATGATATATATATGTTATGGACCTAACACGCAAGAGAGGTACATGCGAGGTCCACGTGGGAGGCTTAAGCCATAGGTACTATGTTGTGTTATCCGCACCATGGATACCAACTTAACGCCCGGGGAGTTCCACCCCCACGTGGGGTCGGTTACGGATCCGTGTTTAGTGCCGTAAT
Organism: Cyamopsis tetragonoloba; assembly: GCA_037177725.1. Lineage (NCBI taxonomy): Eukaryota > Viridiplantae > Streptophyta > Magnoliopsida > Fabales > Fabaceae > Cyamopsis > Cyamopsis tetragonoloba. The sequence goes on from CM074119.1 coordinate 58,952,945, forward strand.
TCATGGAGGCGTGACAATGACAGGTTTGACTTTAGTGGTCTATGGATCTCTATAAATACTTATAACCTATCTTTATTTGGTACGCTTTTTACTCACTTAATATCTGAACTATCCTCTCTGCGGAAACTCATTGACTTGATCGTCGGAGTGCTTGCAGGTACCCCTCACCACCAGGTGAGTGGCCGAAGATTTGAAACCACCATACTGGAGACCAGAATGGAGGTCATGGCCGCCATGCCCAAGCGCATGACAGATCATTGGCACCGTCTGTGGAAAAGAAAAGTTTTCTTCTCCAATTTACTCATCTTATATCCTCTTTTTCGGGTTTTCTGGTTTTCGCAGGGAGAAGACCTTCGGAGTCAAGATACCTAATCTTTTTCTTGATCTAATCGCTTTCCACCGATTCATAAGGTGAATTCTGGACTGTTAATCGCTTGAAGCATGGTTTTCAGCCGATTAACTGAACAGATATCACTTTTCTTGGCATCTTTGTTAGATATACAATTTGATTTCAGCATATTCGCATGCTTTTACCGATTATTTTCTTGTGCTTATCTCTACTCATATTTTTGCATAAATTTGTCAAATCCTATGAGCAGGATAATTGATATCTTTGCGTGAAAGCAGGCAATAGCCTAGACTAACAGGTGATTCAATCATAGCAAGATGGTGAGCACAAGGAGGAAGAATCCAGCTGCCAACGAAACCACTGCTCTCGGCAAAGAATTTCCGGAAGAACAACCTTCTGCAAATGGACGTCCTCCACACCAACAATAGGAAGTCAAAATGGTTGATCTAGCAATGTTGGAACAAAGGATTATAACTATTGAGGACGGGATGAACGACCTCAAAGAAATGATTCAGAAGCAAGCTGAAGAGATTGAGAGAACGAATAAGGAGCGTGAAGCTTGGCAGAAGCAACAGCTGGAATTCTAGACAATCCTCGTCAACCTTGGCGTAGGACAACAAGCTCCTCAGCAACAAGAAAATCAGCGAGATAGACAGGACCAGCATGCTAAAAAACAAGTCTCTATGGTGGGACCATGAATCCTGCCATCTCAACCTGCCAACATTCCACTTCGCATTCATGAGATTGATTAAGGAGAGCGGGTTGCTGAGAACGACATTCACATTGATGGATGTCATAACCCATTCGTTCCTATGATGATGAACTTTGAGATGCGAGTAAATTTCAAGTTTGCTATGCAAATTGACTCGTATGACGGGACCACTGACCCTCAAGACCATGTCGAGATATTCCAGCAAACAATGGTCTTTCAGGGAGCCAAGGAACAAGTGATATGTCGATCTTTCCTTTAACCCTTAAGGCTGCCGCCTGGAGATGGTTTTCATCTTTACCGGCGGGATCAATCGCAGGATGGAAGGCTCTCAAAGATAGGTTCAGCTCAAACTTCACGAGCAGTAAACAACAGTTCAAAATAGAGCACCACCTTGAAAGGATAAAACAGAAGCCAAATGAGCCTTTAAGGGATTACATCATCTGCTTTAATGTAGAATCCCTAAAGGTACCACTACAAGAAAAATCCGATTTAGCAACCGCAAAAATCGGTTGCCGCAAGCTGAAAAATGGTCGCTAAACACTCCGACAACCGAATTGGTGACCGAAATTGATTGGTGAACAAAAACCCAGTCACTAATTAAGGGGCGACCAATTTTAAATTCGGTTGCCAACTGGTAACCAAAATTTTCCGTCACCAAAAAAGAAAATTTCCGTTGCCAAATGTACTACTCAAACGACCCATTAGTTTACTTGGCGACTCATAATTTGGTTGCCGAAAATTAAAAATCCGTCGTTGGTATTCCATTCCGTCACTATTTTGGTCACTAGTTTACCTTTTTTCCTCAATTTCGGTCGCTAGAAGTATCTAATTCGGTCACTAGAGGTGGCTAATTCGGTCGCTAACTTCAAAAAAATGACAAAAAAAAGAACTCTATTTTTTCACTCCCTAAATCACTTATAAAACACCTATGAAACACCTGGAAAATAAAAAATTGTTCCCAAACATTATATATTTAATTTTTAACGCTAATGATCAAGGAAATCTAGAATTACACACCAAAGTAACAATAATACATAAATCCATAAGTATAAAACGTAAAACAAAATATAAATGTCAACTAATAATATAATAGTGTTCTTAAATCCATAAGAAGATAATATAGTATATAGTCTAATTTAGCTAAGGTAGACATCATGATCTCGAACACGTAGGGGATGAGAATCTCGAAGCCAGTTGGCTCCCTATGCTTCTTCTCCTTATGTAAGAAATAAATGAAAAATGTTACTAATAAGATTGTACTGAATTAAAATATATGAAAACAAAAATGTAGTATACCTATCACCAAAATGAAATACAATGCTTCTATTGGAAAATATAATCTTTAACTTTTCAGCTAGCACAATCTATTTATGTCCAAAACTTAATTAAAATTTTAATTTACCCAAAATAATATTTCCAATACTAAACCTCAGTCCCTTGAGTTGCATAACGTTTGGAACTTCCTTGATAGATCCATCCTTTGCATATACAATCTCCAGACCTGCAAGACATTGTAAACAACACAAAAGTGAAGAATATTCATCGCATTCTAATAAAACAAATGCAGCAAGATTACCAAATCTTCAATAAAAAAATGTAAGAGTATGCATTTATGATGTTGTTGACAAATTAAGAAGCTCTCCTTGAGGTCATTTATAAAAGTGTTAGAATATGGTAATAACCCCTATTTATAAAAGTTGTAACAGTCATAAGCTCATTTGGTCGGAACTTGCAATATTAACCTCTGTCAATTTCATTCACACAAAATGAAGCACTCAAAGCATACTTAACTGATTCTCACTTTTACAAATCACCTTCTGATGTTTACGTTGATATATGCTTGCCACTATCATGGTTTTGGAATAAGAAAATCGATCTATTTAAATATTACAAATTAACAAATTAAAATTGAGGATTATCCAAATTCTTTTATCCTTACACTTAAAGCTTTCCTTGGGAAACTAGTATATAAGAGTTTGCATCATTATTCCAACGCATATTATCTAAAATGACTATAAGTTCTTGTTAGAACATTTGATATGATATGTAATTAAGATATATCTTAGAATATACTTTTTGAACTTATTAAGATATGATATTGTACTTTATTCGTTATATTTGTAATCAATCGTATAGATTGTATCTACATTATAAATTGAACTATGTGTAATAATATTGATACACTACAATTCATACAATACTCTACACAACAATTCATACAATACTCTATATTTTAGTTTTTAATTGAACCTCAATTGAATTGTCAGCAATGCAACAAAACATTTTTCAAAGTCGGCACCAAATTAATTAAAACCTACTAGGCACAGCCTTGTTGCTGAGGTGAGAATAAAAATTAAATCTAGAATTCAATCCCGGATGGTAAAGGAATGGGGGAGAAAACATAGTACCAGTTATGTGTGTTTTTGTGTACATATGCGTTAATATTAATAATTCGGTAGAAATAAGCTTATCCAAGAATTTATCCCTTCTTATCCAAGAATTGCTACTATCTTCATCCATTTTATGTTGATTACAAATAAATATTTTTAGCCACTCTTTATTATTGAGGCATATGCTAATATGAGCTATAAATACATTACATATTGTTGGCCAACAATTGCAACTGCCTTTTTGGTTGAACTTTTAAAACCTTGATTTCAATTTTGTAAAAGTGATTTTGGTTGAAAGTGGATTTTCAATAGAGTGATTTATGATTATATAGTTTTATCTCAAAAGCGATTTTGTAATGGAACTTAATTTGATATTTTCAAACCAATTCAAATACACCTTCACCTGAGTAAACCATTCCATTTCAATTATTCATATCAGAGAGGAAAATGCAGTAAAAAATCCAAATACAAATTGTATTATTATTATAGGATAACAAGATTTATATATTATTATAGAATAACCAGAATATACACAAATCAAAGGGCAAAGAAGAACAAAGTGCACATAGGAATTGGATTATTATTATGTTTGTCAGCATATTAAAACATACAAACCCAGCCAAAAGGCAAACAACCACACACTACAAACAAAACTAACCTAACACCAAGCAAATATACAGCCGCTCACATAAAACATCAAGAAGACCCTCTATGACTTCTCAAACTTTGCCCAAACTAAACAAAAACCCCAATACCAATAGAAAAAACCAGAACACCAGACCCAACATGAAATTAAACCATAGACAGCAACTAGACCATCGCAGCAACAAAAACACAACAGAAGCTAAACTTGAAAAGGAAAAATTGAAAAAACTAAAGGAAAACGCAAGAAAGTGACCGAAAAATTACTAACCGTGAGGAGCTCTAATAAAAATGCGAAAGAGACCCAAAAAACAGGTCAAAACGGGACTATTTGAGGGAGGAGAAGGCGCGGCGGCGGCAATTTGGGGGAGAAGGAGTTACCATATCGATTGCCATCATTGACAAAATGCTTTCGGTCACTAGATTAAATTTTTCTGGTAGTGTACGTGATGTCACGCCAAATATTATGTTATATTTTCTTAGACAGGGCCTGAATTCGGGAGAATTCGCCAAAGACTTGGCAGGAGAGAAGCCGAAAAGCATGGAAGAGTTAAAACAACGGGCTGAAAAGTGGATCTAGATCGAAGAGTGGGTCCGGAATAACAAAGTTGACAATCAAGCCGCGAAACAAGAGCGAGATAAAAGATACAAGGGAAAGGCAGCTTATGGTGGGAAATCTAGAGACGGTGATAAAACTTATGATCGGAATGATAGGCCATCCAGGGGAGCTTATTCCAACTACGCTCCCCTTACGATGCCTCCTTAGAGGGTATACAAGGAAATCATGTACTCAGAACTCAAAGACAGACCCCCACCACTACGCACACAATCAAAGAATAGAGATAAATTTTGCTTATACCATATGGACCACGGGCACTACACCAACGAATGTATCCACCTTAAAGACGCCATCGAGAAGTTAATCAAACAAGGAAAATTAAAACAATTCGTCCAAAAAAATGGTGAGGGTACATCTCGGGGCAGTAGCCCATCACCTTCAAGAAGGCGAGGCTCCGGTCCTGGGAATAGGGATGCTGATGACAACCGAGATGAGAGGCGACATTCGAGATCTCGGAGTCCTAGGAGACATAACAACACTGCCTCCAAGGGCGTCATAAATGTTATTGCGGGAGGTTTGGATCAAGCAGAACCATCATAATCGTCGAAGAAAAGAACACGAGATGAAAGGGACTACTGCTTAGCTGTCAAGGCAATGCAAAGAATGACGCTAGCGTTTTCAGAAGACGACTTGCCAATAGATTGCACGGGATCCAACGCCCCTCTAGTCATCTCAGCTAGAATGGCGGGTTATGAAGTCAAAAAATTGTTCGTTGACCAAGGGAGCTTGGCCGACATTATGTTCTCGGATCTTTTCCAGAAGTTGGGTCTAATTGAGAAAGACTTGATCGTACAAAAAGGGAATTTGATAGGCTTTACAGGAGATACTATCTCCCCCAAAGGTTACGTTAAAATGAAGGTGACTTTTTCAGGCAGGGGAGGAAGTCGTTCAGTGGAAGTAAAATTTCTAGTTGGTGACGGGTAGTCAGCTTACCATGCCATCCTGGGTAGGTCGACTCTGAATGCATTAGGAGCAGTGGTTTCAACCTTGCATATGGCAATGAAGTTCCCGAGTGACAGGGACGACATCATCACGGTAAGAGGTAAAGGCCTAGAGTCCTAGTTGTATTATTTAGAAAGCCTAAAGATAACAAAAGCTGCCCCTGCACAAGAAAAAGAAGAGCAAAAACAAGATTCAAAAAAGATTCAAAAGGAAAACAAAAATTCATCAGGCGGGATTCTGCAGTTATGATGAAGGACCTCGATCTTAGAGGGGAGTTCCAACATCAACGCCCAGATCCTGAAGGCGACTCAGTCGAGATACAAGTCGATGACAAACCAGAGCAGATAGTTAAAGTCGGGAAAAACTTACCTACTAACGTTATGAAAAATATGAGAAAAGTATTGCAGGATAACAAAGATATATTTACTTGGGTTGCCTCAAATATGCCCGGGGTGGACCCAGAGTTTTGCTGCCACCGGCTTGCAATACGGGAAGGATCAAGGACAATCGCCCACAAGAAAAGGAGAATGGGCCAAGAAAGAGCAACGACCATTGAAGCATAGGTAAATGACCTGGTGGACGTAGGATTCATCCGTGAGATACAATATTCAGACTGGCTTTCCAATTTCGTTATGGTTAAGAAGGCAAATGGCAAGTGGAGGATGTGTACTAACTACACGGACCTAAACAAGGCTTGTCCGAAAGATCCCTTCACACTACCCTGCATTGACAAATTGGTAGACAACTCTGCTGATTATCGGTACCTATCATTTCTAGACGTCTATTCAGGGTATAATCAAATACCCATGAACCACGAGGATCAAGATAAGACGTCCTTTATTACTGATCTTGGGGTATTCTGCTACAACGTGATGCCTTTTGATTTAAAGAATGCAGGGGCAACATATCAGCGGATGATGGATAAAGTCTTCACCGAGATGAGGGGCAAAGAGGTGGAGGTGTACATAGACGATATGATCGTTAAGACCAAAGATGGAGAAGACCCATCCAAGGACTTGGAATCTGTCTTCCAACGCTTACGACGGTATAATTTACGACTTAACCCTTTAAAATGTACATCTGGTATGGAAGCAAGAAAATTTCTGGGCTTCATGCTCACCTGTTGTGGCATAGAAGAAAATCCAAATAAATTTCGGGCAATCCTCGACATGGCAAGTCCAAAGTCGGTAAAAGATGTACAACAACTCACTAGGAGGATTGCAGCTTTGTCATGTTTTCTCCCGGCATCAGCAAAACGTTGTCTCCCGATGTTAAAAATCCTCAAGAAGCAAGATTCATTTAACTGGACCTACGAGAGCGAAGATGTCTTCCAAGAAGTCAAGAATTCCCTGGCCTTTCCTCCCGTTTTGACAAAACCAAATATGGGCAACACATTGATAACATACCTTGCGGTAGCTGACGAAGCTGTAAGCGTCGTGTTGATCCGAGAGGAGGGCAAGTCCCAATTGGCAATTTACTTTGTTTCCAGGGCTTTACAAGGTGGTGAGGTAAACTATCAACGACTTGAAAAAGTAGCTTTTGCACCATTAATAGCTTCCAGGAAGTTGTGCTCATATTTCCAATGCTATCCAATCCTGGTCTGAACCAATCAACCGATACAACATATACTGCATAAGCCAAATCTGGTAGGAAGAATGATGTCGTGGGCCATTGAACTAACCCAATATGATATCTCATATGAACTGCGGCTTGCAATGACTTACCCTCACTTCACTTTCGTACTCAACTCGAATCCTTTAAAGATATGATAACCTCAAGTCAAATTGGTGTTTAATTTCAATTTGTATGCTCACTTGAGGTAATTTTCACCCTACAACACAATCCAAAGCATTTTGGATATCCTTTAGGTATGGATCCTTTATGGTTAGTCATTGATTGTCAATTTATCATGCTTCAACAAAGATCATTATTATGATAAGAAAAATAAGCATAATAAATTAAGCAATCAAATTAAATTAAGCACAAAGCCTATTTTATCCAATCTTTCAAGAAATCAAAAATTATATGAAGGACACTAATGAGCAAGCAAATCACATTAGAAACATATATGTTGTCATGTGTCAAACATAATTTTCAAATTTTATCACATACACATGGTTTGATATAATTACCTATGGCCTAGGAATATACCACAAAGTCATTGTAACATTTAAAAATGAATGTGCACAAGAGGTAAAAATATTTGATACCTTAGCCTTGGTAATTAAGGGAACATTTCTTCTTATCCATTGCTTCTCTTTTTAAGTTTTGAACTTTTGAAATTCTCCATTGTGGATTTGAGAAGCTTTGGTTCAAGTATCTTCCTTTCTATGACTTAAACATTTTCCATTAATCCTTGGAAGCATTTCCCTCGACAATCTTCCTTTGGCTAGACCAATTTGTCCTTCGTTTTTGAGAATTTCTCTGCATTAAAGAATTACTAAGAGGACATTTTGGTACCCACTTCATATTGGGTCCTTCAGGATTAGTCTTGAAGACTTTAATAACTTTAGGAATCCATACCAATTTATTTCTCATAAAAGAATTTCTTCTATAATTTCACAAGTGAGAAATATGTCCTAAACATCCACAATAATTGCAAACAATAGATTTAGAAGATGATATCGTCTTTTGTGAATTATTGGTCAAAATCTCGGCTTTATCACAACCCAAAACTTTTCTTTGTTTTCTATGTAAATACTCATTGTTTTCTTTTTCCTTTTCAACTATGTACTTTGAGCAAGCATAATCATTTGATTTAAAGAGTTGAATAGATACTTCATCAATGAGAGATTCAGGATCAATGCACGTTCCATAAATAGACAAGGTTTCACATTTCAAGCATATTTCCTCTTCATGAAAATAAGCATTATTCAATGATTGAATTTGATTTTCAATGAAAGAAATATTTTTCAAGCAAGCTAAACTTTTCTCTTGTGAGTACAACAAGTCATCACACAATTCATCGTAAGCAAATTGTAACTCATCAAAGGAAAGACTATATGTAAGTTTAGCATTATTTACCTCAAAGTCCTTTTGACACATTGTGGTGGTTGTTTGAACTTGTTGCTTGATTTTCTATTGCTTGAAATTATTTTGCTCCTCAATCATTTCCACGAAAGCGTCAAGACTATGCTCCTCATCATTTTTCCTTTTCTCATCCTCAAATTGAATGTCTCTACCATCAAGAAGCATTGAACTCATTTCACAACCTTGAACATCTCTTTGGGGACTATAAGCTTCCTTTAATAAATTTTGCTCTTTATTTCCTACTTTATGCACAAACTCATTATTAGGAAGATAAATGACATTAAGAGCATCCCAAATATCTTTAGCACAAGAGCAATTTTTAATTATATCATAAGCATTATCATTCAAGTTATTTCTCAACATTTTCATTGCTATAATATTTCAAGGAAAAACAATTTTTATCACAAGAACTCATAGATTGTTTTGGTTTACAAGAAAACTCATCAACTATAATGTCCCACAAATCAAAATCAATGGATTGAATATAATACTCCATTAAAGTTTCCCAATAAAGAAAATGTACACCATCAAAGAATGGAGGTTTATCATATTCTAAACCTTCCATTTTCAAATATATCCCGATGGTTGCTCAAAACAAGGATCTTTCACTCTAAGCAGTTAAGCTTCTACCAAAGCACGAAGCTTTGATACCACTTGTTGGTCATGGCAACCATCACCCAAGGGGGGTGAATTGGGTGATTTAAAACTTTAAAATACTCTCAAGAAATTTAAACAATTTTGTGCAAATAACAGTTATAAGCAGCGGAACAAGTTTATAAAGAATTCAATTTGCACAACTAACTCAAATATAATGAGATTAGAGGAATTAGAGTATGAAACAAGATGAGCAACAAAAATATAGAGTAACAAATATAGAAGTTTAAAGAGCACGGAAGAGAGAATCAAACACATCTATATCCAGAAATTCAGAATAATCCGTTAGTATAGCTTTGCTGTTTAAAGTTTAACCCAAAGTCAAGAGAGATAAATGTGTAACAGCAACTCCAATGCTGAAGGTGCAGAATTGTAAACCATCTTAAGCTTGAAGACCAATTGCGGCTACTCATCTTTTGCACACAAGCGTTCTGGGTAAAGGGGAAAAAACAATAAAATGGTTTTAGGCGTAGCAAGATACATATACAGAGAAAAGGTTCAAGGGTACACGAGGATTCAATGTTTGCTTATCATTCAAGGTTAAGCTAACTGTGAGGATAGAAGCCCCAGCAAAATAAGCAAGTCTATACTATTAACTAAATAGGCAAATTAAACAAACTTGCAGTTCTGCAGAAGAAAACAAAAGAACAAAATACACTAAAAAGGACAACAAAAACAGTTTGGGGAAATAGATAGTGTCACACTACTAAAACATAAACAACTAGTGGATATTTTCGATAAAGCCTACACGGGATGATGCGATGCGTTGCGTTGGAGCAGTAAGCTCTTATTAGTAAGAACTTTAAAACAAATAGACAATGCAAAATAGATTATTGTCCCCCTTTGTTAAGGTCGGATACAAGTGAGATTCTTATTATAGTTAAATTTGATACTGATTGGCATACTTAGAAATGTGAATTGCTATGGCCAAATGTTTGATTTTCCTGCAAGATTATTCACATATGAAACTCTGGATCTCCTTTTATGTACATAACTAAAGATCCTGCCATCCTGGTTTTCCAAAATAAAACTAATCAAGAGGAAAAAAAATGATCCGCATTGGTTTTGGACCACACAGGAAACTTTCTATTTAGAATTTTGGAATTTTTAACTGATCACAAATCAAAGCTAGTTCAATTTCGATTAAAACCTTCCTGTTCAGAAAATAATGAAATGTAGATTCACATTGTCATTATTCATTCACAAATCAAAGCTAGTTCATTTTGTAATTGTGTGATTGGAATTTGAAGCTGCTTCGTGATAATGTGGTTGCATATTTTGCTTAAATTGTTCGATTAAATAACTCATTGACTCAACAATAATTGCTTTTTTTACTTCTCTTGAAAGATGTACAGATGCTGTAATGATGGATACTGAGATTAGCAAGACCTTTCGTTCTCAAAGCTTCCAACTTCTATCTTCCTCTTTCTCTTCAACCCCGCAGGTTTCTGTTTGATTTCTTCCTTTTCTATCTGTTTATTTTAAGCTCTTTTCGTTTTTCAAAGGTGTTCGGATTCTCTTTTGAACAAGGTTAAAGTTGCCTTCTGGAATGAGCAATGAATAGAAAATAAAGGGAAAAGACGAAGATGAGAAAACCTTAGGGTCTGTTTGGTTTGCATTTCCATTTTCTATTTTCTGAAATTTTGCAAAGAAAGAACTGGAAATACTTTAATGGTGTACAGATGTTATAAATTATCATGCCAACCATTGCTTTGAAGCTTAAAATTGCATTCTGTTTGGGATTATTGAAATTGTATATTAATGTTACTACAGTCAGTTAATGTTATAGCCAAATATTTTTGTAATTTTGTTGACTTGAACCATGCATGTTTAATTTCATCTTGCACAAAATCTTGTTATAAGTTGTAACTTGTTCACCACAACCATTTGCTTGGAGTTTCATAGTTTCTGTCTTCCACTTTTTTGGAGCAAGTGATTAATTACACTCTAGTTATGGAATTTTTGTCCATAAGTGTGTTTTGACATTTTGCTTGTTGTAGGTTGCCTTTATGTACTAGTGCCGCAAACAATGAAGATACTGCAGCAAAAGTAGCTGCTATTAATTTTGATAGCGAAGCTCCAACAATGTAACAGCTCGTCTACTTCTAGCATAAGATTTTATATGTTTTTTTCCTTATTCCTAGTTGGTACAATATCATGATTTGTGATTAATTAATTTCATAATTTATTGATAATACCTAACTTTGAATCTTTTATGTACTCTATGATGAATTTTGCAAGAGGCGCTAATTCTGAAGGGAGTTCACAAGGCTTCAAGTTGTGGACTTGTGGTCATAACTTCAAAGAAGTAGGTTCTTTTCAAATGAGTTTAAGCACTAATAATGTGGTTCTGTTATTCCCTTTTTTGTTAAATTTTTTATTACCCCTTTGGTTTTTGTATACAAATTTTTCAATGCTTGAATTTTATATGTTCTAAATAGAGTTTAATATTAATCCTCCTTTTTAATACTGCATAATTTTTTTCTTGTTTAAGATTACTCATTGTGTGAAAGAATTAAAATGGTAAAAACTCTCTGCAGTCTGCCCTTGTAATTTGCATTGAAATCTAAGTGCTTGTGGGTTAAGATTGCATTCCAAAGTATTATTTGCTTCAGATACTTCTATAATAACAACTAGTGCATGAATAAACCAAATCAACCTTAAGTTTTTTTGAAATCAAGGTAAAACAAATTATTAGCCTTCATTTATTCTATTGTGTTCTATTTCTTACAGTTGTTTTACTTGTCTTTGTATGCAGTTTCAGCAGTAGAGCACAAGAATGATGAAGCAGACACAAGACAGAGTAGGCAAAATTTAGCGAATTTATGTGTTAAATTTTCAACAAACCTTTTATCCTTTGTATTTTCTTGTCAAATTTGTTTGTTTGGATATGATATTATACTATGAACTTGCTTTTTTTTAGAATTATGGACTTAGTTGTTGACTTGTTTAATGTAGATTTTATGAAACAATAGTGTTTTGTGGACTTGTTTACATGTCTTTTGTGTTCATAAACTTGTTTAATAGATTTATATATGAATCATGAAATAGTGGTGTTTTTTTATGGTTTTAATTTACATTTAGTTTGAATTGAGATTTCAAACTATTGAATAGGTTTGATTTTTGAAACATGTTGGACATAAGCAGGTTTGTAAGTGAACAGGAAAAGAATATTATAAAAAACATTTTTACAAAAAAAAAACTAGTGTAGGCCTAGGCCGACGCTAGTTAGGATGAAAGAAACCAAGAATAGCGTCAATTTCTTTAAAATTAGCATTGGCTTTTTTATTTTGCGTCGGCCAGTATTTTGCGTCGGTCATCCCTCATTGCGTTGCCGTTAGCGTCGGCCTTGGCGGATACAAGGTAGCGTCGACCTTTTTTCCGCCAGAAAAAGTTTGTGTCGAGGCATTTCGCTAACGGCCTCGACCCCGACGCTAAGCCAACGCTAACGGCCAAAATTCATCATTGCCCATTCAATTACACTAAACCACACAAGAAGGCATTCAACTTGAATTTATTCATTTTAGACTACTAAACCACCACAAATGCTACAATTAAGATCAAAACACTACTAAAACAGTCCTTGGAACATGGGTAGATGAACACTCATCAATATCTAAACCATCCTCTCTGCGGAAACTCACTGACTTGATCGTCAGAGTGCTTGCAGGTACCCCTCACCACCAGGTGAGTAGCCGGAGATCTGAAACCACTGTACCGGAGGCCAGAATGAAAAACAAATTTCGCCGATCTAACCACTCAATTGAAAGTTTATATAATGTAGATATGCAAAAATTCATACAATTTGAAAACTATTTCATATGTTATCGGAATGTTTTCCTTGAATGCTTAATACATTATTTAAAATAGAAGTAAATTTCATTTGTTAGATTACATACCTACAAATTATCAAATAGTATGAATTTTTGCACGTCATACAAACTTTCAATTGATTGGTTAGATCGGCGAAATTCATTTTTTATAAAAAGTTATGTGCGGTGTCATTTAAAAAGTTTGACACCTTGGTTTCATTTGAACCCAACTCATATGTATATAATAGCACCACTAACACTACCACCCATTTTTTTTCTTGATTCGGATTGGTTCATTTAATTTTATACTACCACTTTCCTGTTTTATCTTCTTCTTATTTCTTTTTATTTACTGTTCTCTGTTTTGAACCCTTGCTCTGTTTTTGCATTTCAAGTTTACTGCTAGTGTTTCTTACTAGCTAGTAATAATTTTGTTATCCATGACTATGGTGATAAACAAATAGTGGTTTCATGATCAATTTTGTCTTTATTAATTTTAAAATTAATCAATATATTGATTTCTTTTAATTGCTATTCTTAGACTCGTAGGCAAAGAGGATCCACAAACTGTGGCTATTATGTGATGAGGCACATGTTCAATATTGTCTGGGCGAAAATTTCTGATTCATGGAGAGAGGTAACTATATTTTCTTAAATTAAGTTAATTATATTTCTTTTTAAAAAAAATTTGATGAGTTAATTCCATCAAACTTGCACACATTTGAAAATTCGGAGCTATTCTCTCAACAACAAATTGAGGACATTCGCAAATGTTGGGAAACTTATTTTATGGAAGTTGCCAATTTGTTATTTTGCGCTTCAGATTAAGGGATGTTGCGAAGCTTCTTGAGTAGAGCAATGTGTTTTTTTTAATCTTATATCATACTATATGGATATTTGTTTCCTACTTTTTTTATTAATTCTAGGACATCAAACTTATTTGTATGAATTTCACGTATGCAAATTAAGTTAAAGTTATGGGATTTTGTTATTGTATTTTGTTTGCAAAGTTATTTTTATCAAATTTGTTTTTTCTATTTATGATATGTCACAGGAAATTAAAAAAAATTGCACGTAATATTAGAATTTGCAAAAAAAGGAAAGACATTTTACATCGACTAATAAAGCTATATAAAATGGGAGGTTTGTGACACTTTCCAAATTCATGTCTAAGGTGGGGGAAAAGGCTCGCCCTTTTTTCCAATGCATCAAGAAGGCAAAAACCTTCCAATGAGTGTGAGGAAGCATTCCAACGGATCAAGACCTTCTTGTCATCCTCGCCAGTTTTGGCACAACCTCGTCCAGGTGAACAATTGATGCTATACTTATCAGCATCGGGTTTTGCTGTTAGCGCTGCATAAGTTCGGGAAGAAAAAACGGATCAGCAACATGTTTACTTCGTCAGCAAAGTGCTACAAGGCACTGAGGTCCGATACCAGTTGATTGAGAAGGTAGTTCTAGCGTTAATAGTCGCAGCAAGAAAGCTACGTCAATACTTTCAGAGTCACACAATAGTGGTTCCCACATATGTTCCCATCCGAGCCATTCTCCAGAAACCCGATCTCGTAGGGCGAATGGTGGGATGGGCAGTAGAGTTGTAAGAATTTGACATCCACTATGAAAATAGGAACGTCGGTCTCTAGCCCAGCCCCGGAGGCCGTTTGAATTCTATGGGTAGATGGTGCCAGCAACATCAATGGGGGAAGAGCCGGGATCATTTTAGAAGGCCCGGAGGATTTGACAGTGGAACAATCACTCAAGTTTGAATTCAAAGCATCGAACAACCAGGCCGAATACGAAGCTCTAATCACCGGCTTAAGCCTTACCCTTGACCTAGGTGTCCGCAGGGTAACCACTAAAACTGATTCTCAGTTATTGACTAACCACGTGTCTAGCACCTATCAGGTAAAGGACAAGAAGTTAGCAAAGTATGTACAAGTAATGCAGCAGCTGCTCACCCGATTCCAGGAATTCAAGATCGAGCATGTTCCAAGAGGACAGAACGGACGAGCGGATCTCTTGGCCAAGTTAGCAAGTGCTAAGAAGGCTATGAATAATCGAAGCATAGTTGTGGAGGTGGTAAAGAGCCCGAGCATTGATAAGATAGAGGTCAACACCATTGAAGAGACAGCTTCGAGATGGGCAAAGCCAAAAGTAGAATTCATACGGGGCAAGATTCCGGAAGATAAGGAGGTCGCCAAGAGACTGGCGAGACAAGCAGCGAATTACACAATAGTTTCCGATGTCCTATACCGACGTGGTTTCTCGTAACCTCTCTTGTGATGCATCACACAAGACCAAGCAGAGTAAGTAATGGAAGAAATACACAGCGGTATTTGCAGCAGCCACATCGGGGGAAGATCGTTGGCCACCAAGGTCTTACGAGTAGGCTATTATTTGCCAACACTTAGGGACAATTGCATTCACTTCAACAAGTTGTGTGAAAAATGCCAGAGGTTCGCAAACCACCATAAAGCTTCGGCAGAAGCGCTGGCAGACATTACTTCCCCATGGCCTTTTCATATGTGAGGAATAGATATACTCGGCCCCTTTTCTCCAGCCACTAGACAACGGAAATGGCTGGTAGTAGTAGTGGACTAGTTCACCAAATGGATTGAAGCAACGTTGATAACAGCAATCACGGTTGACAATGTAGAAAAATTCTTATGGAAGGAAATCTTGTACCGACACGGCCTACCATCAGCCTTAGTCTCGGATAACGACACCCAATTCGCAAGTTTTAAAATTGCCAACTTTTGTGATCAGTACGAAATCAGACAAATTTTCTCTTCGGTGGAACTCCCGCAGACAAACGGCCAGTCCGAGGCCGCAAATAAGGTAATTCTCACTGGACTTCAAAAAGATTAGACGATGCTAAAGCCAAGTGGGTGGAAGAACTACCTACGATGCTATGGTCATATCACACCACCGTCAAGACCTCTACTCTGGAAACACCTTTCACGCTCACCTACGATTACAATGCAATTATCCCCATTGAGATTAATCTTCCGAGTTCATGGATGCAAGGCTTTGATCCTAGTAAAAATGATGAGGAAATTCGCGCCGAGCTAGATACATTAGAAGTGGCTCGCGAGGTCGCTAAAATACGACAAGCCTCAGCCAAGGCAAGGGCGGCAAGCACGCAAAATACGCGACTTATCCCGCGATCCTTCAAGGTCGGCGATTTGGGGTTAAGAAGAGCCGACGCTCCTCGCAAGAACACCAAAAATGGAAAGCTCGCAGAAAAATGGGAAGGTCCGTGTAGGATTTATGACGAAGTGGGCAAAGGAGCATACAAATTACAATGAGGCGCACATGCTTCATGAATAAAGGACAAATTCAGAATATCGAGACTATGTCCAAAATCAACCTAACCAGCCCGGCTAATTAAATCCCCGGCTAGGACTTAGGAAAATTAAACGAATCAAGATTATTAAAAGACCTAACCAGCCCAGCTAATTTAATCCACGACTGGGACTTAGGAAAATTCAACAAATCAAGATTATTAAAAGACCTAACCAGCCCGGCTAATTTAATCCGGGCTAGGACATAGGCAAATTTAAAAAGTCAAGATTATTAAAAGACCTAACAAGCCCAGCTAATTAAATCCCTGGATGGGACTTAGGAAAATTCAGCGAATCAAGATTATTAAAAGACCTAACCAGCTCGGCTAATTTAACCCCCGGCTGGAACTTAGGCAAATTCAACGAGTCAAGATTATTAAAAGACTTAACCAACCTGGCTAATTAAATCCTCGGCTGGGACGTAGGAAAATTCAACGAATCAAGATTATTAAAAGACCTAATCAGCCCGACTATTTAATCCCCGGCTAGAACTTAGGAAAATTCAATGAATCGAGATTATTAAACGACCTAACCAGCCCGGCTAATTTAATCCTTGGCTGGGACTTAGGCAAATTCAACGAATTGAGGTTATTAAAAGACCTAACCAGCCCGACTAATTTAATCCTCAGCTGCGACGTAGGCAAATTCAACGAATCAAGATTATTAAAAGACCTAACCAGCTAGGCTAATTTAATCCTCGGCTGGGACTTAGGAAAATGCAACGAATCGAGATTATTAAAAGACGTAACCAGCCCGACTAATTTAATACCTTGTTGGGACTTAGGCAAATTCAACGAATCAGGATTATTAAAAGACCTAACCAGCCCGGCTAATTTAATTCCTGGCTGGGACTTAAGCAAAATTCGAAACAGGAAAAAGAATAGCAAAAAAATGATTGCAAAATAGATGATCTCACTAACAGTGACAAGGATTACATCATGCAGGGGAATTACCCTGGTTTACAAAAGGCTCACATAGAATAAGCTGCCCATTCCTCACTTCTAGATGGGGAGATAGATAAGATGTATCCAGTCCCGAGGCTATGACCCAAACCGACTCTAATGACAAGCCAAAACCGGCATCATAAGCATCAACGACCTTCAGTTGAAGACTTGCCACCTCCCCTCGAAGTTGAGAAGCGTTAGTGGCAGACTTGTCTTGGTCCTTTTTTCCCTCCAACTGAGACACCACCTTGTTATGCAGCGTCTTCACAGCCTCGAGGTTTTGAACGATGTCTTGTAGTTTCTTCTCAAAATCAGCTTGCTCAGTAGCCTCGGTAGCACGAGTGGCTTCTGTCTCCTCTAGATGCTTCTTTAACGAGTCACGCTCTTGGCGGATTCTCTCCAAAGCAGCTTTCTTCCTATCACTCTTCTTCTGCAAGGAGTGGTAGTCACTCATGAGCCGCTCATAGCCCTTGGCGGTCTCTTCCTTCTCCCGAAGCAAGTTCACTGCATCACGATTGCGAGCAGCCATCTGACGTCGACATTGATGCATCAATAATGCTAGCTGTAGACAATGACGCTCGGTAGCCTTGAACAGAGCATCGTCTTCCAACTCGTCTGTCGTCTCCACATCTCGGGCATAACAAAAGGTCTCCTGAATAAAATCCCCAATGTCAAGACGACTGTCCCACAAAGTCTTCGGTTCTTGGGTTTCCTCTTCAAACTCCTCCTCCACCCGGGCTTTCTTAGCACAACTCGGGCTCCCTTTCTCTATTGGTCTCTTCCCTTCCATCCGAGCTTTGAGAGAGTGACCATGGACCGCCCCGCCAACAACACCTTCATTATCAGCCGGACCCAGAATCCCTTTTTCGACGTCCTGTCGAGGAGGTTCAGATACGGGCTCAATAGGTTTAGGAGGCGAGGTCAATCTGATAACTTCAATTGCTGCATGCAGGTTATCGGCACCCAGTGTTATTTCCTCTGGCATCTTCAGCGTCTCCAAATTCACCCGCAGTATTGGACGCCAACAGCTGAGCTTGTTGAGTGCAAAACTGGGCCACCTCGGCAGGAAAAACCTTCATTGAACCTAAATCAACAGCAAAAGTGAATACGTCAGTCAGTTTACATAAACAAAAATCACAAGACAGATACCCACAAAAATAGCATTGTAGGAAGACAGAGTCATGCTCATTCTCAATCAATACACGGGAGTCCGCTTGGAATTTCTCCTAAAACTCCACATCGAACCGATCTAAGGGCGACAGCTCGGACAAGGACAACGGCGAACGAGCATCCCGGCACCAGTACAACGGGAACCTCTCTTCACCATTGGCCAAGCAAAGGAGATTTTCTTCTTTCACTCCAGATCGCCCCATCACCCGAACAAAGCGCCATTTGAAGTTCTCCTTGTATGAATCCGTAAAAGCAAAAACAAGATGACTACCCAACTTCACCCAATAGTACTTCGAGACCTTGTCCACAATTTGGATGGCTTCCTTCACCATAATGGACCAAAGACGGAGTAAATAAAATAGCAAATAGAAAAAGAAGATACCTTAGCAAATAAACAAGCTCGGACCCAAAAGCCAATGAGAGAAGAAAAAAGAAGTCGTCCCAGTTATAGAGTGAAGTTTAAAAAGTGAAGTGATGCTGGCTGCCCAGAACGTTTAAATAGGAAACGACGTGACCTTTGAGTTCCCACACCCTAATAATGACGGGCAGGTAAAGCGACTTTTGCCTCCGATCCCATAACTCTTCCATAGTTGCCAAATCACAACCATTCATTTGCTAACAACAACATTGTTCGATTGCCAACGGTAAAAAAAAAGGGGGGGGGGAAGAACAATCCAAAAGCCAACAATATAGACAATTTGTATTTTTTATTTATTTATGTCTCAGGTGCTTACATCGGAAAACTCAAAATTACAAGGATGGAAAATCATACAAGTATCAAGATCGAGTAATAACACACGAAACCGTATTGAGATCTAACTATACGACCCCTGAGTTGAGATGAAAAGGAAGCAATGACGCATGTTTTTAGAAACCTCTTCAAAACAATCTGAGGCAATCGACATCCAGGGGAAAGACATCCATACCTGTTATAGCAACCTCCGCCACGGTCGAAATCATCCATCACAAACAAGCCTATCATTTGACAAGAAGATCCGAAGCCCAGAAACACGAGAAGCAACCCCAGCACCCCAGGCCTGCAGCCGAACAAGGACCTAACAAAGGTCACTCCAACAGAAGCTCTGGAGCAATGGAGCCCGGACGCACAGTATGCAGTGTCAAATCTCAGTGATGAAGGCACTAAGACCCTCCAGAGGCAGGTCTGCCCAAACCAACACTGCAGCTTTCATGATGCAACATACACCGCAGTAGAGGCACACATGTTGCTTCAGAAAGCTATAGACATGGTCCGAGCTGAGAGCCACTAAAGACTTAGTGGCAAACAAAACCCTTCTTCTCTTCTTTTTCATCTCTCATATGCTTGGTACGAAGAAGGGTGATGGTGAAGGTCCTATATATAAGCATAACGGTCATAAATGCCCACCTGAAACGCAGCGAATCAAGAAACGGTCAAGTCAAGCAATTAATTTAGCACGAAAAATGATAACATAAGATAAATGTGACAGAGGAATACACCGACCACAGCAAATCACAACTTCAAGCCTCTTTCAGCCAAGGCTTCAAGGCTTGCGGGGCTGGTGGACTATCCGAGACCTAGCCTCGGCCAAGACCGACCGCCACTTCAAGCCTCTCTCAGCCAAGGCTTCAAGGCTTGCGGGGCTGGTAGACTATCCAAGACCCAGCCTCAGCCAAGACCGACCGCCACTTAAAGCCTCTTTCAGCCAAGGCTTCAAGGCATGCAGGGCTGGTGGACTATCACAGACGCAGCCTTGGCCAGGCCGACCTCTGGACTACACACCACAACATCGACCCCAATAGTCGACTTAGCACTTGGACAAACACCGGCAAAATAAGGGAAACAAGAGCTAATAATCAACTAGTCAGGATCCAATCAAGGATGCCCTAATCAATACATCAGAGATATCAGGGGATACTTTCCTAACTTAAAATGAACCTAGACACTAGAAGACACAGGACTAGATTGTATAAAAGGACAAGACGCACTCAATTAAAACCATGCTCACCGTAAATGCCACAGTTCTTATTAGAGTTCAGGCACCGAAAAGCCACCGCCGTCGAGACCCGGAGCTGTGAGTGAACAGGGAGGAAAACGTATGATGTAGATAACAGCCAGAGCGTGCAGAATCAGGGGAAGGAGCGCCCGGCAATAACACTCGAAGAAACACGACCAATGCTGGAGGCGGGACAACCTTCAACATTGAGGAGGAGTTTCACAAGTTGCAAGGGAAGTCTCTTAGCTGGCTATGCTAAAGAAGGAGTGAGAAGAGCGCTTGAAGGAAAAGGAGGTGTAGCAGTGCCGAAATTCGAATACCAAAGTAACTTTTTGCACATAATTCTTTTATTTATAGTAATAGATTAATTAATAATCAATAATTAAATATAATAATCATTTTAGTTTGCATTATCATATTATTAATGGATCAAAAATTTTTCCGATAATATATATTAATTAATTAAATAATACATTTTATTACCTAAACATAATAATTATAAATAGAATTTAATAAATTATTAGATATTATAATTATTAACTTTTGTATTTTTCATATTAACGTATTTTTGAAAATGTACACTACTTGTTTTGCACTCAAATTTTTCCTAAAATAAGCATTTAAGTAATTGTTTTTGTTCATAAACAATTAGGGGTTTTTACTTATTATATTTATATTTATCTCCGCTCCCTTTTTTTACTCAATCAATTAAAAGAAGAAAATTAGGTTATTTTTCTTTTCTTTTTAACTTATACAAAATAATAGGCTATTGAATCTCTAATTTTTTAGAGGCAAAAGTGCATCTACACGGGTTCGAACTGATGAGCTGATACTCAAATCAGTACTATCTAGCCTCGAGTTTAACTCAATCTCTATACTCCTTTATTTTTATTTTTATTTTTTATCTCTTCCTAACAAGTTCCTCTTCTATACCAAATAAAATCGATGGTGGAAATTTTTTTAAAGTTGAGATCCACCTAAAAGCTTTCTCCCGTTCACTATATATTTACATCTCTAAAATGTTTATTTTTTAAATATGTTATATATATTGACAACATCTAACACCACAAACAAATTATTTTAAAAATATTTATACATTTATATGAGAATAACTTAGCCTCATTCATATGTTATAACTCCATTTTAAATATTTTTTAATTTAAAATATACTTTTTGACCAAAGAAATAGTTTAACAAATGTAAATAATATTCTTATAATTAAAAATAAAAGTGATAATATGAAGGTTACATAGATACTAATATAATTTATTCATTTTAATAGGTGAGTAACAAAGGATATTTTTGTCCTATAGTCAAAGTCTAATGTTCCTTTGAGATGATAATCAAAGAAAAAAATAACAAATAGTGCTTTAAAGTGTTATTTGTCATAAACGTTTTCCCAAGGTCCAGATGTCACTACCCATCAGTCCTTTTTCTCCCAAATTCACCACTCTTCATTTTAATTTTTTCCCACCAACGTTTTCTATTTCATTTTCATTTTTTCAAATTCAAACTCGCATTCAAACTTCAAATCATTCATCAATTACCTTCCTTATGAGAATAAAGTGATGAATAAATGTAGTCAAGAAGGAAATAAATTCTTTTATGATAGAAATAAATGCTTTGAAAATTGAATTAAATTCAATAAAATTAGAAATAACTAATTTTGACTTTGAAAACTTTGCAAAGAAGTATATGGAACACCACTTCGTCATATTTAAGGCTTTGTTTTGCTTTTTGAAATGCACAACCCACACTGTGTGGGTTCCTTTTCTCTTTCTAGTAGTTTCTCTCCCTTTTCCTCCCTGTTTCTCTTCTAGAATCTCCTTTTCTCTTAACACCCTCTCTTATTTGCTTTGTCACAGGCATCTTTAATAGGTTCGTATTCCTTCTCTCTTTCTTTTCTTTTGTTGATCATGTTAAATAATGATTTTTCTAGGCTACTTATTTCGTTGTGAAGATATGCAGAGTAAGAGAAATGGCCATAATATATATACAATAGAAGGGAAGTTAAACAGTTAATTTGTTTATGATTTAAAAGTTTTACATATTGAGATCTTTGCTTATAAATCTCTAAAACAAAACATTCTTTTAGTTTTTTGTTATTTGGTCAACTTAATATTTTTGTTATTTGGTCTACTATTAGATTATAATTCATATATATTTGATACTCTTAACATTTTATCCAATATCCTGTCGTCCTATCTTATTGGAGAAGCTGTTGGAGTATGTTAAAGAACATATTACCACTTGAATTTATACTGCATGATATTTGGTAGTCGGAAAAACTGAACTCTACATCTGTGTTATTATCGCTAGTGATTTGTGATTGTGCTTATGGAAATGGATAATCAATGCCAAGATTTTGTAAAGGGCATTGGTTTAAAACAAATCAACTTGTACTTATTTTGATTTACATATAAGAACTCTAAGGATAGTAATTAATTAGAATGTTTTACACATAAGAAACTAGAAATTTATCATTGAGTCTACTTTTAGATTTGTCATTGAGTCTAATACGTCCACTGGCTCATCTACCCATAGAAACTTATCTTCATTTTTTGTTTCTTCAGAGTTTGATTTTATTACCTTCATCATTGATTCATCTCCCTTGCTAAGTTTGTCTTCCTTTCTCGTAACTTCCCCTATTTTAATATTACCATTGTTTCTAACACCTCTTTGACGGATTCATCTATCCAATGCTCCTCTTTGTGTGTTGCTATTTAGGTAGTAATTAGACAAGATAGAAAGATGATCACTAGGTAGATGAATCCATCATAGAGGTGCTGGAAAAAATGGTAAAATTAAAAGAGGGGAACAGACAAGAAAGGAAGACGAACTTCTCTGGGAAGATGAACCAATCCAGAAAATATTAGAATTACACTTTTAAAAGACAAGAAAAGAACACACGCTTCATTGGGTTGATGAATCAATCAATCATGACTTATTAGACTTAATGGTAAAATTAAAGAGGATTATGTGATGCCTTCAACTAATGAGGAAGATGATAGTAACATGTCATGATAATAAACTTCCCACCTAAAAGATTTGGTGGGTTGTGGTTAGTACCATACCCAAGATATCTGCAAGTATTAAGAAAAGTTAAT
Source organism: Cyamopsis tetragonoloba (assembly GCA_037177725.1). Lineage (NCBI taxonomy): Eukaryota > Viridiplantae > Streptophyta > Magnoliopsida > Fabales > Fabaceae > Cyamopsis > Cyamopsis tetragonoloba. The sequence goes on from CM074119.1 coordinate 58,976,633, forward strand.
GTAGTTATATTTTGTTTGTTTTAAAGTTTTGTGTTTGTTTCATGTAAAACATTTCAAGTTAGTGTCCCCTTAGAGTTCTTATACATCAAAGTAAGGATGAATTTGTAAGTGTTTTAGAGAAATACTGTTTAGAAGATCATGGGGTTCATTTTCTTCAACTTTTGACCAAGGAAAAGTCAAGCTGTTGGTTGGTTAGTCACCAATTAAAGTTCATCTATTATTACTTGAGTGTATGGTACACCCAACAAATGGAATAGTTTCAACCTGCATCCTATAACACTCATTTATTTGTACTCCCCAAAATAGTTATATTTACATCACCACTATTGTTATGAAATTGGAGGGAAACCTTCCCGCCAATGAAAAAAGGTAAAATATTCCAATTTAGGGTTCTCACGACACACTGTCCATCATTTCTGCTTCTGAGTTATGAGAGACTTCAGAACACAGGGTTGTCCCTTCCTTGTCGTCTACCGTTGCTTCTCGTCATCAATCCCTCTTTTCTAATGGACTACCATGCAATTGGTCTCTTTTTGTTTGTCCAATACTATCTGTCCCACTTTCAATCAAAGAATTTACACTGCTGCACTGTGCCTTGTAGCTAGATGTCAACCGGGTCATAGGATCGTTGCTCAACGTCTAGCTTCCCTTCAATGTGATTTTACGAATTGAACATCCATTCTCTATTTAAATATCTATCTCGCTCTGTTAAAGATTTTATGTTTTGTTTTCCTCCTTAAATCCTAGACTCTTGGTGAATATTGCTTACTTGATAATTTCCTTGTGCCTCTTTTTGTTAATGTTTCTGTTCCTTTCAAGGAAACCACAACTCCATTTTTGTTAATTGGCAAATGAAGAAAATAATTTAGCTAATTATCTTATTTGGATGATATCCCTTCGGTATTTATTAATTTGATAGTTGAAGATTTGGAAGCATCCTATTCAAGTAAGAGAGCTTGGTCACTCATTTGCTTGATGGAGAGACAAATGAAGGAGGTACCAATCCTAACAGTCATGACCGTTTTTAGTTACTATCAATAGAGACATAATAGTGTGAAGAGATTTATAATATAATGTGCAAGACCTAGATATAAAGGTTATTTCACTACTTTTCTATATTGTTTGTTGTTGTCTTACTATGCTAGTTAGTTTTCTTATGCATTAGTTTTATCTAGTATATTAAAGCATGCGAATTCCTTGTGTTAGATTGCAAATTGCAAATTGCAAAGGTTGGTGTGGTCTTGTTTGTTTTTGTTTCTACTGTAGCTAGTTCCCCTCTTTTAATGGTGGACCTAATGGAGTACTTCTTGTACTCTACCACTTTCTTCAATAAATTTTGTCTTATATAAAAAAGGATCCAGTAGTACTTTTTTTTAATTCAAAGAAATATGAGTAATACTACGAAGGAAATGAAAGATAGATAGATAGATAGGATAGGTGAGTATTAATGTGCTCCGAAGAAATATATAGTAAATAACTCTAGTAATGTCTTTAAACAATGCACAATCTTTTTGTTTTCTTTATGTATTATAAACAAAAGGGACTTGTTCAAATTCAGGTTGTTTTTCAACCTTACATAAAAGAGAAAAAACTTATGCACTTCAATATATTAATGAGCGAAAATCAAACTTTACAAGCTTGATAGTATGAGGTTGCTAGTAGCTCGTCTAAATATTATATATGTATAAAAATAATTCTAAGTTAATATATAATATTGACAATAATATTTTTTTGTTGGTAAACAAAATTTCAAGGAAATTCTTTTACGAATAAAGTGATGTATGTTCGAGATTTTTTCGTTTCATTTTAATTATGTTTACTGAAATAGATGTGTCACTTTCTCTTGAAAGTTAAAACTACTTTAGAAGTTTCCTTCCAATATACTATATTCGTTCTTATTTAATTATAAGGAGAGCAAAAATCACAAATATTAAGGAGTGTAATAAAAGTTATGGTTTTTCTCAAAATAAATTTTGAACTCTAGATAATATATTGTATCTCTTGTTGTTTGATTGGTTAGATTGAGGTATTGATTAACATTCAATTAAATATAAGGTTTGAATTTATTAAAATACAGTTATTGTTACATCGAAAATATAGGTGGAAAGATTAGTAGGATAAAATTTTTTTTCTCTCTCTCTCTTAGATAGATAAAACGGAATAGAGGGATTATTAGATTATGAAACTATAACAATTTAAAATTGTTAAAATTATAATATTAAAATACCAACCTTGATAGAGAATGTAAGCTAAGTAACACTCATTTTATACACACAAATTAATCCCTAATACACTTATTGACTTGGGCGTCGGAGTCTTTGTCGGTACAACCCCCACCATCGTGGACTCTAGTTAGATGCGCAAGGATCATCTTCCTCTCCTAGGGCGTTTCCTATTGTGTTTATAATTTATCCCTATCACGTCAGATCACGACTATAATGTGGTCTATCGAGAATCTAAAATTAAGTTTTCGATCCCTATCACCATGGTGAATAATGGGAGGAAAACGTATGATTTAAATAACGGCCAGAGTGTGCAGAATTAGGGGAAGGAGAGACCCACAACAACACTTGAAGAAACATGACCAATGCTGGAGGCGCGACAACGTTCAACATTGGGGAGGAGTTTCGAAGGTTTCAAGGATTACTGGAAGAGCAAGCGTCGCTTTGCTAAGGAAGGAGTGAGAAGAGCGTTTGAAGGAAATGGTGGTGTAGCAGTGCCAAAAATCAAATACCAAAATAATTCGTTTATTTATAGTAATAGATTAAATAATAATCAATATTTAAATATAATAATAAGTTTAGTTTGCATTATCATATTAATAATAGATCACTAATTATTTCCTATAATATATTAATTAAAGGAAAAAATTGTTACATAAACATAATAATTTTAAATAGAATTTAATAAATTATTAGATATTATAATTATTAACTTTCGTATTTTTGATATTAATGTATTTTTGAAAAAATAAATTACTTATTTTGCACTCAACTTTTTCCTATAATAAGCATTTAAGTCAATTTTTATTCATAAAAAATCAAGGGTTTTTACTTATTATATTTATCTCCTCTCCTTTTTTTTTTACTCAATCAAATAAAAGAAGAAAATTACCTTATTTTTCTTTTTTTTAACTTATAAAAAATAAAAGGGTATCTAATCTCTAGTTTTTTTAGAGGCAAAAGTGTATCCACAGGGGTTCAAACTAATGAGCTGCCACTCAATTCAGTACTCTATTTAACCTCGATTTTAAGTTAATCTATGTACTGTTTTATTTTTATTTTTATTTTCTGTCTCTTTCTAACAAGTTCCTCTACTATACCAAATGAAATGGTTGCTGGAATTTTTTTTTTTTTAGTTAAGATCCACCTAAAAGCTATTTCGTTTTCACTATATATTTACATCTCAAAAATGTTTATTTTTTAAATATGTTACATATATCGACAAAATCTAACACCATATACAAATTATTAAAAAATATTTTATATGTTTATATGAGAATAACTTAGCCTCATTTATCTGTTATTACTCATTTTTAAATATATTTTAATTTAAAATATACTTTTTAACCAAAGAAATAGTTTAACAAATGTAAATAATATTCTCATAATTAAAAATAAAAGTCATAGTATGCACGTAACACACATGCTAATATAATTTATATATTCATTTTAATAGGTGAGTAACAAGGGATATTCCCGTAGTATAATCCAAGTCTAATATTCTCTTGAGATGATATTCAAACAAAAAAATTACAAATAGTTCTTTAAAGAGTTATTTGTCATAAACGTTTTCCCAAAAAAATTTTTGTCACCAAATTAGTCTCTTAATGATTTATTACACTACCAAATTAATCTCTTAATTAATATTTTGTTGTGTGTTGTTAGAAGTCCCAAATTATAAAATGTGTCTCTCAAAGATTTGAAACGTTACCAAATTAAATGCTAAAAACAATAAAACACTTTTAAAATAGGTCCTAAAGATATACAAAATGAATAGTAGAGCGATCAATTCAGGGACAAAAATTTTTTAAGGATCAAATTAGTGACAACCAAATTATAAAAATTCAAGTTGCTGTCATTTCGTTACCAAAGTGGGTACAAACATTTTTATAGACAAATAAGATAATGTACAAAAGCCTTTTGGTTTTGACCTTCACTACAAACGAAATTGATTTTGAAGAACAGTCAGCAATGAAATTCGAAATAATGGCAAGTGAAATTAATTATTTGTAGTGAAAAATCTAAACCAAACATTAACAATTTAACAAATTGACATAGAAAGAAGGAGTAAATACAAAGGCTTTGTGACAAGTGAATAGAGAACACCGGTTCACAACCACATGGTTCTACACGTGTCCCACACTTTACAAATGTCTAATGGCAACCGAGAAGAGGACATGATTTAAAACTGAGACTACGGCCCTACACTAGCTCTAGTCATCAAACACAAGAAGATCAACACATAAAGGAAAAACACACACACCCAAGGTCCACATTTCACTCCCCACCGGTCCTTTTTCTCCCAAAGTCACCACTCTTCATTTTTATTTTTTCCCACCAACATTTTCTATTTCATTTTCATTTTTCCAAATTCAAACTCGAATTCAAACTTCAAACCATTCATATGAGAATAAAGTGATGAATAAATGCAGTCAAGAAGGAAATAAATTCTTTTATGATAGAAATAAATGCTTTGAAAATTAAATTAAATTCATTAAAATTTGAAATAACTGGTTTTGACTTTGAAAACTTTGCAAAGAAGTATATGGAACACCTCTTTGTCCTATTTAAGGCTTTTCTTTGCATTTTGAAATGCACAACCCACACTGTGTGGTTTCCTTTTCACTTTCTAGTAGTTTCTCTCCCTTTTCCTCCCCGTTTCTCTTCTAGAATCTCCTTTTCTCTTCACTCCCTCTCTTATTTGCTTTGTCACAGGCATCTTTCATAGGTTCCTATTCCTTCTCTCTTTCTTTTCTTTTGTTGATAATGTTACATAAGGATTTTTCTAGGCTACTATTCTCGTTGTGAAGATATGTAGAGTGAGAGAAATGGCCATAATATATATATGATAGAAGGGAAGTTAAACGGTTAATTTGTTTGTGATTTAAAAGTTTTACATATTGAGGTCTTTGCTTATGAATCACTAAAACAAAACATTCATTTAGTTTTTTGTTAATTTGTCAACATAATATTTTTTTAGTTGTCAATTTCTACTATTATATTATAATTCATATATATGTGGTACTCTATTATGATAGAATCCACGAATTCTTTTGTGATACAATGAATGTTTATAATATCATGAATTTATATTTTCATCTTAAATGTTGAGAACACCATCAAGTAAATTAAAATTTCTATATAAAATTTTATCCAATATCCTGTCGCCTCTGTCCCGTTGCTGAAGTGTATTTGCCCAACACAGGTTTGGTATATACTAGCCGAGATCCATGAAGGAAGTTGTGGCCTTCATGGCCTGCAAATCTTTAGCCCGAAAAGCCTTGAGGGCAGGATATTACTGGCCAACCATGAATGCCGATGCTGCATCACATGTCAAAACGTGCGACGTTTGCCAGTTACACGCCCCTCTTGGACACCTGCCAGCAGCAAACTTCCACTCTCTGTCAACTCCATGGTCTTTCCATACATGGGGCCTGGACTTGCTGGGACCATTCGACGCAGCATCGGGCCAGTTGAAGCATCTATTAGTACTAGTGGACTACTTTACTAAGTGGATCGAAGCTGAGCCGTCTTCCACAATAACCTCTGCCAGAGCGCAAAACTTCGTCTTCAAAACCATTATCTATCGTTTCGGCATCCCGGCAACAATGGTGACCGACAATGGAACCCAGTTCACAGACAAGGGATTCTGCGAAATGCTAGCTGGTCTTCAGATAAAACATCACTTCGCCAACATAGCCCACCCACAAAGCAACGGGCAAGCAGAGGCTGCAAATAAAGTGATAGTCGAAGGGTTACGCAAACGGTGTAAGATGTCAGGCTGCAAATAAAGCAGAGGTTGTACCGAGTGTTATGGGCACATCGCACAACTGTTCACAACTCTACAGGAGAAACTCCATTCAAGCTGGTTTACGGAACACATGCCGTAATCCCGGTAGAAATTGGAAACCCGACTTGGAGAGTCACCTATCCCATCGCGGACAATAATCAAAGACTTATGGAAGAGCTGGACGTTATTGATGAAGTAAGAGAGCTTGCCAGACTCAAAGAACTCTCCAGGAAGCAACTAGTCGCCCAACGTTACAACTTGAAAGTCCACAAAAAGAGTTTTCAGGTAGGAGACCTAGTACTCAAACGGGCAAGCATCAGGAACAAAAATGCAAGCGAAGGAAAGTTAGCCGCAAACTGGGAAGGACCTTACCGAATTAGGGTAGCAATGGATGCCGGAGCTTATGCGCTAGAATCCCTTGCCGGGAAGGAAATCCCGCGCACCTTCAATGCCGCAGACCTTCGGCGTTATTACACTTAAGTTTGTATCATTTGAATAATTGATTGTAAACAAGGGGTACTCTTTTTCCTGGAACATGTTTTATCCCTAAGGAGGGTTTTACTGTTACAGGTTTTAACGAGGCCCCGATTATCTAATTTAATAAGAAATACCGTTTATGAATCTTATTTATGAATGATCCCGTGATATTTCCAATTGCTTAACTATGAGGAAACTAAATGTTACCCGACCAATGTTAACCGGAGGAATTCAACCCGGCATAGGGCACTTGCCCCACTGGGACTTAAAACCTGGAAGGGGTCCGTCCCCCATCAAATTTATTTTAACACCGGCATAGGGCACTTGCCCCACCAGGACTTAAAACCTTGAAGGGATCCGTCCCCATCAAAACTATTTTAACACCGGTATAGGACACTTCCCCCCACCAGGACTTAAAACCTGGAAGGGATCCGTCCCACATAATCACCAGGCGCCCCAGGATAAGACACGCGTCCCCAACGAAACTATGTTACTTCAGTAAAACTTATTGAATGAATAACAGCCGAGGTATAACAAATAAATGTTAAAATTCCTTCATTAAATAAAGGTTGTAAACTACAAGATATCGACGATTATACAAAAAAGAAAGATACAAAAAATATAGATCAAGGGCCAGGAGGCGGCACTACAACTATAGTCTCCACCTCGCCGTCTGTGCCATCGGGAGCCGACTCCACGACCTCGGCTTCGGGAACACTGCTTGGAACCCCGACATGGTCATCCCGGATGTCGCTCTCAGTCTCTTCCGAATCCGCCACGACAAACAAAGCCCAAGGGTCAAAAACCTTCAGCTCCGGGTTGGATAAATCCACTGGGCGAGGATCACTAGGTTGGCAGATGTCGGTGAGGATGCCTTCTGCCACCACATGGTCCACACTCAGACCCCGAAGGTTCAGCTCCACCCCCGGGTTTAGCAGCATAACTTGTTGGAGGCAATTGCAGAAGGCGTAATAATTAACACCATCAAAGTCCTCCCTTAAAGCATCTGCCTCTTTCTGGGCATTCTTGGCAATCCGGGAGTGAGACTTCAAGTTCTCCACAAGCAGAATCTTCTCCCGGCGGAGTTGATGCACCTCGGTGGTTAGAGCCGCCCTGGTCTTAATCAGCATGACCTGTTCTTTCTTAGAAGCATCCAGAGAAGCCTTGAGCTTTTTCTCAGCAGCAGACCAAAGGTCACTCTTGCGAACAACCTCTTCGCGGGCATCATCCACCTCCCGGGATAGTCCATCTATTCGAGCCTGAAGCTCGCTTTCCCGAGTAGCAGAGCCGAGCTGTTGTTGCTCCAGCTGTTTCTCCAGATCCCGACATTTTCCCTCTAATTCCGCCACCCGCTGGTTCAAAATGTCATTATCTTTCTGGGAAACCGGGGCCTTCAACACTCCCTCAGCCTCGAGCTTGAGGTCATTCAGAAACGAATGCATAATGCCAGCCCAGTACTGCATCCGCTCGCACCGAGCCTGCAAAAATAAAGAATCCCGGTTAGGCATAATACATTGAGAAACCCTCAACATCAGAGGACAAAAGTACAACAATAAACAAAAGTACCTCGAAGGTCTCGGCTGAAGTATTGAACCAGAATTCCGGAGGATGCATAAGGCTAACCTGAGGAGTCACCATCCCCTCGAAAATGCCCCTCCATTTTCCACGCCACCTAGGCGTAAACGGTCGTCCCTTAGAAACTTTAGCATCTTCGACAGCTGCAAGAATAGGATGTCACAAATAACTACAACGCCAATAACGCCAGGGTAGAAACATGTCATTTACCTTTCTCTTTTCCTTTTTTGGCATGCTTTGCCTGTGCCTGGGAGTCCTCCTCAACGTTCTCTTCAACCGTTTTTCGCTTACGGCGAACAAAGACCGGTTCTTCATCTTCTTCCCCGTCGTCATCATCCCTTAAGTCGACAAAGTCTGATGCCGGGATTGTAGCGCGAGGAGGAGATGTCGGGGCATCAGGCGTAGGATCTTCTTCAGTAACCGGCTCAAAAGACGGTGGCACTTCCACGGGCTTCTCCACTGACTTCTTTGGCACTTTGGGACCAGCACGAGAACTACCACCTTTCTTGGACTTGCCCTTAAAACGCTCGTAACGGGCGAAATAGGCATTCATGATCTCGGCTGCAAGAAATAAGGTATGTCGGTAAACAAAATCTAGAAATGAAACATCAAAATCGGTCACTCACCCAGACAACGTTTCCGTTGGTCACGAAATTTGGCATGGACCACATCCTTGCAATGAATAGGGAAGTTATGTTCCCCAACAAAGGCACAGAGCTTCCGATATGTAGAGTGGTCTTCTTCCTCTAAGAACCCTAACAAATTGGACTCAGAAAGCTATGGAAGGTTATAATGAGATTCACTCCAATATAGTGGAAATAAGTCCCTCCCCTTGTTATCCTGCCAGGAAAGTTACCTCACCACGAGGGGTTATCTTGGCATAGCCGTGTTTCCAGTCTTTTAAAGACTTCTCGTAGCAGGTAAACAAGGAAGGGTTATCACTCTGACGAAGCGAAATCCACTCCTTTTTCTTCTTATCCTTCCAATATGGTTGGAACAACACACGGAACAAAGAGGAGGAGTAATGCCACCCCTGAGCCCAGCAAAACGTTTCAAAAGCTTGAAGGAAACCCCACCCATTGAGATGAAGTTGCGTAGGGGCCACCTGCAGATAATTTAAAACTTCCATTTGGAAAATGGAAAAGGGAAAACGAACGTGAATCCGGCTGAAAAGACCATGGTACACCATGATGTAAGGTTTTTCGTGCTCAGTGGCGGGACAACACACATGTTCGTTCTCGTCTACCGGGATCATCTGGTAAGTGTCGGCAGGATTTACATCCTTCTTTGTCACGATTCTACCCCCGGAACGAGTATGGGAAGGATAGACACCGAAGCAGGAGCGCCAATCGTTTTCAATAATTTTAAGATCTTCCTTATCTTCTACACTAGAAGGAATATCCAAGACCCCTTCATCAACCTAGAGACAATTTTGGATGCATTTAATGTCCACCCATTTTTCAGGAACAACAGGTGGAGAGGCACTAAAAGACCCAACAAAAGTTTTTCCTCTATCCTTCTGGGAAGTTTTTGAACTTAAAGCGGGAGGAGGAGACATATTTCCCGGGCTACAAAAAAAAAGAGAAATAAGAGACTACACACTAGAAATCGAAGAAAATGAAAGTGAAGAATAGAAAGAACAGCGAAAACATTCGAGAAGAAAGGCACCCCCTTTCGGCCTCCCACGGCTCCAAGATACTAACTTGATCTAACAAAACTAACGGGAATCGTACAAGGGACGTTCGTAATGTAATCCCCTTGAAATCAAGCAAGATACGACCCTCCATGGCCGCAACATTGCAAAAAAGGGGCAAAAAAAAAAAACCCCAAACCAGAAATAAACGAGGATACCCTAGGAGTGAGTGAGAAGAGGAAAGTGCAGAGATAGATTGAATCGCACAAAGTAAAGAGGAGATGACCATTACCTGGCTTGAAGTAGAATAAATTCCGGAAGACCCTAGAGATTCCGACGAATATTGACGGTAAAGAGAGGGAAAACTCAAACCAGAAAGCAGAGAAAGCACATGGCTAGAAAGAAAGCAGAAGAATGACAGAAGAGAAGACGAAATGCACTTTTAAAGGGAAAACCAAAAGACGCGACCCTTGAAATGACAATTTCTTTCCCTGTGATGACAGCGCGCCAAAGACGAAGGGTCCAGACCCACTAGGATCTGGACACGTGTCAGGCGATTTCAAAATTAAATTCATTGTCCAAAAGCCTAAGGTAAAGGAGGGACAAACCCGGGATAACAGGAAATATCCGACATAAAGCCTAGGCAACAGACATTTGCCACTTGCCGGCTTGGGGGCAACTATTGCGTACCTACATCCCAGGTTCCATGCCCGGTTTTCCAGATGGCCCAATGGCAAACTAGGCCCATAACGACGGCCCACGCCAGCGTAATAACGCCAACCCAAAAGGTATAAATACCGGACAATAGGGTGAAACCAGGTATGACAATCTAACCCTAAAACTCTACACTCTCAGACCTATCACTGACTTGAGCGTCGGAGTCTTCGCAGGTACCATCTGCTCCGCAGCGGAGCATCTCGGAGTATCCTCAGATTCTCGGACCATCGTTCTCTTATCTTGAATCCAGGTACGCATCAGGTAGTAATTAGACAAGATAGGAAGATGATCACTAGGTAGATGAATCCATCATAGAGGTGCAAGAAAAAATGATAAAATTTAAAGAGGGGAACAAACACGAAAGGAAGACGAACTTCATTGGGAAGATGAACCAATCCTGAAAATATTAGAATTACACTTTTAAGAGACAAGAAAAGAAGACATGCTGCTCCACTGGGTTGATGAATCAATCATGACTTATTAGACATAATGGTAAAATTGAAAGAGGATTGATGCCTTCAAATAATGAGGAAGATGATAGTAACATGTCATGATAATAAACTTCCCACCTAAAAGATTTGGTGGGTTGTGCTTAGTTCCATAGCCAAGATATCTGCAAGTATTAAGAAAAGTTAATGTAGTTATATTTTGTTTGTTTTAAACTTTTTTATTTGTTTCATGTAAAACATTTCAAGTTAGTGTCCCCTTAGAAATCTTATACATCAAAGTAAGGATGAATTTGTAAGTGTTTTAGAGAAATACACTTTAGAAGATCATGGGGTTCATTTTCTTCAACTTTTGACCAAGGCAAAGTCGAGCTGTTGGTTGGTTAGTCATCAATTAAAGTTCTTCTATTGTTACTTTATGGTACACCCAACAAATGGAATAGTTTCAACTTGCATCCTATAACACTCATTTATTTCTACTCCCCATAATAGTTATATTTACATCACCAGTATTGTTATGAAATTGGAGGGAAAGCTTCCCGCCATTGAAAAAGGTAAAATATTCCAATTTAGGATTCTCACAACACACACTCAATCATTTCTGCTTCTGAGTTATGAGAGACTTCAAAACACAGTGTTGTCGCTTCGTTGTTGTCTGTCGTTGCTTCTCGTCATTAGTCCCTCTTTTCTAATGGTCGTCATCTGCCATGCAATTAGTCTCTTTTTGTTCATCCAACACTACCAGTCCCACTTTCAATCAAAGGCTTTACGCTGCTGCATTGTGCCTAGTAGCTACATGTCAACCGGGTCATAGGATCGTTGCTCATCATCTAGCTTCCGTTTAATGCGATTTTACGAATTGAACATCCATTCTCTATTTAAATATCTATCTCGCTCTCTTAAAGATTTTCTTTTTTGTTTTCCTCCTTAAATCTTGGACTCTTGGTGAATATTGCTCACTCAATGCTTTCCTTGGGCCTCTTTTTGTTAATGTTTTTGATCCTTTCAAGAAAACCACAACTCCATTTTTGTTAATAGGCAAATCAAGAAAATAATTTAGCTAATTATCTTATTTGGATAATATCCCTTCGATATTTATTATTTTGGTAGCTGAAGATTTGGAAGTATCCTATTCAAGCAAGAGAGCTTGGCCACTCATTTGCTTGATGGAGAGACAAGTGAAGGAGGTACCAATCCTAACCGTCATGACCGTATAAAGTTACTATCAGTAGAGACATAATAGTGTGAAGAGATCTATAATATAATGTGCAAGACCTAGATAAAAAGGTTATTTCACTACTTTTCTATATTGTTGGATGTTGTTTTACTATGCCAGTTAGCTTTCTTATGCATTAGTTTTCTCTAGTATATTAAAGCATGTGAATTCTTGTGTTAGATTGCAAAGTGCAAAGGTTGGTGTGGTCTTGTTTGTTTTTGTTTCTACTATAGCTAGTTCCCCTCTTTTAATGGTTGACCTAATGGAGTACTTCTTGTACTCTACTACTTTCTTCAATAAATTGTCCAATAAGAAAAATGACAGTAGTACTTTTTTTTGAATTTAAAGAAATATATGAGTAATACTACGAAGGAAATGAAAGATAGATAGATAGGATAGATGAGTATTAATGTGCTCTAAAGAAATATATAGTAAAGAACTCTAGTAATGTCTTTAAACAATGCACAATCTTTTTGTTTTCTTTATGTATTATAAAAAAAGGGAGTTGTTCAAATTCAGACTGTTTGTCAACCTTACATAAAAGAGAAAAAACATATGCACTTCAATATATTAATGAGCGAAACTCAAGCTTTACAAGCTTAACATATGAGGTTGGTAGTAGCTCGTCTAAATATTATATATGTATAAAAATAATTCTAAGTTAATATATAATATTGACAATAATATATTTTTGTTGGTAGACAAAAATACAAGGAAATGCTTTTACGAATAAAGTGATGTTGAAGATTTTTTCGTTACATTTTAATCATGTTTACTGAAATAGATGTGTCACTTTCTCTTGAAAGTTAAAACTACTTTTGAAGTTTCCTTCCAATATACTATATCCGTTCCTATTTAATCATAACGAGAGCAAAAATCACACATAGAGTGTAATAAATATTATGGTTTTCCTGAAAATAAATTTTGAACTCTAGATAATATCTTCTATCTCTAGTTGTTTGATTGGTTAGACTGAGATATTGATTAACATCCAATTAAACATAAGGTTAGAATTTATTAAAATATAGTTATTGTTACATCGAAAATATAGGTGGAAAGATTAGTAGGATGAATTTTTTTTTCTCTCTCTCTCAGATAGATAAAAAGGAATAGAGGGATTTTTAGTTTATGAAACTATAACAATTTTAAATTGTTAAAATTATAATTAAAATACCAACCTTAATTGAGCATGCAAGCTATGGAACACCCATTTTCACACACAAATTAAACCCTAATAGACTTATTGACTTGGGCGTCGGAGTCTTTGCTGGTACAACTCCCACCATCGTGGACTCTGGTTAGATGCGCAAGGATCATCTTCCTCTCCTGGTGTGTTTCCTATTGTGTTTATAATTTATCCCTATCACGTCAGATCACGACTATAATGTGGTCTATCGAGAATCTATAATTAAGTTTTTCATCCCTATCACCATGGTGAATAACGAGAGGAAAACGTATGATGTAGATAACGGCCAGAGTGTGCAGAATCAAGGGAAGAAGAGCCCCACAACAACACTCGAAGAAAATGACCAATGCTGGAGGCGCAACAACCTTCAACATTGAGGAGGAGTTTCGCAGGTTGCAAGGGTTACTGGAAGTGCAAGCCTCTGAGCTGGCTTTGCTAAGGAAGGAGTGAGAAGAGCATTTGAAGGAAAAGGAGGTTTAGCAGTGCCAAAATTCGAATACCAAAGTAACCCTTTTCCACTTCGTTCTTTTATCTATATTAATAGATTGAATAATAATCAATAATTAAATATATTAATCAGTTTAGTTTGCATTATCAAATTAATAATAGATCACTAATTATTTCCTATAATATATTAATTAATTAAATAAAAAATTTATTACATAAACATAATAATTATAAATAGAATTTAATAAATTACATATTATAATTATTAACTTTTGTATTTTTTATATAAATGTATTTTTGAAAAAAATAAATTACTTATTTTGCACTCAACTTTTTCCTATGATAAGCATTTAAGTAATTATTTGTTCATAAAAAATCAGGGGTTTTTACTTATTATATTTATCTCCTCTCCCTTTTTTTTACTCTATCAAATAAAAGAAGAAAATTACCTTATTTTTCTTCTTTTTTTTAACTTCTACAAAATAATAATGTATTTAATCTCTAGTTTTTTATAGGCAAAAGTGCATTCACATGGGTTCAAACTGATGAGCTGCTACTCTATTTAACCTCAGAGTTTAAGTCCATCTCTGTACTCCTTTATTTTTATTTTTATTTTCTATCTTTTTCTAACAAGTTCCTCTTCTATACCAAATGAAATGGATGGTGGAAATTTTTTTTTAATTGACATCCACCTAAAAGCTATTTCGTGTTCACTGTATATTTACATCTCAAAAATGTTTATTTTTGAAATTTGTTATATATATTGACAACATCTAACACCATAAACAAATTATTAAAAAATATTTTATACGTTTATATGAGAATAACTTAGCCTCATTTATCTGTTATTACTCCTTTTTAAATATTTTTTAATTTAAAATATACTTTTTAACCAAAGAAATATTTAACAAATGTAAATAATATTCTCATAATTAAAGATAAAAGTCATAGTATGAACGTAACACATATGCTAATATAATTTATTCATTTTAATAGGTGAGTAACAAGGGATATTCCCGTCGTATAGTCAAAGTCTAATATTCTCTTGAGATGATATTCAAAGAAAAAAATAACAAATAGTTCTTTAAAGAGTTATTTGTCATAAACATTTTCTCAAAAAGTTTTTTGTCACCAAATTAGTCTCTTAATGATTTATTACACTACCAAATTAATCTCTTAATTAATATTTTGTTGTGTGTTGTTAGAAGTCCCAAATTGTAAGATGTGTCTCTCAAAGATTTGAAACGTTACCAAATTAGATGCTCAAAACAATAATACAATTTTTAAATAGGTCCTCAAGATATACAAAATGAATAGTTGAGCGATCAATTCAGTGACAAAAACCTTTTAAGGATCAAATTAGTGACAACCAAATTATAAAAATTCAAGTTGCTGTCATTTCGTTACCAAAGTGGGTACAAACATTTTTATAGACAAATAAGATAATGTACAAGAGCCTTTTGGTTTTGGCCTTCACTACAAACAAAATTGATTTTGAAGAACCGTTAGCAATGAAATTCAAATAACGGCAAGTGAAATTAATTATTTGTAGTGAAAAATCTAAACCAAATATTAACACTTAAACAATTAGACATAGAAAGAAAGAGTCAATACAAAGGCTTGGTGACAAGTAAAGAGAGAACATAGGTTCACAACCACATGGTTCTACACATGTTGCACACTTGACAAATGCCTAATGGCGACCGAGAAGAGGACAGGATTTAAAACTGAGACTGTGGCCCAACACTAACTCTAGTCATCAAACACAAGAAGATCAACATATAAAGGAAAAACACACACAACCAAGGTCCGGATGTCACTCCCCATCAGTCCTTTTTCTCCCAAAGTCACCACTCTTCATTTTTATTTTTTCCCACCAACTTTTCTATTTCATTTTCATTATTTCAAATTCAAACTCGCATTTAAACTTCAAACCATTCATGAGTTACCTTCCTTATCAGAATAAAGTGATGAATAAATGCAAGAAGGAAATAAATTCTTTTATGATAGAAATAAATGCTTTGAAAATTAAATTAAATTCATTAAAATTGAAATAACTCGTTTTGACTTTGAAAAATTTGCAAAGAAGTATCTGGAAAACCTCTTTGTCCTATTTAAGGCTTTGCTTTGCTTTTTGAAATGCACAACCCACACTGTGTGGTTTTCTATTCTCTTTCTAGTAGTTTATCTCCCTTTTCCTCCTTGTTTCTATTCTAGAACCTCCTTTTCTCTTCACTCCCTCTCTTATTTGCTTTGTCTTAGGCATCTTTCATAGGTTCGTATTCCTTCTCTCTTACTTTTCTTTTGTTGATCATTTTAGATAATGATTTTTCTAGGCTACTTTTCTCGTTGTGAAGATATGCAGAGTGAGAGAAATGGCCATAATATATATATATACAAAAGAAGGGAAGTTAAACAGTTAATTTGTTTGTGATTTAAAAGTTTTACATATTGAGGTCTTTGCTTATGAATCACTAAAACAAAACATTCTTTTAGTTTTTTGTAAATTTGTCAACTTAATATTTTTGTTGTTGTCAATTTCTACTATTAGATTATAATTCATATATATGTGGTACTCTATTATGTTAGAATCCAAGAATTCTTTTGTGATACAATGAATGTTTATAACATCATAAATTTATATTTTCATCTTAAATGTTGAGAACACCATGAAGTAAATTAAAATTTCTATATAAAATTTTATCCAATATCCCGTCGTCCTGTCTTATTGGAGAAGTTGTTGGAGTATGTTAAAGAACATATTACCACTTGGATTTTTACCGCATGATATTTGGTAAGGGTGTGTTTAAAAATTCAAAATGGAATTTCATATGGCAACATCATACTACTGTGTTTTTTTGTAAGGGTGTGTTTAAAAGAGTTTAAGACAATTGATAAAAATAGTAAGGCTAAAATACACATTTGGTTCTTTATGTTTTGTCGAAATCCCATTTTGGTCCTTTATGTTTATTTTGTCTCCTTTACGTTTGTTTTTTTTTACCAACGTTGGACTCTTCTTTGAATTCGTTAGTCTAAGTGAACAGAATTGCATACATGGCACCTATATGGAATTAACGGCATTAATTGTCATCCATTTTCAGACTAAAACGACACCGTATTGAATTTTTTTCTTTAGCGTGTCTTTGTTAATCTAAGTTAAAAAAATTGCATACGCTTAAGAAAAAATTCAATATGGTGTCGTTTTAGTCTGGAAAGGGATGGCAAGTAATGCTGTTAATGCCATTTAGGTGCCACGTATTCAGTTCGGTTAATTTGACTTACAAATTCAAAGAAGAGTCTAATGTTAGTCAAAAAAACAAACGTAAGGACCAAATTAAGATAAAATAAACATGAAGGACAAAAATAGGACTTTGACAAAATATAAATGACTAAATGTATATTTTAACTAAATAGTAATAATTTATATATTTCCATAAGCAGTTTTCAAGTTAATTTCACAGGTTTCTTAAAATAATCAGTGATGGGTGATATATAGTAGAAGATACTGTTGTTTACTCCATATCATGGGACACACACATACACGGATGTCTACAAAATGGGAACATGACTAAAATAAGTAAACATGAATAGAATATAATAATGAGTGAGTTATGAGTATCATTTTCATGATAAAGAAACCTTCTGTAAGGACTAAGGACTAATAATTAGCATAAATTAATTTCCTTCCTTAAATGGCGATATGTGGCAGCTTAATAATCTTTTATAGGCTAAATGGATCTAACTCGCAGGAGAGGCACATGCTAGGCCCACGTGGGAGGCTTAAGCCGTAAGTACCATGTCGTATTATTCGCGACATAGATACCCAACTTAACGCCCGGGGAGTTACACCCCCACGTGGGGTCGCTTACGGATCCATGTTTAGCGCCACAATTCACGGAGGCGTGACAATGACAGGTTTGACTTTAGTGGCGTATGGAGCTCTATAAATACCTGTAACCTATCTTCATTTGGTACGTTTTTTGCTCACTTGGTATCTGAACTATCCTCTCTGCGAAAACTCATTGACTTGATTGTTGGAGTGCTTGCAGGTACCCCTCACCGCCAGGTGAGTGGCTGGATGTCTGAAACCACCGTATCGGAGGGCAGAATGGAGGTCATGGCCGCCATGCCCAAGCGCACGACAAATCATTGGCACCGTATGTGGGAAAGAAACGTTTTCTTCTCCAATTTACTCATCTTATATCCTCTTTTTCTGGTTTTGTGGTTTTCGCAGGGAGAAGACTTTCAGAGTCAAGATACCTAATCTTTTTCTTGATCTAATTGCTTTGCACCGACTGATAAGGTGAATTCAGTTAATTAGTTGAAGCATGGTTTTCAGCTGATTAAGTGAACAGATATCAGTTTTGTTGGCATCTCTGTTAGATGTACGATTTTATTTCAGCATATTCGCATGCTTCTATCGATTTTAAAATAATAATTTAAAATTATTTTTGGTTAAAATAATTATATATTTTACATTATTATGAAAGGTTATATATTTCATTTATATTTTAAAATTTGTAGCACAATTTTTAAAGTGATCAATATTTCAAATAATATAATAGATAGATTAAGTTAATTTTACTCTATATAGAAAGGGAAAAGAATAATAAAATATATTAAAAGTTTTGATATACATACACATATATATATAGCATAATTTTAAATTATTTTTTAGGTAAAATTATTTATTTTACATTAGTATGAAAGATTATATATACAATTTAAAATATATTAAAAGTTGTTATATACATACACTTATAGACAGAATAATTTTAAATTATTTTTTGTAAAGTAAAATTATAAACTTTACATTAGTAATAAAGATTAAATATTCAATTTATATTTTATATTTTGAAATATGTAATACAAATTTTTAAGTAATATTCAAATTTTTGATGTAAGAAATAATATTTTAAGTCGATTTTACTCTATATAGATGGTGAAAAGAATAATAATATATATTAGAGTTTTTAATATACATACACATATAGATAATATAATTTTAATAAATTTAAATTTTATTTTTGTAAAGTGAAGTTATATATTTTACATTAGTATTAAAGATTATATGTCCAGTTTAAAATATATTAAAAGTTTTAATATCTTCAATTAAAATATATTAAATGTTTTTATATACATACAATAATAGATAGTATAATTTTAAATTATTACTTTTAAAGTGCAAATATATACTTTAGATTAGTATCAAAGATTAAATATTCAATTTATATGTTTTATTTTATATTTTATAATATGTATTACAAATTTTAAAGTAATTTTTATATTTTTAATGTAAAAAATGACATTTCAGGTCGATTTTACTGCATATAAATGGAGGAAAATATATTAATATATATAAAAGTTTTTAATATACATACACATATAGATAATATAATTTTAATAATTTTAAATTTTTTTGTAAAGTTAAATTATATATGACACATTAGTATGATAGATTATATGTTCAATTTGAAATATATTAAAAGTTTTAATATACATACACTACTAATAAATAGTATAATTTAAATATTTTAAATTTTTTTTATAAATTAAAATTATATATTTTACATTATTATGAAATCTTATAATTTAATTTATATTTTATATTTTAAAATGTGTAGTCTATAGATAGTATAATTATATTAATTTTAAATTATTTTTTGTAAAGTGAAACTATATTATATATATATATATTTATATTATATTCAATTTTATTTTATATTTTAAAATGTGTAGTACAAATATTAAAGTAATATTTAAATTTTTAATGTAAAAAGTGACATTTATTCACACCATCATTAATGCTACTTGTCAAGTGAAGAACACAATATATATAGATAGATAGATTAAATTTATATTTATATTTTATATTTTCTAATATATAGTACAAATTTTAAAGAAATCTTTAAATTTTTTATGTAAAAAATGACATTTCAAGTAGATTTTACTCTATATAAATGGAGAAAAGAATAATAATATATATTAAAGTTTTTAATATACATACACATATAGAGGTAATATAATTTTAATAATTTTAATTTTTTTTTTTGTAAAGTGAAATCATATATGACAGATTTGTATGAAAGATTATATGTTCAATTTTAAATATAATAAAAGTTTTAATATACATACACTACTTATAAATAGTATAATTTCAATAATTTTAAATTTTTTTATAAAGTAAAATTATATATTTTACATTATTATGAAATATTATATATTTAATTTATATTTTATATTTTAAAATGTGTAGTTTATAGATAGTATAATTTAATTAATTTTAAATTATTTTTTGTAAAGTGAAACTATATATTTTATTTATATATATTCCATTTATATTTTATATTTTAAAATGTGTAGTACAAATATTAATGAAATTAAAGAAATATTTAAATTTATAATGTAAAAAGTGACATTTACTTACATGATCATTAATGCTACTTCTCAAGTAAAGAATACAATATATTATAATAATAATTGAAGATTCTAATAAAACAAATGCAGCAAGATTTCAAAATCTTCAATAAAAAAAATATAAGAGTATGCATTTATGATGCTATTGACAAATTAAGAAGCTCGTTGAGGTCATTTATAAAAGTGTTAGAATATGGTAATAACCCCTATTTATAAAAGTTGTAATAGTCATAAGCTCATTTATTCAGAACTTGCAATATTAACCTTTGTCAATTTCATTCACACAAAATGAAGCACTCAAAGTATATTAAACTGATTCTCACTTTTACAAATCTCCTTCTGATGTTTACGTTGATATAGGCTTGCCACTATCATGGTTTTGGAATAAGAAAATCCATCTATTTAAATATTACAAATTAATAAATTAAAACCTACCGAGCACAGCCTTGTTGCTGAGGTGAGAATAAAAATTAAATCTAGAATCCAATCCCGAATGGTAAAGGAATGGGGGAGAAAGCATAGTATTAGTTATGTGTGTTTTTGTGTACATATGCGTTAATATTAATAATTCGTAATTCTTAATGAATTAAAGAGAAATATGCTTATTAGAGAATTTAGCCCTTCTTATCCAAGAATTGCTACTATCTTCATCCATTTTATGTTGATTACAAATAAATATTGTTAGCCACTCTTTATTAGTGAGGCATATGCCAATATGAGCTATAAATACAATAAATATTGTTGGCCAACAGTTGCAACTACCTTTTTGGCTGAACTTTTTAAACCTAGATTTCAATTTTGTAAAAGTGATTTTGGTTGAAAGTGGATTTTCAATAGAGTGATTTATGATTATATAGTTTTATCTCAAAAGCGATTTTGTAATGGAACTTAATTTGATATTTTCAAACCAGTTCAAATACACCTTCACCTGAGTAAACCATTCCATTTCCATTATTCATATCAGAGTGGAAAATGCAGTAAAAAATCCAAATACAAATTGTATTATTATTATAGGATAACAAGATTTATATATTATTATAGAATAACCAGAATATACACAAATCAAAGCGAAAAGAAGAACAAAGTGCACATAGGAATTGGATTATTATTATGTGCATATTAAAACATACAAACCCAACCAAAAGGAAAACAACCATCAGAATCATAGAAGAAAAGAACACGAGATGAAAGGGACTACTGCTTAGCTGTCAAGGCAATGCAAAGAATGACGCTAGCGTTTTCAGAAGACGACTTGCCAATAGATTGCACGGGATCCAACGCCCCTCTAATCATCTCGGCAAGAATGGCGGGTTATGAAGTCAAGATATTGTTCGTCGACCATTTGAGCTCGGCCGACATTATGTTCTCGGATCTTTTCCAGAAGTTGGGTCTGACTGAGAAAGACTTGATCGCACACAAAGGGAATTTGATAGGCTTTACAGGAGATACTATCTCCCCAAAAGGTTACGTTAAAATGAAGGTGACTTTTTCAGGCAGGGGAGGAAGTCGTTCATTGGAAGTAAAATTTCTAGTTGTTGACTGTATGTCGGCTTACAATGCCATCCTGGGTAGGTCGACTCTGGATGCATTAGGAGCAGTGGTTTCAACCTTGCATATGGCAATGAAGTTCCCGAGTGACAGGGACGACATCGTCACGGTAAGAGGTAAAGGCCTAGAGTCCCAGTTTTATTATTTAGAAAGCCTAAAGATAACAAAAGCGGCCCCTGCACAAGAAAAAGAAGAGCAAAAACAAGATCCAAAAAAAATTCAAAAGGCAAACAAAAATTCATCAGGCGGGATTCTGCCGTTATGATGACAGACCTTGATCCTAGAGGAAAGTTCCAACATCAACGTCCAGAGCCTGAAGGCGACTCAGTCTAGATACAATATGAGTGAGGCATATGCGAATATGAGCTATAAATACAATAAAAAAACTTCGCTGTTAGCCAATAGTTGCAACTGCCTTTCTGGTTGAACTTTTAAAACCTTGATTTCAATTTTGTAAAAGTGATTTTGGTTGCAAGTGGATTTTCAATAGAGTGATTTATGATTATACAGTTTTATCTCAAAAGCGATTTTTAATGGAACTTAATCTGATATTTTCAAACCAGTTCAAATACACCTTCACCTGAGTAAACCATTCCATTTCTATTATTCATATCAGAGAGGAAAATGCAATCAAAAATCCAAATACAAATTGTATTATTATTATAGGATAACAAGATTTATATATTATTATAGAATAACCAGAATATACACAAATCAAAGGGCAAAGAAGAACAAAGTGCACATAGAAATTGGATTATTATTA
This sequence comes from Cyamopsis tetragonoloba, assembly GCA_037177725.1. NCBI lineage: Eukaryota > Viridiplantae > Streptophyta > Magnoliopsida > Fabales > Fabaceae > Cyamopsis > Cyamopsis tetragonoloba. The sequence continues at coordinate 58,999,070 of CM074119.1, forward strand.
TGTTTGTCAGCATATTAAAACATACAAACCCAGTCAAAAGGCAAACAACCACACACTACAAACAAAACTAACCACACACTACAAACAAAACTAACCCATCAAGAAGACCCTCTATGACTTCTCAAACTTCGCCCAAACTAAACAAAAACCTCAAAACCAGTAGAAAAAACCAGAAAACCAGACCCAACATGAAATTAAACCATAGACAGCAACTAGACCATCGCAGCAACAAAAACAAAACAGAAACTAAACTTGAAAAGGAAAAATTGAAAGAACTAAAGGAAAATGCAAGAAAGAGACCGAAAAATTACTAACCATGGGGAGCTCTAATAAAAATGGGAAAAAGACCCAAAAGACAGCTCAAAACGGATGATTTGAGGGAGGAGAAGGCGCGGCGGCGGCAATTTGGCGGAGAAGGAGTTACCATATCGGTTGCCGTCATTGACAAAATGCTTTCAGTCACTAAATTCGCTCACCAGATTAAATTTTTCTGGTAGTGTACGTGATGTCACGTCAAATATGATGCTATATTTTCTTAGACAGGGCGTGAATCCGCGAGGATTTGCCAAAGACTTGGCAGGAGAGAAGCCGAAAAGCATGGAAGAGTTAAAACAACAGGATGAAAAGTGGATCTAGATCGAAGAGTGGGTCCGGAATAACAAAGCTGACAATCAAGCCGCGAAACAAGAGGGAGATAAAAGAGACAAGGGAAAAAGAGCTTATGGTGGGAAATCTGAGAAAACTTATGATCGGAATGACAGGCCACCCAGGAGAGCTTACTCCAACTACGCTCCCTTTACGATGCCTCCTTCGAGGGTATACAAGGAAATCATATTCTCGGAACTCAAAGATAGACCCCCACCACTACGCACACAATCAATGAATAGAGCTAAATTTTGCTTATACCATAAGGACCACGGGCACTACACCAACGAATATATCCACCTTAAAGACGTCATCGAGAAGTTAATCAGACAAGGAAAATTAAAAAAATTCGTCCAAAAAAATGGCGTGGGTACATCTCGGGGCAGGAGCCCGTCACCTTCAAGAAGGCGAGGCTCCGGTCCTAGGAATAAAGATGCTGATGATGACCGAGATGAGAGGCGACGGTCGAGATCCCAGAGTCCTAGGAGACATGACAAGACTGCCTCCAAGGGCATCATAAATGTGATTGCGGGAGGTTTGGATCAAGCAGAACCATCAGAATCATCGAAGAAAAGAACACGAGATGAAAGGGACTACTGCTTAGCTATCAAGGCAATGCAAAGAATGACGCTAGCATTTTCAAAAGACGACTTGCCAATAGAATGCACAGGATCCAACGCCCCTCTAGTCATCTCGGCTAGAATTGCGGGTTATGAAGTCAAAAAATTGTTCGTCAACCAAGGGAGCTCGGCCGACATTATGTTCTCAGATCTTTTCCAGAAGTTGGGTCTGACTGAGAAAGACTTGATCGCACACAAAGGGAATTTGATAGGCTTTACAGGAGATACTATCTCCCCCAAAGGTTACCTTAAAATGAAGGTGACTTTTTAAGGTAGGGTAGGAAGTCGTTCAGTGAAAGTAAAATTTCTAGTTGTTGAGGATCCGTCGCTTACAATGCCATCCTGGGTAGGTCGACTCTGAAGCATTAGGAGCAGTGGTTTCAACCTTGCATATGGCAATGAAGTTCCCAACTGACAGGCACGACATCGTCACGGTAAGAGGTAAAGGCGTAGAGTCCCAGTTGTATTATTTAGAAAGCCTAAAGATAACAAAAGTTTCCCTGCACAAGAAAAAGAAGAGCAAAAAGAAGATCCAGAAAAGATTCAAAAGGCAAACAAAAATTCATCAGGCGAGATTATGCAGTTATGATGACGGACCTCGATCCTAGAGGGGAGTTCCAACGCTTACGACGGTATAATTTACGACTTAACCCTTTAAAATGTACATTTGGTATGGAAGCGAGAAAATTTCTGGGCTTCATGCTCACCAGTCGTTGCATAGAAGAAAATCCAGATAAATGTCGGGCAATCCTCGACATGGCAAGTCCAAAGTCGGTAAAAGACGTACAACAGCTCACTAGGAGGATTTCAGCTCTGTCACGTTTTCTCCCGGCATCAGCCAAACGTTGTCTCCCGATGTTAAAAATCCTCAAGAAGCAAGATTCATTTAACTGGACCCTAGAGTGCGAAGATGCCTTCCAAGAAGTCAAGAATTCCCTGGCCTCTCCTCACATTTTGACAAAACCAAATATGGGCGACACATTGATAATATACCTTGCGGTAGCTGATGAAGCAGTAAGCGTCGTGTTGATCCGAGAGGAGGGAAAGTTCCAATTGCCAATTTACTTTGTTTCCAGGGCTTTACAAGGTGCTGAGGTAAACTATCAATCACTTGAAAAAGTAGCTTTTGCACTATTAATAGCTTCCAGGAAGTTGCGCCCATATTTCCAATGTTATTCAATCCTGGTCAGAACCAATCAACAAATACGGCAGATACTGCATAAGCCAAATCTGGCAGGAAGAATGATGTCGTGGGCCATTGAACTAACCCAATATGATATCTCATATGAACCGCGACTTGCAATGTCATACCCTCTCTTCACTTTCGTACTCAACACAAATCCTTTAAAGATATGATAACCTCAAGTCAAATTGGTGTTTAATTTCAATTTGTATGCTCACTAGAGGTAATTTTCACCCTACAACACAATCCAAAGCACTTTGAGGATCCTTTATGGTTAGTTACTGATTGTCAATTTATCATGCTTCAACAAAGATCATTATTATGATAAGAAAAATAAGCATAATAAATTAAGAAATCAAATTAAATTAAGCACAAAGCCTATTGTATCCAATCTTTCAAGAAATCAAAAATTATATGAAGGACACTAATGAGCAAGCAAATCACATTAGCAACATATATGTCGTCATGTGTCTAACATAATTTTCAAATTTTATCACATACACATGGTTTGATATAATTACCTATGGCCTAGGAATATACCTCAAAGTCATTGTAACATTTAAATATGAATGTGCACAAGAGGTAAAAATATTTGATACCTTAGCCTTGCTAATTAAGGGAACATTTCTTCTTACCCATTGCTTCTTTTTTTGAGTTTTGAACTGTTGAAGTTCTCCATTGTGGATTTGAGAAGCTTTGGTTCAAGTATCTTCCTTTCTATGACTTAAACATTTTCCATTAATCCTTGGAAGCATTTCCCTTGACGATCTTCCTTTGGCTAGACCAATTTGTCCTTCGTTTTGAGAATTTCTCTGCATTAAAGAATTACTAAGAGGACATTTTGGTACCCACTTCATATTGGGTCCTTGAGGATTAGTCTTAAAGACTTTAATAGCTTTAGGAATCCATACCAATTTATTTCTTAAAAGAATTTCTTCTATAATTGCACAAGTGAGAAATATGTCCTAAACATCTACAATAATTGCAAACAATAGATTTAGAAGATGATTTTGTGTTTTGTGAATTATTGGTCAAAATCTCGGCTTTATCACAACCCAAAACTTTTCTTTATTTTCTATGCAAATACTCATTGTTTTCTTTTTCCTTTTCAACTATGTACTTTGAGCAAGCATAATCATTTGATTTAAAGAGTTGAATAGATACTTCATCAATGAGAGATTCAGGATCAATGCACGTTCCATAAATAGACGAGGTTTCACATTTCAAGCATATTTCCTCTTGATGAAAACAAGCATTATTCAATGATTGAATTTGATTTTCAATGAAAGAAATATTTTTCAAGCAAGCCAAACTTTTCTCTTTTGAGTACAACAAGTCATCACACAATTCATCGTAAGCAAGTTGTAACTCATCAAAGGAAGGACTATATGTAAGTTTAGCATTATTTACCTCAAAGTCCTTTTGACATATTGTGGTGATTGTTTGAACTTGTTGCTTGATTTTCTATTCCTTGAAATTATTTTTCTCCTCAATCATTTCCATGAAAGCGTCAAGACTATGCTCCTCATCATTTTTCCTTTTCTCATCCTCAAATTGAATGTCGCTACCATCATGAGGCATTGAACTCATTTCACAACCTTGAACATCTCTTTGGGGACTATAAGCTTCCTTTAATAAACTTTGCTCTTATTTCCTACTTTATGCACAAACTCATTATTAGGAAGATAAATGGCATTAAGAGCCTCCCAAATATCTTTAGCACAAGAGCAATTTTTAATTATATCATAAGCATTATCATTCAAGTTATTTCTCAACATTTTCATTGCTCTAATATTTCTCAAATATATCCCAATGGTTGCTCAAAACAAGGATCTTTCACTCTAGGCAGTTAAGCTTCTACCAAAGCACGAAGCTTTGTACCACTTGTTGGTCATTGCAACGATCACCCAAGGGGGGTGAGTTGGGTGATTTAAAACTTTAAAATACTTTCAAGAAATTTAAACAATTTTGTGCAAATAACTATTATAAGCAGCGGAACAAGTTTATAAAGAATTCAATTTGCACAACTAACTCAAATATAATGAGATTAGAGGAATTAGAGTATGAAGCAAGATGAACAACAAAAATATAGAGCAACAAATATGAAAGTTTAAAGAGTAGGGAAGAGAGAATCAAACACATAGATTTATACTGGTTCGGTCACTAAACCTCCTTGTGACCTACGTCCAGTCTTCAAAACGGCACCGCGGAAATACTTGTATTCAATCTTCAACAAGATTACACATTAAGAGCACTCCCTACCATTGGATACCCCACCTCACCTTCTCTCAACAATTCACTTTAAGGTTTTACAAACTATGAAGCTCTCAAAAGAGTAGATATTACAACTTGAAGCACAAAGATTTGAGCAAGCCTTTAGCAAGATAGAGGAATTTTGAATAACAAAGCTTTTTGAATGATGAGAATGATTCAAGATGAAAGACCAAGATTAAAGTATTTGGTTCATGTTACAAGAAGCTTAGAAATGAGATAATATGATTGTAGTCTGATACTAGGGTGAAAAACCTTGCTTCTTGTGCTAGAATGGCCCAAAAACTCATATTTATAGCCCTCCATTGAAATCTAGTTGTTACTAGTCGTTTTACATCTGCACAGCCTTTCTGGATGCATATTTTTCACATTTTGAAAGCTATATTCGAATATCAAAAGCCATATTTGAATATCTATTCGAATATGCAGTTACTGGTGCTTAGATATTCGAATATGTATTGGGATATGAAATTCCTAACGACAATCTCTAACTTTGAAAATCCATAACTCCTTCATTTCTTCTTCGTTTCAAGCGAATGACCAATTGTTAGAAATCTCTTTGAGCCTATGTTCATATGAAACATGTTTCAGTTCGAAACTCTAAGTTGTTTTGAAGATATGATCAAAATAGTGAACAAAGGTCATTTTCAAAAACCAATAAACAAAGGCTGAATTGAAAATTTCATAACTTCTTTATTCATTTGTGATCCATTTAGAGAAAACGACCCGTCATTAGAAATCTCTTTGCGTCTATTTTTAGATGAAATAAGTTTAAGCTCATTATGAAAAAAAACATCTAAAGATATGATCAAAATGGTAAACATATATCAGCTTCATATAAGACTATTGTTGAAAATTTATTTGTTTATGCTTATTAACAAGTTCAAACCAAATATTTGAGCACTTTTAAACATAAAATCACTTTTCAAATACTTATCTAATTGAAAAACAATTTCCTCATGATAAAACACTTTGTAACCAATATCTTTGAAAAACACATTTTGAAGGCTATGGTTTAAAATGATGCTATGAATGGAAGGTGAAAGACAAGCTCTATCAAGTAATGACTTCTCAAATTTACACTTATATAGCCTAGAAAAGAAATATACCAAACTAAGTCCTTAGGATGCAATCCAAGCTTGTTAGTTTCTCTTCCACTGTACTATAAGCGCTTGGTTATCATCTGCTTTCTTCTTCTTGAGTCGAGCATAATTGATTTTTCCATATTTATTGATCATTGCTCACTCTTAATACTTAGACTATCCTACAGGACATTTTTCACTAGAAAATCATATAGTTAGTCCAAACATCCAAACTCAATATCAAATATGCTTGATTTATAAATATATAACTTAGTTAATCTATGAAGCATTGATGTACACATTGCATGATTATCAACTTGTATATCACAACATAGAACACATAATCATGCATGGTATAATGCACTCCATTAAGCTCATATAGTAGCATGTTCATTCCTACTTTAATCTTACATTAGTCAACATCAAAACATACTACACATAACTTATTGCTCTTGTATTTGTCATCATCAAAACATGATATATTAAACATTGAAGCACACATACTTTATTTGTCATTCATATTGTGTGTGTTTGTTAGGAATTTGATTTGGGAGATTATCCAGTTAGACGGGCTGTAATACTATATATATACTATTTTCAATACCGACGGTTACTCAGTTATATGTCGTGCATATAACTGATGGCTACAGTATTGAAGGTGATATGGACTCGGAACTTGAGAAGACTTTAGCAGCTGCATCTTGTTAAACTTAGGTAGCCATTAGTTTTGTTGTATGGTTACCTAGATGGACTAGTGACCTCTCTGGCTTGTAAATTTAATTAAAACACTCTTATGTAAATATTCGTATATATATATATATATATATATATATATATATATATATATATATATATATATATATATATAATGTTTTGTCTTCCGTTATTATGGTGTTAAAAAAAATCTAATCCTAAAATCTAGGTGTTACAAGTCGTCAAAGAGCTTGAAGAAGGCATGGTCTTTCATATAGCGGAACGAGATAAAACCAAAGTCGCAAAGATGGTAAGACATGAACAGATATAAGAAGAGATTGCTGGAAAGTTCCGAATTGTTGGCCCAGCAGAAAATCTTAAAGGCGTTATTGAATCCCCAAGCATTTGGATGAAGCTGTGGGGGAGTGACTTCGAATTGGTTAAGGATTTTGACTTGAAAGCCAGAAAAGGGAAAATGGAGTCGAATGTCGCGAAAGAAGCATTCATAGAGCATTAAGAAATCTGGTGCTCCTCTTCGGGGGCAGAAGCGACTTGGAGGATGTCATGATCAATCCAATACATTCTCCTTACTTCACGAATGCCCTGAAGTTTCTTGAGAACTTCGATTTTGGCAGCTTTCTTGGGTGCGTCGTACCACTTATGAATCATTTGGCGATGACACTCAATAGCTTTGCTTTTTGAAGGTTTCCTGGAAACTTGGGCGGGAGCGGAAGTCGTGGGCGACTCTGAACCCGACATGGGGGAGGAAGCCGACATGGGTTCTACAATAGAAATTGGAGGAACATATAATGGGTAAGAAGAATTCGAACTAGAGGAATCAGTAGTGGAAAAAGAAATAGAACTAGAAGAGTCAGACGAGGTACAAACAATTAAGTGAACAGGAAGTCGTAACCTAGAAGTTATAGCGTTGTCACTACCCTCGGAAGATTCATCATACTCATATTTGTAAACCCTTAAGGTATGGGGGAAACAGATAGTGAGAATGGAGACCCAGAAAAAGAAACACTCTGGGGAATACCAGGGACATATTCCCGAAAAGCCTCAAAGAGGGGTTCATCGTCAGAACAAGAAGTTGAAGGGGGATCGGGAATGTAATGTCCACTGCCATCACTAATTTCAGGCCCAGAGGGTGAACCAATGAATTCCCCAACTTCCCCAGAGAGAAATTCCCTTGGGGAAAATTGGCGTGCTTTACGGGAGTTGACATTTTGAGAAAATAAAGGGAAGAAAAAAGAAATTGTACAAAGAAAACGAGTAGGGAACGAAGGAAATACGTGAGAAAGTTGAAAAGAAGAAGGTTGAAGATGGTTGGAAAACAGCAAGAAAAGGAGGAATTGGCAGCAGAGTGAGGGAAAATACGTAGGGAAGCTTGGAGGCAAAGAAGTGTTCCCGAACAAAAAGAGAGTGTATTTATAGATAGAAAAGGTGGAATACGAAACGTGAAGAAGAAGTAACGGCCTAGGGCACATTAAATGCGTCCAGGCCTGATATGACAGAGTTATGATGGGCGTGGCCAACGAAGGGTCGCGGCTAATCCAAGGAGAACATGTGTCAAGGTGAAACCGGCGCTAAAATCCAAACGACAACCGCATAGAGGGGGTACAAGTCCCTAGGTTATGTCAGGACAGGAAATCAACGGCATGCCCCATGACATACCGCAAACTTGGGGGCAACTGTTATGCACCTAACTCGCAGGAGAGGCACATGTTAGGCCCACGTGGGAGGCTTAAGCCATAGGTACCATGTCTTGTTATCCGCGACATGGATACCCGAATTAATGCCTGGGGAGTTCCACCCCCACGTGGCGTCGGTTACGGATCCGTGTTTAGCGCCACAACTCACGGAGGCGTGACAATGACAGGTTTGACTTTAGTGGCCTATAGAGCTCTATAAATACTTGTAACCTATCTTCATTTGGTACGCTTTTTACACACTTGATATCTAAACTATCGTCTCTGCGAAAACTCACTGACTTAATCGTCGGAGTGCTTGCAGGTACCCTCTCACCGCCAAGTGAGTGGCCAGAGATCTGAAACCACTGTACCGGAGGCTAGAATGGAGGTCATGGCCGCCATGCCCAAGCGCATGACGGATCAATATATATATAGAGAGAGAGAGTTGGGTTCAAATGACACCAAGGTGTCAAAGTTCTTAAATGACACCGCGCATAACTTTTTATTAAAAACGAATTTTGCCGATCTAACCTCTCAATTGAAAGTTTATATAATGTAGATCAACTATGCAGAAATTCATACAATTTAAAAACCATTTCATATGTTATTTGAATGTTTTACTTGAACGCCTAATACATTATTTAAAATAGAAGTGAATTTCATTTGTTAGATTACATACCTACAAACTTTCAAATAGTATGAATTTGTGCATAGTTGATCTATGTCATACAAACTTTCAATTGATTGGTTGGATCGGTGAAATTCTTTTTTTATAAAAAGTTATGCACGGTGTCATTTAAAAACTTTGACACCTTGATTTCATTTGAACCCAACTCATATGTATATAATAGCACCACTAACACTATCACCCATCACTTTTCTTGATTTGGATTCATTCATTTAATTTAATACTATCACTTTCCTGTTTTATCTTCTTCTTTTTTCTTTTTATTTACTGTTCTTTGTTTTGAACCCTTGTTTTGTTTTTGCATTTCAAGTTTACTGCTAGTGTTTCTTACTAGCTAGTAATAATTTTGTTATCCATGACTATCCTGATAAACAAATAGTGGTTTCATCATCAATTTTGTCTTTCTTAATTTTAAAATTAATCAATATATTGATTTCTTTTAATTGCTATTCTTAGACTCGTAGGCAAAGAGGATCCATAGACAGTGGCTATTATTTGATGAGGCATATGTTCAATATTGTCTGGGCGAAAATTTCTGATTCATGGAGAAAGGTAACTATATTTTTTTAAATTAAGTTAATTATATTTCTTCTTTTAAAAATATTGATGAGTTAATTCCATCAATCTTGTAGATATTTGAAAATTCGGAACCATTCTCTCAACAAGGAATTGAGGAAATTCGCAAATGTTACGAAACTTGTTTTATGGAAGTTGCCAATTTGTTATTTTGCACTTTAGATTAAGGGATGTTGCGAAGCTTCTTGAGTAGAGCAATGTGTTTTTTTTAATCTTCTATGATTCTATATGGATATTTGTTTCCTACTTTTTTTATTAATTATAGAACATCAAACTTATTTGTATGAATTTCACGTATGCAAATTAAGTTAAAGTTATGGGATTTTGTTATTGTATTATGTTTGCAAAGTTATTTTTATCAAAAAAAATTTCTATTTAAGATTTGTCACAGGAAATTAAAAAACAAATGCACATCAGATTAGAATTTGCGAGAAAAAGAAAGACATTTTACATCGACTAATAAAGCTATATAAAATGGGAGGTTTGTGGCACTTTCCAGATTCATGTCTAAGGTGGGGGGAAAGGCCCGCCCTTTTTTCCAATGCATCAAGAAGGCAAAAACCTTCCAATGAACTGATGATTGTGAGGAAGCATTCCAACGGATCAAGACCTTCTTGTCATCCTCACCAGTTTTGGCACAACCTCGTCCAGGTGAACAATTGACGCTATACTTATCATCATCGGATTTTTCTGTTAGCGCGGCATTAGTTCGGGAAGAAAAAACGGATCAGCAACCTTTTTACTTCGTCAGCAAAGTGCTACAGGGCGCCGAGGTCCGATGCCAGTTGATTGAGAAGGTAGTTCTAGCATTAATAGTCATAACAAGAAAGCTACGTCAATACTGTCAGAGTCACACAATAGTGGTTCGCACAGATGTCCCCATCCGAGCCATTTTCCAGAAACCCGATCTCGCAAGGCGAATGGTGGGATGGGCAGTATAGTTTTTAGAATTTGACATCCACTATGAAAACAGGAAAGCCATTAAAGCACAAGAGATATCAGATTTCCTCTTGGAAAGAACGTCGGTCTCTAGCCCAGCCCGAGAGGCCGTTTGGAGTCTATGGGTAGATGGCGCCAGCAACGTCAATGGGGGAGGAGCAGGGATCATTCTAGAAGGCCCGGAGGATTTGACAGTGGAACAATCACTCAAGTTTGAATTCAAAACATCGAACAACCAGGCCGAATACAAAGCTCTAATCACCGGCTTAAGCCTTGCCCTTGACCTAGGTGTCCGCAAGGTAACAACTAAAACTGATTCTCAATTATTGACCAACCACATGTCTAGCACCTATCAGGTAAAGGATGAGATGTTAGCAAAGTATGTACAGGTAACGCAGCAGCTGCTCACCCGATTCCAGGAATTCAAGATCGAGCATGTTCCAAGAGGACAGAACAGACGAGCAGATCTCTTGGCCAAGTTAGCAAGTGCTAAGAAAGCTATGAATAACCAAAGCATAGTTGTGGAGGTGGTAAAGAGCCCAAGCATTGATAAGATAGAGGTCAAGGCCATTGAAGAGACAACTTCGGGATGGGCAAAGCCAAAAGTAGAATTCATACCGGGCAAGATTCCGGAAGATAAGGAGGTCGCCAAGAGACTGTGTCAAGATCCATAAAAGACCTAACCAGCCCAGCTAATTAAATCCCCGGCTGGGACTTAGGCAAATTAAATGAATCAAGATTATTAAAAGACCTAACAAGCCCAGTTAATTTAATCCCTGGCTGGGACTTAGGCAAATTCAACGAATCAAGATTATTAAAAGACCTAACCAGCCCGACTAATTTAATCTGCGCTAGGACTTAGGCAAATTCAACAAGTCAAGATTATTAAAAGGCCTAACAAACCCGTCTAATTAAATCCACGGCTGGGACTTAGGCAAATTCAAAGAATCAAGATTATTAAAAGACCTAACCAGCCCGGCTAATTTAATCCCCGGCTGGGACTTAGGCAAATTCAACGAGTCAAGATTATTAAAAGACCTAACCAGCCTGGCTAGTTAAATCATCGGCTAGGACTTAGGAAAATTCAACGAATCAAGATTTTTAAAAGCCCTAACCAGCCCGGCTAATTTAATCCCCGGCTGGAACTTAGTCAAATTCAACGAATCGAGATTATTAAAAGACCTAACCAGCCCTGCTAATTTAATCCCTGGCTGGGACTTGGGCAAATTCAACGAATCGAGGTTATTAAAAGACCTAACCTGCCTGACTAATTTAATCCCTAGCTGGGACTTAGGCAAATTCAACGAATCAAGATTATTAAAAGACCTAACCAGCCCGGCTAATTTAATCCCCAACTGGGACTTAGGAAAATGCAATGAATCGAGATTATTAAAAGACCTAACCAGCCCGATTAATTTAATACCTGGCTAGGACTTAGGAAAATTCAACGAATCAGGAATATTAAAGGACCTAACCAGCCTGGCTAATTTAATCCCCGACTGGGACTTAGGCAAATTCAACGAAACGAGATTATTAAAAGACCTAACTAGCCCGGCTAATTTAATCCTCGGTTGGGACTCAGTGGCAGACTTGTCTCAGTCTTTCTTTTTTCCCTCCAACTGAGACACCACCTCGTTATGTAGTGTCTTCAAAGCCTTGAGGTTCTGAACGATGTCATGTATTTTCTTCTCTAAATCAGCTCGCTCAGTAGCCTCGATAGCACGAGTGGCTTCCGTCTCCTCTAGATGCTTCTTTAACGAGTCACGCTCTTGGCATATTCTCTCCAAAGCAGCTTTCCTCCTATCACTCTTCTTCTGCAAGGAGTTGTAGTCACTCATGAGCCGCTCATAGCCCTTGGCGGTCTCTTCCTTCTCCCGAAGCAAGTTCACTATATCACGGTTGTGAGCAGCCATCTGACATCGACATTGATGCATCAAGAACGCCAGCTGCAGACAATGACGCTCGGTAGCCTTGATCAGAGCATCGTCTTCCAGCTCGTCTGTCTTCTCCACATCTCGGGCATAACAAAAGGTCTCCTGAATAAAATCCCCAATGTCAAGACGACTGTCCCACAAAGTCTACGGCTCTTGGGTTTCCTCTTCAAACTCCTCCTCCACCCGGGCTTTCTTAGCACAGCTCGGACTCCCTCGCTCTATTGGCCTCTTCCCTTCCCTCCGAGATTTGAGAGAATGACCATGGAGCTCCCCGCCAACAACACCTTCATTATCAGCCAAACTTTTAATCCCTTGTATGACATCCTGTCGAGGAGGTTCGGATACGGGCTCAGTAGGTTTAGGAGGCGAGGTCAATCTAATAACTTCAATTACTGCATGCAAGTTATCAGCACCCCCAGTGTTATTTCCTCCGGCATCTTCAGCGTCCCCAGATTCACCCGCAGTATTGGACGCCAACAGCTGAGCTCGTTGAGTGCGAAACCGGGCCACCTCGGCAGGAGAAACCTTCATTGAACCTACATCAATAGCAAAAGTTAATACGTCAGTCAGTTTACATAAAAAGAAATCAGAAGACAGATACACACAAAAATAGCATTGCATGAAAACAGAGTCATGCTCATTCTCAATTAATACACGGGAGTCCACTTGGAATTTCTCCTAAAACTCCACGTCAAACCGATCTAAGGGCGACAACTCGGACAAGGACAACGGCGGAATAGAACGAGAATCCCGACACCAGTACAACGGGAACCTCTCTTCACCATTGGCCAAGCAAAAGAGATTTTCTTCTTTCACTCCAGATCGCCCCATCACCCGAACAAAGCGCCGTTTGAAGTTCTCCTTGTACGAATCCGTAAAAACAGAAACAAGACGACTACCAGGTCGGTTGCTTATGTATATCCAACTACAGAAGCGATTTGGAATAATCCGACGTCTTTTGGTCACCCCACCTTTGGTCTGGAAGAAATAAAAGAATTTCTCCACAGAAACATCCACTTCGGAGTGCTTGTACATAATCTGAAACCCATGAATGAAGGCCCAACCATTCGGATGTAGCTGAGTCGGGACGAACTGGACAGCATTCAGTAAATCCATCTCAAATGGCGTGAGCGGAAGACGAACGCCAAGTGTTCGGAATAGCTAAACGCCAAGTGTTCGGAAGACCTCGTCCAAAATTTGGATGACTGCCTTCACCATAATGGACCAAAGACGGAGTAAATAAAATAGCAGATAGATGAAGAAGACACCTTAGAAAATAAACAACCTCGGACCTATAAGCCAACGAGAGAAGAAAAAAGAAGTCGTCCCAGTTATAGAGTGAAGTTTAAAAAGTGAAGTGATGCTGGCTTCCCAGAACGTTTAAATAGGCAACGACGTGACCTTTGAGTTCCCAAACCCTAATAATGACAGGGCAGGTGAAGCGATGTTTGACTCCGATCCCACAACTTTTCCATACATGCCAAATCACAACCATTCATTCGCTAACAGCAACATCATTCGATTGCCAACGGTCAAAAAAAAGGGTGGAAAAACAATCCAGAAGCCAACAATATAGACAATTTGTATTTTTTATTTATTTATGTCTCAGGTGCTTACATCGAAAAACTCAAAATTACAAGGACGAACAATCATACAAGTATCAAGATCGAGTAACAACCCAAGAAACACAACAAAAACACATGAAACCCTATTGAGATCTAACTATACAACCCCGAAGTTGAGATGAAAAGGAAGCAATAACGCATGTTTTCGTAAACCTCTTCAAAAAAATTTGAGGCAATCGACATCCAAGGGGAAGACATCCATACCCGTTATAGCAACCTCCGCCATGGTCGAAATCATCCATCGCCAACAAGCCTATCATTTGACAAGAAGACCTGAAGCCCGGAAACACGAGAAGCAACCCCAGCACCTCAGGCCTGCAGCCGAACAAAGACCTAATGAAGGTCACTCCAACAGCAACTCTGGAGCAATGGATCCTAGACGCACAATATGCAGTGTCAAATCTCAGTGATTAAGGCACTAAGACCCTCCAGAGGCAGGTCGGCCCAAACCAACGCTGCAACTTTCATGATGCAACATACAACATGGTAGAGGCAGACACGTTGCATGAGAAAGCTATAGAAATGGTCCAAGCTGGGAGCCACTGAAGACTTAGTGGCAAACAAAACCCTTCTTCTCTTCTTCTTCATCTCTCATATGCTTGGTACGAAGAAGGGTGATGGTGAAGGTCCTATATATAGGCATAACAGTCATAAATACCCACCTGAAACGCAGCAAATCATGAAACGGTCAAGTGAAGCAATTAATTTAGCATGAAAAACGATAACGTAGGATAAACGTGACAGAGGAATACATCGACCACATCATATCACAACTTCAAGGCTTGTGGGGCTGGTGGACTATCCAAGACCCAACCTCGGCCAAGACCGACCTGATCTCCAAGATTGACCGCCACTTCAAGCCTCTCTCAGCCAAGGCTTCAAGGCTTGCAGGGCTGGTGGACTATCCAAGACCAAGCCTCGGCCAAGACCGACAGCCACTTCAAGCCTCATTTAGCCAAGGCTTCGAGGAATGCAGGGCTGGTAGACTATCCCAGAACGAGCCTCGGCCAAGCCGACCTCTGGACTACACGCCACAACATCGACCCCAACAATCGACTCGACACTTGGACAAACACTGGCAAAAGAGGAGAAACAAGAGCCAATAATCAAGTAGTCAGGATCCAATCAAGGATGCCCTAATAAATACACCAAAGATATCAAGGGATACTTTCCTAATTTAGAATGAACTTAGACACTAGAAGGCTGAGGACTAGATTGTATAAAAGGACAAGACGCACTTAATTAAAACCATGCTCACAGTAAACACCACGGTTCTTATTAGGATTCAGGCACCGAAAAGCCACTGCCGTCGAGACCCGGGAGCTGCGAGTGAACAAGGAGGAAAATGTATGACGTAGATAACAATCAGAGCGTGCAGAATCAGGGGAAGGAGCGCCCCACAACAACACTCGAAGAAACACGACCAATGCTGGAGGCGGGACAACCTTGAGAGGAGAAGTTTCGCAAGTTGCAAGGGTTACTAGAAGAGCAAGTCTCTGAGCTGGCTGTGCTAAGGAAGGAGTGAGAAGAGCGCTTGAAGGAAAAGGAGGTGTAGCAATGCCAAAATTCGAAGACCAAAGTAACTTTTTGCACATAACTCTTTTATTTATAGTAATAGATTATATAATAATCAATAGTTAAATATAATAATCAGTTTAGTTTGCATTATCATATTATTAATAGATCACTAATTATTTCCCAAAATATATATTAATTAATTAAATAATAAATTTTATTACCTAAACATAATAATTATAAATAGAATTTAATAAATTATTAGATATTATAATTATAAACTTTTGTATTTTTCATATTAACATATTTTTGAAAAAGAAAATTACTTATCTTGCACTAAAATTTTTCCTATAATAAGCATTTAAGTAATTGTTTTTGTTCATAAACAATTAGAGGTTTTTCCTTATTATATTTATATTTATCTCCGCTCCCTTTTTTTACTGAATCAATTAAAAGAAGAAAATTACGTTATTTTTCTTTTCTTTTTAAATTAAACAAAATAATAGGCTATTTAATCTCTAGTTTTTTAGTGGCAAAAGTGCGTCTACAGAGGTTCGAACTAATGAGCTGCTACTCAAACCATTACCTATCTAGCTTCGAGTGAGCTATACTCCTTTATTTTTATTTTTATTTTTATTTTCTATCTCTTTCTAACAAGTTCCTCTTCTATACCAAATGAAATGGATAGTGAAATTTTTTTTTTAATTGAGATCCACCTAAAAGCTTTTTCCTGTTCACTATATATTTACATCTCTAAAATGTTTATTTTTTAAATATGTTATATATATTGACAACATCTAACACCACAAACAAAATATTTAAAAAATCATTTATACGTTTATATGAGAATAACTTAGCCTCATTGATCTGTTATAACTCCATTTTAAAAATTTTTTAATTTAAAATATACTTTTGGCCAAAGAAATAGTTTAACAAATGTAAATAAAATTCTTATAATTAAAAATAAAAGTGATAGTATGAAGGTTACACACATACTAATATAATTTATTCATTTTAATAGGTGAGTAACAAAGGATATTTCTGTCCTATAGTCAAAGTCTAATGTTCCTTTGAGATGATAATCAAAGAAAAAAATAACAAAGAGTTCTTTAAAGAGTTATTTGTCATAAACGTTTTCCCAAGGTCCAGATGTCACTGCCCATCCGTCCTTTTTCTCCCAAAGTCACCACTCTTTATTTTAATTTTTTCCACCAACGTTTTCTATTTCATTTTCATTTTTTCAAATTCAAACTCGCATTCAAACTTCAAACCATTCATCAATTACCATCCTTACCAGAATAAAGTGATGAATAAATGCAGTCAAGAAGGAAATAAATTCTTTTATGATAGAAATAAATGCTCTGAAAATTGAATTAAATATATTAAAACTTGAAATAACTGGTTTTGACTTTGAAAACTTTGCAAAGAAGTATCTGGAACCCTCTTTGTCCTATTTAAGGCTTTGCTTTGCTTTTTGAAATGCACAACCACACTGTATGGTTTCCTTTTCTCTTTCTAGTAGTTTCTCTCCCTTTTCCTCCCCGTTTCTCATCTAGAATCTCCTTTTCTCTTCACTCCCTCTCTTATTTGCTTTGTCACAGGCATCTTTCATAGGTTCGTATTCGTTCTCTCTTTCTTTTCTTTTGTTGATCATGTTAGATAATGATTTTTCTAGGCTACTTTTGTCGTTGTGAAGATATGCAGAGTGAGAGAAATGGCCATAATATATATACGATAGAAGGGAAGTTAAACAGTTAGATTGTTTGTGATTTAAAAGTTTTACTTATTGAGGTCTTTGCTTATGAATCACTAAAACAAAACATTCTTTTATTTTTTTGTTAATTTGTCAACTTAATATTTTTTTAGTTGTCAATTTCTACTATTAGATTATAATTCATATATATGTGGTACTCTATTATGATTGAATCCAAGAATTCTTTTGCAATACACTGAATGTTTATAATATCATGAATTTATATTTTAATCTTAAATGTTTAGAACACCATGAAGTAAATTAAAATTTCTATATAAAATTTTATCCAATATCTTGTGGTCCTGTCTTATTGGAGAAGCTGTTGGAGTATGTTAAAGAACATATTACCACTTGAATTTATACCGCATGGTATTTGGTAGTTTGAAAAACTGAACTCTACATGTGTGTTATTATCGCTAGTGATTTGCCATTGTGCTTATGGAAATGGATAATCAATCCCAAGATTCTGTAAAGGGCATTGGTTTAAAACAAATATCAACTTATACTTATTTTAATTTACATATAAGAACTCTAAGGATAGTAATTAATTAGAATGTTTTACACATAAGAACCTAGAAATTTAAAAAAAGCAAAACATAAGTATGTTAACTTTTTGTGATACCTGCAAATGTGTTGGATACTGATTAAGGTGAACCAAGCACAACATGTCAATTTTTTTAGCTTGGGCATTTAATATAATGACATGCTATTTTCATATTTCTCATTTTTTGGAGCCTCTCATCGCCTTCTTTTAGATTTGTCATTGAGTCTAATACCTCAAATGACTCATGTACCCAGAGAAACTTATCATCATTTTTTGTTTCTCCGAAGTTTGATTCTATTACGTTCATGATTTATTCATCTCCCTAGCTAAGTTTGTCTTCCTTTCTTGTAACTTCCCCTATTTTAATATTACCATTGTTTCTAACACCTCTTTGACGGATTCATCTATCCAGTTCTCGTCTTTGTGTCTTGTCTATTTAGGTAGTAATTAGACAAGATAGAAAGATGGTCACTAGGTAGATGAATCTATCATAGAGGTCACTTCACAGGGAAGATGAACCAATCCTGAAAATATTAGAATTACACTTTTAAGAGACAAGAAAAGAAGACATGCTTCACTGGGTTGATGAATCAATCATGACTTATTAGACATAATGGTAAAATTGAAAGAGGATTATGTGATGCCTTCAAATAATGAGGAAGATGATAGTAACATGTCATGATAATAAACTTCCCACCTAAAAGATTTGGTGGGTTGTGCTTAGTTCCATACCCAAGATATATGCAAGTATTAAGAAAAGTTAATGTAGTTATATTTTGTTTGTTTTAAACTTTTTTGTTTGTTTCATGTCACTACAAGAATGTGCCAATTTAGCGACAAATTATTTGCGACTGCCCGACACCGTCCCAAATTGTGACGGAATATATAACTTTTGCGACGGAAAAAACTGTCGCTAATTTTGCGACGGTAAATTCCGTCGCTAAGTGGCGGCAATTGATTTTTTTTTTATTTTTTTTTAAATATCAGGGGTAGCGACGGACTGGGCCGTCGCTAATTAGTGATAAGCGACGGCCCAGTCCGTTGCAAAAAAAGGCCCGTTTTGATTTTTTTGTTTTTTGTTTTTTTTTGCAACGAGTAGTAGCGATGGACTAGGTCGTCGCTAATTAGCAACGGGCCCAGCCGTCGAAAAAAAACCTTTTAGAAAAAAAATTTTTTGAAAAAAATTTTGTTTTTTTATGGTGTGGATAGCGACGGACTGGGCCGTCGCTAATTAGCAACGGGCCAACCCGTCGCAAAAAAATCTTATAGAAAAAAAAATTTGAATAAAAAAATTGTTTTTTGGTGGTGGGGGTAGCGACGGACTGGGCCGTCGCAATAATACGTTTTTGGCCAAAATTTTTTTTTTTTTACATTTTTTTTTCGAAAAGATGGTTAGCGACGGACTTGGCCGTTGTTAATTAGCCACGGTCCCAGCTGTAGCAAAAGAGGCCCGTTTTGATTTTTTTTAAAAAACAAAAATTGACAGGTAGCAACGGATATTTCCGTCGCTTATTTTTTGCGCCATGTGTCAAAATTTGATTCGAAGATGGCATGTGACGCGGATTAACCTTAGTGAGATCCCAACCATTGATTCTCTTTAATCTCGTCCGTTCTTTCATACACTTATTCCTATGTATTCATTTCTTCTTCCTCTTATTCCATTCTCTTCTTCCATTCACTTCTTCTTATTCTTCCATTCACTTCTTCTTATTCTTCCATTCACTTCTTTTTTTTCTTCCATTCACTTCTTCTTCTTCCATTAAATTATTCCAATCACTCTTCTAACACCACCCTACACCTCACGACACATCCATCTCCGACGACTTCCGTGAATCTCCAACTCCGACGACTTTCATCTCCGGCAAAGTTCAACTCTGATGACTTCCATCTCCAGCAAAGCTCTAACACCACCCTTCATCTTCTTTTTCTCTTCTTTCTTTCTTTCTTCCTTTTTTTTTCTTCTTCTTCTCAACCGTTCTTTCTTCCTCTCAACGTTCGGTTTGTATTTCTGACCGCGGAGCTCTTGCTCCGGCATATTTTTTTAAAAGAATAAAAAACTTAGCCACGGAAATATCCGTGGCAAAGTTGCGACGGACATACCCATGGCAAATTTGCGACGGAAATTTCCTTCGCAAACCTAAATTAGAGACGGATTATAAGTGGCGCCAAAAATAAATATTTGCGCAAAAAAAAATTAGCCACGCAAATAACCGTGGCAAATTTGCGATGGATATTTTCGTGGCAAATTAGCCACGGATATTTCTGTCACAAATTAGCCACGAATATTTCCGTCGCAAATTAGCCACGGATATTTCCGTCGCAAATGTTAGCGACACCATTTTTAGCGACGGCTCGATGGCCGTCGCTAGTCCGTTGAAAAATCTATATTAGCGACGGAAATTGCTTTTTTGCCACGGATATTTCCGTGCCTAATGGGAAACATTCTTGTAGTGTGTAAAACATTTCAAGTTAGTGTCCCCTTAGAGTTCTTATACATCAAAGTAAGGATGAATTTGTAAGTGTTTTAGAGAAATACTCTTTAGAAGATCATGGGGTTCATTTTCTTCAACTTTTGACCAAGGCAAAGTCGAGCTGTTGGTTGGTTAGTCATCAATTAAAGTTCATCTATTGTTACTTGCAAGTATGGTAAACCCAACAACTGGAATAGTTTCAACTTGCATCCTATAACACTCATTTATTTTTAGACCCCATAATAGTTATATTTACATCACCACTATTATTATGAAATTGGAGGGAAAGCTTCCCGCCATTGAAAAGGGTAAAAAATTCCAATTTAGGGTTCTCACAACACACTGTCCATCATTTCTTCTTCTGAGTTATGAGAGACTTCAGAACACAGTGTTGACCTAATGGAGTACTTCTTGTACTCTACCATTTTCTTCAATAAATTTTGTCTTATAAAAAAATATTCCAATAGTACTTTTTTTTTAATTCAAAGAAATATATGAGTAATACTACGAAGGAAATGAAAGATAGATAGATAGGATAGATGAGTATTAATGTGCTCCGACGAAATATATAGTAAATAACTCTAGTAATGTCTTTAAACAATGTACAACACTACTAAAAAAACAGGTTTAGTGACGGACAATTTCCGTAGCAAACAACTGAAAATCCATCACAAAATCTATTTTTGACAGAATTTGTGAAGTTAAAGAATCCGTCACTAAAATTTGCGTCACTAAATGTTAGTGATGGAATTTTTGGAACGTCACTGATAGTGACGGAATTAGATGCCTCACAAAACCTTTTTTTTTCCGTCACTGAAATTCGAATTTTACTTCTGGTAATTGATGCCTCACAAAACCTTTGAAGGACCTGGATAAATCCAAATACGTCCATCAATATCAATGTTGCCCACTGATGGCGACGCAGCAGCAAAGGAAGTTGATCCTACATGTGGACCATCTCCAAAAACAAGATTGGCATGAGGGTCTGTTAGGCTAGGTGTGCATGGGTTATGTGGAGTCAATGTAGAGGAAACGTGTGGGCTAGACGTAGATTGAGGGACCTCAAAATTTGTATGCGTATGGGGTGTCGAAGCGTGTGCGGATGGCTCAACCGAAGGCTGTGACACAGAAGCAGCAGCTCTGCCTTTTCCTCTTCCTCTAGCTCCACCTCTATTGATAC
Organism: Cyamopsis tetragonoloba; assembly: GCA_037177725.1. Taxonomy (NCBI): domain Eukaryota; kingdom Viridiplantae; phylum Streptophyta; class Magnoliopsida; order Fabales; family Fabaceae; genus Cyamopsis; species Cyamopsis tetragonoloba. The sequence goes on from CM074119.1 coordinate 59,020,483, forward strand.
CCCTACCTGTACCTCTACTGATACCCCTACCTGTACCTCTGTCATTACCACTATTGTTTTCCCTGTTTGCCATCAACAAGCAAGCTATTAGATTGTTGCTGAATTTGTCATTGAAATTGAATCTAGACCAACACCGAATAGAAGGGAATTGGCACAAAACTCCAATCTAGAACAAAAAAAAATTACATTAAAAGCAAATAAAAAGGGAAACACAACACACAGGCAAAGTGACGTGGCAAGAGTCAAACGCAACATAGAGAATCAAACCAAGAATGGAGCAAGAATCATACTCAAAAGAACAAACAATAACCAGCGCACAGCAAAATTTGTGGTTAGATGGGTCTAACTTGAAAATACAATTCCACAGATGTCTTACCCATGGCTTTTATCTTTCAATACAAGTGGTCTAGTGGGAAAATCCTATATAATGCTCCTGTCCTGCAAGTTTATCTGATCCAATGAATCTTTATCAGATAAGATTTGCAAGGTGAAAGAGTATACATTTAATGTTGTCATTTGCATAAAGCATCCTTCACTAAGACTGCTGTGAGGTTCTTATCTGAGATGGTCAATTATGTAGTCAATACTTTAACATGAGATTAAAATATAGTTAGTGGAGGAATGTTAGTAATACAGTCACTAACTTAAACATTACATTTTTGTTTTGGCTTGAAACATTAATTTTTTTATTAATTGAATAAAATTCATGTTAGTAGACTAAAATTCCATATTCTCACTTATGTTTCACTAAATAATAAAGTGTATGATCAAAGTGTGCTGACATTTCTTAGTTATAGTATTGATATTCACTAGTTGAATGTGTCTGAGTATTCATAATAACTAACCTCATCATCTTTTTTTTTCCTGCGATTTCCATTAGAGCATAAACCCACATCCTTTTATTTACAAGCAACACACTAGGGGAACTATCTTGTTAGCTTCCTTAGGCTGGTTTAAGAAACAGGGGTTTATGAGTAAATACCTTTGGTAACTCTTTTCTCTAATAGAATTTGTGCAGAAGAACATGAAAGAAGACAAGGCAAAATATGGAAGTAAGATAGAATTTAGGGCATGCTTGAACAAACTGAGCAGCACAAATCGACCCTAACTCAGCATGAGATGAACCAGTGTTTATACAAAGAGCAGAATCATAAATCGACCCTAACTTAGTGAGATGAATAAAAAACGAGCAATGGCATACCTCAATCAAGTGGCGGCAAGGCAAAAGGAAACGACACAGAGATGCTCAACATGAGATGAAACTCTTAACAATTGTGCATGAGATGAAAATTGAGAGGGAAGTGAAATAGTGAAAAGAGGGAAAATGGGTCAAAGTTAACCCTAAGTCACTTTTACTCTGTTTTTCCAATTTACTCTTTGTTCCAAAATTGAAATACTTTACAAATTAAATAATTTAAAGAAGGGTTAAATTAATTATTTAGTCTTAGTATGTGTTCTTTATTTTTGTTTTAGTCGTTCCTACACGTAAAAAACGTTCATTTTAGTCCCTATACGTGTCTATCATTTTTAGATTGGTCTCTAGAGTTGATTTCAGTATTAACGATGTTAACTTTATCCTACGTAACTGACGGAACCTCAATCAATGACAGAGAACTATTGACATAAAAATTGATTAACACATATACATGTACTTATTTTTCGTTTCAGTCCCTATACTTGTACTTGTTCTTCATTTTACTCCTTATTCATGTACTTATTTTTTGTTTTAGTCACTATACTTGTATTTATTTTTTATTTTAGTCCTTGTACTTGGTTTTTTTATTTTAGCAATGGCTAATTGTAAGATAACAGAAATACCAAAAGCAGTAACGGAGACACGTATAGGGATTATTAAAAGGAACATTTTTTATGTACAAGGACTAAAACGAAAATAAAAGGTACGTATAGGAACTAAATGATTAATTTAACCTTTGAAGAAGTCTTAGGTCCACACATCATCTTCTTTCATCAATGAACATATAAAAAACTTCATTAAAAATTATATCTCTCATATTTAATTATGCTGACAAAATAATTATAGAGGGGAGAAATCTGTCACAAACTTCCTCACAAATTGCAAATAATAATTTTAGTGATGGTTAGTGACAGAAATTTTAGTTTCAAACTCTTTGCGTCACAAATATAATACGAGTTAAATTGTATCGGTTTAGCGAGGGATGTAGTGACAAAAAAATTAAAGAAAGAAATATTCCATCACTAAAGTTGTCACTAATTACATCCTATATTGTTAGTGATGATCTTAGTGACGAAATATATTGTGAGGTTATTTGTCCGTCACTAAATGTGTCACTAATTACATTTAGCATGGTTAGTGACAGATTCAGTGATGGAATTTTTTGTGAGATGATTGTTCCGTCGCTAAATTCGTCACTATTCGATAAATAGTCTTTTCCCTTGCTTCTCTCACTAATTCCGTCACTACTTGTGATGGAATAGCGCCCGTCACAAATTTCCGTCACTAATAGCGAGTTTTTTAGTAGTGCAATCTTTTTGTTTTCTTTATGTATTATAAACTAAAGGGACTTAATCAAATTCAGGCGGTTTGTCAACCTTACATAAAAGTGAAAAAACTTATGCACTTGAATATATTAATGAGCGAAACTCAAGCTTTACCAGCTTGACGGTATGAGGTTGCTAGTAGCTAATCTGGTGGAAAATTGGCTTTTTACAGCATGTTTTAACATCGGCTAATTAATAGCCGATGTAAAATCTTGTGCGGTGGTAAACATGTAAATAAATAAATTATTTGCATCAACTAATTACTAATAGTCGATGTAAAAAGTTAGGCGGTGGTAATTTTGTAAATAACTTAAATTTATTTACATCAGCTAATTAATAATAGCCAATGTGAAAAGTTAGGCGGTGACAATTTTGTAAGTAACTCAAATTTATTTGCATCAACTAAATTAATTACCGGATGTAAATCTATAAATTAAAAAGCAAAAGAACCCTATCAATATATCACATATATTCATATTCTTTTAATTCCATAGAGTCTCAATTCCTTTGAGCCCTAGCTTCATTGTGAAACCACCGTGACGCTGACGCCCTACTTTGCGTCGCCGTATGTCGTGCTCTCTTCTTCGCTCACGCCACCGTCTGTTGCGCTCTCACTCTCTGTCACGGTAAGTTCCCTCTCTCTCAAATAAAGGATCCCTGTGATGACCTATTTCTGCTCTGTTGCTGAAAAATCAGTCAGATTTATTGGTTTTTATTTTTCAACATGAAGAAAGTGATACCCAACTTTTATATTATTGCAGTTAGTGAGATTGCCATGTTTCGTTTCACCAGGGATTTCTTGTTATGGTAAGTTTGGACTTTGGAAAAAAAAATTCGAGTTTCATTTGGTGCCACAAGTTGGAAAATTTCTCATATTTAGCTTAAAATTTGTGAGAGCTTCACAATTATTTTCATTCTACTGCACTGGTTTTCTCTTAAATCACTTATGCTCCTTTTCACTGATTCGCACGAATAGAATGAATCCCCTGTTTGTGGTGATTTGAAAAACCTGATTCTTAGTAGCAAGTGTTGTAAAATCTTCAATCTTATGGTTTTGTTTTTCCCGAGTGTTGTTCCTTAGAATTACAATCTTCTCCGATTTCTCAGATGGAACATTCAACAAAAAATTAGCAGAGATTGAAGGTGAACATTGCTGACAAATAACCATGAATTTCCGTACTTCTTCAATGTTTCTTTTCTGTTGGTTGTGACAATTTCTTTAAATTTTGGAGTCAAATTATGTTAGTGTGTGAATTCTACCTCTATTCCACTGATCTTTTCGTGTTTTGGGATCATATCATTTATCTTATACTATAATACCATATAATAATATAAATATAATACTTAGTATTGTTATTGGTTGTTGATAAAGACAAGTGGTGGAATTAAACTTAAGAATTTCGTATCACATATCCATGAATTAATTATGAGATATGACTTAGCTTTAGGCTATATGAAAGGCAATTAGGATAAATATAGCTAGTGCTCAAGATATCTGATCTCTTTGAAATTAAAAGTGCAAACTATGCCTTCATAGTGGATCCATAATTAATTACGCTAGTGTTTCATCTTCCCATTTAAACATGGTTTAATTTTTTTAATCATTCACTTTCGGTGGGTCTCAAGTTATTAAAAATTCAAAATGAAATTTCATATGGCAACATCATACTACTCTGTTTTCTAGTAAGGGTGTGTTTGAAAGAGTTTAAAACAATTTATAAAAATAAGTAAACATCAATAGAATATAATAATGAGTGAGTTATGAGTATTATTTTCATGATAAATAAACCTTCTGTAAGGACTAAGGAGTAATAATTAGCATAAATTAATTTCCTTCCTTAAATGGTGATATGTGGCAGCTAATTAATCATTTTTTTATAGGCTAAGGGTGTGTTTGGGTACACAGCTTAATTAAGTACTTATACAATCAGCTATTTTTAAATTATAGTTTTTTCGTAGAAAAAGTTGTAAAACTTACTTGAATAAGCTAAAAACAGCTTATTCTAATAAGCTACTTCAAGAATCTTATGAAGCTACTTCAAGAAGCTTATGAAAATAAGCTGAAAATAGCTTATAGGAACCTATAAGCTGCGCATAAGCCCTTCCAAACAGGGCCTAAATGCATCCATAGGGCAGCTTAATCATGATATATATATATGTATATGTTATGGACCTAATTCGCAGGAGAGGCACATGCTAGGCCCATGTGGGAGGCTTATGTCATAGTTACCATGTTGTGTTATTCGCGATATGGATACCCGATTTAACGCCCGGGGAGTTCCACCCCCACATGGGGTCGGTTATGGATCCGTGTTTAGCGCCGCAATTCATGGAGGCGTGACAATGAAAGGTTTGACTTTAGTGGCCTATGGAGCTCTATAAATACCTATAACCTATCTTCATTTGGTACGTTTTTTACTCACTTGATATGTGAATTATCCTCTTTGCGGAAACTCATTGACTTGATCGTCGGAGTGCTTGCAGGTACCCCTCACCGCCAGGTGAGTGGCCGGAGATCTGAAACCACTGTACCAGAGACTAGAATAGAGGTCATGGCCGCCATGCCCAAGCGCAGGACAGATCATTGGCACCGTATGTGGGAAAGAAATGTTTTCTTCTCTAATTTACTCATCTTATATCCTCTTTGTCTGGTTTTCTAGTTTTCGCAGGGAGAAGACCTTCGGAGTTAAGATACCTAATCTTTTTGTTGATCTAATCGCTTTCCACCGATTGATAAGGTGAATTCTGGACAGTTAATCGGTTGAAGCATGGTTTTCAGCCGATTAACTGAACAGATATCAGTTTTCTTGGCATCTCTGTTAGATATACGATTTGATTTCAACATATTCGCATGCTTTTACCGATTATTTTCTTGTGCTCAGCTCTACTGATATTTTTGCATAAATTGGTCAAATCCTATGAGGAGGATAATTGATATCTCTGCGTGAAAGCAGGCAACAGCCTACACTAACATGTGATTTAGCAAGATGGTGAACACAAGGAGGAAGAATCAAACTGCCAAGGGAACCACCACTCGCGGCGGAGCATTGCCGGAAGCACAACCTTCTGCAAATGGACCTCCTCTACACCAAGAGGAAGTCATAATGGCTGATCCAGCAATGTCGGAACAAAGGATGATAACTATTGAGGACGGGATAAACAGCCTCAAAGAAATGATTCAGAAGCAAGCTGAAGAGATTGAGAGAATGAATAAGGAGCATGAAGCTTGCACAAGAAACAGCTGGAGTTCCACACAATCCTCATCAACCTTGGCGTAGGACAACAAGCTCCTCAGCAACAAGAAAATCAGCGAGATAGACAGGACCAGCATGCTGAAAAACAAGTCTCCATGGTAGGACCGCAAACCCCGCCATCTCAACCTGCCAACATTCCACCTCGCATTCACGAGATTGATCAAGGAGAGCGGCTTGCTGAGAATGATATTCAGATTGATGGATGTCATAACCCGTTTGTTCCTTCCATCATGAACTTTAAGATGCCAGCAAATTTCAAGTTTGTTGTGCAAATTGACCCATACTACAGGACCACTGACCCTCAAGACCATGTCGAGATATTCCAACAAACAATGGTCTTTCAGAGAGCCAAGGAACCAGTGATATGTCAGGCTTTTCCATTAACCCTGAAGGCTGCCGCCCGGAGATGGTTTTCATCTTTAGCGGCGGGATCCATCACGAGATGGAAGGCTCTCAAAGACAGGTTCATCTCAAACTTCACGAGCAGTAAACAACAATTCGAAATAGAGCACCACCTTGAAAGGATAAAATAGAAGCCAGACGAGCCCTAGAGGTACCACTAAAAGAAAAATCTGATTTAGCAACTGAAAAAATCAATTGCCGCAAGCTGACAAACGGTCGCTAAACACTCCGGCGGTCGAATTCGCAACCGAAATTGATTGGTGGACAAAAACCCAGTCACTAACTAAGCGGCGACCGATTTTAAATTTGGTTGCCAACTGGTAACCGAAATTTTCCGTCACCAAAAAAGAAAATTTTCGTTGCCAAATGCACTACTCAAACGACCCATTAGTTTACCTGGCAACTGATAATTCGGTCGCTGAAAATTAAAAATCTATCGCCGGTATTCCATTTCGTCACTATTTCGGTCACTAGTTTAGTTTTTTTCCTCAATTTCGGTTGCTAGGAGTATCTAATTCGGTCACTAGGGGTTGCTAATTCGGTCGCTAACTTCAAAAAATTGACAAAAAAAAGAACTCTATTTTTTCACTCGCTAAATCACTTATAAAACACAAAACATCTGGAAAACAAAAAATTGTTCCCAAACATTATATTTTAATATTTAACGCTAATGATCAAGGAAATCTAGAATTACACACCAAAGTAACAATAATACATAAATCCATAAGTATAAAACGTAAAACAAAATATAAATATCAACTAATAATATAAAAGTGTTCCTAAATCCATAAAAAGATAATATAGTATATAGTCTAATTTAGCTAAGGTAGACATCATGATCTCGAACACGTAGGGGATGAGAATCTCGAAGCTAGTTGGCTCCCTATGCTTCTTCTCCTTATGTAAGAAATAAATGAAAAATGTTATTAATAAGATTGTACTGAATTAAAATATATGAAAACAAAAATGTAGTATACCTATCATCACCAAAATGAAATACAATACTTCTATTGGAAAATATAATCTTTAACTTTTCAGCTAGCAGAATCTATTTATGTCCAAAACTTAATTAAAATTTTAATTTACCCAAAATAATATTTCCAATACTTAACCTAAGTCCCTTGAGTTGCATAACGTTTGAAACTTCCTTGATAGATCCATCCTTTGCATATACAATCTCCAAACCTGCAAGACATTGTAAACAACACAAAAGTGAAGAATATTCATCGCATTCTAATAAAACAAATGCAGCAAGATTACGAAATCTTCAATAAAAAAAATATAAGAGTATGCATTTATGATGCTGTTGACAAATTAAGAAGCTTCTTGAGGTCATTTATAAAAGAGTTAGAATATGGTAATAACCCCTATTTATAAAAGTTGTAACAGTCATAAGCTCATTTGGTCAGAACTTGCAATATTAACCTCTGTCAATTTCATTCACACAAAATGAAGCACTCAAAGCATATTTAACTGATTCTCACTTTTACAAATCACCTTCTGATGTTTACGTTGATATATGCTTGCCACTATCATGGTTTTGGAATAAGAAAATATATTTAAATTTTACAAATTAACAAATTAAAATTGAGGATTATCGAAATTCTTTTATCCTTACACTTAAAGCTTTCCTTGGGAAACTAGTATATAAGAATTTGCATCATTTCAACGAATATTATCTAAAATAACTATAAGTTCTTGTTTGAACATTTGATATGATATGTAATTAAGATATATCTTAGAATATACTTTTTGTATTTATTAAGATATGATTTTGTTCTTTATTCGTTATCTTGGTAATCAATTGTATAGATTGTATTTACATTATAAATTGAACTATGTGTAATAATATTGATACACTACAATTCATACAATACTCTACACAACAATTCATACAATACTTTCTATTTTAGTTTTTAATTGAACCTCAATTGTATTGTCAACAATGCAACAGAACATTTTTCTAAGGCGACACCAAATTAATTAAAACCTACTGGGCACAGCCTTGTTGCTGAGGTGGGAATAAAAATTAAATCTAGAATCCAATCCCGGATGGTAAAGGAATGGGGGAGAAAGCATAGTATTAGTTATTTGTGTTTTTGTGTACATATGCGTTAATATTAATAATTCGGTAATTCTTAATGAATTAAAGAGAAATATGCTTATTAGAGAATTTAGCCCTTCTTATCCAAGAATTGCTACTATCTTCATCCATTTTATGTTGATTACAAATAAATATTGTTAGCCACTCTTTATTAGTGAGGCATATGTGAATATGAGCTATAAATACAATAAAAAAACTTTGCTGTTAGCCAACAGTTGCAACTGCCTTTCTGGCTGAACTTTTAAAACCTTGATTTCAATTTTGTAAAAGTGATTTTGGTTGAAAGTGGATTTTCAATAGAGTGATTTATGATTATATAGTTTTATCTCAAAAGCGATTTTTAATGGAACTTAATTTGATATTTTCAAACCAGTTCAAATACACCTTCACCTGAGTAAACCATTCCATTTCCATTATTCATATCAGAGAGGAAAATGCAGTCAAAAATCCAAATACAAATTGTATTATTATTATAGGGTAACAAGATTTATATATTATTATAGAATAACCAGAATATACACAAATCAAAGGGCAAAGAAGAACTAAGTGAACATAGGAAATTGATTATTATTATGTTTGTCAGCATATTAAAACATACAAACCCAGCCAAAAGGCAAACAACCACACACTACAAACAAAACTAACCCAACACCAAGAAAATATACAGCCACCCGCATAAAACATCAAGAAGACCCTCTATGGCTTCTCAAACTTCGCCCAAACTAAACAAAAACCCCAAAACCATAAAACCAGACCCAACATGAAATTAAACCATAGATAGCAACTAGACCATCGCAGCAACAAATACAGAACAGAAACTAAACTTGAAAAGGAACAATTGAAAGAACTAGAGGAAAACGCAAGAAAGAGACCAAAAAATTACTAACCGTGAAGAGCTCTAATAAAAATGCGAAAGAGACCCAAAAAACAGCTCAAAACGGACGATTTGAGGGAGGAGAAGGCGCAGCGGTGGTGATTTGGGGGAGAAGGAGGCACAGCGGCGTCGTGGCTTCTGTTTGTGCGTCCTAGGGTTTAACCAATTTTGGGCGCAGAGTGTTTCAAATTCGATGAGGAAGAAGACTTAAATTGTCTTCGGCAACCGAATTTTAATACCCCAAGCGACCGAATTTTTCCGTCGACAAAATAAATGACCGGTGACCGAAAATAAGATAGTGGTGACCGATATTTTCGGTCGCCATTTTTAAAATTATTAAATTAAAAAAAGACCTCTGGCGACTGATTTAGCGATGTAGTTGTGACTAATTCTTTAGTGACTAATATTTTTGGTCGCTAAATTAGTAGTTGCATCTCATAAATTCCCACATTTTGAAATTGGTCACCAAGGGGTTACCATATCGGTTGTCATCATTGACAAAACGCTTTCAGTCACTAAATTCGGTCACCAGATTAAATTTTTATGGTAGTGTATGTGATGTCGCGCCAAATATGATGTTATATTTTCTTAGACAGGGCCTGAAGCCGAGAGGATTCACCAAAGACTTGGCAAGAAAGAAGCAGAAAAGCATGGAAGAGTTAAAACAACGGGCTGAAAAGTTGATCCAGATCGAAGAGTGGGTCCAGAATAACAAAGCTGACAATCAAGCCGCAAAACAAGAGCGAGATACAATAGACAAGGGAAAACAACTTAAAATACTTTGAACAACATATAACACAGCATCACACGCGACCTTAAAAACTATGAGAGAGAGAGGGGAGAGAGTGCGAGGGAGGGCATGGGCATTACGACCAAGGTGTTTGGACTGTGGTGCAGCGGCGGAAGAGGAAAGGTTCAAGACCGGCAAACGGTTACTTCGACAAGGCTAGCGGCTTCAGTGGGAAAGATTCTTTAGGAGGGGTTCGTAGGAGAAGGTATAACGACTATCTGCTTAAAGCTCATCGCAATACGATATACATGTGCTTCACTAATTTTCATGAGGACTATGGTCAAGAAGATTTGTGGAAATTGTTTTCGAGTCAATTCTCAGCGTGGGGGCCGGTGAAGGATGTCTTTATTCCGAATCAAAGAAATGAACAAGGTCAAAGGTTTGGGTTTGTAAGGTTCTCTGATTCTGGGGATGTGCAACTCTTGGAGAGGAAACTAAATCAAATATGGATTGGATCCTATTAGGTGAGGGCAAATGTATCAAAGTTTTCTAGCAGTATGGGTTCTTCTCTCAAATCTGGCTCTCATGTGGAGACTTTGCGCCCTAAGGTGGGGATTCCAAAATTAAACTCTCTAAAGTATGTGGAGGTAGTGCGTGGCCAAAACAGGCAGAACGCTCGTGTGGTTTGTGACAGGGAGTTGTCTAAAGATAAGGAGGAGGTGGCGTTGGCTTACGAATCGGAAGAGCGTGTGTGTTCTCGTATGGCGAGGTGTTTTGTAGGAGAACTTCATCATTGGCAAGCGTCTTATAGCCTGGAGGATAGATTGTTGGAGGAAGGTATTCGCACTATCAACCTAAAACACATGGGGGGTAAACTTATGCTCATCGAGCCTTTAGAGGGTGAGGATTTCGAATGCTTGCATAAAGATGCGAATGATGTCTTGGACCGCTAGTTCAAGGTTATCCGAAAATGGAGTCCCAAGGAGGTTTCAAGCGAGAGAAAAGCCTGGGTGAGAATTCACGGAGTGCCGGCACATGCTTGGAATGGGGATTTTTTTGGACTTGTATTGTCTCCTTTTGGGGATTACGTTCAAATGGATGATCGCAGGGAAAAGATGAAGTCTTTAGATGTGGCTAGAGTGATGATCATCACGAGTCATTCAAGCTCAATTAATCAAACTATGGAAATTCTTGTCGATGGGATTAAGTTCATGCTGAAATTGGTTGAGGAGCCTTTTCAAATTCATCTTAGCTATCAACCAGTAAAGTCACCAAACGCCATAAGGACCAACTCCGAGGATGATTCCGGCGAATACTCTGAGTCTGGAGAATCCGTTAATTCACAATGGGAAGTATCTCATGCGAATTTGTATAGCAGGAGATTTCAATAGTGTCCTTTCTGGGTGAGAAAAAAGGGGAATCCTGACAAATGGGTCTCTTCAAAGGGCAGACATTTCGCTGTTTAACTCTTTTATAGAGGAGATGGGGTTATAGATCTACTGTTACATGGTCGTAAATTCACTTGGTAGAAGAGTGATGCTTCTGCTATGAGCCGTTTAGACAGATTTCTCTTTTCTGAGTAGTGGGTTGAGGTATGGCCTCATGTTTCTCAGTGGGGTTTGAGAAGGGGTCTTTCTGATCATTGTGCGGTTCTTGTGAAGGACGAAGTAAGGGATTGGGGTCCGAAGCCTTTTCGTGTGTTTGATTATTGGAGTTCCCTTCCAGGTTATGCTGCTTTTATGGAAGATGTGTGGCGTGAATTGTCTGTGAATGGATGGGGTTCTTATGTTCTCAAGGTGAAGCTCCGTCGTATCAGACTTCTCCTTAAGAACTGGAGCTCTAAAAATGTGGGAAATCTATCGGCTAGAATTGATGATCAGAAATCTGTGTTGGCTAGATTGGATTTGAGAGGTGAGGAGGTGGGACTTTCAGAGGAGGAGATAATGTTGAAGAAAGAAACAGTAACTAATTTATACAGTTTATCTAAAATGAGAGAAAGAGAGCTTTTCCAAAAGTCTCGTGTTAAGTGGTTAAGGGAAGGTGATGCTAATTCTAGTTACTTTCATCATGTCCTTAAGGGGAGAAGGAAAAGCAGTGAGATTAATAGTATTGTGATTGTGGTACAAGGGAAGAGGGGGTAACGAGCATTAACTCGGGCATCAAAGCGTTCTTTCAAAGGATGTTTGCGGCCAGGAATAATGATTTTGTATCTTTTGGTTTATCTTTTAGCAAACTTGATGCTAATCATAATAATATGCTGATAGCTCCTTCTGACAAAGCTGAGATAAAGGAGGCTGTCTAGGATTGCGATAGTTCGAAGAGTCCTGGTCCTGATGGGATTAATTTCAAATTCATTAAGCAGTTCTGGCATGTTGTGAAGGGCGATTTTGTTCGTTTTATTCAAGAATTTCATTCCAATGGTAGGCTTGTTAAAGGATGTAACACCTCCTTTATTGTTCTGATCCAAAAAAAAATAATCCGCAAACGATTCAAGAATATCGTCCTATCTCCCTCATTGGGTGTATGTATAAGGTGATTTCTAAATTGTTGGAAAATAGGCTACGTGAGGTGATTCATATTTTGATATCCTATAACCAATCGGCTTTTGTTAAAGGGCGTCAGTTACTAGACAGTGTGATAATCGGTAATGAGGTGGTCCATGAGTTAATGTCCACACGTTTGGAGGAGGTTTTCTTCAAAGTTTCTCTTTTTTATGAGAAGGCTTATGATTCTGTTAACTGGGAGTTTCTCTTTTTTATGTTGGAGCAGATGCGTTTTTGCGGCAAGTGGATTGGTTGGATTAGAGAATGCTTGCTATCTTCTAGGATGGCTGTTTTGGTTAATGGAAGCCCCAAAGAGGAATTTAATCCGTCTAGAGGCCTTCGCCAAGGTGACCCCTTGTCCCCGTTCTTATTTCTATTGGTGGTCGAGGGCCTTAGTGCATTGATTGAGAGGGATAAAGTGGTGGGTCTCTATTCTGGCATTGTCGTGGGGGCTAGTAGGGTAACTGTATCCCACCTCCAATTTGCAGATGATACTCTTTTGTTCTGCGAAAATGTTGACAGTAACATTTGGGCTACCAAGTCTATCTTCCGCTTGTTTGAGTTGGCGTCGGGATTGAAGGTTAACTTTCACAAGAGTCAAGTAATTACTTTCAATATGGAGGAGAGCACGATATTGCTACTTTCCTGGGTTGTCGTGTTGGTAAGTAGTCTACTGTTTGTTTATCTTGGTCTTCCAATTGGGGGCAATCATAAAAGATTGGCTCTTTGGCAACCAGTGGTGGAGAAGGTTAGGAGAAGACTATCACATTGGGCGAATAAGAATCTTTCCCTTTGAGGCCGCGTAGTCCTTGTCAAGTCTGTCCTCACCGCTCTACCGATCTTCTACCTTTCTTTTTTTCAAAGCTCCTGTAGGTATTCTTTCCACCATTGAATCTCTTTTCAAGCAATTTCTTTGGGGAGGGTGTGAGGGTAAAAGAAGGATTTGTTGGGTGGCCTGTGAGGATGTTTGTAAAGATAAAGAGTCAGGCAGGTTGGGCTTTGAGAATTTGAAAAAGTTTAATAATGCTCTTTTGGGGAAGTGGGTGTGGCGTTCTAAAACAGAGCGTGATACCTTTTGGTATAGGGTTCTGTCTTCTAAATATACTAGGTTAGGCATTAATAGCGGGGCGAGAGGTCATAAGATCCTTTCTTCTAACAGGTGGAAGGATTTTTTGTCACTCTCTGATAGTGAGGGGTGGATGGAGACTAATATGAAGAAAATAGTTGGGAATGGTAGAGATACTAGTTTTTGGAAAGATAGATGGTTGGGTGTGGAACCCCTACGTATTACATATAACAGGTTGTTCTCCATTTCTATTTATAAGGATGCATCAATTTCTAATGTGGTGGAGGGTGTAGGGGTAGACTTAGTTTGGAAGGGTGGTTGGCGGAGACAATTATTTTCCTATGAAAAGGACTCTTTTAACGCCATGTTGCAAGAACTGCAAGCTTCTACTTTTCAGGTTTACGTCCCAGACGAATGGAAGTGGCTTGTCGAATCGTCGGGCAAGTATTCTGTTAGGTCAGCTTACGCAATTCTTTCTAACGTGGAGACACAGGTGGTTGATCCTTTCTTCGAAAAGATTTGGAAGTCTCATGTTCCATCCAAGGTACAAGCGTTTGTTTGGCAAGTAGCGAAGGATCGGATCCCATAAAGAGAGAACCTATTAAAGCGTGGAGTTTTAGAGCAACAAGGAGCTATATGTGGTGTTTGTGAAAAGGGTGTGGAATCTACATCTCATATATTTTTTGAGTGTAACTTGTTATCTTCAATATGGTCATTTTTTGCATACAAAGTTGGTGTTTCAACTACTCTTCATAAAAATTGTGTGGACCATTACAAGCAATTCACAAGTTTAGTGTCGTCATGCAAAAAGCAAAGAAGAATGTGGGAGGTGGTTTGGTTCTCTATTGTTTGGTCAGTGTAGCTTGCTCGTAATAATGTTGTGTTTCAATAAAGTTTTCAATCAAGAAGAGCTAATTGACATGGTGACTATTCAAAGTTGGTTGTGGGTAACTGCTAAAACACCTCACTCCGGCATCTCATTTGCGTGTTGGTCTTCTAATTTCGCTACATGTTTGGCGGTCTAAGTGTGTTCCTTTCTGGGTTGGGTGCCAATCGTCGGTCGTTTGTTTTTATGCTGCATGGCATATGGTATCATGCTTTTATGTATTATTTAGGTGTTTCCTAGAGTTGGTGTTGGGGTGTTATGTTTTTGTGCCCCTATTTTAATTTTATTAGGTTTTTGAAACCTGTTGAATTGTACTTCTGTTTGAGTACAGCCAGTGCTCTCAATTTATTAATTTGAACTTTCAAAAAAAAAAGACAAGGGAAAGACAGCTTAGGGTGGGAAATCCAGAGACGGTGAGAAAACTTATGAATGGAATGGCAGGCCACCCAGGGGAGCTTACTCCAACTACGCTCCCCTTACGATGCCTCCTTCGAGGGTATACAAGGAAATCATGTACTCGAAACTCAAAGACAGACCCCCACCACTACACACACAATCAAAAACAGAGATAAATTTTGCTTATACCATAAGGACCACGGGCACTACACCAACGAATGTATCCACCTTGAAGACGCCATCGAGAAGTTAATCAGACAAGGAAAATTAAAACAATTCGTTCAAAAAAATGATGAGGGTACATCTCGGGGCAGGAGCCCGTCACCTTCAAGAAGGCGAGGCTCTGGTCCCGAGAATAGGGATGCTGATCACGGCTGAGATGAGAGGCGACAGTCAAGATCTCGGAGTCCCAGGCAACATGACAACACTGCCTCCAAGGGCGTCATAAATGTGATTGCAGGAGGTTTGGATCAAGCAAAACCATCAGTATCATCGAAGAAAAGAACACGAGATGAAAGGGACTACTGCTTGCTTAACTGTCAAGGCAATGCGAAGAATGATGCTAGCGTTTTCAAAAGATGACTTGCCAATAGATGGCACGGGATCCAACGCCCCTCTAGTCATCTCGGCTAGAATGGCGGGTTATGAAGTCAAAAGATTGTTCGTAGGGAGCTCGGCCGACATTATGTTCTGGGATCTTTTCCAGAAGTTGGGTCTGATTGAGAAAGACTTGATCACACACAAAGGGAATTTGATAGGCTTTACAGGAGATACTATCTCCCTTAAAGGTTACGTTAAAATGAAGGTGACTTTATCAGGCAGGGGAGGAAGTCGTTCAGTAGAAGTAAAATTTCTAGTTGTTGACTGTCTGTCGACTTACAATGCCATCTTGGGTAGGCCGACTATGAATGCATTAGGAGCAGTGGTTTCAACCTTCCATATGTCAATGAAGTTAACGAGTGACAGGGACGACATCGTCACGGTAAGAGGTAAAGTCATGGAGTCCCAGTTGTAATATTTAGAAAGCCTAAAGATAACAAAAGCTGCCCCTGCACAAGAAAAAGAAGAGCAAATAGAAGATCCCAAAAACGTTTCAAAAGGAAAAGAAAAATTCATCAAGCGAGATTTTGCAGTTATGATGACGGACCTTGATCCTAAAATGAAGGTGATTTTATCAGGCAGGGGAGGAAGTCGTTCAGTGGAAGTAAAATTTCTAGTTGTTGACTATCTGTCGGCTTACAATGCCATCTTGGGTAGGCCGACTCTGAATGCATTAGGAGCAGTGGTTTCAACCTTCCATATGTCAATGAAGTTCACGTAGGGACGACATCGTCACGGTAAGAGGTAAAGGCCTGGAGTCCCAATTGTAATATTTAGAAAGCCTAAAGATAACAAAAGCTGCCCCTGCACAAGAAAAAGAAGAGCAAGAACAAGATCCCAAAAAAGATTCATCAAGCGGGATTCTGCAGTTATGATGACGGACCTTGATCCTAGAGGGGAGTTCCAACATCAACGTCCAAAGGCGACTCAGTCGAGATACAAGTCGGCATCAAACCAGAGCAGGTAGTTAACGTCGGGGAAAACTTACCTACTAACGTTATGAAAAATATGACAAAAGTATTGCAGGATAACAAAGACATATTTGCTTGGGTTGCCTCGGATATGCCCGGGGTGGACCCAGAGTTTTGCTGCCACCGCCTTGCAATACGAGAAGGATCAAGGCCAATCGCCCAGAAGAAAAGGAGAATGGGCCAAGAAAGAGCAACAGCCATTGAAGCACAGGTAAATGAACTGCTGGACGCAGGATTCATCCACGAGATACAATGTTCAGACTGGCTTTCAAATGTAGTTATTGTTAAGAAGGAAAACGGCAAGTGGAGGATGTGTACGGACTACACGGACTTGTCCAAAAGATCCCTTCACACTTCCTGCATTGATAAATTTGTAGACAAATCTGCTGGTTATCTATAGCTGTCATTTCTAGACGCCTATTGAGGGTATAATCAAATACCCATGAACCCCGATGATTAGGATAAGATGTCCTTTATTACTGATCTCGGGGTATTCTACTACAATGTGATGCCTTTTGATTTAAAAAATGCAGGGGCGACATATCAGCGGATGATGGATAAAGTCTTCGCCGAGATGAGGGGCAAAGAGGTGGAGGTGTACATAGACGATATGATCATTAAAACCAAAGATGGAGAAGACCCATCCAAGGACTTGGAATCCGTCTTCCAACGATTACGACGGTATAATTTACGACTTAACCCTTTAAAATGTACATTTGGTATGGAAGCGAGAAAATTTCTAGGCTTCATGCTCACCAGTCGTGGCATAGAAGCAAATCTAGATAAATGTCGGGCGATCCTCGACATGGCAAGTCCAAATTTGGTAAAAGATGTACAACGACTCACTAGGAGGATTGCAGCTCTGTCATGTTTTCTCCCGGCATCAGCCAAACGTTGTCTCCCGATGTTCAAAATCTTCAAGAAGCGAGATTCATTTAACTAGACCTAGGAGTGCAAAGATGCGTTCCAAGAAGTCAAGAATTCCCTGGCCTCTCCTCCCATTTTGACAAAACCAAATATGGGCGACACATTGAAAATATACCTTGCGGTAGCTAACGAAGTAGTAAGCACCGTGTTGATCTGAGAGGAGGGCAAGTCCCAATTGCCAATTTACTTTGTTTCCAGGGCTTTACAAGGTGCTGAGTTAAACTATCAACAACTTGAAAACATAGCTTTTGCACGGTTAATAGCTTCCAGGAATGTGCGCCCATATTTCCAATGCTATCCAATCCTGGTCAGAACCAATCAATATGTCGTGGGCCATTGAACTAACCCAATATGATATCTCATTTGAACCACGGCTTGCAAGGCACAGGTGCTAGATGACTTCCTGGCTGAAATGACTCATCCCGGGGAATCACACCCAGGGGAATGGACGATATTCGTAGATGGCTCGCCAAACACTAAAGGATGTGGCACAGGAGTGATCCTTGAAAACACAGATGGTCTGACAATCGAATATTCATTAAAATTTGAATTCCCGACATCAAATAATCAGGCCGAGTATGAAGTCTGTCTTGCTGGAATACATATGACAAAAGAGTTGGGGGCAAATGTTGTCACCATCTGCTCAGACTCGAGGCTGGTTGTTTCTCAGATTAAGGGAGAATATCAGGCAAAGGAACCTACCATGCTGAAATATCTCGCCAAAGTACGAGATGCTTTGGTGGGGCTATCCAAATTTGAAATAAGAAATATTCCCAGGGAAGAAAACGCACGTGCAGACCTCCTTTCCATGTTTGCTAGCACGAAGAAGGCATCAAACTAGCACTCATTAGTGGAGGAGGTAATCCCTTATCCGAGTTTAACGTTGCAGTTACAGGAAGCTGACTGGAGGACACCCGTAATCGACTATATTGAGAGGAGATTCGCGCCAGAAGATGACAAAGAAGCTAAACAGATAATCAAAAAAGCAACGAGATTTGTAGTGATTGAAGGTCACTTATTCAGAAAGGGAATCTCAACCTCACTCCTGAAGTGTATTAGACCAGAGGAAGTCTGGTACGTGTTGGCCGAGACATGAAGAAAGCTGTGGAAATCATGTCGGAGCCAAATCTTTAGCCAGAAAAGCATTGAGGGCGGGGTACTTTTGGCCGACAATGCAGGCAAATGCAACTATTGACGTGAAAAAATGCGAATAGTGTCAACGATATTCTCACATTCCTCATATCCCACCAGAAGAAATGCACACTCTCTCGGCTCCATGGCCATTTCATACATGGGGGATGGACATCCTAGGACATTTCCATAAAACCCCAGGACAATTAAAACATTAGGTGGTAGCAGTGGATTATTTCACTAAATGGGTTGAAGCAGAGCCTCTAGCCACTTCAGCAAGAGTACAAGCTTTTACATTCAAGACAATCATATGTCGCTTTGGGATTCCAGCCGAAAATGTGACACATAATGGGAATGAATTCACAGGAAGTCAGTTTAGAGAACTCCTGGCGGGCCTGCAGATTCGACATCATTTCACAAGTGTCGAGAATCCACAAACAAACGGACAGGCTGAAGCAGCTAATAAAATTATCCTGAACGGCTTAAAAAGCGACTTGAAGATGCTAAGGGTGATTGGGTTGACCACCTGTATCAAGTGTTGTGGAGGTACGGGACCACTTCCCAGAGTACAACGGGGGAAACCCCCTTCCGACTTGTATACGGAACGGATGTTGTTATCCCGGTAGAAATTGGTGAACCATCATGGAGGATAATGCACACCCCACAAAACAATGAAAAATTTCTGAGGGCCTACATGGGGGATGGACATCCTGGGACATTTCCATAAAACCCCAGGACAATTAAAACATTTGGTGGTAGCAGTGGATTATTTCACTAAATGGGTTGAAGTAGAGCCTCTAGCCACTATCACTTCAGCAAGAGTACAAGCTTTTACATTCAAGACAATCATATGTCGCTTCGGGGTTCCAGCCGAAAATGTGACACATAATGGGAATGAATTCACAAGAAGTCAGTTTAGAGAACTCTTGGCGGGCCTACAGATTCGACATCATTTCACAAGTGTCGAGCATCCACAAACAAACGGACAGGGCTGAAGCAGCTAATAAAATTATCCAGAACGACTTAAAAAGCGACTTGAAGATGCTAAGGGTGATTGGGTTGACAACCTGTATCAAGTGTTGTGGAGTTACGGGACCACTTCCCAGAGTACAACGGGGGAAACCCCCTTTCGACTTGTATACAGAACAGATGTTGTTATCCCGGTAGAAATTGGTGAACCATCATGGAGGATAATGCACACCCCACAAAACAATGAAAAAGTTCTGAGGACCGGAGGAAGTAGATCTCGTGGATGAAGTCCGCGAGTTAGCAGGATTAACCGAAATGTCGAGAAAGCAACGAGTTGCACAAAGATATAACGTCAAGGTAGTGAAGCGCGAGTTCACGGTAAATGATCTAGTATTAAGAAGGGCCAGCATTGGGCAAAAGAATGCAAAAGATGGGAAACTTGCATAAAATTGGGAAGGTCCATATTGGGTGATAAGAAGCACACAGAAAGGTGCATATGCTTTAGAAACTTGCCTCGGACTTGAGGAGATACTACAGTTAAGACTAGTAGGTCCATTTAGGTTTAAGTAAATGTTATGTTTAAAATTTTGATGTATAATTTCTGTAAGGGGTACACTTTTTCCTTCATGGGTTTTATCCCTAAGGAGGGTTTGGATGTATCCCGCCCTTTGGTAAGAGCCTCGATCTGCTTCTCTGCAGCAGCCTTCACGGCCAGCAGTTTTTGTTCCAGGTCGACAACAGGGTTGGGCTTCTCCAATTCATCATTGAAGAATTTCAACAAAGCTTACTGGCGAGTCATTCAGCCAAGAGCCTCCCCGACATTGGCCTGCAAAACAAAAAAACAACTTAAAAACACGAACTCAAAGGTAAGAAGCATGTAAAGGGAAAGGATGACCAACTCGTAACATACCTTTAACACAGGGCGGGGGAGCTCATTAAAGAACTCCCCGTGATGAAAGGAGATGATGGGGGCTTTGAAGCCCTCGTATTGGGAAGAAGATGAAGGTCCCGTGGAAGAGGTGGGGCCTGGGAGAATTAAAACAAGCAGGGTCAGTGACATTGTAGTGTCAATGACTTTGCAAGCTGATACTGCGCAGTCGTAACAAAAGAAAAGGGAATACTCAAAATATGGATATTCAACTAACCTCTCTTCCGTTTCAGGGCCAGGCCAACAGTTTCTTCCTCATCATCATTCGAGATAGAGATCTCATTCTGTGGACCAGGGTGGATTGTTTCCAACCCTTGAGAAGTAGGCGCAGGAGATGCCTGACGAGCCCAGAGGACAAGTTTCCTCTTCTTAGCAGCTTGGGCTTCAAGGGGAGCCACAGAGGCGGCACCAGTAGCAGTTTTTTGGGGAGCCCCAAGAGATTGGGTACCATGGTCAGTAAGGAGCTCGTGCTCCAAGTTTTGAGTAGGAGTCTCCTTCTTCTCTTTCTTAGCCATGGGACCCTTCTTCTTCATCATCTGGGCATATGTCGACATGATAGCACCTGCAGAGAGAAAATTAACATCGTGATCAACACGACATAACCTATGGAAACAGTTATGATTACTCAAGCATCAAAAAATAAGGGCAATAATACAAAAGCAATTACAAATATTTGAAAACGACATTACCCAAGGTATCAGCGCGACTTATGCAACGATTCCGAATCACGTCTTTACACTTCACGAGGCCATACTTTGTGGTGAACTCGTGAAGTCTGGCAATTACGGCGAGGTCAGAATCAAGCAGTGAGCGCTTATATGTCATGAAAGTCTCAGCTTCCTGGAGGTAGTGGTGATACGTCCAATAAAGGGGGAACAGAGGGGACCCATCAAGACCCGTCCAGAAGGGGTAATCCTCCCCGATATAGGAAACTTTGAAGTATGAATCTTTTAAGGGATGGAAGGAGTCGTCAAAAAGCTTGAAGAAGGCATGGTCTTTCCTCTGGCGGAACGAGATAAAACCAAATTCGCAAAGATGGTAAGGCATGAACAGATATAAGAAGAGATTGTTGGAAAGTTCCCAATTGTTGGCCCAGCACAAAATTTCAAAGGTGTTAATGAATCCCCAAGCATTTGGAAGAAGCTGTGAGGGAGCGACTTCGAGTCGGCTAAGGATTTCGACTTGAAAGTCAGAAAAGGGAAAATGGAGTCGAATGTCACAAAAGAAGCATTCATAGAGGATTAAGAAATCTGGTGCTCTCTTTGGGGGCAGGAGCCAATTTGTTCGTTGGGATCTACGCGCTCGGCTTTATAAAGGGCGACAGGAGCGGAAGGAACATCCTCTTCTGGTGTAGCCCCGTGGAAGTGCATGGCCTCCCTGAACTCAACTTCCGCGACATGAAATATCAATGTCGAGGATAGTCCAGAAGCGACTTGGAGGATATCATGATCAATCCAATACATTCTCTTTACTTCACGAATGCCCTGAAGTTTCTTGAGAACTTTGGTTTTGGCTGCTTTCTTGGGTGGGCCGTACCACTCATGAATCATTTGGCAACGACGCTCTAGAGCTTTGCTTTTGGAAGGTTTCCTGGCAACTTGGGCGGGACCGGATGTCGTGGGCGACTCTGAACCCGACATGGGGGAGGAAGCCGATATGGGTTCTACAATAGAAATTGGAGGAACTTATAATGTGTCAGAAGAATTCAAACTAGAGGAATCAGTAGTGGAAAAAGAAGCAGAACTAGAAGAGTCAGACAAGGAACAGATAATTAAGGGAACATAAAGATGTAACCTAGAAGTTATAGCATTGTCACTACCCTCGGAAGATTCATCATACTCATATTTGTAAACCCCATACCTTAAAGGTATGGGGGCAACAGATAGTGAGAATGGAGCCCCAGAAAAAGAAACACTCTAGGGAATACCAGGGACATATTCCCCAAAAGCCTCAAAGAGGGGTTCATCGTCAGAACCAGAAGTTGAAGGGGGAGTCGGGATGTGATGCCCACTGCCATCACTAATTTCAGGCCCTGAACCAATGAATTCCCCAACTTCCCCAGAGAGAGATTCCTTTGGGGAAAATTGGTGGGTCTTACGGGAGTTGACATTTTGAGAAAATAAAGGGAAGAAAAAAGAAATTGTACAAAGAAAACGAGTACGGAATGAAGGAAATACGTGAGAAAGTTGAAAAGAAGAAGGTTCAAAGATGGTTTAAAAACAACAAGAAAAGGAGGAACTGGCAGAGTGAGGGAAAATATGCAGGGAAGCTTGGAGGCAAAGAAGTGTTCTCGAACAAAAAGAGAGTGTATTTATAGACAAAAAAGGTGGAATACAAAACAAGAAAAAGAAGTAACGGTCTAGGGCACATTAAATGCATATAGGCCTGATATGACAGAGTTATGATAGGCGCGGCCCACGAAGGGGCGCGGCCAATCCAACGAGAACACGTATCAAGGTGAAACCGGCGGTACAATCCAAACGACAACCACATAGAGGGGGTACAAGTCCCCAGGTTATGTCAGGACAGGAAGTCAACGGTATGCCCCACGACATACCGCAGACTTGGGAGCAATTGTTATGGACCTAACCCGCAGGAGAGGCATAAGCTAGGCCCACGTGGGAGGCTTAAGCCGTAGGTACCATGTCGTGTTATCCGCAACATGGATACCCGACTTAATGCCCGGGGAGTTCCACCCCGACATGGGGTCGGTTACGGATCCGTGTTTAGCGCCGCAATTCACGGAGGCGTGATAATGACAGGTTTGACTTTAGTGGCCTATAGAGCTCTATAAATACTTGTAACCTATCTTTATTTGGTACGCTTTTTACTCACTTGATACCTGAACTATCCTCTCTGCGGAAACTCGTTGACTTTCGTCGGAGTGCTTGCAGGTAACCCCTCACCGCCAGGTGAGTGGCCGGAGATCAGAAACCACTGTACTGGAGGCCAGAATGGAGGTCATGGCTGCCATGCCCAAGCGCATGATAGATCAATATATATATATATATATGAGTTGGGTTCAAATGACACCAAGGTGTCAAAGTTGTTAAATGACACCGCGCATAACTTTTTATAAAAAACGAATTTCGCCGATCCAACCAATCAATTGAAAGTTTGTATGACATAGATCAACTATGCAAAAATTCATACCATTTGAAAATTTTTAGGTATGTAATCTAACAAATGAAATTTACTTCTATTTTAAATAATGTATTAGACGTTCAAGCAAAACATTCTGATAACGTATCAAATAGTTTTTAAATTGTATGGATTTTTGCATAGTTGATCTAACAATTTGAAAACTATTTGATACGTTATCGGAATGTTTTGCTTGAACGTCTAATACATTATTTAAAATAGATGTAAATTTCATTTGTTAGATTACATACCTACAAATTTTCAAATAGTATGAATTTTTAGATAGTTGATCTACGTCATACAAACTTTCAATTGATTGCTTGGATCGACAAAATTTGTTTTTTATAAAAAGTTATGCGCGGTGTCATTTAAAAACTTTGACACCTTAGTTTCATTTGAACCCAACTCATATATATATATATATATATAATAGCACCACTAACACTACCACCCATCGTTTTTCTTGATTTAGATTGGTTCATTTAATTTAGAAAAAAATATTTTCGTACTCACTTTATACTCATGGTTACATACATTAAAATATCTAGTTACACACGTAGAAGTTTTGTTGAATTTTTAATTTTATGTTGTAACCACATATTTCTACACGTGTAACTACCAAATATGAAAAAACACTGTAACCAAACAAATAACTAATGTAACCATTTTTTTCAACGTACATAACCAATGTACACTGTAACTAAAATAATAACTAATGTAACCACTTTTATAACGTACGTAACAATGACTACATTGAGTACAAAAAACTTTGAGTACAAAAATCAGGACTCTTTAATTTAATACTATCACTTTCCTGTTTTATCTTCTTCTTTTTTCTTTTTATGTACTATTCTCTATTTTGAACCCTTGTTCTGTTTTTGCATTTCAAGTTTACTGCTAGTGTTTCTTACTATCTAGTAATAATTTTGTTATCCATGACTATCTTGATAAACAAATAGTGGTTTCATCATCAAATTTGTCTTTCTTAATTTTAAATTAATCAATATATTAATTTCTTTTAATTGTTATTCTTAGACTCGTAGGCAAAGAGGATCCACCGACTGTGGCTATTATGTGATGAGGCATATGTTCAATATTGTCTGGGCGAAAATTTCTGATTCATGAAAAGAGGTAACTACTCCCTCCGTCCCAAATTGTTTGCCTTTGAGGAAAAAAATTTGTCCCAATTTGATTGTCCCTTTAAGATACCAATGCAGTATTAATTTTTTATTTACAATTTTACCCTTAACTAATTAAATATATTCCTACTTTATCACTAACCACTAACCTTTAGGTTTTACTCTCTCAAGTAAATTTTTTCATTTCCGATGCATTAATTATAGTAGTTGACACTCAAGAGACTACTACTAGTATTAAACCCCACGTCTTGCAAGAACTATCCATTTCTCTTACCCATTCATCTCTACTCTCTTCATTTGTCTTTTTTTTTTATTTCCACCGAAAACAAAAAATCTTTTATCAAAAGAAAAAAAAAGCCTCATGGGAAATTTGGCTGAGAATGAAATTGATGAAGTAGTTGTTGAAGATTTGATAGAGTTAGAGGGAGATGAAAGTGATGAAATCTCCATAGACTATACTATTTAGGAAAAAAAATTGGAGATGAATAGATTGGATTCACAAGAAAATTGTGAAGATTCTCTTTTTTTGGAAAGAGTTGAAGACTCCATGGATTTGGAGATACAAGAAAATAATGAAAACTCTATAGACTATACACCACTGTATAGGAAAAAAATTTTGGAGATGGGTAGAGATTTCTTGGATTCACAAGAAAATTTTGAAGACTCTCTATGTTTAGAAAGAGTTGAAGACTTCATGGATTTGGAGATACAACAAAATGATGAAAATTCTATTGACTATAAACCTTTATTTAGGAAAAAAACACCATCAAATTTGGCTAAGAATGACATTGAGGAGGAAGAAGAAATTTCGGTTGAGGAGTATATTTTTTTAAATTAAGTTAATTATATTTCTTTTTTAAAAAATTGATGAGTTAATTCCTTCAAACTTGCAGAAATTTGAAAATTTGGAGCCATTCTCTCAACAAGAAATTGAAGACATTCGCAAACGTTGGGAATGTGTTATTTGAGCAATGTGTTTTTTTTAATCTTCTACCATACTATATGGATATTTGTTTCCTACTGTTTTTATTAATGCTAGGACATCAAAATTTCATGTATGCAAATTAAGTTAAAGTTATGGGATTTTGTTATTGTATTATGTTTGCAAAGTTATTTTTATCAAATTTGTTTATTCTATTTAAGATATGTCACATGAAATTAAAAAAAAATAAATGCACGTCAGATTAGAATATGCGAAAAAAAGAACGACATTTTACATCGATTAATAAATATATATAAAAACAGAGGTTTTTACATCGGCTTTTTATCACGTATATGATGCAGAAAGTCACCGTTTACATCGGCTATTAATACGTGGCCGATGTAAAATCACACCTTCTAACATCATCTATTTAATTTAGCCGATGTAAATTCATCTCTGCTATTTAGCCGATGTAAAAAATGCCTATTTTTTACATCAACGGGATAGACATTGTAGCCAATGTAAAAAGTCAAAAATAGCCGATGTAAAAAGGGTTATCCACTAGTAGCTCGTCTAAATATTATATATGTATAAAAATAATTCTAAGTTAATATGTAATATTGACAATAATATATTTTTGTTGGTAGACAAAATTTCAAGGAAATTCTTTTACCAATAAAGTGATGTTGAAAATTTTTTCATTGCATTTTAATTATGTTTACTGAAATAGATGTGTCACTTTCTCTTGAAAGTTAAAACTACTTTTGAAGTCTCCTTCCAATATACTATATTTGTTTCTATTTAATTATAAGGAGAGCAAAAATCACACATAGTAAGAAGTGTAATAAATGTTATGATTTTTCTCAAAATAAATTTTGAACTCTAGATAATAATCAGTTTAGTTTGCATTATCATATTAATAATAGATCACTAATTATTTCCTATAATATATATTAATTAATTATATAAAAAATTTTATTAATAAACATAATAATTATAAATTGAATTTAATAAATTATTAGATATTATAATTATTAGGTTTTGAATTTTTGATACAAACGTATTTTTGAAAAAGTAAATTACTTATTTTGCACTCAACTTTTTCCTATAATAAGCATTTAAGTAATTTTTTTGTTCGAAAAAATCAGAGGTTTTTACTTATTATATTTATATTTATCACCTCTCCCTTTTTTTAACTCAATCAAGTAAAAGAAGAAAATTACCTTATTTTTCTTTTTTTTTTTTAACTTATACAAAATAATAGGGTATTTAATCTTTAGGCTTTTAGAGGCAAAAGTGCGTCCATGGGGTTCGAACTGATGAGCTTCTACTCAGTACTCTATTTAACCTCGAGTTTAAGTCAATCTCTGTACTCCTTTATTTTTATTTTTATTTTCTATCTCTTTCTAACAAGTTCCTCTTCTATACCAAATGAAATAGTTGAAGATCATAGGGTTCATTGTCTTCAACTTTTGACCAATGCTAAAAGGCAAAGTGGAGCTGTTGGTTGGTTAGTCATCAATTGAAGTCCATCTAATGTTACTTGCAAGTATGGTACACCCGACATATGGAATAGTTTCAACTTGCATCCTATAACACTCATTTATTTGTACTCCCCATATTAGTTATATTTACATCACCACTATTGTTATGAATTGGAGGGAAAGCTTTCCGCCATTGAAATAAGGCAAAATTTTCCAATTTAGGGTTCTCACAACACACTGTCAATCATTTTTGCTTCTGAGTTATGAGAGACTTCAGCACACAGTGTTGTCCCTCCGTTGTCATATGTCGTTGCTTCTAGTCATCAATCCCTCTTTTCTAATGGTAGTCGTCTGCCATGCGATTGGTTTCTCTTTACTAGTCCAACACTACCGGTCCCTCTTTCAATCAAAGGCTTTACGCTGTTGCATTGTGCCCTGTAGCTAGATGTCAACCGGGTCATAGTATCGTTGCTCACCGTCTAGCTTCCATTTAATGTGATTTAACGAATTGAACATACATTCTCTATTTAAATATCTATCTCGCTCTCTTAAAGATTTTATTTTTTATTTTTCTCCTTAAATCCTGGACTCGTGGTGAATATTGCTCACTCAATGCTTTTCTTGTACCTCTATTTGTTAATGTTTCTGAATCTTTCAAAGAAACCACAACTCCATTTTGGTTAATTACCAAATTAAGAAAATAATTTAGCTAATTATGTTATTTGGATGATATCCCTTCAGTATTTATTATTTTGATAGATGAAGATTTGGAAGCATCCTATTCAAGCAAGAGAGCTTGGTCACTCATTTGCTTGATGGAGAAGCAAGTGAAGGAGGTATCAATCCTAACAGTCATGACCCTCTTTAGTTACTATCATTAGAGACATAATAGTGTGAAGAGATCTATAATATAATGTTGAAGACCTAGATAAAAAGGTTATTTCACTACTTTTCTATATTGTTAGTTGTTGTTTTACTATGCCAGTTACCTTCCTTAGGCATTAGTTTTCTCTAGTATATTAAAACATGCAAATTCCTTGTTTTAGATTGCAAATGTCAAAGGTTGGTGTGGTCTTGTTTGTTTTTGTTTCTATTGTAGCTAGTTCCCCTCTTATAGGTGTTGACCTAATGGAGTACTTCTTGTACTCTATCACTTTCTTCAATAATTTTTTTCTTACAACAAAAGATTCCAGTAGTATTTTTTTTTTTTAATTCAAAGAAATATGTGAGTAATTCTACGAAGGAAATGAAAGATAGATAGATAGGATAGATGAGTATTAATGTGCTCCGAAGAAATATATAATAAATAACTCCAGTAATGTCTTTAGACAATGCACAATCTTTTTGTGTTCTTTATGTATTATAAACTAAAGGGACTTGTTCAAATTCAGGTTGATTGTCAATCTTACATAAAAGAGAAAAAACATATGCACTTCAATATATGAATGAGGGAAACTCAAGCTTTACAAGCTTAGCTTGACAGAATGAGATTGCAAGTAGCTCGTCTAAATATTATATATGTATAAAAATACTATTAAGTTAATATATAATATTGACAATAATATTTTGTTGTTGGTCGATAAAATTTCAAGGAAATTATTTTACGAATAAAGTGATGTTGAAGATTTTTTCGTTGCTTTTTATTTATGTTTACTGAAATATATGTATCACTTTATCTTGAAAGTTAAAACTACTTTTGAAATTTCCTTTGAATATACTATCTCCGTTCCTATTTAACTATAAGGAGAGAAAAAATTACACATATTAAGGATTGTAATAAATGTTATGGTTTTTCTCATAATAAATTTTGAACTCTACGTAATATATTTTATCTCTAGTTGTTTGATTGGTTAGACATTGAGGTATTGATTAACATCCAATTAAATATAAGGTTAGAATTGATAAAAATACAGTTATTGTTACATCAAAAATATAAGTGGAAAGATTAATATGATGAAATTTTTTCTCTCTCTCTCGATAGACAAAAAGTAATTGAGGGGGTATTAGATTTTGAAACTATAACAATTTAAAATTCATCAAATAATAATATTAAAATACTAACATCCCAAAAATCCATAATAAACTTAGGACTTAAGGGATTTTGTTGCAAATTACAAAGAAAAGAACAAGGAGGAACAGTTGCAAGTAGAGAGTCCAAATGAGGGACCAAAAGGACTTGTATGTTCGAATATTAACAACAATATTCGAATATGCATGATCCATATTTGAATATGACTCACCTCCTTTGGCCTCTCTACTTGCAACTAATCCTCCTTCTTCTTCTTTTTTGTAACTTGCAACCAAATCCCTTAAGTCCTAAGTTTATTATGGATTTTTGAGATGTTACAACGTTAATAGAGCATGCAAGCTACGCAACACTCATTTTTCACACACAAATTATACCCTAATAAACTTATTGACTTGGGCGTCGGAGTCTTTGCAGGTACAACTCGTGGACTCCGGTCAGCTGCGCAGGGTTCATCTTCCTCTCATGGTACGCATCCTATTGTGTTTATAATTTATCCCGATCAAGTTAGATCGATCACGACTATGATGTGATCTATCGAGAATCTATATTTAAGTTTTCCATCCCTATCACCATGGCGAATAAGGAGAGGAAAACTATTGATGTAAATAACAGCCAAAGCGTGCAGAATCAGGGGAAGGAGCGCCCCACAACAACACTCGAAGAAACACAACGAATGCTGGAGGAGGGACAACCTTCAACATTGAGGAGTTTCACAGGTTGCAAGGGTTACCATAAGAGCAAGTCTCTGAGCTGGCTGTTGTAAGGAAGGAGTGAGAAGAGCGCGGGAAGGAAAAGGAGGTGTAGCAGTGCCAAAATTCAAATACTGCATAATTCTTTTATTTATAGTAATAGATTAATTAATAATCAATAATTAAATATAATACTCAGTTTAGTTGCATTATCATATTATTAATAGATCACTAATTATTTAAATAATAAATTTTAATACATAAACATAATAATTATAAATAGAATTTAATAAATTATTAGATATTATAAATATTAACTTTTGTATTTTTTATATTAACGTATTTTTGAAAAAGTAAATTACTTATTTTGCACTCATTTTTTCCTATAATATGCATTTTAGTAATTTTTTTGTTCATAAACAATTAGGGGTTTTACTTATTATATTTATATTTATATTTATATGTATATTTATATTTATCTCATCTCCTTTTTTTTAATCTATCAAATAAAAGAAGAAAAGTACGTTATTTTTCTTTTTTTTTTTTAACTTATACAATATAATAGACTATTTAATCTCTAGTTTTTTAGAGGTAAAAGTGCATCCACAGGGGTTTGAACTGATGAACTGCTACTCAAACCAGTACTCTATTTAACCTCGAGTTTAAGTCCATCTCTATACTCCTTTATTTTTATTTTTATTTTCTATCTCTTTCTAACAAGTTTCTCTTCTATACCGAATGGAATAGATGGTGGAAATATTTTTTTTAGTTAAGATCCACCTAAAAGCTTTTTCCTGTTCACTATATATTTACATGTCTAACATGTTTATTTTTAAATATGTTATATATATTGACAACATCTAACACCATAAAAAAATTATTAAAAATTTTTTTGTATGTTTATATGAGAATAACTTAGCTTCATTTATCCGATATTACTCCTTTTTAAATATTTTTTAATTTAAAATATACTTTAGCCAAAGAAATAGTTTAACAAATGTAAATAATATTCTTATAATTAAAAATAAAAGTGATACTATGAAGGTTACATAGATACTAATATAATTTATTCATTTTAATAGGTGAGTAACAAGGGATATTCATGTCCTATAGTTAAAGTCTAATTTTCCTTTGAGATGATAATCAAAGAAAAAAATAACAAATAGTTCATTTAGGAGTTATTTGTCATAAATGTTTTCCCAAAATGTTTTTTTTCAACAAATTAGTCTCTTAAAGATTTATTACACTACCAAATTAATCTCTTAATTAATATTTTGTTGTGTGTTGTTAGAAGTCCCAAATTGTAAGATGTGTCTCTCAAAGATTTAAAACCTTACCAAATTAGATGTTGAAAAAAATAAAACACTTTTAAAATAGGTCCTCAAGATATACAAAATGAATAGTTGAGCGATCAATTCAATGGCAAAAATCTTTTAAGGATCAAATTAGTGACAACCAAATTTTAAAAATTCAAGTTGCTGTCTTTTTGTTACCAAAGTGGGTACAAACATTTTTATAGACAAATAAGATAATGTACAAGAGCCTTTTGGTTTTGGCCTTCACTACAAACGATATTGATTTTGAAGAATTGTCAGCAAAGAAATAGGTAGGGTAGAAAATATGTTTTTCTCTAGAAAATAAGGAATAGAAACTAGAAAAGAAAACCAAAAAAGAAAAAGGGAATTGCAGAAGAAAATACTTTAAGGTGGATGGAAAGGCTATGATACCATGTTAGTTAACATGGTATCTTAGGGAAATGAAAGAGAAGTTAGAAGAATTGAGAGAAAACTGAAACTGAAATTGAATTACAATGAAAAAGTGTGTAGATTACATCATGTATGCACCTTTTACGGTAGTAACCTCCTAACTGCTAAACTACTATCTCTAATAAATATCGAAACAACGGCAAGTGAAATTAATTATTTGGAGTGAAAATTCTAATCCAAACATTAACACTTCAACACTTACACATAGAAAGAAGGAGTCAATACAAAGGCTTGGTGACAAGAGAAGAGAGAACACAGGTTCACAACCACATGGTTCTACACGTGTCCCACACTTGAAAAATGCCTAATGGCGACCGAGAAGCGGACAAGATTTAAAACTGCGACTGTGGCCCTACACTAGCTCTAGTCATCAAATGCAAGAAGATCAACACATAAAGGAAAAACACACACACCACCCAAGGTCCACATGTCACTCCCCATCGGTCCTTTTTCTCCCAAAGTCACCACTCTTCATTTTTATTTTTTCCCATCAACGTCTTCTATTTCATTTTCTTTTTTTAAAATTCAAACCTCGCATTCAAACTTCAAACCATTCATCAATTACCTTCCTAATCAGAATAAAGTGATGAATAAATGCAGTCAAGAAAGAAATAAATTCTTTTATGATAGAAATAAATGCTTTGAAAATTGAATTAAATTCATTAAAATTTGAAATAACTGGTTTTGACTTTAAAAACTTTGCAAAGAAGTATCCAAAACACTTCTTTGTCCTATTTAAGGCTTTGTTTTGCATTTTGAAATGCACAACCCACACTATGTGGTTTACTTTTCTCTTTCTAGTAGTTTCTCTCCCTTTTCCTCCCTGTTTCTCTTCTAGAACCTCCTTTTCTCTTCACCCCTTTCTTATTTGCTTTGTCTTGGGCATCTTTCATAGGTTCGTATTCCTACTCTCTTGCTTTTCTTGTGTTGATCATGTTAGATAATGATTTTTCTAGGCTACTTTTCTTGTTTTGAAGTTATGCAGAGTGAGAGAAATGGCCATAATATATACGATAGAAGGGAAGTTAAACAGTTAATTTGTTTGTGATTTAAAAGTTTTACTTATTGACTTCTTTTCTTATGAATCACTAAAACTAAACATACGATCAATTATAGTTAATGGTTTTAATTTTTTGTTAATTTGTCTACTTAATATTTTTGTAGTTCTCAATTTCTACTATTAGATTATAATTCATATATATGTTGTACTCTATTATGATAAAATCCAAGAATTCTTTTGTGATACCATGTATGTTTTCCATATCATGGAATAATCTTTTCATGTCAAATGTTGAGAACACAATGAAGTAAATTAAAATTTCTATATAAAAATTTATCCAATATCTTGTCATCCTGTCTTATTGGAGAAGTTGTTGAAGTATGTTGAAGAACATATTACCACTTGAATTTATACCGCATGAAATTTGGTAGTATGAAAAGCACTTTGCATCTGTGTTATTATTGCTAGTGATTTGCCATGGTGCTTATGGAAATGGATAATCAATCCCATGATTTGGTAAAGAGCATTGGTTTAAAACAACTACCAACTTATACTTATTTTGATTTACATATAAGAACTCTAAGGATAGTAATTAATTAGAATGTTTTACACATAAGAACCTAGAAATTTAAAACAAGCAAACAATAAGTATGTTAACTTTTGGTGATATCTGCATATGTGTTAGATATTATTGTTTAAGGTGAACCAAGCACAATATGCTAATTTTTTTTTAGTTTGGGCATTTAATATAATGACATGCTATTTTCATCTTCCTCATGTTTTAGAGCCTCTCATCACCTTCTTTTAGTTTTGTCATTGTGTCTAATACGTCCACTGACTCATGTGCCCAGAGAAACTTATCTACATTTTTTGTTTCTTCAGAGTTTGATTCTATTACGTTCATGATTGACTCATCTCCCTAGCGAAGTTTGTCCTCCTTTCTTGTCACTACCCCTATTTTAATATTACCATGTTTTCTAACACCTCTATGACGGATTCATCTATCTGGTGCTCGTCTTTGTATCTTGTCTATTTAGGTAGTAATTAGACAAGATGAGAAGATGAACACTAGGTAAACAAATCCATCAGAGGTGCTAGAAATAATGATAAAATTAAAAGAGGTGAACAGACAAGACAGGAAGACGAACTTCACTTGGAAGATGAACCAATCATGAAAATATTAGAATTACACTTTTAAGAGACAAGAAAAGAAGACACGCTTCACTGGATGGATGAATCAATCATGACGTATTAGACATAATGGTAAAATTGAAAGAGGATGATGTGATGCCTTCAACTAATGAGGAAGATGATAGTAACATGTCGTGATAATAAACTCCTCACCAAAATGATTTGGCGTGTTGTGCTTAGTTTCACACCCAACATATCTGCAAGTATTAAGAAAAGTTAATGTAGTTATATTTTGTTTGTTTTAAACTTTTGTGTTTGTTTCATGTAAAACATTTCAAGTTAGTGTCCCCTTAGAGCTCTTATACATCAAAGTAAGGATGAATTTGTAAGTATTTTAGACAAATGCTCTTTAGAAGATCATGGGGTTCATTGTCTTCAACTTTACCAATGCTAAAAGGCAAAGTCGAGCGGTTGGTTGGTTAGTCATCAATTGAAGTCCATCTAATGTTACTTGCAAGTATAGTACACCCAACATATGGAAAAGTTTCAACTTGCATCCTATAACACTCATTTATTTATACTCCCCATATTAGTCATATTTACATCACCACTATTGTTATGAAATTAGAGGGAAAGCTTCCCCCCATTGAAATAAGGCAAAATTTTCCAATTGAGGGTTCCCACAACACACTGTCAATCATTTCTGCTTCTGAGTTATGAGAAACTTCAGCATGCAGTGTTGTCCCTCCATTGTCGTCTGTCGTTGCTTCTCGCCATCAATCCCTCTTTTCTAATAGTCGTCGCCCATGCAATTGGTCTCTTTTTGTTCGTCCAACACTATCAGTCCCTCTTTCAATCAAAGGCTTTACGATGCTGCATTGTGCCTTGTAGCTAGATGTCAACCGGGTCATAGGATTGCTGCTCACCGTCTAGCTTCAGTTTATTGCGATTTTACGAATTGAACATCCATTCTCTATTTAAATATCTATCTCGCTCTCTAAAAGATTTTCTTTTTTATTTTCCTCCTTAAATCCTAGACTCTTGGTGAATATTGCTCACTCAATGCTTTCCTTGTACCTCTTTTTGTTAATGTTTATGATTTTTTCAAGGAAACCACAACTCAATTTTTGTTAATTGCCAAATTAAGAAAATAATTTAGCAAATTATCTTATTTGGATGATATCCCTTCAGTATTTATTATTTTGATAGCTGAAGATTTGGAAGCATCCTATTCACGCAAGAGAGCTTGGTCACTCATTTGCTTGATGGAGAGGCAAGTGAAGGAGGTATCAATCCTAACAGTCATGACCCTCTTTAGTTACTATCATTAGAGACATAATAGTGTGAAGAGATCTATAATACAATGTTGAAGACCTAGATAAAAAGGTTATTTCACTACTTTTCTATATTGTTAGTTGTTGTTTTACTATGTCAGTTACCTTCCTTATTCATTAGTTTTCTCTAGTATATTAAACATGCAAATTCCTTGTTTTAGATTGCAAATTGCAAAGGTTGGTGTGGTCTTGTTTGTTTTTGTTTCTATTGTAGCTAGTTCCCCTCTTATAGGTGTTGACCTAATGGAGTACTGCTTGTACTTTACCACTTTCTTCAATAAACTTTGTCTTATAAAAAAAAGATACTAGTAGCACTTTCTCTTAATTTATAGAAATCTATGACTAATACGAAGGAAATGAAAGATAGATAGATAGGATCGATGAGTATTAATGTGCTTCGAAGAAATATGTAGTAAATAACTCTAGTAATGTCTTAAGACAATGCACAATCTTTTTGTTTTCTTTATGTATTATAAACTAAAGGGGCTTGTTCAAATTAAGGAATTTTGTCAACCTTACATAAAAGAGAAAAAACATATGCACTTCAATATATTACTGAGGGAAACTCAAGCTTTACAAGCTTGACAGTATGAGGTTGCAAGTAGTTCGTCTAAATATTATATATGTATAAAAATAATATTAAGTTAATATATAATATTGATAATAATATTTTTTGTTGGTAGATAAAATTTCAAGGAAATTCTTTTACGAATAAAGTGATGTTGAAGATTTTTTCTTTGCTTTTTAATTATGTTTACTGACATATATGCATCACTTTATCTTGAAAGTTAAAACTACTTTTGAAATTTCCTTGGAATATACTATCTCCGTTCCTATTTAACTATAAGGAGAGCAAACATCACGCATATTAAGGAGTGTAATAAATGTTATAGTTTTCCTCAAAATAAATTTTGAACTCTATGTAATATCTTTTATCTCTAGTTGTTTGATTGTTTAGACAGTGAGGTATTGATTAACATCTGATTAAACATAAGGTTAGAATTGATAAAAATATAGTTATTGTTACATCGAAAATATAAGTGGAGAGATTAATAGGATGAATTTTTTTTTCTCTCTCTCGATAGATATAATGGAATGAAGGGAGTATTAGATTATGAAACTATAACAATTTAAAATTCATAAAATTATAATATTAAAATACTAACGTTAATAGAGCATGCAAGCTACGCAACATTGATTTGTCACACAAAAATTATACCCTAATACACGTATGGACTTGGGCGTAGAAGTATTTGAAGGTACAACCCGCACCATCATGGACTCTGGTCAGTTGCGCAAGGTTCATCTTCCTCTCATGGTACATTTCCTTTTGTGTTTATAATTTATCCCTATCAGGTTAGATCAAGACTATGATGTGGTCTATGGAGAATCTATAATTAAGTTTTCCATCTCTATCACCATGGTGAATAACTGGAGGAAAACCTATGATGTAGATAACTGCCAGAGCGTGCAGAATCAGGGTAAGGAGCGCCCCACAACAACACTCGAAGAAACACTACCAATGCTGGAGGCAGGACAACCTTCAACATTGAGGAGGACTTTCGCAAGTTGCAAGGGTTAATGGAAGAGCAAGCCTCTGAGCTGGCTGTGCTAAGGAAGGAGTGAGAAGAGCGCTTTTGAGATGATATAGTCATATTAGACTTTGACTATACGTCGAGAATATCAGTGGTTTTTACTTATTATATTTATATTTATCTCCACTTCCTTTTTTTTACTCAATCAAATAAAAGAAGAAAATTAATTACCTTATTTTTCTTTTTTTTTTAACTTATACAAAATCATAGAGTATTTAATCTCTAGTTTTTTTAGATGCAAAAGTGTGTCCACAGGGGCTCGAACAGATGAGCTGCTACTCAAACCAGTATTCTATTTAACCTCGAGTTTAAGTCAATCTCTATACACCTTCATTTTTATTTTTATTTTCTATCTCTTTCTAACAAGTTCCTCTTATGTACCAAATGAAATGGATGGTGGAAATATTTTTTTTAGTTGAGATCCACCTAAAAGCTTTTTCGTGTTCACTATATATTTACATCTCAAATGTTTATTTTTTAAATATGTTATATATATTGACAACTTATAACACCATAAAAAAATTATTTAAAAATATTTTAAACGTTTATATGAGAACAACTTAGCCTCATTTATCTGTTATTACTCCTTTTTAAATATTTTTTAATTTAAAATATAATTTTTAACCAAAGAAATAGTTTAAAAATGAAAATAATATTCTTATAATTTTTTTATCAGCAACAAATATATTGTATTGAAACGAGGTACCAAAAGTACCAAAAAACATGAGTTTTACTCATTACTGCCATAGGCTTGCTCTTCTCAAAAGTCATAGTATGAACGTTACATAGATACTAATATAATTTATTCATTTTAATAGGTGAGTAACAAGGGATATTCTCAACTTATAGTCAAAGTCTAATATTCTCTTGAGATGATATTCAAAGAAAAAAATAACAAATAGTTCTTTAAAGAGTTACTTGTCTTAAATGTTTTCCCAAAAAGTTTCTTGTCACCAAATAAGTCAATTAAAGATGTATTTCACTACCAAATTAATCTCTTAATTAATATTTTGTTGTGTGTCTCTCAAAGATTTAAAACATTACCAAATTAGATGCTCAAAACAATAAAACATTTTTAAAATAGGTCCTCAAGATATACAAAATGAATAGTTGAGGGATCAATTCAACGAAAAAAAATTTTTAAGGATTAAATTAGTGACAACCAAATTTTAAAAATTCAAGTTGCTGTCTTTTTGTTACCAAAGTGGGTACAAATGTTTTTATAGACAAATAAGATAATGTACAAGAGCCTTTTGGTTTTGACCTTCACTACAAATGAAATTGATTATGAAGAATTGTCAACAATGAAATTCAAAATAATAGCAAGTGAAATTAATTCTTTGGAGTGAAAAATCTAAACCAAACATTAACACTTTAACACTTAGACGTAAAAAGAAGTAGTCAATACAAAGGCTTGGTGACAATAGAAGAGAGAACACAGGATCACAACCACATGGTTCTACACGCAGCCAAGAAAGAAATAAATTCTTTTATGATTGAAATAAATGCTTTGAAAATTGAATTAAATTCATTAAAATTTGAAATAATTGGTTTTGACTTTAAAACTTTGCAAAGAAGTATCTGGAACACTTCTTTGTCCTATTTAAGGCTTTGCTTTGCATTTTGAAATGCACAACCCACACTATGTGGTTTCCTTTTATCTTTCTAGTAGTTTCTCTCCCTTTTCCTCTATGTTTCTCTTCTAGAACCTCGTTTTCTTTTCACTTCCTTTCTTATTTGCTTTGTCTTAGGCATCTTTAATTTCATAGGTTCGTATTCCTTCTCTCTTGCTTTTCTTGTGTTGATCATGTTAGATAATAATTTTTCTAGGCTACTTTTCTCGTTGTGAAGTTATGCAGAGTGAGAGAAATGACCATAATATATATACGATAGAAGGGAAGTTAAACAGTTAATTTTTTTGTGATTTAAAAGTTTTACGAGCATTGTGCCTTGTAGCTTGATGTCAACCGGGTCATAGGATCTTTGCTCACCGCCTAGCTTCCGTTTAATTCGATTTTTTGAATTGAACATCCATTCTCTATTTAAATCTCTATCTCGCTCTCTATAAGATTTTCTTTTCTATTTTCCTCCTTAAATCCTTGACTCTTGGTGAATATTGTTCACTCAATGCTTTCCTTGTACCTATTTTTGATAATGTTTGTGATTCTTTTAAGGAAACCACAACTCCATTTTTCTTAATTGCCAAATCAAGAAAATAATTTACCTAATTATCTTATTTGGGTGATATCCCTTCGGTATTTATTATTTTGATAGCTGTTGATTTGGAGGCATCCTATTCAAGCAAGAGAGCTTGGTCACTCATTTGCTTGATGAAGAGGCAGAAGATATCAACCCTAACAGTCATGACCCTCTTTAGTTACTATCATTAGAGACATAATAGTGTGAAGAGATCTATAATATAATGAGCAAGACCTATATAAAAGGTTATTTCACTAGTTTTGTATATTGTTAGTTGTTGTTTTACTATGCCAGTTAGCTTCCGTATGCATTAGTTTTTTCTAGTATGTTATAGCATGCGAATTCCTTGTGTTAGCTTCGTTATGAAGAATCTGCTTATGAATCAGATAAAGGAGGCCTAGGAATCAGACTTGGCACTGCAGAAACTTAAGAATCAACCGAAGTTCTCTCTTTCGGTAGATGGGATACTTATGTTCCGAAACAGAGTATGTGTCCCCAAAAATGAAGGCATCAAGCAGCTACTCTTACTGTAAAATCACCGTGGAAAGTACTCAGTTCATCTAGATGTGACAAAAATGTACCAAGACATGAAAAGGTTGTTTTGGTGGCCGGGAATGAATAAAGAGATTGCGGAGTTTGTTTCCAAATGCTTGACTTGTCAAAAGGTAAAAGTGGAACTTCAGAAGCCTTCTGGGCCCCTCCAACCGTTAGATATTCCAGTATGGAAGTGGGAGTCGATTGCAATGGACTTTGTACTCGAATTGCCGAGAACGTCAGCAGGATATTATTCCATATGGCTAGTGATAGACCGATTAACTAAATCAGCTCACTTCCTGCCCGTCAAGACCACCTAATATGTTGAGAAGTATGCCAAGGTTTATGTTGCAGAGATAGTCCGATTGCACGGAGCACCGACTAGCATCGTATCGGACCGAGACCCTAAATTTACCTCCCAATTTTAGGGTGCATTGCAAAAGGCATTCGGGACCCAATTACATTTGAGCACCTCCCACCATCCGCAGACAGATGAACAATCTGAGAGAATTATTCAGACGTTAGAAGACATGCTCAGAGCGTGTATTTTAGAAGTAAGTGGTGACTAGGGTAGATACTTGCCGCTAGTGGAGTTTGCCTATAACAACAGTTTTCACTCGAGTATCGGTATGGCACCCTATGAAGCATTGTATGGAAGAAAGTTTCGAACATCGATTTGTTGGTATGAGGCTGGGAAAAGCTACTTTTGGGACCAAATTTAGTACAAGACACGACGGATAAGATTAAGCATATCAAGGAAAGACTCAAGGTGGCACAGGATCGACAGAAAAGCTATGCGGACAAGCTAAGGAAGCCCTTGGAATTTGAAGAGAGTGATCACATGTTCTTGAGAGTTACTCTACATACTGCAGTTGGAAAAGCAATGAAAGTTAAAAAGCTCCAATCTCGTTACATCGGTCCCTATCAAATCCTGAAGAGAATCAGACCAGTTGGCCTTACCCCCATATCTTTCCAATCTCCACGATGTATTTCACGTGTCACAACTCCAAAATACGTCCCGAACCCCTCACATGTTCTGAAC
Organism: Cyamopsis tetragonoloba; assembly: GCA_037177725.1. Taxonomy (NCBI): domain Eukaryota; kingdom Viridiplantae; phylum Streptophyta; class Magnoliopsida; order Fabales; family Fabaceae; genus Cyamopsis; species Cyamopsis tetragonoloba. The sequence goes on from CM074119.1 coordinate 59,060,789, forward strand.
ACCGATAAAATCCCATTGAAGTCAACCACGTCTTATCGTGTGAAACCCACGGAGATCTTACATCGTGGAGAGAAGATCTTGTGAAATAAAGTGATACCACTAGTGAAGGTTCTTTAGTAAAACCTTGAATCATCAGAAATCACTTGGGAGAAAGAGCAACATATGTGATACGCCTATCCAAAGCTGTTCCGATAAGCTGGTGAGTTCATATTTTTGAGGGCAAAATTATTTTTAAGGGTGGTAGAATTGTAACATCCTTAAATTTACCCCAATTATAAGTTAATTGTAGAGAATTTTTCTTTTAACCCCTAACCTATTCTTTTTGGAAGTTAATTAGGAAGATAGGGTTTGTTCTAAAAAAGAACTAAGACAAGGACCACATTGCAAATTTTGGAAACTTTAGGGAAGGACTAAGTAGTAAATCTTGGAAACTTAAGAAAATTGGACAAGTCCCCTTCTTCTCCCCTTCTCCTCCACGCCTTCACTCTTCACTCTCTCACAAAAAACTTCTCTTCTTCTCCTAGGACTCAACCAAGCAAAATTCTCTCTATCCAAGCCACCCACTCCTACTCAAGACTCAAATTGGAAGTGTGGGCTATGATTCTTGTCGTAGGATCTCAAAGAAGCTAGGGTAAGTGCTTGGTACATTTCCCATTTTCTTGATTCAAGCTTTTCTTTCGAATTGGATTAAATACTCTCTTCTTCTACATGCAATCTCCGATTTGAGGCAAAGCAAGGAACTAAGAGCTAAATTTTGTGTAAATTTGGGGTTTCCAACATTATGAGTGGATATTGGTGATTAGGGATTTGGGAACTTGAAGAAATTGGAAAAAGTTGAAGCTAAGGGTTTCAATAAAAGGTAACCCATAAAAACCCCCCAAATTAGTGTAATGGATAATGGTATGAAATTAGTTGTTAAACTTGATTGTCTTGAAAGGTGTGAATCTAGCTTATATGTGTTCTATGTGAATTGGTTTGATATATATATGTGTACATGTGTTTTATCTTGTGCCTTTGGAAATTGAGTGGAAGATGATGTTATTGATCCTATGTGTGTGTGTGTGAAAATAGCCATTTGGAATTGTGTCTCATATTTTCTACTTTTTAGTTTAATTTTTCATCTTTGCTTAGTGTTTTGGTGTATGGAATCTCGGAAACCCGTGGAAAGTAAAGGGAAATTTTAAATTTTCATAGATTAGTTGATATTAATTAAGAGTATAATTTAGTATCATTCTGGAAGTCTATTTGTTTAGGTTTGACAATTGAAGTAGGTGGGTTACAATGATGTTTGTTTTGTTTGAAAAGGTGTATTTTTAGGTATTGGTGCTTGGCTTAATTTGGGAGCTCTTGAGTTTTTTTATGCCATAATTTAGGATTATGTGATTTGAGTTGGTATTGAAGTTAGCTATGGATGCGTTGAGTTGAGATTGCTATTGAGCTTTATGATTTATGATGGGTTTATGTGTTTTGGTTTTGGATGATTTTTATACTTTTTCTTGTTACATGTAATTGTGACAACATTTATGATCCTCCATTTGAAACTTTGAAGCTATTGTTTGCTTGTTGGTGAATGCAGCTTCCTCCGTTGATGTAATTGGTGCCTTTTTTGTTTCTGCTGCGGCGAAAATATCTTTATGATACTCCTTATGTTCTTTTAGTAGTCGTTTAAGGTTATACGCGGGAATTAAGAAAATGATTGAGTCTTTTAAATTTTATAAAAATATATTATCTGATTTCCTAATATACCTTCACATAAAATCTCTCATTAGTTAATATCTCAAGCCATAACTAAAAATAATGCATAGTGATTGGATCTAGTTGGAGCAACAATTTTTTATAGGTGAATAATTAATCTATGTAGGTGGAGTGAGAATGTTAGTAAATATGAGTAGTATTAAAAAAATGTTAATTTTATCTTGATTTCTTAAAATGACTAGAAAAAGTGAACATGATATAAAAATTAAAACGACTTAAAAAACAGAGGGAGTATAAAATATGCTTGTAAACATGTATAGGAAGTAGGAACCTTATTTTTTTCACAGCAAGTATTATTTTATTGATAATACTTGGACATATTCTTTAATTATTATCCCAATAACTTGAAGCAAAGCTTGCAAAAAGCTTGTTAATTGTGATATTAGGTTACCATAGAAAGAGATGGTACAAAATGATGTCATAGGTCTATGTGTCTAGTGTCATCAAAATGATTGCAAATGAATTGTTGACTAGTCATCTTTACTAATAACAGAGCATGCATAGGAGTTAAAAATAACTTTATTATCTCTATCACTTAGTTGACTAATACTTAGCAAACTATGTTTGAATACTTTGAAATAAAGAACATCATTAATAGAGGTGAAAAGAGTCTTATCAACCTTACCTACACCAAGAATCTTTCACTCATCTTCGGAAGACCATTTATGAAGACCATCAATGTTGTCATTGAAGTGGACGATGAAAAATTGAAGATTCTGGTACAAGATGAGGAACTCTACTTCAATGTATTTGAAGCCATGCAACAACCAAAGGAGGAGCACTTACTTAATGCGCATGAAGCACTACTTACCTCGAACTTTTTTGCTGCACATGTGAGTTGGCCTAGTGACATGCCAATTTTCTCAAGGGGCACTAGTCAACCGAAAGTAGAAAATGAGATTGAGGCCAGCAATGAAGTGGAGGAGGTCGAACAAGACCCTTGGCCTTAAGGGAGTTTTCTATCCTATTTTTATACCATCATATATAATCTCTTAAGATAATATAACAATGAAATAATAAAGAAAACACGTATAAATCACACTCAATTGAATTTTAAAAAACTCAAATATATATGTAACACTTAAATTAAATATATGATGGATCCAAATCCATTATTGCAATCCAGGATCTACATTGGTGGCTGAAAAATTAATAGAAGCAAGTAATTAATCAGATACTAACATATAATCAATTTTATGTTATATTATTTTCAAAATCAAATTAATCAACTTCTCAGAACCGAGAGGAAATAATTAGTCATTTAATAGTTGAGATAAAATTAATAGATTTTTGGCAATGAGAACTGAGAAAGAGTGAACTTGGTTTGAAGAAGCTTGCTTATGAGAGTAAAATGGTAAAGATCGAGGGAGTTCGATGGAAGAAGAATTAAAAGAAGATTTTATTGCTGAAATTGCATCACAATTGGATGGGGATTTCAATTTATGGGGTTTTAGAAATTTGATTTTAAAGATATAATGTGAAATTGCAAAAATGAACAGTGACAATGCTTCACATTGTAACATTGACAAACTACACAAGTCTCAATCATTTTAAACCACATTTATTATTATTATATTTTAATAGAGGGATATATATAGATGCATGATGCGATCTCAATGATGAATTTTCTTTTTCTTAATAACATCTCTTTAGAAAGATTAACAAAGGTAAATGATTATTCAATAAATGATTATTTTTTCAGTAATCATAAACAAACAAGATCTAAAAAATAAAAACACACACACACATGCATTACATAAAACACCTAAAAATTGAAAAATTAAAGCTTTAGAGTCAAATCAAGCCCAGAAGATTCAGCATTAATGGGTTCTTCTTGATTGAGACGATTATCATTCTCCATAACATTTTGATGACTATCATTCTCAATGATATTCTCATGATTATCATTCTCAATGATATTTCGATGATTATCATTCGCAATGATATTTCTTGTAATTAAACTTGGAGTACTATTCCCAAAGATCCCAATTGAACTTGAACTACTATCCTCAAGGATCCCAATCGATCTATTTGCACTAGAACTCTCACCCAACATCAGCCTATCGAGGGAATTAGGGTTCATCATTTCTTGCAATGGCCACCCGTACCTGAAGCCACCAAGTGAGGTCCAAGGATAGGATGGCTTGTGAATCATGGACTCCATCCTAACCCCAAGTGGCCTATTGTAAGGTCTATAGAGTGGATAAGAAGGGTAATAGGAAGGAAATAACTGATGATGGTTCGCAAAAGCACCACCAACTTCAATTCCTTGGTGGCGACGCTTAGCCAGTTCACGCTCTTGCTTGTGTGCATTTTGATGTCCACCTAGAGCCTGTGAGGAAGAAAACTCCCTCTTGCAAAAGTTGCACGAGAATGACCTCGACTCAGATGTTTTCTCCTCATCATTGTTCTCTTCTCTCCCTTCATTATTCTTGTTATCAATATTATTTTCTTGACTAGGGTTGTTGGAAAAATCAAGTTCCACCTTTGAACCTTGCCCTATTTCAACATCCCTTGACAACTTCAAAAAATCCAATGGCATTTGGAGGTTGGAATTTGAAGAATGATCTTGTTCCAATATGACATCTTTTCCCTTTAATTTCTTCACATTTTCATCATTATTCTTACCAACTTTATGAGCAATGGCTTCCGAGGTGGCAGAGATGCTAGAGGATTCAGAAGCCATGGTACACAAAAACAAAATGGATAAAACTCTAGAAAAATTAGATAGATGAAACTTTTTGTTTTGGTTTTGGATATATGTCATATGTGGTTTTGGTTCAAAAAGAGAGGAGCATAACTAAGGTATTTATATATGATTTGAATTGTTGAAAATATCTTTTATGAAATAAGAAGGGGATCTCATGCATTTTAATTTGGTAGTTATTATTAATTTGCATAACAAGTATAGAATAATTTAAATGATGTGTTCCAACTGGCACCTATTCATGCATGATCTTTACCTAAACAAATATTCCTAAAATGATTTAAACTAGCTAGAGTGTTTTTTATGAAACTAATCACTCAAATTAATAGGTAAATCTTTCCATGACTAGCATGCGAGATGAGAGACATTAGTAAATCATAACTTTTATCTAGTTCAAATTGTTACACTGCAAATGTCAATGGAAGTGATTTGGGTATAATTACCATAATGAATGGTCTATATTTTCCTAATTAAAAAAATTTCTTGTTTTTAATTTCCAAAACGTGTGTGCGTGTATATATTTGAAACCTAAAAATCACCATTTTTTTTATCTATTTATAATTTTAATTCATTGAGTGTTATATTTTTCGATTCGATGGATAAAAAATGTATTATTTAATTTTTTTATTTAATGAGTTTTTTAATTTAAATCTTGGTCTAAACCTATTTTATTTATAGTTATTGATATTGGCCTTTATCTTTGTTATTATTATTAAATATTAAATAAATAATAGATTATTAAAGTTTAGGTCAAAAAGTTAGTGTTATTTATAAATAATGTGGGGGAGATATTCTAATTTTAATTTAAGAAATAAATAAATAATATCCTTTCATTAATTGCCACTGGTTACTCCCTGCATGATTTTTGCCTAAACAAGCTTTCCCAAAATGATTTTAACTAAATTGATTTTCATGAAGCCAAAATTTAATTTTAAGAATGTCCTTATCCTAATTGGCACACGTCATATTCCCTGAAATGTTCTTACTCATTCCATAAACTTAATTTTCAAAATTTGAATTCAAATATTTGCATTATGTATTAATATTATGTACTAGTATAGAATAATTGAAGCGATGTAATCCAGCTCACACCAATTTGTGCACATATAATATTTGCCAAAACAGACATTCCTAAAATGGTTTTATAAAAAAAAATTAAATAAATGTGGATTCTATGATGTTATCTCGATTGAGATAGCTCCATGTCTTTTTATCCAATCAAATCAAAAAATTGATAGAAGAGAATCAGAACATTAATTAAGTCATGTTCTCCATTAATTCATTTAAATTTAAATGGAAATAAACTTGATTTGATCATAAAAAAAAATATAAACTTGATTTTATTTTTAATTTAAACTTAACATTTAGTTTTTATTTTTTATGTAAATTATTTGTCTCTATTTTTAATTAAATATTTATATTTTTGTTACATTATTAAATGTGTATTTGGGCTTTACTTAATTCAAAAAAAAAAAATATAGTTTTAGTTTGATTTTTTTATTTCTATTCATTTTAGCTCTTTTACTTATTTTTACTTCATTTTATTTTATTAAATAATTAATAAAAGTATCTAAAATTATTGCTGAATGTGAAAAAAAAAAAGACAATGATAAAAAAATATTATTGTGGGTATTAATTATTTATCAACAAAAATTAATACAAATGATGATATTATATTGAAAAGATAAATTACTAATATGAAGAAAAAAATTAAAGGACAAAATTAGAATTTGAGATAAAGTTATGAGACTAAAATATGAATTTCGCTATAAAAATATAATAACATTACTGTACAAATTTTCCAATTGAAAATTTATAAAATAACGCAAAAGCAAGAAATGATTGATAGATTAATTTTATAAATCTGACACGAATAAATTACACTTCAATAATATAATTGTATTTTAATTTTATATTAATTGTTATATAATTTTTAATTTAAATTTTAGATAGGAAATGTAAAATTTAAATATTATTTTCATATAAATATCTAGACACTCTTCATTACACTATTATCCCTATGCTCTATAATCAATTACTTGTGTCACGTTCTTCTAAGTTTTATTATTTGTTTCCGGCACAATTATCAATTATTTATACGTTCTATTATTTTGGAAATATAGTTTACTTCCAGTTCAAGTATTAATTATTTATGTATTTTTCTTTTAGGTCTATTGTTTGTTTTATGCTAGAGTATAACTTTACCTAGGTCACGTTCTTTTGGGTCTAATGCTTGCTTAAGACTAAGTATCAGTTACTTGTATAATCTTGTTTTAGGTCTACCATTTACGTCAAGCTCCTTATGATACAAGTAATTAAATCGAACTGTCACTACAAAAAAATTGCCTATTACTAACACCTTGTTTTGGCTTCCGTTGGATTAGTCATCGTTAGTATATGTTGATAGTGTCTATACTAACAGAAAAATTAACAATTACTAACAAATAAATCTGTAACTATAAATGTTTGATATGCTAACAATATGTAAAGCGATAAAATATATCAATTTTTTTACTAACATATTTATTTGTTAGTTATTGTGATGAATTTATCCGTTAGTATAGATATTATCAATCTATAATAATGGATTAATTCCGTTAGACAAAGTCTATACCAACGGTGGCTAATCTAGTGAATGCCAAAACAAAGTGTTAGTAAATCGCAATTTTTTATTGTGTATATTTTCAAAATAATAGAATGTAAATAATTGATAATTGGACAAGAAACAAATTATAAGAATTAAAAGAATGTGACACAAGTAATTAATACTTGAGCATAGGGATGACAACATAATAAGACGTATATTACCTATTTATATAAAAATAATATTTAAATCTTATATTTCCAAACTAAAATTTTAATTAAAATTTATATAACACTTAACATAAAATTAAAATACAATTATATTATTTAGGTGAGATTTATTCGTGTCGAATTTATGAAATTTATCAATGAATCATTTCTTGTTTTTTCGTTATTTTATGAATTTTCAGCTGAAAAATTTGTAGAATATTATTATTATTATTATTATTATTATTATTATGCTAAATTCATATTTTAGTAGTATAACTTTATCTCAAATTTTAATTTGGTCCTTTTATTTTTACTTCATATTAGTAATTTATCTTTTTAATATAATATGATTATTTTTTATTAATTTTTATGATAAATAATTAACAAGAATGCCCAAAATAATATGTTTTTGTCTTTGACTTCTTTTCCACATCCAACAACTATTTTAGATATTTTTATTAATTATTTAATAAAATAAAATGAAGCAAAAATAAGTAATGAAGCCAAAATAAGAAAACAAAGAAAAATCAAACTGAAATTCGGTATAAAATTTAGAGACCAAAAATAATATTTTTGCTTTATTGTATTTATTATAATATTCACGGTTAATTTATTTATCTCTTAACTAATAAAAGCTTATTTTGTTTTTAATTAGTTAAAGCTCAAATACACCTTTAATAATATAATCAATATGTAAGCATTTATATCTGTTCACATCTATATGATCTAATAAAAAATATAACTTAATTGAATTTTTTATTGTCTCATATCAAATTTTTAATTTGATTGATAAGAGAGCATAATGCAATCTTGATAGAGATAGCACAATAAAAACCACTTTAAATAAATTCCTAAAATAGTTTTAAGTACAATATTTTTTATGAAACCAAATCACTGAATTTAATAGTAAAATCTTACCATGGGTAGCATGCGGAATGAATGGTGTTAGCGTAACACATATTTAATAATTTTATCTTGTTGAAATAGATATGATTTTAATCCAAAAGTTAAATTAATTGATTGGTTACCTCAAAATTACTTGTTGAAGCAAAATTAATTAGTTGGACATATATTGAAGAGCTTCCATGACAAAATAAATAAATAAACGTTAGAAGCGTTTATAAGAGGCTTCATGAACTATCTACATCTTCCTAACAAAACTCTTGTTTTAATTTCCACAATATTGCGACTTAAAATTAAACCTTCATATTTTATTTCTTATTCTAAATTGAGAAATTATATACGGTTAAAAATATTGTTGAAGATCAGATCGTATCACTATTTTTATATATTTATTGTTTTAATTCAATGATTTATATTATTTTTTAGTTAATAAATGGAAAATGCATGTATTAGTTTTTTTATTTAAGGATTCATTTGACCCAACTTTTTTCAGCTTAAAAGTCATTTTTAAATTAAAGCTTTAAATAAAAGCTTCTAATACAATTAAAAACTATTTGGTATTTTTTCAAACTTATAAGTTGTTTATTAGTAAAAAAAAGTTTGATTAATCAGATATTTTATGAACTTTAGCCTTGTAAGAGAATTTCGGTGACAGATGTTTTGACGCATAGAGGTCTTCAGCGGTGGAGGAATACTCTACCGATGAGGAGAGTTGTAACAAGATTGTCCAGCCGTGTCTAGCCGGCGATGTTCCGCCGGTAATGGAGGACAACGAAGGGGCGAAGTTGGGGAAGGCGTTTGCATTAATGGCGAAGAACAGAGTGCATGAACCTAATGATTCCTTGAATGTTGTCAGTGGGAATTCGTGTAATTACAATTCTTGAGGCCCTCTCATTAATCCACTTAATGAGGTGGCAAGTGGGAATCAGGATGCTGTAGAAGGAGGGGCGGTGGTGGTCAATTTGAATTTGGAGCAGGGTGGTGCGTGTAGTAAATTTGATTCTGGACCTTTAACTAAGGAAATTTTGCAAGGCCCATCAGATGGGTCAAGCCCAGGTGAAGAAAGACCCTCTCTTTGTTCTGGTGGGTCAGATAAGGTGGTTTTATTAGAGGACCCAAGTCAACTTGTTAACGGGGCAGGTTTTCCTAGCAATTTGGTTGACCCAACTTTGGTTGGCAAGTCTATTGAGGTTATCGATCCGGTTCCATGTAGCTCCCTTCAATCCTCAAAACCTAAAACTCAGAATCAGCATTTGACTGTGAAAATTGCTCTCCAAAGGGCTTGAGCTCGTAAACGACGGCGGAAAGAGATTGCTAAGGTTGGGGCTCGTGATTCGCAGGGGAGAAATATGTGGGACCTATTGCGAGAATCCTCTCTTCGCTCTCGAGGGTCTGTATCCAAGGTGGAAGCAGGGGTTTCGGTTGGTACAGCGACGGAAGGGTCTGGCGGTGTTCCTCGTCTCTCAGCAGTGTGGCTGATTCAATGGAGGCGAAGATTTTAGGAATTGGTAAATCATTAGGGTTGGTTGTGCGTGGGAATGAAGACGAGGTACTTCAAAAATTAAGGGAGATGGAGGATTGGGATGTGCGTGTGGCAGAAGAAAACGGGTGCCTCAGGTGAACCAATGAAGATCGCTTCGTTTAATATTAGGGGGTTGGGGGCGGCTATTAAGAGGAAGAAGGTGAAGGAGTTTATTGTGAAAGAGGAGCTGGATTTTTTGGCATTGCAAGAGACTAAAATGGAGTCAATTGATGGGTCTCTGTGTCACTCTTGATGGGGGAACACAGATTGCTCTTGGGTTTTTCTCCCAGCGGAAGGTAGGAGTGGAGGCTTATTATCTATGTGGGATGCGGCGAAAGGTAAGCTGTGCTTTTCCTTTTGGGGGAATGGTTTCTTTGGTGTTTGCCTTGATTGGGGTAGTGAGAGTATCATGTGTGTCATTGTGAATGTGAATTCATCCTGCTCCTTAGTGGATAAACGGAAGCTATGGAGTGATTTGGTAATGTCTAAAGCTGGTTTCGGGATCGCAATCTGGTGTGTGCTTGAGGATTTTAATGTGGTTCGCTATAGGGAGGATCAGAAGGGTAGTGTGGGAGGTTGTGATGTGACTGAAATGGGGGATTTTAATAAATTTATATCTGAAATGGATTTGGTTGATCTTCCATTGGTGGGTCGTCGATTGACTTGGGTAAAGGCGGATGGGTCAGTAATGAGTTGTCTTGACAGAGTCTTAGTTTCTGATTCTTGGATAGCCCAATGGGGTGAGTGTTTTGTGCAGGTATTACCGAGGGACATTTCATATCATTCTTCACTAGTGGTGAAGAACCAAGTGGTGAGTTGGGGTCTCAAACCGTTTCGTTTCAATAATTGTTGGTTATTGCACCCTGGCTGTGAGGCTATAGTGAAGCAGGCATGCTCTTTACTGGTTTCTCATAGATGGGCGGCTCAGCGGGTAAGCAGTAAACTGGCTAATGTGAAAGCAGCGTTGAAGTGTTGGAATAGAGAGGTTTTTGGTAACTTGGACTCGAAAATTATTTCTTTATCATATGAAATTAATGTCATGGATTTAAATAATGAGTCTGTTGGTCTAACAGATGATGAAAAGTCTAATTTATGGATGCTAGTGGTTGAATTGTGGGGGTTGCGAAGAAGATGGGAGAGCCTTCGTGCTCAAAAAGTGAGGCTTAAATGGGAAAAGGAAGGTGATTTGAATTCTGGTTTCTTTCATGCTTGTATAAAAGGGAGAAGGAGGCGTAACCAAATTGTGGGGTTTCATGTAGACGGTTCGTGGGTGGAGAGTGTTTTGGAGGTGAAAGGAGAAGTTATGAGATTCTTTGGTGAGCACTTCAAAAGCAAAAGCTGGTTGAGACTAACATTGGAAGAGGTTACTTTTCCTTTGATTTTGGATGCTCAAAATTCTGCTTTATGTGAACCATTCTGGGAAGATGAGGTGTGGGGTATGCTGCGGGAATGTGAAGGGGATAAAAGCCCAGGTCCTGATGGTTTTAATTTTATTTTTATCAAAAAATTCTAGGGTCCGTTAAAGGAGGAGGTGTTGAAGTTGCTGTTAGAATTTCATCTAAACAGTCAGGTACCTAAAGCGTTACTTTCTTACTTTGTTGCATTAATTCCAAAAGTGGCTTGTCCTCAATAGCTTTCGGAGTTTCGCCCGATTTCGCTATTAGGATCTGTGTATAAAATTATATCCAAGATTCTTGCGAATAGACTGAAGGTGATATTTGATGGAATTATCTCTGAGCATCAATCGGCTTTTATTCCGGGGCAGAATTTGTTGGATAGCGTTTTAATCGCTAATGAAACTCTGGATTATGCATGCAAATTCAATAAAAAATGCTTTATGTTGAAACTAGATTACGAAAAAGCTTATGATTCAATTAATTGGGAGTTCTTGATGTTCATGCTGCGTAAGTTTGGGTTTAGTGAGAAGTGGGTTAATTGGATTCAGGCGTGTGCTTGTGGGGGGACATCTCTCGGTTCTGATCAATGGGAGCCCGACGGATGAGGTGAAGATTGGGAGAGGGTTGAAACAAGGTGACCCTCTGGCCCCTTTTATTTTCTTACAAGTGGCTGAGGGTTTAGGTGGGTTGATGAAAAGGGCTGTAGCTAATGATTTATTCTCACGAGTGCAGGTTGGTGTGGGGGGCCCAATAGTCTCAATGCCTCAAATTGCGGATGATACAGTTATTTTTGGTGAGGCAACTCAGCAGAACCTATGGGTTATTAAATTTGTTCTTCACTCTTTTGAATTAGCCTCGGGTATGAAAATAAATTTTGATAAGAGCTTTATTTTGGGAGTTAATGTGGGAGATGAGTTTTTGCATCTGGCGGCAGGCTTTTTACATTGTAAGCTTGCCAACTTTCCAATTAAATACTTGGGAATTCAGATTGGAATTAGTCCTCGGCGTGCTTTGGTTTGGCAAGGGATTATTGAGGCACTAAAAAAGAAGCTCTCCTCATGGAAGAATAAGCACATTTCTATTGGTGGATGGGTAACTCTCATAAATGCAGTTTTCGGTTCATTGTCAATTCATTATTTATCCTTTTATAAAGCCCCTGTTGCTGTGATCAAAGCAATTATGCGCATCCAATGGAACTTTTTGTGGAGTGGTGTTAAGGAGGATTCTAAGGTGCCTTGGGTGAAGTGGGATGTGGTGTGTAGACCAAAGAATGAAGGTGGTCTTGTGGTTAAAAACATAAGGTGGTTTAATTGGGCTTCGCTGGGTAAATGGTGTTGGCGGGCCTTAGTGTCAAGCGATCAATTATGGGTGCAGGTTCTGTTGGCTAGATATGGTCCTCCAAAGGACTATATGACTTGCGCTATTGTGCACAAGCGTGCGTCGCAATGGTGGAAAGATTTTATATGGGTAGTACAGCAAGGGGACTTTTGGCTTGACAATTGTGTATTGAAAAAAGTGGGGAATGGGAGTGACACTAGTTTTTGGGACAATAGGTGGGCGGGGGATTTTCGGCTAATGGAAGTTTTCCCGAGACTTTATTCTTTGGAAGGTCTTGATAAATCACTGATTGTGGAGAATGGGGTCTTCGACGATGAGTTGTGGACTTGGACGATCGCTTGGAGACGTTCACTGTTTCAGTAGGAAAATGATCAATCGCACGTATTGCTACAAATTCTGGATTCTTGGCAGCTTGCTCTTGATCATTCTGATGTTTGGATTTGTTATTTGGATTCCTCGAATGTCTATACTGTGAAATTTGCTATGGTCTTCTTTTTCGAAAATTGGGTATGCCGGTAGACATGGAGCCTATGTGTTTGGTAGCTTTGAAAAAACTCTGGAAGTGCAAAGCTCCTCTAAAGTGTTTGGTTTTTGCGTGGCAACTGCTTCTTGATGCGGTGCTAGTGAGAACTAATTTAGTTCGACGTGGGTTAGTGCTATCATCTGTGCAGTGTGTGTTTTGCTAGGATTTTGATGAATCATGTAGCCATTTGTTTGTTCACGGCCAAGTCTCTTTCTACTCTTTGGTATCAGGTTGTTCATTGGTTGGGGTTCCAAACAGCTCTTCCCTGTAATTTGTCGCTTTTTGTATGATAAATATATTATTACTAATCTATCTATGTATTGTTTTAAGTCAATAACATATGTTTCTTTTTTTTTTTTTGTCTAATGTTGAATAATCTTAAATAGTGGGACTCAGAACTATATACTCTATGGCAAGGTTTTACGAATTCCAGGATTTTGTTGAAGCACAAAGGGAGGAAGAAAATGACAATGGTAACATTGGGGTCATAAGATTGGGGAGGATTAAAGATCGAAAAGGTTATTCAATGATAGTATTTAAACACCATGATTGTATTTTGTTAAGTAATGTTTAATTAATATTTGTTGTCCACATTTATATTCTGTTATATAATACTTAAATACTTTAAACAATTGGACATTTTATTTTCTTCATGTAGATAACTACCTGTTGTTGGTTCAAAACTCTAAGTATGGAACAAAATTATTTATTAATGTTGATTTGAAAAAAGTACTTAATTCCAGGAAAAGTTATGTTATTAATCCATTCTAATTAATATGTGTGGTTACCTTTTATTGTATACATATTCTGGCCCATTTGTAAATTGATTCATTAATGATTTCTCCATGGCATGAATCAAGGTTTTCCGTTATATAATTAATATTACATTCCCTACAAGGTTGGCGTACTAGGGATTTGAATGTGCTGTGGAGCTAGATCAAGTAAGTGTTATATTTTAAGATTTATTATATGATTATATGATGTAGATGAAATGTATACATATGTTAATTAATGTGAATAATAAAGATAATCATTTATATGAAGTAGTTGTTAAAATGTGTTTTGTGTAGGTAGATATACACATTCAAAGGGAATTCCATGCTCGATGGCAACCAAGGTTTGCACTTATAATCACTTTTCCATATACAAATAAGAACTCATTTCCTGTCTGTACTAGAAGAGATGGACAAGTCATTCATTTCAAAGATGGAGTGCAAATAATTAGAGAACCTCATCGAATTGTTCAAGGTAAAAAGACTAGAATTGAATGTGATGCATATACTTTCACTACAAAAAAATTGCCATTTACTAACGTTTGTTTTGACTTCCGCTGGATTAGCCACCGTTACTATAGACTTTGTCTAACGGAACTAATCTATTAGTATAGATTTATAATATCTATACTAACGGATAAATTCACAATTACTAACAAATAAATATGTTACTAAAATATTTGATATATTATATCGCTTTACATATGGTTAGTATATCAAATATTTATAGTAACAAATTTATTTGTTAGTAATTGTTAATTTTTTCGTTAGTATAGATATTATCAACTTATACTAACGGATTAATTCCGTTAGACAAAGTCTATATCAATGGTGGCTAATCCAACGCAAACCAAAATAAAGCGTTAGTAAATGGAAATTTTTTTTAGTGTTTGTTCAAGTATTATCTTCATGTAGGGGAAGAAGATGCTATAGAAAATGATAACCTCTTTGTTTTGAATGAGAATAAGAATTAAGTTCAGAATTTGGGAGAGAGTAATGGTGAAACAGAGAGCGAGACAGAGAGTGGGAGTGACATCGTGTTTGAGAGTGAGAGTGAGAATGAAGACCGTGATGCTTATTTGATGCTCACTCTAGAAGATGAAGTACTCCTTTGGCAAAAAGCTTTATCTCGGCCTCAAGCAAAACGAAACCAAGCATTGGTATAAATTGTTTTAATCATTATGTCGTTGTTATCAATTCAATTATCTATTAAAGAATTGAGTTATTAGTTATTCATTAAATCTATCTGTTGAAGGTGGTTCCTCTTAAAGTTGTGACCAATGATCTCACCAACAAGCAGGATAATGTAGCTATCCACTTTCCAAATGGAGTTGTGGAATTCTGGCCCCATTTGGAACATAAAAGACCATCTCAAGTTCACTTGTGATAGGGCTCATATAAGTTTCGTGGAAACAACAATCTTAAGAGGGCGACTAGAGTCATGCTGCACACAACATAGTATAGGAAGTTGCCAAAGAAGAATATTTTGTAAACATTTTGTTGGATGATGGAATTTTGGTAGTTTTGGAGTTTAATTTAGAAACATTATTTTTGGGTTTTGAGATGGTGTATGTTTTTGCTACTATTACGAATATTATGTTGAATGTTGCTATAGAATATGGTGGTTTTAGATTTGGTGTATGTTGTTATGGGTTTTCAAACCCGTTTGGTGGTCACGATATGATAGAGATGGATACCATAAGAGAATTGGATAAGAGCAGGAAAAGATATGAGGTTGATAAGCTATTATGCTATCCAGTGTTTGTTGTACACGTAACAACTCATCAATTGATATTCAGTTATCTTATCATGTGTTTGATGTGACCATAATAATAGGATATGATATAATTTTATATTTAAACGAAAAATTATCCTTTTTAATTGATTTACTTAATCTCCTAAATAAATTTTATTTTCTAATTTTATAGTTCATTTTAATTTTTTAAATTATAAAAATTATACATAGTTTATATTTGTTGATAGGCAAAAATAAAAAGGAAAAAAGTAATTAATAGGTAATTTATACTTAAATAATAAAGATTAACATCATAACAAAAACACAAGAAGAAAAAAATTCATTAATATATATAAAATTATGAAATAATTGGCATTAACAAATCACTTATGCCATTAACCATCAAAAGAAACCATGTAATTCGCAAAATGTAACCGAAATGCATCAAACATAAGCATACAACTAGAAAAAATAGAAATCAATGATGGCAAAATAAGCTAGTTCTATAAAGAAAATCACTATATTAGTGACTTTAGAAAGGCAAGACGGTTAACATCTTAACAACTCCAAAACATATGCAACCGATGAGAAGCCAATAGTATTTTTCTGCAAAACAATGTTCTTTAGTTAAATCCATTTTCTTCATCTCACTCATAACGTGTCTAGAATTATCAAACACATCTTTACCCACTACAAGGCGAATAGAAAAAAATTTCGCAATTCAGATATGTTATTACTTAGCAATTAGATTTTGTCCTCTATTTCTTTTCTTTGATTGACTTTGCACTTGTTCATGTTTTCTTTTAGACAACAATTGATTGGCATATGTTGATTGGGTTATATTTACTCCAATATTGTCTTCTTTATCATCATCATTTTGTTCTTCCTCTTCTTTGTCTAGCTCCTCAACATCATCAGGGGTAACAACTCCTTTACCAGTAGCACTGTCTTTTCCAAAAGCATGATGAGCAAGCTTATTAAGAAGATTCAAAATAGGTTTACTTTTATACATCTTGATGGCTCTACAAAAAATATAAAATTGAATGTTTGTTAATCCATCCTAACCAAAATATAAAATCATAAAAGAAAATAAAAATAATATAATAACTAACCTTCAGATATTCAATCCACACATCTTCATTGTCCACCCTAAATCCACTTTGATTCAACATATCATAAATTATATTATAAGATTTTTTTAACCTTTCCATTGCAAATTCAATGTAAGGTTTCTCCTTGACTCCACATCTAGAAAAATTTTATTCTAACTTTGTCTCAGCTGTTTTTAAAGTATGTGGTTTGAATTGTCCACAGTCCAACCTTTGGCCTTTATTTACGGCTTTAACAAAAATATCAAGAAAGACTTCATCTTCTTGGCTAAACAATGCTCTTCTATGTCTCTTTATCTTGCCACTTTTTTGCCAATTGATTTAAGATTCCATTCCTATCTCAATATAAAATTATAAATTACAAATATTTAATTACAATTTATTTAATGCTACTAGTCAAAGTATTCATACACAACATAACATTACACCAAAAACAAACATAAAGAGGTTCCAAATCTTTAATGACATAAACTAAATAGACCTAACATGTAAAATTACAGCAAAAAACTCATAAGTAATCACACCATGTGCCTATTAGCAAGCCATTCGTCCCACATTTGTGTTGCTAAGTTTTCTCTCCAAGCTGACCACTCATCACTAGTCTCAATTGTATTAACAGGATCAACATATGTGACTTCCTCGTTGTGTAACTATGCTCCCAAGATTGCCTCCAATTGGCATTTCTCTTCTGATAAAATTGTCTAAAAGACAACATGCAACTATCATGCGGTTTTGGATTTTAATTGGATAAAAGACCAACTTCTAAGTATAGCCCAATGCATATTTAACAATCCAAAAGTTCTTTGTATCACATTTCTTGCCATAGGGTGTCTCATATTGAAGAGCTCTTCTTTATAAGATGGTGTCTACATTCACTTCGATGGTATGGATAACCTTTGTGTTGTGTTCTAAAAATGCGAGAACGACATAGAATAGAGATACCTGGCTAGGAGGTGCTGATGACAAGATCACGGGAAGAACTCCGGTCTCTAGGTGCCCTGGCGGCGCTCCACGACGGCGGGTGGGGGACCTGCAAGGACTCCGACGCTCAAGTCAGTGACTGTATAGGTCAGAGTAATTATTATTAGATAATAGCATACCAAAGTAATTATGATGTATTGTATTTATAAAGAGTTATTTAGGGTTTGCAAGCTATATTTTGGGCCTCGTTGGCCTTGTCTTTGGGTCTAGCCCAACTCCAATAATATCTATGATATTGTGCCCGACATGGTATTCACGACCGGGATATCTCTTAATTCTGGTCCACAATAGAAGCCCCCAAGCCGGCGAGTTGCTGCAAAGCAAGTCGGCGACTTTAAGTATCCATGTCGGATTATTGTCGATCCCGCAATCTGGGGAATTTCAAGTTATTCAGCTCTATCGCTCTTTATTCATTAAAAGTTCATTTATAGCATTTCAAGCATTCTCCTTTGCCTTGTTGGCTTAATTTAGTTTCTTGGCTTCAATATTCGAAGCTTCATATTCTCGGTTCATATGCCGGGTTGGATGTTGAATGTCGAACTTCTTGTGCTCAGACTCGATGAATTGCCCTCCATTTGTGAGTAGGAGAATTATTTTCATGGCTGATCACTCTCATGATTTCTTTGTTGAAGCCCCCCATGATGGTGTTCTACCTGGAGTAGAATTCTGACTCAAGTGCATCACATGTTGTTCTAATTTCATCTTGTAAGATGAATTTTTTTTATTCTCTTATTTCTTGTAGTTCCTCAGAGTTTGGTGATCCTTTTACGATCTTTCATGCATTCTATCATCGTAGATCTCAGAGTCTGGTAAAATTCACGCCACTTAGAAAGTTATGTCCTTTGTAGCCGACTTGCTACATATCAACTATAGTGGTAAGCTCCAAGTCGATATTCTATTGAAAGTGAAACTCTTCATCATATTATAACTGTCCTTGAGTCTATGTTCCATTGAAGGTAAAATTTTGACTTTATTATAGTTGGCCGACATGAATGTCATGTCGGATAAAACATTTTGTCTCTGACGTTATGCCGGGACTTCACATAATTTTCTCTTGAGGTTGTTGTTCGCCCTTTATGAGCACATGATTTACAACTGAAAGTTTTAGTCATTTTCTCCTTGGAATGGGGCCTATGACCCTCCACGTCACTGATATGGATATGGGATTATGATCCCCAAGTTAAGGCTGCTGCCATCTACTTTTTAGCGGAATCATTTAGATGATTTGATTCACTAACTCTACCGACACTGGTATTGTTAGGTGCGATCTAATAAACTAGGAGGCGCTTTACCACCTTGGTGATCGAAATTTATGATGACTCTTATTGCTGAAGCTATCCTGGATACTGATGGCATCTCATGCTCTTGCAACCGTATCTCGTTCGATGTCGTCTTGAATATCAGTTCATCTCAAAAATTTCCAAAGATCAGCATCATCCCGGAATTTCTGCCTGGACTTGATGTATATATCTTTTACTCTCTACTAATAATGAGTAAGCTTTGTTGGCATTTTGCATTTGTATTTTCAAGCCTATCTCGGTTTCTTTCTGGACTTATCTAGCAATATTCTTTTCGAAGATGTGTATCTCCGCTACGAAAATGGGCTCTTCGGCCTAGTTATCCCCTTTCAATCAGGGAACCATAGACATTTGCTTTTGATTCGGATTGTGACTGCTGAATTTATAACCTTCATATTGAGGCTGAGCTGACGTATCTTGCTCTTTATTTATTTGCTCGCATGTCGAGTCTGGTTCTTTAAACCTTTTCATATTTGTTAATGGTTCAGGATTTTAGCCGATCATTAATTTCTTCTAATCCTTCAACATAGGAGTTGAATAACCTTTTTGTTAAGGCTTTCAATTCATGATGGTCGTTAACTTTTAACCCTTTGTTTTGGGTCGACATGAACTTCATCGACACAGAGTCCAATGAAAATCTTGTTGGTTTTGTCGAGGTTATCTTCTTCAAATTAGGGACTTGGTCCTTATTGGAATCAACATGACCTTGGAGTCATGTTGGGTCAATTATTGAGATGTACTTCGCTGAGACGTGTTAAACAAAATAGTTTTGCCGAAATAGATTGTTGTATGCCTGAAGTTGGATCTATAACACTATTGTCTCCCAAGTTGACAGGCTGCTTTGAGCAAGATATCCTCTTTGGGTTATTCATGCCAGATCTATTGAATCCTGGTCTTTATGTGCTTGCTGCTTTGTATTTTTGTATAACATCTTGAACCCGAATTTGGGACTTGTCTTGTGAGCAAGTTTCAAGGTTTCCTCGAAGGAATAAGTCATTATGCCTTCAGGGATTGAGTTAAGATACTTCACTTTTTTGAATCTCGGTATTCAATTTAACTTTGCAGGTATTTGCTCCTTCTGATCTTTGCACCCTCCGGAAGATCATGGCGCTGATGTAGATGACACCAAAGCCTCTCTAGTTACCTTCTAACGACAAACGACTTTGTCATTTAATTTTACTTTTCTGATTGTTGAAACATTTCTTCTATAATGAACCTTTGTACTTCTTTCATGCTTTGGTTGTTGAGCAATTCTTTTGCTTATTTTTTAGGAAACTCTTTTTCCTGTATGGCGTATGGCATCCTCTGTACTATCTCGGGGAATTTGCATTTAGAAACGGCTATTAGCCCCATTGATATTGTTCTGGGGTACTTTCATCCTAGAATGACCATCGACCTTATTATTATCCAGGGGAAGAACATTGTAAGATGGCAAGTAGCCTCTTCAAATTTATTTCTAAGACCTTTTTTATTTTAGAATGGCCTTTGGCCCTTCTTGGTATCTCGAGGAGAGAACATCTCGAGATAACACGTAATCTTTTCAACTTTGATCCAAGTATTTTTCTTGGATTGGCCCGTGGCCTTCCTTTTTGGTATCTTGGGGGATTATCGTCCCGAGGTGGCTATAGCCTCGTCGAATTAGGTCCAACTACTTTGTCTTGGAATGACTCGTAGTCCTTTTTAGTATCCCGTAGGATTGTCTTCTTGAAATGGTCGTAGCTTCTTTGACTTTGACTCAAGTATTTTTCTTGGATTGGCCTGTAGGCCATATTGTCCGCTTCTATCTGAAAATAATGTTCTAATTTATGTTGAACTTGGCAATTTATGCGTTTTGCACTTTACCCTTTAATGAATTTGTCTTCGTTGTTGTTTTCTCCTTTAGGATCGATTTGGCTATGATGGTGACAACCATCTTCTTGCTTGTGTTTATTTGGCGCATTTAGCCGGGATCGTTGTCCTTGTGATTTTTTGTAATGTAGAATCGGGTTGGCCATAGTCATTGCCCTTTGATTTTGTTGATGTGTGTTAACCCTGGCGGCATCTCCTTCTGCTGTCGTTTACATAGGTTACCCGTAGCGGAATCCCTTTGTTGATCTTGTTGTTGAGGGTTAGCCTTAAAGGCGTCCTGTGTTGATAGCTCTTTGTTTCGAGCTTTTAACTTTGAAATAATATTTTGTATGTACTTTGGAATACTTGTTGCTTTAATCTCGCCACATTTTGTCATCTTGGGCTTTTGCCTTTAATTTGTTGCTTGATAGCTGTAGATTTAGATATTTGTGCTTTATGTAGAGTTCATATTTCTACATTGCATTTTTCGGCCGACTTTGATATGTCGTTTTGTAAGCCGTGCTGATCTCGTTTTGTTGAGTTTACTTGCAGTCGTAGCTATTTGCTTAGCTTTTGAATTGTTGTTCTTGAATGGCCTTAAAAGGCATATTTGTTGATCGTCATTTGTGGATAGCTTTAAGAGGCATACTTCATCGCTTTGTAGATGGCCTTAAGAGGCCTTGATCATCATTGTTTTATAGGTGGCCTTAAAAGGCCTTGATCAGCATCGTTTGTAGATGGCCTTAAGAGGCCTTGATCATCTTATCTTCATCGTTTGTCATTGTTGTGGATTAACCTCGAAAGGCATTCTGGTCTCGATCTGGGCTTGCCTTTATGCTTTTTGTAGAGATTGTATCTCTATGTCGTAGTCTTGTAGCCTCAGAGGCGTCTTTTTTTTCGATTTTTGTCGCTGAGGTTTAACCGTAGTGGTACCTCGTTCTTTTTGACGAGGGTCAGCCTTGAAGGTGTCCCTCTTGGCTTTCATCGCCGAGGTTTAACCGTAGTGCCACCTCGTTCCTTCTGGCGAGGGTTAACCCCACAGGGGCCCCTTTTGATTTTGTAGCTAAGGTTTAACCGAAATGGCACCTTGTCTCGTTTGGCCTTGAGTTTATTACTCCGGTCTATGCCAGTTTTTGCTAGTGACGACATTCTTATGCTGGCTTTATTATGCTTGCCGTCATTTAGATTTTTCCGTTATCTAAGAACTTGACTAACAAGACTTTCAAGATAATTAACAAGTATGAATAATAGAAAATGATGCTTTTACGGTTAATGGAGAAAAGTAACTAATGGGGAAAGAGAACATTATCTTGCTTTCTTCTTTTTCTAGAATTTTCTCCTTTGGGGTTTCCATCATGATTTGACTTCTCCTGTTTACAAATAAAACAAGGCTCCACTACTAGTATATAGTTGACCGACATGATATTCATGCTGGTCTTGATACTTATCCTCAATACGTGTTAGTCATTGAGCATGTAATATTATAGGCATAACATTAATTATGCATGTAACAATGAATACTGATTTTAATATCATAATATCAATATCAATCATGGAGTATTGTACCGACAATATTCATTTGATGCTAGCGTATATGGAGCAAATATAGACAATATCGTACATGCACATATTTTAAATTGTTTGATGTTGAATAAATAATATTGTGAATGCTAGCATGCAAATTATGAAGCAACTTATTGAGCCAGATATATCGCACAAACGATGTAATAGGTGCTAGCTTACCGTATAAAAATAATTATAATGTCAAACATGACTATGATATATAAATATTGATCATGGAGCATATAAAGTGAAATAGATTACACCGTGCACCGTGATTCCATTCATATTGCATAGTAGGTCGTGCCTTAGAAAGCTCCACACATCCATACTTTCGCCTCGTGTTAGCCCGGCACGAACTTTGGAACCAATATGTTTTTTGAATTGAAATGGATATCTATGTAACCGGGATGGTTTGTTGCTTGACAAGGTCTTTTTGAACCAAGGTAGTGCTTTTTCCACCTTTGATTGTTGTGACGAAGCTTTTCATTTTTTGTCTGACTATGCCACCCCTTGTTTTTAAAACCGAGATGATATGTTTTGCTTGATACAACATCGTTTTTGTATGTTGTTTCCTGAGCAAGTCTACTACCTCTGCCTTTGTCTTCTTTCATAAAAAAGGGATGTTTGTTTTGCTATGCACACCACCCCTTTTTTACTGTCTGCACCATTTTGTAAAATCTGGTCTTTTTACAATTTTACTAAAGGCACCATCCCATCTTTTAATGGGTGGCCATTGTTTGGCCAGAATCATCTCCGAGTAACAGGCCTAGAATCAACAAAGAATCATCAGAATCATTTTGTCTTTTTTTATTTTTTGTAGTGGGCCTTCTATTTTTTCTGGGCGCACCACCCATCTTCTTTTTGGACTATTTCATTTTTACTAACTGCACCACTTTTTCGTTTGATGTCTGCTGTCTGAGCCTCATTCCTTCTTTTATTTTATTTTGCTGATTACACCATTCCTTTTTTTTGGTGACAGGTAACCATTTTTTTTAGTTTAGCTTCATGTATTTGCGCTGGCTGCACCATCTCCTTTTTTGGCTGCTAATCAGATCTTTTTTCTTTTTTTTCTTTTGTTCTTTTTTTAAGTGGGCCTATCCCACTTGCTATTCGCACCACGCCCATCTTCTTCAACCTAACGCAGCCTACGTGAACATTACGCAGCGCCGCAAGCTCCTCCTTCATCAATGCGCATAGAAAATCGCCGCCACCATGATTTCGATCCTGGGTTTCTACCAAGTTTTGACGGGTGATGGCCGTAACCACGGTGGTGCACGTATCATCGCCGGAAGTGATGGCGGTGTACGGTGGTGGACGTCAGTGTAGCGCGGATAATCAAGGAATGTGCGGATGGAGCTTCGTGCGAAGGAGTGGTTTCGTCGAGGGATTTGCGGTAGAGATCAGGTGGATGTCATGTTGAAGCTAGTAACGACGGCGGTGCATCTCGTAGATGCGATGGTCGGAGGATGCTTGTTGACGGATACAGAATGTGGTTACAATGGTGGCTGTCCGCTTCCGTTACGGTGGTTTTCGGCAACGCTCTGCCATCGACACTTTTCGTTGCAAGATGGAGTTTTGCCTTCGTTCCGTTTGTATTCAAACCAATCATGATGGAGATGGGAATTAAAAATTTACCGATCCCAACAGGCGATGCTAATGTTGTGTTCTAAAAATGCGGGAACGACATAGAATAGAGATAGTTGGCTAGGGGGTGTTGATGACGAGATCACGGGAAGAACTCCGGTCTCTAGGTGCTCCGGCAGCGCTCCACGACGGCGAGTGGGAGACTTGCAAGGACTCTGACGCTCAAGTCAGTGAATGTATGGATTAGAGTAATTATTATTAGATAATAGCATACCAGAGTAATTATGATGTATTGTATTTATAAAGAGTTATTTAGGGTTTGTAGGCTATATTTTGGGCCTCGTGAGCCTTGTCTTTGGGTCTAGCCCAACTCCAATAATATTGTGCCCGACATGGTATTCACGACCGGGATATCTCTTAATTGTGGTCCACAACACTTTGTATGGAGAAAAAACCCTTTACAACTTGTATACCCAACATCCACAAGATAGTAGTATCCTATAATAAAATATAATTATCAATTACAAACATATTTATTATTAATTCTTTACTATTGTAACCCATATATAAATGTTTTTTTACCTATTTGAACTTTAAGACCATTCCTCCTAGGAAAGGCATCTCGTAATACCCTCGAGAAGATGCAAATCCTTCCCATCCATGTAAGACATATCTAAATTTTATATCGCTAGAACATACACATAGGACATTGGTAAATATATCCCTTTTTTGTTACAATGTTTAGGTTTATCAATAGTAGACACATTAACTTCAATATGTGTTCAATCTAATACCCAAAAACAATTCTATAATTGGATTCAAGTTTAAAGTCAATGTTTACTATGAAAAAAAAATAAAAAATTTAACCACAAATTGAAATAAATAAGATACAATTCAACATCAGCTTACCTTAAACCATTTTCATCTTTCATCTAAACAATCTTCTAATTCGGGATCTGGTAATCTAAGAAGTGTTTCTTGCATTCGTAAGGCTCCATTCAACATTTTATTGAAATACTTACTAACTATTTCTCTTGATCGTTTAAATAGAAACTTGATAACATGATTTTTTAAGGGTGTGCTTATATGTGCGAGAACATTGCTACTTCTTTTAACTTACCTTCATTCAGAAGAACACATATCAATCAAAACGACCTAATATCCAAGCGAAGTTGATCAACACAAGCAACATCGTCTCGATTGATTAGTCTCTCTAAAAGTTCTCCTCATAAATCTTCTCTAACGGTTGATTGTTCCCTAATGTTATAGGTTTGATAAGATCATAATGCGGCATAACTCACTACCATGAAAATTGAAAAACAAATACCAGCCATCTTTAAAAGCATTTCCTCAAAAGTTAGATAAGACATGATTTCAAATTGCTCCTCCAAATTCATACTTACATGTAAATGACATTAAATCAACATCTTAAACAAAGATCACAAATGCTTAAAGAAAGGAAGTTTTAAATTAATGAAATAAAATTCAATAGTTTACAACAATTATAGTGTAATCTATAACATGCAATATAATTGTAAAATAAAATCTAGTCAATCAATCAAGAAAAAGAAACTAAATAAGCATTAGGGAGAAAAAATCTAATGACCTATTTTTCAATAGTTAAATAAAAGAATGTATTTAAAACAAGGTAGATTTTAGGATACACCACTTTTAAAGTGGTGTACCATACGCCAATAAAAAATATGAATTATACGTGATTTTAAATTAAATGTATCATTCCGTATACCTTTTATTTATTCATATTTGTTATTTATTAAGTTTGTTTAACCCGTTATTGGTGGATTTTAATATTCACCAATTTTAAAGTGGTGTATCATACATAAGTCATAAAATTATATTTAATTGATTATAGCTCGTTTAAAAGAAAAAAAATCAAAGAAATATGTATACACACAAAATACATAATTTATTATTATATTAAATATTTTCGATTGAATTTTGTATATATTTTTTTATGTGGTGTACCATACACCACTTGAGACGTGGTGTATGATAGAAGGAACCTTAAAACAACTATGATGTTCTTGAAACATGAATCTATCTATTAACCATGTCCATAACAGAAATTGACACAAAGATGAGTGCAAACAATTTATTAACAATAACATGTATAGTTGTAATCAAAATGCAAGGAACAAAAAAATAGAGTGAGTACCCTCACAAAGAACAAAGCAAACATGAAAAAAAATAAAAAATAAAAAATCAAGCACTCACATTTTCATTTTTGCAAAGAACACAATTTATAAGACAAAAAAAGCACAAGTGTTGTGGATTAATAGAACTACACACAAGTTGTATAAGCGCAAAGAAATTAAGCAAAGTCCATTATTAATTAATTAATAGAAAAAGAACAAAGTCCCACCCGAAAAAAAAAGAAAACTCAAATCAATAAAAATACAATTCACTAATGCGGAGAGTTTGGATTATTCACTAATTTAGAGAATTGAAATCAAGCGAACACTATCTTCTTGTTCTCCTATATTTTGACTTTTATCCCTAAATAATCATAACTAAATTCACACATGTCTAGCAAGAATCAGACCCTGAATACACAATCACATTACCACAAATGGTAAATTAAAGGGTGTGTGAAATGGAATATCTATTCACACAATAAAGGAAACAATTAAATGCACATAAAAAACAACATTGGCCAAATAAATGAAAGTCGATGCACACAGAAAAGTGAACAGAAAGAGAGAACTCACAAATGAAAACCTGCACAGCTTGCTTGCCTTCGATGATGATGGTCATCGATGAAGTTCCAAAAGTGCCAAGACGAAGATGGCAATAATGAATCCAGAAGTTAGGGTGAAGAGGAAACTGTCGAATGGTGAGGGGAAAAGCATTTCTTATCCTATCCTATTTGTTTCTAATCCAAGACCCCCACTTAGGATAAAAATTAATAATTAATAAGTATGATAGGATAAGCCTATATGATAGTTTATCATATCCAATCAGCCCACCAAACAATTGTTAAAAATAGGATATGATAGTATATCCTACCCTTTGTACTCTTTATCTTACCTTTAGGTTGTTTCCATTTTAATTGATTAATATCATATATCATATGTAATATATACTATATGATAATGAAAACTTACCATTCTAATTTTATTGAATTTTTTTTAAAAGTTACCATTTACACTTAATTTCATTTTTAAATTATTTCTTTTTTAAAAGTTTAACTCTTAGTAGTCATTTCATTTGTAAGTTAAATGAATAAGGAAATTTGACATAAGTTTATATAATATCTTTCATCAATAATTTTTTACTCTTTTTCATATGAAAAAATAACAAGTGAACAAATGATATGAACTTAAGCGTATAGTTACAGAGCTACGAAGTGTATGTTTGGAAAAGTTGATTTTAAAGGACCAAAATCGATTTTGGTTGATAAAGCAATTGTTTGGTTATGAGTTGAGAAAAAATTAAAATTGATTTTGGGTTGCTAAAATTTAGTTTGGTTGAAGCAAGATGAGACTTACTTTCACATTGGGTTATCGCCCCTAAAATTTAGTATCACACAAATGGATTTCTGCAAAATCATGTTCATCCAAAATCAATTCTAACAATGTTAAACCAAATTTATCCATTAATAATAATAACACTAACATTAATAATAATAAATATTAGTATTATATTATATATTATATATGAAAATTTAAAAAAAAAATTCTTGACTAAGAAATTATTATTTTATTGGGATTTCACTTATGCTAACTCTTTATTGAAATATGTGATGTGATGTCATTGTTTTCCTACTATTGTGATTTTTCCTCCATTGTTGCTTGTAATGTGATAATGGTTTCCTCCATCAATTTGTCTGTTTCCCAAGTTAATCCCTAATACTATGACAACGATTGTAATACATCACTTAAATGTTCTTCTACTACATATCGGAGTTTGAAGTTGAAAATCAATATTTTCCCCATATGTTGCACCCATGTCACTTCAATTTTCTATAACAGAGAGGTAAACCACTAATTGCAAAATTTGCAATCTAATATAAATTCTATATACGTTTAAACACACGAATTCATCTAATACTATTTTACCATCTAAATTAAATTAACTCACGATCATGTTTATCAACAACATAATCATAAAAATAGCCTAAAATTAAAATAGGATTAGAATGAAACCTCAACTACTTGGGTGGGGGTGACTAAAATGAAAGTGGAGGTGGCGGCGGCTGACTTGGAGGTGGAGGTGGTGGGGGTGTTAGGGTAAAATGAATTTATCTATAATAAAGCTTATCAGCCACAAATGATCAGAACAAAGCCCTAGGTATTAAGAAGAGTTGATCATTGATCAGAATCAATCAGTAGCAATTATTAAATTAGTGCTCAGAATGTACTTATGGTTAGAAAAGAATGCATCCTAATGCATTGGCTGCTGAGTTGTGTTCTGGAAGGTATTAATCTGATCAGAGACTCTTTCTGATAAGAAGCTTTTTAATTCAGAAAGCGTTATGATTATGTTAGCTATATTATTCAGAGTCATTCTCACCTTAGTAAGAGAGGTTCATTTAAGTTAATGGCTTCTAAATTCCAAGTAATTTGATTCTGGAGATATAAACATGGAGTCAAAAAGCCTTATGATCACTTATAGATGATCTAGACTTATTTTAATGTTTTGATCAGAGCGTCGCAATTTTGATGGCCAAGGCCTATGATTACACATCCAAGTATTCAAAGCATCAAGTGGAAATTTGGCTAAGTATTTGGCCATGCACAAGGAATCAATATGGAAGACATCCAAAATCAACACATGTTTAGTACGGAGGAAAGCAGTTATCATCTTCACGTGAGAATTTTGACAATTATTCCTTGCAAATGGATAATATTTTTACATGTGACAATCTTAATGATTGAATAAATAGAAAGTCACACAGAATTAACCGTTCAGAGCATGTGGCAAGATATTACTGGAAGATTTTTATTACTTATTTTTCTTTTATGTAACTGCTCTGACCGCTCATAGCACTATAAATAGCCATCCTTGTGAACATAAAAATAAGCGAAAGCAATATATTACAATATATTACATAACTTATCTTTTTTGGTCTTTTTAATTTACAAAGAGAGAGCCTTATTTGCAAATTCCAGTATAGTTTAGAATATAATATATCAAAGAAACCAAGTATTTGTTAGAGCACAAAACTAAGATCATCTACCCAAAATCTTCTGACACCTAGCAAAACCTTTCTACAAACAGCTTACATGTCCTTTACAACAAAATGGCTAACAACGGGAGCATCACAGATTATATGTATGTATGGATTAACCCCTTTGAGTGTTCAGAATCCTTGTCTGAGACTTCATGTATGTTATTATGAGTTATAATGGAATATGATAAAATAATGTTCATACCTCTTTTACATTGTAATTGTATCTTTATTATTGACGAGAATATAATCTAAGGTAATCGGCTTGTCTTTCGCTATTTGTGAATTAACATGATCAGAAATCTTTATATTACATTTAATTAAATTACACCTGATACAAGTGTAACATCCCCATCATTGCTATTGATAATGGCTAGGAATATTTTAATTGTGGTGTATGCTAACCTAATCTCTAAACACCAACTAGTGTTAATTAATAGAAAGGGATAATAAAAATGAGGGGAAAGACCAACTAGCAACTTCTGGAAAATTGCTTATGATTCCTTTCTAGTTACTAGACTACAAAAGTTGGGAAAGACACAAAAAAAAAATCTCACCCTCTCCTTCTCAAACTCGCTGCCTTCCTCACTCTTACTAAGTCTCCATATTCTCCACTTTCTCTCTAAAGAATCCACACCAAAACCTCACTCCCAAAGCTTGCATGTATGAATTCTAGTGTCTTGGGTGTAATCCTACACTAGTTCAAGTCTTGGTAAGTCCTCCAATTTCTTCCACCCCTTCCCCTTCCATGGTTCTCATCTCATTCCTTCATTATTTCATTACTTTCTCATTGGGGTTGTTAAATGGTGTCTAGGGACAAAACCTTCCAAGAATCAAGCAAAGGAGAAAGGCAAGGAAGTCATTGATTTGGGGAGACAAGGTTAAGTGTAAGAAGCAAGTTTTTAAGGTAACCCTAATAAACTCAAAGTCCCCAATTATGATATCTAGATGGTAGAAGGTTAGGTTATATTAGGTTTTGGACCTTGGTTGAGGAATTTGTTATGTAACATGATGAGAATTCCTTTGTGTTTGTGCAATTTATGAATTTTCAGGTTTGGGTCAATTGCATGTGAGCTTGATGCTTGATGAACTATGTTTGCATGTGTAAATTGACCATAATCTAGTGTGGAATTACTTGTCTTTGATGTTATGGAATTCATTGATCTTGGTTTTAATCTTGTTTTGGGACTAGAGTTTGGTGTTGTAGAGCCCCAAAAGTGAAATTAAGAGTGACACCAAAAAGGGGAAAACAAAGTTCTAGGTCACGACATTTTCTCTATAGCGAATGTGCTTCACTACAACAAAAATGTCCCACTTTGAATGCCAAAAACTGGAGTTTCGTCGCTCCACCAAAAAGGACTTTGCTCCAGTGAAATCCTCGAAGGTGAATGACCAATTCTAAGGCTCTTTAGCTATAGCGAAAGTGTGTTTGGTGCAGCGAAATTTACAAAGTTATGTTTTCCAAATCCCACCACTTAGGGAACTACAATACTCATATGCTCAGATAGAATAAAGACATTGTACATGAATTAATGATTGAGGTTTGAAGAGTAATTAACATTGCAAGGGAATTGGTCATGGCAATGCAATGTTGAGGGGACTTTAGCCATGTCTTACATGATTAAATGATTACTTGAAGTGGATATTGAATTGAATTATTGCATTCCATTCATGACTGAAAAGATTGCGTATACACCTTTGGGTGTAAGACCGGGCAGCTTAAGCGTTCAAGGAGGGACGCTTCCTTGGACATTAAAGATCTTAAAAGAGGGTACGGACTGCCGGCCCAAAACTGATTAAAAGGAACATTACATGGCATATGTTTGATTAAGTTTATAAACTATGATTGATTGATAGTGATGAAATTTGATATTTTTATTGATGATGTATCGGTTATTTTTAGGAGGGGATAGTTTTACAACTTGTTGCCTGCAACACTGAAAATATTTTCTTAAATCGGGGGTTATTGAGGTATATGTGATTCCATATATTGCAGGTAATTTCGAGGCATTAGACGATGGAGCAAACGATTGAAGAATCATGTTTAGATATTTAGTATATATAATTTGCAAAACTAAATTGCAAAAAAGTTGTTATGATTAAGCTCCTTTGTTTGATGTCTTATGGACTCATGTTTTGAGACTCTAGCCAAGTAGTCTATATGTAACTCTCACTGGAATGATTGTGTATTTATGTAAAAAGAATGATTTAAACAGGGTAGTTCTCATTGAATTATTTGCAAGGCAATTTTTAGGGTCTTACATTTGGTGTCAAAGCGATTCGACCTATTCGGACAGTGAGACTTATAGTAGACTAATTGGTTAAGTGCCTTAAGTCCTTTTCTGCTTCTCGATAAACATACACTTTGAATCACAAAGCCATAATATTGAGTCTGATCAACTCAATATTGTGTGCTTGTATGTAGGAGTTATGCCACCCAAGAGGCTAGGGAGACCGCCAAGGGCAAACCAAACGGGTCAAGGACATGATCTCGAGGCCCCAATTTCTCAAGGGCCAACGGGTACACCTCTCATGCAACAAATGGTCCAGGCTATGATAGGATAATGGACGCTCAAGCCCGAGATGACCATTGTAACAACTTCTTTTTATACACGTTTAATTTCTTTCTTATTCAAGAAAATAATATAAATATCATAAGTTTAAAACAATTCATGATTTCAAACTTGAAATTATAGTAACTTAAGACTTATTTTTATAAAGAACTAACTTACATATAATTGTGGATGATTAATACATAATTTTCTACAAAAATATATACTAAACAACACTTGTAAATAGTACATCCAATTGGTAAACTTCTAATAATTGTCATTTTCTATTCTTCATTCTTCAGCTTCAATAGTTATCCATCTAAAATGTCACGAATACACATGAAAATAAACGGGGTGAGAATTCACATTCTAAGTAATTTTCTAACACATTTATAACTAATGACATTTTAGGATTTCAGAGTTATTTCAAATTAAAACTGCTTTTTATTATAAAATGAAATAATCTAGAAACCAAAATATTTTTCTCATATGAAACATACACATATAATAATCACCATCAATGTACAAACACAGTACTAATCACAATCAATCTAATTATTATTACTTGTGATTTCAAGCACAAGACAATTTAACACAAATTGTCAATCAATTCAAACAAACAACTAACATCATCGTAAGTTCATCCAAACTATAACCAAATACATAATGCAAGATTCTATTTCTATCATGATGCATGTTCTACAAATTTCATTCTATTGGAGAAAAAATCAGGGGTGTACAAGCCCTATTGGTAACAGTCTGTCCTGGTCGGCCCAACACAAAACACAACTGTTCCTGGTGTAAGGGGACTTCACTCAAACTCTAACTGATAATGAATCCCTCTACACTCCATCTCCTCAAATGAACATTTACTTGGATAATGACCTGTTTTCTCGTCATGTGTTAAGCCATTTGCAACTAACACATGCTAGCCTTGGGGTTGGCACAGGTACATATCATTCCATTAGGCATCCTATATTCTAGCCTCGTGGCATTTTCACCCCAACATTTCTCAAATCATTGTGACTGAGTATTACGTATTATTATTCTCAGTGCACAAAACAACTCTTCATCACTAGGCGTCCCTAGTGATTTCAACACTTTTCAACTTAGATAACAAGTATTAATAAATTGTAATAACATAATAGAATATTGTATAAATACTTTATGAATAGTAAAATATGTGTATGAATAGTAAAATACATGTATAAATAGTAAAATACGCATGTGAATAGTAAAATACGCGTATGAATAGTGTCAGTGAATCACAACTTTTATTCTTACACAAATTTCATTAAGTCACTAATAATGAACATTTCAATAAACTTAAAAATAATATAGGACAAGTTTTAAAATTTTAATTTTAACTAGATAGTATAAATCTGTACTACTTAACAAAATAAAAATTATCCATTTAACTTAAATAAATTATCAATAGAATCCATTCATCTAGTAGGTTTTAAAGATATACATCTTACTTTTAAAATAGTAGAAAAAAATACAGTAAAGCCCCTACCTCAGTCCAGAGCAAATACTAAAGTTGTTTATTTCAAAATCTGAACCGGTAGAATTAAAGATCTCGACGCGTATAATATTTCTCCTAACTGCTCCATCAAGAACCGATCGCATTAAGGCCATCATCTAGCCACCATAAATTACTCTCTTTCTCTCGTTTCTTTCTCTCTCGCTTTCTGGTTTGCTTGCAGAAGCTCAATAATGAGCTTAGGTGACTTAAGTCACCTCTATTTATATAATAATATTATTATATTATATAATATTATAGTAATAGTACTATTTCTAATATTCTTCATATAACAAATTCTAATTTACAATATGTTGTTCTCTAAATCAATCTAACTATACTAATAAATTCTAAATATAATTCTTAGCTTATAGTAATTTTTCTAGTATTTTTGGAAATCTATAACTATTTTTAAGGCATAAATATGTTTTTAAGAGTAATTATTAATTTACTCTAAGACTAAGCCTGAAAATTATTTTTAACTAACTAGGAATCCTCTAACAATAAAATGTGATTCTATAATTAGCTATAATTCATTCTAATGCCCTTAACACACTTTTTTCTAATTGTCTCTGTACCAACTTATTTTAATATAATTTATTTCCTAAGACTTAGAAATAGATTTAAATCCCGTTTACATATCAAACTAACTTTGAAAATTCTACTATTTTGATCAAAGCTTAATTATAATATTCCGCCACTAAAAGCCAAAATACTATAAATTTTACCCACATCTAACTATTTGAAATAATTATTATCTAATTGTCACTATTTTTGATAAACAACTTTAAATTAAATACTATATATATTCTAAAAAAAATGAATTGTACAAGCTATTAAGGAGGATGTTATAACCATTATGAGAAGTTCAAGTCTCATGACCCTCAAGCATTCGTAGGAGATCCCAATCCAATGGCCACAAAAAGGTGGCTCCATCACATGGAGTCCATGTTTAGGGCCATAAGGTGCACGAACCCACCGAAAGTAGATTTGGCTTCATAAAAACTTCATGGAGAATCTGAACATTGGTGGCATGAGTATTGGCAACATATGGAAGAAACTCAAACACCAATTACATGGGAGCACTTCCAGGGAGCATTTCAAGAGAACTACTTCCCCTTAAATCTCAAGGACCAAAAGGAGATAGAGTTCTTAGAGCTTAAGCAAGGGGAGATGACTATAGGCCAATATGTGGCCAAGCTTGAAGAATTGGCCTGATACTCCAACAACTTGAGAAACCAACCCGATGAAGTATGGACATCTAAGAGGTTTGAACAAGGGTTGAGGTTGGAAGTTCGAAACCAAGTGGTGATCAGGAGATTCGACATTATCAAAATCTTATTCGCAAATGTCAATTGGCTGAGCAATCCCTTGGTGAGATTAAAGCAAGCAAACAAGTGGCGTGGAAGCAAAAAAGAGAGGAGTCTAACTCATGAGATATAAGGCAAAAGGGGAAAGATACTGAAGAGAAACAAGTGGCAAAAACTCCATCCTGACCTGCTCCTCTTTGCAAGAGTTGTGAGAAGTACCATCATGGGGAGTGCTTTAAAGATTTCGGGACATGCTACTATTGTAAGAAGAAGACTCACATGGCCTATCAATACCTGGTTAGGAAAAGTAAGGGTTCCATCTGATCTCAACTGCCAACATAGGGAAGGTTCTACACCTTAAACAGTAAGAAGGCCAGTGAGTCTGACAGCCTCATCCAAGGTGAGTGTTTAATAACCAATTACTCCATAATTTTACTGTTTGATTCGGGAACTACCCACTCCTTTATCTCCTATTATTTTGTAAATAGATTAAAACTTCTCACTTCTAAACTTCCTTTTGAATTGACTATTTCCACCCCTACTGAGGGAAAAGTGTCTACCTCATCCATATGTACTCCGTGTTTTGTATTCTATCAAGGTAGAACTTTTTGTGTGGATTTGTTCTGTTTGCCTCGGAGTAACATTGATGTGATCTTAGGTATGGATCAGATGTCTTTCCATAATTTTATTCTTATCTCTGCAAATTAGATTGTGTTTATTCCCCCAATTGATGACCATATCTCATGTTCTCATTCTTCCCTTTTCGATTGTGTTCAAACCCCACCTATGAGTAACATTCAAGGATACATGATTCTCTCCCTGATGGAAATGAAATCTAATTTGAGCATAGAAGCTATTCCCGTGATGAGTGAGTTCTCTGACATGTTTCCCAATGACATATGCACCTTACTATCGGAAAGGGAAGTACAGTTCTCCATAGAATTAATTCATAGAGCAGAACCAGTGTCCAAGGCCCCGTATAGGATGTCCTCCTTAAAATTGGTTGAGGTGAAGAAGAAAATAGAAAGCCTTTTAGAGAAGCAGTTTATTAAGCCTAGTGTGTACCTATGGGGATCCTCTATTTTGTTGGTTAAGAAGGATGGGAGTCTTAGTTTTTATGTAGACTATGCCGAGCTAAATAAGTTGATGGTGAAGAACAAATACCCAGTTCCCCAAATAGATGATTTGTTGGATCAATTGGGGGGAGCCCCGGTCTTCTGTAAGATAGACTTGAGGTCAAGGTATCATCAGATTAGGATTAGACAAGATGACATCTTGAAAACCGCCTTTTGATACTATGAATACCTAGTTGTACCTTTTGGATTGACAAATGCTCTGACATTTTCTGGCCGTACCTTGAAAAATTTGTGATAGTATTCATAGACAACATCTTTATTTATTCCAAAACTCGAGAAGAACATGAAAAGCACATGAGAAATGTATTATAGACTCTCAAGGAAAAACAATTTTTTGCAAGATTGGACAAGTGTGAGTTTCGGTTAGAAGAGATAAGTATCTAGGGCATGTGGTGAACTAAAAAGGGGTAGTGGTGGATCCTAGCAAGATTGAGACGGTGACTAAGTCAGAACCTCCCACAAATATTGCCGAAATCCAAAGTTTCCTACGATTAGCTGGATATAATCGGAGGTTTGTCAAAGATTTTCCCCAATTGACTCTTCCATTAACCAAGTTGAATAAAAAAAGGGTACCTTTTTTTTGTGTGGGATGAGAAGTGTGAGGAGAGTTTCCGGGTCCTTAACGAAAGGTTGACAACCACCCCAGTGTTAGTCACCCCTGATGTGTTTAAAGACTTACAAGTGTATTGTGATGCTTCCAAACTGATATTGGGTTGTGTGTTAATGCAAAGTAGGGGTGTAGTGGCCTACGCCTCTACACAATTAAGACCCCATGAGGGAAACTACCCCACCCATGACCTTGAGTTAGCTACGATTGTTTTCTCACTAAAAATATGGAGCCGTTAGCTTTATGGAGAAAAATTCGAAGTCTTTAGTGGCCACAAAAGCCTTAAGTACCTTTTTGACCAAAAGGAGTTGAATATGAGATAGAGAAGGTGGATGGAATTTCTTAGCGACTATAACTTTGAGTTAAAGTACCACCCCGGTAAAGCCAACGTGGTAGCTAACGCTTTGAGTCAGAAATCCTTACACGTATGCACCATGATGATGCATGAATGGAAATTGCTAGAAGGGATCTCAACCTTGAAGTCTCACTGAACCCCTTGAGTTTATCCTGGACTAGGTTAGAAAAAAGAAATTAACTTAGGGAAAGGATTAGGATAGCCCAATATAAGGATATGGAAGTGATGCGTAAGAGGATCCAACTGGGTTTCTCCAAATCAAGTGATGTGGTTATCCTATTCCATGTGAGGATCGTTATTCCTAACAATGAAATCCTTAAACAGATGTTATTAGAGGAAGGCCACAAGAGCGGATATTCTTTTCATCCAAGCATCACCAAGATGTAGAAAGATTTGAGGAAATTGTTTTGGTGGCCGGGTATGAAAAAGGATACTGCTCACTTTGTAGCCAAATGTCTTACATGTCAGCAGATAAAGGTCGAACATCAAAAAACCTCAAGGGAGTTACAACCACTTAGGATTCCAGTATAGAAATGGGAAAGTGTGGCAATAGAATTTCTGATAGGCTTTCCTAGGACCCCGTCTGATTTTGATTCTATTTGGGTCATCGTTGATAGACTTGTAAAATCCGCTCACTTTTTACCCATGAAAGCCAATTATCCACTAGATAAATATGCTCACCTGTATGTGAGGCAAATAGTTAGGCTCCATGGGGCACCATCGAGTATAGTGTCGGATATGGACTCAAAGTTCACCTCACGGTTCTGTGGAGCTTTACAGAGAGCATTTGGGACTAAACACCGCGCACCAACCTCAAACGGATGGTCAATCTAAAAGAACCATCCAAACCTTAGGAGTTGTTGAGGGATTACGTTCTTGATGAAAAGAGGGATATGAGTGAGACTCTATCTTTGATTGAGTTTTACTACAATAACAAATTCCATTCAAGCATAGGGATGGTACTATATGAGGCATTGTATGGCAAGAAGTATAGGTCCCTTTTGTTTTTGTATGAGGTGGGGTGAGAAGACCCTTTTGGGACCAGACATGATTAGGGAAACTTCTGAGAGAAATAGATTATTAGAGAAAGGATTTGAATTGCTCAAAGTAGACAAAAGAGTTTTACGGACCAAAAGTGAAAGCCTCTTGAATTAAATGAAGGAGAGCACGTATTCTTGAAGGCTACCTCCACTACATGGGTCGGACGAGCCATGCGAGGAAAAAAGCTTCATAACCGATGCAAAGGACCTTTCCAAATTTTGAAACGAGTCGGGCCAGTTGCATTTCAACTTGCCCTTCCTCTAAATCTCTCCAATTTGAATTATGTGTTTCATGTGTCCCAACTCCAATTGAAAGAGGATTTGTCTTATCAATCTAAGCTGGTTGAGGTTGTAGACCGCTGCTTGAAAACACTAAAGAAAAAGACAATTCTCTTTCTGAAGGTGGTTGGGCAAAGTTTGGATTCCACTTAAGCCACTTGGGAGAAAGAACAAGATATGCGGGATTCATATCCGGGCTATTTGAGAAGTGATACATCCAATTTTGGGGGAAAAATTAAATAAAGGGTCAAGGAATGTAGCATCCCTATAATTGCTAGTGATAGTGGCTAGGAATATTTTAATTGTGGTGTATGCTTAATTAATTCCTAAACACCAACTAGTGTTAACTAATAGAAAGGGGTAATAAAAATAAGTGGAAGGATCAACTAGCAACTTTTGGAAAATTGCTTATGAGTCATTTCTAGTAACTAGATTGCAAAATTTAGGAAAGACACTATAAGGAAAAATCTCATCCTCTCCCAGTCAAACTCGCCACCTTCCTAACTCTCACTATGTCTCCATATTCTCCACCTTCTCTATAAAGAATCCACACTAAAACCCCATTGCCAAAGCTTGCATGTATGAATTCTTGTCTCTTGGTCTAATCCTACACTAGTTCAAGTCTCGGTAAGTCCTCCAATTTCTTCAATCCCTTCCGCTTCCATGGTTCTCATCTTATTCTTTTATTATTTCATTACTTTCTCATGTGGGGTTGTTAAATGGTGTCTAAGGACACAACCTTCCAAGAATTAAGAAAAGGAGAAGGGCATGGAAGTCATTGATTTGGGGAGACAAGGTTAACCATAAGAAGCAAGTTTTTAAGGTAACCCTAATAAACTCAGTCCCCAATTATGATATCTAGATGGTAGAAGGCTAATTTATGTTAGATGTTTGACATTGGTTGAGGAATTTGTTGTGTAACGTGATGAAAATTCCTTTGTGTTTGTTCAATTTATGAATCTTGAGGTTTGGGTGAATTGCATGTGAGCTTGATGCTTGATGAACTATGTTTGCATGTGTAATTTGACCATAATATAGTATGGAATTGCTTGTCTTTAATGTTATGGAATTGAATGATCTTGGTTTGAATCCTATTTTGGGACTAGAGTTGGGTGTTCTAGAGCCCCAAAAGTGAAATTGAGAGTGGCACCAAAAAGTGTAAAACAGAGTTCTAGGTCACGACATTTTCACTAGTGATAAGTGCTATGTATAAGTAAAATACATCACAAATGTAAGCACTTTTTGGATTTAAAAGTTTTAAGGAAGAAAAATCCCTCAAAGTTAGAATAATTGCGTTTATAAGTATTTTTGTATGTATATATTAGAATTATATTAATTTTGATCCATTAATATGGTTTTTTGAAGGTAAGATGAATAAAGGAGGAGAGCAAGAAGTAAGAATTGAAGAATTTGGCTATGTCTTGGAATTTAAAAAAGAAAGAAGAACTACTCAAGACAAATTCGTTGTAGCGAAAAGGGATTCGTTGTAGCAAAAATGCAATGGCTGGGAACTAGAATTGCTTTTAATTTGCTACAGTGAAGGGGAATTCGCTATAGCAAATGATGCTATATTTTTGGGAGATTTTCCGCCTTGAATCTGCTGTAGTAAAAAGCATTTTACTGTAGCGAAAATGCCTTTCCTCAGCCAGAAGTTTCCTTGTTTGCTGCAGCGAAAAGAGTTCGCTACAGCGAAAATTCACTTATCTTAGGCACTATTTAAGGATGTTTTGCACGAAATTTAGGATCTTTTTTATTTTTCTTGAATTTTAGAGAGAGAAGTTAGAGAGAGAGAGTAAAGGAACTTGAGGAATTAGTTTCTTTCATGTTCTATTTTAATTTCTGAATCACGGATGGTTCTTTTGTCGTCATGAGCAGCTAAACTTCCCTAGGTTGGTATTGAAATGTAATCTTCTACTCTTTTGTATCCATTTTGGTTCTGTGTGATATGGATCTTATGTTTATTATTGATTCGGGTAATTTCATTCGGTTCTTAATAGTTAAGTCTATCTGATCAATGGATTTAATTCTGAGTTTTAATGCAAAATAGGATCTAGAATTTGAAATAAATAAAATTACTCATTATGTTGTTATTATAGGAATAGATTACAATGTTTTGGTTGTATGAAATGCTTGCACTTTATGCTGGCTAGATATCTAAATACCTAAGGAATCGATATTTATAGATGTCATCTTAGGATTTTATAAGTGAGGAATCGTTATAAATGATGTTAGTGCATTATATCAGATTCAATAATAACATAATATATACCACTTAACTAAAGGAATACAAAGAGAATGAATGATGAAGTTTCAATCCCAATGTTTCAAAATTTGGTTAAAGATCACTTTTATTAGCTTTTTTTTACAATTACGGGTTTTTATCTATATTCAATCAATCAAATCAATTAATCTCTTTGTAAATACGCTCAATTTCCCTATATCTTTGGGATTAATACAATCTAAACTGCTCCCTAAGGACAATATCCCAGTATTCACCAGTTTTGTTACTTGTAAACGATAAGGTCCACTTGTCGTTTATGCTAAAAATAACCAACAAGTTTCTAGCGTCGTTGCCTGGGAGCGACGTGCAATTGTGTTAATTTGAAATATAGTTAATTGAGTAGTTGTGATTAGTTTTTAGTTTGGTATAGCTATTTAAATTTACAACTTGTTGTCAACCTTTGAAGATCAGCTATTATATAGTCCAGATCTAAAAAGATTGGCTAAGGAGAACAGGAAGAAGTTGAAAGAAGAAACTAAGAAGCAAGGAAATCAACAAGGAGACACTTTTACCTCATCCTCACAAGTAGAAATGGTAAATGCAGGGAAAGGTGGTAATGGAAACAGAAATGGCAATGGTGGAAGGGAAATTTGTAATGGCGATGAACCTCTAAGGAGGAGAACACTTGGAGAATCAAGACTCATGAAATCATGCTAGCATAGTAATGCCACCGGGAGCTAGAGCAATTGAGATTAACCCAACTATTTTGAACTATATGAATGCTCATTTGTTTGCAGGAAAAGACCATGAAGATCCTTACTACCATCTAGATGATTTCTATGCTTTGATAGGAACTTTGGGTCTTCAAGAGGGGGAAGAAGAAGCTACATATATGAAGTTATTTCAATTTTCTTTGTCTGGGGAAGCAAAATATTGGCACAAATGTCATCTTAATCAAAGTCTGACAAGCTGGAATGATCTTGAAAGAAAAGTCTTTATCAGATTCTCTCCTCCAACAAAATCCATCAGTGCAAAGACAGATATTACTACATTTCGACAAGGAACAGATGAGTCTTTGAACTAGGCTTGGGAGAGATTCAAGGTAATATTGAGAAAGTGCCAAACCATAACATTTCTGTAGAAGGACAACTCAATATTTTTTGCAACGGTTTGAGGCCTGATGTAAAAATGATCTTAGATGCAGATGCCGGAGAATCAATGATGTCAATAGATGTAGATAGAGCTTATAGAATCATAAATTCTTTTGCAACTACAGACAGACAAGTGCAACATGATAGGAGGTAGACTCAACGAAAAGGGATGTTAGATTTGAATACGACAGATGCCATTCTTGCTCAGAACAAGTTAATGTCTCAACAAATTGAAGCATTGACAAAGAAGATGTCAAAGCTTCCACAACAAATGCATTCAATGAACAATGTTCAAACACATCAGATTCAGAGATGCAATTTTTTTGGAGGAAACCATCTAAATGGGCATTTCTCTTACCCTGAATCAAGCCAAGAGGATTTGTAATATGTGACCAACCAACCACGTCAAAGTAATTTCTCTAATTCCAATTCTCATTCTAGCAATTTTTCGCAAGGTTAGAGAAATAATCAGCACCAAGGATATGGTTGGAGACAAGAAGCAGACCCATCACAAAGACAACCTCCTTATTAGTAGCATTAGAATCAATCCTCAATGGATCAAAGGGTGTCCAAGTTGGAGGATACAATGGAGAAATTAATGTAAGATTCCATGACAAATCAAAAGAACACATAAGCTTTAATCAGGAGCTTGGAAACTCAAGTGGAACAGCTGGCAAATCAATATTCTGATCAGCATTCAAGCCAGTTTTCAGTCTAACACACAAACTAATCCAAGGGAGCAATGTAAATCCATCACTAAGGTAATTGGTGATCACTTGGGTAACTCAACCGATTAAACCAAGCGATAGAGATGTCTATCAAAGAGGGTTGGTGGTTAAGCATTCCCAATTACTCCCAAATTGACTATATACTAACAACTAGAAATCATTGAGCTCACACAAAATTAAGCATTTTATATCCATCAAATAATCCTTAATCACATAGAATTAAACAAGCTATGGATAAGGCTTTAGCTCAACAACAAAACCTAAGGTTATTAAGCATAAACCCTAGAAATTAAAATTAAACCAAAACCTACGGAAGCATATTCAAATTCAAGCAATAAAACAATAAGATTAAGCATACAAATTGCAATATTACTCAAACACAAATTAGCAAGAGATTAGAAAAACAAAAACATGAATAAATTAGAAACAAAATTTAAAGAATAAACCTCAAAATCTTAATTGCAATATCGCAAGAAGATTAATCCAAAAACTCTAATTCAAAGAGGAAAGACAAAAAAGAAAATGAAAAAGAAAGGAAAAGAAAACGAGGCGCTGAAGAGCCCTCTTCCTCTGTTCCTGCATTCTGTTCTTCGCTCCTCTCCAAAATGTTCCACGCCACTCCCCTCAAAGGCTCAAACCCTTCTTTTCATTATTTATGTGAATGTGAATGTGAATGAAAGGAAAAAAAATAGAAGACTGCTTCTCATGTGATTCAGCTCCGTGGCCATATTCATGATAATTAAATCCTAATTACCTAGTAAAATTAAAATGATAATTTAGTTTATTACAATTAATAAATAAAATAAAAATCTTAAAGTTAGTCTGATTGACAATGTTCCTTTTCAAATTCTTCAAGCCCAATAATTATTTCCGGTGTCAAATTATATCTGAAAAATAATAAATAACTTAATTAGGCTAATTAAATCCAACTTAATCAAATTACAAATAATAACCTAATAAAGCTCAATACAATAAAATATGTTGTGTAAAATTTATTAGACACAACCAATAATTAATAATAACTAATTAAGGTTATAAAATGTGGATAAAATATAACTCATCACCTTCACTCTCTCACAACCAAAGCTTCTCCAATGGCTTCTTCACCATCATCCTCACCTCCTTCCTCACCTCCCTCCTCACCATCACTACCACCACAACCCACCAAGCGCCCACGAATCAAAACGGTGGCCTCTAGCCGTCCTCCACACACTCCTCGTGTACCAAGAACAGGCACTTCCTCTACAGCCCCTCCTCCTCCACCACCTACTAGTACCACGCCTGAATTAAGGCATTGGTTTTCCACTTCTCAACATATTCAAAATTTCAACACCAACTGGTTCACTGAAAGGA
Organism: Cyamopsis tetragonoloba; assembly: GCA_037177725.1. NCBI lineage: Eukaryota > Viridiplantae > Streptophyta > Magnoliopsida > Fabales > Fabaceae > Cyamopsis > Cyamopsis tetragonoloba. Next base: position 59,104,042 of record CM074119.1, read on the forward strand.
AACTTGTTGATGCGCTTGGTAATTTTCCATGATTTTGATCCAATCATTTCACCTTCCTCTCCTGGTTTGAAACAACTGGACTCGAGAAGTTTCTCTCTGTCAAAGAGCATGTCTATCCTCATCTTGTTCGTGTTTTCTACTCAAATTTGTAGTATGACCCTGAAACTGCTCTCCTAATCTCTGTGGTGAAGCATGTGCCGATATCCATCCCTTCAACCCTCTAGACTTCTCTCACTGGTTTTAACTTCACTAGTGCACCACTTACTGGTTCAACATCTAAAGGCAATTCGACTGATGAACATAATGTACTACAAGCCAGAGACACCATTTGCCACATCAAGGCCAATTTTCTATTCGGCAAAGAGCATGACTACCTCATAATGAGCACTCTGACTATGGACTCCAGATTGGCTCACTTAGTCATTGCCAGTGTCTTGGTTGGGCATGTCACCAACTTTACCAAAAACCTCTATGATAATCGGCTACTTTTGTGGGCACTAGTTTAAGGGAGGCCCGTAAATTAGGCAAATTTAGTACTATGTCACATGAAGAATTATGCCACTAGATCCACTCTATTAGCCTACCTCATGCTTATCACAAAAATTCTGAAACATTTTGGCGTTGACTTGGAAGATGAACTCATCCAGTCAATTGATGGCCAAAATTTTGAAATTGGGGATTCGCTTCTAAATCGCGCTGGTAAGAAATATACGTTTTTGTTAAAATATATTTTGATAAAAATTATTTTTAATTTTATTTGTTTTCTTTTGGGCTTTTAGTCCCTTTTTACATAAAAAAAAAACAGGCCAGCAGGCTAAGCAGGGTGATGGGTTCTCATATGCAACCTAACTAGCTAATTAAGGCGAGCTAGCAGGCCGGCACGACGAGCCAACCCTGCTTTGCCACCCCTATTTATGATGGGCTAACAAGTGTGTAGACCCTAGAGGTGAGTATAAGGACTTTTTGATAAGGATAGGTTTACATCTAGGCTTAGCCTTGAGTCCTTGTTACTTGTTTAGTCTAGTCTTTGACGTGTTTACCAAGGACATACAGAAAGTTATCCTAACATGTATCTTTTTGCCGGTATCTTGTTAGAGAAATCAATGGAAGAGGAAAATTTTATCGTACTTCTATAGGGCCAACTATGCTTTATGGTTGTCAGTATTAGGATTTAAAAGGGCAACATGAGAAAAAAAGTATCAGCTACGGATATGAGAATGGTGAGATGGATCTTTAGTCACAAAATGTTAGATAAGATATGAAATGAGTATACAAGGAACAATACTAGTATGACACCTATAGAAGCAAAGATGAAAGAAAATCACTTAAGGTAGTTTAGACATGCACATAGAGCACCATTGGAGGCACCCGTGAGGAGGGTTGATAGCATGATATTTAGTCTTGTAAAAAGGGACCGAGATAGATCTAAATTGATGTTATGAGAACTTAATAAACATGATCTATCTGTTAATAACATTTTTACAAATTTAGTTTTTGATCGAGCACAATAACTTCGTGTGGTTCATGTAGCCGACCTCACTTACTGGAATAAGGCTTGTGAATTGTGTGTCGTGCTGCTAGAATTGACTTTTTCACTAGGCTAGCACCATTTTAGACACCACAAGTCTTCCCTTGGGCACTATACGGTCCATTTTTTCTTTTCAAAAATGACCCTAGCTCGGATTTTCAAAATATGTTTAGAAAAGAATACTTGACTACACATTCTAAGATTCCATGTAAGGGAAATAACATAATACACTACACACTTAATGGAAAGAAATAATATTTTAAGAATCCTTCTAGATTCTTAAAACATGTAGGCAATTGATTTTAAAAATATTTTTTTTATCAGCAAAAACGACTTAAATTAGCAAAGAGAGCAGCACCAGTAGTGCTAGAACAACACATAGTAATAGAAATAAAATGAAGAACAAAGGCACTCTAAGATGAAGCCTTTACAAATACAGAAAAGAAACTGTAGCTAGAAAAGCAACAGTAGTATATATAAGCCCCACAAACATCTACGTAAACAAAAGCAAAGAAAAGAAAAAGAGACAAAAAGCAAACAACACAAACACAAGGCCTTTCCTCCAACAGCAAAAAAAAAATACATCTCAAGCTCATGTTGCATGTAAACAAGCTCACGGATTTTGATTTCTTAGCAGCTTTTATCCACTTCCAAGATTTGAATTTTATCAAATCCAAGAATTTTTCTAAGTCTTAGCTATCTTCCTTTAAAATCCTCTCATTTCTCCAAAGCCAAACACTCCAAATAACTGCAAACCAACCAGGTACCACTCTTGCTTAAAACTTTTATTTTTTAACAATCCACCCTGTCGAGAGAAGTGATCAAAAACAAAATTAGGAAGCAACACACACAACTCAAACCATTTGTAACAAAGGCACCAAAGTTAATAACTCTCTTCATAGGAAAAGAAAAGGTGTTCAACGGATTCTTCAGCAAACATACAAAACACACACTTAACTTGCTTAGACCCATTCAAGATTTTGCTTCTTGCCAAATTAACCTTGACTACTAATCTATTAAGTAGGATATTCCACACTAGCGCAGATACCTTCAAAGGAACTTTCCTAGCCCAAATATCTGGAAAAAAAAATTATCCGGTAACACCTAGTCACTTATAAGTAGATTTTACAGAAAATATACTTGAATGTTCCAAGTTCCAAATCAACCTATCAGAATGAGAGCTATGGATTTGAATTAGATTAACCAATTCATATAATTTATCAACCAATTGAAATTCACACTGAAATAAATTTCTTCTCAAAATAAAATTCCAATTCTAACCTCCTTCCTCCAAATTTCCCATTTAAGCTATTATAGCTTCCTTATTAGCTAAGTTAAAAAGGCAGCAACACTCAACTCTCAAACCATAATCCCCCACCCAATTATCAAGCCAAATTTAGTGTTGTTCCCATCCCCAATTGCTTTCCTCAACCCCTTGTCAGACAATTTCTTCCTATCACCCTTTTCATTTTCATAGCAACATATAACACATCCTTCCACCAAGAGGACGTATTCTCATGGTCCGTCACCTCAATAGAATGGGGCTTTCCATATTTAGAAACAAGAACCCAACAACATAAGATTGTTGGTTCCACAAGAGACCTCCACTTCCATTTACCAAGAATGCCAAATTAAAAAGGTGAAGATCTCGAATCCCTAGCCCACCCAAACATTTTGGTTTGCAATCTAAAGACCACTTAACCCAAGCTATCTTCCTTCCTCCCTCATCCTCTCCCCAAAGAAATCTTCTTTGAATTTTGGTTATTTTAGAAAGGACAAACTTAGGAACTTTAAAGAAAGACAAGAAAAAAAAGAGGAAGGGAAGTAACAACAAATTTCAGTAGGACAATTTTACCACCAAAGGAAAGGTTCCTTCTCTTCCAAGAAGAAAGTTTTCCAAGTAATCTAGAAGCAACCGGATCCCACAATGCAATAGATCTCGAATAGGCCACTATTGGAATTCCCAGATATTTACAGGTAAATAACCTATTTTTCAATTCAAAAAATTAGCCCACAGTGACAGATTTTTGTTGAACATTCAGACTAATTAAACAACTTTTAAAAAATTTTACTTTTAACCCTTAAACTAATTCTTACCCCCTTAGAACAACCTTCATAGTTCTAATATTAATCAAAGAAGGCTTCCTCACAATCAAGGTATCATCCGCAAATTGAAGGCGGGAAATAAGGATCTCCTCACTTCCCACTTTAATCCCTAAAAACATCCCCCAACTACAAGAATTTCTCATAAAGCCACTAAAACCTTCACCTACTATAAGAAATAAGAAGGGGGCAAAGAGTCCCCTTGTCTAAGACCCCTTTTGAGAACAAACTCATTAATGGGGCATCCATTAACCATTATAGAGAGAGAAGATGAAGACAAACACTCCCTAATCTAAGAACTCCACTAATCTAACCCCCCCCCCCCACAATTAACCGAATCGTAGGCTTTTTCAAAGTCTACTTTCAAAGTTAAACATGATTCCTTCATTTTTTTTAAAAATCCAATAACTCATTAGCAACTACAACACTATCTAACATGTTTCTCCTCCCTCCCCAAAAGCGAACTAGTTCTCTGAAATTAAAGAATTAATCAAAGCCATTAGTCTAGAAGCTAAAAGTTCTACTAGAATCTGATATAGGTAGCCAATGACAAAAATCGGTTTATATTCATTCAATCCTTTGGCATTATCATTTATAGGGATTAATGCAAAGAAAGTTGTGTTAGATACCCTTGGTAACACACCATTCTCCCCGAACTCTTTGACTACCCAAAAAATGTCATCCTTAAGAAAGTCCCAATAGCGTTTGATGAACTATATATTAAATCCATTGGGTCCTGGACTCTTATTGTCATCACACTCCAAAATTGCTTGTTTTATCTCAGATTCCTCAAACAATGTCACTAATCCACTTTGTTCCAATCACTACAAGAATGTGTTGAAATAGCCTCGCAAATTTAGTAGTTAGCTACGGAGAAAGCCTTTTTATTAATTTTTTAATATTTTTAGTGGTTTATGACAGTTCTTGCCGTCGCTAATTTGCGACGGTCAAGGCCGTCGCTAATAGAGGCCCTAAATTATTTTTTTATTCGTCAAAAAAATATTTTAATTTAGACTATATGTTTGCGACAGTCCTTGCCGTCGCTATTTTGTGACAGTCAAGGCCGTCGCTAAAGGGCACTGGTTTTTTTTTTGAAAACCAATTTTTTTGAAAAAACTTGTTTGCGACGGTCAAGGTCGTCGCTATTGGCGGTGCAGTCATTTTTTTTCTTCTGAAAACCAATTTTTTTTAAAAAAAAATTACGTTTGTGACGATCAAGGTCGTCGCTATTGGCAGTCCACATTTCTTTTCTTTTATTCTGAAAAACCATTTTTTTAAAAAAAATGTTGTTTGCGACGGTCCTTGTCGTCGCTATTTTGCGACGGTCATGGCCGTCGCTATTGGCTTTCCACTTTTTTTTTGGTAGCGACGGTATATACTGTCGCTTTTTGGGCAGAATGGGATTAAATGAGCGCCATTCACCTTCACCCTATCTCCATTTCTTATCTCCAAAACTTCTTCTCTCCACACAAAACACAACCCCACACTCACCCAACCCCATTTCTTCTCCAATCTCACTATCTCCAACCTTATTTCTTCATCTCCATACCCAAATCCTCCATATCCAAGCTTTATTTTCCTTTCCTCCTTCCAATCTCACTCCTCTCCCCTTGCCTCTCTCTCCTCCACGCACTCTCTCTCTCCACCACCAACCACCACGCCATCTTATCCCTCCACCACCAACCACCACCCCATTTTCTACCTCCACCACTCTCCACCAAGGTCTCTCCCTCTCTCTACCAAGGTCTTTCTCTCTCTCCACCACAAATCCTCCCTCTCTCCACCTAGGTGAGTTTTTTTTTTTAATTTAAATTTGTTAATTTTAGAATTTATAGGATTTTTTTGTTGAATTTATGTCATTTTAAAATTTATATGAATTTTTGTTAAATTTAAGTGATTTTAGAATTTATATGAATTTTTGTTGAATTTAAGTGATTTTAGAATTTTTGTGGAATTTATGTGAATTTATATGCATTTTTTCCATAAAGGTTAAATTATGTGAATTTATGGAATTGTTAAAGTAAATATAGAAATTATGTGAATTTTAGAATTTATATGAATTTTAAAATTTATGTGAATTTTTACCTTTATGTGGATTTATAGAATTGTGAAAGTAAATATAGAATTTATGTTGAATTTATGTGAATTTTTGCCTTTATGTCAATTTATGTTCAATTTATGTGAATGTAAGTTGGATACCTGTGAATTTTGCCATTATGTGAAATTATGTTGAATTTATGTAAATTTTATAATTTATGAGAAATTGCAATTATGTTGGAATTTGTATGTGAAATTGTAAATAATGTAGAGTATAGAGTAGTAGTTAGAAATTTAACTTTTAATTTAATATTCTAATGTGATATATATGCACTTGGAATATATATAGTAGAGTAGTAGTTAGAAATTTAACTTTTAGTTTTAAATTCTAATGTAATATATATGCACTTGGAATATATAGTAGAGTAGAAATTGATTTAAAAGTGTTGTTGTAGTTTGTGTTCCCTTTTATGTTTGGAGATTGCGTAGTGCAGTTAGATATAGCTTGGAGCTTACGGATTTTTGGTTTTTGAGTTTGAGGTAAGTAGCTGAATAGCCTAACTTGTAATTAATGTTGAACTTATAAGTAATATAGGATTTGAACCCTAGGTTAGAGGACCTGACTGCTGGTTTTATGAAGTTCTGGATTATGGAATGTTGAATTTTCTAAATTTTGAATTGTTGGTTTTTGAATTTATGATTTTTGAATTTTGGGAAATGTCCATGTATTAAGGGTTATTCTGTCGAAATTTTTCTAAATTTTTGTATTCTATGTGCTTATTACAGAACATGGATCGTACTTGGATGTACGAAAGATTTAATCCAAGCAAGACTCAATTGAGACATGAATTTATTCGTGGAGTAAATGAATTTGTTGACACAGCTAAGAATTCTCGTTACTATTTATCAGAGGAAGCAATTAGATGTCCGTGTGTGAAGTGTAGAAACATGAAACTATTTGATGAGGCTTATGTGAAGACTCACTTGTACAAATACGGTTTTAAGCCTGATTATTGGATTTGGACAGAACACGGTGAAGAGAGGGTAGTAGAATCAGACTTAGCAGGTCACTCAAGCAATTTAGAATGTGATGATGACGATGGTAATCAGTTTGAAATGATGCATAATATGGTAACTAATGCATTTGGGCCATTTGTTGGTGACACATATCATAGTTATGGTGAAACAGTAAATGAAGTTGAGCCGCCAAACCTTGAATGTCAAAAGTTTTATGATATGTTGATGGCAGCTAACCAACCAATTTACGAAGGGTGTTCCGAATCTACCTTATCTATTGCAGTTAGACTATTGGCTGCTAGGTCTAATTGGAAGGTTCCTCAGAAGTGTATAGATTATTTTGCACAAATGCTTGCTGATGTAGCTCCGTCAAAAGAGCATGTACCTAAGAATTGTTATGAAGCAACCAAGTTGGCATCTAAATTGGGTTTGAAGGTTGAGACGATTGATTGTTGTCGGGACGGTTGCATGTTATTCTATAAAGAAGATAGCAATTTGACTGCATGTAAGTTCTGTCATAAGTTGAGGTTTGAACCTAAAACAAACGGAATTGGTAGGTTTAAAAATGTTCCAGTGAAGAGAATGTTTTATTTTCTTATAACTACTAGGTTGCAAAGGTTATATGCGTCAACAAAAATTGCGAGTCAAATGAGATGACATCATGAGAATAAAGGTGTCGATGGTGTTCTTCGTCATCCATCTGATGGCGAAGCATGGAAGCACTTCAATGGATGTTATCCTGAATTTTCTAATGAGCCGAGAAATGTGAGACTTGGTTTATGCGCTGATAGTTTTACACCCTATATACAAGCATCTGCACATCCGTATTCATGTTGGCCTGTAATTATTGTTCCCTACAATCTTCCTCCTGAATTGTGGATAACAAAACCTTACATGTTCTTAAATTGTCTCATTCCTGATCCAAAGAACCCCACTGTAAAAATTGATGTCTATTTGCAATCGTTGATTGATGAACTTCAAAAATTGTGGAGCCATGGTGTACTGACATATGATATATCCACCAAACAGAATTTTATAACGAGAGCTTGTTTAATGTGGACTATCATTTTTCAGCTTATGGGATGTTATCTAGATGGAGCACACATGGTAGGTTAGCCTGTCCTTAATGCATGGATGTTACAAATTTTTTTTGGTTGAAATTTGGTAAAAAACATTCTTGGTTTGATTGTCATCGCTGATTCTTGCCCGCTAATCATTCTTTTAGAAGAAGCAAAAAGACTTTTAGAAGGGACAAAGTTGAGAAGTTAGATCCGCCATTCATTTTGGATGGAGAACTTGTATGGCAGTTCATAAAGGATTTTCCAAAGGTAACCGATTCAATCCCAACTAGGCTGGCATGATTTGGGTCTCTTCATAATTGGACTAAAAGAAGTATTTTCTGGGATCTTCCGTATTGGAAAGACAATTTGTTGAGGCACAATGTAGATGTGATGCATGTTCAAAAGAATTTCTTTGACAATATCTTTAATACTGTTATGAATGTTAAAGAAAAAACAAAAGATAACGAGAATGCAAGAATGGATTTAGAGAAAAAGTGTAAACGTGGGGACTTAGAATTGGTTCCATTATCTAATGGGAAGATGGGGATGCCAAAGGCAAAGTATACATTGACATCGGCCGATGCAAAATCAGTTTGTAGATGGATAAAAGAGTTGAAAATGCCAGATGGTTATGCATCAAATCTAATTCGGTGTGCTGATGTAAATAGAAGGGCCATGCAAGGGATGAAAAGTCATGATTGTCATGTTTTCATGTAGAGTTTACTCCCGATTACATTTCATTCCCTACCCGATGAGGTGTGGAAACCGTTGACAAAGATGAGTCAATTTTTCAAAGATATTTGTTGTAATTCACTTAAAGTGAGTAACCTGAAAAAAACGGAACATAACATTCCCATTATTCTATGCAAATTAGAAAGAATTTTTTCACCTAGGTTCTTTGATTCAATGGAACATCTCCTGATCCACTTACCCAGAGAAGCACGATTGGGTGGCCCGGTTCAGTATCGATGGATGTATCCGTTTGAAAGGTACAAATCAACTTACTCGTTTAAATAAGTAATATGTGTACTTTTTTTTATCAAATTAGCTAATTGTTGTAAACATATGTTGAACAAATTAATATATATTAAATCAATTTTACTTTTTGCAGCATGTTTTTAAGTGTACATGAAAATGGTGAAAGTCGTATACATGCGGAATTTCCTAACTGGTTTAAGTCCTATATAAGTGTTTATAAACCCTTACAAGTCGTATAAAATATTACATGTAAACATTAACTTGTATTGTACAGGTTTACGATGATCGAAATAGGGTTACTAACAATGAGTTACGGTCATTGGCCTGGGGTCCTAATTCGAAAGTTTCCTCATGGAACATGTGGTTCATTAATGGATATAAGTTTCACACAAAAGCTTGGATTCAAGGTAAAAAAACGACCAATTGTGGTGTATGTGTAAAAGGTGTTACTCAACGTGGTGAAGATGATTTTTATGGTTTCATCGAACACATATTTGAGTTGGAATATCATGGATTGCCAAAGATTCCTCTTTTATATTGTCAATGGTATGATCCAACAAATAGGGGCACAAGGATTCATCCACAGTATAAGATAATACAAGTTAATAAGCGTAAACGATATCGACATTATGATCCATTTATTGTTGCACAAAAAGCAAGACAAGTTTACTATGTAGATTATCCAGATATGTGTAAAGACTTGCGTGATTGGTGTGTTGTAATTACCACAAAGCCGAGAGGCCATGTTGAGGTAGATGACATTATTGAAGAAACACAAATACATGAATCACCTTATCAGGTCGATGAATCTGTGGTTCCAACAATGGAGATTGAAATGGTAGCTGGATTGGCTGATCAAACTATTGAAGGATGGGAACGCGAAGTTGATCCAACACTTGAACCTGTTGGTGTGCCTTATTTCGTGTTTGAAGAACTTGATCAACATGCAAATGATGATGACGATGAACAATATGTTGGGGACGAAAATGAGAACATTGTCAATGATGATGATGATGATGATGATTAGGTTAGGACAATTATTACATTATATATTTATATGTCTTTTAGATGATGATGATAATAGATTATTTAGTTGATATATATGTTTTATGTTTTTTATTATAAATCTCATATTTCTTGTCAAACAGATGTCTTCACAGTCTTGCAGGAAGGCACATGTTGTTGATGAGCCTGCTAGGGCTAAAGGAAGGGGAAGGATGTTACGTGGTGGTGCCATACAAATGGAGGTTGATCGCCAGCGCCGCCAAACCGTCGGATCGATATTGCAACATCCTTCGAGTGTACGACGACTATGTCGACCATCACAGCACCCACCAGCATCACGTCCCACCGATACTACATCGCATCCACCGTCCCCGAGTCACACACAGCCAGAGATCACGATGATTCCGACGCCTGGATTAACACAATTTCACAATCACGATGAGCACCCGAGTCATAGGTTTGATCAGTCACAGCCTTCATATAGCGGACATCGAGAGGACTACGCTACCGATGATGAGGTAGATCCTTATGCAGATGATATACAGGAGGGGGAGGAGATAGCAGAGCAAGAGGAGCAAGCCCATCCTGAACCTTGTGGCATTTTGGCACAGTTTATGCATGCACTCCCTCGAGATCAGTGGCCGACAGACAATGACGGAAAGTTTTGGCTAAGGGATACGGATAAAGGGTAAGTTAAAAATAAATATTTTCTTTTTGTTATTTTGATGTTAACTATTATAATGTAATCCTTTATGACATAAATATTTGTTTGTTATATTGCAATTGGGTGGTATCCTGCTCAGGCTAGTGTAGATGTGATTGTAGGATCTATCAAGTCTCAGTTTAGAGACCCATGGCCTACATGGAAAGCAATTCCTCAGGACGTACGAGACCAGTGGTGGAAGAAATTTGGGGTAAAATTTCTTGTTGTACATATTTGTATGTTAACCACATAGGAATTTTGTTATTAACTACACTTTGTTGATATGTTAATTGCAGGATAAGTGTAGTTGGGATCCTCGTGACACTGGAAAAATGCGATCTCATTTTGAGAAGAAAGGTTTAGAGCGTCTTAGAGATATGATGAACAAGGCGAGGGATAAATACATGAAGAAAGGTACCCCTCCACTTTGGTGTGGACCGTCTGCATGGGACGAGCTCCTAAAAATTTGGGATACACCACAATATAAGGAGATTCAAAAGCAGGCTAAGAAGAATCGGGCATCTGAAAAGGGTGGAGTATTACACATTTCCGGTCGTGTCCCACACTCTGAGATAGCAATACAAGCGGTTTGTATTACCCTTTTTATTATGTTTGTTTCATTATATGTAATTAATGAAGTTATCGTTAATGATAATATGTTTGATTATTGTACGTATAGTGTGACAAATATGGGGAACCTGTGCCTGTTGACGATCTCTTTCTTGCCACGCATCAGAAAGCTGATGGAGCCTGGGTTGACAAACGCTCTGAGGATACCTATGTAAGTGGATTTAAAGTTTAATTTTTGCAATTGAGTTAAAATTATAAAAAAATATTACTAGAAAATTTATAATATTGTTTTTAGGCGCAATTTAATACCATTCTGGAGAAAAAGAAGGCGGCATCTCAGCTTGAGACGATTACATCTGAAGAATCACAGCAGGCTGATAAGGATATCAGGGCCTCTTCTTGATACACTACAGTGGGAGGGAAGAACCGGGGCCGTCTTTACGGCGCTGCGGATATGTCTTCTCATTTTTCGCACGGGGAAGAAACTACATTCTACGTCACTCAGTCGTCAGCTCGTGGCAGACCCACATCTTCAGATTCGGACTTGCAGCGTGTCATTGATGATTTGTAGCGCAAAGCGGAGGAGGGGGAAAAAGCCCATCAGGAAGAGTTTCAGCGAGTGCTTCAAGCTCAAGAACAATTCCAATTAGATATGCAGCGAAATATGAGTGAGATGATGTAGCGCCTTAGTGTCATGGAGGCTCATCACCGACATGCTGACACGGGATCATCTAGACATCAGCTTCCACATCCAGATTATGTTGAGAATGATGAAGAAGACGAGGCAGACGGTACACCTATGCGGTTTACTCGTCGTCGTTATTAGTAGGGATTTGTGTATTTGGATTATATTTATTGTGGAGTATCGCTTTTATTTGTTGGAGTGACTTTTTTTACATTATATGTTTAGAGTGTTTATTTTGTACTTTAACTTAGAAATTTGATATTTGTTTTAGGATTCTGAATTTCTGTATTGATGTTCTAAATGTCAGTTTTTCTATTGTTATTTCCCACGTTTTATTATGTCAGGTTTTGTTTAAAATATTGAATTTGGCTAATTAACAAAAAAAATTGTTAAAAAAACATTAGCAACGGTTTATACCGTCGCAAATTTGGCGCTACAAATGATTAGCGACAGCATAAACAGTCGCAAAGTTGGCGCGAAAAAAAAAACACCCACATTTATTAGCGACGGCTTTTACCGTCGCTAATTAGCGACGGCTTTTACCATAGCTAATTAGCGACGGCTTTTACCATCGCTAATAGATAGCAACGAAAAAACTAGCGACGGCTCGACCTCCGTCGCTTGGCCGTCGCTAACACTTAATTAGCGACGGCTTTTGGCTAGTTAGCGACGGTAATGTCCCTCGCTATATTCCTGCATTCTTGTAGTGAATTGACTGAACACATTAAAAGGAACTCCATCTAGCAGTGGTCTTTGCCACAGGATTCCATAGAATTTTTTCTCAAAAAAATCTTTGACTTCCTTTTTGACTTGTATGGGTTCTTCCCACCGACTACCATTAATATCTAATGCCCTCGGCTCTTTAAATTTCCTCAATCTATTTATGAAAATATGAAATGGTTTTGTGTTTTAATCTCCCTTTTTAATTCATTTAATTCTAGATTTTATTAGAAAGAAAGAATCTTTCCTATTGTATATAGACTCCACAATTTAGATGTTAGCTCTCTTCTTTTCCTAACCTCCAAAAACTCTAACGCTCACTCCTCCCTAGATCTATCCAATTCATTTAATTGCTCAGCAGTGGCATCAATTAGAGCATCTATATTCCCAAACAGTTTCTTATTCCATTCTTTGATCACCACTTTTAATTGTTTAAGCTTCTACTTAAACACATATGCCCCCCACCCAGCTATACTCATCTCCTTCCATTTAGATTCAATGAATTTAATGAAAGAAGGATCCTAGAACCAACAATTAAAGGACCTAAAAGGCTTTGGTGCCCAGTCAACAACTTCAGCTTTAAGAATAATTGGATGATGGTCTGAAATTTCTCTCCTAAGGACTTGTTGAGTTCATTGATTCCACTCCAACAACCAATTCTTAGAAATAAGGAAACGATCTAACCTACTCATAGAATTCAACACAAGCTAAACCTAGTGAATTTACCTCTTATTAGGGATAGGTCCATTAACTCCACATCATCTATGAATTGATTAAACAAAAGAGATGCATTCCTATCAAATATAGGGGATGAACCATTTCTCTCTTCCACACACACCACCTAATAGCCCCTAAGGCATTTCTAGAAATCCTAAATTCTTCCCTTAATTTTCTCTTGTCACTCAAAAGGCATGGGGATTACACTTTAAAAATAAAATAAGGAATTTATTTAAGCCCCACATCCTATTCAACCTCATCATATCCCTACAAATTTTCACACAAACCTACATTGATCATTTCTAATTTATTTTCCTCTACACACAAAAAGTCTATTCGTTCTAAGTTGACCAAATGTCTAATTTTCCCTCTTCTTAACACCCCCATCTAGTCATCTAACATTATATGAAACATTCTTCAATTACACTTATTCTTATCTTTTCCCATCCTAATCTTACCAAATTCTAACTAATCCCTCTTTTCCATATCCTTTAATATCCCAAGGATTTGATTTCCATTCCCATTTTGAGTAACTCCTAAGGATTAACCTAACTCCCACATATTAAAGACTTAATTTCCTCTTAATTTTGAGAAGAGCAAGCAGTTACAATTTAAGATACCAAGAAGCAAGGAGATACCTCAAGCCTATAATCTTTACGTGAATTCTTCAAAGCTAGAGGTATCTTCTTGGTCTTACGGCCACATTTCCTCTTTCTTCTATTGCGCTTGGTTTTATTATGACCTACACTCTCCTTTGACCGATTCCACATCGAAGAAGCACCTAAATCTTCTCTTGCAAGGGCAAACCAAAAGTTCTCCTCCTCAGATTCCTCTTGTGACTGTTGGTCATGGCAACCATCACCCAAGAGGGGGTGAATTGGGTGATTTAAAACTTTAAAACACTTTCAAGAAATTTAAACAATTCTATGCAAATAACAATTATATGTAGCGGAACAAGTTTATAAAGAATTCAATTTTCATAACCAATTCAAATATAATGAGATTATGAGGAATTAGAGTATGAAGCAAGGTGAGCAATAAAAATATAGAGCAACAATTATGAGAGTTGAAAGAGTAGGAAAGAGAGAATCAAACACATAGATTTATATTGGTTCGGTCACTGAACCTCCTTGTGACCTACGTCTAGTCTTCAAAAAGGCACCGTGAAAATACTTGTATTTAATCGTCAAAAAGATTACACACTAAGAGCACTCACCACCATTGGATACCCCACCAATGTGCAAGAGCCTCAACTAGAGATACCTCACCCTAAAATAACCTTGAAGGATACCCCACCTTCAATCAACTAGAAGGATACCTCATCCTCTCTCAACTATTCACTTTAAGATTCTACAAATTATGAAGCTCTCAAAAGAGTAGATATTACAACTTGAAGCACAAAGATTTGAGCAAGCCTTTAGCAAGATAGAGAAATTTTGAATAACAAAGCTTTTTGAATGATGAGAACGATTCAAGATGAAAGACCAAAGTTAAAGCATTTGATTCATTTTAGAAGAAGCTTAGAAATGAGATAATATGATTGTAGTGTGATACTAGAGTAAAAAAACCTTGCTTCTTATGCTAGAATGGCCTAAGAACTCATATTTATAGCCTTCCATCGAAATCTAGTCGTTACTAGCCGTTTATAGCTGTTCTGGTTACAATATTCGAATATATATTCGAATATGGAATCCCATATTCGAATATTCGAATATTTATTCGAATATATCACTTTTCAAAGTAGATTTTTCAAATTTGAAAAGCTATATTCGAATATGTATTCGAATATGGACGTCAAGTGCTTAGATATTCGAATATCATTTTCTAAAGACAATTTCTAACTTTGAAAAATCATAACTCCTTCATTTCTCATTCGTTTAAAGCAAATGACTAGTCGTTGGAAAGCTCTTTCAGTCTACTTTTATATGAAATAAGTTTAAGAGCAAATTCAAAATTAGTTTTAAAGATATGATCAAAATTGTGAACAAATGTCATTTTCCAAATACTAAAAACAAAGGTTGAATCCAAAATATCATAGCACTCTCATTTCTCGTTCAGTTTTAACAAATAACCACTCATTCGAAAGCTCTTTGAGTCTAGTTTTATATAAATCAAACATTATCTCAAAACTCAAAGTATATTTTATATTATGATCAAAACGGTAAACATATATTAGCTTCCATATAAGACTATTGTTGAAAATATATTTTTCTATGCTTATTAACAAATTCAAACCAAATATTTGAGCACTTTTAAACATAAGCACACTTTTAAAATTCTTATCTAATTGAAAAACAATTTTTTCATGATAAAACAAATAGTTACCGATTTATTTGAAAAACACGTTTTGAAGGCTATGGTTTGAAATGATACTATGAATGCAAGGTGAAAGACAAGCTCTATCAAGTAATGAATTCTCAAATTTACACTTTGTTGTAGCCTAGATTTGAGTAGATCCGGGGTCGTAGACTTAAGAGGTGTGTGAGCAATGGGAACTTGTGGGTCTTCTGACTTGGAGAGAACGTATGAAGTTTTAATGGTAGACTCATCGGCAGGATCGACAATAACGCGTGGTATTCATGTCTCAAGAGATCTACACTTGCTCTTTCATGGTGGGAAAGATAGGTGCGCTATGTTGGGGAGAGCTACGCTGTGAGTAGTGCGAGAAGGGTGCTGTGTTCGATGGGTATTAAGGGCAACGGTGAGTGAAGGAACAAATAGTGAGAAGAAGTGCGCTGTGACTGGTGAGGGTGCGCTATGACTGGAGGGGACGCTGTGACTGATGGGAGAAGAGGTGGTGAAGGTGTGAGGGCTTGGCTGGTTTTTTGGGAGAAACATGGAGTATGAGAGACATTGGGAGAGAAGGGTTGGATAGAGAGAGGAAATCAAGAGAGGGAAAGAGGGGCTTCATCTTGTGTCCTAGTTTTAGGTAGGGGAATGCTCTATTTATAAGGTTTGAGTTACTTGGGAAAGGAGGTTACCTACGGTGTGGCATAAATACCAGTTACGCGTTATCCCATATCTACCGTGAAGGCGTTGTGTCAAGGTATGAACACCTTGTGCGCTATCTTTATCCGAATCCTTCGAAGCCACGTAATCCATTTAGTTCCTGAGCCTCGTGGTACCGCTACGGCATCGTCCAACCAAAGCGGTATAGATCCACTAAGCATCCTACTACACAGTAATAACAAAGTATCAGCCATAATTAATCATAATTAACAATAATTAGATGACGATTGCCAACAATAGCCCCCTTCCACTTGAGGAAGGAATTTCTCAAATATTTCTTTCTTAAGTGCAAAAATTTTGAAGCGTCTTCTTTCACTCTACGGCGTCTTGGAAGCCCGTCTTTTCTTCATGCTGCAAGAAACTTAAACCCTAAAAAATAATTCATGCTACACATAACTTGGTCAATAGAGGTATTTTCATATAGTAATTTATAAGAAATCATGCAAATGGATATATAATAATTTACTTTTCGAAAGATACTTGTAAATAATAAAATTTCCCTTCTCAGAGCTAAGAGCAACGGTGATCATTTATGAGACACAATTTGGTGATATAAAATCATACCTTATTGGGAAAACCCCTAGTTATGATTTCTAACATTTGCGTTATAATTTTCTCGTTTATCAAAGCCCCAAAATCATGATACTTAATATTTTGCACAAAATACATAATTTGTATAAATGAATGCATTGGATATATTATGACAATATATGAATACTATAAATAGATTATGCGCTTAATAAAATGTTACATTTCACTTTACCACATGTGGGAACATGCTCTCAAGGCTGGGTTGAAGATTCTGAAAGTAGCGTTGCGATAAACTTTAGTTTTGTTACATTTCACTCCCCTTTTGATTCCTTACCTCTATATTTGGACTTTGTTGTCAAGCTTTATACACGTCTTCTTAATTTCAAACTTCATTTTCTCACTTTGCTGCGCAAGTTCATACGCACTTTGTACAAATCACGCTGTCAAAGCTAGTTTGCATTTTCTGTAGGCTGCGCTATCCAATCTCATACGTGCTTTCATTTAGGACTTTGGTGCACTTTTTTCCAAATTGTGCTGTCAAAATTGAACTTCGCTTTTTGGCTTCGCTACTCGAGTCTCTTATGCGCTTTCTTCAAATTGTGCTTGTTACACACGCTTTATGCACATTGCGCTGCTGAGTCCATTTTCCACATGCTACACTAGCAAGTCTTATGCGCGCCATTTGCTCTTAAAATTTCTTTTTATCTTCCAGTTCACTTTTGAGCTAGATTTATTTAGTGAGTGTGACCATTTATTTTGATTTATTGTTTTATTCTGCCTCTAGCCCCCTTTCTTTATGAATATATGCTTTTCGGGGGCATGTATTCATAAAGAATTGCAAACGCTTTCATGTTTGTTGGTTGTACTAGCTAGTTTACACTTTGTCCTTGGTTGTATCATGCTAGCTCAAGACTTTTTTTACTATTTATTTTATTGTTGTTTTTGCGTCTGATCTAATTATCTCTTTCGACTTTGTTCTTGTTGGTTGGGTTTCACAACTCACCTGTTCCTATTTAAGTTTTGTCGGGCTTTCACGACTTTGCCGTTCTTGATTTTACTTTTGTCTGGCTTTTACGAATTTGTCGTTCTTGACTTGATTTTTGTCGGGCTTTCATGACTTTGTCGTTCTTAACTTGACTTTTGTCGAGCTTTCACGACTTTGCCATTCTTAGTTAGAATTGTATGTGATATTGTCATCGTTATCATTTGTTTATATTCAAGCAAATCATGGTGAAGCTAGATTCATAAGATAGTCAAACATACATGTGCATCATGAAGAATTTCGTTAAATAATGAGGATACAAACAAGTTCATGGTTTATAAAAAATATTGTTTTTAATGTGAGATAAGATAATAGTCATGAAAGTGTTAATTTAAACAGGAAGCATATATATTTATCAAGCAAACAATAGATCATGTCATAAAACTTCTAGTTGAAAGAGTGATATAAAGGTACCTCATGGCGCGGCGTGCTTGGATCCAACGTCTATGTTTGTTTTTCTGCATAGCGCGTTAGTCTCGTAGCGTGCTTATGTTTCAGCGTTATCCTTTGGTTTTTGTGTACAGCGTGTTCTTCTCGCAGTGTGCTTGTGTCACAATGTTCTTTGTTTGATATACAATGCACTTGCATTACGCTATGTCTAGCGTTCTTCTTTAGTCCTTGTGCACAGCGTGTTCATGTCTTGGTATTGTACAGTCATTTATGCGCGGTGGCTTAGTCGTGCCCAGCTTCCTTCGTTAGCTTGTCTCTACAGCATACTCATGGCATAGTGTACTCATGTCCTGGAGTCTTTCGTTATCTCTTACGTGCAGCGTTCTTATGCTCTCAACGCTCTTCGCTAATCGTGCGCGGTGAACCTATGCAAGAGCGTGACTTACGTGCAGCGCGATCCTGTTGAATATTTTCATTAGTTCTCGCACAGCTAGCTCACGTCCGCGCATTTCATTGAGTACCGCTCTCTCTTTATATATATATCACTTCCTTATAAATATTTTTTATTTTTATTTTTTTCAGCACTTTTGTTGTTTGTCTTATATCCTAGATTTCTAGTATTCAATGGCCTTAATTGCATCTGACAAGGGGCACATGCTAGAAGTTCATTGTCTATATCTATTCTACATTTGTATATGATGATGACAGTGCTACATTGTTAACTGTTGCCTCTGCATAAACATACATGAGGTGTCACTTCCCATCCTTATTACTATATATATTATTTATTTATTTCAAAATAGAAGTTATATTCTACATTTATTTCCATCCTATTTTATCACACAACTTTTAAAATTAACTTCATATAAATATATTCCTACGTTTCGAAAATAAAAATCAAATAAATAGCTACTATCTTTAGCAAGACATGCTTGTTTCTTTAATAATTATTAAAGTTAGTTTCTAAAACTTATAAAGCTTTAGTCTGACACACCCTAGTGGCTACTATGCTTATCATAATATTGGCAAAGGGGGTAAATTGACATACTAACAGCATTTAGAGAGTGAATTGGTGCTCAACTAAGCCTAAGTAATTTGAATAAAATAATAAAACAACTAATAAAGTAATGGTGGTGGGGAACTTCCCTGTTTGAGGACGACGCTGCGGAGCTCCATTAGTTATGGTCAGCTACTTTTTCATGTTCCTTTTCCAATCTAACCGCCCACTTTCTACCCCTTTGTTTTCTTTTTTCACCTAGTTGCGCTGCGATGATGAGAACGCAGAAAGAATAGAGACACGTGCAATCGTGCGTGGCTTGAGTGAAGGAGCCCCCGATGCCAGATATTCTTCTTCTGTTTTGTAACACCTTCAGGTGTGGGAGAACAGTTGTCTTTTTTTTTTTAAGATTTCTCCATTCGCTGTCATCTTCCCAAATTTTGGATTATCACCGTATTTACGCACATGACTCACACTTTCCCGGCAACGGCGCCAATTGTTGTAGCCTAGATTTGAGTAGATCCGGGATGGTAGACTTAAGAGGTGTGTGAGCAATGAGAACTTGTGGGTCTTGTGACTTGGAGAAAACGAATAAAGCTTTCATGGTAGACTCATCGGGAGAATCGACAATAACGTGTGGTATTCATGTCTCGAGATCTAGACTTTCTCTTTCATGGTGGGAAAGATAGGTGCGGTGTGTTGGGGAGAGCTACGCTGTGAGTGGTGCAAGAAGGGTGCTGTGTTCGATGGGTATTAAGGGCAACAGTGAGTGAAGGAACAAATAGTGAGAAGAAGTGCGTTGTGACTGGTGAGGGTGCACTATGACTGGAGGAGACGTTGTGACGGATAGGAGAAGAGGTGGTGAAGGTGTGAGGGTTTGGCTGGTTTTTTGGGAGAAACATGGAGTATGAGAGACATTGGGAGAGAAGGGTTGGATAGAGAGAGGAAATCAAGAGAGGGAAATAGGGGCTTCATCTTGTGTCCCCGTTTTAGGTAGGGGAATGCTCTATTTATAAGGTTTGAGTTGTTTGGGATAGAAGGTTACCTACGTTGCGACATAAATACCAGTTACGCGTTATCTCATATCTACCGTGAAGACGTTGTGTCAAGGTATGAACACCTTGTGCGCTATCTTTATTCGAAACCTTCAAAGCCACGTAATCCATTTAGTTCCCGAGCCTCGTGGTACCACTACGGTGTCGTCCAACCAAAGCGGTATAGATCCACTAAGCATCCTACTACACAGTAATAACAAAGTATCAGCCATAATTAATCATAATTAACAATAATTAGATGATGATTCCCAACACACTTACATAGCCTAGAAAAGAAATATATCAAATTAAGTCTTTAGGCTTCTTGATGCAATCCAAGCCTGTTAGTTTCTCTTCCGTAGTATTATAAGCGCTTGGTTATCATCGGCTTTCTCCTTCTTCAGTCGAACATAATTGATTTTTCCATATTTTTTTATCATTAGTCACTCTTAATACTTGGATTATCCTACAAGACATTTCTCGGTTGAAAATCATAGTTAGTCCGAACATGCAAACTCAATTTCAAATATTTTTTATTTATAAATATATAACTCTAGTTAGACTATCAAGCATTTATGTTAACATATTGCATGATTATCTTCTTGTATATCACAATATAGAACACATAATCAAACATGGTATAATACACTCTATTAAGCTCATTAAGTAGCATGTTTATTCCTAATTTCATCTTACATTTATCATCATCAAAACATGTTACACGTAACTTATTGTTATTGTATTTGTTATCATCAAAACATAATCTATTAAACATTTAAGTACACATACTTCTACAATAACAACTTCGAAGTTACTCTCATATTGTTTTTTCAAAATTATCCATTCAGGCCGTCAAATTTTCAAGAATCTTCAAAATTCTCAATCCGAGAGGTACCTATATCCACCTTCAATGCAGAAGAAGAAGCCATAGGTGTCTTCGACTGCAAAGAGGGTGACTTATGGTTTTGAGAACTTTCCACCCCAAAATTTGGATCTACACCAAGATGGGCCTCCACAACAGTTGGGCCCACTTCCTTTACTTCCTTAACATAAATTGGGCCATCTATACCAACTTGTATAGACCTTTTATTTTCATCCCTTAAGATACTAGTTGAACCATCCCCCTCCCCTGTAGCCTCATGCCCAAAAATATCATTGTTATCAGTTTCAGTACTCACATTTAAATCGCACACCGCACTTTGTTCAGTCTCGTTACCAATTCCCACCTCTTTGTTAGAACATGTTCCTCTGATACTATTCCCTTCATTTAATAAACAACCTTTAATTAAACTATTACCCAAAGGGATAATGTTTTCTACATTCTCAACCATTTTTCACCAAACATTCGTCATTCACCGACCATTTAAGACTTTACCTCTTATATGTGCACCATAGTCATCATACCCTTTGTCTATGTTTACTTCATTATCTGATGAAGAATCCTCTTCTCCTCCTTCAAAATCATCAGACCAAACATCAGAGCTATTCCCAAATCCCACCTGAACTAATTGCTCCCTTAAATTAACAGATTCATCATCTATAGTACTTGCCTCCATCCTAGATTTAATGCTTTTAAATGGATCAAAGTTTGGGTCCTCTAAAACTTTGATAAAAATTCTTCCTCATCTATAGTCACTTTAACACATCCTTGAATAGGTTCAAAGTTAGAACTCTTACCAGCAAATTTGCACTATCAAAGCATACTTTATTTTTTGTATTTGGATCACAATCCAAATAAGTGCCAAAGCAAGAATCTCTAGAAAAAAAAGAACTTATCCTGCCAAGCAAGCAAAGGAATTCCATAACACTTGACCTATACCAACCTACAACCTACAAAGAACCTCAAGCTATACGGAACCAAAGTTTCAAACTAATTTCCTATGAAATAGATTTTTAGTTACCAAGTTTGGGATATCAAAGTTACCAATTGGACTTAGGAGAACCATATTATGCCCCATAGGTGCCACAGTTACCTCACATATCCTTGCTTCCTGCAAGACTTCTTGGATTATATTGATTGAATCATGAGTATAGACTCCCAAGATAGCAATTATCAAGCAAATCTAATTCTAGTTTGTCAATTAAGAAAAGAAACTCCCAAGATAATTTTCTATGACTTGAAGGAGACACTTTACGCCTTGAGAAGAAGCTATTACACAATGGTCTCTTATTTTTTCCTTGCATGTGATTTTTTTCCACCCACTTAAAACTAGAGAGCTATCCCTTTTAGGAATTCTGACTATCAAATCCACTACCCGATGAAATTTTCACTTTTCTCAGAACTGGCTTGGGGATAGTCTGTTTTTCTCAAAGGAGGTAGGTGTCGAAGAATCACAGCCCACATAACCACAGCCCACACAGCCACAGCCAGCAGGTAATCAGCAGGACGTGCAGCATAATGAGAATGCTGGAAATGATGGTGGAAGTATCCCACGAATGGATATTACAGAGTTCATGGAAGTTGTTCAAGCTTTGGAAGGACTAGAGTAAACCAAATGGAAGTTTGAGTAAATTTTATGTTATCCAGCTGTTAGTATATGATCTTTAAATGACTTGAAAAATGTAATTGAATGGATCTAGTGTCGAAAATAAGTGAAACACTTACCGTGTGAGTATATGAGAGTTTTTCTTGATCAAAATGATTTTATTCATTATTACTTTGAAGTTTGAATGTGCATGATCCTTTCATTTCCACTTGAAAATAAAACATACACTTAGACCATGAACAAATTTTTGTGCTAAAGATTCTAAGTACTGAAATACTTTTTACCATTCTAATTATAGAGTATATTTTGTGGACTCAAGTACTTTGCTAGAGGACAAGCGAGATTCTAGGTTTGGGGAGTTGATAAGTGCCAATTTTTAGTAATTTTCATAGTACATTTTAGGGAATGTTTTGTGAAAACTGTATTAAAAACGAGTAAAAATCCCTCCTAACATAAATCTTAACTTATTTTGTAAAATATATATTTTTGATCATAAATTATAGGAACTTTGAACCCTTATTAGGTGATTTTGAAGGTTGAAGGAAAGAAGAAATCAAGCAAAGGGAATTCCAAAAGCAAGTCCAAAAGATATAGAGAAAATCTGGAAAAAGACATTTTCACTGCAGCCAAACAGCTTCACTACAGCGAGAATAATTTTGCTGTAGCGAGACACTTAAAGGAAAATCAATAGTTGCCGGGGAGCGACGTT
Source organism: Cyamopsis tetragonoloba (assembly GCA_037177725.1). Lineage (NCBI taxonomy): Eukaryota > Viridiplantae > Streptophyta > Magnoliopsida > Fabales > Fabaceae > Cyamopsis > Cyamopsis tetragonoloba. The sequence continues at coordinate 59,127,364 of CM074119.1, forward strand.
CGATTGTGTTAGCATTTGAAAATATAATAGTTGAGTATTGTAATTAATTTTCATTTTTTGTATGGTTATCTTTATATCAAAAAATTTGTTTGTTGCTAACCCTTGTTCTAGCTTTACTCTTTTATGAGCACTAGAAGCAAAGCCATAGATGATTTATTGTTATATAGTCCAGATCCTATAAAGTTGGCTAGGGAGCTCAAAAAGCAGTTAAGAGAGGAAGCAAGGCAAGGTATCCAACAAACAAAGACTTCAACTTCATCTCTTCTGTCACACATGGCTACTCAAGGTGGTGGTGGCAATGGAAATGGAAATAATAATAAAGGACTTAGTAATGTGGAAGTACCTCAAAGAATGAGAACATTGGGAGACTTTGCACAATACCAAGGTCCTAGACACCATGACAACATAGTTATGCCACCAGCAGCAAGAGCAATTGAAATCAACCCTACTCTGCTGAACTATGTGAACACTCATTTGTTCACTAGGAAAGATCACGAAGACCCTTACAATCACTTAGATGATTTCTATGCACTAATAGGAACTCTAGGATTGCAACAAGGAGAAGAAGCTGCCTGTATGAAACTTTTCCCATTTTCTTTAGTGGGAGAAGCAAAAGATTGGCTTAAGTCTCATCCAAATCAAAGCTTAACAAGTTGGGATGATCTGGAAAAGAAATTCTTAGTCAGATTCCTCCCACCAACAAAATTCATTAGTGCTAAGACTGAAATCACCACATTCAGACAAGGCACTGATGAAACATTGTATGAGGTATACGGATTTTTCATTCTATTTATTTATGCTCCAAATCTGGAGTTAATTTGTACGTCAATCAGTTTTGTATAGAATGTTCTTTTGGGTCCTTTTGATTGGATAGTCATGATCACGTACTATTCATTAATATATGCTAAACAGACTTTTTAAACAATTAAAATTTTTTCATGATCTTTTATAATTTAAAATTCCAATACATATATATTTAAGAAATTTGTTATAATTTGTTTTTTAACTAACTTAAAATAAGATTGTTATGATCTTATTTGGAAAACGATCACATCATAAATATTTTATCTTCTTTTAATTATTTTCCTAGAGATAATATTAGAATCTAAAATTGCATGATTACAAGATAAAGCTGAATTTGTTATTGAATTCGTTTAATAGTTTCCATCATTATTCGATTGAAATTCAGTTTGTGAAGTTTTATCTCCTTGTGAGCTTTATTTTATGGAGAAAATATTAAATAAAAGTATCCAATTTTTTATTATTTATGTTTGGCATCTAGAGTTTGACTTTTGGTCAAACATGCAAAGTTTGACTTTTAGTCAAATGTTCAAAGTTTGACTTCGGTCAAACATTCAAAGTTTGACTTTTGGTCAAACGTTTTAGATTGTGATTTTTGGTCAAACGTTCCATGGTTTCACAAAGGTTAAACCATTCGGGTTTTTTTGTCAAATCATTTACGTTGACTTTTTTGTCAAATTATCCGCAATTTGACTTTTGGTCAAACCATTCGGGGTTTGACTTTTGGTTAAACAATTGGGATTTTTTTTCCTTTGTTTCAATTCATGAAGTAAGGTGTATGAATGTTGTACTTGAAAAAGTTCTGGCTAGGAAATACTTGGTTATTAAGTGTGTCCGTTGTGACGCCACCCCTCATTCCTGTGAGAACTAATTCGATGCACGTTCTCTAGTTTACTTGAGTTTAATGTGTAATCTAAAATGATCTCAATTTAATTAGTCATTAGGTAAAACCTCTGAGAAAATTTTATGGTTACAAAATGGCCATGCGGCATGGTAGCATGGTTTTGTGACGTAACAGGGTCTGTCTGATAAAGTGTTTCTAATGTGAATGCATGACGATTTAGTGTAATTGCGTTAATTCTAGACTCGAATATTCACTACTCTAAGTGAAATAAGGATGAATTATGGACCCTTAACCATGTTGTCTTGTAAAATTTATCAAATCATCGAAGCAAACATATTGCCTTCGTAACATCTGTTGTGAAGATCGATTTTCTTAATGTTACAAAGATGAGTTTTGGGGTTTCTACTATGGGTTGTGCTTCCACCCTTCAGTGTGACACAACTTGAACAAGCAATGCTAGGCCTGCGATAATAAATGTGTTACAGTCATAAAGATTTTATTCATGTGTGTGACAGATTTCCATCCTTCAATGGATTTTCACCTTAAAGAACTGATGGTAGGTGTTTGATTATTGCGTGAGACTATCGCTTACAAACTGCCTACATGTCCCTTCGGGCATTTGGGGTTGGTGGAGTTCTTGGTATCTTGTTAATCTATAATTTATAAATTATCTGCATGTGAGAATATGTATGATATTTTTTTAATTTTATTCCCATTTCATATACAAACATGTTAATTCTATGTCCTTTTACGAGAGTGTAGTGCTCCTAACTAACATGGCATAACTATGTATCCTTCAAGCTCAATGGTGTTAGTGGAAGACCTTGGTCTTCTACGTCTTAGGATAAAAGGACTCAGACTATACGAATGTTTGGAAAGCGATTCATAAGCAAAATAACAACTTGAGATGGCCTCATGGCTGGCTTGATTTCTCTTCTCGACATATGAATGCAGTACATTCGTCAAAGTGACCTCTAGTATGAAGGTTATCGTGACACGAGTTTTGAAGGTGTTTTGTACTTATGCGCTCATGTGGACAATTTGGTTACCTCAAGGTGGGAAATTGTTTTGCAGAGTCACAAGTAGGGTAGTACTAAGTTGATGCTACCATAAGGATATGACCAAATGTTTAGTCATCCCAAAGGAAGGATAAATGTTTGGTTAGTCTGGCATCTGTTGAGTACTTGGTTAACTCAAAGGAAGATCAAGTACTTATTCGAAAGAAGCATGTATTCATATGGAACCCATTACAAAATATTAAGCAGTCCAAAGGAGGTTCAAAATTTTGGTTAGATTGTGCTATAAGACTTATTTCTATGACAGGTTGGTTGCGCAGTGTGGGGCAATCAATATTTGACAGATTTTGCTATTCGTTAGGTCAATTGCTTTCATAAAGTTTCAAGGCAGTGAGCAAAATTCTCTAGCTTTGGTAATGTACAAGCTTGTATGTGCAAACTTAAGTAATATTGTGATAGCGACATCTAAGGAATTTTAGGATCTAGTGAAAGAAAATGTTCACCATACTTTGATGCATGAATAAGGATTAGCACCTATGGAACTATGTCTTTTCTAGTGTTGTAATAAAAGTACTGATAAGGAGACATGGGCTTTTATGAACAAAAGTCTTTGACGGAGTGTGCCTCACAATCACGCAGAGTTCTTCGTACTTCGAAAGAAGGTGAGGGTCGAGAGATCTAAGGAGATTCTAGGACTGATACATGTAAGCATTTATGATCTATTCTCTTTGATATTATGGAGTAGTTGATGACATGGTGTCAATTCAATAAGTAATTCCTCTCGATAAGGTTACCTTACTTTAAAGAAACAGTTTAAGGCGTTGGATGCTAATAAGTCTATTAGGACCGAAGTTAAAACTTCACTTTGGTAAGACTATTGTTGTCACAAGATCTAATCATGATGAAGAATATTCATAAGTTATGATTGATCTGGTGACAAGCGTCCTAAACCACTTTTTTTTAAAGTGAATACTAACAAAGGCAACTAACAAAACCCATAAAGAGTTTGAGATTGGTAGAAGGCCTGTATAAAGATTTAGAGTTTAGGGTATATCCAACTACGCAGGGCCTTGTAGTCCTTATAAAGAATAGTTGGATTCAAGAACAGTTAGTTGCAGTATGGTCAGTCATTTAAAATATCGCGAGAATTAAAGTTCTAATTCAACTAACATTAAGTTTTTTTCTTTTGGAAACCCTTGGTTTTCGAGGATGTTGAGTTGGGGGGAAATATGTTGACGGACATTGGTCTTGAAGAGGATTCAGACACAGCTCTTCATCAAGACATAATTGTCCCATATGGACTAGATCAACAGGTTATATCTATAGATCAACAAGGACCCCTAGTTTCTCTTCATATGGTATGGGAGGAACAACATGGTCAAACTCCACAGCATCATTATGTTGCATAAAGAAGGTCTAAGAGAGAATGAAGAGGTGTGAATCTAGATGTTTACATCACACATAAGGACATTATCAACTCTTTAGAGAAGACTACTCCAACTCTCATAAAACGTGTTAAGGTCATGAGGTGAACTCTAATCTATAAAGGAAAGTGTCATTTAGGGGCATTTTATAGTTATTTGGAAAAGTGAAACCATTTTGGAATCACAGGGTAACATCAAGAGGTACAAGCCATGACATATAATGAAAGGACTCGCCTACATGTACAATATACTCATTGTGAGTTTTAAGCCTCAAGTTACACAGATGATGTAAAGACAATGTCTCTCAATATAGATCTTGAGGAAGACATCTTCATGAAACAACCGTAGGGACATACTTCGCAAGAAGATAATCAACATGTTCAATAGCTTAAGGTATATATTTGTGGACTCAGTTAAAGTTTCTCATCAATAGTATTTCAGGATTCAAAGCGTCGTTACCTCATTTGGCATTGAGCAAAATGATGTCAAGAATTATATGTGCCATGAGTTTAGTGGGAATCAAGATTGCGATCCTCGCAGATGGGGTATTTAATCTCGAACATGATTCTAAATGGAATCAGGTCCTAGATTCATAAAGTAAATTTCCTATGCTTCGAAAAAGGGGAACTTCATGTGTATTCAAGTCATCACCCATCTATATTGTGATACATGGCAGATACTAGATTGTTCGGGAGAGCCTTTGATTTACAGCCATTAGGATTTTTCGATGAGTCCTGATTTTTGTACTCAAGATTTTCTGTACTTATTGGGTTGGTCACACGTTGACTTTGGGATACCAATTTATTTGTTGGTTTGAAAATATCAACGTTCAATAAAGTGTCAAGTGGTCACATGTTGTCTCTTCAACCATAAAGCCTACGTCATTTTTCTAAAGGATTGCTAGTTGTCAATGAAGTCTAATAAGGTACTATAGATATTCAATGCCAATGAAGGTGCGATCTTATAGTGATAGAAGTTCTTTGACATGCAAAATCATGAATACATGATTCCTTCCTTGTTAACGAATAAATTCAGAGTATTATTAATATTAAGTAATGAGCTTTTAAGGAACAAACTCCAAAATTACGAATTCGCCCACTAAGGCATTGACACCATTAAGGTTGTTGAATTTGCAAGTGGCATGGTTGCCATTAGTGTGCATGAGAAAAGTGAGAGTCTACTCTAACGCGTTTGGTAGCTCATTACTTGGTCACGACACTTCAGTTTACAATTCAGTTACTCTGAACTATTGATCTCATAAGGACAAACTAAAGTTTGGACCAATTGGAAATAGGCATGCACTAGGTCACAAAACATGTAATTTCCATGTCATTCATCCACATTTGACATATGTCATTAAGTGTACCAACTACTGTGGTCATTAGAGTTAGTGGCCACTATTGGCACCACACATAATTTTGGGTTCACCACACTAAGTTATTTTTTTCCAAAAATACCCTTACTCCGAAACTAGTTTCTATTTTTCCATTAAACTAGAAACTAGTTTTGTTTTTTAAAATACACCACACAGTCCTAATACACCACACAACCCAGACAGATTTTAGTTTCCGTGGCACCTCATAATTCCAAAAACTTTCTCTCTCATCCTATCGATCATCATCTCGCTCTGCTCTATTCGCATGTCGCTCTCCTCTATCAGCACGTCCTTCTTTGCGCCCATAGCCACCACCGACGGTGGTTTTAGGCGTCGTAGGTTGATTCAATGGCAATGGCGTGGTACATCGACGGCGACAGCAATGTGTGGTATTTGTTTCACATTGGGGTTGTTGCAAATGAATACATCTTTAGGTTTTTGTGTTCATCTTTCCTTCAAATTTTCATCCTCATTATTGTTTAGGGTTTGAAAATTTAGGGATTTCATATTTTATTTGTTAAATTTCTTGTTTGTATGTCAATTGTAGTGTGTTTAAAATTAGTTGTTGTTCAAATGGAGATTTCTCGGTTTTTGCATGTCTATGTAAATTCAGACACTAGATTTTGTCTCAGATAAATTCTAGTTTTTGTCTTCGTAGTAAAAAATGTCCTCTAATATTGAAACTTGAGTTTTGTATGTTTCTAGATCTCATATTCTAGCTTTTGTTTCTTTCAAATTCTAATTTCTTATTTGGTTCAAATTTTAGTTTTTGTGTCCTGTCAAATCTTGAAATTGTAGAATTTGTTTTATTAATTGTAGTAATAATATAAATCCTTCTTCATCATATATATTAATATTAATTAATTTGTTGTTGGTATGTTAAGTGTTATGTGTTTAAAATTATTTGTTGTTTGAATTGAGATTGCTTTGTGTTTTTAAGAGTATGTAAATTCAGAGTTTCTATCTTCATAGTAAAAAAAATGACCTCTGATACCGAAACTAGAGTTTTGTATCTTTTTAGATTTCCTCCCAAATTTTATTTTCTGTTTCTTTAAAATTCCAATTTCTTGTTTGGTTCAAATTTTAGTTTTTGTTTCCGGTCAAATTCTAAAATTGTAGAATTTGTTTTATTAATTGTAGTAATAATGTAAATCCTTCTTTATTTGATATATTAATTAATATTTTATTTTTATTTTTTATTTATTAAATTATAGTTTAAAATAATGCTCAAATTCTAGTTTCTATTATATATTTTATGAGCATGTAAATTATTCGCTTAGAAACTAGTTTCTCGTAACTATGTAAATCATTAGCTGAAAAACTAGTTTCTGAGTGAGAAAAAACTAGTTTTTGTTTTCTGTTTTGCAAAACATAAATACATATTTAGCTCGGAAATTAGTTTCTGTTTCGTGTGTTGTGTGATTTTTACTTAAAAATCTCGCTTAGAAACTAGTTTATGAGCTAGGGGTATTTTTGAAAAAAAAAATATAACTTAGTGTGATGAACCCACAAACATGTGTGGTGCCAATCACTACAAAAAAAAAATAAAAAAAATAAATAAAAATTGTCATTTACTAACACTTTATTTTGGCTTCCGTTGGATTAGCCATCGTTGCTATAGACTTTGTCTAATAGGATTAATCCATTAGTATAGGTTGATAATATCTATACTAACAGAAAAATTAACAATTACTAACAAATAAATTTGTCACTATAAATTTTCGATATACTAACGATATGTAAAGCGATAGTATATATAAATTTTTTTACTAACATATTTATTTGTTAGTAATTGTGAACTTATCCATTAGTATAGATATTATCAACCTATACTAACGGATTAGTTCCGTTAGACAAAGTCTATACTAACGGTAGCTAATCCAACAGATGCCAAAATAAAGCGTTAGTAAATGGCAACTTTTTTTGTAGTGATAATAGTGGTCACATTGGAGTTTAACCACAATAATACAGGTGGCAAAAGTTGTGATGGTTCCTAGTTAGTGCATAAAATGGAACATATTGTAAGAGTAATGTAAATTGAATAGCATATAGTTGCGCACCTTAAGATTCCTAATGATATAATCATTCAAAATGATATTAAGCCCAAGTGGAAGATTGTTGGCAATATCATATTTCCAATAATTATTTAGTGTGTGCTGAATATTAATATGGTAAAGATTATATTAGCTATTCGAATTAAGTGGATCAAATTGTTAGTGATCGATACAATTTGTTAACATCATTTTAGATTACACAATAAAATAATGATGTGGGTCCCATAAGATTGAAAACTTGGGTTTAGCCTACGATTAGCACAATGGGTACCCTAGTAGACGGTTATTATAAATAGGCCTATTAAGAGATGATGGTCCCCAACACATCAAACCGTCGTCTAGCCATATACTCTTCCTCATTTGGAGTGAGGCATGGAGAATTGAGACTCAAGAGGTTTGGTTGAGGAAGACCACAACACCACACCTTATCTAACCCCTTTTCTTGGTTTTTATGTCGTCGGTGAGTTCATGACGTTCGTGACCAATAAAGCTTCCGCTGCATCTCGGAGTTATGGGCATAAAGATCCCGGTAATCTCTATTAAACTCTGACTCTATAATTCTAACGCAACGACCTCCATTTGTTATTTGGATGTTTCTATTTAGTTTAGGAATATTCTAACGGGGGATGAACTAATGAACAGGCAGAGGAGGATGAGGGGGAGCAAAGGGGTTAAAAGAAAGAGGAAAGGTACCAGAAGAAGAGAAGCAAGCTGAGTTAGAGGGGAAAGAAGAATAGCCAGAACCACGACCAACATACTCAAGAGGAAGATGGGAAGAAGGAACAAAACCAGAGCAAGGCAGAGAGAAAGAGAAAGCATAGGCATAGCCAGCATGAGAAGAACCAACATGAGATTGAAGAGGCGAGTCAAAAACAAGAGGAGAAGGAGGTTGACACACAGGGGAACGATGACACAGGGAAAGGGGGGGGGGGAGAAGAGGAAGAGGAAGAAGAGGGGTGAAAGGAGGGAGAGCGTGCAGAGGTGGTAAGGAGAGAGGGGATAAAACTTTTTTAAAAGAAAATGCACTACGGATTCTTAAAATCTATAAGACATAGATTCTTAAAATCTATATGTTCTTCATACTAGAAGAACTTAAAATCCATTACTCACGGATTCTTAGAATCCATTGCACTATTTATCATCCCTGATAATGCTTCAATCCGCCATTGAATAACATTTCACAATTAACAAATCATTGCCTACCCTAAGCAACTATCCTCTCTACCTTAGTATTTTGAAGAACTTACGCATTCTCAAAATTTGTATCATACCGATTTTAAGAATCTGCAGCGTTTTTTTTAAAAGAAAGTTTGATTAACTAACGAATTCCAAGAATATGTGGAATACGAATTTTAAAAATCTAAAGTGCATTTATTAAAATTAAAGTTTTATGAACTAAAAGACTTTGAAAATTCGTTGATTATGTAATTAGAATCCGAATAACTTCACAGACTTTTAAAATCTATCTTTCCATTAAGTGTGTGGTGTATTGTTATTTCCCTCACTCAGATTTTCAAAATCCATAGTTAAATTTTCATTTCCAAGCGAAGGTCATATTAGAAGAAAACAATGGACAGTATGATGGCCAAGAGAAAACCGTGTGTCAAAAGAATTGGCCTTTTCAATGAGATTTTGGCTGGACTAAAAAGTAATATGTTTATGTTTAACATTTAAGGGAAGATAGAGATTTTACAAAACATTGTATTTTCAAAATTTTTTATATAAATCTTCAAAAACAAAAAATAAAATGAGAACAAAGTAATGCTATTGTATTGCAATTACACATAAAAATAACAAATAAAAACAGAAAATAAGAATAATAAGTAACCAGGCCCTTATTTTTTCTGAATACAATTGCTTGGATACAATTTTAATATTTTCATAATGTTTTCCAAAAAAGGATACCATGATTATTAAAAAAAGATAGCGCAGATATTAGCAACCTCCCAAGACTCATGAATATTGGCGTGCCTCTCATTAGGCCAATATTGGTGGGGTTTTCTTCTCAATTTTGAGGAATCTCTTACTAGGCTTTTATTCTTTTATATTCTTTGCACACCATGTATTTTTCTTCTAATGATATATTTTTATTGCTGATAAAAACGATTCAGCGTCAACAGATTATCGAATACATAACATAAAACAGCAAAAAAAAAATAAAAATGCTTCAGTTTTGTTAAGGTTTTATCACAACTAATTGGCGATGTGAGGAATAACCTAACAGATATTTAAACCGCACCGCGAAGAGTGAGTCTGCCGGGCCAGGCACAGGGTATCGAAGACCCATACAAACCGGGAGCCTGACCGAACAGGCTAGCATTGGGCTCTGACTCTGATACCATGTTAAGGTTCAATCACAAAACCAATTGGCTATATAAAGAGTAACCTAACAGATATTTAAACCGTACCGCGAAGAGTAAAGCAAATGATCCGAGACTTATTTCCAACTAGCTTCATGGGAAAAACAATGAAAACTGATAACCCTGAATTTGATCTGAATGGCATGCAAATGAAACCGAGTCTAGCCCAGATAGAAACCAAATCAATTTGTACTCACCCGAGTCAGTTAACACCAAAATGATTGGCGGGTGTCATCTTAAACTAACAAACCATAAAGACAACTGGTTAACACATTATAAACAGGTTTCCAATGTAGAGTTTCTACCATTACAACAACTTATCTTGCTTCAATTTAAGTCAAGCCAAAAAATCAGTTCCCAACAGAACTGAAGTCAACTAGTTTTCGATATCTCAGCAACGATATCCGAGATCACCTTCTCCATGTCTAGATCCTTCATTGGCTTAAATGGACGTTTCATGTCCTGAAACAAAAAGTATAGTTCTCAAACCTCACATACGATGCTAGAGAGGACATCTATAAAGAAATTGGAGTTTTCTTGCTTTCAAACAATTTTCATGTGAAGAAAGGCCAACATTTAGAAAACAAACCCCTAATATCTATTTTTCAAAATTATGTTCAAGTTCCACATTGGGTATGAGTCGGGACTATGGGGCACCTGATAAGCCCCGCTCCTCCTAAACCCACTGAAATGCTTTTTCAAGATAAAACCATGAGACCAAGCCAAAAACATACAGTTTCTCATATAGCTTGTTGCGTAGCTTGTCAGAACAGGTACGGTTGGCTTTGGCTTGGGCCAAACGGTTTTATCGACTCCGACCCATGCTAGACTTAAGCAAGGTATGGAACATAGCTCACACACAAATTAAAAAAATGTTCATTATAAACAATTAAGCAAGGCAATTTTCAATTATTCATGTTTCATAAACATTAGGGCATGAGTAACCTACCAAGAGGCTAATGAACTTCTTGCCTCCTTGTTGACGTATTTCAAAGCAACCTCTTCTTGGCTGTTAATTGGACAAAAAAAAATAGTCAAAGCTGGATCAATCAATCCGTTGATAACCAAAGACTAATTAATCAAATAACACGAAATTAAATAATCATTCATATTTCTCAGAAGTCAGAAGTCTAAACATGGTCCTGATTCCAGAACTGTACAAACACAACAATAGTGCGTGTTATCAAACACAATTTGGAAATGGGAAGCATTTCAAAGCCATTCTTACCTGAAATGACATGGGCAGTGGCCTTTGCATTTATTTTAGTGACCCTTTAACTTAAACCAAAGTTACATTTGGTTTCTCACGCGGATGAAATTTCTCATGGAAAACAATAGTTCAATGAGCCAAAAGGCTTCCCAGTTCATTGAAACAATAACAAAATCAAGATATCTTATCATACCTTATCAGGGTTTATTATCACAGTGATGCCCTTGACCCCCTTTTCAAGACCTTCTTTCACTAGATTCGCTCTAGTCTTGAATGCGTTGCATTGCTTACTACGGCAAAGCAAAGAACCAGTTACAACTTACAATACATGAGATTAAAAGAAAACATAATTTAACTAACTCATAAAATGCATAGGAACTTAAGATCGTATAGGTATAGAATTATCTATGCAGCAGGCCTCACCTAATAAAAAAAGGCTTAAATTAAGACAATGATAAATAGGAGAGGAACTTGCACTTCAAGTGAAATCCAGAAAGTGAGAAGAGAAAACTTTCTGCTTGGTTTGCGAATATGTCATTTGTTTTCATTTTATTTTCTGTTGGTGAAATTTGTACACAAAATTCTGGAAACAAAAATATAATCTGTCCAACATTTCTTATAAAAATTTTAGAAAACAAGAAGTAAAATCAAAACAAGGTAGTAATTTGTAATTATTTATGAAAATAAGAGATGGAAACAGCCATTTTCAAAACCAAATGGGAAGTTTACATTTTATGTGGTTTGGATGAGTTAAGTGAAGTGATAAGAATAGAAAAACATACAAGATCCACACACAAAGGTTCCCCTCAACCCTTACAAGAAAAGGCATCAGACTTTGGAATCAAAACTTATCATTTAACTACAAGCAAGATAAGGTATATGCTTATAGAAATAATATTATTAGTAGTAATAAGAAAATAAATTGAGTTACAAAGTTGAAGGGTTGACTAAAGGAGCATTAATCTTGTTTGAGGGGCATTATTCTTAGATTCCTCCCTGTGTACTACCTAGCTAGCATTTACCATTTGTTTTATGTTTATTTAGTATTTTTATTTTTACTAGGTAGTTATGTAATGTTTATGATCACTCTATTACAAAAAGATGACTATACTCATGTACTTTGTGTGACAAAGTAATAGAATTTGTTCCATTTCCATAGCTCCATCTTTTATTTTCCTAACAAAGTGGTATCAGAGCTTAGATCCTGGTAATTGAGGGATACAATTAGAGAGTAGAGTGTTGAGAGAAACACTTAGTGAGTTGGAAGATGTAAAGCAATGCACACTTAGTGAGTTGGAAGATATAAAGCAATGCCTTGAATTTGCTTCAATACCCTTGTCTTAGGAAGGGGAATTTTGATATTTTGTGTCGTCACATGAAAGCCTTATTGGGCTCTCAAGATGCATGGGAGGTTGTTCAGACCCAGGTGAATAAGGAAATGGGTCCTTATGTGTTGGCTAAGAGGACTGCGCCATGGAAGGTCTATAGAAGAAGACTAGTAGCTATTAACTATTGTATCTGTTAGTTACATTTCTGTTATTAGTCATCTTGTATAAATAGAGTAAGGGATAGTTAGTTAGACTCAAGATCACTTTCTAAGGAACATTGCGCTGGATGTACACATTGTACAGATGCTTGTTCTTCCTTGTTAATCAATAAAAATCCCTTGTTCATTTCCCTAAAATTCCCTACTCCTAACACTGGTCTAATCTGCCAGATCTATTTTGCTAAAGAAGAGAGTATGCACAAAAGAATTGGGGCGTTTGGTTGATGACTATGAAGAAGATGACTACAGATCAGCAAATGGATGCGCTTGAAGAGCGATTTGATGTTTTGGAGTCGCATGGATTGTCACTTCGAATCATTGCAGGATACATTGAATTCTCTAATTACGCACTTGGATAAGAGCTCGAGTCAGAATTCGGATCCGAACACTAACCCGGTGAATGTCACCGGTCCATCGCGAAGCTAGAATGGGGTCGTTGGAGGCATTCGAGCCGACGTTGAAGAAGGATGAGGATTGCGAAACCTTTCGGCTAAGGGTCAAAACCTTTCGTCCTAAAGACCGTTTTGGTGCAATGAGGATTGCGAAGTGCGTGGAAGCGGAGATCGCGAGTTTGGTGGATGCATCTTCCGTGCGTAATCAGAGCTGGAGCAGTTGGAGGTGCAAGCGTCGAGCACAGGAAAAAGACCGAAGGCATTCTCCAATGGAGGGAGCGATATTTCCACGACGAGTAAGAGGCTGATGATGTCAATTGGATCTTCAGCTTCAAAGTTCCATGAAGTTAGATGGGGGAAATGTTAAGGACCGACGGTCTAAGCATATATACGATGAGGAGCTGTTAGATCCATTGTGGGGAGAAGTATCACCCTCTTCACTGGTGTGCAAACTGCAAGGAAAGGCAGCTGAGGCTGATTGTCTTGGGCGAAAAGGAGGGTATTGATGAGTCAGGGGAGATTGTTAGGATGGAAGCAAGAATAAGAAGTGAGGAGGCAGGGTTGTTAGGAATCCCAGAGGACTATGAAATTGAAAGGTAAACTCAGAGGAAATTCTATGGTTTTGTTGGTAGATGGCGAAGCAAGTCACAATTTCATTTCATCTAAGCAGGTGCAAGCCTTCGGTTTGGAAGTTGGGGAGGATAAGGAGATAGAAATGAGACTTACAAATGGCCTTAGGGTCAAAACTAAGGGAACTTGTTATGGTATTTCTTTAAATCTTCGCTACAAACAAATGAAGATTGATGCCCGTCCAAGAGTTTACAACCATGCCATTCCTAAGATGACATCCAATCCCCCAAGATCAACAACAGATGATGGAATTGAAGGGAGTGATTGGTGATAAGTTGCAGGGTAGAACCAGTATGTCGTACGCTTAATGGCCTAATCAAGGAGCAATTATGTGAAGTGGAAGGGGTGTTGTGGCAAGGTTCTGTTGGAGATAACTTTGTGCAGACTTTGGAGCTAAGTCCTCATCAGCAGGCAGAAATACAGGGGCTTCTGCAACAGTTCTCTATGAATTTTCAAGAGATTAAGGGACTTCCTCCAAGAAGGGAGATTAAGCATGCTATTATTTTGTCAGGGGCTGGAACTGTGAGTGTTAGACCTTATAGAGAACCTCATCATCACAAGGATGAGATTGAGAGGTAGGTTAGGCCGTTAGGGAGTTGTTGGAATATATGAGTTATTCGCCAAAGCTATAGTGCATATTCTAGTCCAATTATTCTTGTTAAAAGGATTCATCATGGCACGTGTGTGTATTGCAAGGAGCTTTATAAGATCATTGTGCCGGACTGATTTCCTATTCCAATTGTAGATGAGTTGATGGATCATCTCTATGGGAAGAGATACTTCTCTAAGATAGACTAATGTTTGGGTATAATCAAATTCGAGTTAGAGGACGTAACAACTTTCACGATTCTCGAAGGGCATTATGAATATTAGTGGATGTCTTTCGGTTTAATGAATACGCCATCTACTTTCCAGTCCACAATGAGCCAGGTTTTTCGACCTTTTCTTTGTCATTTTATACTAGTATTTTTGGATGATATACTAATGTATAGTAACAGCTGGTCACAACAATGAAAAGATCTGTTGTGCAAAGCAACGAGAAAATTAATGAGGATGTCACATTGGAATTTGCGGCTGTAAAGTATCCAATAAGTGAAAATATTCCTTGTACTCACTAGGAGAGAGAGCATGCTCGCCATCAACCGCAGACTTGGGCGCATCATCTTTTCCAGCGGACTAGATGACATTGGCAGAATTATTTGCAAATCCATGCAAAGAATAACAGCGGTCTTGAGTATGTCCATCTCTCTTGGAGTACATGCAATGGAGATTTCCTCTACCTTTGCCACAACAACCACTACCTCTACCACCACGACCATGACCTTGTTAACCGCGGTCAAACGAACCAAAAACTAAGACCCGACAGTTTGAGACGTAGAAGGAACTCTAAGTAACCGATCAATGAGTTCCTCCAATATGGGAATAATCAGGTTGGTTAGGATCTGATTTCGAACAGACTCAAAATCCTTATGGAGATCATGAAGAGCAAACACCATAAGCATATTATCGAGCTTGACCGCCATTTTTGCTGCATCATCACTAACCATCATCAGCTTAATTTCCTCAGAAATAGATTGTACTTAATTCACTTAAGAGGGTAAATCAAGATCAACCATCTGGAGAGTGACTAAGATGTGAACAGACTCGTAATGTTGTTGAATGTTAAATGCCCAAAACAGCGTCAAGGAGTTGGACCCACAAGCTAAAAGTAGTACCAACGGAACCGGAAGGTGGCGACGTGTTCCGATGACGGGAAGGCGGCACGTGGATGTCACCCGCCAGCGAGGCTAAAGAACAGACAACGCGTGTGATGGTGTTTGGATAAAGATCTGGCTGTGGCGATTGAACTGCTCGCTCGTCAGCGGTGTCTGAACAGATTAGAGGTGGCGGGTATCCGTAGGACGATCACCGAAAAACGGGTCAGCGCTTGTAGCAGCTGGAACCCCACCAAAAGAAGATGAATAGTGACTCAAACCTGAAGCTCTCTGGATACCACGTTAAATAACTTTGATTGACTAAATAAGGTACAAAGTTCTCCAATTTATACACTTGAAATCCTAGGCTAAAAAGAAAAATAATCAAGGCCAAATGTACCTTTTGGTCCTATATCTCTTATGCGCATTTCATTTCAATCCTATATCTTTTTTTTAGGTTACATTTTGGTGTTGTATCTCTTATAAAAGTTTCATTTTGGTCCTGTCCATAACTTCGTCACTGCGTTACAAGGTAATTTGACTCTGTTCTTATTAGAGTTCATGTGTATGTTATGGTTTTGTTGCGTTTGAAAATAAATGGCATAATTTGACTCTGTTATTCTTAGGTCAATTTTGTTAACGGGAGTGACGAAATTGATGAATTTGACCAAATTGAAACGTTTATAAGAAATACAGCACGAAAATTTAACCAAAAAAATATAGAACAGAAATGAAATGCACATAAGAGTGCACATAAGAAATACATGACCAAAATGTGCATTTGACCAATAATCAATTCTAATAATTACAATAATTACTAGAAAATAAGAAAGAATCAATACAAAATCATATACAATTTGATAGAATCTAGGAAGAATCAAACAATTTTAACGTGTGTTTGGATTGGCGTTTGATAAATGTGGTCCATTGGATCCATACATTTAAAAAAAAGTTGTGTTCATGTTTGGCCCCTTTCAACTTGAAAATTTGCTTTCAAAGGTGATTTTGATTTTTAGCTAAACATATTTCAACGTGATTTTTTTCTTTTTTGACGCGATTTTGTGAAATGACAAAACAAACACACCCTTATCAAATACACTCAAAGAAAAAATTGATTATGTTACAATCGATTATTATACATAAAATCGATTCTTCAAATAATTTAATTTTCAAAGTTAGTTCAAACACGCTCTAAAACAAGCAATCAAACCTACAATAGTTTTTCAACAATCTTCCTCAAAAATTTGACAAACTCGTTACATAATCACAAAAAACCAAATAAAAGTAAACGCCCAGAAAAGTTTTCTTTTTTAACTTATTTTTCCATAGCATTTTATATTTCTTATTCGGTAAGAAAAGGGCAAAAGGGAAAAGTGAAACGAACCAGTGCTCAACGACAATAGTCTTGTCAGAAGCATCTAGAACTTTCGCAGAAGCAATTAGTTTATCTTCAACTTCAGCATCCTTTCCCTTCTTCTGCGTCCCCTTCTTGGCTTTATTCATCTCCGGCTTCACCTCCGGCAACTCAGCGGCATGGCGCTTTGCCGACGACCGAGTGACCCTCGCCGGAGCCGCCGGAGCCGCCGTAACTTGCTCAGCCTTGCGCTTCCTCGGAGGCATCGTCGGACGTTGATAAACCCTTGACCTTAGTTATCACTTTTACAGAGATGAAATGAAACAAGAAAAAGCAAGCGATGCTCTATCTGTGTGCCACTCACTGTCTGAGCGCATTTAATATTTGCGCGTCTTTTCAGTTACAATTTTTTTGCTGAGTTTGAACGAGCGGCCCAAAACAATTAAAACTGGACGGCATGGGATTTATGGATTCAAATTCTGTCTTATCAATAAAATATTGTCAGATCATTAAAAAATTTTATATGAAATTAAAGATTAAAATTAAAAGAAATCTATTTAATGACGTAATGATATTTTATTGATAATGATAAAATATGAATGGGGACATAATTTAGGGACACATAATTTGAATGTGTTTTAAAAGAGAAATAATAATAATTTAGGCAAAATGCATTTTTTTCATAAGTCTTTCTCTTGTTTCAGTTTAGTTTTTTAAGGATGCGTTTGATGTGAAGACTGGACAATACAAGTGATATAACACAGTACAAGTCAACAGAGTACAACATAACTTATTATATTATTTAGTGTTTAATAAATGCACGAAATAAAAAATACAATGCAAATTTTACAATAATACCTTTTATATTACATTGTATTATTTTACATAAAAAATATGATTTTCTTAATTATTTTTAAAAAAATTATCATTAGTTTCCACTAAAATTTATTTATATATATATGGCTTGATATTTATAGATGGTAAGTTGAGAGAAAGAAAGTAAAGTAAGGTAGTTACTGAATAGTGTGTGAAAATAAGGATATTTTTGACTCTTAGATAGTTGTGTTATGGGACAAAAAGTTATCTCATGGTTTAGTGTGGTACAAAATTTTGGCTTTTTGTGCAGTAACTCCACTTTTGTGTTATCTCTTAGAGAACCAAACACTGAACTAACAAATTTATAATATGGTGTACCATGAAATCTAGCACATCAAATGGACCCTAACTTTTTTTTATTCAGTTTGGTCCCATAATTTATATTTTTGATTCAATTTAGTGCTCTCCGTCAATTCCGTTAGTAAATTTAACAGAATTCTCTTAGCTTTCGTTTTCTTTAAAATTGACAGGTAAGATTGCTTTTAATCAACGAATGAGAATAAATCTTGAGTCAATTCATAAAAAAAATGAAACAAGAATAACGAGTGTGTTTGATGCATGAACATGACCGTGCAAGTAATACAGCACACTACAACTTTTATGAGTCATAGCCTTGTGTATTGTTTGATACTCAATACACATAACAAGAAGCACAACATAAATTTTACAATAATATCCTTCATGTTATATATTATTAATTTCACTTTAATTTTTCTAAGAAAATAATATTTTAATATTTTAGAAATATTTTATTATTTTATTATTTATTATAAAATTAAAACTTCATATTTTAATAAATTACTACATAATATATTTTATGTGATATAATAATTATATTAAATAAAAAAAAATTATCATTAAAAATATTTTTGACTCTTTATTTTTTAATATTTATATTTATCATTAAATTTTATTTTATTATTATACGTTATTTTAATTATATATATATATATCACGTTAACCAGTAAATATCCAGAAGTAAAAAAAAATAAAGTAAACATTAATTTAAAAATATAATGCAACATAAATTACGTTAGATAAGTGGGGGAGGTAGTTATACTATTGAATAAAGATGGAAGGTTAGTTTTATTTTTTCCTAACTTGTGCATGGAACAAGAAACTTGTCCCTTGGTTTAGTGGGGTACAAAAAAGTGACTATTTGTGCTGTCCAATTACTCAAATATTATGCAATCTCTTGATAGCTTTTTGAATCAAACATAGAATAAAGAGTTTTATCCTTTGTTATACCTTAAAAATTAGCAAATCAAACGGACCCAACATATTCTTCTTCTACTGCATCTCCGCTCTTTTACAATTGCTTAGCCCTTTTTCTACTCCATTCTTTTGTTGTTGATGGTTCATCCTTCTATGACTTCTTTCTTTTGTTGCTTCGTCCTTCACTTTTTACTCCTTGGAATTTTAATCTATGACTTTATTAAATATTAGAATTAGTCTCTGACTTAATATTTTGTAAGTCACTTTAGTTATTAACTTTAAATAACATTGTTAGAGTGTCTATCAAATACATTAAGTAAGTTAGGTTATTTGACATATAGAAGTTCACATAAGAGACCAAACGACGTTTTGGATCCAAAACATAATGTTTTTTAGCCTAAAATTAGGTTTTACCTTAAACGATTAAAGTACCTTGTAGCTTACCACGAAACTCAATTTTGGGCCCAAAACACTGGATTTTGGCTCAAAAATATCATTTGATCACTTACGTGAACTCTTATGTGTCAAAAAACATGTTATATAGGCTCTCCACCAGTATCATTTAACTCTATGGACTAAAGTAACTTAGGAAGTGAAAAGTCAAAGTCTAATTAAGGTATTCTATAATGTTAGGGACTAAAACACCCTTTAGATACCGAGTAAGGGATTAAAACGATATATTACTCTAAAAAAATAAACACAAAGAAAAAGAAAATAAAATAACAAGAACATAAAAAATGTGATAAATTTATTATAAAATAAAAAAATAGAGAAAACAAAAATCGGTGGTAAAATGAATGAAAATAAAATTGTTAAGAGAAGAAATATAGTTTCTCTATTAAAGTAGTGCTTCGTGTTATGAATATTTACGTAGTAGATGTGCATATCTCTTAAAGAATTTATTTATTATATTGGTATGAATGTTCATCTCATATAAAAAGTTTTTTTACATTTATATTAGTGGGTTAACTCTATCTTTATCTTTTGTACTTCTGTTGATAAATTTAGTCTTTACTTATAAATAAAGTACTCACCATTATATTTATTACTCTAATTACACTAATGAAATAGAATTCTTCCTTTACCTCTCATATTTCTCTTCCTTTGATTAATTTCATAACACCTCTGTTCTTTTTATTTGCTTATAGTATTAATTACATTTTTTGTTTTGTGGTTATTACCAAATTACAACTTTGGTCTTTTAATTTATTTTTGGTTAAATTAATATTTTGGTTCCTATACGCGTACCTCATTTTTGTTTTAATTTCTATAAAAAAAATAAATTATTTTAGTCCTTACATGTGTTCTTAATTTTTACTTTAGTCCCTGTTATATTTCTACCTATCACTATCATTAATCGCTTGAATCTCGCAACTCTATCATCATAATCGCCACAGAAACTGCCATTACAAGCTCACCGACCTTCCACCTCTTGTGGCTAATATTATGTAATATGGTGTCTAATTAAATCAATTTGATATATTTTTATTGAATTAAATTGGATTTTATTAGCCTAATTAGGTTGCTATCATCTTTCAGTATATTATTGGGTATTCGAGATATTTATTGGATTTGAAGAAATTGAAGAGGAACATATCTAGTGTTAGTATTTGTATTTATATTATGTACTTGGCTAAAATGTCATTTTTAGCTCATTAGTTATTTAGGAAACTTTTATTAGTTTAAATTAGGAAAATAACACATTAAGATTTTTAGTAGATAGCATTAAAAAGAGAAAGTAGCCACAACTAGGGGTGGAAACGAGCATAGCCAAGCTGAGCGTATAAAGTTTAAGGTTGGCTTGAAAAAAAATATAGAAAGCTCAAGCTTGGCTTGATTAGAAAAAAAGAAGCTTGAGCTTGATTTGTAGGGCTTGATTATTTAAATTTTTTTATGAATAATTTCTCTTAATTTAAGTTTATTAAATTTTTTTAACAAATAATTTAATATTCTAAGGTTGGCTGGAAAAAAATATAGAAAGCTCAAGCTTGGCTTGATTAGAAAAAAAAAAGCTTGAGCTTGATTTGTAGGGCTTGATTATTTAAATTTTTTAATGAATAATTTCTCTTAATTTAAGTTTATTAAATTTATTTTTAACAAATAATTTAATATTCTAATTTAATAAGCTTAAATAATATATTTTTATTACTTGTTAATTTATATAAAGGAATAAAGATTATAACTTCTATATATTAAATTATTACTGCTATTATATATATATATATATATATATATATATATATATATATATATATAAATAAACAAGTTGATCACGAATCTTTAATTTAATGTTAAGTTTATAAAGTTTAGGTTTGGCTCATTAAAATATTTGAGCTCAACTTAAAGCTTGAGCTTGTTTGTTTAGTTAAATGAATGAACTTTAGCGAGGATTTGACGAGTCGAGCCCTTGTATTTCATGAATAGCTCGGCTCATTTTCACCCCTAACGACAACCCTAGCCATCCATCCAATATATATAGGAGTCATATACTACTCCCTCTGATTAGGTTTTCATGCCACTATTTCTTCTTTTCTTTTCTTAGTTTTATTTTCTGTTTCCTTCTAATTAATAGAAGGTTAAACTTCTTTTATTAGTTTCTTGGTTATAATACACATTGCTATTGAGGTTTTATTTATACATTTTTAGTTTTAATTCTTTATTCTTTATCTCCTACTATTTTATCACCTTCTATTAATTCTTAAATTGGAATCTAAGTTGCATGCTTTATGGGGTTTAGTTTCTAGTTTATTAAAATAATATGATATTCATAGGTTGCCTTAATCTATGTTATTTTGACTAGGAAATGCTTACCAAGCTTTTGGTTTGAGTTTAGTTGAATCTCAAGTTCTTAAAAGTCTATTTAAGATTTTAGACGCTTGTTTAATGATCCTAGAATAGATGAATATGTATGTTGCTCAATGTAAATAAGGGATCCAAAATTTAATTGACGCTTATTTGATTAACTTTAGACTAAACTAAGAATTCGGGTTAAAAGTTGATTTATCTTTCACCTACCGAGGATTTAGCAATTGTGATAAACCAAGAAACTAATATATTTCTAATCATGGTTTTCTTTTCTTTCCTTTTTAATTTAGTTTTTTTTTATTTTTAATATTCTATAAATGCTATTAAAACTCCCCTCAAGAGTGTGCGTTTATGAGTATGAATCTTAATTTGGTGTGTGGTCTTTGGGAGACATCCTAAGTTTATACGACTTCGATAATTTCATTTCTTCGCTATGGTTCTGGAAGAGGGTCTTAAAACCAACCCAATCAAAAATTATCGAATAAGTCATGTTGGATTGGACGAGAGGATCTACTCGCCATCCATGCCGGTGACCTATCCTACATTATGATGTATAAACCAGTCTTCGAGAGAGTCAAAGTTTGGTTTCCTTTCTATGATTACAAAATCGAGGTGCTCAACCTCCATTAAGTTTCCCATTTTCAATTGAATCCTAATTCTTAGGGTTTTGTCCAAGCCTACGAGGCTTTGTATTGGGTTCAAGAGTAACACTACTCTTCATAATGGTTTCTTTATATGTTCGTGTCTTATCAGACCAATGGAAAAGCCTGGGTCTCTCTACGTGAAATGTGTTCTCCTCCCATCTTTACTATATTTGAAGAATCTTTCAAGTCCTTCAAGGATTCCTATTTTAGAATTCTCCCCAAAAGTAGTAAATCCCCCTTTTGGGTTGATTATATTGGGAAAAGTCTCTTTCCTTTATATTGGAACCAAGACCATTATGATCGTTTGGCCAATGCCTCTAAAGTTGATGTCGGATTCCTCCTAGCTGAAGATCATTCTACCCTCAATGCCATGAAGGCTTTTGTCAAGGGAAATTATTGTGTCGTACGTTGCAAGGATATAGTCGAATCTCCTCGAACAGATTGTTGAGTATGCCTCGGTTCCTGACATATACTATCTCAAATAGCTTCTCTTGCTTTTGTTTCTTATTTCTTTTGTTTATGTTGTAGACCATATCATGGCCACATTTATCAGGATACTTTATAAGATCAAGGACAAGAACAAAGCACAAGGGTCTTAGCCCTCCCCTACGAGGAACTAGCTTAAGAACTCAAGACTAACCATCTTGTACTGGTGCCCACTAAGCCGACTGGACCTCAAACCCGTCGTGCCACTCAAGCTCTCCCGCCCTCTTCTACTCACGAAGATGAAGAAGGAAAACATAGGAGGAAATTGCGCTACATGTCGAGCATCATGTTTCTACCTTCATTATTTGCAGTCATCACTGAAGTTCAATGTCCTTCTCAAACTACCGCTAGTTGTAGAATCTTCCTGCCACACTCTGGAAAGGCTTAACCTATCCGATAATCAAGCTTCGACATGAAGGGTTCTTTTGTGAGAAAGATCATAAGACTTATCAAGTATCTGAAAACTCTCCTTTAAAATGTTCTTGTTGTACTTTTTCAATTGTGTTTATTTTATCTATCTCCTCTTTGCATGCCCATTGTGACGAGTTGATGGGGTTGTCTTTCATTAAGGACATGTGGGGTGAAGCTGAGTCATCTCGATCTATCGCTGATCTAGAAAAAGAGATTTATAAACCAAAGAAATCTCTAGAAGATTGCTGAACTGTTGGAAAGCCTCTTCAAAGTGAAGGATGACCTCCATAAGGCCGAAGCTGAACTCTAAAGTTGAAGCTGAACAAATCTTCAAGCTAGACATTGGTGCTGCTAGTCTCACTTCATCTAACAAGGGTCTCACTTTGAAGAATCACAAGCTTGAAGAGGACCTCCAAAATACATCAGGTCATAGCAAACATTGGGAGAAAGAATGACCTGATCTAGAAAAAAAATGTTTGAGGAAGCTAGTGAAGAGGCATTTTGTAGCTGCGTGAAATAAATAATGTTTTGAATCCTAAGGTAAACCTTTATTTGAAAGGTGTTAGCCCATTGCATGTTGATTTTAAGGGGAAGTTGTAAGGGTTTTAGCCCATTGTTGTTCTGGATAATGTGGCATCGTTAAAAACCTCTAACAATAAAACCCTCCTTAGGGGACAAAACCTACCTTAGGAAAAAGAGTGCCCCCAATACAAGCTCATTATTCGAAAATTATTGTTAGGGTAAAATAAAATTTACATTTACAATATGTAGTCAGAAAAGCCATGAGTGACTTGAATCAATATTTTCAAGTTACTACTTTGGTCAGAACAATACACAAGCTTTAAAGGAGGTTATTGATCTTTTACTCAGAGTGTTATAGTGGTCAGAGGAAGGTTGTATTCCAAGGAATGAAAATAACTTCATAAATGATTCACTAATTAGAAGATCAAGGCCTAGTCAGAGACCCTTCTGATCAAGGAATAGTTCTATGGCCCTCTAACCGTGATGATCAAAATCAATTTTGCGTGATTAGAGAGGGTTCTAACCTTGAGTATATGCGATCCAAGCATAATATTAGAATTTTGGCTAAGTATTTAGCCATGCACAGGGAAGCAGTTGGGAAAAGGCGTCAAGAAGACATATGCTTAATCAACAAGAGGTAGTTTTCATTTGAATCACATGGGAAATAAGTTAGATTAAAGCACAAATTTTTTCAATTATTAGAGAATCATAATGCATGAAAATTAACTGCTAGAGACACATGTCACGAAGTCATTGGAGGCTTTATTTAGAGCACTATCTATAGATGTCTAAACGTACATAGAACATACGGGAAAATAGAAGGATACACACAGATAAACTTATACATATATGAACATATGTGTTAGTAATACCTTTATAGTGAGAATAGAGAGATTTTATGGGTTGTTCTGTTGAAACAGAGATGTACTGAGAGAGGAAACCAAGAATCCAAACACAAACCAAGGCCATCCATCCATCTTGTGACACCCTATAAAGCCTTCTCAAATATGCCTTCAGTCACACACATTTACGAATACAATGTCAATGGCTTCCAATAGAAGCATCATGGGTTATAAGTAATTCAGGATTAACCCATTTGAGTGTTGGTTTTTTTCTAAGTCCTTATGTATACTCTGTTGACATTTTCAGAGTAGAATCCATTTTCTCTCTGTTTTTATCTATATTCTCACTTTTGTTCTTATTTGAAATGTATTTTATCTAAGTTTTGGTTGCCTTTTTGCTATCCTAATTTGTTTTGATCAATTTATATAATTAATAAGAATACACTATTGTTTATCAATTTAATCATAATCTATTGAAACAATGTTTTAATTGTGACTAAACTACTCTAGACAGGACTTTAGAGAAAG
The DNA here is from genome assembly GCA_037177725.1 of Cyamopsis tetragonoloba. Taxonomy (NCBI): domain Eukaryota; kingdom Viridiplantae; phylum Streptophyta; class Magnoliopsida; order Fabales; family Fabaceae; genus Cyamopsis; species Cyamopsis tetragonoloba. Next base: position 59,152,393 of record CM074119.1, read on the forward strand.
AAAATTTCCTTCCCCGAGTTGAGATCAAGAAATTATTTGTTTGTCAAAATAAATGCTGAACAAATTCGCATGCTGAGTTACGTTGGACTATTTTTAAATTGTAGTGTCACATAACATTCATTTTATGTTCATGGATTTGCTAAACAAGTTTTTCTTGTAACTACTGCAAAGTTCTATGTTCTTTTGTTTTATTATTGTATTTTTGTTGTTTTTGAAAACATATTAAAGTATAATATGTGTTTTGCATCCATATATGCTTAGTTATTTTGAAAATCAACAAATGTCCTTAGCTGACGTGTTTTCAGCCGCTATTCAAGTTTCTACGCATTTTCTTTCTTCTTTTTTCTTTTTCTTTCTATAATTCATTTTCCAGAGAAAATTATAGTCCACTACCTCATTTTTCATTTGCTTTGTTCGGAAACCAAATCACTTTTTCTTTCTATTTCGATTCTTGCCAAATCTTGTGGATCTGTGTTCTATTTCATCTTCACAATTTCTTAATCGATCTATTGCTTCTTGATTGTTTTTGGCGAGTTTGGTTCAGATCCTTGATTCCTGGCTTCGAATCTAGTTTTCCAAAATTATGGTTTACGATCTTGCGTCTTCACTCCCCAATTGACATGTCTGTGAATCTCCGATTGAAGTGTTTTATGAGATTTGGCTTCTGATTTCGTTTTCTTCATTGATATGTTCTTCTATTGATTTCTGGTTGTTTCGGTCTTCGATTTGGCAGTTTCATGCCATATTTGGTGAGTGATTCTTCAAGAATGCGATGAAATGTGGTTGCTAGGTTCTTCTTTTATGATTTGGTAAATTCAGATTCAACTCTTTTCTTCCTGGTTCCGATTTTAGTTTCAGGCATGGTGTTCTAATTCTTGTAAATTAAGAGTTTCTGGTACTATATTCAAATTGTTTGAGGACATTCTTCTTAGAAGATTGCTTCAGTTTTTGGTTGTTTGCTATGCAATTCTTTAAAGATTGTGGTTCTAATTTTGGGAATTGTTTTTTTCTTAAAAATATTCCTAAGGTGTTTGAAGGATTGTCTCACCCATATTAGGTGAATTTGTTGTTGTCCATGGCATTTTCATTGCCACTGATTTGGTTCCATTAGTTTGATTGCTGCACATCAGGATTGGTTTTTGGTTCAGTCTTCTGCTTAGCTATGTTCATGCACAACAAGTGTTTGATGTGTTGCTTGAGAGATATTTTGAATTGTGCTAGAGGTCTTGAGGATGTATTATGTCTTTGGATATATTGGTCTGTTCTTGCTTCAAGGGTGTTATTGAGGTAGTTTAATAATCGTTCTATTAGACTCACTTGGATATATAGCAATAATATCATTTCCTTTTATCACTTTAGAACATGAAAGGAGTGATCATGCTGCTAAAATTCTCAAAAGCTCTAAACAGACTAGATTTTATTTTCAAATCATGGAATGTCATGTAATTAAAAGGGGTTCAAGAGTTAACTCACGTTGCAGGAGCGTCCTTGACCGATTCCCTCCACGCAAACAATCTCGCCAGCAATTTTGATAACAAAGTGTAGTGGCGCAACCGACCTATACAGAATTTCCAAAATGCACTTATCAACTCCATCGATTGCTTCTTCCACCGACATTCCAGTCATTTCGTGATTGTCCATCATCCACAATGAAAAATAAAAAATAAGAATAGTAACTAGCAAGAATAATGTTCACGGCGTAGTGATTCTTCTGCAAAGCGATGGCAAGTTCACCGCGGGTGAAATTGGCGGCGGCGACAGTGAGAGGAATGCCGTTACGGAACTGATATAGAGCAACATTAATCCGTATGTACTCTGTGAATTGAACCTTGTCTCTGTTCTCGCCACTGGCAGGGATGAGTAAAGAAAAGAAACATTGCGCCGTGGTTTAACCATTGCCTTGAAAGCAAGATTTCCAGCCGACTTTTAGTGCAACCTGATTCCGGTCTTGCTTAAAGCAACAGTGTTTCAGAACTTGTGCACTCTAGTATAAAAATACTAAAAACCTTGAAAATTATTCCCATGAAACTTAGAGGGGGATTTTAATTTTTTTTTACGTGATCATGAATACTACCAACTCAATATTTATAAAGATTTGTTATGGGGTAACTAATGCACAGTAACAAAAGTCTTATATTTAGAAAACCAATCTGAGATAGACTCAAAACAACAAATTTCACATTTGTAGCTTATGAGCATCAATAATTTGTTATTGTTTATTATTATTATTATTATTATTATTATTGTTTTTTATTATTATTATTTTTATTATTATTATTATTATTATTATTATATAACATTATTCCAACAATAACTAACTTCTAGATAGAAAAATTTTAATTTTTCCTTCTTCTGTATTTCTCTCATCCCATAACTTCGTCTACTCTATTTTTCTCATCCTATAACTTCCTCCATCCTATTTTTCTCCATCTAATTTCTTGCTAACCAAACAAAGGAAAAAGGAAAAAAGAAGAGACAAAACTCATTTAATGTACAAATAGTTTTGTCTCAATAGAGTGGAGATGATTTTAAAGTGACAAATTTTAATTTTTTTTCACGGTTAGGTGTAAGGTGTATCAATGAACAGAGATGATATATTAGTTATGAAAGAAAAAACTTCGGTCCGTCATTTCTTTTAAGAAACATTCAGTTTATAATATATATAAGTCAATGGATTAATGAAAACTCAAACCATAAAAATCAAAAAGTAATTCATACACTTCAAAATGGTTTCAGACCTAGAATCTTCAAATCAAAATATTAAACTTGAGATTTTGAACAAATTTTAGCATATAATTCACTTACATGATAAATTTCTCTATTCAGCCCATAAAAACCCTATCTAGACATCACTCTACACTACTTTCCACCTTAATCAAGAGAATAACTATTATTCCAAGAAAAGAAACCTATGATATTTCCCTTGAAGAATCAACAAAGTCTTGAAGAATGTTATCAGATTTTATTATTTCCCTAACTAGTTCCAACTCATAATCTCTATTCCTTGAAATCGCTTCTGCCACAACCATAACCTATGTTTCTTCATTAACTGCTACCACAATGTTAATCTCTGTTGTGTTGTTGTTGTTATTATTAATAGCAGAATCATCAGGTGGTGGTTTCTTCAATTGAGCTTGTAGTGCAAAAAAAACTAAACCATCAGGATTTATTTCTTTGACTTCTTCAACTTGATTATCATAACCGCAATCCACTTCCATCTTCTCTTTGGTTACTTCATTTAGTTTTTCATCATTAGCATCGCAACCATTGACATTAACCTTCTCCTCATTGATCTCAATCTCTTGCTTCCCTTCCTTGCTTCCCATTTTGATGCTAGCAGTGAAATAACACCTTTTTGTTACTAAAACAAGAATTATTAACGTTAACATATATAGATGTTAATGTGTAACATCCACTCACATATTTTATTAAAGAAGTTAGTTATTAAGTACTACCTTATGGCCCCCATATACATACAAGGAGATATAATACTACTTTTGATATTGTAGATAAGGACCGTCGCAGATGCATTAAAGAGAAAATAAAAAAAAATATAGTTATTTGACCAAATAATCATTTGTTGACAGTTCAATTAGCTATCTCCACCTTAGTTATTAGTTTCTTGGTGTGGCTCACTATTAGTTGTAATTAGCTTACTTGTTTATATTTTGTGTGTGTAAATGTCTTATTGATGGTATGACATATGACATAATCTTGATTATGCTTTCTATGGAGAAACTTACAAGAATGCCTAATTCTTCAAATTAACTATTCTTATTAATATAGTTGTTGATGTGGAATATTAATAAAGCTAAAGTACATGAGGTATGTTCATGATTTTGGTCACCCAAGAACCAAACTAATACCACATAGAAGTAAAAAAATGATCTGCTTTATTGAACCAAACTGGTTTTGGTGCACCCGAACCGATTTTGAACTGGTTTTATTTTGACCCAAACCACTTTGAACCGATCTGAACTTGTTTAAAATTTATGCAAAAAAACTCAATTATGCAATACCCCAAACCGTTCCCAGTTTTTTAACCGAACTGAACTTGAACTGGTTTTTGGTTATCTACATCGGTTCTCGATCACTTTTCAAAATTGGTTTTGGTTTTCTTTTTCATTAAGTGGGTCGTCTTTTAAATGGTGAGGTTTTATTTGGTTAGCAATTTTGTGTGGTTCTTTTGCTTTTTTGAAACATCCCTAAGCAGATCAACATGTTGTCGTGTGAGCAATATAATTAATATAAAGAAAAACTAACAATTAAGCAAGCTAGATGCCATTTTTATTGAGCTAATCACATGAGGTTAGAATAGTCATGGTCACGATAGTTTAATTTTCGAATAAGAAAAATAAGGATGGTTGAGATTGGAAGGCACTTTAATGACTTAATCAAATATTGATTAACTGATAATTTAGCAGCAAAGCTGAATTGCTTATGAAAACAAACAAAGAGTGTATTTTTCTTAAAAATAAAGTTAATAATTTGTCAACATAAATTCTTGAGTTAATCCATACGCATCAAGATCCATAATTTCTTCAAGATTCTTTCAAATCCTAAATAGAAAGATTAAGAGTAAAATTCAAAGTTCAAACTACGTACCTTCTTTAAGTATGAATTGTTGAACCAAACACTACATCGTCACTCACGACTCTGAGTGAGAAAAAATTGAGGTATTAGAAATAATGGTGAAATTAAAAGAGGGGAAGAGACAAGAAAAAAAGGCGAACTTCGCGGGGTAGATGAATCAATCATGGACGTATTAGAATCAAACTACTACAAACAAAAAATGAAACCAAACAATGAGACTGTGATTTTCAAAAAGCAAAGCAAGGCCTTAAATAGGACAGAAGGGTTTTAGATGCTTCTTCATAACGTTTTGAAAGTCAAAACCATTTATTTTAATTTTTTAAGAATTTAATTCAATTTTGAAAGCATTTATTTCTATCTTGAGGGAATTTATTTCTTTTTTAAAAGCATTTATTCATCACTTTATTCTGAATAAGAATGAAGGGTTTGAAGTTTGAATGAGAGATTTGAATGGGTAAAAATGAAAATGAAAATGAAATCCTTGGTAGGAAAAAATGAAAATGAAGAGAGGTGACTTTCAGAGAAAAAGGACAGATGGGGGAGTGCCACGTGGACCTAGGGTGGTATGTGTGTTTTGCCTTTTATGCGTTGATCTTCTTGCGTTGGACAACTAGGAATAGTGCAAGGCCACAATCTCATTTTTAAATCCTGTGTTTTTCTCTGTCATTGCCATTAGACGTTTGTCAAGTATGGGACACATGAAGAATCATGTGGTTGTGATCATGTGTTCACTCTTCTCTTGTCACAATGCGTCTGCCCTGAATCCTTCTTTCTATGTCTAAGTGTTAATTGATATTTGTGTGGTTCGGATTTCTCACTCCAAAGGTTAATTTCACTTGCCGCTCTTTTCAATTTCAATGTTGACGGTTCTTGAAAATCAAATTCATTTATAGTGAAGGGAAAAACAAATAGACTCTTGTACATTATCTTAATTGCCTATAAAAAATGTTTGTACTCACTTTGATAATAGAAAGACAACTTGACTTTTTAAAAAGAAATTTGTCACTAACTTGATCCTTAAAAGATCTGATCGCTTAAGTATTCATTTTGTGTATTTTGAGGAGCTATTTTGAAGTGTTTTAATCTTTTGAGCATCTAATTTGGCAATATTTTAAATCTTTAAGGGATACACACCAAAATAAAAATTAAGAGATTAATTTGATAGTGTTTTAAATCTTAAAGAGACTACTTTGGTGATGAAAATGTTTTTGGGAAAAAATTTACAACAAATAACTCTTTAAAGACCCATTTGATATTTTTTCCATAATCCTCTTATAGGAATATTAGTATTTGGCAATAGGACGGAAATATCCCTTGTTACTCACCTAAGAAAATGAATGTATTATATTAGTATATGTCTAACGTTCATACTATCATTATTATTTGTAATTATATGAATATTATTTATATTTGCTAAACAATTGCTTTGATTAAAAAGTGTTGTGATCTAACCTGGTGATGATATCGGACGAACAAGGTGGACCTTCTTCCCTGAGAGGATGAATAAGGTTGACTCCTGAGCTTGGACTCCAATGGCGGCGGCAGTGCACTTGCAAGGACTCCGACACTCAAATCAGTAGCTAAATTAGGATTGTATGTGATAATTAGATAGTTACATACCTTGCATGGTGCATCTAAGATAATATTTATAGAGGAGCGGGTAACCTGGGTGTGGGCCTTACTAGGCTTGGACTTAGAGCTTAGGCCCTATCCATCTTGAGCATGGCCTCATACTAAATAGTGGTCCCCGTCAGATGTACCCCGAGATGTATCCTGAGATACCTTTGTGGTCCTCAATCTGGCATGGATAAAGAACACTGGGATACTGTGATTCTTGTCCACAACAGTTGCCCCCGGAGTCGTTGAGTTGCCTATATGGGAAGTCGGCAATTTTGCCTTTCATGTCAGACATATCCTAGTTTAAGCTATAGCGTGGGATGCCTGATTTTTCTCCGACATCTTTGCCGGGTTGACGGTTAGTTTTCTCTCTGTAACATACTACACACATGCCTTCATTGGGTAACATGCACGATCTTTAGCGTAGTCTTGGGCCCCACGTTCATTAAGGCGATGTGACACTTTTTACTTTACCTTTCTCGTGCATTACCAGTTTTACCCCTATCTAAAAGATCAAAATTTTATTTGTTCATTCGCGCTCTTTTATTTCTTCTGAAAAGAGAAAAATTCTGGACTTCCTCAACTTCCTCTACATGCTATTGCTCGTGTTCTTGATTTCATATCGGAGAAATCTTTTGGATTCATATTTGGAAGGGCTCTCTTTGTTTTCATTCTGTTTTGTCATCCCTGTTCACTGTCAGGTAATTCTTCACCCTTATCTATTTATGCTTTTTCTACTTGACTCTTTCTGATTCTCTCGGTTATTCTGCTTCGTTCTACTCTATTCTTAAGGTTTAGTGTTGTTACGTGCTTGTCTGGTTCACTTTCTTTCCATAATGACCGATAACATAGTCCTATTGTCAAGTGATTCATCCTCGGACTCAAATGATTCTGAACTTCTTGCTAATCTTGCGAGAAGGAATCCAAAATCACTGTCCCCTATCGACCCTGACCTCGTTCAAGGTACGCTTTCTATTGCAAATCCTGATTATTCTGAATCTACAAATCTTTGGTTTTATCCTTTGTATTCTCGAAAGATGGAGAATGGTGAGTCTGTGACTCAAAATATGAGTGTTTCCTTTGGCACCTTGAACCCTGAACCTTCTGCTCTTCATCTTGCCTCAGCCCATCTTCCAGATGAATGTAGTTCCGAAACCCATGTTTCTGTCGAATAAGATTCTGAACGTCAAGCCACTAATTTGGCGTTGCCTTCTATTCTTCCGATTATGCCGGAAATAAAGAATCTTCACATCTCGGGGATGTCTCGACAGATGATGATTTTCCTTCATCTTCCAAGCCACATTTTCTCGATTCAGAAACTAACCCGGCTTACTATCCTTCATCTTGCTCTCTTCATAGGCTCCAGGATCTAACTCTTCTTCCTCTAATAATGTAGATAAGGAGCCTTCCCAGGAGGAAATACATGTCTGAGATGACTCCGTAATTCCAAGGCCTTCTTCCAGCATGCCAGATTTAGGTGGAGGTGGGAATAGTTTTGGATTAGTGGCAGTGAGAGTCGAGGGCCCTAGCTCTTCAAGGCCTCTTATTGAATGTCGTCTTGAATGGAAGGACTTAAAAAATATTGGGCTGTTTTTATGGGCTCCTACTAACTTCATTAAGGAGGAGTGCTCTATTACTGATAACACCCGACTTAAGCTAGTAGAGAAGCATTGGAAATAGTGCTTTCATTAGGGCCCAAATTTGCCTGAAACTAATACTAAGGCGGATCCCTCCAGGAACCACAAATTGGTAATCCCCAACAACAATGAGAGGGTTTGTACCTCAGCTAAGGAGAGCAAGACTTCTTACATCATGAGGTTTGAGTCTATTTGGGAGTAACTCAAAATTTGGTTCCCCTTTTCTGATCTTCAAATCTAAGTCCTCCACAACCTGCATCATGCTCCTCTCCAACTTCATCCCAACGGCTGGGGCTTCCTACAAGTGTTTGAAGTTTACTGTTAGGCAAACAATTGAAAATGCTCCTCTACCCACTTCATTTATCTATTTGGTCCTTAATGGGGTATGAAAAAATCTTGGGTATCTTTACACCATAGATCCGGGATTTCCAATCTCTTTACTCCCTATGAGGATTCTTTTAAGGCCCACTGGGATTTTTATGTCAAGGTTGTCCCGCGGACTGATGACTGCACCCCCTTTGATGGGTGACAATAAAAAACCACTCTTTCCGCTTTATTGGACGGCGGAGCATTATGGGAAGTCTTTATCCATTGCTGATCTGGAATGCGGCTTCTTGGAAGAGGAAGATCAGGAGAAATTCCAGAAATTATGTAACTTTATTAAGAATGGCGGGATCCCCATTTATTGCAAAGATGTCCTGGGAGATCCTCGCCGTAATCAAGCGGTATACTTATGTTTGGTGCTACATTTTCTTTGTTAATTGTATGTTGACATTCCTTTCTTTTTCTAACATTATGCTTACTTTTGCAGCTAACATCATGGCCAGCTATGCCCGACGTGCTTCGAAGCGTGATGCAAGGGGCAAAGGGAAGGTGGGTACTTCGGCTCCCGTTCCTGCCAGCTCTGCAGGGATGAATGCCCTTCCGGTGCACATCTTGTAGCCTGCCGAAGCTAGTGGCAGGATTCAATCTTCGGGGAACCCGCCTACCCCTAAGGTCAAAGCGAAGGCGGCAAGCACTCAAATCAAATGCCATCGACTGGTGAAACCGAGTAACTTCTTGTACCTAGTCTTTTAGTCTTGGTATTTGTTTTTGTTTTTCCTTGATCACCAAGGGTTTCTTGCTTTCAGGCGATCGGGTCGATCACCAAGAAAGTACGGTAAAACCTTCTCACGGGATGATCCAAGTCTCGTCTTCTCCATCTCCCGCTCCTCTGCTGCTTGGGAGGGATTCAAGTCTCCCGTAATTCAATTTTAGCATGGGGAATTCTTCACGTGGGGGAATGCCGGCACTATGAAGGTATATCTATATACACCCTTTTCTTGCAGATATCGGTGTAGAGAATATTATCATGACATTATGTTTTTTGTAGGAGCAAGTGAAATCCCTGATGGGTTGTACTACCATGAATATGGCCATGCTCCAGAATATCCATGACCAAGCTGATGATTTAGCCCAGGTTGCGTCGCTGAGGGTTCAGTTACAGGATTTGAAAGATGACATGGCATTCAAGGATGCCTTGCTTAAAAGTTCCAAGGAGCTGGAATCCCAGAATGCTAAGGACATTTCTGCTCTGAAAAAAAAGTTTTCTCGAGTTGAAGAAGAGCTTGCTGAGGAACAAAAGAAGAATACCGACTTGGCTGGTGAAAAACATAAGCTAAAGGATGAGATATCCCGTCTCAAAGCCATGTCGGATTCTGATGAGTCTACTCTTAATGCCATGCGCTAAGAGCTTTAGGGGTCTACTGCCAAGCTTCAAGCGGCCCAGGCCTAGCTTCAAGAGAGTCGGGAGAAGCTAGACGAGGCTTATAAAGACATGGATGCAACGGTAGACGATTAATACCGTGATTGCGTGAAGACACTTCAGTTTTGGAATCCCGGGATCAAGTTTAACACCCATAGACTTAGCAAATATCACAGTGTGAAGGATGGGAAGTTCTGGGATTTTTACGACTACCATAATCCCATCCCGTTGGATCCTGCTGATTCTCGTTTAGAGCCGTTCGATTGTCGCACTCCTCCTCCTTCTGACATCACGCCGACACATGAATAAGCGGGCGTGGGGGGAAATTCAATAAGCTCTCCCACTTTTCTATTTGTTTATTTTTGTAGGCTTTGTGGCCATCCCTGCTTTAATAGTACTGCTTTTATGACATTTTTAATATGTGAACAATATTTGCCATTTAATTTTCATAGCTCCGAGAATCTCAGGTTTTCTCTTATGGTCGCACATAATTGGTTTATCTTTAAGTTTTCTATTGGAGTTTTGTCTCCTTATTGCGTATATATAGCCCTTGAGCTTTGTCAATGAGGCTTAACCATAATGGCACCTCTCTTTTGTTGGCCAATTTCTAGACTTAGTATTAATTGTTCTTGTAGCTGAGGTATGACCTTTACGACACCTTGTTTCCCTTAAGCAAGGAGTGAAAGTTGTATACCTCCCTTTCTGAGTATGTAGCTGAGGTTTAACCTTTATAGAACCTCGTTGCATTCAACTAGAGTTAACCTCTAGGAGGCCCGTTTTGAAATTGTAGCTAAGATTTAACCAGAATGGTATCTTGTTTCATTTGGCCATGAGTTTGTTAGTCCGATCTATGCCGGTTTTCTGGTTTATTGATGATGACATCCATATCCCGGGTTTTAGCCGGAATGTTATCGGGATTTTTCCTGCCGTCAGCGTGAATTTCCTGTGTCTAAAAGCTTGGCTTCATAAGACATTTAAGATAGTGAATAGGCTCAAATAACAAAAAATAGTGCTTTTATTGATGATAATGGAGATAAGTAACTGATGGGGCCTCATTAAAACCTCTAGCAATAAAACCCTCCTTAGGGATAAAACCTGTTATAGGAAAAAGAGTACCCCTTTATTACATAATGTAAATTACATAATTGTTTAACTGTAATACCGCTTTAAGTCAATGAAATTAAATGTTCTTGGTATCTCTTTGCCCTTGAGAGTTTCGAGATGATATGCGCCCTTGGCCGCGATGCTTCTGATCCGGTATGGGGCTTCCCAATTTGCTTTGAAATTCTCGTAGTTCGCATTCCGGTTTCCAATGTTAGCTCTCCTTAGGACCAAGTCACCAGCGTGGACGTTTCTTTGAACTACTCTCAAATTATATCTTTGAGCGACCTGCTATTTCTGGGATAGTTCCTTAAGCCTTGGTACTTCTCGGACTTCCTCAACCATGTCAGAATCTTTTCATAGCAGCTGTTCATTATTCTGGGCGGGGTATAGACTTTCCAGGATGGTTGTCCAATTTCTACCTGGATTACAACATCTGTCCCTTAGACCATTCTGAATGGAGTTTCTTTAGTGGTGCTATGAGGTGTGGTCCTATAACTCCAGAGCACATGATAAAGATCTTCAACCCAGTTGGTGCCGACTTTTTCAAGTCTCTTCTTCAAGCCATTGAGTATTACTTTATTGGAGGACTCTGATTGCCCATTAGATTGTGAATGTTACACACTAGCAAAGTATTGTTTAATATGGAGTCCTGCCAACATTTCTTGAAGTTCTTTATCAGTAAACTGGGTCCTGTTGTCGCAGATTATTTCTGCCGGGATACCAAAACAACATATTATTTTCCAGAAGACAAAAGTCTGAGCCTTGATAGAGGCTATGCTTACCAGTGGCTCTAACTCAATCCATTTAGTACAATAATCAACAACAACAATGAGATGTTTCAACTGACCTGTCGTTGGGGAGAATGGTCCCAACAGATCTAATACCCAAGTGTGGAAGGGCCAAGGGGATGATATGCTATGCAAATCTTTCCCCGAGATGTGGGATATCTAGCTGTCCTCCTGGCACTTTTGGCATTTCTTCACGTGTTCAGCTGCATCGACATTCATGGTCGGCCAAAAGTATCCCGCTGTCAGTTATTTCCTAGCTAAAGATTTGCCTCCAATATGGTGGCAACAACTTCCTTCATGGACTTTCGTCAGGATATACCATACCTCAGATGGTCCGATACATTTAAGTAAGGGTGTTGATAACCCTCTTCTGAACAATTTCCCTTCTACTACGGAATACCGTGAAGCTTTTTGAATAAACTTCTTAGCTTCTTGCTGATCTTCAGGCAAAATCCCTCTGGTTATATGAGATGGGTCATCTCGACCACGAATTCTACTAAGGCTTATTCTTTGACTCCATGATGATGTTCATAAGAGATGTCATACTAGGACAATTCAACAGTCCAAGTCATCATTCTACCCGCCAAGTTGAGCTTATGTAAGATTTGCCTGATATGCTGATTGGTGCGCACCATGATAGGGTGACATTGAAAGTATGGTTGCAGGCGCCTTGATGCCAGCAATAGGGTATACGTAAATTTTTCTAGCCTTTGGTAATTTAGATCACAACCCTGCAGTGCTTTGGAAACAAAATAGATTGGGCTTTGATTCTGGGATTCTTCTTTCACCAATGCTGCACTTATAGCCTTGTCTATGACTGCGAAATACATATACAAGCTTTGTCTTGGATTGGGGCGGGATAGGACTAGCGGAGAGGACAAGATCATTTTTAGATCCTGGAAAGCCTTCTCGCATTCCGTAATCCATTGGAACTCTCCTTTGTGTCACAAAGTTCTGAAGAACGGTAAGCATTTCCGAGCCGAAGTTGGTAGGAATCTCGTCAATGCTTCTATTCTTGTTGTTAACTGCTGGACTTTTTTAATGGTCCTGGGACTCTGCATATCCAAAACACCACTACATTTGTCGGGGTTGACGTCAATCCCTCGATTGGTTAGCATAAAGCCTAAGAACTTACCGGCTTCCACACCAAAAGTGCATTTATTTGGATTTTGTCTTAGACCATCCTGCTTAATTGCTGGAATGTCTTCTGCAAATTTGCTACTGAGTCTTTAATTATCCCCTGGAATCTTAACTATCATGTCATCGATGTAGACCTCCAAGATCCTACCAATTTGTTTTTCAAATACCTTGCTCATCATTCGCTAGTATGTCGCTCCGGCATTCTTCAACTCGAACGACATCATGGTGTAGCAATAAACGCCCATGGGGATCTGATTGTATCCAGAGTAGGCATCCATGAAGGACAAGTACATGTACCCCGTGAAATTATCAACAAGTTTATTGATGCAGGATAGGGAGAAAGGATCTTTGGGGCATGCTTTGTTCATATTAGTATAATCTGTGCACATTCTCCATTTTCCGTTGGCCTTCTTCACCATGACGACATTAGAAAGCCACTCTGCATAGCGTATCTCGCAAATGAAACTAGCATCCAAGAGCTCTTTTACACTTTTTTCAATAGCTTCTGTCCTTTCGCAGCCCATTTTTCTTTTCTTTTGCGCCACTGGGACGCATCCCGGTTTGATAGCCACGCAATAGCACACAAACTCGGGGTCAACCCCAGGCATGTCGGAGGAGACCTCAGCAAACAGGTCCCTGTTCAACTTCAACAACTCAATGAGCCACCCTTTAATCGAGGGAGGTAAATTTTCCCTGATTTTAACGGTTTGATCTTCATTGTCCCCTATCTGGATTAGAATTTGATCCCCTTCAGGTTGAGACCTCTTACATTCAAAATTAGCTCGGGAGTATAAATTTTTCATAATCACTCTTGCATCTCGAGATACATTTCGTCGTTCCATCTTTTGCTTCCTTTTCTCCTCATGCTTCTCCGACATGACGGGTGGCATTTTTGTGATTTTAAGGCTCTCCTGGTAGCAACGCCTTGCATCAATGATTTTTCCATGTACTGTGACCACGACACCATTCTCACCGAGATACTTCATTGCCAAATGGACAGTCGAGACTATGGCACCCAAACTATTCAAAGTCAGGCATCGTATAATTGTGTTGTATGCAGAGGGACAATCCACAATAATGAACCTGGCCGGGATGGTCCTGGCATTGGGCTTTTTTCCAAAGCATACTTTCAGATCAACATAGCCCTTTGGAATTATCGCATCCCCCGTAAAACCGATCAAACTCCCCTTATGAGGGATCAGGTCCTACGATCCCAGTCCCATTATGATGCGGACATGACTGAGGACAAGAGCAAGGGAAGACAAAGGAGGATCGTCATCAAGTGGTGACTACATTACGTGAATAAAAGCCCAAACTCCAAGTCCAAAATCATAAGTTGCATCAAGGCCCAAGTGGGGACTCAAATAAGGCTCCATCCCTTGGAGATATTTCTAGTTTCTCTAAGTTAAAATAAAGCCCAAATCTTTTGTAAAGTTGGTTGTCCCATTGTTCTTTTGGGTTGACCAACTAATAGGCCTAATTCCTAGTTTTTTTTGTGTTAAGTGTAATAAACCCAAAATGGAGACAAAAAGGTGATGTCATGAAGATGATGTCATTAGGATGACATCACCTTGCTTTTGTGCTCCACTTTGTGGCCTCTTGGTATGTCTTAGTGGTCTTAATAATTAGGTGGAAGTGGAGAGCTTAGTGGAAGCTTTTAGTTGCCCACTTAGTGGTCCACTTTTAGCCAATCAAAAGCCATGGCCTTAGGCTATATATAGCCATGAGCAAAACCATTGTAAAAACACAAGATTGAAGATAAATATATTTGTGAGAGAGACTCTCTTTTGTTCTTGAGTGGTTCAAGAATTGAGGCTTATCAAAGGTATCCATCCTTTGTGTGTTTAGCCTTTTCCTCAAGTGGTGTGATTCCTCATGTTTCCATCTTTTTTCCTTTCTTTCTTTTATCCAAAAATCACAAAAAAAGAAGCAAGAACACTAACCCAAAACAGCCAAGAATTTGCGGCACATACAGCCCAAAAACCAACTTATTTCCATCCTCAATTCCATCCTTTTTCCTTCCAAAACAACCCAGAATTTTCCCTAGTTCTTACCACCTTCAATCCTTAATCTTTCCAAGAAAAAAACCCTCTAAGTTTGCACCCCAAAACTGCCCATAAATTCCCCCAAAAATTCCTTGCCCAAACCTTGTTTTATTCTTCACAATTCAAATCCTTTAGCCTAAAATCCCAGCGCCCCTCTCTTCCTTCCTTGCGCCAATTTTTCCTTAACCATTCTCAAGGTTTTCCGGCAATTTGAATCCTAGACGGTCCACTTCTTTTCCCTTGCCTTTAGGGATCATATCATTTGGTATTCAGAGCTACGATTTCTAGGATTTCTTCATTTCCAGAAATTACATTTTGGTAACATCATTCTTTTTAATCTTTTTTACCATTCATATTACCTTATTTTCTTGTTCTTGTTTTCGGCTAAACCATTGCAAAAGTTAGGCCTTGTGTTTTTTTTTAAAAAAAAGGTTCATACGTAAAAAAAAATCATATATCTATTATAAAAAAATAGTGTAGCATTAAACAAAAAAAGAAAAAAAAAAGAAATAGAAATTAGTAGCTTTAAAACAATTTGGGCCGAATGGTTCATGCTATTTAGAACATTTCCATTCCATTTCTAAAGGTAATATTTTTGGTAGCTTGAAGGATTGTTTCTAAATTGCTATTTCTAGCCTAGTTCTCTTTAAAAAAATCCTTTGAAGCCTACCCTAGCCTTGCCTTATCACAAATTGGTGGTAATCTTTGTGTGACCTCTTCTTGAATTAATTAAGAACATTTGAGAAGTCTAGAGTGGAAAAAGGCAAGAGTACACATTAGAGAAAAAGCCATAAATAGAGTGATACACGAGGGATTTGAGTGTAAACACGTGAGAAGAGTGGTGAGATCCTTTATTATCTTGTTACCTTTTAATTTGTTTGTTCAAGATGGCAGAAACGAAGGATACAACTTCTCTTAGATTCCAAATTGCGGCCCTCTCACAAGAATTACGAAGAATGATGAGGCAATAGCAAGATGAGCTCCATGAATGGTTGGACCTTTTGGAAAATAGGTTTCCTCCCAACGAAGAAGAAAGGAGAAGAGGAGATGGTGGTCCAAGGCTCAACCGGATTAAAGGAATCAAGCTCAACGTCCCTGCTTTTAAAGGTAAAAGCGATTCAGAGGTATATTTAGAGTGGGAGCTAAAAAGTCAAAATTGCGGCCGCAAAATTTTCAGATTATTCACTAATGTGGTGGAATAAATTGAAAAGAGAAAGGATAAGAAATGAAGAGTCGTTGGTGGACTCTTGGGCCGAAATGAAAAGGCTCATGAGGAAGCGTTATGTACCGGCTAGTCATGCCCGAGAAGTAAAGTTTAGACTCCAAAGGTTGACCCAAGGTAGCAAGAATGTTGAGGTGTATCACAAGGAACTAGAAGTTCTCATGATGCAAGCAAAAATTGAAGAAGATGAAGAGGTAACCGTGGGCCATTTCCTTAATGGTTTATCTGATGGCATCCGAGATATTGTTGAATTACAAGACTTTGTAGAGATGGAGGACTTGCTACACAAAGCCATCCAAGTGGAGCAACAAATCAAAAGAAAGAGGGTGGCAAGAAAAAGTTCTACCAACTATGGTTCTTCTAGTTGGAAAGACAAAGACAAGAAAGATGGGGATGCTACCTCTAGCAGTACCACATCTACCCCCTCAAAAGCTCCTTTAAAGCCCCCAGATCAAATCCCTAAGAAGAGTAGAGATTTGAAGTGCTTCACGTGCCAGGGTCTAGGACACTACGCCTACGAGTGCCCAAACAAAAGATCCATGGTTATACAAGTGAGTCCGAAAAGGAAGAAGAGAATAAGAATGAAGAAGAAGAAGGCGGATCTCCAAACGGAGCATTATTGATGATTCGGTGACTACTTGGCCATCAGTTGAAGACCGCGGAGGAGAACAAAAGAGAAAATATCTTCCACACCCGGTGCATAGTTAGTGGCAACTTGTGCTTGGTGATCATTGACGGAGGAAGTTTTACCAATGTGGCTAGTACTAGATTAGTCTCAAAATTGAATCTAGATACTAAGCCACAACCTAGGCAATACAAACTCCAATGGCTTTGTGAAGATAGGGAGGTGCTGGTGAAGGAGCAAGTGGACGTAGTCCATTGGGAGATATACTAATAAGGTGTTGTGCGATGTTGTGCCGATGGAAGCTAGTCACTTACTGTTGGGGAGACTGTGGCAATTTGATTAAAAAAACCAATCATGACGGTCTCACTAACAAGATTTCATTCATACACCACGACAAAAAAATCATGCTCAAGCCTCTAAGCCCGCAAGAGGTTAGTGAGTGTTAAAAGAAAATGAGAGAAAAACTCTTACAAGAGAAGCGAGAAAAAGAGAAAGAAATTGCAAAAGGAAAAGATGTGCAAAAAGAAAGAGCTCAAGAAAAAGAGGGAAAAATATCTGAGTGGAAAGACAATGAAAAAAAAAGAAAAACACTAGAGAAAAATGAGCACAAAAACAAGAGGTCAAGAATGTTTTGCTTGCAAAAACAACCCCTTTACCTTCAAAATTCCCAAAATTCCTTTCCTTATACTAACCTTTTTGTTGTCCCCAAATTTTCTAGTATTACAATTTGTTTGCAGGTTTTCAAGGAAGACATTATAAAGGAAAAACAATATGGAGGCCATGAGTGCAAAGGAGTAAATGAAGAAATCACTATGTCAGAGGTTATGGACGCAATGAATGATTGCATGGTTAGACCTTTCCAATTTTCCCATGGTCTTGGTAAGTATGACAAGAATTCAAATCACCCTTGGACTACAATAATCATGTGTGTTCAATGCCCGAAAAAGAATGCAACCACCGGACATTTTTAAAGAGAAACTTTGGGTTTGACCCCAACGGAGAGAATAGATATCCTGAGAATTGACTTATCACTTACACTTGTCTCTTGGTTTATGTAGGACCCCTTTAGATTTGAGGACAAATCCTCTTCAAGAATTTGCAGCACATACAGCCCAAAAACCAACTTATTTCCATCCTCAATTCCATCCTTTTTCCTTCCAAAACAACTCAGAATTTTCCCTAGTTCTTACCTTCTTCAATCCTTCATCTCTCCACAACAAAACCCTCTAACTTCGTGCCCCAAAACTGCCCAGAAATTCTCCCAACAATTCCTTGCCCAAACCTTGTTTTATTCTTCACAATTCCAATTTAAAAGGTTGTGATCCCCCTTCTTGATCAAAGGCATAACCGTGCTGTCTGCCTCCAAGGTCTTGAGCACTTGGATCATTATGATCCCTATGTCGAGTAGAAAATACCATCGTCGACAACAAGTGAAGGCAAGACTTTTTGTTGCTTCCCCACAGATGGTGCCAATGTTGTAATCTAACCTGGCGTTGATATCAGACGAACAAGGTGAACCTTCTTGCTTGAGAGGATGAATAAGGTTTACTCCTAAGCTTGGACTCCAATGGCGGCGGTAGTGCACCTGTAAAGACTCTGACGCTCAAGTCATTAGTTGAATTAGGGTTGTATGTGATAATTAGGTAGTTACGTACCTTGAATGGTGCATTTAAGATAGTATTATAAAGGAGCAGGTGACTTGCATGTGTGCCTTATTGGGCTTGGACTTAGAGCTTAGGCCCTATCCATCTCGAGCACGACCTTATACTAAATAGTGGTCCCCGTCGGATGTACCCCGGGATGTATCTTGAGAACCTTCGTGGTCCTCAATTTGGCATGGATAAAGAACACCGAAATACCGTGATTCTGGTCCACAACAAAAATTATATTTTAAAGTAAAAGATATTTAAAAAAGAGTAATAACAAATAAGTCAGGGTAAATTATTCTTAGATAAACATATAACATATTTTTTAATAATTGTTTTATGGTGTTAGGTGTTGTAAATATATATAAAACATATATAAAAAAATAAACGTTTTAGAGATGTGAATATATATTGAAAAGGAAAATGCTTTTAGGTGGATCTCAATCAAAAAATATATTTTCACCATGCATTTCATTTGGTCTAGAAGAGGAACTTGATAGAAAGATATAGAAAAAAAGAAAAAAAAAACATTATAGAGATTGACTTAAACTAGAGGTTAAATAGTATATTATTTTGTAGAAGATAAAAAGAAGAGAAAAATAAGGTAATTTTTCTTCTTTTATTTGATTGAGTAAAAAAAGAGAGAGGAGATAAATAAAAATATAATAAGATAAAAGACTTATTTATTTATGAAGGAAAAATACTACTTAAATGCTTATTATAGGAAAAAGTTGAGTACAAAATATGCAATTTACTTTTTAAAAAGTGTGTTGATATTAAAAATACAGAAGTTAATATTTATAATATCTAATAATTTTTAAATTCTATTTATAATTGTTAAGTTGTATATACGAAAATTTATTATTTAATTAATTAATATTATAGGAAATAATTTTTGAATTATTAACAATAAAATAAAACTAATTATTATATTTAATTATTGATTATTAATTAATCTGTTACTATATATAAAATAATTATATGAAAAATGTTACTTTGGTATTCAAATTTTGGTCTCTATTAATCTCCAATTTGACAATTACACACATGCATATAAACTAATTAATAATAATATATAAAATTAGTTATGATATATAATAATTATATGTTGTTGTTAATAGTTAATTATATATTATGCATAAAAATTAGTTTTACAAATACTTCTTTTTTTTTTTGGTAAATAGTTTTAGAAATAAGTTTGCAAAAGAAATTCTTAATTTCAATATTTAAATACTTTATATCTTTTCAAATCTCTTTCTTCTTACCACCTTTATTTTTCTTCTTTTTCAGTTTCTCTTTTTGTCACCATCAGCAACAAAAACATTTGTCTCATATGTAATGATTAACAAAAATAAATAAATAAATAAAAACAATATAATAGATGAAGAAAATGTGCACACCTTCTGATATGCACTACTCTTTTCTTGTCACCTTGCTTTAATAATGCTCAGTTCTCCTTTAAATTTGGGATATAGTTAATACTGCTAAATTGATCCTTAATATTGTTAACTATTAAGTGGCGGTTAAGTTAGTTAATGCAAATAATTTTAAATTGCTTTGATATCTTAGGTAGCTTGAGTCTATTTTCACTTATGTATATATGTGTTTGTATCTGCATCATTGTAATGACTATTTTGTATCATTTTTTAAATCAATCCATTAATTAGGTATTCTTTATGTACGATTTTATTCTATGCAATGGACTTCATCATTTGAATCTTTTTTGTTCCCTGTCATAATAGATGTTTAACATAAAATATACCAAATAGGGATGAGAAAGAGAGAGGAGAGATTGAGTTAAAAAGGTGTATCCCGGCGTATAGTCTTGGGATTATCCCGAAAAGGGCCAGTATAACTCGGCAGTACCTTAAAGATTCGGGTAGGGACGCTTACCGAGGGTATTATTGAGCTCAAAAATCTACCTTTCTACCAAGGTATCAGTGTGGAGATCCAGTGCACTGGACTCCCCCACGTGGGGTTAGTTACGGATTTGTACTTAGCGCCATGATTCACGGGGACTTGACAGTGACAGGAATGACTTTTATAGCCCGCATATCTCTATAAATACCGATGGATCACCTTCATTTGGTACTCAAACTATACTTTTGGTGCAATACCTGACTTGATGCAGCTCACCCTCACCGCCAGGTGAGTGGCCGGAGATGCATCTCCACCGTGCCGGAAGCCAGAATAGAGGTCATGACCACCATGCCAGAGTGCATGAAGGATCATTGGCACCGTCTGTGGGAAAAAATTAGTTCTTCTCCTATCTACCTTTCTTAATCCTCTGTTTTGGTTTCTTGGATGGTTTTGTAGGAACACTACACTCGATTACACGTTCTGATACCGTTTTCAACTGTTGGTTTTAGAAATCCGTTGCTAGTGAAGGTGATTTCTGAATTATTAATGGGTGGAAATGAAGTTTTCCGCCGGTTAATCAAAAGGATCAATATTTTCTTGCTCTTTGCACCAATTATTTCTTTGAAATTCGACAAAATACGCCTTAATCGTTGGTTTAACCATCTATTAAATGTCATGATGCGGTTATCTTCTTTAATCTTTACTTCTTATGTTGATCTTTCCTCCCTGTATTGGAATTTTGAATTAAGCTTATCACTAATTCAGTTAACTTCATTTTTAAATGTTGTCTAAAGTGTTTTTATTAGTACAGATCATAAGTAGGAACTGATAAATTGTTCAAATGTAGCATAATGGCTAACATGAGAAAGAAGACGCAGGCTGCAAACGCCGCTGCTCAAGCAAGAAGGGAAGTGGAGGAGCAACCATCGATGAACAAACCCTCGCCGGTTCAATAGGAGGAGCTCAAAAGACCTGAACCCGTTGTTTCTGAACAGCGAATGACTACGATAGAGGACGGGATGAATGACCTAAAAGAAATGATCAAGAAACAAGCTGAGGACATTGACAGAATGGCCAGAGAAAGGGCTGAGTTGTAGAAACAACAACAAGCGTTTCATCAATTGCTCCTTGCTTGGGAATGGGACAACAGGTCCTGGTGAATCGAGGCCAACAACAAGTACCACACTAGGAGAGACATGCTTCGATGGTGGGTCCCTTAAACCCGCCACCCAATCTCCCAACCATCCCGCCAGTTAACCCTGTGAATGATGTCGTTGAAAGAATAGCTGAGAACGATGTGTAGGTTGATGGCTGCAACAACCTGTTCGCGACTTGGATTATGGAATATGAGATGCCGGCAAAATTTAATTTCGTTGTCTAGATAGACCCTTACGATGGTACCATTGATCCTCAGGACCATGTGGAAATCTTCCATCAAACCACGGTCTTCCAAGGTGCAAGAGAAGCAGTGATATGCCGCGCCTTCCCGCTAACCCTTAAGGCCGCAACTAGGAGATGGTTTTCCTCTCTTTCAACAGGATCCATCTCAGGGTGGAAGGTGCTTAAGGAGAAGTTCATCTCGAACTTTACCAGCAACAAGCAACAATTCAAGATAGAGCATCATCTCGAGCGGATTAAGCAGAAGCCTGATGAGCCTCTACGAGATTACATCATCCATTTTAATATGGAGGCTTTGGAAGTTCAAGATGTAGCCCCTAACACGATTCTTTACTTTTTGTGACAGGGGTTAAAACCATGAGGTTTTGCGAATGAGCTAGCTGGGAAGAAGCCTAAAACCATGGAAAAACTCAAGCAGAGAGCTAAAAAGTGGATCTAGATAGATGAATGGATGAGGAATAATCGTGTTGAAAGCCAAGCCGCTAAAGAAGCACGAGATAGAAAAGACAGAGGGAAGTTAGGATATGACAACAAACAACGGGATGATAGGTCAACGGACAGGTCAGTCAAAGCCTCTACTATGAACACAATCCAAAAATAAGGACAAATTCTGTCTATACCACAAAGATCACAAACACTACACTAACGAGTGTATCCACCTCAAGGACGCCATCAAAAACATCATCAGCCAGGGAAAGCTAAAGCAGTTCATTCAAAGATCAGATGAAGGTCCATCCCGAGGTAGGAGCCCGTCACCCTCAAGAAGACATGGCTCGGGATTCAGGAACAGGTTGGTGGACCAAGGCCAAGATGAGCGACAAAGGTCGAGGTCCAGGAATCCTCAGTGACATAATAATGCCGCCCCCAAAGGCGTCATCAATGTAATTACCGGTGGGATAAATGAAGAAGAAACTCCAAAACCGTCAAGAAAGAGAACTAGGGAGGAAAGAGATTATTGCTTGGCAGTTAGTGCCATGAGGAGGATGACTTTGGTCTTCTCAAAGGATGACTTGCCATTACATGGCACGAGGTCTAACGCCCCCTTATTCATCTCAGCAAGGATGGCTGGATATGAAGTCAAGAGACTATTTGTGGATCAAGGAAGCTCTGCAGATATTATGTTCTGGGACCTCTTCCAGAAACTGGGACTGACAGAGAAGGCCCTGATCCCACACAAGGGAAACCTGATAGGCTTCACAGGGGACACCATCTCTTCGAAAGGTTATGCGAAAATGAAAGTAAATTTCTGGGGAGGGGGAGGGAGTCGTACCGTCGAAGTAAAGTTCCTCGTCATGGAATGTCTTTCTTCCTATAACGCCATATTCTGAAGACCGACATGAATACATTGGGGCAGTGGTCTCCACTTTACACATGGCCTTGAAGTTCCCGAGTGATAGGGATGACGTTGTTTCTGCAAGGGGAAAAGGTTTGGAATCGCGTTTATATTACCTAGAAAGCTTGAAAATTGCAAAAACGTCTGCCCCACAAGAGCAAGGAGAACCGAAGGGCGAGATGAAAACAGATTCCAAGGGCAAACAGAAATTCGTGAGGCGAGATTCTGCGGTAATGATGACAGATCTCGATCCCAGGGGGAATTCCAACATCAGCGCCTAGAACCCGAAGGTGATTTGTTGGAAATCCAAGTCGGTAGCAAGCCTGAACAAGTTGTGAAGGTGGGAAAAAGCTTATCAACAGATTTCCTGAAGGATATGATAGAGTTGTTACAGGCCAACAAAGATATATTCGCATGGGTAGCATCTGACATGCCGGGAGTGGACCCCAAGTTTTGCTGCCACCAACTTGCGATACGAGAAGGAGTGAAGCCAATCGCACAAAAGAAGCGGTGAATGGGCCCGGAAAGAACAACATCGATTGAAGCTCATGTAAAAGAGCTATTGGATGTGGGATTCATCTGCGAGATACAATACTCAGAATGGCTATCAAATGTCGTGATGGTTAAAAAGGCCAACGGAAAATGGAGGATGTGCACCGACTATACAGATTTAAACAAAGGTTGCCCAAAGGACCCTTTTCCATTCCCATGCATCGACAAGCTGGTAGACAATTCTGCAGGTTATCGGTACTTGTCATTTTTAGATTCTTATTCCAGATATAATCAAATACCTATGAACCCTTATGTCCAGGATAAGACATCTTTTATCACTGATCTAGGGGTATTTTGTTATAATGTAATGCCTTTTGGGTTGAAGAATGCAGGGGCGACTTATCAAAGGATGATGGACAAAGTCTTTGCCGGGATACAAGGTAAAGAAGTAGAAGTATATATTGACGACATGATCGTCAAGACCAAAGAAGGGGAAGATCCAATCAGAGATTTGAAGATCGTGTTTCAACATGTACGTAACCATGATCTGCGCCTCAACCCCTTGAAGTGCACCTTCGGGATGGAAGCAGGAAAGTTTCTATGGTTTATGCTTACAAGTCGCAGGATAGAAGCCAATCCGGACAATTGTCAGACAATACTTGACATGACGAGCCCTAGGTCCGTCAAGGACGTGCAACAACTTACGGGAAGAATTACAACCTTATCTCGCTTCCTCCCGACATTAGATAAACGCTATCTTCCTATGTTCAAGATTCTCAACATCCAAGATTCATTTAGTTGGTCTCAAGAATGAGAAGCTGCTTTCCAAGAGATTAAGACCTCACTCGCCTCTCCGCCCATTTTAGTGAAGCTAGTCTTGGGTGAAACGCTAATAATATATCTCGCAGTGACTGATGAAGCGGTAAGCGTAGTCTTGATCTGAGAAGAGGGCAAATCTCAACTACCGATTTACTTTGTTGTCTAGATGGCCTTACATGGAGCAGAGATAAATTACCATCAATTAGAAAAAGTGTCTTATGCTTTGTTGATCGCCTCGAGAAAACTACGTCCCTATTTTTAGTACCACCCAATTCTAGTCAGAACAAATCAACTTATCCGAAAAGTACTTCACAAACTTGACCTGGTTGGGAGAATGATGTTGTGGGCCATCGAGTTAACTCAATATGACATCTCGTTTAAGCCACAACTTGTGATCAAGGCGCATGTTATGGTATATTTCCTCGTAGAAATGACTCATCCCGGGGACCATCATCCCGGGGAATGGACGATTTATGTAGATGGGTCCTCAAACATCAAAGGCGTGGAGCTGGTGTGATCCTAGAAAACACCGAAGGAGTGGCAATTGAATACTCGTTAAAATTTGAGTTCCCGACGTCAAACAATCAAGCAGCGTATGAGGCTTGTCTCGCTTGCATTAGGATGGCCAAGGAATTAGGAGCCAAAACAGTTACAATCTGCTCAGATTCAAGTATTATTGTTTCTCAGATCAAGGGTGAACATCAAGCAAAAGAGCCAATCATGCAGAAGTACCTCGCCAAAGTGCGAGATTCCTTAGTGGGATTATCCAAGTTCGTGATTAAACACATCCCGAGAGAGGAAAACGCTCGTGCGGATCTGCTCTCTAAACTTGCCAATACGAAGAAGGTGCAAACTACCATTCTATAATAGAAGAGGTACTCTCTTCTCCGATTTTAACTTTGCAGGTGGGAGAGATTGACTGGAGGACCCCCTAGTGATTACTTTGTGAGGGGGACAATCTCGGATGACACCGAGGAGGCAAACATTTAGTCAGAAAAGCAACGAGATTCGCTGTAATAGAGGGGCACTTATTTCGCAAATGCATCTCTACCTCGCTCCTAAAATGCATTGGACCAGAGGAAGTCTGGTATATACTGACTGTAATATACGAAGGTAGTTGCGGACATCATGTCGGGGCAAAGTCCCTAGCAAGAAAGGCCCTAAGGGCGGGGGATACTTTTGGCCAACGATGCAAGAAGATGCCGCTTATCATGTCAAAAAGTGTGAACAATGTCAATAAAATGCACAAATCCCTCATGTCCCCGCCGGAGAAATTGCATAATCTCTCAGCTCCCTGGCCTTTCCATACACGGGGGATCGACATTTTAGGTCCCTTCCACATAGCTCTTGGACAATTAAAGCATCTGGTGGTAGCCGTCGATGACTTCACTAAATGGGTCGAAGCAGAATCTCTAGCCACCATCACCTCGGAAAGAGTACAGGCATTTACCTTCAAAACAATCATATGCCGCTTCAAAATGCCGGCAGAAGTAGTCATCGAAAATGGAAAGCAGTTCATGGGTAGCCACTTCAGGGAACTCCAGGAAGGATTACAAATCCGACATCAAGTGTTATGGAGTTACAGAACAACAACGCAAAGCACAATCGGAGAAACCCCATACCGCTTGGTCTATGGAACTGATGCAGTCATCCCGATAGAGATTGGGGAGCCATCCTTGAGGGTAATTCATACGTCTCCGAACAATAATGAAATATTAAGAGAATAATTAGATCTCGTTGGTGAAGTCTGCGAGTTGGCACGTCTAACAGAAATGTCGCGGAAGCAACGGGTCGCACAAAGGTATAATGCCAAGGTTGTCAAACGCGAGTTTGCGGTAAACAACTTGGTCTTGAGGAGGGCCAGTATTGGACAAAAAAAATGAAAAAGACGGGAAACTGGTAGCTAATTGGGAAGGCCCATACCGGGTGGTAAGAAGCACTCGGGAAGGAGCATATGCCTTGGAAACATTGCAAGGGAGAGAATTGCCACGGACTTTCAGTGCCGTGGATTTGCGGAGATATTATAGTTAGGTTAGTTTTTGTTTCAATTACTAATATTTTCTCCAGTTGTTTACTTTTTTCCATCTAACATGTACAAAGGGGTACTCTTTTTCTTTCACAGTTTTATCTCTAAGGAGGGTTTTACCGTGAAGGTTTTAACGAGGTCCTGGGTTTTGTAACCTAACAAATGATAAATGAGGATGAAAATTTGTCAAGTTTAAAGATTTCAGTTGCAGATATTTAATGACCACAGGCCTAAAAGCATTTGGAATAATTAAGTACTCCAACTAGGGCGACATGCCCCAATCAAATGGCCATGGGCCTTGAAGAACTTATAAAGCATCAAAGATCCCAAATAGGGTGACATGCCCCAATCAGGTGGCCACATGCCTTGGAATATTTAAGAAGGATCATGGATCCCAAGTAGGGCGACATACCCCAATTTGGTGGCCATGAGCCTTGATGTATTTTGAAGGATAATGGATCCAAAATAGGGCGACATGCCCCACTAGGGAAACATGCCCCATTAAGGAGACATGCCTCATTAGGGCGACATGCCCCATCAGAGCGACACACCCCACTAGGGCGACTGGCCCCAAGCAGGAGTCAATCAGGATGACTTGTCCTAATCACAGGCTATATGCCCAAACAGGTTCTTAATGATGACATACAAGAGAACAGTAGTAACGAAGGAGTAGAAGTTGCAATTAAACATTAAAGTAATAAAAACGTCATGAGAGTACAATAATACGAAATGGCGTGAAGTCAAAGGCCACGCATAAATTCATAAGGTAGCAAATTTGATTATTACAAAAATAAATATAAAGTCAAGGATTGTTAGGGGCAATGGAGGTGTCAGCAAGAACGGCTTCCTGGGCCTCAACTAACTCAGGAGGCACAGATTGCGGAACATGAGGGTCGAAGGCCTCCAGCTTTGGGTCATTGAGGTCCACACAAGTTGGGGGGTCGTTGTCGTAATCCAACAATTTCCCGCCTTCGACCTCGTGAAGGGGATGAACCCCCTTATAAGAAAGCTGCATCCCAAGATTCAAGAACTCTACCTGTTTCTGACAGTTGGAGAACGCCATATACACCCCATGCCGCCTTTTCCGAAGCTAATTCACCACGGGATAGAGTAAGCATCCCAGAAGCCACTTGTAGTATGTCGTGGTTCACCCAATACATTCTCCTTACGTCTTGGATCCCCTGTAGTTTCTTAGGCACTTCGAGTTTAGCAGCCCCTTTGGATGGACCATACCATTGTTGTATTGTCTTACGGTGGCGTTCTTGGGCCTTGCTCTTCGAAGGTTTCTAGGAGGATCTAGCAGGAACATAAGTTGTTGGCGACTTAAAATCCAACATGGGGTCTAAAGACGACATGAGTTCTACAATAGAAATAGGAAGAACATGTGAAGGGTCAGAAGAATTAGAATCAGTGTTAGAAGAAGAAATGGAAGAAGGGGAGCTAGAAGAGGTACAGAAAACTAAAGGTATAGGAAGATGTAATCTAGAAGACACAACATTGTCACTACCTTTAGAAGACTCCTCATATTCATATTTGTAAACTCCATACCTTAGGGGTTTGGGGGCAATAGATAATGAAAAAGAAGCCCTAGAAAAGGGAATCTTTTGTAAAACACCATGGATATTCTCCCCAAAAGCCTCCAAAAGAGGTTCGTCATCAGAACTAGGTGTTGAAGGGGGAGTGGGAGTGTGATGCCCACTACCATCACTAATTTTCGGCCCAGAGGGTGAACCATTGAATTCCCCAACCTCTCCAGAGAGAGATTCTCGTGGTGGAAAGTTGGTAGGCCTCTTAGGGGTGGACATTTGGAAAAGTAAAGAAAAGGAAGAGAAATTATGTGAAGACAACAAGTAAGGAAGGAGGGAAATACCTGGAAATATGAGAGGAAGAAGGTTGAAGGTTGGGAAAAAGCAGCAAGAAAAGATTGGGTAACAATGAGTAGAAGAGAGAACGTAAGAAGATTTGAATGCCAAAAAGTAGGATTGAAAGGAAAAAGGGACTATTTATAGACGGAGAAGGAAGAATAAGAAGTATGGAGAAGAAGTAACGGCTCGGGGCGCATTAAATGCGTGCAGGCCTGATGTGACGAAGACATGATGGGCGCAGCCCACGAAGAGTCACGACCAATCCAGAAAGGACATGTGTCCGGGAGGAAACTGATGAAGGAATCCAAATGACGACGACATGATATGATGAAGTGCTAAAGCATGTCGGGAGAATAAGTCAACGACATGTTGAGGACATATTGCTGACTTGGGGCAACTGTTATGGACCTAACACGTGAGTATAATATCAGATGGGGCTACGTGGGTAGGTCATGCCGTTGGGCTCATGTCGTTGATATCACGACTTGGAGACTCAACATGAGGCGCAAGACATATCTCCCCCACGTGGGGTAAGTTACGGATCTATACTTAGCGCCGTGATTCACGGGGACTTGACAGTGACATGATTGACTTTTATAGCCAGCATATCTCTATAAATACCGATGGATCATCTTCATTTGGTATGTTTTATCAATTTAATACTCAAACTATACTTTTGGTGCAATACCTAACTTGATTGTCGGAGTGCTTGCAGGTACTCCACCATCACCGCCAGGTGAGTGGCCGGAGACGTAGCACCACCGTGTCGGAAGCCAGAACGGAGGTCATGACCACCATGCCAGAGTGCATGATGGATCAATTCCTTTGATGCGCTACGTATTTTTGTAGTTTATATTTATTTAGCATTGAAGTGGATTTTTTTTTTTATTTAAGTCAAATTTTGCCATCCGTGCTCTCTCTCTACATCTATCGTCCTTTCTCTTTCTTCCTCTCTCCCTCTCCCTCTCTTCGGCCTCACTCTCCCTCCAACCCACTCCAACCAGCACACCCACTCTCAAGAGGTTGGTTTATGAGCCAACTCAAGTACTATAATTAACTACAATTGAGTTTATGTTGATTTTCATTTATGCTTATTACTGTAACCTGTGTACTTTGGTTTACATTTAAATTTCATTTGAGAGTTTCTCAATATGTGACAGGGTTTCGTTGCTGGGTTTATATAAACTTGAGATCAATTTGGTGAAAAACCCACTAAGATAATGTTTTAAATATTTTAATTATAGTGATTAAATATTGAAAAATTATCATTTTTGTGGAGTTTTGAATAAGAAATTACTGATTTACAAAATGAAATGAGCCATAGAAAGTCTTCAAAAAATTAACAAAAAATATATTATTGATAACTTTCACATATAATACGTGCTTCTTCACTAACATATTGACCATCTCTCACTTTCTTATGTGTCTGAATGAAGAACTGGCCTCGACCAATTTGTTCACCACCATTATCTTTCCAAAACTTTCCTAGACGTTGCAATATCCATTTCTTACCTATAGTGTCATCGAAGCGAAACTTCGACTAAAAATGACAACAAGTGATTAAGTGACCATTTTTAAATGGAAAACTAATGTGCAGCAAAAACAGAGAAAAGTGTAATTTTTAGGTCATATTACCTTTAACATTTCATTGTAGCATTTGTCTTTGATAGTTTTAGGAAACACTTTCCAATCACGATAACTAATAGGTAACCACATTACTAAAGCACCCAAAGACCCCAAAAAACCAGCTACTATACCACCACCATCACCTATTGGTTGGCCCAACTGGTTGAATTGAAGAACAATGCTGTGACCTTTCTCCATTCCCCAAATGTCCTTCACTTTCATCGGCTCTTTCTTCACGACACCCTTGTCATCTTAGATGAAAAAATAAACAATGAAATAATAAGATTTTAAAGAAAGCTTCCAGTCTATATAATTAAAATTTATAGTATGGGAATCACATTTACCTATTACATCAACAATCCAACCACGTCTACAATGTCGAGTGTCAGTTGAATTTTTTGGCGGTGGTTGTCTATCTTCTTATGGTGATTCAGGCTGAGTTGATTGTTGTGCGCCTTATGGTGATTCATTGATTGGTGCCTCCACTGCATGAGTATTTGATTGTGGTGTATCAATATGTGAATGGAATTCTCTTAGATTAGAACATTGTGGTCCAGCATTAGGTGTGGGTGTGAGTTTGAAGTAGATTCCAACAAAAATTGCATGTATTTTCTTGGCCTCGGCATACTTGGAACCTCTAACTAACAGATTGAAATCTTTTACATATAATTATTACTATTCTATGAATTTAGGGATCTAGAACACCAAAGATCTTGCTTAACATGAAAGCAAATTTTGTCATAAAAAATAGAAAGAAGATAAATACAATATTTCCAAAATAGAAACAAAATACAGTAAAGAGCTTCAAAAATCAAATAGAAAATTTGCAGCAAAATCTCATCCGAATACTTCACAACCAAAATAGAGAAACAAACAAAAGGGACAAACATAAAAGGAAAAATAGGTAGTTATTGCTATATGTCTATATTCTCATCTATGTCTTCATTCTCAAGTAAGATGTCACTATCGTCATCATTAGAAACCCTTGGTAGTGGAATGTTCTCAGCATCTTCTACAAAAAGTTCACCCAAGTATTCTACAGGATGTGGCATACTGTTAGGAAACATATCTTCATCATCTTCCCCCAATTCAAATAAATCTCTAGGTTTCATTTGAACAGGCACACACCACCGCTCATCAAATTCATCTTCCACATAATAAACCATTTTTGCATTCGAAGCTCAAATATAAGGTTTATTTCGGATTCTCCCGTGTGAATTAAGTGGGAAAAGTTCACTAGCTCAAATCCAAGAGCATCCTTTTTCAACCCAGCCAAAGTTGTTGTATTTGCCCAATTACATTTGAACATTGTTATCTTGAATCGACTATGATCGTTCAATTCTATGATATCAGCCAATTTTCCATAGTACGGAACAGCTCCAAGTACCGGACGATTATCACTAGTGCTAGCATAGCTATTGGTTTCAAATGTGCCAAATACTCCAATGTTTTGGGACTTCATCCCCTTTTCTCGTTCTAGAATGCGAAATTTGACAGCATTAACATTATAAGCACGAAATCGCCTAGCTTGAACAAGTGGACCTTTGGCAAGATAAATTATGTCATCTGAATGAACGCCATCATTATCATTCATAATCTACAAGCAAAGAAGCCCATTGTATTAGCCATTGAGTATAGACATTGTATTAGACATTTTCAAACTAAAAAAAAAAGATGTGTGCTCACCCTCAATTGAAACCAAGAAGCGAATTCCTTATGAATTGTCCTTTGTAACTTTGATTGAGACCGTGAACTTCTCCTTAATTTCCTCTTGGTTGAGTCCCTAAAATCCCTACATTAAAGAATTGAACAAAACCAAGTAAACTCCTTAAGCTTGTATTCTGAAGTGATAATTAATTTTAATAACATAAAATACTTACTCAATAAATCGAGTAATAGGTTCACAATTGAACAAAATGTGTCGGTGTGTTTGTTGAGCCTCAATAGGTGTTAGATCAAAATAATCATCACCACGTCCTACATGTCGTCCAACTTGTGGGAAAAGCGATTCACTTTGGATGGAGTTACCATTAGTGGGTCCATCTTCAACATGCCTAGGTCGATTACACCTTGTCTCTATGTCATGCATATACCTTGACGAAAAGGTTAAACATTCTTAAGCTATGTAGCCCTCAGCTATGGATCCTTCTGGTTGGGCTTTTTGTCCTACGTATGATTTTATGTGTCCTAAGTACCTACACTACATAAAAATAATAAAGTCATTAAAAGAAAACTTGGACACTACAAATATCTTATAAGTTAGGTCTTTTACCTCTCCATTGGATACATCCATCGATAATGTATGAGACCACCTTGTTTGGCTTCTTCAACCAAATGAACAGTTAAGTGAACCATGACAGTGAAGAACAAAGGAGGGAATAACATCTCTAAATGGCATAATGTTAATACAATTTGCCTTTGAAGCTTGTCAAGTTCACTAGGAATTAACACTTTCGCACACAAGTGCTTAAAGAATGAGTAGAAGTCCAACAACACCGCGCAAACCTTAGTAGGCAAAACATTCCTTATTGCGATTGGCAACAATTGCTCCATTAAAATGTGAGAGTCATGACTGTTCAATCTGAAAATTTTGCGTTGTTTGAGATCAACACATCTTGCAATGTTGTTTGCATAACCGTCAGGAACAATCACATCTTTAGGATCTTAAGGAATCAACGCTTTTGTGCAAGTGGCATTGTATACAAAGCTGGTTGGAATCTTCCTTTATCGTCTGGCCATAGATCTTGTCTTATGCCCATAGAAACTAAGTCCTTTCGCGCATTTAGATGATCTTTTGACCTTCCCGGCTCATTCAATATTGTATACAGCACATTGTCACATACATTTTTCTCAATGTGTATCACATCAAGGTTGTGACGCAATAAATTGTACTGCCAGTATTGAAGTTAGAAGAAAATACTCTTTTTCCTCCATTGTTGAGATTTGTTTCCTTCATTATTTTCACATGGTCTCTTTCCTTCGATATCACTCTTACCAAATGTGACATCAAGATCTTCTACTTGCTTCAAAATTTCTGAGCCTGATAACAAAATGGGGGGTTTCACAATTCAGTATCTCCATTAAATCGGGCACGACTTAACTTGAACCTATGTCCCCTCTCAAGAAAACG
The DNA here is from genome assembly GCA_037177725.1 of Cyamopsis tetragonoloba. Lineage (NCBI taxonomy): Eukaryota > Viridiplantae > Streptophyta > Magnoliopsida > Fabales > Fabaceae > Cyamopsis > Cyamopsis tetragonoloba. Next base: position 59,185,103 of record CM074119.1, read on the forward strand.
ATAGTGTCCCATAAAGGCCCATTTCTTACTATGAGTAAGATGAGGTTCATTCTTAGCATCATTGTTACAACATGGACATGCCTTGCTAGTATATGTGTTCCATCCCGATTGGGTGCCATGCCAAGCCCAGGAAAATCACTAATTGTCCACATGAGTGCTGCCCGAATCCTAAACATTTGCTTACTAGATGAATCATAAATTTCCACTCCTTTATCCCACAACTCTATAACTCTTGTATCAAAAGTTTCAAATATACATCAATATCATTACCAGGCATTTTCTTATCGGGAATGATCATTGAAAGAATAAACGAGGATTGTTTCATATACTTCTAGGGAGGCAAGTTATATGGCATAAGCACTAGTGGCCAAATGCTATAGTTAGTACTTATCATACCAAAAGGATTAATGCCATTGCTAGCTAGGCCAAGTCTCACATTACGCGAATCTGATGCAAGGTCGGGAAAGTTACTATCGAATGACTTCTATACCTTTGAATCCCTAGGGTGCCTTAATTTACCATCGTCACTGTTTGCAACAACATGCCATCTCATGTCATCTGCTGTCTTCGAAGATATAAACAACCTTTGAAGTCGTGGTTTTAAAGGAAAATAAAAGATCTTCGCTGGTCGCTTTTTTCCCTTTGTATTATTCTCTTTTCATCTAGGCGTATGACAAACTTTGCATGTTTCCATATTGTCATAGTCTTTCCAATACAACATGCAATCATTTGGACATGCATGAATCTTATAGTTAAGGCCCAGCTTGTTGATCACTTTCTTTGCCTCATAAAATGAATTTGGAATCTTAGCATGACCAAAAGCATCATGCAAAAATTCCAAGAGCATAGACATCGCTTTATCAGACATTCGACAAAGGATCTTAATGTGGTATAGTTTGAGTAAGAAAGACAATTTTGAATACTTCTCACAACCTTCATACAGTTCTTCCTTACAATCCTTAATTGAATCTGCAAAGTCATTACATTGACCATTGTCTGCTTGGTTGTGTTCGTCTACTGCCATTTCAACTTTATTTAAGGAGTCAGGCGACGTCGGGGGTACTCCTATCCCAGGCATACCACCAGTTCCAAATGCATCATAGATCATATCATGCATTGAATCTTGGTTCGACAAGTAATCATCATTAACCAAATTATCGTAACCAACATCGAAGGGATTTTGATTTTCATTCTCTCTTTCCCCGTGACACAACCAAAACGTGTATGTTGGTGGAAACTAGTTGCAAATCTATACAACTTCACGAGTCTCCATCAATCTAAACCCGCAATGACTACATGGGCATGTTATTCTACCATTACTAGATGCATGTGCGAATGCAAAATCTAAAAACCCTTCCAAACCCTTTTGATACTCGGGTGTATTCCGTGGCTTAGTGATCCATGATTTATCCATCATCAAGCATACGAGATATATTAACGCAACTCTAGATCCACAACTACAATTGAAAAAAGAAAATATAGAAGCATGTTTACTTAATGTATTGATGATATAAGAAGCATGCATACATGTAGCTCATGAAACAAATAAAGAATAATCCATAAAAATATAAACTAATCATTCGCAAGAGCATATTGTTCTTTTTTTGTACCAAATTGATGAAAACGCAAAACTAATAATTGATCTACTAGTTTTCACATAAAAAATATTCATACGAGATGATTACAGTTAGAGTAAAGTTTGGTTTACAGTAAAACAACCAGGCTATCATATTCAATTATCAATTATTATTATATAATGAAGACACGTAAAACTAATGCAGATTCTATCATCATATTACAAGAATAATATAATATAATAGATTTAAGGAAAAAAAGTGGAAGAAAATAATGAAATAAAATAATTAATTAAAAAAATTATGCAGGAAAAGTTCAATGTTGTGTTTTTCGGTGTCAACAAACAACAACAATTAATTAAAGAAATCAACAAAGAGAGAAATTTCAGAAAAAAAAGCAAACAATAATGACTAATGACAAATACCTCAGAGAAGAAAGCAATGTGGTGCACTATTTCTAAAGTAGAATCAAAACGTCACACAAAGCAAGTGAAAGAGGAGTTATTTGTGTACCCCTATCTGAGAAACAAAGAGAAAGAATGTGAGTTCTAAGAAAGAAAGGAGGAAATCAAGAATAATGCCATATTTAACTACAACGGACTCTGTAAAAGAAGCATAATCTTCACGTTTCACTTCATATCTCTTTTTCTTCTTTCTTTCTTTAGGTAAAAAACATAATACTAATTATCACTAACTATTCATTACCAATGCACATTTTTTTTAAATAGGGAAAATTGAATTTCTCAAAGCACAAGAAGTGCTGAAAAATAAAGTACAAAACAATCCAGCTATGCAATGGAAAGTGAAAACATGCTGGAACAGAATAAGCAAGCAGTACCGATATCTCGAAAATAAAAACAAAACAAAGAAGCTATAGCCTGATCAAATATATACAGTGAAGAGGGTTCAAATCTAAACAGAGCACATTAGTTTTTCAAAATTAGGACCCTTAAAAGATGTGCATAATCAAAAGTATATCATTCATAGATACCAATTACTAATCCCAATGAAAAAACATTTTCTAGCAGTAGGAGAAATAAGAACCCAAAGTAAAATGGATATTTATTAATTTAGAAAGGAAGAAATAGTGAAAGAATTTTGCAAATGTAAATTAGTAGTAACCTATAGGCACTAAAAAATTACCATACTCGATCCCAAATCCTAGTTTTAGAATCCACTCAACTCATATTTGTTTCAATCAGGGATTTACGCTATATAAGTCTCCATCAAATGACTTCTCCAATTTCCATTAACAAGTTTAGTTACAAGGACAGGCTGAAGCTTTTATGAAAATAATATAATATACATGGAATGTAGAATTGATTAAATAATTAGATAATATACCATGCAAGTTACAATTGATTAATCATGAAGATCATAGGAAATCTCAAAATTTATACATGACTAAACCAATGTGATAACTATTATAGTCCTTTGTATTTCAATTTCTTCAAAATAAAATTAAGACTAAGTGTATTTAGTAATTAGTTATGATCTTTGGGTGGATATAGACTCAATTTCATATGCTTGCAAATGTTTAATGATCCCATCAAAAAGCAAAACCAAGGCCATCCTTCATCGAATAATAAACTGAACTTGACTAAAGAAAAAACATAGAGGTATTTATTGAGGTTATGAAACAAATAATGAAAGAAAAATAAGAATATAATCAAAGCCAATTCTAGTCCTTAGATACCATTTCTTATTGGGGGAAGAAATTTAGATGTCTCATTATCTAGCTTCCAACGTGTTCTTTAGCACAAGTCAAAAAAGATTAAAAGTATGGAGTGTAGACATTTGAAGTTATCACAAAAAGAAACTATGCCACTTGCAATGCATTTAATCTAAAACGAATTTATAGAAACACATTGGCCTTCTAGACCATGCAAGTTCCAATAGATCGTAGGATTCTACTTAGAGGATTCAATCAACATTATTATACTATTGCACCAAAACTCTAAAACCTATAATTCTAAACAAGCATCAATTTGAATAAATTCTGGATGAGTGTGAAAGTGGTAGAACAGAGAGGCTTATGTGCATGAGATTCAAACCATTAAGTGCATCCATAAAATAGTTTGGTGAAAATTTTAAATGAAAATAACATAAAAACAGGACACAAAATTTAAAATTAATATCATATCTAGACACATGACGAGAGACTAGCAAGTACACTCTGAATTTTTGGTTCAACCATGTAATTACTACCTAGAAGACAATCAGAGTTAATGCTTCAACACTTCACACATGGAAGAGGAGAGCTGTAAGAGTGTAGCAAAGGCTGAAAAAGTTGAAAAAATATAACAAATTAACATTCATAACAAGAGAAATAAGCAACTAATACTACGCATTGGGGTTATGAACCCAGAAAACGAAAAAACCCCAAAATCCCATAACCCCAAATACACCGATGATAAAACATGATTTCCAAACAGAAAGCACAAAACTTTAGAACAAGGAATAGCAGAAGAATTGATGTCACAACTTAAAAACACAAATTTAAGACCGATTGTGTACCTGAGTGTAATTACAAAGCAACGAGCTAAGACAGTGGAGCTATCAACGGGCGCAGCAGAGAGCGTGAATAATGTTTACCACCAGTGCGGCGGTGGACGATGACTAGAGCGGTGGGAGAGGCACTAAGGTGGAAGAAGCACAACGAAGGAAAAACGCAGACTTGGGTATGTACACAGCGTTGGTGTATTTTCCCTTTATCGTGATAGTTGGCAGTTTATTTGTGCAGGATCTATGATCCTTTTTCATTTTTCTCTGGCCCGTGGATGTAATGTTGGGACATGTCGTCCTTTGTAGGATCTTTGGTCCTTTTAGATTTTGCGAAAATCCGTGGCTGTTATTTGGGACATGTTGTCCTGACTGAGGTTTGTGACCCTTTTTGATCTCATGAAGGCCCTTGTCCGTTATTTGGGACATGTCATCCTGTCTAAGGTCTGTGATTCTTTTTGATCTCGTAAAGGCCCGTGGCCGTTATTTGGGACATGCCATCCTATTTGAGGTCTATGACCCTTTTTATGTTCGTAAAGGTCTATGACCATTATTTGGGACATATCGTTCTGAATGGGATCCTTGATCCTTTTTAGTTTTGTTAAGGCCTATGGCAATTGATATGAGACATGTCGTTCTGTTTAGGATGAAAGTAAATTCCTGTAATCTGAATTCCCCAAATTTCATGAATTCTCATTATCGTTGATCACATATTTAGGTTACAAAACCTGGGGCCACGTTAAAATCTTCCCGGTAAAACCCTCCTTAGGGAAAAAATCCGTGAAGGAAAAAGAGTACCCCACTTGTGCAAATTACATCAGCAAAGAGATTTAATTCTAGAAACCTTAAAACAAACATCTACAATCAAAATAACAGCTGACCTAACTATAATATCTTCGAAGGTCTGGGGCATTGAATGTTCGTGGCAACTCTCTTCCCTGTAGTGTTTCCAATACATATGCCCCCTTTCGAGTACTTTTTACTATCTGGTATGGGCCTTCCAATTGGGTGCAAGCTTTCCATCCTTCGCATTTTTCTAGCCGATAATGGCTCTCCACAAAACTAATTCGTTGACCATAAATTCTCATTTAATGACTTTAGCATTATACCTTTGTGCAACGCGTTGCTTGCGCGACATTTCGGTTAACCGTGCCAACTCACGAGTTTCATCAAAGAGATCTAATTCTTCTTTCAAGAGATGTTTATTATTTGGAGATGTATGCATCAACCTCTAAGGTGGTTCCCCGATTTCTACTGGGATAACAACATCGGCCCCATAAACCAAGCGATACGGTGTTTCCCCCATTGTACTCTGCAGAGTTACTTTGTAACTTCATAATACCTGATATAAGTTTTCAACCCAATTTCCCTAAGCATCTTCTACTCTCTGTTTTAGTCCATTAAGGATGATTTTATTGGCAGTCTTTGCCTTTCCGTTCGTCTGAGGATGCTCCACGCTGGAAAAATGATGTCGGACCTGCAAACCCTCCAGGAGATCCCTGGAGTGTTTGTCTTTGAATTGTGTCCCATTATCAGTTACCATCTCGGCTGGTATCTCGAAACGGCATATGATCGTGTTGAATGTGAACGTTTGTACTCTTGCAGACGTGATAGTGGCTAGTGGTTCAGGCTGCACCCACTTTGTGAAGTAATCAACAGCTACAACAAAGTACTTCCATTGTCCTAGGGCTTTGTGAAATGGGCCTAAAATGTCCATCCCCCATGTATGAAATGTTCATGGAACTGAGAGATTGTGTAAGTCTTCCGGTGGGACATGCGGAATTGACGCATGCCGTTGGCATTGCTCACACATTTTACGTAATTTGTAGCATCGCCTTGAATGCTGGGCCAGAAATATGCTGCCCTTAGTGCCTTCCTTGCTAGCGACTTTTCCCCAACATGGTGTCCACAACTCCCTTCGTGGATATCTATCAACATGTATCAGACTTCCTTCCTGCCGATGCATTTTAGCAAGGGGATAGAGACTCCTTTGCGGAATAAGTGGCCCTCAACCACTGCATACCTCGTAGATTTTCTGATCAATATCTTTGCTTCTTTTTTGTCATTCGAGAGAATCCCTTTTGTGATGTAATCAATCAGGGGGGTTCTCCAATCAGTTTCTTTAAACTGCAAGGTTATACTCGGGGAAGGAAGTACCTCTTCAACAACTGAGTGGTAGTTTGAGGCCTTCTTAGTGCTAGCGAGTTTAGACAGGAGATTTGCGCGGGCATTTTCTTTTCTCGGAATATGTTTGATCTCGAACTTAGATAGCCCCACAAGGGAATCTCTTACCTTAGTGAGATACTTTTGGACGATAGGCTCCTTTGATCGATACTCCCCTTTTATCTTAGAAACAACCAGCTTGGAGTCTGAGCATATTGTGACAGCTGTAGCTCCCAACTCCTTGGTCGCTCTGATGCCGGCAAGGAAAACCTCATACTCTTCCTAATTTTTAGATATCGGGAAGTCAAACTCCAGCGAGTATTCAATTGCTATGCCTTCGGCATTTTCAAGGATTATTCCGGCTCCACTACCTTTGGTTTTTAAAGAGCCATCAACATAGATGGTCCATTCTCCGGGATGTTATTCCCCGAGATGAGTCATTTCGGCAAAAAAGACTGCTAGAACTTGTGCTTTTATTGAAAGTCGCGACTCATAGGAAATGTCAAATTGATTCAATTCTATGGCCCACGACATCATCCTCCCAGCTAGATCCGACTTGTACAGGACTTGGCGAATGGGTTGATTGGTTCTGACCACGATGTGATGGCATTTAAAGTATGGATGCAATTTCCTCGTGACAATTAATAGGGCATATGCAACTTTCTCTACCATCGATATGTTATCTATGCCCCCTGTAAAGCTCTTAAAACAAAATATATCGAAAACAAACTCTTACCTTTCACCCAGATTAAAACTGCGTTTATTGCGTCTTCAGTAACTGCGAGATAGATTATTAAGGTTTCCCCCGGGACTGGCCTAGCAAGAACCGCTGGGGAGGAAAGAGAGGCCTTGAGTTCTTGAAAGGCTAATTCACACTCCTCAGGCCAACTGATGGAATCCTGGTTCTTGAGGACTTTAAACATTGGAAAACAACGCTTAGCAGATGTCGGGAGAAAGCGAGAAAATGCTACTATTCTTCCCATGATTTGTTGTACATCCTTAATTGACTTGGGACTCTCCATATCAAGGATAGACCGACATTTATTGGGGTTGACCTCAATCCCTTGGCTTGTAAGCATGAAGCCCAGGAATTTTCCAGCCTCCATCCCAAGGTTAAGTCACAAATCATAGTAGCGCAATCTCTGAAAGACTTCTTCCAAGTTCTTGATTGGGTCCTCTCCTTCTTTAGTTTTCACGATCATGTCATCGATATATAACTTAACCGATTTACCTCACATTCCTTCAATGACTTTATCTATCATGTGTTGATATGTCGCTCCTGCATTTTTAAACCCAAAAGGCATTACGTTATAAAAGAATACCCCTAGGTCAGTAATAAAAGATATTTTATCCTGATCTTCAGGGTTCATGGGTATTTGATTATACCCAGAATAAGCATCTAAAAATGATAGATAACAAGAAAGGATCCTTAGGACAAGCCTTATTCAGATTTGTATAATCTGTACACATCATCCACTTGCTATTGGCCTTCTTGACCACCACGACATTTGATAGCCACTCAGAGTATTCAATCTCAAGAATGAAGTTTGCATCAAGTAGTTCTTTTACCTTAGCCTCAATTGTTGTTGGTCTCTCAGGCCCCATCCTCCTCTTTTTCTAGGCAACAAGTTTCATGCCTTCTCGCACCACGAGGTGATGGCAACAAAAGTCGGGGTCTACCCTCGGCATGTCAAACGCAACCAACGCAAAGATGTCTTTTTTGGCCTTTAACAAATCTGTAATATTCTTCAAAAGTTCCGGTGGTAGGCTCTTGCTTATTTTCACGAATTTCTCGATCGTATCAGCCACTTGAACTTACAAGCCATCCCCCTGGAGTTCTGGCCTCTGATGTTGGAATTCACCCCTGGGGTCGAGATCTGTCATTATTACTGATGACAAAATGGACCGTCTAGGAGTAGAATCGCCAGAAAAATCCTTAAAGAAGTGAGGACCCTTTTGGCGCACAAAGGAGAGAAATGAATTGTTGATTTTTGTTGGAAAATTAGGGGAAAAGAAGAGCAAAATATGCGCTGGATTTTAGGCATGTAAAGAGATGAATTTGGTGAAGAGAAAAGTAAAGTTTAGATGAATGAATTTATAAATCTGGGCAGCTTTGGCTCATGGATTAAAGGTGATTTTTGTGAGAATATGAAGGTTTGGTGATGGGAAAATGCAAGGAAAAATTTTGGGATTAATTGGGAAGGAAAAGGATGGAATTAAGATGAAGACAGAAGGATTTATGGGCCGTTTGGTGTGCCAAAAATTCTATGAGCAGAATTTGAAGGAGTCTTGTTTATTTTAAGGAGTTTTTGATAAGATATGAAAGGGAAATGAACAGGGTTAAGTGGAATCAAACCACTTATGAAAGGCTAAACACACAAAGGGGTGAAAATCCTTTGATAAGCCAAGATGTGTCTTGAATCACTCAAGAACACTAAGAGGAGAATCACTCTCACAAATTATATTTTGTACATCAAACTTAGGTTGATTATAATGATAAAATGGTGCCACTGTTATAGATAAAGTGGTAGCCACAAAAACTCTACAAAATCCACTAGTGCTCATTAAATATTTCCTCTCATTAGTGTTCCACTAACACTAACTAGTGCTTCACTAGTTCTCTACTAATATTTTCACTAAGTGGTGCACATGAGTATGATGTCATCCTAATGACATTATCTAATTGTCCACTACATTTGGGCTTATTACAACTTTAAACAAAAACTAGAAACTAAGCTCATTAGTTGGTCCACCCACAACATAACTTGGACAACCAACTTTACAATAGTTTGGACTTTATTTTAACTTAATAAAATACTAAAAAAAATCCCCTAGAGGTGGCGCCATTGTAGACTAGCGGTTGGGCCTTGATTCACTTCACAATCTTGGACTTCTTTCCTTAAAACTTATCTTTGCTCTTGGAAATTGGTCCTTCAAGCCCTTTTATTTCAAGAAATCATTTAACTTAGAAAAATAAAAATACTAAAATTAAGTTGCCCTTTTTAGGATCACATCAATTACTGCGGAATCTCGCCTCACAAATTTTTTCTTACCTTCCTTCGTTTCCTTCTTCTGTTCCCCTTGTACTTGCGGGGGAGCTACGTTTTCGATCTTTAGACATTCAAAGTAATAGAGCTTTTCTTCTAGGCCCTTTCCCCTGACTGTAACAATGTCGTCTTTGTCATCAAAAAATTTCATAGCCATATGCAGGTTTGAGACTACCGCCCCTAAGCTGTTCAATGTCGGTCTTCCAAGTATGGCATTGAAGGCTGAGGGACATTCAACCACAAGAAACTTTACTGGTATCGTGCGGCTATCACCCCTCCACGAGAAGGTTACATTTATTTTCACATAGCCTTTCGCGGAGATGGTATCTCCAGTAAAGCCTATCAGATTTCCTTTATGTGCTGCCAGGTCCTTCTCCTTCAAGCCTAGCTGTTGGAAGAGGCCCTAGAACATTATGTCAGTAGAGCTCCCCTGGTCCACAAATAAACTTTTCACCTCATATCCCCCATCATCGTCGAAACGACTAGCGGTGCATTTGAACCAGTTCCATCTAGCGGCAAGTCGTCTTCTAAGAAAGTTAGCGTCATTCTTTTCATGGCGTTCACCGCCAGACAATAACCCCTCTAATCTCTTGTTCTTTTTCTTGAAGATCTTTACGGTTCCTCTTCCTCTATCCCGCCAGCTATCACATTGATGACGCCCTTGGGGGCTACCTGATCATGTTGCCAAGGGCTCCTGGATCGGGATCTGCGCCGATTATCTCGCCCATGGTCTCCATCTTTATTCCTGTCGTTTGAGCCTCGTCTCCTAAAAGGACACAAACTTCTTCCCCGGGATAATTCTTCATTGGGCCTCTGAACAAACTGCTTCAATTTCACCTGTTTGATGAGCTTTTCAATAGCATCGCGGAGGTGGACGCATTTATTTGTGTAGTGTCCATGGTCTTTGTGATACAAACAGAACTTGTCCTTATTCTTGGACTGTGTTCGTAGCGGGGGAGGTCTTTCCTTCACGCCTAAATACATTATTTCATTGTATACTTTTGTTGGCGGCACCGTGAACTTGGTGTAGATGGAATAGCTTCCCCTCGGGGGTTTCCTGGCTCTGTCCGTTAGCTTGTCATCTCGGGACCTGTTGTCGTTAACCCGACTTTCCTTTGTCCTATTTATCTCGTGTTTCAGCCTGGTTATTACGCATCTATTCTTCAATTTGGATCCATTTTTTAGCTCGTTGCTTTAGTTCCTCCATTTTCTTTGGCTTTTCGTCGGCCAAGTCCTTCGCAAAGTCTCATGGCTTTAATCCCTGTCGAAGAAAATATAGAATCGTGTTAGGAGCAACGTTCCTAATTTCAAGTGCTTCCGTGTTGAAATGAATGATATAATCACACAAAGGTTCATCAGGCTTCTGCTTGACTCGCTTGAGATGGTGTTTGGTTTTGAACTGTTGTTTGCTGCTTATGAAGTTTAGGATGAATTTTTCTTTGAGCATCTTCCACCCCAAGATGGATCCCATGGGGGCGGCTTTTAGCATTAATGAGAATACACGACATATTACTACCTCCCTTGTGCCTTGAAAAATCATCGTCTGTTGAAAAATTTCTACATGGTCTCCAGGGTGGGTGGTACAATCGTAGGGGTCAATCTGGACAACAAATTTAAAATTCGTGGGCATCTCGTAGTCCATGATCCACGCCATGAAGGGGTTATTAGAGACATCCACCTGGATTTCGTTTTCCCCCACCTTATCCCCATGATCTATCCTGAAATTCTGAGGCGGGATGACAGCGGGATTGGGTTGTGGGTTTAGAGGGCCCACCATTGAAGCCTATCTCTCTGCCTGCTGTCCTTGCTTAGCCTACTGCTGGCCTTGGCCGTTTGGGATCTGCTGACCCATTCTTAGGGCAAGAAGGATTTGCTTAAACTCTTGTTTTTGTTTCTACCATTCTGCCTTTTCTCTATTCATTCTCTTAATCTCTTTTGCCTTCTTCTTCACCATCTCTTTGGGATCATTCATACCATCCTCAACTGTTTTCATGCGCTGTTCCAAAACAACAGGTTCAATCCTCTTTGCCTCCCTTGATTGCACCGGTGAAGGCTTGTTTGCCGAAGGTTTTCCTCTAGATTTCCTCCGGCCTGAGCCACCGCATTTGCCGCTTAATTCCTCCTCCTTGTGTTTTCCACGCTTCTACAATTTTGAATTATTTTTCAGTGTAACCTGCTACATGAACTTACATAGAAACTTTGATCGTAATAATGGAGGATTTTCAGGAAGTATCAGTGAACCAAACGCATGACTTAATTAGTCAAAAAGAATGAAAACATTCAATTTTGCAAAATAATCGAAGAGAAAGCAAAAAACACTATAATCCGTTCGATTAATCGGTGGAAAACCATATTTCTACCGATTAATTGTTCGGAATTCACCTTCCGTGATCAGAAAATTATCAAATCGAGAGCAAAATTTTAAAACGTGGATAGGTTTTTGATAAGTGTCCACTTATCTATGTTTTAGAGGTTTATTTTAGGGTGTTTTCTATTGTTTTCTAGTGTTTGGTTCCATTTTAGTAGCCATTTATGAATAAATTCACATCTTTGTGTAGTTTGAGTCATTTGTTAGAAACTTGTAGTTTTTGTGTTAGTTTTGATGTTTTTCATCTTAGTTTCGGTATTTTTGTTGTGTTGTAGGATCAAGAGCATTGGAGTGGTTGATGAATCAAGCATTGGAAAGAGTCAATGAGCATGAAAACGAGAAAGAATGGATGTAATTGATCAAGATCCAGCCAAGAAAAGCATCCAAAATAGCCAAAACATGAAGATTTGGACATGTTGTCAAATGCTGTTAAAAGCTGTCAACCGCTGTTAAAAGCTGCCAAGTGTTGTGAAAAGCTGTCAAGTGTAATTTTGGGCGTGAGCATGCCCAAATCCAGCATGGGCACGCGCAGGAGGCCCTGTTCTTCATATTTTTGTCATGGGCACGCCCAAATCTAGCGTGGGCATGCGCTAGGGGCTGCTATATATAGTTCAAATTAGTTATTTTTTGATATCTTTTGTTCATTTGTTGATTTGGGCACGATTTTCTCTCCTTCTTCTTATCTTTTCTCTCTTTTCTTGGGAAGATCGTTGAAGATTCAAGACTTGTGGGAGCAAGATCTTGAGGATTCATGGTGATTCCTTCTAGGTTTCTTCTTCTTCTTCTCTTCTCCTCTCTCCATGTTAGATTAGATTTTTTTGTGGTTAGGGAATTGAGGATTTTGATCCCAACCTATGTAATCAAACCTGAGTTGTAATTCAATGTTCTTTCTTGTTGATTGAGTGATTACTTCTTCTCTAAATGCTTCTTCTTAATTGATTATATTTTATTTTGGTGGGATTGCCTCCGACGTGAGTGCTACACTTGAATTAATCAATAGGGATTTTGATCTAGATGCAATTAGGCAATTGAAAAATTTGTAATTGTATTGGAACTGTTTTAATTCACCCTAATCTCAAATGATACTAGCAATAGAACTTGTAAGTTTTGAGGTTTGTGAAAATCCACTTCTCTCTTATTTTCTCTAAAATTGACCTAAGGAATTATGGGGTTTTAGTTAGAATAAAGGGGCTAATGATCTAGGAATAGACTTAGTCTATAATTGTGGATTATTACCTTCAATTGATAAGATTAGAACATGGATGAAACTCAGGGGATGTTACATACGGGGGTGGATCAAATGAACCTTGACCCTAACCTCTTTCTTTCTTGATTTTACTCTTGTTATTTCTTGTTTTTAAATTTATTTGTATTAACACTTTCTTACACACATTTTTGATAATCCAAATAGTGAAAACCTTGGGGATTTGGTACTTTTTTGCATAGTCCCTGTGGAGACGATACCCTATTCACCTCTATTCTCTTTTAAACAAACTAGTGCACTTGCTAGCATGTCATTTGCCTATCAAGTTAATGGCGCCGTTGCCGGGGACTATTGATTAGATATTAATAGTTCCCAAGGTGTTCACTACTTTGGACACTTCATTACATTGTGCATATCCATTTGTTCATACTAACACTTGTTTTATTTTTCTTTTTGTTTCACATAGTTGTTCTATACTTGTGTATATTATATAGTTGTTTGTGTTGTTTTGCACTAACCTTTATTTTGTAGAAAAAAAAATTAGAGACAATGGCTAAGAATTGGTGTGAGTCTTCAAATGACTACTATGTTTCTCAAAACAAGTTGCTTTCACAACAACTTGAAGTCCTCACCAAACAACTTCAACAATTTTCTCAAAACAATGCCATTCAAATCTCTCATTTGGTTTGTGATTTTTTAGGGGGAGGTCATCAAACTGAGCATTGTGGCACATTCGGCTATGGAGAGCAAAATCAAGTGAACTATATGAGGTATTCTCATGGAGTCAACTTCTACCCTCAAGCCAACACATACTCCCCTCACTTGATAAACAACCATATATCCTTTAACCAAAATCCACTTTTCTCCAACCATAACCAACCATTAACTCAATCCTTCAACCAAAATTCACCTCAATTTACTCACCAACTATACTTCTACTCAAATCCTCTATTTAACCCAAACCCCCAAAACCTTCCAATTAATCCAAATTCTCAATCTTGGAGTACCCAACAATACTATGGACCTTATGGTGAGGAAACTCCAATGCCTCAAGTACCTACCCAACCTTCTCTAGGCAACTCTCCTAACTTTGAGAACACTCTTATGGCCTTCATGCAAAAGACCGAAGCTTACATGGAAGAATACCAATCCACAATAAAGAACCGTGAAGCTTCCATAAGGGATTTGGAAACTCAATTGAGCCAAATGTCAAAGCAATTATCCAAAAGACCTCAAGTGATTGTTCCAAGTGACACTATGGTAAACTCAATGGAACAATTAAATGAAGAGAGTCCCTTGGATTATGCTACATATGAAGTTCCATCATGCAAATCCATTTCCGTTCAAATTGGAAATTTTGATAAGGAAGAGTTTCCAAAGAAGAAGACAAAGAAGCAAATCTTGGAGGACGGAGTTAATTATGACAAAATTTCTCCCTATGCTTCTATTCTTTTTCCCCAAAGGTTGAAAGAGCAAAGGTATTGGAGAGTCTAAGGGAGGATGAATATCTTTATGAGGTGGAGGTTGAGGAAGGGGATTGGTTAGATGAGGAATAAGGTGTATTGGTGGACTTGTTTGAACTTTTAGTGGAAGATACTCCTAAGAAGAATGATGTTGATTTTGAGGTGGAACAAGTACTTGCTAGCCCCAATCAATTGATTGTTGATGGGGAAAGTGAAAGGGTGGAAAATGAGGAGGTAACACTCAATATCCTTGTGACGAAGAAGCCTATAGTTGAAAAGCACCATTATATGATGGTTGAGTGGTTGATCCTTTGAAGGAAGGTGTTTTTAGGGAGAATATCATAGATTTTGAGGGAAATAAAAAAGACAAGGAGTGCATGACTATTTTGGAGGTTAAGCATATTGTTCTTTGTGTGCACTACAAGTCTTTCTTTGAGGAAAGTGCCAATTACATTCTCCAACCACAAGGTCTCAACCCAATTTTTCTACAATTGTTACTCAAGGAAACCACAGAGGTCCCATTTGATCCTCCATTTGTCTAAATTCCATGGGATCCGGGTGGTAGCCATTTGACAAGTTGCTAGCTTGCAACTTCAAGCCCCCATGAGGGGTAAAACGTCAAGCTAGTGACGTTAAAGAAGCACTTTATGAGAGGCAACCCATACTTAGAAAAAAAAAACAAAATAAATATAGATTCATGTAGAAGTAGGAAAAAAAAAGAATAAAAGATAGTACCATTCCTAGCATCATTTGTTTTGATTGAAATACTTGACTCTTTGGATGAAATGAGTTTAAGGTGCAGGGTATTAAAGACCAAGCAAATCAATGAGGAAGTAAGTGCAAGGTAAGCTCACCTTAAGAACTCCAAATCAAGCAAAGAGAGGCCTAATCTGAGGGTGAGCATGCGGCTTCATGAATCAAGCTACCCATCCCCACGCATAAGCACGCCCTTAGGGCGTGGACAACTTTTTGTGGTAGCAACTACACCCTGCTCCACGTGTAGGCACGCCCAAAATGAGCTTGGACACGCACTACCTAGCGTTGCCAAATGCTCCTCCACGCGTCAGCACTCTATAAATGCACTCCAACCCACTCCTCATTTCTCATATTTTCTCATCTTCTACACCCATACTCTCAACCTGACTCTCATCCCTCTCCATTTCAACCAATTTCACTTAATCTTTTACTCATTCTACATCTTCACTTCACTCATTCTTCACTCATTTCATTATCTCCACTTAGGATGAAAGATGGTTCTAGAAAAAAATGAAATAAGAACTAGATGAATAAAGTGTAATATTTTTAGTTTGTCTTTGTATTTTGTGTGTTGTGTTTGTTTTTGTGTGTTTTGTAGGTATTTGTGACTTTTGGAGCATCGGTTAGTGGATACATTGTTGCAAACTTCAGGAAGCTTAGGGTAATCTTCAAAGGGGAATCTTTCTTAACCTTTCTTTTCTAAGTCTTGATTAGATTGGTTACTTGATAGATTTCCTAGGTTTGATTGATTTCTGTAGTGATTGTTGAATGGCATGGTCTCAATTCTTGGTTCTAGTAAGAATGATTCTTGTGACCTAGGCATTTAGGATTGAAACTTGTGATCCATTGTAAAGTGTGCATGCTCTTGATTGTTTGATAAGTGTTTGTTGACAAATGTGTGCAATAGTGAAAGAATACTAAGCTTGTGGCAAGTTTTATGTGGTTTAGCAATGTGTAACAATCATGCAACCTAGGTGAGGATTTTGAGCCTCCTACATGTTCCTTGTCATGAGTGTTCATTATGTTGAGGCATGCTCTTGGATTTGATTTTTCCCTTGGTTGAGATTGCTAATCACATGCTAGGATTGATATCATAGAGGCAATTTTTTGTTGTTGTAAGCCTTGAGCCAAATGAAACCTTGTCCTTTACACTATCCATTGCTAGCTCCTTTGAGCCTTGATTTGCCCTTTATTTCTTGATATTTAGCTCATTACAAGTCAAATAAGTGTAAAACCAATTTTCCTTACCATGTATACACATACAGCATTGGTTATACACTAGGGGTATAGAGTTTTCTTCTAAGTTTGGGGTTGTTTTTATTCAGAGAACCGGTACCAATTCTCTAGGTTTGGGGTCCCGTTGTTTTTGCTTGGAAGTTAATTCTATAAATTCTAATTTGGGGTGCATTGTGAGTTTGACTTGAGGACAAGTCAAATTTCTAAGTTTGGGGTGGGCAACAGTTTGTGTTGATGTTTCTTTGGGTGTTTTTGTTAGGGTAGACCATCATGCATGCATTCATTCATTCATCTTGCATTTTTCACCTTTATATCCACTTGTGTTCCATTTTATAACACTAGGTACCAACAAAAGCAAAGTTACAAAGCAAAAGAAAAAGAAAGATGAAAAGGAAAAAGAAAAGACTCAAAAAGAGGCATATTCAAAAATTGTGAAAAAGAAAAAATAAATTGAGAAAACAAAGAAAAAGAAAGTGAAAGAAATTTTTTTAAAAGGATGGAAAAATAAAGGAATAAGAGTTGCTACTCTAATATTGTTCATATGTTGTGTTGTTGTTTTCCCCTTTTCCATCATCTTGTCCTTTTCATTACAAACTTTTGCATATAGGTGTCTAGGAATTCATGCATTTCATTGTTCATGTGTGTATGTGCTTTAGCTAGTTTCCCTTCATTTTCTACCTACCCTATCTAAGCCGCATTACAACCATATGAAGACCTCTTGATTTGTCCTATGCATGTGATTTCTAGTGGTGGAGACTTAGAGGGCAATCTCAAGTTTGAAGATCCCACACCTCACATAATTGATTTGAGTGCATTGATTCTAAGCCTAAAACTTGAGTGATGAGTGACATACACTTTATCCTTGTGAGGATTGTTATTCATTTCTTTTCTTCATGACTTGTGCCATATTCCTAGTTGATTACTTTGTATAATATCTTGTAAACTTGTGCTTTGATGAAATGACGGAGTGTGTGACTTTCAATGGAGATGCATGCATAATTCTAGGGTGTTTAGGTGCTTCATGAGTTTTGAGTGAATCAAAGGGTTGATGCCATGCCAATTTGTTTTGTCCCTTGTGTTTAATTTTGATGTTTGTTTGGGGACAAGCAATTGATAAGTTTGGGGTTGTGATAAGTATACATTTATCTATGTTTTAGAGGTATATTTTAGGGTGTTTTGTAGTGTTTGGTTCCATTTTAGTAGCATTTATGAATAAATTCACATCTTTGCGTAGTTTGAGTAATTTGTTAGAAACTTGTATTTTTTGTGTTAGTTTTGATTTTTTTTATCTTAGTTTTGGTGTTTTTGTTGTGTTGTAGGATCAAGAGCATTGGAGTGGTTGATGAGTCAAGCATTGGAAAGAGTCAAGGAGCATGAAAAGGAGAATGAATGGATGTAAATGATCAAGATCCAGCTAAGAAAAGCATCCAAAATACCAAAAACATGAAGATTTGGACATGCTGTCAAGTGTTGTTAACAACTGTCAACCGCTGTTAAAAGCTGCCATGTGCTGTGAAAAGCTGTCATGTGCAATTTTGACCGTGAGCACGCCCAAATCCAACATGGGCACGCGCAAGAGGCCCTGTTCTTCATATTTTGGGCGTGGGCACACCCAAATCCAGCGTGGGCACATGCTAGGGGCTGCTATATATAGTCAAAAATAGTTATTTTTTGATATCTTTTGGACTTCACTTTAGAGGAACAATTTATCAAACTAACTCAAGATTCAGATCAAGATTCGATCGTAATAATGGAGGATTTTCAAGAAGTATCAGTAAATCAAACGCATGACGTAATCAGTCAAAAAGATAGAAAACATTAGATTCTGCAAAATAATCGGAGAGAAAGCAAAAAAAACACTATAATCTGTTCGATTAATCGGTGAAAAACCGTATTTCTACCGATTAATTGTTCAGAGTTCAACTTAAGTGACCAGGAAATTATCAAATCGAGAGCTAGATTTTAAAACGTGGATAGGTATCTCCGTTCTGGTCTCCGGTGCGATGGTTTAATGTCTCCGGCCACTCACCTGGCGGTGAGGGTGGTGTACTTGCAAGCACTCCAAAGCTTAAGTTAGAAATAGCTCCAAGTGTATGAGATGTAAATATCAGAATGAGTAACGTACCAAATGAATGTGAGCACTAGGTATTTATAGAGATATTAAGGTCACAAAAGTCAAACATGTCATTGTCCCTCCGTGAATCACGGCATAATGTGTGGGTCTGTAACTAACCTCATGTGGTGGTTGTATGTCTAGTGAACCATGTCAGGATATCATGTCATGATCATCACCGACATGGTGCCGACGACATTCCTTCCCCACGTGAGTTCAGCATGTGCCCTACCCGTGGGTTAGGTCCATAACAATTATTTATTGTGAAGTGAAATTTAGTTTCCGCTAGCGTTTTGAAAAAAAAAAGGTCTATAAAATAAGGTGTTACAATGAGCACAGTTAAGAATAACATTATGGAAAGACATCCATTCCATTCCTAAAATCACATCAATATTACTCATAAGAAATAGAACAAATAACATGGGGTACATATGGATGAGGTAGACATTTTTCCCTCAGTAGAGATGGAAACAGTCAGCTCAGAAGGAAGTTTAGAAATGGGAGGTTTAGTCTATTTACAAAATCATAGGAGATAAAATAGTGGGTAGCCCCCGAATCAAACAATTAAATTACAGAGTCATTGTTTATCAAACACTCACCTTGGATGATGTTGTCAGACTCACTGGCCTTCTTTAGCACTTAAGGTGTAGACCCTTCCCTGTGTTGGCGGTTGTGATCCGATGGCACCCATATTTTTCCTAGCCGGGCATTGATAGGCTATGTGACCCTTCTTTTTACAATATTAACATGTCACAGAATTCCTCAAACACTCCCCATGTTGGTACTTCTCGCAGCTCTTCCAAAGTGGAGCAACACATACAAATACACAATATTGAGTTGACTAATCTCAATATTAGTGGCTTTGTGATTCAAAGTATATGTTTACCAAGAAGCGAAATAGGACTCAAGACACTCAGCCAATTTATCTACTATAACTCTCATGGTCTGAATAGGTCAAACCACTCTGATACCAAATGTAACACCCTAAACTACAAGAAAAAATCGCAACAACGACCAATGAAATCGGTGGCAAAAAATGTTAAATTGGTGGCAAACTGATTTTGCGACCGACGCGGCAACCGATTTGAATCGGTCACAAAAATCCTGGTTGCAAACTTATTTGCGACTAAAACACAGGTTGGTCACAAATTGTGACTGCAGAATTCGGTCGCAAATGGCTCTCTAACTTATGAATTGTTGGTCTTGAAAATTCGAGTTCTGCGACCTTACAGTCCCAACTTCCGTCACAAAAAAAATGTGTCGCAAATTCGCATCATTTATGGTCGCAAAATAACAATTTCAGTCATCATTTAGTCGCAAAGGACTTACCATTTTGGTGGCAAATAAAATATCAGTCGCAAATTCGTAGCTATTTCGGTCGCAAGTTAGTGACTGAGAATAAATTTTATTTTTGTTTTATCCACTCCCAAATGTTTTAGACCTGTAATGTAATTATTTTGTATATTCTATATAAAATGGACAATCAATAAGGATAAAATATGCATATTTAACTAATAAGGACAAACCATAATTATCAAAAGTACATATATGAGCAAAAGTTTCCTACGAGGGAAAACATAAGTGTCGAAAGTAAAGATAAGGGCAAACCATCCCTGTAAGCGCAAACCACAAGTGTCAAAAGTACAAAAAAAATGGCAAAAGATAGATCCCAATATACAAGGGCAAAACAAGTGTCGAAAGTATCACGAAATACATGAAAGGAAACGAATCCTAACTGAGGTAATTACTAAAATATGACTCTGGCACCTATATAGGTGGAGGCTGTGTAGGCAAAGGATGTGTCGGTGGAGGCTGTGTCGGTGGAGGTGGAGGCTGAGTAGGAGGACAAGGGATGCTAGATGGTTGACTGGAGGTAAAGGCCTGAATAATAAAAGTCATAATTTGCTTGTGTCTCTGAGCATTCATACTCATATGACTGGAATTCTATGCTAAGGGCAGCAACGCACGACTGCAACTCATGAATGAGGTCAGAACTCTGTACTAGTGCTGGGGTTTGGGTAGTAAAATAGGATGCTTGCTCTATTAATAAGAGACCTAGGTCCCCTTGAGACCAGACATTCCCCTTCTTACCCTTTCCTCTAACAAGTCCTAAACAAAAGCCAAGTACAAGTGTTTTGAGTCAAGACAACAAAAGCTTGAAGATATATTTCTATTAATAATAATAGTATAGCCAACATAACACTCTAGCAGATATCAATGAAAGCTTGAAGTTATGTTTTTATAGATAATAATAGATATGTACAAGAACCAATGATGTTGTATATATAAAAACATTCTTATCTCAATCCATTGTCTTTGTCTGAATCTGAATCCAAAAAGATCCCATTCTTCATTCCTTTAACAAAATACTACTACTAAATTCGGATGCTTTAAGTTTAGTCACGTTTCCACCTAAGGAATAAAATAAGAATAAATACAATTATTTATTATATTTTGTTAATCAAGTTATGTAATGTAACATCATTTCTCTGCCATTTCTGGTCAAATCATTCCCCTGCTATTTTATTTTTCTAATGTAATACTACAAACAATTATATTGGATTGTTTTTAAGTATGTTACTACTAATTCTTTAACTTTTTTGGGTTGTTTTCTTCAAATTAAATAGTGGAATGGAACCGATAACTACAAATTTCAAGCATAATATAAAATGGTGCTCTGCTGCTTAACCTGTGTAGAACTCATCCTTAATCGTCGATCTCTTGTCGTTCAATCGATTATATACATCCATCTTCGATGATCCAGAATTTTTATAATCGAGATGATATTGCTAATTACCTAGAATCACGCACACATAAACATTTTAGATTAATCCATGTTTAATTCATGTTTCAACATGCTTATACATGCGTGATGAGACGAATTCATATTTCATGTTAGATTAATCCTAGTTAAGGTCAATAAGGTCAAGAACATCCTACTTAAGGTATCTCTCCTAGAATTTATCAGATACAATGGATCTTTAAGAACGAGGGAAAAATATAGAAAAAAACTAATTACCACAATGGAGAAGTTTGCGATGAGAAATATGAAGCGTATTGTTATTAGTTCCTTGCTCTTAACCCAACCTGCAATAAAGCTAAACTTTAGTGATGAGATAAATAGAACATAGCAATCACCAAAATAGTATAGTTTCGTACTCACGTTTTTCGTACTCACTTTATACTTATGGTTACATACGTTAAAATATCTGGTTACCACAATTTATTATTGTTTTTGGGTCCAAAGCACAACATATTTGTCAGAAATATTAAAGGCAATTAGATATTTGCACACTAACATATCTTATACTCAACACATGAATTACAAGAATGTAGGTTGGTGCGTGATCAGGGGGAAAACATGCATAGCTTTGTTACTAAAGGTTTATTTTATTCCACAAGAAGTAATGCATTAACAAAAATTAAGTCACAGGTACACACACTATATTACCGATAGATGATACATGCCGGAAATTATGATAGATAACTAAGCAAAATGAAAATTTTAGAGGGAATTAATTAAACATGATATACAGAGAAGACAGAGAGAGAGGTGTGAGGGGTGTATGGTAGTTATTTGAGTGTCTGTTACTGGAGCATAACTTAAATAGCATGTTCCACACGCTCTCGTACATATCTTCTGCCTTGAGTTTGCATTACACCTCACCCTACATCTCGCTCCACAGTCTTCATTAATGGGTCCCAACATCAATGATAATAATTAAATTCATATTTCAAAGACACATTGTTGTGATCTAACCTGGAGGGAATAGGAGGTGATCTGGAATAGACTCCCACTTGGAGGGCTGAATAACCGTAGCTCCTGTGCCTTTGTTTCCACAGAGGTGGTGGTACACCTGTAAGAACTTCGATGCTCAAGTTAGTAGTGGAATTAGGTTTATCTCTGATAATAGAATGAGTATGTACCTTGCATGGTGCATTTAAGTATGCATTTATAGAGGAGCATTAAGGTTGACCGTGGGTCTTATTGGGCCCTGGATTTAATGTCTCGGCCCAGCCCATCGTTGATGTGGTTTCCTGAGAGTCAACGGGTATCTCGTAGAGATCCTAGTATGGTCTCCGGGTTGCCTTGGTTATGCCTGATTCGACACGGATGTAGTAGACCGGGATACTCTGATTCTGGTCCACAACAGTTACCCCCCGAGTCATTGAGTTACCTTTGGTAAGTCGACAATTTTACCTTTCGTGTTGGACCTGTACCAACTTGTCAATGCTGCAAAGGGTCTACCTCCATCCGACATGATTGTCGGGTTAACAGTTCACCTCCCTTCTCAATCGTGCCACGCATGCGCCTTCATCGAGTAGCATGCGTGATCATTATGCATAGTCTTGGGCCTCACGCCCATTAATGTGATACGACGGTTTTTCACTTTACCTTTCCATCAATTTCCATTTTTCTCTTACTTGTGGAAATCAAAAAATCAATTTCTCATTCGTGCTTTTCTTACTTCCCCAAAACCTTTGCGAACTTCTAATCTTCTTCAACAAGCTTCAGCCCTTGTTGCTCGGCGGTGAAGTCACAGACTTCGGTTCAAGGAAAGTTATTTCCAGTCTTGCATTCCATTTCTTCATTCTTTCTCACTATCAGGTAATTCGTCGTCTTCCTTTGTTTCTTGCTCTTTCTTTCTTTTATTGTTTAATTTTTCTTGCGATTTCTATTATGCTCTTCCTTCAAAAATGGCCGATAACATCATCGTGTTGTCAAGTGGTTCTTCCTCAGATTCAAATGATTCTGAAATTATTGCCACCATAGCGTTGAGAAATCCAAAACCTTTTCCCCCCATTGATTCCAACCTCCTTCGAGGTACGCTTTCCGTAACCAACCCTGACTATTCTGAATCTCCCAATCTCTGGTTTTACCCTTTGTATTCTCACAAGACCGAGAGCGGAGAGTCTGTAACTCAGAATGTTCGCGGTTCTTTAGGAACTTTGAACCGTTAACCTTTTGCTCTTCAACTTGCTTCTGCCATTCTTCTTGACGAACATAGTTATGAAATCGATCCTTCCGCCGAACAAGACTCTGAATGTCGTTTTCCTAACCTAATTACCCCTACTGTCTTTCCAAACACTCGGTGTCCCGGAACCTTCTCAAGAAACGAAGAGTATGATGCTAAATATCCCGGGGGTATCTTAGAGAACAATGAATCTCTCTCGTCTTCTATGTCACACTTGTTAGATTCCGAGTTCGACCCTGCTTATTGCCCTTCGGCATGCTTCAATCCCAGTTCATCTTCCTCAGGATCTAACCCAACTTCCTCTGATTATGTAGATATGGATCCGTCTAGAAGATATCGCGTTCGATGATAAATTGTCATCACGGTGTCTTCCCGGGATCCCTCGATCCCTTTGGAAGGTGTAATAAATCTTGGTCCATCAGTACCGGGAAATGAAGGGCCCAACATTTCGAAGCCTCCAATAGAGTGTCGGCCTTAACTCCGGGATTTGAAGAACATATGACTATTCCAATGGGAACCCCTTGACTTTATTAAAGAAGAGTGCTTTGTTTCTAATAATGTTTGGCTTAAAAAGGTGGAGAAGAATTGGAAGAAGTACTTCCATTTTGGTCCGAACTTGGAGGGAGCCAACACCAAATCAGACCCCTCTAGTGATTATAAGCTGGAGATTCCCGGAAAAAATGAGAGAGTGTGCACTCCTGCTAATGAGAGCGAAATTTCTTATATTATGATTTTTGAGTGTTCGTGGGAATAACTTAGGATTCGGTTCCCTTTTTCTAATTTTCAAATCGAAGTCCTGCACAATTTGCATCTTGCCCCCACTTAACTTCATCCTAACAGCTGGGGTTTCTTCCAAGCTTTCGAGGTCTTCTGTTGGGCGAACGAATGGCATTATTGTTCTACCCTATTCCTTCACCTTTTCAGCCCCTACCGTGGTGGGAAGAAGTCATCGGTGTCTTAGTGACATCGGAGAGGGATACCCATGCTTTTCACCCTTTTCATAGATTCCTTCAAAGCGCACCAGGATTTACCCCTCCGTGCCTTTTTGGATGGACTTAAACCATAAGCCCCTCTTCCCCCTCTATTTGACTAAGGAGCACTAGTCTTGGTCATTGTCTCTCACCGAGCTAGAATGTGGCTTTCTTAAAGAAGAAGATAGAGAGACTTACCAAAAACTCGTAAATTTTGTTAGAGATGGCGAGATGCCCATCCACTGCAAGGATGTGTTGGGGGGCCCGCGTCGTAATCGGGCAGCTTGTCGATGTATATTTTGAGTATTTACACGTTTCTTTATTTGTCGATGCCTTCTTTATTATGCTCACAATTTTCTTGTGGCTTTCCTTTGCAACTAACATCATGGCAACCTTCACTGCACGTGCTTCCAAACAGGATGCTAAGGGAAAAGGGAAGGTGGGTTCCTCGACTCCCATCCCTAATGCTTCGGCAGGATTGAGTGTTCCTCCCTTGAACGCCTTTGAGCCCGCTATTCCTCCTAGCAGGATCCTAATGATAAGAAACTTGCAAACCCCCGATGTTGGAGCCGAAGCAGCAAGTTCTCAACCCAAACACCGTTGTCTCGCGAAGCAAGGTAAAAGTTTATGTAAAATATTTAATCTTGATATTCATTTAGCTTCTGCTCTATCTTCCTCAACCACGATTTAATGTCTTTAGGTGACCGTCTAGACAATGTGGTTCAACATGAAGACTTCTATGGATGTGGGAATGTCGACACCATGGTGGTATGTATCGGAACATCCCTATTCTCAGTTAAAGATACCATTGCTATAATGCCGACATGAAGTTTTATTTACGCAGGAGCAAGCGCAATCCTTGATGGGCTGGACCACCATGAACATGTCCATGCTCCAGAACATCTGTGATCTAGATCTAAAGGATGCCCTGCTCAAAAGCTCTAAAGATATGGAAGCACGGAATTCCAAGGAAATCTCTGACTTGAAGCAGGATTTATCCAAGGCTGAGGATGATCTTGCCGAGGAGAAGAAGAAGAATACCGACTTTTCAACTAGGTTCAGAAACTAAAAGATGAAGTATCTCGCCTGAATGCCAATTCGACTACTGATAATTCCTCCCTTGCCACCTTGCATGCTGAACTTCAGGGAACACGCACCGAGCTCCAAGAGACTAAGGAGAAGCTGGAGAACGATTACAAAGACGTCGATGCCGCCGGGGGTGATGCATACCGTGATTGCGTGAAGCCTCTCAAGTTCTTGAATCCCGGGATCACCTTGAACATCCGCGTACTAGACAAGTATCACGGAGTGAAGGGTGTGCGTTTTTGGAATTTTCGTGATTACAACAATCCCATCCCGCTAGATCCCCCAAACCCCAACTTGCAGCCTTTTGATTGACGTACTCCTCCTCCCCCAAATGTCGCTCCTATTGACAAGGGTGCATATGGGGATGATGCTTAGCTAGGCTTTCTCTTGTTTTTCTTCCATGGAACTTCTTGTATTTTTGTTTTGGATAGCTCTGTATTAAGAGCTTTTTAATATTTGAAAAATTCCTATCATGTACCTGTATCTCTCGTTATTTTGATTTTTTCCATGTTGATCATCTCGGATTCATAGTCGGATAATTGCATGCTTTTGCTCTTATGTTTCTGTAGAGATTGTATCTCCCTACCGTAGGTTCGTAGCGTTCAAGGCTTCGTCGCTAAGGTTTAGCCGAGATGGCACCTTTAGTCACTTAACTAGGGGTAACCTTAAAGGTGTCCCTTTGAGTATTTGTCGCTAAGGGTTTAGCCATGATGGCACCTCGTTCGTTCTGGCTAGGGTTAACCCCAAATGGGCCTCTTTTGATTTTCGTCGCTAAGGTGTAGCCGACATGGCACCTTATTCTGGGTGGCCAGGGTTTTGTCGGTCTGGTCTATATCAGTACCTTTCGACGTCATCTTCATCTCGGACTGCATTGTCGAAATATTTTCCAGTTTCATTCATGTAACCTCGTTCTTTCTGTTAGCAGATGTACTAGGATATGTCTTCTGCCATTGTCAATTTCCTGTATCTTGTTATTTCATAAACACGATATGCATGATATTAAATGGCCACAAATAATTGAAAAAGAGTCTTTTATTGATAAGGGGAAATGAATGATGGGGCCTCATTAAAACCTCTATCAGTAAAATCCTCCTTAGGGATAAAACCTGCTACAGGAAAAAGAGTATCCATTTATTACATAAGAAATTACATTATTATTCAATTATAATACCGCTTCAAATCAGCAACATTGAACGTTCTTGGTATCTCTTTGCCCTAGAGAGTTTCCAAGTGATAAGCTCCTTTCGTATTTGCACTTTAGACCCGGTATGGGCCTTCCTATTTGCTTTGAACTTACCATCGCTAGCATTCTCCTTTCCGATGCTTGATCTTCTCATGACTAGATCACCGACCTGAAAATTTCTCTTGACAAATTTTAAGTTATACCTTTGCACGACTTGTTGTTTTCAAGATAATTCCCTAATTCTTGCGATCTCTCTGACTTCCTCGATCATATTAGAGTCCTCTTGTAGCAACTGTTCGTTGCTTTCGGCGGGATACATGATCCTCCAAGACGACTGGCCAATTTCTACCGGGATTACAACATTTGTCCCGTAAACCATTCTGAATGGGGTTTGCTCCATGGTGCTATGGGGCGCAGTCCTATAGCTCCAAAGTACTTGGTAGAGATCTTCAATCCAATTTATTCCTACTTCATGTCATTGAGGATGACTTTATTAGCCGACTCTGCTTATGCATTAGACTATGGATGTTCCACACTAGCAAAGTATTGCTTAATATGAAGTCCTGCCAACATTTCTCGAAATTCTTTATTTGTAAATTGGGTCCCGTTATCACAGATAATTTCCACCGAGAAGCCAAAATGGCAAATGATTTGCCGAAACACAAAATTATGAGCATTCACAAAGGCTATATTAGTCAATGGCTCTAATTCAATCCATTTAGTATAATAGTCAACAGCAAAAATTAAATGTTTCAACTGACCTATAGTGGGAGTGGATGGTCCTAACAGATCCAGTCCCCAAGTGTGGAAAGGCCATAGGGTGGAGATGTTGTCTAAGTCCTCTGTCGGGATGTGGGATACCGAACTGTACTCTAGGTATTTTTGACATTTCTTTACGTGCTCGGCAATATCGGCATTCATAGTCGGCCAGAAATACCCTGCTCTTAGCGACTTCGTGGCAAAAGATTTGCCTCTGATATGGTAGCCACAACTTCCTTCATGAACTTCGGTCAGAACATACCATACCTCAGATGGTCCAATTCACTTAAGAGCGGTGTTGATAACCCTCTTCTGAATAATTGGCCTTCTATCACGGAGTAATATGAAGGTTTTTGAATTAACTTCTTGGCCTCTTGCTGGTCCTCAGGTAATATCCCTTTGGTAATATAGTCCTTTAGTGGCGTCCTCCAATCATCTCTGTCTACATGGAGAATGGCACATGGCGAAGGTACGACTTCTTCAATTAGTAATTTCAAAGTGGACGGCGACTTAGTATTAGCCAGTTTTGATAATAAATCTGCTCTGTTGTTCTCTTCACGGGGTCAAACTTGGAATGTCCAAGTAAGCTTTCTTTAACTTCAACCAAGTACCTTTGCAACAGTGGCTCTTTAACCTGGTATTCCCCCTTGATCTATGATACCACTAGCTGAGAATCAGAGCATAAGGTTATCACGGTAGCTCCTAGCTCCTTTGTTGCTCTTATCTTGGCTAGGCAGGCTTCATACTCTGCCTGGTCGTTAAAATTTGGGAATTCAAACTTCAACGAGTACTCCATTGTTATCCCCTCGTCATTTTCAATCATGATTCCAACTCCAGCTCCTTTCAGATTGACCAAGCTGGAGGTTCAAAAATCAACTCTTTCCTGAAGCCTGGGGTCAGCAAGCTTCGGGATGACCTAGAACTTAAGGATAAACTTCTGAAAAGTTCCAAAGAATTGGAGGATAAGGCCTCTCGGGAGATTGCCCTGCTAATCAAGAGATTATCTAAAAAAGATAAACTCTTGCAGGAAGAAAAAGCCAAAATCACTTCAGTTGTTGCGAAAGCTGAGAGGTTGAGAGGGGAGATCTTGGAGTTTAAGGCCAAATTCGAAGCTATTGAATTGAACCAAGCTTCTCTAAAAGCTGAGCTGAAAGAGGCTCAAGATGCTGCCGAAGAATCCAGCAAGTTGTTGGATGGTGCCAAGCCTAATGCATATCGCGACTGCATGAAATCCATTTTGTATATGAATCCCGACATTACTCTTAATCTCCATGCGCTTGATCCCATACATGGGGTGAAAGTTGGTAAGTTTGTAAGCTTCCAGGACTACAACAATCATGTCCCAGTTGACTTGAATGATCCAAACCTAAAGCCTTACAACTACAGCACTCCTCCGATCGAGACCGTCGATCAAGCTACAGGGGAAAATGAGGAAGAAGAAGCTTGAAAAAGTTTACCTATTTGTATTTACCTTGCCTTTTATTTGTTTCTTTGTGTAATATCTCGGGTGCCCCTTCATGGGATCTTCAATTTCTATTTGAATGTTGATCCATCTTATTTTTGCCTTTAATTTTGCATTACTTCTTCTTTAGTGTTATTTAATCTCATTTTTTGCTTGATTTCTAATTCTAGGACTTCTTACTTGATTGTATCCCTGAATTTTCCAATAAGTTGTTGGTGTTTTGTTAGGTAGTCGTAGCCATCTGGTCCAAGAAAAATTCTTGGACATAGCCTTGGGGCTATTTTAATATCGGGGAATTTTTTGGACGATCATAGCCATCTAGTCCAAGAAATTTTCTCGGACGTAGCATTGGGGCTAATTTCATCTTAGGGATCATCGTCTTGGAAAATTTTGGGATGGCCATAGCCATCTGGTCCAAGATTTTGTCTTGGACATAACCTTGGGTCTATTTTCATCTCTAGGAGTTTTTGGATGGTCGTAACCATTTGGTCCAAGAATTTTTCATGCGCATAACATTTTTCATCTTGGGGATCATCATCTCCGAGAGCTTTTTGAAGAGTAGCCATCTAGTCCAAAAATATGTCTTGGACATAGACTTGAAGCTATTTTCATCTTGGGGCATTTTTTGGACAGTCGTAGCCATCTGGTCCAAGAATTTGTCTTGGAATAGCCTTGGAGCAATTTTCATCTTGGGGATCATCATCTTAGAAAATTTTTCTCGTCCAAGAAATTTTCTTGGACATAGCCTTGGGGCTATTTTCATCTCACAATAGTTGTAGCTTTTATTTCCTAATTCATAAATGATAAAGTATGAAGCACATGCGAAAACATAAATCAGTACGCACAAAGCAGGTTAAAATGAGTTCTTATTGAATAACTGGATGACAAGGCCTCGCTAAAACCTCTAGCAGTAAAACCCTTCTTAGGAATAAAACCTGCTGTAGGAAAAAGAGTACCTCCAATTACGAGCTCTTAAGTTCTTTAGATACATTTAACTATAATATCTCTTCAAATCTATGACATTGAACGGTCTTGGTATCTCCTTGCCCAACAGAGTTTCTAGGTGATAAGCTCTTTTCGTAATTGCTCGGTTGATCTGATATGGAGCTTCCCAATTTGCTTTTAACTTCCCATCACTAGAATTTCGGTTTCCAATGCTTGCCCTTCTCAATACTAAGTTTCCAACTTGGAAACTTCTTTGAAACATTCACATTGTATCTTTGTGCCACCTGTCGCTTTCGAGATAGTTCTTTAACTCTAGCAATTTCTCTGACTTCATTAATTAAATCCAGATCCTCCCTTAATAGTTGCTCATTATCCTCTGGTGGATACATCACTCGCCACGATGGCTAATCAATTTCAACAGGGATTACTGCTTCAGACCCATACAACATTTTGAAAGGGGTCTACCCAATGGAACTATGTGGTGTAGTTCTATAACTCAATTATACATTGTACAAGTTTTCCACCGAATTCTCATATGCATCGTCTAATCTCTTTTTTCAACCATTCAACACCACTTTGTTGGCTGATTTAGCCTGACAATTGGTTTGTCGATGTTCTACACCGACAAAATATTGCTTGATATGGAGCCCTTCTAGCATCTCCCAGAAACCCTTTTCAGTAAACTAGGTCCTGTTATCTGTAATTATTTCAAGCGGGATGCCAAAACAACATATAATTTATTAGAAAACAAAGTTCTATGCTCTTATTAAAGCTATGCTAGACAGGGGTTCAAGCTCAATCCACTTTATAAAGTAATCAACAGCAATAATTAAATGCTTTAACTAACCAGTGGTTAGGGTGAAAGGCCCTAACAAATCTAATCCCAAAGTATAGAAAGGCCACGGTGCCAAGATGCTATGCAAGTCTTCATCCGATACACGAGTGATTGAGCTATCTTCCTGGCATTTGTGACATTTTTAACATGTTCAGTTGTGTCTTCATTCATAGTGGGTCAGAAATATCTTGCCTATAATGATTTCCTTGCTGGGGATTTACCACCGATATAATGACCGCAACTACCTTCATGCACTTTTGCCAGGATGTACCAAACTTCTTATGGTCCAATACATTTGAGTATAGGAGTTGAGACTCCTCTTCTAAATAGCTGCCCTCAACCACACAATATTGGGATACCTTCTGAACTAATTTCTTCACTCTTAATGGTCCTCAAGCAAAGTTTCCCTTAGGATGTAACTTTTCAACAAGGTTCTCAATTGAACTACTTCCACCTGGCTAGGGAATTGCCTCCTCAATGACAGACTTCAGCCTAAAAGAAGATTTTGTTCTGGCTAATTTTGATAGCAAGTTAGCTCTACTATTTTCGTCCCTCGGTATATGTTTGACCTTGAATTTAGAAAGTCTAACCAGCCCTTCTTTCACCTTGGCTAAATACCTTTGCAGTAAAGGCTCTTTAGCTTGGTAATCCCCTTTTATGTGTGATACAACCAATTGGAAATCAGAACATATGGTAATTGAAGTTTCCCCAAACTCCTTGGCTGCTTTAAAGCCGGCTAAACATGCCTCATATTCTACTTGATTGTTCAAAGTCGAGGAGTCAAACTTCAAGGAATATTTAACTGTCACTCATTCGTCATTCTCAATTAGAATCCTAGCTCCACCCCCTTGTGATTTGAGGATCCATTTACAAGAATTGTCAAAGATCCATGATCCAGCTCCCCTGGATGGGTCATTTCTGCAACGAACTCGGCCAAAGCCTAGGCCTTGATTTCCTACCTTGGCTCATAGGAGATGTCTTATTGTGACAATTCAAGTTTGAGTAGAATCTGCCTGAGCCTACATTCTGCAAGCTAAATCAGGTTTGTGTTGAATCTTCCTAATTGGCTGGTTGGTACGGATTGTGATAAGATGGCATTGAAAATAAAGGCGCAGATGCCAAGATGCTATGAGCTAAGTATAAGCAACCTTCTCTAAGCTCTGATAGTTCAGCTCCGATCCTTGTAGTGCCTTGGATACAAAGTAAACGGGATTCTAAGCCTGAGACTCTTCCTTTATGAGGACTGCAATCAAAGCTTCGTCCATAACTGCCAACTACAAATATAGCAATCTGATCAGGATAAGGCCGGGATAACACAAGCGGTGATGATAATACTGCTTTCAACTCCTGGAAAGCATTTTCACAATCGTCATCCCATTTGAGCTCTTCTTTGTTCTGGAGTATTTTAAACAGTGGCAAGCACTTCTTGGCAGATGGCGGCAAAGAGCCTGTTAAAGCTACCACCTATCTGGTTAACTCTTGAACCTCCTTTATAGTCCTGGGACCCTGCATATTCCAAATATCACTGCACTTGTCTAGTGATCTCAATTCCCTGGCTAGTTAGCACAAAACCTAAAAACTTCTTGGCCTCAACCCAAAAAGAATATTTACTAGGGTTTAGACTTAGATCATACCTGCGTAGCTGCTCAAATGTCTCTTGCAAGTATGTGATTGTATCTTTATCTTCTGCAGTTTAGACGATATTGTCGATATACACTTCTAATACTCTGCCAATCTTCTTTTCAAAAATCTAGCTCATCATCCACTGGTAGGTTGCCCCGGCATTCTTTAATCTAAAAGGCATCATATTTTAGCAGTACATTGCCATGTTGATAATGAAAGTGGTTTTATCTTGATCGTCTGAGTGCATCGGGATTTGATTACATCCTGAATACAGATCCATGAATGAGAGATACTTGTAATCAACTTAATTATCCACAAGTTTATCGATGCATGGAAGTGAGAAAGGATCTTTAGGACATGTTTTATTCATATTAGTGTAATATGTGCACATCTTTCATTTACCATTAGCCTTCTTAACCATCATTAGACAGCCACAGGGTCGGCCCAAGGGTAAGGCTAGCCAAGCCCTTCTTTAGGCACCAAAAAAATGTACAAAATTATTAATACATTTAGGCCTCATTTTAATATATTTTATTTTTAAAATATTAAATACTTTATAGAATACAAAGTTATCATTCTTTCTGATAAAATATTTTTTCCCCTAAATAAAATGCATATGATGTTTATTCAATAATGTTAATAATTTCAAAAAGTATTTATTATTATTAATTTAGAAAAGGCCCATTGCGATAATTCGCTTTATGCCTCAAAATTGGTTGGGCCAGCCCTAACAGCCACTCTGCACATTGAATCTCTCCAATGAATCCAGCATCGAGCAACTCCTTCACCAGCATCTCTATAGCTTCTGCTCTTTTTCCGGTCTCATCCGCCTCTTTTTCTGGGCCACCGGGACACATCCTGACTTTATTGCCAAACGGTGGCAACAAAATTTTTGATTTACTACCAGCATATCGGACGGGACCCAAGCAAAGAGATCTAGGTTTGCTTAAGAAATTCAATCAATCTTCTTTTTATTACGGGGGGTTAATTCGCTCCCACTTTAACAATCTGGCTCTCTTTGTCTCCGATTTGCACAGGAGTTTGATCTCCCTCGAGCTGAGGTTATTGATACTCGAACTTAGCTCGGGGACCCAAATTAGTCATCATAACTCCACATTCCTTGGGAAAATCATGCCTTTCCATCTTCTTCCTTCCGCTATTCTCGGGTTTCTCTGAGATACGGGTTGGTGATTTTATTATCTTGAGACTCTTTAAGTAAAAATGTCTCGCTTCACTCCCTTTTCCCCTTACTGTGACTACGGTACTGTTCTCTACTGGGAACTTCATAGCCAAATGAACAATGGAAACTGTGGTCCCCCTTGTGTTCATGGTTCGACACCTAATGATGGCGTTGTAGGCTGATAGACAGTCAACAACAATGAATCTAGCTGTGATTGCCTTGTATTCGGGCTTCTTCCCAAAGAGTATCTTCAAATCAACATATCCCTTGGGAGTTATAGTATCTCCTGTGAAGCCAATCAAACTTCCCTTATGAGGAATCAAGTCTTTTGTGTCTAGTCCTAGCTTATCAAACAAGTCCCAAAACATGATGTATGTTGAACTTCCTTGGTCTACAAAGATTTGATGGACTTTAAAGCCACCAAGATTAGTGGTAATCACTAGCAGTTTGTTGTCTTCAATGCGTTCTAGGGGAAAATGCATCTGAGAAAGATAAAATAGGGTTATTCTAGTCAACTACCTGTGAACATGAATCTCGGGTATCCTGAGTTCTTTTCTGTCCTTCTGAATTGCGAGGGTTGATGGCTCCTGCTATGGCGTGAATCACTCCCCTAGGCAAGCATTCGGGATCCCTCAAAGGACTTTAGGACTGATGTCGGTCATTTTTCCCTATATCCTAGTTTCTTGGGGTGTTCTTGGGGTG
Source organism: Cyamopsis tetragonoloba (assembly GCA_037177725.1). NCBI lineage: Eukaryota > Viridiplantae > Streptophyta > Magnoliopsida > Fabales > Fabaceae > Cyamopsis > Cyamopsis tetragonoloba. The sequence continues at coordinate 59,219,251 of CM074119.1, forward strand.
ATCTTGGGGTACGAGTTCTCGGTGATACGCTCCTTTGTCAGTTCCGCCCATCTCGAGAAGCTTGAATAAATCCTCTCAACTTGCCTTGCCGGATCAACTTCTCTATTGTGTCACGGAGTTGTATATACTCATTTTTGAGGTGTCCATGATCCTTATGAGAGTTGTGGAACTTATTCTTATTCCTTCTTGGGACTCTCGTCAGAGGTGGTTTCTCCCTCAGCTCCGAGTGCGTCACTTCTCGAAATGTGTTTGCTAGGGTAGTCGCCAAAAGAGTATAACTGGAGAACATACCCCTAGGGTTTTTATTTGATTTGTCCAACATCTTGTCATATCTACGGATATCGTTTCAGGATGGGTTATTCTGAGTGCCTTTGCCTTTATCATCTTTTTTCGAGACCTGGTTCTTTTGCCACTCCTCTATATGTATCTACTTCTCTACTCGCTTCTTCAGATCTTCCATTGATGTCGGAGCTTCTCCAGCAAGATGCTTGGAAAAAGCTCCTAAACGCAATCCTTTGACAAAGAAATATAGTACCATGTTAGATTCCACATTTCTAACCTCTAACACTTTATTACTAAAACGTGTTATATAATCTCGTGGAGACTCATCTTTCAATTGTTTCATTGTTTCTAAGTGGTACTCAAACTTATATTGCCTCTTACTACTAATAAAATTAATGATAAACTTATCTTTCGATCTCTTCCAATTGTCAATGGATTGCGGGGGTAGGTCTACGAACCAATGACTTGCTACTTCTAAGAGAATCAAAGGAAAGGCCTTTCAAACAATTGGCTCTTTCACCCCTTGAAAGAACATTGCCCTCTCAAAGGTGCTGACATAGAGGGTAGGGTCCTTGCTTTCGTCATATTCTTTTAGCTGTTTAGTGAATTGGAATCTCAGAGACAAGTCATGAGACATGATCCATGGAGTAAATGGATTGTCTATATAGCCAAAGTCCAGTCAATTCTCTCTTATGCGCTTTGGTTGCAGCACAGGAACTGGAGGCGGCAATGGGAGAAGAAGGGCTCCTTCAACGCGTGATTCTCCTCGCACATCATTATTCTACATCTAGTTGAGGTTGTTATTCCAACCTTGATAGGCTTGACCTCCATTATTTTGGGCCGCACCGTGATTTTGACTGGCCCTAGAGTCCTGTTGATGTAACGCATCGCCTCCTGCCCCCATATTCTGATTCTCAGTATCCTAATGTTGTTGTTGCCCTTCCCCATCTTGATTAGGGTTTGGGTTGTCTTATTGCTACGCCTCCTTCTCCTTCCGGTGCTCCTCTCTTTCGTTTCTAAGAATAGGAAGTTCTAATGCTTGCTCCTCAAGTAACCCTCGCAGCCTCTGAAACTCTTTCTGAATATTGAAGGAAGCTCCTCCTCCTATGTTGGTCACGTTCGTCCGAGGATTGTTCTGAGTTGCTCTATCCCCTTTCTTCTGAACGCTTTGGTGGTTGTCTCCATCGTATGTCTTTCTCCTGGTGTTTGTCATTCTAGTAAAGATGGGAACTCAATTAACATTCCCCATAGACAGCGCCAATATTGCGATCTAACCTTTAAGGGATGGACTACGAACACAAGATGATTGCACAAAGAAAGTATCGTTCCTCTTGCGTCGTTGACCAAGCTCCAGAATGGAAGGGATTATACCTACAGTGACTTCAACACCCTAGTCAGCAAAAGAATTAGGGTTTGTATTTGAGTTATGAATGTTACGTACCTTACATGCTACGCTAACATATGTATTTATAGTGGAGTCAATAGGTTTTGCAGGTGTCTTTATGGGCTTCATGGGCCTGATCTTTGGACCCATCCTATTTGCCATGAAGACGGGGATTTCAACATTTATCCCGGAATGCCTCTGAGATGACGTCCTCATGCCGTATTTGACATGGTCTCCCAAACCAGAATATCCCAGATATTAATTCAAAATAGATAGATTATTCTATCCTGTCTACCAAGTAAGTGTTTGTTGAAATTATAGAGCTTATATATTGTGCTATATATCAAGGTAGGAAGAGACAAGGAACCGCCCATGTTAAATTGCAGCTAGCATGCACTGTTATTAGTGATATTAGGCCAATTTTAAATAATAATGCTCAATTCTATCCATCTGTTGGTATTTGTCAATTGGGACAGCGTCATTATTATCAGCTAGCATGCATTATTCTTTGTCTTTGTCTTCTTTCTTTTTTTGTGGTTGAGAGACACCACAAGGCCAATTTATATTAATTAGTTGCGATTTTCTCCCATACACACCTTACTAATTTTATGTAAGATAATCGAATCTTAATTAAGGCATTATTTCCCCATCTCATTAAGATCCCTGAACTTCCCCCTGTATATATATATATTTTAGGTGTTGGTTAAATGGTAGAGAGGAGAAGCATTTCCAAGTTATCCGGCATAGCATCAATATCTAGATTAGAGTTTCAATTTGAGTGAATCGTAAAGTTTATTAATAATCTAAATTGTGCCTATTCAATGGCACTTAGTAATTACTGACGAAACAGTGACTCAATTAGCTCTTAGATACTAAGGAATCTTTTAGAAAAAGTTACATAAAAAACACTTAAATGACTTTATGAAATTGCAAACCCAAGTACAAATTAAAAAACTTCCACTTTCTTATCATGTGTGCCAACCCCATTAACCTATCAGGTATATATTAACAAAACCTTTGCGCTATAGGCATTCAAATATATTGCAGTTTCATTTACAGTATAAATCCGGTTTAATTGACAAATTTCTCTGTCTCTGTCTTATTTTTGTTTTTAAGTAAAGAAATGTCTCATTCTTCCATGCATGTCCTAGTTTTCATTCTTATATTTTAATATTTTAAAGGAGTAGTAATGTTTAAAAGGACAGATGTATATATATGCACGTACTTTTTTCTAGAGCAGAATAAAGCATTAATTATCTACATCAAATTTATATTTTATACCAACCTACTAAAATTAGAACGATATGAAAAGAAAATTAACTGAATTTGATCAAAGAGTTTATTTGGTTTACTCAATTTTATTTTTTTTGAGAAGTTACATTTGTATTAAGAGAGAGAACACGGGTTATGCTCTGTTATTCAGTGCACAAATCAATTCCTAAGCACATAACACCCAACCTCACTAGACTAAGACAAACTAATTAATAGGATGTTGGTAGTACTGATAAAGCTAAGCAAATTATAATTTTACTCTAGGTTTAAGTTTTAGAAAAATTATTAATTAAGAGAATAAATTTGTTTATATTTATGTTTAAGAGAGATTAGTCTTTATTTTATCTTAACAATAAAAAAAGTAAGAGAATAGTTAAAAACCAAGAAATGGATCATGTGTCTATCATACTTTAACTGATTTTTTTTACATTTAAAAGTCAAAATCTAGTTTACCAAGCACTCAGCTCAATGGCTGATTTAGCCATCTCGGACCCAGAGTTAGAGGTGTAATTTAATTAAATAAAAAATAGGTATTTTTAAGAGATTTTTGGATGAATTTTAATATATATTTTGTGATATAGTAGGCTAAAATTATCTAATTAAAAAGTCAAATATAAAAAAATAAATTCAAGGATTCAAAAATATTAGAATAAGGAGTGCAAAATATAAAATTTTTAATATATTACTTCTATAATTCTCTATGTAAGTTGTCTTTATGAGAAAAAAATCATATTAGTGATTTTTTATTATTTTAATTTGTTTTACATATTCCATTTGTCTGTCTAGTTTTACTAATTTAGGAAGAGGTATATTATTCTTTATGTAACTTATATATTATTTACTACTATAAATAACATGCTCAACTAGCTAGTCTGTCGTGAGTATTAAGCTAAGTGAGACTAGCTCATCCAAAAAAAAAAAAAAAGGCTAAGTGAGACTAGAATCAGTAGATAGCAGATGGAAAAGTCATTTAGGCAGTAATTAGCGATTGCCAATTAAATTTGGTAGCGCTAAGATAATACTCTTTCCACATTCAAATATATATATATAACTTTATGTGTGATGATTTAAAATATAAATAAATTTTAATTATTTTTATGTTATTTATTAATGATATTATTATTAAAATTAAACATAAACATAACTGATAATGACATTTTTCATGAGAAGAGTGTCTTTATACTTTAAACTTTGTTGTAAAAGCAATCAAATTAATTAGGATTAGCACAAATGATAAGATGTAGGATATCTTCAACTTAGTCATGGTTTGAAGTCTTGTTGAGACACTTAAGTCTTTTTTGATAGACAATTCTCTCTAAGGAGATCCCTTGGTACTTAAATGCTAGTTAAGTCGTTGCTTCGACAATAACTTATAAGTAGCCTTAGATTGACCTAATTTGATAATGCGATTCTTAATAAGCCCTTCGAGCCACCCCTACATACTCACTAAATCTTCGACCTAAACATTAACACTCTAGACAATAATTTAAAAGTACCTCTTATTTTCGCCATTCTTTATCAAGCTGATGTAACCTCCCCTTTGCTCTCTCTATAAACATACATATGCATTCGTACATTTTCATTCTTATTATTTGTTAATTGTTACCTTCTATCCTTTCTACTAGCTACTTGCACACTGCTTTTTAATTAATTAATTATTTAATTACATGCATGGCTACTGTATTTTAGAAGACAGATCAGATAATTACACATGTGTGTATATCTACTTCAATAATATAAAAAAATCAAATATATATATATGATCTCTTTCCCTCAGTACTCTCTGTTTAACGTTTCTGATAAAGCTAGCTACTACTGTGAAAATGGCAGAGAGAAAAGCAGCTGAAACAGTGGGTCAAAAATCTCTTGAGGATTTTGATCCTGCTCCTCAAAAGCAGACACCCAAAAAGAACAAGTTCGCTTTCTCTTGCGCAATATTGGCTTCCATGACTTCCATTTTACTTGGTTATGGTTAGTATTTTTTTTTGGTTTACAAAGAAATTAACGATACCAAAAATCGAACCCTGTACCACACACTCACACACATATTCTTGCTAACTGTGCTAACCTTACAGAACGGTTACCGTTAGTACATGTAGCTACTACTGCAACTACTGAGTACTTCCAATATATATCCATGCACACATTAATTAATTCATATATTACACGAATAATATATTAATTAATTCGTATGAATGAATATTCTAATATCAAGATTTATATATTTAATTATTTATAAGTTACTTTCAGTACTGAGACATAACATTACATACAGATGTTGGAGTGATGAGTGGAGCGGTGATATACATAAAAAGAGACCTCAAATTATCGGACGTTCAGATCGAAATCCTCATCGGAATCATCAACCTTCACTCCCTCGTCGGTTCCTGCCTCGCCGGTCGAACCTCCGACTGGATCGGTCGCCGTTACACCATCGTCCTCGCCGGAGGCATTTTTTTCATCGGATCCATCCTCATGGGATTCTCCCCCAACTATCCCTTCCTCATGTTCGCTCGTTTCATCGCCGACGTAGGCATGGGCTACGCCCTCATGATCGCCCCCGTCTACACCGCCGAGGTCTCTCCGGCCTCCTCTCGCGGCTTCCTCACCTCCTTCCCTGAAGTTTTCATCAACGGCGGAACATTAATCGGTTACATCTCAAACTACGGATTTTCCAAGCTTCCACTTCAAATAGGATGGAGACTCATGCTCGGAATCGGTGCGGTTCCGTCGGTGATTCTAGCCGTCGGAGTTTTAGCCATGCCGGAGTCGCCGCGTTGGCTCGTGATGAAAGGAAGGCTCGGCGACGCAATAAAAGTGTTAAACAAAACCTCCGATTCGAACGAAGAGGCTCAGCTCCGGCTAGCCGATATCAAAGCCGCGGCTGGGATCGCCGAGAGCTGCAACGACGACGTCGTTAAGGTTACGAAGCAAAGCCACGGCGAGGGTGTATGGAAAGAGTTTTTCCTTTATCCTACACCCGCGTTGCGTCACATCCTTATAGCCGCTCTTGGAATTCACTTCTTTCAACAAGCTTCAGGGATAGACGCCGTCGTTTTGTACAGTCCCACCATCTTCCAAAAGGCTGGACTCCAATCGGATACGGAACAGCTTCTCGTAACCGTGGCCGTTGGATTCACGAAAACCGTTTTCATCTTAGTGGCCACGATTTTGCTGGATCGGGTTGGACGTCGTCCGTTACTGTTGAGCAGCGCGGGTGGTATGGTAATTTCCATTCTCACGCTTGCCGCGTGTCTGACCGTTATTGATCACTCGCACGTGAGGCTCATGTGGGCTATTGGGTTGAGCATTGCCACCGTGTTATTCTACGTGGCAACGTTTTCCATTGGAGCGGGTCCTATCACGTGGGTGTATAGCTCAGAGATCTTTCCGTTGAAGCTACGCGCACAAGGTGTGTCAATGGGGGTTGTGGTGAACAGGGTTACGAGTGGGATTATTTCAATGACGTTTTTGTCCCTGACCAACAAAATCACTATTGGTGGGGCTTTCTTCCTGTTTGGTGGAATTGCGAGTTGTGGATGGATCTTCTTCTACACGATGCTCCCCGAAACGCAAGGAAAGACACTGGAAGAGATGGAAGGATCTTTTGGTAATTTTGGGATGTGGTCTAATACCAAAGTTAGCAAGGACAATCGCAATGGCGATGGCGAAATTTAATTAGTCACCTAACTAGCTAGGAGGATAGGGAACAATAATCATGCTTAATTAATACTACGCGTACAACTTATAAAGTGGTAATGTTGTATATCTCTTTAGATTAGGTTAGCTTTTTAAATAATAAACCACAAGTAACCAGGCTTGTATGAACTATGTATCGATCTATCTATGCGACTCAACAAATATAATAGTAGAATATATATATTATGATATTTGTTTATGCATCTTTTTAATAAAAAAGGCGTGAGTGTGTGAGTGTAAGGAAGAGAGAGAGAGAGAGGTATTTTTATGTGTTTTTTATAAACCTTTGATGTTGTATTATCAACTAGAAGGAGGATTTATGCTCTTTAAGAGTGGGATTCGTGTTGAGAGTCAAGTGTGAAGTGGGAAGAGTGAAGTCTCACATTAGATGGTTAAGAGCTAATGAAGGGTTTATAAGTGGAAAGACCCTTGCTTCTAATGCCTTAGGGTTTTAGGTTGCATTGTGGTGTCCTTCACTTATATTCTCCCTCTCACCTACACTCCCAACAATTCGGAGGATATATATGTGGCATTAAATATCTATTTATTTAAAATTTGATGTTGAATTGAAAAAATATTATTGTAGTAATAAATCAATAATTGGGGAAGGGATTATGCACCTATAAATAAGCTTTTATCTGTGCTTTTTAAATGTTATCGTTGGATAGATCACAATATTATTCGCTTTTAAAAATATAGATCCCGAGCTTTTCAAAAAAGAGACACTTTACATGTACTACAAGTAACTCGTCCATTAGTGAACAAATCCCTTTTAACTAAATATAAAAAATAAAGTTCCTTGTAATTATTTATTCATTGGTGCTCACTTTAATAAAGTAGTAGTATAGTTTTAGTCCTTTGTTAGTGCCTATTTTAGGGAGTAAAAACCAATGTTGAGAGAACCGAACCAGACCGGCCGGTTGAACCGGTCGGACCGGGAACCGGTGACTAAACGGTCAAACTTAAGCAGAAAATCGGCCTACAGTAGAACCGGCGTTAAACCGGTAGAACCGGACTGAAACCGGAAAAACCGGGTAAAATCGGGGTTGAACCGATTTACCTGGTTCTTATTTAACTATTGAAAAAAAAAGTCAAAAAGTCAAAAACAGGACAAAAAACGACGACACTATGGTTCCATTTTCCCAAAACCTAAATATTATGATTAGTTTTCATATTTAATAATGTTGTATTGCACTTATGATAAATATTAGGTAATGTTATGTTGGACTTAATGACTTATGATATTAATCTAAGATGTTTATTAGTTGCTTTGTTAGACAACTATTTTGTTAGGTTGGATATTTGGATATATTAAAGGTAAAATTATGTTGATTTTGAACTTAATTTTGTATAAATTTGATGTTATACATTACTTACTTAAATATTTCTTTTTGATAAATAATAAATTTTAATATATTTAATTGAACCAGTTCGACCCCGGTTCAACCGCGATCCGACCATTGAACCTTGAACCAGTGCCTTCACCGGTTCGATGACCACTCCGATTCTCTTAACATTGGTAAAAACACATATTTTCTTTTTATAAAAATGAGGTACTAAAAATAAATAAATATTTATATAGAGACAACATTATGACCATTAAAGATATTAGCCTCTTCTTCAATCCAAAATGCTAAATACTACTAATTGTACTACGTACACAAATAGTTTTACGAATTATGTGGTGTGTCAGATAAAAAATACTACCTTATTTTCACTCAACCATGTATGTATATAGAGCCATCCACAGGTTGCAATTACATTTGTAAAAATTCGTTCTCAAGCCTTTTGTATTAAATCACAACGCTATTCTTTTTTTTATCAATCAAATACATACATTCACACACTACATTACTCCTAAATCTACTCCATCAGGGATTGAACCCCTCTCCTTCGGCTTCAAGAACTCCTCCTTATGCCACTTGAGTTACAGACTCTTGGCCACAACGCTCTTCTTCGATAAGGCAAAAACACATTATTGCCTATTTGACCAAGAGCTTTAGCTCAAATGGTCATGTACCAAGTCATAAAACTTGGGAGCAGGAGGTCCAAGGTTCGCCTATTTAATTTCAAAAGTGCAGTTGGCAAGATTGATTATTAGTAATAATGTATACAAACGAAATCACAAAGTTTAGTTCAATTCGCCTCTAGATCTTTATTGTGTGCGATATAGATTCAAATCACATAACCACACTTAGGGCACGCAGGAATGCAGAATCACGATATCTTACATCTGATGGCATCCAAAGAGTGTGATAGAGCATACTGTTAGCTTAGAATATTAATAAAATCAACATGTAATATGATGTGTAGTTGTGTCCTAATCTGTTAGGGTTATGCCATGATCATAAAAACAACGAGCCTATCAGATATTAGAATGGTCTTTTTTTAAAAAAAAAATTGTTATTTAAATTTGGCCTTCATGAAGCATGGATTTAGAGGACTATGTTTTGTGTGCCATCACTTTTTATAAGTTTAAAGTTAAAGGGGGTTTGGGAAAGGAACTAGTCCCACGAGGGAGGTGTAGACAAGGTGATCTGTTATCGCATTATTTGTTAATTTTGACAATGGAAAGGTTATCACTGATGATTAGTAGACCTTAAGGGGATGGTAAAATTTCAGGTTTGTCATTTGGCAATGAGGGACCAGTCATTTCTCATTTACTCTTTGTGGATGATGTCATCATATTTACTAAAACTTTAATCAATCAAGCATATCTAATTTAGGATATCTTAAATAAATTGACTAATTTATCTAGCCAATATGTTAATGTTGATAAGAAAAGGAATATTTTTAGTAAGATTACCCCAAAACATGTGAAAGAACATATGTCTAGATTATTACATATGTGGATTTGGTCCTCAATGAACCAATATCTTGGTATTCTAGTTGAGTTGGCACGTTTTAAGTGCTCTACTTTAGCTTGGATAAAGGACAAACTTTTGAATCAAGCGAGTAAGGAAGTCTTCATTAAATATGTATTACATGCGATCCCAAATTATGCCATGTCAGTTATCAATTTTCCAAAAAGATTTTTTGTAACATCCCGAAAATCCATAAAGAAGACTTAGGACTTAGGGGATTTGATTACAATTTACAAAGAAAAGAAAAAGAGGATTACTTGTAAGTAGAGAAGTCAAAAGAGGGACAAAAAGGACATGTATATTCGAATATGAACAAGTATATTCGAATATGCATGATTCATATTCGAATATGAACATGCATATTCAAATATGGATGAGTCATATTCGAATATGGACTGTGCATATTCGAATATGGACTTTTCATATTCGAATATGGAAGGGTGGAACTGAATACAGACGCCTCATATTCGAGTATATATTCGAATATGGACCCCTGGGCCTATAATAGGAGACTTGACTTCCACATTTCAGCATTTTCCTTTCCCTCACTCTACACTCTCTCAGTCCTTCGCTAAACCGTTGCCAATAATCAACCACACTCTACAACTCCTTCATCCTAAGAATCCCTTCTCACAAACTTCTTGGTTAAGGTTCCAAGAGTTGAGATTCAGACTCGGAGATAAAGAGTGCTGACGAAGGGAGTGGGGGCTGGATTGGAGGATAAAGGATTCTGGAAGATTCAAGGTAACCCTAAAAACCCCAAACCAAGGAAATGATAGGAACATGTGTTAGGGACTTAGAATAATGTGTTTGAAATTGTTTGCTTAGAATCACTGTATGTTTGAGATTTGTATGCTATATGTGAAAAATGTTTGTACGGATTAAACATGCTAGTTAATGATGCATGATTAGGAAATTACATGGAAATATGAATGATGATGAATTAATAAAATTGTATAAACAAGAGATTCCAGATTGTAATTTGGGACTTGGACTTTGAACGAATTTCAAACTGTTTTAGGAAAATAAGTCCAAGAGTGAGTATATTCAAATATGTGTTCGAATGTGGAAGGCCATGTTTGAATAGATATTTGAATATAACATTTATGTCACATAATATTCAAATATGAGATGTTTGTATTCGAATATAGGATTTATGGAATCCTTGTTTGAATGATATGAAATGAATATGATGTTTGATGCATGAGAACATATCATGCGAAATCAAACAAAAAGGAAAAGTGGAAATGCTTTCCCCATCAACAATGGTTGAGTAAGAGGGTTAAGTTCCGCCGGAAGTAGACCGGGTAAGAGGACAAGCATAAAAAGATGATAATGTAGGGTTATCCCGAAAGGGGCAAATAACCTGAAGTGCTAGGCTATCCCGAAAACGGGGTAGATAGTCTAGTTCAAAGGGGCTATCCCGAAAGGGGTAGATAGTCTCTGGGCTAGCCCTAGAGAGGGTTGGTAGCTCGACAGTAGGATCCTGGAAAGACGCTTGCCAGGACCATGATGATGATGAGCTCAACTGTGCATTCACTGTCATGCACCTATGGTGGATTCCCTGTGCACGGGGTTTCCCGTTAAAAGAGGAAAGAAAGAAAATAGAATATGATCATGGCATGCATACATATTATAATGACATTTCATACATCTTGTGTGTGTTTGTTAGGAATTGGACTTAGGGCAGTTTTCCAGTTAGACTGGCTGTAATACTATATATATATATATATATATATATATATATATATATATATATATATATATATATATATATATATATATATCTTATTTTAAATACCGACGGTTGCTCAGTTATATATTGTACATATAACTGACGGTTACAGTACTACAGGTGATACAAATTCGGAGGGTGTCAGTGCTTGAGAAGACGTTAGCAGTTATCTTTCGATACTTAGGTAGTCATTAGTTTTGTTGTATGGCTATCTTAGCTGGACTAGTACTCTCTGGATTGTAAATAAAACACTTTATGTAAATATTTGTTTATATATATAATGTTTTATCTTCCGCTGTCTGTTTAAAAAAAATTGATCCAAAAATCTAGGTGTTACAATTTGGTATCAAAGCAGTTTTGTCCTATCTGGATTGTGGCATCTGATATGTAACTTAGATTAAAGTCCAGAGAGATAAGTCCTGTCTTAACCTGAGATGTTGACTGTATACGATTCATTCTATTGAGTCTGATCAACTCAGTGTGGTGCGTTGTATGCAGGAAAGCATTGCAGGAAGACACCCTGGTAGGCCTCGTTCTAACACCAATGCGACACCAACTCCGACCGATTCTCCACTAATACAGCAGATGGCACAGGCCATGACTCAAATGATGGAGGCACAAGGTCGGGAAGATCGTTATCAGAGTTTTCAGAGACATGATCCACCCACTTTCTTAGGGGGAAGAGATCATATGGTAGTAGAGGAATGGCTAGATCAGTTAGAGGAAATTTTTCGAGTGACTAGATCTAGTGATCAAGACAAGGTAGAATTGGCCACTTATAGACTTAGAGGAGAAGCATCGCAATTGTGGAAGAGACATCGAGAACATTTGGAGGCAACTGGAGGTCATATAACTTGGGAGGAATTCACGACTATTTTTCTGAACAAGTATTTTCCCTCTAATGTGAAAGACCAGAAAGAGATAGAATTTCTTACTCTACAACAGGGTGACATGACGGTGGATGAGTATGTTGCCAGATTTGAAAGCTTAGCTCGATTTTTGAACAATCTTCACAACCAACCGGATGAGGCATGGAAGTCTAAGAGGTTCAAACAAGGCCTTAGGCCGAATGTCAAAAACTTGGTGATTACTCAACGAATCCGGGAGTATCAGACTTTGATTCAAGCATGCGAACTTGCTGGACAGTCGTTGGCCGTAGTGGCGACTAGTTGACAATTGTTGTGGAAGCGCAAGAGAGAAGAAGGAAGCTCAAAAGGAGGAAAGGGCAAGGAAGTGGATAACAAAGGAAAGGTAGCCATCCCGAAATGCAAGACCTGCAGGAAACTTCATAGAGGAGAATGCTACAAGAACAAGAGGGTTTGTTTCATATGCCAGAAGCCAGGACATCTCAGCTGGCAATGCCCAGTTAAGGATCAGAAACCAGCAGAGGAGGACAATAAGAAGAATCAGGTGAAAGGTCAGGTATACGCTGAATGCTAAGGAGGTTGACCATTCCAAGGATCTTATCCAAGGTACGAGATTAATAAAATCAAAGCATGTTAACATTTTGTTTGATTCGGGTGCAACTCACTCGTTTATTTCAGTAGATTGTGCAAAACGAGTTTATTTTTCTACACCCAAGCTACCCTATGAAGTGCTAGTGTCTACACCCTTTGAAGAGAAAATCTGTACAACTACTATGTGTTCTCTCGTGTTCCTAGACTTCCAAGGCAAGACTTTCTGTTTAGACTTGTACTGTTTACCGATGAAGGGGTTAGATGTGATCTTGGACATGGACTGGCTCAAAGCTCACAAAGTCAAGCTCGATTGTGCCACCAAGACCGTGCATATTCCAGACCAAGGCTTGGAGATATAATGTACGTATCATCCTACTTTTGATCTCCATAATCTGTCTATGTATGATGATGGTCCGAGGTATCTGGTTGTTTGTGTAAGTGATGTCAACAAATCAGTGAATGTTGATTCCTTCCCCGTAGTCCGAGACTTTCCGGAAGTGTTTCCTAATGACATTGAATCTCTGCCACCAGAAAGGGAAGTAGAGTTTTCGATTGAGTTAATTCCGGGAGCTGGACCTATTTCTATGGCACCGTACAGAATGGCACCACTTGAGTTAGTGGAAGTTAAACGACAAATCGAAGAACTAATGCAGAAGCAGTTTATTAGACCAAGCATTTCGCCATGGGGAGCCCCAGTGCTGCTCGTCAAGAAGAAGGATGGGAAACTGCGCTTGTGTGTGGACTATCGAGAGCTGAACAAGTTGACCATGAAGAACAAATATCCACTACTGCGAATTGATGATCTGCTTGACCAACTGGGCGAAGCTAAGGTGTTTTCCAAGATTGATCTTCGGTCAGGATATCACCAGATTAGGATTAAGCCTGAAGATATTCCTAAGACTGCATTTTGGATGCGGTACGGTCATTACGAGTACTTGGTGATGCCGTTCGGATTGACAAATGCTCCTTCTATTTTCATTGATTATATGAACCGCATTTTCCGACCTTACTTGGACAAGTTTGTGGTAATCTTCATTGATGACATCCTCATTTACTCCAAGACTGTCGAAGAACATGAAGAGCATTTGAGACTGGTGTTAGGAATACTCAGAGAGAAACAACTATACGCCAAATTAGACAAGTATGAGTTCTGGTTGGACGAAGTTCAATTTCTGGGCCACGTAATCAATAAAGACGGTGTAGTTGTGGACCCAAGCAAAATTGAAGCTGTGTTGAAGTGGGAACGCTAACCAATGTCACAGAAATCCGAAGTTTCCTAGGGTTGGCAAGATACTACCGTCGATTCATCAAGGGATTTTCCCAGATTGCAATTCCATTGACCAAGCTGACACGGAAGGGTGTTCCGTTTGTGTGGGACGCCAAGTGTGAAGAAAGCTTTCAGTTGCTGAAGGAAAAGCTGACAAAAATGCTAGTGTTAGTAATTCCTAATCTGACAAAGAATTTCTAAGTGTATTGCGATGCGTCTAAGCAAGGCTTGGGATGTGTACTTATGCAAGAAGGACCGCAGTAGTCTTTGCGTTGAAAGTTTGGAGGCACTACTTGTACGGAGTAACGTTTGAAGTATTCAGTGATCATAAAAGTTTGAGATACTTGTTCAATCAAAAGGAGCTGAATATGAGACAGTGACGGTGGATAGAACTCTTAAAGGATTATGATTTTGAGTTGAAATATCATCCGGGAAAAGCCAATGTAGTGGCTGATGCACTAAGCAGGAAATCGTTGCATATGTCAACTATGATGATTCATCAGATGATACTCTTGGAGAAATTCAGAGATTTGCACTTGGATGTATCTTGTTACAATGCTAGCATTTCGGTGTGTAAAGTTGATTTAAAGAGTGTGCTTAGAGACCAAATTCGGAAAGCACAGAAATATGATCACGAACTTCAGAAGCTCAAGGAACAAGATGATTTCTCTGTAGCTAGTGACGGTATGATTTTATTCAGAGACAGAGTGTGTATTCCGAATCACGCCAACATCAAGAAAACGGTACTTGAGGAAAGTCACAGTAGCCAATACTCGGTACACCCTGGGGCTACCAAAATGTATCAAGACATGAAAAAGTTATTTTTGGTGGCCTAGAATGAAGAAAGAGGTCGCAAAATTTGTGTCTAAGTGCCTCACTTGTCAAAAGATAAAAGTGGAACACCAAAGACTCTCTGGACCGCTTCAACCATTGGATATTCCATAGTGGAAATGAGAGTCAAAATTGATTCTTCCATTTGACTATACTTCACAATATTATAACTACCCTCAAGTTGATGTTCAACTGAAAATAAAACTTTGACTTCAGTATACTTGGGCAACATTAATGTCATGTCGGATCAAACCATTTTGTCTCTGACCGTCCCAAATTGGCTTGCCGTGTAGATTGGTTTATCAAGTTCGGCATATGCGTACCATCACCTCAGGTGAATGTGAGCTAAGCAGCTTGGTTTCTTTTCCCTTGAGTTTGTTATTAGCTCTTTGTGAGTACATGATCCTCAAACTAAGATCCTCAATCCTTTATATATTTGTATGGGGCCCGTGACCCTTAGCCATGACTTATGGCCCGTAACATAACCGAGATTTAGTTGGGATTTCGTCTCTTGTAAGTACTTTTCCATAATATGTTTCTAAAATCAAACCGGGATATAGCTTATAACAGGAAACCTTCACCCCGAATTAATTACTCTTTCAAGATACTTGTATTTTATATGGCTCATAGCCTTTTCACTTATCTCCAAATTTCTCTATTAATGTTGTAACTGTTCTTTAGAGGGATTTTCCTCCCGTTTTAGGCTCTTGGCACATGATTCCTTTTTTGATTGTTTTCTAGGGAACTTTTCATCCCGAAATGGCCTTTGGTCATTTTATTTCATTTTGAGGAACTTTCATCTTGGAGTAGATAGCCTTTTTATTTTATCCCGGGGGAATTTTATCCCGAAATGACCTTGGACCTTTTTATTTTATCCCGGGAGAATTTCATCCCCGAATGATTTATAGCCTCTTTGGTATTGTTCCAAGGGATTTTTATCCTAGAACGGCCACCAGCCTTATTTTTATCCTAGGGGAAGAACATCTTAGGATGGCTAATAGCCTTTTTGATATTGTTCCAAAGGATTTTTATCCTAGAACGCCCACCGGCCTTATTTTTATCTTGGGCGAAGAATATCTCCGGATTGCATATATCCTTATTAAATTTATTCCGAGTATTTTTATCCCAAAATGACCTTTGCCCTTTTATTTTATCCCGGAAGACTTTCATCCCAGAATGGCCCATAGCCTTGCTAAATTTGTTCCAAGGGATTTTTATCTTAAACACCGACCGGCCTTATTTTTATCCCTGGGAAAGAACATCTCGAGATGGCATATAGCCTTGTTAAATTTATTCCAAGCATTTTATCTTGGAATGGCCATTCTTTCTATGCACAAGTATGATGATAGTATCATTGCTACCTACTTGAAGGATCATCACTATCATCATCTCGTTTTCTTTTTTCAAGGACTTTTCCCTTTGAACTTTCAACTATAATCTCACTTTAGTTGAATAATAATTCTATAATTTTGTTGAGTCAACTCTTTTAGTCTATTGTGTTTTGTAGCCATCTATTCATGCATCTAGTCTAGCAATATACTCTTAGGATTTCCATAATTTTTGCTTTAACTTTATTTTCAAGAACTCGGTTCTTTTGGCATTTCAACCATAATCATGCTTTTACAGGAACTTCTCCCATAATTTTGGAATTTCAACCATTGTCTCGCCTTCTTTTTTAGGAACTTCTCCCATAATTTTGCTTTCTTATTTTTATCGGGATTTTCCCCTTTGAAATTTCAACCATAATCTCGAAATTTTTTTTCAAAGATTTTTTCTTAGGCTTTCAACCGTGATCTTGCCTATGTCGTTTACTTTGAGGATCTTCACCCCTATGGAATTTCAACCACGATCTTGCTAACCACCTATTTACAAGTAAAAAGATGGCTCCATTGCTAAAATATAGTTGACCGACATGATATTCATGCTGGTCTTGCCACTTATCGTTCATGCCAACAATGAATGTAATAGTATGCACACGTTGGTCATTGAGCATGTAATATTATGACATAATATTTATTGTGGAAACAACAATGAATGCTAGCTTATAATATCATGAGGCAAATATTGAGCGGGTGGTATTGCGCAGACAATGTCATACACACTAGTATATCATATTAAGGTAATTCTATCGTGCAATGTCTGACATAATTATAATTATAATATATAAATATTGAGCATGGAGCATATAAACATGGATAGATTATACCATGCACTAGGGATTTCAGTGATATTTCAAAGTAAGCCACGCGTAAGAAAGCTTCACATGTCCACACTTCCACCTCGTGCCAGCCGTAACAGACCAACTTTGAATGCTTTGGAACATTGTATTTAGATCCTTAGTTAAAGGATTGTTATTGTGTTGTTTACTTTTTTTAGCAACTTTTCTGCAGCGAAATGGTCTTCTTTTGAACCAGGATGGTCATCCTGGCCGACATAGGCTTTTATGGACCAAGATGGTCTTTTTTATTGAGCACACCACCCCTTTTTTTACTGGCCTTTTTAGACCAAGGTGATCTTTTTTTCTAATTCCACCACCTATTTTTGCTATGACCTTTTTTTCTAGGCATAACACCCTTTTTTGATCTTTTTAATTGGTGGGCCACTTCGTGCGACCTTCCCTTTTTGTTTCTTTCTGACTGGGCCTTTTTTTGCGGTAGCACGTGCACCACCTGGGTTTTTTTGTTTTTTAAGCAAATGGGTCTTTTTCACTTCTGTTAGACGAACCACCCATCATCTTCTATTGACATAGTGTTGCGCACAAGAACCACGCTGCCACCATGATTTCAATTTTTTAGCAACTTTCATTGCCTTTCTTAGTGTCTACAACATCGCCACAATCTTTACCGCTAGAAATGCTGACGACACCAACGTAGCATTGTACGTTCTCGGCACTCTGATATTTGTTCAAACCTCCACTAATTGTTGAAACCGTTTCCATCGGAAGCGCAAACGACGGGTAAAACGTCTTCGTTTTGGTTCTATCACCAAACTTTTCCATGGTCGAAAACTGCATTTTTCGATCCCGTTTTCCTCAACCCTCTAATTTCCCCTTCCGCCAAATATTAATCCTATGTGTCATTCAATTTGGGATTGAGGGGAAGACGAAATTTTCTTTGCTTGTTCACAGGGATTCTATCATGGATGATGAGAAAGTTTTTATCAATGTGATAAATCACCCAGTTTTGATTCATTACAAACGCGTAAAGCGTAGGCCAAGATGCTTGGTTGGTTGCTTATGAAAATTACAAAATTAGTGTTTGTCATATGTGCTTTCTTCTCCCATTGTTTATTGTCGGTCGGATTTGTAACTTCTAAAACCGATTTTTCAATAAACTAAAACGAATCCTACCAACTCGTACTAAAGTGGTTATAAACAACTAGAGATTTATCGTCCTCAGGGAGCAGCGTGTTTAGAAAAATTAATTAATTAATCAAGAAGGGTTTTTTCATAAAAAGGTTTGATTTTTAGAAAAAGTTTTAAAAATATAAACTAAAAGAAAGCAAATAAAATGAAAAAGATAACTTATAATAGAGAAGAAGAAGGTTTTAGGTTTTGGTTCATTCTCATATTCTACTCAATTTTAGTTATTAATCATCTTGTTTCAATCAATTGACACCTACATAAAATTATCTTGCCCCGATATCTCAGTGACAAAACCTAATAAAGTCTAGCCCAATGTCTTGGCACTAGCTAATTACCAGAAAGCATTAAGAACTGGCATTATTATGATGACACGTCTACCCATATGTCTATGCAACAGCTCGATATGAGATCTAAATCTCTTCTACGATTCTACGCCCATCCTTTCAGACACTACGCAAAACAATAAATCATGTCGTTGATGGCCACTCAAAAGCAACCCTTAAGCGAAGAAGAAATAGAACAAATTGATATCAAAGAAACAACGCACAAATTAATTAACATAAAAGAGAAATAGAGAAGGAGTTACACTTAGATCAAACCATGGAAGGATTTAACTCTATGTGCACATAGTAGCAAAATGCGTCCAGTCTAGATAAAGAGATGAAGAAAAAAGGTTGCATCGGAAGACATCCTAGCAAACTCCATAATCCACTCCTATCTCCAAACACTTATAAACTATAAAAAGTATCATCCTAAAACTAAGAAAAACTTAGCCAAGCTAAGCTGAGCCTCCAAAAGTATCTGAAGTCTAGTGACCTAGGACTAATTACAGGTATTTAAAGGAGTTAAAACGGGCTTTGGGGCACTGGAAGGCCCAGAAGACAAAATTTAATCCTGGCTGCTCGCAAATAGGCGCTTAACCGCCTAATCTGGGCGCTTAAGCGCCTCTTCCCCAGACAGCATCACCAAATTCGGCTTTTTCTCCCGCTTCCTTGCTTCCAAAGCTTCAACCTGAGTCAAAATATATGTAATTAGTACCAAATTATTATAAAAACACTAAAGTATTATTTTCACTCAAGAACTTGCATTTACTAGAATTGGGATATTTTTCCATTAAAAACCATATAAAATACTTAAATAAATGCGTAATTAAAGCCTTAACAACACATATATTTCCCATTTATCATTTATGCTTTTCTTTCTCTCCATCAAAGTTCTTCCCATGGTGCCAGCCATGAAGAAAATGGGAAGAAATTTTACCGTTCCCCGCAGATGGTGCCAATGTTGCATTCCGAAATAATTTAAAGAACACAATATAGAGGGATACCTAGCATGGAGACAATTTAGATGGAACTGACGAGATGCATCTGGTCTCTGAGTTCTCCTTATGGTGGCAGCACTTTGGTGTAGAGGGGGTTATATCTGCAAATCCTTCGAGACCCAAGTCAGTGACTATTATGGTTAGAGTAATCAATTCAGATTAATGTATACCTCACATGATATATTATGATGTATTTATAGTGGAGTCTCTAAGGTTGGGCCGTAAAAATGCTATTGGGCCTTGGGCCTTGACATAGATAAGTAATAATGTGTGTTGTGCTTCAATAATACATCTTGATCATTCACCGAAAAGAGCTCCTTATCCCGGTTTTCGACATAGCTCCTATAAATAGTTATCATCAAGACATCGGTCCACAACAAATAGCTTGTTCTTTGATTAGATTTCTTGGAATAACTTCTAGTGATATACTCGTTGGTCTCTACCTCTGTGCAGTTTGTAGAGAATGTTGGGGGGAGCTGATATTTATTTGGAACTAGTTATGTTTAGTTGTCAACTGTTTTATGTTGTATATAGGTTTGCCTATTGTTTTTTGGATCCGTGATTCATTTGTAGAACTGCATTATGCATCCTAGATCCCAGCTTCTGGTGCTGTTATGTATTGTTTTGAGATTCCTTTTGGCATTATTTCTAGTCTGTTTGTATTAGGTAGTGTTGGGATCTAGGTGTCCTCTTTGTATTACACATTAGACTTCCAATTCTTAATTTTCGTGGTCGCTCGGTATTTAAAATCTGTTTACAAACGAGTTTTAAATTCTAGCAATGTAATGTATTTTAGAAAAGTTTAGAATTATAGCTTTTAAACTACCAATTTCTAGTTTTGTGTGGCAGCCAGTATCTAAAAACCGAGCTATCACTCTTAAATTTTAAAGACTGTGTATTTTTTTAATTCAGAGTGCTTAGCGGAACATTAGACATCACTTAACTTCCAACATCCATTGTCTACATAGCTATGCATACACACCTATTCATTTACATACTTTTGCTACCAAGTTTAATTTGTGCATTCCAGAGAGTTACACGTCCGATTCGGGTAGTCACAACAAGTACACAAAAGAAAAGGTCTGACTAACTAGTGATTTCAAAATATCTATCTAAGAGACACCTTCACGCACTAAAGTCCTCCTCGTCTTTGTCACCTGCAATATCGTAGCTGTCAGTTATATGTAAAACACATAACTGAGTAACCCTCGGCTTATAAAAATAGTTTTTCAATATTATAGTCAGTCTAACTGAAAAATCTCCCAAATAGAAGTCCTATAAATCACACAAAAGCATATTCATACACACAACACAAACAATGCATGCAATGACAATGTCATGAATGTATACATGCCATGATCTTTCTTGACATCTTTTCATTTCATTTCCTTTCTTTTCATCTTTTAACGGGAGTCTAGTGCACTAGATCTCCACCATGGTACCTTCACAAATGAGCTCATATCCATGGACCACTGGCAAGCTTCCTTAACTAGGGTCAAGTTGTCGAGCTATCTTACCCCTTTCAGGATATCCCAAGACTATTTTTCCCCTTTCAGGATAGTCCTTTCCTTTTTGGCCATCTTACCCCATTTTTGGGAGACCCTACATTTCATATTCATTTCACAAGCTTGTTCGCTTACCAAATATACTACCCGTGGAACTCAACCCACTTACTCAACCCACTTACTCAACCAATGTTGAAGGGGAAAAGCATTTCCTCTTTTCATTTGAATCCTCGTTATGCATTATCATGCATATCAACTCAATCAATGACAAAGTTATTCATAACATGCATTTTTACTCCATTTTAGAACATAGAAATGGTTTAGGATGATTATAAATACCAAAAATCACTTAATCTTTTCATTTCTAACCTTTTGTATGCTCTAGATTAAAGCCTTTGTTTTAAGCCTAATTCGCCGCGCCTAATTGAAATTCGTCGTAGATAATTTGAGACATAATGTCTCCACAATTATGGGCAAAATTTTCCACAGCTAATTTAATATGCTGCAACGGATTTTTGTCTGATTCTAGACATGTTGCTCGCACGCCCCTTTTTTCAAGATTTTTGTTCTGGCAACAGCTTGGTGTTTTTGCCATAACTTGAAAAATCAAAGCTAATGAAATTATCTGCAACCTTTGTTCAGAGCAAGATTTCAATCAATTTATTTCTAGTAGATAATTTCACTTGATTCCATTTATTCATATGATAAAAACTCAATTTTGGCAGCTTTCAATGTTTTGTCTATAAATCAAGATATACTAATTGGATTCTCATGAAACTTGTTGCATTACAAAGCTAACAAATCTATCTACAACTTTGTGGAAGATCACAAAATGAGAATAAATGCAAATATATCAATATCCAATCCAAACTATGTCAAAATTCATGAAACATAGAATTAGGCTTTTGTCCATAACTTAATTTCACCTTCCAAAGCAATTCCTCCAATTCTCATCTCAAATCCTCAAATCAATATGATATCATGCTCAACCATGTTCAAACAAGTTCATTCCATTCCAAATCATCAATCCAAATAACTCAAAACAATTAATCATACATAAACACATCCACAATGCACTCAACAAGAGTTTCACATACATACTTTATCATTGATCCAATTTCCAAGCTCAAACCCATTTTACCAAATTCACAATTTCAAGAGAGCAAACACTTCAAAAATACATACCTATATCAATCTCAACTAACAACCTAGAATTTCTATCAAGGCAAAGAACCCACAAGCATTTTCTACCATTTCAACACACATGCAATCAAAAGGAACAAAATCAACCTAATTTCAACTTATCTACACAATCAAAGTTCCAAATCCTAATCACATGCATATTCTACTCTATATAATTACTCTAATTTGGGGTTTTGATTTGGGTTACCTTAAATTGAGTTCCAAGTCCCAAAAATTCCTTTCTCTTCAAGGCTCTCAAGCCCTAGCTCCCAAACCTCCAATTTTCCACTTGGTTCCATATCAAATTCCCAAGACAAGTTAAAATACAATCCTATTTAACCTAAAATCTTGTGTTGCATGTAGGATTAAAGGAACTTGGGATCCTTGTTCTAGAGAGAAAAGTGAGTGAGAAAAGGAGTAACGAAGTGTTGCACGTGACTTACCTAAGCTACTCTTGGAGCTCAAGAGCTTGGAGATGATGATTCAAGCCTTGAGATCGCAAGATTGAAGGGGGAAAACTTGATCCTTGAGGATGGGGATCTATGCCCAAGGAGAGAAAGAATGAAACAAAGAGTGTATGTGAGGAAGAGTGGGAATGGCGTGAATGAGGGAGAAGGGGAGAGTGTGGTCTTTTGTCAGGGGCTACTTTGCCCACCACACAGGTTTCTATGTTCACCACACGCTGGTATTTTTTTTTCCATTTTTGCCCTTCGCTCGGGGATTAATCCCCGTTTTTTGACTTGAAACAAACCCCATACGCACCACCTGAACGAACGGAGATTAATACGCGTTTATTTTTTCGCTCGGGGATTAATCCCCGTTTTTGCCAATCACATGAGAGTTGTGAGTCATGGGTCGAAGCTACTAAAGACCTTCCCCACTATTACTGTGACCCCTTACATGCAGCACGTGTTGCAGACCTCTGGCCTCGCCCACCTCCTACAGTGTTGCTACAAGGAGGTGAAGAGGGGTTTGATAGATGCCTTCATAGAGAGGTGGCATTACGAGACTTCTACCTTTCATCTGCCAGTTGGTGAGATGACGATGACCTTGGATGATGTGGCGGCCATCACCAAGCTTCCTGTGGACGGTAGGTTCTACACATTTGTTCGGGTGACGAAGGAGGATGCCCAGCAGATGTTGCAGTATGAGTTGGGTATGACAGACTATGCCGCGGAGCTTGAGGTGAAGGCAACTAGGGGCCCTCACATTCAATTTGCTACCCTGGTCACTATCATCCAAGAGCGTGCAGTCATCCAGGCGGCCGAGGACCAGATGCTTGCTGCCAGAGCCTACCTTCTACTGATATTGGGGACGACGATATTTGCTGACAAGACATGGTGGGCGATGAAGGTCAAGTACTTGCCATTGCTGCATGACTTGACAGATGTTGGTGGATATGCATGGGGGGCGATGGTGTTGGCATTCATGTATGATGAGCTGAGGGCTACCAGCAGGCGAAGGTGTCGACAGTTCAGTTCCTTTGCTTCTTTGCTACAGGTATGCATCGTTAAGTTATATTATTCTATCTTTGAATATCTGCTGTTATTTTTATTTACACACGAATGACATAACTTTTAATTTATTCTGTTACAGTGTTGGATTTATGAGCATTTTCCTTCATTGAGGGCAAAGACGCAGAGATCAGACTATACGAAGGTTATGGCTCGTGGTGCTAGGTGGCCAGGAGGACGTGGTGCCACATCTGCGACGGAGGCTTTTCGGGTGAAGGTTGA
The DNA here is from genome assembly GCA_037177725.1 of Cyamopsis tetragonoloba. Taxonomy (NCBI): domain Eukaryota; kingdom Viridiplantae; phylum Streptophyta; class Magnoliopsida; order Fabales; family Fabaceae; genus Cyamopsis; species Cyamopsis tetragonoloba. The sequence continues at coordinate 59,243,150 of CM074119.1, forward strand.
TGACCTTACGCCCGAGAAGGTGACGTGGATGCCATACGACAGAGCTCATCATCCAATTCCTGATCGAGCCATGTACTCTGGGTTTATCCGTTACGGGTCAGATGTTTATCGATACAGGCCGGAGCGAGTTCTACGATAGTTTGGCTATGTGCAGGACATCCCTATCCCTCCACCCCTGACAGTGACTCCTAAGCTGACTGATAAGATGTGGGAGGCATATTATGATCAAGTATTGCCAGAGGAGCTTCAGGAGGTTGGTGATTCTCCAGCGGCTTGTGTCCGGGATTATATGACTTGGTATATTCGAGTCTCACACCCGTGGATGACACCAGAGGCATACGCGAAGAATTCTCCACGGTACTTGGAGCAGCCAGAGCCACATCCAGAGGAGCCTCAGCCTCAACCAGAGATGCAGCAGATGAATTAGAGTCATCACTCTATGTGGACAGAGGTGCTTGAGTTGAGCAGATCGATGATGTCCAAGACAGGTGTGGGACACCCACTCTATGATCGCATACGACGGATCCACGTGCTTGCGGGCCATGGCAGATGGTTACCGGGCCAGGAGAAATACAGGAGGACGAGGCAGAGGAGGACACACGATGATGCTCGATGATATTATTGACTATATGTGTTTATTTATTTGTTTTGATATTATGACTTTGGGGATATATATTAGTAGCTATATTATGACTATATATTGTTATATTATTATTGACATATATATTATCACTTTTTGTTTATGTTTTAGTAGTGACGTATATATTACTTTTAGATGCTACAAGTACGTTAAACACATTTAAATAATTCAACAACGACAACATCATTTAAATAATACAAGTACGTTACAAATACAATAATCAAGGAGCGGTGATATCTATGTAAGTCCTCTTCACATCATTTTGCTTTTTGGCGCGTATTCTCTCATACTCCACAATCCTCTTAATGTAAGGAACCCTCCAAGCACGCGCCTGCGGGTCACAATATCTGTTCCACTGGAGTGCTATCGATGGTAGAGGACATTCTTCTTTCAACTTCACCTGAAATATGAGACAGAAGTTAATATCTATTTTTTTAAATGACATTGAAACAGATATTAACTTTTGTTTGGAAACAGAAGTTAATATCTGTTTTTTTTTAAATGACATTCAAACAGATATTAACTTCTGTATGGAAACATAAGTTAATATTTTTTTTTTAACTTGTCATTTTATAAATGACTTTGAAAGATAATATAAATACTTACTTGTACAAAATGTAAACCTTGAACATGTCCTATTGCAATGATAGGTGGATGTCGTTGGGGTGGCACACCAACAAGTGAGAAAAATGTTTCACATCCCAATAATGACAGAGATACGAGTACACGCTGATATCTAGTGGCTATCATGTGTCCCATATCAGGCAAGGTCATCCACTTCGACATTGGTTGGGTCCCTGTGATTGTGTTGACGATTGTGGATTCTCTCAAGAGCTGCACTCTGTCAACCCCGAACATGTCAGAATATAATTGTTGGCGCTCAATCATCTCCTGATATAACTGCATACGAATCATGTTCCAGTTGTCTTGTCCAAGACCAAGTTCAGCAGCAATAACACGAAATCCACAGTTCCCGTCAGCTAAAACGTCTATGACATCGTGAATATATTCCTTCAACTCAGTAGGGAACTCATTGCTATAAAGCAACACCTTTTTGCGTTTGACCTGATTGTTACGTGGCTTAGCAACAGAAGGATTGCTGTCAACCATTTCACCTTCAAGTCTCTCACAGGAACATAGTAAGTCCCTCTTGGTAGATTTTTCACTTTTTAATGCCTTTCCCTTCAACCCCTTTGTCCTCACCTTTGAAGGAGGTGCACACATTGATGTTGTGTCTGGGAATGCCAACTCATTTATTTTATGTACTAGAGCATCCTTACCAATGATGTCAAGCTGGGAATAACGGCGCCACAAAGCCTCAACAGCATTGTGCATTGCAGATGCATCCTCTACTGGCACATCATCAACGTCGGGCTGACTATGTAGTCTAGCCTCCCTAATTATGGACAACCTTCGCCAATGTGAGTGCAGTTCATGCAAAGGAATGCTACTAACACTAGTTGTCCACATTGCCCGCTGACAAGCACAAGGTAAACCATGTGTCCTTCTAATCACACAACCACATGTGAATTTGTCAGTTCCGGTAGTATCAATCCTTTGGTGCTCTTCAAATATCTTAGCCAACCGGCTCTAGAAACAAGTCCATGTAACTTCTGATAATACTTGACATTAAATCTGTGCTCCTTTACAATAATGCTTTGCTGAAATGATGATCGAATCCCATTGTGTTGCAACTCAAGCAGATTGTTCATAGCATCCCAGCACTTGCAAAAGTCACTGACACTATCTCGCAACATCCTCTTTAGTTTTGCATGAGCACCCTCAACCCTGTGTCATTCAGTCAAATTATTACCAGATTAAACATAAACGAAATCAACAAATCCTTTTCTAGACATAATAAATAGCAAAGTAACTCATATCTATTTGTCGTGGTGTTACCCAGATGCATAACCGTGTCTACCCATGCTACCACAAATTTTTCTTTGTGGGGATTCAACCAGGTGTTCAACACATAGTCAACAAACTTGGGGAAGCCTTTACAAACAACTTCAAAGTTTTCAAGACAGGACTCATAATCTTCCAACGTTGGTGAATCTACAAGGAATTGCCACCCACTCATTATTGTTTCCCAAATGTCTTTCTTGTTTACTAACACATTGCATTTGGCCTTGACATTCTTATTTATATGAAATTGACATAACAGCTGTGTTGAGGTGGGAAAAATATCCTTCACCGCGTTTAGCAATGCCAAGTCTCTATCAGTCACAATCACTTAAGGGACTCCATCATCAGTAGCAATCAAGCTTCTCAAACACCCTAGAGCCCACACAAAGTTATCTGCCCTTTCAGACTCCAAATAGGCAAATGCAATAGAGTACGTCAGATCTGTAGAAGTTACACCAACCATTTCAAGCAAAGGCATATGGTACCTGTTGGTTTTGTAGGTCGAGTCAATGACAACCACAATTGGAAAGGTGTAGAACAACTTCACAGAAACAGGATGTGCCCAGAAGATGTCTCTCAAAATATTGGTCATCTCATCTGCTCTATGGAAGTATGTATAGTTCTGATCTTCCAACATCTTCATCAGGTGTTGCATTTCTGTCCGCGGATACCTTATAGATTTTCTATATGTATAGCGCTCATTGTATATTGTCTTTATGGTACTCACATTTTCCAGATCATGCTCCTTTATTGCAAGCAAAATAGGTCCTGGCTTGACTTGATTCTTGGTCATGTCTGCAACTACTAACTTCTGATGGGGTTTTAGACGTCCCGGATATGGATGTCCAACCATTACCTCGGTTCTTCCATGGTTGTGATACCCATTGACAACAATAAGCCTCCAGCGTCCATCATTTGGAATAGGTCTTCCTCTAAGTCTGAAAGGACATTCACACTTTTTGGTTCCAGTCCAATCCGTTTTCCTCCCTTTTTTGTTAGGTTTGTATTTCCCGCTCCTTTTACACCCCAATGTGACAAATGTCTTTCGGTTGGCTCCAGCGACACCCATGTCTGACCTATAAATGACAACCACGAATCCAGCATTTTTTCCTATTGCTCTTGCCCATTCAATCAAGTCGTCTCTAGTCAAAAACATCTACAAAATATAATACACATGACGTCAAACACATGATCACCAAATTATAATACTTAATATGAAAATCTTCAATAACAATCACCTGTTCAGTAGTAAAAATTTCACGACAATCTACCATTTGGTCTGACGTCGATAGCTCATCCATCAAAATATCATCGTCAATGGCCATTGCATTATCATCGTTTTCTACTTGCATTAATTGCTCGGCCAAATATTCAGATAGGATCATGTTATCCATGTCCATGAATACAACCTACAATAACATTCCCATAACATACATTGTCAACCCTTCAATTTAAAAAATTTGACACATTAAGAAAAACAGATATTAATACCTGTAAAGCAACATCAACTAATATCTGTATGGAAACAGAAATTAATACTTGTACAAAAATAGATATTAATGTCTGTATAGAAACAAATATTAATATCTGTATAGAAATAGATATTAATATATGTTTTTCTGCAAATCATCACTTCTAGACAGCATAAATGGCGAAGGAGAAAATGAAAAATATAACCCAACAAGAGCACCATAACTTACCAACAATAGAAAATTTCAACTAGAAAACAAAATATGTTGTATGGAAATGCTGGGTTTAGTGAGATATGGTGAGTTTGGTGTGTGAAAATTTTGTATTATGGTTTATGGTGTTGGAAATTTGGTAAAGTTTTGTCTAAATGTCTAGATTCGACCCAAACGGATATTAATTTCTGTTTCTCAGAAATTCGCTCGGATATTAATCACTGTATCAAAATAAGTGTGTGAGATCAAGTTGAAAAACGGGGATTAATCCCCGAGCGAGCATAATTTAAGTTGAAAAACGGGGATTAATCCCCGAGCGAACAAATTTCAAGTTTAAATACGGGGATTAATCCCCGAGCGAAGGGCAAAAATGGAAAAAAAATACCAGTGTGTGGTGAACACAGAAACCTGTGTGGTGGGCAAAGTAGCCTCCTCTTTTGTCTCTTTGCAAATTTTCATATTTGCTAAGTAACCCCTCCTTAAAATTTCTAAATATTGCCATTTAGTCCTTCTTCCCCATTTTCTTAGTAATTGCAACTAAATCCCAAAATCTCTATTCTTTTCAAAAGAGTCCCTTAAGGACTAAATTGATAATTTAACAAATTTAACTCATAACTTGAAAATTTTGAGAATGTTTCACGAGCAATAAACGGATTCTATAATCCGGTAGTTTTATCTTGTGAAATATATCACTACTAATTTTTAAAATCAGTATTCGCAAGTTTTTAAATACCGAGTGCGCTCAGTTTTTATTTACTAGACGATGGGTAATTTAAAAAAAAATAAAATAAAAGATGTGTAGCGCAAGAAGAAGTCTAAGTTTTGAGAATAGTAGTGGTCCCCTTGCGCCTTTATTGGTGAATGGAATGAATTTACCCAATTACACAAGAAAAAAAGCTAATTTAATATTATTCACAAGAAATACACTCAATAGTCAATATACAACTCCTTTTTTTATATAGACATTACGTGTCATGATACTCTCTCCGATCTTAAATGTAAATCACTTCAAACTGAATCATTGAAACCTAAGAATGTAAGTTAACTCTTTAAATTTATCTTAAAAAAGTCAAATTTTTTCAACTATATCCCTGAAATAAATATGTTAATAAATGTTTGAATTTAATTATATCTCTTTCTTCCTTTTATGTATTCCACTATCTTTTTCTCCCCATTATTAATTGAATTTTTGATAATTGTAAAACGGATAGAAGTGAAATTCATTCATTAATAAGTTAGTTGGTGACTTATATTTAACACCAAAGAATTTTAGTAAATAGTGACTTACATTTAAAATTAGAGGGTGTATAGGGTAAAAATAAAATGATTATTAGTTTCTAAAAGAATTTTACAAACACAACCTATTATTTAAAACCGCATATATAAATGGGTTTCGCTAATCATTGCCCTTATGGATAAACTACCCCAAAATAAAAAATTTTAACAAAAATCATAATAAATGAAGATGTACTTATAACATTGAATGTTACACCTTTTAATAAGAAATTTCTATTTATGGATTTCTTATCTATTGTCCTTAACCCTAAGGACAATGGTTAGCAAAACCCTATATAAATTTATAAAACAAAATTTTCGACCAAAAAAGTTTATAAAACAATTGAGACAAACTCCTTGAAAACTTCTCTGCATAACCGCTGAGCCATTCATAAGATATAATGCATGACTGCAGAAAGATTTCAATGTAATAACAATCATAAATGACAGGTTAGCTTCCAGAGTCAAAATCAAGGCCAAACCTTATCCCTCCCTAGTCTATATCAACGATATCAAAACTTTTCATCTTTCGGAATAATCAATGATGTTCCAAATATTTTCAAGAATAAATAGTACAATAGGAACAGCAAATTATCGAACCAGATAAGCTCACCAGCTCCGCCGCACCCCGGACATGCAAATTTCGACTGAACTGGCTTCTTTGTCTTTCTAAGAAACTTATGTGCAAGACGGTGAGGCCGTGGATCACATGTTGTTGATTCACCAAAGAATGATGAACAAAACAAATACTTTAGAAAATTGTAGAGTTAGAGAAAAGCTGAATCAGTTTATCCTGTGCGTCTGGGTAAAACTTGCGTGCGAATAGATAACAAGATCGTTTCGAGCCATTCAATACGCAAGGTGTAACCACCACGGTTCTCTGCAAGACATGAGAAAATGAAGATCAAATAATAATAATGCATTTCTGCAATAGAATCAGAAGCAATGTGACAAAAATGGAGGATGAGATTTATACCTTTGCATCACTTGTAAAATGTGGACTTTCGTCGATGTACTGAAGTGAATCAAATCAAATCATGTTATTAAGCAGATAGAATTTAAAATAAATGCTGGTTTAGAACCTTTCAATGTAACAAGGAAAAGACAAGTAATAACTAGCAATGCAAAGAATAATAGGAAGGAAAATACAGAGGAAGTTCACTAAGATCAATGAAATTACAATTAACCACTTAATGTTCAAAGTTCAAACCTAAACCTAATACACCCAAATCCTCACAGTTAAGGAGATTCATTTAACTGTATAACTTAACTATCGCTCAGTCACTCCGCGTGCGTGTTTGGTTAAGCTTATTTTAAGCTTATTTTAGATAAATAATCATTTAGGTAATCAACAAACTGACTAACATCTCATGGGAAACTTAAACAGTAATTGCTATTGATAAATGAGTAAACCCCTAAATTGGTCCCTGAGATTGTAGGTGTCATGCAGATTAGTCCTTGAGATTATGAAAACCTCAAATTAGTCTCTGACTTTGCAAAAAATTATTCATTTTAGTCTTTTTTATTTAGTTTTTTTAATGTCGTTTAATAGGTAAAAGGACTAAAATGCGTGTCGTTTTGCAAAGCCAGGGACTATTTTGAGATTTTTAAAATCTTAGGGACTAATCTGCATCTGCATGACACCTACAATCTCAGGGACCAATTTGAGGGTTTACTCATTGATAAATGTAATTAGACATAGTATGCAAGAGACCAACAAACTGACTAACAATACAAAATCTTTTCTGTGATCACCAATAGCTGGTATGGCTTGATATGCAAAATGAACTTCAAACTAAGGGCCGTTTGTTTTAGCTTACACTACAAGTGAAATTGATTTTTGACGAAGCAAGAATCTTTGAATTCGAAATCACTGTGAGTGGTGATTCTAGGGGGTAACGAATCTTAACCAAACAAACACTTAGTCATTATCAGATATGAGCAAAAGTATAATTTGTTGACACCATCCATCACATTTAAGGGCATCAAGAATGAAAAACAGGAAAAAAAACCCTTCCGATGATTTTACATGAAGAACACAACATCACAGGGTACAAGAGTAATCGTTGTCACATACCGCTATATTTTTCATGAGTTGATAAGTAATATCCCGAGCCCTGAATGACCTTGGATGCCATTTTCCTTCAGACCAATCGACGTATGTTACCGACCAATTTGCGATTCCATTAGGATCAAGCATCTAAATATATAACAAACGAGTTAGCAGCAAGAGAGATGCCTGAGATTGCAATTTAAAAGCGAACAGATTGATGCACTGACATTGAAAAAGGTCGGCAGGTAATGTTCATCGGCATAACAGTTGCGCCCTCCTTCCATATTTGGCTGGGAAGTTAAAGTAGAATTTTGTCAGAACGGTATCTTAATAGATTCCTTTCTTCCCAACAATTTCTAAAAGTAGCATTAACAGGAAACAGTAAAGAAACTAAGTCTAGAAAAATGGAAGATAAAAATGCAAAATTATTTAGCAAAAATAAAATAAAGTCAACAGACAGTAATATCATAAGAGACGCTAATTTGCTTCAGAAATTCGTAAAAACTCTCACGCAGCAGCAACCAGCAAGTACACTGCTGAGAATGTATCTTAACAAAAATATTAGTACTGATAGACATTCTTTAATATATTCACTTCTGAATAGCAGAAGAAGAAAGAAAATTACAAATACGAGGCTAAAGAATCAAATATAAGCAGGAAAAAAAAAAAAAAGAGAACATGTATATTATTGCTAAATGTTAGGAAACACAAAAGTATGAGTGATTCTTAGTAACATAGTACCCTGCAATGATGCTTGAATTTTGTAAAATATAGCCTGTCTGCCATAATTATAATAGCATGCTGCCGTTTCATTGAGAACCACTGCATTAGAAGCAAATTAACATACGAATCAGCTGCATGTCAGAAATGTTTCCACTGGTTTCATAGATTTATAATTTTGTAAATAATCTATTTATTATTCAAATCTTGTGTTCAATGAATAGTCTTCATTTCAGAGGGAGGATGAAGGAACAAAAGAACAATCTATACAACTCAACTAGGAAATCAGAAACTTATGCCAGATATAAGTTTCATGAACTAAGAATGAAAATGGATAAGTTAAAATAACTGGATCAGTTATATTCTGTCCAATTACTCTCTGGCATTAAATTGTAAACAAGAACTATATCATAAAAAGAATTTATGCAATGCTGAAAGAAACAAGCTAGTGTTTTTTCTGTTTTCAGTTTCACAGTAACTTTCCTTCTAAAAGGGATGTAATGGAATTCCTCAGGGAAACTTTCCTTCTATAAAGAGAAAAATTACTGTTTATAAATTAAATCAATCATGTTTACTTGGCCACTATATAATGAAATATTGAAAGGAGAAAGAAATCATCAAAGATTAGCAATAGGCAATGAGAACAGGTTCTTTTAAATGAAATGTTGCAATTGAGTGGATGCTCAAAAATTTTCTAATGTAGTTAGAAATCGACATTCTTAGAAATTATACCTGTGAACCCTTTCGGAAATCCTTCTTTTCTACTTCAGGCAACATATGTTCTATATACCTGCCGTTTCCATGAGGACCATGATCCACATAGCTTTTGTATTTTAGAGGAAAAAAGATGAGGGGGGAAATAGAAACAAATTAGTCCAAATTACCAGACAACAAATCTGCAGCATATAACCTTTAATGAAAGGAAAGAGTTTCAAGAATTTCATCAATGAACTAGCAGATTTTGTTTTCTTTTTTTTTTTTTTAATTTCTTACCAGTCAATAAAGCTGACATTTGTTAATAACAAGTAGTTGTACACGAAATCAAACCGGCGCACAGGTATACAACTGAAGCAAAAATGAAGATACGATTTACTACGTCAAATAAATTCCAACTATGATTTAACAGCAAAAAAGAATATAGAAAGGTAACAATAATACCTTTCAGACAACAAGACAAAATGTTGGTTATCGGGGTCTAAAAGTGCATTTGCCAAAAGTCTCCTTTCTGCCTCAACCATTGAAATCTTTCCCCAACCTACCTGAAAGAAATTGGAAACTAGTTGGTACTAACAACTAAGAAATAGATAGCATGAATTTTTGAAATATGGATACATGTTATGTATTAGGTCATAAGAATAGGAGAAAGTTTTTCAGTTTGTTTTCTCTCTTTTGTACAGAGTGTCTCAATTGTTTTGGCTGGTACAAACACAGCTTCTCCCCACTTAGTTGCATAAAATACTAAGATAACTTAGATGTTCTTTTTTTGTTGCATTGTGTATTAGAGTTGGGAATTAAGTTACACTCTCATAGTTAATAGTTTTCACATGTTCTCAGATTCAATAAAATTCAATAAATGTCAGATCATATTATGCTTTTAGATCATTCAAAAATTTTCTTACTTATGTAAGGAACTTTGAAGAATGGGTTCCAATTCATCAGACTATTGCGTGTGGCTACAATTACAAAAGAATTGGAAAGAATATAGTGTAACAGCATGGCTTATATACAAAGGGAGGAAGGGAAAGTAGAGAGGAAATCAGCGAGCAAAGGAATTGGGAAGCAGTAAACCTTAATTGTTTACTCTACTTGTTCATCATGTTTACTTGTGGAACAGATCCCTTGCTGTTTATGCGACTTCTTCCTAACGTACATCTACTTTAGAGTTTAGTGGTCGATCTCTATCAGAGTGTCGCGAGTATATTTCCCCCTCTAGCGTAACTATTATATGCAATGCACATCTTATCTTCCTTTAAGTGGCTTCCGTGACAAAATACACTAATTATGAATCTAAAATTCTCAATATACAGCTTCAAAAAAATTGAGGGCTACACTGTTAACATGTGAAAGTGCTTCGCAGTAAATTTTATTAAACACAGAATAACACAATAATGAGAGACACATGTGATAATATCCTCAAATTAGAATCATACAACAAATCATATGTATTGTCAATTTCTTTTATCATCCTATAACTTATAATGGAACTTGACACTGTCATATAAAAGGAGCTTGCAAAAATATAACTTCAAATCATGTGCTATGCCTCATACCGATTCACTGCGAATGTCTCGGCCAACAAAATAGGGGCTGACATGTACTGGTTTTTCCTTTGATGCATGTACATAGACAGAGAATTTGCCCTCATGGCCCTGCATTCCGTTACAAGTAGAGTTCACATAAATAGGTTGTAGCACATCTATATCACATTCAAAGTAAAAAGAACTACACAGTATTGCATCCAACACGACAAGTACTATTATATTACGGAAAGGAGAAAATTATGCCACTAATAGATCCTGGTGTTCGTGCTCAAGTATTGAACAGTGCTAAAATTACTGTAATGAAAAACAGGAAAAAAAGTAGGAATCAATGGAAATTAAAGTTTAACTCAGAGAAGCTAGATACTACTCTTGAGTCACAAGGCCTGAGAGTAACATCCCCAGAATTTCCTTCACAGGTTTGATAATTGATAAACCCTCAAGACTAGCTTCAACAATCAAAGTCCCACCTATAACTATGCTTCCCAACTCCATTCTTCAATATTCTGCTGCCGGCGTGCCAATTCTGTAGACTCCTCTCGTTCCCTCCCAACAAACTTCCAGCATGGTTCCATTCCTTCCGGCCTCTATTCTTTCTCTGATAAACAAATTGGAGGCCCATCACGAAATTACACAAATGAGCTCCAAAAGTATTGTTCATAAGGACCTGAAATGTTGAAGGAACATTTTTTTTTCATCAACAATTTTGAAGGGGCATTAATGTGTCTAAGGGGAACTGTCACTCATAATGCCGCTCATGAGTGCAGAAGGCACGTTTTGTAATGTACTCCACCTAATGCAGATTTGATGATTGCCAGACACCACATCCAACTTAAGACAAAATAGTTGACCCACCAAATTCATCCAGCAACTCTTCTATAACCAAATTTGGAAATTTATTTAGGATTATGACACTGTTGATAATTCTGTAATCAAACACAGAAATTTCAGCTGACATACTTTTTCTTCACCAAAATAAGGGGATTCAAGTATGTGCTAACATGTCAAACATGAATTTCTCAATCTCCTCTTTATGACAATCAATTTCTATGGGGCCAAATTTTGGATATTTGAGCTTCCTCTTTCAGCATGATTGCATGAAAACATTTTTCATTCGGAGACAAAGTTATAGCCTACTTGAATAATTGTCCACATTTCCTCATAAGACCTTGCAAAGTAGAAGGTTCAGCTGTGCAGTCCGTGTTTATTATCCCCAATTCCACATAGAATGCATCAGCTTCATTTCTCGTCTCTTTCATGATAACTTTTAAAGAAGAAACTTTTCGAGAAAAAGCCGGATCCCCCATCCATCTCCCTCTACCTCGATTAGGATCTGTCTCAACTTACGCACTAAATTAGCCCAGAATCTTAAGCCATTGATACCTAAATATCACATCCAGACCTACCAATTTAACAAGAAAACACTCTGAGCTACTTTTACATTTGATAGCTATTAGAAATATACTGAGCCTCACTCAACTCCAAAAGCTAGTTCAACGGGAGAGAGATCCACAAGCCTTACAAAGGCTACTTTCACCATATTTTAAATTGACGTGCGATCTCAACACACCCCACTCTCACTCAAGACTTTACATCATTAAGTTTGTAGAACTAGACATTTAAGAGTTAGGCTCCAATACCATATTAGAAATATATTAGATTTAACTCAATCCCGAAAGCTAGCTCAAGTAGGGAGGGCTGCAAATCCGTGTTAGGCTACTTTGATCATATTTCCAGTTGATGGAGAATCTCAACATTAACTACTTTACATCCCACTGGTAGAAGGTTCCTGCCCACTTATTCATAGCCATAGCTTTGAAAATTGCAACAGAAAGAAAGAAACAGTCTAATAACTATAACACAAACAGGATGACATGTCTCAAACTAGTGTCTATCAAGAAAACTGTTGTAGCCATTATCTGCAAAAGACTACTTTGAAGAACCCATAGCTACAAATTGTACAATAAAATTATAAAAACAAAGGAAAAATAAACCACAGGGTCCATACTTATGAAACAAGGCACAAAAGAAAGTTCATGTTCTATGGAACAGGAATGCTGCCATACCTGAAAGAACATATGCCAGAGCTTCTCGAAAGGCAAGGAACCCGGAGTCAAAAACAAAAAAGCGATTTTAGGGACCTTGGTTTGGACAGCATAAAAGTTCAGAACTTCATTAATAACAATCCGAGATTCAATCTCTGCGTCGCTCAATTCCCGGGAGCGAAGAGCAACCGGCGGCTTATCAAAAGTACCACAACCTTGAGAGGAAAAGAAAGAGCAAGATGACGGACTTCGAGGCGGATAAATATAAGCAGCTATCAGGAAAATGCACACTATGGAAACTAAAACAATTATCCAAGTTGGCCTCTTTAATTGTGATCGGTTCCTTGATCCAACAACCATGATCAGAAGACTTCTTATGAATTGCGGCCATGCAAGTTCTTTCTTCATTTAAGTTCAAGATTTCTCATCAGCAGCTTCCCCATTCATCTATGATCCATCAACATTCATTTTACACTCAATCGCTGTCTCTCTGTCATTCCACACAACATAAGGGGAAAAAAAAAATCAGTGAGTATTTCAACTACCAACAACCGAAAAAACAGACCAAAAACAAAACACGTTCGGACATCATAAAAACATTAGTCAGATCTTATCTACTATACCTCGTACACCAATTTTTGACATAAAAAAATAAGGAAACTTAATTAGATCGAATTAACTGCTTCAGATCTCTCATTTTCATCAATAACATGAGACTGTCGTATCATCAACCCTAACATAAGCAATTTGGGCCCTACACTACACAAAAATTTGAAAAATAAATGACCGTGCATCTCTCTCTCTCTCTCTCTCTCTCTCACTGGTGTGATGAAAACGACAGTGACTCTGAGGATTTAGATCTTCAATTTAACCATCAAAATTTTCGAATCACAACGAAGCAGAGGGATAATGCGAGTAATAATTACCTGTTATCCAAAGCAGGAAGGGATCTAAGGAAAGAAGATCAATGAATAAACAGACAAATTAAAGTGAAAAACAAAATAAGGACAATGAAAAAGGAGGGTTTGGTTGGGAGTGAAGAGAAAATACAGCGACGAACAACAGAGACAAAGGAAAGAGCGAAAGAGGAATGGGCAGAGTTTTTTTCTGGTGTGGTTCAGATTTGAAAAGCCAAGTGGAGAGCGTGGATTCCGGTCTTTGTTAAATGCTTTTATTTTAATGCAAAAGTTTAATTAATTACTTAGTAGTTTATTTAGTACGCACAAGTAACAATAACGTGGGTGAGTGTTGTATTCGGATCTTTCTTCGTCCCTATCGCTGTCGCGAGAGTTCATGCTGTCATGTCTCGGACAGTATTTAATTAAGTGTGTATGCCATCATCTTCCACCATGTCGTATATTCTGCTTTTTCTTGCTTCCTGATGATATAAATGGTTCTTGCATCATTTCAGGCGAGGTATTATTGTTTCCTGTCGAATGTAGTATACGGATATGTAAGATAGATCAATCATTCTAAATTCTACTACAAAAATTTTTTATAAATCTTCTATCTTATTTGATAAAGACTATATTAATGTTTGATTTGATTTAAATTTTAGTGGAATCAAAAATAAAAAATACAAAAATCAATAAATATCAATAATTAATATGATTGATACACTAAAAATCGAGACGGTTGAATGAAATTAAAAAATTTTAATTTTAATTTAAAATGATTTTAACTAAACTAAAATACAATGCAAACATACCTTTAATTGTTATTTATACTTATAAAATACTAAATATATTTAATGTTTTTATTTAACTCTTACGTTATTGGATATAATAGTAGCAGAGTATAACGAAAAAATAAAAAGTTATGTAAGAAAATAAATAAAAAAAGAATTTTGATATCAGTACCCTGAGGGCACTAGTTAAAGTTATTAGAAGTAGAACACATTGTTCTGTCTCAAAAATATAAAGAATTACACATTCCAATATCTTTTTACTATATTTGGGTTCTTATATAGTGCCTTTAAAGCACTAAATATCATTTACCATAAGAAAATATTCATTTCGTCTTTATATAAGACTCTACTGCCTTGCTTGGTAGAAGGAAAAGAAAATGAGAGGAAGAAAAAAATGTAGAAACTAATGTATTTTTGTTTGTTTGGTTTAATATAAAATGAAAGAAAAATGAATGGAAATTTTGACTTATAAAAACAAAAGATTCAAATTTGTTTCCCTCTTATTTTCTCTTCACTCCCATTTTCTTTCCATCCCACTTCTATCCTTTCCACTTCTATTGAACCAAGCATTGGGTACAAGAAAAAAAAATACGAGAATTAAGAAAATTAGTTAATTTAGGTAAATTCGTTTAATTTATCTAGTAATTTAAATTAATTTTTAAAGTTACTATTCAATTATTTTCTAATTATCTTACTCTCTTTTCACTTAATTAATCTTCTTCAATTATCATAAGAGAGAATTTCTCTTTCTTTCTTTTAGTAAGAACCAATTAAATTTGCACAAAATTTTGAAGAAAGTCTTATCAAAAGGGTCAAACAATTTTTTTAAAGGGTCATACGTATAGAGACTGACGAAATATTTGTTAATACTCAAGAACGATAGAGTCTATATTTTCTTCTAAAAAAAAGCAAAAAGCAGTTATTACTTTTCTTTGTTGAATTATTTTGCATTATTAGAGCAACTCCAATGCTTTTACTTCCCATAATTGCTTATGGAAAGCAACCTTTATGAAGCGACTAGGTGCCATAAGAGAAGGAGGGCCAATGGCAGTTGTTTAAGGAGAGAGGAGATGAAGGGTTGCTTGCTAAAGTAACTGTGCAACAGAGTTGCTTGGGGTCTTTTGTGGATCCAAAATCAGTTTCTAATAGCAAGTGGGAATGAGAGAGGAAGGGAAGATGAACAGAAAAATGGAACACCATAAATAAAATTTTCAGAAATCATAGCAAAAAATAAGAAATTTCTAGAAGAAGATGATCTAAAGAGAGGGGGTGTTGATCTGAACTAGAAGAGATTTGGTTTGAGAAGATGAGAGGAGGAGGCCGATTGCTTTTGGAGAGGAGGAGGCGGCCGTGTTTGGAGGAGAGGGGCTTTACGTAGCGTTTGTAGAGGAGGAGGCCGCGGGTGGTGTTTGGAGGAGAGGGGACAATGGCAACGGAAGTGGTGATGGCTCTTGGAGGAGAGGGAGTGCAACAACCATGGAGTTTTAGAAGAAAGGAGAGTGATGGCTCTTCTAGGGTTTTTTTTTTCTGGATTGAAAATGAATGAGAGTGAAGAGTAGATGTGGTTTTGAGATTAAATTAAATACGCCTTCCGGTCCTAAATATAAGTCACTTCTAACCGAATTATCAAAACTAAGAAATGGTAGTTAGCTTATTAAATTTGTCTAAAAAGAGAATCTTTTTCCAACTATACTCTCAATATAAATATGCTAGTAAATGCTTAAGTTAATTAATACTATATCTTTCTCTCTCTTTTTTACTCTATTATTAATTGAATCTTTGAAAATTGTAGAAAGGTAAAGGGGAAAAACATGCATTAATGAGTTAATTAATGACTTATATTAAGGATCTAAGATTTCTTCTAGAAGGCGACTTATACATAGGACTGGAGAAAATATATGGCTAAGATTAAGAGTGTTTGGTAACACTAGCTTATAGCTTATCTAGGAGCTTATAGCTTACAGCTTGTAGCTTATTGTCAAGTGAAGGTGTTTGGTGACAACAAGCTTATAGCTTATATAAGTTATAAGCTAGCTTATTATAAGCTAGCTTTCATAAGTTAGCTTATGAAAAGCTACTTCAAGTAGTTTATAGCTTATGAAAAGTAGTTTTCAATAATTCTTTCATATTTTACCCTCTAGTCATTTATTATGTTTACTCTATCAAATAATTTATTACATGTAATTATTAGTTGTTCTTTTAAGTCATTTAACAAATATAAACTATCTAATAAGCTAATTTTACCAAACACTTCTACTCAATTATAAGTCATAAGTAATAAACTATAAGCTACAAGCTATAAGCTATAAGTCATAAGCTATAAGTCATAAGCTATAAGCTATAAGCTAGTTTTACCAAACAGAGCCTAAATGAAGATTTGAATTGATGGTGGACATCTCATAAACAATACAGTGGCCCAGATTTATAATCATATTTAAATGAATGGCTCTGATTCATATTAATTTTTTAAAAAAAACCAAAATAACAAAGCATCCTTAAATCCCTGATTCTTTATTCAAGTCATGTAGCTTAGTTGGTGAGCGTATGAAGACATGTGTGTGTGGTACGGAGTTCGAATCCCAATTATACTACTTTCATATGAACCAAAAAAAAAATTCCCGATTCTCATTAATTTAGAAAGAAAAAAAATGGCTGTACAGAGCGCTCAACAGTGGGACATCAAACTTTTTCCTTTTCTCAATATTAAGACATTAATGCTTGAGTGTGTGATTAATAAGGAACAAAAGGTTGTACAGAATGGTAATTTAATGACGAGTAATTGTGAACTTCAAATTTAGGTTGCGGTGTAATTTTTTTGTGTTAATTTTATTATAACGCCATTTATGTTTTAATATTAATTTATGTTATTTTTATTTTAATTTAGCTCAAACTAGTCATTAATTTTTTAAATTATTTTAATGTTTTATTAATATTATAAATTTAAATTTAAATTTAAATTTAAGTTAAGCAAAACAAAAATCGAATATTAAATTATAATTGAAATAATAAATATAAGGTAATTAATTTGTGGGGTTTGTGTGAGATCCATGCAAAGAGTTGGTTGTGGAAGTACTTAAACTAGAGTAGTTGAATTGCTTAAATTGAATGAATAATGTATAAACATAGGACCCACAAAAACAATTAATTACTCCCTCTAGTCTTTATTATAAGACACATTTTGGAAAGATTTTGTGGTCCTTTTTATAAGGCATAACAAAAATCCTATAAAGTATTATAGTTATTTTCCTTATTTGCCCCTATTAAATGCCTTAACTTTATTATACCAACCATTAAACACAATATTTAAGGAATGGTAAAATTGATATATCATTCCACTTTTTAAGAAAATTGATGTAACCAACTATCTTTATTGGTATGCGTAATTTAGGTATTTATGCCTTATAATAAGGACTAGAGGGAGTACTAAGCAACTCTCCATTGGAGTTGCTCACTTGCTCTTAGACTTATCGAGTAGAGTCACTTAGACTATTAAAATTTAAAATAAAAAAATGATTCTTTTATTTTCAAAATGAAATTTAAGATATCTTTTGAAACCATAAATTCTTACTTTGACTACTTATGCTTTGATTTTTACAAAAATAAATATATAAATGAATTCTTACATCAATAACTAATATAAATGTTAGAGTGTTCCTACGATTTCTTTTAATTCGATATTCACCATTCAAAATGTAAAAAGACAAATTTGATCTTACTTGTGTTCACATTTGAATTATATTTTTGCCCTCTCAATTTTGAATTGGGGAGGGTCAAGTAACTGGACCTCTAGTACTCAATCCAAAGGTTTAAAACAACTCACACCAACTTTTTTACTTTTTTTGTTTCTCACAAAATAATAAAATGAAAGGTGGGGATTGAGTGAATGTGGAACTGGAGCCTTCCAGTTACTGGAGGGACTCCGAACTCCCCAATTTCACCAAATTTCTTTAATTTTTACCCGATCTCACTCTACTTTTCCACGGACCAGTACATTTCTCCCATGTCTAAACCGTCGGCTACTCTCTTCCTCCCCCTCCATAACCTTATACCCTTTGTGAATACTAGATTCAAGTAGTTGAAGTTCTAGATTTAAGCGAAAAAAGATAAATGAGCAGAAAAAACCCAAAAAAAAATCCCATGCAATATTACAAAAATTCCAAGGATCCATTTTAAGAGATGAAACTAACCGAAAAACCAATAATATCATTTATATTTATAAAAATTAAAAAACTACATGAGCAAAAACGAAAAAGAAAAATGGATTTGAAGTGATTCAAGGAATCCATTTTAGGAGCTTGCATATCTTTGAAGGAGAGACGCTGAAGTCATGGGTGTTGGAGAGAAGAGTTTGTTGTCATGTCGTGGTATTACCACTACCCTGAAAGCAAATTTTTGCCGACCTCTAGTGCAACCCGATTCTCAGAATTTCCCTCCAAGGTTAACACGACAGTGTCTTTATTTCATGCACTCGAGACAAAGATACTAGAGACTCTAGAGACTCGCAATTTATCCCAGATAAAAATGTACACAATAGAAAGGAAAATGAAGTGAGTTTTTTCATGTTCTTTACTTTACGATTAAAATATATAGACGTGCCAATTAAAATAGTTTGTTGGATTGAAACTATACAACAGAATCCAATGTCAATGAATTTCTCGACCTAAAGAACTGAAGGAAACAACAGAATAAACATGTGTCTAGTTTGGTTGAGATAATGCCTATATTTTAGCTAGAAGGTACAAAAGATAATAACAAAGATAGTTAGTTATCTCTAAGGATACAACAAATTAAATCAATAATACTTGTAGACATTATCCCTATAATCCCCCACTAATTACTTACAAGTAATTAGATTGAGATTTTTTTGGGCATAGAAAAGAATAATTGTGCTTAAGTGTTAATGTCCTATGGATTGAATTAACACGCAGTGATGTGAGTAATAACCCAAATTCAAGGAGTGAATTTATCTTGAAGTAAATGGAATTGTGTTGAGACCCCACATGCCACAACACACACTATTCTTAAAAAATTGTGATGGCTCTGTGATAATATATTTACATAAAATAAGTGGACCCTCAAGTACATTGGGTTCTCATGAGTGTTCTAGAAAGCTTGTCAAAGACTTTCATAGAAGGTGGTCTAATCCTCGGCACTCACATAGATAGATACATAAGTGCATCTCTATAGCACCACCCAAATGAAGGGCTATGTATGTATCGATTAATGTTTATATAGTGCATATAGGAGTATTCATATGGCTTCGTTTGACCCTAAACGGGTGTCCACCATGCTTTCCTCCACACAAGACTTTAAGCCCATCCTCTTGATGTATCCCTGACAACTTTCCTGGTCAATCCTTTTAACATAGGGTCTACAAGATTTTTCACGTCTTTCACACACTCAAGTGAGATATCTCAATTTATTTATTTATTTTACAAGTGTCTATAACACTATATCTCATGCACATGTATCTTCTCCAAAGATATTGTTATTATCTTCACAAACCACAGCTTGTGTGTCACGAGAAGAGGAATACGTCTCTCTCTATAATAGCATATCTATAATTAAGCCTCTTAATCCTTCAACTCCTTCACCTATAGGTTATATAATAATAAACTCGGGTTTCAATAGAGATCTTACTATACAATTTTCTTAGAGAATCTCCAAGAGATTTCTAAATCATTTGGTGGAAGTTACTAGATCATTCCCTCATACTCAATTTACATCACTAGGATTATGAGTATATCTACTCAAAAGCAAACTTGAGTATAGTGCAATAACATTACAAATATTTTAGCATATTCAATTGAAATATAATTGTTCTACTGTTATCATATAATGTTCTAGCACACATCTCATCGAAACTATTAAATTTTAATAGTTTTATACAAAGAGCTTGACATAAAGAGAAACTATTCTCATTTTTCTTATTTTAATATTTAAAATCACATCTTTTCAAATTTGGAACTAAGAGAAAATCTTAATATCGTTCGCAACTTTTAAGCAAGTTTTGAAAAATCACACTTAATGAGATATAGACATGTGACCACAATTAGAGCCTATTATTCGGACATTCACACACAAGTCTAAAATGCTCACAAATCCACCATGTGTAATATAAATTTATCATAGCACGGTTCATGTTCTCCTTCTAAACATACAAGGTCACAAGGATAACTTACAGGGCCAGCCCAATGATAAAGTTACCCAAGCCATTGCTTTAGGCCCCCAATTTTTTTTTCTGTTACTGTATGTAGTTTTTTTTTTTGTAAGAATTAGGACAGTATGGATATATTAACAAAACGCATTGCATAGCTTCAACTCAAGTGTGGCCCAGTGGATTCACAATTTCACTACTGCCATAACTAGCAATGCGTGCAGAGTTCGAATCCCCTCTATTCCTTCTTCGCAAATCACCTTTTCTTTCCCTTTATATATTTGTTTCTTTTTTTTATTGTTTGTAATGAAAACTTAGTTCAGTGGCTAAGAGATAATTTGACTGTTCTAACTGATAAAACATTGAATATTTCTTGGTTGTTAGTTGTTTCGGCAGAGTGGTAGTGGTATTTGTCTAAAGGCAATATTATGAATTTGAATTTTTGGTGTTGGAGGTCGTAGTGTTGTGGTTTCTACTATGATCAAATTAATCTTCATCTAGACCAAAATCATTAGGAACTTTAGAATTTGCAATTAGTTGTGGTCAGGATTATTAGCTAGTGGTGATTTTGGTTAATAAGTGATTTTGCATTTCAAAAAGTCAAAAAAAAATTATTATTTTTTAATTAATTATTAATATAAGCTTAAGAAATAGGTTTCATCTAAAAATTTCACTTTAGGCCTCTAAATTCGTTGGGCAGGCCTTGATAACTTAATGTATAGCTCTTACGAACACAAACATTTAATAAGCGTCTCAATATAATATATTAATGATAGCATATCATTATACTAACAGACTTTCTTATGATTTGAATACTCAACCATAGTGGTCTCATTCATATCTTTCGCAAGATAGAAATTCAAGTGTTATATATCTCAACTACTCAATCATTACATCTTAGAGAAGCCTCAACAATATCCAATAATAAATTAACACTTCGACACATCTTCAAAGATTCTTAATATTGTGGCTTCTCATATACATACAAATATTAAGAAAAGCTATTATTGGATGTGAGAATGTAAAATGATAAATGAAAAGTTTGTGTTGCTAATTTTGAGGGTGGAAACCCCTTTATCTACAAAACAAGGAATGGGCTGGACAAAAAACATAAGAAGCTCAATAAGTCCAAAAATCCAAATAAACCATTATAGAATATAAAAAATAAATGATTTATTTATTTGTCTAATACCCCCACAAGCTGGAGAGTAGATGCTATATACTCCTGACTTGGAGAGGAGCTCTTGAAAGGCCTTTGGCTCCAATGGCTTTTTCAAAATGTCAGCAATTTGTTGAGTGGTGTTGATGGGTAGGAGGTGCATCAAGCCCTGTTGCAATTTCTCACGAACAACATGGCAATTGATTTGGATATGCTTTGTTCGTTCATGAAAAACCGAATTTTGGGTGATATAATGGGCACTGTCACTATCATAGAATAACAACGCAGATTTGATGAATTCAACTTTCATGTCACCTAGGAGATAAGTAAGCCACTGTAACTCGCAAACAGTACTCGCCATGGCTCTGTACTCGGCCTCGGATGATGATCGGGATACCGTATTTTATTTCTTACATTTCCAGGATATAAGATATTGTCCTAAAAATATACAGTATCATGTTATAGAGCGTCTAGTAAGGGGGCATGTTGCCCAGTTTACATCTATGTAAGCTTTAAGGCGCAATTACGAAGTGCATGGATATAGAAGTCCTTGTCAAAGATTGCTCTTAAGGTAATGTATGACGCGTAGGGTTACTTGGTAATGGCCTTGTCTTGGATTACTCATCTTCTGGCTTAGTTGTTGTACAACATATGTTATATCTGGCATAGTAGTGGTCAGATATAACATTTTCCCTATTAAACACGTGTAGCCTAATGCATCTGCCAGTAACTCAGTCTTTTCTGCAGTTTTCATCGAATCTTTGACCATAGGAATGCTAACTGGTTTCCCTGTCAACAACCCACAAGAATTTATTAAGTTCAATGCATATTTTTTTTAATTTAGAAATATCCCTGATTTTGAACGGGTTATTTCTAAACCAAGAAAATAATGCAATTTTCCTAAGTCCTTTATACGAAATTTCTTGTCAAACAGTATTTTCAAAGCAGCAATTTGGTCAAGGATAACATGAAAACTGCTAAGAAAACAGAACTCTTTGAGGATGCAAAACGCTACAGAAGAATCATAGGCATGATGCTCTACTTGACTAACACAAGACCAGAAAATCACATATGTTGTCAACCAACTAAGTCAACTCATGCAAAAACCAAGGCAAGGACACTATCAAGCTGCCCTACGCATCATCCATTATCTAAAGAATGACCCAGCCCAAGGATTACTCTACAAAATAGATTCAGAACTAAGACTTAAAGCATATAATGATGCAGACTGGGCAACATGCCCAGTCACCATAAGATCCATTACAGGTTACTGCGTATTCTTAGGAAACTCATTGGTGTCATGGAAATGCATAAAAAAGGCATTGTGTCAAGATCCTCATCAGAAGCCGAGTATCGAGCGCTCGCCAACACTATGTGCAAAATACAGTGGCTTACATTCTTGCTAAAGAACTTGAAAATTAATTTCATGTCTCCAGCTCTGCTATTCTGCGACAATGACTCTAGAGATACATAGCGCATAATTCTGTTTTTCATAAGAAAACGAAACACATAGAAATCGAATGTCGTGTTGTAAGGGAACGCTTAGAAAAAGGACTGATTAAGCGGCTGCCTATTAACACTCAACACCAGATTGCGGACATTCTAACAAAAGCATTGGAACCAAAAAATTTTCAGATTCTCCTTCACAAGTTGGGAATTAACATATATTCTCCAGCTTGCTATGAGATATTGAATGATAAAATTACTTAGCTAAATTTCTAACTTTTAGTTTCTGTTCACTAGTTATTCATTTTGGCTTCTTTGTATCATTTTTGGTTTGGGCCTCTTTTATTCTGTTCAGCACAACATTGTTGGCCTATATTACTTGTATCAGCTCAGTACTCAACACACAATAACACCTCTCATTTTTACATTTCAAACAATTTTCCACGTTTCCAATAAAGGTCAGTTTGTTATTGATTTTTTTTTTTATAAAATAATTACTTATTTTAATAAAAAATCAATTTAAAATTTTTGAGCTATTTGTCTTTGTTTTTTGAAAAAATTCAAAATAAAAAAATAATCAATTTTTTTATTTTTTGGAGAAGTAATATTAACATACTTTTTCAAATAATTAATTGTAGTAAAGAGAGAAAATTAAAAAGTGATTTTTATCATTATAACCAAACATAAGTAAATTATGATTTTTATAATAATTAATTAAAGGCAAAATTACTGTTTTCGTCTCAAACTGTGGGGTTTGATTCAACTTCGTTCTCATATTTTTTTTATAATTCAATTTTGTCCTCAAACTTTTCATGTTGCTTCACGTTTACCCTTTTCGTTATTGGTCCGTTAGACACTAACGGTAAAAGCTTAATAACGTTAAAAAAGGAACACGTGTCACAATATAAGTGGCTAGTTAATAAACTAATAACAATAATAATATATTTTTAATGAGAATGGATCCATTTACTTCAGGAGTAAGTGTTGCGACACTTATTCCGCTTTATAACTCTATATAGACACCAGATTTCACCAATCTGTTCTGTCTAATTGAAAGTTTATAGTATATATATCAACTATACAAAATTTCATTTGATTTGAAAACTTTTTAATCTTTTATTTATCAATTTCAATTTAATGAATAAAAGACGTTGTAAAACATACATAAATGTCACATACAAGATGACATATTTAGAGATGTTTGATTTTTTTAAATTTTGGTATACATAATCATCATCATAATATCTAATGACTCAATTATCGGATTGATGAAATTTGGTGTCTATATAGAGTTATAAGCGGAGTAAGTGTCGCAATACTTACTCAGTATACGGATCCCTCATCATTTTTAATTAATTACACTTTTTATTTAAAAAGCAATAAAAAAACACTTTCATCTTCTTCCACCCACTACCCTAAACTTCATCCCCCACTTCCAGTAACCCTTCCACCTGCAATAGTCCCCTCTACCGATTCTCCAACCTCTGCAACCTCAATTGTTCTTTAACTTCGTCTGGGAGAAAATTTTCTGCAACAACTCTTTAAATTTTATTCACGAGCTGATAACAACAACTCAATGCTTCCGATTCAGTTCCAAATGCATAATCTTAACCTTTAAAAATCAACTATGAAAATTGAATAAATCGAGAATTAATATTTGAAAAAGAAAAGACTCATTTGTGTAATTGCAAAAGGGTAATAAAGAACAATGTTTAAATAATAAAAAAATGTGAATTTGTAGAGAGATGGAGAGAGAAAACAAGAGAGAAGAAGAATGGGTCAAAGAATTTGAAGCTGATGCCTATTATATTTTAAGGTTGTGTGGCGCTAATAATCTGGAAGAGGTTACCCGCGGCAGGTGGATTGGTCATAGTAGGTGAGAAGGATGGTCAGTTGGGGGTGAAGTTTGAGAGAGAGGGGTTATGAAAGAAGATGATGATATTTTATTTTAATTTTTTAAATAAAAAGTATAATTAATTAAAAATATATTATTATTATTATTAATTTATTAACTAATCACTTATATTATGACAAATGTTCCTTTTTACGTTTGTTAAGTTTTCATTGTTAATGTCTAACAGACCAATAACAAAATGGATAAACGTAAAGAGTTTAAAGACAAAAATAAATAAAAAAATATGAGAATGAAGTTGAATCAAATCCTACAATTTAAGAGAACAAAAACAGTAATTTTACCTTAATTAAATAATAATCAATTCTCAATGTACTTTTAAAATTAATTATTTTTTAAACAATAACAAACATACCCTAATTGATTAATTCAAAAGGTTAATTGAGTTAGTAGATGAACAAATTTATACCACTAATTATTCATTCAAAATTAAAACCTTAGAATTAGGTATCTGTATGTTTGTGCATTGCAATATTTATATTGTATTATATTATTTATTGTTTGGAGTTCATTTTAATTTTACAAAAAAAATATATTAAACAACGTCGTTTGAGAGCGCAGCAGCAGTGCGCAGACAAGCCAAATCGTACCTTATTCGAGGGAGAAAATAATACGGCAGTGTTTAGTAAGCAGCTTCTGTTACACAGCTGAGAATTGAGATGGGGAAGATAAGGCGGAGAAAAGTTGCGTACGTGGCATCACAGAACCCAATAACAGAACTCCAAGTAGGACCAAGCTAAATTTTCCTTCATTAAACGTGGCATTAGAAGAAGAAGAAGCTTCCGTTAAGCACATACGCCATGGCCGCAGCTTCAGCTTCTTCTGCGTCTCTCTTCCTTTCTTCTTCGTTCCCACTCAGATCTCATAATTCTCCCACTCCCAAATCCTTCAGCCTCCGTTTCCCTCGCCGTCATAACTCCGTTACGGTCTCCGCTTCCGTTTCGGTCTCTAACCCGCAAGTGCGAACTGGCCCTGATGATCTTGTCTCTTCCATTCTTTCCAAGGTATTTTATCATGTTATTTATGTACTTATTTTACTGAAATTTCAAGATTTTCATACCATAGAGTGTCAGCGTCTCTGTCTATTACATTGGTATTTTATAATAGAGGATACCTAGAAACCTAGAATTTATAAGTAATTTTAGGGTTAGGAATTAGGATTTTCTTCATTCCTCTCTAAACATCCCTTAACATCTGTATCCGATTTTATTGATAAGGAATTAAGAGAAGAATATTCAAAACTTTCTTAGGAGACATGCTCCAGCAATTTTCCATTTCTTAATAGTGTTCAAGAATTTTGTTTGTACTGGACTAGTGTCTTGGAAATGGATATGCTTGTCCTATATTGTTATTTTTTTTTTCATGTTTTGAATGTGATTCATCCATTTGATCATAGTTTGTCTTTGCTAATTTGCCAACATGCTTAGGATGTATTTGTTTTAGATTTCACTACAAGTAAAACCATGTTCCAAAATGTTATCAATGGTTGAGATTACTTTTATATGTATTTCGATGAACTATCGATGGAAGGTATAAATTTCTCCTTCCAATAGAATTGCTTTTGTTTGTAATCATATCTAAGACAAACATGGTCTTAATAGTCATCTTAAAGAGTACATCTAGAAGAACTTTTGCTATTTAGTTTGTTTTACTACTTTGCCAACACTTATCAGTCATTTTAAACCGTACATCTAGAAGAGCTTTTACTGAGTAGTTTGTCTCTATTATTTTGCAACACCCTTACTGTTTCCTGATCATCCTCCCACCATATTATTATTATTATCATCATCATAGAAAACTAGTCTCTCACGCATTGACAAACTTGCCCTCGCAATTAGTGTGCTCTTTGGAGCTCAAACCATTGTTCTCTCAATAAGAATGTAGTGTGTCTCTACCACTTAGTAAACAACTTTATTAGTTACGAAAATAGATAATGAAAATGTTGTAATATCAAGTGTTATTTCTAAGTTTAGGAAGTCCCACATTGAGTGGTTTGGTGCATTGTAAAGCCTTTATATACTAAAGCAAACCTTAGGGGGTTAAAAGAGCTAGAAAGGGGATTGGGCTCGCGCGCATGAGATTGGGGCACCGAAGGCCTAACTCCGGCCAAACTTTGGATTCATCACACCGGCCAAGCTTTGTGTTCTCCGCACCGTCCAAACCTCCAATTCCGGTTCTTACTTACAACCGGAGGAGCTTGTTTAATCCTGGGGGAATTTCGGTACCATACCGAATAATTCCTTGAGGACAGTGTCGTCGACACAACTCAGGCTTATTCTCTGGCAACAATAGCATCATCACACGGTTCTCTTTGCAATATTTTACAACAATCTCAAGGAATTATACTGCAATGGAGAATCATCATCATGCAGATAACGCTAACAACGGCAACTCTGCCTCGCCGTCTATTACCGCAATTCCTATTTCTGCCATTCCGACAGCACCTCCACCTGTACACTATGCAAAGCCGTTCCCTGACATTTCTAAAATTGAATTGTTTGCGGGACAGAACTTTAGAAGGTGGCAAGAACGCGTGTACTCCGCTCTAGACATGCATGGTGTTGTTCATGCTCTCTCTGATCCTAGGCCAGCGCCTGATTCAGATTCCAAGATCACTGAACCATGGTCCTATGCCAACAAGGTATGCCGGCATACCATCCTTACTACTTTATCTAACGAACTCTTTGATGTCTACAGTTCCTATAAAGACACCAAGGATATTTGGGAATCCATGATTCTCAAGTATACCGCAGAAGATGCAGGAAAACAAAAATTCGTCATAGGAAACTTCTACAAATGGGAGATGACTGATGACAAAGACATACGCTCACAAATCAATGAATATCACAAAATGTTAGAAGAGTTGAAGAGCGAAAACATTAATCTGCCAGACGAATTCATTGCCGGAGTTCTCATTGAAAAATTGCCAGACTCATGGAGTGACTACAAACAACAATTGAAGCACAAGCAGAAACAACTCGCCCTTGCGGACCTGATCACTCATATCATCATTGAAGACACCAACCGGAACGAGCTAAGAAAATCAAAGGCAAAGGGAATAACGACCAAAGCCAACTTGGTTTAAGACAAAAATCAGAAAAACAGGTATGCCGGTGGAAAGTCTAATCACAATAGTCTTAAACCCAATAACCCCTTCACTAAAAAGAAAGGAATATGCTATGTGTGTGGAAAGCCTGGCCACCATGCTGCTCAATGCAGGTTTAGGAAGAGAAACGACAATCCCCCCAAACCGAAAACTAATCTAGTTGATGGTGATGGTCATGGGGATGATATCATTGTGGCTGTCGTTTCTCAGGTGAACATGGTGACAAATACAAACAAATGGGTCATAGACTTTGGTGCAACAAGGCACA
The DNA here is from genome assembly GCA_037177725.1 of Cyamopsis tetragonoloba. Lineage (NCBI taxonomy): Eukaryota > Viridiplantae > Streptophyta > Magnoliopsida > Fabales > Fabaceae > Cyamopsis > Cyamopsis tetragonoloba. The sequence goes on from CM074119.1 coordinate 59,271,463, forward strand.
TTTGTGCTGATAAAAATGCATTTGCCTCCTACTCTCCAGTAGGGGAAGGAGAAGAACTAGTATACCTTGGAGATTCCAGAACCACCGCAGTTCTTGGAAAAGGGAAAGTTCTTCTCAAACTAACTTCAGGCAAGACACTAGCACTGCACGATGTGCTTCATGTTCCTACCATTAGAGCAAATTTAATTTCTGTGGCTCTATTGGGTAAGGTGGGGATGAAAATAGCCTTTGAGGCTGACAAAATAGTTATAACCAAAAATAATGTATTTTTGGGAAAAGGCTATTGTGACCAAGGACTTTTTGTACTAAATATCTCCGAAATTATCAATAATATTGCATCCTCTTCTGCTTACTTATTGGATTCTTTTGATATTTGGCATGCTAGACTAGGACATGTTAATTTTTCATATGTTAAGAAAATGCAACAACTCGGATTAATCTCTGGAGTTTCTAATGCATCGAACGAAAAATGTCTAATTTGTGCTGAATCTAAAATGACAAAGAAATCATGTCGTTCTGTGCATCGTGAAACTGAATTGCTTGCATTGATTCATACCGACTTAGGTGATCTAAAGCAAACCGAAACTAGGGGAGGGAAGAGATACTATGTGACCTTTATAGATGATTTCTCTAGATTCACCAAGTTATATTTAATTAGAAACAAAGATGAAGCATTTAACATGTTCTTGTCCTATAAAGCTGAAGTTGAAAATCAACTAGATAGGAAAATAAAAAGAGTAAGATCAGATAGAGGAGGAGAGTACATAGCCTTTAATGATTTTTGTGAAAAAGAAGGTATTATCCATGAGGTAACACCTCCTTATTCTCCTGAATCTAATGGAGTGGCTGAAAGGAAGAACAGAACCTTGAAAGATATGATGAATACTATGTTAGTTAGTTCTTCTACTCCTGCTAATCTTTGGGGAGAGGCATTGTTGTCTGCCTGTCATGTGCAAAATAGGATTCCCCATAAGAAAACTGGCAAGACACCTTATGAATTGTGGAAAGGGCATAAACCCAATGTGAAATATTTGAAAGTGTGGGGGTGTCTAGCTAAGGTTATGTTCCCAGATCCTAAGAAAAGAAAAATAGGATCTAAAGCTTCGGATTGTATGCTTATAGGTTATGCTCAACATAGCGCTGCATATAGATTTCTTGTTTTGAAAAGTGATGTACATGATAGCAACACAATCATTGAAACAAAAAATGCAGAATTTTTTGAGCACATCTTTCCATTAAAATCCGAACAAATTTCTCAAATGCCTTTTGAAAACTTCAAGGATAATGAAGAATGAAGTGATCAATTGAGAAGAAGCAAAAGACAAAGGATAGAAAAATCTTTTGGAAATGATTTTTACACATACTTGGTTAACAATGATCCCTTGACGTTTTCCGAAGCCATCTCTTCTTCTGAATCACGTTTTTGGAAAGAAGCCATTAAAACTGAAATTGACTCAATCTTGAAAAACAACACTTGGACATTGGTTGATTTGCCTCGTGATGCAAAACCAATTGGTTGCAAGTGGATTTTCAAAAGAAAATATCATCCTGATGGTACCATTGATAAATACAAAGCAAGATTGGTTACAAAAGGTTTTACACAAAAACAAAATTTTCATTATTTTGATACTTTTGCTCCTGTGACAAAAATATCATCAATAAGAACTTTGATTGCATTGGCTTCTATTCATAAACTTGTGATCCATCAAATGGATGTGAAAACCGCCTTTTTGAATGGAGATTTAGAAGAAGAAATCTACATGTTTCAACCTGAAGGGTGCATTATTTCTGGTCAAGAAAACAAAGTTTGTAAACTTTTAAAATCCCTTTACGGTTTGAAACAAGCTCCTAGACAATGGCATGAAGAATTTGATGAAGTTTTATTAAGTAATGATTTTGTTTCCATAGAAGCTGATAGGTGTGTGTACACAAAAGTTAAAAATAATGATTGTGTAATCATATGCCTTTATGTGGATGACATGCTGATTTTTGGTACCAATAATGATATTGTCATAGAAACAAAATCATTTCTTGCCTCCAAATTTGATATGAAAGACTTGGGTGAGGCAAACGTGATATTGAGTGTTAAAATCGTAAGGGAAGGTGATAGTATTACACTATCACTAGGACATTATGTGGAAAAACTTCTTAAGAAGTTTGGCCACTATGATGTGAAGCCAGTAAGCACCCCTTACGATGCTAGCATTCAATTGAAAAAGAATAAAGGGGATCCCTGCGCTCAATCTAAGTATGCTCAAATCATTGGTAGCTTGCTACACCTAATGAATTTTTCTCGTCCCGACATAGCTTATGCTGTGGGAAGATTGAGCAGGTACACGCGAAATCCTAACCAGGATCATTGCAAATCTCTAAGAGCACTCATGAATACCAGGCATGCGCATGGCCTAGAGGCGCAAAACCGCGATAACAGCAAAATCTTGTGGGAGTAATACGATTAGTGATCCTCTGATATACGGTAAAGTACTTTGGTTCATAGAGCTTGCTCCCCCAACTTACTTGTGTGTCAAGATTACTAATCTAGGACTGGTTCATAGTCCAAAAGACACCAGCTCTGAAAATTTGCTCTCGAGTAGTAACCCAGAGAATAGTCTTTTCTTTGTATCCTAACCTTCGAAATAAGTGGGGGATTGTTGTAATATCAAGTGTTATTTCTAAGTTTAGGAAGTCCCACATTGAGTGGTTTGATGCATTGTAAAGTCTTTATATACTAAAGCAAACCTTAGGGGGTTAAAAGAGCTAGAAAGGGGATTGGGCTCGCGTGCATGAGACTAGGGCACCGAAGGCCCAACTCAGTGCAAATCTTTCGATTTCCCCCCTGCGCGTGATATATGGGCTTCTCCAATTTTTTTGTAATCCAAATATTTTGTTTTTTGGCCTTACCGAAAAATCCATGTTTTAGGCATGTGTTAAATTGGTTTGGGTCAAAACCAATTTTTCATGTGTTTTATGTGCATCGGCCAAACTTTAGATTCATCACACCGGCTAAGCTTTGTGTTCTCCGCACCATCCAAACCTCCAATTCCTATTGGACAGTCCAGTCTGGGTACTCACACGTACCATCAACTGCTATGGGTAACCCAGTACTATATATACACATCTATTATTCCCTTCAAAATATACCAGAAAATTACTTCCATCTCTTTCTCTTACTGTTCAGCAATTCTCTGGGTTACGAGTTATCATTCTTGCTAGTTCTGCAGCCCGGTTCTTACTTACAACCGGAGGAGCTTGTTTAATCCTGGGGGAATTTCGGTGCCATACCGAATAATTCCTTGAGGACAGTGTCGTCGACACAACTCAGGCTTATTTAAATTCTTTCTCTGGCAACAACAGCATCATCACACGGTTCTCTTTGCAATATTTTACAACAGAAAATACCTTTAAAATTTTTCATATATTATTTTTAACTAACTAGTAAGTTTTAATCGACGAACTTATCAACAAGTCTTAGAAAGTTTTATAGTAATATCTAGTTTATATCTAGTTTATTAAACTTATTCTAGGAGTGCTTAATTACACCTTTGCAAAATTAACTTACATTTTATATACTTCTGCTGGTCTTATTTATAAGACGTTTTCAACTAAGCTACACATACTAATAAAAGTATTGAGATTAGTGGATTTTACTGGTTTCCTGAAAACTTGTATGATATATCAATTTTATCCTTCTTTGAATAATGTGCTTGGTAGTTGTAATTAAAAAGTGAAAATAGTAATAAGGGAAAATAAGAAAACAAAGAATAAATGTTCATGAGAACTCCAAAACGTCTTATATTAAAGGCCATCAAAACCTTCTAGATGGTCTCTTATAAAAAAGGCCCGAGGAAGTACTAGTTTTTTTAGTTGACTTTGATAACCTATATATTCTAATAATATTGTGTAGTACTCATAAATAAACTCTCATTTGATAAATGGTTCATCCATGAGAAATAGTTAATGCTATTTATCCAAATGTATTTTGATATTGATTGCTTATATCTAATTTTCCATTTAATGTTTAATTTATATTTTACAGGATGACTTATATATATTCCAGTTTTTCTGATCTATGCCACATTAGATGAGACAAGATAAAAGAAAGCATTAAGTTAGAAACATCCTATAAATAAATGCACATATTCTATTTTTGAATTCTTGTATATCATGCGTGTATGTAACTGTGTATCCAAATTTCTGTACTAAAATTGAGTTATGAGGTTTTCATCAGGTGATCCAATCCGATGGAGGAGTTTCACTGAAAGTGGAAGAACATAAAGAGGTGGCTGAAGTGGCTCGGGAACTGCAGAAGTATTGCGTGAATGAGCCAGTGAAATGCCCCTTGATATTTGGAGGTGATTCCTTATTGTGCTGCTCAATCCTGATATATTTGTGTTCAAAGAAAACCTTACCAAAGAAATCTTAGGGTGCCTTTGGTTTGTTTCTTCACTTTTCAATATAAAAATATGATCTTTTTAGTTTTCTTTTTCTTTTTCAAGAATTCAAGAAAATAAAAATGTGGAGACAAGCATGAAAACAAGTTTTATCCCACTAAGTGAGATCGGTTACATAGGCCACACGATGCCATTGTGCTCAATCAGAAACTAAATTTTCAAAAATATTATTAAGCAAAAAGATCAAATGAAGATTTGTTTAAAACTATTAGTGGAAATCAGGAAATGTATCAACTGAAGATGAAAATATTAAACTAAACAAATTCACCTTGCCTAAAGCCTTGCCTCTGTTTGAATTTATGGAAAAGGATGTAATGAACTAGAATTATAAAAAGTTAGTATTACGATGAAATAGAATGTGAGAGAATGAGATGAAACCACTACTTTTTTCTTTTCTCATTTTTTTCATTTTGTCCACATTATAAAATAAGAGTTCTATTTTATTTCTTCTTATCTTAATTCTGTTTATTCATTTTTACTCCACTCACCTTTACATATCAAAACATAGCCTTAGTTGTGTGTTTTATCCATATCCTTAGTTTAGTTTGGTGTGCATTGGAAATGTTCTATATTCCAAATTGAGTCCACTTTCAACTTCTAATCATTCTTCTTACACATTTTTTTCTACAATATACCAGTGACTTGAGAATCATTGAGTTCTAGCAACTATTTCATTCTTGTCCATCACATTGAAAATTCTTTTCAGAGTGGGATGTGGTGTACTGTTCGCGGCCAACATCACCTGGAGGTGGCTATAGGAGCGCACTGGGTCGTGTTTTCTTTAGAACAAAGGAAATGATTCAGGTTCTTGAAGCTCCTGATATTGTGAGAAACAAGGTCACTTTTTCTGCTTTTGGCTTTTTGGATGGAGAGGTGTCTCTGAAGGGTAAGGCATTTGATTCTTTTCGATGAGTCAAAGTTCCTTCCACTAGCGTATCCAAAAAGAAGGGCTTAAAGGCATTTTTTTTAATCCTAATAGTTTATTATCATTGTTGATTTTGGTCCTGAATATGTGGTTTCTGAAAATTAGTAATTAGTGCCTGGTGTAGGGACCAAAATTAAGTGTATCTGGATATTTGTTTACAAAATTGGTGTATGAACCAAACTGGCTTTTATTCAACCGAATAAATTGATGTATTCATTGAATGCCAGTTTGAAACCGTTTTTCTTTTGAGATAACTGGCTTTCATCCAATAACTCAAACATCATAACACGTCGTTACATAGAATGAAAGTCAGCTGGGCTTGTTCACCAAAAATCCAAACACACTAAAATATACATATGGTAATATAGACAAATTTCTAACATTTTGATACTATATAAACTCAAAATTGAAGTTTTAAAGTATGAGGATTGGAGACCCAAAGGAATGACTATAGGGAATAAAAATGTGTTTAAACCTCCAAAAATGCTACTGATAGCAAAACTGAAATATCTCAATTCTGTATACGTCAAACTCAAAACAAGAGGGATGAACAGTTATTGGATGATTGTTGATTGAGTTCTTGTTTCAATATGAAAACTAAAAGGAAACAGGTTTGCTTGTTGTGTAGTGTATAATCCTGTTCTGAAACTTGTGTGCTGATTTGATGAATATATGCTAACGTGAAACAGGAAAACTCAAGGCTCTGGATAGTGAATGGATTCAAGTTATATTTGAAGCGCCTGAATTGAAGCTAGGATCATGGGAGGTTCGATATGGCGGCCAGAGTGAAGTGAAACTTCAAATAATATATGTAGACGACAGAATCAGGTTAGGAGTAGGATCCAGAGGTTCCCTGTTTGTTTTTAAAAGAATATGAAATCCGAACGCAATCAAAATTTCTCTTCAGGGAAATGCTTACCATTTTGTAACTTGAAACTGCAAAAATTCGTGTATGATATGATTATGTGTATATCATTGTATCATTAAGATCTTAAAAAGTAACCTTCCCAACACAACATTACTCTTTGGCTGCACGAGTTTATCTTATCTAACTGAATCTAAGTAGTGTTTGACATGTTCCTCTTCAAAGATAGGACTATGATCATGAAAGGCGAGAGTTATTAAGAAGAATGCATGGATGGAAAGCTCCTAAGTGTACTTAAGTGTCTAACGGTGCACCAAATGGAGAGGAGAGTCATACCTACAAATAGTCTGACGATCAAGTCAGTTATAGTCTTAGGGTTTGTGAATGATAGTAATGTTACATACTTAAGATAGTGATGAGAAGATCCTCCAATCGTGAAGATTAGATGTGCATAAACACTAATTGAAGCAATCAAACTCAAGAATCAAAGGATCTAGGCTTCAATTGACCAAATGTTCAAAAAAAGAAAAAAGAGAAAAAAAAAGAAGAGAAAATGTGGATTAAGATCTTAAAAAGTAACCTTCCCAACACAACATTACTCTTTGGGTGCACGGTCAAGAGTTTATCTTGTATCTAACTGAATCTAAGTAGTGTTTGACATGTTCCTCTCCAAAGATAGGACTATGATCATGAAAGGTGAGAGTTATTAAGAAGAATGCATGGATGGAAAGCTCTTAAGTGTACTTAAATGTCTGACGGTGCACCAAATGGAGGGGAGAGTCATACTTACAAGTAGTTTGACGATCAAGTCAGTTATAGTCTTAGGGTTTATAAATTATAGTAATGTTACATACTTAAGATAGTGATGAGAAGATCCTCCAATCGTGAAGATTAGATGTGCATAAACACTAATTGAAGCAATCAAACTCAAGAATCTAAGGATCTAGGCTTCAATTGACCAAATGTTCAAAAAAAGAAAAAAGAGAAAAAAAAAAGAAGAGAAAATGTGGATTAAGATCTTAAAAAGTAACCTTCCCAACACAACATTACTCTTTGGCTGCACGGTGCAGAGTTTATCTTGTATCTAACTGAATCTAAGTAGTGTTTGACATATTCCTCTCCAAAGATAGGACTATGATCATGAAAGGTGAGAGTTATTAAGAAGAATGCATGGATGGAAAGCTCTTAAGTGTACTTAAATGTCTGACAGTGCACCAAATGGAGGGGAGAGTGATACCTACAAATAGTCTGACAATTAAGTCAGTTATAGTCTTAGGGTTTGTGAATGATAGTAATGTTACATACTTAAGATAGTGATGAGAAGATCCTCCAATCGTGAAGATTAGATGTGCATAAACACTAATTGAAACAATCAAACTCAAGAATCAAAGGATCTAGGCTTCAATTGACCAAATGTTCAAAGAAAAAAAAGAAGAGAAAATGTGGATTAAGATAGAAGATGGAGAAATCGCTACTTAATCTAGGAATTAGAGATAAGATCAACGATTATCGCCACACTAATCATGAAGATTAGTGATAAGATCATTGATAAATTACCATATTGATATTAGGAATCAATAATAAGAATTCAATCAAGGTATCTAAGCTCTTTAGCTAAGAATCCTAATTTAAGAGAATGATTCTCTATAAAAAATACTCAAATTCATTCACAATTAAAAAATGAAGTCAACTAAAAAGTATATATTTGGTCCTAAGATCCCTATTAGTTGGGATTACTATCTACATCCCTAGCTTGGCCAAAACACGTAGCCTTCATGCAAATGAGCACAAGTCCCTAAAGTAAGTTCAAAAATCAAATTAAAATATAATCTTAGAATTATTACAAAACTTGGATCAAACCAAACATTCTTTAAGTCACAGAATTACATTCAACATATACTAATATAATTTCTAAAGCCAACTTAAAGAATTCTTCAAGCCTCCATAAATTTCTTCAATCCTTGCTCATTGATCTTTAAGCGCAAAATTATTCAAGTTATCTTTCTCTTTCCATAACAAACATTTGACTTTTGTAAAAGAATGGTCAACAAAACCTTATCCAATAAAGTAATTGTAATATTATCATGAAAGTGTAAACTTGTTCCATGTTTCTTATCGAAAGTCAAAGTGAATTGATTTTCAATCAAATAATCTATACTAGGTAAGCATAAAATCGAAGGGTGTGGTATACAAGTAACATCAAGATTTTGCAAACAAGTTAAAGTCTCAATCAAGCCAACCGCAAATAGCTTTCTATGAATTTTGATCTTCCAAATACAAGGTTTTAACAAGTTCAATTATACATAATAATCATGCAATAAGGTCTCAAATATAGAAATAAGAGTATCATACATTATTTTCACAATCTAAAAAGATGTTAGTATATCTTTCTTTGATAAAACACTTTAAACTTCTTTATAAGACACATCATTAGAACCTTTCACGTGAATTGGAGAAATAGCAGGCAACACATCAAAGTTAGCATGCAAACAGCTATTTTCAAAAGATAACAAGTAATGTGATTGTCTAAGTAACAATAAATGCTTAATTAGACTTTCCCTCACTAAAAGATTTAAGGAAGTGGCCTCACTTCCACTCCCTTTCCTTTTAGAGCTATCCTTAGCTCTTTTATTTTGTGGCCTTCAACATTGCTAAGGTGTTCTTTCTCAACATTTTCTCCTCCAAAAGCATAGTTATGCTCTTGGCCTTTAGGCTTAGATGAGCCTAAATTATCACAAATTTGACCCTTAGAACATTTAGTGAGCTCGTGGACTTTTTGCTTTATTGTCTCTTTTCCTTCACTCATTCTTTTCTTTTTCATTTATAATTGGTCATCAATAACTTCATTAGGTGACAAAGAAATGAGATTAATCTTTGTTCTTTAAAGGTGAAGGAATAGCTATTAGTGTGACCATCATGGATGAATTTTCTATCAAATTGCCAAGGCCTTCCAAGCAAGATTTGAGTTACCTCCATAGGTACAACATCACAAAGCACTTTATCACAATATTTTCTTATAGACAACAAAACCAAAACTTGCCTATCCACTACTAGGTCGCTATGATCATTCAATCATTGGAGTTTATAAGGTCTAGGATGCAAAGAAGTACTCAAATTAAACTTAGACAATGATCTAGGGCAAGCAACATTTGCACAAGACCAACTATCCATGATTACAAAACAAGTAAATCCCTTTACCATACACCTAGTGTAGAAGATATTCTCTCTTAGAGTCTCATCCTCCTCTTTGGGCAAGTTACCAAGCAACCTCCTCGCCACAAGTCTCCTTCCATAGGATGTATCTCTTCATCTCTAGCCCCTTCATCACTAGAAGAAGAACAAGAGCTAGTAGGTGTAGAAGAAGAACTCAATGAATCATACTTACTATTCTTCATAACCATTGCCTTTTTAGTGGGACATTGGGATGCAATGGACCATATAAGTGATAAATCTGAATTAATTTGATAATGATTTGATGCCTTTTGGATAAGACTTAATCTATCTCTGGTTTAAATCTCCTTAAATCTAGAAGATTGTAACCACTTATCTTAAATTAAAAAAGTTGATAGAATTTTAAAGATTTGATCCCAAAAATCTTGATTTTGAATGTGATTAGATAGCGGCACAAAAAATAAAGGTGAAGAAAAAGGAGAAAACGTGAAAAATTCTACGCCTAAGAAAATCATTATCTTATCTTCTATTCTAAATACATGGAGCTTGACGCTAGATTAAAGCTCAAGTGCTAGATCTTATCTTGTAAATTTGAAGCGTTTGAGCATTAGAAACCGCCTTTGTTGTGTTTTTGAAAGCCCTATTCACGCAAGTTGAGGAACAAGTAAGAATTGGAGCAAATTTTAGAGAAAGAAAACAGTAGAGAACGAGAAGATTAGCTAGAGATGGGAAGCTTCGAGTTTGGACCATCAATTCTTCATCTCTAATTGGTATTAGTGACTACAGTCGTTAAATTCTCTATTTTGGGATTTAATGCAATCTTTTAAACTCTTGTAGATTCTTTTGTGTTCATATATTTAGTATTATTTTCTATCCATCTTGTTTTTCAATTCATCTCTTAATGCTTGAATTTAGCTGGCCAATTTATTCATGATGAGATCATAGATTCTAAGTTTTGATCGAGAGATACTACTTGAAATATGACTTGGGTGAAAACCTCAGTGCGTTGGTAAGCTAGAGATAGTTATCATCGGGTTGATTTCTTTTCAATATTTGTTCTTAAAGCTGGAAAACTCTTTATGTTGGTGAGAGATTGCTATATAACGAGTTATTGTTAGAATCTTTTATAGAGAGATCGATAATTGTGAAAATTATGTATTGCTTAAGATAATAGATTAGTATTAATAAATATCCCTGAATGAAAAAGAAGATACAAGAGGGCACGCTTCATGAAATTCAATCCTAACCTTTCTCACTTAAATTCAACCCTTTTAAATATTCGTTTAATTTACTTTTTTTTAACGGCGATAAACAACAAATATATTAATAGAGAAACATCACCAGCAATGCTATATATTACAGGATTCAAACACAAAAACAACCAACTCTTGAAAATACAAAAGTAGAGAATCAAAAGGAAAAAACAGGAAAAGGAATAAAAATATAATAGCAGTGAACACAGAAGGAGAAAACAGATACACAAAAGTAAAAGAACAAAAAAGAAATAACAAGGAAACAAAAACTCTTAAATCTTTACTTTGAAAGATTGATTAATACAAATCAGAGGATGGATTTGCCAATCTCTCAAACAGAAGATAACATGTTTAAACTTAGCTTTCATCCATTTCCACAACTAGATTTGCAATGATTCAAAAATATCTGAGACTTTTTTCAAAAATACGTTTGTTCCTCCACCCCCAAGTGCACCATAGAGCTACAAACCACACTGCAATCCAGATCTCTTTGTTTATCTTCTTATTCCATAAACCCATATGTTGTAAAAAAATGGGATATGCAAGAACTTGGTGATGAAATAGAAAAACCAAACCAATTGTAACAAAGGCACCAAAGTTTGTAAACTACCGGACAAGTGAAAAACAAGTGATTAGTCATTTCTTTCTTATCTTTACAGAATGCACATTTCAGCTCTTCCGTGTTTAATACAATCCCTCAACGCAACAAATTTGATTTAGTTGCAATTCCATTTTTAAAACTTTCCAACCACACAAAGAAACTTTTAGAGGAGACATTGAAGACCAGAACAGCTTAAAAAAGGAATTATCATGTTGCTGGTTATAAAACAATGAAATCAAACAGTTATATCAATCATGATTCCATATCCATTTATCACTACTATTGAAGTTTAACCTTATCCCAGAAACCATCTGAACTAAAATATCAAGTAATTCCCTTTCCCATTGAAAAAGTTCTCTTCTCCTATAACAAAAAAAAAAAGGTCTCTTCTCCATCCCGAATTCCATTGTCACACTCCTTTGTGCCATTCGCCCATCTCAAAAATAGAAGCAGTATTGTTTACAGAAACATTAAACAATCTCAAGCAGTATCTTTCCTATCCCCATGTTTTTTTTTTTCCAAAGCATTTTCTAACTAGCTGACACGTGGTTTTTTTTACTACATTACAACACACACATAAATCTCGCCACCACACGGAACTTTTACTCCATTCTCTATTCTTTTAAACAGGCCAATTCGAACACTCTGTTCCATATCTAGAGTGTAAAGCTCTACACCAAAGAGCATGTGGTTCATTTAACATCATTTACTTCCATTTTCTTAAAAGGGCAAAATTAAATAGTTCCGAATCCCTCACCCCTAACCCACCCAAAGATTTTGGTTTGCAAATCTCTTTCCAACTCACCCACGCAATTTTTTGTCTCTCCCCACAAAAAAAATTTTTGGATCCTAACAAGGCTTTTAATAAAGAGCAAGTAATTTTTAAAAAATGAAAGGAAAAAATAGAAATAGAAGCATTACTGAATTAAGAAGAACCAGACGACCACCAAGGGAAAGGCGCATCCTTTTCCAAGAGGAAAGTTTACCAAGCATCCTACCCATCATGGGATTTCAAGAAGAAGCTTTCCTCGGATTCGAGTCAATAGGGATTCCCAAATAAGTAAACATGATTTTTCCAATTTTACAATTTAAAACAGAGGTCATCCCCTTAAACAAAGAAGAATCTGCATTTATACCAATCAATCTACTTTTAAAGTAAACTCGATGTTAATTCAAAACATCTCAACAAAGCTTTCATGACTCTCACATTATCCCAAGAAGCATGACACAAAAGAATAGTATCATCCGCAAATTGAAGGTGTGAAATTATTATTTTTCCTCTACCCTCCTTTAACCCTGTGAAAGTATTTTTCATTACTGCATTTTGAACTAATCGTGATAACCCCTCTGCCTCTAAAAGTAATAGCAAAGGAGCCAATGGGTCTCTTTGTCTTAATTTTTTTTTCATTTTAAACCCTTCCGTCGGGTAACCATTCACCAAAATGGAAACCGTGACAAAATCTAGGCAACCTTGTTACCAACTACCCCATTTTCTCCCAAATTCCAAACGTTTCATCATATTCGTTTAATTTACTTGTTTGCTATTTTAAATCAACAAACCCTTTTTCTCAAGTCAATAATTGATAACTAAGAATTTCTAAAAGACAAGTGTTCTCTATGGTCCGACAACCTTTAACTCTATAATAAAACGAGTTGCAACTTTAGATTTATGCTAAAGTGGCAACAAGTTTTTGACGCCATTGTTGGGGAGCATGGTAGTTTTTTAGAAATTTTGAAAGTTAATTGTTAAGTTCCCAAGCATCTCCAGGGTATTAGAGACATTAAACCTATGTTTTAGGTTAATCAAGAAATCTTGCAAGTCGCATATGGTCTTAACACCATGCTTAAAATGCATGTTGCCGATCTCTATTTTCGAGAAGCCATGCATTTCCTAGGAACAGTTTCAACCAAGGAGACTCTGGAAGGACCAATTACTTTATAAAAGGCGGAGAGACCTGACCCGAATGAGATAATTAGCTCCCAACCTTAGAAAGGAGCCCAGAATTTTCTAATGTTGTACGATTCCTTTTTTAGGCCGATAGGCCTTCATTTCCCTTTTTCCGACTTTCAGATTGAGATTCTCAACTGACATGATGTCGTCCCTTCCTAGTTGCATCCCAACACATGGGCTCTCATCAATGCGTTTGAGATTTTCTGTTGGGCCAGGGTTGGGATTTTTCCAATGATCCATTCATGTACTTGTTCGCCCCCTACCATGCTGGTGACTTTAGCTTTATTTCTTTTCGGCAGTGAAAAAACATGCATTTTTTCAACTTTTTGAAGTTTTATTTCCCCCTTTAAGGATTCATATTTTAAAGTCTTGTATCAAGGAGAGGATTCACCCTTTTAGGTTGGAAAAGAAACCACTATCTAATGGATTCGAAGTCTTTCATCATGGACCGAGCCTCCCTTCTGAATTCTTACCATGCCGTCATTAGAGCACTTCGCGACTTCACCGCCAAAAATGGTGTGTTGAAGTGTAAAGTCGTGATTGGGAGTTGTGACATTGAACACCGTGAAACTTTAGGTAATAGGTCTTGTGATTGATAAAATTTTAATTTGTAGCTCCTTTTTATTACAACTATTACTCTATTTTACTTATATTGGATTGTACATATTTGCAAACAAGATCATGAACAACTACGCGATGTTGCTGAAGAAGGGTGCCGGCATGAAAAAGAAGGGAAAGAAGGAATCTCTAGCAGAGAGTCTTCAACGTGAGTTATCGATTAACCACGACATTCCTCCCCATCCTCCTTAGCCCTAAGCTGACACGTACGACATTCCTCCTCCCCCGCCTTATGCCCAGATTGAGACCAGGATAGTGGTCCAGCACCGTCGCGTCCTGGCCCTCCGCCTCTGTCCCAAGGAGATGTCAAGCTGATCGAGGGAAGCAAATTCAATATTTCTGACGACGACTAGCAGCCCAATGGCCGATGTCTAAAGTGAGCACATAGTTTGTATTTGCATTGCCTATCTTCTTTAATTACTTAGATTTGAATTTTCGATATTTTTGCCCTTGATACTAGCTCGCCTTTTGATTCTTAAAGTAACACCTTATTTTCTAGATCGTTTTTTTTTAAACGCTAGCAGAACTAAATCTTACCTTACAATAAATAATAATAATTATAATCATTTTTAACTTAAATAAATTCCTATCCAGCTAAACAAATTAATACTCTAACATAAAACTTAGGGTAAATTGCACAAAGTACCCTTGAGGTTTTAGAAAATAGCACAAAACACCAAACTTTTAAAAAATTAGCAGTCCACACCATAGTTAAATCTCTCTCTATTTTTTTCTATAAATAAGAAAATCAATTTTTCTGTATGTTTTTTTATACAAAATTCTACTGAATTTTCTCAAAAATTATTTTTTCATAAAATAAAATAATTAATTGTGAATAAAAAATTATTTTTTTAAATTAAAAAAATTAAAAAAATACTATCATCATTTATAAATTATTTATTTTTTAATTTACAAAAAATAAATTTTTATTCACAAATAATTTTTTACTTTATGAAAAATAATTTTTTTATTTTATGAATAATTTTTGAAAAAATTCAGTAGATAAATTTTCTAAAAAAAAAAAGCATACGAGAAATTTAATTTTTTTATTATAGAAAAAAAAAATAGAGAAAGATTTAACTACGGTTAGTGTCTATTTAAGAAAATGGTGTGGATTACTAATTTTTTTAAAGTTTGGTGGTTTGTGCTATTTTCTAAAACCTCAAGGGTACTTTGTGCAATTTACCCTAAAACTTAAGTTCACCATGTATGGTTATACCCAAGAAAATCCTAAAGCTCCTTTCATCTATTGTTTGAGCTTCACCATCTTCTGATACATGCAATATTGAGACCGTCAGTTATATGTAAAATATCTAACTGAGTAACCGCGGTCTATCTAACACATTTAATCTAGTATTGCAACTAGTCTAACTGTAAAACTTCCCCAATTACCAATCCTATCAATCCTATCAATCACATAACAATTTGTACATATGAGGTATATGAATTGATTAATTAGAATGCACACATATTACTAACTCATATCATGTTTTATATCCTTTAATGGGAGACTAGTGCACTAGACCTCCACCATAGGTATCTCGGTAGAAAGGAGCTCACTAATACCCCGGTAAGCGTCCCTACCTGAATCTTTGAGGCACTACTAGGCTATCTTAACATATTTCGGGATAGTCTTTAAATTTTCAGGTCATCTTAACCCCATTTTCAGGGAGACCTTATCTTGTATAAAATTCAATTATCTGGCCACATACCTGGTATTCTACCGGTGGGAAACATCAACCCGCTTACTCAACTAAAGTTGATGGGGAAATCATTCATTATCATTTCACATTACATGTTATGATGCATCCAATAATCATCTTCACCTCAATTGCATTCAACATGTTCCAAAATGTTCCAACATTCATCATTCATCACATCTCAATTATATTAAACATTAATCAAAGTATTCACCATTTATATAATGTATTTTAACTCCATTTTAAGTCATAGAAATGGTTTAGGATGATTATAAATACCAAAATCACTTAATCATTTCATTCCCAACCTTTTCCAAGCCTTAGAATAAATTCTCTGTTCTAAGTCAAATTCACTGCAGCCAATATTTTTTCTGCCGCGAATTTGGCCCAGAATTAGACCTGCTATTTTTCGTTAGCAATGCATCGTGTTGCTATTTTGGCCATAACTTTAGTTGTAGACCTCCAAATTGGGTGCAATCAGTGAAAAATGAAAGCTAAAGAAATTACCTACAACTTTTGTTCAGAACCAAAGATTTGAATCAATCTATTTCTAGTAGATAATTTCACTTTGATGCACCTGCCTATGATAAAAACCCAAATATAGCATCTCTTAGTATTTTTAGGTTATACAAATTAGATTTTGATGAAACTTGTGGGATTACAAAATACATACTTACCAATAGTCTATCACAAATTCATCACCACCAATTCAATTCAATTAACACATGCATTTTTATCAATCATCATCACAACCACATTAACCTTACCATTTTCACCAAAACATGACTCAATCTAATGGGGTTTTGGACTTGGGGTTACCTTAACTTAAAGTTTCAAGCCTCCAATCCTGACACAACTACATTAACTCGTGATATCTGGACTTGTACATACAATTTGTTAGTGAAACCAATTGGAAATGAAACTTAACACATTTATGTACAATTCATATAAAGGAGTCATCTTTCAAATCAAACATTTAGAGGGTGGATTTCTTGTTGGAAGTTGACTATATGACAAACGGTGGATTTATGAACCTACTTTATTCTTTTGACCATAACTTGGGCTATGGTTACTAGTTGGAGAACTTGTTGGCCTTTGTGAGGCACCGGTGGTGGGTTAACCCCTTCTACCTGGGATGCCCCCTTAAAATCTTGATGAGGAATTCCTTCTTACCGTTGGCTAACCCTAATCTCTAACCACTTCTCAACATTTTCGGATCAAGGTTGTGTTGTCCCCGTTGTTCGCTGGGTTTTGCTGTTGCTGATCATTCGCCAGGTTTTTCGCATCTTGCTACGGTCGCTTCTCAACTCCCTGGACTGGATCCTCCTTGACTAACTTTTCTTTGCCTTTCTGGAGTTGTTCCTTCTTTTTCAAAGTCGTGATCTCCTTGGCTTGCGTTTTTACCAATTTATGTAGCTTGCGAAACTCTGCTTCCAAGTTAAAAGCTTGTGATCCTCCTGGCTGATCGGAGCCATCACCTTGTTGCCCATCTCCCATGTCTTTAACACTTGGATCATTATAATCCCTTTGTCGAGTAGAAAACACCATTGTCCACAACAACCAAAACAAGCCTTTTGTTGCGTTCCCCATAGACGACGTCAATGTTGTGATCGTACCTGGTTGGGATAGCCGGCAAGCAATGCCTGTGATGTTCTGGATCAATGGTAGACTCAAGACACGGTGCCCAAGCTCCAACGGCGGCGGCGGTGCACCTGCAAGGACTTCGATACTCAAGTCAATAATGGAATTTGGGTTGATATGTGATAATTAGAATGACACGTACCTTGCATGGTGCACTTAAGTGAGTATTTATATTAGGTGCATTAGGGTTGACCATGGGTCTTAATGGCCATCAATGCTCGGTCTCGGCCTAGCCCATGATCATCGTTACATCTCATGGGCCATTTCATATCGCATCTTCATGGTGGGATACCCTCAAAAGGTGGGAGGGATTGAGATCATCCAATTTTGAAAATCCCACCATCCCTTTATGTATAAGAATCATAAATCTATATATTAAAAAGGATGGTGCCACTCCCAATAGGGATGGTGCTAATCCCTTCCACCCCCTGAAAGTTGCACCTCATCAAGCTTAGGATGACATGTGACACATGAGCGAGATATCATAAATTCGGTCCATAACAGTAGAATTAGGAGGTGTATGAGTAAGGGGAACTTTGGTTCTTGTGGCATAGAGAGAATGAATGAAGCTCTAACGGTAATATCGTTGGGAGGATTGAACTAGAGCACTTTGATATTTATGCCTTGAGAGGACTAGACTTGCTCTTTCATGGTGAAAAAGTGCATTGTGACTAGTGAAGGGGATGCATTATGAGGTGCGAAAGAGGGTGTTGTGGCTGTTTGGAGGGGAACAACGCATTATATAGAAGGTGAACTATATGTGAAAGTACTTTAAACATGTTGGTTTTAGAGTGTGCTACTAAGTGCGTTGTGAGTTTTACAGAAATTACCAAGAGTGTGTTATCCCTTATCTATCGTGAAGGTGTTGTGTCAAGGTATAAACACCTTATGCGCTTCCTTTGTCCAAAGTCTTCCAAGCCATAATCCATTTAGTTCTCAAGCCTTGTGGTATGCTACGACGTTGTCCTACCAAAGAGGTATATATTCGCAAAGCATCCTGCTATGCAATAATAATAGTGACAGTTAAAATTAATCTTAGGCAAAAATACTCTTTTGACCCTCTATCTTAAGGGTCTGATTCAATTTGGTCCTCCAACTTTTTTTTATTCAATTTGGTCCTCTAACTCATTAATCTAACCTAAGTTTGCCCTTCCGTTATTTTTCTGTCAAAAATTACACAAACACCTTTAACACATGCCACATGTCACACTCTAATTGGTTCCTTGAAAAATAATTATAATAATATATATTTATATATAATTAAAAATAAAAAATTATTTAAAAAAAAATTCTTATCACCATTGTTCTTCTTCTTTGTACATTCTTTCTTTCTTCAAATTCTTCTTTCATTTTTTTTCTTCTTCTAATTCTTTTTTCCCTTATGCTTTCTTTTTCTTCTTCTACTTCTTTTTTCTCGTGTTCTTTCTTATTCTTCTTTCTCTTTTTTTCTTCTTTTTCTTCCTCTGTCTCTATCTGCCCCAGTTCTATAATTTGTGGCTTCTCCCCTAGTTCTATAATTGGTGGCTTCTGTAATTTGATTGTGGGTTTGTGGATTTTTAAAATTTTAATTTCGCGTTATCCCTCTGTTTGATTTGTTCATCCAGGTTTCGATTTATGGTGTGATTTGTTTATTTTGGTTTCGATTCTGAAATTGATTTTTGGGCTTGGGTTTATTTATTTCAATTTCAATTCTTTTTCATTTCATTTTTGCTGGTTTGGGGTTTACCTTGGGTCGCGATGGGTTTTTTGGCAGTTATTACGGCAACATGGAGATTTAGACGACAATGACTTTGGATGGCAAAAGACTGATTTTGGGTAGTGTGATGGTGAGTTGATGCTGCTAATAGATGGTCTAATGGATTTTTTATGGGTTAGATTTTGAATGGTATGGTGAGTGGAGGTGATGGTACAGTCGGGGTTGCCGTGCGGTGGATGGGTGGTGGTCGCCGGCAGCGGTGTTTGTTGATATTGGGATGGAGGAGATGAGGAAGATGAAGGAATAAGGATTTTTTTTTAAAATAATTTTTTAAAATAAAACAATTTTTTTATAAATAAATAAATATATTATTATAATTATTTATGAGTAAACCAATCCAAATGTGACACGTGGCATGTGTTAACGTTGTTAGTGTATTTTTTAACGGAAAACTAACAGAAGAGCAAACTTGGGTCAAATTAATGAGTCAGAGGACCAAATTGAATAAAAAGAGCTGGAGGACCAAATTGAATCAGACCCTTAAGATAGACGACCAAAAGAATATTTTTACCTTAATCTTAATTAAAAATAATTAGATGATGATTCCCACATTTTAGGATATTATTGGGCATCAGAGATAATTATTGGATTTGGAGAAATTGAAGAGAAACATATTTTTTTATTAGTTTTTTTGAATGGTTACTACATCGATGAGGAGGTAATCTTGTTCGAGCTGGATAAGATCATTGTAGGTGTAAAGCTCTCTCTTCGAGATTTAAGTCTACTTTGAAATAAGGATTTTTTTTTTAATTGAAAAGAATACTTTTATATTGAATTGATACTATTTATCTTTTAGGATTTTAGACCAATTACAAACTACAAAGAAGGGAAGATACTCACCATTAAAAATTTTATATTGTTAAAGAATAAAATCAATGCGGGAAGAATGTCTTAAGATACTTTTTTAAAAAATAATAGTACAAAGTTATGATATATATATGAATTATTTACTATTTTGGTCTCTCACTTTATAGTCACCGAGCATTTTAGTCCCGAACTTTTTAAAATCTTAGAATTAGCCCATGACTTTACATTTCGTAGGTCATTTTAGTCCTTGATCTTAAGTAACACTAGCAAATTACGTGATATGTTGAGTGCCTATACGGTATATTAATTGACACCTAGGAGTCCACGTAAGCGACAAAATGACACCGTTTTGCTTGATCTCGAAATAGGTAACTCGATTAGTCCCTCAAATTACTTACAAAATAATCCAATTTTAAGCCTCAAAATGTTGCATAACTTTGGAGATTAAGTAAAACAACATCGTTTGGGTGTTTATGTAGACTTATATGTGGCAAATAACGTGTCATATAGACACTTAACGTGTCACGTAGCCATTTTGTCAATGTCACTTAACATCAGGGACTAAAGTGACTTATAGAGTGAAATGTCAGGCACTAATTCAAGCATTTTAAAAAGTCAGGGAATAAAACGCCCGGTGATGACATAGTGAGGGACCAAAACGGTCAATCACTCATATATATATAGTTGGGTTCAAATGACACCAATGTGTCAAAGGTGTCAAAGTTCTTAAATGACACCGCGCATAACATTTTATAAAAAACGAATTTTTCCGATCCAACCAATCAATTGAAAGTTTATATAATGTAGATCAACTACGCAAAAATTCATACAATTTAAAAACTATTTGATATGTTATCGGAATGTTTTGCTTGAACGTCTAATACATTATTTAAAATACAAGTAAATTTCATTTGTTAGATTATATACCTACAAATTTTCAAATGGTATGAATTTTTGCATAGTTGATCTACGTCATACAAACTTTCAATTGATTGGTTGGATCAGCGAAATTTGTATAAAAAGTTATGCGCGGTGTCGAACTTTGACACCTTGGTGTCATTTGAACCCAACTTATCTATATATATATATATATATATATATATAATTCTATTGACTAATTCTTTTTTACAAAATCGATTGTAAGATTAAAAATTTCTTTTCATATAGATCATAAGTACAAAATTTCATGTCGTTTGGAAGTCATTTAGTACTTTATCAAATGATTGTTATTTTCATAGCCTCATAGGTTTTATGGAAATATATATTCTACATTAATCTTTTACAATATAAATGAAGTACTAAATGATTTTGTATTGACGTGAAACTTTGTAAATATTATCTATATGATAAGAACTTTAAATCTTATGGTTGAATTTATAAAAAGAATTGTTCAATAGTTATTACCAGTTTAACAATCGGTGTTAATATTTAATTAAAAAGTATGTCGTGCAACACTTAGAATTGTTCACTAGTATATCAATAAAAATATAGTAATAGTAAAATAATAATTTTTGTAATTAACTAAGCAACAACCATTCTCACCCTCAATCTTTCAGCACACCATCGAATGAGTCCCTCAACTACGAAAATATACTAATAAATTCCAAAAGTTTGTGATTGTTTATCATGGATTTGGATCCTCTTGTGATCCTATTGGTCATATTCCTCATGTTAAGAGAGATAGATAGAACAAAATAATAATGGGGCCCACATCATCCCATCATCATTCATTAGAATTTTTTGATGGCTCAATCTCTCTCATAACATGAGGAACATAACTAAAAAGGAACATGAGATGAACTAAATCTGAAAAAGACTACATGCCTAAGCCTATGTATGGTTGGGTTGATAGAAATGAGAATGGATGAAGAATACGGATAACGATGCAACTTTCTTTGTTTGGTTTAAAAAGAAATTGAAAGGAAATAACTAACTTCTAGATAGAAAAAATTAAATATTTCTTCCCTCTATGTTTCTCTCCTCCCATATCTTCCTCCACCCTATTTCTCTCAATCTCATTTCTAGCTAACCTAACATAGGAAAAAGGAAAAAAGAAGGGACAAAACTCATTTAATGTAAAAGCAGTTTTGTCTCAATAGAACCATGATGATTTTAAAGTGAGAAATTTTTATTTTTGTGACGGTTAAATGTAAGGTGTATCAATGAGCAGAAACTTTTTCCCCTCATTTCTGATAAGAAACATCCGGGGTATAATATATATATAAGACAACGTATTAATGGAAACTCAAATCTTAAAAATCAAAATTAATTCATGGGTTAAATATATTTTTAGTCCCTAAACTTTTGCGAAAATTTACTTTTAGTCCCCAAACTTTAAAACGTCGGTTTTTAGTCCCTAAACTTTGAAAAAAGTCCGTTTTTAGTCCCTCCGTACATTATTTGGTGACGTGTCAATCTAATCTGCTGACACGTGATGAAGGGCCCTTAGTTTGCCACGTCACAAAAAATTGTACGGAGGGACTAAAAGTGAACTTTTTAAAAGTTGAGGGACTAAAAACCGATGTTTTAAAGTTCGGGGACTAAAAACGGATTTTCGTCAAAGTTCACGGACCAAAAACATATTTAACCCTTAATTCATACACTTCAACGTGGTTTCAGACATACAATCTATAAATCAAAAAATTAAACTAGTAATACTGAACAAATTTTTCCATATGATTCACCTACATGATCCATTCCTATGTTTAGCCCCCCAAAAAAATCCCTATCTAGCGATAAGTCCCACTACTTTCCACCTTAAACAAGAAAATATCTATTATTCAAAGAAAGATATTTCCCTTGTGTTATGGACCTAACCCGCGGGAAGAACATATGGAGGCCTCACGTGGGCGGCCCAAGCCGTCGGTCCCATGTTGTGCATCCACGACATGGGACACGACATAAGGCATGGGGGACATCACCCCCACGTGAGGACTGTTACAGATCCGTAACTACCGCTGCAATTCACGGAACTGAGACAGTGACATGTTTGACTTTGGTGACCCTTATTTACCCTATATACGTTTTCATAACTCTAGATCTGAGAATTCCTGCTTAAGACACACAACTAACTTGATCGTCGGAGTGCTTGCAGGTACCCCCTCACCACCAGGTGAGTGGCCGGAGATATCCAACCTCCGTACCGGTGACCAGATTGGAGGCCAGATCTGTCATGCCAAACGCATGGTGGAACACCTTGAATTAATTAAGTTGTTGTTGAGTTGACAACTCTTGTTTTCCATCTTGATCACGATCATCATCAACATCAAGAATTTCAACATCGAAAGCATAATCCGAATGAGAAACCATTGATTTAGCTTTATCTCCATTCTCAGTAATCGATGGTCCTGCTCTGTTGTCAGAAACATCATCAAAAGCGTCGCCATTGATATTCTGTTCTTCCACATTCAACCGTTGATCATAACAGTACCTCAAAATAGAATCAACAAAGTCTTGTAGAATGGGATCAAATTTAATCATTTCTCAAAAATAGTTCCAACTCATAATCTCCATTCCTTGAAAATGCTTCTACCCCAATCTTAACCTCTGTTTTTTCATTATCTGCTACCACAATGTTAATCTTTGTTGTATTGTTGTTATTATCTCTGTTGTGTTGTTGTTATTATTAGCAGCAGAATGATCGATGATGGTTTCTTCAATTGAGCTTGTTGTGCAGTCAAAACTGAATTGTCAGGATTCATTTCTTTGACTTCTTCAACTTGATGATCATCATCACCATCCATTTCTATCATCTTTTTGATCACTTCATTTAGTTCTTCATCATTAGCATCACAAACATTGACATTGACCTTCTCATTGATCTTAGTCTCTTGCTTTCCTTCGCTGCTTCCCATTTTAATGCTAGCAACAAGACAATACTTTTTTTTTACTAAAACAAGAACTATTATCACACAAAAGACAAATGTTTTTATTTTAATAACTTTCTTGGGTAAAATTTCTTTATATATACAACATTATATATACACATATGAATATGGGAAGATAGTAGTGTATGACTAATAATTATGTAAACCTCATACATTCTTTTGATGCTAAAAAAGTTTTCTTTTATTGTTATAACTTGGTGAATGAGGTGTATGCGCGTAGTAGATGTACATGTAACACTTCTCTATAGATATAGATATAGATATAGATGTAGATATAGATATAGATATAGATATAGATATAGATATAGATGGTGTTTAGTTATCTTACTCTCGATTTATAGGAGGAATATGTTAAACAATATAACTTAAACAATTAAAATGTCTTTCAAAAGATGAATGTTACTTCCTCTAGCCCATATCAAAAGATATGGTCCACCAAATTACACATATTAACAAAAGTAATTAGATTCATTGATTTTCTAAAAATACAATATGACATACCAATTTTTTTATCTCCATTTAAATAATATGTCTGTTAATTGTATCCATTAAATATTATATATAAATAGTAAAAAAACATACATAAATAACAAGACTAAATACTTTATAGAAATTATCGAATATGTTACACAAGAATCATCATAAATGTCTTCTATATGCACTTTATAATAAAAACCTAGAGGAGTATTAAAATATTCATATTATAAGCTATGTAAGTGTATATTAACATTAGCATATATAGATGGTAATTTGTAACATTCACTCACATATTTTATTAAAAGAGTTAGTTATTAAGTACTACCTTATATTTATAAATACATTAAGAGATATAACTTATTAAGGTACTACTCCTAAAAAGTTATTAGCAAATCCGGTCCCCATATACACACACGCTCAATTTGTGAGATATAGTACTACTTTTGATATTCTATATAGGTACAGTCACAAATCCATTAGAAGAGAAAATAAAAAATTAAATTTATTTGACCAAATAATCATTTGCTAAAAGTTCAGTTGGCTATCCCCACCTCAATTATTAGTTTCTAGTTGTGGCTCACTATCAGTTGTAATTAGTTTAGTGTACTTGTTTATGTTGTGTGTTTAAATATCTTATTGATTGTATAACATGTGACATAATCTTGATTATGCTTCCTCTTACGAAATTTACAAGGATGCATAATCTTCAAATTAACTATTCTAATTAACATAGTTGTTGATTTGGAATACTAATAAAGTTAAATTAGATGAGAGTTGTTCATAGTTCTAGTTCATTTAAAAACCAAATTAGAACAACATCGAAGTAGAAAAATGGTCCGGTTTATTGAACCAAATTAAACAGGTTTTGCTGCACCTGAACCGGTTTTGAACACGTTCCATTTTGACCCAAACTGATTCGAACAAATCCAAACTTGCTAAATTTTATGCCAAAAACTTGTCCACATCATACCCCAAACCGGTTTTTGAACCAAACTGAATGAAACCAGTTTTGGTTAATCAGAATTAGTTCTTGACCACTTTTCAAAATTTGTTTTGGTTTGCTTTTCTATCAAGTGATTTTTCTTTTAAATGGTGTTGTTCAGTTCGGTTAACAATCTAGTGTGGTTCTTTTGATTTTTTGAAACAACCCTAAGTAGATCATCATGATGTTCTATGACTAATGTAACTAGTCAATATAGAGAAAAACTAAAAGAATTAAGCAAGCTAGATGCTTTTCTTATTGAGTTAACCACATGAGTTGGAATGGTGGTGGTCACCATGGTTTAATTTTAGAATAAGCGAAACAATGATGGTTGAAATTGAAACGCAGTTTGATGACCAAATCAAATATTGATTAATAACGACTAACTTAGCAAAAAAAGCTGAATTGCACATGAAAACAAAAAAAGTATTTTTCTTAAAAATAAGGTTAATAATTTCTCAACGAAAATTCTTGAGTTAATCTATATGGATGGTTGTGAGGGAAACACATCTAGACTCAAAAGTTCTTCAAGATTCTTTCAAAACTCAGCTAGAAAGAGTAAGAGAAAAATTCAAAGTTCCAACTACGTACCTTCTTTAAGTTTGAATTGTTAAACCAAATGCTACAGTTCGTCCATGAGAAAAAAATTGACACCAATCAAAGGAAGTACATGCAATAGACAAACATGAGAAATATAATAATTTATTCGATAAGAAATGTAGAAGAAAAGAGAACTTCTCAAGAAACACCTCAAGAATAGAGTAGTATCAAAAAGGGTTCTACGCTTCTAAGATGTAAGAAGGTATTGTTTTTTTATTAAATGAGCTACTTTTATATAATACTCGAACTTTGGTTGGGTAATAGCTACAACAAAAACTAGTTTTTTACTCAAAAGGACTTTGATCTTCATAGATGACAATGAGGCATTCTAACTGATTTTTTTTATTTAATCTATTTTAGGTTTAGATTGACATAATCAAGTGAGTCAAAGTGCCTTGTAGAGCATTGATTTGTGTGAAGCCTAAATTTATCACGAGTTTAACAGCTAATTCATTATTAAATTTTATTTTCCATTAACTCTCATTTATGAACCGTTAATCCCTCAATCTTGAAGAGGAGCGTCATAAGAAAGCCTCCATAAAGTGGTGTTCAACTTAGGAAGGTCCTCTTCATTTCACCAGAACCGGTTCAAGTTCGGTTCGGTTCAAAAACCAATTTTGGGTATGACAGAATTGATTTTTTTGCATCAAATGTCGATACAATCAATTTTGTATAATAACATATTCATGTGCTAGAAATTATATATTTTTATTTTTGTATAAATATTATGTGCTTATACTAATGAATTAATTTCATTACATAGAGTTTATACCAATAGGGGAAAAGTCAACACAAAAAGTATTAATAAATGACATCTAGTTTGTAGTGTTTGTTGGTATGTGTTTTTGGGTTAGGAGATTGTGGAACCAACAAGGTTTAATAACTTTAGATTATTTTAAGAATATTGAGTTATAGGACTATGTACCCTCTAATTGTCTTCTAATTAGGTAAACTTTATGCACCTTTCAAAGACGTAAAACTCGGAACACTTTTATGGCTACCAAGTTGGGAACTTACTATATATATATATAGTTGGGTTCAAATGATACCAAGGTGTCAAAGTTCTTAAATGACACCGCGCATAACTTTTTATAAAAATTGAATTTCGCCGATCCAACCAATCAATTGAAAGTTTGTATGACGTACATCAACTATGCAAAAATTCATACCATTTGAAAATTTGTAGGTATGTAATCTAACAAATGAAATTTACTTGTATTTGTATTTTAAATAATGTATTAGACATTCAAGCAAAAAATTCCATTAACGTATCAAATAGTTTTCAAATTGTATGAGTTTTTTGCATAGTTGATCTACATTATAGAAACTTTCAATTGATTGGTTGGATTGGTGAAATTCATTTTTTATAAAAAGTTATGTGCGGTGTCATTTATAAACTTTGACACCTTGGTGTCATTTGAACCCAACTCATATATATATATATATATATATATATATATATATATGTGTGTGTGTGTGTGTGTTAGGATCAAATAATAGCAATTCTAACACCAAACGATAGATCAGAGTGTTTTTTTTACAAAATCTACCGTGAAAATCGTGAAAATAACTAGTATTTTGGAGGAGTACTAAACGATCTCGGATTGATGTCAAATTTTGTACACTTGATCTATACGATAATTAGTTTCAATCCAACGGTAGGTTTCGTGAAAAAAACCTTCGATCTAGACACCAATTGGTGTCATTTGATGCTAACCCTATGTGTGTGTGTGACTCATAAATGGTTAAAGCAAAAAATTTATGTTTGTAGCATTTCAAATTATTCCTTTGTATAATTTCATTTTGTAGCATTTCAAATTATTCCTTTGTATAATTTCATAAAACGTGAAACAAAAAATGGAAATAGAGATTAGAAATGCAAACCAAATAGGGAGTTCTCTCCACTAACATTACCATTCAATCTAAGTATTATAATTTACCAAATGCAAATGAATAGTGCGCATGTAAGACGACTGTCCATTAAAAGATATTATTAATAGATAATAATCAAGACATTTAATGATGACTAAATAGTTTTTTAATATATCCTTCATATAATAATAAACACTTAATCCTCAAGAAATATCTCAAGAATAGAATAGTATCTAAAAGGGTTCTGCGCTTCTAAGATGTAAGAAGGTATTGTTTTTCATTAAACGAGCTACTTTTATATAATATTCAGCCTTTGTTATAACCGTTACTTTTCAATACTAGTCTGTTGTTGAGATTTAACGGTTATAAAAAAAGTCGAGTATTATATTAAAGTAGCTCATTTAATGAAAAACAATACTTTCTTACATCTTAGAAGCGCATAACCCTTTTCGATTCTACTCTGTTCTTGAGAATTAAGTGTTTATTATTATATGAAAGAAATATTAAAATACTAGTTAGTCATCATTAAATGTCTTTTATTATTATTATTATCTATTAATAATATCTTTTAATCAATAGTTGTCTTACATGCACGCTATTCATCTGCATTTGGTAAATTATAATACTTAGATTGAATGGTAAAGTTAGTGGAGATAACTGTCTATTTGGTTTGCATTTCTATTTTCTATTTTCATTTTTTATTTCCGGTTTTATGAAATTGTACAAAGGAATATCCTAAAATGCTACAAACATAAATTTTTTGTTTTAAGCATTTCAGGTTTTTTCCTTGGTAAGATTTCAAAAATTAGGAGACAAAATGAAAACAAGAAATGGAAACATAAAATAGAAAAGAAAACCAAACAGACCCTTAATGCATCTCTCTCTCTATATATATATATACACACGAGTCCTAACCTCATTTTCCTTTAATTTTTTTACTAGTAATAAATATAGATGTAATTGATGATGTAAAGAATTAAATGCATACCGATAAAGTAGATGCATTGCATCAAACGTTTTGGATCCTAAACATTATTTTTGACCATGTGGTTATGTGGTCAATCGCCAAGTATAATTTCTTTGTAAAGTTTTTGTTTTTGTTTAATACATATATACTAATACTTTTAACCATAGAAATTTTAATTATAAAATCTTTTAAATATAATTTTTAATTAATGCTTTCCAAAAAAAGATTAACGAACAGAGCCACATTATATTAAAATTGAAACGTAAGTAATATAAAAAAGTGCACAGTACTCGTACTTGTCTTCGCCCATTTTAAAATAGGATTTCATTAAGGGGAGTTATTAAGTAGTGGGTGCTAGGGGGTTTACTAGGTGCACACATGATATAGCAAAAAGAATCAAATCTGACCATTAAAAAATTTAATTCAATCATTTTTAACTTGTGTCCATGGGCACAAGTTAAAAAACCCTTAAAATTTTTTTTTCTTTCATTTTCTATTTTTAATGGATGCATTTTCCTTCCTTTATAAAAGGGATGCAGGGATACAAAGGAAGATGAACCCGCAGGAAGCAACATTTAATTAAGTGTAAGTATTTTGTGGGTGCACTCCCCCATCCTTCCTACCCCTAAAAAATTTCTCGGGTTCAATTTTTTTTTCGTGTCCGTTGTTTTAAGCATGTAGCCATTCAAAACCAAGCAAGTAAAAAAAAATGATTAGGTAGTTAGAATTTTAAGACATAATTTAATTTAATATAACTTTTCTTGATAATTTAAATTTTTTATCATAACATAGTATGGAGTATATATATATATATATATATATATATATATATATATATATATCTAGTATATAAAACTGTGTGAAGTCATTATAAACTGCTTTTTGAGTGTGAAAATTATCTTTAATGAGAAATATAAAATTGAATTTTTTAAATTCAACATATAATTCATTAATATTGAATGTGGATTGTGATATAGTGGTATTGAAATATGAGAGATATATAAAGCGTCAAAATCACAAGAACCAACAGTTTCGCAGGGCCCAAAACTTGTACATATGTACCTTTGGTTAGGGGCTAAAACCGGCCTATGAAATAAAAAAGAACAAAAAACTTGAAAACCAAACATAAATTTAAAGCCACAAGAATGTGAACGGAAGCTTGTTTGTTTTTCTGGTTGGCAAAAATTACTAGAGAAAAAATTAGCACAAAGAGTCCTACTTCCACCCATACACAAAAGAAGGTTTACATGGGTTGCACATTGATTAGTCGAAAAAGGAATTACATGTAAGTTGAAACTTAAAACATGAAAAGACTAATTAGTTACTATTCAATAAGAATGAAGTCCGCTTGATCCCATGCAGGTTTAAACTCTCTTGCTCTTATATAAATTCCTTGTTGGGTCATAATAATACTGCAGAAGATAATGCTACAGTATTCTCAGAATTATCAGGAATTATGAGAAGAATTCCCTTCAAATTGTATTGAAAATATGAAGATACACTTTATATATACAATAAACTCCCTATCCTAGGTAAAACTAATTAAGCTATGTAACTATGTGTTTATTACCCCCGGCAAGTTGGAAGTGACTTAAACTTCCAACTTGGAAATATATCAGAAAAATACTAGAAAAATGGAATATATCTGAAAAAATATACATCATATTCGATTATCCTCTCTGGCTTCTATAGTGATTATCCTCACTTGAACCTATTCGATTTTGGCCTCTCACACCATCTCTTTACAACCATATACATGTAAATATATATATACGGGTTCTAGTCTCATTTTCCTTTTGTTTAATACATATATACTAATACTTTTAACCATAGAAATTTTAATTATAAAATCTTTTAAATATAATTTTTAATAAATGCTTTCCAAAAAAAAAAATAACAAATAGAACCAGATTATATTAAAATCGAAACATAAGTAATATAAAAAAGTGCACGTACTTATCTTCAAATAGAAGTCTGTTTTAAAAATTTTATTTTCTTTCACTTTGCGCTTTCAATGGATGCATTTTCCTTCCTTTATAAAAGGGATGCAGGGATACAAAGGAAGATGAACCCGTAGGAAGCAACATTTAATCAAGTGTAGCTATTTTGTCGGTTCACTCTGCCTTCTTTCCTACCCCTAAAAATTTTCTCAGGTTCTAATTTTTTTTTTTTTGAGTATGTTGTTTTAAGCATGTAGCTATTGAAAACAAAACCAATAAGCTTATCATAACATAGTATGGTATATATATATATATATAGTATATAAAACCGTGTGAAGTCATTATAAACTGCTTATTTAAGAGTGAATATAAGCTTTTATGAGAAATATAAAACATAATTTTTAAATTAAAAATATAATTAATTAATATTGAATGTGAATTGCGATATAATTGTATTGAAACATGAGAGATACATAAAGCGTCAAATTCACAAGAACCGTAAGGTCCAAAACTTGTACATTTGTACCTTTGATTACAGGCCAAAACAGGCCTTTGATATAAAAAAGAACAGAGAACTTGAAAACTAAACATAAATTTAAAGCCAGGAGAATGTGAACGGAAGCTTGTTTGTTTTTCTGGTTGGCACAAATTACTAGAGAAAAACTTAGCACAAAGAGTCATACTTCCACCCGTACACAAAACAAGATTTACATGGGTTGCACATTGATTACTCGAACAAGGAATTACATGTATGTTGAAACTTAAAACATGAAAAGACTAATTAGTTACTATTCAATAAGAACGAAGTCTGCTTGATCCCATGCAACTTTGACCTCACTCTTACTCTTATATAAATTCCCTGCTGGGTCATAATAATACTGTAGAAGATAGAACAGTGTATATAATATATTAAAACAAAAGCAAAGATTAGAATCACGACACCTCAGCAGTATAACTTTCTATCCATTCGCCACGTTAGTTTTTACTCCTATTTGTCACTTCTAAAGTATAGAGAACAATACCATACCAACTTAAAATAAGTTATATTTTAAAAATTTAATTTCTACATTCTATTATAATTACTATTGATGCGTACCTGGATTCAAGATACGAGAACGATGGTCCGGGGATCTGAGGATACTCCGAGGTGCTCCGCTGGGGAGCAGGTGGTACCTGCAAAGACTTCGACGCTCAAGTTAGTGACAGGTCTGAGAGTGAAGAGTATTAGGGTTAGATTGTCATACCT
The DNA here is from genome assembly GCA_037177725.1 of Cyamopsis tetragonoloba. Taxonomy (NCBI): domain Eukaryota; kingdom Viridiplantae; phylum Streptophyta; class Magnoliopsida; order Fabales; family Fabaceae; genus Cyamopsis; species Cyamopsis tetragonoloba. Next base: position 59,303,173 of record CM074119.1, read on the forward strand.
AGGTTTACTGTATTATCTGGTATTTATACCTTTCGGGCATATGTTATTTTGTTGGTGTGGACTGGCGGTGTGGACCTATTTGGCCATTGGGCCCTTTGAGAGCTCGGGTGTGAGAACCGGGATACAGGTCTACAACAATTGCCCCTAAGCCGGCAGTTGAAGAATGTCGGTTGCCTAGGCTTCATATCGGCTCCCACCGTGTTATTCCGGGTTTTCCTGGCGTTTGACATAGATGCTGGAACTTACCGATACTCTTAAAGTTCAGTTTTTATTTTGAATTTTCCTGACTCGTGCCCCAATCCTAACGGGTCTGAGCCCCTCGTTTTTGGCGCGCTATCATTGCAGGGAGGGGAACGGTCTTTTCAAAGGTCGCGTCCTTTCAGTTTCCCTATAATAGTGCTTTTCTTCTTCTCTTCTGCTTTCTTTCCACTCATCTACTTTCTCTGCTTTTTGGTCTGAGGTTTCCCTCTCTTTACCGTGAATAGTCGTCGGAATCTCCAAGATCTTCCGAAATTTACTCTACTTCAAGCTAGGTAACTGTCACCTCTTCTTTACTTTATGTGATTTAATCTATCTCTGCACTTCCCTCTTCTTTCTCACTCCTAGGGCACCCTCGTTTATTTTTGGTTTGGGGGATTTTGCCCCTTCTCTGCAGTGCTGTGGCCGTGGAGGGTCGTATCTTGCCTGATTTCAAGGGGATTACGCTACGGATGTCCCTCGTACGATTCTCGTTAGTTTTGTTGGATCAAGTTAGGGTCTTGGAGCCGTGGGAGGCCGAAAGGGGATGCATTTCTTCTTGGATGCTTTCGATGTTCTTTCTGTTCTTCACTTTCACTTCCTTTAATTTCTAGTGTGTATTCTCTTATTTCCTCTTTTCTTTTATGTAGCCTGGGAAATATGTCTCCGCCTCCCGCTTTATGTTCAAAAATTTTCCAGAAGGACAAAGGAAAAACTGTTGTTGAATTTTCTAGTGCCTCTCCACCTGCTGTTCCGGAAAAATGGGTGGACATTAAATGCATCCAAAAGTGCCTCTGGGTTGATGAAGGAGTCCTGGATATTCCTTCTAGTGTAGAAGATAAGGAAGATCTTAAAATTATTGAAAACGATTGGCGCTCCTGCTTCGGTGTCTATCCTTCTCATACTCGTGCCGGGGGTAGGATCGTGACAGAAAAGGATGTAAATCCTGACACTTACCTGATGATCCCGGTAGATGAGAACGAACGCGTGTGTTGTCTCGCCACTGAGCACGAGAAGCCTTACATCATGGTGTACCACGGTCTTTTTAGCCAGATTCGCGTTCGTTTTCCCTTTTCCATCTTCTAAATGGAAGTTCTAAATTATTTGCAAGTGGCCCCTACTCAACTTCATCTCAATGGGTGGGGCTTCATTCAAGCTGTTGAGACGTTTTGCTGGGCTCAGGAGTGGCATTACGCCTCCTCCATGTTCCGTGTGTTGTTCCAACCATATCGGAAGGATAAGAAGAAAAAGGAGTGGATTTCGCTTCGTCAGAGTGATAACCCCTCCTTGTTTACCTGCTACGAGGAGTCTTTAAAAGATTGGAAACACGGCTACGCCAAGATAACCCCTCGTGGTGAGGTATCTTTCTGGCGGGATAACAAGGGGAGGGATTTGTTTCCGCTGTATTGGAGTGAATCTCATTATAACCTTCCACAACTTTATGAGTCCAGTTTGTTGGGTTCTTAGAGGAAGAAGACCATTCTACATATCGGAAACTCTGTGCCTTTGTTGGGGAACGTAACTTCCCTATTCATTGCAAGGACGTGGTCGATGCCAAATTTCGTGATCAACGGAGTGACTGATTTTGATGTTTCATTTCTATATTTTGTTTACTGACATACATCACTTCTTACAGCCGAGATCATGAATGCCTATTCCGCCCGTTATGAGCGTTTTAAGGGCAAGTCCAAGAAAGGTGGTAGTTCTCGTGCTGGCCCCAAAGTGCCAAAGAAGTCGGTGGAGAAGCACGTGGAAGTACCACCGCCTTCCGAGCCGGTTACTGAAGAAGTTCCGGCGCCTGATGCCCCGACATCTCCTCCTCACGCTACAATTCCGGTATCAGACTTTGTCGACTTGAGGGATGATGACGAGGGGGAAGAAGATGAAGAACCGGTCTTCGTTCGCCGTAAGCAAAAAACGGTTGAAGAGAACGTCGAGGAGGACTCCCAGGCACAGGCAAAGCGTGCCAAAAGGGAAAGAGAAAGGTAAACGACATATTTCTACCCAGGCGTTATCGGTGTCGTAGTTATTTCTGGCATCATATTTTTGCAGCTATCGAAGATGCTGAAGTTTCTGAGGGGCGACTGTTTACGCCTAGGTGGCGTGGAAAATGGAGGGGCATTTTCGAGGGGATGGTGACTCCTCGGGTCAGCTTTATGCATCCTTCGGATTTCTAGTTCAACACTTCAGCCGAAACCTTCGAGGTACTTTTGTTTACTGCTGTACTTTTGTTTTACTGTTCTGAGTTTCTCAATGTATTATGCTTAACCGGGATGCCTTTGTTTCTGCAGGCTCGGTGCGAGAGAATGCAGTGCTGGGCTGGCATCATGCATTCGTTTCTGAACGACCTCAAGCTTGAGGTTAAGGGAGTGTTGAAGGTCCCTGTTTCCCAGAAAGACAATGACATTTTGAATCAGCGGGTGGCTGAACTAGAGGGAAAAAGCCGGGATCTGGAGAAACAGCTGGAGCAACAATAGCTCGATTCTGCTACTCGGGAAAGTGAGCTTCAGGCTCGAATAGATGGACTATCCCGGGAGGTGGATGATGCCCATGAAGAGGTTGTTCGCAAGAATGATCTCTGGTCTGCTGCTGAGAAAAAGCTCAAGGCTTCCCTGGATGTTTCTGAGAAAGAACAGGCCGTGCTGATTAAGACCAGGGCGGCTCTAACAACCGAGGTGCATCAACTCCGCCGGGAGAAGATTCTGCTTGTGGAGAACTTGAAGTCTCAATCCCGGATTGCTGAGAATGCCCAGAAGGAGGCGGATGCTTTGAGGGAGGATTTTGATGGCGTTAATTATGACGCCTTCTGTAATTGCCTCCAACAAGTTATGCTGCTAAACCCGGGGGTGCAGCTGAACCTTCGCGCTCTGAGTGTGGACCATGTGGTGGCGGAAGGCGTCTTCACCGACATCTGCCAACCTAGTGATCCTCACCCAGTGGATTTATCTAACCCGGAGTTGAAGGCTTTCGACCCTTGGGCTCCATTTGTCGCGGCAGATTCGGAAGAGACTGAAAGCGAGGTTCGGGATGACAATGCTGGGGTTTCAATCGGTGTTGCCGAAACCGAGGTTGTGGAGTCAGCTCCTGACGGCGCAGATGGCGGGGTGGAGACTATGGTTGTGGTGCCGCCTCCTGGTCCTAGAACTATATTTTTTGTATCTATCTTTTTGTATAATCGTCGACATCTTGTATTTTGCTATCTTTATTTAATGGAGGAGTTTAAAATTTATCTATTACATCTCGGATGTTACTCATTCGATAAGTTTTACCGAAGTGACATAGTTTCGTTGGGGACGCGTGTCCTATCCCGGCGTGCATTGTTATTATGTGGGATAGATCCCTTCCAGGTTTTAAGTCCTGTTGGGGCAAAAGCCCTATTCCGGTATTTAAAATAGTTTTGATGGGGACGGATCCCTTCCAGGTTTTAAGTCCTCGTGGGGCAAGTGCCCTATGCCGGTGTTAGAATAGATTTTATGGGGGATAGATCCCTTCCAAGTTTTAAGTCCTGGTGGGGCAAGTGCCCTATGCCGGGTTAAGCTCCTTCGGTTAATATCAGTTGGGTAACATTTAGTTTTCTCATCATTAAGCAATCGGAAATATCAGGGGATCATTCATAAATAAGATTCATAAACAAGATTTCTTATTAAATCAGATAATTGGGGCCTCGTTAAAACCTGTAACAGTAAAACCCTCCTTAGGGATAAAACCTGTTCCAGGAAAAAGAGTACCCCCTATTTACAACCAATTATTCAAATATTACAAACTTAACTGTAATAACGCCGAAGGTCTGCGGCATTGAAAGTGCGCGGGATCTCCTTCCCGGCAAGGGATTTTAGCGCATAGGCTCCGACATCCATAGCTATCCTGACCCGATAAGGTCCTTCCTAGTTTGCGGCTAACTTTCCTTCACTTGCATTCTTGTTCCCAATGCTTGCCTGTCTGAGTACTAAGTCATCGACCTGAAAACTCTTTTTGTGGACCTTCATGTTGTAACGTTGGGCGACTTGTTGTTTCCTAGAGAGTTCTCTAAGTCTGGCAAGCTCTCATACTTCATCAATAACGTCCAGCTCTTCCAGAAGCCGTTGGTTATTATCCGGGATGGGAAAGGTGACTCTCCAAGTCGGGTTTCCAATTTCTACCGGGATTACAGCGTCGGTCCCCTAGACCAGTTTGAAGGGAGTTTCACTTGTAGAGCTGTGGGCAGTCGTTTGATGAGCCCATAGCACTTGGTACAGATTCTCGACCCAGTTACAGCCCGACATCTTGCATCGTTTGCGTAATCCTTCTACTATAACTTTGTTGCTAGCCTCTGCTTGCCCGTTGCTCTGTGGGTGGGCCACACTAGCGAAGTGATGTTTTATCTGAAGACCGGCTAACATTTCGCGGAATCCCTTGTCTGTGAATTGGGTTCTATTGTCGGTCACCATGGCTGTCGGGATACCAAAGCGACAGATAATGGTTCGGAAGACAAAGTTTTGCGCCCTGGCAGAGGTTATTGTGGAGGACGGCTCAGCTTCGATTCATTTAGTAAAGTAGTCCACTACTACTAATAGATGCTTCAACTGGCCTGGTGCTGCATCAAATGGTCCCAGCAAGTCCAGACCCCATGTGTGAAAAGGCCATGGAGATGACATAGAGTGAAGGTCTGCTGCTGGCAGGTGTCCGAGAGGGGCGTGTAACTGGCAAACATCGCAGGTTTTTACGTGTGCTGCGGCGTCGGCGTTCATGGTTGGCCAGTAATATCCCGCCCTCAAGGCTTTTCGGGCTAAAGATTTGCCACCACCATGAAGGCCGCAACTTCCTTCATGGATCTCGGCTAGTATGTACCAAACCTCTGTTGGGCCAATACACTTCAGCAGTGGGACGGAGGTGCCTCTTCTATATAAATGTCCCTGTACCAGGCAGAATTGGGCTGCTTTTTTTGACTATTTTTCGTGACTCATCAGGGTTTGTTGGTAATAGACCTTGAGAAATGTACTGCTGAATTGGAATTCGCCAATCATTTGCTTCTACTTGGAGAACGATGCACGAGTTTTGCAAGGTTTCCTCAATAACCGACCTTGCTTTACCGACATTCTTTGTACTCGCCAGTTTCGATAGTATGTCTGCTCGATGATTCTGTTCCTGGGGAATGTGTTGTATTTTGAAGCCGGATAAACCCTGCAGGCTTTCTTTTACCTTAGCCAGATACTTTTGCAGAATAGGTTCTTTAGCCATATAGTCCCCTTTTATTTGTGACACCATTAACTGAGAATCTGACCGGATTGTGATGACGCTGGCCCCCAGTTCTTTTGCCATTTTGATCCCTGCTAAACAGGCTTCATACTCCGCCTGGTTGTTGGACGTCCTGAATGCAAATCTCAACGAGTACTTGATTGCTATCCCGTCATCATTTTCAATGATCACCCCGGCTCCGCTTCCCTTTTCATTAGAGGATCCGTCCACATGGACTATCCAGGCGCCCGGGATGGAAGGGCCGGGATATGTCATTTCTGCAATGAATTCTACTAAGGCTTGAGCTTTTATTGCTTGTCGGGGCTCATAGAAGATATCATATTGAGTAAGTTCTATTGCCCAGCTCATCATTCTCCCAGCTAGGTCAGGTTTGTGCAATACTTGTCGGATTGGCTGGTCTGTGAGCACAGTAATCGGGTTGCACTGGAAGTATGGCCTCAGCCCCCAGGATGTAATCAATAGAGCATAGGCGAGTTTTTCTAATTTTTGGTACTTCAACTCGGGACCCTGTAAAGCCTTCGAGATGAAGTAGACCGGCATTTTCACTTTGTCCACTTCTTTGACCAAAACTGCACTAACGACTTCATCAGTTATAGACAAATACACGATTAGAGGTCTACCTAGATTTGGTCGAGTTAGAACTAGAGGGTGCGCCAGCGTTTCAGCTCCTGGAAGGCTGTTTCGCACATTTCATCCCATACGAATTCTTCCTTGTTGCGCAGTGCCTTAAACAACAGTAGGCACTTCCTGGCAGATATCGGAAGGAACCGGGATAGCGCTGCCACTCTCCCGGTCAACTGTTGGACTTCGCATATGCTTCTTGGGCTCGCAATTTCTAGAATTGCTTTACACTTGTTTGGGTTGGCCTCTGTGCCCCTACTAGTTAATAAAAACCCAAGGAATTTACCTGCCTCAACACCGAAGGTGCATTTGTGTGGATTGAGTCGCAAGTTGAATTTTCTCAATTGCCGGAAGACTTCTTCAAGATGAGCTACCAGTTCTTCTAGTTCACCGGTCTTGACTATAATGTCGTCTATGTACACCTCCAGTACGCGCCCTATTTGTTCAGAGAAAACGAGGTTCATCATTCGCTGATAGGTGACCCCTGCATTTTTTAACCCAAAGGGCATCACGTTGTAACAATATACGCCGAAATCGGTAATGAAGGTTGTTTTCTCTTCGTCCTGTGGATACATTGGAATCTGATTGTAGCCGGAGTACCCGTCCATGAAAGACAAGTATTTGTATCTTGCAGAATTATCCACCAATTTGTCTATGCAAGGTAAGGGAAAAGGATCCTTTGGACAGGCCTTATTCAGGTCTGTATAATCTATGCACATCCGCCATTTACCATTTGCCTTTTTAGCCACGACCACGTTAGAGACCCATTCTAAGTATCGAACTTCCCTGATGAAACCTGCCTCTAATAGTTCTTTCACCTGTTTTTCTATTGCTTCCGCCCTTTCAGAGTCCATACACCTCTTCTTCTGAGCTACCGGGATGACGCCCTTTTTTAACGCCAACTTGTGGCAACAGATGTCGGGATCTATGCCCGGCATATCAGATGGGGACCAGGCAAACAAGTCGATATTCCTTTCTAGGAGTTTGATGAATCTATTTCAGAGCTCATAGGGTAAGGTTGCCCCCAATTTCATCATTTTAGACGGTTCGTTGCAGATCTGAACCGAGATCAAGTCTCCTTCCGGTTGGGGCCTTTGGTATTCAAAGTCAGATCTAGGATCTAAGTTGAGCATGAGGACCCCGGACTCTTTCGGTGGATCCCTCCGTTGAAAAGATCTATTTGTTGATGGCAAGCTTTCCTCACTCGGCGTTTTGGAAATTTTCAAACTTTCTTTATAACATTCTCTAGCTTCATCCTTGTTGCCGCGTATCGTGATAACCTCCCCCTGATCTCCTGGGAATTTCATTGCCAGGTGCAAAGTTGATACAGTCGCACCTAAAGCATTTAAGGTTGGGCGTCCCAAGATCGCGTTGTAGGCGGAAGTACAGTCCACCACTAGAAACTTCACCGGGCGGATCGACGTACCGGTCCATCGCCGATGGCGCACGCCAATTCCACATAGCCTTTGGGAAGAATAGTATCTCCTGTGAAGCCGATTAAACTCCTGGGATGGGGAATCAGATCCTTGGTTCCCAGTCCCATCTTTTCGAACAGGCTCCAAAAGATGATATCCGCCGAGTTGCCCTGATCCACGAAAATCCGTTGCACCTCGAACCCATCGATCATGGCGGTAATCACTAGCGGCTCATTCTCGCGTATTTTCCCTACAAGCAGATCAGCCTTAGTAAATGATAAAACCACATCGGGTATAGGAGTTACCTGGGCGTAGAATTCCCTCTCATTCCTCGAGCTTTTGGATTTGGTCGCGATACCCCCTGCTATGACGTTGATCACACCCCGTGGTTGAGAACCGGACTAGGGGGTGGAGACCGGGATCTGTTTACTCTTTGGCCGCGCTCATTAGTCCTCTGTCGGGGAGATTGTGCCCGGCTATCTCGACCGGTGTTTCGGGGCGAATTACTTCGGTGTCGGTTGCGGGATTCCCGCCGAGGTTGAACGAATTCCTTCAGCTTTCCCTGTCGTATCAGTTTTTCGATTGCATCTTTTAACTGGATACACTCGTTGGTGTAGTGTCCGTGATCCCGGTGATACGCGCACCACTTTTTCCTATCCCGGGATTGACTTGTCATCACGGGAGGACGTTCGGTCAACTCAGTATTCATCACATCCTTGTAGAGCCTGGCGGGTGTAGTTAACAAAGGAGTATAACTGTTGAAAGTCCCTCGGCGCCCTTTATCCTTCGATCTGGTGTCGAAAGAATTTCTTGGGTTTGAACCCTTAATTGTCAATTTGTCCTCAGCTTTGCCTTGCGAAGGAATTGGATCTCCGCTGGCCTCAGATTGTTCTTCAATCCGGATCTAGAACTCAGCACGGTCTTTAAGTGCCTCCATATTCAAAGGCTTATTTCCGGTGAGCTCCTGTTTAAAGAAACCGGTCTTTAAACCCTCCATCAAAAAGAACAAAATCATGTTAGGCGCTACATCTTTGACTTCTAAAGCTTCTTTATTGAAACGAATAATAAAATCTCGCAGTGGTTCTTTGTCGCCCTGCGTTATGCTTTTCAGATGGTATTCAGACTTGAATTGTCTTTTACTGCTAGTGAAATGTCGGAGGAACTTATCTTTAAACATTTGCCAGCTTCCAATCGAATTGGACGGCAATTCATTGAACCATCTGCCTGCTGCCTCGGTGAGCATTAACGAGAACGCCCGACATGTGAGTGGCTCACGGATGACTTGGAAGGTCACTATCCTTTCAAAATTTTGAACGTGCTGGTGGGGGTCCTTCGTCCGTCATAGTCATCCATTTTTTTGGCAAATTGAAAACCAACGGGAAGCTCCTGCGCCATGATATCCGGGGTGAAGGGATTTCTGCAATATCCCGATATTAGGTCGTTATCTGCCACCACTTCGTTGAGGAACTGGGGATTAACTGCGGCTTCACAACGCCTCTCAGTCGCCATCGCCGGGTTCCTGTACACCTGTCCTCTTATTCCCAAGGCGGGTCGCGCCTCCGGCATAGGGTTTTGTGGCAGGATCACTGGCGTAGGGCGCGTGTGCCATTCCAAGACGTCGGGGGGTTGCCTGACCGGATTTCTGATCGGTGGAGGTTGTGGATTCACGGGCTGTAGCTGATTAGCCCGTTCGGCTTCTGCGCGCTTGTTAGCCTCTGCCCGGCGTCTCTCTTCTCGCAATTTTTCTATGACTCTAGCCTGCTCTTCTATGAGACGTGCCATTTGCCGGATTTCATCGGGATCCAATGTTGGTTGCTGAACTGGTTGGATCGCCTGTGGTTCCGAGACGTCTTCTACAAGTACCGATGCTCGCTACCCATGGGGGCGAGGTGGGTGCGAAGCACCTAGTTCCGCCGGACGAGGATCGTTTTGAACACTATAGTTGTTGTCGTCATACGTCTTCTGACGTGTACTGACCATCTCGAACTAAGAGGAGAACGTTGCTTTTGGTTCGTTTCCCACAGACGGCGGCACTTATGCGTACCTGGATTCAAGATACGATAACGATGGTCCGGGGATCTGAGGATACTCTGAGGTGCTCCGCCGGGGAGCAGGTGGTACCTGCAAAGACTCTGACGCTCAAGTCAGTGATAGGTCTGAGAGTGAAGAGTATTATGGTTAGATTGTCAGGTTTACCGTATTATCTGGTATTTATACCTTTCGGGCAGGCATTATTTTGTTGGTGTGGACTGGCGGTGTGGGCCTATTTGGCCATTGGGCCCTTTGAGAGCCCGGGTGTGAGAACCGGGATACAGGTCCACAACAGTTGCCCTAAGCCGGCAATTGAAGAATGTCGGTTGCCTAGGCTTCAAATCGGCTCCCACCGTGTTATGCCGGGTTTTCCTGGCGTTTGACTTAGATGCTGGAACTTACCGATACTCTTAAAGTTCAGTTTTTATTTGGAATTAAGAGGAGAACGTTGCTTTTGGTTCGTTCCCCAAAGATGGCGCCACTAATGCGTACCTGGATTCAAGATACGAGAATGATAATCCAGGGATCTGAGGATACTCCGAGGTGCTCCGTCGGGGAGCAGGTGGTACCTGCAAAGACTCCGACGTTCAACTGAGTGATAGTCTGAGAGTGAAGAATATTAGGGTTAGATTGTCATACCTAGGTTTACCATATTATCTGGTAGTTATACCTTTCGGGTAGGCGTTATTTTGTTGGTGCGGACTGGCGGTGTGGGCCTATTTGGCCATTGGGCCCTTTGAGAGCCCGGGTGTGAGAACCGGGATACAGGTCCACAACAAATATTTTAAAACTATATATTATATTAAGTAACTTATTAAATTTATTTGGTTAATTTTTTTGTTCATACACATATACATGTAACTCATTTAGTTTTGATACCCACACTAAAAATGTTTCATTTGGCCTTTACACATATCAACATTTACTTTTTAATTCCTATTATTTGATATCAGTTCTTATATTTGACAATAATTTTTGTTTCAATCCCTAAACTAAAATGAATATTGGGCTATATATTCTTATATTTCGCATCATCCTCAGGGATACAACATCAACTATTTTTTTCATAAGCTTGAATATTTTAATTCTCATTGATAATACAAACTTTAACTTTTGATAAACTCTTAAACAAGAAACTCTTCTGCATGTAGTGATGAGAAAAAAAAAGTTAATTCCAACTTCTAAACTTAATTTCTAAGAAGGTAATATTTGCACCCTAAAAAATTTTTAAGGCACATTTTCACTTTTATAATATCATTTTTTACTATAACGCAACAATTATATTTTATATTGATTGCAACTTTAATTTCATAAATTATTCACATATTTCATATTTCAATTTTATGTTATAAAATATATTAAAAATATTATCTATAAACATATTCTAATAGACAGCTACGCAAGCACGGGCCTTCGTCTAGTATATACTAAAACAAACCCCAAAACAATAAATTTGACACACAGGATACCTCCTATTATACCATTTTGCCACCTAAGCCTTTTTACCTACGTGGAACAACATAGCCACAACCCTCTTTTTAGTCATCTATTTCCTTTGCTACGTCCTTCTACATAAAGTCCTAAACATGCATTCTCAATAAACATTTTTACAATATTGGTAACAATTATAACTAACATTTAAATGTAATTCATCTATAAAAGTTTAACTAAAGAGTTGACATATATGTATTGTCAAGTATAAGAGATATGTAAATGTTAATTAGCATTTTAAGTTTTCTAAAACTATTTTTAAAATTCAGTTATTAAGATTATAAATATTTCTCTTTGACATTGTAAAATGAAAAAGTAATTAAATCATTTAAAGATTAAAAAACTTATATTTTAACATGATAATTTTTAAAGAACATAAAATTAAATATTTTAAATAAATTTTAATACCGTTTTAAAGCATTTAAATGAATTATCACATATTATAATCTATTTAGAAATTAACTGCTAAATTATTTCAAATTAAATTTCTATTACACTTTAACAACAATATAATATTTATATAATTAGACGTACTTTTCATCAAAATCACACCTATTAAAATTAAAACGATTATCTCAATATTTAATTGTCTTCATAAAACTATCAATAAAAACAAAGTAACATGAAATGACACAACTTTCAAGAACTTAATACACAAGGAGATAATTAGATCATCAATATTTGAGTTGTTAGGCTATAAAATATCTATTCAAAATTTTAATCAACAACCTATCTCTTAATAAATGATTTCAGCAAAATTATTTTTGTTTTCTAAATTTTTACCAAGATAAACGACTAATTTACGTGTTTTTCATATCTCTTCATTTATATTATTTTTTTAAAATAACATGTAATAATTAAAACAATTTTTCATGTTCACCTAAAATTATTTTCTTCTTCGATTTAATTCATGAAAATTAATTATAATTAGTTTTCTTTGAAAAATTATTCTATAAAATAAGCGACGTGTTTTTTTTTTTCCTACATAAGGTTTTTATTACAATTACATAATAAATTATTCACAACATCATAAACTAATTTTCTATTTAATAATCAATTAACAATATTACTTATATAGATTTCTTCATAAGTTTGGGCATCGCGCGGGTCACCTTCTAGTAACTATTAATCTACAATTCATATTAATGCTAGAGAAATTAAAAACCCGAAGATAATAATCATGAACACCATATGGTTTGCTTCAATTCACAATATCAAGATATAACAACAGTTCATTTTATTCAACAAAACCTACGGCCATAACAACAAAAGATACAATAAAATCAACAATTATAGGCCCTTGGATATGTCCATTATATTTACAAAATCACAAAACTTAGTGAGGTATTCTATTAAAGCTGAAAATAGCATCTGGGTTTAGAGTTAAGAAATGAATCCATGAAGATAATTTTGAATTAAAAGAAACGATTACAAAGTAAAAATAAGAAAAGTATAGAGGATGATGACAATTACCCTGTAGATCCTGCCTCTTCAGCAAGCCAGCCAGGTGAGAGCTAACCATACACAGGGGATCTTTGATCATGGATCGTGTATGTGGTTCCTTGAACCTGTTTCCGATGATGTCTTATTCTTGACATAGTTGTTCTTGATAGTGCAGAAGATATCTCAGCTGAATTGCTCCACCTCCCTGCAGCTTCTGCTTGACTTTGACCTTGAGCATCAACTTGGTGGTTGTTGTGGTTCTCCATTTTTCTCTCTCTCTGTAGCTTCTATAATGATTATCCTCACTTGAACCTATTCGATTTTGGCCTCTCACACCATCTCTTTACAACCATAAACTGTTAGAATTTCTTAAAACCGAATAGAAATATCCAATAACTTTAGGATGCCGTTGTGTTAAAATTATAGAGTTAGGATTTTAAGAACTACCTGATTCTTTAACGCTCGTAACCACGAGATGCAGCGGAAGCCTTTTGATCACGAACGTCACGAACTCATCGACAACATAAAAGGGGTAGAGAAGGTATGGTGTTGTGGCATTCCTCAACAAAACCTCTTGAGTCCTAATCCGGAATGCCACACTCTGAATGGGGAAGAGTATGTGGCTAATCGGCGGTTTGATGTGTTAAATACCATCACCTCTTTACAGGTCTATTTATAATAATTGCCTATGGGGTTCCCATTGTGCCCAGGCTACACCCAGGTTTCCACTCATCTGAGTCCACATTTTAATCTTTATGTTTTTGTTGTAATCTAAAACAAATTTCTGTTATGGTATCTAAACCGATTTGTGTCGATCACTTAAATCAAATAATTTGAATAGTTTATAATAATCCTATCTAATTAATAGTTAGCCCACACCTAAAAATAAGTTGAAATTAAGATAATTCCAACATATACATGTATATATATAGGAGTCCTAGTCTCATTTTCCTTTAAATTTTTTACTAGTAATAAATATAGAGTTAATTGATGTAGTAAAGAATTAAATGCATAGTGATAAACCCATATGCATTGCATCAAATGTTTTAGATCCTAAACGTTATTTTTGACCATGTGGCCATTTGGTCAATCACCATTTATAATTGCTTTTGAAAGTTCCTATTTTTATTTAATACTTCTAAGCATAGAACTTTGAATTATAAAATATTTTAAATATAATTTTTAATTAATGATTTCTAGAAATATTAACACTCTCAACCACATTATATTAAAATCGAATCATAACTAATATAAAAATGTGCACAGTATCTCGTACTTGTCTTCAAACAGAAGCCCGTTTTAAAGATTTTATTTTCTTTGATTTTACGTTTTCAATGGATGCATTTTCTTTCCTTTATAAAAGTGATGCAGGGATACAAAGGAAGATGCACCTTTTCTTGATAATTTTTAACTTTTATCATAAGATAGAATGGAGTGTATATATATATATATATATATATAAAACCGTTTGAAGTCATTATGAACATTATATTTGACAGTGAAACTTAGCTTTTATGAGAAATACAAAACTTAATTTTATAAATTAAAAATATAATTCATTAATATTGAATGTGAATTGTGATATAGTGGTAATGAAACATGAGAGATACATAAAGCGTCAAAATCACAAGAACCAACAGTTTCGCAGGGTCCAAAACTTGTACATATGTATGTACCTTTGATTAGGGGCCAAAACCGGCCTTTGATATAAAAAAGAACAAAAAAGTTGAAAACTAAACATAAATTTAACGCCACAAGAATGTGAATGGAGGCTTGTTTGTTTGTCTGGTTAACACGAATTATTGGAGCAAAACTTAGCACAAAGAGTCCTACTTCCTCCCTTACATAAAAGAAGATTTACATGTGTTGCACATTGATTAGTCGAACAAGGAATTACATGTAAGTTGAAACTTAAAACATGAAAAGACTAATTAGTTACTATTCAAAAAGAACAAAGCCTGCTTGATCCCATGCAGCTTTGACCTCACTTTTGCTCTTAAATAAATTTTGTGCTGGGTCATAATAATACTGCACAAGATAGCACAATAACTATTAATTCTTGACTGCAACAATGTTCAACATATCTAATCTACAATTCATATTAATGCTAGAGAATTTAAAAATTCAAAGATAATAATCATGAACACCATATGGTTTGCTTCAATTCACAATATCAAGATATAAAAACAGTTGATTTTATTCAACAAAAACTATGGCCATAACAATAAAAGATACAATAAATTCAACAATTATAGGTCATTGGATCTGTCCACTATATTTAGAAAATCACTAAACTTAGTGAGGTATTCTATTAAAGCGTGAAAATAGCATTTGGGTTTAGCGTTAAGGAAGGAATCCATGAAGATAATTTTGAATAAAATGAAGCGATTACAAAGCAAAAATAAGAAAAGTAGAGGATGATGACAATTACCCTGTAGATCCTGCCTGTTGGCATATGCCGTTCTTCAGCAAGCCAGCCAGGTAAGAGCCAGCCATACACATGGGATCGTTGATCATGGATCGTGTATGTGGTTCCTGGAACCACTGGCCGATGTTGTCTTATTCTTGACATTGTCGTTCTCGATAGTGCAGACGATATCTCAGCTGAATTGCTCCACCTCCCTCTGCTTGACCTTGACCTTGAGCATGAATTTGATGGTTGTTGTGGTTCTCCATTTTTCACCCTCTCTGGCTTCTATAGTGATAATCCTCACTTGAACCTATTCGATTTTGGCCTCTCACACCATCTCTTTACAACCATATACATGTATATATATATAGGGGTCCTAGTCTCATTTTCCTTTAATTTTCTTTACTAGTAATTAATATAGAGTTAATTGATGCATTAAAGAATTAAATGCATAGTGATACAGTCAGATGCATTGCATCAAACGTTTTGGACCCTAAACGTTATTTTTGCCTATGTGGACATGCGGTCATGTGGTCAATCGTCATTTATAGTTACTTTTGAAAGTTCCTATTTTTATTTAATACATATATAGTAATACTTTTATATATAGAACTTTTAATTATTAAATCTTTTAAATATAAGTAATATAAAAAATTATGCATGCTTTCCAAAAAAAATAAATTAACAAACAGAACCACATTATATTAAAATCGAAACATAAGTAATATAAAAAATGCACAATATCTCATACTTGTCTTCAAACAGAAGCCCATTTTAAAAATTTTATTTTCTTTCTTTTTGCGTTTTCAATGGATGAATTTTTGTTCCTTTATAAAAGGGATGAAGGGATACAAAGGAAGATGCACCCGCTGGATGCAACATTTAATTAAGTGTAGGTATTTTGTGGGTGCACTCCCCCTTCCTTCCCCTAAAAATTTTCTCGGGTTCTAATTTTGTTTTTATTTGTGTATGTTATTTTAAGCATGTAGCCATACAACAGCAGACAAATAAAAATAAAAGGCTAAAATACAACTTTGGTTATTTATGTTTTAGTGGATTCCTACTTTAGTCCTTAATTTTTTTTCTTGTCAATTTGGTGCTTATCTTTGTTCTTCATACTATATTGGTCCTTTTGAACTAACACTACGAAAAGCTTTAGTGAAAATTTCACAACTACGATGAGAAAGATGTAAATGAATTCAGTCAATAGTGTTATCGCAAAAGGACTAATATAGTGTGAAAAATTAAAATAAGGGACCAAATTGATAAGAAAAAATGATAAAGGACCAAAGTAGGAATTCACTAAAACATAAAAGGACCAAAGTTGTATTTTAGCCTAAATTATAATAGTTAGATTGTATGGTAAACTTAGTTGAGATAACTGCCTATTTTTACATTTCCATTTTCTATTTTCTAGCATTTCATGTTTTTTCATTTGTAGAATTTCAAAAATCAGGAAACTAAATGAAAACAAGAAATGGAAACAGTAAATAGAAATGCAAACCAAACAAACCTTTAAAGGACATAAAAGTGTTATGAGTTATACGTCTTTGAAGGGTGCATAAAGTTTACCTTATTAGAAGACAAGTAGAGGGTACGTAGTCCTCTACCTTTATAACTATAAAAGAATCTAAAGTTATAAAACCTTGGAAATACACAATGTCCTAATCTAGAAACATAGAGCAACAAACACTACAAACTAGCTATCATTTATTAATATTTTTTGTCTTGACTTTGCCCCTATTGGTATAGACTTTGTGTAATGATGTCTATACAAATGGATAATTCCATTAGTGAAAGTCTATATCAAAGTTAGTTAAGTCAACGCTAAATAATTTGTAAATGACAATGTCATTTAAAGTGAAACACTTGTGAAGTTGATAAATTAAAACAAAATATTAATTAGTACACATCAAAATGGTTTCAGACATATAATTTTCAAATCAAATGATTAAACCACAAATTTTGAACATATTTTAGAATATGATTCACCTCCATGATCCAATTATCTCTTCAGCTTCAAAAACAAATCCCTATCTAGACGTAAGTCTACACTACTTTCCACCTTAATCAAGCAAATATCTATTAATCCAAGAAAATAAACCTATGATATTTTCCTTGAATTAATTAAGGTGTTGTTGAGTTGACTACTCTTGTTTTCCATCTTGATCATCATCATCATCAACATCAGGGATTTCAGCATTGCAAGCATAATCCGAAATAGAAACCTTTGATTTAGCTTCATCTCCATTCTTAGTAATCAATGGTCCTAACTCCTGCTCCGTTGTCAGAAACACCATCAGAAACGTCGCCATTAATATTATGTTCATTCACAATCAACAATTCATCATCATAGTACCTCAAAAATGAATCAACAAAGTCTTGAAGAATTGGATTAGATTTAATCATTTCCCTAACTAGTTCTAACTCAATCTCCATCCCTTGAAAACACTTCTGCCACAACCCTAATCTCAGTTTCTTGTGCTACCAAAATGTTAATCTTTGTTGTGTTGTTGTTATTATTAGCAACACAATGACCAGGTGAGGGTTTCTTGAATTGAGCTTGTTGTGCGGTCAAAACTGAACCATCAAGATTGATTTCTTTGACTTCTTAAACTTGATGATCATTATTACCATCCACTTCCATCATTTCTTTGATCACTTCATTTAGTTCTTCATCATTAGCATAACAACCATTGACATTGACCTTCTCCTCGTTGAACTCAATCTCTTGCTTCCCATTTTGATGCAAGTAGCAAGATCATAACAAATTTTTTTTTTGTTAAAACAAGAATTATATATTTATTTTAATAACTTTTTAGAGTACAATTTCTTTTTATATATAACATTATATATACACATATGGATATGGGAATAGAGTAGTGTATAACTAATGTTTATGTAATTTTCATACATTCTTTTTATGCTAAAAAAGTTTACTTTTATTATTTTAATTCGATGAAGGAGATGTATGCATGTAATAGATGTACATGTAATACTTATCTATAGATATAGATGATGTTTTGTTATCTTACTCTGACTTGATTTATAGGAGGAATATATTAAACTATATAACTTAAACATTTAAGAAAAAATTTCCCAGAGCTTGTAGCTCAAGCGACCCAAGGAGGAATTCTTTAAGCTGAAGGAGAGGGGTTCGATCCCCGGTGGGGTAGAAGTAAAAGTAAATTTAGGAATAGTATATTGTGGGTGGGTGTGTGTTTGGCCAATAAAAAAACATTTAAAATTTCTTTCAAAATGTAAATGTTACTCTCTCTCATTCTTATCATAAAATATAGTCCACCAAATTACAAATATTACTAAAAGTAATTAGATTAATTTATTTTATAAAAATACAGTGTGACATACCAATTTTAATCTCCATTTAAATAGTAATTAGATTAATTTATTTTATAAAAATACAGTGTGACATACCAATTTTAATCTCCATTTAAATAGTATGTTTAATAATTGTAGCCATTAAATATATATAGTAAAAGAAACATACATTAATAACTATACTACATACTTCATAGAAATTAATGAATATCTTACAAAAGAATCATCATTATTGTCTACTATATGCACTTTCTAATAAAAACCTAGAGGAGTATTAAAATACTCATATTATAAGACGTGTAAGTTTATATTAATGTTGGCATATATAGATGCTAATGTGTAACATCCACTCATATATTTTATTAAAGTACTTAGTTTATGAGTACTACCTTATATTTATAAATACATTAAGAGATATTACTTATTAATGTACTGCTCTTAAAAAGTTATCAGCTAATTAAGCCCCTGTATACATACATGGTCAATTTGTGAGATATAGTACTACTTTTGATATTCTATATAGGTACAATCACAAATTCATTAGAAGAGAAAATAAAAAATTAAGTTTATTTGACCAAATAATCATTTGCTAAAAGTTCAGTTGGCTATCCCCACCCCAATTATTAGTTTCTAGTTGTGGCTCACTATCAGTTGTAATTAGCTTAGTGTACTTGTTTATGTTGTGTGTGTAAATGTCTTATTGATTGTATAACATGTGACATAATCTTGATTATGCTTCCTCTTACGAAACTTACAAGGATGCATGATCTTCAAATTAACTATTCTAATTAACATAGTTGTTGATTTGGAATACTAATAAAGTTAAATTAGATGAGGGTTGTTCATAGTTCTAGTTCATTTAAAAACCAAATTAGAACCACATCGAAGTAGAAAAATGGTCCGGTTTATTGAACCAAATTAAACAGGTTTTGCTGCACCTGAACCGGTTTTGAACACGTTCTATTTTGACCTAAACTGATTCGAACAAATCCAAACTTGCTAAATTTTATGCCAAAAACTTGTCTCCACCATACCCCAAACCAGTTTTTGAGTCGAACTGAATGAAACCAGTTTTTGTTAATCAGAATTAGTTCTGAACCACTTTTCAAAATTGGTTTTGGTTTGCTTTTCTATCAAGTGATTTTTCTTTTAAATGGTGTTGTTCAGTTCGGTTAACAATCTGGTGTGGCTCTTTTTATTTTTTGAAACAACCCTAAGTAGATCATCATGATGTTCTGTGACTAATGTAACTAGTCAATATAGAGAGAAACTAAAAGAATTAAGCAAGCTAGATGCTTTTCTTATTGAGTTAATCACATGAGTTGGAATGGTCATGGTCACCATGGTTTAATTTTAGAATAAGCGAAACAAGGATGGTTGAGATTGAAACGCAATTTGATGACGAAATCATATATTGATTAATAACGACTAACTTAGCAAAAAAAGCTGAATTGCTCATGAAAACAAACAGTGTATTTTTCTTAAAAATAAGGTTAATAATTTCTCAACAAAAATTCTTGCGTTAATCTATATGGATGGTTGTGAGGGAAACACATCTAGACTCAAAAGTTCTTCAAGATTCTTTCAAAACTCAGGTAGAAAGAGTAAGAGAAAAATTCAAAGTTCCAACTACGTACCTTCTTTAAGTTTGAATTGTTAAACCAAATGCTACATTCGCCCATGAGAAAAAAATTGACACCAATCAAAGGAAGTACATGCAATAGAAAAACATGAGAAATATAATAATTTATTCGAAAAGAAATGTAGAAGAAAAGAGAACTTCTCAAGAAACACCTCAAGAACAGAGTAGTATCAAAAATGGTTCTACGCTTCTAAGATGTAAGAATGTATTATTTTTTTTATTAAATGAGCTGCTTTTATATAATACTCAAACTTTGGTTGGGTAATAGCTACCAACAAAAACTAGTTTTTTACTCAAAAGGACTTTGATCTTCATAGATGACAATGAGGCATTCTAACGGATTTTTTTTATTTAATCTATTTTAGGTTTAGATTGACATAATCAAGCGAGTCAAAGTGCCTTATAGAGCATTGATTTGTGTGAAGCCTAAATTGATCACGAATTTTACGGCTGATTCATTATTAAATTTCATTTTCCATTAACTCTCATTTATGAACCGTTAATCCCTCAATCTTGAAGAGGAGCGTCATAAGAAAGCCTCCATAAAGTGGTGTTCAACTTCGGAAGGTCCTCTTCATTTCACCAGAACCGGTTCAAGCACGGTTCGGTTCAAAAACCAATTTTGGGTATAACAGAATTGATTTTTTTGCATCAAATGTCTATACAATCAATTTTTTATAATAACATATTCATGTGCTAGAAATTATGTATTTTTATTTTTGTATAAATATTATGTGCTTATACTAATGAATTAATTTCATTACATAGAGTTTGTAGTGTTTGTTGGTATGTGTTTTTGGGTTAGAAGATTGTGGAACCAACAAGGTTTAATAACTTTAGATTCTTTTAAGATTATTGAGTTATAGGACTATGTACCCTCTAATTGTCTTCTAATTAGGGAAACTTTATGCACCTTTCAAAGATGTAAAACTCGGAACACTTTTATGGCTACCAAGTTGGGAACTTACTATATATATATAGTTGGGTTCAAATGATACCAAGGTGTCAAAGTTCTTAAATGACACCGCGCATAACTTTTTATAGAAATCGAATTTCGCCGATCCAACCAATCAATTGAAAGTTTGTATGACGTACATCAACTATGCAAAATTCATACCATTTGAAAATTTGTTGGTATATAATCTAACAAATGAAATTTACTTGTATTTTAAATAATGTATTAGACATTCAAGAAAAAAATTCTGATAACGTATCAAATAGTTTTCAAATTGTATAAATTTTTGCATAGTTGATCTACATTATAGAAACTTTCAATTGAAGGGTTGGATCGACGAAATTTGTTTTTTTATAAAAAGTTATGTGCGGTGTCATTTATGAACTTTGACAACTTGGTGTCATTTGAACCCAACTCATATATATATATATATATATGTGTGTGTTAGGGTCAAATGACACCAATTCTTACACCAATCAATAACGATAGATCAGAGTGTTTTTTACTAAATCTACTGTTGGATTGAAACTATTTATCGTATAGATCATGTATACAAAATTTGACATCAATCCGACATCGTTTAGTACTCCATCAATGTAATTAAGGTAAAATATAGTTTTAAAAATCGTGAAAATAACAAGTATTTTGATGGAGTACTAAAAATGCAAATTTTGTACACTTATCTATACGATAATTAGTTTCAATCCAACGGTAGGTTTCGTGAAAAAAAACTTCGATCTAGACACCAATTGGTGTCATTTGATCCTAACCCTATGTGTGTGTGACTCAGAAATGGTTAAAGCAAAGAATTTATGTTTGTAGCATTTCAAATTATTCCTTTGTATAATTTCATAAAACGTGAAACAAAAAATGGAAATAGAGATTAGAAATGCAAACCAAATAGGGAGTTCTCACCGCTAACATTACCATTCAATCTAAGTATTATAATTTATCAAATGCAAATGAATAGCGCGCATGTAAGACAGCTATCGATTAAAAGATATTATTAATAGATAATAATAAAGACATTTAATGATGACTAAATAGTTTTTTAATATTTCCTTCATATAATAATAAACACTTAATTCTCAAGAAATATCTCATGAACAAAATAGTATCGAAAAGGGTTCTGCACTTCTAAGATGTAAGAAGGTATTGTTTTTCATTAAACGAGCTACTTTTATATAATATTCGGCCTTTGTTATAACCGTTACTTTTCAATACTAGTATGTTGTTGAGATATAACGGTTATAAAAAAAGCGGAGTATTATATAAAAGTAGCTCATTTAATGAAAAACAATACTTTCTTACATCTTAGAAGCGCATAACCCTTTTCGATTCTACTCTGTTCTTGAGAATTAAGTATTTATTATTATATGAAGGAAATATTAAAATACTATTTAGTCATCATTAAATGTCTTTTATTATTATTATTATTATCTATTAATAATATCTTTTAATCAATAGTTGTCTTACATGCACGCTATTCATCTGCATTTGGTAAATTATAATACTTAGATTGAATGGTAAAGTTAGTGGAGATAACTGCCTATTTGGTTTGCATTTCTATTTTCTATTTTTATTTTTTATTTCCTGTTTTATGAAATTGTACAAAGGAATATCCTAAAATGCTATAAACATAAATTTTTGGTTTTAAGCATTTTAGGTTTTTTCCTTGGTAAGATTTCAAAAATTAGGAGACAAAATGAAAACAAGAAATGAAAACATAAAATAGAAAAGAAAACCAAACAGACCCTTAATGCATCTATATATATATACACATGAGTCCTAACCTCATTTTCCTTTAATTTTTTTATTTGTAATAAATATAGATGTAATTGATGAAGTAAAGAATTAAATGCATTCCGATACAGCAGATGCATTGCATCAAAAGTTTTGGATCCTAAAAGTTATTTTTTACCATGTGGTTTTGTGGTCAATCGTCATGTATAGTTTCTTTGTAAAGTTTTTATTTTTGTTTAATACATATATACTAATACTTTTAACCATAGAAATTTTAATTATAAAATCTTTTAAATATAATTTTTAATTAATGCTTTCCAAAAAAGATTAACAAATAGAGCCACATTATATTAAAATCAAAACATAAGTAATATAAAAAAGTGCACAGTACTCGTACTTGTCTTCGCCCATTTTAAAAATTGGATTTTTCTACCTTGTGCCATGGGCACAAGATAACAATGATTAGCAACCAATAGGATTTCATTAAGAGGAAGTTATTAAGTAGTGGGTGCTAGGGGGTTTACTGGGTGCACACAGGATATTGCAAAAAGAATCAAATCTGACCATTAAAAAATTTAATTCAATCATTTTTAACTTGTGCCAATGGGCACAAGTTAAAAAAACACTTAAAATTTTATTTTCTTTCATTTTGCGTTTTCATTGGAAGCATTTTCCTTCCTTTATCAAAGGGATGCAGGGATACAAAGGAAGATGAACCCGCAGGAAGCAACATTTAATTAAGTGTAGGTATTTTGTGGGTGCACTCCCCCATCCTTCCTACCCCTAAAAATTTTCTCGGGTTCAATTTTTTTTTCGTGTCCGTTGTTTTAAGCATGTAGCCATTCAAAACCAAGCAAATAAAAAAAAATGATTAGGTAGTTAGAATTTTAAGACATAATTTAATTTAATATAACTTTTTTTGATAATTTAAATTTTTTATCATAACATAGTATGGAGTATATATATATATATATAGCATATAAAACCATGTGGAGTCATTATAAACGGCTTATTTAAGTGTGAAAATTAGCTTTAATGAGAAATATAAAACTTAATTTTTTAAATTCAACATATAGTGCTGTTGAAATATGAGAGATACATAAAAAGTCAAAATCACAAGAACAAACAGTTTCGCAAGGCTCAAAACTTGTACATATGTACCTTTATTTAGGGGCTAAAACCGGCCTTTGAAATAAAAAAGAACAAAAAACTTGAAAACTAAACATAAATTTAAAGCCACAAGAATGTGAACGGAAGCTTGTTTGTTTTTCTGGTTGGCACAAATTACTAGAGAAAAAATTAGCACAAAGAGTCCTACTTCCACCCATACACAAAAGAAGGTTTACATGGGTTGCACATTGATTAGTCGAAAAAGGAATTACATGTAATTTGAAACTTAAAACATGAAAAGACTAATTAGTTACTTTTCAATAAGAACGAAGCCCGCTTGATCCCATGCAGGTTTAAACTCACTCTTGCTCTTATATAAATTCCCTGCTGGGTCATAATAATACTGCAGAAGATAGCACAATAACTATTAATTCTCGAATTCTACAGTATTATCAGGAATTATGAGAAGAATTCCCTTCAAATTGTATTGAAAATATGAAGATACACTTTATATATATAATAAACTCCCTAACCTAGGTAAAACTAACTAAGCCATGTAACTATGGGTCTATTACCCCCGGCAAGTTGGAAATAACCTAAACTTCCAACTTAGAAATACATCAGAAAAATACTAAAATAATGGAACACATCTGAAAAAATATACATCATATTCGATTATCCTCTCTGGCTTCTATAGTGATTATCCTCACTTGAACCTATTCGATTTTGGCCTCTCACACCATCTCTTTACAACCATATATATATATATACACACGGGTCCTAGTCTCATTTTCCTTTAATTTTTTTACTAGTAATAAATATAGAGTTAATTGATGCATTAAAGAATTAAATGCATACGGATACAGCCAGATGCATTCCATCAAACGTTTTGTATCCTAAACGTTATTTTTTACCATGTGGTCAATTGCCGTTTATAGTTTCTTTGTAAAATTCCTATTTTTGTTTAATACATATATACTAATACTTCTAACCATAGAAATTTTAATTATAAAATCTTTTAAATATAATTTTTAATAAATGCTTTCCAAAAAAAAATTAACAAATAGAACCAGATTATATTAAAATCGAAACATAAGTAATATAAAAAAGTGCACAGTATATCGTACATGTCTTCAAATAGAAGTCTGTTTTAAAAATTTTATTTTCTTTCACTTTGCGCTTTCAATGAATGCATTTTCCTTCCTTTATAATAGGGATGCAAGGATACAAAGGAAGATGAACCCGTAGGAAGCAACATTTAATCAAGTGTAGCTATTTTGTCGGTTCACTCCGCCTTCCTTCCTACCCCTAAAAATTTTGTCAGGTTCTAATTTTTTTTTTTTGAGTATGTTGTTTTAAGCATGTAGCTATTGAAAACAAAACCAATAAAAAAAAATGATTAGGTATTTAGAATTTTAAGACACCATTAAATTTAATATAACTTTCCTATATAATTTTAATTTTTTATCATAACATAGTATGGTGTATATATATATATATAGTATATAAAACCGTGTGAAGTCATTATAAACTGCTTATTTAAGAGTGAATATAAGCTTTTATGAGAAATATAAAACTTAATTTTTTAAATTAAAAATATAATTAATTAATATTGAATGTGAATTGCGATATAATTGTATTGAAACATGAGAGATACATAAAGCGTCAAATTCACAAGAACCGTAAGGTCCAAAACTTGTACATTTGTACCTTTGATTAGAGGCCAAAACAGACCTTTGATATAAAAAAGAACAGAAAACTGGAAAACTAAACATAAATTTAAAGTCAGGAGAATGTGAACGGAAGCTTGTTTGTTTTTCTGGTTGGCACAAATTACTAGAAAAAAACTTAGCACAAAAAGTCATACTTCCACCCGTACACAAAACAAGATTTACATGGGTTGCACATTGATTAGACGAACAAGGAAGTACATGTATGTTGAAACTTAAAACGTGAAAAGACTAATTAGTTACTATTCAATAAGAACGAAGCCTGCTTGATCCCATGCAACTTTGACCTCACTCCAGAAGATAGAACAGTCTATATAATATATTAAAACAAAAGCAAAGATTAGAATCACGACACCTCAGCAGTATAACTTTCTATCAATTTGCCACGTTAGTTTTTACTCCTATTTGTCACTTCTAAAGTATAGAGAACAATACCATACCATAAAACTTAAAATAAGTTATATTTTCACAATTTAATTTCTACGTTCTATTATAATTACTATTTTAAAACTATATATTATATTAAGTAATTTATTAAATTTATTTGGTTAATATTTTTGTTCATACACATATACATGTAACTCATTTAGTTTTGATACCCACACTAAAAATGTTTCATTTGGCCTTTACACATATCAACATTTACTTCTTAATTCCTATTATTTGATATCAGTTCTTATATTTGACAATAATTTTTGTTTCAATCAATAAACTAAAATGAATATTGGGCTATATATTCTTATATTTCGCATCATCCTCAGGGATACAACATCAACTATTTTTTTCATAAGCTTGAATATTTTAATTCTCATTGATAATACAAACTTTAACTTTTGATAAACTTTTAAACAAGAAACTCTTTTACATGTAGTGATGAGAAAAAAAAAAGTTAATTCCAACTTCTAAACTTAATTTCTAAGAAGGTAATATTTGCACCCTAAAAAGTTTAAAGGCACATTTTCACTTTTATAATATCATTTTTTACTATAACAAAACAATTATATTTTATATTGATTGCAACTTTAATTTCATAAATTATTCACATATTTCATATTTCAATTTTATGTTTTAAAATATATTAAAAATATTATCTATAAACATATTCCATTAGACAGCCACGCAAGCGCGGGCCTTCGTCTAGTATATATTAAAACAAACCCCAAAACAATAAATTTGACACACAGGATACCTCTTATTATACCATTTTGCCACCTAAGCCTTTTTACCCAGTGGAACAACATAACCATGACTCTCTTTTTAGTCATCTATTTCCTTTGCTACCTCCTTCTACATAAAGTCCTAAACATGCATTCTCACGATCATGAGTGAAAGCAACAACGTCCAGATGCATTCCGGTGAACCACCTCCAAAACCGCCAGAGGGTGGGGACAAAGGTGGGTTGCTGATGTTCAAAGAGAGAGGAGACCAACTTTTAAGGAGAAGGTAATGGGAGTTCTTATGGGAGAGCCAAAGCAGCCTTGCAATTTGATACAGCAAGGTCTTGTGCGCATGGAGCATGTCAATGGCAATCGTTTGTTTTCGAAATTTACGATAGACACGGCTGAGTATGATAGGCTATGCCAACCATGGAAGGAGTGTCTCGTTGTTAAGCTACTAGGGAAGTCAATAGGCTTTCTTATGATGAGGGAGAAGCTGCATAGCTTATGGAAGACGAAAGGCGGATTTGAATTCATGGATATCAACCATGGATATTTTCTTGTGAAGTTTGATTTGCTGGAGGATCGTGAGCATGTGATGACGGGTGCGCCATGGTTAATCTTCGATCATTATTTATCTGTTAAACCATGGACAACGGACTTTGTAGCGGCTAATACCAAGATTAATTCTACTATGGTTTGGATTCGGATACCGGGTCTCGGGATGCAATTTTATGATGAGAGTCATCTTTTGACTTTTGCAACTGGAGTTGGTCGGCCTATTCGAGTTGACATGCACACGCTTGATATGCACCGGGCCAGGTTTGAAAGGATTTGTGTGGAGATCGATTTGGATAAGCCGGTGGTGGGAAGGATTTGTGTTCAAGATGCATGGTATAATGTGGAATATGAGGGTCTTCATTTGCTATGTTCATCATGTGGGTGTTATGGCCACCTTCAATGTAACTGTCCGCTTGTTCCGGTGACTCCTTCAGTCGTGGCGATGGTTCCTAACAACGATGGTGCAGCGGCAACGAGTGACCATGACAAGAATAGCTTGTAAACCATTGCAGCAGATGGTGTGAATCAAACACATTCAATACCTGCAACAGTTACGTCCGCAAGTTCCGCAATAAATGATTTGCAATCATTGAGTGCCCATGGTGATTGGTTGACCGTTTCTAAATCAAGAAGGAAATCGCAATCAAATATAACGCCAAAGAACGCTCCATCAGCAATAAAAATAGCGAATAAATTTGATATGCTCTCTAATGGAAACAAATTTAATTTGGGGACAACTACACCTGCACGTGTAGACCATGCGAAGAAACGGTGTCGTAATGACGGTGCAAAGAAAAAGCAGTCTAAATTGGAATTATCGTCCAAGGCTGCGGCGGCTGGGTTACCCAATCCTTTTGTAAATGACGCAAAAGCCATGTCAGCCAAGGCTGTTGTTAGGAAAAATATTTTACCACGCCAAAGTGCATCACAGTCTGCTGTCTTCTCCTCATCGCAGCCAGCTGTTGCCTTTTCCTCACAACCGCCCAAGCCAAAAACTAAGGTAGTAGGTGGACATGTTATATATGATTTGGGGAATGGAGCTTTCTCTACTATGAACTTGATATCTACAGGAGGTTGTGGCTATGCTCTTAATGATGAGGAGGTGGGAGTCGTGAATAATTCAAGCCAAAAGGGAAGTTTTGAGGATCCATCGTCTAATCCTCCGGACCCAGGCCAATCGTTGTCTAATAAATCTCAGTAGTTTCACTGGGACTTCTCTTACCAATTGATTTATTTATGGATCAAGAACCAAATAATATTTTAGTATGGAATATTAGAGGTGCATCGAATGCAAGAGGAAAAAGAAGAGTTAAAGAATTGGTGCGTTCTTTTAAGCCGACTATTTTCGTCATTTTTGAGACTCATTGTCAATTTTCAGTTGCTTCATCGTTCTGGCGAGGCTTGGGTTTTGAGGCTGCTTGTATTTTGGAGGCTAGAGGTCATAGTGGTGGGATTTGGGTCCTTGTTTCTATTCATCGGAATGTCACAATTCGTATTCTTGATGTCCATCCCCAGGTTGTCTCATTATCTTTGATATGTGGTGGCCGTCGTTGGGTGGGAAGTTTTGTATATGCTAGTCCTATTCCCTAGAACCATCAGACTCTTTGGGATTATTTGGTTCAGTTCCGAAGTCATATCTCAGACCCATGGATTGCGTTGGGAGACTTTAACAAAGTTTGTTACTCGCATGAGGTGTCAGGAGGTATTTTTTCTTTGCAAAGAGCCTCGAAAATGCTTGATATGATGGAACTATGCAATTTTCTGGATCTTGGTGCTATAGGATCTAAGTTTACTTGGAATAGAAGGAATAATGGTGGAGGTCTTTTAGCTAAGCGTCTTGATAGAGCTATTGCCGATGTGGATTGGAGGATGGCTTTTCCAGAAGCTTATGTTGAGCATCTACCTCGCGTCTATTCAGATCATAATCCTCTTTTGGTCCATCTAGATTTTGTGCGGGATCGTAGGGAGAATAGGCCGTTTCGGTTTTATGCTTCTTGGGCCACCCACCCTTCTTTTGAAGGGGTGGTTAAGAATACTTGGAGCCTCTCTTCCTCTATGTTTTTGGAGAGGCTGGAACGAATGCAAAAAGCTTCTATAAAATTTAAAAAAGAAGTCTTTGGAAGCATTTTGCATAGAAAGTGGAGGGTTGAGCAAAGGTTGAAGGGTGTGCAAAGGGATCTTAAGCGAATGGATTTGGAGGCTTTGAAGCGCTTAGAGAAGGAGCTGCATCGAGAATATGAAGATATTCTCACCCAAGAGGAACTTTTGTGGTATCAAAAATCAAGAGAGAAGTGGGTGAGGTTTGGTGACCGCAACTCTAAATTCTTTCATACACAGATAGTCGTGCGGAGGAAGAAGAATAAAATTCATGGATTATTTGTGGGGAATGGTGATTGGTGTACACATCAGGAGACACTTCAGGAAGAAGCAGTCTCTTTTTTCACTAATCTTTTTTCTTTAGATGTGCAGGTTAGCAGAAATTATATCATGGAGAATGCGACTCCTACTATATCAGGGGGGAGCAAAATGGAACTTCTTCTGCCGGTGTCTTTTGATGAGGTCAGAAGAGTAGTGATGGCTATGCATCCTTTTAAGGCTCTAGGATCGGATGGCTTTCAAGCTTTTTTCTATAAGTAGTATTGGCCTATTGTTTGTAGGGATCTCCACCAGTTGGTGTCGACAGCGTTCCATGATGGTCATGCGGATCCTACGCTCCTAGAGACTCTGCTTGTCTTGATTCCTAAGGTGGATAATCCGGTTCGCCTAAAGGAATTTAGACCAATCAGTTTGTGTAATGTGGCTTATAAGGTTATTACAAAGGTCCTTGTTAATAGATTCCGTCCTCTACTCGATACCCTTGTTGGTCCGCTTCAAGGTAGCTTTATTCCGGGGAGAGGGACTAAAGATAATATTCTTTAGCTCAGGAGGTAATGCACACTATCCATTCTAAGAGGAAGGGGCGAGGAGGATTGGTGGCTCTAAAAATTGATCTGGAGAAGGCTTATGATAGAGTCAGCTGGAATTTTCTTCGCGCTACTCTTTATGATTTTGGGTTTCCTGCGAGAATTATTGATCTTATTATGTGGGGTGTCCAGGCTTCAAGTTTATCTGTTCTTTGGAATGGAGCCAAGCTTCCGCCTATTATGCCTCAACGGGGACTTCGCCAAGGAGATCCTCTTTCTCCTTACCTATTTGTGTTATGCATGGAGCGATTGGCGATTTAGAAATTGGTGAGTGATGGGCTTTGGTGTCCTGTGAGAGTCTCAAAGGAAGGTATTGGAATCTCACATCTCTTCTTTGCTGATGATGTCTTACTTTTCTGCCAAGCTAGTCAGGATCAAATGGACCTTATTGCTAAGACTCTCAATGACTTCTATCAAGCTTCTGGGTTGAGGGTGAATATGGATAAGTCAAGGATGTTGTTCTCTAAGAATGTGGATGATAGGAGGCAGACTCAATTTTCTTTATCTGCTGGAATCCGTAAAGCAAGTAGTCTTGGAAAGTACTTGGGGATCCCTCTCTTGAATGGTAGGGTGAAAAGAGATGTCTTTAGACCCATCATTGATAGTATCAACAATCGATTAGCTTCTTGGAAATCAAATCTGTTGAATAAAGCTGGTCGTCTATGTTTGGCAAAATCATTGCCGATGTATGCGATGCAGTCTCTTTGGCTTCCTCAGTCGGTATGTGATTATATGGACAAAACTATTCGACAATTCCTTTGGTCCAAAGATGGTCATAGCCATGGGTGGAGTATGGTATCTTGGAAGGATGTTACTAAATCAAAATATAAAGGTGGTCTTGGTATTCGTCTTGCCCGGGATGCTAATGTGGCTTTATTGGGGAAGGTCGTCGCGGGGTTTGTAGAGAATCATAACAAGTTTT
The DNA here is from genome assembly GCA_037177725.1 of Cyamopsis tetragonoloba. Lineage (NCBI taxonomy): Eukaryota > Viridiplantae > Streptophyta > Magnoliopsida > Fabales > Fabaceae > Cyamopsis > Cyamopsis tetragonoloba. The sequence continues at coordinate 59,334,178 of CM074119.1, forward strand.
GGGTAACTATCCTCTCTGTATCTGAAGGGTAATTCTATTTTGTCGGTAGGAGTTCGAGCCGGTGATTCTTATATTTGGGGAGGGATCATTAAAGCTAAGGATGTCCTCAAAGATGGTATTTCAGTTCGTCTTGGCCAGGGTCTCTCTTCATTATGGTTCACGGATTGGCTAGGGACAGGGAAGTTGTGTGATAGAGTACCTTATGTACATGTTGCAGATTCTGATCTTTTAGTTTCAAATGTATGGACAAACAACGAGTGGAATTTGAGCTCTCTTTATACTTCTATACTGGAAGTTGTTATAAATGAGATTTGAGCCATTACTATTCCTCTTGAGCCGTCGGGTAATGACTATATTTCTTGGACACATAATTTGGATGGGACCTACTCAGCCTCTTCTGGTTATGATTGGCTGACTAGTGTGGAGCCATCTTCAAGATTCTGGAAATTAATTTGGCGTTGTGCAGCCCCCGAGAAAGTCCGCTTCTTTTTATGGCTCACAGGTCGCAATGCGTTACCTACAAATGCTTGTCGGTTTCATTGTCATCTTACCACTTCTCCATCCTGTTCCCGCTGCAACAATGGGGTCGAGGATCTTCAACACTTGTTCAGAAATTGCCCAAAGTCTAGATCTATTTGGTCTTTTTTTCGCGTTATAGTTCCTAATTCAGATGCTGCGTTGGCCTTTAAGGACTGGTTTTCTTCCATTCTCTTTAACCGCAACCATAGCCTCCCTATTGCAATTTTATGGTGGTTGTGGAAATGGCGGAATGATGACATTTTTGAGGGTGATGATTGGTCATAATCATATGTATTGCGTAATATATTCATCTCCGCGAATTAATTTACACGCTTCGGTAAGCCTATTTCAGTTGTGGTTTCCCCTCAAGATAATGTTATTTGCTTGCGGATGGATGGAAGTTGGAGTTGTGTCACTAGAAGCATGGGGGGCGGTGGTTACCTATTTGATTCATCAAGACGTTGGCTTCATGGTTACAGTTATGGTGCTAGTTCAGGAAGTCCTTTGCAATCAGAACTAATGGCTATTAGGGAAGGTCTCTGTCAAGCATGGGAGTTGGGCTCTAGAAGACTTTCTTGTGAGGTTGATTGCAGTGAAGAGGTTGCTTTAGTCGCTTCTTCTTCAAATGTTGATCGTCATCTGTCGAAGAGCCTGATTAGCAAAATTCGAGAAGTATTGCATCGGGATTGGTCCGTTACAATGTTATGTATTCCAAGGGAGATGAATCAAGTTGCTGATTGTTTAGCAAAATTTGGTGCACAAGACATGAGTTGTCTTCGTATTTGGAAATATCCACCCTCGTGGTTAATTCCTTTGCTCTGCAGTGATTTAATTGTGTAGTTTCTTTCTTTTGTTTATTTCCTTTTGTATCCAAAAAAAAACATGCATTCTCAATAAACATTTTTACAATATTGGTAACAATTATAACTAACATTTAAATGTAATTCATCTATAAAAGTTTAACTAAACAGTTGACATATATGTATTGTCAAGTATAAGAGATATGTAAATGTTAATTAGCATTTTAAGTTTTCTAAAACTATTTTTAAAATTCAGTTATTAAGATTATAAATATTTCTCTTTGAAATTGTAAAAAGAAAAAGTAATTAAATAATTTAAAGATTAAAAAAATTATATTTTAACATGATAATTTTTAAAGCACTTAAAATTAAATATTTTAAATAAATTTTAATACCGTTTTAAAGCATTTAAATGAATTATCACATATTATAATCTATTTAGAAATTAACTGTTAAATTATTTCAAATTAAATTTCTATTACACTTTAACAACAATATAATATTTATATAATTAGATGTACTTTTCATCAAAATTACACGTATTAAAATTAACACGATTATCTCAATATTTAATTGTCTTCATAAAACTATCAATCAAAACAAAGTAACATGAAATGACACAACTTTCAAGAACTTAATACACAAGGAGATAATTAGATCATCAATATTTGAGTTGTTAGGCTATAAAATATCTATTCAAAATTTTAATCAACAACCTATCTCTTAATAAATGATTTCAGCAAAATTATTTTTGTTTTCTAAATTTTTACTAAGATAAACGACTAATTTACGTGTTTTTCATATCTCTTCATTTATATTATTTTTTTAAAATAACATGTAATAATTAAAACAATTTTTCATGTTCACCTAAAATTATTTTCTTCTTCTATTTAATTCATGAAAATTAATTATAATTAGTTTTCTTTGAAAAATTATTCTATAAAATAAGCGACGTGTTTTTTTTTCCTACATAAGGTTTTTATTACAATTACATAATACATTATTCACAACGTCATAAACTAATTTTCTATTTAATAATAAATTAACAATATTACTTATATAGATTTCTTCATATGTTTGCGCATCGCGCAGGTCACCTTCTAGTAACATTAATTCTCGAATTCGTATTCAATATATCTAATCTACAATTCATATTAATGCTAGAGAATTGAAAAACCCGAAGATAAATATCATCAACACCATATGGTTTGCTTCAATTCACAATATCAAGATATAACAACAGTTCATTTTATTGAACAAAACCTACGGCCATAACAACAAAAGATACAATAAAATCAACGATTATAGGACCTTGGATCTGTCCATTATATTTACAAAATCACAAAACTTAGTGAGGTATTCTATTAAAGCTGAAAATAGCATTTGGGTTTAGAGTTAATAAAGGAATCCATGAAGATAATTTTGAATTAAAAGAAACGATTACAAAGCAAAAATAAGAAAAGTATAGAGGATGATGACATTTACCCTGTAGATCCTGCCTCTTCAGCAAGCCAGCCAGGTAAGAGCTAGCCATACACCGGGGATCTTTGATCATGGATCGTGTATGTGGTTCCTTGAACCACTTTCCGATGATGTCTTATTCTTGACATAGTTGTTCTCGATAGTGCAGAAGATATCTCAGCTGAATTGCTCCACCTCCCTGCGCTTGACTTTGACCTTGAGCATGAATTTGGTGGTTGTTGTGGTTCTCCATTTTTCTCTCTCTCTGGCTTCTATAGTGATTATCCTCACTTGAACTGCCGTTGTGTTAAAACTATAGAGTTAGGATTTTAAGAACTACCTGATTCTTTAGCGCTTGTAACCACGAGATGGAGCGGAAGCCTTTTGATCACGAACGTCACGAACTCATCGACAACATAAAAGGGTTAGAGAAGGTGTGGTGTTGTGGCATTCCTCAACAAAACCTCTTGAGTCATAATACGGGATGCCTCACTCTGAATGGGGAAGAGTATGTGGCTAATCGGCGGTTTGATGTGTTAAAGACCATCACCTCTTTACAGGTCTATTTATAATAATTGCCTATGAGGTTCCCATCGTGCCCACTATAGGCTACACCCAGGTTTCCACTCACCTGAGTCCACATCTTAATCTTTATCTTTTTGTTGTAATCTAATCTGTTACGGTATCTAAAAATAAGTTGAAATTAAGATAATTCCAACATATACATGTATATATATAGGAGTCCTAGTCTCATTTTCCTTTAAATTTTTTTACTAGTAATAAATATAGAGTTAATTGATGTAATAAGGAATTAAATGCATAGTGATACACCCATATGAATTGCATCAAATGTTTTAGATCCTAAACGTTATTTTTGACCATGTGGCCATGTGGTCAATCACCATTTATAGTTGCTTTTGAAAGTTCCTATTTTTATTTAATACTTTTAAGCATAGAACTTTGAATTATAAAATATTTTAAATATAATTTGTAATTAATGATTTCTAGAAAAATTAACACTCTCAACCACATTATATTAAAATCGAAACATAACTAGTATAAAAATATGTACAGTATCTCGTACTTGTCTTCAAACAGAAGCCCGTTTTAAAGATTTTATTTTCTTTCATTTTACGTTTTCAATGGATGCATTTTCCTTCCTTTATAAAAGTGATGCAGGGATACAAAGGAAGATGCACCCGCAGGAAGCAACATTTAATCAAGTGTAGGTATTGTGTGGGTGCACTCCCCCTACCTTCCTACCCCTAAAAATTTTATCGGATTCTAAATATTTTTTTTTTGTATGTTGTTTTATGCATGTAGCCATTAAAGACCAAACAAATAAAAAAAATGATTAGGTAGTTAGAACTTTAAGATGTCATTTAATTTAACATAACTTTTCTTCATAATTTTTCATTTTTATCATAAGATAGTATGGAGCATATATATATATATATATATATATTTGACCGTGTGAAGTCATTATGAACTTTATATTTGACCGTGAAACTTAGCTTTTATGAGAAATACAAAACTTAATTTTATAAATTAAAAATATAATTCATTAATATTGAATGTGAATTGTGATATAGTGGTATTGAAACATGAGAGATACATAAAGCGTCAAAATCACAAGAAACACGAGTTTCGCAGGGTCCAAAACTTGTACATATGTATGTACCTTTGATTAGGGGCCAAAACCGGCCTTTGATATTAAAAATAACAAAAAACTTGAAAACTAAACATAAATTTAACGCCACAAGAATGTGAACGGAGACTTGTTTGTTTGTCTGTCTGGTTAACACAAATTATTGGAGAAAAACTTAGCACAAAGAGTCCTACTTCCACCCGTACACAAAATAAGATTTACATGGGTAGCACATTGATTAGTCGAAGAAGGAATTACATGTAAGTTGAAACTTAAAACATGAAATGACTCATTAGTTACTATTCAATAAGAACAAAGCCTGCTTGATCCTATGCAGCTTTGACCTCACTCTTGCTCTTATATAAATTCCATACTGGGTCATAATAATACTGCATATGATAGCACAATAACTATTAATTCTCGACTGCTACAGTTTTCAATATATCTAATTTACAATTCATATTAATGCTAGAGAATTTAAAAATCCTAGGATAATAATCATGAACACCATATGGTTTGCTTCAATTAACAATATCAAGATATAAAAACAATTCATTTTATTCAACAAAAACTATGGCCATAACAATAAAAGATACAATAAAATCAACAATTATAGGCACTTGGATCTTTCCATTATATTTACAAAATCACTAAACTTAGTGAGGTATTCTATTAAAGCGTGAAAATAGCAATTGGGTTTAGAGTTAAGAAAGGAATCCATGAAGATAATTTTGAATAAAATGAAGCGATTACAAAGCAAAAATAAGAAAAGTAGAGGATGATGACAATTACCCTGTAGATCCTGCCTGCTGGCATATGCCGTTCCTCAGCAAGCCAGCCAGGTAAGAGCCAGCCATACACAGGGGATCGTTGATCATGGATCGTGTATGTGGTTCCTCGAACCACTGGCCGATGGTGTCTTATTCTTGACATTGTTGTTCTCGATAGTGCTGACGATATCACAGCTGAATTGCTCCACCTCCCTACAGCTTCTGCTTGACCTTGACCTTGAGCATGAATTTGATGGTTGTTGTGGTTCTCCATTTTTCACCCTCTCTGGCTTCTATAGTGATAATCCTCACTTGAACCTATTCGATTTTGGCCTCTCACACCATCTCTTTACAACCATATACATGTATATATATATAGGGGTCCTAGTCTCATTTTCCTTTAAACTTTTTTACTAGTAATTAATATAGAGTTAATTGATGCATTAAAGAATTAAATGCTTAGTGATACAGCCAGATGCATTGCATCAAACGTTTTGGACCCTAAACGTTATTTTTGACCACGTGGTCATGTGGTCAATCGTCATTTATAGTTACTTTTGAAAGTTCCTATTTTTATTTAATACATATATAGTAATACTTTTATATATAGAACTTTTAATTATAGAATATTTTAAATATAAGTAATATAAAAAATTTATGCATGCTTTCCAAAAAAAAATAAAAATTAACAAAAAGAACCACATTATATTAAAATTGAAACATAAGTAATATAAAAATATACACAATATCTCATACTTGTCTTCAAACAGAAGCCCATTTTTAAAATTTTATTTTCTTTCATTTTGCGTTTTCAATGGATGAATTTTTCTTCCTTTATAAAAGGGATGAAGGGATACAAAGGAAGATGCACCCGTAGGATGCAACATTTAATTAAGTGTAGGTATTTTGTGGGTGCACTCCCCGTTCCTTCCCCTAAAAATTTTCTCGGGTTCTAATTTTGTTTTTATTTGTGTATGTTATTTCAAGCATGTAGCCATACAGTACCAAACAAATAAAAAAAAGGCTAAAATACAACTTTGGTTATTTATGTTTTAGTGAATTCCTACTTTAGTCCTTAATTTTTTTTCTTGTCAATTTGGTGCTTATCTTTGTTTCTCATACTATATTGGTCCTTTTGAACTAACACTACGAAAAGCTTTAGTGAAAATTTCAACTACGATGAGAAAGATGTTAATGAACTCACTCAATAGTGTTATCGAAAAAGGACTAATATAGTGTGAAAAATAAAAATAAGGAACCAAATTGACAAGAAAAAAAGATAAAGGACCATAGTAGGAATTCACTAAAACATAAAGGACCAAAGTTGTATTTTAGCCTAAATTATAATAGTTAGATTGAATGGTAAACTTAGTTGAGATAACTGCCTATTTGGTTTACATTTCCATTTTCTATTTTCTAGCATTTCATGTTTTTTCATTTGTAGAATTTCAAAAATCAAGAAACTAAATGAAAACAAGAAATGGAAACAGTAAATAGAAATGCAAACCAAACAGACCTTTAAAGGACATAAAAGTGTTATGAGTTATACGTCTTTGAAGGGTGTATAAAGTTTACCTTATTAAAAGACAAGTAGAGGGTACGTAGTCCTCTACCTTTATAACTATAAAAGAATCTAAAGTTATAAAACCTTGGAAATACACAATGTCCTAATCTAGAAACATAGAGCAACAAACACTACAAACTAGCTATCATTTATTAATATTTTTTGTCTTGACTTTGCCCCTATTGGTATAGACTTTGTGTAATGATGTCTATACAAATGGATAATTCCATTAGTGAAAGTCTATATCAAAGTTAGCTAAGTCAACGCTAAAAAATTTGTAAATGACAATGTCATTTAAAGTGAAACACTTGTGAAGTTGATAAATTAAAATAACACCAACCCAATAGGTATAAATACCGGACAATAGGCTAAAACCAGGTATGACAATCTAACCCTAATACTCTACACCCTCATATCTATCATTGACTTGAGCGTCGGAGTCTTTGCAGGTACTACCTGCTCCACGGCGGAGCATCTTGGAGTCTCCTCAGATCCCCGGACCATCGTTCTCGTATTTTGAATCCAGGTACGCATCACCAAGAAAATAAACCTACGACATTTTCCTTGAATTAATTAAGGTGTTGTTGAGTTGACTACTCTTGTTTTCCATCTTGATCGTCATCATCAACGTAAGGGATTTCAGCATTGCAAGCATAATCCGAAATAGAAACCTTTGATTTAGCTTCATCTCCATTCTTAGTAATCATTGGTCCTAACTCCTACTCCATTGTCAGAAACACCATCAGAAACGTCGCCATTAATATTATGTTCTTTCACAATCAACAGTTCATCATCATAGTACCTCAAAAATGAATCAACAAAGTCTTAAAGAATTGGATTAGATTTAATCATTTCCCTAACTAGTTCTAACTCCATCTCCATTCCTTGAAAACGCTTCTGCCACAACCCTGATCTCAGTTTCTTGTGCTACCAAAATGTTAATCTTTGTTGTGTTGTTGTTATTATTAGCAACAAAATGACCAGGTGACAGTTTCTTCAATTGAGCTTGTTGTGCGGTCAAAACTGAACCATCAAGATTGATTTCTTTGACTTCTTCAACTTGATGATCATTATCACCATCCACTTCCATCATCTCTTTGATCACTTAATTTAGTTCTTCATCATTAGCATAACAACCATTGACATTGACCTTCTCCTCGTTGAACTCAATCTCTTGCTTCCCTTCGTTGCTTCCCATTTTGATGCAAGTAGCAAGATCATAACAATTTTTTTTTTTTGTTAAAACAAGAATTATTATCACACAAAAGATAAATATATTTATTTTAATAACTTTCTAGAGTACAATTTCTTTTTATATATAACATTATATATACACATATGGATATGGGAATAGAGTAGTGTATAACTAATGTTTATGTAATTTTCATACATTCTTTTTATGCTAAAAAAGTTTACTTTTATTATTTTAACTCGGTGAAGGAGATGTATGCAAGTAATAAATGTATATGTAATACTTATCTATAGATATAGATGATGTTTTGTTATCTTACTCTCACTTGATTTATAGGAGGAATATATTAAACTATATAACTTAAACATTTAAAAAAAATTTTCCGAGAGCTTGTAGCTCAAGCGACCTAAGGAGTAGCTCTTTAAGGTGAAGGAGATGGGTTCGATCCCCGGTGGGATAGAATTAGAAGTAGATTTAGGAATAGTATATTGTGAGTGGGTGTGTGTTTGACCAATAAAAAAACATTTAAAATTTCTTTCAAAATGTAAATATTACTCTCTCTCATTCTTATCATAAGATATAGTCCACCAAATTACACATATTACTAAAAGTAATTAGATTAATTTATTTTATAAAAATACAGTGTGACATACCAATTTTAATCTCCATTTAAATAGTGTGTTTAATAATTGTAGTCATTAAATATATATAGTAAAAGAAACATACATTAATAACTATACTACATACTTCATAGAAATTAATGAATATCTTACAAAAGAATCATCATTATTGTCTACTATATGCACTTTCTAATAAAAACCTAGAGGAGTATTAAAATACTCATATTATAAGACGTGTAAGTTTATATTAATGTTGGCATATATAGATGCTAATGTGTAACATCCACTCATATATTTTGTTAAAGTAGTTAGTTTATGAGTACTACCTTATATTTATAAATACATTAAGAGATATAACTTATTAAGGTACTACTCCTAAAAAGTTATCAGCTAATTAAGCCCCTGTATACATACATGGTCAATTTGTGAGATATAGTACTACTTTTGATATTCTATGTAGGTACAGTCACAAATCCATTAGAAGAGAAAATAAAAAATTAAGTTTATTTGACCAAATAATCATTTGCTAAAAGTTCAGTTGGCTATCCCCACCCCAATTATTAGTTTCTAGTTGTGGCTCACTATCAGTTGTAATTAGCTTAGTGTACTTGTTTATGTTGTGTGTGTAAATGTCTTATTGATTGTATAACATGTGACATAATCTTGATTATGCTTCCTCTTACGAAACTTACAAGGATGCATGATCTTCATATTAACTATTCTAATTAACATAGTTGTTGATTTGGAATACTAATAAAGTTAAATTAAATGAGGGTTGTTCATAGTTCTAGTTCATTTAAAAACCAAATTAGAACCACATCGAAGTAGAAATATGGTCCGGTTTATTGAACCAAATTAAACAGGTTTTGCTGCACCTAAACCGGTTTTGAACAAGTTCCATTTTGACCCAAACTGATTCGAACAAATCCAAACTTGCTAAATTTTATGCCAAAAACTTGTCTCCACCATACCCCAAACCGGTTTTTGAACCGAACTGAACGAAACCAGTTTTTTTTAATCAGAATTAGTTCTCAACCACTTTTTATAATTGGTTTTGGTTTGCTTTTCTATCAAGTGATTTTTCTTTTAAATGGTGTTGTTCAGTTCGGTTAACAATCTGGTGTGGCTCTTTTGATTTTTTGAAACAACCCTAAGTAGATCATCATGATGTTCTGTGACTAATGTAACTAGTCAATATAGAGAAAAACTAAAAGAATTAAGCAAGCTAGATGCTTTTCTTATTGAGTTAATCACATGAGTTGGAATGGTCATGGTCACCATGGTTTAATTTCAGAATAAGCGAAACAAGGATGGTTGAGATTGAAACGCAGTTTGATGACCAAATCAAATATTGATTAATAACGACTAACTTAGCAACAAAAGCTGAATTGCTCATGAAAACAAACAGTGTATTTTTCTTAAAAATAAGGTTAATAATTTCTCAACGAAAATTCTTGAGTTAATCTATATGGATGGTTGTGAGGGAAACACATCTAGACTCAAAAGTTCTTCAAGATTCTTTCAAAACTCAGCTAGAAAGAGTAAGAGAAAAATTCAAAGTTCCAACTAAGTACCTTCTTTAAGTTTGAATTGTTAAACCAAATGCTCCAGCTTCGCCCATGAGAAAAAAATTGACACCAATCAAAGGAAGTACATGCAATAGACAAACATGAGAAATATAATAATTTATTCGATAAGAAATGTAGAAGAAAAGAGAACTTCTCAAGAAACACCTCAAGAACAGAGTAGTATTGTTGTCGACCTAACCCGCAAGAAGGACACGTGCAGGCCTCACGTGGGTCGCCCAAGCCGTCGGTTCCATGTCGCGCAACAACGACATGGCGACACCACATAAGGCAAGGGGATTACACCCCCACGTGAAGACCGTTACAGTTCCGTAACTACCGCCGTAATTCACGGAACTGAGACAGTGACATGTTTGACTTTAGTGACCTTTGTTTACCCTATAAATACCAGTGATTAGTCTTCATTCAATATACGCATATATCACAACTCAAAATCTGATAATTCTTGCTTAAGACATTGAACTGACTTGATCGTCGGAGTGTTTGCAGGTACCCCCTCACCGTCAGGTGAGTGGCCAGAGAAATTCAACCACTGCGCCGGAGACCAGATAGGAGGCCAAATCCACCATGCTAAAGTGCATGATGGAACATTGGCGCCTTCTGTGGGGAAGAAATTGCTCTTCTCCAATCATAATTCATCTCTTATTTCCTCCTTTATCTGGTTTTTCTGGTAATTTTGCAGGAAGAACATCACCGGAATCAAGAACTCAGCCTCTTTCTCCTAGCATATCCGTTTTTGCTGCTAATAAAGCAACATGGTGAACACCAGGAGAAAGAACCAAGCAGCTAGGGGAGCATCGGCCAATGCTGCAAATGACCCTGGAGAACAGCCTTTTGCTAATGGGCCTTCTCCACGACATCAACAAGAAGAGGCCAGGCCTGCTAGTCCCGCGATATCCGAACAGAGGATGATGACGATCGAAGATGGCATGCTTGACCTAAAAGAGATGATACGAAAGCAGGCCGAAGAGATTGAGAGGATGAACAGGGAACGGGAAGCATGGAAGAAGCAACAAGAGGAGTTTCAAGCCATTCTGGCCAACCTCGGGATGTGTTAGCAACTCCCTCAACAACATGAGAATCAGCAAGAGGGGCAAAATCCCAAAATGGAGAAGCAAGTCTCCATGGTTGGTCCTGAGATACCGCCCAGCAACCCCGTGATAGTCCAACCCCATCTACCCGACTTGGATCAGATGGCGGAAAACGACATGGGGATTGAAGGGTGCCATAACCCTTTCACCCTAGCAATCATGAACTTTGATATGCCGGCCAACTTTAAATTCGTCGTCCAGATCGACCCGTATGATGGGACAATAGATCCTCAAGATCATGTGGAGGTCTTCCAGCAGACGATGATCTTCCAGGGGGCCAAGGAGCCCGTCATATGCCGAGCCTTCCCTTTGACATTGAAGGCCGTGGCCCGGAGATGGTTCTCGTCGTTACCAGCGGGATCCGTCGCGGGATGGAAAGCACTGAAGGATAAATTCGTCTCAAACTTCACAAGCAGCAAGCAACAATTTAAAACCGAGCATCATCTCGAAAGGATAAAGCAGAGACCAGACGAGCCATTGAGGGATTTCATCATCCTCTTTAACGCGGAATCTCTCGAGGTACGTGATGTCGCCCCAAACATGGTACTGTATTTCCTTAGGCAGGGATTGAAGCCGGGGGGCTTCGCCAAGGATTTAGCCGGAGAAAAGCCCATATCAATGGAGGAGTTGAAAAAGCGGGCAGAAAAGTGGATCCAGATAGAAGAATGGGTTTGGAATAATAAGGCATACAATCAAGCCGCTAAACAAGAAAGAGAGAAAAGAGACAAACCGAAAAATTCTTACGGCGGGAAACCTAAGGAGAATGAAAAAACATACGATAAAGGCGGAAGGCCACCTAGGGGCACTTACTCAACTTATGCCCCGTTAACCATGCCGCCATCCCGTATCTATAAGGAGATCATGTATTCCGAGCTGAAGTCAGACCTCCTCCAATGAGATCACAAGCAAAAAATAAAGACAAATTTTGTCTATATCACAAAGACCACGGGCACCACACTAACGAATGCGTTCACCTTAAAGACGCCATCGAGAAGTTGATACGACAGGGAAAGTTGAGACAGTTTGTTCAGAAAAATGATGAAGGAACATCCCGTGGAAGGAGCCCGTCGTCGCCTATGAGACGGGAACACACGGCAAGGAACCGGGATATTGGGCGGGATGAACGACGGAGATCTCGGTCCAGAAGCCCACCGCGACATGAAGAAGCAGCCTCTAAAGGGGTCATCAATGTGATTGCTGGAGGCCTGGATCAGGGGGAATCATCTGAGTCTTCGAGAAAACGATCCCGGGACATAGAAGATCATTGCATGGCTGTTAAGGCCATGAAAAGAATTACTCTGGCATTCACCGAAGACGACCTGCCTTCTGATGGAGCCGGAACCAACGCCCCCATGGTTATCATGGCTAAGATGGCGTGGTATGAAGTAAAAAGGTTATTTGTTGATCAAGGGAGTTCAACCGACATAATGTTTTGGGACCTGTTCCAGAAGTTGGGCCAAACAGATAAAGATCTAATCCCTCACAAGGGAAATTTGATAGGCTTTATAGGGGATACTATCTCCCCTAAAGGCTATGTAAAATTGAAGGTAACTTTTGCAGGTTGTGATGGGAGCAGAGCAGTAGAGGTGAAGTTCCTCATCGCGGAATGCCCCTCAGCCTATAACGCCATTATAGGCAGACCTACTCTGAATGCTTTGGGAGCGGTCGTCTCAACTTTGCACATGGCCATGAAATTCCCTGGTGACAGGGGCGACATCGTGACTATCCGAGGAAAAGGCCCAGAGGCACAACTTTATTATTTAGAAAGTCTTAAAATAACGAAAACTATGCCAGTGCAGGAACAGGAAAAAGTAAAGGGGACGCAAAAGAAAGAAACCAAAGAAAAACAAAAGCTCATTAGGCGAGAGGATGCCGTAATGATGACAGACTTGGATCCAAGAGGGGAACTACAACATGAACGGCCTGAACCTGAAGGTGATTCCGTGGAAATACAACTCGGGAGTCTACCTGATTAGGTAATCAAGGTCGGGAAAAACTTACCCTTCAGTATTATGAAAAATATGCTCAAGGTTTTGCAGGATAATAAGGATATTTTTGCATGGACCGCCTCGGATATGTCGGGAGTAGATCCTGAGTTCTGTTGTCACCGACTCGCGATAAAGGAAGGAACTAGTCCCGTGACTTAGAAAAAGAGGCGAATGGGCCAAGAGCGGACAACAGCTATTGAAAAACAGGTTGACGAGTTATTAAAAGTGGGATTCATCCGCGAAGTACAGTATTCTAAGTGGCTATCCAATGTCGTGATGGTAAAAAAGGCCAACAGAAAATGGAGGATGTGTACAGATTACACAAACCTTAACAAAGCTTGCCCGAAGGACCCTTTTCCGTTGCCTTGCATAGATAAGTTGGTCGACAACTCTGCGGGTTATAAATATCTGTGTTTTCTAGATGCTTATTCTGGCTATAATCAAATTCCCATGGCTCCCGATGATCAGGATAAGACTGCCTTTATCACTGATCTCGGGGTATTTTGTTATAACGTGATGCCCTTTGGTTTGAAGAATGCAGGAGCGACATACCAAAGGATGATGGACAAAGTATTCGTCGAGATGAGAGGCAAAGAGGTCGAAGTCTACATTGATGATATGATCGTCAAAACAAAAGATGGTCAAGACCCTTCGAGAGATCTAGAATCTGTCTTCCAACGTCTACAGCAATTTAATTTACGACTCAACCCTCTGAAATGTACATTTGGTGTGGAAGCTGGTAAGTTTCTGGGTTTTATGCTCACAAACCGCGGCATTGAAGCAAACCCAGATAAATGTCGGGCAATCCTCGACATGTCCAGCCCTAAGACGGTCAAGGACATACAACAACTCACAGGGAGGGTCGCAGCCTTGTCTCGTTTCCTTCCAATCTCGACAAAACGTTGCCTTCCCATGTTTAAGATCATAAAGAAACAAGACTCATTTGAATGGATGCAAGAATCTGAAGCTGCGTTCCAAGAGCTCAAAACCTCCTTGGCATATCCCCCTATCTTAACAAAGCTGATGGCGGGGGACACCTTAATACTTTATCTCGCGGTGGCTGACGAAGCTGTGAGTGGCGTGCTAATCAGGGAAGAGGGTAAAGATCAGTTCCCAATTTACTTCGTCTCTAAAGTCTTACAAGGAGCCGAGTTGAATTATCAGCGCCTTGAAAAAGTATCCTTCGCATTACTGATGGCCTCGAGGAAGTTACGCCCTTATTTCCAATGCTACCCCATCCTAGTCAAGACCAATCAGCCGATACGGCAAATTTTGCACAAACCAGACTTAGCAGGAAGGATGATGTCGTGGGCGATCGAGTTAACTCAATACGATATATCGTATGAACCACGGCTAGCGATTAAAGCACAGATCCTTGCCGATTTCCTTGCTGAAATGACACATCTCGGAGACCACCACCCCGGGGAATGGACAATTTATGTCGATGGTTCCTCGAACATCAAGGGATGTGGTGCCGAAGTGATACTGGAAAACTCAGAGGGATTGGCAGTGGAGTATTCCTTAAGATTTGACTTCCCAACATCTAATAATCAGGCATAATATGAAGCCTGTCTTGCAAGAATTCGGATGGCCAAGGAGTTAGGAGCAAATGCGATAACTATCTGTTCAGATTCAAAGTTGGTGGTTTCCCATATTAAGGGAAAATACCAAGCCAAAGAGCCCATCATGCAGAAATACCTCGCTAAAGTGCGAGATGCTCTAATAGGATTCTCTAAATTTGAAATCCGACATATACCTAGAGAAGAGAATGTGAGAGCTGATCTCCTTTCGAAACTCGCCAGCACGAAGAAGACTTGAAACTACCATTCAGTGGTTGAAGAGGTAATCCCTATCCCAGCCTAACTTTGCAGGTGCAGGAAGCAGATTGGAGGACCCCCTTGATAGATTATATTGAGAGAGGGATCACCCCCGAAGATGATAAAGAGTCACAGAGGGTTATTAAAACAACAACGGGATTCACAGTGGTTGAAGGCCACCTGTTCAGGAAGGGAATCTCGGTCCCACTTCTGAAATGCATTGGCCCAGAAGAGGTCGGATATGTGCTCGCTGAAATCCATGAAGGAAGTTGTGGACATCATATCGGGGCCAAATCTCTAGCCAGGAAGGCATTGAGAGCGGGTTATTTTTTGCCAACTATGCAAGAAGACGCTATCAATCACATCAAAAAATGTGAGCAATGCCAATGACACGCTAATATCCCTCACATCCCGCCAGAAGAGTTGCATACGCTATCCGCGCCATGGCCATTTCACACTTGGGGAATGGATATCCTGGGACCTTTCCACAAAGCCACAGGACAGCTGAAGCATCTCTTAGTAGTAGTAGATTACTTTACGAAATGGATCGAAGCTGAACCTCTCGCAACCATCACGTCTGCGAGAGTGGAGTCTTTCACCTTCAAAACAATTATATGCCGCTTTGGAATCCCGGCGACTATCGTTACTGATAACGGGACTCAATTCACTGGAAGCCCATTCAAGGATCTCCTCCAAGGGTTGCAAATCCGACATCATTGTTCAAGTGTAGAGCATCCTCAAACAAATAGTCAGGCTGAAGCCGCGAATAAAGTAATCGTGAATGGCCTAAAGAAACGACTTGAAAGTGCAAAAGGAGCCTGGGCAGATAATCTCTATCAGGTACTATGGAATTATAGAACCACTCCGCAAACTACCACAGGAGAAACCCCTTTCCGGCTAGTATACGGAGCTGACGCAGTAATCCCGGTCGAAATCGGTGAACCATCCTGTAGAGTCATGTATACCCCGCAAAATAATGACACACTTTTAAGAGAAAAACTTGACTTTGTAGACGAGGTCCGGGAGCTGGCTCGATTGACTGAGATGTCGAGGAAACAACGAGTCGCTCAATGATACAACGCTAAGGTCATGAAGCGCAAGTTCATAATAGGCGACCTTGTCCTTAGAAGGGCTAGTATAGGGCTGAAGAATGCAAAAGATGGAAAACTCGCAGCAAATTGGGAAGGCCCATATCGGGTAATCAGAAGTACAAGAAAAGGTGCATATGCCTTAGAAACTCTGCAAGGAAGAGAATTTCCTAGAACTTTCAATGCCGCAGATCTGAGAAGGTATTACAGCTAGAAAATAACTGACTTGTTTACATTTAAATTTGTTGCATTTTAGTCTTAATGTACAATTTCTGTAAGGGGTACTCTTTTTCCTTCTCGGGTTTTTTCCCTAAGGAGGGTTTTACCTTGAAGGTTTTAATGAGGCCCCAGGTTTTGTAACCCAACGACATATGAAATAAAAACGAATATTTGTCAAAGTTTAAGATTTCAGTTGCAGATATACAATTACCGCGACTCAACAGGCGTACGAAAGGATAAAAATCCTAACAAGGCGACATGAACCAACGAGATAGGCCATGAGCCTTGAAGTACTTCGTCAGGATCTAAGATCCCACTAAGGCGACCCGCCCAAAATAGGCCACTAGCCTTGAAGTACTTCGTGAGGATCTAAGATCCCACTAAGGCGACCCGCCCAAAATAGGCAACTGGCCTTGAAGTACTTCACCAGGATCTAAGAGCCCACTAGGGCGACATGCCCCAAAATAGGCATTTGGCCTTGAAGTACTTTACCAGGATCTAAGATCCCACTAGGGCGACATGCCCCAAAATAGGCATTTGGCCTTGATGTACTTCGTCAGGATCAGGGATCTCGATAAGGCGACATGCCCCAGATAGGCCACTGGCCTTCAAATATTCCATCAAGATCAAAGGTCCTAGCAAAAGCGGTATACACCTATGATTTGGTTATGAAAATTAATTATGGCAAGAAGTTAAAATTCAAATAAACCAGAAGCATAAAGCTCAAGTTACGACTTCCAAAAGTCACGATATGTGGAAACATAATGTTGAAGAGTTACGTTAAAGGCGGCGATGTGAAAGTCGTTATGAATATAAATGAGCAGTGAAATGTCATTAAAGGTAAAGCATTACAAAAGGAAGGCTGGCCAACACGCCAGTAAATTGTTCATTACAGCAAAAAGTAAATCTAATTATTACAAACAAGAACTTCAAGACTCAGCAGGCGCGACATTATCATCTTCAGCTGCCCGGGGCGGCATCGAGTAATCAGCGAAGGGGTCAAAAGACTCCAACTTTGGATCGTTCAGGTCGACTAGAGTAGGCGGATCATTGTCATAATCCACCAGCTGGCTGCCTTCCACCTCGTGTAGTGGATGGACCCCTTTATAGGAGAGTACCAATCCCGGGTTAAGAAATTCCACTTGCTCGAGGCAACTGGCGAAGGCCATGTACGCTCCGCTCGAGATGACACGACTTTGCTCTCGGATCTCAGCCTTCAGCTTGTCATTGGCGACCTCCAAAGCCGCCTTGTCGGTTTGCAGTTGATCCCGAACCCGGGATAGCAGCTTGGCTTCTTCCGACAAAGAAGCCACTTGCTCCAAAGCCTTGGCGAGAGAGACCTGTGCTTCTTTCTTCTCGTCAGAAAGTTTAACACTTTCTAACTTCAGCTGATCAAACTGGGAAGCAGCTGCGGCGATCTCGGCCTTGAGCTCAGTCTGGGAAGCCTTCAGGGCATCCCGCTCTTTGGAAAGAGCCTGAATCTGCTTCTCTGCTGCGACTTTAGTAGCGTGCAATTTTTTCTCTAGGTCGGCCACGGGGTTGGGCTTCTCCAACTCCTCATGGAAATGCTTCAGCAGAGCCGACTGGTGAGACATCCAACCAAGGGCTTCCCCGACATTGGCCTACAAAATAAATTATTAACATTAATCTCGTGCATAAATTCATAAGAAAAAGAACAAAGAATCATGCAGCGTGAAGGAAAAGAAGAGTACCTTCAGCACAGAGCGAGGGAGTTCCCTGAAGAACTCCCTATGATGGAACGAAACAATGGGGGCTTAGAAGCCTTCCCATTGGGAGGAAGAAGATGATCCTGTGGTAGGGATTGCAGGGGCACCTCCTACATGGAATAAGAGAAACATATCGTAACAATGTCAGAGACCAGTATAATTCTGAATAGGTAACATCATGCAGAGAGTAAAAGATATTGAGCACTAACCTCTTTTTCGGTGGAAAGCTTCTCCAACCGTTTCAGCTTCCTCATCATCCGAGATATGTATCTCACTATGGGAAGCGGCTTGAGTTCCCTCCAACCCGTGGTAAGTCAGGGCTGGAGACTTCTGGCGATCCCGGAGGATGAGTTTCCTTTTCTTCGCGACCTAAACTTCAGGCGGAGCAGCCACGGCATCCTCAGCAGTCGCGTTGGGACCTAGGGGTGCACGAAGGGCTTGAACCCCATGGTCCTTGGAAAGTTCACGCACCAAGTTTTGGGCGGGACTTTCCTTCTTCTTTCCTTTCTTAGTCATGCCCCCAGTATTCTTCATCAATTGAGCATATCCCGACATGATGGCAACTGAAAAGAAAAACGATGGCAGAGTTAACAATATCAGCAGAAATAAAAAGAGAGTGACATGTGCTTTAAAAGCCAATAACACAATTGTCTAAGATGATTTTACCCATCGTATCAGCCCGGCTAACACAGCGACCTTGAACCACGACTTTGCATCTGATGAGCTCGTGCTTCCTGGTAAATTCCCGGAGCCCAGCAATCACAGCGTGATCAGAATCCAACAAGGAGGCCTCGTCGGTAACAAAAGACTTCGTTTCCCGGAGATAGTGGTCATAGGACCAATATAGCGGGAACAATGAAGAACCAGTGGGGCCAGCCCAGAATGGAAACTCTTCCCCCGAGTATAGCACCTTAAAATACGAATCCTTAAAAAGGGGAAAAGAATCTTCTAGGAGTTGGAAGAAAAAGTGGTCCTTTCGCTGTCGAAAGGAAATGAACCTGAAGTCGGAAAATGTCAAAGGCGTTGATAAAACCCCAGGCATTGGGGTGAACTTGTGAGGGTGCTATCTTAAGTCGGTTGAGGATTTCAATCTGAAAACTCGTGAATGGAAATCGTAGACGGACGAGCCGGAAAAAGCACTCGTAAACCATTAGAAAGTCGGGGGCACCTTGGCGAGGTCAGGACCCGATTCTTTCATTGGGATCCGCACGCTCGGCCTTATACAGGGTCACGGGACCGGACGGGACATCATCTTTTGGGGTCGCCCCGGGAAAGTGCATTGAATCCCGGAACTCCACGTCGGCGACATGGAATTTCAATGTCGTGTTAAGTCCAGATGGGACCTGGAGAATATCATGGTGGATCCAGTACATTCTTCGTACATCTCGTATACCCTTGAGCCTCGTGGGAACCTCAATCCTGGCGGCTTCTTTTCGAGGTCCGTACCAATCGTGGATCCTTTGGCGACGACGCTCTAAAGCCTTGCTTTTAGAAGGTCTTCGAACAGCTTGGGCTGGGGCTGAAGTCGAAGGCGACTCGGAACCCAACATGGAAGGCGAGGCCGACATTGGTTCTACAATAGAAACAGGGGGGACAAAAAGAGGGTAAGAAGAATTTGAATCAGAAGATTTAGTTGAATTATTAGAAGAATAAAAACTAGAAGTTTCAGATGAAGAACAAGTTAACAAGGGGGCAAGAGGATGCAAGTGAGATGTTACAGCATCGTCACAATCCTCGGATGACTCATCGTAATCATATTTACCCATTCCATACCTTAAGGGTACCGAGGCAACAGATTCAGAAAATGGAGCCCTTGAGAAGGGGACGGGTTGGGGATTTCCGGGGGTAATTTCCCCAAAGGCTTCAAACAAAGGTTCTTGGTCAGAATCAGAGAAACTGTAGAGGGAGTGGGAATGTGATGATCACTGCCATCACATGGTTCACGCCCAGATGGGGAACCAACGAAGTAACCAACCTCCCCAGAAAGGCTTTCTTTTGGGGGAAAGTTAGTAGGCCTCTTGGGAGTAGACATTTCCTGGGAGGATCAAAAATAAAAAGAAGGAAAACACACTAAGAAAGCGATTAGGAAATGAAGAAGATACCTGGAAATGGTGTAGCAAAGAGGACCGAGGAAAGCTGGAAGACAGCAAGATGGAGCTGATAGCGAGAAAAGCAAGAAGAAGGCTCTAATGCAGAGAAAAAACTTGAAAGGTAGGAAGAGCTCTAGGTTAAGAAATGGAGTACTTATAGAGAAAGTAACGGGAGATGAAACATGTAGAAGAAGTGACGGCGTGGGGTGCAATTAATGCGCGTAGGCCTGACGTCACTGAATAATGATGGGCGCGGCCCACGAAGGGTCAGGGCCAATCACCTAGAGACATGTGTCGAAGCCTAAAACTGACAAACAGAATTTGAAACAGCAACGACACGGGAAAACTTTATGACACCGGGATAGACCAAAATTGTAAGTCAACGGCATGATGAACGACATACCGAAGACTTGGGGGCAACTGTTGTGGACCTAACCCGCAAGAAGGACACGTGCAGGCCTCACGTGGGTCGCCCAAGCCGTCGGTTCCATGTCGCGCAACCACGACATGGCGACACGACATAAGGCACAGGGGATTACACCCCCACGTAAAGACCATTACAGATCCGTAACTACCACCGTAATTCACGGAACTGTGGTTTGACTTTAGTGACCTTTGTTTACCCTATAAATACCAGTGATTAGTCTTCATTCAATATACGCATATATCACAACTCAAAATCTGATAATTCTTGCTTAAGACATTGAACTGACTTGATCGTCGGAGTGTTTGCAGGTACCCCTCACCGTCAGGTGAGTGACCGAAGAAATTCAACCACCGCGCCGGAGACCAGATAGGAGGCCAAATCCACCATGCTAAAGTGCATGATGGAACAAGTATCAAAAAGGGTTCTACGCTTCTAAGATGTAAGAATGTATTGTTTTTTTATTAAATGAACTACTTTTATATAATACTCGAACTTTGGTTGGGTAGTAGCTACCAACAAAAACTAGTTTTTTACTCAAAAGGACTTTGATCTTCATAGATGACAATGAGGCATTCTAACTGATTTTTTTTTATTTAATCTATTTTAGGTTTAGATTGACATAATCAAGTGAGTCAAAGTGCCTTATAGAGCATTGATTTGTGTGAAGCCTAAATTGATCATGAATTTAACAGCTGATTCATTATTAAATTTCATTTTCCATTAACTCTCATTTATGAACCGTTAATCCCTCAATCTTGAAGAGGAGCGTCATAAGAAAGCCTCCATAAAGTGGTGTTCAACTTCGGAAGGTCCTCTTCATTTCACCAGAACCGGTTCAAGTTCGGTTCGGTTCAAAAACCAATTTTGGGTATGACAGAATTTATTTTTTTGCATCAAATGTCTATACAATCAATTTTGTATAATAACATATTCATGTGCTAGAAATTATATATTTTTATTTTTGTATAAATATTATGTGCTTATACTAATGAATTAATTTCATTACATAGAGTTTATACCAATAGGGGAAAAGTCAACACAAAAAGTATTAATAAATGACATCTAGTTTGTAGTGTTTGTTGGTATGTGTTTTTGGGTTAGGAGATTATGGAACCCACAAGGTTTAATAACTTTAGATTCTTTTAAGATTATTGAGTTATAGGACTATGTACCCTCTAATTGTTTTCTAATTAGGTAAACTTTATGCACCTTTCAAAGACGTAAAACTCGGAACACTTTTATGGCTACCAAGTTGGGAACTTACTATATATATATATATATATATATATATATATATATATATATATATATATAGTTGGGTTCAAATGACACCAAGGTGTCAAAGTTGTTAAATGACACCGCGCATAACTTTTTATAAAAATCGAATTTCTCCGATCCAACCAATCAATTGAAAGTTTGTATGACGTACATCAACTATGCAAAAATTCATGTCATTTGAAAATTTGTAGGTATGTAATCTAACAAATGAAATTTACTTGTATTTTAAATAATGTATTAGACATTCAAGCAAAAAATTCCGATAACGTATTAAATAGTTTTCAAATTGTATGAATTTTTGCATAGTTGATCTACATTATAGAAACTTTCAATTGATGGGTTGAATCAACGAAATTCGTTTTTTATAAAAAGTTATGTGCGGTGTCATTTATGAACTTTGACACCTTGGTATCATTTGAACCCAACTCATATATATATATATATATATATATATATATATATATATATATATATTTGTGTGTGTGTTAGGATCAAATGACACCAATTCTTACACCAATCATGTATACAAAATTTGACATCAATCCGACATCGTTTAATACTGCATCAACGTACTAAAAAATTAAGGTAAAATATAGTTTTAAAAATCGTGAAATTAACAAGTATTTTGATGGAGCACTAAACGATCTCGCATTGATATCAAATTTTGTACACTTGATCTATACGATAATTAGTTTCAATCCAACGGTAGATTTCGTGAAAAAAAACTTCGATCAAGACACCAATTGGTGTCATTTGATCCTAACCCTATGTGTGTGTGACTCAGAAATGGTTAAAGCAAAAAAATTATGTTTGTAGCATTTCAAATTATTCCTCTGTATAATTTCATAAAACGTGAAAAAAAAATGGAAATAGAGATTAGAAGTGCAAACCAAATAGGGAGTTCTCTCCACTAACATTACCATTCAATCTAAGTATTATAATTTACCAAATGCAAACGAATAGCGCGCATGTAAGACAGCTGTCGATTAAAAGATATTATTAATAGATAATAATAAAGACATTTAATGATGACTAAATAGTTTTTTAATATTTCCTTCATATAATAATAAACACTTAATTCTTAAGAAATATCTCATGAACAGAATAGTATCGAAAAGGTTTCTGCGTTTCTAAGATGTAAGAAGGTAGTGTTTTTCATTAAACGAGCTACTTTTACATAATATTCGGCCTTTGTTATAACCGTTACTTTTCAATACTAGTCTGTTGTTGAGATATAACGGTTATAACAAAAGCCGAGCATTATATAAAAGTAGCTCATTTAATGAAAAACAATACTTTCTTACATCTTAGAAGCGCATAACCCTTTTCGATTCTACTCTGTTCTTGAGAATTAAGTGTTTATTATTATATGAAGGAAATATTAAAATACTATTTAGTCATCATTAAATGTCTTTAATTATTATTATTATCTATTAATAATATCTTTTAATCAATAGTTGTCTTTCATGCACGCTATTCATCTGCATTTGGTAAATTATAATACTTAGATTGAATGGTAAAGTTAGTGGAGATAACTGCTTATTTGGTTTGCATTTCTATTTTCTATTTTCATTTTTTATTTCCTGTTTTATGAAATTGTACAAAGGAATATCCTAAAATGCTACAAACATAAATTTTTTGTTTTAAGTATTTTAGGTTTTTTTCTTGGTAAGATTTCAAAAATTAGGAGACAAAATAAAAACAAGAAATGAAAACATAAAATAGAAAAGAAAACCAAACAGACCCTTAATGCATCTATATATATATATATATATATATATACACACACACGAGTCCTAACCTCATTTTCCTTTAATTTTTTTACTAGTAATAAATATAGATGTAATTGATGAAGTAAAGAATTAAATGCATACCGATACAGCAGATGCATTGCATCAAACGTTTTGGATCCTTAACGTTATTTTTGACCATGTGGTTATGTGGTCAATCGCCATGTATAGTTTCTTTGTAAAGTTTTTATTTTTGTTTAATACATATATACTGATACTTTTAACCATAGAAATTTTAATTATAAAATCTTTTAAATATAATTTTTAATTAATGCTTTCCAAAAAAGATTAACAAACAGAGCCACATTATATTAAAATCGAAACATAAGTAATATAAAAAAGTGCACAGTACTCGTACTTGTCTTCGCCCATTTTAAAAATTGGATTTTTCTAACTTGTGCCCATGGGCACAAGATAACAATGATTAGCGACTAATAGGATTTCATTAAGGGGAAGTTATTAAGTAGTGGGTGCTAGGGGGTTTACTAGGTACACACAGGATATAGCAAAAAGAATCAAATCTGACCATTAAAAAATTTAATTCAATCATTTTTAACTTGTGTCCATGGGCACAAGTTAAAAAACCCTTAAAATTTTTATTTTCTTTCATTTTGCGTTTTCATTTTTCTTCCTTTATAAAAGGGATGCAGGGATACAAAGGAAGATGAACCCGCAAGAAGCAACATTTAGTTAAGTGTAGGTATTTTGTGGGTGCACTCCCCCATCCTTCCTACCCCTAAAAATTTTCTCGGGTTCAATTTTTTTTTCGTGTCCATTGTTTTAAGCATGTAGCCATTCAAAATCAAGCAAATAAAAAGAATGATTAGGTAGTTAAAATTTTAAGACATAATTTAATATAATATATCTTTTTTTGATAATTTAAATTTTTTATCATAACATAGTATGGAGTATATATATATCTAGTATATAAAACCGTGTGAAGTCATTATAAACTGCTTATTTGAGTGTGAAAATTAGCTTTAATGAGAAATATAAAACTTAATTTTTTTAAATTCAACATATAATTCATTAATATTGAATGTGGATTGTGATATAGTGGTATCGAAATATGAGAGATACATAAAGCGTCAAAATCACAAGAACACAACAGAAAAACTTGAAAACTAAACATAAATTTAAAGCCACAAGAATGTGATCGGAAGCTTGTTTGTTTTTCTGGTTGGCACAAATTACTAGAGAAAAATTTAGCACAAGGAGTCCTACTTCCACCTGTACACAAAAGAAAGTTTACATGGGTTGCACATTGATTAGTCGAAAAAGGAATTACATGTAAGTTGAAACTTAAAACATGAAAAGAGTAATTAGTTACTATTCAATAAAAACGAAGCCCGCTTGATCCCATGTAGGTTTAAACTCACTCTTGCTCTTATATAAATTCCGTGCTGGGTCATAATAATATTGCAGAAGATAGCGCAATAACTATTAATTCTCGAATGCTACAGTGTTCAGTATTATCAGGAATTATGAGAAGAATTCCCTACAAATTGTATTGAAAATATGAAGATACACTTTATATATACAATAAACTCCCTAACTTAGGTAAAACTAACTAAGCCATGTAACTATGGGTCTATTACCCCCGGCAAGTTGGAAGTGACCTAAACTTCCAACTTGAAAATACATCAGTAAAATACTAGAAAATTGGAATACATCTGAAAAAATATACATCATATTCAATTATCCTCTCTGGCTTCTATAGTGATTATCCTCACTTGAACCTATTCGATTTTGGCATTTCACACCATCTCTTTACAACCATATACTTGTATATATATATATATACGGGTCGTAGCCTCATTTTCCTTTAATTTTTTTACTAGTAATAAATATAGAGTTAATTGATGCATTAAAGAATTAAATGCATACTGATACAGCCAGATGCATTCCATCAAACTTTTTGTATCCTAAACGTTATTTTTGACCATGTGGTCAATCGCCGTTTGTAGTTTCTTTGTAAAATTCCTATTTTTGTTTAATACATATATTCTAATACTTTTAACCATAGAACTTTTAATTATAAAATCTTTAAATATAATTTTTAATAAATGCTTTCCAAAAAAAAAATTAACAAATAGAACCAGATTATATTAAAATCGAAACATAAGTAATATAAAAAGTGCACAATATCTCGTACTTGTCTTCAAATAGAAGTCTGTTTTAAAAATTTTATTTTCTTTCACTTTGCGCTTTCAATGGATGCATTTTCCTTCCTTCATAAAAGGGATACAAGGATACAAAGGAAGATGAACCCATAGGAAGCAACATTTAATCTAGCTATTTTGTCGGTTCACTCCGCCTTCCTTCCTACCCCTAAAAATTTTCTCAGGTTCTATTTTTTTTTTTTGTGTATGTTGTTTTAAGCATCTAGCTATTGAAAACAAAACCAAAAAAAAATGATTAGGTATTTAGAATTTTAAGACATCATTTAATTTAATATAACTTTCCTATATAATTTTAATTTTTATCATAACATAGTATGGTATATATATATATATATATATATCTAGTATATAAAACAGTGTGAAGTCATTATAAACTGCTTATTTAAGAGTGAATATAAGCTTTTTTGAGAAATATAAAACTTAATTTTTTAAATTAAAAATATAATTAATTAATATTGAATGTGAATTGCGATATAATTGTATTGAAACATGAGAAATAGATAAAGCGTCAAATTCACAAGAACCAATGGTTTCTTTGGGTCCAAAACTTGTACATTTGTACCTTTGATTAGAGGCCAAAACAGGCCTTTGATATAAAAAAGAACAGAAAACTTGAAAACTAAACATAAATTTTAAGCCAGGAGAATGTGAACGGAAGCTTGTTTGTTTTTCTGGTTGGCACAAGTTACTAGAGAAAAACTTAGCACAAAGAGTCATACTTCCACCCGTACACAAAACAAGATTTACATGGGTTGCACAATGATTAGTCGAACAATGAATTACATGTATGTTGAAACTTAAAACATGAAAAGACTAATTAGTTACTATTCAACAAGAACGAAGCCTGCTTGATCCCATGCAACTTTGACCTCACTCTTACTCTTATATAAATTCCCTGATGGGTCATAATAATACTGCAGAAGATAGAATAGTCTATATAATATATTAAAACAAAAGCAAAGATTAGAATCACAACACCTCAGCAATATAACTTTCTATCAATTCGCCACGTCATTCACGGGCTGATTAGCCCGTTCGGCTTCTGTGCGCTTGTCAGCCTCTTCCCGGCGTCTCTCTTCTCGCAATTTTTCTACGACTCTAGCCTGCTCTTCTATGAGACGTGCCATTCGCCGGATTTCATCAGGATCCAATGTTGGTGTCTGAACTGGTTGGATCGCCTGTGGCTCCGAGACGTCTTCTACAAGTACCGATGCTCGCTACCCATGGGGGCGAGGTGGGTGCGAAGCGCCTAGATCCGCCGGACGAGGATCGTTGTGAACACTATGGTTGTTGTCGTCATACGTCTTCTGACGTGTACTGACCATCTCGAACTAAGAGGAGAACGTTGCTTTTGGTTCGTTTCCCACAGATGGCGCCACTTATGCGTACCTGGATTCAAGATACGAGAACGATGGTCCGGGATCGGAGGATACTCTGAGGTGCTCCGCCGGGGAGCAGGTGATACCTGCAAAGACTCTGACGCTCAAGTCAGTGATAGGTCTGAGAGTGAAGAGTATTATGGTTAGATTGTCAGGTTTACCGTATTATCTCGTATTTATACCTTTCGGGCAGGCGTTATTTTGTTGGTGTGGACGGGCAGTGTGGGCCTATT
The DNA here is from genome assembly GCA_037177725.1 of Cyamopsis tetragonoloba. Classification (NCBI taxonomy): domain Eukaryota; kingdom Viridiplantae; phylum Streptophyta; class Magnoliopsida; order Fabales; family Fabaceae; genus Cyamopsis; species Cyamopsis tetragonoloba. Next base: position 59,361,648 of record CM074119.1, read on the forward strand.
TGGCCATTGGGCCCTTTGAGAGCCCGGGTGTGAGAACCGGGATACAGGTTCACAACAGTTGCCCCTAAGCTGGCAATTGAAGAATGTCGGTTGCCTAGGCTTCAGATCGGCTCCCACCGTGTTATGCCGGGTTTTCCTCGCGTTTAACTTAGATGCTGGAACTTACCGATACTCTTAAAGGTCAGTTTTTATTTGGAATTAAGAGGAGAACGTTGCTTTTGGTTCGTTCCCCAAAGACGGCGCCACTGATGCGTACCTGGATTCAAGATACGAGAACGATGGTCCAGGGATCTGAGGATACTCCGAGGTGCTCTGTCGGGGAGCAGGTGGTACCTGCAAAGACTCCGACGCTCAAGTTAATTCCAACTTCTAAACTTAATATCTAAGAAGGTAATATTTGCACCCTAAAAATTTTTAAGGCACATTTTCACTTTTATATATCATTTTTTACTATAACGCAACAATTATATTTTATATTGATTGCAACTTTAATTTCATAAATTATTCACATATTTCATATTTCAATTTTATGTTTTAAAATATATTAAAAATATTATCTATAAACATATTCCAATAGACAGCCACGCAAGCACGGGCCTTCGTCTAGTATATATTAAAACAAACCCCAAAACAATAAATTTGACACACAGGATACCTCCTATTATACCATTTTGCCACCTAAGCCTTTTTACCTACGTGGAACAACATAACCACAACCCTCTTTTTAGTCATCTATTTCCTTTGCTACCTCCTTCTACATAAAGTCCTAAACATGCATTCTCAATAAACATTTTTACAATATTGGTAACAATTATAACTAACATTTAAATGTAATTCATCTATAAAAGTTTAACTAAAGAGTTGACATATATGTATTGTCAAGTATAAGAGATATGTAAATGTTAATTAGCATTTTAAGTTTTCTAAAACTATTTTTAAAATGCAGTTATTAAGATTATAAATATTTCTCTTTGACATTGTAAAAAGAAAAAGTAATTAAATAATTTAAAGATTAAAAAAATTATATTTTAACATGATAATTTTTAAAGCACTTAAAATTAAATATTTTAAATAAATTTTAATACCGTTTTAAAGCATTTAAATAAATTATCACATATTATAATCTATTTAGAAATTAACTGCTAAATTATTTCAAATTAAATTTCTATTACACTTTAACAACAATATAATATTTATATAATTAGACGTAATTTTCATCAAAATCACACCTATTAAAATTACCACGATTATCTCAATATTTAATTGTCTTCATAAAACTATCAATAAAAACAAAGTTACATGAAATGACACAACTTTCAAGAACTTCATACACAAGGAGATAATTAGATCATCAATATTTGAGTTGTTAGGCTATAAAATATTTATTCAAAATTTTAATCAACAACCTATCTCTTAATAAATGATTTTAGCAAAATTATTTTTGTTTTCTAAATTTTTACTAAGATAAACGACTAATTTACGTGTTTTTCATATCTCTTCATTTATATTATTTTTTTAAAATAACATGTAATAATTAAAACAATTTTTCATGTTCACCTAAAATTATTTTCTTCTTCGATTTAATTCATGAAAATTAATTATAATTATTTTTCTTTGAAAAATTATTCTATAAAATAAGCGACGTGTTTTTTTTTCCTGCATAAGGTTTTTATTACAATTACATAATAAATTATTCACAACATCATAAACTAATTTTCTATTTAATAATCAATTAACAATATTACTTATATAGATTTCTTCATACGTTTGGGCATCGCGCGGGTCACCTTCTAGTAACTATTAATTCTCGAATGCTACAATATTCAATATATCTAATCTACAATTCATATTAATGCTAGAGAAATTAAAAACCCGAAGATAATAATCATGAACACCATATGGTTTGCTTCAATTCACAATATCAAGATATAACAACAATTCATTTTATTCAACAAAACCTACGGCCGTAACAACAAAAGATACAATAAAATCAACAATTATAGGCCCTTGGATCTGTCCATTATATTTACAAAATCACAAAACTTAGTGAGGTATTCTATTAAAGCTGAAAATAGCATCTGGGTTTAGAGTTAAGAAAGGAATCCATGAAGATAATTTTGAATTAAAAGAAACGATTACAAAGCAAAAAGTATAGAGGATGATGACAATTACCCTGTAGATCCTGCCTCTTCAGCAAGCCAGCCAGGTGAGAGCTAGCCATACACAGGGGATCTTTGATCATGGATCGTGTATGTGGTTCCTTGAACTAGTTTCCGATGATGTCTTATTCTTGACATAGTTGTTCTCGATAGTGCAGAAGATACAGCTGATTTGCTCCACCTCCCTGCAGCTTCTGCTTGACTTTGACCTTGAGCATGAACTTGGTGGTTGTTGTGGTTTCCATTTTTCTCTCTCTCTGTGGCTTCTATAGTGATTATCCTCACTTGAACCTATTCGATTTTGGCCTCTCACACCATCTCTTTACAACCATAAACTGTTAGAATTTCTTAAAACCGAATAGAAATATCCAATAACGTTAGGATGCTGTTGTGTTAAAATTATAGAGTTAGGATTTTAAGAACTACCTGATTCTTTAGCGCTCGTAACCACGAGATGCAGCGGAAGCCTTTTGATCACGAACGTCACGAACTCATCGACAACATAAAAGGGTTAGAGAAGGTGTGGTGTTGTGGCATTCCTCAACAAAACCTCTTGAGTCCTAATCTGGGATGCCTCACTCTGAATGGGGAAGAGTATGTGGCTAATCGGCGGTTTGATGTGTTAAAGACCATCACCTCTTTACAGGTCTATTTATAATAATTGCCTATGGGGTTCCCATCATGCCCAGGCTACACCCAGGTTTCCACTCATCTGAGTCCACATCTTAATCTTTATCTTTTTGTTAGTAATCTAAAACAAATTTCTGTTATGGTATCTAAACCGATTTGTGTCGATCACTAAGCGGTTAAATCAAATAATTTGAATAGCTCATAATAATCCTATCTAATTAATAGTTAGCCCACACCTAAAAATAAGTTGAAATTAAGATAATTCCAACATATACATGTATATATACAGGAGTCCTAGTCTCATTTTCATTTAAATTTTTTACTAGTAATAAATATAGAGTTAATTGATGTAGTGAAGAATTAAATGCATAGTGATACACCCATATGCATTGCATCAAACGTTTTAGATCCTAAACGTTATTTTTGACCATGTGGCCATTTGGTCAATCACCATTTATAGTTTCTTTTGAAAGTTCCTATTTTTATTTAATACTTTTAAGCATAGAACTTTGAATTATAAAATATTTTAAATATAATTTGTAATTAACGATTTCTAGAAATATTAACACTCTCAACCACATTATATTAAAATCGAATCATAACTAATATAAAAATGTGCACAGTATCTCGTACTTGTTTTCAAACAGAAGCCCATTGTAAAGATTTTATTTTCTTTCATTTTACGTTTTCAATGGATGCATTTTCCTTCCTTTATAAAAGTGATGCAGGGATACAAAGAAGATGCACCTTTTCTTGATAATTTTTAATTTTTATCATAAGATAGAATGGAGTATATATATATATATATATATATATATATATATAAAACCGTTCAAAGTCATTATGAACTTTATATTTGACAGTGAAACTTAGCTTTTATGAGAAATACAAAACTTAATTTTATAAATTAAAAATCTAATTCATTAATATTGAATGTGAATTGTGATATAGTGGTAATGAAACATGAGAGATACATAAAGCGTCAAAATCACAAGAACCAATAGTTTCGCAGGGTCCAAAACTTGTACATATGTATGTACCTTTGATTAGGGGCCATAACCAGCCTTTGATATAAAAAAGAACAAAAAACTTGAAAACTAAACATAAATTTAACGCCACAAGAATGTGAACGGAGGCTTGTTTGTTTATCTGTCTGGTTAACACGAATTATTGGAGAAAAACTTAGCACAAAGAGTCCTACTTCCTCCCGTACACAAAAGAAGATTTACATGTGTTGCACATTGATTAGTCGAACAAGGAATTACATGTAAGTTAAAACTTAAAACATGAAAAGACTAATTAGTTACTATTCAATAAGAACAAAGCCTGCTTGATCCCATGCAGCTTTGACCTCACTTTTGCTCTTATATAAATTCCCTGCTGGGTCATAATAATACTGCACAAGATAGCACAATAACTATTAAAGATAGCACAATAACTATTAATTCTTGACTGCTACAATGTTCAATATATCTAATCTACAATTCATATTAATGCTAGAGAATTTAAAAATTCAAAGATAATAATCATGAACACCATATGGTTTGCTTCAATTCACAATATCAAGATATAAAAACAGTTGATTTTATTCAACAAAAACTATGGCCATAACAATAAAAGATACAATAAATTCAACAATTATAGGTCATTGGACCACTATATTTACAAAATCACTAAACTTAGTGAGGTATTCTATTAAAGCGTGAAAATAGCATTTGGGTTTAGAGTTAAGGAAGGAATGCATGAAGATAATTTTGAATAAAATGAAGCGATTACAAAGCAAAAATAAGAAAAGTAGAGGATGATGACAATTACCCTGTAGATCCTGCCTGCTGGCATATGCCGTTCTTCAGCAAGCCAGCCAGGTAAGAGCCAGCCATACACATGGGATCGTTGATCATGGATCGTGTATGTGGTTCCTGGAACCACTGGCCGATGTTGTCTTATTCTTGACATTGTCGTTCTCGATAGTGCAGACGATATCTCAGCTAAATTGCTCCACCTCCCTACAGCTTCTGCTTGACCTTGACCTTGAGCATGAATTTGATGGTTGTTGTGGTTCTCCATTTTTCACCCTCTCTGGCTTCTATAGTGATAATCCTCACTTGAACCTATTCGATTTTGGCCTCTCACACCATCTCTTTACAACCATATACATGTATATATATATAGGGGTCCTAGTCTTATTTTCCTTTAATTTTCTTTACTAGTAATTAATATAGAGTTAATTGATGCATTAAAGAATTAAATGCATAGTGATACAGCCAGATGCATTGCATCAAACGTTTTGGACCCTAAACGTTATTTTTGACTATGTGGTCATGTGGTCATGTGGTCAATCGTCATTTATAGTTACTTTTGAAAGTTCCTATTTTTATTTAATACATATATAGTAATACTTTTATATATAGAACTTTTAATTATTAAATCTTTTAAATATAAGTAATATAAAAAATTTATGCATGCTTTCCAAAAAAAAAATAAATTAACAAACAGAACCACATTATATTAAAATCGAAACATAAGTAATATAAAAATATGCACAATATCTCATACTTGTCTTCAAACAGAAGCCCATTTTAAAAATTTTATTTTCTTTCTTTTTGCGTTTTCAATGGATGAATTTTTGTTCCTTTATAAAAGGGATGAAGGGATACAAAGGAAGATGCACCCGCAGGATGCAACATTTAATTAAGTGTAGGTATTTTGTGGGTTCACTCCCCCTTCCTTCCTTCCCCTAAAAATTTTCTCGGGTTCTAATTTTGTTTTTATTTGTGTATGTTATTTTAAGCATGTAGCCATACAACACCAGACAAATAAAAAAAAAAGGCTAAAATACAACTTTGGTCATTTATGTTTTAGTGAATTCCTACTTTAGTCCTTAATTTTTTTTCTTGTCAATTTGGTGCTTATCTTTGTTTTTCATACTATATTGGTCCTTTTGAACTAACACTACGAAAAGCTTTAGTGAAAATTTCACAACTACGATGAGAAAGATGTAAATGAATTCACTCAATAGTGTTATCGCAAAAGGACTAATATAGTGTGAAAAATAAAAATAAGGGACCAAATTGACAAGAAAAAAAGATAAAGGACCAAAGTAGGAATTCACTAAAACATAAAGGACCAAAGTTGTATTTTAGCCTAAATTATAATAGTTAGATTGAATGGTAAACTTAGTTGAGATAACTGCCTATTTTTACATTTCCATTTTCTATTTTCTAGCATTTCATGTTTTTTCATTTGTAGAATTTCAAAAATCAGGAAACTAAATGAAAACAAGAAATGGAAACAGTAAATAGAAATGCAAACCAAACAGACCTTTAAAGGACATAAAAGTGTTATGAGTTATATGTCTTTGAAGGGTGCATAAAGTTTACCTTATTAGAAGACAAGTAGAGGGTACGTAGTCCTCTACCTTTATAACTATAAAAGAATCTAAAGTTATAAAACCTTGGAAATACACAATGTCCTAATCTAGAAACATAGAGCAACAAACACCACAAACTAGCTATCATTTATTAATATTTTTTGTCTTGACTTTAACCCTATTGGTATAGACTTTGTGTAATGATGTCTATACAAATGGATAATTCCATTAGTGAAAGTCTATATCAAAGTTAGTTAAGTCAACGCTAAATAATTTGTAAATGACAATGTCATTTAAAGTGAAACACTTATGAAGTTGATAAATTAAAACAAAATATTAATTAGTACTCATCAAAATGGTTTCAGACATATAATTTTCAAATCAAATGATTAAACCAGAAATTCTGAACATATTTTAGAATATGATTCACCTCTATGATCCAATTATCTCTTCAGCTTCAAAAACAAATCCCTATCTAGACATAAGTCTACACTACTTTGCACCTTAATCAAGCAAATATCTATTATTCCAAGAAAATAAACCTATGATATTTTCCTTGAATTAATTAAGGTGTTGTTGAGTTGACTACTCTTGTTTTCCATCTTGATCATCATCATCATCAACAGCAGGGATTTCAGCATTGCAAGCATAATCCGAAATAGAAACCTTTGATTTAGCTTCATCTCCATTCTTAGTAATCAATGGTCCTAACTCCTGCTCCGTTGTCAGAAACACCATTAGAAACGTCGCCATTAATATTATGTTCTTTCACAATCAACAATTCATCATCATAGTACCTCAAAAATGAATCAACAAAGTCTTGAAGAATTAGATTAGATTTAATCATTTCCCTAACTAGTTCTAACTCAATCTGCATTCCTTGAAAACGCTTCTGCCACAACCCTGATCTCAGTTTCTTGTGCTACCAAAATGTTAATCTTTGTTGTGTTGTTGTTATTATTAGCAACACAATGACCAGGTGAGGGTTTCTTCAATTGAGCTTGTTGTGCGGTCAAAACTGAACCATCAAGATTGATTTCTTTGACTTCTTAAACTTGATGATCATTATTACCATCCACTTCCATCATTTCTTTGATCACTTCATTTAGTCCTTCATCATTAGCATAACAACCATTGACATTGACCTTCTTCTCGTTGAACTCAATCTCTTGCTTCCCATTTTGATGCAAGTAGCAAGATCATAACAAATATTTTTTTGTTAAAACAAGAATTATTATCACACAAAAGATAAATATATTTATTTTAATAACTTTCTAGAGTACAATTTCTTTTTATATATAACATTATATATACACATATGGATATGGGAATAGAGTAGTGTATAACTAATGTTTATGTAATTTTCATACATTCTTTTTATGCTAAAAAAGTTTACTTTTATTATTTTAACTCGATGAAGGAGATGTATGCATGTAATAGATGTACATGTAATACTTATCTATAGATATAGATGATGTTTTGTTATCTTACTCTGACATGATTTATAAGAGGAATATATTAAACTATATAACTTAAACATTTAAAAAAAATTTCCGAGAGCTTGTAGCTCAAGCGACCTAATGAGGAATTCTTTAAGCTGAAGGAGAGGGATTCGATCCCCGGTGGGGTAGAAGTAGATTTAAGAATAGTATATTGTGGGTGGGTGGGATTTTGGCCAATAAAAAAACATTTAAAATTTCTTTCAAAATGTAAATGTTACTCTCTCTCATTCTTATCATAAAATATAGTCCACCAAATTACAAATATTACTAAAAGTAATTAGATTAATTTATTTTATAAAAATACAGTGTGACATACCAATTTTAATCTCCATTTAAATAGTATGTTTAATAATTGTAGCGATTAAATATATATAGTAAATGAAACATACATTAATAACTATACTACATACTTCATAGAAATTAATGAATATCTTACAAAAGAATCATCATTATTGTCTACTATATGCACTTTCTAATAAAAACCTAGAAGGGTATTAAAATACTCATATTATAAGACGTGTTAGTTTATATTAATGTTGGCATATATAGATGCTAATGTGTAACATCCACTCATATATTTTATTAAAGTACTTAGTTTATGAGTACCACCTTATATTTATAAATACATTAAGAGATATAACTTATTAAGGTACTACTCCTAAAAACTTATCAGCTAATTAAGCCCATGTATACATACATGGTCAATTTGTGAGATATAGTACTACTTTTGATATTCTATATAGGTACAGTCACAAATCCATTAGAAGAGAAAATAAAAAATTAAGTTTATTTGACCAAATAATCATTTGCTAAAAGTTCAGTTGGCTATCCCCACCCCAATTATTAGTTTCTAGTTGTGGCTCACTATCAATTGTAACTAGCATAGTGTACTTGTTTATGTTGTGTGTGTAAATGTCTTATTGATTGTATAACATGTGACATAATCTTGATTATGCTTCCTCTTACGAAACTTACAAGGATGCATTATCTTCAAATTAACTATTCTAATTAACATAGTTGTTGATTTGGAATACTAATAAAGTTAAATTAGATGAGGGTTGTTCATAGTTCTAGTTCATTTAAAAACCAAATTAGAACCACATCGAAGTAGAAAAATGGTCCGGTTTATTGAACCAAATTAAACAGGTTTTGCTGCACCTGAACCTGTTTTGAACACGTTCCATTTTGACCCAAACTGATTTGAACAAATCCAAACTTGCTAAATTTTATGCCAAAAACTTGTCTCCACTATACCCCAAACTGGTTTTTGAACCGAACTGAATGAAACCAGTTTTTGTTAATCATAATTAGTTCTGAACCACTTTTCAAAATTGGTTTTGGTTTGCTTTTCTATCAAGTGATTTTTCTTTTAAATGGTGTTGTTCAGTTCGGTTAACAATCTGGTGTGGCTCTTTTGATTTTTTGAAACAACCCTAAGTAGATCATCATGATGTTCTGTGACTAATGTAACTAGTCAATATAGAGAAAAACTAAAAGAATTAAGCAAGCTAGATGCTTTTCTTATTGAGTTAATCACATGAGTTGGAATGGTCATGGTCACCATGGTTTAATTTTCGAATAAGCGAAACAAGGATGGTTGAGATTGAAATGCAGTTTGATGACCAAATCAAATATTGATTAATAACGACTAACTTAGCAAAAAAAGCTGAATTGCTCATGAAAACAAACAGTGTATTTTTCTTAAAAATAAGGTTAATAATTTCTCAACAAAAATTCTTGAGTTAATCTATATGGATGGTTGTGAGGGAAACACATCTAGACTCAAAAGTTCTTCAAGATTCTTTCAAAACTCAGCTAGAAAGAGTAAGAGAAAAATTCAAAGTTCCAACTACGTACCTTCTTTAAGTTTGAATTGTTAAACCAAATGCTACAGCTTCGCCCATGAGAAAAAAATTGACACCAATCAAAGGAAGTACATGCAATAGAAAAACATGAGAAATATAATAATTTATTCGAAAAGAAATGTAGAAGAAAAGAGAACTTCTCAAGAAACACCTCAAGAACAGAGTAGTATCAAAAAGGGTTCTACGCTTCTAAGATGTAAGAATGTATTGTTTTTTTATTAAATGAGTTGCTTTTATATAATACTCGAACTTTGGTTGGGTAATAGCTACCAACAAAAACTAGTTTTTTACTCAAAAGGACTTTGATCTTCATAGATGACAATGAGGCATTCTAACTGATTTTTTTTATTTAATCTATTTTAGGTTTAGATTGACATAATCAAGTGAGTCAAAGTGCCTTATAGAGCATTGATTTGTGTGAAGCCTAAATTGATCACGAATTTAACGGCTGATTCATTATTAAATTTCATTTTCCATTAACTCTCATTTATGAACCGTTAATCCCTCAATCTTGAAGAGGAGCGTCATAAGAAAGCCTCCATAAAGTGGTGTTCAACTTCGGAAGGTCCTCGTCATTTCACCAGAACCGGTTCAAGTTCGGTTCGGTTCAAAAACCAATTTTGGGTATGACAGAATTGATTTTTTTGCATCAAATGTCTATACAATCAATTTTTTATAATAACATATTCATGTGCTAGAAATTATATATTTTTATTTTTGTATAAATATTATGTGCTTATACTAATGAATTAATTTCATTACATAGAGTTTGTAGTGTTTGTTGGTATGTGTTTTTGGGTTAGAAGATTGTGGAACCAACAAGGTTTAATAACTTTAGATTCTTTTAAGATTATTGAGTTATAGGACTATGTACCCTCTAATTGTCTTCTAATTAGGTAAACTTTATGCACCTTTCAAAGATGTAAAACTCGGAACACTTTTATGGCTACCAAGTTGGGAACTTACTATATATATAGAGTTGGGTTCAAATGATACCAAGGTGTCAAAGTTCTTAAATGACACCGCGCATAACTTTTTATAAAGATCGAATTTCTGCGATCCAACCAATCAATTGAAAGTTTGTATGACGTACATCAACTATGGAAAAATTCATACCATTTGAAAATTTGTAGGTATATAATCTAACAAATGAAATTTACTTGTATTTTAAATAATGTATTAGACATTCAAGAAAAAAATTCTGATAACGTATCAAATAGTTTTCAAATTGTATAAATTTTTGCATGATCTACATTATAGAAACTTTCAATTGATGGGTTGGATTGACGAAATTCGTTTTTTTATAAAAAGTTATGTGCGGTGTCATTTATGAACTTTGACAACTTGGTGTCGGGTTGGATCGACGAAATTCGTTTTTTTATTAAAAGTTATGTGCGGTGTCATTTATGAACTTTGACAACTTGGTGTCATTTGAACCCAACTCATATATATATATATGTGTGTGTTAGGATCAAATGACACCAATTCTTACACCAATCAATAACGATAGATCAGAGTGTTTTTTACGAAATGTACCGTTGGATTGAAACTACTTATCGTATAGATCATCTATACAAAATTTGACATCAATCCAACATCGTTTAGTACTCCATCAATGTACTAAATAATTAAGGTAAAATATAGTTTTAAAAATCGTGAAAATAACAAGTATTTTGATGGAGTACTAAACGATCTCGGATTGATGTCAAATTTTGTACACTCGATCTATACGATAATTAGTTTCAATCCAACGGTAGGTTTCGTAAAAAAAAACTTCGATCTAGACATCAATTGGTGTCATTTGATCCTAACCCTATGTGTGTGTGACTCAAAAATGGTTAAAGCAAAAAATTTATGTTTGTAGCATTTCAACAAAAAATGGAAATAGAGATTACAAATGCAAACCAAATAGGGAGTTCTCTCCACTAACATTACCATTCAATCTAAGTATTATAATTTATCAAATGCAAATTATTGGTAATCACTAAAGTTTTGGCTTTTTTCTTTTCTAAGGATTCCTTTAACCTATTTAGGTACACCTTCTTTTCCTGAGGATCAGGGATTGAATTAATGGCTTTAAACAAAAGGTCTTGCTCTTTTGTAAGAACATTAATTTCTGGAAATTCTTCATTATTTGAGGAAGAAATCTCATCATCCTGTTGGATATTGTTTAAATCTTCCGACCCTTCCTTTTCTGATTCTTCATCGGAGGTATCTACAAGGAGGCTACTAATTTGATCTTTTATAGTCTGTTCAAGGTTAAGATCGCTAATCCTTTTTCGGAGTCTACAATATTTGCTTACCTGTCCGGGTTTTTTACAACTATAGCAGATGATTGGGGATTTGGACGAGGACTGCCTAGGAGTTTTTCTAGTAGTTGTTGTTGTTCTGGGAGCCTTTTTTGGTTTTCTATACCTATTACTAGGAAATCTCTTTGGTTTATCCTCATGATCTTGCTTGTTAGGTCTTTTGGGTTTTCTCTTTGAGCATCCTGGAAGACCAAATTGTTCGCAAAAAGATCCTAAATCCTTCTTGTTTTGGGCCTTTTCTCGCGCTAACTGCCTTTGAATTTTGTCATCTTGGCAAATTTTTAAGGCTACTTTTTGGATAAAAGAAATCAATTGTCCATAGCTGAGCTTGTCATATGGGATGATCCCATCAGGTGTTAAGCTTCTAATTTTATCTCTGACTTTATCTCCTAGAGATTTTGGTAATCCTGCCAAGAATTTTTCTTTCCAGAAAGGCTGTTGACTATCTTCTCTGGTGTAAACCTTGGTAAGGAAAGTATCCTTATACCATCTAAAATCAGCTAAGGTTTTACACTTAAGGTTTGAGAGTAATTCTGCAGACCTATCTTTCCATAAAGATGGATCCCCTATGAAGTGTTGGGCTATGGTAAAAACTAAGGTACTAACAGCATCTGGAATAGTTTCCCCGTTGCCGTCAAGGATAGGTTCTCCTTGTTTGTCTGTTTTAATAGCGGCAAAAATACTAGATTTATCTTCTTCAGTGAGATAGTTATCCCACCATCCTTTAAGTTGTCCTGAGAACCCAGATACTATTATGTTTGCTATAACTTCTTCTGAGCTATCGTGAGCCGTTTGATATGCCGTGCACACCATGGTCATATGCTGAAGCATAGTCATGATGTTGTACTCAGTCTTTCCATCTATGTTCCACTCATAGACATTGTTGGCATTGAAGCTATTGAACCTAGAATCTTGGTCTAGGGCTAGATCTGGTGCTACCATTGGTTGTGAGTAAGTCTTGGTTAGTCCTTTCCATTTCGTTATGGAATTTGTCAGGATGGGGCACGCCTTAGCGGACTCTTGGTCCGATTGGAGATCAGATTCTTGGGATTCTTCTTGGTTGACCATATTAATGGATAATTTGGAGGTTTGCCTAGTTTTTGAAGTAACTTCTTGTTGTGGTGTATCAGGGACAATAGTTGCTTTGAGTAAATCATTAATCCTACTCAAGAGCTCACTAGATGAATCAGATTCAGTCCTAAGCTTGGCCTTTTGTAATGTTTGTTTAGCCTTGTGGGAAAGTTTGAAAGGCTTGAACAATGGTTTTTCAAGAGGTCTAGATGCGGATTCTGATGATGAAAGTCCTGAATGAATTCCTAGGGGAGGAGGTTGTTTAGGGGAAGAAATCTTTTCCCCTATAACCTGAAGATATTTGTTGGTATAGTTTGTCTGTTCCATTAGGCTTTTGATATCTCTAGAAGTGACCTCTTCCTCTAGATTTTTGGTTTTGAAAGGTGACGCTATCACAGGGTGGTGTTTATCATCCCTAATATTTGGTAACTGATACTGATTGGAAGAAGGTAGTTCTGACCTAACCATTTCACCATCCTTCAGGTGCCAAATACTGATAACATTAGTAGTTCCTTGTCCTACTAATTCTGTTTGAAAAGGATAATTTATTTGGGTTTTGACTGTGTAAGCATGAAACCAATCAAAGAAGGGGATATTCATGTGAACTTTTTTGAGAAAACTGTAATATTTTTCTTGAATTTCTTTTCTTTTTAGGCCCTTAAAGTTATTGAAAAACCATGTCCTCTGAGGTTCCCAATCATCAGAATAAAAGTTTTTACGGAGGGCTTTTTAATCTATGAGGAACTTATGAGATAACATCTTAAAGGATGGGGAAATGATGACTGTACAGAATTGACAGGAAATGATGACTCTTGTTCAATTGTCTCCTAAGTTGATTCCAAAACAATCATCTTCATTTTGATAGTAGTCATCTGAAGATGCTGTTGAAGCAGAAGAGCATGGAAGAGATGACTTATCCTTCTCTTGGAACAAATTGAGAATGTTTTGCAAAACTTTCTTTTGTTTGGGAAGCTGCAAGTGCTAGTGTAATTTTTGCCTTCTGATTGAGAAACAAAGACGTTTCAGGATCAGCTGGCTTCAAGAAACCAACTTTTGACCTCATCTGGATTTGCCCTAGATGCATCAAATTCGGTCCACCATTTGAAGAAAGAATCTCTTCTTAATAGAGGAAGCCTTTCAGGATGATCTCTGTTCCCATATCTGTATTGCCAGGAAAATATCCAGGCCAAAGAGAATACTGAGAAAAACTTTAAATCCGCCGGAATACATGATTCCTTTGAATTGTACATTTTTGAAAAAAGTTTGAAACCTTCCTCTACTGGAGGAGGTAAAATTTGGGGAATGGGACCAAAGAAATCCCACCATTGGATAAACCAGTTTGGAAAAGTGTAATTAACACCTCTCTTAAAATATATAAGCCAAGAATGCCGATTCATCTTGTTTTGAAACCAGAAAACCCGGCTCCAAGCATCAATGTAATCCCAGTAGTTATAGCCAATAGGATCAAAATTTTGTGAAAACTTTTTTAAATTGTTGGGATTTTTCCCAAATTGATTTGGAGTAATCACCTTTAAAATCTGGATTGTTGAATGGGTGATTATTGAAGAATCATTTTTATCTTTATAATGTTTGATTGTGACATAATCTGAATCAATTAATATGAATTCATAAAACTGTCGAGTTTTGTTTAAAGCAGTTGGTTTAAAATGAAATCCTTCTGGAAAAATTTTTATTGGAATTTTGTGGGGGGATTTATCCCAAAACTCAGGTTCCATTTGGATTACCGAAGAAAACTTGTTTTTTGGAATATAAGGGTTAGCTGGCTTTTTAGAGGATTGAGTTTGGGTTTGGATCTGTTTTTGGCTAGGGCCACAAATTATTCTTTTTGACTTAGCCATTTCTTTAATGAGAGTAGCTAGGTCAAGGGTTTCATTTTCGTCTTCTGAGGCAATTTCTGCCCAGGTTTTGGTTGGAAGGTGGGTTAAGCCACAATCTTGGAGGGCTAGAAGGGTTTGGATTGGGAAGGCATAATCTGCCTTGGTTTGTTTTGCAGTTTGTTGCTGAGTTGATGACCCAGGCACTAAAGATTGATCCTGGGTAGATGACCCGGTTTGTTTCTGGATAGATGACCCAGTTTGAGTCGGTGACTCAGATTGATTTTGGGTAGGTGACCCAGTTGGGGTCGATGACCCTGACCTTTTGGTAAGCCCAGGTAGGGCTATTCTAACTCCTCGACCCCTTGAAGAGGCCATTGCTGCTTTTCGAGGCATAAGCCTATTTTCCCTGTAAATATTCACGGGTAAGATAATCAAGGAGAGAGTTTGAAGTGCCTTTGAGATATTCTATTTCAAAATCAAAAACACTTAAAATAGCTTGCCATCTAGCAAAAATTTGTTTAGAAGCCAAATTTTTGACATCTTTTTGAAGAATATCTTTTGCTGATTTGCAATCAACTCTAATTAAAAATTTCTGATTAAGAAAATCAGATTGAAATTTTGAAACACAAAGTACAATTGGTAAAACTTCTTTTTTAACCGTTGAGTAATTTTGCTGTGCAGAATTCCAATGTTTTGAAGTGTATGCAATGATATGCTCTTTGCCATGCAATTTTTGTTTGAGGATGCCACCATAACCTATATCTGACGCATCAGTCTCAACTATTTTATAGGCTTGGGGTACTGGAAGATACAAACGAGGTGTTTGACCTGGCGTTTGATTTGCTTAACCACACTAGTGTGTTGATCTGTCCAGGGAGGGGGATTTTTCTTAAGACGATCATGCAAAGGTTTAATGATGTTATTGAGGTGAGGGACAAAGTCTCCTACATAATTAAGGCATCCTAAGAATCTTTGGAGTTGGGTTTTGTCAATAATTTGATCTGGAAATTTATCAGCAAATTCTATCGATCTGCTAATCGGGACGATTGTTCCTTGGTGGATCATGTGACCAAGGAATCTGATTTTAGTTTGGAAAAGACAAAGTTTTGAGCTTGAGACTGCCAATCTATTTTGACGGACAACCTTGATGAATATATTGATATGTTTAAAATGTTGGTCTATAGACCGAGAAAAAATTAAAACATCATCAATATAAACAATTGAAAATTTTGAATAAGGATTGAAAATATCATTCATGATCTTCTGAAATTCAGAGGGGGCGTTCTTTAAACCAAAAGGCATCACATTCCATTCATACTGGCCAAAAGGGACGGTAAATGCGGTTTTATACCTGTTAGTTTCTTTAATCTGAATCTGCCAATATCCAGATTTCATATCAAATTTTGAAAAGATTCTGGCAGCATGTAGCCTATTTAGAAGATCTTTCTTATTAGGAATAGGATACCTAATCCATTGTAGAGCTTGGTTTAGAGGCTTATAATTTATTACTAATCTGGGAGTTCCTCTTTCAACCTCAGCTTGTTTGTTGACATAAAAGGCTGAACAAGACCAAGGACTTTTGCTTTTCCTGATAAGCCCTTTATCTAAGAGATCCTTAATTTCTTTTTGACAATATTGGAGGAGTTCCTCATTCATTTGGATTGGTCTTGCTTTGGTAGGGATTTGACTTTCTTTGAAGTCCTTCTCATAGGGCAATTCAACAATATGCTTTTTCTGTTCCAAAAAGCATTTGGGAGATCAGAACAAATTGTAGATTGAATATGTCATTGCAAAGTTTCTATTCTTTGCCGGATATGGGATGGCTCTAGTTGAGCTTGAATTGTTTTGAACGAGATTTCCTCTTTGAGGAAATTGATCTGATTTGATTTATGATCAATGATATTGAGAGTCTTTACTACAGGTTTCTTGACAAATCTAAAGACTATTTGCCTTCCTAGATGTTTGGTACTAATTCCTTCATCAGAAATTTCTAAAGGAAATAATGCTCTAATAAAGGGGGTTCCCAAAATTACTTCATTTTTGAGGTCCTTGACTAACAAAAAGGAAGTTTTTACCTGATAATTATCATTTTTAATAAGGGCATTGGAGAGCTTATATTTGATTTTAAGCCTAGATCCACTAGCAGTGCTTAGTTTCTCTATGGTTTTCTCAAAATATTTAGTTGGAATTAATCCTTCGAGAATACAATTTGAATCAGCACTAGTATCAAAGAGTGTCATAGTATCCAATACAAAATCCTCTATTTTGATTTTGACTTGAAGGTAAAACTTCTGGATGGTTAATCGGTTAATTAACCTAAGGAAATCTTGTTCTTCTCCATCCTTAGTACAGATAGGATCAGGTGTCCTGGCTTCTGGTTCTTCCGAATCATTCTCTAAATCCTCTAATTGATTTAGAATAGTTTGGTGAATTTGTTGTTGCTCCTTGATCTCTTTTATTTCTTGTTTGAGATTATTAATCTCAATTTGGAGATCTTGGATGGTAACAGGTTTAACAGAACTTCTTTCCAATCTTTTAATGATTGGTTTAAGGTCATACTTATTGGTAATCACTAAAGTTTTGGCTTTTTTCTTTTCTAAGGATTCCTTTAACCTGTTTAGGTACACCTTCTTTTCCTGAGGATCAGGGATTGAATTAATGGCTTCAAACAAAAGGTCTTGCTCTTTTGTAAGAACATTAATTTCTGGAAATTCTTCATTATCTGAGGAAGAAATCTCATCATCCTGTTGGATATTGTTTAAATCTTCCGACCCTTCCTTGTCTGATTCTTCATCGGAGGTATCTACAAGGAAGCTACTAATTTGATCTTCTATAATTAAGATTGCTAATCCTTTTTCGGAGTCTACAATATTTGCTTACATGTTCGGGTTTTTTACAACTATAGCAGATGATTGGGGATTTGGACGAGGACTGCCTAAGAGTAATCACCTAGGAACAATCATCTGGTTGATATTTAAACCAGATGATATATATATATATATATATTTACACGGGTCCTAGTCTCATTTTCCTTTAATTTTTTTACTAGTAATAAATATAGAGTTAATTGATGCATTAAAGAATTAAATGCATACGGATACAGCCAGATGCATTCCATCAAACGTTTTGTATCCTAAACGTTATTTTTGACCATGTGGTCAATCGCCGTTTATAGTTTCTTTGTAAAATTCCTATTTTTGTTTAATACATATATACTAATACTTTTAACCATAGAAATTTTAATTATAAAATCTTTTAAATATAATTTTTAATAAATGCTTTCCAAAAAGAAAATTAAGAAATAGAACCAGATTATATTAAAATCGAAATATAAGTAATATAAAAAAGTGCACAGCATATCGTACTTGTCTTCAAATAGAAGTCTGTTTTAAAAATTTTATTTTCTTTCACTTTGCGCTTTCAATGGATGCATTTTCCTTCCTTTATAAAAGGGATGCAGGGATACAAAGAAAGATGAACCCGTAGGAAGCAACATTTAATCAAGTGTAGCTATTTTGTCGGTTCACTCCGCCTTCCTTCCCACCCCTAAAAATTTTCTCAGGTTCTAATTTTTTTTTTTTTGAGTATGTTGTTTTAAGCATGTAGCTATTGAAAACAAAACCAATAAAAAAAATGATTAGGTATTTAGAATTTTAAGACACCATTAAATTTAATATAACTTTCCTATATAATTTTAATTTTTAATCATAACATAGTATGGTGTATATATATATATATATATAGTATATAAAACCGTGTGAAGTCCTTATAAACTGCTTATTTAAGAGTGAATATAAGCTTTTATGAGAAATATAAAACTTAATTTTTTAAATTAAAAATATAATTAATTAATATTGAATGTGAATTGCAATATAATTGTATTGAAAAATGAGAGATACATAAAGTGTCAAATTCACAAGAACCGTAAGGTCCAAAACTTGTACATTTGTACCTTTGATTAGAGGCCAAAACAGGCCTTTGATATAAAAAAGAACAGAAAACTGGAAAACTAAACATAAATTTAAAGTCAGGAGAATGTGAACGGAAGCTTGTTTGTTTTTCTGGTTGGCACAAATTACTAGAGAAAAACTTAGCACAAAGAGTCATACATCCACCCGTACACAAAACAAGATTTACATGGGTTGCACATTGATTAGTCGAAAGGAATTACATGTATGTTGAAACTTAAAACATGAAAAGACTAATTAGTTACTATTCAATAAGAACGAAGCCTGCTTGATCCCATGCAACTTTGACCTCACTCCAGAAGATAGAACAGTCTATATAATATATTAAAACAAAAGCAAAGATTAGAATCACGACACCTGAGCAGTATAACTTTCTATCAATTTGCCACGTTAGTTTTTACTCCTATTTGTCACTTCTAAAGTATAGAGAACAATACCATACCATAAAACTTAAAATAAGTTATATTTTCACAATTTAATTTTTACGTTCTATTATAATTACTATTTTAAAACTATATATTATATTAAGTAATTTATTAAATTTATTTGGTTGATTTTTTTGTTCATACACATGTACATGTAACTCATTTAGTTTTGATACCCACACTAAAAATGTTTCATTTGGCCTTTACACATATCAACATTTACTTTTTAATTCCTATTATTTGATATCAGTTCTTATATTTGACAATAATTTTTGTTTCAATCCCTAAACTAAAATGTATATTTGGCTATATATTCTTATATTTCGCATCATCCTCAGGGATACAACATCAACTATTTTTTTCATAAGCTTGAATATTTTAATTCTCATTGATAATACAAACTTTAACTTTTGATAAACTCTTAAACAAGAAACTCTTCTACATGTAGTGATGAGAAAAAAAAAGTTAATTCCAACTTCTAAACTTAATTTCTAAGAAGGTAATATTTGCACCCTAAAAAATTTTAAAGGCACATTTTCACTTTTATAATATCATTTTTTACTATAACGCAACAATTATATTTTATATTGATTGCAACTTTAATTTCATAAATTATTCACATATTTCATATTTCAATTTTATGTTTTAAAATATATTAAAAATATTATCTATAAACATATTCCATTAGACAGCCACGCAAGCGCGGGCCTTCGTCTAGTATATATTAAAACAAACCCCAAAACAATAAATTTGACACAAAGGATACCTCTTATTATACCATTTTGCCACCTAAGCCTTTTTACCTACGTGGAACAACATAACCACGACTCTCTTTTTAGTCATCTATTTCCTTTGCTACCTTTTTCTACATAAAGTCCTAAACATGTATTCTCACGATTATGAGTGAAAGCAACGACGTCCAGATGCATTCCGGTGAACCACCTCCAAAACCGCCATAGGGTGGGGACAAAGGTGGTGTTGCTGATGTTCAAAGAGAGAGGAGACCAACTTTTAAGGAGAAGGTAATGGGAGTTCTTATGGGAGAGCCAAAACAGCCTTGCAATTTGATACAGCAAGGTCTTGTGCGCATGGAGCATGTCAATGGCAATCGTTTGTTTTCGAAATTTACGATAGACACGGCTGAGTATGATAGGTTATGCCAACCATGGAAGGAGTGTCTCGTTGTTAAGCTGCTAGGGAAGTCAATAGGCTTTCTTATGATGAGGGAGAAGCTGCATAGCTTATGGAAGACGAAAGGCGGATTTGAACTTTTGCAATTTTATGATGAGAGTCATCTTTTAACTTTTGCAACTGGAGTTGGTCGGCCTATTCGAGTTGACATGCACACACTTGATATGCACCGGGCCAGGTTTGAAAGGATTTGTGTGGAGATCGATTTGGATAAACCGGTGGTGGGAAGGATTTGTGTTCAAGATGCATGGTATAATGTGGAATATGAGGGTCTTCATTTGCTATGTTCATCAGGTGGGTGTTATGGCCACCTTCAACGTAACAGTCCGCTTGTTCCGGTGACTCCTTCAGTCGTGGCGGTGGTTCCTAACAACGATGGTGCAGCAGCAACGAGTGACCATGACAAGAATAGCTTGCAAACCATTGCAGCAGATGGTGTGAATCAAACACATTCAATACCTGCAACAGTTACGTCCGCAAGTTCCGCAATAAATGATTTGCAATCATTGAGTGCCCATGGTGATTGGTTGACCGTTTCTAAATCAAGAAGGAAATCGCAATCAAATATAACGCCAAAGAACGCTCCATCAGCAATAAAAATAGCGAATAAATTTGATATGCTCTCTAATGGAAACAAATTTAATTTGGGGACAACTACACCTGCACGTGTAGACCATGCGAAGAAACGGTGTCGTAATGACGGTGCAAAGAAAAAGCAGTCTAAATTGGAATTATCGTCCAAGGCTGCGGCGGCTGGGTTACCCATTCCTTTTGTAAATGACGCAAAAGCCATGTCAGCCAAGGCTGTTGTTAGGAAAAATATTTTACCACGCCAAAGTGCATCACAGTCTGCTGTCTTCTCCTCATCGCAGCCAGCTGTTGCCTTTTCCTCACAACCGCCCAAGCCAAAAACTAAGGTAGTAGGTGGACATGTTATATATGATTTGGGGAATGGAGCTTTCTCTACTATGAACTTGATATCTACAGGAGGTTGTGGCTATCCTCTTAATGATGAGGAGGTGGGAGTCGTGAATAATTCAAGCCAAAAGGGAAGTTTTGAGGATCCATCGTCTAATCCTCCGGACCCAGGCCAATCGTTGTCTAATAAATCTCAGTAGTTTCACTGGGACTTCTCTTACCAATTGATTTATTTATGGATCAAGAACCAAATAATATTTTAGTATGGAATATTAGAGGTGCATCGAATGCAAGAGGAAAAAGAAGAGTTAAAGAATTGGTGCGTTCTTTTAAGCCGACTATTTTCGTCGTTTTTGAGACTCATTGTCAATTTTCAGTTGCTTCATCGTTCTGGCGAGGCTTGGGTTTTGAGGCTGCTTGTATTTTGGAGGCTAGAGGTCATAGTGGTGGGATTTGGGTCCTTGTTTTGTTCACCGGAATGTCACAATTCGTATTCTTGATGTCCATCCCCAGGTTGTCTCATTATCTTTGATATGTGGTGGCCGTCGTTGGGTGGGAAGTTTTGTATATGCTAGTCCTATTCCCTAGAACCATCAGATTCTCTGGGATTATTTGGTTCAGTTCCAAAGTCCTATCTCAGACCCATGGATTGCGTTGGGAGACTTTAACGAAGTTTGTTACTCGCATGAGGTGTCAGGAGGTATTTTTTCTTTGCAAAGAGCCTCGAAAATGCTTGATATGATGGAACTATGCAATTTTCTGGATCTTGGTGCTATAGGATCTAAGTTTACTTGGACTAGAAGGAATAATGGTGGAGGTCTTTTAGCTAAGCATCTTGATAGAGCTATTGCCGATGTGGATTGGAGGATGGCTTTTCCAGAAGCTTATGTTGAGCATCTACCTTGTGTCTATTCAGATCATAATCCTCTTTTGGTCCATCTAGATTTTGTGCGGGATCGTAGGGAGAATAGGCCGTTTCGGTTTTATGCTTCTTGGGCCACCCACCCTTCTTTTGAAGGGGTGGTTAAGAATACTTGGAGCCTCTCTTCCTCTATGTTTTTGGAGAGGCTGGAACGAATGCAAAAAGCTTCTATAAAATTTAATAAAGAAGTCTTTGGAAGCATTTCGCATAGAAAGTGGAGGGTTGAGCAAAGGTTGAAGGGTGTGCAAAGGGATCTTGAGCGAATGGATTTGGAGGCTTTGAAGCGCTTAGAGAAGGAGCTGCATCGAGAATATGAAGATATTCTCCCCCAAGAGGAAATTTTGTGGTATCAAAAATCAAGAGAGAAGTGGGTGAGGTTTGGTGACCTCAACTCTAAATTCTTTCATACACGGACAGTGGTGCGGAGGAAGAAGAATAAAATTCATGGATTATTTGTGGGGAATGGAGATTGGTGTACACATCAGGAGACACTTCAGGAAGAAGCAGTCTCTTTTTTCACTAATCTTTTTTCTTTAGATGTGCAGGTTAGCAGAAATTATATCATGGAGAATGCGACTCCTACTATATCAGGGGAGAGCAAAATGGAACTTCTTCTGCCGGTGTCTTTTGATGAGGTCAGAAGAGTAGTGATGGCTATGCATCCTTTTAAGGCTCTAGGATCGGATGGCTTTGAAGCTTTTTTCTATAAGCAGTATTGGCCTATTGTTGGTAGGGATCTTTACCAGTTGGTGTCGACAGCGTTCCATGATGGTCATGCGGATCCTACGCTCCTAGAGACTCTGCTTGTCTTGATTCCTAAGGTGGATAATCCGGTTCGCCTAAAGGAATTTAGACCAATCAGTTTGTGTAATGTGGCTTATAAGGTTATTACAAAGGTCCTTGTTAATAGATTTCGTCCTCTACTCGATACCCTTGTTGGTCCTCTTCAAGGTAGCTTTATTCCGCGGAGAGGGACTAAAGATAATATTCTTTAGCTCAGGAGGTAATGCACACTATCCATTCTAAGAGGAAGGGGCGAGGAGGATTGGTGGCTCTAAAAATTGATGTGGAGAAGGCTTATGATAGAGTCAGCTGGAATTTTCTTCCCGCTACTCTTTATGATTTTGGGTTTCCTGCGAGAATTGTTGATCTTATTATGTGGGGTGTCCAGGCTTCAAGTTTATCTGTTCTTTGGAATGGAGCCAAGCTTCCGCCTATTATGCCTCAACGGGGACTTCGCCAGGAAGATCCTCTTTCTCCTTACCTATTTGTGTTATGCATGGAGCGATTGGCGATTCAGATTCAGAAATTGGTGAGTGATGGGCTTTGGCGTCCTGTGAGAGTCTCAAAGGAAGGTATTGGAATCTCACATCTCTTCTTTGCTGATGATGTCTTACTTTTCTGCCAAGCTAGTCAGGATCAAATGGACCTTATTGCTAAGACTCTCAATGACTTCTATCAAGCTTCTGGGTTGAGGGTGAATATGGATAAGTCAAGGATGTTGTTCTATAAGAATGTGGATGATAGGAGGCAGACTCAATTTTCTTTATCTGCTGGAATCCGTAAAACAAGTAGTCTTGGGAAGTACTTGGGGATCCCTCTCTTGAATGGTAGGGTGAAAAGAGATGTCTTTAGACCCATCATTGATAGTATCAACACTCGATTAGCTTCTTGGAAATAAATCTGTTGAATAAAGCTGGTCGTCTATGTTTGGCAAAATCATTGCCGATGTATGCGATGCAGTCTCTTTAGCTTCCTCAGTCGGTATGTGATTATATGGACAAAACTATTCGACAATTCCTTTGGTCCAAAGATGGTCATAGCCGTGGGTGGAGTATGGTATCTTGGAAGGATGTTACTAAATCAAAATATAAAGGTGGTCTTGGTATTCGTCTTGCCCGGGATGCTAATGTGGCTTTATTGGGGAAGGTCGTCGCGGGGTTTGTAGAGGATCATGACAAGTTTTGGGTAACTATCCTCTCTCATAAGTATCTGAAGGGTAATTCTATTTTGTCGGTAGGAGTTCGAGCCGGTGATTCTTATATTTGGCGAGGGATCATTAAAGCCAAGGATGTCCTCAAAGATGGTATTTCAGTTCGTCTTGGCCAGGGTCTCTCTTCATTATGGTTCACGGATTGGCTAGGGACAGGGAAGTTGTGTGATAGAGTACCTTATGTACATGTTGCAGATTCTGATCTTTTAGTTTCAGATGTATGGACAAACAACGAGTGGAATTTGAGCTCTCTTTATACTTCTATACCGGAAGTTGTTATAAATGAGATTCGAGCCATTACTATTCCTCTTGAGTCGTCGGGTAATGACTATATTTCTTGGACACATAATTTGGATGGGACCTACTCAGCCTCTTCTGGTTATGATTGACTGACTAGTGTGGAGCCATCTTCAAGATTCTGAAATTAATTTGGCGTTGTGCAGCCCCCGAGAAAGTCCGCTTCTTTTTATGGCTCACGGGTCGCAATGCGTTACCTACAAATGCTCGTCGGTTTCATTGTCATCTTACCACTTCTCCATCCTGTTCCCGCTGCAACAATGGTGTCGAGGATCTTCAACACTTGTTCAGAAATTGCCCAAAGTCTAGATCTATTTGGTCTTTTTCTCGCGTTATAGTTCCTAATTCAGATGCTGCGTTGGCCTTTAAGGACTGGTTTTCTTCCATTCTCTTTAACCGCAACCATAGCCTCCCTATTGCAATTTTATGGTGGTGTTGGAAATGGCGGAATCATGACATTTTTGAGGGTGATGATTGGTCAGAATCATATGTATTGCGTAATATATTCATCTCCGCGAATTAATTTACACGCTTCGGTAAGCCTATTTCAGTTGTGGATGGATGGAAGTTGGAGTAGTGTCACTAGACGCATGGGGGGCAGTGGTTACCTATTTGATTCATCAAGACGTTGGCTTCATGGTTACAGTTATGGTGCTAGTTCAGGAAGTCCTTTGCAATCAGAACTAATGGCTATTAGGGAAGGTCTCTGTCAAGCATGGGAGTTAGGCTATAGAAGACTTTCTTGTGAGGTTGATTGCAGTGAAGCGGTTGCTTTAGTCGCTTCTTCTTCAAATGTTGATCGTCATCTGTTGAAGAGCCTGATTAGCAAAATTCGAGAAGTATTGTGTCGGGATTGGTCCGTTACGATGTTATGTATTCCAAGGGAGATGAAACAAGTTGCTGATTGTTTAGCAAAATTTGGTGCACAAGACATGAGTTGTCTTCGTATTTGGAAATATCCACCCTCGTGGTTAATTCCTTTGCTCTGCAGTGATTTAATTGTGTAGTTTCTTTCTTTTGTTTATTTCCTTTTGTATCCAAAAAAAACATGCATTCTCAATAAACATTTTTACAATATTGGTAACAATTATAACTAACATTTAAATGTAATTCATCTATAAAAGTTTAACTAAACAGTTGACATATATGTATTGTCAAGTATAAGAGATATGTAAATGTTAATTAGCATTTTAAGTTTTCTAAAACTATTTTTAAAATTCAGTTATTAAGATTATAAATATTTCTCTTTGAAATTGTAAAAAGAAAAAGTAATTAAATAATTTAAAGATTAAAAAAATTATATTTTAACATGATAATTTTTAAAGCACTTAAAATTAAATATTTTAAATAAATTTTAATACCATTTTAAAGCATTTAAATGAATTATCACATATTGTAATCTATTTAACTGCTAAATTATTTCAAATTAAATTTCTATTACACTTTAACAACAATATAATATTTATATAATTAGACGTACTTTTCATCAAAATCACACGTATTAAAATTAATACGATTATCTCAATATTTAATTTCTTCATAAAACTATCAATCAAAACAAAGTAACATGAAATGACACAACTTTCAAGAACTTAATACACAAGGAGATAATTAGATCATCAATATTTGAGTTGTTAGGCTATAAAATATCTATTCAAAATTTTAATCAACAACCTATCTCTTAATAAATGATTTCAGCAAAATTATTTTTGTTTTCTAAATTTTTACTAAGATAAATGACTAATTTACGTGTTTTTCATATCTTGTCATTTATATTATTTTTTTAAAATAACATGTAATAATTAAAACAATTTTTCATGTTCACCTAAAATTATTTTCTTCTTCTATTTAATTCATGAAAATTAATTATAATTAGTTTTCTTTGAAAAATTATTTTATAAAATAAGCGACGTGTTTTTTTTTCCTACATAAGGTTTTTATTACAATTACATAATAAATTATTCACAACGTCATAAACTAATTTTCTATTTAATAATAAATTAACAATATTACTTATATAGATTTCTTCATATGTTTGCGCATCGCGCGGGTCACCTTCTAGTAACTATTAATTCTCGAATTCTACAGTATTCAATATATCTAATCTACAATTCATATTAATGCTAGAGAATTTAAAAACCTGAAGATAAATATCATCGACACCATATGGTTTGCTTCAATTCACAATATCAAGATATAACAACAGTTCATTTTATTGAACAAAACCTACGGCCATAACAACAAAAGATACAATAAAATCAACGATTATAGGACCTTGGATCTGTCCATTATATTTACAAAATCACAAAACTTAGTGAGGTATTCTATTAAAGCTGAAAATAGCATTTGGGTTTATAGTTAATAAAGGAATCCATGAAGATAATTTTGAATTAAAAGAAACGATTACAAAGCAAAAATAAGAAATGTATAGAGGATGATGACAATTACCCGGTAGATCCTGCCTCTTCAGCAAGCCAGCCAGGTAAGAGCTAGCCATACACCGGGGATCTTTGATCATGGATCATGTATGTGGTTCCTTGAACCACTTTCCGATGATGTCTTATTCTTGACATAGTTGTTCTCGATAGTGCAGAAGATATCTCAACTGAATTGCTCCACCTCCCTGGCTTGACTTTGACCTTGAGCATGAACTTGGTGGTTGTTGTGGTTCTCCATTTTTCTCTCTCTCTCTGGCTTCTATAGTGATTATCCTCACTTGAACTGCTGTTGTGTTAAAATTATAGAGTTAGGATTTTAAGAACTACCTGATTCTTTAGCACTCGTAACCACGAGATGCAGCGGAAGCCTTTTGATCACGAACGTCACGAACTCATCGACAACATAAAAGGGTTAGAGAAGGTGTGGTGTTGTGGCATTCCTCAACAAAACCTCTTGAGTCATAATTCGGGAATGCCTCACTCTGAATGGGGAAGAGTATGTGGCTAATCGGCGGTTTGATGTGTTAAAGACCATCACCTCTTTATAGGTCTATTTATAATAATTGCCTATGAGGTTCCCATCGTGCCCACTATAGGCTACACCCAGGTTTCCACTCACCTGAGTCCACATCTTAATCTTTATCTTTTTGTTGTAATTTAAAACAGATTTCTGTTATGGTATCTAAAACAATTTGTGTCGATCCCTAAGCGGTTAAATCAAATAGTTGATAATAATCCTATCTAATTAATAGTTAGCCACACATAAAAATAAGTTGAAATTAAGATAATTCCAACATATACATGTATATATATAGGAGTCCTAGTCTCATTTTCCTTTAAATTTTTTACTAGTAATAAATATAGAGTTAATTGATGTAGTAAAGAATTAAATGCATAGTGATACACCCATATGAATTGCATCAAATGTTTTAGATCCTAAACGTTATTTTTGACCATGTGGCCATGTGGTC
Organism: Cyamopsis tetragonoloba; assembly: GCA_037177725.1. NCBI lineage: Eukaryota > Viridiplantae > Streptophyta > Magnoliopsida > Fabales > Fabaceae > Cyamopsis > Cyamopsis tetragonoloba. Next base: position 59,389,515 of record CM074119.1, read on the forward strand.
AATCACCATTTATAGTTGCTTTTGAAAGTTCCTATTTTTATTTAATACTTTTAAGCCTAGAACTTTGAATTATAAAATATTTTAAATATAATTTGTAATTAATGATTTCTAGAAAAATTAACACTCTCAACCACATTATATTAAAATTGAAACATAACTAGTATAAAAATATGCAAAGTATCTCGTACTTGTCTTCAAACAGAAGCCCGTTTTAAAGATTTTATTTTCTTTCATTTTACATTTTCAATGGATGCATTTTCCTTCCTTTATAAAAGTGATGCAGGGATACAAAGGAAGATGCACCCGCAGGAAGCAACATTTAATCTAGGTATTGTGTGGGTGCATTCCCCCTACCTTCCTACCCCTAAAAGTTTTATCGGATTCTAAATATTTTTTTTTTGTATGTTGTTTTATGCCTGTAGCCATTAAAGACCAAACAAATAAAAAAATGATTAGGTAGTTAGAACTTAAAGATATCATTTAATTTAACATAACTTTCTTGATAATTTTTCATTTTTATCGTAAGATAGTATGGAGCATATATATATATATATATATATATATAAAACCGTGTGAAGTCATTATGAACTTTATATTTGACAGTGAAACTTAGCTTTTATGAGAAATACAAAACTTAATTTTATAAATTAAAAATATAATTCATTAATATTGAATGTGAATTGTGATAAAGTGGTATTGAAACATGAGAGATACATAAAGCGTCAAAATCACAAGAACCAATAGTTTTGCAGGGTCCAAAACTTGTACATATGTATGTACCTTTGATTAGGGGCCAAAACCGGCCTTTGATATAAAAAATAACAAAAAACTTGAAAACTAAACATAAATTTAACCCCACAAGAATGTGAACGGAGACTTATTTATTTGTCTGTCTGGTTAACACAAATTATTGGAGAAAAACTTAGCACAAAGAGTCCTACTTCCACCCGTACACAAAATAAGATTTACATGGGTAGCACATTGATTAGTCGAACAAGGAATTACATGTAAGGTGAAACCTAAAACATGAAATGACTCATTAGTTACTATTCAATAAGAACAAAGCCTGCTTGATCCCATGCAGCTTTGACCTCACTCTTGCTCTTATATAAATTCCCTGCTGGGTCATAATAATACTGCAGAAGATAGCACAATAACTATTAATTCTCGACTGCTACAGTTATCAATATATCTAATTTACAATTCATATTAATGCTAGAGAATTTAAAAATCCTAGGATAATAATCATGAACACCATATGGTTTGCTTCAATTAACAATATCAAGATATAAAAACAATTCATTTTATTCAACAAAAACTATGGCCATAACAATAAAAGATACAATAAAATCAACAATTATAGGCCCTTGGATCTTTCCATTATATTTACAAAATCACTAAACTTAGTGAGGTATTCTATTAAAGCGTGAAAATAGCATTTGGGTTTAGAGTTAAGAAAGGAATCCATGAAGATAATTTTGAATAAAATGAAGCGATTACAAAGCAAAAATAAGAAAAGTAGAGGATGATGACAATTACCCTGTAGATCCTGCCTGCTTGCATATGCCGTTCTTCAGCAAGCCAGCCAGGTAAGAGCCAGCCATACACAGGGGATCGTTGATCATGGATCGTGTATGTGGTTCCTGGAACCACTGGCCGATGGTGTCTTATTCTTGACATTGTTGTTCTCGATAGTGCTGACGATATCTCAGCTGAATTGCTCCACCTCCCTACAGCTTCTGCTTGACCTTGACCTTGAGCATGAATTTGATGGTTGTTGTGGTTCTCCATTTTTCACCCTCTCTGGCTTCTATAGTGATAATCCTCACTTGAACCTATTCGATTTTGGCCTCTCACACCATCTCTTTACAACCATATACATGTATATATATATAGGGGTCCTAGTCTCATTTTCCTTTAATTTTTTTTACTAGTAATTAATATAGAGTTAATTGATGCATTAAAGAATTAAATGCATAGTGATACAGCCAGTTGCATTGCATCAAACGTTTTGGACCCTAAACGTTATTTTTGACCATATGGTCATGTGATCAATCGTCATTTATAGTTACTTTTGAAAGTTCCTATTTTTATTTAATACATATATAGTAATACTTTTATATATAGAACTTTTAATTATAAAATATTTTAAATATAAGTAATATAAAAAATTTATGCATGCTTTCTAAAAAAAAATAAAAATTAACAAACAGAACCACATTATATTAAAATTGAAACATAAGTAATATAAAAATATGCACAATATCTCATACTTGTCTTCAAACAGAAGCCCATTTTAAAAATTTTATTTTCTTTCATTTTGCGTTTTCAATGGATGAATTTTTCTTCCTTTATAAAAAGGGATGAAGGGATACAAAGGAAGATGCACCCGCAGGATGCAACATTTAATTAAGTGTAGGTATTTTGTGGGTGCACTCCCCCTTCCTTCCCCTAAAAATTTTCTCGGGTTCTAATTTTGTTTTTATTTGTGTATGTTATTTTAAGCATGTAGCTATACAGTACCAAACAAATAAAAAAAAGGCTAAAATACAACTTTGGTCATTTATGATTTAGTGAATTCCTACTTTAGTCTTTAATTTTTTTTCTTGTCAATTTGGTGCTTATCTGTGTTTTTCATACTATATTGGTCCTTTTGAACTAACACTAGGAAAAGCTTTAGTGAAAATTTCACAACTACGATGAGAAAGATGTAAATGAATTCACTCAATAGTGTTATCGCCAAAGGACTAATATAGTGTGAAAAATAAAAATAAGGAACCAAATTGACAAGAAAAAAAGATAAAGGACCATAGTAGGAATTCACTGAAACATAAAGGACCAAAGTTGTATTTTAGCCTAAATTATAATAGTTAGATTGAATGGTAAACTTAGTTGAGATAACTGCCTATTTGGTTTACATTTCCATTTTATATTTTCTAGCATTTCATGTTTTTTCATTTGTAGAATTTCAAAAATTAGGAAACTAAATGAAAACAAGAAATGGAAATAGTAAATAGAAATGCAAACCAAACAGACCTTTAAAGGACATAAAAGTGTTATGAGTTATACGTCTTTGAAGGGTGCATAAAGTTTACCTTATTAGAAGACAAGTAGAGGGTACGTAGTCCTCTACCTTTATAACTATAAAAGAATCTAAAGTTATAAAACCTTGGAAATACACAATGTCCTAATCTAGAAACATAGAGCAACAAACACCACAAACTAGCTATCATTTATTAATATTTTTTGTCTTGACTTTGCCCCTATTGGTATAGACTTTGAATAATGATGTCTATACAAATGGATAATTCCATTAGTGAAAGTCTATATCAAAGTTAGCTAAGTCAACGCTAAAAAATTTGTAAATGACAATGTCATTTAAAGTGAAACACTTGTGAAGTTGATAAATTAAAACAAAATATTAATTAGTACACATCAAAATGGTTTCAGACATAAAATTTTCAAATCAAATGATTAAACCAGAAATTCTAAACATATTTTAGAATATGATTCACCTCCATGATCCATTTATCTCTTCAACTTCAAAAACAAATCCCTATCTAGACATAAGTCTACACTACTTTCCACCTTAATCAAGCAAATATCTATTATTCCAAGTGTTACGGACCTATACCCCGGGTTCCATGCCCGGCTTTCGAGATGGCCCAACGGCCAACTAGGCCCATAACGGCGGCCCATACCAGTAAAATAACACCAAGCCAAAAGCTATAAATACCGGACAATAGGGTAAAACCAGGTATGACAATCTAACCCTAATACTCTACACCCTCAGATCTATCATTGACTTGAGCGTCGGAGTCTTTGCAGGTACTACCTGCTCCACGGCGGAGCATCTTGGAGTCTCCTCAGATCCCCGGACCATCGTTCTCGTATCTTGAATCCAGGTACGCATCACCAAGAAAATAAACCTATGACATTTTCCTTGAATTAATTAAGGTGTTGTTGAGTTGACTACTCTTGTTTTCCATCTTGATCGTCATCATCAACATCAGGGATTTCAGCATTGCAAGCATAATCCAAAATAGAAACCTTTGATTTAGCTTCATCTCCATTCTTAGTAATCAATGGTCCTAACTCCTACTCCGTTGTCAGAAACACCATCAGAAACATCGCCATTAATATTATGTTCTTTCACAATCAACAGTTCATCATCATAGTACCTCAAAAATGAATAAACAAATTCTTGAAGAATTGGATTAGATTTAATCATTTCCCTAACTAGTTCTAACTCAATCTCCATTCCTTGAAAACGCTTCTGCCACAACCCTGATCTCAGTTTCTTGTGCTACCAAAATGTTAATCTTTGTTGTGTTGTTGTTATTATTAGCAACAAAATGACCAGGTGACGGTTTCTTCAATTGAGCTTGTTGTGCGGTCAAAACTGAACCATCAAGATTGATTTCTTTGACTTCTTCAACTTGATGATCATTATCACCATCCACTTCCATCATTTCTTTGATCACTTCATTTAGTTCTTCATCATTAGCATAACAACCATTGACATTGACCTTCTCCTCGTTGAACTCAATCTCTTGCTTCCCTTCGTTGCTTCCCATTTTGATGCAAGTAGCAAGATCATAACAATTTTTTTTTGTTAAAACAAGAATTATTATCACACAAAAGATAAATATATTTATTTTAATAACTTTCTAGAGTACAATTTCTTTTTATATATAACATTATATATACACATATGGATATGGGAAAAGAGTAGTGTATAACTAATGTTTATGTAATTTTCATACATTCTTTTTATGCTAAAAAAGTTTACTTTTATTATTTTAACTCGGTGAAGGAGATGTATGCAAGTAATAGATGTACATGTAATACTTATCTATAGATATAGATGATGTTTTGTTATCTTACTCTCACTTGATTTATAGGAGGAATATATTAAACTATATAACTTAAACATTTTTAAAAAAATTTCCGAGAGCTTGTAGCTCAAGCGATCTGAGGAGGAGCTCTTTAAGGTGAAGGAGATGGGTTCGATCCCCGGTGGGGTAGAATTAGAAGTAGATTTAAGAATAGTATATTGTGGGTGGGTGTGTGTTTGGCCAATAAAAAAACATTTAAAATTTCTTTCAAAATGTAAATGTTACTCTCTCTCATTCTTATCATAGGATATAGTCCACCAAATTACACATATTACTAAAAGTAATTAGATTAATTTATTTTAAAAAAAATACAGTGTGACATACCAATTTTAATCTCCATTTAAATAGTGTGTTTAATAATTGTAGTCATTAAATATATATAGTAAAAGAAACATACATTAATAACTATACTACATACTTCATAGAAATTAATGAATATCTTACAAAAGAATCATCATTATTGTCTACTATATGCACTTTCTAATAAAAACCTAGAGGAGTATTAAAATACTCATATTATAAGACGTGTAAATTTATATTAATGTTGGCATATATAGATGCTAATGTGTAACATCCACTCATATATTTTATTAAAGTACTTAGTTTATGAGTACTACCTTATATTTATAAATACATTAAGAGATATAACTTATTAAGGTACTACTCCTAAAAAGTTATCAGCTAATTAAGCCCATGTATACATACATGGTCAATGTCAATTTGTGAGATATAGTACTACTTTTGATATTCTATGTAGGTACAGTCACAAATCCATTAGAAGAGAAAATAAAAAATTAAGTTTATTTGACCAAATAATCATTTGCTAAAAGTTCAGTTGGCTATCCCCACCCCAATTATTAGTTTCTAGTTGTGGCTCACTATCAGTTGTAATTAGCTTAGTTTACTTGTTTATGTTGTGTGTGTAAATGTCTTATTGATTGTATAACATGTGACATAATCTTGATTATGCTTCCTCTTACGAAACTTACAAGGATGCATGATCTTCAAATTAACTATTCTAATTAACATAGTTGTTGATTTGGAATACTAATAAAGTTAAATTAGATGAGGGTTGTTCATAGTTCTAGTTCATTTAAAAACCAAATTAGAACCACATCGAAGTAGAAAAATGGTCCGGTTTATTGAACCAAATTAAACAGGTTTTGCTGCACCTGAACCTGTTTTGAACACGTTCCATTTTGACCCAAACTGATTCGAACAAATCCAAACTTGCTAAATTTTATGCCAAAAACTTGTCTCCACCATACCCGAAACCAGTTTTTGAACCGAACTGAATGAAACCAGTTTTTGTTAATCAAAATTAGTTCTGAACCACTTTTTAAAATTGGTTTTGGTTTGCTTTTCTATCAAGTGATTTTTCTTTTAAATGGTGTTGTTCAGTTCGGTTAACAATCTGGTGTGGCTCTTTTGATTTTTTGAAACAACCCTAAGTAGATCATCATGATGTTCTGTGACTAATGTAACTAGTCATAATAGAGAAAAACTAAAAGAATTAAGCAAGCTAGATGCTTTTATTATTGAGTTAATCACATGAGTTGGAATGGTCATGGTCACCATGGTTTAATTTTAGAATAAGCGAAACAAGGATGGTTGAGATTCAAACGCAGTTTGATCACCAAATCAAATATTGATTAATAACGACTAACTTAGCAAAAAAAGCTGAATTGCTCATGAAAACAAACAGTGTATTTTTCTTAAAAATAAGGTTAATATTCTCAACGAAAATTCTTGAGTTAATCTATATGGATGGTTGTGAGGGAAACACATCTAGACTCAAAAGTTCTTTAAGATTCTTTCAAAACTTAGCTAGAAAGAGTAAGAGAAAAATTCAAAGTTCCAACTACGTACCTTCTTTAAGTTTGAATTGTTAAACCAAATGCTACAGCTTCGCCCATGAGAAAAAAATTGACACCAATCAAAGGAAGTACATGCAATAGACAAACATGAGAAATATAATAATTTATTCGATAAGAAATGTAGAAGAAAAGAGAACTTCTCAAGAAACACCTCAAGAACAGAGTAGTATTGTTGTGGACCTAACTCGCGAGAAGGACACGTGCAGGCCTCACGTGGGTCGCCCAAGCCTTCGGTTCCATGTCGCGCAACCACGACATGGCGACACGACATAAGGCACAGCGGATTACACCCCCACGTGAAGACCGTTACAGATCCGTAACTACCGTCGTAATTCACGGAACTGAGACAGTGACAGGTTTGACTTTAGTGACCTTTGTTTACCCTATAAATACCAGTGATTAGTCTTCATTCAATATACACATATATCACAACTCAAAATCTGATAATTCTTGCTTAAGACATTGAACTGACTTGATCGTCGGAGTGTTTGCAGGTACCCCTCACCGTCAGGTGAGTGGCCGGAGAAATTCAACCACCGCGTCGGAGACCAGATAGGAGGCCAAATCCACCATGCTAAAGTGCATGATGGAACATTGGCGCCGTCTGTGGGGAAGAAATTGCTCTTCTCCAATCATAATTCATCTCTTATTTCCTCCTTTATCTGGTTTTTCTGGTAATTTTGCAGGAAGAACATTACCGAAATCAAGAACTCAGCCTCTTTCTCCTAGCATATCCGTTTTTGCTGCTACTAAAGCAACATGGTGAACACCAGGAGAAAGAACCAAGCAGCTAGGGGAGCATCGACCAATGCTGCAAGTGACCCTGGAGAACAGCCCTCTGCTAATGGGCCTTCTCCACGACATCAACAAGAAGAGGCCAGGCCTACTGGTCCCGCGATATCCGAACAGAGGATGACAACGATCGAAGATGGCGTGCTTGACCTAAAAGAGATGATACGAAAGCAGGCCGAAGAGATTGAGAGGATGAACAGGGAACGAGAAGCATGGCAGAAGCAACAAGAGGAATTTCAAGCCATTCTGGCCAACCTCGGGATGTGTCAGCAACTCCCTCAACAACATGAGAATCAGCAAGAGGGGTAAAATCCCCAAATGGAGAAGCAAGTCTCCATGGTTTGTCCTCAGATACCGCCCAGCAACCCCGTGATAGTCCAGCCCCATCTACCCGACTTGGATCAGATGGCGGAAAACGACATGGGGATTGAAGGGTGCCATAACCCTTTCACCCCAGCAATCATGAACTTTCATATGTCGCCCAACTTTAAATTCGCCGTCCAGATCGACCCGTATGACGGGACAACAGATCCTCAAGATCATGTGGAGGTCTTCCAGTAGACGATGATCTTCCAGGGGGCCAAGGAGCCTGTCATATGCCGAGCCTTCCCTTTGACATTGAAGGCCACGGCCCGGAGATGGTTCTCGTCGTTACCAGCGGGATCCGTCGCGGGATGGAAAGCACTGAAGGATAAAGCAGAGACCAGACGAGCCATTGAGGGATTTCATCATCCGCTTTAACGCGGAATCTCTCGAGGTACGTGATGTCGCCCCAAACATGGTACTGTATTTCCTTAGGTAGGGATTGAAGCCGGGGGGCTTCGCCAAGGATTTAGCCAGAGAAAAGCCCATATCAATGGAGGAGTTGAAAAAGCGGGCAAAAAAGTGGATCCAGATAGAAGAATGGGTTCGCAATAATAAGGCAGACAATCAAGCCGCTAAACAAGAAAGAGAGAAAATTGACAAACCGAAAAATTCTTACGGCGGGAAACCTAAGGAGAATGAAAAAACATACGATAAAGGCGGAAGGCCACCCAGGGGCACTTACTCAACTTATGCCCCGTTAACCATGCCGCCATCCCGTATCTATAAGGAGATCATGTATTCCGAGCTGAAGGACAAACCTCCTCCAATGAGATCACAAGAAAAAAATAAAGACAAATTTTGTCTATATCACAAAGACCACGGGCACCACACTAACGAATGCGTTCACCTTAAAGACACCATCGAGAAGTTGATACGACAGGGAAAGTTGAGACAGTTTGTTCAGAAAAATGATGAAGGAACATCCCGTGGAAGGAGCCCGTCGTCGCCTATGAGACGGGAACACACGGCAAGGAACCGGGATATTGGGCGGGATGAACGACGGAGATCTCGGTCCAGAAGCCCACAACGACATGAAGAAGCAGCCTCTAAGGGGGTCATCAATGTGATTGCTGGAGGCTTGGATTAGGGGGAATCATCTGAGTCTTCGAGAAAATGATCCCGGGACATAGAAGATCATTGCATGGCTGTTAAGGCCATGAAAAGAATTACTCTGGCATTCACCGAAGACGACCTGCCTTCTGATGGAGCCAGAACCAACGCCCCCTGGTTATCATTGCTAAGATGGCGGGGTATGAAGTAAAAAGGTTATTTGTTGATCAAGGGAGTTCAGCCGACATAATGTTTTGGGACCTATTCCAGAAGTTGGGCCAAACAGATAAAGATCTAATCCCTCACAAGGGAAATTTGATAGGCTTTACAGGGGATACTATCTCCCCTAAAGGCTATGTAAAATTGAAGGTAACTTTTGCAGGTCGTGATGGGAGCATAGCAGTAGAGGTGAAGTTCCTCGTCGTGGAATGCCCCTCAGCCTATAACGCCATTATAGGCAGACCTACTCTGAATGCTTTGGGAGCGGTCGTCTCAACTTTGCACATGGCCATGAAATTCCCTGGTGACAGGGGCGACATCGTGACTATCTGAGGAAAAGGCCCAGAGGCACAACTTTATTATTTAGAAAGTCTTAAAATAACGAAAACTATGCCAGTGCAGGAACAGGAAAAAGTAAAGGGGACGCAAAAGAAAGAAACCAAAGAAAAATAAAAGCTCATTAGGCGAGAGGACGCCGTAATGATGACGGACTTGGATCCAAGAGGGGAACTATAACATGAACGGCCTGAACCTGAAGGTGATTCTGTGGAAATACAACTCGGGAGTCTACCTGATTAGGTAATCAAGGTTGGGAAAAACTTACCCTTCAGTATTATGAAAAATATGCTCAAGGTTTTGCAGGATAATAAGGATATTTTTGCATGGACCGCCTCGGATATGCCTGGAGTAGATCCCGAGTTCTGTTGTCACCGACTCGCGATAAAGGAAGGAACTAGTCCTGTGACTTAGAAAAAGAGGCGAATGGGCCAAGAGCGGACAACAGCTATTGAAAAACAGGTTGACGAGTTATTAAAAGTGGGATTCATCCGCGAAGTACAGTATTCTGTGGCTATCCAATGTCGTGATGGTAAAAAAGGCCAACGGAAAATGGAGGATGTGTACAGATTACACACACCTTAACAAAGCTTGCCCAAATAACCCTTTTCCGCTGCCTTGCATAGATAAGTTGGTCGACAACTCTGCGGGTTATAAATATCTATCTTTTCTAGATGCTTATTCTGGCTATAATCAAATTCTCATGGCTCCCGATGATCAGGATAAGACTGCCTTTATCACTGATCTCGGGGTATTTTGTTATAACGTGATGCCCTTTGGTTTGAAGAATGCAGGAGCGACATACCAAAGGATGATGGACAAAGTATTCGCCGAGATGAGAGGCAAAGAGGTCGAAGTCTACATTGATGATATGATCGTCAAAACAAAAGATGGTCAAGACCCATCGAGAGATCTAGAATCTGTCTTCCAACGTCTACAACAATTTAATTTACGACTCAACCCTATGAAATGTACATTTGGTGTGGAAGCTGGTAAGTTTCTGGGTTTTATGCTCACAAACCGCGGCATTGAAGCAAACCCAGATAAATGTCGGGCAATCCTCGACATGTCCAGCCCTAAGACGGTCAAGGACGTACAACAACTCACAGGGAGGGTCGCAACCTTGTCTCGTTTCCTTCCAATCTCGGCAAAACGTTGCCTTCCCATGTTTAAGATCTTAAAGAAACAAGACTCATTTGAATGGACGCAAGAATCTGAAGCCGCGTTCTAAGAACTCAAAACCTCCGTGGCATATCCCCCTATCTTAACAAAGCCGATGGCGGGAGACACCTTAATACTTTATCTCGTGGTGGCTGACGAAGCCGTGAGTGGCGTGCTAATCAAGGAAGAGGGTAAAGATCAGTTCCCAATTTACTTCGACTCTAAAGTCTTACAAGGAGCCGAGTTGAATTATCAGCGCCTTGATAAAGTAGCCTTCGCATTACTGATGGCCTCGAGGAAGTTACGCCCTTATTTCCAATGCTACCCCATCCTAGTCAGGACCAATTAGCCGATACGGCAAATTTTGCACAAACCAGACTTAGCATGAAGGATGATGTCGTGGGCGATCGAGTTAACTCAATACGATATATCGTATGAACCACGACTAGCGATTAAAGCACAGATCCTTGCCGATTTCCTTGCTGAAATGACACATCTCGGAGAACACCACCCCGGGGAATGGACAATTTATGTCGATGGTTCCTCGAACATCAAGGGATGTGGTGCCGGAGTGATACTGGAAAACTCGGAGGGATTAGCAGTGGAGTATTCCTTAAGATTTGACTTCCCAACATCTAATAATCAGGCAGAATATGAAGCCTGTCTTGCAGGAATTCGGATGGCCAAGGAGTTAGGAGCAAATGCGATAACTATCTGTTCAGATTCAAAGTTGGTGGTTTCCCAGATTAAGGGAGAATGCCAAGCCAAAGAGCCCATCATGCAGAAATACCTCGCTAAAGTGCGAGATGCTCTAATAGGATTCTCTAAATTTGAAATCCGACATATACCTAGAGAAGAGAATGCGAGAGCTGATCTCCTTTCGAAACTCGCCAGCACGAAGAAGACTTCAAACTACCATTCAGTGGTTGAAGAGGTAATCCCCTATCCCAGCCTAACTTTGCAGGTGCAGGAAGCAGATTGGAGGACCCCCTTGATAGATTATATTGAGAGAGGGATCACCCTCGAAGATGATAAAGAGTCACAGAGGGTTATTAAAAAAGCAACGAGATTCACAGTGGTTGAAGGCCACCTGTTCAGGAACGGAATCTCGGTCCCACTTCTGAAATGCATTGTCCCAGAAGAGGTCGGATATGTGTTGGCTGAAATCCATGAATGAAGTTGTGGACACAATATCGGGGCCAAATCTCTAGCCGAGAAGGCATTGAGAGCGGGTTATTTTTGGCGAACTATGCAAGAAGACGCTATCAATCACATCAAAAAATGTGAGCAATGCCAACGACATGCTAATATCCCTCACATCCCGCCAGAAGAGCTGCATATGCTATCCGTGCCATGGCAATTTCAAACTTGGGGAATGGATATCCTGGGACCTTTCCACAAAGCCACGGGACAGCTGAAGCATCACTTAGTAGCAGTAGATTACTTTACGAAATGGATCGAAGCTGAACCTCTCGCAACCATCACGTCTGCGAGAGTGGAGTCTTTCACCTTCAAAACAATTATATGCCGCTTTGGAATCCCGGCGACTATCGTTACTGATAACGGGACTCAATTCACTGGAAGCCCATTCAAGGATCTCCTCCAAGGGTTGAAAATCCGACATCATTGTTCAAGTGTAGAGCATCCTCAAACAAATGGTCAGGTTGAAGCCGTGAATAAAGTAATCCTGAATGGCCTAAAGAAACGACTTGAAAGTGCCCAAGGAGCCTGGGCAGATAATCTCTATCAGGTACTATGGAGTTATAGAACCACTCCGTAAACTACCACAGGAGAAACCCCTTTCCGGCTAGTATACGGAGCTGACGCAGTAATCCCGGTCGAAATCGGTGAACCATCCTGGAGAGTCATGTATACCCTGCAAAATAATGACGCACTTTTAAGAGAAAAACTTGACTTTGTAGACGAGGTCCGGGAGCTGGCTCGATTGACTGAGATGTCGAGGAAACAACGAGTCGCTCAACGATACAACGCTAAGGTCGTGAAGCGCGAGTTCATAATAGGCGACCTTGTCCTTAGAAGGGCCAATATAGGACTGAAGAATGCAAAAGATGGAAAACTCGCAGCAAATTGGGAAGGCCCATATCGGGTAATCAGAAGTACAAGAAAAGGTGCATATGTCTTAGAAACTCTGCAAGGAAGAGAATTGCCTAGAACTTTCAATGTCGCAGATCTGAGATGGTATTACAGCTAGAAAGTAACCGACTTGTTTACATTTAAATTTGTTGCATTTTAGTCTTAATGTACAATTTCTGTAAGGGCTACTCTTTTTCCTTCTCAGGTTTTTTCCCTAAGGAGGAATTTACCTTGAAGGTTTTAATGAGGCCCCAGGTTTTGTAACCCAATGACATATGAAATAAAAACGAATATTTGTTAAAGTTTAAGATTTCAGTTGCTGATATACAATTACCGCGACTCAACAGGCGTACGAAAGGATAAAAATCCTAACAAGGCGACATAAACCAACGAGATAGGCCATGAGCCTTGAAGTACTTCGTCAGGATCTAAGATCCCACTAAGGCGACCCGCCCAAAATAGGCCACTGGTCTTGAAGTACTTCGTCAGGATCTAAGATCCCACTAAGGCGACCTGCCCCAAAATAGGCATTTGGCCTTGAAGTACTTTACCAGGATCTAAGATCCCACTAGGGCGACATGCCCCAAAATAGGCATTTGGCCTTGAAGTACTTCGTTAGGAACAAGGATCCCGATAAGGCGACTTGCCCCAGATAGGCCACTGGCCTTCAAATATTCAATCAAGATCAAAGGTCCTAGCAAAAGCGGTATACACCTATGATTTGGTTATGAAAATTAATTATGGCAAGAAGTTAAAATTCAAATAAACCAAAAGCATAAAGCTCAAGTTACGACTTCCAAAAGTCACGATATGTGGAAACATAATGTTGAAGAGTTACGTTAAAGGCGGCGATGTGAAAGTCGTTATGAATATAAATGAGCAGTGAAATGTCATTAAAGGTAAAGCATTACAAAAGGAAGGCTGGCCAACACGCCAGTAAATTGTTCATTACAGCAAAAAGTAAATCTAATTATTACAAACAAGAACTTCAAGACTCAGCAGGCGCGACATTATCATCTTCAGCTGCCCGGGGCGGCATCGAGTAATCAGCGAAGGGGTCAAAAGACTCCAACTCTGGATCGTTCAAGTCGACTAGAGTAGGCGGATCATTGTTATAATCCACCAACTGGCTGCCTTCCACCCCGTGTAGTGGATGGAACCCTTTATAGGAGAGTACCAATCCCAGGTTAAGAAATTCCACTTGCTTGAGGCAACTGGCGAAGGCCATGTACGCTCCGCTCGAGATGACACGACTTTGCTCTCGGATCTCGGCCTTCAGCTTGTCATTGGCGACCTCCAAAGTCGCCTTGTCGGTTTGCAGTTGATCCCGAACCCGGGATAGCAGCTTGGCTTCTTCCGACAAAGAAGCCACTTGCTCCAAAGCCTTGGCGAGAAAGACCTGTGCTTGTTTCTTCCTGTCAGAAAGTTTAACACTTTCTAACTTCAGCTCATCAAACTGGGAAGCAGCTGCGGCGATCTCGGCCTTGAGCTTAGTCTGGGAAGCCTTCAGGGCATCCCGCTCTTTGGAAAGAGCCTTGATCTGCTTCTCTGCCGCGACTTTAGTAGCCTGAAATTTTTTCTCTAGGTCGGCCACGGGGTTGGGCTTCTCCAACTCCTCATGGAAATGCTTCAGCAGAGCCGACTGGCGAGACATCCAACCAAGGGCTTCCCCGACATTGGCCTAGAAAATAAATTATTAACATTAATCTCGTGCATAAATTCATAAGAAAAAAAACAAAGAATCATGCAGCGTGAAGGAAAAGAAGAGTACCTTCAGGACAGAGCGAGGGAGTTCCCTGAAGAACTCCCCATGATGGAACGAAACAATGGGGGCTTAGAAGCCTTCCCATTGGGAGGAAGAAGATGATCCCGTGGCAGGGATTGCAGGGGCACCTCCTACATGGAATAATTCTGAATAATTCTGAATAGGTAACATCATGCAGAGAGTAAAAGATATTGAGCACTAACCTCTTTTTCGGTGGAAAGCTTCTCCAACCGTTTCAGCTTCCTCATCATCCGAGATATGTATCTCGCTATGGGAAGCGGCTTGAGTTCCCTCCAACCTGTTGGAAGTCAGGGCTGGAGACTTCTGGCGATCCCAGAGGATGAGTTTCCTTTTCTTCGCGACCTGAATTTCAGGCAGAGCAGCCACGGCATCCTCAACAGTCGCGTTGGGACCTAGGGGTGCACCAAGGGCTTGAACCCCATGGTCCTTGGAAAGTTCACGCACCAAGTTTTGGGCGGGATTTTCCTTTTTCTTTCCTTTCTTAGTCATGCCCCCGGTCTTCTTCATCAATTGAGCATATCCCGACATGATGGCAGCTGAAAAGAAAAACGATGGCAGAGTTAACAATATGAGCAGAAATAAAAAGAGAGTGACATGTGCTTTAAAAGCCAATAATAGAATTGTCTAAGATGATTTTACCCATCGTATCGGCCCGGCTAACACAGTGACCTTGAACCACGACTTTGCATCTGATGAGCCCGTGCTTCCCGGTAAATTCCCGGAGCCCAGCAATCACAGCGTGATCAGAATCCAACAAGGAGGCCTCGTCGGTAACAAAAGACTTCGTTTCCCGGAGATAGTGGTCATAGGACCAATATAGCGGGAACATTGAAGAACCAGTGGGGCCAGCCCAGAATGGAAACTCTTCCCCCGAGTATAGCACCTTAAAATACGAATCCTTAAAAGGGGGAAAAGAATCTTCCAGGAGTTGGAAGAAAAAGTGGTCCTTTCGCTGTCGAAAGGAGATGAACCCGAAGTCGGAAAGGTGGTAAGGGGCAAAGAGGTACAAGAATAAGTTGTTAGAGCACTCCCAACCGTTTGCCCAGCAGAAAATCTCGAAGGCGTTGATGAAACCCCAGGCATTGGGGTGAACTTGTGAGGGTGCTACCTCAAGTCGGTTGAGGATTTCAATCTGAAAGCTCGTGAATGGAAAGCGTAGACGGACGAGCCGGAAAAAGCACTCGTAAACCATTAGAAAGTCGGGGGCACCTTGGCGAGGTCGGGACCAGATTCTTTCATTGGGATCCGCACGCTCGGCCTTATACAGGGTCACGGGACCGGACGGGACATCATCTTTTGGGGTCGCCCCCGGGAAAGTGCATTGAATCCCGGAACTCCACGTCAGCGACATGGAATTTCAATGTCGTGTTAAGTCCAGATGGGACCTGGAGAATATCATGGTGGATCCAGTACATTCTTCGTACGCCTCGTATACCCTTGAGCCTCATGGGAACCTCAATCCTGGCGGCTTCTTATCGAGGTCCGTACCAATAGTGGATCCTTTGGCGACGACGCTCTAAAGCCTTGCTTTTAGAAGGTCTTCGAACAGCTTGGGCTGGGGCTGAAGTCAAAGGCGACTCGGAACCCGACATGGAAGGCGAGGCCGACATTGGTTCTACAACAAAAACAGGGGGACAAAAAGAGGGTCAGAAGAATTTGAATCAGAAGATTTAGTTGAATTATTAGAAGAATAAAAACTAGAAGTTTCAGATGAAGAACAAGTTAACAAGGGGGCAAGAGGATGCAAGTTAGATGTTACAGCATCGTCACAATCCTCCGATGAGTCATCGTAATCATATTTACCCATTCCATACCTTAAGGGTACGGGGGCAACAGATTCAGAAAATGGAGCCCCTGAGAAGGGGATGGGTTGGGGATTTCCGGCGGTAATTTCCCCAAAGGCTTCAAACAAAGGTTCTTGGTTAGAATCAGAGCCATAAATTGTAGGGGGAGTGGGAATGTGATGATCACTGCCATCACATGGTTGAGGCCCAGATGGGGAACCAACGAAGTAACCAACCTCCCCAGAAATGCTTTCTTTTGGGGGAAAGTTAGTAGGCCTCTTGGGAGTAGAGATTTCCTGGGAGGATCAAAAATAAAAAGAAGGAAAACACACTAAGAAAGCGATTAGGAAATGAAGAAGATACCTGGAAATGGTGTAGCAAAGAGGACCGAGGAAAGCTGGAAGACAGCAAGATTGAGCTGATAGCGAGAAAAGCAAGAAGAAGGCTCTAATGCAGCTGGAAGACAACAAGATGGAGCTGATAGCGAGAAAAGCAAGAAGAAGGCTCTAATGCACATAAAAAACTCGAAAGGCAGGAAGAGCTCTAGGTTAAGAAATGGAGTACTTATAGAGAAAGTAACGGGAGATGAAACGTGTAGAAGAAGTAACGGCGTGGGGTGCAATTAATGCGCGTAGGCCTGACGTCATTAAATAATGATGGGCGCGGCCCACGAAGGGTCAGGGCCAATCACCTAGAGACACGTGTCGAAGCCTAAAACTGACAAACATAATTTTAAACAGCAACGACACGGGAAAACTTTATGACACCGGGATAGACTAGAATCGTAAGTCAACGGCATGATGAACGACATACCGAAGACTTGGGGGCAACTGTTGTGGACCTACCCCGCGAGAAGGACACGTGCAGGCCTCACGTGGGTCACCCAAGCCGTCAGTTCCATGTCGCGCAACCACGACATGGAGACACGACAGAAGGCACAGGGGATTACACCCCCACGTGATGACCGTTACAGATCCGTAACTACCGCCGTAATTCACGAAACTGAGACAGTGATAGGTTTGACTTTAGTGACCTTTGTTTACCCTATAAATACCAGTGATTAGTCTTCATTCAATATACGCATATATCACAACTCAAAATCTGATAATTCTTGATTAAGACATTGAACTGACTTGATCGTCGAAGTGTTTGCAGGTACCCCTCACCGTCAGGTGAGTGGCCGGAGAAATTCAACCACCGCGTCGAAGACTAGATAGGAGGCCAAATCCACCATGCTAAAGTGCATGATGGAACAAGTATCAAAAAGGGTTCCACGCTTCTAAGATGTAAGAATGTATTGTTTTTTTATTAAATGAACTACTTTTATATAATACTCGAACTTTAGTTGGGTAATAGCTACCAACAAAAACTAGTTTTTTACTCAAAAGGACTTTGATCTTCATAGATGACAATGAGGCATTCTAACTGATCTTTTTTATTTAATCTATTTTAGGTTTAGATTGACATAATCAAGTGAGTCAAAGTGCCTTATAGAGCATTGATTTGTGTGAAGCCTAAATTGATCATGAATTTAACAGCTGATTCATTATTAAATTTCATTTTCAATTAACTCTCATTTATGAACAGTTAATCCCTCAATCTTGAAGAGGAGCGTCATAAGAAAGCCTCCATAAAGTGGTGTTCAACTTCGGAAGGTCCTCTTCATTTCACCAGAACCGGTTCAAGTTTGGTTCGGTTCAAAAACCAATTTTGGGTATGACAGAATTTATTTTTTTGCATCAAATGTCTATACAATCAATTTTGTATAAGAACATATTCATGTGCTAGAAATTATATATTTTTATTTTTGTATAAATATTATGTGCTTATACTAATGAATTAATTTCATTACGTAGAGTTTATACCAATAGGGGGAAAGTCAACACAAAAAGTATTAATAAATGACATCTAGTTTGTAGTGTTTGTTGGTATGTGTTTTTGGGTTAGGAGATTATGGAACCCACAAGGTTTAATAACTTTAGATTCTTTTAAGACTATTGAGTTATAGGACTATGTACCCTCTAATTGTTTTCTAATTAGGTAAACTTTATGCACCTTTCAAAGACGTAAAACTCAGAACACTTTTATGGCTACCAAGTTGGGAACTTACTATATATATATATATATATATATATAGTTGGGTTCAAATGACACCAAGGTGTCAAAGTTGTTAAATGACACCGCGCATAACTTTTTATAAAAATCGAATTTCGCCGATCCAACCAATCAATTGAAAGTTTGTATGACGTACATCAACTATGCAAAAATTCATGTCATTTGAAAATTTGTAGGTATGTAATCTAACAAATGAAATTTACTTGTATATTAAATAATGTATTAGACATTCAAGCAAAAAATTCCGATAACGTATCAAATAGTTTTCAAATTGTATGAATTTTTGCATAGTTGATTTACATTATAGAAACTTTCAATTGATGGATTGAATCGACGAAATTCGTTTTTTATAAAAAGTTATGTGCGGTGATGTCATTCATGAACTTTGACACCTTGGTATCATTTGAACCCAACTCATATATATATATATATATATATATATATATGTGTGTGTGTGTGTGTTAGGATCAAATGACATCAATTCTTACACCAAACATGTATATAAAATTTGACATCAATCCGACATCGTTTAGTACTTCATCAACGTACTAAAAAATTAAGGTAAAATATAGTTTTAAAAATCGTGAAAATAACAAGTATTTTGATGGAGTACTAAACGATCTCGATGTCAAATTTTGTACACTTGATCTATACGATAATTAGTTTCAATCCAACGGTAGGTTTCGTGAAAAAAACTTCGATCTAGACACCAATTGGATTCATTTGATCCTAACCGTATATGTGTGTGACTCAGAAATGGTTAAAGCAAAAAAATTATGTTTGTAGCATTTCAAATTATTCCTTTGTATAATTTCATAAAACGTGAAACAAAAAATGGAAATAGAGATTAGAAATGCAAACCAAATAGGGAGTTCTCTCCACTAACATTACCATTCAATCTAAGTATTATAATTTACCAAATGCAAACGAATAGCGCGCATATAAGACAGCTGTCGATTAAAAGATATTATTAATAGATAATAATAAAGACATTTAATGATGACTAAATAGTTTTTTAATATTTCCTTCATATAATAATAAACACTTAATTCTTAAGAAATATCTCATGAACAGAATAGTATCGAAAAGGGTTCTGCGCTTCTAAGATGTAAGAAGGTATTGTTTTTCATTAAACGAACTACTTTTATATAGTACTTCTAAGATGTAAGAAGGTATTATTTTTCATTAAACGAGCTACTTTTATATAATATTCGGCCTTTGTTATAACCGTTACTTTTCAATACTAGTCTGTTATTGAGATATAACGGTTATAACAAAAGCCGAGCATTATATAAAAGTAGCTCATTTAATGAAAAACAATACTTTCTTACATCTTAGAAGCGCATAACCCTTTTCGATTCTACTCAGTTCTTGAGAATTAAGTGTTTATTATTATATGAAGGAAATATTAAAATACTATTTAGTCATCATTAAATGTCTTTTATTATTATTATTATCTATTAATAATATGTTTTAATCAATAGTTGTCTTTCATGCACGCTATTCATCTGCATTTGGTAAATTATAATACTTAGATTGAATGGTAAAGTTAGTGGAGATAACTGCCTATTTGGTTTGCATTTCTATTTTCTATTTTCATTTTTTATTTCCTGTTTTATGAAATTGTACAAAGGAATATCCTAAAATGCTACAAACATATATTTTTTGTTTTAAGCATTTTAGGTTTTTTCCTTGGTAAGATTTCAAAAATTAGGAGACAAAATGAAAACAAGAAATGAAAACATAAAATAGAAAAGAAAACCAAACAGACCCTTAATGCATCTATATATATATATACACACGAGTCCTAACCTCATTTCCCTTTAATTTTTGTACTAGTAATAAATATAGATGTAATTGATGAAGTAAAGAATTAAATGCATACCGATACAGCAGATGCATTGCATCAAACGTTTTGGATCCTTAACGTTATTTTTGACCATGTAGTTATGTGGTCAATCGCCATGTATAGTTTCTTTGTAAAGTTTTTATTTTTGTTTAATACATATATACTAATACTTTTAACCATAGAAATTTTAATTATAAAATCTTTTAAATATAATTTTTAATTAATGCTTACCAAAAAAGATTAACAAACAGAGCCACATTATATTAAAATCGAAACAAAAGTAATATAAAAAAGTGCACAGTACTCGTACTTGTCTTCGCCCATTTTAAAAATTGGATTTTTCTAACTTGTGCCTATGGGCACAAGATAACAATGATTAGCAACCAATAGGATTTCATTAAGGGGAAGTTATTAAGTAGTGGGTGCTAGGGGGTTTACTGGGTGCACACAGGATATAGCAAAAATAATCAAATCAGACCATTAAAAAATTTAATTCAATCATTTTTAACTTGTGTCATGGGCACAAGTTAAAAAAACCCTTAAAAATTTTATTTTCTTTCATTTTGTGTTTTCAATGGATGCATTTTCCTTCCTTTATAAAAGGGATGCAGGGATACAAAGGAAGATGAACCCGCAGGAAGCAACATTTAGTTAAGTGTAGGTATTTTGTGGGTGCACTCCCCCATCCTTCCTACCCCTAAAAATTTTCTCGGGTTCAATTTTTTTTTCGTGTCTGTTGTTTTAAGCATGTATCCATTCAAAACCAAGCAAATAAAATAAATGATTAGGTAGTTAAAATTTTAAGACATAATTTAATTTAATATAACTTTTTTTGATAATTTAAATTTTTTATCATAACATAGTATGGAGTATATATATATATCTAGTATATAAAACCGTGTGAAGTCATTATAAACTGCTTATTTGAGTGTGAAAATTAGCTATAATGAGAAATATAAAACTTAATTTTTTTAAATTCAACATATAATTCATTAATATTGAATATGGATTGTGATATAGTGGTATTGAAATATGAGAGATACATAAAGTGTCAAAATCACAAGAACCAACAGTTTCGCAAGGCCCAAAACTTGTACATATGTACCTTTAGTTAGGGGCTAAAACCGGCCTTTGAAATAAAAAAAGAACAAAAAACTTGAAAACTAAACATAAATTTAAAGCCACAAGAATGTGATCGGAAGCTTGTTTGTTTTTCTGGTTGGCACAAATTACTAGAGAAAAAATTAGCACAAGGAGTCCTACTTCCACCCGTACACAAAAGAAAGTTTACATGGGTTGCACATTGATTAGTCGAAAAAGGAATTACATGTAAGTTGAAACTTAAAACATGAAAAGACTAATTAGTTACTATTCAATAAAAATGAAGCCCGCTTGATCCCATGCAGGTTTAAACTCACTCTTGCTCTTATATAAATTTCGTGCTGGGTCATAATAATATTGCAGAAGATAGCACAATAACTATTAATTCTCGAATGCTATCAGGAATTATGAGAAGAATTCCCTTCAAATTGTATTGAAAATATGAAGATACACTTTATATATATAATAAACTTCCTAACCTAGGTAAAACTAACTAAGCCATGTAACTATGAGTCTATTACCCCCCAACAAGTTGGAAGTGACCTAAACTTCCAACTTGGAAATACATCAGAAAAATACTAGAAAAATGGAATACATCTGAAAAAATATACATCATATTCGATTATCCTCTCTGGCTTCTATAGTGATTATCCTCACTTGAACCTATTCGATTTTGGCCTTTCACACCATCTCTTTACAACCATATACTTGTATATATATATAAACGGGTCGTAGTCTCATTTTCCTTTAATATTTTTACTAGTAATAAATATAGAGTTAATTGATGCATTAAAGAATTAAATGCATACTGATACAGCCAGATGCATTCCATCAAACGTTTTGTATCCTAAAGGTTATTTTTGACCATGTGGTCAATCGCCGTTTATAGTTTCTTTGTAAAATTCCTATTTTTGTTTAATACATGTATACTAAAACTTTTAACCATAGAACTTTTAATTATAAAATCTTTAAATATAATTTTTAATAAATGCTTTCCAAAAAAAAAATTAACAAATAGAACCAGATTATATTAAAATCAAAACATAAGTAATATAAAAAAGTGCACAATATCTCGTACTTGTCTTCAAATAGAAGTCTGTTTTAAAAATTTTATTTTCTTTCACTTTGCGCTTTCAATGGATGCATTTTCCTTCCTTCATAAAAGGGATACAAGGATACAAAGGAAGATGAACCCATAGGAAGCAACATTTAATCTAGCTATTTTGTCGGTTCACACCGCCTTCCTTCCTACCCCTAAAAATTTTCTCAGGTTCTAATTTTTTTTTTTTTGTGTATGTTGTTTTAAGCGTGTAGCTATTGCAAACAAAACCAAAAAAAAAATGATTAGGTATTTAGAATTTTAAGACATCATTTAATTTAATATAACTTTCCTATATAATTTTAATTTTTTATCATAACATAGTATGGTGTGTATATATATATATATATATATATATATATATCTAGTATATAAAACCGTGTGAAGTCATTATAAACTGCTTATTTAAGAGTGAATATAAGCTTTTTTGAGAAATATAAAACTTAATTTTTTAAATTAAAAATATAATTAATTAATATTGAATGTGAATTGCGATATAATTGTATTGAAACATGAGAAATACATAAAGCGTCAAATTCACAAGAACCAACGGTTTCGTAGGGTCCAAAACTTGTACATTTGTACCTTTGATTAGAGGCCAAAATAGGCCTTTGATATAAAAAAGAACAGAAAACTTGAAAACTAAACATAAATTTTAAGCCAGGAGAATGTGAACGGAAGCTTGTTTGTTTTTCTGGTTGGCACAAGTGACTAGAGAAAAACTTAGCACAAAGAGTCATACTTCCACCCGTACACAAAACAAGATTTACATGGGTTGCACAATGATTAGTCGAACAAGGAATTACATGTATGTTGAAACTTAAAACATGAAAAGACTAATTAGTTACTATTCAATAAGAACGAAGCCTGCTTGATCCCATGCAACTTTGACCTCACTCTTACTCTTATATAAATTCCCTGATGGGTCATAATAATACTGCAGAAGATAGAACAGTCTATATAATATATTAAAACAAAAGCAAAGATTAGAATCACAACACCTCAGCAGTATAACTTTCTATCAATTCGCCACATCAGTTTTTACTCCTATTTGTCACTTCTAAAATATAGAGAACAATACCATACCATAAAACTGAAAATAAGTTATATTTTCACAATTTAATTTTTAAATTCTATTATAATTACTATTTCAAAACTATATATTATATTAAGTAATTTATTAAATTTATTTGGTTAATTTTTTTGTTCATACACATATACATGTAACTCATTTAGTTTTGATACCCACACTAAAATGTTTCATTTGGCATTTACACATATCAACATTTACTTTTTAATTCCTATTATTTGATATCAGTTCTTATATTTGACAATAATTTTTGTTTCAATCCCTAATCTAAAATGAATATTTGGCCATATATTCTTATATTTCGCAACATCCTCAAGGATACAACATCAACTAATTTTTTTTCATAAGCTTGAATGTTTTAATTTTCATTGATAATAGGAACTTTAACTTTTGATAAACTCTTAAACAAGAAACTCTTCTACATGTAGTGATGAGAAAAAAAAAAAGTTAATTCAAACTTCTAAAAGTAATTTCTAAGAAGGTAATATTTGCACCCTAAGAAATTTTTAAGGCACATTTTCACTTTTATAATATCATTTTTTACTATAACGCAACAATTATATTTTATATTGATTGCAACTTTAATTTCATAAATTATTCACATATTTCATATTTCAATTTTATGTTTTAAAATATATTAAAAATATTATCTATAAACATATTCGATTAGACAGCCACGCAAGCGCGGGCCTTCGTCTAGTATATATTAAAACAAACCCCAAAACCATAAATTTGACACATAGGATACCTCCTATTATACCATTTTGCCACCTAAGCCTTTTTACCTACGTGGAACAACATAACCACAACCCTCTTTTTAGTCATCTATTTCCTTTGCTACCTCCTTCTACATAAAGTCCGCATTCTCATTAAACATTTTTACATTATTGGTAACAATTATAACTAGCATTTAAATGTAATTCATGTATAAAAGTTTAACTAAACAGTTGACATATATGTATTGTCAAGTATAAGAGATATGTAAATGTTAATTAGCATTTTAAGTTTTCTAAAACTATTTTTAAAATTCAGTTATTAAGATTATAAATATTTCTCTTTGAAATAGTAAAAAGAAAAAGTAATTAAATAATTTAAAGATTAAAAAATTATATTTTAACATGATAATTTTTAAAGCACTTAAAATTAAATATTTTAAATAAATTTTAATACCGTTTTAAAGCATTTAAATCAATTATTACATATTATAATCTATTTAGAAATTAACTGCTAAATTATTTCAAATTAAATTTCTATTACACTTTAACAACAAAATAATATTTATATAATTAGGCGTACTTTTCATCAAAATCACACGTATTAAAATTAACACGATTATCTCAATATTTGATTGTCTTCATAAAACTATCAATCCAAACAAAGTAACATGAAATGACACAACTTTCAAGAACTTAATACACAAGGAGATAATTAGATCATCAATATTTGAGTTGTTAGGCTATAAAATATCTATTCAAAATTTTAATCAACAACCTATCTCTTAATAAATGATTTCAGCAAAATTATTTTTGTTTTCTAAATTTTTACTAAGATAAACGACTAATTTACGTGTTTTTCATATCTCTTCATTTATATTATTTTTTTAAAATAACATGTAATAATTAAAACAATTTGTCATGTTCACCTAAAATTATTTTCTTCTTCGATTTAATTCATGAAAATTAATTATAATTAGTTTTCTTTGAAAAATTATTCTATAAAATAAGCGACGTGTTTTTTTTCCTACATAAGGTTTTTATTACAATTACATAATAAATTATTCACAACATCATAAACTAATTTTCGATTTAATAATCAATTAACAATATTACTTATATAGATTTCTTCATATGTTGGCGCATCGCGCGGGTCACCTTTTAGTAACTATTAATTCTCGAATGCTACAATATTCAATATATCTAATCTACAATTCATATTAATGCTAGAGAATTGAAAAATCCGAAGATAATAATCATGAACACCATATGGTTTGCTTCAATTCACAATATCAAGATATAACAACAGTTCATTTTATTCAACAAAAACTATGGCCATAACAACAAAAGATACAATAAAATCAACAATTATAGGCCCTTGGATCTGTCCATTATATTGACAAAATCACAAAACTTAGTGAGGTATTCTATTAAAACTGAAAATAGCATTTAGGTTTAGAGTTAAGAAAGGAATCAATGAAGATAATTTTGAATTAAAAGAAGCGATTACAAAGCAAAAATAAGAAAAGTATAGAGGATGATGACAATTACCCTATAGATCCTGCCTCTTCAGCAAGCCAGCCAGGTAAGAGCTAGCCATACACACGGGATCTTTGATCATGGATCGTGTATGTGGTTCCTTGAACCACTTGCCGATGATGTCTTATTCTTGACATAGTTGTTCTCGATAGTGCAGAAGATATCTCAGTTGAATTGCTCCACCTCCCTGCAGCTTCTGCTTGCCTTTGACCCTGAGCATGAACTTGGTGGTTGTTGTGGTTCTCCGTTTTTCCTTCTCTCTGGCTTCTATAGTGATTATCCTCACTTGAACCTATTCGATTTTGGCCTCTCACACCATCTCTACAACCATATACTGTTAGAATTTCTTAAAACTGAATAGAAATATCCAATAACGTTAGGATGCCGTTGTGTTAAAATTATAGAGTTAGGATTTTAAGAACTACCTGATTCTTTAGCGCTCGTAACAAGGAGATGCAGCGGAATCCTTTTGATCACGATCTACGTCACGAACTCATCGAAAACATAAAAGGGTTAGAGAAGGGGTGGTGTTGTGGCATTCCTCAACAAAACCTCTTGAGTCCTAATCCGGGATGCCTCACTCTGAATGGGGAAGAGTATGTGGCTAATCGGCAGTTTGATGTGGTAAAGATCATCACCTCTTTACACTTCTATTTATAATAACCACCTATGGGGTTCTTATCGTGCCCGGCTACACCCAGGTTTTCACTCATCTGAGTCCACATCTTAATCTTTATCTTTTTGTTGTAATCTAAAACAGATTTCTGTTACGGTATCTAAACCGATTTGTGTCGATCACTAAGCGGTTAAATCAAATAATTTGAATAGTTCATAATAATCCTATCTAATTAATAGTTAGCCCACGCCTAAAAATAAGTTGAAATTAAGATAATTCCAACATATACATGTATATATATATATAGGAGTCCTAGTCTCATTTTCCTTTAAATTTTTTACTAGTAATAAATATAGAGTTAATTGATGTAGTAAAGAATTAAATACATAGTGATACACCCATATGCATTGCATCAAATGTTTTGGATCCTAAACGTTATTTTTTACCATGTGGCCATGTGGTCAATCACCATTTATAGTTACTTTTAAAAGTTCCTATTTTTATTTAATACATATATACTAATACTTTTAAGCATAGAACTTTGAATTATAAAATATTTTAAATATAATTTGGAGTTAATGATTTCTAGAAAAATTAACACTCTCAACCACATTATATTAAAATCGAAACATAACTAATATAAAAATGTGCACAGTATCTCATACTTGTCTTCAAACAGAAACCCGTTTTAAAGATTTTATTTTCTTTCATTTTACGTTTACAATGGATGCATTTTCTTTCCTTTATAAAAGTGATGCAGGGATACAAAGGAAGATGCACCCGAGGAAGCAATATTTAATAAGTGTAGGTATTGTGTGGGTGCGCTCCCCCTACCTTCCTACCCCTAAAAATTTTATCGGATTCTAAATTTTTTTTTTGTATGTTGTTTTATGCATGTAGCCATTAAAGACCAAACAAATTAAAAAATGATTAGGTAGTTAGAATTTTAAGACGTCATTTAATTTAACATAACTTTTCTTGATAATTTTTAATTTTTATCATAAGATAGTATGGAGTATATATATATATATATATATATATATAAAACCGTGTGAAGTCATTATAAACTTCTTATTTTAGAGTGAAAATTAGCTTTTATGAGAAATACAAAACTTAATTTTATAAATTCAAAATATAATTCATTAATATTGAATGTGAATTGTGATATAGTGGCATTGAAACATGAGAGATACATAAAGCGTCAAAATCACAAGAACCAACAGTTTCTCAGGGTCCAAAACTTGTACATATGTACGTACCTTTGATTAGGGGCCAAAACCGGCCTTTGATATAAAAAAGAACAAAAAACTTGAAAACTAAACATAAATTTAACGCCACAAGAATGTGAATGGAGGCTTGTTTGTTTTTGTGGTTAACACGAATTACTAGAGAAACACTTAGCACAAAGAGTCCTACTTCCACCCGTACACAAAATAAGATTTACATGGGTTGCACATTGATTAGTCGAACAAGGAATTACATGTAAGTTGAAACTTAAAATATGAAATGACTAATTAGTTACTATTCAATAAGAACAAAGCGTGCTTGATCCCATGCAGCTTTGACCTCACTCTTGCTCTTATATAAATTCCCTGCTGGGTCATAATAAGATAGCACAATAACTATTAATTCTCGACTGCTACAGTTTTCAATATATCTAATTTACAATTCATATTAATGTTAGAGAATTTAAAAATCCTAGGATAATAATCATGAACACCATATGGTTTGCTTCAATTAACAATATCAAGATATAAAAACAATTCATTTTATTCAACAAAAACTATGGCCATAACAATAAAAGATACAATAAAATCAACAATTATAGACCCTTGGATCTTTCCATTATATTTACAAAATCACTAAACTTAGTGAGGTATTCTATTAAAGCGTGAAAATAGCATTTGGGTTTAGAGTTAAGAAAGGAATCCATGAAGATAATTTTGAATAAAATGAAGCGATTACAAAGCAAAAGTAAGAAAAGTAGAGGATGATGACAATTACCCTGTAGATCCTGCCTGCTGGCATATGCCGTTCTTCAGCAAGCCAGCCAGGTAAGAGCCAGCCATACACAGGGGATCGTTGATCATGGATCGTGTATGTGGTTCCTGAAACCACTGGCCGATGGTGTCTTATTCTTGACATTGTTGTTCTCGATAGTGCAGACGATATCTCAGCTGAATTGCTCCACCTCCCTACAGCTTCTGCTTGACCTTGACCTTGAGCATGAATTTGATGGTTGTTGTGGTTCTCCATTTTTCACCCTCTCTGGCTTCTATAGTGGTTATCCTCACTTGAACCTATTCGATTTTGGCCTCTCACACCATCTCTTTACAACCATATACATGTGTATATATATAGGGGTCCTAGTCTAATTTTCCTTTAATTTTTTTTACTAGTAATTAATATAGAGTTAATTGATGCATTAAAGAATTAAACGCATAGTGATAAAGCTAGATGCATTGCATCAAATGTTTTGGACCTTAAACGTTATTTTTGACCATGTGGTCATGTGGTTAATCGTCATTTATAGTTACTTTTGAAAGTTCCTGTTTTTATTTAATACATATATAGTATTACTTTTATATATAGAACTTTTAATTATAAAATCTTTTAAATATAAGTAATATAAAAAATTTATGCATGCTTTCTAAAAAAAAATAAAAATTAACAAACAGAACCACATTATATTAAAATTGAAACATAAGTAATATAAAAATATGCACAATATCTCATACTTGTCTTCAAACAGAAGCCCATTTTAAAAATTTTATTTTCTTTCATTTTGCGTTTTCAATGGATGCATTTTTCTTCCTTTATAAAAGGGATGAAGGGATACAAAGGAAGATGCACCCACAAGATGCAACATTTAATTAAGTGTAGGTATTTTGTGGGTGCACTCCCCCTTCCTTCCTTCCCCTAAAAATTTTCTCGGGTTCTAATTTTGTTTTTATTTGTGTATGTTATTTTAAGCATGTAGCCATACAACACCAAACAAATAAAAAAAAAAGGCTAAAATACAAATTTGGTCATTTATGTTTTAGTGAATTCCTACTTTAGTCTTTAATTTTTTTTTCTTGTCAATTTGGTGCTTATCTTTGTTTTTCATACTATAGTGGTCCTTTTGAACTAACACTACGAAAAGCTTTAGTGAAAATTTCACAACTACGATGAGAAAGATGTAAATAAATTCACTCAATAGTGTTATTGTAAAAGGACTAATATAGTGTGAAAAATAAAAATAAGGGACCAAATTGAGAAGAAAAAAAGATAAAGGACCAAAGAAGGAATTCACTAAAACATAAAGGACCAAAGTTGTATTTTAGCCTAAATTATAATAGTTAGATTGAATGGTAAACTTAGTTGAGATAACTGTCTATTTGGTTTACATTTCCATTTTCTATTTTCTAGCATTTCATGTTTTTTCATTTGTAGAATTTCAAAAATCAGGAAACTAAATGAAAACAAGAAATGGAAACAGTAAATAGAAAAGCAAACCAAACAAACCTTTAAAGGACATAAAAGTGTTATGAGTTATACGTCTTTGAAGGGTGCATGAAGTTTACCTTATTAGAAGACAAGTAGAGGGTACTTAGTCCCCTACCTTTATAACTATAAAAGAATCTAAAGTTATAAAACCTTGGAAATACACAATGTCCTAATCTAGAAATATAGAGCAACAAACACTACAAATTAGCTATCATTTGTTAATATTTTTTGTCTTGACTTTGCCCCTATTGGTATAGACTTTGTGTAATGATGTCTATACAAATGGATAATTCCATTAGTGAAAGTCCATATCAAAGTTAGCTAAGTCAACGCTAAAAAATTTGTAAATGACAATGTCATTTAAAGTGAAACACTTGTGAAGTTGATAAATTAAAACAAAATATTAATTAGTACACATCAAAATGGTTTCAGACATATAATTTTCAAATCAAATGATTAAACCAGAAATTCTGAACATATTTTAGAATATGATTCACCTCCATGATCCATTTATCTCTTCAACTTCAAAAACAAATCCCTATCTAGACATAAGTCTACACTACTTTCCACCTTAATCAAGCAAATATCTATTATTCCAAGAAAATAAACCTATGATATTTTCCTTGAATTAATTAAGGTGTTGTTAAGTTGACTACTCTTGTTTTCCATCTTGATCATCATCATCATCAACATCAGGGATTTCAGCATTGCAAGCATAATTCGAAATAGAAACCTTTGATTTAGCGTCATCTCCATTCTTAGTAATCAATGGTCCTAACTCCTGCTCCGTTGTGAGAAACACCATCAGAAACGTCGCCATTAATATTATTTTCTTTCACAATCAACAGTTCATCATCATAGTACCTCAAAAATGAATCAACAAAGTCTTGAAGAATTGGATTAGATTTAATCATTTCCCTAACTAGTTCTAACTCAATCTCCATTCCTTGAAAACGCTTCTGCCACAACCCTGATCTCAGTTTCTTGTGCTTTCAAAATGTTGTTATTATTAGTAACATAATGACCAGGTGATGGTTTCTTAAATTGAGCTTGTTGTGCTGTCAAAACTGAACCATCAAGATTGATTTCTTTGACTTCTTCAACTTGATGATCATTATCACCATCCACTTCCATCATCTCTATGATCACTTCATTTAGTTCTTTATCATTAGCATAACAACTATTGACATTGACCTTCTCCTCCTTGAACTCAATCTCTTGCTTCCCTTCGTTGCTTCCATTTTGATGCAAGTAGCAAGATCATAACAAATTTTTTTTTGTTAAAACAAGAATTATTATCACACAAAAGATAAATATATTTATTTTAATAACATTCTAGAGTACAATTTCTTTTTATATATAACATTATATATACACATATGGATATGGGAATAGAGTAGTGTATAACTAATGTTTATGTAATTTTCATATATTCTTTTTCTGCTAAAAAAGTTTACTTTTATTATTTTAACTCGGTGAAGGAGATGTATGCATGTAATAGATGTACATGTAATACTTATCTATAGATATAGGTGATGTTTTGTTATCTTACTCTCACTTGATTTATAGAAGGAATATATTAAACTATATAACTTAAACATTTAAAAAAAATTTTCGACAGCTTGTAGCTCAAGCGACCTAAGGAGGAGCTCTTTAAGCTGAAGGAGAGGGGTTCGATCCCCAGTAGGGTAGAATTTCTTTCAAAATGCAAATGTTACTCTCTCATTCTTATCCTAAGATATAGTCCACCAAATTACACATATTACTAAAAGTAATTAGATTAATTTATTTTATAAAAATACAATGTGACATACCAATTTTAATCTCCATTTAAATAGTGTGTTTAATAATTGTAGCCATTAAAAATATATAGTAAAAGAATCATACATTAATAACTATACTACACACTTCATAGAAATTAATGAATATCTTATAAAAGAATCATCATTATTGTCTACTATATGCACTTTCTAATAAAAACCTAGAGGAGTATTAAAATACTCATATTATAAGACGTGTAAGTTTATATTAATGTTGGCATAAATAGATGCTAATGTGTAACATCCACTCATATATTTTATTAAAGTACTTAGTTATTGAGTACTACCTTATATTTATAAATACATTAAGAGATATAACTTATTAAGGTACTACTCCTAAAAAGTTATCAGCTAATTAAGCCCCTCTATACATACATGGTCAATTTGTGAGATATAGTACTGCTTTTGATATTGTTGATAGGGACATTCACAGATGCATTACAAGAGAAAATAAAAAAAATTAAGGTTATTTAACCAAATAATCATTTGGTGACATCTTAGTTAGACGTCCCCACCTCAGTTTTTACTTTCTCAGCGTGGCTCACTATCCGTTATAATTAGCATACTTGTTTATGTTTTGTGTGTGTGAACATCGTATTGATGGTATAACATATGAATAAATCGTGATTGTGCTTTCTTGGAAGAAGCTTTTAAGGATGTATAATTCTTTAAATTAACTATTCCAATTAACATAGTTTTTGATGTGGAATATTAATCAAGCTAAAGTAGATTAGGGTTGTTCATGGTTCTCATTCACCCAATAATCAAATTAGAACCACATAAAAAAATAAAAATGGTTCGATTTATTGAACCAAACTGGTTTTGCTGCACCAGAACTAGTCTTGAACGGGTTCTATTTTGACCAAAACCGATTCAAAGCGGTCCGAACTTGTTTAAATATTATGCAAAAAACTTCTGTCATACCCCAAACCGGTTTTTGAACCAAGTCAAACTTGGACTGGTTTTGGTTTATCTAAATCAGTTTTCGACCACTTTTCAAAATTGGTTTTGGATTCTTTTTTATCAAGTGGTTTGCCTCTTAAATGGTGCCATTCAAGTCGTTTAGCTATTTAGTGTGGTTCTTTTGGTTTTTTGAAATAGCCCCAAGTTTATCAACATGTTGTCGTGTGAGCAATATAACTAGTCAATACAAAGAAAAACTAAAACAATTAAGCAAGCTAGATACTTTTCTTATTGAGCTAATCACATTATATTAGAACGGTCATGGTCATGATGGTTTAATTCTAGAATAAGAAAAACATGGATGGTTGAGATTGAAACACACTTTAATGACCTAATTAAATATTGATTAACAATTGATAAATTAGCAAAAAAGCCAAATTGCTCATGAAAATATACAGAGTGTATTTTTCTACAAAAGAAGGTTAATAATTGCTCAACGAAAATTATTGAGTTAATCTATATGGATGGTTGGGATGGAAACACATCTAGACTCAATTTCTTCAAGACTTTTTCAAGACCTAGCTAGAAAGAGTAAGAGTAAAACTTAAAGTTCAAACTACGTACCTTATTTAAGTATGAATTGTTGAACCAAATTCTACAGCACCCACAAGTCTGAGTGAAAAAAAAATGACACCGATCAGAGGAAGTCCGTGCAATTGACAAACATAAGAAATATAATAATTTATTCAATAAGATAGGTAGGAGAAAAGAGAAATTCTCAAGAAATACCTCAAGATATAAGAAGCTTTTGTTTTTCATTAAATGAGTTACTTTTACATAATATTATGGCTTTGTTATAACCGTTACTTTTATTTGTTGAGTATTAAGTGCTTATTATTTTATGAAGGAAATATTGAAATACTATTCAGTTATAATTAAATGTTAATTATTATTATCTATTAATAATATCTTTTAATCGACAGTTGTCATACATGCGCGTGATTCATCGGCATATGGTAAATTATAATACTTAGATTGAATGGTAAAGTCAGTCGAGATAACTCCTTATTTGGTTTGCATTTTCATTTTCTATTTTCATTTTTTGTTTCGTATTTTCTAAAATTTCACAAAGAAAAATCTTAAAAAGCTAGAAACAGAATATGTATATATATGTATATATGTATGTACGTACGTACGTACGTATGTGCGTACGTATGTATGTGCGTACGTATGTACATATATATGTATGTATGTACGTATGTATGTATCTTTATATATATAAATATATATGGGTTAGGATCAAATGACACCAATTGGTTTGACACCAATTCTTACACCAATCAATAACGATATATCGAAAAAAAATTTCATGAAACCTACCGTTGGATTGAAACTACTTATTGTATAGATCATGTGTACAAAAATTCACACCAATCAAAGATCTTTTAATACTCTATCAACACACTTTTTATTTTCATGATTTTTAAAACTATATTTTACGTTAATTTTTTAGTACATTGATGTAGTAGTAAACGATCTCGGATTGATGTCAAATTTTATACACATGATCTATATGATAAGTAGTTTTAATCCAACGGTAGGCTTCGTGAAAAAAATCTTCGATATATGGTTATTGATTGGTGTAAGAATTGGTGTCAAACTAATTGGTGTCATTTGATCCTAACCCTATATATATATATATATATACTTCCGCCGTTCCTGATAGTACTAAAGAATGTAAATTTTATTTATTTTGACCAAATTAATGCCTTGGTCAGTGTTAGAACGTGGCTTGAATCATAACATTCATTGTGGTAAAGGCGGCTATTAATCTAGATAACAAAACCTGCAACGTCAAAGGAAAGGAAAGCTACCAAGGCACAGTCCTCTAAGGTAATCTTTCTTGTCATATTTCTTGTTTTCTAAATGCATATAAGTTGAGTTCTGATCATGATAATCATGTATTTTTGTAGATAAGATATCCTCATCCTTCTAAGAAGAAAGTCAAGTCTACAGCTCCTACTCCCTCTACAAGAAGAATAAGAGTAAGTGTCTCTGACCAACTCTCTTTTGCTTAACATTTCTTGTTGTTGTGTTTAGTGTGTATTTTACCAACAAAATAGTTCCATGACCTTAATTTGGGGAAGGGAATTTTCTTCCTCTAGAAGGTTCTTTTCTGAGTAGTTTAGTCTAAAACAAAACTTATATTAGGAATTTAGTTAAATTAGAACAAAATATTTCTAATTAGATTAAGTCAGAAATAGCGAAAGATAGGCATAACAACTTAGAATACATCACACAGTGCATAAGAATAAAGAGAATCATTCAATCATATTCTATTCTGAGACATTAAAGTGTATATGAAGACTCAAACAAGAATTCCAAGCACTCAAAGGGGTTAATCCACACTTACATATAAACTAGGAAGCTTCCATTGTTAGCCATTATTGTCGTATACTCAGTGTGTTTGACTTGTGAGGCATGATAAGGAGAGTTACAGGGTGTTAGAAGAACTTGATAGATGGCCTTGGTTTGTGTTTGGACAAACCTTGATTTCTTTGGTATACAATTCTCTGTTCTAAAATAGAATATCTCTCAAATGGCACTCTCTCTTATGGAAATCACAAAGGCAAAATAGCATAAGTTTAAATATGCACTAAGGTTGCTTTCCCATATCTTTTATGTACATAATGAATCCTATTTATAGTGCTCTGACTTGACAAAGTCATTACATAAAAAGAGAAAATGGAAATAAAACAATAAAAGTCTTGAAATGATGCATTATCATGTGTCTTGAGCGGTTATTTCTTCTTGACCTTTTGTTTATTTAATCATGAAAAGTGTCATGTGTGAAAATCTTATCCATAAAGAATAATTGCCAACATTTTTCACGTAAAATGTTAACTGCTCATCTCCACGCTGAACACGTGTCTATTCTTGACTTTTTCGTATTGTTTCCCTATGCATGGTCAAATACTTAGCCAAATTTCCACTTTATGCTTAGAACACATGGGTCTGAGACCAGAAGCCTTTCTGACCATAACTCTGATATTCTAATCAGAACTATTAAATGAGCCCAGACCGTATCATGAATGATCTAGAACCTTTTTGACTAGTTATTGACTCCTTTAGAATCATTTCTCTTGGAATTTAGAAGTTATTATTCTTAATGAACCCCTCTGACTATAGTCAGAATAACTATGAGCAATACAATTATGTAACCAGAAGCTTTATTATACCAGGAAAACCTCTTATCTAATCAGAAAGGATTTTTGATCAATTTAATACCTTCAGAAAGTAACTCAGAAACAAATGCTTAGGACATATTCCTCTTCTGAGCACAAGTACATTTTGAGAACTTGTCCCATAGCTTCTAATAGTTGATTCTGATCAATGGTGAAACTCTCTTTTCAATTAGGGTTTCCTCTTGATCATTTGCTT
This sequence comes from Cyamopsis tetragonoloba, assembly GCA_037177725.1. Taxonomy (NCBI): domain Eukaryota; kingdom Viridiplantae; phylum Streptophyta; class Magnoliopsida; order Fabales; family Fabaceae; genus Cyamopsis; species Cyamopsis tetragonoloba. Next base: position 59,425,653 of record CM074119.1, read on the forward strand.
TTTGATCATATTTAATAAAGGTAAATTTATTTTACCCTAACATGTTGATTACTAACTAATTCTTTGATATTTTCAGTCACATAGGGCAACTTTGATAGGTAGACCCTCAGCCATTTCTGACTAGGGAAAGCTATTGATCTTGAAGAAGAAGAAGAAGAAGAGCAAGGTTCAAAGGAAGTGCCACAGTGACGAAGGCCTCATAGAAGGCTTTCTGTAAGTCAGATAACTCGAAATATTCTCTTGAGCTTTCTCAACAAACTGAACCCATCCAACCTATTGCAGCTTCCCTATCATATCAATGCCTTCTCCCTCTACATAATATTAACCTTTGCCCACAAAACCAAACCCTTCAAGAGAACCTTCTAACCCTGCCATTTATTACACTTCATCCATTAGGGAGTTAGCCAAGAATTATGGGCTTACAACACTAGATCTGATCCTATCACGGAAGGTAGTCCACTCCTCTGCTTAGTCCTCTACTTCAAAGACCTCTTCTCCTCAGCCTCCACTTGACTCTTATTAATGGACCTGAAAAACTTAGCATTCTCTGCCTCCTTGGAAGAAACTGTAAAAGATTAGAACTTGTTTGAGAGGATTTCTCAGATTCTAAGGCAATTGAGTTTTGCAGGCATTTTTTATCAACCTAGGCTTAGATAACTTGAGGAAAATATTTGAAGAGTATGTAGATACAAGAAGAAAGCTTGCCACTACAGAGGCTCAGAAAATCAGCACTAGTCGAAAGAAGACTCATGTTCAGAATTCTATGGCAAATACCATAACATCATACATAGAAGTTGATCAGAATCTAAACAAGGAAAGAGGCAAATAAAGCTGATAGATGTATAAATTGAGGCATTGGAGAAGAAACTATAAAATGCAGAGTAGAGGAAGAAGAATATTCTCAAAGATTTGAAGAGTGTTGAAGCTGAGAAGGCCAAGTTTGAACAAACCACTCAATCTCAAATTGAAGAATGGATCACTTTGACCTCTAGAGGCCAAAGATTATCTGATAAATATGATGTGTTGGCCCTCAAAAAAGGAGAATTAAGGAGGCTGCATTGGGACATCATGAAAGAACCCCCTTTTTTATTTCCAATCTTTAATTTTCTTTCTTTTAATTTCTATTTCTACAAGAACAATTTACATTGGTTTGTAATTTAACCACCTTTATTTATGCTATATATTGTCTTTGAATATTATGTTCTGATTTCGCTTTATAATATCTTTGATTATTAATTTGTAATCAGAACCCCAATCTGGACTACTAAGAAGGAAAACTTATTTCACACATTGTTGGTTTAAAAGGTTTTTAAATATTTCCCATTAATAGAATTATAAACTTGATCAAAACCAATCAATTTAATTGCATAAGTATTTCCGGAATGAACTTTTCCAACCTCAAAAGCCCTTCCCAATTTGGGTACCATTTTCCATAAAATTTGGACAATTTATCCATAGGCAGAATAACTTTCCATACAAAGTCCCCTTTTGAGAAAAACTTAGACTTGACTTTTTTATTATAAAACATGGCCACTTTCTCCTTTTGTCTTATGATATTCTCAAAAGCTATAAACCTTTCATTAGACATTTGATTCAAATCATCATACATCATTGCCCAATACTTATCAGTAGGCAACTCTTATTGTCTCTGAAACTCTAACTGAATTCAAATTAATCTTCAAAGGCAAAACTCAATCGTGTCCATAAGTCAATCTATATGGAGAATAGCCAGAGGCCTCTCTAGGAGAATTTCTATAGGCTCAAAGAATTTGGCTCAGAGTCTCAATCCAAGTCCCTAGCTTCTTACCCATATTTTTTTTTATCAAAACAATGATAATTTTGTTCATGGCTTCAACGTGACCATTTGCTTGAGCATAATAAGAAGTTCAATCCACATACCTAGTCATCTTTTGACCAGCAAATACCGAACCCTGTAGTAATGGTTTTTAGAATTTCAAACTTATGAACAAAATGTTCTTTAATAAAGTCAATGACATCTTGTTGATCCACGTTTCTCAAAGGTATAACTTCCACCTATTTGGTAAAATAGTCAAACCCAACCAATATATTTTGGTGCTGCTTAGAGAAAGTAGGGTTAATCCAACCAATTAAATGTAAACTCCATCCTCTAAATTTCCATGGCTTAATGATATAATGTAATTCACTAGCAGGAACTTGTTGGATATGTCCATGATTCTGACAATCTTGAAAAGAATTAGCATATTGGTAACAATATTTGATCATAGAAGGCCAATAATAATTGTAATTGTTTAAGATCAATTTCATTTTGTCCCTTGCCTGATGAGCACCATAAATTCCATCATGCACTTCTATTAAAGCAATAAATAATTCTGAATCATCTAAACATTTAAGCAAAGTTCCATCCATTCCTTTTTTGTATAGATTCTCTCCACAAATTACGAAATTCATGGCTCTTAACCATAACTTCCTATTTGCAGGGCTATTAGGATCTCTCATATATGCCATGACAGGAATTCTCCAATCTTTATGTATTGCATCCATATTATGAACCTCAATTTGATCAATAGGAAGCCTACTACTAATATGACACAAAGCTTCAAAAGGTTGGTCGAAAATTTTATAACCAGATGCCTTTTAAGCTAATTCATTAGCTATTTTATTTTCAAGTCTAGGGACATACTCAAAAGTGATGTCATCAAATGTTCTAATAAATCCAAACGTATAGCTAAAATACACAACCATTTTAGGGTTTAAACAGTTACATTTTCTTGTTAACTATCTTATAATCAACTAAGAATCCCCTCTGACCAAAATAGTTTTAGCATTCAAGTTCAAAGTAACTCCAAGCCTGTAATCAGAGCTTCATATTCTATTTCATTATTAGATCTTATGGCATTTACCTCAAATGAAAAATTGGTAGGAATACCTGCAAGTGAAATTATCACAATGCCTATACCAGCCCCACCTTTGTGTTTAGATCCATCAAAATACATTATCCAAGATCTCTAACCAATAAACATGTTATCTATCTCTGACCTCTGACTCAACATCAATATCCATGATCTTATGATCAACAATAAAATTAGCTAATACTTGACCTTTGGTTGCCTTCATAGGAATATATTTAAGTGAAAATTTAGTCAAAATTAGAGACCATTTGCAAATCCTATTATGTAGCATGGGTTTAGATAGAATATTCTTGATCACATTGTATTGAGATACTATTTGCACTTCAAATGGCTTCTTGTAATACTTTAATTTTGTGAAAGAAAAGTATAAAGGCAAACATAACTTTTCTATAAAGGTGTACCTGATTTTTGCATCATTCGAGACTCTACTAAGGTAATATATAGCCCTTTCATTTTGTAGACTATCTTCTTGATAAAGCATACTACCTATAGTGTCATCAGAAGCTGATATGTACAACTTCAGAGGTGAATTCTAACTTGGAGGAGTCAGAACCGGAGGATTGGCCAAATACTTCATGATTTCATCAAAAGCTTGTTAATTTTCATCCTCCAACTTAAAATCTTCTTCCTTTTTCAATCCTAATGGAGGAGAGAAAACTTTTATCTTTGTTGAAAGATTAGAAATAAACCTTCCGAGGAAATTAATCTTTCCGAGTAAAGATTGTAACTCTTTCTTATTCCTTGTTGGAGTGATATCAAATATGGCTTGGCCCTTATTCTTATCAATCAAAATCCCAATTTTCTTAACTAGAAATCCAAAGAACTTTCCTGCTGAGACTCGAAAACCACATTTAAAAGGATTCATCATCAAACCAAACTTTCTTATCTTCTCAAAAGCAATCCTTAAATTTTGCAAGTGATCATCTTTTGATTCTAACTTTACCACCATATCATATATATACAATTGTATGAATTTTCCAATTAAATTATGAAAGATCAAATTCATTTCTCTTTGATATGTAGCCCCTTCATTCTTTAGACCAAAAGGCATCATGATGAACTTAGGTGTAGCATAGTTAAGATCTTCTTGAAATCAATGCACACTCTAAGTTTTCAATTTTTCTTCATAACTGGGATTATATTAGATATCCAGTTAACATATCTCTCCGTTCTGATGAACTTAGCATTTAGAAGTCTTTCAACTTCTTTAATTTTCAAAATGATATAGGAAGCAAACCTTCTGCAAGGCTGCTTGACAACGGTTAATCTTGGAATAATGGGAAGCCTATGTTCAACAATGTCTCTAGATAGACTAGACATATTCTCGTATTTCCAAGCAAAGCAGTCTTTGAACTCTGACAATAAGTCAATAAGTTGACTTTTGATAGGTTCTTCTAAAGGGCTATCGATATAAATAGGCCTTGGTTGCTGCTCAAAGCCCAGGTTGATTTCCTCTAAAGGATCCTCAACTTCTACACTCTTCTCTTGCTGTTGTGACCTTTCAAAACCTAAAATTTCCTCATCATTGATACATTCTAAGTTGTGTTGAGTATCAACATAATTAACAATTCTCATCATAGAACCCCCTGTTAGGAAGATACATAAGAGGGATCTTCGACAAGCGCCTCTCAAAATTGGCATTGTTTACTTCACATCGGAAGTAACTCTCATCACCCCTTATGAATTATAACTTGCCATAATCATCCCAAATGAACATTATTTAATGAAGTGTAGAAGGCACTGCCCCCACCCCATGGATTCATTCCCTTCCGATCAATAAGTTGTAGTTGGCTTTTGATGGTACTACCACAAACACAATAGTCTTGATCACAGATCCTACCTTTAAGTCCAGAGCCACACACCATTGAGAAGTAGAGGTCTTGCCATTAAAATCAATAATTACCATGTTAAAACCATGTCTATTAAGGTTCTTTTCAACCATTTTTCTATATTTTGGTTTCTAGCCTGGTTTTGGGCATTCTAATAAGGAAATTGATTAAGCATAAATTGTTCATTATCCTTATGAGGGAAAATTCCCAATTGGTTATTTAAAGCCATAGGTTGTGATAGGGTATGAATTGGGCCCTGAACATGGTCACATGACCTTGATTCTGAGCATGAAGTGTGTTCATATTCTGTGAAAATTGTTGAATCCTTTGACTCAAAGGATCCTAAACACCTTAATTCATATTAAAATATTGATGTTGCTAATGATGCCCCCCATACATATTAGGACAAACTACATTGACATACCAGTCATTAGGAGGATTTAAAATTTGAATATTTTACCTTATTTGATTTTGACCAATACTAGGTTAGCTGGACAAAGTTTGATTCCCTAGAGCACTAGTCTAATTCTGATTTTGAGTGACTAGCCCTGGCTAAGGCATATTGTAATTCAATCCAGGGATTATTGGAACCTTGAAAGCATCAACCTTACGACTCATTTGATCAGCCATATGCTGATAGGCATTCACTGTTTCTCTGATCAGGGGAGTAAACACATTTGTCATATGTAGTGCCATCTGCCTATTAGAATCATTAATATGATTCCTAATAGTAAAAAATGTGTCCTGAGGCAGGTTACTTGACATATGTATAGAATTTGTACTCAAATCCAGGAGATTCTGAGTGTGAATGACATTGTCTGCCCTATTATTATGTGAAACAGAGGCAACATTATCACGATTAGTTTCTCCTGCCAACCTGATAAGTGCAAATTAGTGTGTTTATTCAATAAATATTTGCACTTATCTTCTCTAGAAATTACATGTTTTATAAATAATTTCACCCTTTATCTTTACTTTGTGAGTTTAAAAGTAAATAAGTGCTAATAATAGATTTTTTAACTTAGAAATGTATTTTCAGGTGTTTTTGGAGGGAAAAATAAGAAGATGAAGTTGCTGGGACATATAAGAGGCCAGCGCTCGAGCGCCATAACAAGGCTCGAGCGCTGGAAGCTGAGGAACATAGGATACTTTCTGCCAGTGCAGATGCTCTAGCGCTCGAGCGCCATACCAGGGCTCGAGTGCCAGTAACCTTTGAGCATTGGATCCTTTTCTGCCAGAGTTATGAGTCTGGCGCTCGAGCGCCACACCAGGGCTCGAGCGCTAGAATACATTGAGCATTGGATCCTTTTCTGCCAGAGTTATGAGCCTGGCGCTCGAGCACCACACCAGGGCTCGAGCGCCAGAACATTGGATCCTCTCTGCGTGAGTATTAAGCCTGGCACTCGAGCGCCACACCAGGGCTCGAGCGCCAGACGCATTAACCAGGCAATTAAGCTCATTAACCAGCACGTGTCAGGCCAGCGCTGAAGCGCCAGGAGGGCGCTCGAGCACCAGACCCTTGCCCAAAACACCTATAAATACAGCCTTTCAGAAGTTAGTAGAGATATTGAGTTGTATAGAAAAAAACCACAAAGTTTAGGCTTTTAGTCAGAGTTCTAATACTCTTAGGTTTAGTTCTTGAAGTTCATGGCCTTGCTAGGCTAAGCTTTCCGCCGGGATTGAATGTAATTACTTCGTCTCTTGTTTCTTTCAATTGTTAGTTTATATTATTTATGAATTGGAGTTCTTCTTCTGTGCTTCTTTTCTTGGTTTAAGCTTGATCACCTTTTGCCTTGTGTTAGTTTATTTACGCAATTGGGAAATTGGTTTATAAACGGATATGGAGAAAAACTCTCATAAAACCTTCGGATCTAGGGATGGATGGAAGTGTCTTATGATTGCTTTATACTCTGCTTAATGCAAGACTTGGTAGCTAGAGTGCTAAGGGATTGGGCTCTAGAAACTAGTGTCTTAGAATCAGGTGACAAAGGGATTTGCACTTGTGACATTGAGTATGCATCTTTTCTTATAATATTTAACTAACATAGAAAGAAACAAGGTGAAGTAATGAAACTCAATCCCAGGTGACTCATTATTTTATTTGATTATCTCTCTATCTATTGTTTATTTTATTTGTCATTCACAATCTTAATATGTTTTTGAACAATTCATCAACTAAATTCTTAATTGAATTAATCCAAGTGCTCCCTGTGGACGATACACGTATAGTCACTATACTGAAACGAGTTAACCATTTCCAGCACCATTAAAAAGGTTAACAAAATTTCTGGCGCCGTTGCCGGGGAGCACGGTTGTTTATTTCTTTTAAGTTTTGAGTTGATTTGTAAAAACTGTGAATAGTTTTCTTTTTGTAAGTATTTGTATACTTGTACCTAACTCTCACTATTGTTCCAGTATTGTTGTATGCTTACTCGCAGCAAAAGCCAAAGAGAAAAGTTAATATATATTGATGAAATCGAGGCATTTGTTAGACGACAGTCTGCAACTAAGTACCATGAACAAAAGGAGGGAGAGAGTTCCTCAGATTTCTCTAGTAACTTTACACATTCTGTTACTTTTGATATGGCTGCGGAAGGTCCTAACCCGACGAGGGTTGTAGTTCTTGGAGACTATGTGATTCCGCAAGGTCCAAGGAATCGGTCCGCTATTGTCTTGTCTCCCACCTCAGCAAATGGAGATTAAGCCGTATTAGTATAATCTCATTTTGACTAATCAGTTTACGGGGAAACATCATGAGGATCCGCATAATTTCTTGGAGACCTTTTATGATCTTGTAGCGACTATGGGCTTGGATGAAGCAAGTGCTGAAGATGCCTATATGAAATTATTTCATTTAGCACTTATTGGAGATGCAAAAGAATGGTTCAAGACTCTTTCGAGTCAAAGTTTGAACACATGGAGTGAGGTTGAATAGGCCTTTTTAACAAGGTTCTTTCCTCCTTCTAAAACGATCCAAGTGCAATATGAAATATCTGCTATTAAGCAGGGGCAAGATGAAGCATTTCATGAGGCTTGGGAAAGGTATCAACGGTTGTTGAGAAAATGCCCAAATCATGGGTTGATCGATGTTGCGAAGCTGAACATATTTTGTGCAGGATTAAACCATCGATGGACAATCCATCTCACTGCAACTGCTGGACGGTCATTGAAAACCATTGATGTACCTATTGCAATGGAAATTATCACATCTATGGCAACAAGTGATAGAGCTGGGCATTAACCCAGAAGCCAAGTCTCAAAGCCCAAGGGTGTCCTGGAATTAAATTCTTCTGATGCTATTTTGGCACAGAATAAGCTTATGACTCAGCAAATTGAGCTCTTGAGTCAAGCTATTACACAATTGGTGCCAAAGCTGCAACAAGTTCAAGTAGTGAACCAACAAGCTCAAATAGGAGTATGTGAATTGTGTGGTGAAGGTCATTCATACACTCAATGTCCGCATGCTTCTAGCCAAAAAGAGGAGGAGTTGAATTTTGTGAATAATCAGTCAAGAGGAAATTTCTTTTCTTCACCCTTTAAATCTAATGTTTCCAATGCGGGAATGCAAGGGTGGAAGAATCCTCAAGGACAAGGTCAAATGAACTGGAAAAATTCAACGAATTCATCTAATAGGCCGCCATTTGTTCCATTGGTAGAGAAGACCATCAAATTGGAAGACACCTTGGATAAATTTATTCAAGCTTCATTGGCTAACCACCAAAGTAATGAAGCTTTCCAGAAAAACACCGAGGCGTCTATCCGGAATCTTTAAACGCAAGTGGGTCAAATCTCTAAACAATTGGCAGAGCTTACCACTACTCCATTCTCCGCTAATACCACCACAAATCCAAAAGAACAATGCAAGTCCATTGTCACAAGGAGTGGTACGGAGATTAGTAAAGGAATAGGGGATCATTTGCATGAACCCAAGGAGGTGGAAGGAGAAATTGAAAAGGTAGCCATGGAGGAAGTAGAGAAGGAAGGTGAAAGAAGGAGTGAGGAGAAGAATAATGTAAATTGTGAAAAAGAAAAAAATAAAAAAATTAAAAAGAAGGGTGAGGTCAAAGAAAAGATGGATAGAGTACCTCAGGTAAAGGAGGTTCCTTATCCTGTTCATCCATCAAAGAAGACAATGGAAAGACAATATGCTAGGTTTCTAGACTTTTTCAAACGGCTTCAAATAAATGTACCATTTATGGAAGCTATGGAGGAAATGCCCACATATGGCAAGTTCATGAAGGACTTGTTGACGAAAAAGAGGAAATTTAAAGAAGAAACTGTGAAACTAGAAGCCAGGTGTAGTGCAATCATTCAAAAATCCTTGCCTCACAAGACCAAAGATCCGAGTAGTTTTACTATCCCTGTTACTATTGGTGCTCTTCCCGTGGGGAAGACATTACTGGATCTTGGTGCAAGCATAAACCTCATGCCATTGTCCATGGTAAAACGGATTGGTGATCTGGAAGTGAAACCCACTAGAATGACCTTTCAACTGGCAGATAAGTCATTAAAATTTCCTTATGGAGTAGCGGAGGATATTCTAGTGAAGGTTGATAAATTTGTCTTTCCGGTTGACTTTGTCATTATGGATATAGAGGAAGACTTGGAGGTGCCTTTAAATCTAGGGCGACCTTTCATGAAAATGGCAAGAGTCATAATTGACGTGGATAATGGGCAACTCAAGGTACGAGTTGAGGATGATGAGGTAAAATTTGATGTATTGGAAGCCATGAAACACCGAAAGGAAAAACAGTCAGCCTTTAGGGTGGATGTCATGGAAGAGGCATTTCTATTAGGGAAGCAAGAAATGTATAATGTTAGCCCTTTAGAAAAAGCTCTAGTGCAGTCTCGTGCAAATTCATATGACTTGGAAGAAGTCGAAATAAAAAATTGTTTGAGCGACCTAGATACTCTGAAAGAGGACCCATGATAACATTTGTCCCGGAAGACTTATCCAAGGAGGAGAAGTAAAAAAAAAATAAGCTGGAACTGAAAGTGTTGCCATCCCATCTGAAATATGCATTTTTAGATGAAGACGGAGGCAAGCCAGTGATAATCAACAGTTCACTATCTTCTGACCAAGATGCACAACTCTTGGAGGTTTTGAAAACCAATGAAGGGGCAATCGGATGGGCATTGACAGATCTAAAAGGCATAAGTCCTTCTTTCTGAATGCACAAGATACATATGGAAGAGGATTTTAAACCTGTTGCCCAGCCTCAAAGGCGATTAAACCCGACAATGAAAAAAGTAGTGAGAAAAGAAGTACCCAAGTTACTTGAAGCTGGTATGATTTATCCCATCTCCGATAGCGAGTGGGTAAGTCCAGTTCAAGTGGTTCCGAAGAAAGGGGGGATTACGGTCATTGAGAATGAGAAAAATGAATTAATCCCTACAAGGACGGTGACCGGGTGGCGAATGTGCATTGATTGTAGAAGGTTAAATCAAGCCACAAGGAAAGATCATTTCCATTTGCCTTTTATGGACCAAATGCTTGAGAGACTAGCTGGCCAGGCATATTACTGTTTCTTGGATGGATATTCTGGGTATAACCAAATATTGGTGAACCCAGAAGATCAAGAAAAGACAGCCTTCACATATCCATTTGGAGTGTTTGCTTATAAGCGTATGCCGTTTGGACTGTGTAACACGCCTGCAACCTTTCAAAGATGCATGCTCGCCATTTTTTCGGATTTGGTGGAGAAATGTATTGAGGTTTTCATGGATGACTTCTCTGTCTTTGGGAAAAGTTTTGAAGAATGTTTGAACAACCTGAATATTGTGCTAGGAAGATGTGTTCAAACAAATCTAGTACTTAACTGGGAGAAGTGTCATTTCATGGTAGAAGAAGGGGTGGTGCTTGGTCATGAGATCTCTTCTAGAGGGATCGAGGTTGACAAGCAAAAGTGGAAGTCATCGAAAAACTTCCACCACCCATGAATGTTAAAGGAATCAGGAGTTTCCTAGGACATGCCGGTTTTTACCGGAGATTTATAAAGGACTTCTCCAAGATTGCCAAGCCACTTAGTAATCTTTTGGTAAAAGATGTGGACATCAATTTTGATGCTAAGTGCTTGGAGGCATTTGAGAGACTGAAGGAAAAACTGATTATGGCCCCAATCATAGTTGCTCCAAATTGGTCTTTGGACTTTGAGCCTAATTGTGATGCGAGTGACTATGCTGTGGGTACCGTACTAGGCCAAAGGAAAGACAAAATTTTTCATCCAATACATTACGCTAGTAAAGTACTTAATGATGCACAGGTGAACTATGCAACTAGAGAAAAATAGTTACTAGTGATTGTATATGGGTTGAAAAAATTTAGATCTTATCTTATAGGGTCAAGAGTGATTGTTTACACTGACCATGCAGCCATAAAATACTTGGTGACTAAGAAAGAGTCGAAGCCAAGATTGCTTTGTTGGATTCTCTTGCTACAGGAATTCAATCTAGTGATCAAGGATAAAAAGGGATGTGAAAATTTTGTGGTTGATCATCTTTCTCAACTTCATAACACAGAGGGGACCAAAGAAACAAAAGAAATTGTCGAGGAATTCCCGGATGAACGCTTGTTGTTCATACAAGAAAGGCCATGGTTTGCTGATATGGCAAATTTTAAAGCAGCAGGAATCATTCCAGATGAATTTTCTTGGCAACAAAAGAAGAAGTTCTTAAAAGACTCTTCTTATTTCGTTTGGGATGATCCTTATTTATTCAAAATTGGAGGAGATGGTCTTTTGAGACGCTGTGTTTCCTATGGAGAACTAAAAGCATATTGTGACATTGTCATAATTCACCCTATGGGGGACAATTTAATGCGGAACGCACTACAGCCAAAATATTACAATCTGGTTTCTATTGGCCAACAATCTTTAAAGATGCTCACATTTATGTGAAGCAGTGTGATAAGTGCCAAAGAACCGGAGGAGTGACAAGGAGAAATGAGATGCCTCTGACAATTATGCAGGAGGTAGGGGTATTTGACTGCTGGGGAATTGATTTTGTTGTTCCATTTCCACCCTCTTTCACCAATGAATATATATTGGTGGGAGTGGACTATGTTTCAAAATGGGTAGAGGCAATTCCCTGTGCAAGAGCTGATGCAAAGACGGTAGTGACATTCTTGAAAAAGAATATATTCTCAAGGTTTGGTTCCCCGAGAGTACTCATCAGTGATGGAGGTTCGCATTTTTGCAACTCCCAACTAAAGAAGGTCTTGGAACATTATGGGGTGAGACATAAAATTGCTAGTCCTTACCATCCCCAAACTAATGGTCAAGCTGAAGTCTCGAATAGAGAAATTAAGCGAATTCTAGAAAAGACCGTTAGTGTTTCAAGAAAAGATTGGGCCATTAAACTGGATGATGCTTTGTGGGCATACCGGACAGCTTTTAAAGCTCCCATAGGATTGACTCCTTTTCAGTTAGTTTATGGGAAGTCCTGTCACTTAACGGTCGAGCTAGAACATAAGGCATATTGGGCTTTAAAGTATTTCAATTTTGACCCGACAACTGCTGGAGAAAAAAGGAAAATGCAACTTCATGAATTGGAAGAATTGAGACTCCAAGCTTATGAGTCTTCAAGGATATACAAGGAAAGAATGAAGATGTATCATGATAAAAAACTGGTCAAAAAGATTTTTAGTCCTGGGCACTATGTTTTACTCTTTAATTCTAGAGTAAAATTATTCCCGGGAAAATTAAAGTCCAAGTGGTCCGGACCCTTTAGGGTTAAGGATGTAAGGCCTTATGGAGCTGTAGAGATTGAAGACCCAGTGAGAAATGAAAGCTGGGTGGTTAATGGTCAAAGGCTAAAGTTATACCTTGGTGGTGACGTCGAGCGGCTCACCACCATAATGGATTTGAAGGAAGCATAATCATGCTATAGGCGTCAAGCTAATGACGTTAAACAAGCGTTGATTTGGAGGCAACCCAATTTTGTGTGTTTATTTTTGTGTTTTGTGTAAATAGAATAAGTAAATTTGATGAGTTTTGAAAGAATTTTTGTGAGAAAGTTGAAAATTTGAGCATTTGAAGAAGGCTTTATTCACTGTCCAGTTTTTAGACCTGGCGCTCAAGCGCCAGTGGCATTTAATTGGCGCTAGTTTCAAAAATTTTGAGTCAAATGTTGGCGCTCGAGCGCCAATATCAGCGCTCAAGCGCCAGAGACAGCTGAAAGGTTTTCTTCACTGCCATGAATTTTGGGTTGGCGCTCAAGCGCCAGAAAAGCGAAACGGTTGATCTGCTCATCAATGCACTAGCGCTCGAGCGCCAGAAGTAGCGCTCGAGCGCCAGTCACGCGTTGGCTTTAAAAACAGCGCAGAAGCAGTTTCTTTTCACACAAAATCCCTTTTTCTCTTCTTTGTTTACGCGATTCATCTTGTTTTCTCACTCAAAATCTTCACAAAATCATCAAATTCTCTAAGTTTGTGTCAATTTCTTAATCATCATCATCATCATGTTCAGGTAACAACTTACATTGTTCATTATTCATATAAATTTGTGCTGCTTGGTTTTTCTGTTTCTGATAAAATGGTCCATTAACATGAATATAAACATGAGTTTATTCTGATATTATTCTGTGAATACATTGAGCATTTGGCTTGGCTGATTAAGGGCTTGTGTAATACTGAAATTTACTCATTTCTTTATGAAATAATGGATACCTTGTGTTGCCATTCTGAACCATGTTCGGCATATGTATCTTTGTGAAGTCTGTGCATGAACTACCATATGAGTATTTTAGTGAAATTGCTCCATTTTTGAAACCCAAATGATCATTGTATTTTTGAATAATGATGATGATGATTTGATTCTATAGTTACTAATTTTGGTGTTTATAAATAATTTCAACAGGAACCGAGGAAAAGCACCCGCTCATGAGCCAGAACGTGCCTCTAAAAAGAGGAAGGAAGGCCCCCAAAGGAGAAGAGGAGGTTCCTCATCCCAAGGTGGTGGTTCTGACCACCCCCAATGGTTCATTGACCGGGAGAGGGCTGAACGGTTTCGGGTCATTGATGACTGGAACTTCATTGCGGAGCGAAGGGTTGAGTTGCGAGATGGGGAATGCCAAGAGTTCACCGGCATTGCTCACTCTCCGCAACTGGTGGTCTATTGCATCGCTCCCGGAGAAGTTCGACCCGAAGATTTTTGCTATGAGGACCGGAGGATTGTGGAGACGACTCGAAATGGAGTCCCTCACAAGGTTCTCCGGGGTAACATGACTGTGGTCTCCAAATTGTGGATGACCTTTATTCTGGCCAACCTCCGGCCAAAGTCGCATCCCTCTGATCTTCCACTTGAAGAATGCCATCTCCTTGGGTGTATCAAGACTCCCGGCATCACGGTCGACCCGGCACGGATTATTTCCGACATGATATGGGCCAATGTGCACAAGGGTGGCACGAAATAGAGTTTGGCGTTCCCGTCTCTCATCACTAGTCTATGTGAAGACGCGGGGGTTCCAGTCGTTCGTAGCCAGAAGATTCGACAGCCCATTGACAAGAAATATTTCCGGAACCATTGTGCGGACAGGGATCCGAATGCACCACCTGCACCATTACCGCAAGTTCCCCCGAGGACTATGGAAGATTTGTGGGGCCATATCAGCACGAGGCTTGATCACCATGACAAGCGATTTGCTGCCCTACATCGGGAGATGGCTAGTCTTCACCTCTCCCACTACTCGATGGCCCAGCACACTATGCCGGGCCAAACATTTTTCCAGCCCCCGGAGGCTTTTGCCACACATTTAGATTGGCCTGGGGACCAGCCAATTCCACCGGGGGAGGCAGCTGGAGAGGGAGGAAAAGGAAGTGGTGGTAGTAGTGGTGGTAGCGGGGAAGAGGATGGGTCTGGTGGCGATGGGGACATTGACATCAATGATTTCTTGGAAGAGGATGACCTATTAATCTGATAGGGAAGTTTTTGTCTTGTGTTCTTGGGATGTATGTTTAACTTATTTTAATTTTCCTTGTTGGTTTTAGTTTTTTTTTTCTTTTTAGAATAAGATTGTAGTTTTTGTTTTTTTTATTATTATGAAAATAAAAATGAAAAAAAAATATATATATATATATTAAATAAAGAGTTTGTTTTGTTTCAATGACAAGTGTTGGTTTTTAGTTGTGTGAAAAATGAAAATTCTTATGATATTCCATGGTTTGAAAAAAAAAAAGAGAGGAATTGCGAAAAATACTGATTTGAAAGTTAACCGATCACGAGATGATTTTTGTGCATTGGGAGTTGTGAAAAATTATTTTCAAGGTTAAAGCCTTTTTAGCCTTGTATGTTGAGTGCATCCCACAAAAATGTATGAGAGTCCTCTTTGTTAACTTGATTTGTTACATTTTGTAATTGCCATGATCAATTGAGACTTGAAAATGATAGAGGCATAGTTTCTTGATTGAGTTTGAGCCAAAAAGCTTACCTATGAAAATTACATCTTTTTGTTGGTACCCACTTTGAGCCTTGAATTCTTTATTAAACCCTAAGACACGTATGTGAATGTTTTATCCTTACCTTTGAGTTGGAGAAAAATATTTATATATTTAGGGGGAATGATGGGTATGCAAATGATGTATCATTTTGTTGGCTTAGACAAAAGACTCAAGTGTTTCTGGTATGATTGAAAATTCTTGGGCAACCTTGTGTATATATGTGAAAAAAAAAAGAGAAAAAGAAAAGAAAAGAAGTAAATAAATAAAGAAAAGAAAAGGTGCCTTGGAAAAAGAAGAAAAAGAAACACTTGAAAGGAAGTATGAGGTGAGCATGTTTTGTAGAATAGGTTGGGGGGAAATTTGTAAGTATATGAAAATATTTTCTCCGACTCGTTTTGCTTAACCAGAAAAATAAAGATTCTTTGTAGCCCAGCCTCATTACAACCTTTTGATAAAGACCTCTTGATTCATTGTTCAATTTTGTGAAATGGTTTGATGGCAAATGAAAAACAAAATTCAAGTTAAGTGACATTGAGGAATGAGCGAAATTGTCACATGTAAAGTTTGAGAGTAAACCTTTGTCAATGGTTGATTACAATTTCCTATGCACTTAAGTCATAAAATGATCCGTTGCTTCTGTAAATTGGGTGATCACAAGTCTCTCTCTTAGCGCTTACCATGCATATTATAAGGATTGAAGTTGATACACTTGCTTTAACCCAGACTTGCCACGTTATCTTTTGTTGTTTTTCTTTACATTGCTTGAGGACAAGCAAAGTCTTAGGTTGGGGGGAGTTTGATAAGTGCAAACTAGTGTGTTTATTCAATAAAGATTTGCACTTATCTTCTCTAGAAATTACATGTTTTATACATAATTTCACCCTTTATCTTTACTTTGTGAGTTTAAAATTAAATAAGTGGTAATAATAGATTTTCTAACTTAGAAATGTATTTTCAGGTGTTTTTGGAGGCAAAAATATGAAGATCAAGTTGCTGGGGCATATAAGAGGCCAGCGCTCGAGCGCCATACCAAGGCTCGAGCACTGGAAGCTGAGGAACATAGGATACTTTCTGCCAGTGCAAATGCTCTAGCACTCGAGCGCCATACCAGGGCTCGAGCGCCAGTAACCTTTGAGCATTGGATCCTTTTCTGCCAGAGTTATGAGTCTGGCGCTTGAGCGCCACACCAGGGCTCGAGCGCCAGAATACGTTGAGCATTGGATCCTTTTCTACCAGAGTTATGAGCCTGGCGCTCGAGCGCCACACCAGGGCTCGAGAGGCAGACGCATTAACCAGGCAATTAAGCTCATTAACCAGCACGTGTCAGGCGAGCGCTCAAGCGCCAGGAGGGCGCTCGAGCGCCAGACCCCTGCCCAAAACACCTATAAATACAGCCTTTCAAAAGTTAGGAGAGATATTGAGTTGTATAGAAAAAAACCACAAAGTTTAGGCTTTTAGTTAGAGTTTTAATACTCTTAGGTTTAGTTCTTGAAGTTCATGGCCTTGCTAGGCTAAGCTTTCCGCCGGGATTGAATGTAATTACTTCGTCTCTTGTTTCTTTCAATTGTTAGTTTATGTTATTTATGAATTGGAGTTCTTCTTCTGTGCTTCTTTTCTTGGTTTAAGCTTGATCACCTTTTTCCTTGTGTTAGTTTATTTGCGCAATTGGGAAATTGGTTTATAAACGGATATGGAGAAAAACTCTCATAAAACCTTCGAATCTAGGGATGGATGGAAGTGTCTTATGATTGCTTTATACTCTGCTTAATGCAAGACTTGGTAGCTAGAGTGCCAAGGGATTGGGCTCTAGAAACTAGTGTCTTAGAATCAGGTGACAAAGGGATTTGCACTTGTGACATTGAGTATGCATCTTTTCTTATAATATTTAACTAACATAGAAAGAAACAAGGTGAAGTAATGAAACTCAATCCCAGGTGACTCATTATTTTATTTGATTATCTCTGTATCTATTGTTTATTTTATTTGCCATTCACAATCTTAATATGATTTTGAACAATTCATCAACTTAATTCTTAATTGAATTAATCCAAGTGCTCCCTGTGGACGATACACGTATAGTCACTATACTGAAACGAGTTAACCATTTCCAGCACCATTAAAAAGGTTAACACAACCCTGCAGCCAAGGTCAGAGGACCTGATGGGTTAGTAACCATGTTATTTGTATAAATATGAGGAATATTCAAAGTCAGAGTATTGTTCCACCCATATGGAATTCCATAAATGGGTGCCCTCTCAACATTTGATATATTGAGTAAGAGGAACACTCTTAGAACTTTTGTGACTAATCATAGTTTCGATTTCTGTGTTAATATTCCTATTATTGGGGTAATTTATAACCATATCTCCTGAAGGATTGGTCTGATTATCTCCCTGACTAGGGTTAACCACATTTGTGGTGTCATTTGTAACATCTATTGCCACAGAAGTCATGATTTCAAACAAGTCCTCGAAACTAATTATCCTATCATTACGCGAGTGCATAGATTAAATATTTTGATCAAAAGCAGTGAATCTGGCTTAGAATAAATATACAACACAATGTAACAATGCAAGCAGAATCAAAATCACAATATCTGAAAAAAAGTATGTTTCTCACTAAAAATGCACAAATGAATCTATTAATTTTGAAAACACGACATGGAAGGACATTTGTTGATTTTCGAAATAATCAAAGCAGTTCTAGAAGCACCACGCACATTAATATTAAAATGCTTCCAGACAACAACAAAAATTACATAAATAACGTAGTAGTTATAAGAAGAAAGAATGTGACTCTACTAACAACTTGGAAAATCTACAATAATAACAAGTTGAGAAACTTGGAAAATCTAAAGTAGTAACAAGTTGAGACATTACTTTATAACAGGGGTCTTACCGGGCATGCCAATTTATTTAGTGTGTATTTTACCAAACAAATAATTCCTTGATCTCAATTCGGGGAAGGGAATTGTCTTCCTCTAAAAGGTTCTTTTCTAAGTTGTTTAGTCCTAAACAAAACTTATTGTAAAGAGTTTTAGTTAATTTAGAGCAAAAGATTTTTGATCATTAATGAATTGAATTAAATCATAAATGGCTAAATAAAGACACAAGAGCTTAGAATGCATTTTGAACATGAACATGTGATTATGCAGTATAAAGAATAAAGAGAACATTCAATCATATTTCATTCCAATACATCTAAATGTACACGAAATCACGAATGTAAAATAGCATAAGTTAAGTTTGTTCTAAAGTTTCTTTCGCATGCTCTCTATGTACACAATGGGTCCTATTTATAGTGCTCTGACTAGACAGAGTCGTTACATAAAAAGAGGAAAAGAAAATAAAAGAATAAAAGTCTTCAACGATGCACTGCCATGTGTCCAGAGCGATTATTTCTTCTGGATATTGTGTTTATCCAAATAGTAGGAGTCTCAGGTGTTGATGTTGTCCATAACTACCAACTGATGATCTATATTTTATCCCTACTTTATAACCTTAACTTGTCATTATTACTTGATGGTGGTGTCTAATTAATTTTACTAGACATGTTTTTATTGAATGGTACTTTATTAGGTTATTATTTTTAACTTGATTAATTTAAATTTAATTAGCCTAATTAAGTTGCTTGTTACTTTTTAGGTACTATTTGGCACCGTAAATAATTATTGGACTTGAAGAATTTGAAGAGGAACATTGCCAATTAGATCAACTTTAAAATTTTTATTTTAATTTGTTAATTGTAGTAAACTAAATTATCATTTTAATTTTATAAGGTGATTAGGATTTATTTATTAGAATATATATAGGAAAGGATTCATTGACACCACTTTCACTTATACAAATTCTTACACCTCTTAAAAATATCTCGTTCAAGTTGTTTTTTCACGAAGTTCACCGTTAGATTGAAACTACTTATCTTATAGATCATGTCTATAAAATTTTGCATTAATCCGAAATCGTTTAGTACTCCATCAATACACTTGTTATTTTCATATATTTGAAAACTATATTTTACTTTTGTTTTTTACTACATTGATGGAGTACTAAACGATTTCGGATTAATTTTAAATTTTGTAGACATGATCTATAAGATAAGTAGTTTCAAAGTAACGGTGAACTTCATGAAAAAACAACTTGGACAAAATGTTATTAAGTGGTGTAAGAATTGGTGTAAGTGAAAGTGGCGTTAGTATTATAAGTTAGTGTTAGAAAAAGAAGGCTGGGTGCTGTCACATGAGGGGCCCATTTTATTTATTCAATTTTTTTTCCTTCTTTCACTTATATAATGGAGGCTTAGGGTTTGGAACAAAGGGAGAGAAGAAGGCAAGACATCGAATAGAGCGACGAGGAACATGGGTTGTAGCTCTTCACTCCTTTTCTTCTTTTTATTTATTTTATTTTATTTTCTTCCTTTCTTCAATTAGACTCTTAGATTAATCTTGAGATGTTGCAATGATGATCTTGATGTTTATGATTTAATTTTGGTTTGTAATTTACTTATGTTCTCCATCTTCTAATCTCGTGCTAGTTTGTGTTTTGAGCAATATTATAATTTGTATGCTTAATCTTATTGTTTTGTTGCTTGAATGTGAACATGCTTAGTGGGTTTTGGTTTAATTTGAATTTGTAGGGTTTATGCTTAATAGCCTTAGATTTTGTTGTTGAGCTAAAGCTCTATCCATAGATTGTTTAGTTCTATGTGATTAGAGATTAGTTGATGCATTTGCATGCTTAATTTTGTGTGAGCTCAATGAATTCTAGTGTTAGTAGTCCATTTAGGAGTAATTGGGGATCCTTAATCACAAACCCTCTTTGATAAATATCTCTATTACTTGGTTTAATTCGTTGAGTGTGGAGTAATTAAGGACGCTTAGTCACTAACTTTCCTTGATTAATTTCTCTTTGGCTTTCGAAGTAAAGAAATCCGGATTGATTTTTGCTGAGCTATTCAATGAACCGAATTTTCCGTTTGAAGATTCGTGCATTCGGAAATGAAAATGTACCATTTGTGCTTAACGATGGATTAGTATTGTTGTTGCCTAGATAGGCACTTTGAGGAGTTTTATGCTACTTGCTCTACCATTAGGCCACATGGAGTCCAACAGAAGCATGTGTTTTTAAAGGCCTTTCCCTATTCATTGGAGGATTATGCTAAGGATTCGATATATTGCTTGCCTCCTAATTCAGTCACAAGTTAGAATGGTCTAGAGAGGATGTTCTTAGAGGCATTCTTCCCTCTCTCTAGAACTGTTGAAATTAGAAAGGTCATAGCAGGTATTGGGCAATTTGTTGGAGAAAGCATGTATGCATACTTGGAGAGATTCAAGGAGCTTTGTGAAAGTTGCCCACACCTTCAAATTTTAGAAGAACTCCTCATTGAAGAGCTACGAACCCGACCGTTACCATTAGGATTTCTATTTTGTTCATGTCCATTAGGATTTCTATATTGTTCATGTCATTTCCAAGCTGATGTGCTAAAACGCACTTCCAGCTTGCAGGGGAGTGTTAGAGATAAAGATAAAATAACTAGTGAGTTATATTTGTGATAAGATTATTCTAAGCATATCAGTTAGTTGCTATGTTATTGTTATCCTTATCTTCGTAGTTTAGTTTCTCTATAAATAAAGAATGTATTCATTGATTTAAAGAGTGAGTTTAAGGAGTATTAATAATATCTTTTCCATTTATTCTATTCCCTTTCACTCCACCATGTTTCCTAATATGAAGGATTGAGCAATATGGATAGAAGCTTACTTGACGAAGCTAGTGGAGGTGCTTTATGGTACCAAAGTCCTCCAAAAGCTTGGGACTTAATTGTGATTATTGCTTCAGATTTTGAGAAAATCAACACAGGGAGCAATGAAATTGGAATTCAAGGGATTTAAGATATGGGGTCATCATCAATTCCTTACTGTAGTGGCACTTCCCAAGTCCCAAATCAACAAACACATAAGCTAACATTGGAGGACTTGTTAAGGCAGCTAACTATGTTCAATTTGGAATATCTAGAAATCACTGAGGCCTCTATTCAGAGCTTATGCACTCAAGTTGAGAAGTTGGCTACTTCTATGGCTCAATTGTAGTATCAGAATTTTGAAGAGCTTCCTACTTAGCTTAAGAAGAATCCCAAGAATGCTAGTGCGAGTAATGAGATATATGGTGAAAGCATTTACTTACCTGAGGAGTGTCAAAATGAGGATGATATGGCCAAAGAACAAGAGGAGTGGCCCGTACAAGAAGAGGTTGAGAGCACTAGTGAATTTTATGCAAGTGAACCATCTTCGTGTACATCAAATGAAGAGAAACATCACTCACCTCCCCTTCCACAGCCACAAATAGAAGATCAATACATGAAGGTGGAAGATGTGCCCGAAATTCGCATGGCGATTGGAGGCAACAACAGTGGTTCTAAATACTTTGATTTGATGAAGGATCAAATCATAGAGCATCCTGTTTTCCACCGTGATATACCTGATGCTAATCTGTCTGAATTCTATAATGATATTATTTTTTCTTCTTTGACAGATTTTAATGGCACTTATACCTATGTTGCATGTACTCATTCTCACTCCTGTATTGCTTGTGCTGAAATTAAACACTTTATGCAAGGTGACTTTAGAACAGATTTTGAAAGTGCAAATGCAACTATGGAACCAAAAAATTTAGAGGGTAATGACATGACTTCATCTTCTATTGGATTTGGTTTTGTTGTGTATGTGCATGGTAAAGGGGCAGCTCCTAAAGATTTCATAGGTCATTTACAAAGTGCCATTGTATATGAGGATCCAAAGAAGACCTTATTATGTGACCCCTTCAAAAGTCATGCCTGCAAGAGGATGTTCTTCAAATGTTGCAATGATCGCCTCAAGTGTTGCATAAAAGCCTCTACTGATGGAGGAGCCACTTGGAGGAACCCACCAATAATCAAGGGACTCCTTTTTCTCCTTCTCCACTCTTTTGTTGCACTTGTCATACTTTATTGATGTGATTTTCTTGTCTTCATCATATGATTGTGCTTACATTGAGGACAATATGTGATTTAAATGTGGGGTAATTAATTAGGATTTTAGGAGTATAATTATTAGGATGTTAGGAGTAGGAGTATAGACTTTTGTTGAAAATAAAAATGGCTTGCTTTTCATTGATTCCTGGGTTTTGTATGAGTTGTGGGCACTTCTTCATGCTTGGATAGGAGTTTCTTTATATGTTGTGGACTGATTCCTTGCATTTTTGGTATGTCAAGTTGGTTTTGAGAATTGAGAGATTGAATTGATTGTGATAGACTTGTCGTTTGTGAGATTTTGAGCTTTATTGTTGCATGTACCATTGTATGCCATTCTCTTTTCTTTCTTGTGTGCTATGCCTCTTGATTGCTTGCACTATAGAACTTGGCTTGACTCTTGTTGATACTTCTTGATCTACATGCATGTATTGAGATGATTTAGGTATTTCTTTGTTTTGATAAGCTACTAGCCTACCTTGAAATGATTCGCTTGATGGCCCTTTGAGCCTTTGTATCCCAATTCTTTGTTTTATAGCTCATTACAAGCCTTAAGTGAAAGACAATGATTCTTTCTACCATAGGGAATTTTGGAGCTTTATCTACATCAACAAACATCATTCACTCTTTAGCAGCAGCATCCAAAATCTATTTTATGTCAAGATTTAAACCATTAAAAAAGATATTTAATTGATCCTCAAGTGAATATACATGATTTAGACATTTTTATTAATGTTTGATATCTTTCCCACGCATCATATAATGATTCATCAGCACCTTGTCTGAATGAACTTATATCAGACTTAGCACTAATAAGTTTAGCCAGTGGAAAAAAAATCTAATAGAAAATTTTCTTTCTAAATCATTCCAATTAGTCAAGCTTTGGTTTGGGTGGGATTTCAACCACTTCTTTGCCTCGCCAATTAAAGAAAAAGGAAATGGTTTCATATAAGCAGCATTTTCTTCAGTTTCATCAAAATAAACTTTAATCTCACATTAGTCACTCAAAAAGAGTAAAACGTGACTCTGACCAATATTTTCGAGTTACTCGCTTGTCATACTATTCAGAAGGAAGATTATAACCATTGGTTACCTTCACTAGTTAGAAAGACACTTGGTCGGAAGAAGATTATACCACAGAGATCAAAATAACTCTTATTGACTTGTTTGTGTGAAGGCATTGATGCTAGTCAGAAGCCTTTTTGGTCATGAATCAATTTTGAAACCCATGAGGAGGAAGAGGACGACTGAGTTATCACGGAAGTTTCTTTCCCCATATAGTTATTTTTGTTTCCCTTTTTGCTTTTTGTTTGGTGATTTTCTTTGTGAACTTCAACAAATTGCTTGTGGACAAGCAACAGCTCAAGTTTGGGGGAGTATGGTATGAATTTTGAATAGTTTAATGGAAAATTCACTCCCTATTAAATCTTTTATACTAGTCCTGGGAATCCTTATCTCTGAATTTGTTTGTGATTTCATGTGACTTATGCATGGCATACCTTGTTAAGGAACATTTTTCTTAGTTATGCGTGTGGTTTATTCAAAAAACGTTTCTATTTGCCATGAGTTCAAAGGTAGAGTGGTAGATTTTTGACAACTTGTACATTTTTTGGTGAGTACCTTTAGTGATATTTTGAGCCTATTATGATGGATGAGCAGATCACTCTCATTCAAATTCTTTATTGTGTGTTTCACTATTGGACATGTATTTCAGAACTTGCTCTATCTCTGTTTGAAGTAGTATGCTTGTATGCTTGCATGAATATGATCAAGGCCATGATTGTTTTTAGCCATTGACCAAATAGCCAACCTTTGCATTTTTCCCTTGTTTAGCCACTTTGAGTCTTATTTTCCCTTATTCTTTTGCCTCATTATAAGTCTAAGATGAAAAACCAAATTTTACCAAACTTGAGAGATTATGGGAGCAATGGAATGTCTAAGGAAATAGGTTCATTACAATTGCATAATTAAGAAAAATGGCACAAAATAAAGAAAGTGTTGGTTATGAAAGAAACATAAAAAGATAAATGGGGGGAAATCAAAGTAATGAAAAAGTAATGAAAAAAAGAAGGTAGAAAAGAACACAAAAGAAAAGAAAAGAGGATAAAAGGTGAATTGGTTTCATAATTGTGCTCATGTTTCTTGTTTTTTGTATCAATTAATTTTCCTCATTACTCTTTAATCTCTTGAGTTTATCTTATTTATCCATATGTTTTATCCACCTTTTACCTTGGTCCTATTATCACCTTGAATGAAAGTCCTCGTGATTCATAATATGCATGTAAGTGAATGATTGATGATTAGAGAATTTGCAAGCCTATGGTAATGCATGTTCGATCGAGTGATTTGAGTGTAAACACTTAGCCCTAAACACTTGAATGAAAGAGCGTATTCCTAGTGAGAAATCACCAATTTGTGCTTGTTTTTGTATTGAAATTGCTTGACTTTGTTACTTATGGAATTGGGAAGAACTCATAATGGTTGTGTTGGTCCCTGTGAATTGAGAAAACTTCCAAGCAAAGACAAATACAAACCAAGAATACTCCAACACAGGATTAGTGGGAAAAACAGCAAACACAGATTTTGCAGATTATGCAGAAAACGAATTATGCAGAAAAACAAATTATGCAGAAAGATTGAAACAGATAAACTGAAGGGAAGGGAGAAGAAGATCAACAAACAGATATACGTGGTTCAGCCCTGAGATGGCCTACATCCACGGGAGAGAGCAGCGAATTCTTATTGCTTTTCAAAGAGGAAGATTACAGTGCGAAGCAGTGACCAATGGTTTATGCATTCTTATTTGCAGTACCTAACCAAAATGATCACAAAATCTTTCTTACTTAATCCTATTTTCTTAGTTTACAAAACTAAAAGCAAACTAGAGAAAAGGTACATGGGGCAACAAGAGAACCTAACAGAAAAACCAGTAAACAGTTATAACAGAAACTGATAACTGTCATAACTGTAAAACTGTACAACAAGGAACAACTGTTTTTAAGGCAAAGTCTCCACAATTCTCCACCTTGGCTTAAAGAACAGATGACAGATACACAAGCTACTCTCCCTCTTATATCAGCAATCACCCTCCAGAGAAATTGATCAAATCCAAACAATACTTGAACTTGACCCTTGGCATAGATTTGGTTAACATATCAGCAGGGTTGTCTTCAGTTCCTATCTTCATGACTTGAATTTCCTTGTCTTCAATCATTTCCTGATGAAATGCAACCTTACATCTATATGCTTGGTCTTCTCATGATAAGCTTGATGACTAGCCAAATGAATAGCGCTTTGGCTATCACAGAACAAAGGAACACTAGTCTGTGCAAGACCAAGTTCTTCAATGAAGCCTCTCAGCCACCTGCTTTCCTTCGCCCCTTCTGTAAGAGCAACATACTCAGGTTCTGTTATAGACAAAGCTGTTTTATGTTGCAAACTTGCCCTCCACGAGACAGCAGTTCCAAAAAGAGTGAAGACATATGCTGATATGGACCTCAACGTATCCAAACACCTGGCATAATCATCATCAACAAAGCCTAGCAGAAAGTCACCTTCTTCTGTGTTTCTTCTGAATTTTAGACCAAAATGAGAAGATCCATTTAAGTATCTGAAGATCCACTTCAAGGCATTCCAATGAGCTTGTCCTGGGTTGGACATAAATCTGCTCACCATGCTCACTGCATGAGCAATGTCAGGTCTAGTGCAGACCATTCCATACATGATGCTTCCTACCCCACTGGCATAGGGAATAGCTTCCATCTTGATCCTTTCATCTTCAGTTTCTGGTGTTTGAGAAGATGAGAGATTGTCATGAGTTCCACGAGGTGTAGAGACAGGTTTAGCTTGGTGCATCCTAAATCTCTCTACAACCTTTTGGATGTATCCTTGCTGGGACAACATTAACTCTCCCTTTTCTCTGTTTATGTGAATATCCATACCCAAGATCTTCCTTGCAGAATCGAGATCTTTCATTTCAAATTCAGAGCTGAGCCTCTTCTTGAATTGATCTATCTCTTCCTTGCTTGGACTTGCTATGAGGATGTCATCCACATATAGGAGAAGATACAATAGATACTTCTTATCCTCCTTGAAGGTGTACACACAATTGTCATAACTACTTCTTTTGAACCCACATTTGATTAGAAATTCATCAAACCTCTTGTACCACATCCTTGGGCTTTGTTTCAGACCATATAGAGACCTTTTCAAGAGACAAACCTTTGACTTGTCTTAAGAACATCCATCCGATTGATTCATGTATATATTTTCTTCCAAATCTCCATGTAAGAAAGTTGTTTTCACATCCATCTGTTCTAATTCCAGATTGAACTGATTGACTAAAGCCAAAAGGATCCTAATGGAGCAGTGTTTGACCACGGGGGAGTAAATTTCATTGAAATCTATCCCTTCTACTTGTGAAAAACCTTTCGCCACTAGCCTTGACTTAAACATTGAAGGTTCAACACCAGGGATTCCATCCTTTCTCTTGAAAATCCATTTGTATCCGATAACTCTCTGCCCTTTAGGAGGATCAACCAGTATCCAAGTCTTGTTTTTGTGAAGGGATTCCAGTTCTTCATTCACTGCTTGAATCCAATGTTGAGCATCCTTGCTCTCAACAACTTCTTTAAGAGTCCTTGGTTCAGCTTCTTGTATTTCTTCTACTATGTTGAAGGCATAACTGATGAGGTTTGCTTGTCTTGAGCTTCCTGGTTGTTCTCTTCCATATCTATTAGGAGGTCTTGTCTGTCTTCTCACCCTATCTCTGGTTAGCTGATAGTCTTTAAGATTTGAATCACCTTGCCTCTGACTCTAATCAGTAGACCTTGTTCCATCTGATTCTTCATTAGCAGTTCCTTCCTCAACTTCAGATGTTTTGGTTGGCAGCTCCACCTCAAAATGAGTACTTTCCTTCTTAATGCTTTCAACTTCTTCACTTGAACCAAATGCCATCTTGGACTCATCAAAGATTACATCCCTACTGATAATGCACCTATCTTCTCCTTGTTCCATTCTCCAAAGCTTGTATCCCTTTGTTCCTTCTGGATATCCGAGAAAGGCACATTTCACAGCTCTTGGTTCCAGCTTCCCTTGATTCACATGAGCATATGCAACAGAACCAAAAATTCTCAGATTTGAGTAATCAGCTGCTTTACCACTCCATGCTTCCATAGGAGTTTTGAACTTTATAGCAGAGGAGGGACATCTATTGATGAGGTATACAGCTATGTTAGCAGCTTCCCCCAGAATTTCTTAGGCATTCCAGCTACTAGCAACATGCATCTGACGCTTTCAAGAATGGTTTTGTTCATCCTTTCGGCAAGACCATTCTGCTGTGGTGTGTGTGGTACAGTTCTGTGTCTTTTGATGCCTAATTTCCTGCAAAACTTAGTAAATTGCTCTGAAATGTATTCTAGGCCATTGTCAGTTCTCAAAACCTTCAATTTAGATTCTAGTTGATTTTCTATGAGGGTGTGCTATTCCTTGAACTTTTGAAAGGCTTCAGATTTGTTTTTCAAAATGTATATCCATACTCTCCTAGAATAATCATCTATCATGGTAAGGAAATAGGATCCACCTCCTAGGGTCTTAACTTTAGAAGGTCCCCACAAATCAGAATGTATATACTCAAAAGGTCTAGAAGAAACATGCATGCCACTGCTAAAACTGATCCTATGAGACTTGCCTAGGACACACTGATCACAGAATTCCAATTTATTCAGTTTATCACCAGTTAGAAGTTTCTATTTTTCAAGTTCAATTAGACCCTTCTCACTTACATGTCCTAGTCTTTTATGCCATAACACAGCTTTATCATGTTCAGTTTTACTTGCTACAGAAGCTTGGCCAACAACAACAGAACCATCTAAGAAAAACAAACCATTTTTCTTATATCCTTTAGCAATGACAAGAGAACTATTTAGAATTTTCATTACACCATTTTCAGAGTTAGATTTATACCTCAAATCATCAAGAGCACTTAATGATATGAGATTTCTTCTAAGTTCAGGCACATACCTCACCTTCTTGAGAATGAAATCCTTATTATCATACATCCTAAGACGTACAGTACCAATTCCTTGAACTCTGCAGGGTTGATCATCGCCTAACAGGACCAATCCTCCTTGCCTAAGTTCCAAGCTTTCAAAGTACTCCTTGTTAGGACACATATGATATGAACATCCTGAGTCTATGACCCATTCCTTCTCATTGCGTGTGGTTGACACTACCAGAACACCAGCACTTTCATATCCTTCAGAATCTTCAACCAAATCTGCAGTATCCATGGTGTAACCAGTTCCCTTATTGTTTTCCCCTTTTCTGGACAGTCCTTCTTGAAGTGTCCTGGTTTGTGGCAAATGAAACACTTGAACTTGGTCTTACCACCCTCTCTAGATTTGGACCTAGATTTCTTCCCTTTTCTTCCTTTCTTGTCTTATCTACCTCGAGACACATTCAAACCTTCACCAGTATCTTCAGCTTTTGCATCCTAAAGTCTCTGAAGCTCCTTGGTTCTGATTGAAGTCAGAACTTCTTCCAAGAAAATGGTTTGTTCTTTTCCATACAAGATAGCATCTTTGAAATGCCTAAACGCTTTAGGCAGGGAATTTAGGAGAAGAAGAGCTTTATCTTCATCTTCCAGCTTCACTTCTATGTTTTCCATATCATCTAGGATTTTGTTGAATTCTGATAATTGTTCTGTGATTGTCCTGGATTTTGTCATCTTGAAGGAAAAGAGTTGCTGCTTGAGATACAATTTGTGTGCAAGAGATTTAGTCATGTACAAAGACTCCAACTTAACCCACATGGCTGCAGTTGTCTTCTCTCTTGCAATTTCTCTCAAAGCCTTGTCCCCTAGGCACAAGATGATCGCACTTCTTGCTTTCTCCACCATATCGGTTTTCTCCTTTTGAGAAAGGGAACTGGACATCTTCTCTTCTCCCTTGATGGCCTTTGCACACCCTTGTTGTATCAAGATTGCTTCCATCTTGATTCTCCATAACCCAAAGTCATTCTCCCCAGAAAACTTCTCTATGTCATATTTGGTTCCCATGTTCTTGCAAGAATCTTGATTCTCAAATGTCCCCACAGACGGCGCCACTTGTTGGTCCCTGTGAATTGAGAAAACTTCCAAGCAAAGACAAATACAAACCAAGAATACTCCAACACAGGATTAGTGGGAAAAACAGCAAACACAGATTTTGCAGATTATGCAGAAAACGAATTATGCAGAAAGATTGAAACAAATAAACTGAAGGGAAGGGAGAAGAAGATCAACAAACAGATATACATGGTTCAGCCCTAAGATGGCCTACATCCACGGGAGAGAGCAATGAATTCTTATTACTTTTCAAAGTGGAAGATTACAGTGCGAAGCAGTGACCTATGGTTTATGCATTCTTATTTGTAGTACCTAACCAAAATGATCACATAATCTTCCTTATTAATCCAATTTTCTTAGTTTACAAAACTAAAAGCAAACTAGAGAAAAGGTACATGGGGCAACAAGAGAACCTAACAGAAAAACCAGTAAACAGTTGTAACAGAAATTGATAACTGTCATAACTGTAAAATTGTACAACAAGGAACAACTATTTTTAAGGCAAAGTCTCCACAGGTTGTGTTCCTTTGTTGGAGTTGATTCACTCTTGGCTTTGTATTCTGGACCTTTGAGGGCTGTCTATGTTAGATGGACACTTGAGTTTAATTGTGATATATTGCAATACTTTGCTTGCCCGGGATGTTCAAGAGCTATGTTTTGGGAGTGATATTTAGGTGAAAATGCTAAATATTTGGATTAATTTATCGTGATATCTCTCATATTTGACACTTATTTGTAATGTTTGAAGGAAATTTGTTGAATTTAAGTTAGTTTTAGTGTAGATGGTTTTTAGGAGTAATTTAGGTGCATTTAGTCGTTTTGGTTGTGTTTTTACATGTTTTGATATTATGATAAAAATTCTCACCATTTCCTTCTTGATTTGGGTAGGAAAATACCCCCAAGTAGCTGTGGAGATCGAAGATTGGATAATTTGAGGCTCTAGGAAGGCACGAGAAGATGAGAAAGAGTGGAATTATCTTAAGCCCCTAAATTGCCTCATTCTTAGATAAGAGGCAGCCTTGGGTCGAGGGATCACATATTAGAGTAATCCAAACACCACAAAAACTCTAATTGGTTAGGATTTCATGGATTTTTCTTCTACTTCTACTTTTTTTTTTTTAATTTTCTTCATGAGTTTCTAATTCCCTTTTGTTAGGGTTTAGGAAACTTGATGGATTTGGGTTGTAATTGACATTAATGGTTAATAAATGCTTTCTTTTCTAATTTGATAATTATAATCTTTGTTCTTAATGCTCTCTTAGACATGATCACTCTTTGATAGATACGTTGAATATGCATCTGAATGGCAATTTGATGCATGTTCTTGATCTAGGGTTTATGAGTCTCAATTTCTCTTTAGTCTAGAACTATTCATTGAGCATTGAGTAGCCTAATAAATTCTTGCTCTTAAAGCTTACTTTCTAATTGATTCACCTAAAGTATTAGGGTTTAATTAGGAATTAGAGGCCTTCACCCAAGGAACTGTGGCTTAGGTATTAGAAGTGCAATTTGGCTAGCAAATTAGGATTGGAACATGTATTAGCTTCAGTACACTTGGACTAACATAATGAATACTAGTAAGGAAGTATCAGAGTAAAGAGAAAATGATTAACACTTAAGCAAGTATTTACAGACAAGAAAACGTGAACTTATATAGAAGAACACAAATAAGTTTGGACAAAATATGTAGGAAATACTAAATTTATTGATATATCCAGGTATAAAAGATTGAGCAAAAGAATCAGGGTCGTACCTGTAACGCCCCAATTAATACTAAGCGGAATGAGCTATTCATCATACTCGTATCGAGGGGTTAAATTTCGAGCAAAATTTTTCGAAACTTAATAGTTGTATATTCGAAACGGTAATGAGACCTAGTCGAATGAAAGTTTAGATTTGGTAACTAACACACATACGATAAGCTAATATAACATAGATATATTAATTAGTCAGATAACAAAACATAAATTACTGGGAATCCTAGACGACATGACAAAAAAATACTCTACCACTCGAAGAGTAGAAGATGTCTCACATAGGAAATGCACTGATCAAATATTACAGCCATCCAAGATGTCTTAACGAAAATATAACTAAATAGAGGACGCTGCACTCTCTATCCAAGTATCTTCACTCGGATCACTCTCAGGAGAGCTCTCCCTAGGCGAGTTGAAGAACCAATCCTGGCCACCAGAGTACTGCTCCACAAGAGACGGAGTGAAATAAGAAGGATGAGAAGCGGGTCGGAACGCTGCGGGTACAGGCATGAGACCAGGGGGTGTCCGAATAACCAACGTCAAGGTCGCTCCAATGTAAGTGGACCGGAGCATCGGTAGTGACGGATGAGATATCCAAAAGGATACTTCTCCTACAAAAGTGGACGTCCCACGAGATACATCATGCTCCCAGTAGCCAAGTTCAATCGGACAGTTGATTTCCAAGAGGGTCTCTCGAGCCGCCATCTATTGTATCGCGTAATAGATATATACATAAACAGATAAATACAACACAAAACAGAGGAGTGAGATACAGCAAAGTTTGGTAGAAGTAGAGTCAGGATATTTAGATTTTTAAACAGAAAATCTATAATAGCTTACAATTGATATTCTCACTCGTAACATCACACAACACGCACATTCAAGGATACCATAATGCATGAGACTCCAAAAAAAAAAGAAAAACGACATCATCGCTAGCGACTCTTTCTATTAAGGGGGTGACCGGGAGTCATACTTCGTTCGTACAAGTCCATGTACCTCAGTACTCTCCACCGATCCAGAATATACTTAGAGACGTGTCGAGGTAACCGAGTTTTTTTTTCAGTGAGTAGCCCGACATCGGGGAGCTACCACCGAGTCCCCTAGGCATCTCACACTCTGGTTAAAGCCCCCAAAGGCCGAAACCCACTCCCTAGAGTATAACGTTATTATGCCAACGCACCACTTTTACCTTTTATTCCTCCTTAATAGAAGTTTTCGAAAACACTATTTTCAAAACATACAATCTCAAGGTGTTTTAGTACTTTTAAGCATAGTTTATCACAAGGATTCAACCAGGGTCACATCCCATCCATACAACTAGGCTCAAACAACATTTTGCAAAAAGATTACCAATCACACCACCTTGTCAAATCCTTTACCACAGATTTCAGTTTAATTCCCAAAAACAAAGCAATTATCATGGTATTCATATAATACTCCTAATAGGGAGAGTACACCTTTAAAAGTCATATATTCAATTTTCACATTTTCTATATTCATCTTTTGGCACTTAGGCCTTTATTAACTTCTACTATTAACACCACTATTTGAAATTTACTTTAGTCCTTCTAGACATATTATCATTTAAACCATATCCAAAAATTATAGGAATTTATAAATAAGTCCAAAACAATCATTTAGCCTTGAAAACATCATTAACATCTTAAAAATGATTTATTTGGTATTAAAAAGCTCATAAATTTCGAATATTCAAAAGTTGAAGGAAAAGTGGTTTTTCCTTTGTTTCAGTGACTCTTCAGCATGCTGTCTTTTCTTTAAAAAGGGGTAAAATAAATATTAAACGATTTTATTTAGTCCCCAATTAATTTATAAAGTTACTTCACAGGGTTAGGGTCAAAATAGAATTTTTCCAGAATTTTTAAAAATACTTAAGATGGCCAGAAAAATCCTTCTTTCAAACTGTACAGGATCTGGCAGTAGCTAGTCTAAAAAGTATAATAAATTCATACGTGCCCAGAAAAATATGAATTTTTGATATGATATATTAGATATATTAACGCACAACATATAAAGCTTTCAAGAATTTTTGAGTAGTAATACAGTGCGAAATAATTTCTCAAAGTTACAACTTTTTCAAGCAAAACAGAAAACTACAGTAACAGGATCTTCATCTTCAACGATTTTTATAAAATCACTCAGTTACTAAAAAGTTATGAAACGAACCCATAAATGATCCACTTTGAGTCTAGTTTTTCATAAAAATTTTCCTAAGTTAAATCTGTTTCCCAAATGGTGCAGAAAAACCAAAACGTTCTTACTGTTCCAGAAATGACCTTGTGTCACTCAAAAATCCATATAAAATCAAACACAAGATCAAAAGTTACAAATGATACCAATCTGGAAAGCTAACACATAGATCTATCATCATACAAATTTTCTTACGCATCTAAACAGAATAAGAGCTTTAATGATACGCACAAAGTAACTCCAGTAGCATGAACTCACCAGACAGAATATAGCAATAATGTTTCAAGAATCAAAATAAGGTCTTAACATCATCCAAAAATTATGAAACTTTACCAGTAGTTAAAACACATCTTAAAATGATTTTAGAGCATGGAGCTGAATTATCCAATGATCAATTCCCAAAATATGGGCTCTAAATCAACAGGCATAAGACAGAACCAGCTTTGAAAGTTAATGAATGAAGAGGGTCTAGGGCCAACCCTCACCCAAATACCCAACTAAATTCTACACTAAGCTATTCTCACTTCCCCTTACCAAGGTTATCTTCAAGGATTAAAGGGGTTGATGAAGGGTAGAGCTTCCAAAGTTATCACTACAAGCAACACCAATTTTGGACTCAAGAAAATTTTAGAGAGAAAGGAGAAGAGAAGCTTGTGCTTTGGTGTGTTTGGAAGTGAAGTAGAGTCCCCTATTTATAGAGGAACTGGGCCGAGTTTTTGAGGGGTCTTGGAGTGTTTGGAGAGCTTTGTTGAATAGTTGAGGGGTACATGAAGGCATCGTGTGAATAGTTGGAGTGGTTGAAGCAAATCAAGTTCCCTATGTCTAGGGTATGGTTTGACCACATGGAGAGTATGGAGTGTTAGAGGGATTTGTCTTTTATTGATTAATACTCTAGAATGTAGATATGTTTGGAATAACTGGTATATTTCGATCGTTATGCGTGCACTATAAAATTAAAAACGCAACAAAAAATTCTAGAATTAAAATATATCGTTCTCCAATATTTTCTAATCATATAATCGGAATCGAAATATTTTTCTAGCGGAATAATTTCCTATTTAGTAGTTAATTAGCAAAATTGAGAGTGTTACAACTCTCCCCTCCTTTAAAGAATTTCGTCCCCGAAATTCCACTAACCTTTATTGAATAATTGAGGGTAGTCTTTCCTCATCTGTTCCTCGGTCTCCCATGTTGCATTTTCGCTTGTTTGTCCTTCCCAGATGACTTTGACCAACGGGATTTCGTTCCTTCGCAACTGCTTTATCTTCCGATCCTCAATCCTTACAGGTTGTGCTTTATAAGAAAGGTTGTCCCTTACTTGCACCTCGTCAGGCTCAATCACATGTGTGGGGTCGGGGATATACTTTCTCATTTGAGACACGTGAAACACATTGTGAAGATTTGATAATGAGGGAGGTAAGGCTATTTGATAGGCCACAGGGCCAATCCTTTTCAAGATTTGGTATGGTCCAATGAATTATGGGGTTAATTTACGGGCTTTCAATGCACGGCCAACACCAGTCGTCGGTGTAACCCGAAGGAACACATGATCACCTTCCTGAAATTCGAGAGGCTTCCTCCTCTGGTCATAGTAACTTTTCTGCCTACTCTGGGATGCTCTCATCTTATCCTGAATTATCTTAATCTTATCTGTGGTTTGCTGGATGAAATCAGGTCCTAAGGTTAGGGTTTCACCGGTCTCAAACCAACACAAGGGTGTCCTACATTTCCTACCATACAAGGCTTCATAGGGTGCCATTCCTATACTTGAATGGAAGCTATTGTTGTAGGTGAATTCTATCAAAGGCAACAACTGGTCCCAACTTCCTGAGTGTTCAAGCATGCATGCTCTTAAGAGGTCTTCTAATGATTGGATGGTTCTTTCAGACTGACCATCGGTTTGGGGATGATAAGCAGAACTAAGTCGTAACTTGGTTCCTAAGGCTTTATGCAAACTCTCCCAAAATCTAGAGGTAAAACGAGGATCTCTATCTGACACTATGCTCGATGGGACGCCGTGCAGTCTAACGACTTCCTTGATATATAAACGTGTCAACTTCTCGAATGAGTATTCGATGTTAATAGGTAAGAAGTGAGCAGACTTGGTGAGTCGGTCCACAATTACCCATATGGCATCACAGCGCGTCTGGGTCATTGGAAATCCAGTCACAAAATCCATGGAGATGCTATCCCATTTCTATTCGGGAATATCCAATGGTTGAAGTTCCCCTGACGGCCTCTGGTGTTCAACCTTTGCCTTTTGACATACTAGACACGCTGCCACATACACCGCCACATCTTTCTTCATTCCCGACCACCAAAACATCTTCTTCATGTCTTGGTACATTTTTGTGGCTCCAGGATGGAAGTTCATTTGACTCTTGTGTCCCTCTTCTAACAACAGTCTCTTCATTTCCTTATCATTGGGCACACAAATTCTATCCTTAAATCTTAAGATTCCATCTGTCCCAATTCGAAATTCTGACCTCTCCCCTTGACTAATCAGTTTCACCTTTTCTTGCAGCTTTTCATCTGCTGATTGTCCAACCATTATGCTCCCCATTAGTTCATTGGTCACCTTTAACATTCCACACTTAATGCTCTCAGGGGTGAATTCTAAACTTAGGTTCAAATCTCTGAATTGTTCTATCAGCTCTATTTCCTTGACCATCATCATAGATGCATGTATAGACTTTATGCTCAATGCATCAGCTACCACATTTGCCTTTCCAGGATGATAGTTCAAGCCAAAATCATAGTCCTTTAAGAATTCTAACCACCTCCGCTGCCTCATGTTCAACTCCTTCTGGTCAAACAAGTACCTCAAGCTCTTATGATCACTAAACACCTCAAATCATGCTCCATACAGATGGTGCCTCCATATCTTGAGAGCAAAAACTACTGCAGCTAATTCTAGGTCATGAGTAGGGTAATTTCCTTCATGGGGTTTTAACTGCCTAGATGCATAAGCAACTGCTCTCCTATCTTGCATTAACACGCATCCTAACCCTTGCTTCGATGCATCACAGTACACCTCAAAGTTGCCATTAAGATTGGGTAACACTAATACAGGTGCGGTTGTAAGCCTATGTTTTAGCTCTTGAAAACTATCTTCACACTTCTGATCCCACACAAAGGCTTGGTTCTTCCGAGTAAGACGAGTTAGGGGTAAGGCAAGTTTAGAGAATCCCTCTATGAACCTACGGTAGTACCCAGCTAATCCTAAGAAACTTCTAATCTCTGTCACGGTCCTGGGTGGTTCCCATTGTAGCACTGCCTCTATCTTAGATGGGTCCACTGCTATTCCTTTCCCAGAAATTACATGTCCTAGAAAGTTCACTTCTTCTAGCCAAAATTCACACTTAGAAAGCTTAGCGTACAACTGCTTCTCCTTCAGGATTTGTAGAACTATTCTAAGGTGCTCAACATGTTCACCTTGATCCTTAGAATACACAAGGATATCATCTATAAAGATCACTACAAACTTATCTAGGTAGGGATGGAAAATTCGGTTCATGTAATCCATGAATACCGCAGGGGCATTGGTTACTCCAAAAGGCATCACCAGGTACTCATAGTGTCCATACTTAGTCCTAAAAGCTGTCTTAGAGATGTCAGAGGACTTAACCCTAATCTGGTGATATCCACATCTGAGATCAATCTTGGAAAACACTGCGGCTCCTCTCAGTTGATCCATAAGGTCATCTATCCTAGGCAATGGATACCTATTTTTGATTGTGACTTTATTCAACTGACGGTAGTCCACACATAGCCTCATGCTGTCATCCTTCTTCTTTACCAGTAACACAGGTGCACCCCAAGGGGATACACTCGGCCTGATAAATTGCTTTTCCAGTAACTTCTGCAATTGGCTCTTCAGTTCTGCTAACTCAGTAGGTGACATCCTATAAGGTGCTATGGATATGGGTCCTGTCCCAGGGTAAAGTTCTATGCTAAACTCGATTTCTCTTTCTGGGGGTAATCCGGGAACGTCGTCAGGAAATACCTCTGGGAATTCATTAACAACAGGCAGGTTTCTAATCTCGGGTTCGCCTTCTACTTCCAAGGAGGATAACATCATGTATACCTGGGCTCCTTCCCTCAAGGATACCTTGACTTGGTTGGCATTCAAGAATTTGAATTGAGTGGAAACTGGGAATAACTCAGGTGGTTTTCCAAAAACTACAGTTTTATCAAAACAATTCAAAAGGACATGATTGGAAGACAACCAGTCCATTCCTAGTATCACATCTAACTGGGTAAGAGGCAGACAAATTAAGTCTACAAGAAATTCCCTATCCTCAATTGTAATTAGGCAATTCAAACAGGCTTTTGAAGTAAGAACAGGGTATCTGTGGGTGTAGAAACTATTAAGTCATAACTTAAGGATGAAACAGGTAATCCTAGTTTCCGCACACAATCATGTGATATGAATGAATGAGTAGCGCCTGAATCGAACAATACAGTTAAGAGAGCTCCTTTTATAAGGCACTTACCATGGATTAGGTCTTCTTGTTGTGTTGCTTCTGCTCCATTCAGTGTGTAGACTCTCCCCCTCGTCTTCAAACGATTCGCCTGAGGGTTGGATGAACCACCTTGCTCCTTTTTCACCTCGTTTCAGTCCCTAGTGATGTGTCCGGGTTTTCCGCATCGAAAACAAGTGAAGGTTTTGTCCTTGCAATCCGTGGTCAGGTGTCCTTTTCCACATTTTCCAAACCTCAGTTGATTCCCATTCCCGTTTTTGGGTGTTCCTCCGGATGAGTTTCCAGAATTGTAGTTTCTGCCGAATTGTTTGGAATAATTTGAAGGACGCGAATATGGCTTCTTCTTGTTGTAGAACCCCTTTTTGTCATTCTTTTGGGGACCTACGTTCTTCGGTTGAGTGAGTTTCGCCTTGTCCTCGTAAATTTTGCACTTATCAACCAGTGTTGCATAATTCCGAATCTCCATTGGTGCAAAGACCATAGCTATTTCAGGCCTTAGTCCATTTTCACATTTCACGCATTTCTGGCGTTCGTCAGGTAGGGTTTCATAGTACGGGAAGTACCGTGCGAGTTCCTCAAATTTTACAGCGTACTCACTGACAGTCATGCTTCCTTGCCTCAAATCCATAAACTCTTGAATTTTCTGATTCTTGACACTCTCAGGGAAATACTTCCCAAGAAAGTATTCCCTAAATATAGCCCAAGTTATCGCAAAACCTCCGGCAACTAGACGTTGTCGAGTGTTGTTCCACCAGTTCTCCGCGTCATCCCTTAGCATGTACACAGCACAGATGACTTTTTGATTATCCGGGCTTTCCAGTGCCTCAAACAATTTTTCAAGTTCTTGGATCCACAAACGAGCTTTGTCATGGTCATGCCCGCCATTGAAGGTGGATGGGTCTCGCTTCAGGAATCGATCCAAGATGCCTTGCCCAACATTTCCAGCATTCTGATTGCGAAGTTCGCGTACTGCTTCAGTCATTGCGTTTATAGTCGTAGCTAGAATGTTGTCATTCCCACGAGCCAATTCTTCCTGCGCTTGTTTGTGTTAGCTTTTTGTAGATACATCATGTATAAGATCTATAATAATTTTTGCAAAGTATTACAGAGAAAAACGTAATGAGCTGTCATACTTCCAGGCCGGAAGGAACGACATGCTCTGATACCAAATTGTAACGCCCCAATTAATACAAAGCGGAATAAGCTATTCAATTAAAGGTATTAAGGCTAATTCATCATACTCGTATCGAGGGGTTAAATTTCGAGCAAAATTTTTTGAAACTTAATAGTTGTATATTCGAAACGGTAATGAGACCTAGTCGAATGAAAGTTTAGATTTGGTAACTAACACACATACGATAAGCTAATATAAAGGATGAGAAGTTGAAGAACCAATCCTGGCCACCAGAGTACTGCTCCACAAGAGACGGAGTGAAATAAAAAGGATGAGAAGCGGGTCGGAACGCTGCGGGTACAGGCATGAGACCAGGGGGTATCCGAATAACCAACGTCAAGGTCGCTCCAATGTAAGTGGACCGGAGCATCGGTAGTGACGGATGAGATATCCAGAAGGATACTTCTCCTACAAAAGTGGACGTCCCACGAGATACATCATGCTCCCAGTAGCCAAGTTCAATCGGACAGTTGATTTCCAAGAGGGTCTCTCGAGCCGCCATCTATTGTATCGCGTAATAGATATATACATAGACAGATAAATACAACACAAAACAGAGGAGTGAGATACATCAAAGTTTGGTAGAAGTAGAGTC
Source organism: Cyamopsis tetragonoloba (assembly GCA_037177725.1). Classification (NCBI taxonomy): domain Eukaryota; kingdom Viridiplantae; phylum Streptophyta; class Magnoliopsida; order Fabales; family Fabaceae; genus Cyamopsis; species Cyamopsis tetragonoloba. The sequence goes on from CM074119.1 coordinate 59,465,139, forward strand.
AGGATATTTAGATTTTTAAACAGAAAATCTATAATAGCTTACAATTGATATTCTCACTCGTAACATCACACAACACGCACATTCAAGGATACCATAATGCATGAGACTCCAAAAAAAAAAGGAAAAACGACATCATCGCTAGTGACTCTTTCTATTAAGGAGGTGACCGGGAGTCATACTTCGTTCGTACAAGTCCATGTACCTCAGTACTCTCCACCGATCCAGAATATACTTAGAGACGTGTCGAGGTAACCGAGTTTTTTTTTTTTTCAGTGAGTAGCCCGACATCGGGGAGCTACCACCGAGTCCCCTAGGCATCTCACACTCTGGTTAAAGCCACCAAAGGCCAAAACCCACTCCTTAGAGTATAACGTTATTATGCCAACGCACCACTTTTACCTTTTATTCCTCCTTAATAGAAGTTTTCGAAAACACTATTTTCAAAACATACAATCTCAAGGTGTTTTATTACTTTTAAGCATAGTTTATCACAAGGATTCAACCAGGGTCACATCCCATCCATACAACTAGGCTCAAACAACATTTTGCAAAAAGATTACCAATCACACCACCTTGTCAAATCCTTTACCACAGATTTCAGTTTAATTCCCAAAAACAAAGCAATTATCATGGTATTCATATAATACTCCTAATAGAGAGAGTACACCTTTAAAAGTCATATATTCAATTTTCACATTTTCTATATTCATCTTTTGGCACTTAGGCCTTTATTAACTTCTACTATTAACACCACTGTTCGAAATTTACTTTAGTCCTTCTAGACATATTATCATTTAAACCATATCCAAAAATTACAGGAATTTATAAATAAGTCCAAAACAATCATTTAGCCTTGAAAACATAATTAACATCTTAAAAATGATTTATTTGATATTAAAAAGCTCATAAATTTCGAATATTCAAAAGTTGAAGGAAAAGTGGTTTTTCCTTTGTTTCAATGACTCTTCAGCATGCTGTCTTTTCTTTAAAAAGGGGTAAAATAAATATTAAACGATTTTATTTAGTCCCCAATTAATTTATAAAGTTACTTCACAGGGTTAGGGTCAAAATAGAATTTTTCCAGAATTTGGATCTGGCAGTAGCTAGTCTAAAAAGTATAATAAATTCATACGTGCCTAGAAAAATATGTATTTTTGATATGATATAGTAGATATATTAACGCACAACATATAAAGTTTTCAAGAATTTTTGAGTAGTAATACAGTGCGAAATATTTTCTCAAAGTTACAACTTTTTCCAGCAAAACAGAAAACTACAGTAACAGGATCTTCATCTTCAATGATTTTTATAAAATCACTCAGTCACTAAAAATTTATGAAACCAACCCATAAATGATCCACTTTGAGTCTAGTTTCTCATAAAAATTTTCCTAAGTTAAATCTGTTTCCCAAATGGTGCAGAAAAACCAAAACGTTCTGACTGTTCCAGAAATGACCTTGTGTCACTCAAAAATCCATATAAAATCAAACACAAGATCAAAAATTACAAATGATACCAATCTGGAAAGCTAATACACAGATCTATCATCATACAAATTTTCGTACGCATCTAAACAGAATAAGAGCTTTAATGATACGCACAAATTAACTCCAGTAGCATGAACTCACCAGACAGAATATAGCAATAATGTTTCAAGAATCAAAATAAGGTCTTAACATCATCCAAAAATTATGAAACTTTACCAGTAGTTAAAACCCATCTTAAAATGATTTTTAAGCATGGAGCTGAATTATCCAATGATCAATTCCCAAAATATGGGCTCTAAATCAACCGGCATAAGACAGAATCAGCTTTGAAAGTTAATGAATGAAGAGGGTCTAGGGCCAACCCTCACCCAAATACCCAACTAAATTCTACACTAAGCTATTCTCACTTTCCCCTTACCAAGGTTATCTTCAAGGATTAAAGGGGTTGATGAAGGGTAGAGCTTCCAAAGTTATCACTACAAGCAACACCAATTTTGGACTCAAGAAAATTTTAGAGAGAAAGGAGAAGAGAAGCTTGTGCTTTGGTGTGTTTGGAAGTGAAGTAGAGTCCCCTATTTATAGAGGAAGTGGGCCGAGTTTTTGAGGGGTCTTGGAGTGTTTGGAGAGCTTTGTTGAATAGTTGTGGGGTACATGAAGGCATGGTGTGAATAGTTGGAGTGGTTGAAGCAAATCAAGTTCCCTATGTGTAGGGTATGGTTTGACCACATGGAGAGTATGGAGTGTTAGAGGGATTTGTCTTTTATTGATTAATACTCTAGAATGTAGATATGTTTGGAATAACTGGTATATTTCGATCGCTATGCCTGCACTATAAAATTAAAAACGCAACGAAAAATTCTAGAATTAAAATATATCGTTCTCCAATATTTTCTAATCATATAATCGGAATCAAAATATTTTTCTAGCAGAATAATTTCCTATTTAGTAGTTAATTAGCAAAATTGAGAGTGTTACTGTACCTTCGGTTAGGCAAGTGAGACCATCCCCTAAGGCCCTAAAAAATATTAGGCCCCAATTTATTTATTTTTGAATAATACTATTAATATAAAAAAAAGCCTAATTTTTAACGAATGATGTATGTGACTTAGGCATTTTTAGATGTATGTTTTGGGTGTTAAAAGTTTCTAGATAGATGGCCTTGGTTTGCATCAAGTGTCGAAACAAATTCTAACCCAAAGCCCCTATTTATTGTATTCTGACTAACGAAATGCAGTTACATTGAAAAGAAACAAAAAAACTATCTCTTAAGTCCTCCAATCCGCATGTACCATGTGTCTCAAATAACCTCCTCAAGGCGTGTTTCCCCTCTGACTTTTTGGGAAAATATACGCGTCCTTTCGTGATTCATCCCCACAAGTTTGGAGAGAAATTGCCTCGTTGTATGTTGACCATGTGTCCTTGTGATTTGCTTATCAGAGAGACACTTGGCTCTGTCAGGGTCTATTGATTCCCTATTTGTTTTCAACACGGTCATTTTTTTGAGATCTTCATGTTAGTTTGTCTATGTATTGTTATGAGTATTAGTTAGAATACTCATTCTGACTGACATCTCCATTTTTCGCTTTGACTGTATCAAGACTATCTTCTAATTAGCATGACTTCCAATAATCTTTTCTAACCTGAAGTTGATAACTCCTTTCTGACTAGGACATCCAATTTTATGACAAATTTATTCGGAAGATAGTATTTTTGTAGACTTAATTGTAAAATGAGTCCGATTTAGGTGTTTGCCTTTCTCTAACCAATGTAATTATGTCAGAATCATTTTTACCCTAACATGGGTCAACTTGCATAAATACCCAAAAATTAGATTATTATCTCAACCTTAAAAAATAGATAAGAAAGGGAAACCGGCAAAACGCAAAGGACAAATCATGCAATGTCTTTATGAATAGGTTAACAAGTTTTATAAATTAATTTCTTTTTACCTGTTAAATTTTTGTTTTTTTTTACTTTAATAGTTTTCATGCACAACTTTCAATATATTGTCACCATTTTATTTTTTACAGAGGTAAAACATACTGGGAAAAGGGATAACAAAAAAATAAAGGAAAATGATAAAATAATAGGAAATAGATAATATTGCCCTGACATCCTAGCTATAGCGTGTCCTTGTGAGTTTGTCATTTTTCTCTTATGTCAACAACAAGAAGCAGAACTAGTTAGACTCTGGGTTGTTCACTCCGCGCCTAACATGGTAGTTTGTCATTGAATTGCGCTAGCGCGTGTTGTGTCTAGCATCATGGTGAAAACATCTCATCATGCTTTCCCCCTCCTTCACCATAATTGACTTATATCGCAACTTCCATCATTGTGTACTCCTTCTCATTTTTGCACTTTCCTTCTTTGGCATTCTATTTCAACATGTGAAATACACCTTTCAATGTTACCCAAGGGGCTTATACACCTTTGACATTGAGGTCAGAGAGCACCACCGATAAAGTTTTTTTTTTGGGTTTATGATGCTGACTCATCGACATACACCATGATTGGTAGTTGTGGAGCCCCAACCTTAATAACACCACTAAACAGTTCACTTTTGTTACATGAAACACTTCTCTGAGAGCTGTAATTCTTTTGTTTTCTCTTGAAGCCAAAGTTTCTTTCTTTCTCTATTTTTTTTTCTTTAAGGACCTTGGTTCTACTCTAACCACACCGAAACAAAAAGGGTATGCTATGGCAAAGTGTATTCATTTTGTTGGGTGTGTTTACTTCTCTTCTCTTCTTATTTTCTTGAATAGCATGGCAAGAATAGAAGCATGTTTAATTTTGGTGACTGGGTTGGGTTCTCTTTGTCTTTTATCCATATCTCGCCCCTCGCTCTTTCTTCCTTGGCTACTCATAAACCTCCCTGGCAATGATGTTGATTATTGTCACCTAGATTTGAGTAGATCCGGGGTCATATACTTAAGAGGTGTATGAGTAAGGGGAACTTTGGTTCTTGTGGCTTGGAGAGTGGAGAGAATGAATGAAGCTCTTACGGTAAAATCGTTGAGAGTATTGGACTATAACACTTTGATATTCATGCTTTGAGAGAACTAGACTTGCTCTTTCATGGTGAAATTGTGCATTGTGACTAGTTAATGGGATGCACTATGAGGGGTGAAAGAGGGTGGTGGGGCTATACGGAGAAGTAGAACGATGGAGTCTAGAGATGGTGTGTTTTTGAGTGAGAGTAATGTGCTCTCCTTTAGGTTCACTTCAGCACCCCACTAGGGTACCTTGGATCCCCTTTATATAGAGTGGGTCATGTTTCTCTTTTCTTTGGATGCAAGTAGCACACACATTTCAATAGAGTCAAAGATGGTCAACACAACGCATTATATAGGAGGTGAACTATTTGCGAAAGTAATTTAAGCGAGTTGCTTTTAGAATGCACTACTAAGTGCGTTGTGGGTTTTACAGAGCAATTCATTCTCAAAACTACAAAAATACCACGAGTGGCTTCTTTCACCAAAGCCTTCCAAGCCACATAGTTGATTTAGTTCCCAAGCCTAGTGGTATGCTATGGCGTTGTCCCACTGAAGCGATATATATCTGCTATGTATCCTACTATGCAATAGTAATCAAGTATCAGTTATAATAAATCTTAATTAACAATAATTAGATGATGATTCTCATATTTTAGAGGATATCATTGGGCATCGAAGATAATTATTGGACTTGGAGAAATTTAAGAGAAGCATATTTAGTGGATCAAGTTAGGATTTTCATTTACTATATTCATTTAGCTAAATTACAATTTTTAACTCATTAGATATTTAGGAAATTTTAAATTAGTTTAAATTATTATAATATCACATTAGGATTTTTAGTAGATAATAGTTAATTAGTTATACAAGGAAAGATTAGGGAAAAAAGGGAAAGGAGATTTCAAAGAGGTAGGAATTGGACATGCTAAGATTTGGAATAGATTATTCTTTCACATATAAATCCAGCGCCTGGCTCCATGGATTCCTCTCTCCAACATTGTTTCTTCTTCTTAATTTTTATTTTTGTTGATCCTTCCAATTATGAGAGGCTAAACACTTTTAATTAACTTTTTGGATAGATTGCAATTAAATTCTTGACGTTCTATATTAATTTTGTTTTTTTGTTTTTATCCAAGTCCTTCCTCTTTCTAATGTCATGCTTGTTTAACTCTTGGGCATATTTCTGAGTTAAATGCTTAATATGTTCAACTTTGTGTTTGAATCTGAAAAGTTTTCACATTTGGGTTTAAGTTTGTTTTCTAATTTCATGCTTAATGGGTTAAGGTTTCGTTTTTGAACTTCAACTCGTTTTCTTAACTTGTTAAATTCTATGAATTAGGAATTAGATGACGCTTGGGAGATACTTAATCATGTGTGAGTTCAACAATTTCTAATTTTTATAGTCATGTATGATGATGCTTAATCGGAGTCTTGATGAACATATCTGTTCTTAATGGAGGTAAGGGAATAACGGTTTATTGATGCTTGGTTAGTTAGTTCGAGTTGATCTAGAGATTTGGTAGGAATAAAAATAATCTTTTATAGCCAAGGATGGAATTGATTGTAACCGAACCAGGAGGTTAATATACTTCTCTCACTCTTTTCAATCCTTTGCAATTTAGTTTTATTTTGTAATTTAATACTTACCACTTGACATCAAAACCCCCTTGAGTGTGTGTTAACGTATATGAATCTTTGGTTTATAATCCTTGCGAGATAACCTAGGATTGGCTTCTAGTACTACAATTTTTTAATTATTTTTATTTGACCGATCACTACATCGATCAGGAGGCTATCCTGTTCGATCCAAGTAAGACCGTTGTAGGTGACAAAGCTCTCCCTCTGAGATTTAAGTCTACTTTTAAATAAGGGAAGATGAAAAGAACAAAGAATTTCTTTAATTTTTTGTTTAAAAGAATAATTTTATATTAAATTTTTTTTGTATTTATTCTACAGAACTTCTACATTGTTTACATTATGTTATTATTTATTAATTTATATTTTAGGTTTTTAGACCAATTACAAACTACAAAGAGAGCAAGATATTCACCATTAAAAATTTTATGGTGTTAAAGAATGAAATCAATGTGAGAAGAATGTCATAAGATACTTTTTTTAAAAAATAATAGTATGAAGTTATTTAACTTCATTCAAATGACTATATATATAGATGAGCGATCAACTTACACTAGTGTAAGTTGACACTCATTCTTACACTGCTAATAACTCTATTGAATAATTTCTTTTACAAAATCAATTATTAGATTAAAATTTCTTTTCATATAGATCCTATGTACAAAATTTATGTTGTTTGGAAATCATTTAGTACTTTATCAAATGATTATTATTATCATACGTTTTATGGAACTATGTATTTCATGTTAATCTTTTACAATATTAATAAAATACTAAATAATTTTATCAACGTGAATCTTTGAAAATATTATCTATACGATAGGAACTTTAAATCTAATGGTTGAGTTTGTCAAAAAATATTATTTAATAGAGTTATTAGCAGTGTAACAATAGGTGTCAACTTATATTAGTGTAAGTTAACGCCTCCTCATATATTGTTAAATAATGAATTTCTATATTTTGTTTACAAAATAGAATGAAACTTTATATTTTTTCTTAATTTTGATCGGTAGATAAAATATAACAACAAATTACTATATGTCAATTCGGTGATTATAAGCATCCAGTAGGTTGTTCTAGTAGTTGGGAAGTGAAGCTTTAAGTAGCAACTCCTCGGTTTAAACCCTTGTGGACGCACTTTCACGAATCAAAAAATTTTCAGTGATTATAAACAAATTTTGTCAATATTCTATCTTTCTCATAACATGAGGAACATAACCAAAAAGGAACATGAGATGAACCAAATCCCAAGAACATTGCATGACTAAGCCTATTTTTGGTTTCGTGGATTGAAATGAGAATGAAATGAAGAATGCGGATACTGATTCAACTTTCTTTCTTTGATTCCAAAGAAATTGAAAGGAAATAACTAAGTTCTATATAGAAAAATTTAAATATTTATTTTCTCTCTATTTCTCTCCTCCCATAACTTCCTCCATCCTATTTCTCTCCATCTAATTTCTTGCTAACCAATCATAGGATAAAGGAAAAAGAAGAGACGAAACTCATTTAAAGTAAAATTGTCTCAATAGAGTGGAGATGATTTTAAAGTGACAAATTTTAATTAATTTCACGATTAAGTGTAAGGTGTATCAATAAATAGAAATGGTAGATTAGTTATGACAGAAAACAACTTCTGCTCCTCATTTCCGTTGTCTCAACACATATTCGTATATAGTGAACGTTTTAAATATTTTTAAGCTACCCATTTGCTTCTCTTTAAAAGGGGCTTAGATCACATTTATTAGACACGCCCTTGCAATCAATCATTTAAATCCTCTTTTGAACAATTGCCCACAATGCCCAACTCAATTATGTACCAGTTATCTCCTGTGAAACTGATACCAACACGGTTCAAAACAGACGCCCCAAGCACAAAATTTTGTCCATATGTAAAAGTGTTGTATTCTCCATGGAGATTGAATCTGAAGTGGCGGAGAATGGTGGTGATCAACATTGGGTATGGAAGAGGAGTGGTTTTTATGGCTCCCTTCAACATGTGATGCAGAACAAGTCTTGCCCAATCGACAGGCTTTTGTTTGATGATGGCCTAGAGAAGAAGCCGATAATGATCAGGAGAAAACCAGTTTGCGGTCAGCAAAGCTCTTCTGAAACTTGGAGACTTGATCAGGAGAAGAAAACCAGCATTGAAAATATGGAGATAAGCCAGCAGTGGCCAAGGGGACTCATGAAGAAGACCCAGTGCGTGGGCCACGTGGTATGGGAGTGGAGTTATTGATGGCGGCGCGTTTGAAACATTGTCTTTTGGGGATAGGAGAAGGAGGAGAGGATGTATGAGGAGGAGAGGAAGGTTGTGAAAAGGAAGCCGTTGATGAAGGTTAAAGGTTGAGAGAGAGAGGGTTTGAAAGTATTTTGGATGAGAGAGAGATAGTGTGCATGAGGAAGAGGGATGTGAGAGAAAACTAGCCCAAAAAGGAAACAGTTTAAGTACTAAAGCACTTGTATATTTGAATATATATTCCACTATGGAATGATATATTTGAATATGTATTCGAATATCCAGTCAAATCAACAGTCAAAGGGGTCAGATATTCGAATATGTATTCGAATATAGGGATTTTGTATTCGAATATGAGAACACTATGAAAGATATATTCGAATATGTATTCGAATATAAGACTTTCAGGATCCTTATATCCGAATATATATATATATATATATATATATATATATATATATATATATATATATATATATATATGCACAGAATGCATATATTCGAATATGTATTCAAATATCAACCTAGAAAATTGAAATTTTTGAAAAAACACATGAATTTAAGAGATTCCAGGGGTTGATATTCATATGCTTGTGCCTTTTTGTAAGTAAGTGGACTTGCAAAACAAGAAGAAGAGCCTTCGACGCTCAAGTCACTAATGATCATTTATAAAAAGGCAGGAATTTAAGACAAGTTATCATTCATATAACACGTGATTGATCAATTATGCCAAGTTCTCTTCTTATAAAATAGAAACTTTCGTTTGAAAGAGGCTTGGTAAAGATATCAGCAAGTTGTTTAAAGGTTTCAATAAATTCAAGCATACAATCTCCTTTTTGTACCTGATCTCTAATGAAATTATGCCTTATTTCTATATGTTTTGTCCTACAATGCATGATGGGGTTCTTAGTGAGATTTATTGCACTAATGTTGTTACATTTAAGAGGTATATGATGTACATGAATGTCATAGTCCTTTAGTTGCTGTTTCAACCAAAGAATTTGAGCGCAATAACTTTCAACCGCTACATATTCCGCTTCGGCAGTGAAAAGAGCTACACTCACTTGCTTCTTACTATGCCATGACACTAATGAGTGACCAAGAAAATGACATGTTCCACTAGTGCTCTTCCTATCCATTTTACACCTCGCAAAATCAGAATCAGAATAACCAATTAAAGAACATGATGCACCCTTAGGATACCATAAACCCATGTTACAAGTGCCAAGAAAATATCTCATAATTCGTTTAACGCCACTAAGATGTGATTCCTTAGGACATGATTGATATATAGCACACATCCATACACTAAACATAATGTCAGGTCTACTAGCAGTTAAATACAATAAAGAACCAATCATGCCACAATATTTGGACACATCAACGGGTTTACCAATTTCATCTTTGTCAAGGTAACAAGAAGTGCTCATGGGAGTAGCCATCTCTTTAGAGTTGTCCGTGCTAAACTTTTTGACCAACTCTTTGCAATACTTGGCTTCAGACACAAAGGTTCCTTGCTCGGTTTGTTTGATTTGAAATCCAAGGAAGAATGTAAGTTCTGCCATCATGGACATTTCAAATTCTCCTTGCATACTTGTAGAAAAGTCCTTGCATAAACTCTCATTAGTTGCACAATATATAATATCAACAACATAGATTTGCACAAGAAGAATGTCATGATGTTTATGCTTTAAAAACAAAGTTTATCAACTTTGCCTCTTTAAAAACCATTGTTCAAAAAAAACTTACTTAATCTTTCATACCAAGCTCCAGGAGCTTGCTTTAAACTATACAAAGCTTTCTTGAGTTTGAAAACATGATTTGGGAATTCAAAACTTTCAAACCCAGGAGGTTTTTCAGCATAGTCTTCTTTTTGAATAAACCATTTAAGAAAGCACTTTTCACATCCATTTGATAACGCTTGAAATCCATGATGCATGAAAAGGCGAGAAGAAGTCTAATGGCTTCTAGTCTAGCTATGGGAGCATATGTTTCCTCATAATCTATACCTTCCTCTTGATTATATCCCTTAGCTACTAGTCTAGCCTTGTTTCTAATGATTATTCTGGTTTCATCTAGTTTATTTCTAAAGACCCATTTAGTACGTATGATTGGATGATCACTAGGCCTACGGACTAAGTCCCAAACTTGATTTCTTTCAAATTGATTTAACTCTTCTTGCATAGCTCTGGCCCAATGTTCATCACTAATTGTTTCATCTACGGTACTAGGTTCAATTTGAGAAACAAATGCCATAAAGTTACATACATTTCTAAGAGAGTGTGTAGTGGTTACCCCCTTTGAGATATCACTAATAATGTTGTCAATGGGATGGTGCTTTGAAGTTCTCCATTCTTTAGGGGGTTCACCATGTGGTTCATTTTGAGCATGAATTGAACTTTCCAGTTTGTCTTTCTCAACTTCTTCTATTCCTTTTTTATCATGAATGCTCATATCTTCAAAGTCACCTACAAGATCATCAATTTTTCTTTCCAAGTTTTTGGAGTTAGATTCATCAAAAGTCACATGAATTGATTCCTCAATGGTCATGGTTCTTTTATTGTAGATTCTATATGCTTTGCTAGTTAAAGAATATCCTAAGAATATACTCTCATCAGCTTTTGCATCAAATTTGCCTAAGTTTTCTTTTCCATTCTTATGCACAAAGAATTTGCATCCAAATATATGAAAATAAAAAGTATTGGGCTTTCTTCCCTTGAAGAGTTCATAGGGGGTCTTCTTCATGATGGGACGAATAAGAACCCGGTTCATGACGTGACATGCGGTACTTACAGCATCGACCCAAAAGTACTTTGGGAGACCCATGTCATTGAGCATTGTTCTAGCCAACTCAACAAGTTAGCGATTTTTCCTCTCCACAACACTATTTTGTTTTGGGGTCCTTGGAGACGAGAAGTTATGCTCAATGCCATGTTTGTCATAAAATCTTTCAAAATCGTGATTTTTAAATCCCCCCCCCCCATCACTACAGATGCATGCAAATTTCAAATCCTTTTGATTTTGAAAAACTTTTTCTAATCTTTTGAATTCACTTAAAGCTTGACTTTTGTGAGCTAAAAATAGAGTCCATGTGTACCTATAGTAATCATCAACTATTACTAGTCCATAGTAATTTCCCCCAAAACTCGTAGTCCTAGAAGGACCAAATAAGTCTATTTGTAAAAGCTGTAAAGGTCTTGAGGTTGAAACAACGTTTTCGGATTGAAAAGAGACATTTACTTGTTTTCCCTTTTGACAAGAATCACATAATTTATCCTTTTCAAAACGGATTTTTGGTAAACCAACAACGAACTTTTTTGAAATCAACTTGTTAGATGATCCATATGAATGTGTGCAATTCTTTTGTGCCATAGCCACGATTCCTCCTCTTTTGTCATAAAACATTGAGCATCATTTGAGGATATATCATCTAAACTAATCATATAGACATTATTTACTCTATGACCCATAAATTTAATGGAGTTATCCTCCTTACTAATGATAGAGCATGAATAGGAGTTAAACATGACTTCATTTCCTTTGTCACATAATTGACTAATGCTGAACAAGTTATGTCTTAATCCTTCAACATAGAGTACATTATCAATGGAGGTTGAAGGTGTCTTACCAACCCTATCTATATCAAGGATTTTTCCTTTGTTGTTGTCCCCATAAGTGACATATCATCCATCCTTAGGTGTGAGTGATGAGAATTTGGATTTGTCACCCGTCATGTGCTTGGAGCATCCACTATCAAGATACCATTTGGATTGCCTTGCCACCAAGCATACCTACAAAAACATTCAAGCTCTTCCTCTAGGTACCCATGGTTTCTTGGGTCCTTGAGAGTTAGTCTTTGTGAAAGTGCCTTTGGGAACCCATACTTTCTTTCCTTGAAGTACACCCTTCTTTCTTGCATTGCAAGTGGTAGCGTCATGTCCTTTCAATCCACAATAAAAGCATGTAATAAATGGACTAGAAGGGGTACTAGAAGAGAAAAAGAAGTTCTTGTAAAGATTTCGTTGGTTACTAGGATTATACCCCAAACTGGCCTTCTTGAAATGACATCCTTGCTTACCAAGCAAGATGTTCAAGTTATCTCTACCCATAGAAAACTTAGCAAGCACATTGTTTAAATCATCAATATTTTTCAACTATGAATCACAAGAAGTGCAAGTATATGACTTGTTCAACTTACATTTTATGCATACATATTCATATCTTGTCAAGGGAGCCTTACCCTTGGCAATCACACCTTTCAATTTATCATTTTCCTTCAAGTAATCATCACATGAAGTGCAAGTGGGTGGTGTGTTCATTAAGCAAGATTTACATTCATATTCAACACTACCAAAGGGAATTTGAACTTGCCTCATCTTAATGATGTCACCACTATGGATATCTATTTTATCATTCAATACGCCTTTTTCCTCTTTTGTTTTAGCAAGTTCTTTAGCAATAATCATGGATTTTTCATGCAATTCATTATAGGCATCTTGTAATTCATCAAAGCTATAGTTAGAGGGTTCAGAATCATTTACCATATCATCATCAAGAAGATCATCTTCATCAAGGTTGGCCATGAGACATAGATTGGCTTCTTCGCTTTTCGATTCCTCTAATGATTCCATGTCATTTCCATCCCAAGCAATGTAGGCTCTTCTACCTTTCTTTTCTTTGGTGAACCTTTTCTCTTGTGTTTCAATTTTACCCTTGTTCATAGGACATTCCATCTTTATGTGTCTGAGCTTTCCACATTCATAACAAGTTGGGACTTGGTTTGATCCTTCCCCTTTGTTGAACACCTTCATTGAAGTAAAGTTAGGGTGTCTCCTTGAAGTCTCTCTCTTCTTGAAGAAATTGTTGAACCTCTTTGCAAAGAGAACCACGGTTTCGTCATCCATATTAGTTGGATCAAAATTATCTTCTACTTCTTCCGTCTCTTGAGATGGAGGAGTGGTTGCTTTGAGAGCAATGCTTTTCATTTTCTTGTCAACCCCCTGAAGTTGATCCTAGCGACTTAGCTCAAGCTCATGCTCTTCTAGTTTGCCGAATAGAGTTGTTAGAGACATTGTAGTTGGATCCCTTGTTTTTGCAATGGCAGTGACCTTTGGTTGCCACTCCCTGCTAAGACATCTAAACACTTTGTTAATAAGATCTTCATTTGAATAATCTTTTCCAAGAGCATGTAATTGATTTATAAGATATGTAAAACGTTTTTTCATGTTTTGAATGTTCTCTCCTAAATTCATTTGAAACATCTCAAACGTTTTCGCATTGATTTTAGACCTCTTGACCTCATCTGTACCTTCATGAGTGTTAACCTTTTAATGGTGCTGGAAAGGGTTAACTCGTTTCAGTATAGTGACTATACGTGTATCGTCCACAGGGAGCACTTGGATTTATTCGATTAAGAATTAAGTTGACAAAATGCTCAAAAACATCATAGGTTCTGAATGGAAAATAAAATAAACACTAGGTAAAGAGATAACAAATGAAATAACAATTCACCTGGGATTCAGTTTCATTACTTAACCTTGTTTCTTTCAATAGAAGTTAAATATTATAAGAAAAGATGCGTACTCAATGTCACAAGTGCAAATCTCTTTGATCACTTGATTCTAAGACACTAGTCTCTAGAACCCAATCTCTTGGCACTCTAGGTACTAATAGTCTTGCATTAAGCAGAGCACTAAAGCAATCATAAGCACTTCTATCTATCTCTAGACTAGAAGGTTTTATGAGAGTTTTTCTCCAAATCCATTTATAAACCAGTTTCTCAACTGTGCAAATAAACTAACACATGGAAAAGGTGATCAAGCTTAAACCAAGAAAAGAAGAACAGAAGAAGAACTCCAATTCATATATAATATAAACTAACAATTGAAAGAAACAAGAGACGAAGTAATTACATTCAATCCCGGCGGAAAGCTTAGCCTAGCAAGGCCATGAACTTTAAGAACTAAACCTAAGAGTATTAGAACTTGACTACAGCCTATACTTTGTGGTTTATTTCTATACAATTCATTATATCCTCTAACTTCTGAAAGGCTCTATTTATAGGTGTTTTGGGCAGGGGTTTGGCGCTCGAGCGCCCTCCTGGCGCTTGAGCGTTGGCTTGACACGTGCTGGTTAATGAGCTTAATTGCCTGGTTAATGCGTCTGGCGCTCGAGCCCTGGTGTGGCGCTCGAGCGCTGGCCTCTTATATGCTCCAGCAACTTGACTTTCTTATTTTGCTTCCAAAAACACCTGAAAATACATTTCTAAAGTTAGAAAACTTATTATTACCACTTATTTACTCTTAAACTCACAAAGTAAGGAAAAAGGGTGAAATTATGTATAAAAACATGTAATTTCTAGAGAAGATAAGTGCAAATCCTTTATTAAATAAACACACTAATTTTCACTTATCAAACTCCCCCCAACCTAAGACTTTGCTTGTCCTCAAGAAATGTATCCTAAAACAAAGAAAAAGAACAAAAGAAACATGACAAGTATGGGTTAGAGCAAGTGTATCAAACTTCAATCCTCATGATATGCATGGAAAGAGTTAAGAGAAACTTTGTGATCACCTAATTTATAGAAGCAACGGACTAGTTTATGACTTAAGTGCAAAGAAATGTGTAATCAACCATTAACAAAGGTTTACTCTCAAACCTTACATGGTTTCATTTTCGCTCATTCCTCAATGTCATTTAACTTGAATTTTGTTTTTCATTTGCCATCAAACCATTTCACAAAATCGAACAATAAATCAAGAGGTCTTTTCAAAAGGTTGTAATGAGGCTGGGCTACAAAGAATCTTTGTTTTTCTGGTTATGCAAAACGAGTTGGAGAAAATATTTTCATATACTTACAAATTTCCCCCCAGCCTATTCTACAAAACTTGCTCACCTCATACTTCCTTTCAAGTGTTTCTCATTCTTCTTTTTCCAAGGAACCTTCTCTTTTCTTTATTTATTTACTTTTTCTTTTCTTTTCTTTTTATTTTTCTTTTTCACATATATACACAAGGCTGCCCAAGGATTTTCACTAGAAACACTTGATTCCTTTGTCTAAGCCAACAGAATCATACATCATTTGAATACCCATTATTTCCCCCCTGAACATATAAATATTTTTCTCCAACTCAAACGTAAGGATAAAACCTTCACATAGGTGTCTTAGGGTTTAAGAAAGAATTCATGGCTCAAAATGGGTACCAACAAAAGATGTAATTTCACAAGTAAGCTTTTTGGCTCAAACTCAATCAAGAAAACTATGCCCCTATCATTTTTAAGTCTCAATTGATCATGGCAATTACAAAATCAAACAAAATCCATTCAAGTTAACAAAGAAGACTCTCATACATTTTCGTGGGATTCACTCAACATACAAGGCTAAAAAGGCTTTAACCTTGAAAATAATTTTTCACAACTCCCAATGCACAAAAATCATCTCATGATCGGTTAACTTTTAAATCAGTATTTATCACAATTCCTCTTTTTCCAAACCATGCAATATCATAAGAATTTTCATTTTTCACACCACTAAAAACCAACACTTGCCACTTGAAACAAACAAACTTTTTTATTATATATATATTTTTTCATTTTTTTTCCATAAAAAGAAACAAAAACTACAATTTTATTATCAAAACAAAAAAAAAACTACAAAAATAAAAACAACAAGACAAATAAAACAAGTCAAACAAGAGAAATCAACAGAAACTTCCCTATCAAATCAGATTAACGGGTCATCCTCCTCCAAGAAATCATTGATGTCAATGTCCCCATCGCCACCAGACCCATCGTCTTCTCCGCTACCACTACTACCACCACTTCCTTCACCTCCCTCTCCAGCTGCCTCCCCCGGTGGAATTGGCTGGTCCCCAGGCCAATCCAAATGTGTAGCAAACGCCTCCGGAGGCTAGAAAAATGTTTGTCTCGACATAGTGTGCTGGGCCATCGAGTAGTGGGAAAGGTGAAGACTAGTCATCCCCTGATGTAGGGCAGCAAATTGCTTGTCATTATGATCAAGCCTCATGCTGATACGGCCCCACAAATCCTCCATAGTTCTCGGGGGAGCTTGCGGTGGTGGTGCAGGTGGTGCATTCGGATCCCTATCCGCACAGTGGTTCCGGAAATACTTCTTGTCAATGAGCTCTCTAATTTCTGGCTACGAACCACTGGAACCCCCGCATCTTCACATAGACTAGTGATGAGAGACGGGAACTCCAAGCTCTGTTTCGTGCCACCCTTGTGCACATTGGCCCAAATCATATCAGAAATAATCCGTGCCGGGTCGACCGTGATGCCGGGAGTCTTAATACACCCTAGGAGATGGCATTCTTCAAGTGGAAGATCAGAGGGGTGAGATTTTGGCCGGAGGTTGGCGAGAATAAAGGTCATCCACAATTTGGAGACCACAGTCATGTTGCCCCGGAGAACCTTGTGAGGAACTCCATTCCTAGTCGTCTCCACAATCCTCCGGTCCTCATAGCAAATCCTCCCCAGAGTTGTTTGGAGGTCCAAATCCCCCTGATTTCTCATTCTTGTAAAGTCGTCCACCACCCCTTCACTTCTCTCATATGCCGAGATAGGTGAAATGAGTCCGCCGCCGATCTTCTCATTTATCCAGTCGGCATCATATGGTATCCGTATCCCACGGACAGTGGACACCTTCTCACGGGTCTTGGTGTCTTTACCCCCATAGGCGTTTGCATAGAACTCCTTGACAATCTCCGGGTCGAACTTCTCAGGGAGCGATGCAATAGACCACCAGTTGCGGAGAGTGAGCATGCCGGTGAACTCTTGGCATTCCCCATCTCGCAACTCAAATCTGCGCTCCGCAATGAAGTTCCAGTCATCAATGACCCGGAACCTCTCAGCCCTTTCCCAATCAATGAACCAGTGGGGGTGTTCAGAACCACCGCCTTGGGATGAGGAACCTCCTCTTCTCCATTGGGGGCCTTCCTTCCTTTTCTTGGAAGAACGTTCGGGCTCATGGGCGGGTGCCTTTCCGTGGTTCCTGTATATTATTCAAAGAAAACTCCAAAATTAGAAACCAAAAACACTCAAATCATCAAAATCATGTTCAGTTACACAATGCACATTCAGGTTTTCAAAAATGGACTATATTCATGACCATTGCATTTTTCAGTTCAAGAACAAACTTCAGAATGGGTCACAAAATCCAGAATTTCAATAACAAAAGAGACTATCTCAGAATATCACAACCATTTTGAACAGAAAACCCCAAATGTCAATGTATTAACAGAGTAAAATCAAAATGTAGCCATGTTTCATGTTCATGTTCATGCATTCTTTCAAGAAGAGAATTGAAATCATAAAAAGAGAACATATGAACAATGAACAATGAAATTGATGCACATTTACCTGAACATGATGATGATGATGATGAAAAACTTGAGAAATTTGATGAATTTTGAAGAGATTTCGTGTGAGAAAGTGATTATTTTAGGCATAACTGCTGAGAGAATGTGAGATTGTGTGAAAAGACACTAATACTGCACTATTTTTAAAGCCAACGCGTGACTGGCACTCGAGCGCTGCTTCTGGCGCTTGAGCACTAGTGCATTGATGAGCAAATCAACCGTTTCGCTTTTCTGGCGCTGGAGTGCCACAGCTGGCGCTCGAGCGCCAACCCAAAATATATGGCAGTGAAGAAAACCTTTAAGCTGTCTCTAGCACTTGAGCGCTGATATTGGCGCTCGAGCGCCAACATCTGACCCAAAATTTTTGAAACTAGTGCCAATTAAATACCCTTAGAGCTTGAGCGCCCTCCTGGCGCTTGAGCGCCAGATCCAAAAAACTTGACAATGAAGAAGCCTTCTTCAGGTGCTCAAATTTTCAACTTTCTCATAAAAATTCTTTCAAAATTCATCAAAGTTATTTATTCTATGTACACAAAACACAAAAATAAACACACAAAATTGGGTTGCCTCCCAATCAAAGCTTGTTTAACGTCATTAGCTCGACGCCAGTAGCATGGTTATGCTTCCTTCAAATCCATTATGGTGGTTAGCCGCTCGACGTCACCACCAAGGTATAACTTCAATCTCTGACCATTAACTACCCAGCTCTCATTTTTCACTGGGTCTTCAATCTCTACAGCTCCATAAGACCTTATTTCCTTAACCCTAAAGGGTCCGGACCACTTGGACTTTAATTTTCCTGGAAATAATTTCACTCTAGAATTAAAGAGTAAAACATATTGCCCGGGACTAAAAACCTTTTTGACCAACTTTTTATCATGATACAACTTCATTCTTTCCTTGTATATCCTTGAAGACTCATAAGCTTGGAGTCTCAATTCTTCCAATTCATGAAGTTGTATTTTTTGTTTTTCTCTAGCAGATGTCTGGTCAAAATTAAAATACTTTAAAGCCCAATATGCCTTATGTTCTAGTTCGACCGGTAAGTGACAGGACTTCCCATAGACTAATTGAAAAGCAGTCAATCCTATGGGAGCTTTAAAAGCTGTCCGGTACGCCCATAGAGCATCATCCAATTTAATGGCCCAATCTTTTCTTGAAACACTAACGGTCTTTTCCAGAATTCGCTTGATTTCTCTATTCGAGACTTCAGCTTGACCATTAGTTTCGGGATGGTATGGACTAGCAATTTTATGTCTCACCCCATAATGTTCCAGGACCTTCTTTAATTGGGAGTTGCAAAAGTGCGAACCCCCATCACTAATGAGTACTCTCGGGGAATCAAACCTTGAGAATATATTCTTTTTCAAGAATGTCACTACCGTCTTTGCATCAGCTCTTGCACAGGGAATTGCTTCCTTCCATTTTGAAACATAGTCCACTCCCACCAATATATATTCATTGGTGAAAGAGGGTGGAAATAGACCAACAAAATCAATTCCCCAACAGTCAAATACCTCTACCTCCTGCATAACTGTCAGAGGCATCTCATTTCTCCTTGTCACTCCTCCAGTTCTTTGGCACTTTTCACACTGCTTCACATAGATGTGAGCATCTTTGAAGATTGTCGGCAAATAGAAACCGGACTGCAATATTTTGGCTACAGTGCGTTCCCCATTAAAATGTCCCCCATAGGGTGAATTGTGACAATGCCACAATATGCTTTTAGATTCTCCACGGGAAACACACCGTCTCAGAAGACCATCTCCTCCAATTTTAAATAAATAAGGATCATCCCAAACGAAGTAAGAAGAGTCATTTAAGAACTTCTTTTTTTGTTGCCAAGAAAACCCATCAAGAATAATTCTTGCTGCTTTAAAATTTGTCATATCAGCAAACCATGGACTTTCTTGAATGAGCAGCAAACGTTCATCCGAGAATTGCTCGACAATCTCTTCTGTTTCACTAGTCCCCTCTGTGTTATGTAGTCGAGAAAGATGATGAGCCACAAAACTTTCACATCCCTTTTTTATCCTTGAATTCTTGTAGCAATAGAATCCAACGAAGCAATCTTGGCTTCGACTCTTTCTTAGTCACCAAGTATTTTATGGCCGCATGGTCAGTGTAGACAATCACTCTTGACCCTATAAGATAAAATCTAAATTTTTCCAACCCATATACAATCGCCAGTAATTCTTTTTCTGTAGTTGCATAGTTTACCTGTGCATCATTAAGTACTCTACTAGCATAATGTATTGGATGAAAAATTTTGTCTTTTCTTTGGCCTAGTATGGCACCCACAGCATAGTCACTTGCATCACATTTAAGCTCAAAGTCCAAAGACCAATTTGGAGCAACTATAATTGGGGCCATAATCAATTTTTCCTTCAGTCTCTCTAATGCCTCCAAGCACTTAGCATCAAAATTGATGTCCACATCTTTAACCAAAAGATTACTAAGTGGCTTGGCAATCTTGGAGAAGTCCTTTATAAATCTCCGGTAAAAACTGGCATGTCCTAGGAAACTCCTTATTCCTTTAACATTCACGGGTGGTGGAAGTTTTTCAATAACTTCCACTTTTGCTTTGTCAACCTCGATCCCTCTAGAAGAGATCTTATGACCAAGCACCACCCCTTCCTCTACCATGAAATGGCACTTCTCCCATTTAAGTACTAGATTTGTTTGAACACATCTTCCTAGCACAATATTCAGATTGTTCAAACATTCTTCAAAACTTTTCCCAAAGACAGAAAAGTCATCCATGAAAACCTCAATACATTTCTCAACCAAATTCGAAAAAATGGCGAGCATGCATTTTTGAAATGTTCTGGGTTCACTAAAATTTGGACATGTGAAGGCTGTCTTTTCTTGATCTTCTGGGTTCACTAAAATTTGGTTATACCCAGAATATCCATCCAAGAAACAGTAATATGCCTGGCCAGCTAGTCTCTCAAGCATTTGGTCCATAAAAGGCAAGGGAAAATGATCTTTCCTAGTGGCTTGATTTAATCTTCTATAATCAATGCACATTCGCCACCCGGTCATTGTCCTTGTAGGGATTAGTTCATTTTTTTCATTTTCAAATGACTTTCATCCCTCCTTTCTTCGGGACCACTTGAACTAGACTTACCCACACGCTATCGGAGATGGGATAAGTCATACTAGCTTCAAGTAACTTAAGGACTTCTTTTCTCACTACTTCTTTCATCGTTAGATTCAATCACCTTTGCGGCTGGGCAACAACTTTAAAATCCTCTTCCATATGTATCTTGTGCATACAGAAAGAAGGACTTATTACTTTAAGATCTGTCAGTGCCCATCCTATCGCCCCTTCATTAGCTTTCAAAACCTCCAAGAGTTGTGCCTCTTGGTCAGAAGATAGTGAACTGTTAATGATCAATGGCTTGCCTCCCCCTTCATCTAAAAATGCATATTTCACTCTATATCCATAATGACAAAGTCAACCAAAAAGACAAATTTATCAACCTTCACTAGAACATCCTCCGCTACTCCATATGGGAATTTTAATGACCTATCCGCCAATTAGAGGGTCATTTTAGTGGGTTTCACTTCCAGATCACCGATTCGTTTTAACATGGACAATGACATGAGGTTTATACTTGCGCCAAGATCCAGTAATGCCTTCCCTACGAGAAGAGCACCAATAGTAACAGGGATACTAAAACTACCCAGATCTTTGGTCTTGTGAGGCAAGGACTTTTGAATGATGGCACTACACCCAGTTTCTAATTCCACAGTTTCATCTTTGAACTTTCTCTTTTTCGTCAACAAGTCCTTCATGAACTTGGCATATGTGGGCATTTCCTCCATAGCTTCCATAAATGGTACATTTATTTGAAGCCGTTTGAAAATGTCTAGAAACCTAGCATATTGCCTCTCCTTTGTTTTCTTCGATGGATGAACAGGATAAGGAACCTCCTTCACTTGAGGTACTCCATCCATCTTTTCTTTGACCTTAACCTTCTTTTTGATTTTTTGATTTTTTTCTTTTTCAATATTTACATTATTTTTGTCCTCACATCTTTCACTTCCACTTTCCTTCTCTACCTCCTCTATGGCTACCTTTTCAATTCTTTCTTCCACCTCCTCGGGTTCATGCAAATGATCCCCTATTCCTTTACCAATCTCCTTACCGCTCCTTGTTAAAATGGACTTGCATTGCTTTTTAGGATTTGTGGTGGTATTAGCGGAGAATGGAGTAGTGGTAAGCTCTGCCAATTGTTTAGAGATTTGACCCACTTGCGTTTCAAGATTCCGGATAGACGCCTCGGTGTTTTTCTGGAAAGCTTCATTACTTTGGTGGTTAGCCAATGAAGCTTGGATAAATTTATCCAAGGTGTCTTCCAATTTGATGGTCCTCTCTACCAATGGAACAAATGGCGGCCTATTAGATGAACCTGTTGAATTTTTCCATTTCATTTGACTCTATCCTTGGGCATTCTTCCACCCTTGCATTCCAGAATTGGAAACATTAGATTTGAAGGGTGAAGAAAAGAAATTTCCTCTTGACCGATTATTCACAAAATTCAACTCCTCATCTTTTTGGCTAGAGGCATGCGGACATTGAGTGTATGAATGAGATTCACCACACAATTCACATGCTCCTATTTGAGCTTGTTTGTTCACTACTTGAATTTCCTGCGACTTTGGCACCAATTGTGTAATAGCTTGACTCAAGAGCTCAATTTGTTGAGTCATAAGCTTATTCTGTGCCAAAATAGCATCAGAAGAATTTAATTCCAGGACACCCTTGGGCTTTGAGACTTGGCTTCTGGGTTGATGCCCAGCTCTATCACTTGCTGCCATAGAAGTGATAATTTCCATTGCAGTAGGTACATCAATGGTTTTTAATGACCGTCCAGCAGTTGCAATGAGATGGATTGTCCACTGATGGTTGAATCCTGCACAAAATATATTAAGCTTCGCAACATCGGTCAACCCATGATTTGGGCATTTTCTCAACAACCGTTGATACCTTTCCCAAGCCTCATGAAATGCTTCATCTTGCCCCTGCTTAAAAGCAGATATTTCAGATTGCACTTGGATCATTTCAGAAGGAGGAAAGAACCTTGTTAAAAAGACTTCTTCAACCTCACTCCATGTGTTCAAACTTTGACTCAGAAGAGTCTTGAACCATTCCTTAGCATCTCCAATAAGTGCTAAATGAAAAAATTAGCGCTCATATTCGAATATATATTTGTATATTCTATCAGAATATCAAAAGATAGGATTCAATATTTGAATAGATAATAGAATATGCCCTTTGATTTCACAAAACACGGTCAACAGCGCTATATTCAAATAGATATTTGAACATGCAAACCCATATGGGAAATGATATTCGAATAAGTATCGAATATGTGACTTTTTTTAGAAAGGGTGCTAGTTTTGAAAAGAGTCATAATATCCCCATATTCGAATATAAAACTTCCAGGAGTCTTATATTTGAATATTTATTAGAATATATATGCAACAGGGTGCATATATTCGAACATATATTCCAATATTCATGAAAATAACTCAAAAACTGATAAGAGCATAACAAAGAGACTAACATGCTAAATATCATATTTTTGCGTCCCCAAAGACCAAGAGACCTGCAAAACAAATAAGGGAGCCTCCAAGGCTCAAGGCAGTAACGATCATAATAAAATATGCAAAATTTAAAGTAGACAATCATTTACATAACACATGATTGATCAATAATGCCAAGTTCTCTTCTTATAAAATCAAAAATTTCTTTCGAAAGAGGCTTGGTAAATATATCAACAAGTTGTTTAGAAGTTTTGATAAACTCAAGCACACAATCACCTTTTTACACATGATCACGTATGAAATGATGCCTAATTTCTATATGCTTTGTCCTAAAATGAATTATTGGATTCTTTGTGAGATTTATAGCACTAATGTTATCACATTTAAGAGGTATATGATGTACATGAATGTCATAGTCCTCTAGTTGCTGTTTCAACCAAAGAATTTGAGCGCAATAACTTTCAACCGCTACATATTCAGCTTTAGCGATGCAAAGATCTACACTAACTTGTTTCTTACTATGCCATGAAACTAATGAATGTCCAAGAAAATGACAAGTACCATTAGTTCTCTTCCTATCTATTTTACACCTAGCTAAATTTAGAATCAGAATAACCAATTAAAGAACAAGATGCACCTTTAGGATACCATAAACCCATGTTATATGTACCAAGCAAGTATCTCATAATACGTTTAAAAGCACTAAGATGTGATTCATTAGGACTTGCTTGATATCTAGCACACATACATACACTAAACATAATATCAGCTCTACTAGCAACCAATTACAAAAGGGAGCCAATCATACCATGATATTTAGTAATATCTACGAGTTTACCATTTCCATCCTTATCAAGGCAACATGAGGTGGTGTCGCCATGTCCTTGGAGCTATCCATCCGAAACTTTTTGTGCAATTCCTTGCAATATTTTCTTTGAGTCACAAATGCCCCTTGCTCAGTTTGTTTGATTTAGAATGCAAGGAAGAATGTGATTTCTCCCATCATTGACCTTTCAAATTCTCCCTGCATACTAGTAGCAAATTCCTTGCACAAGGACTCATTAGTTACACCAAATATGATATCATCAACATAAATTTGCACAAGCAAAATGTCATGATTTCTATTCTTTTTAAAAAAGGTGGTGTCAAATTTTCCTCTTTAAAAATCTTTTTACAAAAGAAAGTTGCTTAGCCTTTCATACCAAGCTCTAGAAGCTTGTTTCAAACCATACAAAAGCCTTTTTCAGTTTAAAAACATGATCAAGAAATTCAAAATTTTCAAGACTCAGAGGTTGCTCAACATAAACTTCTTTAATAAAAAGCCATTTAAGAAAGCACATTTTACATCCATTTGATACAACTTGAAATCAAAGATGCATGCAAAGGCAAGTAAAAGAGTAATGGCTTCTCGTTTAGCTACGGCCATTTGATACAACTTGAAATCCAAGATACATGCAAAGGCAAGTAAAAGTGTAATGACTTCTAGTTTAGCTATGGGAGCATATGTTTCTTCAAAATTCATTTCTTCTTCTTGATTATACCCCTTAGCAACTAGTATACCTTTATTCCTAGTGATTATCCTGGATTCATCTAGCTTGTTTCTAAAGACCCATTTAGTACCTATGATTTGGTGATCACTATGCCTTGCGACTAGGACCAAAACTTGATTTTTTTTCAAATTGGTTTAACTCTTCTTGCATAGCTATGACCCATTGTTCATCACTAATATCTTCTTCTTGTTGTGAGGAAGACAAAGACCTTAGCAACCAAAAGTTTGAAGACATGTGTTTTGATGAAGTCAAAGACCGTAGTTACCAAAGAGGGAACAACGCAAAAATTCACATAAAGAGGAGGCAAATCCATCAAATGAAGAAGAATATTTTCTGTATTGTTTGCTATAAGTGAATCTAGGTTGTTTGTTTAGTTTTGGTAAGGAGTGCTATCATGAGTTGATTTATATGATAGTTATATGCTTGATTAATCATGAGGTAAATAGACCAACTATATTCATATTGAATGACCTCAAATAAACTCCATATTTCATGCTTGCATCACATCAAAGATTTTGACAAAACTCTTATGCATTGCATCTAGACTAGAGACTTTCCTTTATTTCAACAAAGGCTTTTAAAATGTTCTAAAAGTGTTTTGAAATCATTTTGATCATTGGTTTTATCTTAGAACATGTTTGGTTTGATGTGCAAAGTTTTTTGATGTTTTGGAAGGATTTTTTGAAGCCCACATCGATGTACAAGTCGATAATATGCATGTACGTAATTCAAATTTCTCTGTTTTGAAAAAAAATGTGTGCAAATGGAAAAATTGAGTTGTGAACATCGATGTAGTGAAGGTGTGCATCAATGTACACAGGACAAAATTCTCAAATTATGCAGTTTTGCACCCAAAGGGAGAAATTTCACTATATACATCGATCCAAGCATGCTATACATCGATGTACAACTGTCAAAATCCCTATTTAAAGAGGATTTCGATTTTGAAACTTAAGAAAATGAATCATATTTTATTTTGCACGAAATTCAGTGATCAAAAACCTCTCAAAAGGCTCTTCTATGGTTTGATATTCAAATTTTTCTTATGGGTTCATCAATTGGGAGATTGATTGGGATTTGCATCAAGATTTCATTCATCTTTGCATGAATCTTCAAGATATTCATTGGGGTTTCACATTCAATTGATCAATTTATGAAATTGTACATGATTGATTAAGAAAGAATTCTTCATATGGGTCAATTGGTGATAAACTAGTTGAACTCTTTCCATTTCTCTGTTTTTGTTCAATTTGTAAATTTTAACACTGTAACTTGTATTGAATTCTTGGTTTTGGTGAGTGTTCAAGTGGGTGATGCACATTGGTGCCACTAACCCTTAAACCATGCTTTCCTTAGGGAATCTAAGGAATTTGTGAGGGGAAATAGGCTTGCCCATTGGGTTTCCGTGTGTGGTTCACATAAGATATTTGATTGAAATCCTAAGAGGATTCTTAGGTGCATTGTGGTGTAAATCTTAAGGGGCGACCTTAAGTGCCTTGTGTGAAAGTCCTGGGTGGTGGCTTAGGTATTGTTTGCTTGTGCTAGGAGTACATCTTCTAGTGTATTGTGAAAATCACTCAAGCAGGTGATAGGTGCTTATTAGTTTGTTTATATAATAAGAAATTTGCACTTATCTTCTCATGAAATAACAAGTTTTGTGTAAATTTCACCTCTAATCCATACTTTGTAAGTTCAAGAGTAAAAAGGGAGAAATAATCATTTTCTAACTCTAGAAATGTATTTTCAGGTATTTTGGAAGCTAAATAAGAAGGACAATATGCTAGAACATGTAAGAAGCCAGCGCTCGAGCGCGGTGAGGAGGCTTGAGCACTGGGAAATGGGCGAACATAGGATACTCACTGCCAACATAAATGATCTAGCGCTTGAACGCCACACCAGAGCTCAAGCGCTGGTGGCATTAACCAGCGCATTAACCAGACATTAAAGACAGCACTCAAGCGCTGAAACTGGCGCTTGAGCGCCAGACTCTTGTCCATAACACCTATAAATACAGCTCTGTTGAGTGAAGAAGGAGAGCGAAATACAGAGAAAAAGTCTAAGAAAAATACCATCCTTTAGATAGTTCTTAGATTCTAGGCAGTTTTCTTGGAGGTTCATGGCCATTCTTGGCTAAGCTCTTTCCACCGAGATTGAATGTAATTATTTTATCTTTTGTTACTTTCAATTGTTAGTTGTTTTGTTATATATGAAATGGAGTTCTTCTTCTGTTTTTCTTTTCTTGTTTCAACTTGATCATCTTTACCTTGTTCTTTGTTTATTTGCAAAGTTGAGAAACTTGTTTATAAATGGATTTGGAGAAAACTCTCATAAACTCCATGCTCCTTGTGGACGACACACATTTTGTCACTATACTTGAAACGAGTTAATCATTTGAAGTTTTATAAAATGGTTAACAAATTTCTGGCACAGTTGCAGGGGAGCACGGTAGTTTATTTTAAGTTTTTAGTTGATTTATAAAAATTGTGAATAGTTTTTTTTTTGTGTAATTAATTGCATACTTGTACCTAACTCTCACCATTGTTCTAGAGTTGTTGTATGCTTACTCGCAGCAAAAGCCAAAGAGATAAGTTATTGTATATTGACGAAATCGAGGCGTTTGCAAGGAGAAATTCTGCAATAAAGCACCGAGAACAAAAGGAGGGAGACAGTTCCTCAATTTTCTCTAGTAACTCTACACATTCTGCTACTCTTATCATGGCTGAGGAAGTTCATAATCCTGCACCTCCTAGGGTTGTCCTTGGTGACTATGTGATTCCTCAAGGTCCAAGGAATCGATTCGCTATTGTCTTGTCCCCCACAGTTCAGCAGATGGAGATTAAGCCATATTGGTATAATCTCATTCTAACCAATCAGTTTGCGGGGAAAGATCATGAGGATCCGCATAATTTTTTGGAAACCTTTTATGATCTTGTGGCAACTATGGGCTTGGATGAAGCAAGTGCTGAGGATGCCTATATGAAATTATTTCATTTAGCACTTATTAGAGATGCAAAAGAATGGTTCAAGACTCTTGCGAGTCAAACTTTGAACACATGGAGTGAGGTTGAAGCAGCTTTTCTAACAAGGTTTATCCCTCCTTCTAAATTGATCCAAGTGCAATCTGAAATATCTGCTTTCAAGCAGGGGGCAAGATGAAGCTTTCCATGAGGCTTGGGAGAGGTACCAAAGTTTGTTAAGAAAATTTCCAAATCATGGGTTAACCGATGTTGCAAAACTGAATATCTTTTTGGCAGGATTGAACCATCAATGGACAATCCATATAACTACAACTCCTGCAAAGTCACTTAAAACCATTGATGTACCGACTGCAATGGAAATTGACACTTCTATAGCAGCAAGTGATAGGGCTAGTCATCAGCAGAGAAGTCAAGCCTCAAAGCCGAATTGTGTTCTCGAATTAAATTCTTCTGATGCAATTCTGGCATAGAATAAGCTTATGACTCAGCAAATTGAGCTTTTGAGTCAAGCTATTACTCAATTAGTGCCTAAATCGCAACAGGGTCAAGTAGTGAATCAACAAGCTCAAGGAAGGGTATGTGAGTTATGTGGTGAGGCTCATTCATACACTCAATGTCCACATACTTCTTGCCAAAAAGATAAAGAGTTGAATTTTGTGAATAATCAGTCAAGAGGAAATTTCTTTTCTTCACCCTTTAAATCTAATGTTTCCAATACTGGAATACAAGGGTGGAAGAATCCTCAAGGACATAATCAAACAAATTGGAAAAATTCAACAGACTCATCTAACAGGCTACCATTTGTTCCATTGGTATAGAGGACCATTAAATTGGAAGACACCTTGGATAAATTTATCCAAACCTCGTTGGCTAATCACCAAAATAACGAGGCTTTTCAGAAAAACACAAAGGCTTCTATTCGAAATCTTGAGACTCAGGTTGGTCAAATCTCTAAGCAATTGCAGAGCTTACCACTTCACCTTTCTCCGCTAATACCACCACAAATCCTAAAGAACAATACAAGTCCATTGTAACAAGAAGTGGTAAGGAGATAGGTAAAGGATATGGGGATCATCTGAATAATCCCGAGGAGGTGGAAGGAGGAGTAGAGAAGGTAATCATCATGGAGGCAGGAAAGGAAGTTGATACTGAGAAAAATGAGGAGAATAATAATGTACATACTGAAAAAAATAAAAAGGTATAAAAGAAGAGTGAGGACAAGGAGAAGATGGATGGAGTACCTCAGGTGAAGGAGGTTCCTTATCCTTTGCATCCATCAAAGAAAGCAAAGGAAAAGCAATATGCTCGGTTTCTAGACATTTTCAAACGGCTTCAAATTAATGTGTCATTCATGGAAGCTATGGAGGAAATTCCCACTTATGCCAAGTTCATGAAGGACTTGTTAACTAAAAAACGAAGTTCAAGGATGAAACTGTTGAACTAGAAGTCGGGTGTAGTGCTATCATTTAAAAATATTTGCCTCACAAGACCAAAGATCCGTGTAGTTTTACTATCCCAGTCACTATTGATACCCTTCCCGTAAGGAAGGCATTATTGGATCTTGGTGCAAGCATTAACCTCGTGTCGTTATCCATGTTAAAATGGATTGGTGATTTGGAAGTGAAGCCCACTAAAATGACTCTCCAATTGGTGGATACGTCATTAAAATTCCCTTATGGTGTAGCGGTGGATGTTCTAGTGCAGGTAGATAAATTCGTTTTTCCAGTTGACTTTGTCATCATGGATATTGAAGAGGATTTGGAGGTGCCTTTGATCTTAGGGCGACCTTTTATGAAAACGGCAAGAGTCATTAACGATGTTGATAATGGTCAACTCAAGGTATGAGTTGAAGATGATGAGGTTAAGTTTTATGTTTTGGAGGCCATGAAACACCCAAAGGAAACGCAATCAGCTTTTCAGGTGGATGTCATAGAAGAGGCATTTCTATTGGGAAAGCAAGTATTGTGCAGTGCTAGCCCTTTATAAAAGGCCTTAATAAAGTCTCATACAGAATTATATGACTTGAAAGAAGTTGAGACTGAAAAATGTTTGAGGGACCTGGATACTCTTAAAAAGCTCCCCATGAAAACATTTGTCCCTGAAAATTTACCAAATGAAGGAAAGTCAGAAAATAAAAATTTAGAATTGAAAGCATTGTCGTCTCATCTGAAATATGCATTTTTAGATGAAGGGGGAGGCAAGCAAGTAATTATTAGCAGTTCATTATCTTCTACTCAGGAGGCATAACTCTTGGAGGTTATAAGAGCCAATGAAGGTGCAATAGGATGGGCGTTGACGGATCTTAAAGGTATAAGTCCTTCTTTCTGTATGCATAAAATTCATATGGAAGAGGATTTCAAAGTTGTTGCCCAACCTCAAAGGCGATTAAACCCAACTATGAAAGAGGTAGTGAGGAAAGAAGTCCTCAAGTTACTTGAAGTTGATATGATTTATCCTATTTCCGATAGTGAATGGGTAAGTCCAGTTCAAGTGGTCCCGGAAAAAGGTGGGATGACAGTTATCCAGAATGAGAAAAATGAATTAATTCCCACAAGGACAGGAACCGGGTGGCGTATGTGTATCGATTATCGTAAATTAAATCAAGCCGCCAGGAAGGATCATTTTCCTTTTCCATTTATGGACCAGATGCTTGAGAGACTAGGTGGCCAGGCATATTATTGCTTCTTGGATGGATACTCTGGGTTCAACCAAATTTTGGTAAAACCAGAAGATCAAGAAAAGACAGCTTTCACATGTCCATTTGGAGTTTTTGCTTATAAACGTATGCCATTTGGATTGTGTAACGCTCCTTCAACATTCAAAAGATGGATGCTCGCCATTTTTTCGGATTTGGTTGAGAAGTGTATCGAGGTATTCATGGATGATTTTTCAATATTTGCTAAGAGTTTTGAGCAGTGTTTGAACAATCTGAATATTGTGCTAGGAATATGTGTTCAAACAAATTTGGTACTTAACTGGGAGAAGTGCCATTTCATGGTGGAAGAAGGGGTGGTGCTGGGTCATAAGATCTCTTCTAAAGGGATTGAAGTTGACAAAGCAAAAGCGGAAGTTATTGAAAAACTCCAGCCACCCATTAATGTGAAATGATTTCGGCGTTTTCTAGGACATGCCGGTTTTTACCGGAGATTCATAAAGGACTTTTCCAAGATAGCCAAGCTACTTAGCAATCTCTTGGTTAAAGATGTGACTTTTAATTTTGATGCTAAGTGCTTGGAAGCATTTCAGAGGCTAAAGCAAAAATTGATTATGGCTCCAATCATAGTTGCTCCAAATTGGTCTTTGGATTTTGAGCTCAATTGTGATGCAAGTGACTATGCTATTGGCGCTGTATTAGGCCAAAGAAAGGACAAAATTTTTCGTCTAATACATTATGCTAGTAAAGTCCTTAATGATGCACAAGTTAATTATGCAACTACAAAAAAAAAAAAACTACTAGCTATTGTATATGGGTTGGAAAATTTTCGATCTTATCTTATAGGGTCAAAAGTCATTGTCTTTATTGACCATGCAGCCATTAAATATTGGGTGACTAAACAAGAGTCGAAGCCAAGATTGCTTCGTTGGATTCTCTTGCTGCAGGAATTCAATCTAGTCATCAAGGATAAAAAGGGCTGTGAAAATTATGTGGCTGATGATCTTTCACGACTTAATAACACAAAGGTGACTAGCGAAGAAGAAGAGATTGTCGAGGAATTTTCGAATGAACGTCTTTTGCTAATACAAGAAAGGCCATGGTTTGCGGGTATGGCTAATTACCAAGCAATGGGAATCATTCCGGATGAATATTCTTGGCAACAAAAGAAATTTTTTTTGAGAGACTCTTCTTACTTCGTTTGGGATGATCCGTTCTTATTCAAAATTGGTGGAGATGGTCTTTTGAGGAGGTGCGTTTCCCATGAAGAATCAAAAAGTATACTGTGGCATTGTCACAATTCACCTTATGGGGGGCACTTTAATGTTGAACGCACTACTGCCAAAATATTATAGTCAGGGTTCTTTTGGCCAACAATCTTTAAAGATGCTCACATATATGTGAAGCAGTATGATAAGTGCCAAAGAACCGGAGGTGTAACAACGAGAAATTAGATGCCATTAACCATTATGCAGGAGGTTGAGGTATTTGACTGCTGGGGAGTTGAATTTGTTAGTCCATTTCCAACATCTTTCACCAATGAATATATCTTGGTAGGAGTGGGCTACATTTCTAAATGGGTTGAAGCAATTCCCTGTGTCAGAGCAGATGCAAAGACGATAGTGACATTCTTGAAAAAGAATATATTTTCAAGGTTTGGGTCCCCGAGAGTACTCATCAGTGATGGCGGTTTGCACTTTTGCAACTCTCAGTTGAAGAAAGTCTTGGAACATTATGGAGTGAGACACCAAGTTGCTAGTCCTTACCATCCTAAAACTAATGGTCAAGCTGAAGTCTCAAATCGAGAAATTAAGTGAATTTTAGAAAAGACCGTTAATGTTTCAAGAAAATATTGATCATTAAAATTGGAAGATGCTCTGTGGGCGTACCGGATAGCTTATAAAGCTCCAATAGTATAAACTCCTTTTCAGTTAGTCTATGGGAAGTCTTGTCACTTACCAGTAGAATTGGAACATAAGGCATATTGGGCTTTAAAGTACTTTAATTTAGACCAAACAGCTGGTGGGGAAAAACGAAAAACACAACTTCATGAGTTGGAAGAGTGAGATTCCGTGCCTATTAGTCTTCAAAATTATACAAAGATAGAATGAAGTTGTATCATGATAAAAAGTTGGTCAAAAAGGAATTTAGTCCCGGGCAATATGTTTTGATTTTCAATTCTCGATTGAAATTATTCCCGGGAAAATTAAAGTCCAAATGGTTCGGACCCTTTAAGGTTAAGGAAGTAAGACCTTATGGGGCAGTAGAGATTGAACACCCACTAAAAAATGAAAGCTGGGTGGTTAATGGTCAGAGACTGAAGTTGTACCTTGGTGGTAACGTCGAGCGGCTAACCACCATAATGAATCTAAAAGAAGCATAGCAATGCTACAGGCGTCGAGTTAATGATCTTAAACAAGCGCTAATTGGGAGACAACACAATTTTTACTTGTTTAAAAAATAAAATAAAATAAATAAAGTTGATGAGTTTTGAAATAAATTTTGTGTAAAAAAAATCAAGGTTTGAGTGCATAAAGGAGGCTTCTCCACTGTCTAAATTTTGAACTTGGCGCTCAAACTCCAAGAGAGCGCTTAAGCACTAGGGTTATTAATTTGGCGCAGTTTTCAAAATTTTTGAGTTAGATGTTGGCGCTCAAGCGCCAGCAGCAGCACTCGAGCGCCCTAGGAACCTGCCCTTTCTTCACTGCCAACAAACTTGGGTTGGCACTCAAGCGCGAGCCGTGGCGCTCAAACGCCAAAAAAGCGTAAGGGTGATTTGGTAATCAGTGCACTAGCGCTCGAGTGCCAAGCACGCGTTGGCTTTAAAAATAGCGTAGAACAAAGTGTTTCTCTCACAATCTCTTCTTTCCCTCTCATTTGTTACGCGAAGAAAGAAATTTTCTCACAAAACTCTTCAAACTCATCAAATCATTCAACTTTTTTTGTTGGTTTTGTTCATCATTCATCATGTTCAGGTAATGTTCATCTCATTTGTTAGTTTTCATGTGTTATTCTACCTATATGTGATGCTTATTCTGGTTTGTGAGAGGGTATTGAACATGAAAATTAGCATTTATGAAGCTTTGAATACATTTGGGTTTTCTGTTGAAAATTGTTGTGCAATTTTGGACTATTCTCATTTGATACAGAAATAATGAAGGATTTGTGTTGAAATTCTGAATTATGTTTAGAATATGAGAAATTTGAGTTTTGAAGTTCTTTTGCACTTAAACTGTAATAGGTGGTTTTCTGTGAAAAGAATCCATTTTTGGAGCCCAAATATACATTGTATTATTAAACATGATGAAGATGATTTGGTTAATCTGTTACTAATTTCAGAATAATTTCAATAATTTGTATAGAAACAGAGGAAAAGGCCCTGCAACCAATCCCGAGCGTACATCAAGGAAGAGGAAGGAAGTTCCCCAAAGGAGAAGAGGAGGCTCATCGTCACAGGGTGGCGGTTCTGACCACCCCCAAAGGTTCATTGATCGAGAAAGAGCTGAGAGATTCCGGGTCATTGATGACTAGAATTTCATTGCAGAGCGACGAGTTGAGTTGCGAGATGGAGAATGCCAAAACTTCACCGGCATGCTCACTCTTAGAAACTAGTGCCCCATAACCTCGCTCCCGGAAAAATTTGATCTGGACATTGTGAAGGAGTTCTATGCCAATTCTTTTGGGGGGAAAGAAAGCAAGTCTCGGGAAAAAGTCTCTATTGTTCGGGGCATCCGAGTGTTGTACACCGCCGGTTGGATCAACGAAAAATCAGCGGAGGAGTCATTTCACCGATCTCATCCTATGAGAGAAGTGAAGGGGTGGTCGACAACTTTACACGCATGCGGAATCAGGGGGAGTTGGATCTTCATACAACATTGGCGAGGTTATGTTACGAGCATAGGAGGATTGCGGAAACCACCAGAAACAGAGTTCCTCACAAGGTTCTTTGGAGAAACATGGATTTGGTTTCCAAATTGTCGATGACATTCATTCTCGCCAACATGCAGCCAAAATCCCACCCCTCTGATCTTCAACTCGAAGAATGCCATCTCTTGGGCTGTATCAAGACTCCCGGCATCACGGTTGATCCTGCTCGGATTATTTATGACATGATTTGGGCCAATGAGCACAAAGGTGGCACGAAACAAAGTTTGGCATTCCCGTCTCTCATTACTAGCTTGTGCGAAGATGCTGGAGTCCCGGTTGTTCGTAGCTAGAAAATCAAAGAGCCCATTGATAAGAAATATTTCCGTAATAATAGTGCGGACCGAGACCCGAATGCACCTGCTGCACCACCACCACAAGTACCCCCGAGAACAATGTAGGATTTGTGGGGCCATATCAGTTCAAGGCTTGATCATCATGACAAGAAATTAAGTGCCCTACATCAGGGGTTGACTAGCCTTCACCTCTCACATTATTCCATAGCCCAGTATTCTGTGGCGGGTCAAACATTTTTCCAGCACTAGAACGCCTCTACAGCTCATATGGAGTGGCCAGGGGACCGGCCAATTTCACCGGGGGAGGCAGCTGGAGATGGGGGTGAAGGGAATGGTGGTAGTGGAAAGGATGACAGGTCTGGTGGTGATGGGGATATCGATATTAATGACTATTTGGAGGA
Source organism: Cyamopsis tetragonoloba (assembly GCA_037177725.1). Classification (NCBI taxonomy): domain Eukaryota; kingdom Viridiplantae; phylum Streptophyta; class Magnoliopsida; order Fabales; family Fabaceae; genus Cyamopsis; species Cyamopsis tetragonoloba. Next base: position 59,500,228 of record CM074119.1, read on the forward strand.
GGATGACCCATTACTTGGATAGGGGAGTTTCTTTCTTTTGTTTTCTTGTGTTTGAACTCTTTTTCATTTTTTTCTATGAATCAAAGTATTGTAGTTTTTTTTTTGAAAAAAATATATTAAATAAAATGGTAGTTTAAAAATTGATTGGTTGTGTGATTTTGGTTGTGTGCAAATAAAAATTTATTATGATATTGCATGGATTGGAAAAGAGGAATTGTGAAAAATATTAATTTAAAAGTTAAACAGATCATGATATGATTTTTGTGCATTGGGAATTGTGAAAGATTATTTTCAAGGTTAAAGCCTTTTTAGCCTTGTATTTTGAGTGAATCCCACAAATTGTATGAGAGTCCTGCTTTCTTAAATTGAATAAATTTTGTTTGAATTTGTAATTGTCATGATCAAATGAAACATAAAAATGATAGAGGCATAGTAAATATGATTGAGTTTGGGCCAAAAAGCTTACCCTATTTGAGCCATATTGATATATTCTTTTTCAACCCTACGTGCCAACATGAATATTTTATCCTTACCTTTAAGTTGGAAAAAAATATTCAAGGAAAGTAAGGGATATGAAAAAAGGTGAATAATTTGTTTGGCTGAAAAAAAAAAACTCAAGTATTTCCTGTAAATATGTTAGTTCTAATGCAACCTTTTGTATAGTTATATGGTGTATATATGCATATAAAAAAAAAGAAAAAAATGAAAAGGTGCCTTAGGAAATAAAAAGCAATTAAAGGGAATAGTGGGGTAAGAATATGCTGCATAATAGGTTGGGGGGAAATCTTGATGAATAAATGTTTATTCTCTAGCTTGTTTTGTGTATCATGAAAAACAAAGATTCTTTTCATAGCCAAGCCTCAATACAATCCTTGAAAAAGACTTCTTGATTTATTGATTGATTTTGCGAATTGATTTGATGGCAAATGAAAAACAAAATTCAAGTTAAGTGACATTGAGGAATTGAGCGAAATTGAAACCATGTAAGGTTTATGAGTGAACCTTTATTAATGGTTTATTACAATTTCCTTTGCACTTAACTCATAAATTGGCCCGACTCTTTTGTAAATTAGGTGATCATAAACTCTTTCTTAACTCTTTCCATGCATATCATGAAGGTTGAAGTTTGTCACTTGATTCTTAACCCACACTTTCCATGTTTCTTTTGTTTTTCTTTATTTTTAAGGGTACATTGATTGAGGATCGAACAAGCAAAGTCTTAGGTTGGGGGGAGTTTCATAAGTGCGAATTGGTGTGTTTATATAATAAGCTATTTGTACTTATCTTCTCATGAAATAACAAGTTTTGTGTAAATTTCACCTCTAATCCATACTTTGTAAGTTCAAGAGTAAAAAGGGAGAAATAATCATTTTCTAACTCTAGAAATATATTTTCAGGTGTTTTGGAAGCTAAATAAGAAAGACAATATGCTGGAACATGTAAGAAGCCAGTGCTCGAGCGCAGTGAGGAGGCTTGAGCGCTGGGAAATGGGCAAACATAGGATACTCACTGCCAGCATAAATGCTCTGGCACTTGAGCGCCACACCAGAGCTCAACCGCTGGTGGCATTAACCAGCGCATTAACCAGACATTAAAGACAACACTCAAGCACTGAAATTGGCACTTGAGCGCCAGACTCTTGTCCAGAACACCTATAAATACAGCTCTATTGAGTGAAGAAGGAGAGCGAAATGCAGAGAAAAAGTTTCAGAAAAATACCATCCTTTGGATAGTTCTTAGATTCTAGGCAGTTTTCTTGGAGGTTCATGACCATTCTTGGCTAAGCTCTTTCCACCGGGACTGAATGTAATTATTTTATCTTTTATTACTTTCAATTGTTAGTTATTTTGTTATATATGAATTGGAGTTCTTCTTTTGTTCTTCTTTTCTTGGTTCAGCTTGATCATCTTTACCTTGTTCTTTGTTTATTTGCAAAGTTGAGAAACTTGTTTATAAATGGATTTGGAGAAAACTCTCATAAAACCTTCTAGTCTAGAGATAGATAGAAGTTCTTATAAATTTTCATAATACTCTGCTTTAAGCAAGACTTAGTTCCTAAAGCTTCAAGAGATTGAGCTCTAGAAACTAGTGTTTTAGAATCAAGTGCAAAGACATTTGCACTTGTGACATTGAGTATACATCTTTTTATATATGATATTTAACTATTGTTGAAATGAACAAAATTCAATCACAGGTGATTCTTCATTTTATTTATTTAACATCTTCCCAAGTTCTTTTCTTTTCATAAGTTTTCACTTCAATATGTTTTTGAAACCCTGTTGACTCAACTCTTTAACAAATAAACTTTGCGCTCCTTGTGGACGACACACGTTTTATCACTATACTTGAAATGAGTTAATCATTTGAAGTTTTATAAGATGGTTAACAGCGGGATCTTTAGGTGGAAATCTAATAGAGGGAGTCTCTTAGTGGAAAACCCAAAGAGGTGAGTCTTTGGTGGTGGCATAAATCCTAAGGGGATCTTAGGTGGCTTGGAAAATCCTAAAGGGCTTTGAGTGATTTGTCAAATCCATTGAGAACGTGTTCTCTTGGTGAAATAGTTGTTTGGGTAGAGGCTATCCTTGGGACTGGATGTAGGTGTGTTAGAAAGCCGAACCAGTATAAATTGTTTGTGTTTTGTCTCTTTTATGCTTTCTAGCTTATTTGCTTAACACACGCGTATCACACTTGTATTTGCCATTTGATATATTGTGAATTGAACCTATCAAAGGCAAGGCAAACACATAAAACTAGAACACTACACTAAAGTGATCTCAACACCTAACTAGCACTATCATTTGTTATCTATAAACATGTCCACACATCACATCATTAAATAGGATTTACAATCTTAAAATAGCTTCTGCGCACAAAGTTTAAAATCCTAACTCTACCTAATTCACCCCCTCTTAGGTAGATTACTCACTATCCTATCCTACAATGAGTATCAGAGCGGGTTAGGTAAGATACTCCGAAAAGATCCAACTTAAAAATGGATAGTGGTAAGATAAGCATAAGTGAGGGATCCTCCATAAATAGACCACTATTAACCTTTTTAATGGTGCTGGAAATGGTTAACTCGTTTCAGTATAGTGACTATACGTGTATCGTCCACAGGGAGCACTTGGATTAATTCGATTAAGAATTAAGTTGATGAATTGTTCAAAAACATATTAATATTGTGAATGGCAAATCAAATAAACAATAGATAAAGAGATAATTAAATAAAATAATGAGTCACCTGGGATTGAGTTTCATTAGTTCACCTTGTTTCTTTCTATATTAGTTAAATATTATAAGAAAAGATGCATACTCAATGTCACAAGTGCAAATCCCTTTGTCACTTGATTCTAAGACACTAGTTTCTAGAGCCCAATCCCTTGGCACTCTAGCTACCAAGTCTTGCATTAAGCAGAGTATAAAGCAATCATAAAACACTTCCATCTATCCCTAGATCCGAAGGTTTTATGAGATTTTTTCTCCATATCCATTTATAAACCAATTTCCCAATTGCGCAAATAAACTAACACAAGGCAAAAGGTGATCAAGCTTAAACCAAGAAAAGAAGCACAGAAGAAGAACTCCAATTCATAAATAATATAAACTAACAATTGAAAGAAACAAGAGACGAAGTAATTACATTCAATCCCGGTGGAAAGCTTAGCCTAGCAAGGCCATAACCTTCAAGAACTAAACCTAAGAGTATTAGAACTCTGACTAAAAGCCTAAACTTTGTGGTTTATTTCTATACAACTCAATATATATCCCCTCCTAACTTCTGAAAGGTTGTATTTATAGGTGTTTTGGGCAGGGGTCTGGCGCTCGAGCGCCCTCCTGGCGCTTGAGCGCTGGCCTGACACGTGCTGGTTAATGAGCTTAATTGCCTGGTTAATGCGTCTGGCGCTCGAGCCCTGGTGTGGCGCTCAAGCGTCCGACTTAAGACTCAGGCAGAGAGGATCCAATGTTCTGGCGCTCGAGCCCTGGTGTGGCACTCGAGCGCCAGGCTCATAACTGTTGGCAGAGAAGATCCAATGCTTAACGTATTCTGGCGCTCGAGCCCTAGTGTGGCACTCGAGCACCAGGCTCATAACTCTGGCAGAAAAGAATCCAATGCTCAAATGTTACTGGCGCTCGAGCCCTGGTATGGCGCTCGAGCGCTAGAGCATTTGCACTGGCAGAAAGGATCCTATGTTCCTCAGCTTCCAGCGCTCGAGCCTTGGTATGGCGCTCGAGCGCTGGCCTCTTATATGCCCCAGCAACTTGATCTTCTTATTTTTGCCTCCAAAAACACCTGAAAATACATTTCTAAGGTATAAAATCTATTATTACCACTTATTTACTTTTAAACTCACAAAGTAAAGATAAAGGGTGAAATTATGTATAAAACATGTAATTTCTATAGAAGATAAGTGCAAATCCTTTATTGAATAAACACACTTATTTGCACTTATCAAACTCCCCCCAACCTAAGACTTTGCTTGTCCTCAAGCAATGTATCCTAAAACAAAGAAAAACAACAAAAGACAACATGGAAAGTATGGGTTAAAGCAAGTGTATCAACATCAATCCTTATAATATGCATGGTAAGAGCTAAGAGAGAGACTTGTGATCACCCAATTTACAGAAGCAACAGACCATTTTATGACTTAAGTGCAAAGGAAATTGTAATCAACCATTGACTAAGGTTTACTCTCAAACCTTACATGGTGACAATTACGCTCATTCCTCAATGGCACTTAACTTGAATTTTTTTTTTCATTTGCCATCAAACCATTTCACAAAATTGAACAATGAATCAAGAGGTCTTTTTCAAAAGGTTGTAATGAGGCTGGGCTACAAAGAATCTTTGTTTTTCTGGTTAAGCAAAACGAGTTGGAGAAAATATTTTCATATACTTACAAATTTCCCCCCAACCTATTCTACAAAACATGCTCACCTCATACTTCCTTTCAAGTGTTTCTTTTTTCTTCTTTTTCCAAGGCACCTTTTCTTTTCTTTATTTATTTACTTCTTTTTTTTTTCACATATATACACAAGGCTGCCCAAGGATTTTCAATCATACTAGAAACACTTGATTCTTTTGTCTAAGCCAACAAAATGATACATCATTTGATACCCATCATTCCCCCTAAATATATAAATATTTTTCTCCAACTCAAAGTTAAGGATAAAACATTCACATAGGTATCTTAGGGTTTAAGAAAGAATTCATGGCTCAAAGTGGGTACCAACAAAATGATGTAATTTTCATAGGTAAGCTTTTTGGCTCAAACTCAATCAAGAAACTATGCCTCTATCATTTTCAAGTCTCAATTGATCATGGCAATTACAAAATCAAACAAAATCCATTCAAGTTAACAAAGAGGACTCTCATACATTTTTGTGGAATTCGCTTAACATACAAGGCTAAAAAGGCTCTAACCTTGAAAATAATTTTTCACAATTCCCAATGCACAAAAATCATCTCGTGATCGGTTAACTTTCAAATCAGTATTTTTCACAATTCCTCTCTTTTTTTTTTTCAAACCATGAAATATCATAAGAATTTCCATTTTTCACACCACTAAAAACCAACACTTGTCATTGAAACAAAACAAACTTTTTATTTAATATATATATATATATATATATATATATATATATTTTCAAAACAAAAAAGAAACTACATTACTTTTAATCATAAATAAAAAAAAACAACAAAAGAACAAAACAAAACAAATTCAAACATGAGAAACCAACAGAAACTACCGAAACTTCCCTATCAAATCACGGGATCATCCTCCTCCAAGTAATCATTGATGTCTATGTCTCCATCACCATTTCCCCCATCATCCTCACCACCACCACTTCCTTCACCATCATTTCCACCTGCCTCCCCCGGTGAAGCTAGTCGGTCCCCTGGCCAGTTCATATGAGCCGCATAGGCTTTCGGGTTCTGGAAAAATGTTTGACCCGGCATGTAATGCTGGGCCATGGAATATTGGGACAGGTGAAGGCTAGTCATTCCCCTATGAAGGGCAGCAAATTGTAGGTCCTGATGATCAAGTCTAGTGCTCATGTTGGCCCACAATTCCTCCATAGTCCTCCGTGGTGCTCTTGGTGGTGGCTGCACTGGTTCATTCGGGTTTGGATCAGCACAGTTGTTGTGGAGATACTTCAAGTCAATAGGTTCCCTAATCTTTTGACTCCGCACAACCGGAATTCTCGCCTCCTCACATAAGCATGTGATAAGACTTGGGAATGCCAAACCTTGCTTCTTGCCTCCTTTTTGCACATTTACCCAAATCATATCAGAAATGATTCGGGCGGGGTCAACAGTGGTCCCTTCAGTCATGATGCAGCTCAGCAGGTGGCACTCTTCCAAAGGCAAATCAGAAGGGTGCAACTTGGGTCGCAAATTGGCCAAAATAAACGTCATCCAGAGTTTTGAAATCCTAGTCATATTAACCCGAAGAACCTTATGGGCAACCCCGGTATGACTGGTTTCCGCAATTCTGCGGTTTTCATAACAGATTTTGGCCAATGTGGATTCCAAGTCATATTCTCCTTGGCTCCTCATACGAGCATAATCGTCCATAACACCCTCACTTCTTTGAAAGGAAGAGATAGGAGAAATAACCGAGTTTCCAATTTTCTCGTTGATCCAATCAGCAGTATATGGAACTCGGGTACCCCTCACCACCGAAACCTTCTCTCGTGACTTGCTGTCTTTGCCTCCATAAGCATTGGCATAGAACTCCTTCACGATATCCGGGTCAAATTTCTCCAGTAGAGATGCAAGTGGCCACCAGTTGCGGCGAGTTAACATCTGAGTAAACTCCGGGCACTCCCCGTCCCGCAACTCCACTCTCCGTTCAGAAATGAACCTCTAGTTGTCAACCACCCGGTACCGTTCAGCATGGTCATGGTCAATGAATTTGTCCCTATCAAAGCCTCCACCAGAGGAAGAACCTCTGCTCCTCCGTGGAACCTCCTTACGCTTCCTAGACCCATGGTCAGTCTCAACAGCAGGAGCTTTGCCTCGGTTACTGCATTGAAAACACACAATTAGACCACATCATACTATCATCATCATGAGTATCACACATTGAATTAGTTTCTATATAGGACTTAGTTGAAACAAAAGATGATGCCTTTAAAAATGAGAATCACAACAATTTTCTATATTCTAACCTTTCCCTTATGATCAGATAAGAACATATATAAACATCAAGGACATGGCATCATCTTACATTAGAATAAAAGTCCCAAATAGAGAAACTGACCAACATGTATATTCATCCTATAACTTTGATTTCATACTCCTTTTTAAGAACATATATACATAACGGAGAAGCATGAAAAATCAAGAAATAAGCAAAAACATACCGGAAACTCATGATGAAGGAGCACAAAATGAAGATAGGAAGAGAATGTTGCAGAAGTTTCACACTAAAAAACAAAGTTTGATGAAGTTTTAGAACAAGTTTTGTGAACAAAAACGGAAGAAACACGCTCTTAAGAAGAGAGGAAAAGAGAGATGCGAACAAATCCCTGAAACTGCTCTGTTTTTAAAGCCTCCGCGTTCCTAGCGCTCGAGCGCCAAAATGTAGCGCTCGAGCGCTGGGACATTAATAACCAGGCCAACCGTTACTCTTCTCTGGCGCTTGCGCGCCACAACTGGCGCTCGAGTGCCAACCCAAAATATATGGCAGTGAAAACTGATCCCCAGGGCTCATCTGGCGCTCGAGCGCCATTTCTCACGCTCGAGCGCCAACTTCTGACAAAAAATTTTGAAAAGATGCGCCAAATTAATGCTCCTGGCGCTTGAGCGCCATAACAGCGCTTGAGCGCCAGCAAAAAATTTGGGACAGTGAAAAAGACTTTGTCAGAGAGTTCAAGACGCACCCTGGACATTCTACCCATGTTTCAAACACAATTTCACAACACTTCTTCCAAAATTCATCAAACTTCTTTTATTTTTATTTATAAAAACACAAAACAAACAAACAAATTGGGTTGCCTCCCAACCAGCGCTTGTTTAACGTCATTAGCTCAACGCTTGATTCATGTCTATTCCTCAATTAAAGTTACTATGGTGGTTAGTCGCTCGACGTCACCACCAAGATACAGTTTTAGTCTTTGGCCATTGACTACTCAGCTGTCCTTTCTAACTGGGTCTTCAATTTCAACTGCTCCATAGGGTCTAATATTTTTAACCCTAAAAGGTCCAGACCATTTGGACTTTAGTTTACCTGGAAACAATCTCAATCACGAATTGAAGAGTAAAACATACTGTCCAGGTTGAAAATTCTTTTTGACCAGCTTCCGATTATGGTACAACTTCATTCTCTCTTTGTATAATCGAGAAGACTCATAAGCATGAAGTCTTAACTCGTCTAATTGATGAAGTTGTAATTTCCTTTTTTCTCCCGAAGCTGTATGGTCAAAGTTGAAGAATTTTAAAGCCCAATACGCCTTATGTTCTAATTCTACCGGAAGATGACAAGACTTCCCATAGACTAACTGAAAAGGAGTTAATCCAATAGGAGCTTTGTAAGCTGTCCGGTATGCCCACAGAGCATCATCTAACTTAATGGACCAGTCTCTTCTTGAAACACTCACGGTCTTCTCTAATATTCTTTTAATTTCTCTATTAGAAACTTTGGCCTAACCGTTTGTTTGTGGATGATAAGGACTTGCAATCTTGTGCCTTACTCCATAATGTTCCAAGACTTTCTTTAGTTGAGCATTGCAAAAATGTGAGCCCCCATCACTGATGAGTACCCTCGGAGTTCCAAATCTTGAAAAGATATTCTTTTTCAAGAAAGTTACCACCGTTTTCGCATCTGCTCTCGCACAGGGGATTGCTTCAACCCACTTTGAAACATAGTCTACTCCCACCAATATATATTCATTGGTGAAAGAGGGAGGAAATGGACCAACAAAATCAATTCCCCAGCAGTCAAATACCTCTACCTCCTGCATAATTGTCAGAGGCATCTCATTTCTCCTTGTTACTCCTCCGGTTCTTTGGCACTTATCACACTGCTTCACATAAATGTGAGCATCTTTAAAGATTGTTGGCCAATAGAAACCGGATTGTAATACTTTGGCTGCAGTGCGTTCCCCATTAAAATGTCCCCCATAGGGTGAATTGTGATCATGCCACAATATGCTTTTAGATTCTCCACGGGCAACACACCGTCTCAGAAGACCATCTCCTCCAATTTTGAATAAATAAGGATCATCCCAAACAAAGTAAGAAGAGTCTTTTAAGAACTTCTTCTTCTGTTGCCAAGAAAATTCATCTAGAATGATTCCTGCTACTTTAAAATTTTCCATATCAGCAAACCATGGCCTTTCTTGTATGAGCAACAATCGTTCATCCGGGAATTCCTCGACAATCTCTTCTGTTTCGTTGGTCCCCTCTATGTTATGAAGTCGAGAAAGATGATCAGCCACAAAATTTTCACATCCCTTTTTATCCTTGATGACTAGATTGAATTCATGTAGCAAGAGAATCCAACAAAGCAATCTTGGCTTCGACTCTTTCTTTGTCACCAAATATTTTATGGCTGCATGATCAGTATAAACAATCACTCTTGACCCTATAAGATAAGACCTAAATTTTTCCAACCCATATACAATCGCTAGTAATTCTTTTTCTGTAGTTGCATAGTTCACCTGTGCATCATTAAGTACTTTACTAGCGTAATGTATTGGGTGAAAAATTTTGTCTTTTCTTTGGCCTAGTACGGCACCCACAGCATAGTCACTCGCATCACAATTAAGCTAAAAGTCCAAAGACCAATTTGGAGCAACTATGATTGGGGCCATAATCAGTTTTTCATTCAGTCTCTCAAATGCCTCCAAGCACTTAGCATCAAAATTGAAGTCCACATCTTTTACCAAAAGATTACTAAGTGGCTTGGCAATCTTAGAGAAGTCCTTTATAAATTTCCAGTAAAAACCGGCATGTCCTAGGAAACTCCTGATTCCTTTAACATTCATGGGTGGTGGAAATTTTTCGATGACTTCCACTTTTGCTTTGTCAACCTCGATCCCTCTAGAAGAGATCTTATGACCAAGCACCACCCCTTCTTCTACCATGAAATGGCACTTCTCCCAGTTAAGTACTAGATTTGTTTGAACACATCTTCCTAACACAATATTCAAGTTGTTCAAACATTCTTCAAAACTTTTCCCAAAGACAGAGAAGTTATCCATGAAAACCTCAATACATTTCTCCACCAAATCCGAAAAAATAGCGAGCATGCATCTTTGAAAGGTTGCAGGCGCGTTACACAGTCCAAACGGCATACGCTTATAAGCAAAAACTCCAAATGGACATGTGAAGGCTGTCTTTTCTTGATCTTCTGGGTTAACCAATATTTGGTTATACCCAGAATATCCATCCAATAAACAATAATATGCCTGGCCAGCTAGTCTCTCAAGCATTTGTTGGCTTGATTTAACCTTCTATAATCAATGCACATTTGCCACCCGGTCACCGTCCTTGTAGGGATTAATTCATTTTTCTCATTCTCAATGACCGTAATCCCCCCTTTCTTCAGAACCACTTGAACTGGACTTACCCACTCGCTATCGGAGATGGGATAAATCATACCAGCTTCAAGTAACTTGAATACTTCTTTTCTCACTACTTCTTTCAATGTTGGGTTTAATCGCCTTTGAGGCTGGGCAACAGGTTTAAAATCCTCTTCCATATGTATCTTGTGCATACATAAAGAAGGACTTATGCCTTTTAGATCTGTCAATGCCCATCCGATTGCCCCTTCATTGGCTTTCAAAACCTCCAAGAGTTGTGCCTCTTGGTCAGAAGATAGTGAACTGTTGATTATCACTGGCTTGTCTCCCCCTTCATCTAAAAATGCATATTTCAGATAGGATGGCAACACTTTCAGTTCCAGCTTATTTTTTTCTGACTTCTCCTCCTTCAATAAGTCTTCCGGGATAAATGTTATCATGGGGTCCTCTTTCAGAGTATCTAGGTCCCTCAAACAATTTTTTATTTCGACTTCTTCCAAGTCATATGAATTTGCACGAGACTGCACTAGAGCTTTTTCTAAACGGCTAGTATTATACATTTCTTGCTTCCCTAATAGAAATGCCTCTTCCATGACATCCACCCTAAAGGCTGACTGTTTTTCCTTTGGGTGTTTCATGGCTTTCAACACATCAAATTTTACCTCATCATCCTCAACTCGTACCTTGAGTTGCCCATTATCCACGTCAATTATGACTCTTGCCGTTTTCATGAAAGGTCGCCCTAGAATTAAAGGCACCTCCAAGTCTTCCTCTATATCCACAATGACAAAGTCAACCGGCAAGACAAATTTATCAACCTTCACTAGAACATCCTCCGCTACTCCATAAGGAAATTTTAATGACCTATCTGCCAATTGGAGGGTCATTCTAGTGGGTTTCACTTCCAGATCACCAATCCGTTTTACCATGGACAGTGGCATGAGATTTATGCTTGCACCAAGATCCAGTAATGCCTGCCCACGGGAAGAGCACCAATAGTAACAGGGATAGTAAAACTACCCGGATCTTTGGTCTTGTGAGGCAAGGATTTTTGAATGATGGCACTACACCCGGCTTCTAGTTCCACAGTTTCATCTTTAAACTTCCTCTTTTTCGTCAACATGTCCTTCATGAACTTGGCATATGTGGGCATTTCCTCCATAGCTTCCATAAATGGTACATTTATTTGAAGCCGTTTGAAAATGTCTAGAAACCTAGCATATTGCCTTTCCTTTGTCTTTTTTGATGGATGAACAGGATAAGGAACCTCCTTTACCTGAGGTACTCCATCCATCTTTTCTTTGACCTCACCCTTCTTTTTAATTTTTTTATTTTTTTCTTTTTCACTATTTACATTATTCTTCTCCACACTCCTTCTTTCACCTTCCTTCTCTACTTCCTCCATGGCTACCTTTTCAATTTCTCCTTCTTCCTCCTTGGGTTCATGCAAATGATCCCTTATTCCTTTACCAATCTCCGTACCACTCCTTGTAACAATGGACTTGCATTGTTCTTTTGGATTTGTGGTGGTATTAGCGGAGAACGGAGTAGTGGTAAGCTCTGCCAATTGTTTAGAGATTTGACCCACTTGTGTTTCAAGATTCCGGATAGACGCCTCGGTGTTTTTCTGGAAAGCTTCATTACTTTGGTGGTTAGCCAATGAAGCTTGGATAAATTTATCCAAGGTGTCTTCCAATTTGATGGTCCTCTCTACCAATGGAACAAATGGCGGCCTATTAGATGAATTCGTTGAATTTTTCCAGTTCATTTGACCTTGTCCTTGAGGATTCTTCCACCCTTGCATTCCCGCATTGGAAACATTAGATTTAAAGGGTGAAGAAAAGAAATTTCCTCTTGACTGATTATTCACAAAATTCAACTCCTCTTCTTTTTGGCTAGAAGCATGCGGACATTGAGTGTATGAATGACCTTCACCACACAATTCACATACTCCTATTTGTGCTTGTTGGTTCACTACTTGAACTTGTTGCGGCTTTGGCACCAATTGTGTAATAGCTTGACTCAAGAGCTCAATTTGCTGAGTCATAAGCTTATTCTGTGCCAAAATAGCATCAGAAGAATTTAATTCCAGGACACCCTTGGGCTTTGAGACTTGGCTTCTAGGTTGATGCCCAGCTCTATCACTTGCTGCCATAGAAGTGATAATTTCCATTGCAGTTGGTACATCAATGGTTTTCAATGACCGTCCAGCAATTGCAGTGAGATGGATTGTCTATTGATGGTTCAATCCTGCACAAAATATATTCAGCTTCGCAACATCGGTCAACCCATGATTTGGGCATTTTCTCAACAACCGTTGATACCTTTCCCAAGCCTCATGAAATGCTTCATCTTGCCCCTGCTTAAAAGCAGATATTTCAGATTGCACTAGGATCATTTTAGAAGGAGGAAAGAACCTTGTTAAAAAGGCCTCTTCAACCTCACTCCTTGTGTTCAAACTTTGACTCGGAAGAGTCTTGAACCATTCCTTTGCATCTCCAATAAGTGCTAAATGAAATAATTTCATATAGGCATCTTCAGCACTTGCTTCATCCAAGCCTATAGTCGCTACAAGATCATAAAAGGTCTCCAAGAAATTATGCGGATCCTCATGATCTTTCCCCGTAAACTGATTTGTCAAAATGAGATTATACCAATACGGCTTAATCTCCATTTGCTGACCAGTGGGGGACAAGACAATTGCGGACCGATTCCTTGGACCTTGCAGAATAACATAGTCACCAAGGACTACAACCCTCGTCGGGTTAGGACCTTCCACAGCCATATCAAAAGTAACAGAATGTGTAAACTTACTAGAGAAATCTGAGGAACTTTCTCCCTCCTTTTGTTCACGGTATTTAATTGCAGACTGTCGTCTAACAAATGCCTCGATTTCGTCAATATATATTAACTTTTCTCTTTGGCTTTTGCTGCGAGTAAGCATACAACAATACTGGAACATTAGTGAGAGTTAGGTACAAATATACAAATACTTACAAAAAGAAAACTATTCACAATTTTTACAAATCAACTCAAAACTTCAAAGAAATAAACAACCGTGCTCCCCGGCAACGGCGCCAGAAATTTTGTTAACCTTTTTAATGGTGCTAGAAATGGTTAACTCGTTTCAGTATAGTGACTATACGTGTATCGTCCACAGGGAGCACTTGGATTAATTCGATTAAGAATTAAGTTGATGAATTGTTCAAAAACATATTAATATTGTGAATGGCAAATAAAATAAACAATAGATAAAGAGATAATTAAATAAAATAATGAGTCACCTAGGATTGAGTTTCATTACATCACCTTGTTTCTTTCTATTAAATATTATAAGAAAAGATGCATACTCAATGTCACAAGTGCAAATCCCTTTGTCACTTGATTCTAAGACACTAGTTTCTAGAGCCCAATCCCTTGGCACTCTAGCTACCAAGTCTTGCATTAAGCAGAGTATAAAGCAATCATAAAACACTTCCATCTATCCCTAGATCCGAAGGTTTTATGAGAGTTTTTCTCCATATCCGTTTATAAACCAATTTCCCAATTGCGCAAATAAACTAACACAAGGTGATCAAGCTTAAACCAAGAAAAGAAGAACAGAAGAAGAACTCCAATTCATAAATAATATAAACTAACAATTGAAAGAAACAAGAGACGAAGTAATTACATTCAATCCCGGCAGAAAGCTTAGCCTAGCAAGGCCATAACCTTCAAGAACTAAACCTAAGAGTATTAGAACTCTGACTAAAAGCCTAAACTTTGTGGTTTATTTCTATACAACTCAATATATATCCCCTCCTAACTTCTGAAAGGCTGTATTTATAGGTGTTTTGGGCAGGGGTCTGGCGCTCGAGCGCCCTCCTGGCGCTTGAGCGCTGGCCTGACACGTGCTGGTTAATGATCTTAATTGCCTGGTTAATGCGTCTGGCACTCGAGCCCTGGTGTCACGCTCGAGCGCCCGGCTTAATACTCAGGCAGAGAGGATCCAATGTTCTGGCGCTCGAGCCCTGGTGTGGCGCTCAAGCGCCAGGCTCATAACTGTTGGTAGAGAGGATCCAATGCTTAACATATTCTGGCGCTCGTGGTTAACCATGAGGCATAGGTTGGCTGTTTTGCTCTCCGATTCATCTGATGATTCTGTGTCATTACCATCCCAGGCTATGTATGCTCTTCTGCTCTTCTTTCCTTTGACGAATCTTTTCTCCTGTGTTTCATTCTTATTTTTATTCAAAGGACATTCCATCTTCATATGTCCAGTTTTTCCACACTCATAACAAGTTGGACCTTGATTTGATCCTTCTGCCTTTTTGAATGTTTTCCTTGGTGTGAAATTTGATGGTCTTCTTGATGACTCTCTTTTCTTGAAGAATTTATTGAATCTTTTGGCGAAGAGAATTACAGTCTCATCATCCATGTTGGTTGGATCAAGGTTGCTTTCATCTTCTTCTATCTCTTGAGGTGGAGGAGTGGTTGCTTTGAAGGCAATGCCTTTCTTTTTCTTGTCGACTCCCTCAAGTTGATCCAACCGGCTCAACTCAAGTTCATGCTCTTCTAGCTTGCCAAACAAGGTTGCCAATGACATTGTGCGTGGATCCCTTGTTTCGCTAATGGCAATAACCTTTAGTTGCCAATCCCTGCTAAAACATCTTAAAACTTTGTTAATAAGATCTTCATTTGAATAATCTTTTCCCAAGGCATGTAGTTGATTTATAAGATATGTAAAACGTTTTTGCATATCTTGAATGTTTTCACTCGGATTCATTTGAAACATTTCAAATTCTCTAGTCAAAGCATTTATCTTTGATCTCTTTACCTCATCAGTTCCTTCATGTGTTACTTTTAACACATCCCACATTTCTTTAGCAATTTTACAATTAGAAATTCTAGGAAATTCATCATTACCTAGTGCAGAGATAATTATAGTTTTGGCTCTTAGACCAAATTGAGCAAGTCTCTTTTCTTAGAGAGACCACTCTTTTCTCGGTTTCTCAACTACCTTACCATCAACAGTGTGCATAGGAATGAATGGACCTTCCTCTATAGCATCCCATACGGCGACATCAATGCCTTCTACCCAAGCCTGCATTTTAATTTTCCAAAAAGAGTAGTTGTCTGCATAAGAATGGAGGTCTATTTGTGGAGGCACCTTCCTGGATAGACATGTTTTGAAAAGAGGCCATTTCCTTGAAGCTGTGAAGCTCTTTAAACAAGGACCGAGCTCTGATACCACTTGTTAATCAAGTGGCCTCTATGCTCAAGAGGGGGGAGGGTTAATTGAGCTTTTAAAAGTTTTCAAAAATTCATTTAAAATTATAACACAATTTGAACAAGATATATTAGTTGACGTATGAAATTGGAATATAATAAAATTCTAAATGAAGATCAAATAAACTTAAACAAAAATGAGTTTTAGGGATAGAGAGAATAGCACCAAGTTTTATACTAGTTCAGTCACACACCACTGGTGACCTACGTCCAGTCTACAAATCTCCGCCACGCAAGATTTCTTATATTACCTTTCAACAATTACACACTAAGAGCACCTTTCTCAATTGGATACCCCACCAATTTTAAAGGCATCAATCTAGGGATACCTCACCCTAAGAACACTTTGAAGGATACCCCACCTTCAAACAATTTAGAAGGATACCACACCTTCACAAGGCTCACAACAATTGAAACTCTCAAAAGAGTAAATGATACAACTTGAAGCTCTAATATATCTGATTTAAGGCTCTTTGTTTTGATGAAAGAAACAGTATAGATAGAAAAACAAAGTAAGCCTTAGGCAAAAGCACAAGACCCTTGATTTAGAGAGATTGATGATAGGAAGTAATTTCAATACAGTGTTAAGGTCACAAGGGTATATTATATTCAAAGTCAGAAGCCCTTTATATAGATGGCAAAAACAGCAGTCAGAAACTGCGCATATTTTATTTTCATATTCGAATATGCTATTCGAATACAGCACTTACATATTCGAATATAGCATTGTCATATTCGAATATGGCACCATCATATTCGAATATGTATTCGAATATAGTGTTTCTACATTCAAAAAATGATTTCTGTAGGCTTCATATTCGAATATATATTCGAATATGGAGGTTCCATATTCGAATATGTATTCGAATATAAGAGTTCTGGAAGGTGACAAGGCCTAGGTTTCTTGTTATATTCGAATACACAGATTCTGAAAAGTGATCAGGCCAAAGCAACATGTCATATTCGAATATGTATTCGAATATGGCAAGCCATATTCGAATATATATTCGAATATACTGGCCAGGAATTTCAAATTTTATTTCCAAAACCTTGATATTCGAATATACACCCAATTTTGACTTTTTCTAGTAAAAATCAATTTTTAAATATTTTCTTTGAGGGTCTTTTCCTTTGAAAATAATTATATCTTTGACTCTTAATATTTTTCTAAAATTCCTTTTTAGAAAAATGTTTGTTTCAATTCCAAAGAGCCTTAATCAAACTTACATTCATAGTTTAACAATCCTAAATACCCTTTGTTGTTGCGGATCTGTTTACTGTGCTTATTCACGTGATTTATCCTTTTGGTTCTTGGTTTTTGTGGAATCATCGAAACTCCAAACGTAGAGCATTTGCATTCACAGTATCTTCATCAACCAAAGCAAGTATTGCAAAGACTTGATAAGGAGATTTGAAATTGAGAACTCCAAGGAGGCATCAACACCAATGGCCACCAATTGTTACCTAGATAACGATGAAAGAGGTAAAAAGGTTGAGGTAACAAAGTATAGGGCTATAATTGGTTCACTTTTGTACTTGACGACATCTAGGCCGGATATCATGTTTTCCGTTTGTCTATGCACTAGATTTCAATCTTGTCAAAAAGAAAGTCATTAAAAAGTTGTGAAAATAATAATAAAATACTTTAAAGGAACTCTTAACCTAGGATTATGGTATGCTAAAGGGAATATATGTGAATTGATTGGTTTTTGTGACTCCGACTTTGCGGGGTGCCGCATTGATAGAAAGAGTACCTCCGGTACATGCCATTTTCTAGGAAATGATTTGGTTTCTTTGGCAAACAAGAAACAAGCTTGTGTGTCTCTATCCACGGTAGAAGCCGAATATATAGCGGCCGGTAGTTGTTGTTCTCAAATGCTTTGGATTAAATCTCAATTGAATGATTTTGGTGTTAATGTGGGATGTGTTCCTTTAAAGTGTGATAATACAAGTGCAATTAACTTGAGTAAGAATCCTATTTTACACTCAAGAACAAAGCACATTGAGATTAGACATCATTTCCTTAGAGACCATGTATCAAAAGCTGATTTTGTGCTTGAATTTGTTGATACCTCAAACCAAGTGGCTGATATTTTTACAAAACCCCTCCAAAAAGATCAATTTTTTAAACTAAGACATGAGCTTGGAATGGTGAATGAAAATGACATTGCCTAGTATGCTTCTTTTTCCTTGATTAATTATGTCTATATGTGTTTTGATGGTTGTGATTATGTTTCTTCTCTATGATAAATTAAGCTTTGATATGGCCTTTTTGTTAATGACAAAAAGGGGACGAGAATGGAAAAATGGAGAAAATAAATGGAGAAGATAATTGTAATTTTTTTTATTTTACATGACTTTGTGCTTCTCATGGTTCATTTAGTGACTTATGCTTCTCTTGGTTTACTTATGATTTGTTTTTCTTAAAACTTGGCTATAAGTGTTTCTGAAAGGGGGAGTGCTTATAGTAAGGGGGAGAAATTAAATTTCCTTGCTACTAACCCTATTTGCAAGTATTTCTTGAGTTTCTAACTTCATACGTTGAAAGATCAAACAAATCTCAAGGAGTTTGAATGACAAAGAGCTGAGCTTATTTTTCCTTAAGTGAAGAGTTTGTCATCATCAAAAAGGGGAGATTGTTGACCCAAAAGGATAAAGACATGTGTTTTAACGAAGAAAAAGACCCTAGCAACCAAAGAGGGAACAACGCAAAGCTTCACATAAAAAGAAGGCAAAGCCATCAAATGAAGAAGAATATTTTGTGTATTGTTGGCTAGAAGTGAATCTAGGTTGTTTGTTTAGTTTTGGTAAGGAGTGCTATCATGAGTTGATTTATATGATAGTTACATGCTTGATCAATCATGAGGTAGATAGACCAACTAGATTCAAATTGAATGACCTCAAATAAACTCCATATTACATGCATGAATCGCATCAAAGGTTTTGACAAAACTCTTATGCATTGCATCTAGACTAGAGCCTTTCCTTTCTTTGAACAAAGGTTTTTAAGATGTTCTAAAAGTATTTTGAAATGATTTTGATCATTGGTTTTATCTTAGAACATGTTTGGTTTGATGTTCACATTGTTTTTGATGTTTTGGAAGGATTTTTTGAAGCCCACGTCGATATACAAGTGGATAACATGCATGTACGTAGTTCAAATTTCTCTATTTTGAAAAACTATGGGCAGAGGGAAAAATTGGGTTGTGTACATCGATGCGGAGAAGGTGTTCATTGATGTACACAGGCCAAAATTCTTAGATTATGCAGTTTTGTACCCAAGGGGAGAAATTTCACTATATACATCAAAGCAGGCATGTTGTACATCGATGTACAGCTGTCAAAAACCCTATTTAAAGAGGTTTTGGGTTGTCAAACTTAGGAGAACGAATGATATTTCATTTGGCATGAAATTGAGTGATCAAAACCTCTCAAAAGGCTCTTCTATGGTTTGATATTCAAATTTTCCTTGTGGGTTCATCAATTGTGAGATTGAATGTGATTTGCATCAAGATTTCATTCATCTTTGCATCAATCTTCAAGATATTCATTGGGGTTTCACATTCAATTGATCAATTTCTGAAGTTGTACATGATTAATTAAGAACGAATTCTTTATATGGGTATATTGGTGATAAACTAGGTGAACTCCTTCCATTTCTCTGTTTTAGATTCAATTTGTAAATTGTTAACATTGTAACTTGTATTGAATTCTTGGTTTTAGTGAGTGTGCAAGTGGGTTATGTACATTGGTACCTCTAACCCTTAAACCTTGATTTCATTAGGGAATCTAAGGAATTTGTGGGGGGCAATAGGCTTGCCCATTGGGTTTCCGTGTGTGGTACACATAAGGTGTTTGATTGAAATCCTAAGAGGATACCTAGATGCATTGTGGCGTAAATCTTAAGGGGTGACCTTAAGTGGCTTGTGTGAAAGTCCTAGGTGGTGGCTTAGTCATTGTTTGCTTGTACTAGGAGTATATCTT
This sequence comes from Cyamopsis tetragonoloba, assembly GCA_037177725.1. Taxonomy (NCBI): domain Eukaryota; kingdom Viridiplantae; phylum Streptophyta; class Magnoliopsida; order Fabales; family Fabaceae; genus Cyamopsis; species Cyamopsis tetragonoloba. The sequence continues at coordinate 59,520,010 of CM074119.1, forward strand.
TTAGTGGATTGTGAAAATCACTAAAGCAGGAAATTTAGGTGGAAATCCAAGAGAGGGAGTCTCTTGGTGAAAAATCCAAAGAGGTGAGTCTTTGGTGGTGGCATAAATCCTAAGGGGAGCTTAGGTGGCTTGAAAAATCCTAAAGGGCTTTGAGTGATTCTTCAAATCCATTGAGAAGATGTTCTTTTGGTGAAATAGTTGTTTGGGTAGAGGTTCCACAGGGTTTGGGTGAATCTTGTATCTAAAAACTATTGTAATTGACATTGTGTGATAGTAAAAAATCCAAACTAGTGATTGGCTAGGCTTGGGACCGAATGTAGGTGTGTTAGAACACCGAACCAGTATAAATTGTTTGTGTTTTGTCTCTTTTATGATTTCTAGCTTATTTGCTTAACACACGTATATCACACTTGTATTTGTCATTTGATATATTGCGAATTGAACGTAACAAAGACAAGGCAAACACATAAAACAAGCACACTACACTAAAGTGATCTCAACACCTAACTAGCACTTTGATTTGTTATCTCAAAACATATCCACACATCACATCATTAAATAGGATTTACAATCTTGAAATAGCTTTCGCTGCGCAAAGTTTAAAATCCTAACTCTACCTAATTCACGCCCCCCCATCTTAGGTAGATTACTCACTATCCGACCCTACACTTTTATGTTACTGGGTTCTATTTAGGAAACAAAATCCATATGATTACATGCATTTCTAAGAGTGTTTTTAGTAGTTACCCCCTTTGAGATATCACCAATGATGTTATCTATAGGATGATGCCTTGAGGTCCTCCATTCCTTGGGTAGATCTCCATGATGTTCTCTTTGAGCTTGAGGAGCATTTTCCGGCTTGTCTTTCTCCATCTCCTCTTCTCCCTTTTGATCACAAATGCTAATTTTGTTAAAGGCTTCTACAAGATCATCAATCTTTCTTTCCAAACATTTGGAGTTACTCTCATCAAAAGTCACATGAATAGATTCCTCAATAGTCATATTCCTTTTATTATAAATTCAATAAGCCTTGCTAGAAAGAGAGTAACCTAGGAATATTCTCTCATAAGCTTTTGCATCAAATTTTCCCAAGCACTCTTTTCCACTATTGTGAACAAAGCATTTTCATCCAAATATATGCAAATATGAAATGTTGGGTTTTTATCCCTTAAAGAGTTCATAGGGGGTTTTCTTCAACATATGTCAAATAAGAACCCGGTTCATGACGTGACATGCGGTTCTTACAATATCTACCCGAAAGTACTTTGAGAGATCCATGTCATTGAGCATTGTTCTAGCCAACTCAACTAGTGATCAAGACGAGAAGTTATGCTCAATGTCGTATTTGTCACAAAACATTTCAAAATCTTGATTTTCAAACTCCCCCGATCACTATGGATTTATGCCATTTTCAAATCCTTTTGTTTTTGAATGAGTTTGGCTAACTTTTAAAATGCAACACAAGCTTGATTTTTTTAGCTAAGAAAAGGGTCCATGTATACCTAGAGTAATCATCAATTATCACTAATGCATAGTAATTCCCCCCAAAGCTCATAGTCCTCGAAGGACCAAATAAATCCATGTGTAAAAGTTGTAAAGGTCTTGATGTTGGCACAACGTTTTTAGAATGAAAAGAGACCATTACTTGTTTTTCTTTTTGACAAGAATCACATAATCTATCTTTTTCAAAACGAATTTTAAGCAAGCCAACAACCAAATCTTTTGAAACCAGTTCGTTCGAATTATCCACGTGGATGTGTGCAATTCTCTTATGTCATAGCCATGATTCCTCCTCTTTTGTAATAAAGCATTGGGCATCACTTGAGAAAATATCATCTAAGCTAATCATATAAACATTATTAAACCTATGTCCCGTGAATTTAATAGAGTTATCCTCTTTGCTAATAATAGAGCATGCGTAGGAGTTAAAGACAACTTCATTACCTCTATCACATAGTTGACTAATACTTAGCAAACTATGTCTAAAGCCTTCAACATAAAGGACATTGTCAATAGAAGTGGAAGGAGTCTTATCAACCCTACCTACACCAAGAATATTTCCTTTCTTATTATTTCCATAAGTGACATATCCTCCATCTTTGAGTTTGAGTGATGAGAATTTGGATATGTCACCCGTTATGTGCTTTGAGCATCCACTATCAAGATGCCTTTTGAATTGCTTTGCTACCAAACACACCTACAGAAACATTCAAGTTCTTCTTTTAGGTACCCACATTTTCTTGGGTCCTTGAGAGTTAGTCTTTGGTGAAGTTCCTTTGGGCACCCACACTTTCTTTCCTTGAGGCACACTACTTCTTCTAGTGTCACAAGTAGAGACACTATGGCCTTTCGCACCACAATAATAGCATGTAATAAATGGACTTGATGAGGTGCTAGAAGGGACAAAGAAGTTTTTGTAAAGCTTGTGTTGGTTTCTAGGATTATATCCTAAACCGGCTTTCTTGAAGTGGCTCCCTTGTTTACCAAGCAGGATATTTAAGTTATCTCTACCCATAGTAAATCTAGCAAGCACATTTTCAAATCATCAATTTCTTTCAAATGATTATCACAAGAAGTGCAAGTGGGTGATTTTTTTAATGCACAAGATTTACACACATACTCAACAATTTTTAACAGGGCTTTGCCTTGCCTCATCTTAATGACATCATTACTAAGGCATGCAACTTTATCATTCAATAGAGCATTAACTTTTTTCAATTTAGCAAATTCTTTAGCAATGATCATAGGATTTTCATGCAAATCATCATATGCTTCTTGAAAATCATCAAAGTTATAGCTAGAGGGTCCCGAATCGTTTACCATATTTTCATCAAGAAGATCATCTTCATCAAGGTCGTGCATGAGACAAAGGTTGGCCTCCTCACCCTCCGATTCATCTGGTGACTCCATTTCATTCTCTTCCCAAGCAATGTAGGCTTTTCTTCCCTTCTTTCCCTTGAAGTTGCTTTTCTCTTGCTTTTCCATCTGGCTCTTGTATATGGGACACTCCATCTTCATGTGCTCGGGTTTCCCACACTCATAGCAAGTTGGAGATCTTTTTGGAAGAAGAGTGAAGTGGATTTCTTGATATTTCTCTCTTCTTAAATAACTTTTTGAATCTCTTGGCAAAGAGAACAACGGTTTTATCATCCATATTTATCGGATCAAAGTTGTCCTCGTCTTCTTCTTCTTGAGGTGGAGGATAGGTTTCTTTGAGTGCTATACTCTTCTTCTTCCGATCATTCTCCTCTCGTAATTGTAGACGATCTAACTCAAGCTCATGCTCTTCTAGGTTCTAGCTTACCAAAGAGAGTTGCTAGAGACATGGTGAAGAGGTCTCTTATTTCCATGATAGTGGTGACCTTCGGTTGCCATTCCCTACTCAAACACCTCAAAACTTTGTTAATAAGATCTTCATTTTGAAAATCTTTTCCAAGAGCATTAAGTTGGTTAATGAGATGAGTAAAACGTTTTTGCATGTCTTGAATGCCCTCTCTTGGGTTCATGGTAAAAATTTCAAACTCTCTAGTTAGAGTATTAATCTTAGATCTTTTAACATCATTAGTACATTCATGCGTGACTTCTAAAACATCCTACATTTCTTTAGCAGTTTTACAACTAAAGATTCTAAGAAGTTCATTCGCACCTAATGCAGCAATGATAATGATTTTAGCCCTTAACCCATACTAAGCTTGTTTCTTTTTCTCAGCAGTCCATTGTCTCCTAGGTTTTTCTACATCCTTACCATCAATAGTATGGCTAGGAATATATGGTCCATTGTCTATGGCATCCCATATCTGAACATCTATGCCTTCTACCTAAACTTGCATTTTTATTTTCCAAAAGGAATAGTCCACTCCATTAAAGAATGATGGTCTGTTAGTGGAGGCGCCTTCCATGTTAACACCGTTTTGAAAAGAGGTCATGTTCTTGAAGCTGTGAAGCTCTTTAAACAAGAAGTAAGCTCTGATACCACTTGTTAGACAAAGGTCTCTGTGCTCAAGATGGGAGTGAATTGAGCTTTAAAACTTTTCGCAAAACTTTACACAAACAATAAATACAATCTTTTGTGTTGGACACTTAGGCAAGATATGACAATAATAGAAAATGAAAATGAATGCTATAACGCCATTAAAGATTTACGGGGCAATCAAATTGTTGTAAAACTTCACATAAATAAAACTTGACCAACTAAACAGTTAAATAACTTAACAGATGAAGATTGAGCAATCAAATAGTTGAAAAGCTTCTTGGAAACAAAAATTGACCGATTGAAACTGTTAAATAGCTCTGAAGAACAAGATCCAACCGATTAATCGGTTAGGATCTTTATCCTAACCGATTAATCAGCCAGAATTCACTTGAACAATTCGAAAAAATTCGCTTCGCTTGCAATAGTGCGGTGTTCACCAACTGTAAAAGTTCACATTCTCCCTCGTCTTACTGCACGTCGTTCAAAGAAACAGAAGTTAAAGACAAAGTGAAGGAAACACTACATGTTTCCCACAAACGGCGCCAACGATGCATTAGGCAGAGAAATGCCTATTGAATCATAACCTTCTTCTGCCTTGAAAGGTGGCTCTTGGATCTTCGACGAAGTTCTCTGCTGGTGGTACCTGCAGGGATTCCAAAGCTCAAGTCAATTTCTCTCTGATGTAGGATAAATGTCAAGATTGAAAGCATACCTCTCTTCTAAATCTGCAACGTGTTTTTATAACCTTTCGAACCTGTGTCCACATTAGCTTCATCCATGTCTGCTCTCCTCTATATCCGGCGCATATTAAAAATCTGTAACTGCCTTGTAACTAACCATGTGCATGCCTCCCAATCCCAATATACATTGTCAACCCGCCATTCTCCCAACGCATTGACCCTCCTATGTTCATGACATGCTTCCCAGACAACGGGATGGTCTATGAATACTCATCTTAATCTTCTTTTTATCCATATCTTCATTTGATTGAAGGCGATGAAGTTCTAATTCACGTTCTTTAAGTTTTCCAGATAGTGTAGTAAGATCCAATTTCTCTAGATCCCTTGACTCAGCAATGGCGGTCACTTTTGGTTGCCACTCCCTTGTTAAGCACCGGAGCACTTTATTCACAAGGTCCTCTTTTCTATTCGATACTGTTCATGTATAGTAACCATGCACCGTCTAGTGCCAAACACCACCGCCACCTTCTCCGATTGCTTCCCCACCACGGCGAGCCCCATCGTGTCTCTAGTGATCTCAATCGCCCCTTCACGTGCTCACACGCGCCGCTTCTGTCCAGTGCGTCACTTCTGTCAAGCACTGTTGTTTCTGGCGAAACACCGCTGCCTCTGTTCGCCTCACCACCACAGTGATCGGAACTGCCATCCTCCAGTGAGCCCAACTGTCCTTCAGCCATCATCACCAGCAGCCGCACACGCCACCTTCCTCCAGCGCGTCAGCTTCACGCCTCGCCATTGTAAGGGCACGTGAACCCCTTTGCCGACGGCGCTTTTCACCGACAATTTTTCCCGCAACCTCCCCATTGTCAGGCCCACCTACCCAAGTAGTCATCTTCTAGTTTTTCGCCATGTCTTCTGGCACCTCCATTTCCAAATCATTTGCTGCCACGTTTACCAACGTGACTCTGCCTACATGTGCAAAATTAATCAGCAAGCACCACCCTACCCTTCGGTGATCTTCTGGCAACCTTTCCGTTGATCACTCTGGTAAGCCTATGACTTGTATGGCCCAATCACCATCTCTCTGGCAATGGATTCTTGATTCTGGCGCTTCGGATCATATGACTTGGTAACAAATTCCTTTTCTCCACTCTATCTTAGCCTCTGTTGTCTATCACTTTTGCTGATGGTACCTAAACTAAAGCTATTGATATTGGTCGAGTCAATCATCTCCCTTTATTGCCCTTAGACTCTATTCTATATGTCTCAAACTGCGCCTTTAATAGTTATTATTATTATTATTATTATTATTATTATTATTATTATTATTATTATTAAACGTTAAGCTTAGAAAATTCTTATTCTTATCCTATCCTGTTTGCCTCTAACACGACTCGGCGACTCCTCCCTCAGGATAACTATTTGCACTAAATGTTCATTTGGTGGACAGGATATGATAAAGATGAATAGGATAAGGAAGTTGGATAAGAGAAAGATATGATAAGAATCGGATAAACTCTTATCATATCGAATGTTTGGTGCCTACCAAATCACAGACAGGATAAGATTGCAGTATCACAATTATATTTTAGTTAAATCATATTGTAGTAAATTTTTTTAGTATATTATATTAAATATTATATTAATTATAAATAAATAGTAAATCCAGATAACTTAATTATATTAAATTTTTTATTTTAAATTTTTATATTCAAAATTAAAAAAATAATTTCATATATAATATAATGATAAAAGAATTAAGTCGGCTTAAATATATTTTTCATCCTTGCAAAATTAGGGTAATTCACTTTTCGTCCTCCAAAAAAAATTTCGATAAAAAATCCAAATTTTTCTTAAAACTTTCATTTTTAGTCCTTGTTCTTAGTTTAGTCCGTTAACTACGGACATAGCTACTATTTTTATCCTGTTAAGCTATCACATTAGCATTATAAATAGTTTTTAATGATAATATAGGTCTAAACTTGCAAATGTGACAGACTGACATGACAGAAACGTCAATAATTAACTAATGTTTTTGTCTTGTCAGACTGTTATATCAGCATTAAATATAGTTTTTAATGTTAATAGATGGACAAATTTGCATATGTGGTAGACCGACATAGCAGAAATATTAGTTATGTTAGCAATTAACTAACCAAACTAACAGCAGGGACTAAAAATGAAGTTTTTTAGAAAAGTTTGGACTTTTTATCAAGAAAATTTTTTGCAGGGACAAACAGTGAATTACCATAATTTTGCAGGGATAAAAAATATATTTAAGTCATTAAGTCAAACTCTCTTGAATTCTGTAGATAATATTATTTTTGAAAATAAATTATGTAAAATCAATATAGCACTCACAAATTAATGAATTATATTAGGTCACAAATAACTCTATGTAGATACCAAATTTTATCCGGTCAATAATAATTTCAGTTAATCAAATTATGATTAATTAATTAGTTTTCTTAATTGATTAATTAATTATAATTGATTAAATAGATATTGTGATAAGGCTCCTAAGTATATAACCAACTGAGTGTTAACTGCTAAAATGATAAAGTACTAATAAGTAGAAACAGTTTTTAATAATTTTAAAATAATATAATAATTTATTGTAACGGATTAGAAAGGTGGTTTTTAAATAAAAGATAAAGTCAGTTTTCAAATAAAAAAAGATAAAGATAACAAAATAACTGATCAGGGAAATAGGTCCAACTCAGGCTCCATAAATAGAGGTGCAAACGAAGGAAAAAAAGGACCAATTATCATCAAGAATCACAAAAAACAAAACGAAAGAGAGAAATTCCAGAAGAAACTCAGAGATTTCAGATCGGTCTTTGAATCAAGGGGAAAATCAATCACACGATTAGGTAAATAAAAAAAGGGAAGACAGAAGCTTTGCTCTCTCCTTGTTGTTCTCTCTCCTCTCATCTCTTTTAATAAAAATAATCCTTGGTCTAATTGAGTGGTTATCCCGCCATCAAGACCAAGGCGCCGTATGGTTTCATTGAATGGTGGCTTTCGTAAAAATTAATCTTTGATCGGGTTGAGTGACGTTTGCGCCGCCCGAATCAAAGGCGTACACGGGTTATTGAATAGCTCTCTATCGTAACCCTGTGCGTACATTAAATGGGCCTTGATGCGATTGAGTGGTCTTACTGCCGTCAAATCAGGGGCATACATGGGTTGTTGAACACCGCCGTTTAAACCATCCTTGTGCATACAACAAATTCACCCGATGACCCTTGCCTTTCATTAGGGCATGCCCGTGGTTAGTGCGAGCGTGTCACATAGGACTTTCATTGAACAGTGTTCTGTCGTGATTCCTGTGCAAGGGTGGATTTTCACAAGAGTAATAATTAAATTCTAATCATTGATTTTAAGCGGACATCGTAGGGTGTTAATTCCTTCCCTACACGTAATCGACTCCCGATCAAAAATTTGGTTTCGTAGATTTCTTTTAAGTTTTTCCGAGATTTTCTTTAATAAATGTCGGTGGCGACTCCATTGTTTTTATTTATTTATCACCGTCTCCGCCATGACTCCGGTTGCGACACCATATTTTAATTTTCTTTAAAATTTTGCTCTCTAATTTTTTGATGAAATTTTCTTTTAAAGTTTCTCAAGTTATTTTTTAAATAATTTTTTTTAATTTATTTCTCTTGACAATCTATCTCTAAATTTTTTTCTCTCTATAATTAAAAAAATAGTGATTTTTTAGTTTTCACTTTAATTGTTTTTTTATTAATAGTATACACTTTAAAATTTATCCCTCTCAAAGTTTTTATCTATTTAAATTTTTAAAATTGAAAGTTAAGTTAGAATAAATATCACAAGTGAGGGCGAAACAAGAAAAAAGTTTCTTGTCCTATCCTGGCTTTCCAGGATAACATTTGAACTATGGAGCATGGTAGGATAACCTTATCATATCTTGTTGACACACCAATCTGCTGCTAATAACAAGATATTGATAACTTATCCTATCATGTTTAACTTATCTTGTGCACCAAATGAGTCAAAAGAGAGTAAGATAGGATAAGTCATCATATCTTGTTAGCTCACCAAACTGCAGTGATTAATAAGTTATGATAAATTATACTATTCTGAGCTCCTTATTTAGGTCACCAAACGCACCCTACAGATAAGGATAAGGATAAGGATAAAGACTAAAGGTGTTCAAAATTGAACCAAATCAATCTAAACCGAATAAACCAAGCCGAAAAATAAAAAATCGTATAAACCAAAAAAATAAAAAATGAAAAAATCAAAAAAAATTATTGAATTTGTTCGGATTTCGAATCCTTTCCGTATTTGTTTGGTTTCCCTTCACTAAAAGTGAAAGTAATTTCACTATAAATATTAACAATTATAATTTATTTAATACAATAGAACAAATAACTTCTAACTTTAAGTAAAAAATATTTTTAGTTTATGTGAAGTGAAAACTAAACACACTTATTTTCATGTCATCATGTGATATTAATATATGATGTCATTTTCAATTTCCTATCCTTATGATTTGTGAATAGATATTTCGGAAGAAGACGACGGAAGCGGAAGGCGCGAAAGAGATGAGCATGGCGTATGGATGTAGCTGCCGCTGGTACTTGGCGGGAGCGGCGGAGGGCAATTCCTTCTGTTATCGTCGGTTCCCTTCGTTGTCAACTGCAGTTGCAGGCGTGAAAAAGCCTCTGCTTCTATCTGCTTCTGTTTCTATCTCCGATGACGATAACCATCACGACAACTCTCGCATCTCTACGACTAGAAGCGGCAGAAAACAAGCCATAAAAGGCTCAGGAACTACCGCCAGAGGTCGCAGATTGCTTAGAATTCGCGAAGAGAAACAGCAGCGGGAATACGATCGCCTTAACAACTACCCTGCTTGGGCAAAGTCCTCTATTTTCCTCTTCCTTGACTTGCCTTCCATATCGCAAACTTTGAATTGAGGCACACTTTTATAACTGAATATGTTTATGTATGTATGTGTATGCTTTGCTTTCAGAGTCCTGGAAGACGCTTGCAAAGACGATACTGAACTCCGTGCTGTTCTTGGAGATAGTATCGGCAACCCTGAACTCATGAGGAAACGAGTATGCATCTTTCAATAACGCATTCTCTGTTTGTTCTAGAACTTCAATTCAGTCTATTTCTATTCTAGGATTGAAATGAGTTTTCTGTCGCACGTGTGCCTTATGCCCTTATCTTAGTCCCAGAGTCACCCCTACCGTTAACAGTCAATTTGATCTAATCTTAGGAATTGACCATTTTTACATTATTCTTCTCACTTACTGACCGAATAGGGGTTAGTTCCTTTTTTAATAACAGATATATGTATTTTTGCTTTGTTTTTTCATGGCATTTAAAGAGTCTTCTAATTACCAAATTTGTTAAGGGGAGCATGAGGGACTGGTTAGATGGGGGAGTAACAAGAGAGGTGGGAAATGGAAAAGAATACCATGTTATGGAAACATTGGTTGGTGGGAAATACGTCCTTAAAATTTCAGTTTGATAGACTTTTTATGATTTCAGAAAAATAGAAGGGGTGTATTACTGATATGGGAAATTGGAGTAACAAGGTGGAATTGGGGTTTCAAATGGTGTAGAAACTATGGGAAGAAGAAATGCTGAATTCTATGCTACCTATTATAAATAACGGTTTTGTGCTGCAAAGAGGCAATGATAGGTGGAAATGGACATTAGATCCATCGGGAGCATATTCTGTCCGATCTGCTTATTCTCTAATGGAAGGAAATCAGGAAAACGGGCTGGATTTCTTTAACAAGTTCTGAGTTATTTTCATACATCTAAAACTTTCTTGCTTAGGATGGAGGATTTTAAACAATGGGATTTCAGCTAAGGCAAATTTATGCAAAAGGGGGGTCATTCTTTGAGGTCAAGATAGCTTGTGACAGCAGAACATTTGTTTTTCAGCTGCTCAATCTCTTATAGGATTTGGCAAGCATGTTATGTATGGTTTGGCATCAGTGTGGTTCTGCCCTTCCAGTGTAAGGATCATTTCCTTAATCACTGTAGGTTGTGGGGTATCAACAAGAAAAATGGAATATGGGGACTAGTTTGGTTTGTTACTTTGTGGAGTATTTGGGGATGGAGGAATGAGATTGTCTTCAACAACAAGATAGCAGACAGTAACAGATCTTTGAATTGATCCAAGTTAGATCATGGCATTGGACAAAAGCAAAAACAAAAGGAATGATATTTTCTGTGCATGATTGGTGTAGTAACTAGTAACCCACTCAGTTGTATAAAAACCGTGTCTTAATGATGGTTTTTTTGTGTTTTCTCTACTGTAATTAAGTGATTTCTTACCATGATTTTTATATTAGGGGAAGGATGGATTGGAATCACTCCTTAGGCAGACCTGTAAGGGATCTTGTTCTTCTAAATATTAGTTATGCTGCTTTATGTTCTTGTAAAATTTGGTGGCAGCAGTAGGTAATTTAAATCTTTTTTTTTTAGATAAGCAGGTAATTTAGATCAGTTTTTGTTTCTTTCTTTTCAAATGTATATTGATCTTTCTTTGTAAATAATGGCACTACTGGTGCGGATCATGTAACTCTTTGGTCTGTTTATTAATATATTAAGCTTCTTTTGGCTGATAAAAAAATGAAAAAATAAAGTCTTTTTCATGCTTGCAGCTTCTTTGCTTCTCTCATATTGTAATGGTTTGTCGAATCTATGTTTGCATCGCTAATTAATCTGGTTAATGTGTTACAGGTAGAAGATAGAGTTCGGAAAAAGGGTAGAGACTTTCACAAGTCAAAAACAGGATCCGTGCTTGCTTGCAAAGTCACCTTTAGAGAGTAAAGATAATCGTTTTACTTTGTCTTCTCATCCTGTCCTTGCTCCTTCTCCCCCTCTTCATACTTATTGTGGAGTCCTTTGTGTGCTTCTTTTGACATTGATTTAGGCCTCCCGATGTCTCTTCTATTTGTTGAATCTTGAATGTTATACTTAATAAATTATTTGGGTTATTATAACTTGAAAATAGTTCTTAGGCATATGAGGATTGTGTAACACATGAATAACTTAACTGATGCACAGACAATGTGCTCTTGAGGGGTGTGTCCTTCCACTTTGGAGCAGTTACACATGATGCCTTTCTGAAATTTGGGCAAGAACAACATAGGCCACGATTTTATGGCAGTTTACAGTCAATGCATTTCTCTGGTGTATTTGGTTGGAGAAGAATGCCTATATTTAAGGTATTAGAATTACAGAGAAAGTAAAGAAAGGAGAATTCTGAAATCTGAAAAATATTGAAGTCAATGAGAATTTGTTACAAGATGTCTATTTATAGTATAAGACTAACTACCTGCCTAAGCTTGCTCAGAACGCTAACTGACTAATGAATACATAGCTAACAGATACAGAACAAAATAAGTATGTACACATATACTCTACTACTCACCTTTGAAATCCAACCAGGGAACAGCAAAAGAGGGGGAGTAGCCAAGTGAGGGTTCACTTTACTCTATACTCCCCAGTTAATTTGGATACCTCGGTTGATTGAGGCTGAGCTGCAGGCAGATAATGCAAAGTCTGAACTGGAAGTAGCTTCAAGAGATCAGAAACTCGTAGCTTATCCTGTAACTAATGAAAGCGAGTAGCTGAGAGAGGCTTAGTAAGTAAATCAGCAATTTGACAGTGTGCAGGGATATAGCAAACCACCAAGACTTTACTGATAACACGTTCATGAACAAAATAGAGATCAAGTTCTAAATGCTTGGTGCGCGGATGCAGAACATGATTGTTTGCTAAATGTACTGTGCTAAGGTTGTCACAGTAAATGATAGGTGTAATAGGAGGAATTCTGAGTTCAGACAACAGAGACTGAAGCCACAAGACTTCTTCAACAGCGTTGGCAAGGCTGCAGTATTCAGCTTCAGCCGAGGAACGCGCCACTAAAGTTTGCTTCTTGGACCACCAAGAGATTAGATTAGGACCAAGATAGATACAGACCAAGATAGATACAACAGCCCGAAGTACTACGTCTGTCATCTGGATCCGTAGCCCAATCAGCATCATAGTATCCTTGAATCATTAGGGGTTGATTAGGAGTAGCAACATCAACGTGTAAGCCATGGGTACCTTGAAGATAACAAAGAACCCTCTTGGTAGCAACCCAATGATCATTGGAGTGGAAGTGCCTTTAGCATTATCCATTTTTGCCTGAGAAAGGAGATCCTTGATGTACTTTGCTTGAGAAAGAAGTAAGGAACCATCCGGAAAGCGTTTAACTTCAATTCCCAGAAAATAATCCAGAGGATCAAGCTGCTTGAGAGAGAATTTGACATTCAAAGCATTAATAATGGACTGAATAAACCTGAAATTATATCCCTCACTTTTTGTTATTTCAAGGAATTTTTTAATTTCTATCACTGATCATGAATGAGGTTGGACATCCTCGCTGCATTCATCGGCCACTTTGGTTCCTTGTATTTTTTCTTTTTTTGCCCTTATTTTGTTAGGAGAATTTCCTAACTTGCTCTCAGTCTGAATTTCTCTCTATTGCTATTATCCAGAAAAATATATAACAAATAACCCAAAATGCTCCCTTTTGGGCTCAGTCATAATTTATAAGTGCATTTTCCTAATTACTTTATGCCATGTATCAACATGTGTTAGAAATTTTGCATTGTCTGAATCCGAACCTTCATTAGCACTTTTTTCCCTGCACCACTCTAATTTTCTCATGCCTGTTGCAGCTTCAATCCAGTTGATTCATATATCTGGTTTGAATTTTATGGATCACCTTCTGATCAGGACGTTAATCTAATTGGTAGTGTAAGTGCTCCATTTAACTTTTAGTTTCTAATATATGTTTATATTTATTTGTAAAGTCTTACTGTTTGATTCATGTAAAATATGCAGGTTATTCAGTCATGGTATGTCATGGGTCGCCTGGGTGCCTTCAATTCTTCAAATTTGCAGGTTAGGTGACGTTTTTTTTTCTTCATGTTTATCTATTTTGTGGTTATTATTTTCTCATTTGATTGCCACTTCTTCTGTTTGCTGTCTGCTGTCCGATACACAAGTTAGATTTACAAAATGTTGCTTATCATTAAATCATAAAATCTGACATTTTGAGTCTGTTCACTTGAAATCCCTTTATGTTATGGCGCCATTGTGGGCATTTATTGAGTGACGGAAAGGATAAAGTGAAACTGAAACATCCTTACCCGAATGGTATTGTATTTATTTATTTATTTATAAATATATAAAATGTATACTTGACAGTGATGGATTAAATAGAAGTACTAAAGTATATCTTTGAATACTTGGATTCTTATAATTCTCGTAGCCTTCATGTTAGCAGCTTTACTTGGTTTGTCCAAGTTGTACTATGTAGTATGTACTATGTAGTACCATTTATACTTGACCTAAAAAATTAGTGTAAATAGGAGTCTTAGATTAGTCTTTGATCACACATCTTATTGTAATATATTCAGACACCATATCTTCTCTAGCTCTACCTTTTTTTTTCCAATAATTTCAACATAGTTTTAGTGCTTGCTTCAGTCCATCATAACCTGTGTCCGCGGAAGAAGGATTTAGAAAAAAAAAAAAAGTGAAACTTGGTATCTCAGTACCATGACTATTTTCTTACCACTGACTATGAACTAACTTGGCCATGGTTTACACTTACTACACTAGGAGATTTTCCTCCCCTGGACCAGTCGATCACCAGCATAGTGTCTCTAACTTTCATACTTACACCTCATTGAGTCTGAGGTTTCTGTAGATTTTTCACCTAGATTATTGCATGAGAGAGGAATGAAGGATTACCCTCTCAGCCTAGTCTTCTCATATTACTTCCCAATTTGGTTTTCCAAACCAAGCCTATGCCTAGTTGCTCCCTTTTCTCCTTCGAAACTTGCTAGTAGCATTTCCAGCAATTCATATCAAGCCATTGTATGATCATTTTCAACAAGGGACACCACCAATCACTATCACATCGAGCACAGCCAATTAGTTATGAAGTGGAAGACTGTTGCCAAAATCCTTCCGACATATCTGGTCGGCTAGTTCTGAACTTTCTATAGTCACTTCTAGTTTCTTCTTCTGGAATCCTCTTCCACTTCTATCTTCTATTTCTGTTATTATTTAATTTTCCTTTCTTTGTTCCTTGTAACCTTATAACCTTTCAATGCTGAACTAGTTTCATGGTTAATTAATGAAACATCATTTGTCTGTTTGGTTCATTGATCCATTTGTTAATCAGTTGCTGCGATTTGCATTTGTTACATTTGTACTGTCATTCATCTCACATGGCTTACGAAACTGCACAAGAGGTTGAAGAAATTTTGTCTGAAGATCTGGATGAGTTAGAATCTCTTATCAAATGTCTTACACACATTTGGGGTGCATTTGGAAACACAGCTTAATTAAGAACTTATACAATAAGTTGTTATTGAAAATGAGTTTATTTGTAGATAAAATTATAAAACTTATTCAAGTAAACTAAAAACAACTTATTCGAATAAACTAAAAACAACTTATTCTAATAAGCTGTTCCAGGAAGCTTATGAAAATAAGCTAAAACCAGTTTATGGAGACCTATAAGCTATTTTCATCAGCAGTTCATAAGCTTTTCCAAACGCAGCCATGATGGAGCACCAATATGCTCAATCAAATGGCTAGGTTTGATCTCATAGATCAAGCCCTGTCTAAAATTGAAGCATATCTTATCGCTGTTGCACTGACGTCAGACTTGATCTGCCATGACATCGTAGCCAGTGAGAACTCAAGCTCCATGGAAGAATTTGGCAAATGTGAACCTGAGATTACACGGCATGAAGATGAACTTGCAGATAAGAAACTCAAATTGTCTTAAACAGTTACCGTGTCTGCAATCTCTTTCTGGTTCCTCGCATCTCAATGATTATACAGCGGAAGAGCTGGTGAGGAGCTTGAGTATCAATACCATTGACGAACCACGGTAAATTGTTGATTCCTTCCTTTAGAAATGTGTTTGCACTGCAAACTAAGATGCCTGAATTCCTGATATTGAATTCACGGGTTGATCTTGTTGATAAGGTTTCATTACGACAATGTTATGTTGCAAGAGACTTTTATTCCTTGTTGAGAGAATTTGTTGTCGCATATGTGCAAATATCTTGGAACACATGTTTACTTAGGACCTTGGCCATAGTGTCCAGTCACCATCACTTGTATGCCTACTGTTAGATGGATTTCCTAAACTGGTAACTGTATTATGTGGTTTATATGGGATTGATCTTACACTTCTGGCACATATGATTCGGTCTCTTGTTGCTATTTCTGCTATTGTTCGCAAGTGCAAGCTTGGCTTGTTTTTGAATCCTAAAGAGAAATTTCAGAGGTTAATTTACTGAACACAAGGTGACTTTATTGTTCCTTCAAACCTCCAAATTGTTCTTAAATCTTGACTTCCATAGATCTTGGCGCAATGCAGTGAGGCTGCCTGCAATTAATACCCTACAAGTAATTTCACAGTATATTCCTCATATGATCAAAGGAGAAAGGCCTATCTGTCATCCCTTTGTAGTTATGTTCTCAATGGCAATTGTGTGGATTTATGATCAGCTTTGTACCATTGGTGGAGCTTCTAGAAATTCTGAACACAAAACACAAATGACTTGTAGAACTAATCATGATGTCACTTACAATTGTTGCTTCGGTACAACAGTTATCAGTTGGGAAATTCGAAGCTTAGGAAGCATCTTTATTGTTTATTGGAGTATGAGTATGAGTTACCACTTTTGCAGCCTTTGTTACAATTTGCAATTCACCAGGCAAATACTATTTTCTAGTGGCTTGTCACATCCAAAGCTAGTGGCAGTGTCAAATAAAATTGTTGTTGCAATGCCAAATGCTTCAATTTACCCTTGCCTAGCATTAGAAAAGTCATGGGATGTGACAAGGTTACATGGACAAGTGGATATCGGACGAGTCAAGCCAAACCTTTTGTTCTATGGGGTCTACAACGAGAGGATCGTATGGGTCCATCCCATGGTTCCTTGTCCAGTACACTAGCAAAAGTAGACACTAATTTTCTAAAAGAGTGTGATAATTATTGATACATTAGATTGGAAGGAAGGGACTGTAAACCCATTTGTGAGAAGCATCGAGACAAAGCTTGATAACCAACTTTATGAGCATTGTCTGCTATGAAACCCATATAGAATATGTGTATTGGTTACGATACATATCTAATACGAGATACGTCTATCCTTGAAAATATAGGATACTATACATTTAAGACAAAGCAAGGAGTCATTTGTTTGGTTTACCATTTTATTGTCAACATCATTTTACATTTCGATCATAATTTCAACTACAAAATTTATGCTTACAATTATATCACAGATTTTATTGAACTGTCATGTGGGTTCTATTCCTATTGTCAAGAAACTTGTAAATGGAACTAAATGTTTGGGCTTGGAAGAAGCTACAGAGCTAGCCACCTACATTATACTCTTTGCATGTCTTTTTCTCCTATCGTCAGTTTTTGTTGGCATATTAGCATCTCAGTAATTGAAATTGTGGAAATCAAATTCATAGAGGCAATTGGCGAAGTATTACAGAACAGACCCTTTCCTGCCATATCACATATATGGGATTCTTCCTCCACTATATTCACTTGTAAAGTGCAACAAACAAGGCATGCCCAACTAATTTTTTTTTTTTTTTGCTGTGGGCTAAGTTGCCTTTATACGGAAATCGGAATTGAGAATTCACTTTTATATCATCATGGGTAGGTAAGTGTAATACTTTTGACCTTGAGGACAAGGTCAATTTTAATGGGGCCGCGATGCTATCAAGTGGACGTGATGACCTTGTGAATTTTAATACGTCGGTTTTTAGTACCGGTTTAGTCTTTTCGTACATTTTTTTGGTGACGTAGCAATCTGCTAACAAGTGAACCTAATGAAGGATCCTCAGTTTGCCACATCCCGAAAAAATGTACGGAGGGCTAAAAGTGAACTTTTTAAAGTTTAGGAAATAAAAATCGACGTTTTAAAGTTTGGGGTCTAACTGATTCTCATTAAAGCTCATGGACCAAAAATATATTTAACTCAATTTATTTATTGTTTCAAAATATTTTGAATTTTAGTTTGGTCTAAAAATACTATTGTCATGATATGACTACATCAGGGATGGATGAGTGACTGTATTGTCTTTGTCACCTATTTCTAGTTTTCTACTTGTAGCTGTTACTTTTTAACAAAGAATTGAAGTAATCTTAAATTGATGGCAGGTGGCAAATTCCTCAATGGAGTATGATCCTCTATACGATGCTGATAAGGGATTCAAAGTCATGCCGTCATCTTTCCATGATATCAGTAATATTGAGTTCCAAGATAATTGGGGCCGTGTTTGGTACAAGCTCTAGAACTTTATTCTCACACACACATGCACACTCACGCACACACACTTATAGAGGGATCTATTTACTCTGGGCGTAAGCGTTGTGAGAACTCTGGTCTACCTAATATCTTTTTATGGACATTAAATTTAAGTTTTATCAGATCATAAGTAAAAGCATTTTCCATATAAGAAGATAGATGAAGTGAAAATTTGGAGGAGATGATGTCTATGCGAATCACTTGTGGCATCAGCCCAATTTACATTGAATGTGTTTTATATAATAGTAAGGATTTTTCCATTTTTTTAACGAAATGAAGAGCATCTCAATTATTAAAACTGTGATGGTAGTTATTAGAAAAGTATAGTGTGTGTAGTGAGAGGAAAAGGAGAAGAAGATCTTGACTGAATTGTGAAAATTGTCATTTTATCAAGTGGTAGAGTACATTTAAGGTTTGTACATGTTACCTACAGGGTGGACCTGGGTACGTCTGATTATTTTGCAATTGATGTCCTTCTCAACTGCCTAACTGTCTTAAGCTCAGAGTAAGTTCGAATACCAGATTACATTACATATATAAATTTGAGAATATAAATGCAACCATGGAAGCTTTTTCTTTTGTTGAAGTCAAAAGGAAATTATGATTGATCATATGTTTCTGAATAGCAGATATCTAGGTATCCAACAAATTGTTTTTGGCGGTCGCTGCATGGGTGATTGGGAAGAGGGGATGACAAATCCTGACTATGGTTACAAATACTTCAAGATATAAATACTGGGACTTGTTGATGTTGATTTCATTCCTTGAACTGTTCTATCAATTTTGTTCAGAAATAGACAGCAAGAGGTACAGTAACATACTAACATTATGCATTCTTATTTGGTACTTCTATATCGTGTATGAGAATCTTGTACGATTGGAAAATTGTATCGTTTTGTTACAGAGCTGATTTTATTTTATTTTTCCTTTCTAATATGAAAGGGAGGTGTGTTGTGATGATATTTGACAAATTATGCACATAAGACTTATGATACACGGCTAGAAAATGTTTGACAAAATTGACCTGGAATTTGTTGAAATTCAAGAGTAATTGTTATGTAGAAGGAGACGAAAGTTAACAAAATTGCAAATAATGTCTTAAAGTTATAAATGATAGTTTAATAGCAATAAATTTTCCTTTCAAAGTGAAGAGATAAAACAGAGGTGAAGTTATGTTTTAAGCACAAAATCACTATGCGCACTACACACATCTCACGATACTCCACACGCAAATTGATACGGATATTATCATCCGTTTTTTGGGTCACTCAGAACACAAGGGGCTATTTGGTTTGTGGAAATGTTTTCTATTTTCATTTTTAATTTTCATTTCTTAAAAACATTTCATTTTTTAAGTTTTGAGATTAAGAAAATATGTTTGTTTCTGTGCCTTCGTTTATGTTTTGAAAAACTGAAAATATTAAAATGTGTTTGGTTCCCTTTCCGTTTTCATTCTTAATAATTAATATTTTATAATTTTATGAAATTCAAAAATAAATTTGCTGTAATAAGATTGTATTTTATATTAGTAGTAGTAAGGGATATTTTTTAAAACGATCATTATTATATATATTTTAATAACAACCATAATGATAAAATATGTGATGTTATTTGTTTTTTTTGAAACCTTGTGAGATTATTTGTTGAAAGTAGATTGTGATTATATATTAGGGGGCGTTTGTTTCGAGGTTTGAAAATATATTTTCGGGTATCTTACTTTCAGGAATACATTCGTGGAAATATTATTTTCAGGTATTTAACATAACTTGCTTGGTTGATAATTATTATTCCTAAGGATATTTTAAATTCCTAAGAATGTTTAAAATGTATGTTTGGTGTATAACACATATTTTATTTAAGGAAAAAAGTTAGTAAGGGAAAGCGATTCTTGGTTATTAAGGAAACCTTTTCAGAAGAGGTACATCATTTCCGTTCTTGAAATGAATAGGACCAGAAGAAGTTGAATATATCTTGGGAGAATGACACAAAGGATGCTATGGGCATCATCTTGGAGGAAAGTCGCTAGCCCACAAAGCTTTGAGTGCAAAATATTAATAGCCTACAATCCATGAACACGCGATGAAGCACATATAGAAGTGCGAAAAATGACAAAAACATACGCCTATCCCTCATCTGCCCCAAGAAGAGTTACATAGCGCCCCATGGCCATTTCACACATGGGGGATGGATCTGTTAGGGCCATTTACCATGGCCCAGGACAGTACAAGCATTTAGTAGTAGCTGTGGACTATTTCATCAAATGGTTCGAGGCGTAACCATTGACAGCAATTACCTCATTAAAGGTCCATAGTTTCACTTTTAAAAACATCATTTGCAGGTTCGGTATCCTTGCTGGCATAATCATGGATAATGGGACTCAATTCACAGGGAGTGACTTTCACGAGATGATTAAAGCATTTAAGATAAAGCAACACTTCTCAAGTGTAGAACATGCGCAGACTAACGGACAAGCTGAAGCTGCTAATAAGGTGATCCTCAACAGAATTAGGAAAAAGATGTAAGCCACACATGGAAGCTGGGTGGATCAGATGTTACCCCACCATACATGTCCTGAATTGCTCGCATATAAGTCACGTGAACACTCTTCTATTCCAAGGCCTTCTATAACGCATTCCTTAGTACTCAATCATGTGCCTTTCTCAAATCAATAAATACCATATGTAGATCTCTTTCCTTGCATCGATACCTTTCCATCAACTCCGTATGAGATAGATAGCCTCAGTTGTAGACCTTCCTATCACGAAATCAAATTGATTTTCGGCAATCCTAGTTTCTTGTCGTAATCAATGGTCAATCACCGTCTCCCATAATTTCATAATGTGGCTGATGAGTTTTACCCCTCTATAGTTTGCACAATTCTAAGTGTCTCCTTTATTCTTAAAAATAAGTACCAAAGTACTCCTTTGACCTAATAATCTCATTGAATAGCTTGCTAAGCCATCAGATACCTTTTCTACCTAAACATTTCCAAACCATACTAAAAGAATAGTCTAGAACTATATCTCTAACTTTAACTAATATATTTTTAAAATACAATTTAACTCAAAATTAGAGTGGATATTAAAATTTTCAATTTTAATTTATTTATTATATTAATTATACTTATATTTTACTATTTATATTTTAAATTTATATATTTCCATTTTATTCTAATGGGGATTTTATTTATCAAAATTCTTTTAGGAAAGCATTACTTTAAAATTATATCTAAAGGATTTTATAATTATGATTTTTTTGTTTAAAAGTTTTTCTTTGTAAAAGATAATTTGAGGAACGTTTTAAAAGAAACTATATTCGGTCATTGACCTATATGGTCATAAATGTTAACTTTTCTTACTTGCGGAAGCTTCATACCAGAGAAACACAGGGATGAAACGAGAAGGAGAAAATGAATTTTATTGATTTGTTGCAGAAAAACTGAACTGAATACAAGTCCCTATCATATCCCTTTTATATCTGCTGATAAAGGGGAATAAGAAACTGATAAACTAACTGAAGTTAACTAATTAACAGATAACCGTTTCTCTTGGTTACATACATCAGGGACTTAAAAGCAAAAAAAACAAGGTCTACTTAGCTACACTTAAAAACTTCTGTAAACTTTTATTTAATTGCTGACGAGTCCTCTTCCTTGACAATGCTGCTATGTCTTCTCTGATATTCCTGCTTCTTCCTTCAACACGCCCCCACAAGCTGGAATGTGTATGTTCCTCATTCCAAGCTTGACTTTTGCATCCTCAAAAGGTCCTCGAGCAAGGCTTTTTGTGAATATATCTACTACTTGAGAGTCGCTCCGAATCGCTATGAGTTGAATTAGGCTTTTCTCCACAGCATCTCTAGTGATATGGCAGTCCAGCTCTATATGTTTTGTTCTCTCATGGAAAACCGGATTGTTTCCAATATATAATTGGTTGTCACAGTAGAGAGGGATTGGTAGGTTTGGTTTGATATAGAAATCTTTGAAGAGTTTTAGAAACCATTTAACCTCACAAGTTCCATGAGCAAGTGCTCTATATTCTGCTTCTGCAGAAGACTTTGATGGTGTGTTTTGCTTCATACTTCTCCAAGATATTAGAGATGATCCGAGGAAAAAACAGTATCCCATGGTTGATTTTCTTGAGTCAAGACATCCTCCCCATCTACATCAGTGAAGCCTCGCAATGACAGGTCTGATTCTGCTGGAAAAAATAGGCCCTTCCCTGGTGATTTCTTTACAAATCTCAGTATCTTCATGGCTCCCTGATAATGCTGGTCCATTGGCTTCTGCATAAACTGACTCAGGTGGTTTACAGCATAACATATATCAGGTCTGCTGTGAGTTAGGTAGAGGATTCTTCCTATGAGTCTTCTGAAACTTTCTGGATTTGTCATTGGTGTTACTTGGTCTTTGCTGAACTTCACTTTGTTGTCAATTGGAGTATTGCATGGTTTGGCATCTATGAGTCATGCGTCTTTCAAAATGTCCATAGTGTATTTTCTTTGGCTAAGAATGATTCCTTTGCTGGTTCTGGCTAGTTCCATCCCTAGGAAGTATTTTGCATTGCCCAAGTCTTTGATGCTGAATTCCTCATCCAATTGCTGCTTTAGCTTTTCAATTTTAGTAGGATCATATCCAGCCATGAGTAAATCATCTACATATACCAAGATAAAAGTCAGAGAGTATGATGTTCTTTTTGAAAATAAAGAATAATCAGATTTGGATTGTGTATATCCAAAACTGATCAGAAAAGAACTAAGTTTGTTGTTCCACTCCCTGCTTGCTTTAGCCCATATAAAGATTTTCTGAGTCTGCAAACGATGGAGCCATCTTTTACTTCTAATCCTTGGGGAATTTTCATGTATACTTCTTCCTTTAACTCTCCATGAAGGAAAGCTGTATTGACATCCAACTGTTGTAGGATCCACCCTTTTGCAGCCACCAAGGAGAGCAAAATCCTTACAGTTGACATTCTAACAACAGGGCTAAAAGTTTCTGTATAGTCTAGTCCTTGTGTTTGTGTGAATCCCCTTGCCACCAACTTTGTGTCTTTCCAAACTTCCATCTGCCTTTCTTTTGATCTTGAAAACCCATTTACAGGTTGCCTTTTTGTATGGAGGCAATTTAGTCAATTCCCATGTCTTGTTCTTGCTGTGAGCATCCAGTTCTGCTTTGATAGCTTCTCTCCAACATTCATGTTGAACAGCTTCATTGTAACATGTTGGTTCTGCATCACTAGTCAAGGTTAGACAGAAATGTTTATGATTATCAGATAGATTGTCATACCCTACATAATCAGATATAGGGTATTTGATCTTCTCCCTTTTATTCTATCCTTCAATGATATTAACAGCATTATCCCTTTCTGATGCTTCTTCTTCTCCTGTGAGACTCCACTCAAAATCTTTCAAGTGTGTAGGTGGTCTCTTGTCGCTTGTTGATTTTCTTCTATCATCAACTTGCTGTTGTGAAACAAGTTCCTCGTTTCCTTCTGCTTCTTTTATCTCCTCCAGATACTAACTCTTCAATCCTATTTTCTCTGTTGTTTAGATCAAACAAAACAGCTCCTTTTGTTCCTTATTTAAAACCTAAAAACATGCATTTTCTAGCTCTACTATCCAATTTCTTTCTATTTCTAGTTAAGGTAGATGCATAGCAGAGGCAACCAAAACACTTAAGATTTGAAACATCAGCAATTTTATTATGAAGAATATGATATGGAGAAATGTTGCTAGAAGATTTACTTGGCAACCTATTGATGATGAAAATAGCATGCAAAACAGCATAAGTCCAGAATGTTTTAGGAATATTAGATTGATGCATGAGAGCTCTAGCTACAGACAAGATGTGTTGGTGTTTCCTTTCCACTCTCCCATTCTGTTCAGGGCATTCTACACATGATGTTTGATGCATTATCCCTTTATGTTCACAGTAATCTGTTAACAAGAACTCAGGTCCATTATCACTTCTGATGCATTTAATGATAGTTTTATGCTGAGTTTCTACCAAACTAACAAAAGACTTAACAAGATTAGATGCTTCAGCTTTTGTTTTCATGAAAAAAACCCATGTATGCCTACTATGATCATCAACAGCAATTAAAAAATACCTATGTCCAAGAATTGAAGGAATAGACAAAGGTCCCCATATATCAAAATGAACAAGATCAAAAATAGAATCAGCAGTGTTATTACTTAAAGCATAAGGATTCTTTCTTTGTCTAGAAGTATGGCAGATATCACATGGTACAAAATTTTTATTTATATCAATGTAAGGATAATAGTTTTTCAATCTGTTCAACTTCTCTATAGGAACATGACCAAATCTGATATGCCAAATGTTCTATTTATCTACACTAACAGAATTTATAGTGGAAGAAGGGACAAGATTAATGGATCCATCTAAAGCATATAGGCCATTCTTTACACTAGCAGCACCAATCTTCTTCAATGTAAGTTGGTCCTGCACAACACAATTGCTTTTAGTGAAGATCAATTGACATAAAAGGTCCGAAGTTAATTTTGAAACAGCTACAAGATTATATTCAAAATTTGGAATAAATAAACATCATTTAAATAGAGGTCTTTGGAGAAGATGACAGTGCCAGCCATAGTAGCTTTGACATAGTCTCCATTGGGCAATTTAACAGACAAAGGTCTAATCCTTTTGAGGGATTGGAAAACTTTGCGAGAGTGACAGACATGGTCTGTTGCTCCTGTATCAATTATCCTTCTTGAAGGTTTATAATTAATCAACAAGGTTTTATTCATACCTTGAGCATCTTTAGGCTGCTGACTAGACTTACTGGTAACCTGTTTAGGTGGATGAGCCTTGGTCCTTATCTGATTTATGCTGTGACGAGAACTCCCTGAAGATTGTTGTATGATTGCCATTATGGCCTTCTTTTGCTTAGGTGAGAGTTCAAGAATAGACTCATCAGTAGCATCTCCTTCTTCTTGTGAATCTGAATCATCTTCACTGTCCCCAGTACTGTCTTCATCAGCAACACAATTATTTGCTGAAACATTTTTCTTAAAATGCGCAGGGAATCCATGCTTTTTGTAGCATGTTTCTGCTATATGGCCAATTTTCCCACAATAGGTGCAGACTTTGTTCAAGTACTTCCCACCTTTTGAGTTCTTGGACTGTCCTGAAGATTGACCCTTATATTTTCCTTTGAATTTCTTCTTCTCCTGAAAACTGGTGTTGAGGAGAATCTTAGATTCTTCTGCATCTTGGCTCATTTGTCTCTCTTGCTGACTTAAGAGGTTAAAAACTTTCTCAACATCAGGCAGTGGGCTCATCATCATTATTTGAGATCTGACATTTGTAAAAGACTCATTGAGACCTCTCAAGAACATGATCATATAATCACTTTCCTTTTGAGCTATGATTGTGGGAATAAGATTGCAAGAACATGTCACAACACACAGACATTGTGGAATAGGTCTGAAACTATCTAGTTCTAATCGCAGTTTCTCCATGCGAGTAAAATACTCAGCAACACTTTGTTCTCCCTGATGAAGGTTATACAACTCTCCTTGAATTGTTGCAATCCTAAAAGCATCTGGTTGATGGAACTTCTTCCTTAGATTCTCCCAAATCTCTTTCGCCGTATCCAACCAAATTACACTCTCAGATATGGATGGACTCAGCGTTTGATTGATCCAGGCAATGACCAAAGAATTGCATCTATCCCAAGCACCAAAAGTATCATCATCATCCTTTGGCTTGGGAAGGCTTCCATTGATGAATTGAAGCTTGTTCTTGATCTTGAGAGCAACACACATGGCTCTAGACCAAGCATGATAATTTGGCCCATTAAGAACAACCGGAATCAAGGGAGTCCCAAGGCTCTCATTAGGATGAATGAATAGAGGATTCGAGGCATCAATGGTGGTCTTTGCCATACTTCAAGAAAACTGTCAATCAAAACGCAAACAAACAGAAACCGGACGAAGCAGAGAAGAAACGAAAAGAAGGAGAAGAAAAGAAGAGGAAGAAGAGCAAACAGATTAAACGGATCGTTGCGCAGATACCATGTTAACTTTTCTTACTTGCGGAAGCTTCATACTAGAGAAACGCAGGGATGAAACGAGAAGGAGAAAACGAATTTTATTGATTTGTTGCAGAAAAACTGAACTGAATACAAGTCCCTATCATATCCCTTTTATATCTGTTGATAAAGGGGAATAAGAAACTGATAAACTAACTGAAGTTAACTAATTAACAGATAACCGTTTCTCTTGGTCACATACATAAGGGACTTAAAAGCAAAAGAAACAAGGTCTACTTAGCTACACTTAAAAACTTCTGTAAACTTTTATTTAATTGCTGACAAGTCCTCTTCCTTGACAATGCTGCTATGTTTTCTCTAATATTTCTGCTTCTTCTTTTTTTGATATTCCTACTTCTTCCTTCAACAATAAATAACGTATAGGATCCAGAACATTTATGTCCCGTGTCAAGATGTATTAGAATGGATTCATTGTTTTATAGTACAAATGCAAATAAGGAAAATTTAAAATTCTATTTATTGTTTGCAAATCAAAATGAATGAGAAAATAGTATATATACACATGTATGTGGGGGTTAAAGATTATGTAAAAGAGGAAAAAATTAAAAAGAGTAATCAGGTGAGGTTAAGGTATACCGAAAGATGGAGAATCGGAACAACAATCAAGCAGAAAGACAAGGTCAAGGTCAAGCACAAGTAGTAGGGAGGTGGAGCAATGAATTATAATGATCACTTGCACTCTCAAGGACTACAATGTCAAGAATTAGAAACAATTGTCCATCGGGTCGTGGAACTACATACATGATCCATGATTCTAAGAGGTTCGCTTTCACAATAGCATTCTAATCCTCAAGAGCACCTAAAAACTAGAGAAAATGGTGATGGGAGTAGAGAAATCATGCCCAAAATGTAATATGAAAATGTATATCTACGACAAACTCTATTCCCCCCTTATATAGTCCCCCAGGCGTGTGGTCACGCAAGAAACAATAGGTGCGCACGCGAAGATAACAACTATCTGGGGATAGGGCTGTGTGCGCACGCAGGATATGGCAGGTGCACACGCGCTAAAGTGAAAGAGATCCCAAGAAAAGTGCGTGCTCACGCCTCCAGGGCAGTTGCTCACGCATTGAATGCTGAGAAAAAGATGATTTTGTGTGTTACCCCCTCCAACTTGAGTGTGAATCTTGTGTGTGCACCTCCTATTGATGATCTTGAACTTCTTTAAATTCTCATTCTTCACTCTTCCAATGCTCATGTTCCTACAAAATAACCAACAAACTAGAAACAAGGGTAAAAAGTGAAGATATTCAAGGAAAACACTACCAAAGACACAAAGTCCTAACCTAAACCTAAACATTCAAACCAAAGAAGTAATTCCCGATTTTCATGCTTCTAAACACTAAAATAACTAGAAAATAAGTTAAAACAACTCTCTAAAACATAGATAAGTGAACGCTTATCAATTGTTGTATGCGCTTTTGGCTTATGAAGACTAATGGGCTTGGAGCCTCAATCCAGATAAGTTATAATGCACATGCCTCACTTCAGTTGTATCCCGGTCATTAAATCTGGTTGTCATTTTTAACTCATTAGATATTTAGAAGATCTTGTTGAATTTTATTAGATTAGATTAGATAAGAAATTATTTAATTAAGATTTGAAAAAATAAATAAAGAAGATGAGGAAGGACGTGAAGCTAACTTATTGGATTTGGATCCAATTTATGTCCTAGGTGCCAAGGCTATATAAAGGTGGCAAGGAGATGTGATCAAGCATCAATCCATCACTTATCATCATCACCATTCCAGCGCCACCTTCCTTCTTCCTTTTCTTTTTCTTTTTCTTTTGTTTTTCTTTTCTTCCCTCCATGAGCTAGACTCTTTGACTAATATTCTTGGGATATTGCAATGAAGATGTTGAGGTTTATACTTTAATTTGGTTTCTAATTTATTCATGTTCTTCATCTTTTAATTCCTTGCAAATTTGTGTTTTGAGCAATATTACAATTTGTATGCTTAATCTTATTGTTTTAGTGCTTAGATATGAATATGCTTCCATGGGTTTTGGTTTCATTTCAATTTCTAGGGTTTATGCTTAATGGTCTTAGGTTTTGTTATTGAGCTAAAGCTTTATCCATAGTTTGCTTAATTCTATGTGATTAGGGATTAATTGATGCATATGAAATGCTTAATTTTTTGTGAGCTAATGATTTCTAGTTGTTAGTAGTTAATTTGAGAGTAATTGGGGATGCTTAATCACCAACCCTCTTTGATAGATATCTCTATAGCTTGGTTTAATTGGTTGGTATAGGAGTAATTAGGGACGCTTAGTCACTAACCTTTCTTGATTGATATCTCTTTAGCTTTGGAAGTAAAGAAATCCAGATTGATTTCCGCTTAGTTAATTAATCCAATTAAGCTAAGAATTTGAATGAATGGAATAATCTTGTGACCAATGATTGATTTGATTGCAATTGAACAATAGGGTTAATCACATTTTCTTTATGTTTTTAGTTTGTTAATTTGTGTTTTCTTTATTATGTTTTTATTCTATCAAAAAAGCCTTTTTTTATGTGTGTGTTACTATGTGTTTTGAATCTTAGTTTGGAATTGATAGTACTTGGGAGACGACCTAGGAATCACTTCTTAGTACTACATTTTTACTATTATATTTGACTGGGTACGACCCCGATTAAATTTGTAATATGAAAACATTGATTAAGCATGCAATTCAATCAAACAATAATAAATTAAATTAGTGAGAGTAGAGATTAAGAAGAAATTAAAAGAGAAAAGAAAAGAATTCAATTAAGAATAAACACCTCAAGAAT
Source organism: Cyamopsis tetragonoloba (assembly GCA_037177725.1). Classification (NCBI taxonomy): domain Eukaryota; kingdom Viridiplantae; phylum Streptophyta; class Magnoliopsida; order Fabales; family Fabaceae; genus Cyamopsis; species Cyamopsis tetragonoloba. The sequence continues at coordinate 59,548,923 of CM074119.1, forward strand.
CATATTACAATGAACCCAAGGAAGTCAATCTATTTTTATTCAATGTTTTCTAATTAATATTTTAATTCTCTTTTATTTTATTGCTTAATGCGTGATCAAAACTACCCCCTTTAATTATGTGCGTGCGTAATTAATTGTGTCGAACCTTCCTAATTTGTTGGTCCGTGAGAGACAACCTAGGGCTTACACCCTAGTTACACTTATTTTCTTTTTAAAATTTAAATTTGGTCGGGTATGGCCCCACATCAATGCTCCTTGAAGCTCCTTTAAGGTTTAGTGAGCCCTCTGAGGTATTTGAGTTTTCTCCTCAAACCACTAAAAATGATGAGTCTGTGACCCAAAGTGCAAGTGGTTCTTTCAATACTCTAAATCCTGAATGTGAAGTTTACAAAATCGTGAAACATGTTTTGCCTTGGGATGATGCTAATTTTAAGTTCTCATCCCCTTCACACTTATTTGCACTTAATTATGGATATTTTAAGTTTAAATCCTTTTTTATCAAGAAAAAATGAATTCATGAGTGTGTTCTAGGAAGATGATTACATTTTGACAAAACAGGATCTTAATTGCTCAATCTACAGGTGTATTTGAAGAGAAGATAAAAAGATAATTTTCTTTGTGTTAATGGGCGCGCTTAAGCAAGCAAAAGCATGCTTAAGCGAGCCAACCTTACCTGGATAGATCCAAAATTTCATCAGCGTCACATCTATGCTATCTTAGCTGACCTAACTTGCGTGCTTAAGCAAGAATATTGGGGGACAGGAGTGCGTTTCAATGATATCATCCCATATGTCATCTTTGGAGCACTCAAGCAAGGATTGGTGCGCTTAAGCAAGCTAGTTACGGCCAAAACACTATAAGTAGGGGTCTCGTGTGTGTTGTTTTGAATTGGAACCTAGAGAGAGGATCTCGAGAGAGAGAAAGAAAAGGGGATGTCTCTAGAGTGCAGACACGACTCTAGTTTTATTCTTTTGATCTATTCTATGATATGAGGGTTTAGAGAGAGATCTATAGAGAAAGAAGGAGAAGGGGAATAAGCTTAGAGTTTAGACACGATTTTAGTCTTGTTTCTCTAATCTATTTTAATGTATATCTAAACCACTCGGAGAGATGTGATTGTAATCATCAACTCTTGTATGATTTCGGTAATTTATATATCTTGGTAATGTAATTATGCTCTTAATGCTTAATTCTATTAGGCCGATAGCAGCACGATGTTGAATCTATTATATAGAGGACACATATGTTATAGATTAAGATGTGAATTAATTATTTACTTTGTGATAATCTATGTATAGCTATTGGCACGATAAGGAATAGATATCTATGGATTAATTGTTTGTTAACACTTGGTTATAATGCTGGATTGGTTTCTTATATATTAGAGACATCGATATAAAAGGATTCTATCTTAGATCTTGTATTGGATATTGGTAGGCACAAATGTCATGGTAGCAAGTGCACTAGTTCGTTTAAGAGAATAGAAGATGAATAGGGATATCGTTTCCATAGGGACTATGCAAAAGAGTACCAAATCCCCAAGGTTTTCACTATTTGGACTTCCAAAAATGTGTGTAAGAGAGTGTTCATACAAAGAAATTTAAAAACAAGCAAGAGTAAAATCAAGAGTAAGAGAGGTTAGGGACTAGGTTCATTTGATCCTTCCTTTATGTAACAAAATCTTTAGGTTAATTTAAGTTCTAATCAATCAATTAAATGTAACAATCCACAATTATAGACTAAGTCTATTCCTAGATCATTAGCCCCTTTGCTTTATCCTCAATTCCCTAATTCCTTAGGCCAATTTTAGAGAAAACAAAAAAAGAAGGTAGATTTCATAAAACCTCATAACCTAAAAGTCCTATTCCTAAGATCATGTGAGATTATGGTGAATTACAACAGTTCCAATACAATTATCAATTTTCCAATTGCACAATTGTATCTAGATCAAAATCTCTATTGACTAATTCAAGTGTAGCATTCACGTCGAAAGCAATTCCACAAAAAAATGAAATTAATCAACAAAGAAGAAGCCTTAAGAGAAGAAGTAATCACTCAATTAATGAATAGAAACATTGAATTAACCTTCAAAATTAGTTACATGAGTTTGGGATCAAAACTTCCAATTCCTTAACCTAAGAAATCTAGCCAAGCATAATGGCAAGAGAAAAAAAAGAGAAGAAAACCAATAATGAAGAGTAGTCCATGAATTCTTGATGAATATGCTCTCACAAGATTCTTCAAGGGATCCAAGAACTCTCAAGAACAGAGACAAGTGAGAAGGAGAGAAATCGCCCCTAAAACTCAAAAATGAATCCAAGCTCTCGAAAATAACTAACTTCAGCCTATATATAGCAGTGGGTAGCGCAAGCTCACGCCTAATTGGCGTGCTCACGCGCAGGATTCTTCAATTCCTTCCTTGCTAGCGCGTGCTCACGCCCAGAATTCCTCCTCCCAGCCATAAGTAGCGTGTGAGCACGCCCAAATGGCGTAGGCTACGCTCCAACTCCCGAGAGCTATCTTCCTCTTGGCGTGGGCAACTTCCTTTTGAGCGTGAGCACCCTTGAAACTAAGGCAAATTCCTCAACTTTGAGCGTGGGCACCCTTCCTCTAGGTGAATCCTTGCTTGATCAACTTCTCCTCATGCTTCATGACTCTTTCCAATGCTTGACTCATCAACATCTCCAACTCTTGATCCTACAACATCATCAAAACAACAAAACAAGGATCAAAAAGTGGGAATTTCTCAAGAAAACACTAACAAAATCAAAAAGTCCTATTCTAAACCAAAGCATTCAAACAAAAGAGCAATTTCCATAGTTTTCATGCTTCAAAACTCTAATATAGATTCAAAACAAGGTGAAAACAACTCCTAAAACATAGATTAGTGGACACCTATCACAACCCAAAACTTATCTTTTGCTTATCCCCAAGCAAACATCAAATCCAAACCTAAGGGACCAACAAATTTGGCATAGCATCAACACTTTGATTCATTCAAAATTCATCAAGCACCTAAACACCTTAGAATTATGGAAGCACCTCCATTGAAAGTCACACACTCCTTCATGTCATCAAAGCACAAGTTGACAAGATATGATACAAAGTAATCAACCAAGCATGTGGCACAAGTCATGTAGAAAAGCAATGAACAACAATCCTCACAAGGATAAAGTGTATGTCACTCATCAATCAAGTGTTTAGGTTAGAATCAATGCACTCAAATCAATTATGTGAGATGTGGGATCTTTAAATTGTAAATTTCCTTCTAAGTCTCCACTACTACAAATCACATGCATAGAAAAAATTAAGAGGTCTTCTTATTGTTGTAATGGGGCTTAGGTAAGGTAGGTGAAATATGAAAGGAAACTAGCTAAACCACATACACACAACAACAATGGAATGCATGGACTCTAGACACCTATATGCAAAATTTTGTAATAAAATGGATACATGTGATGGAAAAAATGGAAAATAACAACAGAAAAACACATGAACAATACTAGAGTACCGACTATTGTTCCTTCCTTTTTCCACCATTTTCAAAACTTTTTCTTTCACTTTCTTTTTCTTTTTTTTTTCATAATTTTTCTTTTTCACAATTTTTTTTAATATGCCTCTTTTTGAGTCTTTTTTTTTCTTTTGATTTTTCTTTCTTTTGCTTTTTCCTTAACACTTTGCTTGAGTTGATACCTAGTGTCACAACATGAAACACAAGTGGAACAATGAAGTGAAAAATGCAAAGATGAATGAATGCATGCATGCATGACGGTCTACCCTAACATAATCACCCAAAACAAACATCAACACAAAGTGTGGCCCAGCCAAAGCTTAGAATTTTGACTTGTCCTCAAGTCAAGCTCACAATGCACCCCAAACAAAAACATATAGAATCAACTTCCAAGCAAAAACCACCGGACCCCAAACTTAGGGAATTGGTCGGTTTCCTAAGCAAAAACAACCTCAAACTTAGAAGAAAACTCTATACCCAAGTGCATAACCAATGCTCTATGTGTGTAAATGGTAGGGACAATTGGTTTTACACTTGTTTGGCTTGTAATGAGCTAAATATCAAGAAATTAAGGATAAATCAAGGTTCAAAGGGGCTAGCAATGGAAAGTGTAAAGGACAAGGCTTGATTTGGCTCAAGGCTAATCAACAAGAAAATTGCCTCTATCATGTCAATCATAGCATGTAATTAGCAATCTCAACCAAGGGAAAAATCAAATTCAAGAGCACACCTCAACATAATGAACATGACAAGGAACATGTAGGAAGCTCAAAATCCTCACCTAGCATTTTCTATGTAATTCACTTGAGTTTTGTTGGCAGTTTATCATAACAGCAAGTGAACCGATTGTTTCAATAGTAAACATGATAAGCATGAGTATCGTTCTCAACAGTACTAAGTGTTAGAGTACCAAATTCCCAAGTTAACCACTAATTGGACTATCAAAATATGTTGAAGAGTATGATTCATGAAAGCTATCAAAGGAAGTAAGTGTAGTGTAAAAAAATTTTTATCAAGTTTTAAGAAGTGTAAAGGAATAGGTTCATTTGGTTCCTTGACTTGAGTAATCACATCCTAGGTCAATCCAAGTTTGGAACAAAGCAGGGGCAGAGTGTAGTTATCCTTTGGGGGGCCTCGGCCCCCGCATCACGAAAAAAAATTATTTACATACATACATACATATATATATATATATATATATATGATTTTAGGGGATGACCCCGCCACCCCCCCCCCCCCCTCCTCACACCAATTTTTTTTGAAATTGTTACGAGATATTTTTTTATACTAGCTATGAAATTATTAAATCACTTAGTCCCCTAGAATGTAATAGTGTTTCATTTTAATTTCTAACTCAATCGAAATTCTACTTCAGTCTTTGACTTTATAAAATCAGTCATTTTAATCCTCGATTGTATAAAAAATTAACCAATTTAGTCCTTGACTTATAAAAAAATGGCTTAAATTTATTTTTCGTCCTTGCAAAATTAGGGTAATTTACTTTTCGTCCCTCCAAAATTTTTTGTCGATAAAAAGTCCAAACTTTTCTCAAGACATTCATTTTTAGTCCTTGCAGTTAGTTTAGTCAATTAACTGATGACATGACTACTGTTTTTATCCTATCAAGCTATCACATTAGCATAATAAATAGTTTTTAATGTTAATATAGGGTCTAGAACTTGCAAATGTTACATACCCCATGACAAAAAGTCAATAGTTAACTAATATTTTTGTCTCATCAGACTACTATATCAGCATTAAATATAGTTTTTAAAGTTAATAGAGGGACAAATTTGCATATATGGCAGACTGGCATGGCATAAACATTTATTATGTTAGCAGTTAACTGACTAAACTAAAAGTAAGGACTAAAAATGAAATGTTTGACAAAAGTTTGGACTTTTTATCAACAAAATTTTTTTCAAGGACGAAAAGTGAATTACCCTAACTTTGCAGGGATAAAAAATATATTTAAGCCTAAAAAAATTGATCATTTTAATCCAAAGGATGACTAAAATGAAAGGTATTTTACAAAGTCAGTCAATGGCTAAAAAGGAAATTTAATAAAGTCAGTGACTAAAATGACTTATACGAACAAATTGTGTAAATCAAAGTCAGTGGCTAATGTGGTAATTCACCCATTTTTAATTTTTAAAAAATAATTTGTGTAAGTCTTATTTGTATGAATAAAATAAAAATAATTGACAACTTCAAAAATATTTAATTGACTTAGATGATTGTTCGAAATTTATTTAATCAAATCATGAATTTTGTATTCAATGAGTTTATCCTAGTGGAAGTGTGCTAGGCTACATAGTTTGGGAATGTGCATAAGGACACTACAATAGGAGGTCCTTGGCTCAATTCCTACTAGAAGCATTTCCTTTAGAAAGATGTTTACCGATATTGCTCTAAACTTGGGAGCAGCGAAATTTTCCCTCCAAAATTTTTTTCATATATAAAAAATCATGAATTTTTTTAAACATGTTAATTATCGATGTATTTAGTATTACAAAGTGTTCTTCAATTTTGGTTAAGCAAAAATTAAGTTTTAATTTTTGATTAATTTTTATGGTCACACACCCCTCCCCCTCCAAAAAAAAATTATCGTCTAGCTCCGCCTTTGGAACAAAGTAATTGAAGGTTGGATTACCAAAACCTAGACTAACTCAATTTCTTTATCATTAACCCATTTGTCTTAACCTAAAATCGCTAATTCCTTAGGCAAAGTTAAATAAAAACAAGTAAAAGAATGTGAATTTCTCAAAGCCTCAGGACCTACAAGTCCTATTCCTAGGATTATGTATGATTATGGTGAGCTACTACAATTCAAACACGATTACTAATTTTTGAATTGCACTATTGCATCTATTGTAGAAGTATGTGTGCTTAAATGTTTAATAGATTATGTTTTGATGATGACAAATACAATAGCAATAAGTTATGTGTAGTATGTTTTGATGATGACAAATGTAAGATTAAATTAACAATGGGCATGCTACTATATGAGCTTAATGGAGTGCACTATACCAATAATAGAGAAACGGGAAAATCAATTATGCTCAACTCAAGAAGGAGAATGACAATGATGCCCAAGCACTTATGATACTATGGAAGAGAAACTTGGATTGCATCAAGAAGCCTAAGGACTTAGTTTGGTATATTTCTTTTCTAGGCTATATAAGTGTAAATTTGAGAAGTCATTACTTGATAGAGACTGTCTTTGACCTTGTATTCATAGCATCATTTTAAACCATAGCCTTCAAAATGTGTTTTTCAAAGAAATTGGTTACAAAGTGTTTTATCATGAGAAAAAAAAATTTCAATTAGATAAGGATTTGAAAAGTGAGTTTATGTTTAAAATTACTCAAATATTTGGTTTGAATTTGTTAATAAGCATAAACAAAAATATTTTCAACAATAGTCTTATATGGAAGCTGATATACGTTTACCGTTTTAATCATATCATTACGGGTATTTTGAGTACTGAGCTAAACCTTATTTCATTTAAAAATAGACTCAATAAGCTTTCTAATGACTAGTCTTTTGCTCTAAATAGATCACAAATGAAGAAGTTATGAACTTTTGAATTCAACCTTTGTTTTTAGGTTTTGGAAAATGACCTTTGTTCACTATTTTGATTATATCTTTAAAACTACTTTGCATTTTGATCTGAAACTTATTTCATATGAAAGTAGACTCAAAGAACTTTCTAACAACTGGTCATTCGCTTGATACAAACAAGAAATGAAGGATTTATGGTTTTTCAAAGTTAGAGATTGTCGTTAGGAATTTCATATCTGAATACATATTCGAATATCTAAGCACCAGTAAGTCCATATTCGAATACATATTTGAATATGGGTTTTGATATTCGAATATATATTCGAATATAGCTTTCAAAATTTGAAAAATCTGCTTCCAGAAGTGTCATATTTGAATACATATTCAAATATGGGATTCTATATTCGAATATATATTCGAATATGGGTTGTGCAGAGCTATAAACGGCTACTAACGACTAGATTTAAATGGAGGGCTATAAATATGAGTTCTTGGGTCATTCTAGCATAAGAAGCAAGGTTTTTCACCCTAGTATCACACTACAATCATATTATCTCATTTCTAAGCTTCTTCTAACATGAATCAAATGCTTTAATCTTGGTCTTTCATCTTGAATTATTCTCATCATTCAAAAAGCTTTGTTATTCAAAATTTCTCTATCTTGCTAAAGGCTTGCTCAAATCTTAGTGCTTCAAGTTGTAATATCTACTCTTTTGAGAGTTTCATAGTTTGTAAAACCTTCAAGTGAATTGTTGAGAGAATATGAGGTATCCTTCTAGTTGATTGAAGGTGAGGTATCCTTCAAGTATGTTTTAGGGTGAGGTATCCCTAGTTGAGGCTCTTGCACATTGGTGAGGTATCCAATGGTGGGGAGTGCTCTGAGTGTGTAATCTTGTTGAAGATTGAATACAAGTATTTCCGCGGTGCTGTTTTGAAGACTGGACGTAGGTCACAAGGAGGTTTAGTGGTCGAACCAATATAAATCTCTGTATTTAATTCTCTCTACCCTACTCTTTAAACTTTCATATTTGTTGCTCTATATTTGTGTTGCTCATCTTGCTTCATACTCTAATTCCTCTAATCTCATTATATTTGAGTTGGTTGTGCAAATTGAATTCTTTATAAACTTGTTCCGCCGCTTATAACTGTTATTTGCACAGAATTGTTTACATTTCTTGAAAGTGTTTTAAAGTTTTAAATCACTCAATTCAACCCCCTCTTGGGTGATGGTTGCCATGACCAACATCTATAACAATTCCTAATTGAATAATTTCAAGCGAAGCATTCACGTCGGAAGCAATTCAACAATTGATTTTAATCAACCAAGGAAATGCATGAAGCAAATTAGTAATCACTCAAATAAGAGAAAGAAACTTGAATTAAACCCTAGAATTTGAGTTACAAAGGTTCAAGGACCAAAATCCCCAAATTCCTAACCTAGAAATTTAGTTAGACATAGAAGAATGACAGAAGAAGAGAGGAGAAGAGAGATTACAAATTGGAAGAGATATAGAAGCCCCAAATTGCTTCCACAACGTTGGTTCTTTAAGAATCCCCAAGTTGAAGTAGAGAGAAATTGGAGAGGATAGAGAGTGAAATTTAAGAAAAGTCTAACTCGTGAACCCTAAGTCCTAGCATCTATTTATAGGCTTCTTGGAGGTTAAAAAACCAAAAACTTCACCCAAACAGAGCCAAACACGTGAAAACAGCAAAACTGCACTATGCGTTGAGACGTAGAATTCCAGCGTTGAGACGCGCCAAAAATGAGCCATAGCTCCCAAGTGCACATTGAGACGCAGAATCTTGCGTTGGGATGCGCCAGAAATGAGTGTTTGCTGCCCTATGTGGGTTGGAATGTAAAATCTTGCGTTGGGACATGCTGGAAATGTAATTTTTTCTCTTTTTGACTCTTCCTTGATCCTTTCTTAGTCCTTTGCCATCATTCAACCAACAAACAAAACACAAACACAATTCTAAGTATCTCGTTTATTCTTAAAAATGAGTACCAACGTACTCCTCGTTCACTAACCCCACATCTTCTTTGACCTAATAATCTCATTGAATAGCTTGGTAAGCCACCTGATACCTTGTTTATCTAAACATTTCCAAACCATAATAAAAGAATAGTCTAGGACTATATCTCTAACTTTAACTAATATATTTTAAAAATACAATTTAACTCAAAATTAGAGTGGATATTAAAATTTTCAATTTTAATTTATATATTATATTAATAATACTTATATTTTACAATTTATATTTTAAATTTATATATTTCATTTTTTTCTAATGGGGGTTCTATTTGTCAAATTTCTTTTAGGAAAGCATTACTTTAAAATTATATTTAAAGGATTTCATAATTATGATTTTTTGGATAAAGTTTTTCTTTATAAAAGATAATTTGAAGAACTTTTAAAAAGAAACTATATTTGGTGATTGACCCATATGGTCAATAATAACTTTTAGAATCCAGAACAATTATGTGTTGTTCATAGCTGTATTAGAATGGATTAAATGTTTTACTGTACAGATGAAAATAATATAAATTTAAAATTCTATTTATTGTGTGTAAGCCAAAATGAATAAGAAAATAGTATATATACACACATGTACGTGGGGGTTAAAGATCTAGAAAATGTAGATGAGGGGAAAATTAAACAGAATAATCAGGTGAGGTTAAGGTATATCAAAAGATGGAGGACTAGAACAATAATCAAGCTGAAGAAAAAGGTCAAGGTCAAGCACAAGTAGAATAATTCATGATTTTAAGAGGTTCACTTCTAGAATAGTATTATTATAGTCCTTAAGAGCACCTCAAAAACCGTAGAAAATGGTGATGGGAGAAGAGAAATTGCGCCAAAAATGTAATACAAAAATGAATATCTGCGTCCAACTCTTTTTTTTTCCCGTTATATAGTTCTCCAGGCATGTGCTCACTGATGAGCTATATTTTATCCACATATTATAACCTTAATATGCTACTATTAATTATTGATGGTGTCTAATTAATTTTACTTGACATATTTTTATTGAATTGGACTTTATTAGGCTATTATTCATAATTTGACTAATTTGGCTTTAATTAGCCTAATTAAGTTACTTATTATTTTCAAGTATAATTTGACACTAGAAATAATTATTGGGCTTGAAGAATATGAAGAGGAGCATTGCTTATCAGACAAACTTTAAAATTTTTATTTTCATTCGTTAATTGTATTAAACTAAGTTATCATTTTTATTTTATTAGGAGGTTAGGATTTATTCATTAGAATAGATATTATATATATATATATATAGGGTTAGGATCAAATGACATCAATTGGTTTGACACCAATTCTTACACCAATCAATAACGATATATCGAAAAAAAATTTCATAAAATCTACCGTTGGATTGAAACTACTTATTGTATACATCATGTGTACAAAAATTCACACCAATCAAAGATCTTTTAATACTCCATCAACACACTTTTTATTTTCACGATTTTTAAAACTATATTTTACGTTAATTTTTTAGTACATTGATGTAGTAGTAAACGATGATGTCAAATTTTATACACATGATCTATATGATAAGTAGTTTTAATCCAACGGTAGGCTTCATGAAAAAAATCTTCGATCTATCGTTATTGATTGGTGTAGAATTAGTGTCAAACTAATTGATGTCATTTGATCCTAACCCATATATATATATATATAATATACTCCCTCTGTTTTATAATGAGAGTTAATTTAGAGAAATAATTTTTTTTTAAATGATTGTCGCTTTGTATTCTCAATGTATAATTAAATATTCATTTCTTCATTTTATCCCTATATAACAATTAATGTTTAACTAGAAATAATGTGAGATAGTTAATGTTTTAATCATTTATAGGGATACGTTAGTAAAATTACTTTACTCATTAAGATATTTATTTCATTTCTTAATCTTCGTGAAACAACCTTAAACGATTGTCATTTTAAAACGAAAGGAGTAAGTAAAAAAGGGGCACTGATCACATGGAACAAACGAGGAGAGGCCCACTTATTTTTCTCTCTTGTTATATATATATTATAGGGGCGGAGGCTAGTGTTGCAATGGAGGGGCCCTCGCCTCCATTGAGAATTATTTTTATTAGTACGTATATATAAGTTTTTGTAATGGCCCCCCTATTGAAAGCTTTTTTTGGGTTTGTACCAAAAGTATTTTACAATAAAAACTAATCTCTCTAAGATGTAAAGATCGTCAAAATTACTATAATAACATAGATGTGTTTTATATTTTTCAAGATATTATATAATAATATAATATATAATAGCATAAAAATATACTTAAAATAACTTTAGAAGATGTGTTTCAGATTTAGAAAATATTATATAATAATATAATATATAATAGTAATATATAATAGCAAAAACATGCCTAAAATAATTTTTGAAGATATGTTTCAGATTTGAAAATTATTATATAATAATATAATATATAATGTTATATATTATTATTGTTAAAATAACTTTTGAAGATATGTTTCAGATTTCACAATTTTCACTTTGTCTCTCAAACGGTAACAAGCCGCCTCTTGCCATCTTTTCTCTATATGTGAATTTCCGAAATGCTAAAACCAAACCTCTCAAAATTTTCACTTGATATTATTTTGTGCTCTCTAACCTTGGAAAATACTAACATAGTGCGTTTGTAAATCATTGCTCCTTACTTGATATCTACGCCTTGGTAAGTTAGTGAGTTTTGATTGCTCTCCTAATTTCCTAATTTGTTTATCGCCTTGAAGTTTCAACATTACAACAATATTGCACCTTTGTTTCTTTATTGACAGTAAGTTTTCCAATTTTAATATTTTTTAATTGTAACTTATAAAGTTTGCGTTTTTTTTTAAATTTTCTTTTGTCTTATGTTATTGTTTATGTTATTGTTTGAACTAATAAAGTGTTGTGTATTGTTACTAATTAACAACTTGCTCATATTAATAATGCATCGTCTCTCTCATGTTAATTTTTTTGTGGTTAACACTTACGTGACTAAAACTATATTGTGATTTTCAATAATAATGTATTTTATCTATTGTAGCTAGGTGTAAAATGAAAACAATTGATAAGTTTTTAAAAAGGAATACAATTGACGAATTTTTTTAGATAGCTTAACTATTTATATGGAAAAAGAAATTACTCATTGTTTCACTACTGAATCAATTATAGATGAATTCAAATTTAGAAAGCATCGTTAGGTTCAATTTTCTTTGGTAAAAATTATAAGTTTCTCATCCTTATTTTCAATTTTCACCTTAATTTTATGTTTTATATAAGTATTAATTATCATAAACTATTTTAATTATTAACTATTTTTAATATGTTAATTTTATAAAAAAATTAATTTAAATGTTTGACCCCCCCAACAAAAATGGGTTAGCTCCGTCCCTATATATATATATATATATATATGTGGGTTTGTTAACGTACACCTATTTGCTTTTTAGAAGGTGAGTTAGCAAGTTATAACTTGAAAGTTTAAAATACACCCACAAGGTGTAGCTTGCTAACACACTCCTTCTATGAAACAAGTGGGTGTACGTTAGCAAGCCGTACGGAAATTTGCTAACGTACACCCACTTGTTTTATAGAAGGAGTGTATTAACAAGTTATAACTATATTTTTTAAAATACACCGAAAAGGTATAGCTTGCTAATACACTCCTTCTATAAAACAAGTTATAACAAACCTCATATATATATATATATATATAAATTAGTGTTATATTGAAAAAATATTTAGGTTAAATTATATTTTTGGTCTTTTGTGTTGTAACATTGTTCAATTTAGTCCTTTATATTTATTTTAATTCATTTTCACCCTTATATATTATATTGTATATATATTTTGGACCAATTTGGTCACACCGTTAACTTTGTCGAACTAAGTTACAAGAGAGGCTAAAACGATATCGTTTTGTCTTGCTAAAAAATATAGCAAGAGTGACCAAAGTGATTTAAAGGAGACAAGGGGCTAAAGAGAATTAAAATATATATTAGAGACTAAAATGATTTAAAAAATATATAATATAAGAGAATAAAGTAAACCATGATAAATATAAAGAACCGAACTGAAACTTTGTCTTAATGTAAAAAATCAAAAAGCATAGGCAATGGCTTATGAGGAGTTTTATCGAGATCTCATGACAATGAAAAGGAGATCAAAAAATTTACAAGCTAACTACGAATAGAAAAAGGAGGACTAGAGATTTAGACCAGGTTAGATGTATTAAGGATGCACAAGGAAAGATTTTGAGTACTGACCAAGACACCAAGGATAGATGGGAGTGCTATTTTATAGACTTTGAGCAAAGATCAACATGTAACACCAAGGGATAAGAAGCCAAAAGATGAACTCAATTTGAATTATTATCGCACAATTCAATACGAAGAGGTAAAAGATGTTTTGAAAAGAATGAACAATAGTAAAGAGATTGGAGAACTAATAAAACAAGATCTATTACTTATAATATTTCTGAAACTTGATTTTTGACTGTGCACTATGACGTGGTGTGATTCATGTAACCGACCTCACATAATGAGATAAGATTTTATTGTTGTATTTATAACAGCAAAAATAACACAAGACTTAAATTTATATTTAATGCAGTTTTTTTTAAATATAATCATATTTATTATTAGCAAGAAAAATATATTAACTGGAATATAAGATAAGAGATACTCTAAATAATAATAATAATAATAAAAAGAGTAAAATTTAATATACATTATATACGTATAAAAGTAATTATTTGAATAGGAAGTATTGAAAAAAATCATACTATGAGGCAACACAAATATAAATAAACGAAAAGTTTATGGGGGAAATTATCACAAGTTAGTGGGGGCAGTTGCACCCACGATGGTATGAGTGTATCTGTCCCTATATATAAATATATATAGGATTCATTAATATTAATTGATTTTATATCACTTGTTACACTAATTAAAATTGATATGCCAAATTTTTTTTCATAAAATTTACCGTTGGATTTAAATTACTTATTGCATAGATCATGTGTACAAAATTTTAGATCATTTTGTACTCTATGAAAACACGTGTTATTTTCATAATTTTAAAACTATATTTTATATTATTTTTCATTACATTGATGGAGTTGTGAACGGTTTCGAATTGATGTAAATTCTTTTACACATGATCTATATGATAAGTATTTTAATTCCAACGGTAGGTTTCATAAAAAATACTTTGACATACCGTTTTTAATTGGTTTAACAAGTGATGTAAAACCAGTTGGTATCAATGAATCTTATTTGATATATATATATATATATATATATATATATATATATATATATATGAGTCAAGATCCATTTACACCAATTAGTTTTACACCAACTCTTACACCAATTAGAAATCATACGAAGTTTATTTTTACGAAACCCACCGTTGGATTGAAACTACTTATCGTATAGATCCTGTGTACAAAATAATTCTTACACCAATCATTAACGATAGACCGAAGTTTTTTTTTTTACGAAACCTACCGTTAGAATTGAATCTACTTATCGTATTCGAGATCGTTTAGTACACCATCAACGTACTAAAAAATTAACCTAAAATATAGTTTTAAAAATCGTGAAAATAACAAGTGTGTTGATGGAGTATTAAACAATCTCGAATTGATGCCAAATTTTGTACACATGATCTATACCATAAGTAGAGTCAATCTAACGATGAATTTCGTGAAAAAAAAACTTCGATTTATCGTTATTGATTGGTATATATACATGATCTATATTATAAGTAGAGTCAATCCAACGATGGATTTCATAAAAAAAAAAAAAAAAAAAACTTCAATTTATCAAGTAAGAACATTTCATGTTGCTATACTCACCCAATCTTTCTTCCCCTCTTTCTCTTCTGTCACGTTTCATCCTCCTTCCACGCAAAATAGAATAATTTCACTACTTTCGTGTCACTTCTCATAAATCCCCAAAAATTCCTTTTCTCATCTGGCTTCTTGGAAAATTCCACGAAATTGTTCCTTGAATTTCTTCTCCCTGTTTCCACCAGTCTTGCGTCTGTTCTTCTTTCGACTTCCAAAATTGCTGATTCAGTTTTTTATTCCTTTAATTTATTTAATTTACATCATCAGTTGACAAACGGCTCTAATTTTTTACACTGATTTAATCTCACAAAGCGAACTTGATTATGATAACAACCGGAAAAATTAAAAAGTTTGAAATGGGCATGAACAAATAAACTTAAGTTTCAAGAGTGTAGTAGGTGATTTTAGGTAAATTGAAGAAGGAAGTGAAAGATGACCGTGTTGCCTCAATTTGTTTATACCTTAGATCGTGGTTTGCTAGTAGCAGCATCAACAAGCTTCTTAAAATTCTCCATGGAAGAATCTCTGCACTTTATTTGAAAGAAACAGCTCGAATTCAATCTGGGTTTCATTGAATTCATGCTACAGAGAGTCTATTTGGTTTGACGAATGATTTGTTGATTTCTTATTTTTTAATTACATAGTAGATGCATAGATTAAATCAATTTGGTTTGTCGTCTATGCTTCCATTAGTTTCTTCGCTTCTGCACGCCTCCAGAGCCATAAATTTTCACAACTGAAAGATTAAAAGCCAAAGGACTAATTAGAATCCTTTTTTTTAATAATAGTCCCAAATTGAAACTGAGAGATATGTAGAACCAAAATCACTAAAACAAACTGGTCTTCTTGGAGAACTAGTGTAAACGAACCAAAGCAGGGCATAATTTTTTATCGAAAGAGATGGAAAAGAAGGTAGTGGAAGAGGTTGGGGGAAAGAAGAAACTCAGAAGTGACACGAGAAACAGGGAAAATAGTGGAATTATGCTGCTTTAGAAGGAAGATGAAACGTGACAAAATAGAGAGGGGAAGAAAGATTGAATGAGTCCAATAACATAGATTTTTTTTTTTTTAATTTAAATTAGATCTGAACCATTGATTCAAAATCAAAGATTATAAGTGAGTGTCCTTATGTTCTCACAATAGTTAAGCCTTCTCACTTGATATATCCTCTATATATATATATATATATGGAAGAAATCAAATGACACCGGTGTAATTTACACTAATTTTTATATCGGTTAATAACTATTTTTCGAAGATTTTTTTCACGAAACCGAATGTAGGAGTGAAACTACTTACCGTATACATCATGTCTACAAAATTTCGCTTCATTCCAAAATCGTTTAGTACTCCATCAACGTACTAAAAAAAATAACGTAAAATATAGTTTTAAAATATTTAAAATTAACAAGCATTGTGATAGAGTACTAAATGGAATGATGTGAAAATTTTTAGGCATGATCTATACAATGAGTAATTTCAATGTTGCGGTGGGTTTCGTGAAATTTTCTTTTGACAAATAGTTACTAATCAATGTAAGAGTTAGTGTAAATTATAGTGTCATTTAATCTATCTATCTATCTATCTATATATATATATATATATATATATATATATGAGTTGGGTTCAAATGACACTAAGGTGTCAAAATCCTTAAATGACATCGCACATAACTTTTTATAAAAAACGAATTTTGCCGATTCAACCAATCAATTGAAAGTTTATATGGCGTAGATCAATTATGCAAAAAATCATACCATTTGTGTTTTTAATTTTAGTTTCTAATTTATTTAAATTCTTAATCTTTTAATCTCTTGCTAATTTGTGTTTGAGCACTCTTGCAATTTATTTGCTTAATCTTATTGTTTTGTTATGTGAATATGTTTTCATGAGTTTTGGTTTAATTTCAATTTGTAGAGTTTATGCTTAATAGCCTTATATTTTGTTGTTGAGCTTTATCCATAGTTTGCTTAATTCTATGTGATTAGGGATTAAATGATGCATGTAAAATGTTTGATTTTGTGTAAACTCAATGATTTCTAGTTGTTAAAAGTCAAATTGGGAATAATTGAGGATGCTTAATCACTAACTCACTTTGATAGATATCTTTTGAGTTTGGTTTAATTGGTTGAGTTTGGAGTAATTGTTGAAGCTTAATTACTAACCTTCTTTGATTGATTCATCTTGAGATTGGGAAGTAAAGAAATCCAGGTTAATTTTCGCTTAATTAGTCAATTCAATTGAGCTAGAAATTTGAATAAAAACAATAATCTTTTGTGGCCAATGAATGATTTCATTGCAATTCAACAAGAGGGTTAATCACAATTCTTGTTGTTTTCAGTTAGTTAATTTGCATTTTGTTTATTTAGTCATCATCCTATCTAAAATCCCCCTTTTCATATATGTGTGTATGATTTTATGTGATTGAATCTTACTTTGGATTTGATGGTCTTTGGGAGACGACCTATGAGACACTTCCTAATATTATATTTTTGCTATTATATTTTACTGGGCCTCAATTAAATTTAGCGCCGTTGCCGGGGACCATCAGTTCCTTATTAAAATTCATTAGTGTAGTGTAGTGTAGTTTAGATCAATTTAGATAGTTTAATTATTATTTGTTATTATTATTATTAGAATATATATCATTTTCCTATTAATTTTTTTTTTCCTTTCTAGTGTCTTGTTTTGTAGCTTGTGTTTTAATATACTGGATTGTGTGCTTTCAAACATGGCATCATATCCTTGGCATTTTAATACTTGGAGCAATGGATTCATGTTTCAAGGGTCCAATGATATAGAGCATTCATATGTTGCACCTCCACATGCTAATTTTGTGTATCCCTTTGATTCCTCTGATATTGTTCCTGCTATGCTTGATTTTGTCAACACCGCATCTCATGACATGATTGAGAGACGTGATCAAAATTTCAGGGAACTTGAATTTTATGGTTTTACACATAAGGGTTTATGCATTCAACATATTGATGAAGTTTTCCCCTGTATTCATGGAACTTGATTGATACACTTGTTGCCCAAGTTTTATGGTCTAGCAGGTGATAATCCCCACATGCATTTAATTGAAGTTATTCTTGTTTGCCAAACCATGATGCTAGAAGGAGTCAATGAGGATCACATTCATCTGGAAGTTCTTTATTTCAACTCGGAGGTGTTGCTAATGATTGGATGAATAATTGGGCATTGTTTATCACATGTTGGGGGACCTAGAGAGGATGTTCCTAGAAAGATTCTATTTTCCTTGTAGAGACACCTATCAATCCCCAACGGTGCAACAACAACAATTTCAGGATATGAACAACCAAGTTGAGAAGTGAAGTACTTCTCTAAATCAAATGCTGTCTCAAAAAGCTGATGAACTTCATACTTAAGTAGTCTTGGACTCAATAAATGTTGAGAGTCATGAGGATATTGAGAGTATGGATGTACTTAAACCTAAGAAGGGTGTATCAGTTGTTGAGGATCATGATGATACCATGGTGATAGAGCTGAATCAACCTGTGCAAGAAGAGGTAAAAGGTCACATTGGAGAAATCCATGCAAGTGAACCCTCTTCAAAGGCACCAAGTAATGAGAAACAATATGTTGTTCCTCTTCCACTTCCTCAAGAAGAAGCTGATAACAAGAAGGCGAAAGATGCGGAAGCATTCTCCATGGAGTTGAGAGACAATGTTGCCAATTTTCAAATTCTTGAACCAGTGAAGCATCCAACTAGGGAATATTCTATTCTTCATACTAGTTTAGTTGATGATAATATGTCTGAGTTTGTTAATGATGTGTATTGTTTGTCTTGAGATTGAGAATTTTATGCACATTGAGTTTGATATTTTGGATGCACCGGTTGGTTTACTAGAGTCAAAATGTACTAGCTTGATGCAGGCTACAGGACCATTGTCCACTAGTTTGGTTCCTTCCATTGTGCGACCGCAACATACATTGGATCTACGACATTTACTTGAGAACCTCAAGTATGTGTACTTTGAGGATGGTGCTAGATTAGTGAGGTAGCTTCAAAGACGACTGTTAACCATTTTTATAAAACCTTAAATGATTAACTTGTTATAGTGGTAAAGACACTACGCCAAAAATAACCTTTGGCAGCGATTTTTTTGCCTATGGCAGGGGTTCTCAACCGCTGCTAATGGAAGCGCCGCTATTGGTGCTACAGTCTTTAGCAGCGGTTCCTTAACCGCTAGTAAAGGGCAACATGTTCAGTTGTGGGACTATACTTTTAGCAGCGGTTTATATTGCAACTGCTGCCAAAGGTCAACATTGTTTAGCAGCGGTTAAATGTGGAACCACTACCATATTTTTTTTTTTGTTTTTGAGATAAAAGACTTTAAATAATTATACCAAATACTAAAAATGTAGTATATATCAATATCAATACTAGACTCAATCCAAATTAAAGTGGGAAAATAACTACCTAAAGATAAGACATAATCCCTAAGAATAAGATAAGGATCTTAAAAAGAAAATATACTTAAGAATGAATACACTTCGTTCTTCTCCGGAGAGCTAAAAATATAAAATCAGTTATCATGCTTCATTCATCTTCACTATTCTCAATAAGAACAACCTTATTTTTGCTCTTGGACCTCTTTGCAGCTCTACCATCAGATTCTTGTTCATTACTCAACTTGAAATCAGAATATTTTTCAATTTGCTCAAGTATTCTACTTCCATACTTCTCTGTTTTCAATTTTCCAATTACCTTCTCCAACTGCACATGCACAGAGAAAACTATACCTATTATAGCAATAATTCTAGGAGCTATGGATTAATCCGTATCCTCAAAGTTCTTCCTCACAGTATCTCTAAAAAATTGAAATTTTGTATAGATATAGCTCAAAAAAAAAAAAAAAAACACCAGTACAGAACTCAAAACTTTCCTGTTCCAGTGAGTTTGATTTTTGAGAACTTAATAGGATGATTTGTTCAGTGCACAAGACAGAGTAGGGGAGTATTCCTTCATGAATGGAAGACAATTCTTTTCTCATCTCATCAAGCTTTAGCTCCAAGCCAGAAGACCCAAGGCAGCGTTTTTCCAATCTTATGCCAGCCTTAGTTCTCTGTTCAGCATATATCTCAAGCTTCATAGGTTTCTTCCCTGCATGATAAATAGGTGCAAACTGGGTCACAGAATCAAACAAATCAACCTACTTCATCGAAACAGCTTCTCAATGAAAAATCTCATGGTTGAACAAAGAAGTAGCACCTAGTACAGATGTAATGCACACAACTTTAACATTATGCCATGATCAATTAGCTTTTAGATTAACATCTCTGGTACGAAACATGTTTACTTTGCAATATTTGACTGGCCAGCAGCTCTAGAGCAATGTAAGCATTTGTGGCAAGCATTTGTGGCATAAGCTGCATGCTGAAATTCTTCTTTCTACATCAAGAAAAAGAATTGCCTCTAAATCATTTGCTAAACAAAATTGAATATACATTTTTGCAGTAAAATTCAATGTAAAAAAATTTGACATTCATACTTTTTATAAATAACCTTCAGAAATAGATAAAGAATGGTACAGGAGAAAAGTTGCACTTTCATGATATATAAGAAAGTAGGAGGGTATTTCAAGAATGGTACCATTGCACTCTTGAAGTGGCTCAGCAAAATGCCGGAAAAAGGTACTTCGTCGACATTGTCATTTGGACTGCATTAAGCAGAATGATAACTAAATTATTGTTGAAATTATAGGGTTTTAGTTAGCATTAAACGTAGCTTTAATGATGGTAAAGCACAAACAATATGTATGTCTACCCTGTGAATTCTCGCTTGCAGAAACATCCATAAGCAGAGGCTTCTCTATGAAACAAAAGAAACTACATGACCTAACCATGCAAATGCAAGTATTAATTTGAAATAATTCAACCAGGTAAAGAATCATGAAAAAGATGTCAGAGACTAAAACAGGATTTATATTGCAAGAGACATCACAATGCTGATTACAATTCATCACACTAATACTCAAAAAAGGCCAAAAATAAATTTTCACGGTCATAAAAAGAATCCTTGTCAAACAATACATCAGTAAAATGGAAAAGTAAACTACACATTTAACCCTGTGAAAAAAAAAAGTTTGAGTTTGTTCATAGCTGCAACAAAACCATGTAATACAATATCATGATAATGAGTCTGAGGCCAACCTAGTTTCAGAATTTCAGTGCTGAAAGTCTGAAATTAAACCGTCCTATATGCATTTTTTTTTTTTTTGAAACCAATTATAGTTGCAAAATTGTTATCAATAGTATAATACATGAATTACAGATTACAGAAAAGATATTGCCAAGAAAATATGAGAGCGTTACAACACTAACCATCTAGTTTGTTGATTCCCATACCAAAAGCCACTTGAAATTTAAATTATAAGAAAAAGAAACCAATGCTACAAGATGCCAGAAATGAAAAAAACAAGCATCATAGGGTGAAAATTAGAATGATATATACTGTACCAACTATGACCTGCAGAAAAAAGGAGGCAATGAAAGGAATTTTTTTGAAGCTTTAGTAAGCAAGAAATAAGAATATACAATATATACAATATTGTTTAAAAGCTTCAAACTAGTAAAAGGAACAGATCAAGTCAATTATGTACTCATAAAATTATTCAGGATTCCTCCAAAATAAATTAAATCACTACCATCTGTACCAATTTTATGATTTCATATTTAAGGTTACTAGTTCCCAAGGAAGTTTGCAGTATATTTTAATCTTGGGCTATCTCAATACATGTCTAAATTATTTGGAACGAAATCTACTTGACAAAAAATATAAAAATCACAACTAGTATATGAAAAATGACTTGGATAGCAACTGCATTCAATGACATGTTTCTCTGTTTCATGAAGGAAAGCAAGCCCCTCTTTTGTATCCTAATTGCTATTTTGATTGTAGTTATCTAAGGCTAAGTTGCTAAATAAGCTGCAATTTATAAAAATAAGTTTTACTGTTGCTTTTAAACAAGAGAATATTTGCTTGAGTTCTTAGACTCATCACTCTTCTTTTGTTTGTCATCCATGTTTTACCCAGCCATGACGCTAATCAACAAAGAAAATAATCAAATCTACAGCAACCAAACTTTCAATCAAGTATTAGTGTAAAAATAGAGAAAATTTTGCAAAATTAGCTAAGCTGAGCAATGCAAACAGCCATGTATTTCATTCACACCAGACCGTATAGCACTCCTTTTGGCATAATGCAGTAAAATGCATTTGTTTCTCAGAAAATGCAAACAGTCCACAAATCTTCACATGTAATATGAATTCAATTCAATCACATTGGGACCAAAATCACTTTTCGCCCCCCAAGCAGCTAAAGGTAGATGCTGCAACCAAGATGGTATTTTCAAATAGTAGTTAAGTAGTAAAAAACAAGATAATAAACAGAAATATTTATTAGATGGAAATTTAAGAAAATTCTTTTTAGATAATAGAAGAAACTCTATTAAGGAAAAGCAGTAGGATAGAAAGGAGAAGGAAGACAAGGCATCCTCATAGAACTTACTCAGCCAGCAAACCTACATAAGCTCTCTCAAATTTGGCATGAGTTGTGAATTGATCCTACCACCCACAAAACAGGGCCAGCTACCAACATCTACAGCATGCTTTTCTAACTTTAAGTAACTATATCCTTTCTCTTCCTGCACTTCGCCCCACACAAATTAAATCACTTTTAATTAATATTAGGTAATTACAATTTAGTAATTATTATAATTTAATTTAATACCTGAATGAAAAGGAAAAGAAATGCTAGAAGGAGAAGAAGCGTGGCGAGGATGTTGACGAGAGGAACGGCGAACTCAACGAAGGCGAGTTGAAGGTCGAAGGCCATTAAAGATAACTTGAAATTGATGTCGGCAGTATGTGCGACTAGGTCATGGAGATTAATGAGTAGGATAATAGCGAGAGCGGCGACGACGAGGATGAGACCGGAACGGGCTTCTGAGGAAAATGGGCGGAGAAACCGGAAGCGATGACGACGGAGGCGAAGAGATAGAGGCCAGCGTTCATGTACTCGTAGCAGTTTTTGGTGAGGCCGAGGCCGTAGGTGCGGAAATCCCTTGCGGAGGCTACCAAGTTTGAGAGAAGAGATAGAATCAAAAGAAGCTTGAGGGAGGTGAGTTGACGGCAAAGGCGTTTCATGGTTTGGAGGAGACGAAGGAGAGGAAAACAAGTGGGATCCTGCGACGGTGAAGAGGGAGGAGTTGAGAATGCGAACCACTCTTGCGATGAAGAAAGGGGAAGGAGGGTTTCGCTGTTCAGAGTTTTTTTTTTGATACATCGGAAAAAACAAGACAAAGCAAAACAACAAACTACCCCTTAAAGAACAAAATACCAAAACAGTCTTGCTCTAAAAGGGGCGAAAGCAAAGGGGGACAATCTTACAACATATGAGGCTTGTCTAGCACTTTGGATCCTTCCTTAGCCAAATAGTCAGCACTAGCATTCCCTTCCCTTAAGGTATGCTCGAGATGCACCTCCCAATCTCAAGCAAGAGCCATCTTTATGAATGAGATTATGACAGCATATGTGTGATAGTGATTATGAGGATTATTGATGAGATCCAGTGCCATCTGTGATTCAAAGTGACAAATGAGCTTCCGAATGTTATGATTCCAAGCCAGTTAGAGTCCAAAACTAATTGCCCTGAGTTCAGCATACAGACTAGTACCTTGGCCAATGGAACCAACAAAATCAACACACCACCTACCAAGGTGGTCACGAATCAAGCCTCCAATCCCTAAACTACCAGGATTACCAATCGAACTTCCATAGACATTTAGCTTATAACAACCTATGGGCGGAAGAGACCAAGAAATCAACCTTGGTTCCCTCACCTGCAGGCTGGTAAGAAAATAAACCTTTTTAATAGAGTCGAATAGAATTGCAACCTTACCAAGCACTTGATGGTCCTCCCACACTTCATCTTGAAAAATCTGTGCATTATGTCCGCACCAAATAAACCAGACAACTACAAGAAAAAGAGGACCAAAGGCGCTATCAGAGGCTTGTTTAAACCGAAGGTGAGGATTACTCTCCATAAACCAGTTTTGACTCCTAAAATGCAAGGCATGCCAAATGCGAGAGGCACACGAGCAGTCCCTAAGACAGTGAAGGACAGATTCTTCCTTAGCGCAACAGAGAGGACACAAATTAGAATCTGTCAAGTGACGTTGTTTGTGCATACAATTGGTTGGGAGGCCATCCTGAACATCCAGCCACGTAAAAACCCGAATAGACTCAGAAGTTTTTAACTTCCAAATCCATGAATAGGAGACAGTAGTATCCTGGTCATGAGAGTTGTGGAGTAACCAAGAGTACCCCGTAGAAGCCGAGTAAATACCATTCGCACTAGATGGCCAAACGAGTACATCATCCACTGATTCATCCAGATCAATAGGGAGCTGCATCATAGTCATACGAAGGTCATTACTCATTAAAGTACAAAGTCTATTTAGACAACAACCACCTTGGTGATCATAAACATCCCTGACACGCAGTTGAGTGCCTTGAATATCCACAAAGGCGACCAGATTGCACAACGGGCCTAAATGACTCCAATTATCATACCAAAAGGATACATCACCCTTGCCAACTCTAATTTGAAACCCATGCTTAAGTTCCCTAGCCGCTTTATGAATAGACTTCCAAATAAAGGAGGAAGTAGGGGAAGGCTCAGAATAAAAGAACGGAGTGGTCGAAAAATATCTCTGATGCAACATCTATACCCATAGTTTTTTAGGAGAGTTCAAAATGTCCCAAACAAGTTTCCCCAACAACGATGTGTTACACAAGCGAGCTTTTCGAATCCCAAGACCACCTTCTACTCGAGGTTTGGTTACAATGTCCCATTTAACAAGACTCAAACCATTCTCTTGATTACCATTCGACCAGATAAAATGTCTAATTGAGTAGTCGATATGATCACAAATAGTACGAGGGATCCACATGATCTGCATAGGATAGATTGCCAAAGAAGATAAG
Organism: Cyamopsis tetragonoloba; assembly: GCA_037177725.1. Taxonomy (NCBI): domain Eukaryota; kingdom Viridiplantae; phylum Streptophyta; class Magnoliopsida; order Fabales; family Fabaceae; genus Cyamopsis; species Cyamopsis tetragonoloba. The sequence continues at coordinate 59,573,893 of CM074119.1, forward strand.
ACAGTTTTAGCTAGAGTAATCTTACCTGCTCGGTTAAGAAGCTTGGACTTCCAAGAAGCAAGTCAAGCATTAACACTAGTCATGATAAAATCAAAATCCCTTCGTAAAGGTCTTCCCTGCACCATAGGAAAGCCAAGATACTTTCCTATATTGAGAGTGCTCTGAATAGATACAATTCCTGTGAACGAGTCCATCTTTCGACGAGGGACATTCTTAGAGGCTAGAAATTTAGATTTCTCTAAATTAACCTTCAAGCCTGAGGCATTGCAAAATTTGTCCAAAACTTGTTTTAGAATCCTAACATGTGCGGATTTAGCTTTCACAAAAAGAAGACAGTCATCGGCAAAGAATAAATGAGAAAGGTAAGGACCATTTCGACAAACTCTCACCGGAGACCATTCACCCCTCTGAACATAATCATCAATCAACAATGTAAGTTTCTCCATGCACAGGACGAAGAGATAAGGAGAAAGAGGATCTCCCTGACGAAGCCCTCTAGTGGGAGCAAAGCTGGGAAGCGGTTCACCATTCCACTTAATCAAATTTATCAGGCTACCTGGAATACCAAATTCATGCAAGGTATCACGAAGGAAGCTCCAATTCACACGGTCATAAGCTTTCTCTAGGTCAATTTTGAAGAGAAGATTACTTGTTTTCCCTCGTTGACGCCTCATAAAATGAATGACCTCTTGGGCTATAATTGCATTCAATGTCGTACCTCATCCCGGAATGAAAGCACTCTGATGCGGCCCCACAATCTGATCAAGAAAAGGTCTCAGCCTATTCACGATAACCTTAGAGATAATTTTAAGGCTAACGTTACATAGACTAATTGGCCGAAATTCCTTAAATCGCGTTGGTGAGTCAACCTTCGGGATAAGAACAATCAAGGCTTCTGCCAAGCGATGATCAATCGTACCTGAGATGAAAGCCTGCTGAACCATCATCCATATATCATCGCCCACAGTGTTCCAATACTTCTTATAAAAGAGGGGTTGGAAACCATCCGGGCCAGGGGCTTTGTATGATCTCATATACTTAATAGCATTCCACACTTCTAACTTAGTAATGGGAGCATTGAGAGCTGTGAAGGCCTCTTGTCCAAGGGAAGGAGTGTGAAGATCACTTAGGCTAGACGGCTGGCAAAAGTCACAGTAGAATAAATCTTTAAAGAAAGTAACTGCCTCGTTACGAATCACATCATCATCGGTACACCAAACATCATCAATAAAGATCCCAAAAATCCCATTTCTACGCCTCCAGATAATAGTTTGAGTATGGAAAAATTTAGTGTTATGATTACCATAACGAACCCACTTCTCTCGAGATTTTTGGTACCAAAGCAATTCTTCCCGCACCAAAATATCTGAATACTCCTTCTGAAGTTGCTTTTCAAATCTGACAAGATCAGATGAAGGATATGTATAAAGTTGTTGCTGGACTACTCCTCTTAGACGCCCTTCAATATGTCTCTTTTGACGGAAGACATTACCAAAGGTCTCCTTATTAAAAGTAATTGAGGCTTCCTTCACCTTTGAAAGCTTGTCTGTCACACTAAGGTGGTTACCAACCCAAGCATTATCCACTACACTAGAATAATCTCCATGGAGAGTCCAAACTGCTTGAAAATGGAAGCTTCTATTAGAGCTAGCAGGATGAGAATCCCCACAATGGAGCAAGAGGGGGTGATGATCGGAATAGATTCTATTCAAGAGTTGGACATATGCCTCTGGGAATTGCATGCGCCAAGAAACATCCACAAGACACCTATCCAACTTTTTAAAGAGAAAGTGAGTGCCCTGCTGAGATCTAGACCAAGTGAACATGCCTCCTTTCATATCTAAATCAAGAAAATTACACTTATCCACCATGTCACTAAAGGCAATGGCACTGGATTGAGTGAAGATACCTCCTAGAACTTCTGACGAGAAGAGAATTTCATTAAAATCACCAAAAATAGTCCAGGGAATAGTGATAGTATGGCGAAGAGCGATCAATCTGCTCCACAGAACAAGCCTCTCAGAGGGAGAAGGAAAGGCATATATTGCAGAACAAGCCCACGTTAAATTACCACAAGAAACAGTGAAGGTCACAACCCGAGGCATATTGTGGATCACTTCAATCCTGTAATTTGGACAAGAAGAAAGAACCCATAGCCCTCCAGAGTGGCCAGACGCCTCTTGAATATGGATTGGCATATAATTCAATCTCCACCAAAACGTTGCTACTTTTGAGAATTGGACATGTGTCACAAATAGAAGAATAATATTAGGCTTGTCAGAGCTAATATAATTCCCGAGATGCATCTGTGCTGCTTTACTCGCTGCTCCACGAATATTCCATGCGAAGATTGTAAAATCCTGAAATAAATTCATCATTAACATAACAGATAAGGAAATAAAATAAAGCAACTGGCCCATACTAGGACGAGCAGCCCATAATAGTATCCTCATTGTCTTTAATGACATTATCACCGATTGGTTGCCCTCTAGATGGATGGATCACGTTTTCAACGTGAACAGCATCACCTCTAGTTTTCAGATCAAGCGTTGTGCTAGGGTCCTCTAACGGAGGCAAATCTTCTATAATCTCATTCAAGCAAGATGGGCCTGAATTTTTGGTAGAAGAGTCAACCAAGGATTTATCCCTCCTAAAAGGATTGCAAAGAGTGGAATTAAGGAACATATTGTGAACTGAAGTTTCAGGCACGCCCCTGATTCTCTTCTTCTTGTCAGGTACAACTTGAAATTGAGGCCCATTATTATTATTATTCTTATTATTTTTTCCATTTGCACCTCTCTGGGCCCCATGAACCTCATGCTGCTTCACGTGGGTAGCTCCTGCTTTGCGGTTACGAGGATCAGCATGGGAATCACGTGGATTTGGTGCATTAGGAGTCTTTAAAACCGCCTTCCCTTTTGTATCTTCCTTTCCGTTTTTTATTCCTTTTTTTATTGTGCTTCTTCCTCGTCACAATCAGCCAATCACCGTGATCTTCGCTCCCATCATTAACCACATTATTATCACCCTTAATAGTTGCACTCTGATCCTCGCTGTTCAGAGTTTAAGAGCAAGGATTTTAGAATTGTTTTCAATATTTAATATATTAATATTAATATATTATTAGTAGTCTTTTTAAAAAGTTGAATGAAATTGAGAAAATTTCACCGTGTTAGTCTCCTTTAGCAGCGGCTTCTCATATCACCGCTTGCATAGGATTATTTCAACACTTAAAATAGAGCCTATAACAACGGTTCTATAAAGTAACCGCTGACATTGCTCATTAAAAAATAAAAAGTAACCTATGCCAGCGGTTGACACAGAATCGCTGGCATATGTTGTGTTGGCATAGGCTAAATCCAGCGTAATGAAAACATGTATCATCCACAAGGAGAACTAAAATCGTTTATTTAAGGTCTAAGTTAAACTTTTAGAAAAATATAGTAGAAAATGTGTTTGTTGAATAACTAGGAATAATACTTAGAAAATGTAGAGAAAATAAAATGTGAAATTACCTGGGATTGAATTTCATTACTTTTACTGTAGTTTAATTCAATAGAAGAAGTTATGTTTTATATATAAAAAGATGAGTACTCATATTTCACAAATGCAAATATCTTTGCCATTTGATTCTAAAACAAAAGTTTCCCAAGTTCAATATCTTGATACTCAAGAAACCAAGCTCTGCCTTAAGCAAGAGTACCATGAACATTCATAACAACTTCTATCTATCTCTGGAATAGAAAGTTTATGAGAGTTCTATCCAAATCCATTTATAAACAAGTTTTTCAACTTTGTCAATAAACTAAGAATAAGGTAAAGATGATCAGACTTAACCAAGATAGAAGAACGGTAATAGAAATCCAGTTTATTTATGAAAAATAACTAACAATTGAAATAACAGGAAGATAAAATAATTACATTCAATCTCGGGAGAAAGCTTAGCCAAACAAGGCCATGAAAATCAAGAGTAAACACCTAAGAGTACTAAAACTCTGACTAAAGTGATGTAACTTGGTATTTCTCTCCCAAAAATTTGATGCTACCACTATACAAAACAAGACTGTATTTATAAGCATTCTAATCAGGACAATGGCGCTCAAGCACCAGTTTCAGCGCTCAAGTGCCATAGGGACTTCTTAGTTGCCTTCTTCTGGCACTCAAGCGCCATTACAGTGCTTGAGCAATGTCTTTAATGTGCTGGTTAATGCATGGTTAATGAAGCCAGCGCTTAAGCACTAGTTTCAGCGCTCAAGCGCCAAGCTAATAACTCCGGCAGAGAGAATCCTATATGTTTACCTGATTACAGTTGATCACAAAAAGTTTTCAATTTAATCGAACCAGAATATCACACAATGTTGTCATGACCTAGGGTTAAAAAATTCTCAAATTTCTACTCATTAATTTTTCTAAAAAGAATTTCAGAACTTTCCCTAAGCCTTTATCATGAACAACAAAGATAACTAACCTTATTATGATAAAACTCCAAATAGAAACCCTAATTAACATGTATAACTATTCTAAAACTTCAATTTCATACTTAATCCCTTAGTTTAGAACAAATGTACAATGTTTAAGAACATGAAAATGAAGAAATAGCCAAATACATACCGTAGACTAATGATGATTGAAGAGAAAGATGATGATTGAAGAGAATGATGTAGAGTTTCTCACAAAAAGAAAGGTTTGATGAGTTTTGAGAAGAGATTTTGTGAAAGTTATGGAATAGTTTGAAATTCTTGACAATTAAAAAGTCTTTTTCCAGTGCTCAAGCTACAAAATGGGCGCTCAAGCCCTGATCCAAAATCCAATTTTTAACTTATTATTTTCACAAAATTTCTTCCAAAATCATCAAACTTATTTATTTTTATTTCCAAACATAACAAAAAATATAAAAATGGGTTGCCTCCAAATCAACACTTGTTTAACGTTATTAGCTTGACGCCTAGTGCATGTTCATGCTTCAATTAGGTTCACATTGGTGGCTAGCTGCTCGACGTCACCACCGAGATACAACTTTAATCTCTGACCATTTACCACCCAGCTTTCATATTTAGCTGGGTCTTCGATTTCTACCTCTTCGTAGGGTTTGACGTCTTTGACCCGAAAAAGTCTTGACCGTTTGGACTTTAACTTACCTAGGAAAAATCTCAATCTAGAATTGAAGAGCAAAACATATTGTCCGGGTTGGAAATCCTTTTTGACCAACTTCCTATCATGGTACAACTTCATTCTCTCTTTGTACGGTCTAGAAGACTCATAAGCATGGAGTCTTAGCTGTTCTAGTTCATGAAATTGCATCTTCCTTTTTTCTCTAGAAGCCTTATGGTCAAAATTGAAGAACTTTAAAGCCCAATACACCTTATGTTCCTGTTCTACTGATAAATGACAAGACTTCCCATAGACTAACTGGAAGCCTATAGGAGCCTTATAACCTGTCCGTTAAGCCCATAGATCATCGTCCAATTTTATGGACAAATCTTTCCTTGAAATATTGACGGTCTTTTCCAGAATTCACTTAATCTCCCTATTTGAGACTTCGGCTTGACCGTTTGTTTGTGGGTGATAAGGACGTGCAATCTTGTGCCTTACCCCATAATGTTCCAATACCTTTTTAAGCTTAGAGTTGCAAATGTGTGAACCCCCATCACTGATAAGCACTCTTAGGGTTCCAAATCTTGAAAAGATATTCTTTTTCAAGAAAGTAACCACCGTTCTTGCGTATGCTTTTGCACTGGAAATTGCTTCTACCCATTTAGAAACAAACTCCATTCCCACCAAGATGCATTCATTTGTAAAAGAGGGTGGAAATGGATCAATAAAGTCAATTCCGCAACAATCAAACACTTCAACCTCTTGCATGGTTGTCAATGGCATCTCATTCCGTCTTGTTACTCCTCTGGTTCTTTGGCATTTATCACATTGCTTCACAAAAATGTGAGCATATTTGAAAATTGTAGGTCAACAGAACCCTGAATGCGACACTTTAGTTGTTGTTCTTTCCCCATTAAAGTGTCCCCCATAAGGTGAATTGTGACAATGCCACAATATATTTTTAGCTTCTTCATGGTAAATGCACCTTCGTAGTAGACCATCTCCACTTATCTTGAACAGAAACGGATCATCCCAAACAAAATAAGAGGCATCTTTTAAGAATTTCTTCTTTTGTTGCAAAGTGAATTCCTCCGGAATGATACCCGCCGCTTTAAAATTTTACCATATTTGCAAACTATGGACTTTCTTGAACTAACAGAAGGCGTTCATCCGGGAATTCCTCAACAATTTCCTCTTCTTTTTTTGTCACCTCTATATTACTAAGTCTTGAAAGATGGTCGGCCACATAATTTCCACCACCCTTATTGTCTTTGATGACTAGATTAAATTCCTGCAACAAAAGAATCCATCAAAGCAATCTAGGCTTCAACTCCTGTTTACTCATCAAATATTTTATAGCAGCATGATCAGTAAACACAATCACTCTCAACTCTATAAGATAAGATCGAAATTTTTCTAACCCATACACAATAGCCGGTAACTCTTTTTCTGTAGTTGCATAATTCACTTGTGCATCATTAAGCACTTTACTAGCATAATGTATATGGTGAAGTTTTTTATCTTTTCTTGGTCCAATACAGCTCCAATAGCATATTCGCTTGCATCACAATTAAGCTCAAATTCGAAAGACCAATTTGAAGTGACTATGATTGGAGCCATTACCAACTTTTGTTTCAACAACTCAAACGCCTCCAAGAACTTAGCATCAAAATTGAAAACAACATCATTTACCAAAAGATTGCTAAGTGGCTTGGCTATTTTGGAAAAATATTTTATAAACCTCCGGTAAAAACTTCCATGCCCTAAAACGCTTCAGATTCCTTTCACATTGACGGGTGGCGGAAATTTTTCAATAACTTCCACATTGGCCTTATCTACCTCAATCTCTCTAAAGGAGATTTTATGACCAAGCACCACACCCTCTTTCACCATGAAGTGGTACTTCTCCCAATTGAGTACGAATTTTTTTTAACACACCTCCCCAAAACAGTTGTTCAAATTCATCATACATTGGTCAAAACACTTACCAAACAACGAAAAGTCATCCATAAAAACATCGATATATTGCTCTACCAAATCCAAAAAAATGGCAAGCATGCATCTTTGAAAATGGCCTGCGCATTATCTAACATCCCAAAAATCCCTAAGAGACTTAGGACTTAAGGGATTTAGTTGCAAATTACAAAGAAAAGAGGAAGGAGGATCAGTTGCAAGTAGGACCCTGGAAGGACTCTTGCCAGGGCCATTATGATGAGCTCAATTGTGCATTCACTTGTCGTGCACCTATGGTGGATTCCCTGTGCACATGGTTTCCCGTTTTAAAAAAAGAAAGAAATAAAATGGAAAATAAAGTGATTCATGGCAATTCATACATACTTAACTTGTCATTTCATACATATTGTGTGTATTTGTTAGGAATATGATTTGGGGTAGTTTTCTAGTTAGAATGGTTGCAATATTGTATATATTATTTTCAATACCGACGATTAGTCAGTTATATGTCGTACATATAACTGACGGTTACAGTATTGCAGGTGATACAGACTCAGAGGGTGTCAGTGCCTGAGAAGACATTAGCAGCCGTATTTTGTTATACTTAGGTAGTCATTTGTTTATTTGTATGGCTACTTAGCTGGACTGGTATTCTCTCTGGGTTGTAAAATGAACAAAAACACTTTTATGTATAAATATATATATATATATATATTTTTATATATATATTATATATATATATATTATATATATATATTTATATATATATATATAATATATAAATATATATATATATATATAGTATTTGACTTTTGCTATGTGTTAAAAAAAACTGATCCTAAAATCTAGGTGTTACAATTTGGTATCAGAGTAGTTTGGTCCTATCCGGGCCGTGGTACCTAGATATGTAACTTAAATAAAGAGTCCAGAGAGATAAGTCATGTCTTAACCTAAAATTTTGACTGTATACGATTCATTATATTGAGCCTGATCAACTCAGTGTGGTGCATTGTATGCCGGAAGGCATGGCAGGAAGACAACCTGATAGACCTCGTTCTAACCCCAATGCGACACCAACTCTGATTGATTCCCCATTGATACATCAAATGGCACAGGCCATGACCCAAATGATGAAGGCACAAAGGCTGGAAGATCGTTATCAAAGTTTTCGTAGACATGACCCACCCACTTTCTCTGAAGGAAGGGATCCCATGGTAGCTGAGGAATGGCTCGATTAGCTAGAGGAAATTTTTTGAGTAACTAGATCTGGCGACCAAGACAAGGTGGAATTGGCTACTTATAGACTTAGAGGAGAAGCGTCACAGTGTTGGAAAAGACATCGAGAACATATGGAGGCAACGAGAGGCCACATCACTTGGGAAGAATTCAAGACTATTTTTCCAAACAAATATTTTCTCTCTAACGTGAAAGACCAGAAGGAGATAGAATTTCTTACACTGCAGCAGGGTGATATGACAGTAGATGAATATGTTGCCAGATTTGAAAGTTTAGTTCAGTTTTCGAACAATCTCAAGAACCGACCTGATGAGGCATGTAAGTCTAAAAGGTTCGAACAAGGACTAAGGCCCAAGGTCAGAAACTTGTTGATTACTTAGCGAATTCGGGAGTATCAGACCTTGATTCAAGCATGTCAACTTGCTGAACAGTCCTTGGCCGCGGTGGCGGCTAGCAGACAACTGTTGTGGAAGCGTAAGAGGGAGGAATGAAGCTCCAAAGGAGGAAAGGGCAAGGATGTTGATTATAAGGGAAAGGGAACTGTCCTAAAATGCATGACATGCGGGAAGTTTCATAGAGGAGAATGCTACAAGAACAAGAGGACGTGTTTTATATGTCAAAAGCCGTGACATCTCAGCTGGCAATGCCCAGACAAGGATCAAAAACCAGCGGAGGATGACAAGAAGAAGAATCAGGTTAGAGGTCGGGTATATACACTGAATGCTGAAGAGGTTGACCACTCCAAAGATCTTATCGTAGGTATGGGACTAATAAAATCCAAGCCTGTTAACATTTTGTTTGACTCGGGTGCAACTTACTCGTTCATATCAGTAGAATGTGAAGACGAGTTTATTTTCCTGTATCCAAGCTACCCTATGAAGTGTTAGTATCCACTCCCTCTGAAGAGAAAATATGTAAAACCACTACGTGTTCCCCAGTGTTCCTAGACTTTCAAGGCAAAATGTTCTGCTTAGATCTATATTGCTTGCTGATGGGCTCAAAGTTCACAAAGCCAAGATTGATTGTGCCACCAAGACTGTGCATATTTGAGACCAAGGCTTGGAGATATATTTTATGCATCATCCTACTTTTGATCTCCATAATCTGTCTATGTATGATGATGGCCCAAGGTATTTGGTCGTTTGTGTAAGTGATGTTAAGAACCCAGTGAATGTTGATTCTCTTCCCGTATTTTGAGACTTTTGATAAGTTCAAATTAGTGTGTTCATATAATAAAGGATTTGCACTTATCTTCTCAAGAAATAACATGTTTCTATGCAAAATTTCACCTCTAATCCTTACTTTGTGAGTTCAAGAGTAAATAGGTAGAAATAATAAATTTTCTAACTTTAAAAATGTATTTTCAGGTGTTTTGGAAGTAAAATAAGAAAATCAAGATGCTGGAGTATATAAGAGGCCAACGCACGAGCGCCAGTAACTGTTGAGCATTGGATCCTTTCTGTCAGAGATGAGTCTGGTGCTCGAGCACCACACCAGGGCTCGAGCGCCACACTAGGGCTCGAGCGCCAGACACATTAACCATGCATTAAAGCTCATTTACTAGCATGTGTAAGGTCAGCGCTCAAGCACCAGGAGTGCCTTCGAGGGCTAGAGCCTTGCCCAAAACACCTATAAATACAACTTTGCAGAAGTTAGGAGGGATATATAGGATTCTAGAGAAATAAACCACAAAGTATAGTGCTTTAGTAAGAGTTCTAATACTCTAAGGTTTAGTTCTTGAAGTTCAGGACCTTGCTAGGCTAATCTTTCCACCGGGATTGAATGTAATTATTTCGTCTCTTGTTTTTTTCAATTTTTAGTTGTATATTATATATGAATTGGAGTTTTTCTTTTGTTCTTCTTTTCTTGGTTTAAGCTTGATCACCTTTTCCATGTGTTAGTTTATTCGTGCAGTTGAGAAACTGGTTTATAAATGGATTTGGAGAAAAACTCTCATAAAATCTTCTAGTCTATAGATGGATGAAAGTGCTTATGATTGCCAAAATACTCTGCTTAATGCAAGACTTGGTTCCTAGAGTGCCAAGAGATTGGGATCTAGAGACTAGTGTCTTAGAGTTAAGTGACAAAGATATTTGCACTTGTGACATTGAGTATGCATCTTTTCTTATAATATTTAACTTCTATTGAAAGAAACAAGATTAAGTAATGAAACTCAATCCCAGGTGAATCTTTATCTCTTTTGTTTATCATTTTATTAAGATTTTATTTTATTTTCCATTCACAACTTATTATGTTTTTGAACATTCTATCAACTTAATTCTTAATCAGATAAATTCAGTGCTCCCTGAGGACGATACACGTATAATCACTATACTGAAACGAGTTAATCCTTTCCAGCTCCATTAAAAGTTTAACAAATTTCTGGCGCCGTTGTCGGGGAGCATGATTATTTATTTCTTTTAAGTTTTGAGTTTATTTGTAAAAATTGTGAATAGTCTTTCTTTTTGTAAGTATTTGTATATTTGTACCTAACTCTCACTGTTGCTCTAGTATTGTTGTATGTTTACTCGCAGCAAAAGCCAAAGAGAAAAGTTAGTATATATTGACGAAATCGAGGCATTTGCTAGACGAAAGTCTGCAATTAAATACCGTGAACAAAAAGAGGGAGAGAGTTCCTCAAAGTTTTCGGTTCATACTACACATTCTGCTACTTTTGATATGGCTGAGGAAGTTCATAATCCGGCAAGGGTTGTCCTTGGTGACTACGTGATTCCTCAAGGTCCAAGGAATCGGTCCGCTATTGTCTTGTCCCCCACTGCTCAGCAGATGGAGATTAAGCCATATTGGTATAATCTCATTCGGACTAATCAGTTTACGGGGAAAGATCACGAGGATCCGCATAATTTCTTGGAAACCTTTTATGATCTTGTAGCGACTATGGGCTTGGATGAAGCAAGTGCTGAGGATGCCTATATGAAATTATTTCATTTAGCACTTATTGGAGATGTTAAGGAATGGTTCAAGACTCTTCCGAGTCAAAGTTTGAACACATGGAGTGAGGTTGAAGAGGCCTTTTTAACAAGGTTCTTTCCTCCTTCTAGAATGATCCAAGTGCAATCTAAAATATCTGCTTTTAAGCAGGGGCAAGATGAAGCATTTAACGAGGCTTGGGAAAGGTACCAACGGTTGTTGAGAAAATGCCCGAATCATGGGTTGACCGATGTTGCGAAGCTGAATATATTTTGTGCAGGATTGAACCATCAATGGACAATCCATCTTACTGCAACTGCTGGACGGTCACTAAAAACCATTGATGTACCTATTGCAATGGAAATTATCACTTCTATGGCAGCAAGTGATAGAGCTGGGCATCAGCCCAGAAGCCAAGTCTCAAAGCGCAAGGGTGTGCTGGAATTAAATTCTTCTGATGCTATTCTGGCACAGAATAAGCTTATGACTCAGCAAATTGAGCTCTTAAGTCAAGCTATTACTCAATTGGTGCCAAAGCCGCAACAAGTTTAAGTAGTGAATCAACAAGCTCAAATAGGAGCATGTGAATTGTGAGGTAAAGCTCATTCATACACTCAATGTCCGCATGCTTCTAGCCAAAAATATGAGGAGTTGAATTTTGTAAATAATCAGTCAAGAGGAAATTTCTTTTCTTCACCCCTTAAATCTTATGTTTCCAATACTGGAATGCAAGGGTGGAAGAATCCTCAAGGACAGAGTTAAACGAACTGGAAAAATTCAACAAGTTCATCTAATAGGCCGCCATTTTTTCCATTGGTAGAGAGGACCATCAAATTGGAAGACACCTTGGATAAATTTATCCAAGCTTCATTGGCTAATCACCAAAGTAATGAAGCTTTCCAGAAAAACACCGAGGCGTCTATCTGGAATCTTGAGACGCAAGTTGGTCAAATCTCTAAGCAACCGGCAGAGCTTACCACTACTCCTTTCTCCGCTAATACCACCACGAACCGTAAAGAACAATGCAAGTCCATTGTCACAAGGAGTGGTAAGGAGATTGGTAAAGGAATAGGGGATCATTTGAATGAACCCGAGGAGGTGGAAGGAAGTATTAAAAAGATAGCCATGGAGGAGGTAGAGAAGGAAAGTGAAAGTGAAAGAAGTGAGGAGAAAAATAATGTAAATATTGAAGAAGAAAAAAATAAAAAAAAAAAACAAAAAAGAAGAGTGAGGACAAGGAGAAGATGGATGGAGTACCTCAAGTGAAGGAGGTTCCTTATCCTGTTCATCCATCAAAGAAGACAAAGGAAAGAGAATATGCTAGGTTTCTAGACATTTTCAAACGGCTTCAAATAAATGTACCATTTATGGAAGCTATGGAGGAAATGCCCACATATGCCAAGTTCATGAAGGACTTGTTGACAAAAAAAAAAAGAAAGTTCAAAGATGAAACTGTGGAACTAGAAGCCGGGTGTAGTGCCATAATTCAAAAATCCTTGCCTCACAAGACCAAAGATCCGGGTAGTTTTACTATCCCTATTACTATTGGTGCCTTTCCCGTAGGGAAGGCATTACTGCATCTTGGTGCAAGCATAAACCTAAGGCCGTTATCCATGTTAAAACAGATTGGTGATCTGGAAGTGAAACCCACTAGAATGACCCTCCAACTGGCGGATAGGTCATTAAAATTTCCTTATGGAGTAGCGGAGGATGTTCTAGTGAAGGTTGATAAATTTGTCTTTCCGGTTGAGTTTGTCATCATGGATATCGAGGAAGATTTTGTGGTGCCTTTGATTTTAGGGCGACCATTCATGAAAACAGCAAGAGTCATCATTGATGTGGATAATGGACAACTCAAGGTACGAGTTGAGGATGATGAGGTAAAGTTCGATGTATTGGAGGCCATGAAACACCCAAAGGAAAAACAGTCAGCCTTTAGGGTGGATGTCATGGAGGAGGCATTTCTATTAGGGAAGCAGGAATTGTAAAGTGCTAGCCCTTTAGAAAAAGCCTCAGTGCAGTCTCATGTAAATTTATATGACTTGGAGCAGGTCGAGATTGAAAAATGTTTGAGGGACCTAGATACTCTTAAAGAAGACCCCATGAAAACATTTGTCCCGGAAGACTTACCTAAGGAGGAAAAGTCTGAGAATAAAAAGTTAGAGTTGAAAGTGTTGCCGTCTCATCTAAAATATGCATTTTTAGATGAAGGGGGAGGCAAGCCAGTTATCATTAATAGTTCACTATCTTCTTCTCAAGAGGCACAACTCTTGGAGGTTTTGAGAGCCAATGAAGGTGCGATAGGATGGGCACTGACATATCTTAAAGGAATAAGTCCTTCTTGCTATATGCACAAAATACATATGGAAGAGGATTTTAAACCTATGGCCCAGCCTCAAAGGCGATTGAATCCAACAATGAAAGAAGTAGTGAGGAAAGAAGTCCTTAAGTTACTTGAAGCTGGTATGATTTATCCCATCTCCGATAGCGAATGGGTAAGTCTAGTTCAAGTGGTCCCAAAGAAAGGGGGGATGAAGGTCATTGCAAATGAGAAAAAATGAATTAATCCCTACAAGGACAATGACCGGGTGACGAATGTGCATTGATTATAGAAAATTAAATTAAGCCACCAGGAAAGATCATTTTTCCTTGCCTTTTATGGACAAATGCTTGAGAGACTGGTTGGCAAGACATATTACTCTGGGTATAACCAAAGTTTGGTGAACCCAGAAGATCAAGAAAAGACAGCTTTCACATGTCCAATTGGAGTTTTTGCTTATAAACGTATGTCGTTTGGACTATGTAATGCGTCTGCAACCTTTCAAAGATGCATGCTCGCCATTTTTTCGGATTTGGTTTAGAAATGTATTGAGGTTTTCATGGATGATTTTTCTGTCTTTGGGAAAAGTTTTGAAGAATGTTTGAACAATCTGAATATTGTGATAGGAAGATGTGTTAAAACAAATTTAGTGCTTAACTGGGAAAAATGCCATTTCATGGTAGAGGAAGGGGTGGTGCTTGGTCATAAGATCTCGTCTAGAGGTATCGAGGTTGACAAAGCAAAAGTTGAAGTCATTGAAAAACTTCCACCACCCGTGAATGTTAAAAGAATAAGGAGTTTCTTAGGACATGCCAGTTTTTACCGGAGATTTATAAAGGACTTCTCCAAAATAGCCAAGCCACTTAGTAATATTTTGGTTAAAGATGTGAATTTCAATTTTGATGCTAAGTGTTTGGAGGCATTTGAGAGACTTAAGGAAAAACTGATTATGGCCCCAATCATAGTTGCTCCAAATTGGTCTTTGGACTTTGAGCTTAATTGTGATGCGAGTGACTATGCTCTTAGTGCCGTATTAGGCCAAAGAAAAGACAGAATTTTTCACCCAATACATTATGCTAGTAAAGTAGTTAATGATGAACATGTGAACTATGCAACTACAGAAAAAGAATTACTAGCGATTGTATTTGGGTTGGAAAAATTTAGATCTTATCTTATAGGGTCCATAGTGATTGTCTATACTGACCATGCAACCATAAAATATTTGGTGACTAAGAAAGAGTCGAAGCCAAGATTGCTTCGTTGGATTCTATTGCTGCAAGAATTCAATCTAGTCATCAAGGATAAGAATCTCTGTGAAAATTTTGTGGCTGATCATCTTTCCCGACTTCATAACACAGAGGTGACTAGCGAAGAAGAAATTGTCGAGGAATTCCCGGACGAACGTTTGCTGCTAATTCAAGAAAGGCCATGGTTTGCGGATATGGCAAATTTTAAAGCAGAATGAATTATTCCGGATGGGTTTTCTTGGCAACAAAAGAAGAAGTTCTTAAAAGATTCTTCTTACTTCGTTTGGGATGATCCTTACTTATTTAAAATTGGAGGAGATGGTCTTCTAAGATGGTGCGTTTCCCATGAGGAATCTAAAAGTACATTGTGGCATTGTCACAATTCACCCTATGGGGGACATTTTAACGGTGAACGCACTGCAACCAAAGTATTGCAGGAAAGGTTTCTATTGGCCAACAATCTTTAAAGATGCTCACATCTATGTGAAGCAGTGTGATAAGTGTCAAAGAACCAGAGGAGTGACAAGGAGAAATGAGATGCCTCTGACAGTTATGCAGGAGGTAGAGGTATTTGACTGCTTGGAAATTGATTTTTTTGGTCCATTTCCACCCTCTTTCACCAATGAATATATATTGAAGGGAGTGGACTATGTTTCAAAATGGGTAGAAGTAATTCCCTGTGCAAGAGCTGATGCAAAGACGATAGTGACATTCTTGAAAAAGAACATATTTTCAAGATTTGGATCCCCAAGAGTACTCATCAGTGATGGGGGTTCGCACTTTTGCAACTCCCAATTAAAAAGGGTCTTGGAACATTATGGGGTGAGACATAAAATTGCTAGTCCATACTGTCCCCAAACTAATGGTCAAGCTGAAGTATCGAATAGAGAAATTAAGAGAATTCTAGAAAAAACCGTTAGTGTTTCAAGAAAAGATTGGGCCATCAAATTGGATGATGCTCTGTGGGCGTACCGAACAACTTATAAAGCTCCCATAGGATTGACTCCTTTTCAGTTAGTCTATGGGAAGTCCTGTCACTTACCAGTCGAATTGGAAAATAAGGCATATTGGGCCTTAAAGTACTTTAACTTTGACCAAACAACTACTGTAGAAAAACGAAAAATACAACTTCATGAATTGGAAGAATAGAGACTCCGTGCTTATGAGTCTTCAAGATTATATAAGGAAAGAATGAAGTTGTATCACGATAAAAAGTTGGTAAAAAAGGCTTTTAGTCCCGGGCAATATGTTTTGCTCTTTAATTCTAGAGTGAAATTATTCTCGTGAAAATTAAAGTCCAAGTGGTCCGGACCCTTCAGGATTAAGGAAGTAAGACCTTATGGAGCTGTAGAGATTGAAGACCCAGTGAAAAATGAGAGCTGGGTAGTGAACGTCCAGAGATTAAAGTTGTATCTAGGTGGTGACGTCGAGCGGCTAACCACCATAATGGGTTTAAAGGAGGCATAGCCATGCTATAGGCGTCGAGCTAATGACGTTAAACAAGCGCTAATTGGGAGGAAACCCAAGTTGTTTGTTTGTTTTTGAATTTTTTGTAAATAGAATAAATAAATTTGATATATTTTGAAAGATTTTTTGTGAGAAAATTCAAAATTTGAGCATTTGAAGAAGCCTTCTTCATTGTCCATATTTTGGACCTGGTGCTCAAGCTCCAAGGGTATTTAATTGGCGCATATTTCAAAAATTTTGAGTCAGATGTTGGCGCTCGAGCGCGAATATCAGCGCTCCAGCGGCAGAGACAGCTGAAAGGCCATTCTTTACTGCCATCTATTTTGAGCAGGCGCTTGAGCGCCAGCTATGGCGCTCCAGCGCTAGAAAAGCGTAACGGTTGATCTGGTAATCAGTGCATCAGCACTCGAGCGCCAGGCACGCATTGGCTCTAAAAACAGCGCAGAATCAGTTTTTTTCTTCACAAAATTTCTTTTCTCTCTCAATTGTTACACTGAGTAAATCATTTCTCGCATTAAATCTGTCCAAATTCATGAAATTTCTCAAGTTTTTCATCAATCATCATCATGTTCAGGTATTGATCTTCTTATTATTCATGGTTCATACACATATGATGATATTTTGGTCTTTTAGAGGTTGAACATGAACATGAGCATTTGAGAAATTCTGAATACATTGTGATTTGGGTTTTCTATTAAAAATGGTTGTGCAATTCTGGGCTATTCTCATTTTGATAAAGAAATTATGTATCATTTGTACTGAAAGTTCTGCATTATGTGCCACATTGGTGTTTTGAAGTGCTTATGCTATTGAACTG
The DNA here is from genome assembly GCA_037177725.1 of Cyamopsis tetragonoloba. Classification (NCBI taxonomy): domain Eukaryota; kingdom Viridiplantae; phylum Streptophyta; class Magnoliopsida; order Fabales; family Fabaceae; genus Cyamopsis; species Cyamopsis tetragonoloba. The sequence goes on from CM074119.1 coordinate 59,590,958, forward strand.
TGATATGGTTTTCTTTGAAGAATAGTCCATTTTTGAAACCCAAATATACATTGTATTATTGAACATGATGATGATGATGAGTTTGTTTTGTTTGTTGCTAATTTTGGAATTTCCTTTAATCATGTACAGAAACCGAGGAAAGGCACCCGTTCATGAGACCGACCAGGCCTCAAAGAAAAGAAAGGAAGGCCCCCAAAGTAGAAGAGGAGGTTCCTCATCTCAGGGCGGTGGTTCTGACCATCCCCACCGGTTCGTCGATCGGGAAAGGGCTGAGAGGTTCCAGGTCATTGACGACTGGAAATTTATCGCGGTGTGAAGAGTGGAACTTTGGGATGCGGAATGGCAGGAATTCACCGGCATGCTCACTCTCCGAAATTGGTGGTCAATAGCATCGCTCCCGAAAAGGTTCGACCTGGAGATTGTCAAAGAATTTTATGCCAATGCCTTTGGGGGTAAAGACAGCAAGACACGTGAGAAGGTGTCCGTTGTCCGCGGTATTCGGGTGTCGAACGATGCCGATTGGATAAATGAGAAAATCGGCGGAGGAGTCATTTCACTTATTTCATCATATGAGAGAAGTGAAGGGGTGGTTGATGATTGAAGTTCGACACACTTGCTTTAACCCATACTTGCCATATTTCTTTTGTTGTTTTCTTTGTTTTAGGGATACATTGCTTGAGGACAAGCAAAGTCTTAGGTTGGGGGGAGTTTGATAAGTGCAAATTAGTGTGTTTATATAATAAAGGATTTGCACTTATCTTCTCAAGAAATAACATGTTTCTATGCAAAATTTCACCTCTAATCCTTACTTTGTGAGTTCAAGAGTAAATAGGTGGAAATAATAAATTTTCTAACTTTAGAAATGTATTTTCAGGTGTTTTGGAAGCAAAATAAGAAAATCAAGATGCTGGACTATATAAGAGGCCAGCGCTCGAGCGCCAGACCAAGGCTCGAGCGCTGGGAGCAGAGAAACATAGGATGCTTTCTGCCAGTGTAAATGCTATGGCGCTCAAGCGCCAAACCAAGGCTTGAGTGCCAGTAACCCTTGAGCATTGCATCTTTTCTGCCAGAGTTATGAGCCTGGCGCTCGAGCGCCACACTAGGGCTTGAGCGCCAGACACATTAACCAGGCATTAAAGCTCATTTACCAACACGTGTAAGGCCAGCGCTCAAGTGCCAGGAGGGCGCTCGAGCGCCAGACCCCTGCCCAAAACACCTATAAATACAACCCTGCAGAAGTTAGGAGGGATATATTGGATTGTTGAGAAATAAACCACAAAGTATAGTGCTTTAGTAAGAGTTCTAATACTCTTAAGTTTAGTTCTTGAAGTTCATGGCCTTTCGAGGCTAAGCTTTCCACCGGGATTGAATGTAATTACTTCGCCTCTTGTTTCTTTCAATTGTTAGTTGTATATTATATATGAATTGGAGTTATTCTTCTGTTCTTCTTTTCTTGGTTTAAGCTTGATCACCTTTTCCATGTGTTAGTTTATTTGCGCAGTTGAGAAACTGGTTTATAAATGGATTTGGAGAAAAACTCTCATAAAATCTTCTAGTCTAGAGATGGATGGAAGTGCTTATGATTGCCAAAATACTCTGCTTAATGCAAGACTTGGTTCCTAGAGTGCCAAGAGATTGGGCTCTAGAGACTAGTGTCTTAGAATCATGTGACAAAGATATTTGCACTTGTGACATTGAGTATGCATCTTTTCTTATAATATTTAACTTCTATTGATAGAAACAAGGTTAAGTAATGAAACTCAATCCCAGGCGAACATTTATCTCTTTTGTTTATCATTTTATCAAGCTTTTATTTTATTTTCCATTCACAACTTATTATGTTTTTGAACATTCTATCAACTTAATTCTTAATCAGATAAATTCAGTGCTCCTTGAGGACGATACATATATAATCACTATACAGAAACGAGTTAATCCTTTCCAGCTCCATTAAAAGGTTAAAAACTTTCTAGAGGTATTTCCTGACGATATTGATTCTTTGCCACCAAAAAGAGAAGTAGAGTTTTAAATTGAGTTAATTCCGGGGGCTAGACCTGTTTCTAAGGCATCGTATAGTATGGCACTGCTTGAATTGGAAGAAGTAAAACGACAAATTGAAGAATTAATGCAGAAGCAATTTATTCGACCAAGCGCCTCGCCATGGGGAGCCCCAGTACTGCTCATCAAGAAGAAGGATGGGAAATTGCGCCTGTGTGTAGATTATCAAGAACCAAATAAGTTAACAATAAAGAACAAGTATCCACTGCCTCAGATTGATGAGTTGCTTGACCAATTGGGAGAAGCGAAGGTTTTTTCAAAGATTGATCTTCAGTCAGGATATCACCAGATTAAGGTTAAGCCCGAAGATATTCCTAAGACTGCATTCCGGATGCGGTACGACCATTATGAGTACATAGTAGTGCCGTTTGTATTGACAAATGAACCTGCCGTTTTTATGGACTATATGAACCACATCTTCCGACAGTACTTGGACAAATTTTTTGTAGTCTTTATTGATGATATTCTCAGTTACTCCAAGACTGTCGAAGAGCATGAAGAGCATTTAAGACTGGTGTTAGGAATACTCAAAGAGAAACAGTTGTATGCCAAATTGGATAAATGTGAATTCTAGTTAGAAGAAGTTCAATTTCTGGGCCACGTGATTAATAAAGACAGCATAGCTGTGGACGCAAGCAAAGTCGAAGCGGTGTTGAAGTGGGAAAGACCGACTAATGTCACATAAATCTGAAGTTTTTTGGGATTAGCAGGATATTACCGGCGATTCATCAAATGATTTTCTCATATTGCTATTCTTTTGACCAAGCTGACATGGAAGGGTGTTCCGTTTGTGTGGGATGCCAAGTGTGAAGAATGTTTTCAGTTGTTGAAAGAAAAGCTGACAACAGCGCCAGTGTTAGTAATTCCTAATCCAACAACGAATTTCCAAGTGTATGGCGATGCGTCTAAGCAAGGCTTGGGGTGCGTCCTTATGCAAGAAGAACAGGTAGTTGCTTATACTTCCTGACAGTTACGACCACATGAAGTTAATTACCCGACGCACGATTTGGAGTTGGCCACTATAGTCTTTGCGTTGAAATTTTGGAGGCATTATTTGTACAGAGTCACATTTAAAGTGTTCAGCGACCATAAAAGCCTGAAATACTTGTTCAATCAAAGGGAGCTGAATATAAGGCAGAGACGGTGGATGGAATTCTTAAAGGTTTATGACTTCGAATTGAAGTACCATATGGGAAAAGCCAATGTGGTGGCGGATGCACTAAGCAGGAAATCTTTGCACGTGTCAACTATGATGATTCACCGGATGAAACTCTTGAAGAAATTCAGAGACTTGCACTTCTGTGTGTAAGGTTGAAGTGAAGAGTACTCTTCGAGACCAAATCCGGGAAGCATAGAGATATGATCACGAACTTTAGAAGCTTAAAGAACAAGATGATTTCTCTATGGCTAGTGATGGTATGATCTTATTTAGGGACAGAGTATGTGTTTTGAATCACGTGAAAATCAAGAAGACGGTACTTGAGGAGAATCACAGTAGCCGATACTCTATACACCCTGGGGCTACCAAGATGTATCAAGACATGAAGAAGTTGTTTTGGTGGCTTGGAATGAAGAAAGAAATTGCAGAATTTGTGTCTAAGTGCCTCGCTTGTCAAAAGATCATAGTAGAACACCAAAGATCCTCTAGACCACTTCAACCATTCGACATTCCAGAGTGGAAATGGGAGTCTATAGCCACGGATTTTGTTGTTGGATGACCTAGAATGCTAGTAGGACACGACTAAATTTGGGTTATAATAGACAGGTTGACCAAGTCTGCTCATTTCTTGCCTGTCAAGAAATATGCCAGAGTATTCATTGTAGAGATTGTTCGACTACATGGGGCACTGATCAACATAATATCAGATAGAGATCCCAAGTTTACGTCGCGTTTCTGGGGAGCATTGCAGAAGGCTTTTGGGACTCGGTTACATTTGAGTACCTCACACCATCCCCAAACTGATGGGCAATCCGAAAGAACAATTCAGACTCTGGAGGACATGCTACGAGCTTGTGTATTAGAAAAAGGTGGGGACTGGGGAAGATACTTGGCATTGGAAGAATTTGCTTATAATAATAGTTTTCATTCAAGCATGTGCATTGCAACCTATGAACCACTCTATGGGAGGAAGTGCCGGTCACCGGTATGTTGGTTTGAAACTGGAGAAAAGTTATTTTTAGGGCCGACCTTGGTGCAATATACAACAGATAGTATTAGGCATATCAAGGAAATATTGAAGAGAGCCCAAGACTGTCAGAAAAGTTATGCGCATCAACGAATAAAGCCCTTAGAATTCGAAGAAGGAGATCATGTGTTTCTAAAAGTTACACCCTGTAACGCTATTGAGAGAGTGATGAAGACAAAGAAGCTTCATCCTCATTTTATTGGACCTTATCAAATTCTCATAATAATAGGACCCGTTGCTTACCAACTAGCTTTTCCTCCTCATCTTTCCAACCTCAACGACGTGTTTCGTGTATCGCAACTCCGGGAGTACGTCTCCAATCCCTCTCAAATTTTAAAAGTGGACAACATTCCGTTGAAGTTGAACACCTCATATCAGGTGGAACCTATGAAGATCCTAGACCGAGGGGAGAAAACCTTACGGAAAAGGTGATCCCATTGGTAAAAGTTCTGTGGGAGAACATCGACTCATCAGAAATCACTTGGGTAAAGGATAAATACATAAGGGACGCATATCCCGAAATGTTTCAATAATAAAGGTAATTTCCTAATTTTGAGGACAAAATTATTTTAAGTGGGGTAAAATTATAACATCCCAAAAATCCCTAAGAGACTTAAGACTTAAGGGATTTAGTTGCAAATTACAAAGAAAAGAGGAAGGAGGATCAGTTGCAAGTAGAAAGGTTAAAAGAGGGACCAAAAGGACTTGTATATTCGAATATGAATAGCTATATTCGAATATGAATAACCTATATTGGAATATGGATGAGTGATATTCGAATATGGACTTTGCATATTCGAATATGGATGTGTGATATTCGAATATGAAGGTCCGATATTCGAATATGAAAGTCTGATATTCAAATATGGAGGTGTGGGATTTGCTTACAGAAACTTCATATTCGAACATGGATGATTCATATTCGAATATGGAACCCCTAAACTATAAATACAGGGACCCGCCTTTGAAACTTCACCATTTTCTCTCCCTCACTCTACACGCTCTCATCATCTTCTCTCAAAGATCCCTCACTAAACTTCTGTGACAAATCAACAACACTCCACAACTCTCCATCTTAGAGTCCCTTCTCACAAACTTCTTCTTGACTAAAGCTCCAAGGGGTGAGATTCATATTCAAGGACAGCAAGTGCTGAAGAAGGAAGTTGGAGACCGGGATTGGAGCTTGAAGAAGAAAGTGATTCTGGAAGTTTAGAGGTAACCCTGAAAACTGCAAATCAAGGATACTAGGAAATGCTAGGAACATTAGAAACATGTGATTAGGGATTAAAAACAATATGTTATAGATTGTTTAACTTAGGATTAGGTATATGTCTGTAATCTACATGCTATGTCTTGAATGATGTTTTTTAAGTTGAAGTTGAAAAGGACAAGAGATTCCAGATCATAATGTGATGAAATTTGGACTTAGACTTTTGATGGATTTCAAGCTGTTTTAGAAAAACAAGTCCAGAGATAGTATATTCGAATATGAAAGGCCATATTCGAATAGATATTCGAATATATCACTTACGTCACATGATATTCGAATATAGGATGTCTATATTCGAATATTAGATTACTGGAACTCTTTTTTGAATGTTATGATATGAATATGGATGTTTGATGCATTAAAACGTGTAATATGAAATCAAACAAAAGGAAAAGTTGAGAAATGCTTTCCCCCATCGACGATGATTGAGTAAGAGGGTTGAGTTCCACCGGAAGTAGACCGGGTAAGTGGACAAAGCATAAAAATATGAGAATGTAGGGTTATCCCGAAAGGGGCAGATAACCTGAAGTGCTAGGTTATCCCGAGAATGAGGTAGATAACCTAGTGCAAAGGGGCTATCCCGAAAGGGATAGATAGTCTTTGGGCTAGCCCTAGAGGGGTTGGTATCCCGGTAGTAAGACCCTTGAAGGACGCTTTCCTGGGCCATGATGATGAACTCAATTAAGCATTCACTGTCGTAAACCTATGGTGGATTCCCCATGCACAGGGTTTCCCGTTAAAAAAAAATAAGAAAGAAATGAAATGGAAAATAAAGTGATTCATGGCATGCATATATACTTAATTTGTCATTTCATATATTGTGTGTGTGTTAGGTATTTGATCTGGGGCAGTTTTCTAGTTAGACTGGCTGCAATATTGTATATATTATTTTCAATACCGACGGTTACTCAATTATATGTCGTAAATATAACTGACGGTTACAGTATTGCAGGTGATACAGACTCAGAGGGTGTCAGTGCTCGAAAAGACGTTAGCAACCGTATTTTGTTATACTTAGGTAGTCATTTGTTTTGTTGTATGGCTACTTAGCTGGATTGGTATTCTCTCTGGGTTGTAAAATGAACAAAAACAATTTTATATAAATATATGTATATATATATATATATATATAGTATTTGAATTCCGCTATGTTCTAAAAGAAAATATGAACCTAAAATCAAGGTGTTACACATTACACAACCCTAATGGCATTCGCTTATAGGAAAAAACACCAAACGGGCATGTAAATGCCGTCTTCTCTTGGTTTTTCCAGGTTTCATAAATTTGGTTGTAACCCGAATATCCATCTAAGAATAAATAAAAAGCTTCTCCAGCTAATCTCTCAAGCATTTGGTCCATGAATAGTAACAGGAAATGATCTTTCCGAGTGGCCTTATTCAGCATGCGATAATCTATACACATACGCCATCCAGCCACCGCTCTTGTGGAAATGAGTTCATTTTTCACATTCTGAACTACATTTATCGCACCTTTTTTCGAGACCACTTGATCCTGACTTACCCATTTACTGTCAGAAATTTGGTAAATCATGCCGACATCAAGTAACTTGAGCACCTCTTTTCTCACTACCTCTTTCATAGTTGGATTTGATCGCCGTCGATGTGCTGATGTGTTTGTAGGATTGATTGGATGTAAACGATCAAGATCAAGCCAAGAAAAGGGTCCAAAATAGCCAAAACATGAAGATTTGGAGATGTTGACAAGTGCTGTTAAAAGCTATCAAGTGCATTTAAATGTTGCCAGGGCGTGCGAACGGGTTTTTTGAGCATGCGAACGCGAATTCTAGAGTCCCTATGCTGCCTTAGGGTGTGTGAACGCCATATTTAGGCGTGCGCTTGCCACCTCTTCACTATATATAGTGAAAAATCAGATATAGGGGCAAAGAGTTACGATTTTGGTGCGATTTTCTCTCATTCTTCTCACTTTTTCTCCCTTTTCTCTTCGGGAGTCTTGGTGAACCAAGCTTGTGACAAAAACTTTGGTAATTCTTGAACTATTCCACCATCTATCTCCCTTCTTCTCTTCTCTTAGGATGTTAGGCTAGATCTTAGGTTAGGGAATTGGGGAAAATTGACACTTGAACCCTTGTATTGAACCTCAATGATTAATTGAGGGTTTTTCTTAATGCAATTGAGTTTTTGCTTCTATTATTAATGCTTTTGTTGATTTAATTGATTCAATTTGAGTAATTGCTTCAGATGTTGAATGCTTCTTTTGTTTTAATCAAATTGGGGATTCATTTAGACTCAATTTGAAATTCGGAAATGGATAATTGAATTGGAATTGGAGTAATGCTCCATAACTTGACTTGATTCTGGACATAGAACTAGTAGGTTATGAGAATTTGAAGAATTCACTCTTGCACTTGTTTGCACTTGAATCTTGCCTAGGAAATTAGGAAATTTGAGTTAGAACAAAGGGGCTAAACCTCTAGGAATAGAATTAGCCTATGGTTTGTGAATTTCACTCTTCAATTGTGTGGTTAAACTTAGATTAATCTAGATTCCAAGACTTTGATGAAGGTATCAATTGAACCCAAGTCCCTAACATTGTTTGAATTTGTCACAAAACTCTCTTAGAATCTTCTGGCATTTTGTAATTGTCTTTATATCATTGATATGAAACACGCTTCTCATCAACATTTGACTGTCCAAATAGCGATCTCCTTTGGAATGTGGTACTCTAACACATAGTCCATGTGGAAACGATATCCTTACTCGTCCTATTCTCTTTTACCGGAATAGTACACTTGCTATTATGCATTTATGCTATCAAGTCTATGGCGTCGTTGTCGGGTACTGTTAATTAGATATCGATAATCTCAACAAGACCTTCTTGGCAAGAAATCAAATCATTTTTGGCAATCCTAATTCTTTTCTTAATCGATGGTCAATCACCTTCTCCCATAATTTCATAGTGTGACTAATGATTTTTATCCCTCTATAGTTTGCACAATTCTAAGTATCTCCTTTATTCTTAAAAATTGGTACCTACGTTCCTCCTTCACTCATCCGGCATCTTCTTTGACCTAATAATCTCATTAAATAGCTTAGTAAGCCATCAGATACCTTATTTACCTAAACATTTCCAAACCATAGTAAAAGAATATTCTAGTACCATATCTTTAACTTTAACTAATATATTTTTATAATACAATTTAACTCAAAATAAGAGTTGATATTAAAATTTTCAATTTTAATTTATTTATTATATTAATTATACTTATATTTTACTATTTATATTTTAAATTTACATATTTCAATTTTATTCTAATGGGGGTTCTATTTGTCAAATTTCTTTTAGGAAAGCGTTATGGGTTGTGTCTAGCTGTATTAGAATGGATTCAATGTTTAGGATCCAGAACATTTATGTACTGTGTCTAGCTGTATCAGAATGGATTCAAAAGTACGTTTAGCATCCAGAACATTTATGTACTGTGTCTAGCTGTATTAGAATATGGTCAAAAATAACGTTTAGGATCCAGAGCATTTATGTGCTATGTTTAGCTATATTAGAATAGATTCAATGTCTTACAGTACAGATGTGAATAAGGAAATTTTAAAATTCTGTTTATTGTGTGTAAACAAAAATGAATGAGAAAATAGTATATATACACATGTATCTGGGGGGAAAGTAATTGTAGAAGAGGGGAAAATTAAAAACAATAATCAGGTGAGGTTAAGGTATACTGGAAAATGGAGAACCAGAACAACAATCAAGTTGAAGGACAAGGTCAAGATCAAGCACCAGTCATAGGGAGGTGGAGCAACGCAACACAATTATCATCTGCACTCTCAAGGACTACATTGTCAAGAATTAGAAACAATCGTCCATTGGGTCGTGGAACTACTTACACGATCCATGATCAACGTTCACGTGGCTATGGCTGGCTACTCCCTGGCTAGCTTGCTGAAGAACGGCATACATCGTCGGGTAGGAGATATAGGGTAATAGTCCTCATCCTCTACTCTTCTAATCAAAGTTTTGAAAACCAAACTGGTCATTAAAACGGTCTAGACACTGGTTCATGGTTTATTGGTTGGACTGTGGTTCAATCGTGGTCAAACCGGTTTAATCTATTTTTTTTTTTGTTATTCTTATTATTTTTTAATTGTCTTTTTCTTATGTGGATGTCGATATTTTATGTTCACAAAATATATTATTTTTACTGGAACCAAAAAGATCGTGACAGACTGTCAAAATAAACATGAGATTCAAACTCGTTTTTATATCACATAAGCCCAAGTCCAAGAATACAAAACCCTAACAGTAATCACCACATAAAGATAATTACTTGTTCGTGCATCTGTAACTTGATGTTTGTGCAGTGGTAACTCTGATCTACAAAAAACAACATCAAAATTCCACTGCAACTCAGATCTGCAAACAAATATCGATACTCACAATGTGGGGAGGAAAATAGAACGTGCAAAAAATTTTACATTATAGAAACTGCATAAGAAATAAGACCTTTCCAATAAGGCATGTTGGTTGACGGTGATGACTAACAAAGGCTGTGTGCTGAAGCTACTTGATTCTTCAATGAATTTTTTCTCTCTTTCATTTTTTTTCACATTTAATAAGTTTCAAAATAAACCTTTTAGATAAGTTTAAACGCTGATTAGCACCGTATTTACCAATTTTTGGCTGGTCGTTCCAGCTTAACACTAATTCTTCACATATGGGGTTTTCAGGGTCTTCTTGACCGGTCACCTATAGTGTTTAGTGTTATTATTATTTGTAGACAAGATATGTTTGCAGACAACATATATTGAATATTAATTATTGTTGGCAACATATATTGAATTGTAATTATTGTCCTATCTTTTGCAGGTCTATTATGACGCAGCAGGGAATTTATATAGGACTTACAGCAAGGTCAAAGTTGCTTGGGATCAAGCTAGCATGGTTCTCATTGATTTTTAACTGGTTAGTATTTTCCAGTTTCAACATGCCTGGATGTAATTTCCTGTTCGTCGAATTAATGAGTAACATGTAAATATTCATTTGTATACAGGCTGGAGTACTCTTTGAGCTAAGCTTGTCATGATGGTTTTGAGCCTACTAGAGAAAAATGAACGAGCTTACTTTCGCATTCAAGCGACATTAAATTAAGTAGTGTTTACTATTAGCTTTTTTTTTTCTTTTTTTCAATGTGGGGTGTTGAGCCCCAGTAAAAGTCTATGTAAAGGGTTTGAACTCTACTAGTGTATGATTCTTTTCATATTGATGCTTTATGCATCCCTCGTGTTTCAATCCCATCATTTTGCATGAATATTCAATGTTAATCCATTATATTTTGAGTTTCAAAATATGATTTGTATGTTTGTAATAAAAGTTCATTTTCACCCTCAAATAAGTAGTTGATAATTACACCACACAATTTTATATACTCCATATATACTCTAAGCTACACTACCATTAAAATATGATATTATCCATCAAAACTATATAAATTCAATAACATTTTAAATTTATCACTACACTCACCTAATCAATTTCCTTTTTGGAGAAGTTGAAGGTTTCCAAGCTCAAAATAACATATATAAACAAAGAAAAGACCTAGAACCCTAGACAATTTGAAAGGGGGGAGTGCACCCAAAAATTACATATACATAATAACACAATTGGTAGAAGAAAAATACCACTGTGTAACAAAAAAAATCTTACTTATTATAAAATTATATTTAAAGGATTACTTTAAAATTATATTAAAAAAATGATTTGTATGTTTGTAATAAAAGTTCATTTTGACCCTCAAACAAGTAGTTGATAATTACACCACACAATTGTATATACTCTAAGCAGTGCTACCATTAAAATATGAAATTATCCAACAAAACTATATCAAACTCAATAACATTTTAAATTTATAACAACACTCACCTAATCAATTTTCTTTTTGGAGAAGTTGAAGGGATACAAGCTCAAAAGAACATAACATGGTCATTACAGACTTTAATGGAAAGACCTCTACATCTCTAGGGCGTGTATCCTTGGATTTGAAGGTAGGTTCTGTGGTTAGAACGACCATGTTTGTGGTGGTTCCATCAAAAGCCAATTATAACCTTCTGCTCGGAAGGGAGTGGATCCACGGAGTTAGTGTTGTGACATCTAACCTTCACCAAATCATGTTCCTCTAGAATGAGTATGGTCAGCTAGAGTTTATTAGAGGGATAAAAGCTATTTCAAATGTGAAGTAAGTAATGCAAATTTTGAGAAATGCCTCTCTAAAATTCCCCCGATGTATTTACCTAGTAATGAAGGATTTTATACAAAACATCCTGCCCAAGTAGAGCTGTCTGATGAAGATCTAAGGATAGTTGACAATTGTAACTATTAGATGAGTCTGATGATTATCCAAGATTCTTCAAAAGTTTCTCCCCACTCCGAGGTAGAAGAGGGCAATATTGATGTTTACAGGGATGACCCTTCTCATATCTTAGAATATAATGGTTTGGAGAATGAGACTTAGTAATATTTTGGTTAAAGATGTGAATTTCAATTTTGATGCTAAGTGCTTGGAGACATTTGAGAGACTTAAGGCCCCAATCATAGATGCTCCAAATTCGTCTTTGGACTTTGAGCTTAACTGTGATGCGAGTGACTATGCTATTAGTGCCGTATTAGGCCAAAGAAAAGACAGAATTTTTCACCCAATACATTATGCTAGTAAAGTACTTAATGATGCACATGTGAACTATGCAACTACAGAAAAAGAATTATTAGCGATTGTATATGGGTTGAAAAAATTTACATCTTATCTTATAGGGTCCATAGTGATTGTCTATACTGACCATGCAGCCATAAAATATTTGGTGACTAAGAAAGAGTCGAAACCAAGATTTCTTCGTTGGATTCTATTGCTGCAAGAATTCAATCTAGTCATCAAGGATAAGAAGGCCTGTGAAAATTTTGTGGCTGATCATCTTTCCCGACTTCATAACACAGAGGTGACTAGCGAAGAAGAAGAAATTGTCGAGGAATTCCCGGACGAACGTTTGTTGCTAATTCAAGAAAGGCCATGGTTTGCGGATATGGCAAATTTTAAAGCAGAATGAATTATTCCGGATGGGTTTTCTTGGAAACAAAAGAAGAAGTTCTTAAAAGATTCTTCTTACTTCGTTTTGGATGATCCTTACTTATTTAAAATTGGAGGAGATGGTCTTCTGAGACGGTGCGTTTCCCATGAGGAATCTAAAAACATATTGTGGCATTGTCACAATTCACCCTATGGGGAACATTTTAACGGTGAACGCACTGCAGCCAAAGTATTGCAGTCCGGTTTCTATTGGCCAACAATCTTTAAAGATGCTCACATCTATGTGAAGCAGTGTGATAAGTGCCAAAGAACCGGAGGAGTGACAAGGAGAAATGAGATGCCTCTGACAGTTATGCAGGAGGTAGAGGTATTTGACTTCTTGGGAATTGATTTTTTTGGTCCATTTCCACCCTCTTTCACCAATGAATATATATTGATGGGAGTGGACTATGTTTCAAAATGGGTAGAAGTAATTCCTTGTGCAAGAGCTGATGCAAAGACGGTAGTGACATTCTTGAAAAAGAACATATTTTCAAGATTTGGGTCCCCAAGAGTACTTATCAGTGATGGGGGTTCGCACTTTTGCAACTCCCAATTAAAAAGGGTCTTGGAACATTATGGGGTGAGACATAAAATTGCTAGTCCATACCATCCCCAAACTAATGGTCAAGCTGAAGTATCGAATAGAGAAATTAAGAGAATTCTAGAAAAGATGGTTAGTGTTTCAAGAAAAGATTGGGCCATCAAATTGGATGATGCTCTGTGGGCGTACCGAACAACTTTATAAAGCTCCCATAGGATTGATTCCTTTTCAGTTAGTCTATGGGAAGTCTTGTCACTTACCGGTCGAATTGGAACATAAGACATATTGGGCTTTAAAGTACTTTAACTTTGACCAAACAACTGCTGGAGAAAAACGAAAAATACAACTTCATGAATTGGAAGAATTGAGACTCTGTGCTTATGAGTCTTCAAGATTATACAAGGAAAGAATGAAGTTGTATCACGATAAAAAGTTGGTAAAAAAGGCTTTCATTCCCGGGAAAAATTCTAGAGTGAAATTATTCTCGTGAAAATTAAAGTCCAAGTGGTCCAGACCCTTCAAGCTTAAGGAAGTAAGGCCTTATGGAGCTGTAGAGATTGAAGACCCAGTGAAAAATGAGAGCTGGGTAGTGAACGGCCAGAGATTAAAGTTGTATCTTGGTGGTGACGTCGAGTGGCTAACCACCATAATGGGTTTAAAGGAGGCAAAGCCATGCTACAGGCGTCGAGCTAATGACATTAAACAAGCGCTAATTGGGAGGAAACCCAATTTGTTTGTTTGTTTTTGAATTTTTTGTAAATAGAATAAATAAATTTGATGAATTTTGAAAGATTTTTTGTGAGAAAATTCAAAATTTGAGCATTTGAAGAAGGCTTCTTCATTGTCCATATTTTGGACCTGGTGCTCAAGTGCCAGGGGTATTTAATTGGCGCATATTTCAAAAATTTTGAGTCAGATGTTGGCGCTCGAGCGCGAATATAAGCGCTCCAGCGCCAGAGACAGCTGAAAGGCCATTCTTCACTGCCATCTATTTTGAGCAGGCGCTCAAGCGCCAGCTGTGGCACTCCAGCACTAGAAAAGTGTAACCGTTGATCTGGTAATCAGTGCACCAGCGCTCGAGCGCCAGGCATGCATTGGCTTTAAAAACAGCGCAGAATCAGTTTTTTCTTCACAAAATTTCTTTTCTCTCTCAATTGTTACATTGAGTAAATCATTTCTCACATTAAATCTGTCCAAATTCATCAAATTTCTCAAGTTTTTCATCAATCATCATCATGTTCAGGTATTGATCTTCTTATTATTCATGGTTCATACACATATGATGATATTTTGGTCTTTTAGAGGTTGAACATGAACATGAGCATTTAAGAAATTCTGAATACATTGTGATTTGGGTTTTCTATTAAAAATGGTTGTGCAATTCTGGGCTATTCTCATTTTGATAAAGAAATTATGTATCATTTGTGCTGAAAGTTTTGCATTATGTGCCACATTGGTGTTTTGAAGTACTTATGCTATTGAATTGTGATATGGTTTTCTGTGCAGAATAGTCCATTTTTGAAACCCAAATATACATTGTATTATTGAACATGATGATGATGATGATGATGAGTTTGTTTTGTTTGTTGCTAATTTTGGAATTTCCTTCAATCATGTACAGAAACCGAGGAAAGGCACCCGTTCATGAGACCAACCGGGCCTCAAAGAAGAGAAAGGAAGGCCCCCAAAGTAGAAGAGGAGGTTCCTCATCTCAGGGCGGTGGTTCTGACCACCCCCACCGATTCGTCGATCGGGAAAGGGTTGAGAGGTTCCGGGTCATTGACGACTGGAACTTTATCGCGGAGTGAAGAGTGGAACTTCGGGATGCGGAATGGCAGGAATTCACCGGCATGCTCACTCTCCGAAATTGGTGGTCAATAGCATCGCTCCCAAAATGGTTCGACCTGGAGATTGTCAAAGAACTTTATGCCAATGCCTTTGAGGGTAAAGACAACAACACCCGTGCGTAGGTGCCCGTTGTTCGCGGTATTCGGGTGTCGTACGATGCCGATTAGATAAATGAGAAAATCGGCGGAGGAGTCATTTCACCTATTTCATCATATGAGAGAAGTGAAGGGGTGGTTGATGATTTTACAAGAATGAGGAATCAAGGGGATTTGGATCTCCAAACGACTTTGGAGAGGATTTGTTATGAGGACTGGAGGATTGTGGAGACGATTAGGAACGGAGTTCCTCACAAGGTTCTCTAGGGCAACATGACTGTGGTCTCCAAGCTTTGGATGACATTTATTCTCGCCAACCTCCGGCCGAAATCCCATCCCTCTGATCTCCCACTTGAAGAGTGCCATCTCCTGGGTTGTATCAAGACTTCGGGCATCACGATCGACCCCGCTCAGATTATTTCTGACATGATTTGGGCAAACGTGCACAAGGGTGGCACAATACAAAGATTGGCATTCCCGTCTCTCATCACTAGCCTATGTGAAGATGTGGGAGTCTCAGTTGTTCGTAGCCAGAAGATTAGAGAGCCCACTGACAAGAAGTATTTCCGAAACCACCGTGCGGACAGGGATCCGAATGCATCGCCTGCACCACCACCGCAAGTTCCCCCAAGAACAATGGAGGATTTGTGGGGTCGTATTAGCACTAGGCTTGATCACAATGTCAAGCAATTTGATGCCCTACCTCGGGGGTTGACTAGTCTTCACCTCTCCGACTATTCGATGGCTCAGCAGTCTATGCCGAGCCAAACATTTTTCCAGCCCCCGGAGGCTTTTGCTACACATATGGATTGGCCTGGGGACCAGCCAATTCCACCGGGGGAGGCAACTGGAGAGGGAGGTGAAGGGAGTGGTGGTAGTGGTGGTAGCGGGGAAGATGATGGGTCTGGTGGTGATGGGGACATCGACATCAATGATTATTTGGAGGAGGATGACCCATTAATCTGATAGGGAAGTTTCTTTCTTTTATTTCTCGGGATGTTTGCTTGACTTTTTTTATTTCTTGTTGTTTTCATTTTTCTTTTTATAATAAAAGTATTGCAGTTTTTTTCTTTTGTTGAAAATGTGTGATATATATATATATATTAAATAAAATGTTTGTTTTGTTTCAGTGGCAAGTGTTGGTTCTGGTCGTGTGAAAAAATGAAAATTTTTATGATATTGCATGGATTGAAAAAAAGAGGAATTGTGAAAAATACTGATTTGAAAGTTAACCGATCATCAGATGATTTTTGTGGATTGGGAATTGTGAAAAATTATTTTCAAGGTTAAAGCCTTTTTAGCCTAGTTTGTTGAGTAAATCCCACAAAAAAATGTATGAGAGTCCTCTTTGTTAACTTGAATTAATTTTGTTTGATTTTGAAATTGCCATGATCAATTGAGACATAAAAATGATAGAGGCATAGTTTCTTGATTGAGTTTGAGCCAAGAAGCTTACCTGTTAAAATTACATCTTTTGTTGGTACCCACTTTGAGCCATGAATTCTTTCTTAAACCCTAAGACACCTATGTGAATGTTTTATCCTTACCTTTGAGTTGGAGAAAAATATTTATATGTTTAGGGAGAATAATGGGTATACAAATGATGTATGATTCTGTTGGCTCAGAAGATGAATCGAGTGTTTCTGGTATTTGTGTGAATCCTTGGGCAGCCTTGTGTATATATGAAAAAAAAGAAAAGAAAAGAAAAGAAAAAGTAAATAAATAAAGAAATTGGAAAGTGTCTTGGAACATAAGAAAGAGAAACACTTGAAAGGAAGTATGAAGTGAGCATGTTTTGTAAAATAGGTTGAGGAGAAGCTTGTAAGTATATAAAAATATCTTCTCCAACTCGTTTTGCGTGACTAGCAAAACAAAGATTCTTTGTAGCCTAGCCTCATTACAACCTTTTGAAAAGACCTCTTGATTTATTGTTTGATTTTGTGAAATGGTTTGATGGCAAATGAAAAACGAAATTCAAGCTAAGTAACCTTGAGGAATGGAGCGAAATTGACACCATGTAAGGTTTTAGAGTAAGCCTTTGTTAATGGTTGATTACAATTTCCTTTGCACTTAAGTCATAAACTGGTCCGTTGCTTCTGTAATTTAGGTGATCATAGTTTCTTTCTTAACTATTTCCATGCATATTATGAAGATTGAAGTTCGACACACTTGCTTTAACCCATACTTTCCATGTTTCTTTTGTTGTTTTCTTTGTTTTAGGGATACATTGCTTGAGGACAAGCAAAGTCTTAGGTTGGGGGGAGTTTGATAAGTGCAAATTAATGTGTTTATATAATAAAGGATTTGCATTTATCTTCTCAAGAAATAACATGTTTCTATGCAAAAGTTCACCTCTAATCCTTACTTTGTGAGTTCAAGAGTAAATAGGTAGAAATAATAAAATTTCTAACTTTAGAAATGTATTTTCAGGTGTTTTGGAAGCAAAATAAGAAAATCAAGATGCTGGAGTATATAAGAGGCTAGCGCTCGAGCGCCAGACCAAGGCTCGAGCGCCAGTAACCCTTGAGCATTGGATCCTTTCTGCCAGAGTTATGAGTCTGGCGCTCGAGCACCACACTAGGGCTTGAGCGCCAGACACATTAACCAGCGCGTGTAAGGCAAGCGCTCAAGCGCCAGGAGTGCGCTCGAGCGCCAGACCCCTGCCGAAAACACCTATAAATACAGCTCTGCAGAAGTTAGGAGGGATATATTGGATTGTAGACAAATAAACCACAAAGTATAGTGCTTTAGTGAGAGTTCTAATACTCTTAGGTTTAGTTCTTGAAGTTCATGGCCTTTCTAGGCTAAGCTTTCCACCGGGATTGAATGTAGTTACTTCGTCTCTTGTTTCTTTCAATTGTTAGTTGTATATTATATATGAATTGGAGTTATTCTTCTATTCTCCTTTTCTTGGTTTAAGCTTGATTACCTTTTCCATGTGTTAGTTTATTTTCATAGTTGAGAAACTGGTTTATAAATGGATTTGGAGAAAAACTCTCATAAAATCTTCTAGTCTAGAGATGGATGGAAGTGCTTATGATTGCCAAAATACTCTGCTTAATGCAAGACTTGGTTCCTAGAGTGCCAAGAGATTGGGCTCTAGAGACTAGTGTCTTAGAATCAAGTGACAAAGATATTTACACTTGTGACATTGAGTATGCATCTTTTCTTATAATATTTAACTTCTATTGATAGAAACAAGGTTAAGTAATGAAACTCAATCCCAGGCGAACCTTTATCTCTTTTGTTTATCATTTTATTAAGCTTTTATTTTATTTTCCATTCACAACTTATTATGTTTTTGAACATTCTATCAACTTAATTCTCAATCAGATAAATTCAGTGCTCCTTGAGGACGATACATATATAATCACTAAACTGAAACGAGTTAATCCTTTCCAGCTCCATTAAAAGGTTAACAACTTTCTGGAGGTATTTCCTGACGATATTGAATCTTTTCCACCAGAAAGAGAAGTAGAGTTTTAAATTGAGTTAATTCCAGGGGCTGGACCTATTTCTAAGGCATCGTATAGAATGGCACTGCTTGAATTGGAAGAAGTAAAACGACAAATTGAAGAATTAATGTAGAAGCAATTTATTCAACCAAGCGCCTCGCCATGGGGAGCCCCAGTACTGCTCATCAAGAAGAAGGATGGGAAATTGCGCCTGTGTGTAGATTATCAAGAACCAAATAAGTTAACAGTAAAGAACAAGTATCCACTGCCTCGGATTGATGAGTTGCTTGACCAATTGGGAGAAGCCAAGGTTTTTTCAAAGATTGATCTTCAATTAGGATATCACTAGATTAGGGTTAAGCCCGAAGATATTCCTAAGACTGCATTCCGGACGCGGTACAACCATTATGAGTACATAGTAGTGCCGTTTGTATTGACAAATGAACCTGCCATTTTTATGGACTATATGAACCGCATCTTCCGACCGTACTTGGACAAATTTTTTGTAGTCTTTAATGATGATATTCTCATTTACTCCAAGACTGTCGAAGAGCATGAAGAGCATTTAAGACTGGTGTTAGGAATACTCAAAGAGAAACAGTTGTATACCAAATTGGATAAATGTGAATTCTAGTTAAAAGAAGTTCAATTTCAGGGCCACGTGATTAATAAAGACAGCATAGCTGTGGACGCAAGCAAGGTCGAAGCGGTGTTGAAGTGGGAAAGACCGACTAATGTCACATAAATCCGATGTTTTTTGGGATTAGCAGGGTATTACCGGCGATTCATCAAAGGATTTTCTCAGATTACTATTTTGTTGACCAAGCTGACATGGAAGGGTGTTCCGTTTGTGTGGGATGCCAAGTGTGAAGAAAGTTTTCAGTTGTTGAAAGAAAAGCTGACAACAGCGCTGGTGTTAGTAATTCCTAATCCGACAACGAATTTCCAAGTGTATTGCGATGCGTCTAAGCAACGCTTGGGGTGCGTCCTTATGCAAGAAGAACAGGTAGTTGCTTATACTTCCTGACAGCTACGGCCACATGAAGTTAATTACCCGACGCACGATTTGGAGGTTGCCACTATAGTCTTTGCGTTGAAATTTTGGAGCCATTATTTGTACAGAGTCACATTTAAAGTGTTCAGTGACCATAAAAGCCTGAAATACTTGTTCAATCAAAGGGAGCTGAATATGAGGCAGAGATGGTGGATGGAATTCTTAAAGGATTATGACTTCGAATTAAAGTACCATATGGGAAAAGCCAATGTGGTGGCGGATGCACTAAGCAGGAAATCTTTGCACGTGTCAACTATGATGATTCACCGGATGAAACTCTTGAAGAAATTCAGAGACTTGCACTTGGATGTGTCTTGCTACGATGCTAGCTTTTCTGTGTGTAAGGTTGATGTGAAGAGTACTCTTCGAGACCAAATCCGGGAAGCACGGAGATATGATCACGAACTTTAGAAGCTTAAAGAACAAGTTGATTTCTCTGTGGCTGGTGATGGTATGATCTTATTTAGAGACAGAGTATGTGTTCTGAATCACGCGAAAATCAAGAAGACAGTACTTTAGGAGAATCACAGTAGCCGATACTCTGTACACCCTGGGGCTACCAAGATGTATCAAGACATGAAGAAGTTGTTTTGGTGGCCTTGAATGAAGAAAGAAATTGCAGAATTTGTGTCTAAGTGCCTCACTTGTCAAAAGATCATAGTAGAACACCAAAGATCCTCTAGACCGCTTCAACCATTGAACATTCCAGAGTGGAAATGGGAGTCTATAGCCACGGACTTTGTTGTTGGATTACCTAGAATTCCAGTAGGACATGACTCAATTTGGGTTATAATAGACAGGTTGACCAAATCTGCTCATTTCTTGCCTGTCAAGAATACCTAGTCACTGGAGAAATATGCCAGAGTATTCATTGTAGAGATTGTTCGACTACATGGGGCACCGATCAGCATAATATCATAATAATAGGACCCGTTGCTTACTAACTAGCTTTTCCTCCTCATCTTTCCAACCTCAACGACGTGTTTCGTGTATCGCAACTCCGGGAGTACGTCTCCGATCCCTCTCAAATTTTAAAAGTGGACAACATTCCGTTGAAGTTGAACACCTCATATCAGGTGGAACCTATGAAGATCCTTGACCGAGGGGAGAAAACCTTACGGAAAAAGGTGATCCCATTGGTAAAAGTTCTGTGGGAGAACATCGACTCATCAGAAATCACTTGGGAAAAGGAGAAAGACATAAGGGACGCATATCCTGAAATGTTTCAATAATAAAGGTAATTTTCTAATTTTGAGGACAAAATTATCTTAAGTGGGGTAGAATTGTAACATCCCAAAAATCCCTAAGAGACTAACGACTTAAGGGATTTAGTTGCAAATTACAAAGAAAAGAGGAAGGAGGATCAGTTGCAAGTAGAGAGGTTAAAAGAGGGACCAAAAGGACTTGTATATTCGAATATGAATAGCTATATTCGAATATGAATAACCTATATTGGAATATGGATGAGTGATATTCGAATATGGACTTTGCATATTCGAATATGGATGTGTGATATTCAAATATGAAGGTGTGATATTCGAATATGAAAGTCTGATATTCGAATATGGAGGTGTGGGATTTCCTTACAGAAACTTCATATTCGAATATGGATGATTCATATTCGAATATGGAACCCCTAAACTATAAATACAGGGACCTGCCTTCGAAACTTCACCATTTTCTCTCCCTCACTCTACACGCTCTCATCATCTTCTCTCAAAGATCCCTCACTAAACCTCTGTGACAAATCAACAACACTCCACAACTCTCCATCTTAGAGTCCCTTCTCACAAACTTCTTCTTGACTAAAGCTCCAAGGGGTGAGATTCATATTCAAGGACATCAAGTGCTGAAGAAGGAAGTTGGAGACCGGGATTGGAGCTTGAAGAAGAAAGTGATTCTGGAAGTTTAGAGGTAACCCTGAAAACCCCAAATCAAGGATACTAGGAGATTAGAAACATGTGATTAGGGATTAAAAACAATATGTTATAGATTGTTTAACTTAGGATTAGGTATATGTTTGTAATCTACATGCTATGTCTTGAATGATGTTTTTTTAGTTGAATGTGCAAATAGATGATGTATGATTAGGAATTGATTTTAAAATGTTGGAATCATAAAATTGTTTGTGTTGAAAAGGACAAGGGATTCCAGATCATAATGTGATGAAATTTGGACTTAGACTTTTGATGGATTTCAAACTGTTTTAGAAAAACAAGTCCAGAGTTAGTATATTCGAATATGAAAGGCCATATTCGAATAGATATTCGAATATATCACTTCCGTCACATGATATTCGAATATAGGATGTCTGTATTCAAATATTAGATTACTGGAACTCTTTTTTGAATGTCTATGATATGAATATGGATGTTTGATGCATTAGAACATGTAATGAAATCAAACAAAATGAAAAGTTGAGAAATGCTTTCCCCCGTCGACGATGATTGAGTAAGAGGGTTGAGTTCTGCCGGAAGTAGACTGGGTAAGTGGACAAAGCATAAAAATATGAGAATGTAGGGTTATCCCGAAAGGGACAGATAACCTGAAGTGCTAGGTTATCCCGAGAATGGGGTAGATAACCTAGTGCAAAGGGGCTATCCCGAAAGGGATAGATAGTCTTTGGGCTAGCCCTAGAGGGGTTGGTAGCCCGGTAGTAGGACCCTGGAAGGACGCTTGCCAGGGCCATGATGATGAGCTCAATTGTGCATTCACTGTCGTAAACCTATGGTGGATTCCCCATGCACAGGGTTTCCCGTTAAAAAAAAAAAAGAAAGAAATGAAATGGAAAATAAAGTGATTCATGGCATGCATATATACTTAACTTGTCATTTCATATATTGTGTGTTTGTTAGGTATTTGATCTGGGGCAGTTTTCTAGTTAGACTGGCTGCAATATTGTATATATTATTTTCAATACCGACGGTTACTCAATTATATGTCGTAAATATAACTGACGGTTACAGTATTGCAGGTGATACAGACTCGGAGGGTGTCAGTGCCCGAAAAGACGTTAGCAGCCGTATTTTGTTATACTTAGGTAGTCATTTGTTTTGTTGTATGGCTACTTATATGGATTGGTATTCTCTCTGGGTTGCAAAATGAACAAAAACAATTTTATATAAATATATGTGTATATATATATATATATATATATATATAGTATTTGAATTCCGCTATGCTCTAAAAGAAAATATGATCCTAAAATCAAGGTGTTACACATTACACAACCCCAATGGCATTCGCTTATAGGCAAAAACACCAAACGGGCATGTAAATGCCATCTTCTCTTGGTTTTTCTGGGTTTCATAAATTTGGTTGTAACCCGAATATCCATCTAAGAATAAATAAAAAGCTTCTCTAACTAATCTCTCAAGCATTTGGTCCAGGAATGGTAACAGGAAATGATCTTTCCGAGTGGCCTTATTCAGCTTGCAATAATCTATACACATACGCCATCCAGTCACCGCTCTTGTGGAAATGAGTTCATTTTTCACATTCTGAACTATATTTATCGCACCTTTTTTCGAGACCACTTGATCCTGACTTACCCATTTACTGTCAGAAATTTGGTAAATCATGCCGACATCAAGTAACTTGAGCACCTCTTTTCTCACTACCTCTTTCATAGTTGGATTTGATCGTCGTTGATGTGCTGATGTGTTTGTAGGATTGATTGGATGCAAACGATCAAGATCAAGCCAAGAAAAGGGTCCAAAATAGCCAAAACATGAAGATTTGGAGATGTTGACAAGTGCTGTTAAAAGCTATCAAGTGCATTTAAATGTTGCCAGGGCATGCGAACGGGTTTTTTGAGCATGCGAACGCGAATTCTAGAGTCCCTATGCTGCCTTAGGGTGTGTGAACGCCCTATTTAGGCGTGCGCTTGCCACCTCTTCACTATATATAGTGAAAAATCAGATATAGGGGCAAAGAGTTACCATTTTGGTGCGATTTTCTCTCATTCTTCTCACTTTTTCTCCCTTTTCTCTTCGGGAGTCTTGGTGAACCAAGCTTGTGACAAAAACTTTGGTAATTCTTGAACTATTCCACCATCTATCTCCCTTCTTCTCTTCTCTTAGGATGTTAGGCTAAATCTTAGGTTAGGGAATTGGGGAAAATTGACACTTGAACCCTTGTATTGAACTTCTATGATTAATTGAGGGTTTTTCTTAATGCAATTGAGTTTTTGCTTCTATTATTAATCTTTTGTTGATTTAATTGATTCAATTTGAGTAATTGCTTCAGATGTTGAATGCTTCTTTTGTTTTAATCAAATTGGGGATTCATTTAGACTCAATTTGAAATTGGGAAATGGATAATTGAATTGGAATTGGAGTAATGCTCCATAACTTGACTTGATTCAGGACGAACTAGTAGGTTATGAGAATTTGAAGAATTCACTCTTGCACTTGTTTGCACTTGAATCTTGCCTAGGAAATTAGGAAATTTGAGTTAGAACAAAGGGGCTAAACCTCTAGGAATAGAATTAGCCTATGGTTTGTGAATTTCACTCTTCAATTGTGTGGTTAAACTTAGATTGATATAGATTCCAAGACTTTGATGAAGGTATCAATTGAACCCAAGTCCCTAACATTGTTTGAATTTGTCACAAAACTCTCTTAGAATCTTCTGGCATTTTGTAATTGTCTTTATATCATTGATATGAAACACGCTTCTCATCAACATTTGACTGTCCAAATAGCGATCTCCTTTGGAATGTGGTACTCTAACACATAGTCCATGTGGAAACGATATCCTTACTCATCCTATTCTCTTTTACCTGCATAGTACACTTGCTATTATGCATTTATGCTATCAAGTCTATGGCGTCGTTGCTGGGGACTGTTAATTAGATATCGATAATCTCAACAAGACCTTCTTGGCAAGAAATCAAATCATTTTTGGCAATCCTAATTCTTTTCTTATTCGATGGTCAATCACCTTCTCCCATAATTTCATAGTGTGAGTAATGAGTTTTATCCCTCTATAGTTTGCACAATTCTAAGTATCTCCTTTATTCTTAAAAATTGGTACCTACGTTCCTCCTTCACTCATCCGGCATCTTCTTTGACCTAATAATCACATTAAATAGCTTAGTAAGCTATCAGATACCTTATTTACCTAAACATTTCCAAACCATAGTAAAAGAATATTCTAGTACCATATCTTTAACTTTAACTAATATATTTTTATAATACAATTTAACTCAAAATAAGAGTGGATATTAAAATTTTCAATCTTAATTTATTTATTATATTAATTATACTTATATTTTACAATTTATATTTTAAATTTATATATTTCAATTTTATTCTAATGGGGGTTCTATTTGTCAAATTTCTTTTACGAAAGCATTTTGGGTTGTGTCTAGCTGTATTAGAATGGATTCAATGTTTAGGATCCAGAACATTTATGTATTGTGTCTAGCTGTATTAGAATATGGTAAAAAATAACGTTTAGGATCCAGAGCATTTATGTGTTGTGTTTAGCTGTATTAGAATAGATTCAATGTTTTACAGTACAGATGTGAATAAGGAAATTTTAAAATTCTTTTTATTATGTGTAAACAAAAATGAATGAGAAAATAGTATATATACACATGTATCTGGGGGGAAAGTAAATGTAGAAGAGGGGAAAATTAAAAACAATAATCAGGTGAGGTTAAGGTATACTGGAAAATGAAGAACCAGAACAACAATCAAGCTGAAGGACAAGGTCAAGATCAAGCACCAGTCATAGGGAGGTGGAGCAACGCAACACAATTATCATCTGCACTCTCAAGGACTACACTGTCAAGAATTAGAAACAATCATCCATCAGGTTGTGGAACTACTTACACGATCCATGATCAACGTTCACGTGGCTATGGCTGGCTACTCCCTGGTTGGCTTGCTGAAGAACGGCATACATCGTCGGGTAGGACATATAGGATAATAGTCCTCATCCTCTACTCTTCTAATCAAAGTTTTGAAAACCAAACTGGTCATTAAAACAGTCTACACACTGGTTCATGGTTTATTGGTCGGACTGTGGTTTAATCGTGGTCAAACTGGTTTAATCTATTTTTTTTGTTATTCTTATTATTTTTTAATTGTCTTTTTCTTATGTGGGTGTCGGTATTTTATGTTCACAAAATATATTATTTTTACTGGAACCAAAAAGATCGTGAGAGACTGTCAAAATAAACATGAGATTCAAACTCTTTTTTGTATCACATAAGCCCAAGTCCAAGAATACAAAACCCTAACACTAATCACCACATAAAGATAATTACTTGTTTGTGCATCTGTAACTTGATG
Organism: Cyamopsis tetragonoloba; assembly: GCA_037177725.1. Lineage (NCBI taxonomy): Eukaryota > Viridiplantae > Streptophyta > Magnoliopsida > Fabales > Fabaceae > Cyamopsis > Cyamopsis tetragonoloba. The sequence continues at coordinate 59,616,872 of CM074119.1, forward strand.
TTTGTGCAGTGGTAACTCTGATCTACAAAAAAAAACATCAAAATTCCACTACAACTCAGATCTGCAAACAAATATCGATACTCTCAATGTGGGGAGGAAAATAGAACGTGCACAAAATTTTACATTATAGAAACTGCATAAGAAATAAGACCTTTCCAATAAGGCATGTTGGTTGACGGTGAAGCTACTTGATTCTTCAATGAATTTTTTCTCTCTTTCATTTTTTTTCACATTTAATAAGTTTTAAAATAAACCTTTTAGAAAAGTTTAAACGCTGATTAGCACCATATTTACCAATTTTCGGCTGGTCATTCCAGCTTAACACTAATTCTTCACATATCGGGTTTTCAGGGTCTTCTTGACCGGTCACCTAGTAGTGTTTAGTGTTATTATTATTTGTAGACAAGATATGTTGTAGACAACATATATTGAATATTAATTATTTTTGGGAACATATATTGAAAGTAATTATTGTCCTATCTTTTGCAGGTCTATTATGACCCAGCAGGGAATTTATATAGGACTCAAAGCGAGGTCAAAGTTGCTTGGGATCAAGCTGGCATGGTTCTCATTGATTTTTAACTGGTTAGTATTTTCCAGTTTCAACATGCCTGGATGTAATTTCCTGTTCGTTGAATTAATGAGTAACATGTAAATATTCTTTTGTGTACAGGCTGGAGTACTCTTTGAGCTAAGCTTGTCATGATGGTTTTGAGCCTACTAGAGAAAAATGAATGAGCATACTTTCGCATTCAAGTGGCATTAAATTCAGTAGTGTTTACTATTATCTTTTTTTTTCTTTTTTTCAATGTGGGGTGTTGAGCCCCAGTAAAAGTCTATGTAAATGTAAAGGGTTTGAATTCTACTAGTGTATGATTATTTTCATATTGATGCTTTATGCATCCCTCGTGTTTCAATCCCATCATTTTGCATGAATATTCAATGTTAATCCATTATATTTTGAGTTTCAAAATATGATTTATATGTTTGTAATAAAAGTTCATTTTCACCCTCAAACAAGTAGTTGATAATTACACCACACAATTTTATATACTCGATATATACTCTAAGCTACACTACCATTAAAATATGATATTATCCATCAAAACTATATAAACTCAATAACATTTTAAATTTATCACTACACTCACCTAATCAATTTCCTCTTTGGAGAAGTTGAAGGTTTCCAAGCTCAAAATAACATATATAAACAAAGAAAAGACCTAGAACCCTAGACAATTTGAAAGGGGGGAGTGCACCCAAAAATTACATATACATAATAACACAATTGGTAGAAGAAAAATACCACTGTGTAACAAAAAAAATCTTACTTATTATAAAATTATATTTAAAGGATTACTTTAAAATTATATTCAAAAAATGAATTGTATGTTTGTAATAAAAGTTCATTTTGACCCTCAAACAAGAAGTTGATAATTACACCACACAATTGTATATACTCTAAGCAGTGCTACCATTAAAATATGAAATTATCCAACAAAACTATATCAAACTCAATAACATTTTAAATTTATAACAACACTCACCTAATCAATTTTCTTTTTGGAGAAGTTGATGGGATACAAGCTCAAAAGAACATAGATAAACAAAGAAAAAACCCTAGAACCCTAGACATTTGAGGGGGAGTGTACCCAAAAATTACCTATACATAATAACGCAATTGGCAGAAGAAAATCTTACTTGTTAAACACACTTTCATTAAATTAATTAATTATATTAAATTATATAATAAAATATTCTTAGAAAACTCTTCCCAGTCTCCTTTGAGCTTCCCGTCACAACCGTTTCCTTTTTCATTTTCCTTAAAACTATGTGCGAAAAACAACAAGTTTCCTATTATTGTTTTTGTAGTTGTTACTTTCCACCACTATCCATCACCCTCTTAATATTGTTATGGACGGTATCCTGCAAAAACAGGGTATTTCGGACATTCCAGATGGATCATATCCCAAGTGTAGGTGCGACATCCCGATCGCAAGTCGCCATGCTCACCTCGCCCAGCGGGATATATATGCCTCCTACGTTAACGTCTCTTCCATATCTCACTGGACGGGTAGACATCCCATAACTCTTAAGTAACCAACAAATGAGCTGGCTAGACAAATCGTATATAAGGACCAGGCACGCTTGACACATATGTCTCCCCTTTTTCCCTTAGTAGTGCAAAGGTCATTTTCTTGGGATTTATGCATGGGCCCAAATCAACAGACCAGCCCTCAATTATCTAACTACCTAGTGCTACTATAAAAGGAAAAGACGTGGCCCATTCAAGGTAAGAATCATTTTCCATCACCTCGACCTTTCCTCTTCTCCATAACTGACTTTGGCATTAGAGTGGCCTTGCAAGTACCCTCCCCCACCTTTAGGGTCCGAAGGATGTCGGAGCTAACAAGCCAACACTTAAATTCCAGTTAGTTGTACAGAAGTGCCCCCACTCAGGAGTAGGATCACACCATTCCGCACAAGTATACCTTTGGAGGCGAAGCAAGAAAGTTTCTAGTATACATACTGACCAAAAGAGGAAAAGAGGCTAATCTAGATAAGTTCCAAGCAGTTCTATAGATGCACAAAAACCATCCCGCTTTTTAAAACGAAGAGGAAGAACAAAAACTTTGAGTGGTGTGCGGATGTGAAATTTTTGTTGAAGAACTAAAGGAGTTTACCTTTAAATTGCTACTCCACCCTTCCTTACTCAACCTGAGCCAAGAAAGGAGTTATACCTTTAATTGCAGTGGCAAAATGAAGCAGTTAGCATTGTCTTTGTTCTGGAAGGTCAAGACGGGATTCAAATGCTTGTATTTTTCATATCCCATGCCCTACAAGGGTCAGAAGTCAACTATCAAAAGCTGGAGAAAGTAGCCTTCGCCCTAGTAATAGCATCCCGCCACCTCAAGCAATACTTTCAGAGTTATTCTATCATTATTTGAACAAACCTGTTGATAAGGCACATTTTGCATAAACCTAATCTAGTAGGAAGACTCATGAATTTGGCCATAGATTTGTCTCAGTTTGATATCTCGTATGAACTACGATAGACAATCAAAGCACAAGTGTTGGCGGATTTTGTGGCAGAATCCACTCATTCCGAACATGCCACAAAATTGGTCGGACCATTTACGTCGACGAATCCTCTAACACCAAAGGGAGTGCAACTGGGATAATCTTGGAGAATGTAGAAGGTGTGGAAATATAGTATTCCCTGAGACTCTACTTCCCAACATCTAATAACCTAGTCAAGTATGAGGCGTGTCTAGCACGATTTGGGATGGATAAAGAGATGGGCCGACCGAAATTACCCTCTCTTTAGATTCACAACTGGGAGTTTCTCTAATTAAAGGAGAATACAAAGAAAAAAAAGCCCATCTATAGAAGTACTTGTTGAATGTAAGAGAATCTCTTATAAGGCTATCTTGCTTCGAGATAAAGCATATCCCACGAGAGGAAAACAGTCGCGCTGACTAGTTGTCTAAGCTCACCAATTGAACAAAAAATTCCCAGTATCACTTCGACATAGTGGAAACAATTCCACAACCTTGTATTGTCCTACAAGTGGAAGTGGAAGACAAGTGGACTCCCAAACAACAATGCATAACACAAGGGATCCAACTAGATGATCCCACTAAAGAAAAAATGTTAGTTAGAAGGGAAAAAACGTTCTCGGTTATTCAAGGAAACCTCTTCCGAAGAGGTACATCGCTTCTGCTCTTGAAATGCATAGGAACAGAAGAAGTCAAATAAGTCTTGGCAGAAATACATGAGAGAGAGTTCTTGTTCTGCATTTTATTTGTAGTTCATAATAACATATAACGAAGAAACCAAGCACTTTCCTGAATGCATACCAAGGCCACCTATCCTAAACCTTTTGAAACCTTACCGACCTTCCTACATACGCCTTAAACGTCCACAACAAACAATGGCTAACAACGGAAGCAACACAGGTTACATGTATGTAATGGATTAACCCCTTTGAGTGTTTAAATATCGTCGTCTGAGTCTCATGTATGTTATGGTTGATTTACAATAGAATCTGACTAAGTATTTTCTTGTTCGGAATGCATGTTATATTAATTTGTCCTTCTTTCGCAGTCTTCTGAATTTATATAATGAGAATCTTCTACTTTTCAAGTAACACAATCATCTAAACATGTTTGTTTATAACTAAACTACTTAAGAAAGAACCTTTAGAGGAAGAAAATTCTTTTCCACGAATTGAGATCAAGGAATTATTTGTTTAGTAAAATGCACGCTAAACAAATTGGCATGCCCAGTGGGATTTCTTTTTATTAAAAGTAGAATCCAAAACACTTGTTACTACTGCAGACTTTTCAAGTTGTTTAAGTTGTTCATTTTCTGTTGTACATCACAATGCTGCACAAGTGAAATCTTTTAACTATTGCATTATTATCATTATCATTACTTGTTTTGGTTATTGTTATTGTTTGTTTTGAGAGCATATTAAATATCAATGTGCGTAATGCATCTATAATTGTTTATATTATTTTGAAGATCAACATATGTCTCTGATGACATGTTTTCAAATCAATAAACTCATTTCTGAAAATAAATTAAAATCAATTTATCAGTTTGAAAACAGAAGTTTTACAGCATTCTAAGTCGGAATCGTATCTACTGATAATAATATTTGTTGTATGCACTTACGTATTGGTAGGATGGTTAGTACTCAAGACTTGGTTAAAATTATTACTTCTTTAGCGACAAATGTTGCAAATGATATCACTAGTGTGGTTAACATTGATGAAAGAAATAATCAAACCAATCCTTTAGGGGATATGGTCAAAAATCAACCAAATAATAGGAATGCTAACACGAAAATGGAAACTGTGATTTGCCAGATAAATTCTTATAGTTTTCCTGCTAATCAGAATACACAAAACATTGAGAGAACATCCCATTATGGCATGCCTTTTGGTTGGAATGGTAATCAGAATCTCAGTATTCCCTTGTATATACAAATCCAAACACCACCAACCCCATAGGTCCTTTGACCTTGGCTACTGGGTTGGCAGGAGGGACTAATGTTGATAACATTGGCTCTATATAATATGATAATAGGGCAAATGATGTAATTCGTACTTAGAATCCTATTAATTTGAGTGAAAATTCCCTGCATGTGTCAAACAGTGTGCCTCAAAACACCGTTTTGACTATTTAGAACATACAGATGATGCTAATAGAAAAATGGCCCAACATATGACAAACACTTTGTCTCCCCTAATCATAGAAATAGGGAATGTTTATGAGTGTTTGGCTAACCTAATGAGCTGCATGGGTGACAACTTCAGGATCACAATGATCCCTGGTCAGAATCCGTACATGTCTCAGTCAAGGTTTGTTACTTAGAATCAGAGTCAGCCTAATGTTTTTGGAAATCCCGCTATCTCTGGTCAGCCCAGTATTGGTCAAGATCAATTAACCCAAAACCTTCAAACTCTAAATTCTCCTATGGAACCCCTATGTCAATATAATTGGTCAGAATGTGAATGGGGGGCATCTAAATTTAAATTAATTGTCTAACCAAAATATTCAAAATTCGTTGAATTAGGGAATTCAGATCTTACTTCAGAATCTGAATTCTCAAAATCTAGGACCTGATCTTAGAACTTGAACCAACCCATAGTATGAGCTATGATTTCCAATGCATTAGGAAATTTGCCTTATCAAGGGAATAACCAGATTATGAATAATCAGAACTTATGTCAAAATGTGCAGAATCATGTTAGAAATCATAATATAGAGAGAATGGTTTACCAAACTCTCAACATGCATGGTTTAACATTGTAATCATTGATAGGATGTTGTTTGCCTCCCCATTTCATGAGGAAGTCTAAGCAATGGATTTTCCTAGAGGTTACAAGATTCCAAAATTTACTAAATTCCCTGGAGAATAGGAGAATCAATAGTAGAACATATAGCTAGGTTCACTCTTGAATGTGTAAAGTTAGCTCGTTTTGAGATATTGAAAATGAAGTATTTCCCAAGTTCCTTAACTAGGGAAGCCTTTTCCTGGTTTACAACCTTAACCCCTAAGAGTATTAATTCATGGGTATAGTTAGAAAGGCAGTTCCATCAACAATTTTATAGAGGAGAAGTCAGAATAGCTTTCATTGACTTGGCCAATATAAAGAGAAGACACCATGAGTCTATTGATGAATATTTGTATAGGTTCAGACAGTTGTAATCTAGATGCTCAACTAACATTCAAGAATTGGAATTGTTCAAAATGGCCATCAATAGGCTTGATTATCAAGTTAAAAATAAAGTTCTGAATCATCATGTTCTTAACATGGCACAACTTGCCGATAGAGTCAGACAGGTAGAGAGTCTGTATTCTGAAAAGTTATCTGCTAAGAAGATTATTAGAATGGAAAATGTTGCCTATATTGATGTTAATGATTCTTTTGAGTCAAATTCTTCTTCTTCTAATGAAGAAAATAATTAAATTCATTTGGCATAATTAAAACCTAGCCCACCTTATATATGTAAGGCTCTGAATCCTATTGCTAATAAAGATAATAATAAAACTGCTGCGTGCAATCAGAAAATCTATGGTTTTGATATTAATAAGGCTAACATAATTTTGATATCTTATTGAAAGATAAGCAAATCACTCTTTCTGAGTATCATAAGCTCATGACCCCTAATCAACTGAAAGGCCGAAATTATTGTAATTATCACAATACAATAGGTCATACCATTAACAGTTGTATTCGTTTCAAGGATTTGATCCAACATGCCTCAAGGATGGTAGACTCAAGTTCGAGAAGAAAAAGCCTGCATGAAAGTAGCGTCTGACGCCATGCCTCAAGAGGCTAATTTTGTTGAGCCAGTCACTTTCGAAATCAACATGATTGACATCTCCGATGCCAACATACCTACATACATTGACTATATTATGGAGCAATACGATCAATACCAGAAGTTAATTTTTCCTAAGATGAGGGAACCCCTAATCAGTTTCCTTAGAACGAAGAAAAGGGAGGGAAAACATGTGTCCCTCTACCCACACTACAGTGTCTTCTATAATGCAGAAGCAGCCAAACAATATGAAAGGTCTCAATTCAAGAGATACATTAATAGGCCATCCATTAAGCATCATCAAGCTGTTGAGGAAAGATATAAGCAAGAAAATTCTAAGCTAGATGTACTAATGGACAACCTCAAGAAAAGAAGAGGTCAGAACCAGAAACATGAACCACCCATCAGTGTTTAGAACGTGAAACCTCGCTTTGTTTCTTATAGGGGATAGCCTTCTGGGTAGAAGGGGTATTCTCCAAAAAGGTGGAGGGCCAAAGGCCACTGGAAACCTAATCAGAAGTCCATTCAGAAGCCCAACCAGAAAGGTAACTATGTTCAAGAGGGACAAGGCTCATCTGCTGCAACACCTATTATACTTGATACTCCTAATGGCAAGGGAAAGGAGATTGTCCTTTATGAAGAAGATATCTGGAGTTGTAAGTTTGACTCTAAATTCCCTAATGATTTAGAAACCATATGTAATGTGGTATCTATTCTTCCCTTATACTTTGCTTTCCTAGTAGAATCAAGAAAGGATGATTTCCTAGACGATGAGGAGGGCATTACAAGAGTGCATGATGAGTTACCTTTTAACACTGAGAATGCCTCAGTATTCTGCCAGCATAGCATGGAGATGAAGTAGCACCTAAAGCCTTTGTTCATCAAAGCTAAAGCAGAGGGAAAAGTCATCAGAAGGGTTCTTGTGGATGGTGGGGCTGCTATAAATCTGATCCTTGAGCATGTCGTGAGAAAATTGGACAGATCCTTTTCTGACCTTCTACCCTATAACATGGTCATTACAGACTTTAATGGAAAGACCTATATATCTCCAGGGCGTGTTTCCTTGGATTTGAAGGTAGGTTCTATGGTCAGAACGACCATGTTTGTGGTGGTTCCATCAAAAGCCAATTATGACCTTCTGCTCAGATGGGAGTGGATCCACGGAGTTAGTGTTGTGCCATCTAATCTTCACCAAATCATGTTGCTCTAGAATGAGTATGGTCAGCTAGAGTTTATTAGAGGGATGAAAGCTATTTCAAATGTGAAGTAAGTAATGCAAATTTTGAGAAATGCCTCTCTAAAATTCCCCCGATGTATTTACCTAGTAATGAAGGATTTTATACAAAACATCGTGCCCAAGTAGAGCTGTCTGATGAAGATCTAAGGATAGTTGACAATTGTAACTATTAGATGGGTCTGATGATTATCAAAGATTCTTCAAAAGTGACTCCCCACTCCGAGGTGGAATAGGGCAATATTGATGTTTACACGGATGACCCTTCTCAGATCTTAGAATATAATGGTTTGGAGAATGAGACTCTTGAAGATACCTCTTCTTTCTACCATGGTGATGAAGATCAAACCTATGACCTGTACTCAATCTTAGTAATTTTGTTTGAATTTAATATAGTTGACCAAAAAATATAAATGCAATATAGTTATATCTTTTAATTTTTTTGTCCATATGATTGCATAACCCCGTGGATAGTCTATCTTTTTATTGTTCTTGTGTTTTTGTATTTTTTTCATAAATCTAAGATAACATAAAGCAATATGGTAAAATTTAAGCAGTATAATCTAAAATACATATTCAATATTAAAATCATATGTAAGAAGGTAATGTTGTCAATTTTACCTTTAATTACATGCTTTTCCCTAAATTGAGCAATTATTCATTACATGAGTGAGAAGAGTAAGTGAACTCAAGGACCTATCTCTCTCTTAATATTGTTTGTAGACTTTCTGCACATTGTTTTGATCTTAAATTCTTGGTGTGAATCATTCTTTTCAAAAAACATTGATTGTCCAAATAGTGATTTGTCTTAGGAATTCGGTATTCTAACATAGTCCACGTGTAAAGATACACTTATTCCCCTCCTATCTTTTAAACAATCGGTATACTTGCTGATATGTGAGAAATCGCTATCATACTGCACCTTTTGGATGAATCTTTACTAAAAGAGATCCTGTGTCTATTCCTCAATGGCCTTCTGTCTTCTGGCTCTCACATAATGCTTCTTTTGGGCTACTGGCTTGAGACCAAGCATCATGGAAAGCTTATGAAAACAGAAGTTCTGGTCTACCCTTGGCATGTCGGCAGGCACCTAAGCAAACAAATTAGAGTTTTTAATTGACAAATTTATTAGTTGATCCCGCAGGTGTAGAATTGGTGTCTTTCAGGTTGCGAACACTGTGCCTCGAAATCTGCTTCAGATCCAAGTCTATTAAGAAAATGCTCTAACGTTGCTTTAATTTTGTTGTGCCCTCTTCATGTAGAATTCTTGTGGGACATTGTGAGCGATCTTGAGACTTTCTTTGTAACATGAATTGGATTCAAAACTATGGCCCTTGACTGTGATAATGCTTCCGTCATCCCCATGGAAATTCATCATGATGTAGAGGGTCAAGACTTCTGTACCTAAGGCGTTCAAAGTAGGTCCTCCTATGATGGCATTTTACACCTTTGGGCAATCAACCATTATGAACTTAACTAGTACAATTTTCTGGTGGGGTATCTTTCCAAACCCCACGTTGACTTTAATGTAGCCCTTTGGCTTGATGTTGTCTCTCGTGAATTGATAGGCAAATGTCGTACTAGCAAGTGTACTAGTTCATTTAAGAGAATAGAAGGTGAATAGGGGTATCGTTTCCACAGGGACTATGCAGAAGACTACCAAATCCCCAAGGGTTTCACTATTTGGACTTTCATAATTGTGTATGATAGAGTAAGCATGCAAACGTAAACAATAACAAGAGTAAAAATCAAGAATGAGAGAGGTTAAGGACTAGGTTCATTTTATCCATCCCTTATGTAACATAATCTTGAGGTTAATACAAGTTCTAATCAATCAATTGAAGGTAACAATCCACAATTATAGACTAAGTCTATTCCTAGAACATTAGCCCCTTTGCTTTATCCTCAATCCCTTAATTCCTTAGGCCAATTTTAGAGAAAACAAGAGAAGGTGGATTTCACAAAACCTCATAACCTACAAGTCCTATTCCTAAGATCATGTAAGATTATGGTGAATTACAACAATTCCAATACAACTATCAATCTTCTAATTGCACAATTGCATCTATATCAAAATACCTATTGACTAATTAAAGTGTAGCATTCATGTCGGAAGAAATTCCGCAAAAATTGAAATTATTCAACAAAGAGAGGAGAAGAGAAGAAGAGAAGAAGAACAAACATGGAAGGAATCACCATGAATCCTCAAGCTTTTGCTCCCACAATTCTTTAATCTTCAAGGCTCTTCCCAAGAAAAGAGAGAAAATATGAGGAGAAGGAGAGAAAGTCGCACAAAAATTGTGTTATGAGCTTAATTGTATGAAAAATAACTAATTTGGACTATTCATAGCAGCCCCTGGCGTGTGCGCTTGCCCAGTGGGCGTAGTCGATGCCCAAATCATGAACAACAGGGCCATCCTTGCGCATGGGCACGCTCCTTGGGCGTTGCCAACGCCCAAATCATGAAGAAAAGGGCCCTCCTTGCGCACGCGCACGCCCATTGGACGTAGCCTACACTCAAAACTGCATTTGACAGCTTTTCACGGCACTTGACAGCATGTCCAAATCCTTATGTTTTGCCTATTTTGGATCCTTTTCTTGGTTGGATCTTGATCATTTACATCAATTCTTTCTCCTTTCATGCTCTTTGACTCTTTCCAATACTCATTCTTCAATCTCTCAAAACTCTTGATCCTACAACGCAACCAAAACACAAAAACAAAGATGAAAAACATCCAAACTAACAAAAAAACTACAATTTTCCAACAAATGACTCAAACTACACAAAGATGTGAATTTATTCCTATATGGCAACTAAAATGGAACCAAACACTAGGAAACACTACAAAACACCCTAAAATTTACCTCTAAAACATAGATAAGTTGACACTTATCATGAATCTCGCTAGACTTCACATGTACTACTATAAATCTTTAGGTTCTAGCTTCAACTTCTTGTAGAGGACTCTAGAACAAGATGTTTACAGAACTTCCTTGGTCAATAAAAATTGGCCGAACTTCATATTCTATAATTAGGTCATGATAACTAGCGTCATTCTCTCCCATCATGATTGGAAGATCTTTCGCGAAGAAATTCAATTCTGCTTTAAAAGTTGTTGTTTTGGCTGCTATGGCTCTTAGATAGAAGACATCCATTTCAAGGAGATCACGTGTATCACCATTCAAGGAGATCTTTCATATCGCACAGGACTTCAGTTCCTTCTCAGACTAGGGGTGCGGCATCGCGAGTTTCTGGACCTTCGTTGATACTCGTGTTGCTCTGTCGCCGGACGTAGTTTTGATGTCTTCCCTGCCTTATCAATTTTTCAATGGCGTCTTTTAAATATATGCACTCCTTTGTATCATGACCATGTTCGTAGTGATATGCGCAAAATTTCTTTGTGTTCTTACTTTTCGACTTCAAGGGTGGCGGCTTGTCTAGCAATTCTATGTTCATAATATCACCATACACCGTTGCTAGAGCGACACTCAAGGGGTGTATTTGAAATAGAACCATCTAAGTCTCCACCTATCTCATCTTTCGTGTCGCGAGTCATTTCCGCAGGTGCTCTACAGGAAAGTTGTTTTCATATTCACACCCATACAATTGTTGTCCCCTCTTTGCAGCTCCGCATTTCGCTCTGCTTCTTTAACTCATATCCATCCATCTGACTGATCTTTCAAATCCTCCAAATCCATCAGAGGGAACCATGTAAGATCATGTGTGAAAGGGCCTAGGAGGAGATTTTTCACCAAGAAATGCAACACAAAGATTGGGTGGATGCCCTTCACACATAGTAACTCCTTGTTATATGTTGCGATAAACTCACGTAAAGGTTCGCCTTTTGATAATTTTTCACTTATTCATGTTTCTTGTACCCTGTTTGTCGCTTTTGGTTAATGTTTTAGTATTTTAGTTTCATTTTAGTCCTTTATTTTGAAGAAAATCCAAGAAAACAAATTGTTGTTTAGTTTAGGTAGATTGTTATGAATTGGTAGTTTTTGCATTAGTTTTGTTCCTTTGATCCTGGTATGCGCTCTTGTGCTTTGTTTGTAGGTTTGAGGATGGCTAAATATCAAGAAAGGATCGAGAAAGAGTCAAAAAGATCTTAAATTACAAGTACAACACGTTGGAAGGTGCAAAAGTGCATTGAAACATGCAAAAACTATGTTTCCTCTGCCTAGAGCGACCTGGAACGCCCACAAAGTGAATTGGAACGTTGGGTTGCGCATGTGCGAGTTGGGACGCACAGGAGTTTGTTGGGATGCGCCCTGCAACTTTGTTTTGGTGTTTTTGCGCATTTCGGCTCTGTTTGGCTGAGTTGTTGGATTTCTTTGCCTCTAATAAGCCTATAAATAGATGATAGGACACAGGATTTAAGAGGCTAGACTTCATTTTCTTAAATTTCACACTTTCTCTTCTCCATATTTTCTCTACTTCAACTTGGGGATTCTTGAAGAACCAACATTGTGGAAGCAATTTGGGGCTTCTATGACTCTTCCATCTTGTAATCTCTTACAAGTCCAATAGTAGTTTGCTTCGGTAAATTGGTACTTTGATCTTAGTCTCTGTGGGAATGATTGGTGCACTTGCCAATGGTAGAGAAAAATAACCAACAAGTTTCTGGCATAGTTACCGGGGACTATTGATTGAATATTAATAGTCCCAAAGCGGTTACTAGTTTGGACACTTCATTTACACTTGTTCATACTCATACTCTATTTTTTTGTTTCCTTTTATTTTGTTTTTTTTACACATTTGTTCGTTATCCATACTCTATAGTTGTAGAATTGTTTTTGCACTAACCGTTGTTGTGAAGTTGTATGCAAAATAAGAAAGGTATTCTGGTCTTTGATCTGGAAATAGAGAAGACTTTAAGTTGGAAAAAAATGCTTGCCAATGCAAGAAAGCCCAAGAATACAAGAACAAACATCCAAGAGTGGCTCATCAACCACAAGTTGAGACTATTGTTGAAGAAAGAGTTGTCATTCCATCAAAAGAAGAAATCATCACTGAAAATAGAGAAATGACTCTTGAACAACTCACCCCTCCCAATGTGAATTGGTGTGGCTCTAGTATCGCACCACTGGATGTGGCGGCAAACAACTTTGAAATCAACATGGCACTCACTCAACAAGGGTGGAACAATTTGGAGGGCTATAAGAAGATCATAATCAACATATCCACAATTTCTTGCAAATTTGTGGAACTATAAAGATGAATGGGTTTCCGAATGATACCATAAGATTGAGATTATTTGAATTCTCCCTTCGAGATGAAGTAAAGTGTTGGCTACAAAGCTTCCCTAGTGGATATTTCACCACCTGGGATGAATTTGAGGCTATGTTGTTATCTCAATACTTTCCTCTAGAGAAGTACAATGAATTTAGAGCTGAATTCTCATGCTTCAAAGAAAAAGATGGAGAATCCATTAGTGAAGCATGGAAGAGGTTCAAGGATATCTTGAGAAAGTGTGCTCATCATGGTTTTTCTTATCTTCAACAAACCCTTATCTTCTATCATGGACTCAAGCCTCATATTAGAGCTCTAGTGGATGCTTTTGCCAGTGGTTCCTTGAGAAAGAAAGCGGCAAATAAAGCTAGAGCTATCATTGAAACCATTGCCTCCAATAGGTATAAAGCTTCTAGTGATTTCTATGGGAAAAGAGGAGTAATGGAGTTGCAATCTAATGATGCAGTTTTAGCTCAAGGCAAGTTGATCTCACAACAACTTGAGTTTCTGACTAAACAACTCCAAGCTTCTCAATTAAATTCCATTCAAGTTCCTTCTATGGGTTATCACTTTTGTGGGGGAGGAACTCAAAGTGAATATTGTAATGTATCTGAAAGTAGTTTTGAGGTGCAAGACCAAGTGAATTAAATAGGAAATTCTCAAGGGAATTACTTCATTGCACAAGCAAACATTTGTCACCCTCGCCTAAGAAACCATCCAAATTTTTCATACAAAAGCAACAACTTCATTCAACCCAACCAACCATGTTTTAACCAACCTCCACCATCATTTAACCAAAACCAACCTTCCTTTAGCCAAAATCATGCTTCCTTCAACCAAAACCCACTATTTAACGATACACCTTCCTCTAACCAAAATCCATCATTCAAACCTAACACTCAACCTAGGGATGCTCAACAATTTGGCAATGTGGTTCCAAGTCCTCAAGTAGCTAATTAACCTTTCCAAGGGAATTCTTTTAATCTTGAGAGTGCACTTATGTCCTTCATGCAACACACGGACTTCTATATGCAAGAATCTCAAGCCACGTTGAAATATCATGAAGCTACTATAAGGAACTTGTAAACTCAAAATGGCCAATTTTCAAAACAAATAGCTGGTAGACCTCAAGGAGCATCTCCTAGTGATACTATTGCAAACCCAAGAGAGTGATAAGTTGTCACTTATTCTTGTTTCTTCTAGTCTTTTGGTCCCTTTTTATTAGTGTTTTAGTTCCATTTTTGTCCTTTGTTTTGAAGAAAATCCAAGAAAACAAGTTGTTGCTTAGTTTAGGTATATTGTTAGGAATTTGTATTCATTTGTGTTAGTTTTCATCCCTTTGATCTTGAATTTGGTTTTTGTACTTTGTTTTAAGGTTCAAGGATGGCTAAAGACCAAGAAAGGATCAAGGAAGAGTCAAAAAGAGCTAAAATTTCAAGTGCAAAGCGTCCCAAAACTGGTTTTGAGCGTTCCAACGGGCAGAATAGAATGCCCCTCTACAGGAAGCGCATCCCAATGCAAGTTTCTATGTTCCAACGCGCCAGTCAAAGCAAACACTTATATTGGGCATGTTCGAATATGCCTGTAGCGCTATTTAACGCGCCCTGCAGCCCAATTTTGATGTTTTCATGCATTTTGGCTTTGTTTGGCTTAGTTGTTGGGTTCTTTTGCCTTCAAGAAGCCTATAAATAGATGCTAGGACTTAGGATTGGTAGTTTAGACTTAATTTTCTTAAATTCCACTATCTTTTCACTCTAATTTCTCTCTACTTCAACTTGGGGATTCTTGAAGAACCAACATTGTGAAAGCAATTTGGGGCTACAATGACTCTTCCAAGTTGTAATCTCTCTTCTCCTCTCTACTTCTCTCCTTTTTCTATGTCTAGCTAATTTTCTAGGTTAGGGATTTGGGGATTTTGGCCCTTGAAATTTTGTAACTCAAATTCTAGGGTGCACTTAAGTCCTTCATGCAACACACGGAGTCATATATGCAAGACTCTCAAGCCACGTTCATATATCATGAAGCTACTATAAGGAACTTGGAAACTCAAATTAGGAAACTTTCAAAACAAATGACCGGTAAACCTCAAGGAGCATCTCCTAGTGATACTATTGCTAACCTAAGAGAGTGATAAGTTGTCACTTATTCATGTTTCTTGTAGTCTTTTGGTCCATTTTTGTTAGTCTTTTAGTGTTTTAGTTTCATTTTAGTCCTTTGTTTTGAAGAAAATCCAAGAAAACAAATCATTGCTTAGTTTAGGTAGATTGTTAGGAATTTGTAGTTTTTTGTGTTAGTTTTCATCCCTTTGATCTTGGTTTTGGTTATTGTACTTGTTTTAAGGTTTGAGGATGGCTAAAGACCAAGAAAGGATCAAAGAAGAGTCAAAAAGAGCTAAAATTTCAAGTGTAGAGCATCCCAACGCTAGTTTTACGCATTCCAATGTAGAATAGAATGTCCATCTGCAGGAAGCGCATCCGAATGCAAGTTTCTATGTTCCAACACGCAAGTCATTGAAAACACTTATTTCGGGTGTGTCACAACACACCTATAGCGTGTCTTAAGGCACCTTGTAGCCTAATTTTGATGTTTTCGTGCATTTTGGCTTCGTTTGGCTTAGTTGTTGGGTTCTTTTGCCTCCAAGAAGCCTTAAAATAGATCCTAGGACTTATGATTGGTAGCTTAAACTTCATTTTCTTAAATTTCACTCCCTTTCTGCTCCAATTTCTCTCTACTTCAAATTGGGGATTCTTGAAGAACCAACATTGTTGAAGCAATTTGGGGCTACTATGACTCTTCTAATTTGTAATCTCTCTTCTCTTCTCTACTTCTCTCCTTCTTCTGTGTCTAGCTTATATTCTAGGTTAGGGATTTGGGGATTTTGGCACTTGAACTTTTGTAACTCAAATTATAGGGTTTCATTCAAGCTTTTCTTCTCTTGTTTGAGTGATTACTACTTTGCTTAATGCTTTTCCTTGGTTGATTAAACCCAATTGTTGAATCGCTTTCGATATGAATGCTTCTCTTGAATTTAGTCAATTAGGAATTGTTCTAGATGGAATTGTGCAATTGAAAAATTCGTAATTGTGTTTGAATTGTAGTAACTCACCATAATCATGCATGATCCTAGGAATAGGACTTGTAGGTTGTGAGGTTTAGAGGAATCCACATACTTTTACATGTTCTTAGTTAATTTCACCTAAGGAATTAGGGATTTATGTTAGAACAAAGGGGTTAATACTCAAGGAATTGAATTAGCCTATGATTAAGTGAATTTAACCTTCAATTACTTTGTTCTAAACTTGTATTGACCTAGGATGTGATTACTCAAGTATAGGGACCAAATGAACCTATTCTCTAAAGTTTTCTAAAACTTGATAAGAACTCTATTGCATTAAATTTGTTTTCTTTAATAGCTTTATGAAACTCTTTCACAAACATCTCTTGAGAGTCTACATAGTAGTTTTCTTTGGGAAATTGGTACTTCGATCCTAGTCTCTGTTGGAACGATCTCTATTCACTACTTTGCTACTTGAAACGATTGGTGTACAGTCCAATGGTAGCGAAAAATAACTAACACCTTTCCTCTATTTCAAGGTTTTTAGGCAGCATTGCGTCTTGTGCTGCTCTTTGATGCTGGTGAAAGCTAATATAAACTTATCTATAGTTTTCTCCAGCGTCTAACTGAATTCCTGGGAAAAGTGGGGAACCATCACCCGGTCGTGCCTTTAAAAGATAATGGGAAGGCTTTGCATATAATTGTGTCGGTCATTCCCAACAGTATCATAGAATACTCGAACAAATCCACATGCTTTAGAGGATCTAAGTGTCCATCATGGAAAGTGGTGTTGGCTGGGAGCTAGAATGTCGCAAGATACTGGATTCTCATGATGGGGCCAGTGAAAGGATGACTAGCGTCACATCCAAAAATATTATCTACGACATGCTTTTTGTTTGTTATTAGTGTTTTGATTTTCACCTTGAAACACTGCAAGAAAACAAGTAAATAGCGTCGGCCAAAAGCCGATGCTAGAGTTTAAAAGCAGACGCAAAACATGTTCGTAGCATCGGCTTTGCGTCGGTGTCGAGGCCGGCGCTAATTACCTCGACACAAACTCTTTTTGTCGAAAAAAGGCCGAAGCTAAGTGTAACACCTTAATTTCGAAAATGGTAGTTACTAAAAATTTTTGAACTTCAAAACCTAATACATAAGGGAATCTAAATTTGAAAACTTGATGCTTACAAAATCCGTTGAAAATAGAAAACTTGATACTTGATTTCATATTTAAAATACAAGCGAAAAACATTCCTCTATTTATATTACAATTTACTATACAGCTGAACCATATAATCTCTGAACGAAAGGCTTAGGTTCACTAAGTGTGGTTATACCTAAGCAAAGCCTAAAGCTTGTCTCATCAATTGCTTTAGCTCCACAGTCTTCTCATACCTGTAATACTGAGACAGTCAGTTATATGTAGAACATATAACTGAGTAACCCCCGATCTAACTAAAAACATTTTATAGTATTGCAGCCAGTCTTACTAGAAAACTCCCAAAACATAATCCCTACCAAACACACACAAGATGCATGAGATGACAATTAAGTATGTATGTATGCCATGAGTTATTTACTTCATTTTCCATTTCTTTTCTTTCCTCTTTTAACGGGAAACCCTTTGCACAAGGAATCCACCATGGGTGCACGACAGTAAATGCACAGTTGAGCTCATCATCATCATGGTCCTGGTAAGCATCCTTCCAGGATCCTACTATCGGGCTACCAACCCTCTCTAAGGCTAGCCCAGGTACTATTTACCCCTTTCGGGATAGCCTAGCACTTCAGGTTATCTGCCCCTTTCGGGATAACCCTACATTCTCATCTTTTTATGCTTTGTCCTCTTACCCGGTCTACTTCCGGCGGAACGCAACCCTCTTACTCAACCAATGTTGATGGGGGAAAGCATTTTCCACTTTTCCTTTTGTTTGATTTCATATTCCATGTTCTCATGCATCAAACATTCATATTCATATCATAGCATTCAAACAAGACTTCCAATAATCTCTTATTTGAATACAAAAATCCCGTATTCAAATATTTTGTGATAGAAGTGTTTTATTCAAATATCTTATTCGAGTATGGCCTTCCATATTCAAGTACATATTTGAATATACTAACTCTTGGACTTGTTTTTCTAAAACATTTGGAAGTCCAGTCAAAGTCTAAATCTCAATTCTATCACATTACAATCTGGAATCCCTTGTTTATACAATTCTTATGAATTCATCATCATTCACATTTCAAACTAAATTCCTAATTATGCATCATCTACTAGCATGTTTAATCAACACAAACATCATATAAGCACAACATGCAAATCTCAAACATACACATGATTCTAAATCAAACAACCTAAAACATATTGTTTTTAAATCCCTAACAACATGTTCCTAAGGTTCTTAGTGTTCTGATTTGAGGTTTGTAGGGTTACCTCAAATCTTCCAGAATTCTTTCCCTTCCACTCCAATCCCAGTCTTCCAACTCGTTTCTTCTGCACTTTCTGTCTCTGAGTACGAATCTCACCCTTAGAGTCTTTAGTCAGGAAGAAAACTTTGTGAGACAGGACTCTTTAGATGAAGGAGTTGTAGAGTGTGGTTGACTCGTGATAAAGGTTTAGCGAGGTATTTTGAAGATAAGATTGAGAGAGTATGGTGTGAGGGAGAGAAAATAGTGAAGTGTGGAGGTCAAGTCCCCTATTTATAGACTTAGGGGTCCATGTTCGAATATATATTCGAATATGAGGCTTCTGTAATCGATTCCACACTTCCATATTCGAATATCAGCTTTCCATATTCAAATATCAAACCTCATATTCGAATATGACACATCCATATTCGAATATGAAATGTCCATATTCGAATATCATTGTTCATATTCGAATATGCACAGTCCATATTCGAATATAGCTGTTAATATTAGAATATACAAGTCCTTTTGGTCCCTCCTTTGGCCTCTCTACTTGAAACTGATCCTCCTTCTTCTTTTCTTTGCGACTTGCAACTAAATCCCTTATGTCCTAAGTCTCTTAGGGATTTTTGGGATGTTACACTAAGTGATGTCCGCCAAAGTTGATGCTAAGGTTGACGCAAAAAACGTTGGCCGGCGCAAATTCACAAAATCTGACGCTACTATATAAAAAGTCGATGCTATATTTTTTCTGCTAGGCTGACACAAATTTCAAAAATCCGATCATAGCAATTTCTCGCCATTCGGCAAGTATACTGATCATTTATAAGATAGGAGGGGAATAAGAGTATCGTCCCACGAGGAATATGTTAAAATATCAAATTCCCAAGGCCTTCCACTATTTGGACGATCAAGTTTTTGTGGAAAAGAATAATTCATACCAAGAATTCAAAATAAAACAATATGCAAGAAGAGTTGAAACAAGAATGAGAGAGAGTTAGGAAATAGGTTCATTTGATCCATTACTTATGCAATATCATCTGAGGTTAATTCAAGTTCAAAACAAACAATTGAAGGTAGAAATCCACATAACATATATTAAGTCTATCCCTAGAGTCTTATCCCCTTTGCTTTATCCTCAATTCCCTAATTCCTTAGGCCAATTTTAGAGAAAACAAGAGAAAGAAGGCAGATTCATCAAGACCTCATAATCTACATGTCTTATTCCTAAGATCGTGCAAGACTATGGTGAATTACAATAATTCCAATACAACCATCAATCTTCTAATTACACAATTGCATCTACATCAAATTCCCCATTGACAAATTCAAGTGTAGCATTCACAACTGAAGCAATTCAACCAAAATTGAAGTAAATCAACAAAGAAAAAGCATTAAACATAGAAGTAATCACTCAATTGGATGAATTAAAATTGAATTAAACCACAAGAATTACATTACATAAGGTCTGGGATCAAAATCCCCAAATTCCGTAACCTAGAGAAATTTAACCTAACATAGAGAGAGGAGAAGAGAAAAAGAGAAGAATAACAAACATGGAAGGAATTTCAATGAATCCTCAAGAACTTGCTCCCACAAGTCTTGAATCTTCAAGGATCTTACCTAGATAAGAGAGAAAAGATGAGAAGAAGGAGAGAAAATCGCGCACCAATTGAGTTATTAGATAAATGATTTGAAAAATATCTAATTTTGACTATATATCGCAACCCTCTGCACGCGGTCACCCTCTATGGGCATGAGCACGCATATAATTCATCTTATTTTTCCTTACCTAGCGTGTGCGAACCTTCTGGGAGCGTAGCCTACGCTCCAGACTGCTGTTCGTAGGCCTTGGTAACGCGTGCGCACCCTTTGGCAGCGTAGCCTAGGCTCAAACTCCCGAGAGCTATCTTCAACTTGGCTTGACCAACTTCCTTTTGAGCGTGGACACACTTGAAACTAAGGGAAATTCCTTAATGTTTTGCGTGGGCACCCTTTCCTTAAGTGAATCCTTGCTTGATCAACTTCTCCTCATGCTTCTTGGCTCTTTCCCATACTTTATTCTTCAACTTCTCTAACTCTTGGTCCTACAACATCACTAAACAAAAAAACAAGGATCAAAAGTTGGAATTTCTGAAGAAAACACTAACAAAATAAAAAAGTCTTACTCTAAACCAAAGCATTCAACCAAAGGAGCAATTTCCCTAGTTTCCATGCTTCAAAACTCTAAACTAGACTTAAAACATGGTGAAAACCACTCCTAAAACATGGATAAGTGGACACTTATCAAAACTCCAAACTTATCATTTGCTTGCCCCCAAGCAAACATCAAAATCAAACACAAGGGACAAAACAAATTGGCATGGAATCAATCCTATGATTCATTCAAAATTCATCAAGCACCTAAACACCTTAGAATTATGCACGCATCTCCATTGAAAGTCACACACTCCTTATGTCAACAAAGCACAAGTTGACAAGATATGAAACAAAGTAATCAACTAAGCATGTGGCACAAGTCATGTCAAATAGCAATGCACACCAATCCTTATAAGATAAAGTGTTTGTAACTCATCACTCAAGTGTTTAGACTAGAATTAATGCACTCAATCAATTATGTGAGATGTGGAATCTATAAATTTGAAGTTTCCCTCTAAGTCTCCACCACTAGAGATTACATGCATAGGAAAAATCAAGAGGTCTTCTTATGGTTGTAATGAGGCTTAGGTAGGGTAGGTAAATATGAAGGGAAACTAGCTAACACCACATACACACAACAACAATGGAATGCATTGACTCCTAGACACCTATATGCAACAATTTGATGAAATGGACAAGATGATGGAAAAAGGAAAAACAACAACACACAAATAAATGAACAATACTAGAGTACCAACTCTTATTCCTTTCTTTTTTTCAATCTTTTCCCAACTTCTTTTTCATTCTTTTCTTCACTTTTTTTTTTCTTTCCTTTCAACACATTTTCTACTTTTTTCTATTTTTTTTCGTATGTGGCTCTTTTTCTTTGAATTTTTCTTTTTCTTTTGCTTTTTGCTTTTTTCTTTGCTTTGCTTGATTTGGTACCTAGTGTCACAACATGAAACACAAGTGGAACATTGAAGTGAAAAATGCAAGATGAATGAATGAATGCATGCATGGTGGTCTACCCTAACATAGTCACCCAAAACAAACATCAACACAAGGTGTTGCCTATCCTAAACTTAGAATTTTGACTTGTCCAAAAGTAAAGCTCACAATGAACCCCAAACTAAAACCTATAGAATCAACTTCCAAGCAAAAACAACCGGGACCCCAAACTTAAGGAATTGGCCGGTTCCCTAAGTAAAAACAATCCTAATCTTAGAAGAAAACTCTATAACCCAAGCGCATAACCAATGCTCTATGTGTGTACATGGTAGGGACAATTAGTTTTACATTTATTTGGCTTGTAATGAGCTAAATATTAGGAAATGAAACGCAAATCAAGGCTCAAATGGGCTAGCAATGGATAGTGAATAGGACAAGGTTTAATTTGGCTCAAGGCTCACAACAAGAAAAATGCCTATATCATGTTAATCTTAGCATATGATTAGCAATCTCAACCAAAGGCAAAATCAAATCCAAGAGCACACCTCAACATAATGAACACTCATAACAAGGAACATGTAGGAGGCTCAAAATCCTTACCTATGTTGCATGATTGTTACACATTGCTAGACTACATAAAACATGCCACAAACATAGTATTCTTTACCTAATGCACACATTTTTCAACAAGCACTTATCAAAAAATCAAGAGCCTGCATCTTTGCAATGGATCACAAGTTCAATCCTAAGTGTCTAAATCACAAAAATCATTTCTACTAGAACAAATAATTGATACCATGCCATTCAACAATCACTAGAGCAATCAATAAAGCCTAGAAAATCTATCAAGTAACTAATCTAATCAAAACTTAGAAAGAAGGGTTAAGAAGGAATCCCCTTTGAAGATTACTCCCAAGCATCTTGAAGTTTGCAACAAATGTATCCATCATCTTATGGTTCCAAAGGTCAAAGTACCAACAAAACATACAAAAACAAACACACAAAGAAGAGAAAAAGAAAACTGAATGGAAGGGGATTATTATTGTTTTTTTTTGTATGGGTTGCCTCCTATAAAAAGCTTCTTTAACGTCATTAGCTTGACGTTTTACCCCTCATGGGGGCTTAAAGTTGGAAGCTAGCAAATTGTCAAATGGCTTACCACCCGGATCCTATGGAATTGAGACAAATGGAGGATCAAATGGGACCCAAATGGTTTCTATGAGTCATAATTGGTGCAATATTGGATTGCAAACTTGTGGTTCGAGGATGTATTTGGCACTATCTTCAAAGAAAGGCTAGCTAGTACTTGCTCCACCTCAAAATCAACACCATTCTTCATAGGAGTATCTTCTACTAAAGGCTCAAACAAGTATCTATATTAAGAGATTAAAAAATAATAACTAAATTTTATAAACAATGAACGAAAATAATTATCTATCAACCTTTAGGGAGAAAAGAGTTACCACTCAATTTTAGGAGTGTGAAGATTGTAGCAGCAATGAAGAACACCATAGAGATTGCAATCCAAAAGTGCTGCAATCACAAAGCCAAGCTTAGCTTTAACAATTTAAAGTTATAAGCTACTACAATAGTCAAAAAGGAAACTCAAGATCACTCTGTCAAAAAGAGCAGCAACAACAATCATGTAAAAGATCTTCTATAGAATATCAAAATAACATAGGAGGTATTTCATACACATGCTGGCTTTTTGCCATCCAACATATCATAGGAGGTCTTTAAAAATGAAACAAAAATACAAGGCATTTTTCATGTGCTATGCGAAACAAAGGAGAGCACAATAGAATAAGTATATATTGGAAAGTGGGTTATTAGAAACTAGAAAGATATATGAATCTGAGAAAGAAAATAAAATAGAGAACGTCGGTTATTAGAAACTAGAAAGGAGAACTATCATGTGCTATCTTTTCTTTCTATAAAGAGGCATGACACACACAATGAATTTTTAAAACAAATGCTAAAACGTGAAAAAGAGATAAGAGAGGGGAAACAAACCTTATCAATAAGCAAGCAAGAAGAGGGAAAACGAACGATTCACCAAGTAATTCCTTAAAATCAGTTCCCCTTTGTGAACCCTAATTTCCAAAGCACTTGGGACCGAATTTTAGGGCATGTTAGAATCAGAAAATTGAGGAATAGGGAGAGAGCAACAATAGAGGAAACAAACCTTAGAGGTATGGACCAAGAAGAGGGGCAGTGAGCCAAACGAGCTAGGGTTTTGAGGCACAACGGCGACCAAGAAGAGATGGACCAAAAAGACGTCGACGGCGAACAAGAAGAGGGAAACAACATCGACAACCGCGATGAAAGATGGTGACTCCAACGGCTTAGGCTACGGCCATGAGTGAAAGGTGAAGAAAGGAAAAGAAACTCATAAGTGTTTTCTTTTAAATTTTAATCCCAAATTTTTTTCCGCCATGGGGACGCTTTTATTTTTAAAAAAGTTGTGTCGGCTATGACCGACACAATTTAATAATAAGGCTGACACAAAATTTCTTCTAAAAAGAAAACCTCAGAAGTGTCGGTCTAACGTCAGTTTTGGCCGACACTACTAACTAAATTAGCGTCGACCTCGTGACCAACGCTTTTTGTTGGCAGTTAAAATTATGCATTCTTATAGTGAAAGAAAGACAATCATAACAAGATTGATTTGGGTTCTGAATATGTCAGAACTCTATACGCTGAATTGAATTAGTAAAAAAGAAGGTCGGTCAGAATGACCTTCTAACTAAGAATTATATCATTTATCTATTGCAGGTTAAAATGATTCTCTGACTATAAGTTAAGTGATTTACCAAATATAGGTCAAATACCTTACCGACTAGCAGGTCAAAAGGCTTGTTATTTACAAATTGAAGACCATTCTGATCACAAGTCAGAGTGCTTATTTACAAGGAAGTCAGAATGCCTTCTGACCACAAATCAGAATAACCTTCTGGCCATAAGTCTAAACATTTATTGACAAACAAGCTAAGTCAGGATGATCCTCTGATCACAAATCAGAATGCATGTTGAAAGCCACTCACAATGATTTTCTAATCACAAGTCAGAATACTTGTTAAAAGCAAGTCAAAATGACTTTCTGACTACAAGTCAGAATGCTTAAAGAAAGCAAGTCAAAATGATCCTCTGATCACAACTTAGAATTCTTATTGAATGACTAAGTCTTAAAGAAGTTAAAGATTAAGTCAAAGATGCACAGAAACTCTGAATTTACTTTGAGCATAGTCAAAAGGAAGTTACTTGGCAATTTTAGTAACAATAATGATATCAAATATGCACCTGACAACATCCTGACATATAGAAAAATTTGCAAAGTGTTATGCACTAAGATACATGTAGAAGCACTCAACAAAGGGCACATGTCAGATTCTAATTGCACGTGAAAGACACATGGCAGCGCCTCAAGTCAGGGGTTTACTTTTCCACATGCAACGGACCAAATTACATGAAGACATGAAGCATTGCAAAGCATATATCAACCCCAAGACAAAGAAGGCAAAAACAAAAGCGAAAGATACTTGTTATCATATTAGGCAGTAGTTAGTTATTTCTTATCTTTTAATCTCATCTGTGTAATTGTCATGGGCAAACTCTATAAATGGAGACCCTTAGGCACTAGTATAGATATGACGTTTTTTTTACCACATCACATATGTTTCAATTTCCCATCACATTAGAAAATAGACTGATTTTCATTCTCACATCCACCTTTTCTTGTAAATTTGTGGAACCATAAAGATGAATGGGGTTCCGGATGAAGCCATAAGATTGAGGTTGTTTGAATTTTCTCTCCGGGATGAAGCAAAGTGTTGGCTATAAAGCTTCCCTAGTTGATATATCACCACTTTGTTAGACAAGGGCCTCTATTCTGAAGAGAGGGGGGGGTGAATTGAGCTTAAAAACTTTTTTGTAAATTCTTTTATAAATGATAGCAAGGCTTGAACAAAGTAAACTTTAGTTGGTATATGGAATTAAAAGAAAATGAATATAGAAATAAAAATGCAAGAAAATAAGCAACTAAGAGTTTAAGGGTAGAGAGAATAGCACCAAATTTTATACTGGTTCAATCACACACCACTTGTGACCTACGTCCAGTCTACGAATCTCCACCGCGCGAGAATTCTTGTATTGCTTTACAACAATTTACACACTAACCCTTCTCAATTGAATATCTCACCAATTTCAAGGGCCTTAATCTAGGGATACCTCACCCTACAAATAGTTTTGAAGGATCCCACACCTTCAACAAACAAGAAGGATTCCTCACCTTAACACTTTAATTTAAACTCTCCACAATGAAACTCTCAAAAGAGTAAAAAATACAACTTGAAGCTCTAAGATATTTGATTTAAGGCTCTTTGTTTAATGAAAGAAATAGATTAAGGGAAAGCCAAAGAAAGTCTTAAGCAATAGCACAAGACCCTTAATTTAGAAAGATTGAGGATAGAAACACTTTTTCAATTTAGTGATTAGCTTGCAAGGGTGTGTAATACTTTTCATCAGAAGCCCCTTTTATAATCAACACAAATGGCAGATGAAAATTCGCACAGTTCATTAACATATTCGAATATGTATTCGAATATGACACTTTCATATTCGAATATGTATTCGAATACAGTGATTCTACCATTAAAATTTGAATTCTGAGGGCTTCATATTCGAATAGGTATTCAAATATAATAATTCTGGAAAGTGGAAATGCCAAGGCAACATGTTATATTCGAATATGTATTTGAATATGGCAAGCCATATTCGAATATATATTCGAATATACTGTTTCTGGAAAATAAGTAGGTCAAGGCAATATATCATATTCGAATATATATTTGAATATACAACCAATTATACTTTTCCAAGTAAAAATCAAGGTTGATATTTTCTTTGTAATCCTCTAGGAAAGTCTTTTCTTTGAAGAAAATATTTTTAACACAACTTTTAATATTTTCTAAAAACTTGTTTGATTTGAAAAATATGTTTGTTTCACTTTCAAAGAGCCTTAATCGAAATTACATTTATGCATAAATTAAATCCTATATACCCTTGTTGTTGCAGATCTGTTTACTGCGCTTGTTCACTTGATTTACCCTTTCAAAGCCTTTGATTCTTGGTTTGTTGTGGAATCATCGAAACTCCAAACTTAGAGCATTTGCATTTACATACTCCCCCTTTTTGATGATGACAAACAACAAACTATTCAGATCACTTAAGTGCGTGCAATATACAGAGACTCCCCCTTACTTACAGAGTTCAACTCCCCCTGTCAATATGCATATAAACATGTTAAGTGTTTTCTATAAGCAACAACAAGTTGAACATCTATATAAGGATAGGATTTAATTTGACTCTAAATTCATTCTGACTAAATTCAATTAATTCTCCCCCTTTTGTCACCATTAAAAGAAATAATATGAAACCAATGTTTGAGACATAATTTTGAGAATAAGAAAAATAAGTTTAAAAATTAAACAAATTCAAAAAGTTTAGTTGTCCCAAAATAATCATAACTAATCTATGTTAGGATGAACGATTATGTAATGTAAAGAGGTAATAGTTGAGGAGCAGTCAGAGAGGGCCGGAGGCAGGCGGGGTTGTAAAGAAATCAAAATCAAAGTTGGGACTTGGTTGAGCCCCAAAATCTTGGAGATTGATACCGCCAAAGTGTTGATGAAACCTGCTTGTATCACCTTGATCTGCTGGAAAGGCAGATTGAGAGTATGGAAGCACGAAAGTGGAGTTGGTGATGGTGGAGAATTGGTAGGAGGAGGAGAGGAAGGTGGTGATGAGGCCATTTGTTGATTGGTGAAGGGAAGGAGAAGAAGATTGTTTGTGGAGGAGAAAGAGGAATTTGTTGCGTGAGAGGAAGATATGAGGCAAGAGATGAGAATTTTTCATTTAAAAAAAACTTGTCTTTTTATACACTCAGGCACATCCATATTCGAATAGATATTCGAATATAGGATGGAATATTCGAATATGTATTCGAATATTCATGCATAAACTTTGAATGCAATCAGTCATGCCTATAAATGTGAAGTTATATTCAAATATAGAAAAAGTAATATTCGAATATTTGAAGCAAATATTCGAATATCTATTTGAATATAAAGATGCTAGAGGAGCATATTCGAATAGCTATTCGAATACATGAATTCTGGAAGTCAAAGGGGTGTTTTAAAATTAATTTTTGACTTTCCATATTCTAATATGTTTTCAAATATCAGACCACAGAAGGGTCATATTCGAATATGAATTCGAATATTGAAGGAAAAGGAAAAAAAATTCAACATATGTTATAACATTAACATAAGATTCAAATTCATATTTCTTTTCTCTTATGTCATCAGTGAGACCTGCAAAACAAAAAGAAAAGGCTCCGACGCCCAAGTTAGTAAAGATCAATAAGGAAATATAAAACAATTTAAATGACACAATATTGATCAATAATTCCTAGCTCTCTTATAAAATAAAAATTTTTTGTTGGAAGAGGCTTAGTGAAGATATCAGCTAGCTGTTTAGATGTATCAATGAATTCAAGCACACAGTCACCTTTTTTAACATGATCTCTAATGAAGTGATGTCTAATTTCAATATGTTTGGTTCTTGAGTGCATGATAGGATTTTTCGTGAGATTTATGGCACTAGTGTTGTCACATTTTAGTGGAATATGATGCAAATGAATGCCATAGTCCTTGAGTTGTTGTTTTAACCAAATAATTTGTGCACAACAACTTCCTGCTGCTACATATTCAGCTTCGGCAGTACATAATGCTACACTCACTTGTTTCTTACTATGCCATGAAATTAATGAATTTCCAAGAAAATGACATGTTCCGCTAGTGCTTTTCTTATCCATCTTACATCCAGCAAAGTCGGAATCAAAATAGCCGAGTAATGAGCAGGATGCACCTTTGGGATACCATAAGCCCATGTTACAAGTGCCAAGCAAATACCTCATAATTCTTTTAACAGCACTAAGATGTGACTCTTTAGGGCATGCTTGATATCTAGCACACATACATACACTAAACATGATATCAGGTCTACTAGCAGTTAAATATAATAATGATCCTATCATGCCACGATACTTGGACACATCAACAGGTTTACTTTTTTCATCTTTGTCAAGATAGCATGAAGTGCTCATAAGAGTACCTATATCTTTAGAGTTGTCCATGTCAAATTTCTTGAGCAATTCTTTGCAATATTTTGTTTGAGATACAAAATTTCCTTGTTCTGTTTGTTTGATTTGGAATCCAAGGAAGAACGTAATTTCCCTCATCATGGACATTTCAAATTCTCCTTGAATGCTTGTAGCAAATTCCTTGCATAGATTCTCATTAGTTGCACCAAATATAATATCATCAACATAAATTTGTACA
The DNA here is from genome assembly GCA_037177725.1 of Cyamopsis tetragonoloba. Lineage (NCBI taxonomy): Eukaryota > Viridiplantae > Streptophyta > Magnoliopsida > Fabales > Fabaceae > Cyamopsis > Cyamopsis tetragonoloba. The sequence continues at coordinate 59,646,127 of CM074119.1, forward strand.
AGGAGTATGTCATTGTGCTTTTGTTTTATAAACAAGGTATTATCTACTTTGCCTCTTTGAAAGTTATTGTTCAAGAGAAACTTACTTAATCTTTCGTACTACACCCTAGGGGCTTGCTTTAGTCCATACAATGCCTTCTTGAGTTTGTAAACATGATCTGGAAGTTCAGTTTTTTCAAACACAGGAGATTGTTCAACATAAACTTCTTCTTGTATATAGCTGTTTAAGAAAGCACTTTTGACATCCATTTGATAAAGTTTAAAATCCATGATGCATGCAAAAGCAAGTAGGAGTCTAATAGCTTCAAGTCTAGCTACGGGAGCATATGTCTCCTGATAATCTATGCCTTCCTCTTGATTGTACCCCTTTGCTACTAATCTAGCTTTGTTTCTAGTTATTATGCCGGTTTCATCTAGTTTGTTTCTAAAGACCCACTTACTACCTATTATTGGATGATCATTAGGCCTTGGGACTAGATCCCAAACTTGATTTCTTTCGAATTGATTTAGTTCTTCTTGCATAGCTATAGCCCAATGTTCATCACTAATTGCTTCGTCTATGGTCCTAGGTTCAATTTGAGAGACAAAACTCATAAAGTTACATGCATTATTAAGAGAGTGTCCAATGGTTACCCCCTTTGAAATGTCACCAATAATGTTATCAATTGGATGATGTTTTGAAGTTCTTCATTCCTTGGGGAGTTCATTTTGTGGCTCAGTTGGTATATGAGTGGAAATTTCCGGCATATCCTTCTAATTTTCTTCTATTCTTCTCTCTTCATGAATACCCATGTCTTCAAGGGTTTCTGCAAGATCATCAACCTTTCTTTCCAAGCCTTTGGGGTTAGACTCATCAAAAGTTACATGAATGGATTCTTCAATAGTCATAGTTCTTTTATTATAAATTCTGTATGCTTTACTATTTGAAGAGTATCCTAAGAGTATACCCTCATCATCTTTGGCATCAAATTTGGCTAGGTTTTCTTTCCCATTATTAAGCACAAAGCATTTGCATCCAAAAATATGAAAATAAGATATGTTGGGCTTTCTACCCTTGAAGAGCTCATAAGGAGTTTTCTTCAAAATAGGTCCAATGAGAACCCGGTTCATAACATGACATGCGGTACTAACGGCATCGGCCCAAAAGTACTTTGGGAGATCCATATCATTGAGCATGGTTCTTGCCAACTCAACAAGTGAGTGATTTTTCCTCTCCACAACACCATTTTGTTGCGGGGTCCTTGGAGACGAGAAATTATGCTCAATGTCATGTTTGTCACAAAATTTTTCAAAATCAAGATTTTCAAATTCCCCTCCGTGATCACTACATATGCATGCAATTTTCAAATCTTTTTGGTTTTGAATAATTTTTGCTAATCTTTTAAAAGCACTAAAGGATTGATTTTTGTGAGATAAAAAGAGAGTCCATGTATATCTAGAAAAATCATCAACAATCACTAGTCCATAGTAATTTCCCCCAAAACTCATAGTCCTTGAGGGACCAAATAAATATATGTGCAAAAGTTGCAAGGGTCTTGAAGTTGAAACAATATTCTTGGATTGAAAAGAAAATTTTGCTTGTTTTCCCTTTTGACAATCATCACATAATTTATCTTTTCAAAACGAATTTTGGGTAAACTAATTATATAAACATTGTTAATTCTATGACCCATAAATTTAATGAAGTTATTCTCTTTACTAATGATAGAGCATGAATAGGAATTAAAAATAACCTCATTTCCTTTATCACATAATTGACTAATACTTAACAAGTTATGCTTTAATCCCTCAACATAGAGAACGTTATCAATGGAGGTTGAAGTAGTCTTACCAACCTTACATATACCAAGGATTTTTCCTTTGTTGTTGTCACCATATGTAACATATCCTCCATCTTTAGGTGTGAGAGATGAGAATTTTGATTTGTCTCCCGTCATATGCTTGGAGCATCCACTATCAAGATACCATTTGGATTCTTTAGCCACCAAACATACCTACAAAAACATTTTAATTTCTTCTTTTACGTACCCATTGTTTGTTGGGTCCTTAAGGGTTAGTTTTTCCAAAAGTGCTTTTGAGAACCCACACTTTCTTTTCATGTGGCACACCAATTTTTCTTGCATTGCAAGTTGTAGCACTATGACCTTTTAATCCACAATAATAGCAAGTTATGAATGGACTAGAAGAAGTCTTTGAGGAGACAAAGAAGTTTTTGTAGAGCTTTTGTTGGTTACTAGGATTATATCCTAAACCAGCCTTTTTGAAATGACATCCTTGCTTACCAAGCAGGATGTTTAGGTTATCTCTACCCATTGTAAACTTTGCAAGCACGTTGTTTAAATCCTCAATTTCTTTTAAGTGTAAATCAAAAGAGGTGCACGTGTGTGATTTGCAGGCATTTTCGATTTTTGTCAAAGGATATTTATTTTTGGCAATCATATTCTTCAATTTGTCAATTTCTTTCAAATAAACATCACACGAAGTACAGGTGGGTGATATGTTCATCAAGCAAGACTTACATTCATATTGAACACTACCAAAAGGAATTTGGACTTGTCTCATCTTAATAAGATCACGACTAAGAATGTCTATTTTATCATTTAAGATACCTTTTTCTTTCTTGGTTTTAGCAAGTTCTTTAGCAATGATCATGGATTTTTCATGTAACTCATTATAAGCATCTTGTAATTCATCAAAACCATAGTTAGAGGGTTCGGAATCTTTTACCTCATCTTCATCAAGAAGATCATCTTCGTCTTGGTTGACCATGAGACATAGGTTGGCTACTTCGCTTTCCGATTTATCAGATGACTCTATGTCATTTCCATCCCAAGTTATGTAAGCTCTTCTAACTTTCTTTCCTTTGGTGAATCTTTTCTCCTGTGTTTCATTCTAGTTTTTATTCGTGGGACATTCCATCTTCATATGTTCGGTTTTTTTCGCACTCATAGCAAGTTGGGCCTTGATTTGATCCTTCTCCTTTGTTGAAAATTTTCCTTGATGTGAAGTTTGATGGTCTTCTTAATGATTCTCTTTTCTTGAAGAATTTGTTGAATCTTTTGGCAAAGAGAACCACAATCTCATCATCCATGTTGGTTGGATCAAATTTGCTTTCTTCTTCTTCCATCTCTTGAGGTGGAGGTGTCGTTACTCTGAGAGCAATGCCTTTCTTTTCTTTGTCAACTACTTCAAGTTGATCCAAACGGCTCAACTCAAGCTCATGCTCTTCTAGCTTACCAAATAGGGTTGCTAATGACATTGTGCGTGGATCTCTTGTTTCGCCAATGGTAGTAACTTTCGGTTGCCAATCCCTACTAAGACATCTTAAAACTTTGTTAATAAGATCTTCATTAGAATAATCTTTTGCCAGAGCATGTATTTGATTTATAAGATATGTAAAATGTTTCTGCATATATTGAATGTTTTCTCCTGGAATCATTTGAAATATTTCAAATTCTCTAGTCAATGCATTTATTTTCGATCTTTTTACCTCATCCATTCCTTCGTGTGTTACCTTTAACACATCCCACATTTCTTTAGCAGTTTTGCAATTTGAAATTCTAGGAAATTCATCATTACCTAATGTAGAGATGATTATGATTTTGGCTCTTAGACCAAATTGAGCAAGTCTCTTTTCTTCAAAAGACCATTCTTTTCTAGGCTTTTCTACTTCTTTACCATCAACAATATGCATAGGAATGTATGGTCCTTCTTCTACAACATCCCATACAGCAACATCAATACCCTCTACCCAAGCTTGCATTTTTATTTTCCAAAAGGAATAGTTGTCTCCATTAAAGAACAGAGGTCTGTTAGTGGAGGCACCTTCCTGGATATAACAATTTGAAAAGAGACCATTTCCTTGAAGCTGTGATGCTCTTTAAAAAAGGACCGAGCTCTGATACCACTTGTTAGACAAGGGCCTCTATGCTCAAGAGGGGGGCTGAATTGAGCTTAAAAACTTTTTCGTAAATTCTTTTATAAATGATAGCAAGGCTATGGAATTAAAAGAAAATGAATATAGAAATAAAGATGCAACAAAATAAGCAAGTAAGAGTTTAAGGGTAGAAAGAATAGCACCAAATTTTATATTGGTTCAGTCACACACCACTTGTGACCTACGTCCAGTCTACGAATCTCTGCCGCGCGAGAATTCTTGTATTGCTTTTCAACAATTTACACACTAAGAACACCCTTCTCAATTGAATACCTCACCAATTTCAAGGGCCTAAATCTAGGGATACCTCACCCTACAAATAGTTTTGAAGGATCCCACACCTTCAACAAACAAGAAGGATTCCTCACCTTCATAACACTTTAATTTAAACTCTCCACAATGAAACTCTCAAAAGAGTAAAAAATACAACTTGAAGTTCTAAGATATTTGATTTAAGGCACTTTTTTTAATGAAAGAAACAGAGTAAGGGAAAGACAAAGAAAGCCTTAAGCAATAGCACAAGACTCTTGATTTAGAAAGATTGAGGATAGAAACACTTTTTCAATTCAGTGATTAGCTTGCAAGGGTGTGTAATACTTTTCATCAGAAGCCCCTTTTATAAACAGCACAAATGGCAGATGAAAAATGCGCACAGTTCATTAACATATTCGAATATGACACTTTCATATTCGAATATGTATTCAAATACAGTGATTCTGCCATTAAAATTTGAATTCTGAGGGCTTCATATTCGAATATATATTCGAATATGGAGGATCCATATTCGAATAGGTATTCGAATATAATGATTCTGGAAAGTGGAAATGCCAAGGCAACATGTTATATTCGAATATGTATTGGAATATGGCAAGCCATATTTGAATATATATTCGAATATACTGTTTCTGGAAAATAAGTAGGCCAAGGCAATATATCATATTCGAATATGTAGTCGAATATGGCAAGCCATATTCGAATATACTGGTTAGAAAATTCAAATTTTATTTCCAGAACTTTGATATTCGAATATACAACCAATTAGACTTTTTCAAGTAAAAATCAAGTTTAGATATTTTCTTTGTAATCCTCTAGGAAAGTCTTTTCTTTGAAGATAATATTTTTAACACAACTTTTAATATTTTCTAAAAACTTGTTTGATTTGAAAAATATGTTTGTTTCACTTTCAAAGAGCCTTAATCGAAATTACATTTATGCATAAATTAAATCCTATGTACCCTTGTTGTTGCAGATTTGTTTACTGCGCTTGTTCGCTTGATTTACCCTTTCAAGGCTTTGATTCTTGCTTTATTGTGGAATCATCGAAACTCCAAACGTGGAGCATTTGCATTTACACAGTTAGGATGAGTTAGTGGCTATGTTTTTGTCTTAATACTTTCCTCCGGAGAAGTACAATCAATTTAGAGTTGAAATTTCATGTTTCAAATAAAGGGATGGAAAATCCATTAGTGAAGCATGGAAGCAGTTCAAGGCTCTGTTGACAAAATATTCTCACCACGGATTTTCCAATCATCAACCAACCCATATCTTTTACAATAAACTTAAGCCTAACATTAGAGCTCAAGTGGATGCTTCAGCCGGTGATTCCTTGAGGAAGAAAGCAGCAAATGAAGTTAGAACTCTAATTGAGACCATGGCCTCCAATAGATATGAAGCTTCTAATGATTTATTTGGTAAAAGAGGAGTAATGGAGTTAATTAGGATCTAATGATGCGGTATTAGCTCAAGACAATTTTCATTTAAATGACATTCAAGTTCCTTTTATGGGTTGTGACTTTTGTGGGGGAGGACATCAAAGTGGCTTTTGTAATGTATCCAAAAGTGGTTACGAGGAGCAAACCCAGGTGCATTACATGGGAAATGCTCAAGGAAACAACTTTGTTGCACAAGTAAACACATATCACCGTCACTTAAGAAACCATCCCAATTTATCATACAAAAGAAACGACTTCCTTCAATTAGACAAACCATCTTTCAACCAAAATCCACTATTTAACCCTACACCCTCTTTTAACAAAAATCCTCTATTCAATCCTAACCCTCAACCTAGGAATGCTCAACCATTTGGCAATGTGGTTCCAAGTTCTCAATACCTAATCAACCTTCCCAAGGGAATTCATTAAATCTTGAGAGTGCCCTAATGTCTTTCGTGCAACGTAAAGAGACATATATGCAAGATTTTCTAGCCACTCTTAAAAATAATGAAGCTACCATGAGGAACTTAGAAGCTCAAATTAGCCAACTTTCAAAACAACTTTCTGAAGACCTCAAGAAGCATTTGCTAATGATACTATTGCTAATCCAAGAGAGCAATGCAATGTCATAACTACTAAAAGTGATAAGGTAGTATCTCCTCACCACCTAAAATTCTTGATAATTCCACAATCGTGAAAAATAATGTGTCTGAAGGGGTAGTTAGTGATGAATATTCAAACAATGACACTTTTGTTTTTTTGAAAAGCTAAAGTGCGTCCACAGAGGTTCGAATCGAGGACCTACTACTCAAAGCAGGTCTCATCTGCCATCCGACCAACCTGTTGGATGCACAATGACACTTTGGTTGAGGAGCTACCAAAAGAAGAGGAGTCAAAGTGCCCACCTCCTTTCATTGAAGTTGGGAAATTTGATAAGAATGATTGACCTCAAAAGAAGACTAAGAAGCAATTTCTTAAGAAAGCGGTAAATCATGATAAAATCTCTCCATATGCCTCTATTCCTTTTCCCCAAAGGTTGAAGAAGCAATGAGAAGCTAAGCAATACTCAAGATTTCTAGATGTCTTCAAGAGCTTGCAAATAAATAGTCCAATTTTGGAGGCTTTAGAGAAAATTTCTTCATATGCCAAATTCATAAAGGAACTCTTATCCAAGAAGAGGAAACTTTAAGAGGATGGAACGGTGGCTCTAACAAAAGAGTGTGACTTTGGGAACATTCATGTTGGTAGAGCTTTGCGTGACTTGGTGACAAGCATCAACTTAATGCCCCTATCATATCTCAAGAAGCTTGGCATCAAAGAAGTTAAGCATATCATGTTATCCTTGCAATTGGTGGATAGGTCCATCAAGCATCCCTTTGGTGTGGTAGACGACTTGTTAGGCAAAGTGGAAAAATTCATCTTCCCAGCCCATTTTTTCGTGCTTGATACGGATATGAATGAGGAGATACCTCTCATCCTTAGAAGACCTTTCTTAGCAACCGTGCATGCTCTCATTGATGTGGAGCAAGGTGAGCTCATGCTAAGGGTTCAAGATGTGAAGGTAACATTTAATATTTTTTAAACTTTGAAACATTCAAATAATAAATCTCAATGCATGTAGACATGATTCCAAATTCTAAACTTTTAAATGATAGTGATGATGAGAGTCAAGAGGTCAATGACTGTAGTGCCAACTTGGAAGATAGTCCTCCCTTAGCTTCAATGACTCCACCAAAAATAAAATTCAAGGTTGAGGAGGAAATAACGGAAGAGCCTAAAGTAGAGCTCAAGCATCTTCCCTATAACCTCCCCTATTCTTTTCTTTGTGAAAATAGCAGTTTTTCAGTGATCATTAATAACTCACTTAGTGGTTTGGAAGAGTAGAAGTTACTAAGAGTCTTAAGAACAAACACATCGGCCATTGGTTGGGAAATATCAAATTTGAAAGACATAAAGCCATCATTTTGCTGGCATAAAATTTTGTTGGATTGGGATCTTAACCCATTTGAAAAAACCCCAAATGAGATGGGAGCTATGGCATCCGGGTCGAAATCTCCCCAAGCCACAATTAGAGCTCAATTTGAGACAAGTGATCAAAATTATCAAGGATGGTTGGATGCTTATGCACCTTTTTCTCATGTGTGACTTGAATTCCAAGGGAGTTCACTCTTAACTCATCTTTTCTTAATAGAAGTTTTGAGTTTATGTAGAGTGTAATTCTTAGCTATGGTTTTGCTATACTATCTTATTCTTTGCAAGCATAGTGTTCTTCATATTTGATGTGGATGATATTTTTTGAACTAAGCACATGGGAGTTGCTTGCCTTGCCAATACTATTGCATGTAATTGATAGGCAAATGTCATACTAGCAAGTGCACTAGTTCGTTTAAGAGAATAGAAGGTGAATAGGGGTATCGTTTTCCACAGGGACTATATATAAGAGTACCAAATCCCCAAGGGTTTCACTATTTGGACCTCCATAATTGTGTATAAGAGAGTGTTCATGCAAGAGAATTCAAAAGTAAACAATAACAAGAGTAAGAATCAAGAATGAGAAAGGTTAGGGACTAGGTTCATTTGATCCATCCCGTATGTAACATAATCTTGAGGTTAATTCAAGTTCTAATCAATCAATTGAAGGTAACAATCCACAATTATAAACTAAGTCTATTCCTATATCATTAGCCCCTTTTCTTTATCCTCAATCCCCTAATTTCTGAGTCCAATTTTAGAGAAAACAAGAGAAGAAGGTAGATTTCAAAAAACCTCATAACCTACAAGTTATATTCCTAAGATCATGAAAGATTATGGTGAATTACAATAGTTTCACAACAATTATTCTTGTCAACAAGTGGTATCAGAGCTTCGTACTCTGGTAGAAGCTTAACCGCTTAGAGTGAAAGATCCTTGTTTTGAGCAACCATTGGGATATATTTGAAAATGGAAGGTTTAGAAATTGATAAACCACTATTCTTTGATGGTGTACATTTTCTTTATTGGAAAACTTTAATGGAGTTTTATATTCAATCCATTGATTTTGATTTGTGGGATATTATACTTGATGGATTTTCTTGTAAACTAAAGCAATCTATGAGTTCTTATGATAAAAATTGTTTTTCCTTGAATATTAGAGCAATGCAAATGTTGAGAAATAACTTGAATGATGATGTTTATGATATAATTAAAAATTGCTCTTGTGCTAAGGATATTTGGGATGCTCTTAATGTCATTTATCTTCCTAATAATAAACTTGTGCATAAAGTAGAAAGTGAAGAGCAAAATTCATTGAAGGAAGTGTATAGTCCCCAAAAAGATGTTCAAGTTTGTGAAATGAGTTCAATGCCTCTTGATGGTGGTGAAATTCAATTTGAGGATGAGAAAAAGCAAAATGATGAGGAGCATAATCTTGATGCTTTCATGGAAATGATTGAGGAGCAAAATAATTTCAAGGAAGAGAAAATCTTGCAACAAGTTCAAACAAGCACCACAATGGCTCAAAAGTACTTTGAGGTAAACAATGCTAAACTTACATATAGTCCTTCCTTTGATGAGTTACAATGTGCTTATGTTGAATTGTGTGACGACTTGTTCAACTCAAAAGAAAAAATTTTGGCTTGTTTACAAAATATTTCTTTCAATGAATATCAAATTCAATCATTGAAGAATGCTTATTTTCATGAAGAGGAAATATGCTTGAAATGTGAAAACTTGTCTATTTATGAAACATGCATTGATCTTGAATCTCTCATTGATGAAGTATCAATTCAACTCCCTAAATCAAATGATTATGATTGCTCAAAGTACATAGTTGAAAAGGAAAAGGAAAACAATTAGTGTTTGCATGAAAAGCAAAGAAAAGTTTTGGATTGTGATAAAGCCGAGATTTTGAGCAATAACTCGCAAAAGACAAAAACATCTTTACAATCTATTGTTTGCAATTATTGTGGATGTTTAGGACATATTTCTCATTTATGTAAATATAGAAGAAAACCTTGTATGAGAAATAAAATGGTATGGGTTCCTAAAAATATTAAAGTCTCTAATTCTAACCCCGAAGGACCCAAGATGAAATGGGTACCGAAATGTCCTCCTATTAATTCTTCTATATAGAAAATTTCTCAAAAAGAAGGACAACTTGGTCTAGCCAATGGGAGATCATCAAGGAGAATTCTTCCAAGGCTTGATGGTAAGAGTCTATGCGAAAGAAAGGAAGAGATTCCAACCAAATCTTCTCAAATCCATAATGGAGAACTTCAAAAGGTCAAAACTCAACAAGAGAAGCAATGGGTGAGAAGAAGTGTTCCCTTTCTTATCAAGGCTAAGGTCTCATTGGTAAAATCAAAGCAAAAGAAATCAGGATCTCAATCTTATAACAAATACTATTGTTTTTTCCTTCAATATTCGAATATATATTCGAATATGACCCTTCTGTGATCTTGTATTCGAATACATATTCGAATACATAATAATTTTAAATATTTTAAAAATATCCCTTTGAATACCAGAATTCATATATTCGAATAGATATTCGAATATGCTCTTTCAGCATCATTATATTCGAATAGATACTCGAATATTAAAGTCAAATATTCGAATATCACTTTATCTATATTCGAATATACCTTTACATTTATAGGCATGGTTGATTGCATTCAAAATTTTTTGCATGAATATTCAAATACATATTCGAATATTCCATCCAATATTTGAATACCTATTCGAATATGGACGTACTTGCGCATATAAAAGGTCAAGTTTTTATTCACAAATTCTCACTACTTGCCTCATTTCTATTTCTTACTTAACATACTCCACTTCAACATAATCAATCAATCTTCTTGAGGTTATCATATCTTTAAAGGATTCAAGTTGAGTAAGAAAGTGAAGTGAGTGTATGACATTGAAACTTACTCCAAATTCTCAAGTTCTCAAAAAGCTTAAGGAGAAGGAAGTTGGAATGACTCATACATTGAAGAATTACATTTTGCTGATATCAATTATTATCTCTTACTATCATTTAAGTGTAACTTGGTTGATGATTTTGGAATCTTTTGAAACTAGCTTGACATCTTCATTTATTCTAGGTTTGTGCTTCATTAGCAATGTGCCTTTAAATGCCTATCCTTTTAGCAAGCTAGATAAATAAGAATGTTCTTTGAAATAACATGACTTGATGTGCATATTTTGTGCTTAATATATTTGTGTGTGCATACCTTAAAAAAAAAAAAGAGAGACATGATTATTTTGAAACTTTACATTAGATATTCAATATTCAATATGTTAGTGAATATCTTGAAATGATTCATGCTTTAGTTAAATTGATCTTGGCTTATGAAATGAAACTCTATCTTTTAATTATTATGTGACATAATTTGTTTACTTGATATAACATGCCTAACATGATTATTTTTGCCAAAAAAAAATGTTTATCCATGTTTTGATGATGATAATGCAATTCTTTTTACTAATCTTGAATATTGCTCTAACAATGCCTATACTATGCTTAATATTCAAGTGTAAATATACTTCTTTGGTCAAATGATATAGCCTGTGGTTGACATTGTTAAATTTTATATCAACTAAAGGTATGCTTGTAAATATGCTTTACTTTATACTTGATGCTAATCTTTGATTTGAAGAACTTTAAAGTTAGCTTTGCTTCTCAAGTGCATCTCAAAGATAGTCATCAATCCTCATGTACAAGCAAACTAGGACACAAGAAAAATTGTGGAGAAAATAAGACTTTCTTCATGTGCTACAAATGAATGAGAAGCTCCAAAGAAGAAAGTTCAAGCACAAAGGATGATGTCAAATATGGAACATCTCACACTATGGAATTCAATAAGTATCTCAATCCCTAAAATCTCTATGGTGTCATATGATTAGGATTGTTATATGCTTGTTGATGCTATTTGATATCTCATTATTTGAATGTGTGCTTAACATGACAAAGTTGCTAATTAAATTTCATCATCTTATTCCCTTGAGGCTTTTAGTTTGAAATTGTGTATCTTTTGAAAATTTATATTTATAAGGGGGAGAAAATTCAAAAGGATTTTTGCTTGGTGGATTGCTAGAAACATGTACTTGGTCTTAGTCTACCTTTAAAAACAAAAAAAGGTGCTTACATGATAGTAGTATACATTCTTCACTTCAGTTAAGTTTCATTTTACTAAGGTGAAGCTTAAAATTCTTTAAATATTTTGACTTATAAATGTGCTTAACTACATGATTAATCATGTGTTGTATATTTTGATGATGTGCATAGTTTTAGGGGGAGCTAGATCTTAATTATTTGTATCTTGTCTCATATCTCTTCTTTGACAAGAAGTGATTCTTGATAATACAATAATATGTCAATAAAGATCTTTGTTGCCTCTTGTGTTCCTTTATTAAAGAAAGAAGGTAATCATTCTTTACTTCCATATCCTTTCTTTCTTTCAATGATGATTTCATGATATATGCACAAAGAGTATGTATTGAATCAAGATGATGGTGTTTTATGAGAAAATTTGCTTGCTTCATCAAATGGTAGCTATTGTGACATGTGGGAATATTCTTACAATAGTCTCTTAATGATTTTTGCTATCATATACTATGACTTGACATGTTTAAAATGAATGATCCCTAATGTGCTCAAAGAATGCTTGCTATATGTCGGTATCAATAAGGGGAAATGAATTATTGGTAATATTGAATAGGGTGAGATGAGAGTAAAGGAGATACAAAGTTCTTTGTTATGATATTTCTCTCCTAAGCCTTTTTGTTGATGTCAAATAGGGGGAGAAGAAAGGAAAAATATGTTCCTATACCTATTGTGCTAATATGCTCACATGACCATATATATATATATATTTGATTTTAACATATTTCCATATTTAATTTTCACATATTTTCCTTTGGTGATTTGTCATCATCAAAAAGGGGGAGAATGTAGAAGTATGTGTGCTTACATGTTTAATAGATTATGTTTTGATGATGACAAATACAATAGCAATAAGTTATGTGTAGTATGTTTTGATGCTAACAAATGTAAGATTAAATTAGGAATGAACATGCTACTATATGAGCTTAATAGAGTGCATGATTATATGTTCTATGTTGTGATATACAAGTTGATAATCATGCAATGTGTACATCAATGCTTGATAGACTAACTAGAGTTATATATTTATAAATCAAGCATATTTTATTTTGAGTTTAGAAGTTTGGACTAACTATGATTTTCAAGTGAGAAATATCTTGTAGATAGGTCCAAGTATTAAGAGTAAGCAATGATTAAGAAAAATGGAAAAATCAATTATGCTCAACTCAAGAAGGAGAATGACAATGATGGCCAAACGCTTATGATACTATGAAAGAGAAGCTAACAAGCTTGGATTGCATCAAGAAGCCTAAGGACTTAGTTTGGTATATTTCTTTTCTAGGCTATGTATGTGTAAATTTGAGAAGCCATTACTTGATAGAGCTTGTCATTCACCTTGCATTCATAGCATCATTTTAAACCATAGCCTTCAAAATGTGTTTTTCAAAGAAATTGGTTACAAAGTGTTTTATCATGAGAAAATTGTTTTTCAATTAGATAAGGATTTGAAAAGTGAGTTTTTGTTTAAAAGTACTCAAATATTTGGTTTGAATTTGTTAATAAGCATAAACAAATATATTTTCAACAATAGTCTTATATGGAAGCTGATATATGTTTACCGTTTTGATCATATCATTACGTGTATTTTAAATATTGAGCTAAGCCTTATTTCATTTGAAAATAGACTCAATAAGCTTTCTAATGACTGGTCTTTTGCTCTAAATGGATCACAAATGAAGAAGTTATGAACTTTTGAATTCAGTCTTTGTTTTTAGGTTTTGGAAAATGACCTTTGTTCACTATTTTGATCATATCTTGAAAAATACTTTGATTTTTGATCTGAAACTTGTTTCATAAGAAAGTAGATGTAATGCGCTTTCTAACAACGGGTCATTCTGTTGAATCGGACAAGAAATGAAGGAGTTATGATTTTTCAAAGTTAGAGATTGTCGTTAGGAATTTCATATCCGAATACATATTCGAATATTTAAGTGCATATTCGAATATATATTCGAATATAGCTATCTAAGCACCAGTAAGTGCATATTCGAATAAATATTTGAATATGGCTTTTGATATTCGAATATAGCGTTCTTAGCACCAGTAAGTGCATATTCGAATATGGGTTTTGATATTCAAATATAGCTTTGAAAATGTGAAAAATCTGCTTCCAAGAGTGTCATATTCGAATACTTATTCGAATATGGGATTCTATATTCGAATATATATTCAAATATGGGCTGTGCAGAGCTGAAAATGGCTAGTAACGACTAGATATCAATGGAGGGCTATAAATATGAGTTCTTGGGCCATTCTAACATAAGAAGCAAGGTTTTCCACTCTAGTATCACACTAGAATCATATTATCTCATTTCTAAGCTTCTTCTAACATGAATCAAATGCTTTAATCTTGGTCTTTCATCTTGAATCATTCTCATCATTCAAAAAGCTTTGATATTCAAAATTGCTCTATCTTGTTACAGGCTTGCTCAAATCTTTGTGCTTCAAGTTGTATCATTTGCTCTTTTGAGAGTTTCATTGTGGTGAGCTTATTTTTAAAAAGAGGATTGAAGGTGAGGTATCCTTCTAGTTGTTTGAAGGTGAGGTATCCTTCTAGTTGTTTGAAGGTGAGGTATCCTTCAAGGTTGCTTGAAGGTGAGGTATCCTTCAAGGTTGTTTTAGGGTGAGGTATCCCTAGTTGAGGCTCTTGCACATTGGTGGGGTATCCAATGGTGGGGAGTGCTCTTAGTTTGTAATCTTGTTGAAGATTGAATACAAGTATTTTTGCGGTGCCGTTTTGAAGACTAGATGTAGGTCACAAGGAGGTTTAGTGACCAAACTAGTATAAATCTTTGTGTTTGATTCTCTCTCCCCTACTCTTTCAACTCTCATATTTGTTACTCTATATTTTTATTGCTCATCTTGCTTCATACTCTAGATCTTCATAATCTCATTATATTTAAATTGGTTGTGCAAATTGAATTGTTTATAAACTTGTTCCGCTGCTTATAATTGTTAATTGCATAAAATTGTTTAAATTTCTTGAAAGTGTTTTAAAGTTTTAAATCACCCAATTCACCCCCCTCTTGGGTGATGGTTGCCATGACCAACAATTATCAATCTTCCAATTGTACAATTGCATCGAGATCAAATTCCCTATTGACTAACTTAAGTGTAGCATTCACGTCAGAAGCAATTCCACCAAAATTGAAATTAATCAACAAAGAAGAAGCATTAAGAGAAGAAGTAATCACTCAATTGAAGAAGAAAAACATTGAATTAACCTTCACAATGATGAGGACATGGCCGTGGACAATGGCAAAGGAGCACTTGTGGGACTAGGGGGACCTATGACGAGGGCCAGAGCAAGAAAAGCCAAGGAAGCTCTTCATCAATTGGTGTCTATGCTACTTGAATTCAAGCCCAAATCCCAAGGAGAAAGGACCCAGATGGTGAATTGCATCCAAGTCCAAATGGAGGCCCAAGTGGAGAAATAAAGGACGCCACACTTTTGAGGACTACATGACGCCATTCTTGAAGCCTTTTGCATTTTCCCAAGTTTTGAATAAAGCCCAATCTCTGGTAAAGTTGGTTGTCCAATATTGTTTTTGGTTGACCAACTAATGGGCCTGATTCCTAGCTTTTTTGTTGAGTGTAATAAACCCAAAATGGAACCAAAAAGGTGATGTCATGAGGATGACATCACTGTAGGTTGTGCGCAACTTTGTGGCCTTTTGGTATGTCTTAGTGGTCTTAAAAATTAAGTAGAGGTGGAGAGCTTAGTGGAAGCCTTTAGTTGCCCAAGTTTGAAACACACAAGTTTGAAGATAAATATATTTGTGAGAAACTCTCTCTTTTGTTCTTGAGTGATTCAAGAATTTGAGGCTTATCAAAGGTATCCACCCTTTGTGTGTTTAGCCTTTCCTAAAGTGGAGTGATTCCACTTGTTTCCATCCCTTTCCTTTTTCTTTCCTTCATCCAAAAATCAAAAAAAAGAAGCAAGAACACCAACACAAAATAACCCAGAGTATTTGCGCCATTCCAGCCCCTTAAACCAACCTTTTTTTACCTTCAATTCCATCCTTTTTCCCTTCAAAAACAACCCAGAATTTTCCCTTGTTTTCCCCACCTTCAAACCTTCATTTTTTCACAAAATTTCCCTTAAGAATTGTGCCCTTTACTGCCCAGAATTTTCCCAAAAATTCCTGGCCCAAACCTTGTTTTATTCTTCACTTTTCCAATTCCTTTAGCCTTAAAATCCTGCGCCCCTTTCTTCCTTCATTGCACCAACTTTTCCTCAACAATTCTCAAGGTTTTCCGGCAATTTGAATCCTAGACGGTCCACTTCTTTTCCCTTGTCTTTAGGGATCATATCATTTGGTATTCAGAGCTACAGTTTCTATGATTTCTTCATTTCCGGAAAATACTTGTTGGTAACATTCTTCTTTTTAATCTTTTTACCATTCATATTACCTTATTTTTCTTGTTCCTGTTTTGGGCTGAACCATTGCAAAAGTTAGGCCTTGTGTTTATTTTTTAAAAAAAGAGAAAGGTTTATACGTAATGAAAAAAAAAGTATATATATTTGTTATAAAAAAAATAACGCAGCAAAAAAAAAAAGAAATTAGTAGTCTTAAAAAAATTGGGCTGAATAGTTCATGCTTTTTAGAACATTTCCATTCCATTTCTAAAGGTAATATTTTTGGTAGCTTGATGGATTGCTTCTAAGTTGCTATTTCTAGCCTTGTTTTCCTTTTAAAAAAAAAATCGTGTGTTCTTGCTTAATTTGTAGCCTACCCAAATCCTTTGATGCCTACCCTAGCCTTGCCTTATCACAATGGTGGTAATCTTTGTGTGACCTCTTCTTGAATTAGTTAAGAACTTTTGAGAAGTCTAGAGTTGAAAAAGGCAAGAGTGCACATTAGAGAAAAAGCCATAAAATTGAGTGATACACGAGGGATTCGAGTGTAAACACGTGAGAAGAGTGGTGAGGTCCTTTATTATCTTGTTATCTTTTAATTTGTTTGTTTAAGATGGCAGAAGGTGAGGATAGAGCTTCTCTTGGATTTCAAATTGCGGCCCTCTCACAAGAATTACAAAGAATGATGAGGCAACAACAAGATGATCTCCATGAACGGTTGGACCGAATGAAAAATAGGACTCCTCCCAACGACGAAGAAAGAAGAAGAGGAGATGGTGGTCCTAGGCTCAACCGAATTGAAGGAATCAAGCTCAATGTTCCTCCTTTTAAAGGTAAAAGTGATCCAGAGGCATATCTTGAGTGGGAATTAAATATTGAACATGTTTTCTCTTGAAATAATTATAATGAGGAACAAAAAGTAAAGCTTGCGGCCGCGGAATTCTCGGACTATGCCCTTATGTGGTGGAACAAGTTGAAAAGAGAAAGAATAAGAAATGAAGAGCCGTTGGTGGACCCTTGGGCCAAAATGAAAAGGCTCATGAGGAAGCGTTATGTACCGGCTAGTCATGCCCGAGAAGTGAAGTTTAGACTCTAAAGGTTGACCCAAAGTAGCAAGAGTGTTGAGGTGTACTACAAAGAATTGGAGATCCTAATGATGCAAGCCCACATTGAAGAAGACGAAGAGGTAACCATGGGCTGATTTCTTTCTGGTTTGTTTAACAATATTCGAGACATTGTTGAATTATAGGACTTTGTGGAGACGGAGGACTTGTTACACAAGGCCATCCAAGTCGAGCAACAACATAAACGAAAAGGGGAGGCAAGACGAAGTTCTTCCAATTTTAATTCCTCAAGTTGGAAGCACAAGAGCAAGAAAGATGGGGCTGCTACCTCTAGTAGCTCCACGTCTACCCCCTCAAAGACTCCACCAAAGATCTTAGAGACACCCCCTAAGAAAAGCAGGAATTTGAAATGCTTCAAGTGCCAGGGTCTGGGACACTATGCCTATGAGTGCCCAAACAAGAGATCCATGGTTCTTAGGAATAGAGAATATGTCAGTGAGTCTGAAAAGGAAGAAGAGAGTGAGAATGAAGAAGAAGAGGACGGAACGCCAGACGGAGCATTGTTGATGATATGGCGGTTACTTGTCCATCAGTTGAAAACTGCGGAGGAGAACCAATGAGAAAATATCTTCCACACCCAGTGCCTAGTCAATGGCAACTTGTGCTTGGTGATCATCGACGGAGGAAGTTGTTCCAATGTGGCAAGTACTAGATTAGTCACAAAATTGAATCTAGCTACTAAACTAGACCCTAGGCCATACTAACTCCAATGGCTTAGTGAAGATGGGGAGGTACTAGTGAAGGAGCAGGTCGAAGTAGAAATGTTCATTGGGAGATATAGTGACAAGGTGTTTTGCGATGTTGTTCCAATGGAAGCTTGTCACTTACTATTGGGGAGGCCGTGGCAGTTTGACAAGAAAACCAATCATGATGGTTACACCAACAAGATCTCCTTTTAGCACCATGACAAAAAGATTGTGCTCAAACCTCTGAGCCCGCAAGAGGTTAGTGAGTGTCAAAAAAAATGAGAGAAAAACTTCTACAAGAAAAGAGAGAACAAGAAAAAGTGAACCAAACACTTGAAAAGAAAAATGAGAAAAAGAAAAATGAAACACTTGAGGAGAAAAAAAGAGATAGAAAGAAAAGAGAAACACTTGAGGTGAGGGAGAGCCTTTTAGCCAAAAAAAGAGAGGTCAAGAGGTTGCATTTTGCGAAACAACCCCTATACATCTTATTTTGCAAAAACTAGATTTTGACCGCTAACACTGTTGATGACTATGAATTGCCCCCTAGTGTTAAAACTCTTTTGCAGGAATTCCAAGATGTGTTTCCATCAAGTGTTCCTAGTGGGCTTCCACCATTGAGGGGGATTGAGCATTAGATTGATCTCATCCCGAGTGCATCGTTACCCAACAGGCCTGCCTACAGGAGTAACCCACAAGAAACCAAGGAGATTCAACGCCAAGTGCACGAGCTCCTCGACAAAGGTTAGGTAAGAGACAACATGAGCCCTTGTGCTGTCCCGGTCATTTTGGCCCCTAAAAAGGACGGTTCTTGGCGTATGTGTTCTGATTTTAGGGCCCTTAATAACATCACAATAAAGTATAGGCATCCCATACCTAGGCTTAATGATTTACTTGATGATCTGCATGGTGCCTGTTATTTTTCTAAAATTGATTTGAAAAGTAGATACAATCAAATTAGGATCAAGGAAGGTGATGAATGGAAAACTGCTTTTAAAACAAAATATGGTTTATATGAGTGGTTAGTTATGTCTTTTGGCTTGAATAATGCCCCTAGCACTTTTATGAGATTGATGAACCATGTTTTGAGAGAGTTTATTGGCAAATTTGTTGTAGTGTATTTTGATGATATACTTGTCTACAACACTACCCTTGAATTACATGTGGAACATCTGAAATTTTTTTTGGGAATGCTTAGAGCAAGACAATTGTATGCCAATCTTGACAAATGCACCTTTTGCACTGACCATGTTGTGTTTCTTGGTTTTGTGGTAAGTTTCGAAGGAGTGCAGGTGGACGAGGAAAATGTTAAGGCTATCCAAGAATGGCCTACACCTAAATCTGTGACCGAAGTAAGAAGTTTTCATGGCTTGGTGAGTTTCTACCGGAGGTTTGTAAAGGATTTTAGAACAGTGGCAACACCTCTCAATGAAGTGCAAAAACAAGATGTTGGTTTTAAATGGGGAAAAAAACAAGAGGAAGCTTTTAATGCCCTGAAACAAAAAATTTTAAATGCTCCTATACTCGCTTTGCCAAATTTTCAAAAATCTTTTGAACTTGAGTGTGATGCATCGAATGTTGGGATTGGGGTCGTATTGTTACATGAAGGTCATCCAATTGCTTATTTTGGTGAGAAGTTAAGCGGTCCTACCCTTAACTATTCTACCTATGATAAGGAATTGTATGCCTTGGTGAGAGCTTTAAAAACATGGCAACACTACCTCTATCCCAAAGAATTTTTGATTCATAGTGATCACGAGTCTCCTAAATATCTCAAGGGACAAGGCAAGCTGAACAAGAGGCATGCCAAATGGATTGAGTTCCTTGAAAAATTTCCTTGTGTTATCAAACATAAGGAGGGAAAACTGAACATAGTTGCCGATGCTCTTTCCCGGTGACATGCTTTGCTTTCCATGCTCGAAACAAAATTACTTAGTCTTAAATGTTTGAAAAACATGTATGAACATGATGAAGCCTTTGGTGATATTTTTCAGGCTTGTGAAAAGTTTTTTGAAAATGGATTCTTTAGGCATGATGGAATCCTTTTTAAAGATAACAAATTATGTGTGATTAAATGTTCCACAGGAACTTTGTTGGTCAATGAGGTACATGAGGGTGGTCTGATGGGGCACTTCGGGGTCCAAAAGACCTTGGATACTTTAAAAGAACATTTTTATTGGCCCCATATGAAAAATGATGTGCAGGATTTTTGTCGCTGGTGTATTGTGTGCAAAAAGGCCAAGTCCAAAACCATGCTTAATGGGTTGTACACACCTTTACCCGTTCCGGAGCACCCTAGGATGGATATATGCATGGATTTTGTTTTAGGGTTGCCAAAGACTAGCACTGGCAAAGATTCAATTTTTGTGGTTGTTGATAGATTTCTAAAATGGCTCACTTTGTTCCTTGTAAAAAAATTGATGATGCTAGTCATGTGGCTGATCTGTTTTTCAAAGATGTTATAAGACTCCATGGTTTACCAAGGAGTATTGTCAGTGATTGGGACGCTAAGTTCCTAACCATTTTTGGAGGACTTTGTGGGGCAAGTTGGGCACGAAGTTTCTATTTTCTACCACTTGCCACCCACAAACTGATGGGCAAACCGAAGTTGTTATCAGAACTCTGGGAACTTTGCTTAGAACTATTTTAAGAAAGAACTTAAAATCTTGTGAGGCGTGCTTACACCATGTTGAGTTTGCTTATAATCGAGTTGTTCATAGCACCACTAATTGTTCTCTTTTTGAGGTTGTTTATGGTTATAATCCACTATCTCCTCTTGACTTGTTTTAGCATTTCTATGTTTTAGCATAAGGAAGGGCAAGCGAAGGCGGACTATGTGCAGAACCTCCATGAGAAGGTCAAAGCCCAGATTGAAAGGCGAAATGAAAGTTTTGCCAAACAGGCCAACAAAGGGAGAAAGCGAGTTGTGTTCTAACCCGGAGACTGAGTTTGGGTACACATGACAAAAGAACGGTTTCAAGATCAAAAGAAATCAAAACTTCATTCTAGAGGCGATGGACCTTTCTAAGTGCTGGAAAAAATAAATGACAACGCTTATAAAATTAAACTGCCCGGTGAATACAATGTTAGTACTACTTTCAATGTGCTTGATCTTTCTCTCTTTGAAGCAGGTGAAGAGTCCAATTTGAGGAAAAATCCTTTTCAAGAGCGGGAGAATGATGAGGACATGGCCGCAGACAAGGGAAAATGAGCACTTGAGGGATTAGGGGGACCTATGACGAGGGCCAGAGCAAGAAAAGCCAAGGAAGCTCTTCATCAATTGGTGTCTATGCTACTTGAATTCAAGCCCAAAGCCCAAGGAGAAAGGACCCAGATGGTGAATTGCATCCAAGCCCAAATGGAGGCTCAAATGGAGGACTAAAGGGCGCCACACTTTGGACGACTACATGACGCCATTCTTGAATCCCTTTTGCATTTTCTTAAGTTTTGAATAAAGCCCAATCTCTTGTAAAGTTGGTTGTCCAATTGTTGTTTTTGGTTGACCAACTAATGGGCCTAATTCCTAGTTTATTTTTAGTGTAATAAATCCAAAATGAAGCCAAAAAGGTGATGTCATGAGGATGACATCACCCTAGGTTGTGCGTCACTTTGTGGCCATTTGATATGTCTTAGTGGTCTTAATAATTAGGTGGACGTGGAGAGCTTAGTCGAAGCCTTTAGTTGCCCACTTAGTGGTCCACTTTTAGCAAATCAAAAGCCATGGCCTCAGGCTATATATAGCAATGAGCTATTCCATTGTAAAACACACAAGTTTGAAGATAAATGTATTTGTGAGAGACTCTCTCTTTTGTTCTTGAGTGATTCAAGAATTTGAGGCTTATCAAAGGTATCCACCCTTTGTGTGTTTAGCCTTTCCTCAAGTGGAGTTATTCCACTTGTTTCCATCCCTTTCCTTTTTTTTTTCCTTCATCCAAAAATTACAAAAAGAAGCAAGAACACCAACCAAAAATAACCCAAAATATTTGCGCCATTCCAGCCCCTTAAACCAACCTTTTTTACCTTCAATTCCATCCTTTTTCCCTTCCAAAACAACCCAGAATTTTCCCTTGTTTTTCCCACCTTCAAACCTTCATTTTTCCACAAAAATTTCCTTAACAATTGTGCCCTTTACTGCCCATAATTTCCCCAAAAATTCCCTGCCCAAACCTTGTTTTATTCTTCACTTTTCCAATCCCTTTAGCCTTAAAATCCAGCGCCTCTTTCTTCCTTCATTGCGCCAACTTTTCCTCAACAATTCTCAAGGTTTTCCATAAATTTGAATCCTAGATGGTCCACTTGTTTTCCCTTGCCTTTAGGGATCATATCACCTTCAAAATCAATTACATAAGTTTGAGATCAAAATCCCCAATTCCCTAACCTAAGAAATCTAGCCAAGCATGATAGCAAGAATAGAAGAAGAAGAGAAGAAAACCATAAAGGTGGAGTAGTCCATGGATCCTTGATGAATATGCTCTCACAAGATTCTTCAAGACTCCAAGAAGCCTCAAGACTAGAGAGAAGTGAGAAGAAGGAGAGAAATCGTGCCTAAAACTCAATTATGAATCCAAAAGTCCCGAAAATAACTAATTTCTCCCTATATATAGCAGGCCCCTAGCGCGTCCGCACGCCATATGAGCGTAGCCTACGCTCAGAATTCTTCCATTCCCCTATTGCTTAGCGCATGCGCACGCCATATGGACGTAGCCTACACTTGAACTTTCTTCTCCCAGCCTCAGGTAGCGCGTGTGCACACCCAGAGAGTGTAGCCTACTCTAACTTCCGAGAGCTATCTTCAACTTGGCGTGGGCATCTTCCTTTTGAGCATGATCACACTTGAAACTAAGGAAATTTCCATGAAAATGAGTGTTGGCACCCTTCCCCTAAGTGGATCCTTGCTTGATCAACTTCTCCTCATGCTTCATGGCTCTTTCCAATGCTTGATTCATTAACTTCTCCAACTCTTGATGCTACAACATCATCAAAACAACAAAATAAGGATCAAAAAGTGGGAATTTCTCAAGAAAACACTAACAAAATCAGAAAGTCCTACTCTAAACAAAAGCATTCAAACAAAGGAGTAATTTCCATAATTTTTATGATTCAAAACTATAAACTAGACTCATAACAAGGTGAAAACAACTCCTAAGACATAGAGAAGTGGACACTTATCAGTGATCTTTTTGAATCTTTGATATGTTTAATAAAAAGTCTTTTGCATTAAGTAAAAAAATAATTTGTGGCAACTTTGAATGTGTGATGGCAATAATAATGTACTATTAGCCTTGTAAGGTTTTTTGGGCCTTTAACATATTTCTTCTACTATGTGCCACCATATGAGTTATGATCTAGAACTTGCTTTTGTTCTTGATTGAGATTGCATGATGTGTACTTGCACAATCATTTGAAGACTTTGGTAAATATTTCAAGTGAAAAATAATTTGTTAACCCACATCTTTTGAATTGTGAGAACTTTGGTAAATATTCGTAGATGCTGAGTTTTGCATTAAGTTTGGGGTTGTGCATTGGGTATTACTTGAGGACAAATAATTTTTCTAAGTTTGGGGTAGATAAAGTAGCTTTGCTACTCTTTTAGTTACATATATAGGTTTGGGTAGTTTGTTAGGCATTTGTCTTGCTAGCAAGTGTACTAGTTCGTTTAAAAGAGAATAGAGGTGAAAAGTATATCATCTCCACAGGGACTATGTGTAAGAATATCGAATTCCCAAGGCTTTCGCTATTTGGACAATCAAAAACATGAGATTGAATGTGTATTCATGCAAGAATTGTAAAGCAAGCAAACAAAACAAGATAAAGAATCAAGAAAAGAAGAGGTTAGGGTCATGGTTTAATTGATCCTTCCCATATGTATTTATCCCCTGAGTTTCATTCAAGTCCAATCTCATCAATTGAAGGTATTAATCTACAATAATAGGCTAAGTCTGTTCCTAGATTATTAGCCCCTTTGTTCTAACTAAAACCCGCTAATTCATTAGGTTAATTTTAGAGAAAACAAGAAAGAATGAATTTTCACAAACCTCAAAACCTACAAGTTCTATTCCTAGAATCATGTGAGATTAGGGTGAATTACAGCAGTTCCAATACAATTACCAATTTTCCAAATGCCTAATTGCATCTAGATCAAAATCTCAATTGATTAATTCAAGTGTAGCACTCAACGTCGGAGGCAATCCCACCAAAATTGAATATAATCAACCAAGAAGAAGCATTAATTACAACTTAGGTTCAATTACATAGTTTGGGATCAAAATCCCCAATTCCCTAACCATAGAATATCTAAGCTAACATAATATAGAAGAGAAGAAGAAGAAACCTAGAAGGAATCACCATGAATCCTCAAGCTCTTTCTCCCACAAGCCTTGAATCTTCAAGGATCTTCCCAAGAAAAGTCAGAAAAGATGACAAGAATGAGAGAAAATCGCGCACAAATGGAGTTATGAGCCAAAGATTCATAAAAATAACTAATTTGGACTATATATAGCAGGTGGGGCGCATGCTCACGCCCATTTGGGTGTGCACACATGCTCCCTACTGCTGTTTGCTTCCTTTTGCGCGTGCTCACGCTGGTTCTACACCTGACAACTTTTCACAACACTTTTACAGCTTTTAACAGCGGTTGACAGCTTTTAACCGCACTTGACAACATGTCCAAATCTTCATGTTTTGGCTATTTTGGATGCTTTTCTTAGCTGGATCTTGATCAATTACATCTATTCTTCCTCTTTTTCATGCTCCTTGACTCTTTCCAATGCTTAGTTCATCAACCTCTCAATTCTCCTCATCCTACAACACAACCAAAACACCAAAACTAAGATGAAAAACATGAAAACTAACACAAAAGCTACACATTTCTAACAAAAGACTCATCTTACACAAAGATGTGAATTTATTACCAATTAACAACTAAAATGGAACCAAAACACTAGAAAACACTACAAAACACCCTAAAATAGACCTCTAAAACATAGATAAGTGGACACTTATCGCAACCCCAAACTTATCATTTGCTTGTCCCCAAACATCAAAATCAAACACAAGGGACAAAACAAATTGGCATGGCATCAATCCTATGTTTCATTCAAAATACATCAAGCACCTAAACTCCTTAGAATTATGCATGCATCTCCATTGAAAGTCACACACTCCTTCATGTCATTAAAGCAAAAGTTGACAAGATATGAAACAAAACAATCAACTAGGAATGTGGAATAAGTCATGAAGAAAAACAATGAATGAACAATCCTCAAAAGGATAAAGTGTTTGTCACTCATCACTCAAGTGTTTAGGCTTAGAATCAATGCACTCAAATCAATTATGTAAGGTGTGGGATCTTTAAATTTGAGATTGCCCTCTAAGTCTCCACCACTAAAAATCACATGCATAGGACAAATGAGGAGGTCTTCATATGGTTGTAATGGGGCTTAGGTAGGGTAGGTAGCAAATGAAGGGAAACTAGCTAAACCACATACACACATGACCAATGGAATGCATGGAATCCTAGACACTATATGCAACAATTTTATGAAATGGACAAGATGATGGAAAAGGGAAAAACAACAACACACACATGAACACAACTAGAGTACCAACTCTTATTCACTTATATCCCAATCTTTTTCCACACTTTCCTTTTCATTGTTTTTCTTTGTTTTCTCAATTTTTTTTCTTTTTCATCATTTTTTAAAATGCCTCTTTTTTTATTCTTTTTCTTTTTTCTTTTGAACTTTCTTTTTCTTTTGCTTTCATTTTTTTTCTTTGTAACTTTGCTTTTGTTGGTACCTAGTGTCACAAAATGGAACACAAGTGGATATGAAGGTGAAAAATGCAAGATGAATGAATGAATGCATGCATGATGGTCTACCCTAGCAAAAACACCCAAACAAACATCAACACAAAGTGTTGCTCACCCCAAACTTAGAATCTTGACTTGTCCTCAACTCAAGCTCACAATGCACCCCAATTTAGAATTTATAAAATTAACTTCCAAGCAAAAACAACGGGACCCCAAACTTAGAGAATTGGTACCGGCTCTCTAACAAAAACAACCCCAAACTTAGAAGAAAACTCTATACCCTAAGTGCATAATCAATGCTCTATGCGTGTACATGGTAGCGACAATTGGTTTTATACTTATTTGGCTTGTAATGAGCTAAATATCAAGAAATGAAGGATAAATCAAGGCTCAAAGGGACTAGCAATGGATAGTATAAAGGACAAGGCTTACTTTGGATCAAGGCTAACAACAAGAAAAGTGCCTCTATCATGTTAATCGTAGCATGTAATTAGCAATCTCAACTAAGTGCACAATCAAATCTAAGAGCACACCTCAACATAATGAACACTCATGATAAGGAACATGTAAGAGGCTCAAAATCCTCAAGTAGGTTGCATGATTGTAACACATTGCTAGACTACATAAAACATGCCACAAACCTAGTACTCTTTCACTATTGTACATATTCATTAACAAACACTTATCAAAAAATCAAGAGCATGCATACTTTACAATGGATCACACGTTTCTATCCTAAGTGCCTAGGTTATACAAGAATCACCTCTACTAGAACCAAGAATTGATACCATGCCATCAACAATAATCAAGCCTAGGAAATTTATCAAGTAACCAATCTAATCAAGACTTAGAAAAGAATGGTTAAGAAGGACTCCCCTTTGAAGATCACTCCTAGCCTCTAGAAGTTTGCAACAAATGTATCCATCACTCGATGCTCCAAAAGGTCAAGGTACCTACAAAACACACAAAGAAAAACACACAAAATACAAAGAAGAAGCTGATCATCATGGAGGACTTTAGCGAAATTTCCTACGCGGCCAAGTAGGACGCGAACAATAATGAGATGGACTATACGGGAGTCCATAGTCAGTGTGCCAGTGGGAAGATAATCTCCTTGTTTGGAGGTGTGGAAGGTGGCCCTCACATGGCACATAGCCCCAATGGCTTGGATGGGAATGTATTCGTTGGCCCATTGGCCCATAGAAGTTGTACCTGAGACTTGGGCACCTTCAAAACGTAGCCCAGTGAGAGAGGTCCAGAGAGATAGAGGAATGTGCATCTTCGTTCATTTGACCTCCGACGTGATAGTGCAAGTTTCTGCGTCATAGACAAAGTTGGGGTACACCTTTTCTTTGATACGCAGAAAAGGGACAAGGAAGGCAGATTCAAGCCAAGGTACGAACGAGAAGCCCTGTTCGTGTAACCAAGGAAAGTTTACCCAGCGGGCATCAAGAAGTTTCCTGTCAGCAAATCCCGTTTGGTATTTGGCAATCTGCGCGGGAGAAGAAAACCATCGTTGGAATTCAGGGGAAAATCCAGCGGTGGTAAGGGGGATAGATGATGAAGACCCACTGTGTGGGCCACGTGGAATGGAGGGTGGCTTGTTGACGGCAGTCCGTTTAAAGCGAGCCCTTTTGGTTGTCGGTGATGGAGGAGAGTTGGAAAATTATTTAAACAAAAAGAAGAACCTCCAACGCTCAAGTTAGTAAAGATCATTGATAAAAATACAGGAATTGTAAGACTATTTAAACAACACAAGATTGATCAATTATCCAAGTCAGTAAAGATCATTGATAAAATAAAAACTTTCTTTTGAAAGAGGCTTGGTAAAGATGTCAGTAAGTTGTTTTGATGTTTCAATGAATTCAAGTACACTATCACTTTTTTGAACATGATCCCTAATGAAATGTTGTCTGATTTCTATATGCTTGGTCCTAGAATGCATGATGGGATTTTTTGTGACATTTATGGCACTAGTGTTGTCACATTAAGTGTAATATGATGCATGTGAATGCCATAATCTTCAAGTTCTTTTAACCAAAGAATTTGAGCACAACAACTCCCTGCCGCTACATATTCCGCTTCGGCGGTAGAAAGAGCTACACTAACTTGTTTCTTGCAATGCTATGAAATTAATGAATGACCAATAAAATGACATGTTCCGCTAGTGCTCTTCCTATCCATTTTACATTCCGCAAAGTCAGAATCATAATAATCGATTAATGAACAAGATGCACCCTTAGGATACCATAAACCCATGTTGTAAGTGCCAAGCAACTATCTCATAATTATTTTAATGGCACTAAGATGTGATTCCTTAGGACATGATTGATATCTAGCACACTAACATGAGGTGCTCATGGGAGTACCCATTTCTTTGGAGTTGTCCATGCCGAATTTCTTGAGCAATTCTTTGCAATATTTGGTCTGAGATACAAAGGTTCCTTGCTTGGTTTGTTTGATTTGAAATCCAAGGAAGAAAGTGAGTTATCCCATCATGGACATTTCAAATTCCCCTTGCATGCTTGTAGCAAAGTCCTTGCATAAATTCGCATTAGTTTCACCAAATATAATATCATCAACATAAATTTGTACAAGAAGTATGTCATGATGCTTATGCTTTATGAATAAGGAGTTATCAACTTTGCCTCTTTGAAAACCATTGTTCAAGAGAAATTTACTCAATCTTTCATACC
Source organism: Cyamopsis tetragonoloba (assembly GCA_037177725.1). NCBI lineage: Eukaryota > Viridiplantae > Streptophyta > Magnoliopsida > Fabales > Fabaceae > Cyamopsis > Cyamopsis tetragonoloba. The sequence continues at coordinate 59,674,593 of CM074119.1, forward strand.
AAGTTCTAGGGGCTTGCTTTAGACCATACAAAGCCTTTTTGAGTATGAAAACATGATTTGGAAGTTCAAAGTTTTTGAAACCGGGAGGTTGTTCAACATAAACTTCTTCTTGAATAAAGCCATTTAAGAAAGCGCTTTTTACATCCATTTGATAAAGCTTGAAATCCATGATGCATGAAAAAGAAAGAAGAAGTCTAATGGCTTCTAGTATAGCTACGGGAGCATATGTTTCCTCATAATCTATGTCTTTCTCTTGATTATATCTCTTAGCCACTAGTCTAGCTTTGTTTTTAGTAATTATTTCGGTTTCATCTAGTTTATTTCTAAAGACCCACTTAGTACCTATTATTGGATGATCATTAGGCCTACGGACCAAGTCCCAAACTTGATTTCTTTCAAATTGATTCAACTCTTCTTGCATAGCTATAGCCCAATGTTCATCACTAATCACGCACAAATCGAGTTATGAGCTAAAGATTCGTAAATATTAACTAATTTTGACTATATATAAAAGGTGGGGCACGTGCTCACGCCGATTTGGGCGTGCACACGCGCTCCCTAGTGTTGTTTGCTTCCTTCTGCGTGTGCTCATGCTAGTTCTGCACCTGACAGCTTTTCACAGCACTTTGATAGCTTTTAACAGCAGTTGATATTTAAAAGCACTTGACAACATGTCCAAATCCTCATTTTTCGGCTATTTTCGATACTTTTCTTGGCTGGAACTTGATCAATTACATCCATTCTTCCTCCTTTTCATGCTCCTTGACTCTTTCCAATGCTTAGTTCATCAACCTCTCAATTCTCTTGATCCTACAACACAACCAAAACACTAAAACTAAGATGAAAAACATGAAAACTAACACAAAAACTACACATTTCTAACAAAAGACTCATCTTACACAAAGATTTGAATTTATTACCAATTAACAACTAAAATGGAAGCAAAACACTACAAAACACCCTAAAATAGACCTCTAAAACATAGATAAATGGACACTTATCATAGTTGCATATTGATCTTTGCATCCATTTACACTCATCTTTCATCTTGCATTTTCATTTCTTCTTCTTTGTATTTTGTTGTTGTTGTGAGTCTTAGAGATGCCAAAGGCAAAAGTTGAAAAACTTTTGGAACGAAAATGTTTTTTGACAATGAATGAAAAATCTGGAAAAAAAATAAAAAAAAAAGAAAAAGAAAAAGAAAAGCAAAGAAAGTCAAAGAAAAGAAAAAAAAAGAAAGTGTTTTTTGTGACTTAGAAAAGAAAAAAAAATTGAAAAAGAAAGAAAAAGTAAATAAAACCATGGCCTCTCTAAGTTTTCTATTTGTTGATGTTTTGCCATCTTTCTTTTTTCTTTCTTTTTCAATTTTCCATCTCCATCTTGTTTACATAATCATGTAGGATAGCTTGAACTTATCATCCATAACCAATTTTCTTATGATTCTACTTCACGTAAGCTGATTACAACAATGGAAAAGATATCTTAATTTGTTCAAAGTACACATGTAAGGCGATGAAGATTTTGAGAGCAATTGCAAGCTTATAGTAGTAGAAGGCATATATATCCCGGTGGGTGAGGTGACCATGGAGACTCGCGATTGGGATGCCGCACCTACACTTGGGAGGTGTTCCATCTGGAAAGTCCGAAATACCCTTTTTGCGGGATACCGTGCATAACCGTATTAATAGGGTGATGGATAGTAGTGGATAACAACAACAACAATAATAGGCAACTTGCCATCGTTTTTCGCACATAGTTTTAGGGAAAATGAAAAGTATAGGGTCACGATGGGAAGCTCAAAGGAGATCGGGAAGAGTTTTTTAAGAATATTTTATTATATAATTTAATATAGTTAATTAATTTAAGTGTGTTTAACAAGTAATATTTTTTTTGTTACACATGGGTGTTTTTTTTCTGCCATTTGTGTTATTATGTATATGAAATTTTTGGGTACACTCCCCCCTTTTAAATTGTCTAGGGTTCTAGGTTTTTTCCTTTGTTTATATATGTTATTTTGAGCTTGTAACCCTTCGAGTTCTCCAAATAGAAAATTGATTATGTAAGTGTAGTTATAAATTTAAATGTCATTGATTTTGATATAGTTTTGTTTGATGATTTCATATTTTAATGGTAGGGTAGCTTAGACTATATATGGATTATATAAAATTGTGTGGTGTAATTATCAACTACTTATTTGAGGGTGAAAATGAACTTTTATTACAAACATATCACTCAAAATATAATGGATTAGCGTTAAATATTCATTGTGAAATGGTGATACTGAAACATAAGGAATGCATACAATGTCAATATGAAATGAATAACACACTAGTAGAGTTCAAACCCTTCACATAGACTGACCACGGCTCAATACCCCACATTGAAAAAAAGAAAAAAAATGATAAAAAATACTAAAAGTAAACATTGCTTAATTTAATGCCACTTCAATCCGAAAGTGAGCTCCTTCGTTTTTCTCTGGTAGGGCCAAAACCACATAGACAAGCTTGGTACAAAGAATACTCCAGCTTGTACACAAGAATATTTACATGTTACTCATTAATTTATTGAATAAGAAATTACATGTAGGCATGTTAAAACTTGAAAAGACTAACTAGTTAAAAATCAATGATAATCGTGCCAGCTTGATGCCAAGCAACTTTGACCTTGCTTTGACTCCTATATAAATTACATGTTGCGTCATAATAGACCTGCAAAGGATAGGACAATAAGTACTATTTAATATATCTTGCCTACAATAATTACTATTCAATATATCTTGTCTACAAACATATTTTGTCTCCAAATAATATTAACACTAAACACTACTAGGTAACGGGTCCAGAAGACCCTCAAAACCGGATATATGAAGAACTGTTGTTAAACCGAAAAGACCAGCCGGAAAATGGTAAAATCGGTGCTAATCGGAGATTCAACAAGTCTAAACAGTTTATTTTAAAACTTTTTAAATGTACAATAAAAAAGAAAGAGACAAAAAATTCATCGAAGAATCAAGTAGATTCAGCACACCGTCTTCGTCAGTCATTACCGACAACCACCATGCCTTGTTAGAAAGGTCTTATTTTTTATTTACTTTCTATTTTATAAAATTATTTGCACACTGTATTTTCCTCCCCCACATTGTGCGTATCAATATTTGTTTGTAGATCTAAGTTGTAGGGCAATTTTGATGTTGTTTTGTGTGGACAAGAATTACCACTGCACAAACAAGTTACGGCCGCACAAACAAGTAATTATCTTTATATGGTGACTGTAGATACCAAATTTTATCCAGTCAATAATAATTTCATTTGGTCAAATTGTGATTAATTAATTAGTTCTCTTAATTGATTAATTAATTATAATTGATTAAGTAGAGATTGTGATAAGGCTCTTGTGTATATAACCAACTGAGTGTTAACTGATAAGATGATAAAATAATGATGAGAAAGGTGGTTTTTAAATAAAAGATAAACTGATCAGAAAAGTGGTTTTCAAAATCAAAGACAAAGATAATAATTTATAATAATCGATTGAAAAAAATATTTTTTTAATCAAGAGACAAGGATAACAAACAACTAATCAGAAAAGGGAAATAGGTCCAGCTCAGCCTCTATAAATAGAGGCTCAAACACAAGAAAATCATCATCAAGAATAGAAAAAACGAGAGAGAAATACTAAAAAGAGCATAGAGATTCTAGGTCGATCATTGGAGAAAACCTGTCACGCTAGCAAAAAAAGATCACAGGTATATGACTTGCCCTGGTAATTAATGTAATCAATTTAAAAACAAAAATTAAAATAATCACTTTCTCACACACACTTTCTCCCTCACGTTTCTTCACTGCTTCTTTCTTTTTCCCTATCTCTCTCTATCCCTCGGAGACCAATTAGGTTTACTGAGTAGTCTTGTGCTAACTTAAACCTATAATTTTCGTAATGTTTTTTTCTTTATTAAAACTCTTGACCTGATTGAGTTGTCAATGCTTCCTTCAGAGTCAATGGGTTTACTGAGTAGCCTTGTGTTAACTTAAACCCAATATTTGCTTAATGAACCTCTTTTAAACAAAATAAAAACCCTTTCGAAAATAATCTGACTGATTCATGAATACTTCGTTTGGATTTTGGGTTCCCTGAGTAACCTTGTGTTAACTTGGACCCCTTTAAAAAAATAAAATAAAATTATTGAGAACTACGTGGCTTTGATTCCTCCACCGGCTGAGGATACGTAGGACCGGGAACCGAACCTGTCAAGCCAAACTAAATAAAAATTTTTTCCCTATCTTTTAAATAGATAAAAATTAGATGGATAATTTTTGTGGGGTGATATCAAATATTTTTAAAGTTAATAAATTGCACTGTTAATTAGAAGGTAACTACTTTTTAAGCGGACGTCGTAGGGTGCTAATACCTTCCCTACAGGTAATTGACTCCCGAATCCAAAATTTGGTTTCGTAGATTTCTTTTAAGTTTTTCCGAGATTTTCTTTAATAAATTTCGGTGGAAACTCCATTGTTTTTATTTATTTATCGCCGTCCCCGCCGCGACCCCGGTTGCAACAGATGGCGACTCCAATGGGGACTTTTGAGAGTATAGCCTAACCTAGTTAATTGTGCATTTTTTTTAACCTTTCTAATATTTATTTCATCCCCTCGTCTCTCTACTCTTGTACAGACTCTTGTATATATCTTGTTTGTTTTGCAGGTGGGTTCTGTGTTAGAAAAATTATCTAAGTTTCACACACTATATTGTCCTCACACACGTTTTGGACTCTATACCCGAGCCCATCCTACCATAGGATTAGAAGGGGGCTAGACGGATGTCACTTAGGGGCCTTATGCTCACTTGGCAGTCGTTTAGTCTCCGCTCAGATTGTAACAGTGACATATAGTCATACTGAGAGGATTATCCCTACTTATTGCTATACATTAACTGTGACCTTATCTTACCATAAGAACAATATGGAGAATTTTAGGGGATTAGATCCATCCTTAAAACTTGCACTAATAAAGAGACCTAGTGGCCTTCCAAATTAAGGTTTTTCCCTTAGAAATCTCTCGCCCTAGGATCTTACCTGAATACAGGACACATGGGGCATACCTCTCACCCATCTCCTTCCCGCATATTTTAAAATTATATCATGTCATTTCATGCATCTTGTTTGACCATGCATCTCGTTTGACCATGCATCTCTCGTGTGACCACGCATCTCTCGTGTGACCATGCATCTCGTGTGACCATGCATCTCGTGTGCCCATGCATCTCGTATGCCCATGCATCCTTGCATCTCGTATGATCGTGCATATCTGTTCCATGCACCTTAATGCATCTCTTATTGTCTATGCATGTTCATGCACCTCATGTAGACATATTTCCATGCACATTCATGCATTTTGTATATGCATGCATGTTCGGACATTAGGTGTATTCATGCTCATATATGCCTCTTCGAAAGTTTCTTAGGCAGAAAGATTGTCTCACATAATCATGGACAATGTGTTCCATCGGCATCCATATCGGACACGTGTAGTAGCTAAGGCTATGGAACACCTAGAGAAGCAGAACGAGGAAATGAGGGGTGATATTGATATGCTAAAGAGCCAGATGAATCAAATCCTGGAAAAACTGAGTGAACTGGCACAAAAATAGAAAGAAGGGACCTCTCAAAGAAACATAGCAGAAACCGACTCTCAAGGGATGCCATTCATGCTGACCTACCCTTTTGTGCCTCTTACTCACCAAGTCCCTCCACAGCCCACGATCGAATCACCAGAAGTCCAATGGCCGCCATATGGGCTTCCACCTAACTACACCCCAAGTAATTCAAGATCAACCGACTGGAGAGTCTTCTCGGACACAAGAGAATCAAATTGTTGATCCTAACCCCCTCTTTGGATTTATCCCAAACAATCCTCAAAATAATAGCCAAAAAAACCCTCAAACAAATCAGCAGACTATTCCTCCAACTATGCTTGCTAATCCGTTGATCATAAGTACCTCCCAACCATGTCGGAAATTAGAAGGAGGTCGATCCAAAGAAAAGCTGGAATGTCTCGAGGAAAGATTGCGGGTCGTTGAAGGAAACTGCTATGGGTTTGGAGAAGCCACGGATTTGTGTTTGGTTGAAGATGTGTTGATCCCCGCAAAATTTAAAGCCCCGGACTTCCATAAGTACAAAGGCATCACCTGTCCCAAGGCCCACCTCACAATGTACTAGCGAAAAATGGTGTCGCATGCACACAACGACAAGCTCTTGATCCAAGTATTCCAAGACAGCTTGGACGACGCGAATTTAAGCTGGTACACGAATCTTGAGCATACCCAGATCCACAGCTGGAAGGATTTGGCAGACGTATTCTTGAAACAATACAAATATAATATTGATATGGCCCCTGACAGATGGGAGTTACAATCCATGAGGAAAAAAGACCTCGAGTCATTCAAAGAATATGCACAAACGTCGAGAGAAACTGTCGCCTAAGTCCAACCCCCTTTATCGGATAGGGAGACTGTAACCTTGTTCATTGACACTTTAGGAGAACCCTATTACAAGATGATGATAGGGAACATCTCCTCAAGCTTCCTCGATATTGTAATGATCGGAGAAAGAATTGAAGCTAGGATAAGGAGTGGCAACATAACTCTATCTGCAACGAGTAATGCCAAGAAGCCCTTCAATGTGACAGGAAAGAAAGGGAATACCGACGTAGTAATGATTAGTTCACCTGGAGTAGGATCTTTTCAAACAAATCACCCTCAAGCCTACATCAATTACCCATGTATCATCCCCAATTCATCAATTCTTAACCCTATTTCCCCCTACTTCATGACTCCTCCATTACAACCCAATACCTCTGCCATACAATCACCTCAGCCCAACCAAACACAATACCCGAACTGCAGACAGCAAAATAGCCATGAACGAAAGCCCATCCATTTTGACCCACTCTATCCCTGTATCTTACATCGAATTATTACCCAACCTAATCAAAAATCGATTGATATCATGTTCCCATTAAACTAATAAACCCCCCATACCCTCAGGGATATGATCAAAATGCAAAGTGCGAATACCATCTTGGTGCTATTGGCCACTCTACGGAGCATTGGCGATCCCTGAAGCTTAGGGTACAAGACCTTATTAATGATGGACTTCTAAACTTCAAAGAGGCTAGTCCTAATATGGGGACCAACCCTTTACCGGGGCATGGGGACCCATCTACCAATGCTGTCAAGGAAAGCGTCATGGGGCCATTAAAGATGAGGGTTGAAGATATTGAAACGCCGTTGTCATTCATCTTTAAAGACATGTGCAAGTTTGGGCTGATCAAAGGAAATCTTGATGAGGGTTTCACATGTGAATTACACCCTGAGGCTAACCATTCGATAGACAAATGCGATACATTTAAGCAAATCTTACAAGACTTGATGAATAGGCATTTGATCCAGGTAGGCCTCCGCATGAATGATAAAGAGGTGTCAGCTACTGATAGCCCAACGTTAAAACCTTTGGTGGTACATTACACCAAGAATAGAGAGCCGAAGATTGGAGAGGTCCATATATGTGATGTTTCCCAGAATGTTGGATTCGAGTTCCCAGGCTCCATTTCTGCAGCTGTTGAAGAATACTCCCTTGAAGTTGGGCATGATGACCTAGTTCGCCCTTCTTCGCCAAACTAAGAGCTCAACAACTTGAAGATGATTGAGTTTCCTGTCATTTTTTTCTAATTCAAAGTAATTTTGTAATGCTGATCCTATTGCTCTGCCCAAGGCTTTAGGATAAACTCTTTTGAATGAGGGCATGTGTTTTTCACTTTCCATATTATTAATAAAATGCACTTTGAATTTTTCTAATAATTGCCTTTTGACCTTTCTATCCATCTCTACTTTATACCTCTTACTCTGCTTATCTCGCAAATCTAAAATAAGGCAGGTCCAATAGTGATAAGCTTGAAAGTGATAGCGCTAGTACTACATCAGGTAGTTTTGAATTTCTAGTCGATCAAACTAATGAGGGGGTTAAGAGTTGACTCCAAACTATCTCCTGAGTTACTAAGGTGTTTCCTCGGGTCTCTTATAGAGCATGCTCCTAAATTAGTATGAGCTAGAAAGAAGGGTTCAAGGATGACCCGTTACGTTGAAGGGTTCGATGTGGAAATATCTAGAGAGACTTCCCTCTCTACAGAAGAAAATGCAAATGTGAAGTCCCCGTTGAAGAACCCTGAGATACTATTGTGGGCAATCTAGTTGATCTCACGCAACTACAGAGGTGACAGAAGCACCAAACACTCATTGCCAATGTACTTAGGATTCAGCCTGACCGCTCGGTCACCAAACTATTCCTCACGAAAGCATAGCCAAACTCAACTGTGATAAGACAATTGACTTTAAATGGTTTTGAGTGACTAGTTGTTAGTTGATAATTAGCAATATCCCTAGTTCTCAACTCCTTTTCGAAAGGAGCTACAAATGTGAGTTTTTGAGCCTCATGGGTTTACATGTCAGTTACCCATTTGTTTCTTTTAGAGTGATTATGTTTCTCCTAGTTGATACACTCTAAAAATTTATCTGGAACCATCTTAAGACTACCATTTCGCACATATACTTGAATATGATTAAGGCAATCTAGGCATCCTTCAAACCCTCAGATTTCTAGTCACACTACTCCACTAGTCGCCCATTTTGAGCCATGTATTAATTTATCTTTCTTGGAAACTTCGTCAATGATGTTATTGACAAGCCTTTCTAAGTTGCGTGAGAAAATAGAGCGATAACAATGATATTTTGGGCATATGTGGTAAAAGAGTAAGTTGAAAAAAAAAAGAGGAAGAATACAAACAAAAGAAATAAAAAAAAGGAAAAGAAAGAAAGCGTAAAGGATTGGAACTTTTGCCCAGAAAGTGTTACCTAGTAATTTTTCATGGCTTTTGAAAGGCTTGACTCAGTTTTCTTACCCGTGGTATTGCCTTCTTCGTTACATGACATGGTCCTTGTTGGCCTTGTTACAACCCACAAAATACCTTTTGATTCTTGTGTGCATGCGAATCACATAAGTGGAGGGAGGGTTTCTTATCAAGCCTATGGTAGTGTACACTTCTTGGAGAAACTTGAGTGTTTCCTTCATCTATAAGCCCTTGGAGAGTGTGAGAGCTGAGTGACCTTTACTTGAAAAGGTTTTAATCTCAAGGGACCTAAGTTTCTAATTGGACTGACTACTAGTTATTCTCTTCGTTTAAAGTCAATTGCCAAGTCTCACTAATATTGCTTTCAAATTCTTCCGATATGATCTATGTATGACACTCTCAATTGGTCATAACTCTCTATTCAAGCAAACCGCTTGACAATCATTGGTGTGGTCAAACTAATATATATACATATATATATATATATATATATATATATATATATATATATATATATATATAACAAGATTAAAAGGATCATCTTCAAAATAAGGTTTAAGTTTTCCTAAAATGCCTCAACATGATTTTCAACTGGGACAACACCATCCGCTGGAGCACATAAAATGGGAGTCGTCATCACCATAAAGTCAGAATCCCTTCCAAGGAGTAATGGTGGAAACCAAATGTGAATGACAATGGTCTGCCAAACCTCAAGAATTCAAGTGAAGTCCAGTGAATATTATGTTTAAAGTGAAAAAAAAAGAAAAAAGAAAAAAGAAGAAAAAAGCTCGCTAGGTTGAAAACCCGAAAGGGTGGCCTAGGCAAAAGTTAGAGCGACCCGGTGGGTTGAAAACTCGAAAAGAGCGGCCCAAGCAAAAGTTATGTTCAAAATAAAGTCATCACTAGACTGAAAACCTGAAAAGGCGGACTAGTGAAAGGTGCGAAATAAAGTCGAGCAAACTGGGGCAAATGGCATGTCGAATCGTAAACTGGGGGAAAAATGGGCCTAGCAGACTGGGGCAATTCCTCACTGAATGAGATCGTCGTCATGTAGTACTAGCGTTGTCATCTGGAAAGCTTCACTTGAGGACCCAAGAGCCTTCTTCATAGCCTTCGTCTTTGTACACACTTGCTAAACAGCTACCATCTTCATAAATACCTGTTTCGTTTCGAATAAAACTCTCCTTCCCTTTATGAGAAATTCGCTGTGCATTTTATTAATCGTATATTAAATGAAATACACGTTTACATTTATAGCTAGAAGCATTACAATTGGTTTGACAAATTAAAAGTTGCAGCAAACTTGATGAACTCTCCCAACATAAAAGTTCTCAAAACGTGGTAAGGTGGTGCGAACGGGTCATCACTTTAAAAGTGAGAGCTCTTGCAAGAAGCCGACTCACGGCACACTTGAATTAGGATCTGAGGAAGTTCAACATATCAGCTCAATTCTGAACCCTTTGGAGTGCCCTTCTGCAAGGAGTCGAGGAAACACCTTTGTCACAAATAAATGAGCTTTAAGTTTAAAAATAAGTGGGAATAGATCCTTTGTGAATATACATGCATTTTTGCATTCCATGCATCTTACATCAAACATCATGCATGTATACCTTGGTTCGTGTTGTTTGCCCGTTGCTATTACGGTTTTTAGGACCTAGTACTTGCACCTGTTGCATCGAAGCCCAGTACCGGCCTGGAACCTCCTGCATCGAAGCCCAGCACCGGCCTGGCACACCCTGCATCGAAGCCCAGTATCGGCCTGGCACACCCTACATTGAAGCTCAGTATCGGCACTAACACCCTCTTGCATTCCCTTTTAAGCTCGGACTCAGCATCAGGACCTTCTCGCTTTCTCTCTAAAGCTCGTCATCGGCACTGGCACCCTCTGGCTTTCTCTCCAAAGCCCAGAATCGGCACCAGCACTTCTCTTTTAAGCCCGGACTCGGCACCGACACCTTCTCGCTTTCTCTCTAAAGCCCGGAATCGGCATTGGCACCCTCTTGCTTTTTCTCCAAAGCCCGAAATCAGACCGGCACTTCTCTCTAAAGCCCAGAATCGATACCGGCACTTCTCTCTAAAGCCCGGAATCGGCACCGGCACTTCTTTCCAAAGGCCAGAATCGGCACCAGAACCTCTTCCTCTCTCTAAAGCCCGGAATCGGCACCGGCATCCTCTTCCTCTCTCTCCAAAGCTAGGAATCGGCCGCGACACCCTCTTCCTTACTCTCCAAAGCGCGGAATCGGCACCGACACCTTTTAGATCCAGGTCCCAAACGGGTACCCTCGTGCTACCTAATCAGGTGGAAACACCTCTAAATAAGTTTAAAGATAAAATTTGATTCATATCTTTACTTAGTTCTTATCAAATAATTTGAATAATATTGTTATTTCTCTTATTTAGATAAGAAATTCGTAAAGAGCAGCAAACTGTAAAAACCAAATTTTATCCGGTCAATAATAATTTCAGTTGGTCAAACTGTGATTAATTAATTAGTTTTCTTAATTGATTAATTAATTATAAATGATTAAGTAGATATTGTGATAAGACTCCTATGTATATAACCAACTGAGTGTTAACTGATAAGATGATAAAATACTGATAAGAAAGGTGGTTTTTAAATAAAAGATAAACTGATTAGAAAAGTGATTTTCAAAATCAAATATAAAGATAATAATTTATAATAATCGATTGAAAAAAATATTTTTTTCATCAAGAGATAAGGATAACAAATAACTGATCAGGAAAGGGAAATAGGTCCAGCTCAGCCTCTATAAATAGAGGCTCAAACATAAGAAAATCATCATCAAGAATAGAAAAAACGAGAGAGAAATACTAAAAAGAGCATAGAGATTCTAGGTCGGTCATTGGAGAAAAGCCATCACACTATCAAAAAAGATCACAGGTATATGACTTGCCCTAGTAATTAATGTAATCAATTTAAAAACCAAAATTAAAATAATTACTCTCTCACACACACTTTCTCCCTTACGTTTCTTCACTGCTTCTTTCTTTTTCCCTACCTCTCTTTATCCCTCGGAGACCAATTAGGTTTACTGAGTAGTCTTGTGCTAAATTAAACCTAGAATTTTCGTATTTTTTTTCTTTATTAAAACCCTTGACCTGACTGAGTTGCGAATGCTTCCTTCAGAGTCAATGAGTTTACTGAGTAGCCTTGTGCTAACTTAAACCTAATATTTTCTTAATGAACCTCTTTTAAATAAAAAAAACCCTTTCGAAAATAATGTGACTGAGTCGTGAATACTTCCTTCGGATTTTGCGTTCACTGAGTAGCCTTGTGTTAACTTGGACCCCTTTAAAAAAATTAAATAAAATCATTGAGAACTACGTGGCTTTGATTCCTCCACCGGCTGAGGATATGTAGGACTGGGAACCAAACCTGTCAAGCCAAACTAAATAATTTTTTTTCCCTATTTTTAAATAGATAAAAATTAGATGGATAATTTTTTGTGGGGTGATATCAAATATTTTTAAATTTAATAAATTGCATAGTTAATTAGAAGGTAACCGCTTTTAAAGCGGACGTCGTAGGGTGCTAATACTTTCCCTACACGTAATCGACTCCCGAATCCAAAATTTGGTTTCGTAGATTTCTTTTAAGTTTTTCCGAGATTTTCTTTAATAAATTTAGGTGGCGACTCCAATGTTTTTATTTATTTATCGCCGTCCCTGCCACGACCTCGGTTGCGACAGTGACTAGTCTTAGGGTTTTGTATTCCTGGACTTGGGCTTATGAGAAACAAAAAAAAGTTTGACTCTCTCATGTTTATTTTGCCTGTCTCTCACGATATTTTAGGTTGCTATAAAAAAAATATTTTGTGAACATAAAATATCCACATCCACACAAGAAAAAGAAAAAAAATAATAAGAATAACAATAAAAAAATTTAAAAAATAAATTTTTAATAAAAATATATATTTTTTATTATAACCGGTTTGGCCATGATTAAACCACAATCCGACTAATAAACCGTGAACCATTGTGTCTTGATTGGTTTAATGACCAGTTTGGTTTTGAAAACATTGATTAGAAGAGTAGAGGATGAGGATTATTACCCTATATGTCTTACCCGATGATGTATGTCGCTCTTCAGCAACCCAGGCGTGGAGGAGCCAGACATAGCCACGTGAACGTTGATCATGGGTCATGTATGTAGTTCCATGACCCGATGGACGACTATTTCTAATTCTTGACATTGTAGTCCTTGAGAGTGTAGATAATAATTGTCCTGCATTGCTCCACCTTGCTGTTACTATTGCTTGACCTTGACCTTGACCTTGACCGTGTCCTTCAACTTGATTGTCGTTATGGTTCTCCATCTTTCGGTATACCTTAACCTCACATGATTATTTTGTTTAATTTTTCCCTCTTCTACATTTTCTTTAATCCCCCACATACGTGTGTGTGTATATATATATATATATATATATACTATTTTCACATTCATTTTGGTTTACACGCAATAAATAGAATTTAAAATTTTCCTTATTTGCTTCTGCACCATAAAACATTGAATCCATTCTAATATAGCTAGACACGGTACATAAATGTTCTGGATCCTATACATTATTTTTGACCATATCGGTCAATCACCGGATATGGTTTCTTTTTAAAAGTTCCTCAATTTATGTTTTATAAAGAAAATCTTTTAACCAAAAAAATCATAATTATAAAATCCTTTAAATATAATTTTAAATTAATGCTTTCCTAAAAAAAATTTGAAAAATAGAACCCCCATTAGATTAAAATTGAAATATATAAATTTAAAATATAAATAGTAAAATATAAGTATAATTAATATAATAAAAAAATTAAATTGAAAATTTTAATATCTACATTAATTTTGAGTTAAATTGTATTTTAAAAATATATTAGTTAAAGTTAGAGATATAGTTCTAGACTATTCTTTTATTATGATTAGGAAATCCTTAGGTAAACAAGGTATCTGATGGCTTACCAAGCAATTCCATGAGATTATTACGTCAAAGAAGATGCTGGATGAGTGAAGGTGGAGTATGTTGGTACCCATTTTTAAGAATAAAGGAGAAACTTAGAATTGTGAAAACTACAGTCACACTATGAAATTATGAGAGAAGGCGATTCATCATTGATTAAGAAAAGAAACTACAATTGTCGAAAATCAATTTTATTTCCTACCAGAAAGGTCTAAAGCTGAGGCTATCCATCTCATACGGAGTTGATGGAAAAGTATCGATGCAAGGAAAGAGATCTACATATGGTATTTATTTAATTGAGAGAGGCACACGATGTGTTATATAAGGCTTTGGATAGAAGAGTGTTTACGTGGCTTATATGCGAGCAACACAGGACATGTATGATGGGTTACATTTGATCCTCCCAGCTTCCATTTGCCACTTATATCTTTTTCCTGATTCGATTGAGGATCGCCTTATCTACGCTTCAGCTTGTCCATTAGTCCGCGGATGTTCTACACTTGAGAAGTGTTACTTTATCGTGAACGCTTCAATCATCTCGCGAAAGTCACTCCCCGTGAATAGAGTCCCATTATCCGTGATTATGTCAGCGGGGATACCGAACCTGGAATTGATGTTTTTAAAAGTGAAATCTAGACCTTTAATTAGGTAATTGATGTCAATGGTTATTCCTCGATCCATTTGGTGAAATAGTCCACACCGACTACCAAAAGCTTGTAAAGGGCCCTAACAGATTCATCCCCCATTTGGGAAAAGGCCATGGGGTTAATAAGCTATGTCACCTTTCTAGGGGCATATGAGGGATAGGCGCATGTTTTTGTTCTTCTTTGAACATCTGTATGTGCTTCGCCGTGTCTTCATGCATTGTAGGCTAGTAATATCCTGCTCTCAAAGCTTTGCAGGCTAGTGATAAGTGTCCACTTATCTATGTTTTAGAGGTATATTTTAGGGTGTTTTGTAGTGTTTGGTTCCATTTTAGTATCCATTTAGGAATAAATTCACATCTTTGTATAGTTTGAGTCTTTTATTAGAAACTTGTAGTTTTTATGTTTTTTATCTTAGTTTTGGTGTTTTTATTGTGTTGTAGGATCAAGAGCATTGAGAGATTGAAGAATGAGCATTGGAAAGAGTCAAGGAGCATGAAAAGGAGAAAGAATGGACGTAAATGATCAAGATTCAGCCAAGAAAAGCATCCAAAATAGCCAAAACATGAAGATTTGGACATGTTGTCAATTGCTGTTAAAAGCTGTCAACCGCTGTTAAAAACTGTCAGGTGCTGTGAAAAGCTACCAGGTTCAGTTTTGAGCGTGGGCACGCCCAAATCAGCATGGGCACGAACCCAGGAGATGAAAACATTAGTAGGGAGTGCGTGGGCATGCTATTTTGGGCCTAGGCACGCGCTATACCTGCTATATATAGTCTAAATTAGTTATTTTGAAGCATCTTTTGTTCATAACTCGATTTGTGTGCGATTTTCTCTCCTTCTTCTCATCTTTTCTCTTTTCTTGGGAAAATCCTTGAAGATTCAAGACTTGCGGGAGCACGAGCTTGAGGATTCATGGTGATTCCTTCTATGTTTGTTCTTCTTCTCTTCTTCTCTTTTCCTCTCTCTATGTTAGTTTAGGTTTCTTTAGGTAAGGGATTTTGGGGATTTTGATCCCAGACCTTTTGCAATGCAATTCTTTTGGTTTAATTCGAGTTTCTTGCAATTAATTGAGTGATTACTTCTTCTCTTAATGCTTCTTCTTTGTTGATTATATTCAATTTTTTTGGAATTGCTTCTGACGTGACTCCTACACTTGAATTAGTCAATAGGGATTTTGATCTAGATTCAATTAGGCAATTGGAAAATTGGTAATTGTATTGGAACTGTTGTAAATCACCATAATCTCACATGATCCGATGCATTTCATGAAAGACAGTGATGTACCTCTTCAGAAAAGGTTTCCTTAAAAAGTTAAGAACGCACTTGCCCTTCTAACTGATTCTTTTGCTTGTACGGGATCGTCTAGCTAGACTCTTTGTGTTATGTATTGCTTTTTGGGAGTCCATTAATCTTCCACTTCCACTTAAAGGACAATACAAGGTTGTGGAATTGTTTCCACTATGATAAAGTGATGCTGGGAGTTTTTCATTCTACTAGCGAGCTTAGACCACAAGTCACCGCGATTGTTTTCCTCCAGCGGGATATGCTTTATCCCGAAACGAGATAACCCTATGAGAGCTTCTCTTATTTTCAACAAGTACTTTTACATATGGGATTCTTTTGCTTAGTTTTCTCCTTTAATCTAAGAAACTACAAGCATTGAATCTAGAGAGTGATTTCGGTCACACCCATCTCTTTAGCTATCTTGAAACCTGCTAGACACGCCTCATATCCGGCTTGATTATTGGAATTTGGGAAGTCGAATCTCAAGGAATACTCTATTTCCAACCTTCTTCATTCTCTAAGAATATCCAAGTTTCGTTCCCTTTGGTGTTAGAGGATCTGTCGATATAAATTGTCCAACCAATTTTCTTGGCGTGCTCAGAATGAGTGAATTCTGCCACAAAATCCGTCAATACTTGTGCTTTGATGGTATGTCATTATTCATATGAGATTTCAAATTGAGACGATTCTATGTCCAAAGTCACGAGTCTGCCTGCTAGATCAGGTTTACGCAAATTCTGCCTGATCGACTAGTTTGTTCAAACAATGATACAATAACTCTAAAAGTATGGCCTGGGGCGGCGAGATGCTACTGCTTGGGTGAAAGCTACTTTCTCTAGCTTTTAATAGCTGACTTCTGCCCCTTGTAGGGCATGGGATATTGAATATACACGTGTTTGAATCACATCTTGACCTTCCTGAACAAGGACAACACTAACAACCTCATCTACCTCTACAATATAAAGGTATAACTCCTTTCTCGGCTCAGGTCGAGTAAGGGTTGATGGGGCTGTGATAATTGCCTTTAGCTCTTTAAAATCTTTCACACTCCACACTCCACTCAAAACTTTCCTTCTTCCTCAACGCTTTGGAAAGCAGGAGGGATTTTCTTGTAGATGCGGGAAGAAACTGTGTTAAAACTGCTATTTGTCCCTCAAACTACTGAACTTCCATCACGTATTGGGGACTGTGCATCTGCAGAACTGCTTGGCACTTATCTGGATTAGCCTCAAATCCACTATGGTCAACATGTATCCGAGAATCTTTCCTACTTCGACTCCAAAGTTACAATTGTGTGGATTTAAACATACATTATATTGTCTTAGTAGTTTAAAAACTTCTTTTAGGTCTTTGATGGGGTCGTCCACTTCTCTGGTTTTCACAATCATGTCGTCTATGTATACTTCCAGGTTTCTCTCGATTTGATCTCGGAATACTTGACTCATCATGCGCTGGTATGTCGCTCTTGCATTTTTCACCTAAGGAATTGGGAAATGTAGGTAGAGGCAAAGGGTTTATTACCAAGGAATTGGCTAAAGCTAATAGGAATGCATTTCATCTACAATTTTATGAATATTTTGCATTGATGTCTTGTTACTTACATAGATTGGACCCTAGAGACTCCAATCTTCTGACCTATCTTTTACATTGTTTTACCTCTTTTAGAAATTGTAACTCTTGAATTCATTATTTTTACTCAAATTACATAGTTAGTAATTTCCTTTTACCACATTCTTAATACTCTAACTAGTGATTTCCTTGGAAATTTGGTACTCTAACACTTAGTCCCTTTGAGAACGGCAACCTTTTCTCACCATTCCACTATTGAAACGATCGGTACACTTTCCGTAATGTTAAAAACCCATCAAGAGGTAAACAAATTTGAAATCAAGCCGGCACTCACTCAATTGGATATGGCGGAACAATTTGGAGGACTAGAAGAAGAGGACCATAATCAACATATCCACAATTTGTTGCAAATTTTTGGAACCATAAAGATGAACAGGGTTTTGGATGAAGCCATAAGATTGAGATTGTTTGAATTTTTTCTCCGGGATGAAGCAAACTGTTGGTTACAAAGCTTCCCTAGTGGATATTTCAACACTTAAGACGAGTTAGTGGCTATGTTTTTGTCTCAATACTTTTCTCCGGAGAAATACAATCAATTTAGAGTTGAATTTCATGTTTCAAAGAAAGAGATGGAAAATCCTCTAGTGAAGCATGGAAGCTTTTCAAGTCTCTTTTGACAAAATGTTCTCATCACTGATTTTCCAATCTTCAAAAAATCCATATCTTCTACAGTGAACTTAAGCCTCACATTAGAGCTCAAGTGGATGCTTCCACAAGTGGTTCCTTGAGGAAGAAAACAGTGATTGAAGCTAGAACTATAACTGAGACTGTGGCCTCTAATAGATATGAAGCTTGAAGGGTCTTCTCCTTAGTTCTGACTTCCTTCGGCCCCCAGAGGTGAGGGAGGGTACCTGTAAAGCTACTCCAATGCGAAACACACTTATGGAGAAGAGAAAAGGTCGAGGTGATGGAAAATGATTCTTACCTTGATTGGGCCTTCCTAAGAAAATGCCTTTGCACTATTATAGGAAAAAGGGGAGACATATCTGTCAAGTGTGCCTTTTCAATATATTCAGTATGTCTAGCTAGCTCATTTGCTGGTTACTGAAGAGTTGCAGGATGTTCACTCATCCAGGGAGATATGGAAGAGACATGATCGTAGGAGGCTTATATATGCCAGTATGTAAGGTGAGCATGGCGACTCGCGATCGGGATGCCACACCTACACTTGGGATGTGTTCCACCTAGAAAGTCTGAATACCCTTTTTGCTAGATATCGCCCATAACATTATTAAGAGGGTGATAGATAGTGGTGGATAACAACGACGACGACAACAACAACAAATACAATAACAACAATAGGCAACTTGCCATTGTTTTTCGCATAGTTTTAGGGAAAATGAAAAGGAAAGGGTCGCAATAGGAAGCTCAAAGTAAATCCGGAAGAGTTTTTTAAGAGTATGTTATTATATTATTTAATATAAATAATTGATTTAATGAAAGTGTGTTTAACAAGTAAGATTTTTTTGTTACACGGGGGTGTTTTTCTTCCGCCATTTTGGTTATTATGTATAGGTAATTTATTGGTGCACTCCTCCCTTTTAATTTTTCTAGGGTTCTAGGTTTTTTTCTTTGTTTATATATATTATTTTGAGCTTGTAACCCTTCAAGTTCTCCCAAAATAAAATTTATTAGGTAACTGTAGTTATAAATTTAAAATGTTATTGAGTTTGATATAGTTTTGTTGGATAATTTAATATTTTAATCCTAGCGTAGCATAGACTATATATGGATTATATTAAATTGTGTGGTGTAATTATCAATTACGTATTTGAGGGTGAACTTTTATTACAAACATACAACTCATTTTTTGAAACTCAAAATATAATAGATTAATGTTTAATATTCGTTGTGAAATGGTGGTATTGAAACATGAGGGATGCATAAAGTGCAATATGAAAAGATACAAACACTAGTAGAGTTCAAACCATTTACAGAGACTTTGACCGGAGCACAACACCCAACATTAAAAAAATTAAAAAAAAGATAAAAAAAAAAGACTAAACGTAAACACTACTTAATTTAATGCCACTTGAATCCGAAATTAAGCTCGTTTGTTTTTCTTTGGTAGGCTCAAAACCATAGAGACAAGCTTAGCACAAAGAATACTCCAGCCGTAACACAAAAGAATATTTAGAATGTTACTCATTAATTGATCGAACTAGAAATTCAATGTAGGCATGTCGAAACTTGAAGCGACCAACCAATTAAAAATCAATGATAACCATGCCAGCCTGATCCCAAGCAACTTTGACCTCGCTTTGACTCCTATATAAATTTCATGCTGGGTCATAATAAGCCTGTAAAAGATAGGACAATAATTACTATTTAATATATCTTGTCTACAAACATATATTGTCTTCAAATAATATTAACACTAAACACTACTAGGTGACTACCGGTCCAGAAGACCTTGAAAACCAGATATGTGAAGAACTAGTGTTTAGTCGAAAAGAAAAGTCGAAAATCAGTAAAATCAGTGCTAACCAGCGGTTCAAGGAGTCTAAATAGTTTATATTGAAACTTATTGAATGTACCATAAAAAAGATAGAGAGAAAAAACTCGTTGAAGAATCAGGTAGATTCAGGACACAATCTTTGTTAGACATCACCGACCGCCAACTTGCCACGTCAGAAAGTTCTTATTTTGATGTTGTTTTGTGTAGATCAGAGTTGCCACCAAACAAACAACAAGTGACGGCCGCACAAACAAGTAATTCTCTTTATATGGTGACTAGTGTTAGGGATTTGTATTCTGGGACTTGGGCTTATGTGAAACAGCAAAAAAGTTTGAATATCTCATGTTTATACTGCCAGTCTCTCATGATCTTTTAGGTTACAATATAAAAAAAAATATTTTGTGAACACGAATTATTATTATAACCTGTTTGGTCATGATTAAACCACAGTCCGATCAATAAACCGTGAACTATTGTCTTGATCGGTTTAATGACCACATTGGTTTTCAAAACATTGATTAAAAGAGTAAAGGATGAGGATTATTACCCTATATGTCCTACCCGATGATGTATGTCGTTCTTCACCAAGCCAGCCAGGGAGGAGCCAGCCATAGCCACGTGAACGTTGATCATGGATCGTAAATGTAGTTCCACGACCCGATGGACGATTGTTTCTAATTCTTGATAGTGTAGTCCTTGAGAGTGCAGATGATAATTGTGCTCCATTGCTCCACCTCCCTGCTACTATTATTTGACCTTAACCTTGTCCTTCAACTTGATTGTTGTTCTGGTTCTCCATCTTTCGGTATACCTTAACCTCACCTGATTATTCTATTATATATTCCCTCTTCTACATTTTCTTTACCCCCCACATACATGTGTATATATACTATTTTCTCATTCATTTTGGTTTACACACAATAAATAGAATTTGAAAATTTCCTTAATTGCATCTGTATCATAAAACATTGAATCTAGTCTAATACAGCTAGACACAGTACATAAATGTTCTGGATTCTAAACGTTATTATTGACCATATGGGTCAATCACCGAATATAATTTCCTTTTAAAATCTCCTCAAATTCTGTTTTATAAAGAAAAACTTTTAACCAAAAAATTCATAATTATAATATCCTTTAAATATAGTTTTAAATTAATGCTTTCCTAAAAGAAATTTGACAAATAGAACCCCCATTTGAATAAAATTGAAATATATAAATTTAAAATATAAATAGTAAAATATAGGTTTAATTAATATAATAAATAAATTAAAATTGAAAACTTTAATATCCACTCTAATTTTGAGTTAAATTGTATTTTAAAAATATATTAATTAAAGTTAGAGATATAGTTCTAGACTATTCTTTTATCATGATTTGGAAGTCAGACTCTTGTAAGTGGAGATTTTTGGTTTACAACTAGTTGAGTAACTTAAGTAGTAAGAGCATCAATTTTACTCTCAAGCTTCTTATGCTTCAATCCATCTGTTCCCATATATTGAACACCTCTCACAACCACAACATCACTCCTGGCACCAAATTGTTAATAGTTAGAAGCCATCTTCTCAATCAAAGCTCTGGGTACTATAGAGATTATATCTCATGCACCCCCACTAGCAGCATCTAGCATGTTCCTTTCCATACTGAGGACCTTCATAAAAGTACTAAAGGAGTTGTTCTGTAATTTGATGATAAGGGCTGCTTGCACATAGTCTCTTGAGCCTCTCCCAATACTCATACAAACTCTCTCCAGAAAGTTATGTCATTCTAGATATATCCTTCCTAATGGCAGTGGTCCTAGAAGTAGGGAATAACTTCTCTTAGAAGACCCTCTTCAAGTCATTCCAGCTTGTGATTGATCTAGGAGCCAAGAAGTACAATCAGTCCTTTGCAACACCCTCAAAGGAATGAGGGAAATCCTTCAAGTAGATGTGGCCCTCTTGGACATCATGAGGCTTCATAGTTGAACAGAGAATATGGAACTCCTTGAGATGCTTGTGTTGATCCTCACTTGCATGGCCATGAAACTTAGGCAACAAAAGGATTAGTCTAGTCTTAAGCACAAAAGGAACATCCTCATCAAGATACTGAATACACAAGCTCTCATATGTGAAATCAAGTGCATTCAGTTCCTTAAGTGCCCTTCACATGGAGGAGGCTAATCCATGTAATAAAGATTCAATTGTTCAGAAAATTCAGAAATAGAATCACTTAAAGCTATAGAATGCACAGATCAACTAAACTAAAACTATCAAAGGAGTCACTACCTAGAGTTGTATTCCTACTTTCTCTAACTAATCAATGAAATTTGCTATCTATATCAGAATCAAATGGATGCAATGTACCAGGATTTGCTATTGTCATGCACTATATGCAGCAAATAACAAAAACAGCTACACATAGGGGTAAAACTAGAAATTCACATGAATCACAAGAAACCAACAAGGTAAATGCATCCCTATCATCCTAAAATCATCAAAAACTACCACAAAAAATTTCAAGTCAAACTTCAAAGCCTAACTATATGAATTACCTATAAATAGATTCAAAAACCACAAAAATAAAACTTGAAAAATAAAAAAGAAATAGAAAACAAACTTTTTTTTTTGGATTTTTAGGGGGAAGTTCCACATGTAGCTAGGAAAATTCAGATAGAATGGATTTTTCTACCAAAAATGAAAAAAGACCACTCAATTTTGATAAGCGGATCAAAAGTTATGGCCGACAAAAGTTTACGCTTCAAAATTGCTCGCCAACCTTTTGAAACTCACAACCAGCAACAAAGTAAGGGGTGGGGGGCTTATCTAACATTCATTATGGGATGAAAGAAGTGTGCAAACCAAATTTGATGCAAATATTCAACACACAACTATGTAAACTACCATACCACCTAAAACAGCAATATTGAAGGCTATGAGAAACTACGCAAGACAGAGCAAAAACAGGGCAATACTTAGAACAACAAGGCCACAACCAAACACTACAGAGATGAAATATATGAATAAAAAAGATACTAAAACTACTCCAAGATACTCTATACTACTACTACACTACTTACTAATAACTACACTACACGAGAACCTTTTATCAGGAACCGACGGTCCCCAGTAACGGCGCCAGTTTCATCGAAGCCGTATTCATTCAAAATAAACAATTAAATGTAGTACTAGGTAGCGATCATAGGTCATTTCCCAAGGACGATCATTCAGAAGAAGGTTCAAACACATAGTGCACATATAAAATTTGGGGAGGGGGGTGGTTGAAACAGATTGTAATTAAAGGACAAAACAGAACAAATGAATAAAATCGTAATAAAAGCATATTAACTCCTTGATTCGATTGCATTTACTCTAACCATTAGTACAAAAGATCATCTACCCAACTCAATCCCTAATCGAATTCTAGAATCAACAACTAAGCATCCTTAATCCTCCGACTTCCTTCCATTAACAGATATTTCATCAACCCAGGTTTAGAAATTAAGCATCTCTATATTGCTACTAAGCTTCATGATAAGTGTCCACTTATCTATGTTTTAGGAGTTTTTTTCACCTTGTTTTGAGTCTTGTTTAGATTTTTGAAGCATGAAAACTATGGAAATTGCTCCTTTGTTTGAATGCTTTGGTTTAGAATAGGACTTTTTGATTTTGTTAGTGTTTTCTTGAGAAATTCCCACTTTTTGATCCTTGTTTTGTTGTTTTGATGATGTTGTAGGATCAAGAGTTGGAGAAGTTGATGAGTCAAGCATTGGAAAGAGCCATGAAGCATGAGGAGAAGTTGATCAAGCAAGGATCCACCTAGAGGAAGGGTGCCCACGCTCAAAGTTATGGAATTTGCCTTAGTTTCAAGGGTGCTCATGCCCAAAAGGAAGTTTCCCACGCCAAGATGAAGATATCTCTTCGGAGTTGGAGTGTAGGGTACACCATCAGGGCATGCTCACACGCTACCTATGGCTGGGAACCTATGGCTGGGAGAAGCGAATCTAGATGTAGGCTATGCCAGTTGGCCATGAGCACGCGCTAGCAACTGCTATATATAGGCTGAAATTTGTAATTTTTGGGAGTTTTGATTCATAATTTAGTTTTAGGCGCGACTTTTCTCCTTCTTCTCACTTTTATCTATTCTTGACAGTTCTTAGAGCCCTTGAAGAATCTTATGAGAGCATATTCATCAAGAATCAATGGACTACTCTTCCTTATTGGGTTTCTTCTCTTCTCCTTCTTTTCTTGCCATTATGCTTGGACTTCTTAGGTTAGGGAATTGGGAATTTTGATCCCAAACTTATGTAGCTGATTTTAAAGGTTAATTCAATGTTTCTATTCTTCAATTGAGTGATTACTTCTTCTCTTAATGCTTCTTCTTTGTTGATTAATTTCAATTTTGGTGGAATTGCTTCCGACGTGAATGCTACACTTGAATTAGTCAATAGGTATTTTGATTTAGATGCAATTGTGCAATTGGAAAATTGGTAATTGTATTGGAACAATTGTAATTCACCATAATCTCACATGATCTTAGGAATAGGACTTGTAGGTTATGAGGTTTTGTGAAATCCACCTTCTTCTCTTTTTTTTCCTCAAAAATTGGCTTAAGGAATTAAGGGGTTTAGGATAAAGCAAAAGGGTTAATGATCTAGGAATAGACTTAGTCTTTAATTGTGGATTGTTACCGTCAATTTATTGATTAGAACTTGAATTAACCTCAAGATTATGTTGCATAAGGGAAGGATCAAATGAACCTAGTCCCTAACCTCTCTCATTCTTGATTTTTACTCTTGTTATTGCTTATGTTTGCATTCTTTTGCATGCTTACTCTCTCATACACAATTATGTTAGTCCAAATAGAGAAATCCTTGGGGATTTGGTACTCTTTTGCAAAGTCCCTGTGGAAACGATACCTCTATTCACCTTCTATTCTCTTAAACAAACTAGTGCACTTGCTAGTATGGCATTTGTGCCTATCAAGTTTATGGCACCGTTGCTGGAGACTATCTATTAGATATCAATAGTTCCCAAGGCGTTCACTAATTTGGATACTTCACTTCATTGTTCATATTCACCTTTTTATTATTTTCTCTCGTTTTTACTCTTGTTTCAATTTGCCCTGTTTTTGTGTGATCTCACCTTCCTTGTTAAGATTTTATGCGAGGCAACGAAATTGAATTTGTTTTTGATCCAGAGCTTGAGAAGACTTTGAGGAGAACTCGCAAGCAAACCAAAGCGAACAAAGCAAAGTAAAAGGCACACAAATCCAAGGCAAACCAAGAGAAACAAACCACTTGTTCTTATCAAGAGAAGGTTATGGAAGAGCAACCTACTTTATCACAAGAAGAAGTGGTCCTTGCTCAAGAACCACTGATGGAGAACCGACTACCACCAAGAAGGATGATACTAGAGGACCTCACGACTCCTCTAGTTGATGGATGTGGGTCTTGCATCAACCCTCCAACAATAGCGGCTAACAGTTTTGAAATCAAGTCAGCTCTCACTCAACTAGTGAAAGGAGAAAAATTTGGAGGAAGAGAAGAGGAAGATCCCACCCGTCACATATATAAATTCCTTCAAATTTGTGGAACCATCATGATAAATGGAGTTTCGGATACGGCCATCTGATTAAGTTTGTTTCCCTTCTACTTGAAGGATGAGGCTGTTGATTGGCTTTAAAGCCAACCCACCTGAAGCATCACTACATGGGAGACCCTTGTTTCTAAGTTCTTAGCCCAATTCTTCCCTCCGGCTCAGTGTGATCAATATAGATCAGAGATCTCTTGTTTTAAACAAAGAGATGGTGATTCCTTTGGAACCCCTTGGACGAAATTCAAAGCACTCCTCCGAAAGTGCCCACATCACGATTTTACCGACCTTCAACAAATCCACATTTTCTTCAATGGTCTAAACTGGAGTGTTAGGGGCCTTTTAAATGCTTCTGTTGGTGGCTCCATAAGAAAGAAAGGAGCTGAAAAGGCAAGGGAACTAATTGAGATCATGGCCAATGAGGATGAAGCCTCTGATGACTTGTATGGAGGAAGGAGAGGAGTGATAGAGCTAGGTACTCAAGATGTGGTCCTAGCCCAAAACAAGCTTTTATCCCAAAAAATTGAGAACCTCATCACCAAGCAATTCCAAGTAGTCCAACTTGGAGCATTTCAAGCACCAACTCTTCAATGTGATTTTTGTGGTGACAACCACCAAAACGAATTATGTGCCAATATCGGAAACGCTAGTGAGTGAAACTAATACATACCATCCACATTTGAGGAATCATCTCAACCTATCATACAAAAGCAACAACTATCTAAAGCCGGATACTCCACCCTTCAAACAAAACCAACCACAATTCACTACCCAATCACAATACAATCAACCATCATCATCAAACAACCCAAACCCATCCTTTAATCCCAACACTCAACCCATGGCTCAAAAGCCCCGAATACCACCAAACCAACCAACTCAAGGAATTTCTCCTAACCTAAAAAATATCCTATTTGCCTTCATGCAAAGGACGGATGCCTACATGAGTGAAACTAATTCTACCTTGAAGAACCATGATGCATCCATCAAGAACCTAGAGACCCAAATGGGTCAAATTTCAAGACAACTATCGGAGAGGAAACAACGAGAATTCCCTAGTGATACCATTGTGAATTCTAAAGAGCAATGCCATGCAATCACCTTAAGAAGTGGCAAGGTTGCTTCACCTCCACCCTCTAAGATTTAAGATCAAAAGGTGGAAAAGGAAGAACCACCCAAAAAGAAGTTAAGTGGTGACAAATACCTTGATATGGATCCCAATGATTATGGTGAACCGTACACTATACAAATTGGATGTGATGATCCAAAGGATCTTCCACCCAAGAAGACAAGGAAGCAACTCCTTGAGGAGTTGGTTGACTACGAGAATCTTTCTCCATTGGTGAAGGCTAGGATCCCCTTCCCACAAAGGCTTATAAAGAAAGAGAAAGAAAAGAAATTATCCTAGTTCCTAGAATTTTTTAGAAGTTTGAGGATTAACTTACCTTTTGCAGAAGCCCTTGAACAAATGCCACTTTATGCAAAGTTTATGAAATACCTCCTTGCCAAGAAAAGGAAGCTAAAGGATGATGAAATGGCTCCTTTGACCGAGGAGGTGAGTGTAATCCTCCAAAGGAAGCTTCCACAAAAACTAAAAGATCCGGGGTCATTCATGATTCCTTGTGAGATTGGTGGTGTGCATGTTGGAAGAGCTCTATGTGACCTTGGGGCAAGTACAAATCCAATGCCCCTATCCGTTTTGAAGAAATATGGGGTAAATGAAGTCTAACCAACAATGTTCACTTTGCAAATGGCGGATAGATCAATCAAACGCCCCTATGGGGTTGTGGAAGACTTGTTGGTGAAGATCGACAAGTTTATCTTTCCGGCTGACTTCATAGTGATGGACATGAAAGCCAATGAGAAAGTCCCAATCATCTTGTGAATACCCTTTCTTGCCACGGGACGTGCCCTCATTGATGTTGAGTTGGGAGAGATCATGCTAAGAGTCCAAGAGGAAAAGGTAATTTTTAAAGTTTTTTAATCTTGGAAAAACAATAGTGATAGCTCCCCTTGCATGAATGTGGAGGTTGTAGATACCTCATTGGCTAAGTAATTAAAAAGAATAAACTATGACTCAACTTCAAGGAATACTAGTTCTTTTTGTGAAAAATCAAATGAAAAAAATGAAGTGAGTCACGAGGGGATTTAATGTGTTGCCAATGAAGGTTCTAAAGCCTCTCCATTTGATGATACTCCACATGAAAAGGCTTCAAAGGTTGAAAAGATTGTATGTGAAAAACCATTGAATACACCTAAGCAATCATTCTCCAAATTCCATTTTGTTTTTATAGATGAGAAATACACCTTGCCGATGATTTTTCACAACTCAATAGGTGGAAAGTTAGAAGAAAGATTGCTTGAGGAAATTAAGAGAAAAAATGTTGGTTTGTGGGAAGAACTTTGAGTGTCAAGGAGAAACACTACTCTCCCCTTGTGAAGAGCAAGTGTCTTGGAAACAAAATTGCTTTGGTAGAGGGACCACAACATGATTCGTAGCCCAAGAACTTGGTGGATGTTTTGGTTTGCCCATTGGATGTTCCTTCAAGTCACATGTGGAAGTTGAACATAGACAAGAAGCCCAAATTTTGGGAAATGATTTTGATGGACCCTTGGTCTATGGTTTCAAACCTCCATAAGAGTGAAAAATGCGTCAAGCTAAGTGACGTTAAACAAAGCGCTTACGGGAGGCAACCCGCTTAGGTTCATTCATTCTTTCATTCATTCCATTTGTTCTTGAAAAAAGAAAAGCAGATAAAAATAGATACATATAGAAATAGAATAAAGAATAAAAGATAGTACCATTTTAGTCATCATTGTTTTGTTGAATCATTTGACTTCTTGGATGAAATGAGTTTAAGGTGCAGGGTGTTGAAGACCAAGCAATTCAATGAGGAACTAAGTGTAAGGTAAGCTCAATTAGCTATTATTAATTATTGGTGGAGTCTAATTAATTTTACTTGACATATTTTTATTGTATTGTGTTTCATTAGGCTATTATTCGTAATTTGATTAAATTAGATTTAATTAGCCTAATTAAGTTACTCATTATTTTTAAGGTATAATTTGGCACTAGAAATAATTATTGAGCTTGAAGAATTTGAGGTACTCATTATTTTTAGGGTATAATTTGGCACTAGAAATAATTATTGAGCTTGAAGAACTTGAAGAGGAACATTGTCAATTTTGAGAACTTTAGGATTTTTATTTGATTTTTTTAATTGTAATAAACTAAATTACCATACTAATTTAATTAAGTGGTTAGGATTTATTTATTAGAATAGATATTATATATATGGGGAGGAATCAACTTACACCAGTGTAAGTTAACGCCAACTCTTACACCGCGAATAACTCATTAATCAATAATTTTTTTAACAAAAATGACCGATAGATAAAATGTTCTTAGTATATAGATCATATCTATAAAATTTACGCCGATCCAAAATCGTTTAGTACTCTATCAAGTACTAACAAATTAACGTATTATATAGCTTCATAAAACATAAGAATATACCAATTATTTGATGAAGTACTAAACGATTTCGGATCGACATGAGACTTTTTAGATATGATATATATACCAAAAAATTTTAATCTATCGGTCGGTTTTGTAAGAAAAATATTAATTAATAAGTTATTCGTGGTGTAAGAATTGGCGTCAACTTACACCGGTGTAAGTTGATCCCTCCCCATATAGGGTTAGGATCTAATGACACCAATTGGTTTGGCACTAGTTCTTACACCAATCAATAACGTTAGATCAAAGTCTTTTTTCACGAAACCTACCATTTGATTGAAACTACTGTATAGATCATGTGTACAAAACTTCACATCAATCCAAGATCATTTAATACTCCATCAACACCCTTGTTATTTTCACAATTTTAAAAATTATATTTTACGTTAATTTTTTAGTATGTTGATGAAGTACTAAACGATCTCGGATTGATGTCAAATTTTGTACACATGATCTATATATTAAGTAGTTTCAATCCAACGGTAGGTTTTATGAAAAAAAAAAAACTTCGATCTATCGTTATTGACTGGTGTCAAACCAATTGGTGTCAAACCAATTGGTGTCATTTGATCCTAACCCATATATATACATATATATATATATAGGAGACGTATCTAGTGAGAACACTAAACATGTGAGAACATGAGAACCATGAATCTTGACCATATAACCATGCATTAAAATCTTCTCTCTCATCCATAAATGCATGGTTGTATCGTCAAGATTTAGTGTTCTCATGTTCTCACATGTATAGGTATAGTGTTCTCACTAGATACGCCCCATATATATATATATATATATAGCCAAATGTACCTTTTGGTCCTGTATCTCATATGAAGGTTTCATTTTGGTCTAATCCGTCAACTTCGTCACCCCGTTAAAAGGTAATTTGAGTCTATTCTTATTAAGATTCATGTGTATGCTATAATTTTTCTGGGCTTGAAGATAAATGGCGTAATTTGACTATGTTCTTATTAGGTCAACTCTGTTAACGGGGTGACGGAGTTGACGGATTGGACCAAAATGAAACGTTTATAAGAGATACAGGACCAAAAGATGCATTTACATATATATATATATATATATATATATATATATATATATATATATATATATATATATATATAGGTCACTTCTAGAGATATCAAAAGCCTAATGGAATAGGCGAACTATACCAACAAATATCTTCAGGTTATAGGGGAAAAGATTTCTTCCCCTAAACAACCTCCTCCCCTAGGAATTCATTCAGGACTTTCATCATCAGAAGATGCCTCCGCATCTAGACCTCTTGAAAAACCATTGTTCAAGCCTTTCAAACTTTCCCACAAGGCTAAACAAACATTACGAAAGGCCAAGCTTAGGACTGAATCTGATTCATCCAGTGAGCTCTTGAGTAGGATTAATGATTTACTCAAAACAACTGTTGTCCCTGATACACCACAACAGGAAGTTACTTCAAGAACTAGGCAAACCTCCAAATTATCCATTAATATGGTCAATCAAGAAGAATCCCAAGAATCTGATCTCCAATCGGACCAAGAGTCCGCTAAGGCGTGCCCCATCCTGACAAATTCCATAACGAAATGGAAAGGACTAACCAAGACTTACTCACAACCAATGGTAGCACCAGATCTAACCTAGAATCCCAAGACTCTAGGTTCAATAGCTTCAATGCCAACAATGTCTATGAGTGGAACATAGATGGAAAGACTGAGTACAACATCATGACTATGCTCCAGCATATGACCATGGTGTGCATGGCATATCAAACAGCTCACGATAGCTCAGAAGAAGTTATAGCAAACATAATACTATCTGGGTTCTCAGGACAACTTAAAGGATGGTGGGATAACTATCTCACTGAAGAAGATAAAGCTAGCATTTTTTCCGCTATTAAGACAGACGAACAAGGAGAACCTATCCTTGACGGCAACAGGGAAACTATTCCAGATGCTGTTAGCACCTTAGTTTTTACCATAGCCCAACACTTCATAGGGGATCCATCTTTATGGAAAGATAGGTCTGCAGAATTACTCTCAAACCTTAAGTGTAAAACCTTAGCTGATTTTAGATGGTATAAGGATACTTTCCTTACCAGGGTTTACACCAGAGAAGATAGTCAACAGCCTTTCTGGAAAGAAAAATTCTTGGCAGGATTACCAAAATCTCTAGGAGATAAAGTCAGAGATAAAATTAGAAGCTTAACACCTGATGGGATCATCCCGTATGACAAGCTCAGCTATGGACTATTGATTTCTTTTATCCAAAAAGTAGCCTTAAAAATTTGCCAAGATGACAAGATTCAAAGGCAGCTAGCCCGAGAAAAGGCCCAAAACAAGAAGGATTTAGGATCTTTTTGCGAGCAATTTGGTCTTCCAGGATGCTCAAAGAGAAAAACCAAAAAACCTAACAAGCAAGATCATGGGGATAAACCAAAGAGATTTCCTAGTAATAGGTATAGAAATCCGAAAAAGGTTCCTAGAACAACAACAACTACTAGAAAAACTCCTAGGCAGTCCTCGTCCAAATCCCCAATCATATGCTATAGTTGTAAAAAACCCGGACATGTAAGCAAATATTGTAGACTCCGAAAAAGGATTAGCAATCTTAATCTTGAACAAACTATAGAAGATCAAATTAGTAGCCTCCTTGTGGATACCTCCGATGAAGAATCAGAAAAGGAAGGGTCGGAAGATTTAAACAATATCCAACAGGATGATGAGATTTCTTCCTCAGATAATGAAGAATTTCCAGAAATTAATGTTCTTACAAAAGAGCAAGACCTTTTGTTTGAAGCCATTAATTCAATCCCTGATCCTCAAGAAAAGCAGGTGTACCTAAATAGGTTAAAGGAATCCTTAGAAAAGAAAAAAGCCAAAACTTTAGTGATTACCAATAAGTATGACCTTAAACCAATCATTAAAAGATTGGAAAGAAGTTCGGTTAAACCTGTTACCATCCAAGATCTCCAAATTGAGATTAATAATCTCAAACAAGAAATAAAAGAAATCAAGGAGCAACAACAAATTCACCAAACTATTCTAAATCAATTAGAGGATTTAGAGAATGACTCGGAGGAACCAGAAATCAGGACACCTGATCCTATCTGTACTAAAGATGGAGAAGAACAAGATTTCCTTAGGCTAATTAACCGATTAACCATCCAGAAGTTTTATATTCAAGTCAAAATCAAAATAGAGGATTTTGTATTGGATACTATGGCACTCTTCGATACTAGTGCTGATTCGAATTGTATTCTCGAAGGATTAATTCCAACTAAATATTTTGAGAAAACCATAGAGAAACTAAGCACTGCTAGTGGATCTAGGCTTAAAATCAAATATAAGCTCTCCAATGCCCTTATTAAAAATGGTAATTATCAGGTAAAAACTTCCTTTTTGTTAGTCAAGGACCTCAAAAATGAAGTAATTTTGGGAACCCCCTTTATTAGAGCATTATTTCCCTTAGAAATCTCTGATGAAGGAATCAGTACAAAACATCTAGGAAGGCAAATAGTTTTTAGATTTGTCAAGAAACCTATAGTAAAGACTCTCAATATCATTGATCATAAATCAAATTAGATCAATTTCCTCAAAGAGGAAATCTCGTTCAAAACAATTCAAGCTCAACTAGAGCAATCTCATATCCAGCAAAGAATAGAAACTTTGCAACAACATATTCAATCTACAATTTGTTCTGATCTCTCAAATGCTTTTTGGAACAGAAAAAAGCATATTGTTGAATTGCCTTATGAGAAGGACTTCAAAGAAAGTCAAATCCCTACCAAGGCAAGACCAATCCAGATGAATGAGGAAGTCCTCCAATATTGTCAGAAAGAAATTAAAGATCTCTTAGATAAATGGCTTATAAGGAAAAGCAAAAGTCCTTGGTCTTGTTCAGCCTTTTATGTCAACAAACAAGCTGAGGTTGAAAGAGGAACTCCCAGATTAGTGATAAATTATAAGCCTCTAAACCAAGCTCTACAATGGATTAGGTATCCTATTCCTAATAAGAAAGATCTTCTAAATAGGCTACATGCTGCCAGAATCTTTTCAAAATTTGACATGAAGTCTGGATATTGGCAAATTCAGATTAAAGAAACTGACAGGTATAAAACCGCATTTACTGTCCCTTTTGGCCAGTATGAATGGAATGTGATGCCTTTTGGCTTAAAGAACGCCCCCTCTGAATTTCAGAAGATCATGAATGATATTTTCAATCCTTATTCCAAATTTTCAATTGTTTATATTGATGATGTTTTAATTTTTTCTCAGTCTATAGACCAACATTTTAAACATATCAATATATTCATCAATGTTGTCCGTCAAAATGGATTGGCAGTCTCAAGTTCAAAACTTTGTCTTTTCCAAACTAAAATCAGATTCCTTGGTCACATGATCCACCAAGGAACAATTGTCCCTATTAGCAGATCGATAGAATTTGCTGATAAATTTCCAGATCAAATTATTGACAAAACCCAACTCCAAAGATTCTTAGGATGCCTTAATTATGTAGGAGACTTTGTCCCTCATCTCAATAACATCATTAAACCTTTGCATGATCGTCTTAAGAAAAATCCCCCTCCCTGGACAGATCAACACACTAGTGTGGTTAAGCAAATCAAACGCCAGGTCAAAGACCTCCCATGTTTGTATCTCCCAGTACCCCAAGCCTATAAAATAGTTGAGACTGATGCGTCAGATATTGGTTATGGTGGCATCCTCAAACAAAAATTGCATGGCAAAGAGCATATCATTGCATACACTTCAAAACATTGGAATTCTGCACAGCAAAATTACTCAACTGTCAAAAAAGAAGTTTTAGCAATTGTACTTTGTGTTTCAAAATTTCAATCTGATTTACTTAATCAGAAATTTTTAATCAGAGTTGATTGCAAATCAACAAAAGATATTCTTCAAAAGGATGTAAAAAATCTGGCTTCTAAACAAATTTTTGCTAGATGGCAAGCTATTTTAAGTGTTTTTGATTTTGAAATAGAATATCTCAAAGGCACTTCAAACTCTCTCCCTGATTATCTTACTCGTGAATATTTACAGGGAAAATAGGCTTATGCCTAGAAAAGCAGCAATGGCCTCTTCAAGGGGTCGAGGAGTTAGAATAGCCCTACCTGGGCCTACCAAAAAGTCAGGGTCATCAACCCCAACTGGGTCACCTACCCAAAACCAATCTGAGTCACCGACTCAAAATGGGTCATCTACCCAGAAACAAACCGGGTCATCTACCCAGGTTCAATCTTTAGTGGCTGAGTCATCAACTCAGCAATAAACTGCAAAACAAACCAAGGCAGATTATGCCTTCCCAATCCAAACCCTTCTAGCCCTCCAAGATTGTGGCTTAACCCACCTTCCAACCAAAACCTGGGCAGAAATTGCCTCAGAAGACGAAAATGAAACCGTTGACCTAGCTACTCTCATTAAAGAAATGGCTAAGTCAAAAACAATAACTTCTAGCCCTAGCCAAAAACAGATCCAAACCCAAATTCAATCTTCTAAAAAGCCAGCCAACCCTTATATTCCAAAAAACAAGTTTTCTTCGGTAATCCAAATGGAACCTGAGTTTTGGGATAAATCCCCCCACAAAATTCCAATAAAAATTTTTCCAGAAGGATTTCATTTTAAACCAACTGCTTTAAACAAAACTTGACAGTTTTATGAATTCATATTAATTGATTCAGATTCTGTCACAATCAAACATTATAAATATAAAAATGATTCTTCAGTAATCACCCATTCAACAATCCAGATTTTAAAGGTGATTACTCCAAATCAATTTGGGAAAAATCCCAACAATTTAAAAAAGTTTTCGCAAAATTTTGATCCCATTGGCTATAACTACTGGGATTACATTGTTCCAAAAAGCATTTGGGAGATCAGAACAAATTGTAGATTGAATATGTTGTTGCAAAGTTTCTATTCTTTGCTGGATATGAGATTGCTCTAGTTGAGCTTGAATTGTTTTGAACGAGATTTCCTCTTTGAGGAAATTGATCTGATTTGATTTTTGATCAATGATATTGAGAGTCTTTACTATAGGTTTCTTGACAAATCTAAAAACTATTTGCCTTCCTAGATGTTTGGTACTGATTCCTTCATCAGAGATTTCTAAGGGAAATAATGCTCTAATAAAGGGGGTTCCCAAAATTACTTCATTTTTGAGGTCCTTGACTAACAAAAAGGAAGTTTTTACCTGATAATTACCATTTTTAATAAGGGCATTGGAGAGCTTATATTTGATTTTAAGCCTAGATCCACTAGCAGTGCTTAGTTTCTCTGTGGTTTTCTCAAAATATTTAGTTGGAATTAATCCTTCGAGAATACAATTCGAATCAGCACCAGTATCGAAGAGTGCCATAGTATCCAATACAAAATCCTCTATTTTGATTTTGACTTGAATATAAAACTTCTGGAGGGTTAATCGGTTAATTAGCCTAAGGAAATCTTGTTCTTCTCCATCTTTAGTATCAGGTGTCCTGATTTCTGGTTCCTCCGAGTCATTCTCTAAATCCTCTAATTGATTTAGAATAGTTTGGTGAATTTGTTGTTGCTCCTTGATTTCTTTTATTTCTTGTTTGAGATTATTAATCTCAATTTGGAGATCTTGGATGGTAACAGGTTTAACCGAACTTCTTTCCAATCTTTTAATGATTGGTTTAAGGTCATACTTATTGGTAATCACTAAAGTTTTGGCTTTTTTCTTTTCTAAGGATTCCTTTAACCTATTTAGGTACACCTGCTTTTCCTGAGGATCAGGGATTGAATTAATGGCTTCAAACAAAAGGTCTTGCTCTTTTGTAAGAACATTAATTTCTGGAAATTCTTCATTATCTGAGGAAGAAATCTCATCATCCTGTTGGATATTGTTTAAATCTTCCGACCCTTCCTTTTCTGATTCTTCATCGGAGGTATCCACAAGGAGGCTACTAATTTGATCTTCTATAGTTTGTTCAAGATTAAGATTGCTAATCCTTTTTCGGAGTCTACAATATTTGCTTACATGTCCGGGTTTTTTACAACTATAGCATATGATTGGGGATTTGGACGAGGACTGCCTAGGAGTTTTTCTAGTAGTTGTTGTTGTTCTAGGAACCTTTTTCGGATTTCTATACCTATTACTAGGAAATCTCTTTGGTTTATCCCCATGATCTTGCTTGTTAGGTTTTTTGGTTTTTCTCTTTGAGCATCCTGGAAGACCAAATTGCTCGCAAAAAGATCCTAAATCCTTCTTGTTTTGGGCCTTTTCTCGGGCTAGCTGCCTTTGAATCTTGTCATCTTGGCAAATTTTTAAGGCTACTTTTTGGATAAAAGAAATCAATAGTCCATAGCTGAGCTTGTCATACGGGATGATCCCATCAGGTGTTAAGCTTCTAATTTTATCTCTGACTTTATCTCCTAGAGATTTTGGTAATCCTGCCAAGAATTTTTCTTTCCAGAAAGGCTGTTGACTATCTTCTCTGGTGTAAACCCTGGTAAGGAAAGTATCCTTATACCATCTAAAATCAGCTAAGGTTTTACACTTAAGGTTTGAGAGTAATTCTGCAGACCTATCTTTCCATAAAGATGGATCCCCTATGAAGTGTTGGGCTATGGTAAAAACTAAGGTGCTAACAGCATCTGGAATAGTTTCCCTGTTGCCGTCAAGGATAGGTTCTCCTTGTTCGTCTGTCTTAATAGCGGAAAAAATGCTAGCTTTATCTTCTTCAGTGAGATAGTTATCCCACCATCCTTTAAGTTGTCCTGAGAACCCAGATAGTATTATGTTTGCTATAACTTCTTCTGAGCTATCGTGAGCTGTTTGATATGCCATGCACACCATGGTCATATGCTGGAGCATAGTCATGATGTTGTACTCAGTCTTTCCATCTATGTTCCACTCATAGACATTGTTGGCATTGAAGCTATTGAACCTAGAGTCTTGGTCTAAGGCTAGATCTGGTGCTACCATTGGTTGTGAGTAAGTCTTGGTTAGTCCTTTCCATTTCGTTATGGAATTTGTCAGGATGGGGCACGCCTTAGCGGACTCTTGGTCCGATTGGAGATCAGATTCTTGGGATTCTTCTTGATTGACCATATTAATGGATAATTTGGAGGTTTGCCTAGTTCTTGAAGTAACTTCCTGTTGTGGTGTATCAGGGACAACAGTTGTTTTGAGTAAATCATTAATCCTACTCAAGAGCTCACTGGATGAATCAGATTCAGTCCTAAGCTTGGCCTTTCGTAATGTTTGTTTAGCCTTGTGGGAAAGTTTGAAAGGCTTGAACAATGGTTTTTCAAGAGGTCTAGATGCGGAGGCATCTTCTGATGATGAAAGTCCTGAATGAATTCCTAGGGGAGGAGGTTGTTTAGGGGAAGAAATCTTTTCCCCTATAACCTGAAGATATTTGTTGGTATAGTTCGCCTATTCCATTAGGTTTTTGATATCTCTAGAAGTGACCTCTTCCTCTAGATTTTTGGTTTTGAACGGTGATGCTATCACAGGGTGATGTTTATCATCCCTAATATTCGGTAACTGATACTGACTGGAAGGAGGTAGTTCTGACCTAACCATTTCACCATCCTTCAGGTGCCAAATAGTGATAACATTAGTAGTTCCTTGTCCTACTAATTCTGTTTGAAAAGGATAATTTATTTGGGTCTTGACTGTGTAAGCATGAAACCAATCAAAGAAGGGGATATTCATGTGAACTTTTTCGAGAAAACTGTAATGTTTCTCTTGAATTTCTTTTCTTTTTAGGCCCTTAAAGTTATTGAAAAACCATGTCCTCTGAGGTTCCCAATCCTCAGAATAAAAGTTTTTACGGAGGGCTTCTTTATCTATGAGGAACTTATGAGATAACATCATAATGGTCATTCATAGAAGAGTAGGTTGGGGACTATACAGATCTTTGGTCTTCATCCTCGTTTGCTTGATAAGTGGTTCTAAATGTTGGTTGGGATGCTACAGAGAATGATCTCCTGGCTGACATGAATTCTACCTGGGAGGTATCTGACCTATAGGAAGCTTCTGACCTAGAAGAGAACGAGTTTCTTCTATCAAAGATAATTTCTACCCTTCCTGAGTCAGATTGTCTGATTTCTTGAAGCTTTGGCGCTTGTCTTGGAATGGTACGAGTGGCTCTTTCTATAGACCACGATTTTGGGAGTTGGACTTCATCCCATCTGATGAGCCTAGGAATGGTGACATTTGCTTTTGTCATATCTGTGACAAATAGAGTTGTTTCTCTATCATCAGATTTTAGAAGGACTCTAGAGTTACAAGTGTTCATGACCTTGTATTGAATCCTATATATGAGTGCTGCTGGAATGGATCCTTCCTTCATGTTTAGACCATGAAGTTGAATGTTTAAGAATAACAAATTCAGAATGTTTCTGTCCAACAGGCTAACGGTTTTGTTAGGAAAACAATTGAAATAGACTGGTCCATGACCTAGGCTTGTTTCGACAGTTCCTAAGAGGGAATCTTTGAAATCTTGGTGCCTAATGTCTCTAAGACACATGAGGATTGAAGCGTGAAGACCTTCTCTAGTAAGAGGTTTCACTGCAACTTGGACACATCCGATATGGAGATACCTGTATTTTCTAGCATGTTCTGCTATGGATTGTTTTGTCAGGAGATGAAATTCTTCTCCTACCTCTGGTCCCAGAGGGATGTTGTTATCAGCAGTTTTGATTATGTAGTCAGAACTACGAGCCAGTTTAGACTCTTCAGGGATGTATAATTCATCTTGAGGGATTTTTGGTATTTCCCAGTTGTCTATGGCTTGGTTGATATCCTCGAAGCAGACTTCTTCTTCGAAGATGTTATGTTTAGGAGGAATTTCCTCCTGGCTAGTATTTTGCTCAGTGAGCACACTTTGATTAGATTTTGATGAAGATGGGGTAGCTGAAGTTTTAATAGAAAGGCGTCGAGAAAGAGATCGTAATAAACTAGCCATAATAACAACTTCTGATATCATTACCATCATTTGGTTCCATAGAAAAATATTTATCAAGTTAAGTTAATGAATATCCAATGAATCTGGGTTTTAGGCTATATACCTACACATCCATTTATCAAAAAACTCTTTTTTTTTTTTATGTTATTTATCTTAACTATAGCCACCATGGCACTTAAATCATATATTCTAAAGAGAGCATCGACAAATTAGTCTTACGGCCTTCCATCAGGACTTACTGCTACAGCTTCTTTACCAATATGATTTAATTGCATGTACTTCCAGTTAAGATTAATAATATATGGTCATTATAAATTAAAAATAATTTACAATATTCCAGATTCATAGGGATAAACAGTAACTTAACATCAACAAATATATTCCTACTTCCCCATCAGGCTCTGATACCAGTAACTTAACACCCTTTATGATCGAGTAACTTAGAGAGAGTTTTTAGTGAGAGAAGCTCTTAGAGATATTCTGTAAGCTTTTCTTCTGTTTTAATAAGAATTCTCTTTCTGTAATTTTCTTTTCCCTTCTCCCTCCAGCCGACATCGTTGAGACTACTCGCAATCGGCTTTCTTTTTCTTTTCTTTTTCTTTTTAATTAAAGCTTTATAATACTGGTCCAATTCCAGTTTTAATTTCATAATACTGGTCCACTTCCAGTTTTAATTTCTATATTTCACATATTTGCATATTATATTGTTGCATATATTTAGCAGTCCGTCTGCATTCCTGCTTCTCTGACTTTTAATTTTCCAGTAGCTTCCCGCGGGAATATATATATATATATATATATATGTTAGAAAGCTGGGCACGTCAAAGCATCACATGATCAGGAGGCAGCCATTTTAATTTCCCGTCTTTCACGTACATATATAATGAGGCAAGGGTTTTGGAATTGGATAAGGAAGCAGCGTGAGGAACATAACATAGCGGACAGGAATAGGGGTGCCTCCTCTTTCCCTTCTCTATTTTCTTTTCCTTTCCGTTTCTTTTTTTTTATTTTTCTTTTATTGCCTCCATGAATTAGACTCTTGGATTAATTTTCTTGGGATAATGCATTGAAGATCTTGAGATTTATGCTTTAATTTGATTTCCAATTTATTGATGTTCTTCATTTTCTAATCTCTTGCTAGTTTGTGTTTGAGCAATATTACAATTGGTATGCTTAAGACAAGTGGACAATAGCCCATATGGTCATGTACAAGCCTTTAAGGCTTGGGAGTTGGAGGTCCAAGTTTCAAACCTTGTGGCGGGTGTGTGTGTGTTTAGGGTTTAGAGATGAGTGTGTGTATTTTTCGAACCAAAAAAAATTGGTATGCTTTATGGGTTTTGGTTTAATTTTAATTTCTAGAGTTTATGCTTAATAGCCTAAGGTTTTTTTGTTCAGCTAAACTCTATCCCATAGTTTGTTTAATTCTATATGATTAGGGATTAAATGATGCATATAAAATGCTTAATATTGTGTGAGCTCAATGATTTCTAGTTCTTAGTAGTCAATTTGGGAGTAATTGGGGATGCTTAATCACAAACCCTGTTTGATGAATATCTCAATTGCTTAGTCCCTAATTGATTTCTCTTTAAATTTTGAAATAAAGAAATCCGGGTTGATTTTCGCTTAGTTAATCAAATCAAATGAGCTAGGGATTTGAATGAATGCAACAATATTTTGTGGCCACTGATTGATTTAGTTGCAATTGAACAAGAGGGTTAATCACTTTTCTTTTTATGTTTTTAGTTTGTTAGTTTGTGTTTTCTTTATTTTGTTTCTATTCTATCAAAAAACCACTTTTTCATGTGTGTGTTACTATGTATTTAAATCTTAGTTTGGAATTTATGGTCCTTGGGAGATGACCAAGGAGTTACTTCCTAGTACTATATTTTCAGTATTAAATTGGACCGGGTACGACCGCGATCTTGAGGTTTTTTTTACCACAACACATATGTTTCATTTTCCCATCACATTAGAAAATAGATTGATTTTCATTCTCACATCCATAGTGTTTATCATAGTTTCCCAAGAGAAAATATGGGTTCTCTAATTCATGGGCCACTTTCCTAGAAAAACTTCTGATGCCATACTTACATCCAATATGCATATAGTCACACACACAAACGTAAACGACACTAACGGCTACCAAAGACTACCCATGGGCTATATGCTAAGTCTGTATAGGAACAACCCCCTTCTAACCCTATCAAACTCTTATAATCTATGTTCATCAATACTATTATTATTCAGTGATTTTTCAGCTTTTTTCTCTTTCTGTTGTTTTCATATTTCAATTAACTATACCATTAACAACAATGCAAATTCTTGACTTAGATTTAAATATTGAAGACAATAAAGGTAAAGTCTCACATCCAGGCTTTGAGATTCAAAGAGCTCAACAAATTACTATTGTTTCATATTTAAATGATGTTCCTGAAGGTGATCTTAATGTGATTCCAAATCATTTTGGAGCCGCATATTAATCGATTTGAATATGGAACCTGATGCTAACCCAACCAGTGGTGAAGACATTGAAGTGAACAATGCTGCCAATTTGAATATGGAACCTGATGCTGACACAACCACTTATGAAAGGCATTGAAGTGAATAATTATGGTGCGTTTGTATGAACTTTTTGAAGTCTAATTTAATTTGTTTTATATTTATGCGTTTGATACTCAACAGATATCAACTCTATTTTGGATTTTGCAAACAGTGGACCTTTTGAGTTTGTACATGCTTTTGAAATGTTATGGATTTTTTAATTATTTATGTGTAAACACTACTGCAATACTAGCAGTGGAGTGCTTAAAATAGATGTTCATTTACATTTTGCATTAAGTTGTATAGTTGTTTATACTATTCCATTAACTAAATGTATTTTTTACTATTTTTTTTATCAGCATGTATTATTTATTGCTTTAATTAACTACTCTATTTTCAATTATAGAAAATATGCATGTTGCACAAGTGAATATTGAAGTGGGAGAACAACAACCTCAAACAAAGAAACTTAAGGCATTAAGTGATGAGGAGCATAGAGCCATTTATCATATTTTACAACAACAAAGTGACAATGGAAAATTACAAAAAGGAGTCAGAGTCTTGGCTCTTTCATTTTCATTTTGTAAGAAAACTATTCAATGTATTTGGAAACATGGAAAGGAAGATGATGGTGAAGTGTTTCAAAGAAAAATAAATTGCGAACGAAAAAGTTCAAATTGATTGGGTTTAATTTCCTAAAACTCCCTTGTCTCGGCAGACAACCATTCGTTCATAAGCACATGCCTTGAATGCAAACAAAACTTTAGTATTTCGCCTTCTAAAATCAGGTGATATTCGATGCTATTCAAATGGTATAAAACCAACATTGAAAGAAGAAAATAAGAAAACTCGATTGCGGTTTTGCTTGTCCATGCTCAAAGATAGTAGAATACCACATGATCTTATATTCAAAAGCATGCATAACATTGTTTTCATTGATGAAAAATGGTTTTACATGACTAAGAAATCTAAGAATTATTACTTATTGCCGGATGAAAATGATCCACATCGTTCATGTCAGAACAAAAATTTCATTAGCAAAGTTATATTTTTGGTTGCAATAGCACGTCCAAGATTTGATCAAGAAGGAAATGAAGTGTTCTCGAGAAAAAAATTGGTGTTTTTCCATTTGTTACCCTAGAACCAACTAAAAGGACAAGCACTAACAGAGTGCAGGATCATTGGAAACAAAAGCAATGACT
Organism: Cyamopsis tetragonoloba; assembly: GCA_037177725.1. Classification (NCBI taxonomy): domain Eukaryota; kingdom Viridiplantae; phylum Streptophyta; class Magnoliopsida; order Fabales; family Fabaceae; genus Cyamopsis; species Cyamopsis tetragonoloba. The sequence continues at coordinate 59,717,271 of CM074119.1, forward strand.
TTGATAACTAGAGAAATCATGAGGTCATTTTTAATTGAGAAAGTCCTATTCAGAAAAAGTGGCCAAGGGAAGAACTGGGGTATGCAGCCTTTATTCAACAGGATAATGCAAGGTCTCATATTGTTGAGAATGACCCTGATTTCCATAAAGCAATTATGCAATACGAGTTTGATATCCGTTTAATATGTCAACCTACAAACTTTCTGTATCTAAATGTTCTTGATCTTGGGTTTTTTAATGCCATACAATCGTTGTAGCACATGGAAGCACTAACAACCATAGATCAACTTGTTACAGTTGTGTAGAAATCATTTGAAAACATTCCTACTCAAAAATCCAACCGAATATTTTTTACACTACAATCTTGTATGATTGAAGTTATGAAAAACGAAGGTTCCAACGAGTATGAAATTCCCCATATGAAAAAAGGAAGTCTACAAAGAGTCGGCAATCTTCCTACTCAACTAAAGTGTCATCCAAAAAATAGTGCAAGATGTTTTAGATTATTTAAATACTAATTTTAGTTAATTTAGTACCTAAGGTGACTAGGTTGTAGTCACGTAGTACTCACATTTTTTTATATTAAGGGAAATGGCTTCATATTTCGTTCTGTTTTCATAATTCATCTAGAACTTTTGTTAAGTGAAATTTATATAAGCAACTAAATTTTAGCATCTTTTATACAAGACAAGACTAAACCAAACAATTTATAATTAAAAAATTTGATATTATTGTAAAGACCAAAAGAAAAGCTAATTGCCACATGCCATGATTACCAAAAACATGTAAAAATAATAATGACACGTCTTCTCTTATTTGGCATGCGGTATCACGTTTTACTTGCACCAAAATTGCAGAACTATGGTTTCAATTAGTATTGTAGTATTTGGTTTCAATTGAGACTTGAGAAATTAAAAATAAGTACTTAAATAACAAAAACGAAGTAGTTAAACAGCAAAAAATGATCAAACCAAGTAATATGATTGTAACTAAAACGAAAATTATAAAAAGATAAAATTGTAGAGATAATGTTTAATGATTAAACACAAAATGTTCCATTGTGCTAACCAGTGAATCAGTGACAACTAGCTACTCTGAAAAAAATCTAGGATAACAAATTTTTAGCATTGTGTTAAATGTTTCTTGAATATCATTTTCTTGTCATCCTTCAGGAAGTTCATTCAAATCAAAATCTTGTTGTGCTAGAGCATTTAAGTCAAAATTATTTCCTAATGCTTGTGCTGATTGGTTTAAGCCAAGATTTTCTAGTCCTTGTGCTGGTTGATTTGCACCTAAATCTTCTGGCGCTTATTCTTGGTTTAAGCCCAAATTTTCTAGAGCTTCATCTGGTGGAATTAAAGCTAAATTTCCTGGTGCTTGGCCATTACTATCTTGTTCACTTTTCTCACTGTCACTTTTGTAGAAGTCCAAAGAGTCTTCAACGATTAGCACTTCCTCGTTCCCGTTGCTTTTGTAATCCATAGAGTCTTTAAGTCTTTTCCCTTTATCATCACTTTCAAATTCACCATCTTGAGAGAACTCTTCCACTTTGTCATTGTTATCAAGAGAGTCTTCTACTCTTTCCCCTTCTTCCTCTTTCAAAGGAGCTTGACAATATTTTTCAATCTTCATTATATGAATCTCTTAACAATCGGTGGTTTACTCTCCATGGGAGTATATAGGCATAACATACATACTATATAAACAGAAGTAACAAGTCCTTTCATGTTCCCAATTTCTTTCGTTTGGTTATTGTACATCACGATGTGCTCCATCATTTATTTTACTTCTTGGTAATCCACTTATTCAATATGAGTGAAAAGTTGATTTATTTGATGAGTTATTGGATATTAATTCTACTCTTAAAATTGGTAGATGGGTAAGACTGGAAAGAATATATTTGTATCGTCTTGAAATTCTAAATGAACAAATAAAAAGGATCAATTTTTTTTCCAAAAAATGGACAGTTAAAAAGGAACAGAGCTAGTATTTATCTTTGTTCATCTAAAAAAATGAAAGCAAAATATAATTATAATAGTTTGTATGTAAGCAGGTTAACACAAATAATGAAATGTTGTTGGTTGGCATACTTGTCAATAAGCTATAGTAAGAACTAAACTTATAGCTAAATTCTCTTTATTGTAATCTAATTTTGCAAATATCAGCCTATTGATGCTAGCATGAGGGAGCTCCCCTATAGGAAAAGGTAAACTTGGGAAATTTCGTAGGCTCTTCTTATTTTGTTGCAATAGTTCCTCAATGTGCAATAAAGTCAAGTTTTGCAACTTTGGTTAGATAGCTGCAAACCTGATAAATGTGACTCAACTTAATTAATTGTCTAATATTGAAGTTACGTTAGAGGAGTGGAAGCAAATTATCAATGTAAAAATGCTAGATGATGCGGGCATTGTTGCCGACTATTTTCAAATAGTGCCAAATAAATATATTGGCTAAGTTAAAGTGGTTGTAAAATGAAGACACATAAGTATACATAGATATTTGTTGGATTAAGTATTTCCTTGATTACCAGTTACTTGTCTTTGTTGGTAGAGGATGCCATCAGCTAAATAATGTCATGTATTTTTCCAAGTGTATTCGGAATGGTAGACACTATTCCCACATAGTATGATAATAAACAATTAATGTAGAAAGAAACATCTGGCCCACTAGCTCGCTTCTTTGATTGCACCAACATACTCCTTGTCATCTTTAAGGAAACTCATACAAAGCAAGCATCTCTAAATGCGAGATATACAGTGTTGCCTTGCTCATAAGAACATGCACCTTTAGAAACAGATAACATCATCCTCAAATAGAACAATTCCTCACAATTTGGAGACACCCAATTTAATCTACTAATTGTATATCCTTGTTTACATGGACACCATAACCAACAATGTTTGATGTTCACAAAACATGAAACAAATTGTGTGTAACTCAAATATTTTCCATCTGAGTACTTCTTGTTAGCATCCATCCATACAGTAAACGTAGACTCCTTAATTGTTGTTTTAAAAAGTACTGACTCTATGTCCTCATCATCATTAAACCACACACAGTGTACATTAGGTGGATGGAAGTATAATCGTTTCACAGCAAGAGATCTATCATGAATCTCAAAGAAATATATCGGCCAACATACTTTGCACGGCGAGATGTATCTACAATTAAGATAATGTTTGATCTCATCATGGATTTAAGTTTGTGTTCCATCTTCATTTGGAACACATTCAATAGCCGCAATGATCCTATCATAGCCTTTGTTGATGTATTTGAACAAATAATTAATAGATGTGCTTTGATTACACCACTCCACATTAAGATGTGCCATGTATTTGGTCAAAATTGTTGGACTATATGGAACAACAAGTCGATTATCAAGTGAGACACCATTTTTGACAATATTATTCCTTGTGTTTGTTCGTCTGTACACCAAAAAACCATCTTCATCATCAATAGTCACTTCTTGGTATTTTTTAGGGAAGAATTCGGAGCATCTACCATTTATCATGCAAGGAGATAATCTATTTGAATTACCACATGGACCATGTTTGTCATGAATCTCAATAGAGATGATGCTATTAGTATCATCCAAAGTTGGGTATTTGTTTCATGGATGTAAGAATAAGAGAATATGAGCATGAGGCAATCCTCTTTTTTGAAACTCAAAAGTATAGATAACTGTAGATAACTAATAATAGAAACTTGTTATCAAACATAAAATCAAATGGTTGGTTTCAAGCAAAGTATGATTAAATAAACAGAAGATGTTTATATTTAACTTACATCCAAGGATTTTTCCAAAAACCTAGTTTTTGGTGAGATCATTTTTGAACTGATCAAACTTCATTTTGAAAACACATGCAACAACAACAGGTCAATCATCAGCTCTTAGATGAAATGGTTTGACAACACGCTAAATTTCTGGCCAATTAGGATTGCATGTGATGGTGAGAAACAAATCAGGGTATCTTATCAAACCACAAATTGTCATGCCATCAAAATAGAGCTGATCCATGTATCTCTTCTCTCCAACAAATGTTGAAAGCAACATTATTCGTTTTTCCCTATCTTCTCCTTGAGTTTTTGATTAACTTGATCCTTCATAGAAACTTTTATATTTGTCAAATCTGAGTTCTTTTTCATGATTTATAATGTATCTTAGTCGGTCAGACTTAATCATGCAATAACCATCAACCACAAATTATTGAAAGAGCCTTCGTGGTCGCACGATTATTTATGCTTCAGATGCTCTTGTCTATAACCTATAACTGAATTATTCTCTCATGGTTAATGTCTTCCTTTATGAAAAATGGCTAAGAGGGTAATCTGTGTGCGAGATGTCACTTTGATATCCATCTTCTCCTCGAGGGAAGGGGAGTGGGTATTGTAATGGTAGATAGTTTGGTTTTTGTCTTTATTTTTGTAGAATGGCTTAGAGGAGTGGGTATTGCAATGGTAGATAGTCTGTCTCTTATAACTAAACCATTCTCACATGGTTAATGTCTTCATTTTTGTAGAATGGCTTAGAGGAGTGGGTATTGCAATGGTAGATAGTCTGTCTCTTATAACTAAACCATTCTCACATGGTTAATGTCTTCATTTTTGTAGAATGGCTAAGAGGGTGATCTTTATGTGAGATGTCACTTTATACCCATCTTCTCCTCGAGGGAAGAGGAGTGGGTATTGCAATGGTAGATAATTTACTTTACGCTCATGTACCAACTGCAATTGCCCAGATTTTGTTTCAAGATTCAGATCCCTTTTCTCACCACTATCAAAATCGCCAACAATCAATGCAGCAACCTCAACTATTAAAGGCAGATTGTAAACTCTTCCATCAGTTTGTCTGTTTGAGAATTAGTATCAACCTTAAATCTTGAGTTGGACCCTATTGAAATCTATCCATTGCCATCCTAAACACCTTTGCATAGTTATTTTCTCTTATCCAGCATTTGTTAGACAAGGGATTGTATTTTAGTTAAGATATGAGATTGAATGAGAATAAATATGAATGCCAAAAACACAATGCAATGCACAAAATAAGAGTAAAGGGTTAGAGAGAATAACATCAAGCTTTATACTGGTTCGTCCACAAAACCTCCTTGTAGCCTACGTCCAGTTTTCAAATCATTGCTGCGCGAAAACTCTTGTATTAGCTTCAACAAGTTACAAGCTAAGAGCACCCTTCACAATTGGATACCCCACCAATTGCAAGGACCTCAAACTAGGGATACCTCACCCTAACTCTAACCTTGAAGGATACCATACCTTTAATGAACAAAAAGGATACCTCACCTTCACTCAATAATATAAGTTTGGACTTACAAATCAGAAGATCTTAAAAGAGTAAATGATACAACTTGAAGCACTAAGAGTATTTGATTAAAGGCTCTTTGTATGATGAAACAAATAACGTTAAAAAGTGACAAAGAAAGCCATAAGCAAAGCACAAGACCCTTGATTAAGAAAGTTGGTGATAAAAGCTCTTTTCTACTTAATAAACGCTTGCAATGGTGTGTCTTATGAATCTCGTTAAAAGCCCTTTTTATAGACAGCAAAATGGCAGATAAAAACATGTATCAGATCATTATCATATTCGAATATGTATTCGAATATGACACTTTCATATTCGAATATGTATTCGAATATAGAGTTTCTGCCATAAAAATTTGAATCCCAAGGGCTTCAGATTCGAATATATATTCGAATATGGAAGCTCTATATTCAAATATGTATTCGAATATCGTGATTCTGGAAAGTGGACAGGCCAAGGCAAAAAGTCATATTCGAATATGTATTCGAATATATTGATTCTGGAAAGTGGACAGGCCAAGGCACAACATCATATTCGAATATATATTCGAATATAACAAGCCATATTCGAATACATATTCGAATATACGGGTCAGAATTTTCAATTCTTAACTCCAGAACCTTAATATTCGAATATACTTTGAAAAAGATTTTTTCTAATGGAAACCAAGGTTAAGTACAACTTTACAAACATCAAGAAAAATCTTTTCTATAGGGAAAACATTTTTAACAAGGTCTTTAACATTTTCTGAAAAACTATTTGAAAACGTGTTTGATTCATTTTAAAGAGCCTTAATTAAATTTACATTTAAGCATAAATTAAATCCTATATACTCTTGTTGTTGCAATCTTGTTTATAGCGCTTGATTGCTTGATTTTCCATTCAATGCTTGATTCTCGGATTGTTGTGGAATCATCGAAACTCTAGTTTTAGGGCGTTTAGAGCATTTGCATCCACATCATTGTCTTTAAGTTGGAGACTATATGGTCATTTAGCATGTGATTTGCACTATGAAAAATAACATCCAAACAACGGCATTTTAAGTTCAATTCATGGATAGGTGGGGTTAACATGTAATTATAAGCATAGAGTAATAAATACCCATATTGGAAGATATACATATAATATGACATGTTATGTGCCACACGATTTTTGATCTCGTTCTAAGTACCGTAGATGTTGAGTTGGGAAAATTTTTGTGGTTTCAATGGCATTGGTAACAGGCTACCGATGAGGTGATGTGGTTGTCCTTGAATCTGGAATGTAGGTGGTCCTCTACTATTATTCAACACAAAATTACACTTTTTATCCTCTATCTTTAGGGGTTGATTCATTTCAGTCCTTTATTTTTTTTTTAATTCATTTTGGTTCTCTATCTATCAAACTTAGCTCATGTTTATCCTTTCTGTTAGTTACCTGTTAAAAATTAACGGAAAAAGCTAATGGTGTTAAACACAAGACACATGTCAAATTGTGAATGGTTCTTTTAATAAAAATTATAATAATATAAATTTAAATTAAAAAAATTTAAAAAATAAAAAATCCCTAATCATCTTCTTCCCCGCATCTTCACCTCCAATCCTACCCCACCCCACCTCTGGCGGCGGCCTAGCCACCCATCCCCTCTCATTTGAGAACACTAGGTTTCCATTGTTAAGAAGAATGAGTTCTGCGGAATTGGAAGAGGAATTATTGAAGGTCGTTGTTGAGAAAAGGCATTGAGAAGAATGTCGTTATTAAAGGTAACAGCGAGAATGGCAAAGAGATTGACTTGGATTGAGGAATCCCAAATAAGAGGATTTGAAGTTTGAAGGATTTTGAAGAACCAAATAGAGAAAGTGAACAAATTTAAAGAATTGGAAGTCATGGAGAGATTAAGGTTCTGATTTTGGATGAGAACCATGAAGAGTGAGAGATGTTAAAAGATGTGAGTTATTGTTGTTGGGAAAGTGAGGGTTGAAGATGAAGAAAGAAGAAGAAGAAGAAGGAGAGGGTGAAGGAGAGATTCAAGAGTGTTTTGCTGGCAGTGGTGGCAGTGGGAGGGGATGGAGGGGTTGTGGAAGAAGAGGGTTTTTTTTTGGAAGTTTTCATTTTTCTTAAATTAAAAAACAGTTTTTTTTTTTGTTTTTTTTGGGTAATAAAGGAAACAAAAAAACAAGAAAAAAGAGAAAAAAATAAACTAAGATCCTCCTGGGAACGCAATCTCAATCTTATTAGCTAGAAGAGCAAAAATAACTATAGGAGGACATTCCTCAAGAACAAGATTGTCTTCTACAAGGTTAATTACATCCTTAACAAAGATATCTACACACTGATTGGCTTCCCGAAGGCGATGAGAGACTGAGACATTCCAAGGCCTATGAAGCAAAGCTCGAATGTCAACGATGATAGCAGCATAGGCATGGAAACGTGTATCTATAGCATCCGAAACCAAACTCATGGCCAATAAAGAATAACACTCAAGAAGCACAGAACGATAGCCATGATCCCAAGTTAATGAAATACCCACTAGAATTTCTTGGAGTTCCAGGAGAGTGATCTCAGAAGCCCTGACGCTTACCTTAGAGGCCGAACAACCAGGCACCATCATCATTACGGTAAGCACCACATATAGTTCCAATAACCATATTCTGCAACAAACTTCCGTTAACATTAATCTTGACAAACCCAACAGTAGGCCGTGACCAGGCTATTGGAGGGTGTGGATGGCGATTCTGACAACACTTCAAGGGAAATTCATAGATCAATTCCTTCAAAGCTGTATGTATGGAATTAATGACAAAATCAATATACCACTTGTCATCATTGAGAACTTGATTACAACGCCACCGCCAGATCCACCACATGATGATGCATAGCATAGGAGCTGCTGGAGAAGTTAAGCAACTATCAATCCAAAGAACGTCATCCATAATAGCAACACCAACCTGGACCATTGGCATGAACCGATGCCAAACTTCAAGGGAGTGAGAGCAATCACAAAGCGTATGAAGAATGCCCTCCAATTGGCTAGAGCATTGAGCACATCCCAGGGCCGCCGCAGGATTTCTATGATCTTGCAAATGGTTTATTGGCAGAGATTTGTGAAGGATTTGCCAAATCATGAACTTCACTTTCTCTGGCACTCTAAGTTTCCATACGAAACTCTAGCGCCTAGTACCAAGGTTCATCATGTTCCCTCTAATCAACCACTTATAAGCACTGCTAGCAGAATAGACGTCATTCAAGTTGCTCGTCCAACACCAAACATCCTCACAGTGGCCAAGGGTTGGGATCACCATACTCTGAATCTCAGATTTAATTTTTTCTGGTACCATGGTGTAGAGTTGATTCCAATTCCAAGAACCATTTAACTAGAGATCGCGAACCTTCAATCAAGTGTCTTTATGTGAAGATAATCGACCATTTCACATAAAAGACCCAGTTTGAACCAATAACCATACCAAATATAGATATTCCCCTCCCCAAAACGGAAGGAAAAACCATCTTTCAATTGAGCGGTAGCTTTACAGATACTACGCCAAACCGGAGAAGAGCCTTGGTGCGGGGTTGTTCTTAAAATGGACCCTCCACCGAGGTATTTGTGAGAGAAAAGATGGACTCACATAGAATTATCCTTACAAAGAAGCTTCCATACTTGTTTGCCAAGGAGGGCCGTATTACAATCCCTTGAAGTTTGGAGTCCAAGCCCACCCTGGTGTTGTGGTTTCACAGTCTTATGCCACCCGACTAAGTGAATGCCATGACCATGAACATTTTTCCAAAGAAAACGATTGATTTGGGAATCAATAAGCTCACATATAGAAGCAGGGAACCAAAGCGTTTGCATACTGTAAACGGGGATACTCGTTAAGACAGATTTGGGTAAACATAGACGGTCGGCCTTATTGAGAAGGTTCATCTTCCAAGAAGCTGTCTGACGATTTATCTTTTCAAAGATATGATCAAAATCTTCCTTCTTCAACCTCCCTTGGAGCAGAGGGAAACCAAGATAACGACCCAAGTTCCCCGTAAGCCGAATAGCAGAAGTGGAAGCTAACGCCTTAAGCTTACGACTAGGAATAGCCTTGGAGCCCATGCACTTTGATTTTTCCATATTCACCTTCATGCCCATAATAGGGCAAAAGGACACCAAAATAGTAAAGAGATTACGGACTTGTGATTTCTTAGCCGGGCAAAACAAGAGAACATCATCCGCGAAACGAAGACGGGATATCATATGTCCATTCGGAGCAATAGTGATCGAGAGCCATGCCAGGTACCACTATTAACACTCTGTTGTATCATGATGGATAGAATCTCCATACAAAATACAAAAAGGTACGGAGACATAGGAACCCCTTGACGGAGACCACGGGTAGGCTTGAAGCTCTCTAATTTAGCACCATTCCAGAGAATACTTAGGGAGGAGGAAGTCACACAGCTCATGATTAGATCTACAGTTTGGACAGGGAAGTTCATCTGGCGAAGGATAGCTTCCATGCACTTCCAATCCACACGATCATAGGCTTTCTCAAGGTCTATCTTAAAGTCCATATAACCCTTCTTTTTTTTTGCTCTTATGCATATGATGGATAATCTCCTCAGCTACCATGGTGCTATCACATGTTCCTTAGTTTGGAATAAAGCTACTTTGCATTGGGCAAATCAAATCAGAGATAAAGAGACGCATCATTCCCACCAGCACCTTCGTAATTAGCTTGAAAGCAACGTTAAAGAGACTAATGGGTATGATTTTCTTGAATGAAGTGGGAGGATCAAATCTTGGGATCAAGACCATGAGGATTTCGGCAAGTTTCTCGTCCACCTTTCCATTCTCAAAGGCATCTCGAACCATTTGCCAGACATCATTCCCAACTATCTCCCAATACTTCTTAAAGAAAAAGGGCTGGAAACCATCAGGACCCGCAGCTTTGAAGGGCTTCATAGAATTAAGAGCACTAAGAACCTCTTCTTTTGAAACCGGCTGAAGCACGGTATTTTGTTGGTCGATTGTCAAAGTCCCAAGAGGTAACAAATGTAGCATACCCGTGTCCACAGAGGTTGGCGCTGAGAACAATTGTTTATAACAAGAAATGGCCGCGAGATTTAAAATATCTTCATCGCAACACCACTCCCCATTCTCCAAATGAAGGCCATGAATTTTATTCTATTTGCGTCGGATGATGGTCTGAGCATGATAGAATTTGGTATAAGGGTCACCAAAACAAACTCATTGCTCTCGAGATTTTTGGAACCACAGTATCTCCTCTTGAATTAGGGTCTGATTGTATTTGTGTGGAAGTTTCCTCTCTAACTGTTGAAGTGCATACGATGGCACACGCTCCAACTCTCTCTGAATTCCTCTCAAGCAAGCCTCCAAGTTCTTTTTTCTGTAAAAAATACTTCCAAACACATCAGTATTGAAAGCAGTAGCACTGGGTTGTACCTCAAGAAGTGTTGATGGAACATTAGAGGAATGTTTTGTCCAGCCTCCTTAACAAAATTACTAAAAAGGTGATGATTGGCCCACGCTGCTTGGAAGCGAAATGGTCTATCTTTCTTTGGGCAACTCTGATTCCAACATCTCTAAGAGCATAGGGTGACGATCAGCCCACGCTGCCTCGATTTACGAGGTCCTTAACATATCCCTTCCCCCTAGGGTTGACTTCCCCCCTAACATTGCAAGAGAGAAAACTGCAATCTTTAAAAGACATCATTATAAACAAGGGTGTTGAGGAAGTGCAGACAACTACTGCCAGGAGTCCATGGCAGTAGCACCAATATCCCCTTCATCCTGGATTTTCTTATTGGGAGGAAGTGAGGTAGAAGCTGAGGCTACAATTGCCACCTCCTGGTTGTCATGATGAAAAATAAACTTTCGAGGCATAATCCCCTTGACTGGCATCAAATTTACAATGGAATTCTCTTGGGAAACGTTGCTTGTTTCGTAACCCCTGAAGTCCCAAGCTGTTTAAAAATGATACCTTTCTGCTTGAGTCGCAGCTGAATCCCCTGTTGAGCCTTACCTGCATTTGAATTGTTGGGCTTTTGTGGAGGGAATGATTGTTTCTCGTCCTTACGAGACCGCTTTCTTAAGCTATAGCTCACACCACCTAATGCCTCTTGATTCTGAGAATTCGAGCCAGAATCCTTATAATTTAGCACCACAAATTTTTTTCCCTTATTTTTCTCATGGATGATCCCAGGCGTTTGAGAGGCATACACCTTGTGATTGGTTCTGTTACTCTTCTTCTTTTGTACAACTAGCCAGTCACCATGCATTTTAATCCTATCATTAGGGGAATGACTGTTTTGTGACATTTCTGGCGTCAACATTGCTCTTTCTGTTACAGCCTGCTGCACAATGGTAAGAGTTGTTGTGCCACCATCACCGGAGGATCCACAAAAATCTTGCAATCACGACCAACATGCCCATAGTAGCCATACTTGGGGCAGATTAGATGAAGCCCTTCATATTCGATTTGATACTAGTGGTCAATCAAGAAATATTTTCCCAAAAGCGATTTCAAAAGGTCGATTTCAATACATACTCGAGCAAAACAACCCCTCTCCACATTAAGGGTGGTGAGATCCGCTTTAACTGGCTTTCCTATTGAAGCTGCAATAGCCAAAAGAAGACTTTCATTGTAAAACATCATATTTAGGTCTGGGAACCTTGCCCAAACTAGTGTCTTCTCAATCTTTGTCTGAGATGCAATGAAGTCTAGGCTCCATGTGCGAACACTAAGGTAATGATAAAAAATCATCCATGGTCCATCCGATATAACATTGTTTCTGTCATCCTCAATGAAAAATTTGGTCATGAAGCAACCATAACCAACATCCCTTAATTCAAAATCACCTTTTGGCTTCCACATGCTCTTTAATTTTTCGCGCATAACTTGAAATCCCAAGTTCTTACCCAAGAGTTTGATGACAAGCATCGACCCATGGTTGGCATAATTGGTCCAAATATGGTTGAGGGATGAGAAACTTGTGGAGCATTGGATTGTCATTAGCATACTCCACAGTCACTATTTTTTCCTTTAAAAGATCATGTAAAACACGCGGTTTGAGAGGATTCTTTCCCATGACCTTGTCTCTGAACGAGATAGGTTGGGCTGGAGGAGGATGAGTCCCAGCGAACAACCCGCCAGTTTCTAGTGGCTTTGTAAGAGGAGCTTGAGTGGTTGCATGGGGTGGAACCCTAGCAGAGAATGTAAAGTCCATTATTCAATTTTTTTTCAATCAATTATTTTGTTTAAATATATATATTATTATAATTATTTTATTCTTAAACCACTTAAAATATGACATGTGGCAAAGTTAATCGTGTCAAGTCAATTCCGTTAGTTTTTAATGGTTGAGTGACAGAAAGGGTAAACTTGAACCAAGTTATAGAGTTAAAGGACCAAAATGAATAAAAAAAGATAGAGCACCTAAATGAACCAAACCCAAAAGATAGAGGACGAAAAATATAATTTTGCCATTATTCAAAGTGGAATCAACTTTAGTTCCGGGGGATGTGAAAGCAAACATCATATTATATGCACGGATATGTGTTTCAAAATTTGTACTATCAATGGAATGATGATCAAATAGCAACTTTTGCAGTACGCGAGGAGGATATTTAACAAATGGCAGTTGTATCTTGCCATTACTACGACAAAGCATGAACTTAGGGACTGAGGCTTTTCTGATTTTCCTGATTTTTTCTCGATACCACATGTTTACTCCACAATATTGACGGATAAATGTTGGATCCCCAAGGTCATTGTATCCTATTCAAGTTATTAATTTGAGGAGCCATGTTAGATGATAGTGTTGATGTGTTGTAGTTGAATAATAATGTTACAATTTCGTGATGGATCATACCTTCATGTTCGTTTGTCATAACAGGTTCAATGTTCTTAGCTTCATCAACTGATGATGCACCACTTATGTTTGGAAAATTATTAGTTGAAATCTGTTATTAATAATTGACAAGAGTTTATCAGTGTCCATGACTAAACAGAGAATAAAATGATTAGAATTGTACCATCTGAGTTGGTTTCATCATCAATAGAATCGTTGCTTGTCCCAGGTTCTGAGAATAGATGCTTATTTTAGATGGTGTGTCTTCCTAATGATAATGAAGCTAGTTGATGTGGCTGAGACATTGTGATGTTATGATGCTGAGGTGAACCACCTGCAGTTGCATTGTTAGGACAATGTGAATGAGTTTGTTCAATAGTGTGTAATTGGTTCATCAAGTTAACTCTGAATGCAACGAAATTTGAAACAGGTCTGTTGAAAGGAACGTTGTTGGTTGGACATGTGTTCTGATTCTGTGACAACCTCTCATTTGAGGCAGAGTTAGTAGATGGTACTGTTGGTTGTTGATTTAAAGCGATGTTCTTGTTAGTAATATCTTGAAAATGAGTGACACTGGAATGACTTGAGTGTTTTTTTCTTGACTGTGGGTTGGAGGTTGAACCTATTCCATAGACAGAACAGAATAAATATAAGATTTGGAAATGGGACCCATATAATAAGGCGTGAAAAGGAGGTATGGAAATTAACACTACCAAGACGTATAACATTGACATTAGATAGGGATTTCCCTTTATTCTGCATATATAGCTTCCTCTTCAAACGTGTAGTTGCAAGTATAAAATTTAGTTTTGAATCCATTGTGGAGTTAGTATGATTTTAGAGCAAGACTGCGTGGATACGACAATATGCCTTGATGCCAACATTGTAATTCTCTCTAAAGTTTATAACTCCAGATAAACTGCAAAGAAAGATATTGACTAAGAGATTGATATTCTGGAAAACAAGTAAAGTGCAATGATAACCTTAGACGAAAAGGTGAAATTATTTTCTATTTATTTTACTCCATGACTTATAAAAATGCATGTAAATGTGTTTATACGAAGGAGACAACTAAAAGTTTGGAGGATGTAAGGAAATAATAAAAATGTTTGATTAAAAACATTGCGTCAAAACATGGATTGATAAATTTTGCAACAGGGGATAATGGGAATGAAGCAATAAAAATGAGTTTGATAAAAGGATAAACCTGGTTGAAAAGCATGTGTGCAGTAACTTGAGGCAGCATTGGTGTCCATGAATGGGGAGGTTGTTTGATGAGGTTTGTGTCACTTAAATCAACAATAGAGGATGAAGATGAAGTTGGTGTCAATGGTGGTGTTGCATTGCAGAAAAGTAATGCAACTTTGGGCATCTATTGGAAGTGGTGGGAAGCCTTACCACTAATAAAGAGCTCACTAAAGTAGGATGGCAATAGTATGGATGTGTATGTAGGATAGTGAAGTTTTGAGTATTGTAATTTTACTTCATTATAATGTTAATGTTTTTTTTAAAATGTATTTCAGCCCAATTTTTGTATTGCAAATGCAATATGCAATAAAATGGATATTTTATATTATTAGAAAAGGTTGTCAAATCTGCACTCCTTGTTGGATGTTGTGTTTGACAAATGGTGGCCAGGTGTTAGGTAAGATTTATCTCATGTAATGGAAAAAGTTGAAAATAAATAAAATATTATAATGATAACTTGAGTACTATCTCAGTAAGACATGTGAAAGTATAAGGAGATAACCAATGGACTATTTAAGAAGTAGCATGGTTATTAATAGTTATCGTATTAGTCTTTTTTTTTTATCTTATATTTGATATTTGATAGTCTTTTGTTTATTAATATCTTATAATTGATATTTGATACAATTGTGTATTTTAATTACTATATATTAATATTAATATATAAAAAAGAAATATTGGTAGTATATATTGTTTTTAAAAAGTCAATCTGTAAAAAGGATTTTGGGAATTATGTAAACCTGCAATTCATTAATTAATTAAATAAATTTAATTAATAATAATAGAAAAAAACTTGTAAAAAACATTGGTGTTGATTCACTGGTGAAAAGCGTTAATGAGATAAAATAATTTATAATCAAAAATTAATGTAAAGGTAAATAATAAACAGAAAGGACTATTACACCATAAAGGTAAGAGGCAGTACTACAAAAACAAAAAAAAAACATAGTTCGGTACATAAACAAAATAGACTCCAAACCATAACTGATCAACAGGTGGATCCATATCGAAAAACATAAAATGAGATGGTGAATGTTTAAGCTCTATTCACAAACAGCCTAAAATGATGCACATTAGGATGGAAATAAAATCTGAGTGTGTCTCCCATCCTTAGTCGCCACTCCATGCAGAATTTGTACCATTCTTTACCAAAGTGAACTTGTTTGGGTCTCTTATCGTTCCAAATGAGTCTCCAATACTCAACGATTCCAACAGGAACACGAATGGTAATGTTCCTCATGGTGTTTTCCAAATAGCCATCAACCACATGCATTGGGACTTGCTGGTGAATAATTGGAAATGATTAGGAAGAGTTAACATAGATAAAAATAGTTAAGCATGAAAAAAATGAAAGTTTATGTAATTAAACAATAAGAATGCATTAAAGAATGATTGAGAAAAACAATCCAAGCCTTGTTTCCCTTGAGCTTGGGGTTTGGTTAAAATTTTGGTCCATAACAACAGTGTTGTTGTCCTAAGCATTAGGATGGTTTGGGTGTTGATGAGGATCACCACGTTCCCTTAGGAAATCAATTCTCGACCGTTGATGGACTGGAAAGATAAACCAGATGACACTCCATCCTTGTCTGAAGATCTAAACAAAAGCTTCATCTTCTAATCCATAAGGACTCTAGGTAGAGATAGAATTGTTTACCATCAGTTCTAATCTGGACAGGAAAAGCATTGTTCTAGTAATCCTTCATAATCATTTGTGTTGGATAGTTTGGTTTCCATCATTTGTGAAAGGATTTTGGAATCTTGATCTCCACCTATGTGTTAGTCATACAATATGGTTATAAGTAAATATTATAGGATGATAACTTAAAAATTCTGATGTAGGAACATCATGTTTATATTTGCACTAGTAACAGACCCTTGTGATGCACGTGATTTACTTATCCTAATCATTTATTTGTTATGATGCAACATATTTTGTATGCAAATAATCACACATTGAAATAATTTTAATAATTATGAAGTAACAATATTAGAGACCATACTAAGTGTATGCCTTAAACATCCAAGATATGGGAATGTATTCAAAAAAATATTGGTCCAAAATAGACAATGAAGAATTCATACGATCTTTTTTTAAGGACTGTTATTTTTTTAACATGATAGAGTATTCCGGTAATAGACTTGGTTTACTTGAACAAAATTTTAAGCTAAAATTACTTATAAAGACAAATTATATGTAAATTAATTAATTGTGATAATATTATACATTTGTATTTTTATAAAACTCAAAAGTAATCCAAACAAATGGAAGTGGATCCCGCTCAAAATCTCTAGTAGAACAAAATTTTCAATCCAAAAATCATAATTTAATTCAAATTCAAAATCCAAATTGTTTCTTTGTCTCTAAGAGGTTTTAACATTGATATTAAGCTAAGCTTTTCTATTCCAAGTAATAACCTTTTCTTCAGATTCAAAATTGATCATCTAACTTTATATTTACATTATTAATATTTTTAACTTCTTGGATAACTTCTTAGATAATAAAAAAAAATTAAAATTAATAAATTAACTATCAATTTCAACAACAAATGCATAACTTCTTGGATAATCAAAAAAAGGATTTAAATTGAAATATGATTTGAAAGTTTGATTAACATTGAATTATATGAAAAATTAATAAAATTAATAAATTAACTATTAAAAAATATAATTTAAATAAGATGAAATATTATTACATATTACTTGTATCTAAATCATAAATATCTAACAAAAAGACTAAGTGTTTGATAAAAATCTTCATATACTCTCTTTCTCTCACCTCGCAATCCTGCTCAAACATGATTTTCTGCAAATAAATAAAAATTTGCATCATGAACCATAGAATAATTTAAAAGACTTGCTCCATCAATCTTAGTTATGAATGTCTTAAGGAAACAATCACAGTGTTTGACATTCAAAGAGAAAATACTCTTCCATGTAAAACAAAACTTATTCAAATCAACTCATAAAACCATAATATAGGATAATCCATAGTCTCTTCTAAATGAAAAAGAAATATGCAGCAAGATAATGATGAGAATTAAAAATAGGATGAAGTAAAATAATAGTTTTATCTCAAAAACGAAGAAGGACATTGAGCAAACCATTGCCCAAAAATGCATATAGCCAAAACAACAATTTTTCTAGTGCTTATCTAATTATATGCAAACGACACTATAAAGTTCCAATTTTCTTTGAACTATAGTTATGTTAGAAAAACAGAAAGATAACATAAGGTCGTTATACTTTGTTAATCATAGATGTTATTTAAATATACAATAAGTCAGGTTATAGGGTTGTTATAATTGTCCAATGCAATCCCTATAGATAATTTGTTGTTAATTACAGAAATAAAAAACCATATTAAGGAATATCAATCACCAAATTATTCTCTATTATAATAAAGATATACAAATAAGATTTGGTCAATAATTAGAGATGCCAAAACTGATTTGATTATCATTTAACTGTTTGTAATCAAACATTTTACAATTAAGTTTTAATCTTTCACGTTTTCTCACCATAGCATTGGAGATAAAAATTAACACAATTAACTAAGCTCACAAACAATATGTTGCCTACTTTGCAGGACATACACAAAAGTATTGGAAATAATATTAAAATGAATGTAAATTTGACTAAATTAATCAAAGTTGCATAATGAATAAATAATATTATTACAAATTAATGATTCGTAAGATAAGTAACAATAAAGGTATCCGTGATAACAAAAAAATAATTAACGCAACAAAATGATAAAGACAAAATAACAAACATATACGAACACATTTCATGTCTATCGGTTTCTTAAAATGTAAGGATGTTTCATGCTTATCAGCTTTCTAATATGTATATATTGTATATATATTAGGTAAAAATACATCAAGCCAAAGCAATAGACCTTAATTTATATGAGCTTTCAAAAATGTTTGAAAGCAATAGAAAGTATAACTCTAAAAGTCTTTTCAAAAAATCTAAATTAACATTTTAATCTAAAAAACAAAGAATAAAACTAATGAGCAAACAATCACCCAATGTAAAATGACATAGATTAACATTTTAATCTTTAAATCAGAGAAGAAAATTATGAACACTAAAAAAAAGTAAATTTGGGAATAGAGAAAACTGAGGGGTTCAAAACAAAGAAAAATAGATATTATTATAAATTAGAATGAAAAAAGATACCTCATCTTGATGCAAAAGGACTCAATCTCCTCTCCAATTCTAGGTTCTGGATTTGGTTGAAAAAAAAGACTTTCTCGAAGAGGAGAGCGCTTAAGAGGTGGGATATCTGCCAAAAAAACAAACATCAAACATAATAAGGAAAAACTCTCCTTCAACTAAAGAAAATCCCCTTAGGATGGAAACAACGAAAATTTGAGATAAAAAATTAACTTTAATAACTCATTATCTTCTTCACATTTCATGGCTTGCAGTGTGAAAACAAAAATCTTAAAATTAGATCTAGACAAAAACATAACCTTTTTTAATAAAAAAGAATAGGAAAAAGACCAAACTTTGCCAACAATGATAACAGCTTCCTTGCGCGAATAAAAAAACAGATTCCTTGCAATTTCGGAACATCATGACTAGAGGATCCAAACTTTCTCCTGCACATACAAAAAAAAAATCCTTTGCTGCTATTTTAGGAACTACCGGGAAGATACAGAAAACCAAGAAGAATGAAAATCAACAAATGAAAAATAAGAGAAAGACACATTACCATTAAAGGTTCCATTTTTCTCATGGAATGACTTATTATAGTAGAAATAATCTTCAATCCATTTTTCAAATACCTAGCATGCAACTATAAAATCTTCTTAAACAAAAAATATAAACAAAAGGAGAGACAATAATCTAAATTATTTTATATCTAACAATTAGAAACTTGTGAAGTCATATGAAAATAGAAGACAGGAACGTAGATAAGAAAAAGAAGGAAGACGAAACTGAAGCAAAAGAGAAAAAGTAATGAAAAAAAAGGAAGAAGAAGAAGAAGAAAATAGATACATAATTTGTGAAGCTGGATTCATTCCTCTTTACAATTTTTTTTCCAATTTCATCGAGAGAGGGAGTAAAGGTTACATATCAGTGGGTGAGAGAGAAGGAGAAGAAAGATGAGAAGAAGGAAAAAAATAATCTACAGAGAGGAGAGAGAAAAACAGAAAAAATGAGATAAGGATGAGATTTGAGTTAGTGATTTGAATTTTGAATTGAAATTGATGATGAAAAGAAACTATAACTTTTTTGAAACTAAAATAAAAATAAGAGGAAAAGTAAAACATTAAAAAAAAAAAAAACATCTTTTTAAGACAAAGGATGTTGGTCAATTTTTTTGTGGGAAAATGGATGCACCAGAAAGCGACACGTGTCCAGGAAGGGTACATGATTCTCCAAGATTAAAATAGAAAATAGATTATATGATCATGTTTCACAGGGCATCCAAAACTCACATAGTTCAATGCTGGTCTGTTAGCCATTTGTAGATATTCGTTCTTTCAAAAAAATATCAAAACAACAATGCATCAACATATTTGGTGACCAACTAAATGCATGATATGAATTTAGAATGATTTTCTCATCATTGAATAACGAAACAAATCAACACTATCTTAATAAACAAAGAAAATGTGCATTGTTCACAGCTACTACTCCTTGTAGCTTGCAAATTAATAAAATTCCATGTGTTCATTCATTGTTCGGAGGCCACTTGAATTTTTTGATTCATGTCACCGGATTTTTATCAGGGCATCCGTCCAAATATATATAACCATGTCTGAGCATGCACAGTGACCGTAAGAAAAAAAAATCTAGATATTGGATGTTATAAATTGTGTGTGTATTTTTGTGAAATGTGCATACTGGTATTGTAGAATAGTGGAGTTCAAAAGTTTTGTTATATTCATACGCTATTTGCAGTAGGATTTTTGCAATGGCGCCTGGGTTTGAGGGTGTAAACTCTATGCATAGAGGACGGGATAACTGGAAAATCAAGGTTCATGCTGTTCGGATGTGGGAGGTGGGTAGTGAGTATGTTCATGACGAGCTCACCTCCATAGAGCTGGTCCTTATGGATGAAAGTGTAAGTATGTTGTTGTTTACAAAGTTGACTCTTTAAAAATTGTATGAGCCCATTGATGAAGCGGCTTGAAGTGTGTTTTTATGGTAGGGAGACGACAAAGAGAGAGAACGAGACATGAGGGCTTTGTTTGAGAAAGAGAGTTTTTAAATAATGAGAGTAAGGTTTTTTGTTAAAAAAAAAGAAGAGAAAAACAAATGCCTATGAGCTAAATAAGGGTGGTGAGTTGTCAGGGGGAACTGGAAGGTTCTAGGCATTTTTTTCAAATATTTTTTTTGAACAACCATGTGATTGTGTAATCACATGGTTTGGTTTTTTTTATTTCTTTCAGAACAAAAAATGTCTTCTACCATATTTTTTATTTAATTCGTACAAAGTAATGGCAATGTTTTAATTTATTGTCCTGCAAATTGGGTACCAAGTATAATAAATGCCATTACTTTTGTTTGTTGTTATATCTATGTTTCCTTGCGTTAGTTATTGTACATGGTTGGTGACAGATAGATGTTATATTTCTATGTTTTTATAACAAAGTAGCAAGTTATTAAACAATGCAAATGTTGTGATGGTTGGTAACTCTGGCCAAGACTCACCAACCGTTGATGAGGGTGTATGTTATATTTTTACTCATGACTAAAGTACATTTGGTTGCCTCTTGTAGCCCCTCAGTGTTATGTGTCACACTTTAAAATTATTGTTCACTTTATGTAGGTGAATAATATTGTGCTGAGTTCGTTTGTGGTTGGCGATAAAGCTGTTGATGTGGGAGATGATTCAATTAGGACAAAAAGGACTCTGTTTGGTGAGTTTAACAATGGCGAGGACCATGTATTATCGGCCAACAAGAAAGCAAAGGGCAAGACTAAGGGATAAATGTTTGTTTTATATGTAATAGAACTAGGGTTGATGGTGTATATCTCTAAATAATGTTAGAAAACAACTTGGCTACTAGAGTTGTATGTTTGTTGTTTTATTGGTGTACTTTCGTTTGGTGTTCAATCGTTTTAGCGCGGCGCGTGTAATTGATGCAGTGTGTATTATGTTGAGAACGCCATCAGTCTAAATATTTTGTTAAATGGTCATATTATGCAATTATATAATATTTATGTTGGTGTGAATTGTGAGATATGCTATTGAGAAACTAGCTAGCTAATTGGAAGAATTATTAAATCTTTAGAGGAATATCTTATTGACATTATATTTTGGTTTGGAATTAGTCTTTTTTTATTGCTTGGAATCTTTTTTTTTTTTCAAAATCAAACCACTGTGTATGTGGATTGGTTCTCCGTATTGTCATGTTTAAAAAAAAGAACGGGTGAAAATCAACTCAAGACCGAATTTTAAAATGTTTATAAAATTTTGGTTCAATTCCTTAAGTCATATTTTTTGCTAGACATTAACTTTTTCGGAATAAATTTCATTGCTGTAAAAAAAAATTACATGGTAGACATATTCACAAAATTCAAATAATTATCACTTATTTAGATGCATTATTTGCATGATACTCTGTTTTCCTTTTCTTGGTGGGTAGTCATAAATTATTTATCACATGTTGATTTCATTAAAAAAAAGTGCAATATAATATGTTCTTTTTTAGTATGAAAGTTCTAAAATTATTAATCATATATATTATATATATTATGTTAAATAAACAGTTGTGTATAATACTGGAAAAGAATTATATTGGTATTAACTCTATGCATATGGCTTATAAAGAAATATTAAATTATATGGGCTTTTGAACCCCTTGTGCCATTAAAAAAAATTATGTGATAATGGGAATTATTAAAAATCAAAGTTAATGAAGTATTCTTACCTTAGTTATACAATGAAGTACAATCAAAGAAGTCAAATCCCTATTACAAAATTTCTAAGGAACTTAATTAATTAAATATATAGGGACTAAAAAAATAAGAACACGTATATGAATCAAACGATTAATTTAATATTTTATCATTATACATAATTATAATAGTAATTAATGTTTCAATATTTATCTAACAAAGTATACAGAGATAAAAAAAAGTATTTCTTAACATACAAAAAACATTTTGAAGAAACAATGATATTAATTCTAGAAAGGATTAAGTCATTGATATTATATTTTGGTTTACAAATTGATCTTTTTTTTATTACTGCATAGATTTTTTTCTCAATATCAACCACCGTGTATGTGGATTTGGTTATTCTCCATATATATTGTCCTAATAAAGAAAAAAAATAGGTCAAAATCAGCTCAAGACTGAATTTTGAACCTTTTATAAAGTTTTGGTTCAATTCGTTAAGCCATATTTTTCGACTGACATAAAAAAAGTTCAAAAGTATATGTTATTCTTTTTTATATGAAAAAATTAACAATATAAATCTTATATATTGTATTAAATGGAAAGGTGGGTACTATACTAAAAAACAATTATATTGGTTTCAAAAATAAAAAAGAAATAAAAATAGAAAAGAAAATAGATTTATTATTACTAATTACTTAAATCAATTTAGTTTGTAAAGGGATGTTCCTTTAGTTATGTAGATTGGTGTTCTAACCCTAGAATATGTCTATTATAATTTAGTTGTAAGTATGAATGATTAATATTTTTCCTATTTTTGTTGTTCTCTACTTGTAATGGGTTGGTGTACCTCTTGTACACCCCGTAATAAATTTATTCTTGCCTATCAAAAAAATTAATTTAATCAATTAAGTGTACTCAGTGTATTTTTTTCTTAAACCAATTAAGTCTACTCAAATCAATCATGTAGCTCAATTGGTGAGCACATGAGGACATGTGTGTGTGGTACTAGGTTTGACCCCAGTTGTACTACTTTCTTATAAAGTAAAAAAAAGTTTTATATCAAAGTGTTTATTTCTAAAAAAAAATAAATATAAAAAACATTAAGACAAATAAATAAAAGAGTATATATATATATATATATATATATATATAAAATATATATGTATGTTTGTATGTATGTATACTCTTTTAATTGTTTGTATTGGTTTCTAAACTACTCAGTTCAGGTTATGAATTTGCAAAGCTAATGAAGGGAAATTAATAAAGTTCGCTAGGTTCATTTAAGAAGTCCAAAGTAGTATAGATTGATAGACATGTTCTATTTATTTATATGTAGAAATACTGCTAAGTATCTAGGAGTAATTTTGATTTAACTTAAATTTGATGAAGTTAATTTTTTTTTTACTATTTGTCAAAAAGTAACTTTATTTGTCAAATTGTGATTTTAGTGGGAAGCACACAATTGACACGTCATTAGTAGCAAATGTATTGGGCATGATTGATCGATTTAATACATGGGCAAAAGTATATCGAAGAGTTCGTGATGTAATTTCTGAAGAGCGTTCACATAAATTGTCGTTACGACTATTTAGGAATAGGGAAAGTGATGGAAGGGTCTATAACTTGCCTGCTATTGACGAGGTTACTGGTCTTATTGATGGTGATTTTGATAATTTTGACACTGATAGAGACATTGTGGTGCAACAATTTGGTAGTGAACTGCAACGGATTTATGAGATTCATGTGGCTTTTAAACCATTGTAATATCCATTATTGTTTCCGCACGTGGATGATGGGTATCATGATAAAAATTTTGTCAGTTTATATTATTTGACAAAGGGCAGAAAAAAAGCATGAGGATTAGCATGAGGGAGTTCATTCCTTTTGGGTTGCATGAACGGGCTAGAGACAAAGGTATAGTATTACAGACTCGAAGGCTATTCTAACAATTTATGGTTGATTGTTACTTAATGGTGGAAGCACAACGTTTATTTTATATTCGTAATAATCAAAATAACATTAGATCCAGATTTTGAATGGTCTACAAGAAGCTGTAAACCTTGGGTATATATATCATTCTTCTGTTGGTGTTAGGACTGTACTTCCTTCATCATTTGTTGGAGGTATGCATTACATGTTTAATAATTCACAAGATGCAATGACAATCTGTCAGGAATGTACACCATTGAATTCCAAAAAAGAGGTTTGCCCCATGTGCATATTCTATTGTGGTTACATGAAAATGATAAGTTGCACACAGTTGACTTAATAGATGATATAATATTAGTTGAGATACCTAACAAATTGAAATATCCTATGTTGCATGAGAGTGTCTCAAATTATATGATTCACGGGTCATGTAGTATAGCTAGGCTAAATTCTCCATGCATGAAGTCTGGTAGATGTTCAAAAATTTTCCCTAAATGCTTTAGTGATAGAACCGCGTTTGATGCAGATAGATTTGTGATATATCAAAGGAGGGACACTGGTGTGTTTGTTAGCAAAGGTGATATCCAGTTGGACAATCGATTTGTTGTGCCGTACAATCCAAAATTATTGATGAAGTATTTATTAAAATAAGTTTGACTCTATCAAGTATTTATTAAAATATGTAAATAAGGGTCCTGATAGATCCATTGCGACAATTTCTTCGATTGATCTTAATGGGAATAAAGTTAATATTGTTGATGAGATTAAAAAGTATTATGACTGTCGCTATTTATCCCTTTGTGAATCAGTCCGGAGATTATTTGAATTTGATATTCATGAACGGTGGCCCTCAATGAAACGATTAACTTTCCATCTCTCAAATTGCCAAAAAGTTGTATTTTGAGATGAGCAAATGATAGATGCAGTGTATGAACATGAAAAGTGTAAGCCGACAATGTTCACTTCTTGGTTTGAGGCGAATAAAAATTATTCGGAAGGTCGTGTATTGACGTACAGTGAGTATCCAACCCGGTTTGTGTTTCACAAGAATTCACTTTCTTGGCATCCAAGGATAAAAGGGGAAAGTATCAGTAGAGAGACTTTTGTTCCACCTAGTTGTGGTAAGTTGTATTACTTACGAATTTTGTTGTCTGTACAATGTGGGTGTACAAGTTATGATGATGTTAAAAATGTTGCTGGTAAAGTGCAAAATAGTTTTCATGAAGCTTGCTTTCTGCTTGGCTTATTGGAAGATGATCGTGAATTCATTGAATGGTTAATTGAGATATCAAAAATGGCATCAGGATATTACTTGCGGGGCATATTTTGTGTATTGTTGTTGGCAAATTGCATGGATCGACCGATCAATGTATGGTAGCAAATGTGGAAATTATTATCTAAAGATATTTTGTATAACCGTCGAAGATTTCTTTCAATGCCAGGTTAAGATGTCTAGTTGCTTCTAATTAATTTGAAAAATCGTGTCTAAATAGTGTTGGCTTATATTGTTAATCAAATTTGTATGCATTGTTATAAACAAATAATAATTGTCTAAGTTATATGATAAATATAAAGATGTTGAGATTTATAATTATTCCATTGTGCCTAAAGATCTTATTCTTAGTGAATAGGATATCAAATCGTTGTGCTACTGAGTTGAATAGAATGCTAACGTGTATTGGAAAATCATTGACTGATTATGAAGGCATGGGTTCAATTGGTCTTATAGATGATTCCGTGTTAGAGAATCCACTATTAGCACAAGAATTAGATTATGATAGGGGAAAACTACTCCATGAGAGTATTATGTTATCTTCTAGAATGACAGCTAAATAAAGAAATATTTATGATAAAGTCATTAACTCTATTGAATATGATAATGGAGCGTTTTATTTTGTATATGGCTATGGAGGTATAGGTAAAACATTTCTGTGGAAAGCATTATCGTGCAAACTTAGGGCCTAAGGATGTATCGCTCTAAATGTTGCTTCAAGTGGGATAGCAACACTGTACTTACCAAGTGGTCGCACAACTCATTCGAGATTTTCGATACCTATCGTTTAGCTGAAGATTCTTTTTGTAGGGTTGACCAGAGTAGTGACAAGGCAGAGCTACTTCGACAATGTAGCCTTATAATTTGGGATGAAGCGCCAATGGTAAATAAGTGAGTGTTTGAGGCATTGGATAGGTCATTGCGAGATCTAATGCGTGTTGTTGACCAAGCCAATTCATCCAAACCATTTGGTGGTAAAGTGATTGTTCTCGGTGGTGATTTTCGCCAAGTATTGCATGTTGTTCCAAAGGGGAATCGTGCAGACATTGTCATGGCTACAATTATTTCATCAAAGCTTTGGAAACACTGTTAAGTGATAGAACTTACTGAAAATATGAGATTGCAAAAAAAGGCATTAGAAGAATTATATGGTGAGTGCAAGCTATTCGCAGAATGGATTTTATCTATTGGTGGGGAAAGTAGGAAGGTCTGTTGATGGTGATGATGATATTGAAATACCTTTTGATCTATTCATATTGAATTCCGAAGACTATATTGGAGACATGGTGATTTTTTATGAGGATTTGTTTCCTAATTTGGATAACCCGTGATACTTCGAAGAATGTGCTATACTAGCACCTACATTAGATGTTGTTGATCAAATTAATGAGTATATGTTACAAAAGTTGGATCATGAGGAAAAAGTCTATCTTAGTTGTGATACTCTTTACTAGTTAGACATTGCTAAGGAATGCAATATGTATTGGATCACAATTGAGTTTTTGAATGATGTGTGTGTTTCAGGTCTTCCTAATCATAAATTGGTGCTAAAAAATGGCATCCCATCATGTTGTTAAGAAACCTTGATCAGTCGGTTGGTTTATGTAATGGTACTAGATTAATTGTCACACAACTTGGTAAAAATTTCATGGAAGGACTGATGATTACAGGCACAAATATCGGAGATAGGGTCTATATCCCAAGACTAGACATGATTCATTGAGATACTAGAACAATTGTCATGTTTGCCAGAAGACAATTCCCCATGATTGTTAGCTTTGCAATGACTATAAATAAAAGTTAAGGGCGGTCTTTGTCAAGGGTTGGAATTTTTCTAACGAGACCTATTTTTTCGCATGGTCAACTATATGTTGTCATATCTAGAGTTAAGAGTAAGGAAGGATTGAAGTTTTCGATTATTGATGATAATGGAAAACTATCAAAATCAACAAAAAATGTTGTTTATCGTGAGGTGTTGAGTAAACTATATATGTAACAAATTGGACGTGTCTTATTTGTCAAAAAAAGATTAATGGCAATTAATAATATTCCAATTATTAGTTTAATCTATAATGTGAATTTAGTTTAACGCTTATAATTCTAACACTTTTAACGAGCTTCATTTTAGCCCGTCAAATTTTTAAAAATAGACTATATGTGTCACCAGTTTCACTCATTGATACATAGAGATTTTTTTTTTAAATTCTATAACTTCAATTAAGGTTCAAATTAGGTATTGATGCTATATGTGGAACTTAATTTAATTCTTACCACTATAACATTGTTAACGAGCTTCATTTTAGTCCCTGAGATTTTCCAAAATAGAACAGAAGTTCAATACATCGATTCTAATTTAGTGCCACTTCCTAATATTTTCTTAACAACACCTAAGGTTAAGGACTGGTTTGAATATCTTGAAGAAAAAGTAATGACATGTTTTCATCGATATTTAACGTCTAAGAATCTTTCATGAAGTTTATTAACGATTATTAATCATGCTGAATGACAAAAGCGGAAGTTAAGAGTTAGTGTTATACTTCGCAAATAATACAAATGAATTATTCATATAAATTATTATAAGTTAGGGACTAAAATGATAAACAAGTAACTGAATTAGAAATGTTAGTTCCAATGCATTTTTTAGCTATTATAAAGCATTTAAGCAATATAATCACTAAAATTAAGTCTACGTCAGTGTAAGCAACCAGACACAAATATTTATGTAAATGAAATGGCATAAGTGAAATTTAAAACATGTGATTTATCAAATACATAACCTTTTTATATTCCAATATGTGTCTCTCTATATTAATCATTACAAGCGTTTTCCAACATTACTTACGAAAGTGCTATAGATAATTAATAGCAAACCATATTAGTGACAGATTAGCTACCGAGTAGACACCAAATTTTTTTTTGCCAAATTCAGCTAGCTTATTAGCTATGAAAATATTTTGAAACTATTTTTAGCAATTTTTTTTAAAAAAAACAAGATGATAGGTAATCTGTAGCTAAATGCTAGCTTGAACTTTTAAATCATGGATTAGTTTGAATTATTTTTTTCGGTGGCCAATCAGTAATAATTTAACTATAAATTAATTTGAGAAAATGTTTATGGACCATTTTTGTAGCTAATCGTCATCTTTCTTGTAGTTGGTGATAGCTATGTCTTTTTATTTTATACAAAACTAATTATTTGCTTCTCTAATAACTAAACTAAAAAATAATTATTAAATGAGTGTCGTATATTAATCTTCAATGTGTATATATTTAAAAAAATCAAGTAATATGTCAAATTGAAAAAACTATGGAAGAAAAGTAAGCAAATATGGACCCCAAAAATGGGATGGCATCGAGTAACTATTGTTCTCATCAAATAAAAATCTTATTCATTAATTTATTATATAGATAACCTGGAGAAAAAGATAAATATGTTACTTTTTCTATAAATATATATACATATATATATATATATATATATATATTCATTTAGTTATTAATAGTTAAATGCATTATTTTGATTTTATACGTGTTTGTTATTTTTGTTTTACTTTCACCAAAAAAATATTCTTTTTAATCTCTATATGTGTCTATATTAGTACTTTTATCCTTTTGTTATCTTATTAATAAAATTCTTATCTTTTAATTTGTTATACCATGGATAAATATAGCAAAACCGAGAAAATGATAAAGCTATTACACTTGCTTTAAATTTTATAATAAGTGTTCATTCTCTTTTCAGTGCAGCTATTTCTTATGAAAGAAAATTGTGTAGTGTTCACGAATGACATTAATTCAATTAAATTAATAACAACCGAGGTAAATAAAAGTAAAAATGGCTTCAATAAGTGAAGTTTAAAAATTATTTTTGTTGAATCAAATTCTAATAACTAGATCTACATTTTTTTTCCGGTGGTTTTAAAAGTGGTCAAAAAAATATAAACCAATTGTGAAATTTGTGACCATCCGACAACTATTTTGTGTGATTTCAACTTTGGAGAGAGTATAAATCACGGCTTCCGGTGGTGAAAACTTGGAAAAATTTAAATAAAAAATAAATTTAAAGTAATAAACCAAAAATAAATTAGGAAATTGTATAAACTAGAAAGTTTGATATATTTTTTTTAATTGATTTGAATTTTGGATTTCCAAATCATACAAACAAATTCAAATTGAACTTTTATGCACATATAATTTTCTATACTTTAAATTAGTAAATACTTAACAAATTTAAAACCAAAATTTATTTACATAATTTGATTATATTAATATGGTCTTAATTTATATTTTACAATTTTATTATTTTTCAATCATTTTAAAATAAGATTTCATTGCTTTGTATTTTATATATTTTATATTTTGCATTTTATTCTATTTGTATAGTTTTATATTCAATGTTGTCAAGATAAAATTGAATAATTGAGACCAAATAGATTGGCTGATGGATTGGATGGTTTTTTTCTTCTTCTAAATAGATCCTATCTAGATCCTATATGCACCATTAACACTTCATTCTTCTACCTTATTTTGGCGGTTGATCAATAAATTATAGTTACAATCTAAGTTAGTTTGCATCTTTTAATTTTCTTTTTTGGTATAATAATTTGAAACTTAATTACTAGGTGGGAAATTAAAACACTGTCAACGGAAATAGTTAAGGAAATGCCAAGTCTAGTCGTGTTGTAGTGCAATAATTCTAAGGGAAATAGTGGTGACAGATTTGCTAATTCTAAGTAGTTTTAGTTGTAGATAATATATGAAATGCAAGTCATTTGTATATTTTTTATGAAATGCTTTTTGTAGAAAATAACATTTTCCTTCCCTTATATATATATATATATATATATATGGGATGTATCTAGTGAGAACTCTAAACATGTGTGAACATGAACAACATGAATCTTGACCATATAACCATATATTTATGGATGAGAGAGAATATTTTAATACATGGTTGTATGATCAAGATTCATGGTTCTTATGTTCTCACATGTTTAGAGTTCTCACTAGATATACCCCATATATATTCATTTAGTAATTAATAGTTAAATGCATCATTTATATTTTATATGTGTTTGTCATTTTTGCTTTACTTCTTACACTAAAAAATTATTATTTTTAGTCTCTATATGTGTTTATATTAGTGATCTCGGTATTTCTGTTTATCCTTAACTATTTAAAAGGAGGGGAGAAATGTATATAATAAAATTTTTAAAAGGAGGGGAAAAATGTAACATTCTCCTTAATAGCTTGTACAATCATTTTTCTTTAAAATATATATAATATTTAATTTAAAGTTGTTTATCAGAAATAGTAACAATTAGATAATAATCATTTCAAATAGTTAGATGTGGGTAAAATTTATAGTATTTTGGTTTTTGGTGGCGGAATATTATAATTAAGCTTCGATCAAAATAGTAGAAATTTCAAAGTTAGTTTGATATGTAAACTGGATTTAAATATGTTTCTAAACCTTAGGAAATAAATTATATATTATAAGCTGGTACAGAGACAATTAGGAAAAAAAAATGTGTTAAGGGCATTAGAATGAATTATAGCTAATTATAGAATCATGTTTTATTGTTAGAGGATTCCTAGTTAGTTAAAAAATAATTTTAAGGCTTAGTCTTAGAGTAAATTAATAATTACTCTTAAAGACATATTTATGCCTTAAAAATAGTTATAGATTTCCAAAAATACTAGAAAAAATTACTATAGGCTAAGAATTATATTTAGAATTTATTAGTATAGTTAGATTGATTTAGATAGTAATATATGGTGAATAAAAAATTATGGTATAACAAAAATTAGAAATAGTACTATTATTATTATTATTATAATATTATATAATATAATATTATTATACTATTTAAAAGGTGACTTAAGTCACCTAAGCTCATTATTGAGCTTCTTCTTCTCCAGAGACGGAGAAAGAAGGAAACAAGAGAGAAAGAGTTACTTCTTGTGGCTGGATGGTGGCCTTAATGCGATCGGTTTGTGACGGAGTAGTTAGAAGAAATATTCTATGCGTCGAGATCTTTAATTCTACCGATTCAGATTTTCAAATAGATAACTTTCAGTATTTGCTTTGGACTGAGGTAGCGGCTTTACTGTATTTTTTTCTACTATTTTAAAAGTAAGATGTATATCTTTAAAACCTACTAGATGAATGAATTCTATTGGTAATTTATTTAAGTTAAATGGATAGTTTTTATTTTGTTAAGTAGTACAAATTTTTACTATCTAGTTAAAATTAAAATTTTAAAACTTGTCCTATATTATTTTTAAGCTTATTGAAATGTTCATTATTAGTGACTTAATGAAATTTGTGTAAGAATAAAAGTTGTGGTTCACTGACACTATTCATATGCGTAT
Source organism: Cyamopsis tetragonoloba (assembly GCA_037177725.1). Taxonomy (NCBI): domain Eukaryota; kingdom Viridiplantae; phylum Streptophyta; class Magnoliopsida; order Fabales; family Fabaceae; genus Cyamopsis; species Cyamopsis tetragonoloba. The sequence goes on from CM074119.1 coordinate 59,749,112, forward strand.
TTTACTATTCGTATGCGTATTTTACTATTCATACGCGTATTTTACTATTATGTTATTACAGTTTATTAATACTTGTTATCAAAGTTGAAAAGTGTTGAAATCACTGGGGATGCCTAGTGATGAAGAGTTGTTTTGTGCACTGAGAATGATAATACATAATACTCAGTCACAATGATTTGAGAAATGTTGGGGTGAAAGTGCCACGAGGCTAGAATATAGGATGCCTAATGGAATGATATGTACATGTGCCAACCCCAAGGCTAGCATGTGTTAGTTGCATATGGCTTAACACATGGCGAGAAAACAGGTCATTATCCAAGTAAATGTTCATTTGAGGAGATGAAGTGTAGAGGGACTCATTATCAGTTAGAGTCTGAGTGAAGTCCCCTTACACTAGGAACAGTTGTGTTTTGTGTTGGGCCGACCAGGACAGACTGTTACCAATAGGGCTTGTACACCCCTAATTTTTTTCTCCAATAGAATGAAATTTGTAGAACATGCATCATGATAGAAATAGAATCTTGCATTATGTATTTGGTTATAGTTTGGATGAATTTATGATGATGTTAGTTGTTTGTTTGAATTGATTGACAATTTGTGTTAAATTGTCTTGTGCTTGAAATCGCAAGTAATAATAATTAGGTTGATTATGATTAGTTCTGTGTTTGTACGTTGATGGTGATTATTATATGTGTATGTTTCATATGAGGAAAATATTTTGGTTTCTGGATTATTTTATTTTATAATAAAAAGCAGTTTTGATTTCATATAACTCTGAAATCCTAAAATGCCATTAGTTATAAATGTGTTAGAAAATTACTGAGAATATGAATTCTCACCCCGTTTATGAAATTCATGTGTATTCGTGGCATTTTAGATGGATAACTATTGAAGCAGAAGAATGTAGAACTGAAAATGATAACTATTAGAAATTTACTGAATGGATGTATTATTTATGAGCTTTGTTTAGTATATCTTTTAAAGGAAATCATGTATTAATTATCGACAATTGTATGTAAATTAGTTCTTTATAAAAAGAAGTTATAAGTTAGTATGATTTCAAGATTTGAAATCATGAATTGTTTTAAAATTATGGTATTTATATTATTTTCTTGAATAAGAAAGAAATTAAACATGTATAAAAGGAAGGTGTTACATTAATGGTATTAGAGCAGTTTATCCAACTGCCTGTGGATTGATTATTGGTTTTAAAACTGCATATATGTTTGTATGTTTATAAATATGTGAATATATATTATGGTTGAATTGGATGTGGATACTATTGTTTGTGATTTGCTATTGTTTGTGGATACATTGAATGTGATGGAATGAGTAGTGAGTTGAAAGAAAATATTTTATATGTGATTTTTATGGGTTTTGCAAGTTCTAATAATGGATAATGAGCCTGATCAACTCATTATTTTGTTTATTATACATGCAAAGAACCATACACTCACAGCTTAATCGAAAATTTTATTTTATGATTGTTATCTAAAGTATATTTTATCACTATAATTTGTTAGTAATTATAAAATAAGCAAAACAAAGTGTAAAAAGAGAATAGTCATTTTGTAATTATGATGGTGAGATATACTAAAGTAGAGTTATAATTCCCCAAGGTTTCTATAGAAAATTTTAGGATTTAAGCCTGGAGATAAGAATTGATTTTTAGTTTGAGTGTTTGCGAATGATTTTTTTTTTTTTGTTATATCATGTAAATTGTATGAAGTTTTGTTTGCTAGCTACTACTAACGTTGAGTTATTGTCAACTAAAAGCATAATAATGTGAATTAATATTTTGTTGAACTTATGTCAATTGATTGGGATATTTAGTAGTCGACTTATTGTATATAGGTAAGTTATTTCAATGTGAATTTGTGTATATTTTGAAATTTTATATGTTTTAATATAAATTGTAGAAGATAGCATGTCTTACTAACAATGATTTCTAAACCTAACTGACTTATGTGTATTAAATTATATATAAATGTTCATGTAGGAGTTGTGAACTTGAAGAGATAAGTATTTTTTTTTTATCACATTCGTTTATAATGAGTATTTTGATTTTAACTTGGTGTTAATTTGCAACCTCTTTAGTGGTTATGTTAATAGTTCATTTACTTAGTTAACTTTTAAATGTTAACAATATTGTTGTTGATGCTCATTAATATAATTCGTATACATGTGAAGTTATTGCGGGTTAATGTCAGTGTTCTTTTTAATCTATCATAACTTCAATTAGGTAAGAATTTTGACACCTCTTTAAAGAACTCACCTGACACGGTCACCATTAAGATCTTCTTTGCCTCTTATGAGATGTATTTTTCCTATTTCTATTTGATTTTTCTTTTTTCTTTACTTTAGATTTATAACCTATCTTATTCTCACAATTTTTCTCTATTATCTTATGATGATAAAATATTTCTTCAAACATTATCATTTCACTGACTACACTAACTGTCTCCATCTCCAAAGTTTCGCGAAATAATTGTAGTTTTAGATCTTGGAAGAATATTTCAGATCTTGTGTTAAGAACATCAATCATAAAATATTTTTGTGAGATCTATCTTATTTTTTTTAGTAGGGTAGCATTAAGCTAAGATAGAATTAAAACCATTTTATTTTTCTTACAACTTTCATTTTGTTCATCTTACATAGACAAAGAAATGGCAAAACAAAGCAACAAACAGAAGAAAAATAGCAAGAGGAATTAAAATATAAGGAAACAATTCCTCAAGAAGATTAATAACAACGAAACTGAAAAAGATTGGAAATAGAAAAGCCGATATGATTAAGAATATGATCATGCCATCACTTGACATTGTACAAACCCGTTATTGGTGTATAGAAATTCCACCAAAAAAACTGCAAACCTGTCACAACCAAATAACATTCACCTTCTTTTCTTTCGGATCCACCTTTGAAACTACTATCTGAAGCTTGTCTTTTGCGTGTCTTTATCACTAGATCAGTGTTATTCGTAGTGGTGATGTCAACCAAACTTACGTTATGTGTGATGGAAAGGAAAAAAGAAGAAAGAGGAGCAAGGTAAGGTTAAGAAAGAGATGAGAATGGAACAGAGTAAATGAGAGAAGGAGGGATCAAAGAGGAAGAGAGTGGCGGCGAAAGAGAAGGAGAGAGGTGTTATATATATATACTTAAGGTTAGAAGAGGGAACCGAACTGGTTGGCTTGGCCAGTTTAATCGTGAACCGCTATAGCGTCTGGTTCGGTAAGCTAAATAGATTAGTCATGTATCTAAACCAAAATAAACAGTGAAAATAGTGCAATCCAGTATTAAGTTTGTTTGACCCAATGAACCAAAGTTTTTGGATTCCCACTGTATTATTTTAGAATACATCTATACTCTAGGGAAACAAAATACTAATAGAACAAATTGGGGTCATTTGCTGAGTTAAAAATGATTGTGGTTAATAGTGATAAGTGGGTAAAGGATTTAAATTCTAGATGAAGATTATATGGTTTTATTGGTGGTGGTAGCAAGAAAATGTTAGTATCCCTTCTTAGTTGAAAGAATTTTAGTAAATCTATTGCCGAGTAGGAGTAAATCTGAAGAAAGGTGACAGCACCGATGACTTTCCACTGCCTTAAAAAACACAATCACTTTTCGAGCATAAATTTTAATACTAGGCACAGTTTGACTCCAAGAAAACACAAAGATACCAGAGTTCATCATGTGGCACAGCCATAAAACATAAGAAAAAAGAAAAAGCATCATAGATTTATGGCACAAAGGCCATTGAAAACTTAGTGCTTATTCCTATTGAAACAAGAAATAAAATAAACATAGATATTGATTAAACAAAGAAAACATAGATGGAATCTTCGAAGGCTTTTGACCTTTGAAGAAAAAATATTGCACTTGGGTTCTCAAACCCACGGCAATTCCAACACAGTAAGATCATATGCATATGTGGGGTTGATTGACAACCACTAACAATAAATGTCACAATGAAGGGAGAAGCTGGTTCCACACCAGATTTACGCAGACAAAGGAAAAATAAACGAAAGAAAGAAGATGAAGCTCATTGACCAAACTTGGAGAAAAATGAACTTAATTACTGAAGAAGCTTTACAGGGTTTACATACATGGAAGAAGGACCAAAAAGAAAAAGAGGAAAAGGAAAAAGGGGCCGAATAATAAAACTAAACCAATTACAGAAAGAATAGAAAATTGCAGATGAGTCCTATGCTTTGGTGGTTGGAGAAACTGAAATAACTTCGAATAATTGTCAATAACGGTCGAGAGAAGAGGATTAAAAGGGTTTTAATCCGGTGTTACCCCCCTCAAGCTGGACCATGAATATTGTTCATGCCCAGCTTGGAGATGATGTCATAGAAAGAAGCAGAGAGAGGCTTTGTGAGTATGTCAAGCAAGTTTATTTGTTGCAGGAACCGGTAGTAGCTTTATCAAACCTGATAGGATCTTGTCTCTGGCAGTGTACTTAAATTGCAGCGATCGCAGCCAATAGCGAAAATAGCGTCGCGGTTTTTGCGAATCCGCAACGTGACACATAGCGCTAACCGTTATGCACTATAAGCCGCGAACACGGTGTGACGGCGATGCAAACCACGACCGCAATAGCGGAAATAACGGTGACAGAGTAAGGACTTTCAATTTTTAAGGTTTTTTTAATTAAATGGGCCTACGTGGCCCATATGTAATGTAAGTGTGTAACACGTTTCAAATAAAAACTCTCTGCCTTTCTCTCCCTTTCACCCTTCGACGTTTCAAAGCACTGCCTTTCTCTCCCTTTCACCCTTCGACGTTTCAAAGCACTGCCTTTCTCTCCCGTAAGTTAACCCCATTATCACGTCACCAAAGAACCGTTGTCGCAACCGGGGTCGCGGCGGGGATGGCGATAAATTAAACAATGGAGTCGCCACCGAGATTTATTAAATAAAACCTCGGAAAAACTTAAAAAGAAGGTCTTTGAAACCATGAATGAGTTCAGGATTCGATTACGTGTAGGGAAGGTGTTAGCACCCTACGACGTCCGCTAAGTAAGCGGTTACCTTCTAATTAATTGTGCACAAATTCGTTAATTTTAAAAAATATTTAATATCACTCAAAAAAATTTACACTTATTTATTAACGAGAGAATAATATTTTATTTATTTATTTAGGCTCGACGGGTTTGGTTCCCGCTCCTACGTATCCTCGGCTCGGGGAGGAATCAAAGCCACGTAGTTCTTAAGGTTTTTTGGAAATGATTGATTTCGAAAAGGGGCGGGTTCAAGTTAGCACTTGATTGCTCAGTGAACCCAAAATCTGAAAGAAGTAATCGCAACTCAGTCAGATTTTAAGAGAAACATATATTCCTTTTTCTTAAAAACAAAGTAAGGTTTAAAGACGATTAATTAAGGAAATACTTGGGTTTAAGTTAGCATGAGACTACTCAGTAAACCCAAACTCGACAATTTGACTTTGAAGGAAGCATTCGCAACTCAGTCAGGTCAAGAATTGTGAGTTCATAAATTTTTTGAAAGTAACGATAATAATAATAATAGTAATAAATAAATAAATAAAATAATAAAAAGATTAGGCTTAAGTTAACACAAGGCTACTCAGTAAACCCAACTAGAATCTGAAGGAAGCAATAGCAACTCAGTCAACCCAAAGATCATGTTTTTTTATATATCGGGTGGTGTAGAAAGCAAAAAAGAAAACACAGCATACCCGGAAAAAAATTGAGGTGCCAAAAGTAAAATAGAAGTGAAAGTTCATACACAGCACAGCAAAAATGTAGGGCGGTTTAAACAGCAAAATCGTAAAAAAACAGAAACAGACAACACAATAGACAAAAATGTTGAGGGTGTCAAAAGCAAAAAAAAATGAGTGGTGCCGAAAGAAAAACAAAAAATAATACAGCTGACCTAAAAGTGTTGAGGTGCCAAAAGTAAAAAAAACACAGCAAAAATGCAGGACAGTACAAACAGCAAAAACGCAAAACAGAAACAGACAATACAAAAAAACAAAAAGGCTCAGAAACAAAATACACCAAAAATTAAACACAAACACAAGAAAAAACAAAAGAAAACAAAATAATGATGAAAATCACATTAAGGTTCCTGGGAGAATTTTTTTGAGAGACAATAATGAAGATTATGCTGAAGAGGGAAGGTGGGGTTGTTATTGTTATTATTAAATTATATATATTTTTTCTCCTAATTTAGGTGATGAACAAATGATTTTTTTTTAATAAATAAAATGTATGAACATAAACTAAAAGAAAAATTTAATTACGGCAATAACAAAATAGTTTTACCTGTGAAGATCGGTCAATCGCAATCTTGCTCGCATTTCTTCCTTGAATGAAAGAGAATTCCTTCTTTTCCCTCTTAAAAATAAATTTCTGAAGTATTTTATTTCTCTATGTTCTCTGTGCTCTTTTTTTACGTAAAAAAAATCTCTCCTACTCTGAGTCAGGATAAGACTTTTTTATAGGGAGAATTAAAGTCTTATCTGTTAATCAACAGAAAGAGACCCATGTTTCCACTACTCCTCCTAATTTCTTGGCATGTTTAATTTGCAGAGGAATAACTGTACTTCCACTCCTTGTTCTGTTTCCTTCTTTTTCTCTCTTTTTCTTTTTTTCTTTTTTTGGCTGATAATTATAATAATAATTATTATTATTATTATTATTATTATTATTATTGTTATTATTTATAACTAACTGCTTAGCACTATGTTTTTCTTTTACGTCTTTTATTTATTTACTTATTTATTTATGATTATTATTATTATAAACAAATACTTGACTAAGTCAAGTAACAATGATAATAATAATATATTCCCTTTCTGTTAAGCTTTTCACGTTTTCTTTCTCGTTTCCCTTCTCTCTTTTTTTTTAAATTATTATTAACAACTAGTCAATTAATTGACTAATAATCATTATTATATTATTAATAGTAGGATTAAATTTAGTATTCACACTAATTATCCTAACTATTAACAAAATTAATATTATTAGGATTATGATAAAATTGGGTATTCACAACCGTCTGGTTCATCATCTCCGGCGAAGCTTGACTTACCTGCGATATTGAAACATCTTTGGCTTACTCCGGCGAACTCCAGTGAACTAGGTTTGGATGCATTTTCTTTTTGTTCCTCTCTTCTTAGTTCTTCCTCTGTTTGCGTAGTTTTTTTAAAAATCATCTTCTTTCTCTCTGTTCTTCGAGTCTCTTTCTTCTTCCTCTGTTTTGTATGTATTTTATTCAAAGTTTCATGCTTTCATCTTCATCTTCTTGGAGTAATGCCTCTGTTTTTATTTTCAATTCGAAGTTACAGAGTACAAACTTCCTCTCTTCTTCCTCTGTTTTCTATTTGTTTTTTTTTAAATTCAAAGTTAAAGAATTTCTCTCTTCTTCCTCTATTTTCTTTTATTTTTTTAATTCAAAGTTAAAGCATTCTCTCTTCTTCCTCTATTACTTGTTAAAGTTCAAAACTTTCTCTATTTATTCTTCCTCCTCGGGTTGCCCTGTTTTTTATTCCTCTGTTTCTGCCTCTGTAAGTTTCGATTTCTGTTTCTGTGATTCTGTCTCTATTTTTTATTCTTTTTCTATTTATATGATTATACTACTTTTTCTATTTCAATTTTTACTTTTTTGTTCAACAAAGTTTTATAAATTTATTTTCTGCCTCTGATAAAATTTTGTATTAAACATTGGTACTATGTTTCTACTTCTGTATTCTGTAATTTTTTTCTGCTCCATTTTGTTTGTTCATTGCTATTCTGTTTTTGTTTCTTATTTTAGTTCCTTGTTGGTTCTGTTTTGGTTCGTGTGTCGTAGAATGGCGGCAAATGAAGGGTCTTCATCCCTTCCAAATTCAGCATCGAACAATACAAAGGATACGGACATAGGATGGAATTATTGTTGTCCAGCAACCGAGAATAGCACTACTAATTGTATATGCAATTTCTGTAATAAGACTACAAGAGGTGGAATCACTAGATTAAAGGAGCATTTGATGGGGAAGAAGGGGAATGTGGCAGCTTGTAAAAAATGTTCGAAAGAGGTTAGAGATTTGCTATGGAAGCAAGTGCATGATAAGAGGAAGAAAGAAAGTGAAGATTATCAAAGGGTGCGTCAAGAGATACAACTATATGATGAAGTTATTGGTGATAGCGATGAAGAACGTGCAATAGATGAAGGTGCAAGGGAAATTCTGGTTGCTCGTTCACAATGTACACAAGAAAATGCTTCTAGGAGAAAGGGCTCAGTAGATTTATATGTTAGAAATCCCCATGCTACTATTGAGAAGAATAATAAGGAGAAAGGAATGAGGCAAACAAGTGTAAAAGAAGTTGATCCAAAATTAAAGGATGGTTTTTATGAATACATTGCACGCTTTTGGTATCAGGCGGGATTGGCTTTCAACAGGCGGGATTGGCTTTCAACGTAGCAAATTTGCCAAGTTTCCAAGAATTGTTGGACCATTGGAACCTATGGACCACATTTGGACGCTCCGAGCTTTCATCAATTGAGTGTACCACTCCTCAACAAGAAGTTGGAGCGCACTCATGAGTTGTTGAAGCCTCTAAAGGAGCAGTTGGGGAAATTTGGATGTTCTATCATGTCAGATGCATGGACTGATAGAAAACAGAGGTCCATAATCAACTTCTTGGTGAACTCCTCTAAAGGGTCCATGTTCTTTAAATCTGTAGATGCCTCTGATTATGTCAAGATGGGTGACAAGATATTTGAGTTGCTTGACAATGTTGTAGAAGAGATTGGAGAAGATAAGGTTGTCCAAGTTATCACAGACAATGGGAGTAATTATGTGTATGCTAGTAAGCGTTTGGAAGAGAAGAGACATCACTTGTATTGGACACCATGTGTTGCCTATTGAATAGATTTGATGTTGGAGGACATTGGAAAGATGCCTAGGATCAAAAAGACCATTCAAAGAGAAATATTCCTTGTTGGCTTCATTTATGGGCATAGTAGTACATTGAGCTTGTTGAGGTACCATACCGAGAAGAGGGAATTAGTGAGGAATCCCATTACTCGGTTTGCTACATTGTTTTCACTTTGCAAAGGCTTTTTGAAGAGATAGCAAATTTACGGAGGATGTTTGTATCAGATGATTGGACAAAAAACAAGTTATTCAAGGAAAACAAAGGGAAGGAAGCCACAAAAACTATACTGATGGGTTCTTTTTGGGATAGTGTGAAGGATATACTTATGGTGATGGCTCCTCTTGTGCGTGTGCTTCGCCTAGTTGATGGTGAAAAGAGACCCGCTATGGATTACATTTATGAGGCAATGGAGAAGGCTAAATAAACCATCATAATACAAGGAGGTTTTTGAGATCATTGATCATAGGTGGACACTCCAACTTCACCGTCCAGTACATGCAGCTGGTCACTTCTTGAATCTAGAATTATATTATAGCAATCCCAAAATTGAGTTTGATGTGGAGGTGAACACTAGGTTATTAAATTGCATTACGAGGTTGGTGCCTTCACTTGAGGTGCAACAAAAGATTTGTGAAGAGCTACCAATATATAAAAGTGCAAGTGGCGTGTTTGGTAACCCATTAGCAATTTCTTCAAGGAGCACACTTGCACCAGGTTAGCAATTTAATCAATGTTTCCTTACAATGTTATTTGTAAATGTAGTTATTTATAATTACATTTCTTTTGTAGCTCAATGGTGGGGACTATATGGATCATCTGCTCCAAACTTGCAGCAGTTTGCTATGAAAATCTTAAGCTTGACATGTAGTGCGTCAGGTTGTGAACGCAATTCGAGCACATTCGAGAAAGTAAGGATAGGCTATATATAGAGCTCTAAAGTGATGTTAATTATTATTTATTTATCTAGGGACTCTAATGGTATTTTAATAATATCACTGATTCATACTAAGAAGAGGAATAGGCTTGAGCACAAGAGGCTACAAAACTTGGTGTTTGTGAAATACAACCAACAACTGTTGAGGAGATATGGCTATAGGAATGAAATTGATCCAATATCTCTCAATGACATTGATGAGTGTAATGAATGGTTGCTTGGGAGAATGGAAGCAGATGATGATGTTGGGACTGGACATGAGAGAGTTTTTGAAGATGATGATGGGCTTGATTAGAACTGTTGCTAGAGCTGCCGGAGTTGGTGAGCCTAGTAGACCTACTAGGTCAAACAAAAGAGCACACCCCAAAGCTAGTGCAAGTGTTGCTTCAAAGAAGAAGAAGAAAGGGGGTTCAACAATTGGCTCTTCAAGTGGAAGATTGAAAGGAAAAGTAGTTGAAAAAGCAAAATATGAACATGTCTCTGAAGAATCCGAAGAAGAGTAGCAAGACCTTGAATTTGATTCAGAGGAGGAGGATTCAGAAGGAGAAGAACTTGAAGGATATGCTAAAGTCTCACACAATGTTGAAGATTGAAGATGAGGAGCAAGTTAAGATTAATTGAGTTTTAGGTTCATTATCATTTTTTTGGAAATTTTAGGATCATTCTCACTTTTTTGATGTTTTAAGATAATTGAAACCTTTTTTTATGAAGGTTTGACACCGTTTTATAGAGTTTTGAACTCATTATTTTGTTTTGAATCTATTTTGTTAATGATATGTTGCTATTTTTATATTATTTTTGTGTTTAATTGTCTATATTTTATTTTTTAATTATTTTATAGTTTAATATTGCATATTTATATTATTGTATATGTTATATAAGCTATTTTGTTCGCGATATTAAAGGCCGCTATTTGTCCGCTAACGCGATTCGTTATTTATCATAGCGGATTTTAGGTTTTCGCGATTGTCCGCGATCGCGATTTAATTACATTGGTCTCTGGTGATGTGGCAATCGAACTCTATACGTTTGCTTCGTTCATGGAAAAAAAAATTTGTGTGCAATGTGAATTGCCAAGTCGTTATCGCAGAATAAGTTGCATGGAATGCAATTGGTGATGTTGAAGGCTTTGAGGAGGTTGTAAATACATTGAATTTCACAAGTTGTTGAGACTAGCGCTTTGTACTTAGCTCTGTTGAGGATCTAAAAAGAGTTTGTTGTTTCTTAGCTCTCCATGAGATAAGGGAAGAACCCACAAAAACACAATAACTAGTCACAGATCGTCTAGAGTCAGGACAACCCACCCTCTCTATACGCATGAAGCTTGAAGTTTGAGTAAGAAGAGAAGAATAATCCCTTGCCATGAGCCTGTTTGATGTAACGAAGAACCCGATAAGCAACTTGCAAGTGCGTGTACGTGGGGCAATCCAGAAATTGACTTAGTTGTTGCACACTATATGAGATGTCTGGTCTTGTCGAGGTGAGATAGAGTAAGCTACCAATGAGCTTTCTGTATGTTGTGTTCTCTTGTAGAGGAGTTCCAGATTTCTTTGAGAGTCTATTTGAGGGATCCATAGGGATGTTAGCAGGCTTAGATGCAAGCATACCAACATCACTAAGGAGCTCAAGACCATATTTTCTTTGGTTTAGAGAAATTCCTTTGGAGTTGTGTGCTATTTCAAGTCCCAAGAAGAACTTGAGGGCACCTAAATCCTTTATCCTGAACTTGTTGTGTAGAAAATTCTTTATAGAGTTGATTTCTGTGAGGGAGTTTCTGGTGAGAACCACATCATCCACATAAATGAGTAATGCAGTGAATGATGTTGGTGTGGTTTTGATGAACAAGGTATGATCTGCTGCGCACTTGTGGAATAACTGTGATTTAAGAGCAGTGGATAGAGTTGAGAACCACTCTTTACTAGCTTGCTTTAAGCCATATATGGATTTTTTGAGACGGCACACCTGATTAGGTGTGGAGGACTTAAAGCCATGAGAGACTTTCATGTGGACTTCCTCACTGAGATAGCCATAGAGAAAAGCGTTATCAACTTCTAATTGTTGAAGATGCTAGTTATTTGCAGTGCATATGGAGAGAAGGAGACGAAGGGTGATCATTCTTGCAACTGGTGAGTAGGTTTCATCATAATCTAAGCCGTAAACCTGGGTGAATCCCTTTGCTACAAGACGTGCCTTGTGTCTATCTATTGTTCCATCTGCTTTATATTTGATCCTAAACACCCATTTGCAGCCAATGGGCTTCTTGCCAAGAGGAATTTCAGTGAGCTCCTAAGTCTGATTCCTTTCCAATGCGTCCAGTTCAACTTTCATGGCTTGCTGCCAAACTAGATGCTTGGCTGCTTCAGTGAAGCTTTTCAATTATGTTGTGCAAGTGATATTTGCAATGAAAGATCTGTAAGGAGAAGATAGGTTATCATAAGCAGAACAGAAGAAAGAGGGTATATAACTTTGGATGACATAGAAGAAGGTAATGGGGAGAACTTCCTTATTTGATTGACGATCGACCAATGGTATGAGGCAAGGTAGCCAGGTGGCCTTGTGATACAAGTTGAGTGCCTTGTCCCAGCAGCTGGTTGGTTGGTGTTAACAGATTCAGATTCCTCTTCATCACTTGGAGAATAGTTAGCAGGACCAACAACAGTTACAAGATTGTTAGAAGAGGGTGTCACCTGTTAATTGTGAAGATAGTCCATTGGATCATTGTAGATTGGTGTGAAGGATGGAATACTGTCAGCAGGTGTAGGATTCTCCTTTTGGTAAGGGAATATATGTTCATGAAATTAAACATCCCTTGATAGAAAAGTTTCCCTGCATGTTAGATCAAATAGGACAAAGTCTTTTGTGCTAGCTTTGAAACCCAGAAAGATGCATTTGTGGGCTCTAGGGCATTTGCAGGCTCTAGGATCCAATTTAGTTCTATTTCTGAGAAAAGTGACAGCAAAACACAATGAACCAAAAACTTTGGCAGTTGATAAATCAGACAAACAATTAAACAACATTTCATAGGGACTCTTTTCATGCAAAACAAGAGTGGGGATTTTATTTATTAAGAACATTGTATGTTGGATAGCATAAGACCAAAAGCAACTAGGCAAACATGCTTGAAACAACAAACTTCGGGTGACATTTAAGATATGTTGGTGTTTCCTCTCAACAATGGCATTTTGTTGAGGGGTTTCCACACAACTAGTTTGATGCATGATGCCTTTGGATGCATAGAAAGATGGCATTTGGAATTCTAAACCTTGATCATAACGTATACCTTTGATTTTAACATTGAATTTTGTTTCTATCATGCAAACAAAATCCTTTAATAATTGTCTTGTTTCAGATTTTAGTTTCATAAGATAAACAAATGTGTAGCATGAGTAGTCATCAACAATGGTGAGGAAATAAGAGTGACCATGCATGGAAACAACAGAAACTGGACCCTATATATCACAATGAATTAATTCAAAAGAAGAAGCAGATTGAGAATGACTCAAGAGAAAAGGCAAGTGTTTTCTGTTTGGCATAATGACATACATCACAAATCAACTGTTTGTTATTACATATTTCAGGAAAATGTTTGTGCATAGCTTGCATTCTATCATATGGAATATGTCCAAGGCGATAATGCCATAAATTTTCAGATACAGAGTTAACAACAGCATATCACAGTGAATTTTGAAATGGAATCATGAGAGGAAACAATAGAGAAGTCTTTTAGCAGGTAAAGGTCATCATGAATGTCAGCCAATCCAATCCTCTTGGAGGTATTGTGAGTCTGTATATAACATGAGAAAGGTGAGATTATAAGATCACAATGAAGAGAAGTGGTAAGCTTTCGAATGGAAATCAAGTTAAACTTGAAATTCTCAAGAAACAAAACACCAGTTAAGTAAAAGTCATCAGTGAAGTGTATAGTTCATTTGTAGTTGGCTGTGAGAACTTCACCATTTGATAAATGAACATTAATAGGTTTATTAAGGTTATATGTTATAAAATTGGATTTAGAAAAAGTGATATGGTTAGTAGCACCTATGTCTAAAACCCATTTTGAGAGAAGAGGTTACCAAGTTTGGAGGAGGAAGAGGTATGCATCTGGTGTACAGAAGTAAGGTTGACATGAGCATCTTTGCTTGCGGGTTCAGAGAGGGTGTTGAGAAGCCTCTAATACTGATCTGCTGTTAAGCCAAATTTGCACTCATTATCATCATTAGGAATGGTAGCAGAATCTTCATTTGATTCTATTGAGACACAATTGGCACTTTTGTTGTTGTACTTCAGATTTTTGAATTTGAATCATTGGGGAAATCCATTTAGACGATAGCAGACATCACGAGTGTGGCCTTTTTTGTGGCAATAGGTGCACACAACATCTTGAAAATTTTGATTCTTGCTCCTAAAAGAAGGTTTCTTTGGGCTATCAGAAGGGAAATTAGCAATTGTATTCAAGGCCACAACCACGGGAGATTGGACATCGCCAAGAAACTGCCTTTCTTGTTGTATAATCATGGAATATACACGGTTAATAGGAGGAAGAGGATGCATAATCATGATTTGGGAACGTACCGTAGCATAAAGGTCACTTAAACCATGGAGGAACCTAACAAAGATCTGTGTATTGCGATGAACTTTCAGACTTTCCAAGGCTCCACAAGTGCAGGCCGCACCGCAAGTGCAGAGAGGAATTGGATCAAGAAAGTCAAGTTCATCCCATAAGGCTTTTATGATGGTGTATATTTTGTAACCATGAGACCACATTGCTTTAAGGAGAAGAACTGTTAGACTTCTGAGATACAAAACAAATCAGCACGGGAAAAACGTTCTCGCAACTCAGTCCAAATATTCGATGCCTTTTCCACCATGATGACGGATTGGGCAATGTCAGGTGTCATCGAAGGATATAACCACCCTCGAACAAGGTTATTGCAGCGGTTCCAGAAAGGGAGAATGGGACTGTTAGCAGCAGGTTGAGGAATGGGGACATCGATGAATGCATCCTTGTTCTTGGTGAGCAAAGTCATCTTCATGGTGTTAGACCAATTGTAATAATTGGTTTCATTTAAGAGAGGACTAACAAGAACCATGGAGGGGTTCTCGTTGGGATGAATATAGAAGGGATTTGTTGGATCTTACATGGCCTTCAACACAGTTTCGTCAGCCATGGTTGGAAAGCAGCAGAATTACTCTCGTCGGTTTCGTGATACCATAACAATGTATGTCACAATGAAGGGAGAAGTTGGTTGCACACTAGATTTACGCAGACAAAGGAAGAATAAACGAAAGGAAGAAGATGAAGCTCATTGAACAAAACTTGGAGAAAAATGAACTTAATTATTGAAGAAGCTTTACAGGGTTTATATACATGGAAGAAGGACCAAAAAGCAAAAGAGGAAAAGGAAAAAGGGGCCGAATAATAAAACTAAACTAATTACAGAAATAATAGAAAATTGCAGATGAGTCCTATGCTTTGGTGGTTGGAGAAACTGAAATAACTGTCAATAACGGTCGAGAGAAGAGGATTAAAAGGGTTTTAATCCGGTGTTAACCACCGCCAATAACTTTGGAATTGGAATTGCAATCACCACAATAAAAAAGACCTCCCCAACAAAAAAAATAGCAATCTTTCTCATCATCACATCCTCAAGGGAAGCTATCGATGTTACCTTCTCCTCTGTCTCCCTAAAATTAATCTACTTACAATGCTCTATCTTCACATTAATAATTGAAGGCCACCACATGAAAGGGGAAAGATCATTGGAAAAAAACCCTCACACCCCTTTTAAAAAACCTTAGGAGAGAAAATGATGGGACAAACTATTGGTTTATGCCCCTTTCATATTCTTGTGTTACAACTTTACATTACATCGAGATTTTATGAAAAAATAATTGTGTCACAACGTTACTTTACACTATGATCCACACAATTTTTTATAGTCATAATACTTTTTAAATATTCTTAACCAATCTAATACGACAGAGACAAAATTAAAAATGTGTATAAAATACAAAAATAAAATTGAAAATGAATGTTATATATAAAAATTAAATTAAAAATAAATCTTATATATAAAGACTAAATTAAAACTAATACTAAGTTGAAAAAAGTTAGAATCAAATTTATAACATATTTTATAAGGATATAATTAAAAATAATATAAATATAAATATAAGGATTAATATGAAATTATATGTAACATGTATAAGAATTAAAATTATATTTATAAAAAAGGAAATAATAATTATTTATTTTCAAAAAATTAAACCTAGACTAATGACTTGTACTATTTTGTATTTTTTTTAAAACTTTTATGACAGATGATATTACTTTGGTCAGAGTCAGACAATCTAATTTTTTTTATTGTTTGTTGGTCAAAGACAATCTCATTTTTAAAAGGTATATTAACTATTAACTAAATTAACTATTAAGTAATTAATTAGCTCTATTTCTATATATATATATATATAAAAGTTGTTTTTTATTAAGAAATTTGTGATATTTTTTATAATTAATAAACTAACGATTTTTTTTACTTTTATCCATTTTATAATTTTCAATAACTCAATTATTAAAAAATAAAGAATAAAATAAAAAAAATATTCTAACACTTCAAACTTTTATATTAAAAGTATAATTAAAAAATTATTATATTTTTAAATAAATTTAATGACGTAACTTTTACTTTTGAGTTTTAAGAATAGAGTTGAAGGGAGAATAAATAAAAATAAAAATTGGTATTCATTTATTGGGACTAGGTGGTAGGAAATTTAAGTAAACAACCTCACATGGTTTCCCATCAGCACAACCAAAAAATAAAAAGTTAGGGTGATGGAGTGGCATCGAAGCACTTGCATTTGCGGAGCGTGAAGTTCAAAGTCCAAAACCAAAACAAAAACCCAAACCCCTCAATTTTGAATCCTCTTCCTTCTTCCTTCTTCCCACTCCGCCCACTCACACTCATCGTAATTCGTTGCGTGTGTCCGAGATCTGAAGAAAGAGATCCACCGACTACTACAGCCTCAAGAAACGAACAGCACATTCTCGAAGCATTCATTTCAGATCGAAAACTCTTTTTTCCTTTCCTTTTTTCTTCTTCTTCCCTATCACTTTAAATGTTCAACGCGAAAGGAACAAACGGTGATAGGGATATGGGTGATGAGAAAGTTGAGAAGAAAGAGACGAAGAAGGGAAGGGGATTTTTTTCCCGAATATGGAACGTGTTGTTCAGGTCTCACGGTGATGATTTTGAGAAGAGACTTCAGTACATTTCTAAGGAAGAAAGTGCCGTTGTGACTAGGATGAGTAACAGATCCCGTTCCTGGAGACGAACTTCTCGCCAGCTTATTCTGTTTTCTATTATATTTGAGGTGCATTTCATGTTCTAACTATCGTATTTTTTCTATTTAATCACTTTCATTTTTTATCCTTTTATTTTTCTAAGGATTTTGTTATTGATATTATACTGTGCCAAGAAGCAATTAACTGCCACATGAAATTCCGTTAGAAAGTCTTTGAAGCGAAGGTTTAGGAATCAGATGAGTGTCTACTCTCATTTGTCAATAATTAAATAGTTTAATTCTAAAATAGAGTTAATAGTCATCTTTATCTCTGCAGTATCAGACTCTAAACTTGTAAGTTGTTGGGCACCTTAGTTCCTACCAATGTCCCAAACTGCATGATTTAGGGACTAATATGCTTTAAGGGATTAATGTCAAATTTTTTTTTCTAGTTTAAGGACTAATGTTAAGGCGGCGTGCAAATGTTGGAACTGGATTGAATATTGATTCTCTAAAATATCTTTTTTCTTTGTTGTTCAAATGAATAATATAGGGGAATTACATGCAATTTAATTTGATAAGAGTTTCAATGATAATACTTTTATCTTTGTTTGATGAAAATGTTGGATTCACTCAAGCTTTAGGATGTTCTGCCCACAAATTAATGTTATCCTGCTGAGTTTTGTTACTGGTAGAGAAAAAAGGATTTTGCTTAAAATGGTTTCAACTTTCAGGTCATTGCTGTAGGTTACGCTATCATGACAACAAGGTCGAAGGACATGAATTGGAAAATGAGGGCAATCCGGGTTTTGCCTATGTTTCTTTTGCCTGCTTTATCATCTGCTGCATATTCGACGTTCGTCAGTTTCGTAAGGATGTGTAAGTGTCAAAAGGATTACAATTAATATACATATCTAGAGGAAGTTTTTCTCCCCCTTAAAATCAAGAGGTAGCCATACATTTATTTTTTCTGTTCTGCTGAAATTGTTTTTGATGTCTAGGTCAATATAACCTTAAATTTTGTTCCCATTGTTATTCTCATATTTGAGGTTTTCAACAGCTTTAGTCTTCCATTATATGAAGTAGTTTACTATTAGGAAGAGTTCTGACTTAATTAGTATAAATAGAATTTCTGCCATTATTATTCATGCTGTTTAATTATTTATTTTCCGTAAATTAGGCTGAAAAAACTTCTAAAGTGAGTTTTTCTACCAATAATTCCAAACTAACTTCTTTTACTGGGCAAGTGCCTTCAATAACTTAGTGCCTTTGGAAATATCTATAATTTAGTACTTTGAAGGATGAATGCTTTTTATGTAAGAATTTCTCCATGAATCTGATTGATAGTTCTGGTTTAGTATTGCTGTTAATGCCAAAATAAATGCTTGATGCTACCACTCCTTTACAATTTGCATTCATTTGAAGCTCCTAGAGTGAATGCAATCCTATTCAAAATTTCAAATACCTTTTGTAGATAAAAATGTTCTTGAAGGAGCAGCTTTTGATTAAAGAAATTTGAAATTTGATACCATCAGACATAAGTTATAAAAGCTATGATTCACAACTCTAACAAATGTATTTGTAATATTGGTTTCCAAATTAATTGAAATAGATCAATTTTTTGACTTGAAACTTTTGATTAGGGCATGACAATACATGCCAAGCGCAAATAATATTAATTGAAAGTTAAATATGAAAATGTGATTTTATAGGTGATCGCAGGGACCAGAAGATTCTTGAAAGGCTTAGAGCTGAAAGGCAGGCGAAAATTGATGAGCTCAAGGAGAAGACAAATTACTACATTACTCAGCAACTCATTCAGGTGATTGTTTAAAGCAAGGCTTGTTACATGGCTATCGATATCGCCCAAGTTCCTTATCATATGGAGGACAAAATTTATTTGGGTTGTATTGCTCTGTTCATGTTCCTTGATATCACAAGCGTAATGCTACATTTTTTGCACTTTATAAAGTAGATATTATTATATATGAAAACACTCTTATTATCCAAGTTATTTCTCCTCTTTTCCAACCCTAGAAGATTCTTCTTCAACCCTCATCCAATTGGGTTCATATCACCTAACAATATAGTCAACAATGGCAGTCAACATTTGGTGTACCCTTGCAAACACTACCCCACCACTTGATATCAACCATCACCATCACCTATCACCTAATAAGAATTAAAACTCCATCTTTTCATTAATGAATCCCACCGCCACTGCCAGTCTGACACCAACCTGCGGGCACCACTACCAACGCACCACAAGAACTAGATTCAACATAGCAGAATGAGATTTAAGAAAACACGGCACTTGAAGAGATGTTTATGACCAAAACTAGTGAAAACCCTTCTCAAATAAAAAAATAACTCTTAAAACAAAATCCTATAAAACTTAGATAATAATAATAGTGTTATCCCTTAATTGCCAATAACAGAGTGCCAGAGAATAACAAATGATCAGTAAATATTTGTCATCATCGACACTCAACTATTGTCCAATTTACAATCTTTCTGATTTGCTGTTGAATCTGACTTTCTGTTTTATATATTTTCTGACATGTTCATTTCACATTTGGGATAGTAAAGGCTTCTTTCTTTTTGAGTTTTCGTTTCTTTTATTCTACAGTTGGGCTCGTATAAGTCAGCTGTCTTCATTCTGTTCTTTTTTTATTCATCTATTTGATTTGAACAGTAACTTTTTAGTTTGATGTCGTGACTAACGTTGGCAACTTTTAGTAGAGATTAAAGTAATTGAATCATATATTTAGTGCTAACAAGGTGTAAATAAGTATTGCCAATTCCCGATAATATTTCACCTGAAACCAAACATATAATAGTAACGAAAACAATGATAGTATTAAGGTAGTATTTAGCCCAGCTTTTTCTGGCTTCTTTTCCTCCTATAAGCTAAATCTGGGCTAAAGCTTGGCATTTTTTTTCCCTTGCTTTTGTTTGTGGAAAAAATCAATGATATGGGCAAGAGTAGAGCTACGTTAAGACAGACCCCCGTTATGCATGTATTTATGCATGTATAATTTTTATGTGATGGGGATAAATTTTTGCTGCTATCTCATTGATGGTATGTTTTAGTAAAAGAACCAGTGATTTAAAGAAGACTGGAAGAGAAACTTTTACAGATTGAATATTTGCTCTATCCCTCTAAAATTTTTCCACGCATGACACTACTAGATGTTTGCATGTTCATTATGTCAATACTCAATAGTTAACATCAAAGGACTTTTGCCTTGGGGAAGGATATGATCGAAACATTCAAAATCTAATGTGATCAATTCTAGGACTAGAATTCTAGTTTCTTTATTTTACTATGTGGTCATGTGCTTCGAAGTGCATTGTTGAAGTTATGGGAATATTGAACGAGGAAAACGTGAGAATAGCGATTGACATCAATCAAGATAATGATATTGTTGTTAGGTTATGAAGACTAATCACTATTTATACTTCTGCTAGACTCAATCGATCTTATTTAAATTAGAGAACAATCCTGAGATAATAAGTATGAAAACTAATCCCAGTTACTTAAATTACTCTTAAGATATAATCCAGAGGTTATTTTTTTATATTTTTTACACATTCAAAGATGCATTAAGTAAAGGATGGTTTTGGTTGCATCTACTTTGATATTATTGTGTATTATATTGACCTTGTGGTCTGCACAGAGATATGACACAGACCCAGCTGCCAAGGCTGCTGCTGCAACTGTTTTGGCATCTAAGTTGGGTGCAGATTCGGGTTTGAAAGTGTATGTTGGAGATGAATCTGCGTCCGGTGCTCCAACTGGTAAGAGCAATGATGCTGAACTTGTGCAGTCTGCTGGACTTAGAAATCGGAAACATGTGCGCTCTAAATCCCCTAGCCCAGGGCCAGGGGCAAGGACCACTACCCCAACTTATTCTGATCATCAACAGTTAGCTGGTTCTGGGGAAATTGATCAGACTCAAACCTCGGAGCATAAGCAGCTTGTAGTTGTTGAACATCACCAACCTCAAAGTTCAACAAATGATGGAGGGTGGCTGGCTCGACTCGCAGCACTGCTAGTGGGTGAGGATCCCACACAATCTTATGCACTCATATGCGGTAACTGCTATATGCATAATGGTAAGTCGACCGGGTGTGATGTTCTAGACTTTTCTTCCCCTCAAGTCCATTGCAAATACATAAACATGTCTCTGTGTATAGTTGCAGCTGCAGATTTTCATTGATGAAAAGTATGTTTTATCTGCTCATTTATTGGCAGGTCTTGCTCGGAAGGAGGATTTTCCATTTATTGCTTACTACTGTCCGCAGTGTCATGCCTTGAACAAACCAAAGCAATCTGCTGAGCGCGTCTCTGGCTTTAATTCCTCGATGGTTGGGTCCCCCAAAACAGATGATGGCGAGGCAGTTAAAAATGCTAGTTCACCTGCAGCTGACAGCGTAATTCGAAGCAATGATCCCGTAAATGCTAGTAATCTCGAGGTTGAAGAAGTTTCTGAAGGGGTCAATTCAGTGGGAGAAAGGCAGAAAGCTAGTTAAGAAGGTAGCATCATCATCTGGGTTGGGCTATTTGAATGACATATCTTGCCCCTTATATCAGGACATGAACCAACATTAGGGTGACCAACTTTGCAATTCATTTCCTTGGTTTGTGTTGTAAAAGAATAGTGTTATATTACTTTGAAACTTTTTGTGATTTATGAATTATAATACATAGATTACATAAACATCAAAAGAAAACATACCAATTGAGGTTGGCATAGTTGGTGTGGGGATGTGTCACTTAAGCAAGTGGTTGGGGGTTCGTTTTTTAGCTTTCTGAATGTAAAAAATCTCAGTTGGGAGGGTCATCCTCGAAAAAGCCGACCAGTACCCCAAAAAATTAGTCATGATACTCGTGTCGGTGGATACCTTGAGAAAAAAGTACTTAGATTACATGCCTTTTTTGAGTTATAGCAATTTTGGTATGTGTAGCTGGATGATGAAGTGCTTTTTTTAAGCGCTAATCACAAAGTAGCTTTTATCACAAGCATTTATGAGCTTTTTGCGTTTTGATGTATGCCTTGAAAATCACTTACATAAATTAAGTTAAATTAAGGTGTATGGAAACACAAGTATATAAGCACTTGCTACTGACTCTAAAAGCAAAAAAGAAAAAAGAAAAAAACAAATCATGACTAAATTACTATGCCTTATATATCATGTTAAACTAAAGGAATTTATTTTAGAATTTAACTAAATAGTTGACAATGAATATACATAACAAGTTACAATAAAAAAAAAAAAATTGTACTTATCACCTTTGAGGTTTGTCACTTTTGAAATTTGGTTAAATTCAACTCTATCCTATTCTTGAGGTAAATTGCGTTTTACTCATTTTATTAACTATGGTTTTTTTTCTCTTACAATAGTTAATTGATTTTTATAGTACACTAAAAATTACTAGTTTTTAGATTTAAATAAATTTAAAGTCCCAACCATTTTTTTTTTACTTTAATTTAAGTTAATTCAAAACTTTTATTTTTAGTCTCTAATAGTGTTAAATTTTTTTCATGACCTTTTTTAAGGGATCAAAAGAAAATATAAATTAAATAACAGGATGAAATTTAAAAAACGGGACGAAATACAAAAATTGGTAAAAGTAGAAACTAAAAAATTATATATTTATCATGAAACAATTTTATAAGGGCTAAAAATAAAAGTTTTGAATTAAGTTGGATGAATTTTTTTTATAGGGAATAAAAAAAAATTATAAGGATTAAAAACTTTGAGGAGCATGTGATTGATAATAATTTGAGTAAAGATGACGACAATTCATTTTAATTGAATAAAACCTAGGCTTGTTTATAAAAAAAACTAGGCTTAAAAAAGTTTATCAGTCCCTGCAAAATTGTTTTTTAGTTCTTACAAAAAAAATTTCTATTTTGGTCCAATTTAATTTAAAATTTTTTTCTTGAGTCCCTTTAAGCTTTTGTTTTTCAATAAATATTTAACTTTTTAGTCCTTATTGTTACTATTTTTTTTTTCCTTGAAAAAATGTCATGAAGACTTTTTTTTTTAACATTAGGGGCTAAAAAAAATTAAATTAAGTTGGACAAAAAAAACTATAGTAACTAAAAAGTTATTTAAACCAAAAAAATTAACATTTTAAATGTATCAAAAAAGTAACTATTGAAAAAAAAAAAAAAAAGAAAATTAACCATAGTTAATCCATGGAATATTCTATTGACATTTGTTTAAAAATGGGGTGAAGTGCAATTTTGCCTTAAAAATGAGGTGGAGTGCAATTTAGCCAAACATCAAGGGTGGTTAGCGCAATTTACCCAATAAAAACTTAAACTAATGAATTTAAATTTTAAAGTTAAGTGAAAAAACTATTTTAATATATTCTACATTGATATAACCGATAAATGTTGTTGTATTCATTTTTTTTTAATTTTTTTGTTTTTAATTTTTTTTTTACTTATTAGCATTTATTTGCTCACACAAAAATGTAAATCATTTGTATTTTGTACTTATATCTAAGAAGCACTAGCATCTCTCTAAACTGTCCTGTTGTGTGTTTAAAATAAAATGTCTAAAATAAAAACAAATGAAAATATCTACAGAAGAATAAGATGACACCTCATTTGGAAAAAGATCTAATATTTGTTCATAGTAATCTTCGTCTTTTAAGAAATACTCCATTCGCCCCTATATATAAGACTCTCTCAAAAAAAACATAAGAATTAAGAAAATTAGTAAATCTAGAAAAAGTCATTAAATTTGTCTAACAATTTATCTTTATTTTCTTATTTACCCTTCAATTGTTAAAACCAATAGTATTATTATCTTTCCACTCAATTAGTCTTCTCTAATTATCATAAGAGAGAATTTCTCTCTCATCAATTTATCACACAAAAGTGGTTGAGTAAATAAAGATAATTTAATAAAAAAAATTGAATGTACACAAAGTTTCAAATAAGGTCTTATAAAAAGGAACAAATAATTTTTTTTAAAGGGTCTTATAAATAGAGACTGAAGGAGTAGTTTATAATAATACTTTTGAAAGGAAACACAAATGTGAGACATAGCATGGATTTAATATTTGTTCATTTGTCATTGATCAACCAAAATTTGAAGTTATATTTTTCAATGACAAGGATCAAGGAAACACATCTTAAATTAGAGATACTCTTCAATTTTATTTTTGGTGATATGGCTTACATTGTAATTATGTCTTATAGTATTTCTTTTTTGGTGAGTCTTATTATGATAAGGGTTAGGAAAAATATGAAGTTAAGATGGTAGAAAAAATAAAGTGTTAACATTATGATGATAATGCCTCCAAGTTTTTTTTTTTTGTGATACTTATTTATAAAATTATAAAGTTTAACAAATTATTTTTGAAAGATGAACAACTTATTAACTTATATTTTTTTTTTCATATTTTTTATAATATATATATATATATATATATATATATATATATATATATATATATAATTGGTGTTCTAGTGTCCTATATTTTGGTCATTAGCCTGTCGTGATGTAACAACCCGAAAATCTATAAAAAAGACTTAGGACTTAAGTGATTTGATTACAATTTACAAAGAAAAGAAAATGAGGATTAGTTGTAAGTAGAGAAGTCAAAAGAGGGACAAAAAGGACATGTATATTCGAATATGAACAAGTATATTCGAATATGCATGATTCATATTCGAATATGGATGAGTCATATTCGAATATGGAAGGGTGGAACTGAATACAAAAGTCTCATATTCAAATATATATTCGAATATGGACCCCTGGACCTATAAATAGGAGACTTGACTTCTACATTTCAACATTTTCATCTCCTTCACTCTATACTCTCTCAAATCCTTCGCTAAACATCTGCCACTAATCAAGCACACTCTACAACTCCTTCATCCTACGGTTCCCATCTCACCAAGTTTACTTCTTGATTAAAGGATCCAAGAGTTGAGATTCAAACACGAAGATAGGAGTGCTGAAGAAGGGAGTTGGAGACTGGATTGGAGTTGAAGAGATTTTGGAAGATTCAAGGTAACCCTGAAAAACCCCAATCCAGAATACTACGAATTATTAGGAACATGTGACTAGGAAGTGTTAGTAACATGTTGATAGACACTCAAATCAATTCGTTGGAAATTGCTTGATTTAGAATTTTGTGTATGTTTGAGATCACATGCTATGTTTGAATGATGTCTGTATTGATTAAACATGTTAGTAGTTGATGCATGCTTAGGAATTGAATTGAAAATGTGAATGATGATGAATTCATAAGGGTGGTATAAACAAAGGATTCCAAATTGTAATGTGACCAAATGGGGATTTTGACTTGAATTAATTTTAAACAGTTTTAGAAAAATAAGTCCAAGAGTTAGTATATTCAAATATGTATTTGAATATGAGAGATCATATTCGAATAGATATTTGAATATAACACTTTGGTCACATGATATTCGAATTTGAGGTCTGATATTCGAATATGGAAATTAGTGGAATTCTTGTTTAAATGTTATGATATGAATATGGATGTTTGATGCATTAGAACCTATAATGTGAAATCAAACAGAAAGGAAATGTGGAAATGCTTTCCCCATCAATAGTGGTTGAGTAAGAGGGTTAAGTTCCGCCGGAAGTAGACCGGGTAAGAGCACAAGCATGAAAAGATGAAAATGTAGGGTTATCCCAAAAGGGGCAGATCACCTGAAGTGTTAGGCTATCCCGTAAACATGGTAGATAGTCTAGTACAAAGGGACTATCCTGAAAGGCGTAGATAATCCCTGGGTTAGCCTTAGAGAGGGTTGGTAGCCCGGCAGTAGGATCTTGGAAGGACGCTTGCCAGGACCATGATGATGAGCTCAACTCTGCATTGACTGTCATGCACCTATGGTGGATTCCCTGTGCACGGGGTTTCCCGTTAAAAGAGGAAAGAAAGAAAATGGAAAATGATCATGGCATGCATACATATTATAATGACATTTCATACATCTTGTGTGTGTTTGTTAGGAATTGGATTTGGGGTAGTTTTCCAGTTAGACTGGCTGTAATACTGTATATATATCTTATTTTCAATACCGACAGTTACTCAGTTACATGTTGTACATATAACTAACAGTTACAGTATTGCAGGTGATACAAACTAGGAGGGTGTCAGCGCTTGAGAAGACGTTAGCAACTATCTTACGATACTTAGGTAGTCATTAGTTTTGTTGTATGACTATCTTCGCTAGGACTAGTACACTCTCTGGATTGTAAATAAAACACTTTTATATATATATATATACATGTATATACATATATACATGTATATACATATATACATGTATATATATATATATATATGATGTTTTGTCTTCTGCTGTCTGTTTTTTTTTTAAAAAAATGTCCCTAAAATCTAGGTGTTACACACGATGTCCGTGTCGTATCGTGTTGCGGTGCCTTTATCGGAGTCGATGCTTCGTAGACCTATATTCTCTTTATAAATGTCAACAATTTTATGAAAATTTTATTTCCAAATGAATAGCGTATAGTAAAGGTGTTGGACCATAGTAAATGGGCAACTTTTGTAGTGTAGGGGTGTATAGAAAGTTAAATAGTGCTTCATTGAATAAGTTACACATATACATAAATATATAGACTTGAATCCCTAGGTCTAAGGAAATAATCAAGGCAACGATTATCATAATAATTACAAATATTCAATTATAATGATCATAATATATTCAATTTATAATGACAAAAATATAAATCAATAAGATATTGTACACTTTTTCTCAAGCTGGCACATATATATCACATGTATCTAGCTTGTTACATATATATGGTATTTGAGGACCACATAAAGATTTAGTTGACATATCTACGAGTTGATTGGTAAAACGCACAGAAGTTGTTTTGATGAAAACTGAAAGATTTTTTCCTCTATTAAAATGACAATTAACTTTTATATGCTTAGTTCTTTCATGAAAAATTTGGTTGGCGAAGAGATGTTGATTATAATGATTATCAAAAGCAAGTTCCATAGGTCCTAACTCATAAAATTTTAGTTATTTCAATTAGTGCTTTAACCACAATAATTCACAAGTAATTGAGCCATTGCACGATACTCTGTTTCAATGCTAGATCTAGCTACAACCGTTTCCTTTTTAACTTTTCCAAGAAATTAAGTTTCCTCCAATAAGTACACTATATCCTGAGGTGGACCTCCTATCACTAGCATCTCCTCGTCAATTTACATACATATATCCAACAATATTAGTATGACCCCTATCAATATAAAGGACCTTACCAAGTGATCCTGTGACATATCTCACGATTTGAACAACTGCTTGCTAATGACTTTCACACGCGTAATTGAGAAATTGACTCACAAGACTAGCATGTAAATATATGGTCTGGTAATGGTAAGATAGTTTAATTTTCTCATTATTCTTCTATATCTGCTTCGGTCAGAATAAGGCTACCTCTTATTGGATAAAAACTTCACATTTGGGTCTATCAGAGTATCAACTAGTTTGCAATTAAGCATCAAGGTCTCTTTTAGAATATCAAGTACATACTTCCTTTAAGAAATGACAATAATTGACTCAGACTGTGCCACTTGAACTAGTGCATCTTCAACTCCTCAATACCTTCTTGATCATCACCTGTAAAGACAATGCCATCAATGTACACAAGATAAATATGTTTATTGTGAGCATTTAAAGAACACACAATGTTCTTTCTCCTTAATACCTTCTTGATCATCACCTATAAAGACAATGCCCTACAAGGACTTCCTTAACTTGGAAATAAGACCTTTCTCCACCTAAGCAACAAACCCAGGTGGTTTACTCTATGTATATCTCCACCTCTAAGTCACTATGTAAAATGATATTTTTGATATCTAAATGGTATGGTGGCCAATTCTTCATTGAATTCATAGATAAAATAAGAAAACATATGTCATCTTTGGAGCACAAGAGAAAGTATCACTATAGTCTAGGCCACAGAATTGAGTGAACTCCTTTGCTACGAGTGTGGCCTTCAAACGATCGACCTGTCCACCAGGTCCCTCTTTAATGGTAAAAACCCATTGACAACCAACTGTGGATTCCCCTTGAGGAGAAAGGACAAGGGTTTACAGACAATTTTCTACCAGGGCTATCATCTCATCAAGCATTGCGTGCTGCCACCCTGGATGAGAAATTACTTCATAAACAATGTTAGAGATGGTAATGGAAGGTATAGCAAAAACTAAGGCATAATTGGACGAAGATAACCTATGATAACTCAAAAGTTTGTAGATAGGATGAAGATTAAAGGTAGAACGCTTACCTTTGCAGAGTGATTTTGGAAGGTTAGGTGAGACCGCAATAGGAGGAGAGGTTAGAGCTGAAGATGAATAAAGAGAATCACTATCAAGAACAACCTTTGGAGTTTTGTGCGATTGACTCTCATAAGTGACTCCATAACAAATATTTGCCGGAGGATGTGGAGGATTGGGACATGTTTAACGTGTATTTGCCAAACGAATAATTCCTTAATCTCAATTCGGGAAAGAGAATTTTTTTCCTCAAAGGTTCTTTATTTATTAGTATAGTCACAAAAAGGGAAATTTCAAGCAAACTAGTTATTAATTAGACAAAATATACATTCTGACCAAACACATGATATTCATATAGGAAAAAATGCATGAAACTAAGTAAGAACATATAAGAACACTAATTTCATTATGGGAGAATGAGTACAAATATAGAGAGTGTTTAACGCGAAGAATGTTCAAAGGGGTTAATCCTAACTTACATATAACCCTAAGAACTTATATAAAATGTATGTGTGACTTAGGCATTCTAAGAAGTGTTTTGTTGGGTGTCAGAAGTATTGGAATGGGTGGTCTTGGTTTGCATCAAATGCCTATGTGTAGAAACTTACCCAAGACCCCTATATACAATGTTCTTGACTACACAGAGTAGTTACAAAGATAAAGATAAAAATAAAACTCATTTTAGAGTTTTCCAATCATTTGTTGCCATGTGCCTTTGTTAACTGCTCAATGATTAAGCTCCTTTTACACGTGTTTGACTATGATTGGTCCCCATTGTATGGGAATGAAATTGCCGTATTTCTCTTTGACCACGTGTCTCCTTAAAGAATTTTCTCCTATTGGTTCTCTATGCATGACTTTAGACATAGCCAAATTCTGATATGATTTCTATAGCGTGAAGTATTAAGTCAGAACCCTCTCTGATTAACTAAAGTCATTTTTATTTATTGAGGTTTTAGAGTTTTTCTTCTGACCAAATGGGTTCCTGACTAGCATCATGGCCTTCAAGTTTATTAGCTAATATGGATTTTCTATCTTTGAAGCACCACCCCTTTCAGACTAAGTGTCTTTCTTACTAAATGAAGACAATTGATAGTTTGAGCTTTCTTTCTAACTAGTATTATAGAAAATAACTTGAAAATGTTATTCAGGGTCATTTTTTACTCTTTTTGACTAACTAAACCGAGGTTAAAATTTATTTTACCAAAACAAATGCCCCCTAAAATTTACTCTCCAATGGTACTAAGTAGGATAAATTTTATCATTATGACCAACACCTTTCTGATCAAAGTTAATTACTGAAAGACGTGATAAGACCCATGATTTATTCTTATTGCGTTGGTTATCCAAAATGTAACTTCTAAATTACTGGTTGATTGGAACCCGAGGTGTATTCTTTCCATGTTCCTTTGTTTTATTTTATTGATTTCTTGTATTTTCTTTTGGATTGAATATTTTTCTGGTTTTGGGTTTTTGAGAACAAGATAGGATTATAATGTGAGAACACAATAATTGCTTCTTGGAGGTCTTTGGTGAGGGTGAGGGTTTGCCTAGGATATCTTGGAAAATAATCTTGTCCTTGTGGAGTCTTTTAGTTTTCACTCAAAGTGTTTGATTCAAGTCCTAAGAGAGAAATTCTCTGGGTGTTAGGTGTAAATCCTTAGAGGTGATTTTAAGTTGTCAAATTGAAGTCCTAAGGAGGGTTCCTAGGCATTGCTTATGAAAAATCCAAGAGAAAGGTCTCTTGGTGGTGTAGGTTGCCTTGGGTCTTTTGGTGATCATTATATCTTGTAAACAATTGTGATATTGTTTGATGAGATAGTGGATACACACTTGTGAAAGCAAGTGTGACTGGATGTAGGCGTTGTTAGAACATCGAAACAGGATATATTGTTTGTTTTGTCTCTCTTTATTGTTTTTCATATGACCATTGATCACACACATATTGCCACTTGATTAAAAATTTATATACCTATTGAAATTGAACCTTCTAAAAGATTGGTAACTTCTAAAACTTTCAAGACATATTTGTTTGTGATATCACCAATTTGATTCTATTAAGAGGTGTATAAATTGAACTTGGTGACAATCTTTTTCTTTTTTGAAAAGCAACTTGGTAACCATCTGAAACTAAGTTTATGATAAATGTCTTATTTTTGAACAAGATAACTACACTTTGTGAGTCTCAAATATTCACTCTAATTCATTGGCAGACATCTTTGTGAGTGCATAAGTTTTCCACGGTTTAAACTATTGATTTTACTCATAAACAAGGATCCTTGTCTTGGTTAGGGCATCATGATGAGGATTCCCTAAGCGCAAATGCCACTACCTATAAACACTAGGAACTGAATTGTTACAAGTTTCAAAAAGAAAAAGATAAGGCTGAGAGAGGCTTGAAAGCTTCCCTTGAAGAAGAGTTTCTTTGGAAACCTGAGATTTAACAAGACAAACAGAGGGGTGAAACTCAAAGAAGACACAATTAATTTTAGAGAATTTAGAAACACTGATAAGATTTTTGGTAAGTTATGGAAAAAGTAAAAGATCATTAAGGGTAAGCAGAGAGGAGGGATTATGAGGAGAAGCAAAAACATTCGATCCTATGGAATTGATGCTTGTACCTTGGCCGTTGGCCATTAAAATGTGCTCATCACTAGTAAACTGAGCACTTTGAAGCAAGTTATGTGGATCTGGAGTAGCATGGTGAGAGGCTCCAGAATCTGGAATCTAAGCAATAGCAGCATTTACAGTGGGTGTAGGTTGAGCGCTGGGATTGGGCTGCTGAGACGTCATAAAGGGAGGAAAGGCATAACAACGGAGAAATTAGAAGGAAGAAAACCAAACCCAGATGTAGGAGATCCAAAGCCAGAAAATGCAGGCCCAAAAGAAGCGAAAGGATTAGGCCACTGAGTTGGGCCTGAGAGACCAAAGGTGTTAGCAAATCCAAAAGCAGCAATAGAGACAGCGTTGGGATAAGTTTGTGGGCCAAAGAATGGAGATGCACCAAAAAACTGTTGAGGACCCATACCAAATGGACTAAACTAAGAGAACATTGGGCCATAGGGAAGCCCAAAATCACCAAAGGACATTAGATTAGCTCTCTGATAGCACGTGGCAGCCTCGTGACCACGTTTGTGAGATATCCGACATTGAAAAGAAGAATCACGGCCTCAACCACCGCGATCACCGCCACGGCCACAGCCGCTGTCACGATCCTGAGAGTTTCTGTTCTGAAAGGCGTTTCGAGAAAGCAAATTCTGCGTGGTATTCTAAGAGTTAGGACCGAAAGAGTTCTTCCAGAAGGCATTCTGCGAGGAGAAAGCAACATTAGCCGTAGGGGCACCGTTGACGGCAGAAGCATCGGCAAGATTTATAGTCAACGGTTCTTGTCCAAGAGTTGATTTTGCTTGATCAAGACGCGCCTCTTGAGCAAGGAGCATAGTTTCAACCTCACCAGGGGACAGGACATTATCACAAATAATGAAGGCAATGATCGTAGAAATCAAGGAATCATACTCCGGTGGAAAGCCTCCGATAATCAATTAGGCATGCTCTCGTATAGAGACAGGGCTACCAATAGAAGCAAGGATCTGGACAATATTGTTGATTCAAAGGAGATACTCAAGTCGAAGTTGCGTGGCTTTCCCCTTCGTGAGAGATTGAAAATACTGAAAAATCAGATTCCAAATCTGATAAGAATGACGACAAGAAACCACTCTCGCTTGAATCGAATCAGAAAAAGTAGTCAAGAGCCACGAGAAGAGAAGAAAATCTTGACGTCCCACGCAACAAACTCAGGATTCACATTTTGTTCTTCACGATCTGCCTCAGAGAGAAATTTTAGCGGAATTTTAGGGTTAACAACAAAGCGTTCAAGTTCATGAGTTCTCAAAACAGCTTGAACTTGCTGTTGCCAAGTCAAGAAGTTCTTCTCATCCAATTTACACATCACTGTTTGAGAGAAGGAATTTGCAGCATGAGACGAAGACTGAGAAAGAGAAGCAGCAGCCAATGTAGCCATAATCGCGGGGCAAAAAATAGCAAAGGAATGAAATCAAGAACAAACGTCCGAGAAAACAAAAGAAAGGGATAGAAAATGAAAGAAAATCAAAGAAAACAAGGAAATCAGAGAGATGTAAAATAGATTTATGTATTGAACTATTAACACACATGTACCAATGAGTTACACAATATATATAAGAGGACTAGTGCTCAACAGACTCTAGACAAGCCAACTAACAACACGTGCTGATAATGACAGC
This sequence comes from Cyamopsis tetragonoloba, assembly GCA_037177725.1. Lineage (NCBI taxonomy): Eukaryota > Viridiplantae > Streptophyta > Magnoliopsida > Fabales > Fabaceae > Cyamopsis > Cyamopsis tetragonoloba. Next base: position 59,781,787 of record CM074119.1, read on the forward strand.
TAACTAACAGACTTATAAATAAAGACTTATGCTTTATTATATATTCCCTAATAGGGTGGCTCAATAAATAGACTACCTAGCTATTATGGTGAAGGTTATGGCCCTTACATACCTATTAACAGTGAAGGAGATAAAATAGTAGAGAAACCTATAGGTGAATGGATGGATGAAGACAAGAAAAAGGCTCAACCTAATTTTAAAGATAAGAGCCTTGTTTCCTCAGCCCTTCCTTATAGTGAGTTTTTCACAGTCTCAAATTATAAATCCAATAAGAAAATGTGGGATACACTAAGACTCTTAGAGTCACCCATGAGGGAATTAGTATGGTGAAAAGATTTAGAATGAATAATGCATGAATATGAGTTGTTTACCATAAATCAAAATGAATCAATTGAGAAATTTCAATTGTGTTTTACTCATATTATCAATCATCTTTTATCAATTGGTAAAACATTTTCAAATTAAGATCTAGTTATCAACATGTTGAGACGTTTGACTAGGGAATTGCACCCGAAAGTCACCACTATAACGAAATCTAGAGGTTTGGAAAAGCTTCACCTTGCTACTCTCTTTAGGAAGCTCAAAGAACATGAGCTATAGTAGAAATGCTCCCTATGTTTCAAATGGTGTCTATGCTTACAATGTTTTTGCGTACAATAGAAGTATGCTTAATAGACCTAAAATGTATGAAAAAAAATGTATGCCATTATTATGGTTTAGATGGACATTTGAGCCTTATTGCTATGCTAAATTGCATTATGTGCCAAATGGGAGTATGGTATGGGTTCCAAGAGAACCAAATCAAACAGATGAAGGACCCAAAAGCAAAGGGTACCTAAGTTAATTTGTCTTTGTGCTTATAGGAGATAAAGAGAAAGAGTAAACTTACATTTTGGTATCTTGATAGTGAGTGCTCTAGACACATGACCGACGACCCAAAGTAATTCCTCCATATCACACCAATTGACGGAGGAAAAGTGACCTTTGGTGATAACAAGAGAAAATTCATTAGTATAGGTATGGTAGGTAATCACATTAATTTTACGGCAAACGATGTATTTTCTATTGAAAATCTCAAGCATAATCTCTTGAGTAATAGTCAATTATGTCATGCCGATATGAATGCCAATTTCAATATTAAATGTTGCACTATTCGTTTTGCAAATGATCCTAATGTTTGCTTGATAGGTGATAGGACTAATAATGTGTATATTATTGATGTTGATAGTAAAATAGTGGATTGTGATTCCTTATGTTTGCTAGTTAAGAAAAATGACATGTGGTTGTGGCATAAGTGTCTTGCACATATTCATGTAGATCACTGGTCGAAATTGGTTTCAAAAGATTTTGTAGTCGGCTTATGTAAATTGAAAATTTCAATAGATTCTTTTGGAGCTGCATGTCAAAGGGGTAAACAAACAAGAGCATCCTTTAAAGCTAAACACATTGTTTCTACTACAAGAGCTTTTGACTGACTTCACCTTGACCTCTTTGGTCCTTGTAGAATTATGAGTTTTGGAGGAAACTACTATGCTTTATGTTTTTGAAGAAAAAGACTGATCCGTTGCTTTCAAAAAGTTTGCTAAAAGAGTTCAAAATGAAATAGATTGCAAAATTGCTTTATAAGAAGTGATCTCACTGGAGAGTTCACTAGCAATGTTTTTAATGAGTTTTGTAATGAGAATTGCATATCATATAACTTTTTAACTTTTAGAACTCCACAACAAAATGTAAATGTTGAAAGAAACAATTGGTTATTAGGATATGACCCTAGACAAGTAATTGAGCATGTGCGATTAACAACACTTGGACGCATGCATAGCACTAAAGTGACATGTCGCTATACCAACATAAGGAAAAAGACCAAGAGTTATATAGTTAATTGGTGAGCTATGTATTGTTATATAGCTAGGAGGCATGACTACTCACCTTGATGTGCCAATTAGTAGTCATAGCCCATTAAGGTTATGATAGGCGTGGTCCATAACAATGGCACTGTATATGAGCATTAGCTTATGACTCCAAAAGTTAAGCTTGACTTATTCGGTGCTGCCAAGGTTGAGAGTATTTGGTACCATCAGCCTGAAGATTTGTTTACCGTCAAATCCTTCGACTTTGTTGAGATCGTCATTCTCTACTAGTGACATGGATTTAGGTATGCTTCCGCTCTTCTCTCGAATCTTTTTGGTGACGGTTCGGTCCAAACTAGCATACATTCATCTAGTTTTTGAATGGAAATTCTTTCATGTGATATTAAAGCCGTGTCAAATCATCGAATAAATTTGGGAATAAAGTTTCAAATGATAATTTTGTTGTTTGGTGAGTGAATTTCATATGGTTATTCGAAATCCGCATTCGATTGAGTTCCATGTTGTTGTGTATTTGGCTTCAATTTTGTGCGATTTGAGATATTGGTATAATTGTTGATGTCGATTTCATTTGCGATTTTGGTATATACAATTCGCACAGTTTCGGAGATTTCATGCATATTACAATTAAGATTTATATGTCTAATTAGAAGCATGTTAAATCTCTTTAATTGAAAATCATGATAATGGGATTGGATTCACATGATTATTCAGGTGAATATTTGTTTTAATAATCTATTTGATTTGATATTGATTTCAAATATAATCATGGTATGCTTGTTGATTGTTTAGGCATTCAAATGCATCTGTATTTAATTGAATTCAATTTTTTGAGCTTTAAGGTTATTAAATTAATTGAGGAAAACATAAAAAAATCTTTTTTCGTGAGAGTAGATTGGATTTGGCTGTAAATGGATTTTTGAGAAGTTGATCAGGAGCAATATTTTATAAAGTTGATAAAGGACACCTTTTAGAATGATGCGGTAGGGTGTCCTTGTTCAAGACGCGGCTCGCGAGAATTTCCATAGTGTCCTCTTATTTGAGGCTTGCCAAAGAATGCATAACATTGATGAGGTGGAATGTCCTAATTAATGTGAGGGATACGCAATGTGGAGAAAATATGTTGGGAGAATAAAAAAGGGTATTTGACCAATACGTTGTAATATAAGCAGAAAGGGGCAGAGCTAAAGAAATCATAGCAAAGGTTAGTTATAAGAGTCCAGGGAAACGAATGCTAAATGAGGAAATATGGAAAGAGAAAAGGATAAAGGAATGCAAAAGAAAGATGGAAGGGGAAAAATGAAAAGTACACCAGGAAGAAAGGGATCAGGGATTGCAAGGATCAAGAAATAAAGAGTGGGGATAAAAAAAGCACACAACAATCTTCCATTAAAAGAGACCACTGCAAGACACTCTCCACCCTCCTCCTTCTCATAACCCAGCGACTTTAACACCTTCAATTCCTCTTCTCTCCCAATACCCAGTAAGGCATGAACACCACCCGCTATCATCGAATCCTCCTGATGAGTCTTTCGCCGAAGATTCGTCCACTCATTCCTACCACAAGAACCAAAGTTCCCCTTTAATTACACACCTCTTAAGTCTACGACTCCGGATCTACTCAAATCTATACCACAACAATTGGTGCCTTTGCCGGGGAGGTGTGTAATAAACGGAAGTCCACACTATATCATGCTCAATACTGGGGAAGAGTCAAGCACCATTCTTCTTTGCTAAAACAAAAGATCCAAGAGGGAAACACAGAAAGATGTGTTGTTCTTTAACCAACGTGCTTTGTTCCACGTTCATCACTGTCGCAACCTATCTATGCCGCACCACACTAGCACACGTTTCTTCAAACTGCAAGACAGTGAGCATCACAACCTATCTTTCGTCCTAGTAGCAACTTTACACGGATCTACACTGCAAAGCAAATCATTGTTGGTGTTCTCACTGTGAATTGCTCCTGTGCATTACTAGAATCCTCACATGCCATTCTCAAACAAGGAAGCTTTTTCATTCTCATTATTCTAGCATTTCTTTATTATTATTATTATTATTATTATTATTATTATTATTATTATTATTATTGTTATCATTATCATTATCATCATCATTATCATCATCATTATTATTATTATTATTGTTATTATTATTGTTATTGTTATCTTTATCATTATCATTATCATTATCATTATCATTATTATTATTATTCTTATTGTTATTGTTATTTCATTTAGGTTTTCACGAGCATCAACGTGACTTCTTGAGCACGCTTCATGGTCAAATTTATTGATTTATTTATTTTTTTTAACTTCTTTGCAAACATTGTGATTAGTGTTATACCCAACAAAGTCATGTCAGATAAAAGTTGGGACATGTAGGAAGTTAAGAAAAGGACACATCAAGCACTTTTATTATAATAAAATGATATTGTTAATAAATAAAATGGCATTGACAAGGACAACACACTAACATTAGCTTGAAAGAGACTGAGTTTGCTTGTTGTTTTATATATGTATATATATACCCTCTTTTCCTTTTATATTGTCTGTCCCTTTTATCCGTCAAAAGAGAGTGGATTTACATGAAAATAATATAAAGAGGAATATTTTAAACAATGAAAAAGAAATAATTTTTTTTTCATGATTTTAACTTTGTGATAATATGATAAAAGGAAAAGGGTTTTCTTCAAAGAAGTACTAGGATTTGCCACTGTATATTAATTTGCCTTGTTTTACTTTATTATTCATTAAAAGTAAAGGGGAAAAGGAAGTACACCCAAATTTGTGAAAGAGTTTTTGAGAACAGATACATTTGAGATGATATAATAACATTTATATGGATTGGATGCCATGATAATTCATTTTTAGCATCTTCCAAATAGCAACTCAAAACAATATATATATATATATATATATATATATATATATATATATATATATATATATATATGGTTGTATATTTTGCAAAGGGACTGATGCATAAGTATACACATTTCCTTTCATGAAGCGGTTTCATATATGCTCATAAATTACACGCTGTTATACCTATCATTATGCCAAATTAAGGTGCAATTACCTAAATGACATGTTTGTTGTGTAAGTAAAGTTGATAGAAACATGAGAAGCATAAGTCATAACATTTCATTTCCAATGTAGCAAATCCAACCTAAAGTGATAAACAGGTTCAACAGGTGTACATCACACACAAACAAAAAGCATAATAAGGATCACATTTCACAATGTACATATATGCATTTCAAAGAAAGGACTTTTAATCACTTTTTTCTAATACGCAAGGGGTGTATTGATCGGGAGCAATATTTTATAAAGTTAATAAAGGACACCTTTGAGAATGATGCGGCGAGGTGTCCTTGTTCAAGACGCGGCTTGCCAAAGAACGCATAAAACTGATGAGGTGGCAGTGTCCTAATTAATGTGAGGGATACACAACGTGGAGAAAATATGTTGGGAGAATAAAAAAGGGGATTTGACCAATACGTTGTAATATAAGCAGAAAGGGACATAGCTGAAGAAATAATAGCAGAGGTAAGTTATAAGAGTCCAAGGAAAGGAATGCTGATGTGAATGCGGAAGGAGACCGTCTTAATTTTCTAATACTCAGAAGGAGATATTTGGTTTGCTCATGATTAGGGCGAAAATCTTCCCAATATGACATGGAGTTATAAGATGGATTAGGGTTAGGTTAGATGCGTCACACAAAGGTTGATTCTACCTTTGATAAGCCAGCGAGACGTCGCACTAGACTGGGTTGGTTCTTATATAAGAAAAATGCTGAATCCTCCTACTAAATCATCTGACAAATCTTCCTACTCACTTAATTTTGACATTGTCTTCTATCTTCCACTTAGTATTTACTTTTATAAAAATAGATAACACTTGTCAAAATTAAGTGCTTAAGAGGATATAGCATTACTCCTTATATATATTCATATAATCATATATATACATGATTTCCACCATGTGCATTCACGAAAAATGGAAAAAACAAGGCTCAACTCTTGACTTCTATTGTGGTATAGATTTGAGTAGATCTGGAGTCATAGACTTAAGAGGTGTGGAATTAAAGGGGAAATTTGGTTCTTGAGGTTGGAATGAGTGGACGAAGCTTCCGTGAAAGACTCATCTGGAGGATTCGATGATAGAGGGTGGTGTTCATGCCTCGTTGGGTATTGGGAGAGAAGAGGAATTGAAGGTGTTGAGGTCGCTGGGTTGTGAGGAGGCGGAGGGTGGAGAGAGTATCGTTGTGGTCTCTTTTAAGTGAAGGGTGTCCTGTGCTTTTTTATTCCCACTCTTTATTTCATGATCCTTGCAATCCCTGATCCCTTTCTTTCTGTTGTCTTTTTCATTTTTTCCACTTCCATCTTCCTTTTGGATTCCTTTATCCTTTTCTCTATCCCTATTTCCTCATTTAGCTATTGATATGATCCAGAAAAAGACATAGAAAACTTAAAGTTCAATCCAATTTGAAGAGAACAAATTGAAGCCCAATTCACATAATCCAAGATGAAACATGGGCTGGAGTTTAATTTGCTTGTTTGGGCCATAAGTGATGTGAATGCGGAAGGGGACTGTCTTGATTTTCTTATACTTAGAAGGAGATATTTGGTTTGCTCATGATTGGGGCGAAAATCTTCCCAATATGACATGGAGGAATCACACAAAGGTTGATAAGCCGGCGAGACGCTGCACTAGAGTGGTTTGAGCTTTGTGTGGTTGACATGGAGGAATCACTTCTTCTACAAGTTTTGCATTTTTATTTTCTGATTTCATTTTCATTTTTCTTTGAAATCACAAATCAGGGTCACAGGCTACCCCTATGATTTCATAGTGTCACATATATTCACCTCTTACTTTTGCTCAGGCTAAACTTTTTTTTTTGTTGTTTTATAAAAAACACAGAAACTGCCATTTTTAAAAATTGATAAACTAGAATTTCGCTTCGACATAATATCCAATACAATTCTAGCTGCTTAAAATATTTAGGCTCAAAATTTTGGTTTTTGATTCTATTAATTCTTGGATAATCGTTTGGTCCTAATTTGCTTGTCAATTGCTCTGATTCATTATCATAGCCATGGAAAACCAGAAATGTTGGGTAGTATTGGATGATGAGATTTGAAAAGACAAAGGCATCGAAAACTAAAGCCATACTATTTGTTAACTTCATAATAGTGAGTAATCAGAAGAGAAGGCGTTAAAACTTATTTATCTTTACCAGTTGAAAACTTACTCCCAGGAAAATAAACAATGGTGTCATGAAATTATGAATTGACAAGGAAGTTGGGAGCCACTAGGAATTTGAAACTTTCTCTTCGCCCAAAACTCAATTGAATGGGGTGCCATCTCTTAGTCCACAACGTATCAATTTCTCTACTTCCATTGGGGCTTGCGATTTTCTCCAAGTAGTAACCTAAACGAAGGTGATGGAAGGATGGCGGTGGTGGCGCCCACATGCAGCACGACAGGGCGGTGATGGACGAATCAAGATTAGAGATGTCGTGCGGCCTATAAGTTGATGAGGCGATGGATGCAGCTCTGAGGATGAGTGTGGAGGAAAATTAAAGATTTTGAGCGGCTAAGATTATAACCCATATGACCGGTTAAGATTTATCTTTAAGGCTTGGTTAAATTGTTATATCTTAAAAATAACATAATTTAGTACTTCAAATTAAGATAAGAATAAATACTAGTCTTATCAATTATTTAGATTGATAAGAATAATTAGTAATCTTATCTATTCTTTGAATAGATAATAAAATTATTTATTATTGGGTGGGGATCTTATCTATTCTTTAACTAGGAAGTTAGCTAGGTTATGAGTCTATATATAGTACCTTAGGAACAATTGTATGATAATTCAGTTATTGCTATGGGCCTAACCTGCGAATGGGGCACGTGATGAACTCACATGTGGAGGATGTGTCGTTGGCGTCATGTCGTGGACAACTAAGACAAGGCATCCCGACATGACGCATGAGGCACATCTCCCCCACGTGAGGTTAGTTACTGATATGTATATTGTGTCGTAATTCACAAGGGCTAGATAGCGACAGGTTTGACTTTTATGACCTTCATATCTCTATAAATATCTAATGCTCACCTTTATTCGGTATGTTTTACTCATTCTAATACTCAAACTCCACTCTCTTGGTGCTATTCCTGACTTAAGCTTCAGAGTGCTTGCAGGTACACCACCCTCACCATTAGGTGAGTGGCCAGAGACGTTGAACCACTGCGCCGGAAGCCAGAACGGAGGTCCTGATCACCTTGCCTAAGAGCATGACAGATCATTGGTGCCGTCTGTGGGAAAGGATTAGTTCTTCCCCTATTTTCTTTTCTTAATCCTTTGTTTTGGTTTTCTGGTTGGTTTTGCATGAACAAGATACTTGATTACAGGCTTGATATCAAATCCAGTTGTTGATTTGATAATTCTCTTGTCATCAAAGGTGATTTTCAAATGATTAATCAGTACAAATGTGGTTTTTCACCGATTAATAGAATGGATGAGGATTTCTCTTGAGTTCTCACCGAACATTTCTTTGAATTCAATAATCTTGACCTCATTCTCTGATCGGATCAGCCGTTGGATTTCATTAATAGAAGATACAACTATCTGCTTAAATATTTTCTTCTTGCACTGAGTTGTGGCTTGAGCTTAATATTAACTTAATCCTTTTTTTTTGCTTGAGTGCTATTTAAAATCTTTGTATCAGTACAGATAACAGGAAGAAACTGGTGAATTGTTGGAAATGTAGCATAATGGCAAACACGAGAAGAAAGAACCAGGACGCAAATGCTACTGCCCAGGCAGGAGGAAATCTAGAGGAGAAACCTTTTGCGAATAGGCCCTCACTAGTTCAACAAGTGGAGCTCAGAAGGGCTGAACCCACTATGTCAGAACAATGGATGACGACGATTGAGGACAAGATAAATGATTTAAAAGAGATGATAAAGAAGCAGGCTGAGGATATCGAATGAATGGCTGGAGAAAGAGATGAATGGCAGAAGCAGCAAGATTTTCAACAGATTCTCCTCGCCTTGGGAATGGGACAGCAACTCCCACTCAACCAAGGCCAGCAACCAGTAAACCAGGGACCACAGCCGAAGAGACAGGCATCAATGGTAGAACCCTTAAACCTACCACCTAACCCTACAGCAAACCCGCCCCCTAATCTCAGGAACGATGCCGGGGAACGGATAGGTGAAAACGATGTTCAAGTTAATGGTTGCAACAATCCATTTGCGACATGGATCATGGATTATGATATTCCTACAAACTTTAAGTTTTCCGTCCAGATCGATTCTTATGACCATACTACTGATCCTCAAGATCATGTAGAGATCTTTCAGCAAACGATGGTGTTTCAAGGTGCCAGAGAAGCAGTCATATGTCGTGCATTCCCGTTAACCCTCAAAGCCTCGGCCCGGAGAATGTTTTTTTCCTTATCCGCGGGATCCATCTTGGGATGGAAAATACTTAAAGAAAAATTCATCTTGAACTTTACTAGCAACAAGCAATAGTTCAAGACAGATCATCATCTCGAGTGAATCAAGAAGAAGCCCAATGAGCCCTTACGAGACTATATCATTCTCTAGAGGTTAGTGATGTCGCTACTAACATGATTGTTTATTTTCTGTGATAGGGATTGAAGCCGGGAGACTTTGCGAAGGATTTAGTAGGCGAAAAGCCCAAGACCATGGAAGAATTGAAACAACGCGCTGAGAAATGGATCTAGATTGAAGAGTGGATGCGTAACAACCGTGCTGAGAGTCAAGCCGCTAAAGAAGCACATGATAAAAAAGAGAAAGTGAAGTTGGGGTACAACAACAAACCCCGGGGTGATAGATCAATAGACCAATCCGGGAAGCCACTCGGGGGTGCTATTCCAGTTACACCAGGCTCACTATGCCGCCCTCAAAGGTCTACAAGTAAATAATGTACTCAGAATTGAAAGACAGACCACCACCACTACAAACGCAATAAAAAAAGGGACAAGTTATGCTTGTACCACAAAGACCATGGACACTACAACGAGTGTGTCCATCTCCGGGATGCAATTGAAAAGCTCATCAGATAGGGGAAGCTAAAACAGTTTATTCAAAGGCCTGGAGAAGGATCATCCCAGGGCTCTTCCAGAAAATGGACTTCAGGTAGCATGGGCAGGGACGCAGGTCAAGGCCGAGAAGACCGACGAAGGTCAAGATCAAGAATTCCCTAATGAAATTACAATGCCGCGCCAAAGGTGCCATTAATGTAATAATGGGAAGGATAGATGAAGAACAACCGCTAGGTACTTCGAAAAAGAGGACTAGTGATGAGAGGGATTATTGTTTGGCGGTAACCGCTATGAGAAGAATGACGTTGGCCTTCTCAGAGGATGATTTGCCACTGGATAGAACCGGTTCAAACGCACCCCTGGTCATCTCCGCAAAGATGGTGGGATATGAGGTGAAACGATTATTCGTGGATCATGGGAGTCTGACAGACATAATGTTCTGAGACCTTTTCCAGAAGTTAAGTTTACTTGACACACCATCTCCTCGAAAGGCTATGTGAAGATGAGTGTAATCTTTTCAGGGGGGGGCGGAATTCGCACCATACCAGTAAAATTCCTCATGGTTGAATATCCCTCTGCCTACAACACCATCTTAGGAAGAATGGCATTGAATACCATAGGGTCCATAGTCTCCACCCTACATATGGCCATGAAATTCCCAGATGATAGGGACCACATCGTTACAGTGAGAGGAAAGGGCTTGGAATTAAAACTATACTACTTGGAAAGCTTACAAATAGAAAAAGTGGCTTCCCCGCAAGAACAAGGAGAGCCAAAAGGAGAAACGAAGAAAGACTCTAAAGGTAAACAAAAATTTGTGAGGCGAGATTCTACTGTAATGTTGATAGATCTCGACCCTAGGAGAGAGTTTCAACATCAGCGACTAGAACCTGAGGGGGACTCTTTGTAAATCCAAGTTGGCAACAAGCCTGAGCAAGTCGTGAAGATTGGAAAAAGTTTGCCAACAGATCTCCTAAAGGACATGACAGAGTTATTACAGGCCCACAGGGATATATTTTCCTGGATAGCATCTGATATGCTGGGAGTAGACCCCAACTTTTGTTCCCAAGAAAAAAGGAGAATGGGGCCAGAAAGAGCAAGCGATTGAAGCTCAAGTAAAAGAGCTACTCGACGTGGGTTTTATCCACGAGATCCAGTACTCAGATTGGCTCTCTAATGTCGTGATGTTCATAAAGGCCAACGGCAAGTGGAGGATGTGCACAGACTATACAGATCTAAACAAAGCTTGTCCCAAGGATCCTTTTACACTTCCATGCATTGACAAACTGGTAGAAAATTCCGTGGGTTTTTGTTACTTATCATTTTTAGATGCTTACTCTGGATATAATAAAATTTCAATGAACCTTGACGATCAAGATAAAACATCTTTTATCACTGGTCTAGGGGCATTCTGTTATAACGTTATGCATTTTGAATTAAAGAATGTAGGAGCGACATATCAACGGATGATCGATAAAGTCTTTGAAGGGATGTGAGGAAAAGAAGTCAAAGTATACATTGACGACATGATCGTCAAGACAAAAGAAGGTGATGATCTCATCAGGGATTTAGAGGCAGTTTTCCAACGACTACGTCGCTACGATTTGCGCCTCAATCCCCTGAAGTGTACTTTCGAGATGGAAGCTGGAAAATTCCTCAGCTTCATGCTTACAAGCCGGGGAATTGAAGTTAATCCTGATAAATGTCAGGCCATCCTTGACATGGCGAGTCCCAAGTCGGTCAAGGACGTACAATAGCTTATGGGGAAATTTCCACTTTATCTCGCTTCCTCCCGCCATCTGCTAGGAGTTGTTTGCCAATGTTCAAAGTTCTCAAGAATCAGGATTCCTTCAGTTGGTCTGAGGAATGTGAAGCCGCCTTCAAAGAGATCAAGACCTCACTTGCCTCTCCACCAGTCCTGGCTAGAACAATCATGGGGGAAACGCTAATAGTCTATCTCGCGTTGATTGATGACTCTTTAAGCGCTGTTGTTATATGGGAAGAAAATAAAGCTCAATCCCCAATATATTTTGTCTTTATGGCACTTTGGGGCGCGGAAATTAATTACCAATGGCTAGAGAAAGTGGCTTATGCTCTGTTAATTGCCTCGAGAAAGCTGCATCCATACTTTCAGTGCCATCCCGTCTTAGTCAGAACCAATCAACCCATTCGTCAAGTTCTCCACAAGCCAGATCTAGCTAGAAGAATGATGTCATGGTCTATAGAGTTGACTTAATACGACATTTCAGATGAACCACGACTTGCAAATAAAGTGAACGATCTATGTAGACAACTCTTCAAACACTAAAGGGTGCGGGGTCAGGGTAATTCTTGAAAACACTAAAGGTATGGTAGTCGAATATTCACGGAAGTTCGAATTCCCAACATCAAATAATCAAGTAGAATATGAGGCCTGCCTTGCCGGCATTAGAATGGCCAAAGTATTGGGAGCTACAGTCATCACAATATTTTCAGATTCGAGGCTGGTTTTTTCTCAAATCAAAGGAAAGTAAGCAAAGGATCCTATTATGCAAAAGTATCTCGCTAGGGTGAGAGATTCTCTGGTGGGACTGAACAAGTTCGGAATCAATCATATCCCACGAGAAGAAAATGCCTGTGCAGATCTCTTGCCAAAGCTTGCTAGCACCAAGAAAGCATCAAATTGTCACTTGGTAGTTGAGGAGGTACTTCCTTCCCCAAGCTTAACTTTGCAGGTCGAGGAGGCCAATTGGAGAACCCCCCCTCCCTAGTTGATTATATTGCAAAGGGGATTCTTCCAAGTAACGAAAAGGAGAAAAAGTTACTAGTCAGAAAGGCCTAGAGGTTTGTTGTGGTAGAGGGCCATCTATTCCGTAAGGAAGTTTCTATCCCCTTGTTAAAATGTAAAGGCCCGAAGGAAGTCTTGTATGTTCTGACGGAAATCCATGAAGGAAGTTGTGGTCACCATGTCGGGGAAAAATATTTAGCCAAAAAGGCTCTGAGGGTGGGATAATTCTGGCCCACCATGCAGGAAGATGCCACGGATCAAGTAAAAAAATGTGAACAATGCCAATGCCGCGGACCTACGGAGATATTACAGTTAGGTCAGCTTTAGTTTTGTCTTTTGGAGTTTTCTCTAAAACTTTTTGAATTGTACTTCTTTTGTTATTCTAATGTACATGAAAGGGTACTCTTTTTCCTTCACGGGTTTTATCCCTAAGGAGGATTTTACCGTGAAGGTTTTAACAAGGCCCTGGATTTTTTAATTCAAATATGTGATCAATAAGAATGAGAATTCATCAAATTTTAAGAATCCAAGATGCAGGCACTTATTTTTATCGCCATCAAGGGCGACATACCCTAGCCACTAGCCACAGGTCTTCAAGAATTTAAAGGATCAAGAATCCCAATTAAGGGCGACATGCCCCAATAAGGGAGAAAAGCCCCAGCTAGGGCGACATTCCCCAATCAATGGCCACAGGCCTCAAAGTATTAAAAGGATCACATATCCCATTTAGGGCGACGTGCCCCAATCAATAGCCACTGGCCTCAAAGTAGTAAAAGGATCACAGATGCCATTTAGGGCAACGTGCCCCAATCAATAGCCACGGGCCTCAAAGTATTAAAAGGATCACAGATACCATTTAGGGCGACATGCCCCAATTAAGAGTCAATCAGGACGACATGTCCCAGTCACAGGTTACAAACCCTCAGGAGATTATGAAAGGATCAACGATCCCAACCAGGACGACATGTCCCAATCATGAGCAACAGGCTCTAACAGATTTTGAATGCAAGCAATGACGTACCAAAATAACAATAGAAATGTAATAGCAAATACTGCAACATAGTACTCAAATGTTAAGAGCATCTCAGGCACATTGTTCAAGTGAAATACGTAAGGAAGAGTTCAACAATGCAAGCGAAGTAGCAAGGTTAATATATATATATATATATAATAAATAGAATATTCTCATAATAGATCAGAGGTTGATAGAAGAGGAGGATGTAGTGTCGTTCCCAACTAAGTCCCTAGCTGAGACCTCGTCAGTCTCGACCAATTCAGGTGGAATTGGAATTTGAGCATGTGGGTCAAAGGGTTCCAAATCTGGGTCGTTGAGATCCACACAGGTGGGGGGTCGTTATCATAGTCTAGAAGCTTCCCATCTACGACACCATGTAGTGATTGGATCCCTTTGAAGGAGAGTTGTATCCTAGGGTTCACATGCTCCACCTGTTTCAGACAGTTGGAAAACGCCATGAAAGCTCTGTTGGAGATCAATAACTCTTTTTTGTGTATTTCCTCATGCAGGTTTTTGTTCTCAGCCTCCAAGGTCGCCTTCTCAAATGCTAGCTGATCACGGGATATGGTTAATATATCATTTTCCCCGTGAAGAGCTGTGATATCCTCCTTAGCCTTAGACAGGGGCCAACTACAATTCCTTTTTCTCATCCGCAAGATTCGCATTATCAGTTTTTATTAGACTGAAATTGCTAGCCGCGGTGGCCAATTCAGAGGAGAGGGAAGTTTTGGCGCTCCTCAGTTCATCTCTCTCCTTGGTAAGAGCTTGGACCAACTTTGCCTGAGTTAATCTGCTTCTCGGTAGAAGCTTTAAAAGCTTGAAGCTTCCTTTCAAGGTCAGCCATTGCGCTTGATTTCTGGAGCTCGTCGTGAAAGAACTTCAGCATAGCAGATTGACGAGACATCTAACCCAAAAATTCTAAGACGCTGGTCTGAAACGATGACACAAGCAAGATCTCTTAAGGATGCAACGTTATTGAAGGAAACATGTCAAGAATCAGCGACATAGAGAATACGCGACATAACTGTAGAACATCTCAGAGTAGTTCATTGAAAAACTCCTCATGATGGAAAGAGACGATGGGAGCTTTGAAGCCCTCCCAGCAGAAGCAAGCAGAGGGGCCAATGGAAGAATCCGATGTCATGTCAGCTACAAGCCACAAAGTCATGACATAATTATCAAAGATGATGCCAATCATGAATAAATACAAGAACGAAATATTCAAAGAAAAGGTAGTTACGAACCACTAGATCGCTTTAGGACATGGCCAATAGGTTCCCAATCCTCATCATCAGAGATAGCGATCTCGTCTCGTTGACTGAGATCGCGAGTGCTCAATTCATGTGAAGTCGGGACAGGTGATGAGGGGCGGTTGGGAATGACAATTCTCTTCTTCCGGGCAGCTTGAGACTCAGGAGGAGGAGGGTGTTCAGCAACAGCTTGTTTGGGGGCACCAGGCGATGGCGCCCCATGGTCAGTGTTAAGGTCACGCTCCAGACTTTGAGCAGGGGTTTCCTTCCTCACCTTCTTGCTCATGACCCCCTTATTCTTCATCATTTGAGCGTAGGCCGACATGAGCGCCCTATAATATGAATAAAAGCGGGTGAAGTCGTGAACAAACGAGATGAGCCGTGATCCCGGTAAAAAAAAAAGGAAAAGAGAAAAAACACAACAAACAAAAAGTAATAACAGAAGGTATCAATACCCAGTGTATCGTCGTGGCCAACGCATCAACTTCGAATCACGACTTTGCTCTTCAGAAGATCATGCTTTCCTATGAACTGACGAAGACCTACGATAATGGCGTGGTCGGAATCAAGTAACAAACCTTGAAATGTGATAAAGGTAGTAGTGTTTAGGGGTAGTGGTCATACTTCCAATAAAGAGGGAAGAGGGGGAAATGGTTAGGACCAGTCCAGAAAGGATATTCTTCCCCGATATATAGTACTTTGAATAGAGGGAAGGAGTCTTTGAGAATTTGAAAAAAGGTGTGATCTTTTCTCTGTCGAAACGAGATAAACCCAAAGTCGCCGAGATGATAGGCAATGAACAAATACAAGAAGAGGTTACTGGAACAATCCCAACCGTTGCCCCAGTAGAAGATTTTAAATGCGTTTATGAACCCCCAAGCGTTGGGGTGAATCTGTGAAAGAGCAACATCAAGTCGGTTGAGGATCTCGACTTGGAAATCTGAAAAAGGAAAATGTAGATGAATGTCGTGGAAAAGACACTCATAAAGCATCATGAAGTCGGGCACGTCTTTGCGGGAGCGAGAGCTTATCCTCTTATTGTGGTCTATTCCCTTAGCCTTTTACAAAGTGACGGGAGCAGACGAGATTTCTTCCTCGGGGACGACCCCTGGGAAATGCATGTCTCCTCGAAATTGTTGATCTACGACATATAGTCTTAACTTCGCAGAAATCCTAGAAGCTACTTGCAGTATGTCGTGGTTCACCTAATACATCCTTCTTACGTCCCGGATCCCATGGAGTTTCTTAGGCACTTCAATTGGTGCAGCCCCTTTGGATGGACCATACCACTCTTGTATCATTTTGCGGCGACGCTCAAAAGGCCTTGCTTTTTGAGGGCTTCATGGAGGGCCCAGCAATGATGGAGGTTGCTGGGGACTCTAAATCCGACATTGGGTCCGAGGATGACATTGGTTCTACGAAGGAAATAAGAGGAATATATAAGGGGTCAGAAGCATTAGAATCAGAAGAACTAGTATCAGAAGAAGAAATTTTAGAAGAGGAGCTAGAGGAGTTGCACACAACCAAGGGAATGAGAAGATGTAGTCTACAGGACACAACGTTTCCACTACTTTTAGAAGAGTCTTGATACTCATATTTTGGAGCTCATAACTTAGGGGTTTGGGGAAAACTGATAGCGAAAAAGAAACCCTAAAAAAGGGAATCCTTTGCAAAACACCAGGGACATTCTCTCCGGGGGTCTCAAAAAGGGATTCGTCGTTAGACCTGAGTGACGAAGGGGGAGTGGGAGTGTGATTCCCACTACCATCACTGATTTTTGGCCCAGAGGGGAACCTATGAATTTCTCAACTTCTCCAGAGAGAAATTCCCGTGGTGGGAAGTTCATGGGTCTCTCAGGAGTAGACATTGAAAAAGAAAGAAAAGGAGAAGGAAACTAAAGAAGAAAAGAGAAATTGTGAAGGCAGCAAGCAAAGAAGGGGGAAAATACCTGGAAGTTGAAAGGAAGAAGGACGAAATTTGGAAGGAAGCAGCAGGAAATTGTTAGCTAGTGGCGGATCATTTTAAACCTAACATTAATTGATTATATCGACTCAAAATTGAGTTATACTTATTGGATTAATGTAAAACTTGTGTCATTAGAAAGCTAATGTCGAGCTCTACAATTCTGTTCAAGGCATCAAAGTCAAATTCACTAATTTTCCTTTCCGTATTTGAATATATATTCAACTCTGGGAAGTTTAAGGCTCTATATACAAATATGTATTCGAATAAAGGAAATAAGAGGCCCCATATTCAAACATGGGATCGAATATTGAAAGCAAGTTTCCAAAATTTCATCTTTAAACACCTAGAAACTCATCCCAATGTCAAACAAACCCACCCCCATGCTTCTGTAATTCAATCCTAGGTTTATAGTCATGCCAAAACTCCATCTAAAATCAAAATTGTGAACAAACATCATCCAATTCATGAAATCATACTTCAAATCCTCAATTCTACACATTCATTATTAATTTCTCAAATCAATCACATGCACACAATTGATTCAACAATTCACTCACATATAAATATCAATTTATTCCTATCAACATATTAAGTGCCAGATACACATATTTGGGACAAATTGAGAGACATTTGGTGTGGTTAGCTTGATTTGGGAGATTCTCAAGCCCTAAGCCTCAATTTGTCATTTCATACTTCAATCCCTAACTCAAAGCCTCAAACCTTCTTCCTTCATAGCTTCTTGCATAGCTCTTGTCCATTGACTTTTTGTCCTCTTTTCCACCTTCTCCTTGCTCTAAACTTCAATCCCCAACTTCCACATGCATTTGATCTTCCTTCTCCATCTAGGGTTTTCTAGAGAAACTTGGTGATGGAGGGTGAAGATTATTAAATGAAGAAATGAGTTTTCAAGATCAAGAAGGAGAGGAAGGTGATGTTGGTTGTGGAAGAATTTGGGAGGAGATGAGAAAGATAGAGATCCGAGGAGAGAGATGAGAGAATGAGATAAAAATGTGGATGAGAAATGGAAAATGATGGTGGATGGGTTGCGTGGTGTTATTAGTAAGGGGATATCCTGGGGTGAAATGTCAACTTTTACCCTTTCCCTTTAGAGGTAAGGTTTATAAATATAGTGGTAACCTGGGAAACTTTCATTAAAACATTTAAATTTTCATGTTTAAATTACTCATAAAGATGATAAAATTTTTGGAGTTACACTATGTATCTCGTTGTTGGCTTTCCAGCAAGCATACGAGAGTCGACATGTAATAAAGTAGTGAGTAGAGTATCGTTCCAACTGAAAATAGATCCTATTTCATGAACTTCATTATATACTATCCTTTAAGTATCTTCACAAAAGATATGTTTGATTGTAATTTTGGTTCATTTATAAAACAAGCATGAAGTAAAATCAAAGCAATAAATATATGGTAGAAATCTGATTTAGTGACATGTAACAATCAATGTGATGAATCTTGATGCAACACACTATTACCACTTATATTGATTCCTCATATATGAGTTTCTAAGATGAATCTATCATATACCGATTCCTCACATACATAATAGTTCAGCCAGCATTATAACGAGGTGTTTAATAAGCAATCAATACATTAATTAATATAGAATCCTAGATTATAAACATATCAAGTAAACTTATTCAGATTCAAAACCAAGAAATACTTTCCTGTTAAAACTCAAATTCTTATATCATGAAGATATTGGCCATATAAATTCAAGCATTAAACATAGAATAAGGAAACCAAGAATTATAACCATGAATAACAAGTTACATACATGAATCAAAGAAAATATACAATGATTACATTCAATTCTTGTAGAGAGATAAGATGAACATTCCAACCATTACAACGAATTGATTAGTGAAACCTAGATAAACAGGCCATAATCTAAGTGTTCTCACTCTTCCTCTCTTAATTCTCTCATATTAATTTCTCTCTTAAAAACTCAGAAAATGTGACTTCCCCCTTTTTGTTCTTCATGCAAACCGTCTTTAAATAGAATCTAAGTGGATACATTCTCGTTGTAATGTCATTTTTTGCTCCAGTGAGAAGAAAACTTTCATCTAAAGAAATCTCTCTCGCTCATGCGAGAGTATTTTCACTCAAGCAAGAGAGGAAAATGCTTGCTAGGTTGTGTGAGTGGGTTTCAGCTATCAGATTCCACTTGTGAGTATGCTCTCCCTAGCTCAAGCGAGGGAAGGTCTCGCAGTAGCAGTACACTTGACCGAACCACCATTTTTCTCTGCCTTTCCTCACTCAAGAGAGGAGACTCTCATTGTAGCGAGAGTTTGGGCAGTGTCGTGGCTCATTTTTAACTTTTTTCTCTTCATGTAATCCACCAACTAAATGATTCTTTTGGATCAAATATCATTAGAAACATCATCAACTCTAACAAAATTATTAATGACTTCAAATATTCTAGATTTAGGAAAATTTCGTCAATAAAATCAAACGATTTACTACAATAAGCGCATACAATTGCCTCTAAAATTACTAAATACAAGTGTTTTTATCGTTTCCTTTTCTTATTTTATTAGAATTAATTACTCAGATCCTTTGAATTTACCATTCTATGTACAATAACTTAATTCCAAAAAAGAAAATTATTATTACTTCTTTTGCATCATTCTTGATTTTAGTTATTTCTAAAAGGAGAAATTACACTCGCATATCCTGGAGTTTGTGCTTATTACACACAGATCTCCTTGTTTATGAAATGAGTAAAGGGGCACATTTATCATTAACTTTGTAGGGTTTGTTTATATTTGTGGTTGAAATTTTCAATGGTGCAAATAGGTCTCTGACTTTTTGCTCCATGATGCATTTTAGCCAATGATGTTAATTTATAATTAACACCATTAAGTTTATCTAAAAATAATAATTAACACCATTATCTTTAGTTCACATTAGTCCCTAAAATTTTAAAAACGATTCATATAAATTCCTATGTTTGCTATCAAAAGTTTAGTTTAGTTTCAAAGTTTTACGAAAAAATTTAATTTAATCCAAGACCTTAACTGTTCTAATTGTAAACTAACGACAAAGACTAAACTACATCACATAGCACAATGTTAGGGACTTGTGTGCACCGCAAAAAATGTCATTGTCTAATGTGAATAAACCCTACAATTTCAATGACTAAAAGATTTATTTTTTCTTTACATAAAGTACACCTATCTTCCCTTAAAGGGGTCGTTGTACATATAACAAATCTCAATAAGGTAGGTGTAATTTGTAGGGGAGGTCATTGAAATGAGAACAAACCTCACGGGAGTAGGTGAAATTTTGCAAATAAGTAATGCCCAGATGTAATAGATGTAAATTTCTTGGGAGGATGACGTAATTTTCCCATTCTAAAACTATCATGTTTTTATACCTGAAAAACTATTATGACTAGAATGTAATATGCACAAACCGCAGAAAAGTATGATGTAATTTCTTGGCCCTTTCTAAAATTATCATGTTTTTGGCGAAAAAAATATTATAGTTTATTCCAAAAAGACTCAAAATTAAAGCTAATTTAGCAAATAGATCAATATTCTTACCTATTGTGTCTATGGTTCTTACATAATAAAAGTAGGATGGATATATGTAATTTAAAAAAAATCATGGATATTACGTATATTGCTTCTTGTTCTTATTATTGTATGTTACTTTCTAGAAGAAAAAAATAATTGTTATTTTTATAAAAAATTATAAAGTATTTATTATTTTTATTATTATTGTTATTATATAAAACGAAGAAAGTTTTGTAACAAATACGCGGGAAAACTAGCGCTACTTTTGTAGTATTAACGTGACCTCATACGTGATTCTCATGCATATATATTCCATTTATTTAATTATTTAATATTTAATTATTTGTTATATTCTCTAATCGATAATGGTTAATGTTTAATGACATTGGAACTTGATTTTTTTATTCATATTGGAACCTGTTGTTTTATGCTTCATTTGTTGCTCTGTAAGTAATTATCTGAGTTCCGAGGCGTATTAGCTGCTCTATTCTTTCACTTTAATTTTTTCTGGCGCTGCTGTTTTCAATAATTCTTTCATCATGGTATTGGTTTTATCCTATTTAAGTGGTTAACAGTGTAGGTCTCATCACTTCATTTGTGTTTCTATTTTTGCTTATGTGTATGCGTATTATTGACTCTATATTATTATAAGTTCCTCTAAGTTCTTGTAATATAAGTTGTTGTATTCTTTTCGAAATGGCTATAGTTGATGGTCCTGCATTTCCTCCGTGCGAAGGATTCATCATTCCACCCAATGAGTCTGAACAAGACTTCTCAAGGCTTCCTTCATTTTTCTGAAAGAAATACGAAAAAGAACTCCCTTCTGTTTGTTTATTTATTGACGCTTTGGATGTTGTTTTGAATGTTGGTATTATAAAAGGACTTGATCATTGGTTCTTTGATTTGACGTGGTCTAAAATTGGTTCAATTTATGATATTCAGAATGGCAGTTGGATAACTTTAACTCGTTGTTCTGGCGGTGTATTCACTATGAACATGTTTGATCGTTTTTCGATGAAGTTTGGCCAGGTGCTGTAGATATCAATGTGCTTAAAGTGATAAGTTTTTGGAGTTCTCCATATTTTTTCTGTTATATGATCCAGATAAGGTTTGGGAATTGTATATATGCTTAATAAATTAACTTTTAATCAATAATATTATTAACCGACTAACTTTTTAATCTATATATTTTTAGGATTCTCTTGAGGTTTCTTCATTTTATTATCACATGTTGCCTCATGGTTTCCCTTTAAGAGTTTCTTTTGTTGATCCAAGTTGTACATCCTTCGGTGTTGATGTGTTGGAACATAACCGTGTTAAGTTGATTGGCCATAGATGGGAGAAGATAGGTGAGATTTATCCAATTAGTTCAGGTGGTTGGATTAAAGCTATGAATCTTGAGATAGATTCTCCATCAACAATTTTTATGAAAATATGAATGAAATTCAGTACCTTGAAGATAGTCAAGTTTTCAAGTCTCCAAGATTTGAGTTAGAGGAGTTAGCTGATCGTATTTTAATGGGTATCAGATACTTTGGCTGTCATTTGAATGAATTTTCAATATTCTTTAAGGAGAACAATCACTTCATTTCAGCAACATAATTTCTTGGTACTAAATCTTTATTTTTGGATTTAATCTTTGTATCATATTTTCTTCTCAAGCTGTAATGATCATATAAATCGTTGATATATTTTTTGTTTTTGTTTTAAGGTTCTTCAAGTTTCATTTATTCGGAATGTGTTATGTCATGAGCCAACTTCATGTTCCTTGCTATTCCAGAATTCTTCAATTCCATTTGAGGTTTTCCTTTATCGCCCTGTTAGGTTTGGTCGCCCATGGGAAACTTATATGGCAGGCCTACATTATGCAATCATTTTGGCATCAAGAGGGGCACTATGTTGTTTTTTGGAATGAATTCAGAAGGCCAAGACATCATTCACATTAGGATTCTGTGTTAACCCCTATTAAGTGTTGTCATTTACATAATTTAGATTTTCATATCAAAATTAGGTATTCAGCAGTGTTATCATCTTATCTATTTATCTTTAAAATTATTAATTATTAATTTTAATGTAATGAGACATTTCAGTTTTATAAGTAAGATATTTTATTTTGTATTTTATTTTATATATTTCAATTTATAGAATAGTTTGTTGTTTCATGTCAAAGATAAAATATATCAGTTCGTTTCATATTCCCTTATATGTTTTGATAATATTTAATAAGTTTCAAGATTCATTTTATTGTTTCATCTTCTTTTTTTTTGTATTTTTGTCTATTTAATGTATATCATATTTGTTGATTGAGTAAAATTTAGTATTTATAATCAAATTTGAAGTCCATTGTCTTTGATCATTTTATTATTTAATTTAAATTTAATTTAATAAGTTGATAAATTGTTTTCTGATGTACCATCATAAAATCTGATTATAAACCACTAAATCAGATCAATTTTAATTGAGATCCTTTCATATTCACTTATTGTTTCAATTAAAGTATGTTGATTAAATTGATTAATTGACCAATTCTATTTAATCAATCTAATCTAATTAGGTGTCTTTGATCATTTTATTATTTAATTTAAAATTAATTTAATAAGTTGATAAATCCTTTTTCGATGTACCAACATAAAATATGATGATAAACCAGTAAATCAACTCGATTTTAATCCATATCCTTTCCTAATCATAGATTGTTTCAATTAAAGTATATTGATTAAATTGTTTAATTAACCAATTCAATTTAATCAATCTAATCTAATTAGGATCCTTTGATCATTTTATTATTATTTAATTTAATTTAATTAGTTGGTAAATTGTTTTTCTATGTTCAAACATAAAATCTGATGATAAACCACTAAATCAGTTCGATTTTAATCTAGATCCTTTCCTATTCCCTAATTGTTTCGATTAAAGTATATTGATTAAATTGATTAATTGACCAATTCAATTTAATCAGTCTAATGTGCCTTTGATCATCATTTTAATATAATATATTATTTTATATTTTGTATATTTCAATCTACAGAATAGTTTGATGTTACATCTCTAAGTTAAAAAATATTTGTTCGTTTAATATTCCCTTATATGATGATTATTGCTTGAAGGCTTCAAGATTCATTTTGTTGTTTCGGAATTATTTTTTTTTTGCGTATTTTTGTCTATTTATTGGATATTACACTATATTTGTTTACAGCTTAAAATTTAGGGTTTATAAAAAAATTTGTTGTGTGTGTTCATTTAAATATTATTGTCATTTCAAAGGTTTATTTTTCTGTAATGCTTTCTCATCTTTTACTATTCCCTTATTGTTTCTCTTATAATATATTCATTAAATTAATTAATTGACCAATTCAATTTAATCAATCTAATCTAATTAGGTGCCTTTATAGTATATTGATTAAATTAATTAATTGACCAGTTCAATTTAATCAATCTAATTTAATTAGGTGTCTTTAATCAATATAATATAATATAACAATATAATTAGTTGATAAATTCCGTATGGATGTACACAAAAAATAAATACCCGTTGATAAATCATTTTATCTTATTTTATATATTTAAGATTTTAAACGTTTTCCTGCTGTATTGCTTTTACTTCGTTTCTTATTCCATTATGCATTTGAATAATTTTTTATTATTTTTTCTAATCACCATTTGATTTGATTGTCTTAACTACTAGATGTTTTCCAAGATTTATTAGTCATAAGTACCACATGTTTTCCAAGACACGTGATTTTCTGTTTCATTGTCTTCGCTGTGCATTTAACTTGATTTCTATTTTAGTATTAAATAGTTAAATAATAAATTAAAAATTAAATATTAAGATTAATTTTGTAACATGCACCGATTCATCACTCCAAACGTTGTGAATGAAAATCGAAGAGTCATCAAGTCTCATACCTACATTCTTATGTATAACATATATGGTATATGATGACGATGATATGATATATGATATACCATACTGTATTGCTTAGTCCTGTTCATTATTTTCTATTCCACTATTTTCTATTTTCTTTGTTAACTATGGCAAACAGCTCTTATTCTAATGTCCTATCTGCAAAGTCTGCCCATGCTTCTCAGGGTGACAAGCTATCAGAATTTTTGACCCCCATCAATGGCGCTACGGTTCGATTATCCATAGTTAATTCATGTTATTTTCATTGTTATTTATTTATTCGATTATAATATTAATATTTCAATTTTTTTATGCATAGTCCCGTGTTCATTTTCAATTTTTTTATGCATAATGTCCATCTCTTAGGGTTTGCAGACATTCATGGTGTTTTTTTTTTTGCTTACGGTACATCTGATATGATAAAGTTTTATGGAGTCAAAGAAGACATAATAGCTATTTTCAATTATCTTGGTAAAGGGAAGTTTTCTATCAATATTGTGATCTTGAATTTAGAGAGATTTAATATCCAGATCAAGAAGGATGTCATCCCATTGTTGTTGATTCTGACTCTGAGGATGAGGAATTTCCCAATCAGAAATTTAAATGGGAAAGGCGTGTTACGTGTGCCTTTGCCAGCGGTAGAAATGTGTTGGTTAGTTCTATGAATTTATTCTATTTATTATATATGTTATCATTCCATTTAGTTTTAATAGAAAAATAATTTCATCCGTGCTCAAGAAGGATCAATCTGATGTCCTCTTGGTTGACTTGCATTCATATGAAACTACTGAATGCCACCGTAGATTTCATATGTTGTTTATCATTTATAACTATATAACTTAATTTATAATTTGATAACAATAAAAGTACTCACAGTGATTAAAATTATTTAGAGTTGTGATTCAGATAACTCAATTTTTAAATTGATAACGATAAAAGTATTCAATGTGATTCCCATGAGTCAGAGATCTGATTCAGATAACTTAATATATAAATTGATTTTGCACATGAAAAGACCTGGAGGTGATTACCAAGTACAGATATTAAAAATATAGGAGTTTTAAAAAAATGATTGCCATTAATTTTAAAATACTTAAAAAGTAGTGGAAATAGACAAAAACAAATGGCAATAGAGCTACCCTTTTTTAAATTTTTAATAACTTTTTTTATAGAGGTAGTTGTACATATAAAGATATAGACCTATGCCCTGTATACATATTTTAAATTATAAAATATGGAAACACATTTTATATGTTGCTTATCATTTGTGTTTTATAACTGAATAACTTAACATATATATAACAATAGTAAAAGACTTGAAGGGTTAGAGTTGAGAAACAGATATCATGCATATGGTTCTTTATAAAAATGATAAAAAAACATTAGAGAGTTGTTGTACAGATAAAGATATAGACCTATTTCATATTTCATATATACATATATTTTATTTACATTACATATATTCTTGTTATTCATTAATTCAATAAGAAAGTAGTTCTCATAGTACTTAAAAGCATATGTATTAATAATGAAATGTTTTTCTAAATAATGTGATGTATAACAACCTTATTATAATATTATTATTTTATTTTATATTTTATATTTTATATAATTTATTATTGACATCACATGATTACAAGATGATTTTCCATGTAAGCATGCAATTTATAATTATTGTATGTAGTTCCCTATGCTTCGCCGTTTTACTATTGAGTCTCGGTATGTTTTCCAATGTGAAATTAATTTTTATTACCAAGAGTCTTTCTTCATCCGCTGTCCACTATTATCTTCTTATATATATACACATATAATTTCAAAAATTACTTAGCTTTCTTCT
The DNA here is from genome assembly GCA_037177725.1 of Cyamopsis tetragonoloba. Lineage (NCBI taxonomy): Eukaryota > Viridiplantae > Streptophyta > Magnoliopsida > Fabales > Fabaceae > Cyamopsis > Cyamopsis tetragonoloba. The sequence goes on from CM074119.1 coordinate 59,808,014, forward strand.
TACTTACAGTAAAAAAATGTAGATACATATTAGTTAATATATAAGATAATTTCCATCATTTGTTTGTAGATTTTTCAAATGGAAGTTGACAAGGTTTACACTTCAATCCCAAATGTTAAGCCAGGTCATGTCAACGGGTGCCTGTTAGAGCAAGTTGTAACATCCTTTCCTCGCATGCAAGTGAAATGTATGTGAGTACCAACCGTTGGCCACTAACTTTTAAAATGAATAATCTATATATAATGAAATGGAAAGTATCCTATAGTGGAGCATACAGTGGTCTATTATTAGAAAGATAATGATTATATATTTATAGTGGAAATGGACAATTGGAGAATATGATGATACAACTACACGGCACAAACATAGTCATTATGGTGTTTCATTTATAATTTTTTATTGAAACTCTTAGCCTATATAAAGATATGACTTCTAAGCATTCAAGTGCCAATTCTTTAGTTCACGTTCATCTCGCTTGTATTCTATGTGTGTATCAATTCTATATCTATTTTTACTATGAGAAAAAAAAATTATTCGAGTGTTATAATTAATATCAAGCAAGAAGCTTTCGAGGCACCGATTTCCCAAAATTATTTCTACAAGAAATAAAACAATTACCTGAGGTAAGGGGGATGCTAGTATACATGCAAGGGGGCTAGTAGCTATATTAGAGGTGTTATATTCGAGAGAAGCCTTAATCTCTCGTTATTATTATATTATATAAATTTTATTTATATAATATTTACGTGATATTATTACTATTATGATTACTCTTTTTATACATTTATGATTTATTCAAGAAATTATTTAATTGATGATCATTGTTATATTTTGTGCTACTAATTTGTGTATATTACCTCACCGTGATTGGTGGTATAGTGTACCGCTAGGGTGTTGCATACAGTTGGTCGATATGAAATGTGATATGACATTGTATGGTACCTGAGATGGGTATCGCATACATATGACCTGGCATTGTATAGTACCAAGGATGGGTGTTGCATACATATGGCTAAAGATGTGATATGGCACTGTATGGTACCATGGATTGCGGGCACGTACTCCCAATCGTGTGTGAGGAATTGGTTGAGACCGATTGTTTATTGAGAACAGAAAATTAATAAATATTCATTTGATGGATGATTTATTAATTAATATTATTTGTAAGTGATCGTTTGATAAGATTTTCTGTGATTGGTGAAATTCATGCGTCATCTTTATTGGCACTAGATTTGCCATGATTGGTGGTAGCGTGTACCATTGGGGTGTTGCATACAGTTTGTCAATATGATATGTGATATGGTATTGTATGGTATCTAGGATGGGTGTTGCATACATACTGAAAAGGGATGTCATTTGAGACTATATGGTACCTTGGATTGTGGACACGTACTTCCAATCATGTGTTTGTGTTTGATTGAGACTGATCATATATTTAATTTATTGAGGATGGGAAATTAATAATTATTCATTTTAGATGGATGACTAATTAATTAGAATTAATCATGTGTGGTTGATTGATAATAATTTTGGATTTGATTTCCTTGGAAATCATTATACGTGAAAGATTGATAAATATTGATTTAGAAGATGAGATATTTATTAACTAATATTTATTAAGATTGATATATCATTTAGACGACCACGTCATTGTCAACGAGGAGCTAGTCGAGGAGGAACAGTAGTTCGATGATACGTATTTGGTTGTTAGTCTAATCAACCAGTTGGATTCAGAAATTTGGTGTGCAAAAGGAATAATTGAATACACTCACATGTTTCATATGCTATTTTTATTATGTATTAAATAATTCTAAGCTCTGAGACATTGACATCCGAGTCAATTGAGTATATTATGACTATTTGATATTTTTGAAGCCAATATGTATTAATTAAATATTGGGTGGTAATTTTTGATATTTATATTTATGTTGAATAAATTATATCTTTTTATAATAAATACAATTTGGGTAGTTGGGTGTCACACAAGTACTGTGCAAGTGGTATGTGTATAAGTTCAATAACGCTTTAGAAATGGTATCTCTTGACTGTGTTGATATTGATGAACATGTATTTTTAATGTAATATACATTGTTGATTCATGTAGTTCATTTTGAATTTTAAGATATTAACCATTATATTTCTTTTATAATTTTATAATGCAGAAAAAAAAAGATTCATGTATAAATAAGGAAAGAACTCATTAAGAAATTTGATGATATGTTGGTAAAAGGGGAAGTTTTTATAGTCGAAAATGTTATGGTGGGAAATCCTGAGAAAAAACTTAAACAATCACACCACGCATGGAAACTGAGTTTTATGGCTAGCACAACAATAGTCAAAGCTAACTGTGATTCCATTCCGGAAAGAAATTTTGATTTCATTGACTTTGCAGAGATACTAAAAGTATTCAATGATCGTTATTTACTTGGTATTAATTTGTTTATCTTCTATTTTATTTTCTACTAATATATTATAAAAACAGTGTTTACATATAATTTTTTGTTTGATTAACTATTTTTTTTGGTTTTTCAAATGCAATTGGCCTTTTGGTCGAGAAAGACAACATTCTCGAATTAAATAATAATGGCAAGAAGTCCAAGCACATTGATGTTATTTTGGAGGATTTAAAGTATTTTTTTGTTATATATTATGAAAATATATTAAGGCTATTCGGTAATTATATATTATATTATATTATGTTATGTTATTATATAATTATATAATTATATATAATTCATTAAAACAACATAAATATAAATAAGTTTATTAATTATAATAACAGTAACATCCCCAATTTACTAATGATAATATCTAAGGCTATTTAATTGTGGTATATGCTTAATTCAAGAACTAAGTACCAACAATTAAGAAATTCGGTAGAAGAGGGGTTAAAAGGGGACACAAAAAGAAAGGAGAGACCTACTTGCAATTTTTTAAAAAATTGCTAAGTAGTCACTTCCACTTAAATTAGTAGAGGGCCACATGATGATGGATAATTATTAAACTATTTTGTGGTTAATTTGAATATATTTTAAATGATATTATGTTTATCTTTTAATTAAATTCCCCTAAATTTAGTAAATTCAATACTTATCTTAATTTGAGAGAGAATTTGTTGATTTGAGTTTCATCCTTATCTTGTGGGTTGATTTAGATAAGATTTGATCCCTAAATTATTGGATTGCAGGTAAATAGATAAAAGCACAGAAGATAAGGGTGAAGAAAAAGGAAAAAAGATCTGAAGAAACTTTATCTAATATTATTTTATCTTATCTTGAGTAAAGATAAACCACTTGGATCTCTTTAAAAAGCCTCATTCACTAGGAGTTAGGAAAGCCATCTCTGCACAAAATTTAGGGTTTTAAATAGAGAAAGTGAGAAATTGAGAGATGGTAGCTTAAAACCCTTTACTTGGGATTGGATGTAACTTGCTGTGTGAATTCTCAAACTCAGGTTTTTATTTATGTTAATTGATTGGTTTTCTTTTCTCTGTTTAATTTAGAGTTGAAAGCTTAATCACCTTCCTTCTCTTCTTCTAACTTTTCTTATTGAATGAGAATTTAATTTGAAAAGAGGTTCTGTGAAAAGGAATTTCATCAATGAAAGTCTAGAGATAGTTTTCATTTATGAACCACTTTTAAAAAGGGAATTCTTATTGCGTGACAACTCTTTTACCGTTTAAAGGGATTTAATCGATATAATTTTTTCATAGAATCTGGCAAGTGAGGGATCTTTGTCAATGGTTTTTATCCTTGGTCACTCAATTAACATAATAAGTTCTTAAGTTTTGGGAATAAACATCAGTATAGTGAAATCCAAACCCAAGTGTTTTTATAAATCGTTTTTACCACTTTTTTATATTACGAGCATTCATTTTACAATTCAATTCAAAACCTTTTGAAAACTTCGCCCAAGTTCTTATATTGGCACTAAATTGTTCTAGAGTTTCTCCCTGAGGACGATAACTTGTTTTCCCACTGTACTGTAATGCGTTAACTGTAATGCGTTAGTATTTTAGTTCTCTAAGACAAGTTCCACTCTTCTCCTTCCCCTCCATTCTCACCAACTTTCTTCCTCTCTCTAAACATTCCAATTCTCCTCCTTATCTCTAGAAACCCAAACTTCTACCTCCGTTGATACACCTTGCATGTGGTATTTTTGGCTTTTCCAAGCCTTGCATGTAGATTCTAGAGCATCACTGAGTCCATTTCTCCTAGGTTGAAGCTTTGGGTAAGTAATCTTCACTTCTTCTTCTTTCTAATGACTCCCATGGCACTCACTTAAGAGGGTTGAAATTCGTCATGGGGATTCAAGGAGATAGGACTCCAAACAAGGGAATAGGCAAAGAAGTGGTGGATTTAGGGCAAAAACCCTAAAGCTTGGAGACTTAAGGTGAAAGGAAAGGAAAGGAAAGTGCATCAAAGGTAATCCCATCAAATTAATCCCCACTTGGAGTGGCTAGAAGAATATGTGATTGTTGGGTCTTGATTGAATTTGAAGTGTTTTATGTTGTATGTTTATCTGAATTGAAAATTTTATTTGTTAATTGATGTTTTGTTGATGTAAGATGGAAGAAATTGGTATTTGGAACTTTGCTTGATATTAAAATTGTGTGCTTGGTCCTGAATATGAGCCATGTGAGTTTGTTGGGAAAGAGGGTGAAATTTTGATGAAAATACGAGTTTTTTTGCAGTAACTTGGGTGTGACTTTCGAACCATTTATGTTAAGAATTTGTCATCATAGTCTTCACAAGAGTTTTAGATAATCCTCTTACCTTTCCAATACCTTTGGTTTCACTCAATTTGGAGGTCTAAAACTCTAGTTATAGCCAAATTATTGAGACGGGGTTTATATTGAGGTATTTGTTTTGTTGATTGTACACCCCTGTCAAAGATTACTGTTTTTGAATATCAAATATTTAGGACTGAGTTTTGTGGTCTTCATAAGGGTTGTAAAGAATCATCTTATCTTTCCAATGCTTTTGGTTTCACTCATTTTGAAGGCCTAAAACTTAAGTTATAGCCAAAATACTAACATGGTGCAATGTTGATGAAAAACAGAGTTTTGCTTCTGTGTCCAATTCGAGGCAACGAATCTAACACATAATAGGGACCTTTTTCTTTACTTACAAAATGAAATTTAATCCCAAAGGCTCCATTTTTTAGGGTTGGAATTGATAAAAATAGGTCCTAATGTTTTAAAGATCACGCATAGTGCCATGTAATTGTATTATGTATGAATGTGGATGATTTTACCTATTGTATATGATATATATAAAGTAGAAATTGAACATGAATTTGTGTGATTGAATATTTCAAGATTTATGCTTAAGAAATCAAATGGCTCTCCTCTTCAACAAGGGTATGTTTTAAGGCCTTGGTATGAGGAAGAGAATGAGGTTTTAACATGTAATTAACATTACAAGGGAATTGGTAATGACCTTGCAATGTTGAGGGGATTTAAGCCATGTTTTCATGATTAATTAATAATTGAACTTATGTCATTGAATTGAAATACCAATGCAATATGTGAATAACTCTCCTTATCAACAAGGGTATGGGTTAAGGCCTTGGTGAGGAAGAGAATGAGGTCGTTATTGCATTGGTTTATGCATTTTCATTCATTATAAAAGACACTGCATTGATCACCTTCGAGTGTGAGACCGGGCAGATTGAGGGTTCAAGGGGGGACGATTCCTTGGACAATGGAGATCTTCAATGAGGGTGCGGACTGCCGGCACAAAATTTATAAAAAGGAACATGCATAGCATGCATGATTAGAGTTCATAGATTATGAATGATTGACTCTGTGATGAAACTTAATGTTTATGTGACTTATTGACTGTTGATAGGACTTGAGGTTTTTATGGATGATGTTAGTCTTAAATCTAAAAGGGGATAGTTTTGTAACTTGTTGTCTGTAACACTTTGAAAATGTTTTTCTATAATCGGGGGTTATTGATATATATGTTAATTCGTATATCTCACGGTTATAGTATTGCAGATAATGCCATGACCAGAGATGATGGAGCAAAGGAATGAAGACTTACTTTAGATGCTTTGTTATACAAATAGTTGTAAAGCCAAATTGTAATTATGATATTATGATTGAGTTCATCTTTGGATGTCATTTGAAATTGTATTTTGAGACTCTAGCCAAGTAGTTCATGTCTAACTCTCACTAGTGTGGTTATGTAATTATGTATACAGGATTTTTAAACAAAGTAATTTTCATAGAATCATTGACAAGGCCACTTAATTATGTGAAAGGCTTGTATGTTTTACATGTTAGTTTAAGGTCATTTTATTAGGGTGTTATAATAACTGAATTAAAAAATGACCTTATATTTTAAATGAACCTTATTCACATTTGTAGGGGCCAGAGGATCATATGCACTTTGTGGAATGAATTTGCAGATCAAATTTTCCAGTTTTTATCTGAAGATTCATCTGATTTCGCTCCTATTTTGATATTGGAGTCATTCAAGATGTAGATTTTTGGCAGTAATGATAGTAATACAGATTATTTATATTTTTAGTTATAATCATAATAATAATTATAATGACTATATTGTTTTCAATATTCAATATTTAATTTAACATGATAATCTAATTATTTATTGGTTTTAGGTACCCTTGGTATTGCTAATAACTGGCACGGAAGCAAGCTATACATCAATCCAGATTTTCCAAAAACATTTGATTACAAGAAGCTGAAAATTATGCACTTTTTTTTCACTATTTATTTAATCCAACGGCAATTAACTATGATGCCTGTTTTTTTCAAAAAAATGTAAATTAGGATGGAAAACAGTCAATTAAGTTTGACACACGTTGTTAGTCAAATGTCTTCCCATAGTTCTATATCTATTTCTGACGATTAATCAGGTAATCTCCTCATGAAATTCTTGACTATATCTGAAATTCTTGAAGTTAATCAAGTAATCTCTTTATCCTATTGTTAATGTTATTTTTGTCTTAAGATTTTAATAAATATACATCAATAGTAAATTTTATAATTTCGTGAGTTTTTTTAATTATTTAGAAATCTTTTGTGGTTGTTTTGGCTGAAATTATCGAGTTTGAAGAAGGAACAGGCTGGAAGTATGATTCATGTCTCAGGTGTATTAGGAAAACATTTCTCAATGAAAATAAGAACTAGTGTGATTCCTATAAGGATTATGTCAATCCTTTTTCGAGGTGAATTTTATGTTTAGTTTTGTTTTATTTATATATTATAATATTTATCTATTTATATATGATGATAATAATAATAATAATATTTTTTCATATTATAATATGATGTTGTTGTGTCAATCATCCACTATGAGGTTTAAAGTCCATTTTAATGTCATCGATGACACTGGCTTTGCCTTGTTTGTTGCATTTGAAAGCCCAATGTTTAATTATTTCGAGATGAGATATAGTTAGTTATTTTTAATTTTATTATTCTCATTAGTTATAGTTATTTTCTCTAGACATATACTTTGGTTATAAATGAAACAAAAGAAATTTTATATGTATCAAATGTATTATTTACGATTTATTCGTTTCGCTGATTCAGTTAGAAATGTCTATTATATAGGTCCTCAAGGAGTATAACGCAGAACTATGTTAATTTGATTCTTAGAAATATTGAAACACACATGACTACAATTTTTCAAAAATAAATCAAAATGTCAACTAACTTTTCGGTTTCTAGGAATACAATTTTTCAGATTATTATTAAGAATCATTATTATTTTTCAAAAAATACATTTGTTGTTCATAAAATCCTAAGTATTATGAGATGCAATTTCTAAGAATACAATGTTTTCGGTTCCACGTTCATTTTATTGTTTCAGTTTCATATTCCTTAGTTTCATATATGTTTCATATTTCTATGATTAAATAATTAAGAGTCGAATTTATTACTATATTATTATGACTTTTTTTAAAACAGTAAGTATTTTATGTTGCATCAATACCAAGGGTCTACATTAAGATCCTTATTAATAAAGTATTGATTAACTTTTCGTGAATCTATATATGTTGCAACCCTTCATACACTGAAATTCAATATCAAGAGTTAAAGAAGGCATTGAACTGATCTATATATTCCATTGTTCAATTGTATATAAAACACAAACACTTTCATTCGTAAAAATAACTTTCATTGTAGTTTGATATTACGTTTTGCCAGTGGACTGCGCTATATATATTCCATTGTTCAGTTGCAACTGTAACAAATAATCATTTTCACTCATAAAAATAACTTTCATTAAAGATTCACATTATGTTTTTGTGTGTAACTCTGTTCGATTTTTGAATCTGTGAATTTCGAACTGTTCTTTTTTAAACAACATGGACAATAGAGAAAACTCCAAATTCAAAAATAAGTTGGGTCCTGGCCGATTTATTCTTTCAGGTTTGAAATAATTTTAATATCATCCCTATTTACATGGTTTTTCAAATTCTTGCAGGGATCAAATTACATTGTTATCTGTTATATTATTGATATTAAATTTGTAGTTAACAATGGCTAGAAAAGTTTTGAAAGAGATCTCTTACAGAACTTTCTTCATTCTTTGATGACTGGTAAATGATTTTTCATAATTTTCGGTATTTGTGGATTTATCAATTGTACGTTATTCTTACACTCAAATTAAATTTACTTATTATCTCTTTGTATATTTAGGTGTAAAGCAGATCAACCAACAAAGGAGTTCTAGCACTATGTTTGAAGATATCACTAACATTATGTTAATGAAACCTTTTAAACATTAGATTATATACAATTATTATATTTTGTGTTTCTGCTTTTTAAGTTGTTTAATTTTTTAGTTTCTATTAGTTTCATATACACTTGATCAAATACATAAACATATGTCGAAAAACAGCAACACATGGAACGAATTCTGGTGGAGTAGAGATAATCGAATTGTCTGATGATGATACTCTTATTATTTGTCAAAATAAAAAGGAACATAAGTGTAGGAGAAATGTCGTATTTATCTGTCAACAACACTCCTTCATCAATTGTGAGGGTTAATTTTTCTGCCATGCATTCAATTAATGATTCTTCACAATTTGTGCGACAATATGTTGTTGATAGAGATCTTCAATCAGAATTCAGCGATAGCGATTCCACTGACGATGACGGTAAATCTAAAATTAAGTTTCATTACCTTAATTAGCAATGAACTGTTATTATGTCTCATTTTATTTTTTATGTACAGATGAAGTTTTACTTCATGATAGATTCTGAAAGCTGTTTAGAAGGTATGTTGGTTTTGGTTATTAGTCCATTTGAATACATGATTAAATTTTTTTTATTACTTTATAGTTTTTAATAATTATTCTTTGTATGTAGATAATCATAATTTAACCATCCATGTGATTATGATGATTTATTTGTCTTAATTTAATTGAGAAATTATTCCGTTATTTTTAACTACAAAATAAATTTTTTAATTGAATTATAAGTACATAATTATAATTATATTTTATATCTTATATCTTATATATTCATAAACTTGGGCAACATTTTAATAATATATTTTTTAAATAATCTGTGTCTAAAAGTTATTGTATATGGTTTTAATTGAATCCAGTTTAATATAAATTTTTTTCTTTGAATGATATGTCGTAAAAATATATAATAATGTTTTGTTTGTAAACTTTGTAGTCAATGGAGTTGATGATAACATGACAACTGAAACTATATTGCCTTCAAATATAGGTAAGTATCGTCTATTATTATAAAGTGATGCACATGTAATTTTTTTTATACACCAAGTATTTATTATATATTTATATCTTTATTTGTATACAAGTATATTTTTTAAACATTAATAAAACTATCTCTTTGTTAATGTTTAATTTTCCCCATTCATATATTAACAGGATGTTTTCCTTTACTTCTCTTGGAGGTAAGATTAATACATCGATTAATAGAGGCAATTCCCCCTATTTTTGTTATGAATGGGGAAAATTACCACAGGATTGGAAGTCTCTTACCTTCAAAAGGTCATCAACCAAGATTCTCTCAAATATATATTTATGTTACTGAAAATCAAGTTAATAACAGACTTTCATCAATTAGGTAAACAAGCATAATTTTTTTAAAATTACATTTTTTTGGCATCCGAACTACACATGTATTGTAAATTATTTATTAATATATTTATCTAATTTTTTTTCAGCATGTGTAATGATTAAGCAAACTTGCAAGCTTCGATATAGTAGTTGAGTTAAAGCACATGCTTGTTCAAATAAATCCGTATGTAAAGATATATAGAATGATTAGATATAGGATTACTTCAAATCAAGTGAAGGACATAAGGCTTCGAATTATTGGAAAAAGATCTAAAGATGGTCGAATGTATAATTTGCCTACCGCTTCAGAAGTTGCAGCTTTAATTGTTAGAGATTTTGACAATGAAAGTGAAAATAGGGACATTATAGTGGAAGAATGCTCTGGAGGTATTCAATGAGTCAACTGATTAAGTGCTGCTTATCTTCCTCTTCAGTATCCTATTTTATTCCATTGGGGCGAGGATGGTTATAGGGAAGATGTGCTTCTTAGATATAGTTGTAGTAATAAAGAAGGAAAAAGAAAAAAAAGTTTCGATGCGTGATTTATTTGCTTTTAGGATACAACAAAGACGAAATGAGAAATCACATTTTTTATATTCAAAAAGGCTTTTTCAACAATTCTTGGTTGATGCTTATAGCATGATAGTGTAAGTATATTAAAATACATTAGGTTTCATTAGAAAGAATTAAGAGTTGATTTGTACAAAGGTGTGTCTGAAGCTATTTTAAGAGGAGAAACTGATTCTGTTAGTATAGGGAAGTGCATTGTCCTTCCATCTTAATTTACAAGTGGTGTTCAACATATGTTTCAAAGCTATCAATATGCAATGGGTATATGCAAGTGGGCTGGTTATCCAGATTTGGTCATCACATTTACTTGCAATCATAAGTGGCTAGAAATTATAAGACTTTTGAGTAGTCAATGTCTTAAGCCAAAAGATAGGTCTGATGTAGCATGTCGAGTTTTCAAAATAAAACTTGACAATCTTATCAAAGATATTAAGAAAGGAAAATTGTTTGGCAAAATTATTATTTCATATTTTGTATATGTTATCTACTAATTTTTTCTATTAATTTGATTTTTAACCTGTTATTCATACCATTGAGTTTCAGAAAAGAGGTCTTACTCATGCACATATATTAGTGTTCTTGCACTATGAAAATAAGTTTATAACCCCCGATGACATTAATCGAATCATTAATACTGAGATTCCAGATCAAGAAACTAACCCTGAACTTTTTTCAATTGTGCAATCTCTTATGATTCACAGACCTGGTGGTTTCCAAAACAAGATGTCTCCATGCATGCAAAATGGAAAGTGTACTAATTTTTTTCCAAAGAAATCTGTTGAAAAGACATCCATTGATGAGGACGGTTATCAGATATACTGAAGAAGAGACAATGGCAAGACTTTGTTTAAAGGCAAGCATATCATTAACAATAGATTTGTTGTGCCATATAACAAAGAATTGCTACTGCGCTACAATGCCTATATAAACATTTAATGGTATAATCAATCTCGATCTATAAAGTATTTGTTCAAGTATGTTAACAAAGTGCATGATCGTGTGACAGCCATGTTTTACCATTTTGCCGCTAGCTCTTCTTCTGATATAAATGATGAAATTCAACTATATTGCGATTGCAGGTTATTTTTTACTAATTATTTTTAATATTTTTTATTTATTTAATTTTACAATTTATAAATTATATTTTTAACGGAAATTAAATCTAATTATTTGTTTATATCGGATCAGTTATTAAATTATTTTCATTTGTGCTTTTGATATTCATCAAAGAGACCCTTCAGTAGAGAGATTGACAATTCATTTACCTAATGAACATGTTCCGGTGTTTGATGATAATGAGATATTAGAAAATGCAATTAACAAACTATTTTCTCACACTTCTAAATTTCTTGGTTGAATGGAGGCTAAAAGCAAATTCCCAAAAGCAAAAAATCTGTTGTATGCTGATTTGTTTGGAAGTCGCAAGAACATCAATGGAGTCCTAGAAAAAGGGATTTAGCATTGGCAGAGTACATTTTATACCTCATGGTTGTGGAGAGTTATATTATATGTGTATTCTTATAAATGTTCAAAGAGGCTGTGAATCTTATTTAGACATGAGAACTATAAATAACATCATATACTCTTTTTTCAAACATGCATGTTATGCTCTTGGTTTGATTGAACATCATAAAGAGTATATAAATGCAATTGTAGAGGCCAGTTTTTAGGGATCAGCTCATTTCTTACGAAAACTTTTTGCTACACTGTTGTCTTCGTTACAGCTTTGTTTTCCAGAATTAGTATGGGACAATACGTGGATTTATTTAAGTGACGATATTTTGCAAAGTCAAAGACAACTACAGAATAATCCGGGTATTATACTATTCATTTTATTTTATTGTATTAAATATTAGTTGTATTTTTTTTAATAAAATTTAATTTAATATATTATGACTGATGATTGATATTTGTATTAATACAGATTTATTTCTCTTAGAAGACCAAATAAAAAATATGGCTCTAGCTTAGATTGAGAAAATTTTGGCATTCAATAATAGAAGTCTTTCTTATTTCCCAAGCATGCCCCAACTTGATGATATGCTACTGGCTGAGTCTCAAAATCAACTTATTTTGGATGAGTTGAGGTATGATAAGGAAGCTTTAAATGTAGAAAAATTAGAATTGCTTTCTAAGATGATCGTGCAGCAAAGGCTAATATATGATAAAATTATTGATGTTGCTGAAGAAGATAAATGAGGGATATTCTTCATTTATGGTTATGGTGGCACTGGAAAGACTTTTCTTTGGCGTGCAATATCAGCCACAATTCGAGCCAAATGAGAGGTAGTGTTGACAGTTGCATCAAGTGGAATAGATGCCCTATTGATCCCTGGGGGTAGAACTGCACATTCGAGGTTTGCAATTCCATTAAATGTAGATGAAGACTCTACTTGCAACATCAAACAAGGTAGTCCATTGGTTGTGCTCATTATCAAAGCTAAATTAATTATATGGGATGAGGGCACCAATGTGTGACGAACATACTTTTGAAGCTATTGATAGGACTCTGAGGGATATTTCAGGATTTTCTAATAAAGATAGTCTTTCCAGATCTTTTGGAGGTAAAGTTGTGGTTCTTGGAAGAGATTTTAGGCAAATTCTTGATGTGGTTCCTAAAGGCAGTCACCAAGATATCATATATGCTTCCATAAACTTTTCATATCTTTGGCGATATTGCTAGGTTATGAGATTGACACAGAATATGAGACTTCAAGGTGGGAATTCAATTCCTGATGTTGAAAAGTTAAATGATTTTTCTCAATGGATAGTAGGAATCGGAGATGGCTCAATTGGTGTTGAGTTACATGATGAAATTAAAGTTCATATTCCTCAAGATTTGTTAATTGAAAACACTATAGATCCAATTGTTCATATTGTTAACTCGACATACCCAGATTTTCTACATAACATGCATGATCAGAACTTCTTTAAGGATCGTGCTATTTTGGATCCAACAAATGAGATTTTAGAAAAAGTTAACAATTACTTGTTTTATGTCTTTTGAGGAGAGAATGTATTTGAGTTGTGATATTGCATGTCAGTCAGATAATGATTTTGGCACTCAAGATAATATTCATACACCAGAGTTTTTGAACACTATCAAATCATCAGACATTCCTAATCATGAGATAAAAATAAAACTTGGAGTACCGATTATAATCTTAAGGAACATTGATCAATCTGAAGGGATGTGTAATGGTACACGTTTGGTGATTACTCATATGGGATCTTTTGTTATTGAAGGGAGAGTGATTTCTAGTAACAACGCTGGCAAAAAAGTTTTGTTTCCAAGATTATCGTTGACTCCTTCCGATAAGAGGATTTCTTTCAAGGTTCAAAGAAGATAGTTTCCAATAATGATATCATTTGCGATGACAATAAATAAAATCCAAGGACAGTCAATTAAGCATGTTGGGATATACCTTCAAAGACCTATATCCAGTCGTGGTCAATTACATGTTGCAATCTCTACAGTAACAAATTGAAGGGTTTTGAAGTTGTTGATATTAAATGAAGATGGTAATCAACAGAACCTGAAAACGTTGTTTTCAAAGAAGTTTTCCGCAATTTACATTAATTTGGTATTATATATTTCTCATTTAAATTTTCATCACGTCCTTAGTTTAACAGCTAATTGATTAAATGTTAATTCTGCAACATGTATCAGTGATGTTATTAATTTAATCAATTTTTTAGTAGCATATTATTATTGGTATTATTTATTTATTTTTATTATATATTGCCAATGATGTTCATTTGTTTTTATAAAATTAATTAATTAGAAAAATGTTTAGTATCACTTTTTAAATAATTCATTTCGTGCATCGCACGGGTGCAATTCTAATTATTATTATTATTATTATTATTATTATTATTATTATTATTATTATTATTATTATTATTATTATTATTATTATTATTATTATAATTATTTTCTTTATCTATCTCTATGATATACTTTAATTGTTGATACACTTTTTTTCTAATATTTTTTTATACCACTTTAATTACATTTACCAAACACATTATTCAAGAGAAGGGCAAATTAAATTAATACTCCTTCCATTTCATATTATATGACTCTTTTCAGTCAATATTAATGTTTCATAATATGAGATCCCATATAATTTTCTATAAGCATTCGTTACTTTTTCTCCATGTTTGTCCATTTTAAATTTATAATTAATGATATTTCATAAAGAGATAATGAGAGGTAATTAATGCAATAATGAAAGAGAATAGGAATAAGCTTGGCAGATTATATACATTTTTTAAAATTAAATATTTTAATTAATTTTATTACATATTTTCTTAATAAATATAATTGTTCAAATCGGACCTTATAATATGAAACATATGGGGTATGTCATCCAGTTATTCTACTGCATCAATTTCATTTGTTTCTAAAATTATCATATTTTGTTGGAACTTTAGAAGAGTAAAAACCTATTCTCTTGTTTTTTACTATAATCTTTTGTTTTTTACTATAATATATTGTTTTTTACACCCAAATTTAACTTCTTTCCATTATATTTAATGAAGATATATGAAAAACACCTTGAATTTTATCTTTAACGTTAAAGTGGAGAGAAATGAAGGGTAATTCAAACAAAAAAAAAAATATAATTATAGAACTGCTAAGTGCAAAACTCCCCACCCTCTCCCTCTAGAAAAATGGATGATAAACAATTGTAACTATTATAAGCTTAAGAGTAATCAATATATAATTATTCCATAGAGACATTCAGATTGTTACTAATAGAGTATTTCATACACAAAATATGAGAGGGCGTGAGAGTGAGGTGAGAGGACCTGAGCAGTTTTCTGGTCATCGGCCCCTAGTTATGATTTCTAACATTTGCATTATAACTTTTTTCTTTATCAAAGACCCCAAGTTAACGATACTTAATATTTTGCATAGAATACATAATTTGTATAAAGACTGCATTGGATATAATGTGAGAATATAATATATGAATACCATAAAAAGATTATGCGCTTAATAAAGTGTTACCTTTCACCTTACCACTTGTGGGAACATGTTTTCGAGTCTGGGTTGAAGGTTCCAAATGTAATGTTGCGATAAACTTTAGTTGCTTCGTTATATTCATTTCCCCTTTTGATTTCTTTTCTGATCTTGTTGGCCAAGTCTCATATGTTCCTGGGTACATATTGTGTTGTCAAGTCCCATTCGTTTTTTCTGTAGGTTGCGCTGTCCAATCTCATATGCGCTTTCGTTTGGGACCTTGTGGCGTTTTTTTGTGAATTGCGCTATCGAGTCTGAACTTCTCTTTCTGGGTTCGCTACCTAGGTCTCCCGCACACTTTCTTCAAATTGTGCTTGTCACATGCGCTTTATGCAGATTGCGTGGTTAAGCCTTGCCTGCCTTTTTTGCATGCTTCTAGTTCATGTTTGAGCTAGTTTCATTTAGCAAGTATGACTATTCATTTTGATTTATTGTTTTATTCTGCCTCTAGCCCCCTTTCTTTATGAATATATGTTTTCACGAGCATGTATTCATTAAGAATTACTTATGCTTTCATGTTTGTTGGTTATACTAGCTAGTTTGCGCTTTGTCCTTGTTTGAATCTTGCTAGCTCGAGACTTTTTCTACTACTTTCTAACTTTTCAACTTGTGCTTTTTGCATATGTTCTAATTATCTCTTTCAACTTTTTCTTGTTAGTTGAGTTTCACGACTCACCTGCTCTTGTTTAAGTTTTGTTGGGCTATCACGACCTTGCCGTTCTTGATTTAACTTTTATTGGGCTTTCATGAATTTGTCGTTCTTTACTTGACTTTTGTCAGGCTTTCACGACTTTGCTGTTCTTGATTTGACTTTAATTAATCACTTCACATATTATTCAGCATGATTAATGTGATGCATATTATACAACCTTAACAGTTGAACGTAATTTGTACCTACTACTTAATGACCATTCTAAATGCCATGTATGCTAATGGGTGCCCCTTGCCATACACAAAATGAGTTTGTGTTTACCGGTAAAAAAAATGCGACTTAGATTTACTGGTTATAATTGGCTTAGGTGACTGGCTATTTGAAAAACAAAATGGACAAAATAATAATAATGAAAATTTAAAAGTAAACCCCCATCGCTGAGGTGAGAAAGACCGAATTGTAGGTGAGCTGCAGCGAACAGGTGCTGCGAAGACAGAAGAACAGCGATGACGAGGACCATATGTGCGCTTAACTTGTAAGTTTAGCATGCTATTTTATGTACTTGGTGCTATTTTCAGTTGAATCTGGAAGGATTTAGTTTGACTATTTGGTTGTTGTTAGTGATTTAGGGATTGAGTTGAAAGAAGAGGAACTAGGAAGGAGTGTAGACACAGAGGAAAATCATTTCGAGGACGATAGTCAGCGTGGAAGTCTTTTCCCGTTCATCGCCGTTCATGGCGTTGACTGTTAGGTGCGACGTCCTTTCCCATTTAAACCACAGCAGCGACAGTGATTACTGTGTTTTTTTCGAACTTTGTTTTGTTTGAAAAAGGTGGTTGATGTGTTTTAGATTTAGGAAATGGGATTGCATGTACCACATCCTCTTGTTTTGTTGGTTTACAGTATTTGTTTGGATGTATTGTGTTAAAATTTAAGATTTTCATATATTAGAAATGATATTGGTCTAAAATCCAGAGGTAAAAATCACGTGTACTCGCAGTTGAGCAATGCATTAGATTTGTAAGATCCAGTTGCATATGGTGTTTGGGGGAATTAGTTTTTGTTCGCTACTGCTGTTGTGGTACAAAGATAATCAGTAAGCTGAATAAACCTATTCTATACTATTGGTTGTAGATGGAGGATATACAGGAGACAACAAGTGAGACGGAACATGATATACATGAACAAGCTACTGAGACAAAACAGGTATAAAAATGGTTGATGAATATGATGTAGGTAGGAAAAATTACATTCATTTAAGTTAATGGTGATGGCAATGGAAACAAGAGGTAGCGGCAGATGGGATGGGCACCGGTGAACCAATTAGGATCAATGGGATGGATGATGTTGATAGAGTTGTTTTTGTTAGTGTAACCCCTGAAGAAGTGATTCAATTTCAATTTTGCAGCCTGAAAGTTGCGTTTGATTTTTACACTATGTATGCGAAAATGAAGGGTTTTGTAGCTCATAAAAGCAACACGGTTAAGAATAAGAGTGGTGAAGTGGTTCAACAAACTTTCGTTTGTTGGAAGGAAGGTTTTCGACATAAGAAGTATGTTCACTTGGAAAATCGTAAGCAGAGCCTAAAATAGACACAAGGTGTGGTTGTCTTACAAAAATGCGCGTATATGCATCTGAGGATTTTAGTTGGTGGAAGGTGACTTTGTTTGATGATTACCACTGTCATGACTTATTATATGACCAGCATGTTGGGATGATACCGAGTCAGAGGCAGATGGGAGAGGCAGAAATTGTGGAGATGAATAATTTGAGAGATGTAGGCATAGGTACTTCACAAATATATGCTTCTTTTGTTAAACAATCTGGAGGCTATAGGAAAATAGGGTTTAACAAACAAGACATGTACAATCAGATTGAAAAACAAAGAAGGATGGAAGTTGGTGATGCGAAGGCTGCCATGGCATTATTTCGGCAAATGCGACGTGAAGATCCATGTATGTTTTGGAGATATATTGTTGATGATAATGGTCAATTACAACATCTGTTTTGGTGTGATGGAACAAGCAATGTTGATTATGAAGTATTTGGGGATGTTCTTGCATTTGATGCAACATATCTTCGGAACAAGTACAGGTGCCCATTGGTAGTTTTTTCTGGTGTAAACCACCACAACCAGAGTGTGGTTTTTGCCCCAGCTGTTGTTGCAAATGAACTGGAGGAGACTTATGTATGGTTTTTGGAGCAATTTCTGGTTGCCCACAAATGCAAAGCACCACTATCAATTGTAACTGACGGTGATAAGGCAATGAGAACGCCATCCACACAGTGCTACCAACAGCCTAACATCGACTATGTGCATGGCACCTCCTGAAAAATGCAACAAGTAATGTTCATAACAAAGAGGGTTTCAAAGATCAATTAAGGAAATTCATATTTGCTGACTTCGATGTAGCAGAATTTGAAGAAAAGTGGGCTGAAATGGTGGAGGAGTTTGGTCTTGCAAAACACCCATGGGTGAGAACCTTATACGAGAAGAGAAGATATTGGGCATCGTCCTATTAACAAGGTAGTTTTTTTGCTGGGTTTAGGACAACTTTGCGCTATGAAGGTTTACACTCCCATATTGCAAGGTATGTCAACGTGCGTAACAACTTAACAGATTTCATCAAACATCTAGATCGTTACTTGTCATATATTTGCGAAGGAGAAGTTCATGAAGATTACAAATCAGTAGCTGGTATGCCTATACTCTAAACGTCGTTGTTATCACTAGAGAAATCTGCTGCAATGGTATACACAAGGAAGGTGTTTAAGTTATTTCGTCCCGTTCTACAAAGGGCAGGCAGGATGACGGTAGATGGATGCAAAGAGACACCAAATTGTTTGATATACATAGTGTCAAGATATGGGGGATCCATTTGGGAATGGCGTGTGTCATATTATCCACCAACTTGCCAACTAGCTTGTTCATGTCAAAGGTTTGAATCTAGTGGATTGGCATGTGAGCACTTGGTAGCGGTCATGGTTTATCTAAAGATTTAGGAACTCCCAAGTAGGATAGTTCTTAGGCGGTGGATGAAGACAGGCAAGGAAAATGTGAAGGAAAGGCTGCATGATGCTATATTTACGAAAGTATGTTGCACTGTGTACTGAGCAGGTTGATAATAACTATAAGTGTAGGGAGAAGATTTTGGTAGATATGGACAGACTAAAACAAAAGAGAATGGCGACAACAAACGAAGGAACAAACCACGATGCACCTAGTGAGGGCAATTTAAGGGACCTGTTAGAGTTGCATATAGGGGACACGGATCATCAACATCGAAAGGCAAAACTGGCAAGAGGCTTCAGAGATGCACGACATGTCGGCAAGAGGGTCATAATAAAACACGATGTTCGTCATCACAAAATGCTCCTGGACATGACATTAGTGTAGATGAAGACATCACAGAGAATGAGTTGGATGAGGGTTATATTTTACAGTTAAAGGTAAATAATTTTTTGTTGTTGTTCAATGTATGTTGTGGAAATGAATTAATGGGTAACATTATATAATTGTTTGATGTAGAGTTTGTCTCTAACCAACAAAGAAGGCAGTGACAATGAAGAAGGCAGCGACGAGGATGATGTTGATGAAACGTGTGTGTATGTTGGTGCAGATGATGAATGTCTTGGCTAGCCATGTACATTCAACACCAAAGACTTGGATGTAGATGAATAATTTACTTTAGATGTGGTTGATTAGGATGACATTGGGAAGGCATTTGGGTTATGTTGGTGTGTGTGGGTTGGAGACAATTAACCAAGTCCTAAACTTTTACACTTGCATTAGCAATGTTTAGGAATTAATTATATTAATGGTAATGGTCAAAATGTAAGGTGTAAGGTTTCAGATTTGGATGTTAATTCTGTTGTTTACGTGCTGCACTTGTTTGATTTTATATGTGATCTCCCATGGTTAAGGTGTTAGTTTGAAGTGTTTGTTTGCTGTAATTGATGTGCTGCTACTAAGATGGTAGTACCGTTTATGAGAAAAAAAATTTCTTGTTGCTTTATATAGATGCAAGAATGAAGTTCCATCGTTATGCACCACATAATACTGATACCGTGCATTTTGGGTCAGGATTGGTGCTATTGCATGGCATGTTTTAGATGTTATTTCAATAGGTTTAGTTGCGCTAAATTATTGGCATAAAATAATAGTAAAATATTGGCGTTATTGGTGCTAATTAATTGTCTAAAATAGTTTGGAATGATAGTGTTGTGTAATGACACTGGAAGTAGCAATAATAGGAATTACTAACATTATTTATTGGAACAAAGCTAAATAACTCCATTCATTAAACAAAGGGATAGGCTCAATAGGAATAAGGAAAATACCGACAACTTCTGGGCCCAATAGATACAATGCTTTAAAATAACACAAAGACAAGAAAAAGACAAAATAAAAAATTTTCTGTTACAATGGGCCCAAAGTCCGGGTGGTGCGAATGAAAGTCCACAAGTGTAAGCAAGGAGTGCTGATACATTTTTGCTTAAGTACATAACCCCAAAAAAGGCGCAAAATATAAACCAACCAAAATAATTGTAATTCATCAGCCCTAAGAACATTACATGCCTAATGAATTCCACTACGTCAAATATTGAAGTCGTAGGTGGTTCTGGATTTTGTTGTGGCCGCCTGTTAGCAAAGCAATTGTGGTTGTCATGCGAAGCACCTTATCGTTTAGCTGAAATCAACGAGTAAATCAACGTAAATCAAAGTGAAAGAGAATTGAAATAGCAAAGAAAAAAATAAATAAATGTTGTTGTAGTTTGTCCTTACATCAATGACATTTGGTTGAAATGCAAATTCCATCTCCATCCATTCCAAAACCCAGTAGAATTTTCACTAGTGCAAAAGGCATTTTGATAACTCATGGAGAATTAGAGATACACAAGGCAAATCATTAAAAATACTAGGATCAAAAATACCTACTCTCATCGTTAGGTACTCCTCTTCCAACCTTAATCTCCCACTTATGAAGGTGAATGACAGATGGCAAATAATTAAGAGGATAGAATGATGAACATAACATTTTTCCTAGGAGTTGGCACTTTAAGAAAAGAATTAAATTTGTACATAATTAGAATACTATGGTTAACCTCAATATAAACGAAAATGAAAAAAACAAGATATGAACAATAATCATACAACGGTATGAATGAATTCACGTCGTTTAATCAATGTCGGTCCAAGTGGTGCAAATGTGTCTAGGTGATAAATAAACCTGTCTTGGAATGACACAACCACCAAATACCAGTGACCACTCCAATGTTCTTTGATTGGAATATAAATCTACAATTTCAGAAGAGCGTATGAGTTAATTGGTAAGAAACATATACTTGAAAAAGTTTATAAAATATAAAAAATGTAATACAAATTAAATACTTACAAACTTCAGAGTTGCTGAGTACTTCATCCAATCCTCTGCATACATGGCAATCGATTCTTCAACTGTGCTTCCATTATGGATGTCATCCTAACATGATATGAAATAAATATATTATTGAGTGATGATGTTAATTTGTTAAATTAACATATAGATGCATACAGCAAAAGATGGGGTAGAGCCCAAGTGGTAAGGTCAGTCCCCCTTTGTTCCTTCTAGGTTGTTTTCGCAATCATCATTTTGATGATCTGCACAACACAGCGAGCATATTTAGTATTTGTGTAGGATTTACCAAGTCAGATATGGTTCTCCCAGGACACATGCAATCGAAATCTGATCTCGTTGCTTCAACATTTCGTGACTTGAACAGGATTTCGCTGATTACCATTTCGATAAACAAAGTCTGACATAATGTTGAAAAAATAATCAGATTAACGATGAAAAATAATTTCATAGGCATATACCTTTGATTGTTGTCGGGTGAAAAAACATACGCACAGACTTTTAAATCGTCTTGTGACAACCCCATGTCCGTTGTTGAAAAAAATTTGGACTTAACATGCTATACAAGAAGAACAAAAATATGAAATTACTATTCTTTTTTTTGGTCAAATGAAATTACTATTGTAAAACAATGTGTTGGTTAATTTTTTTTTCCTTCTCTGCCGTCGCCCAACAAAAGAAAAACAAGAAAGTGTGTTTTTGTTTAGTCTTTTTGTTGTCTGTATCGGCCCAAAAAAAGATAAAACGTATACAATGTTTTTGTCAATTAATTTTGTGGTCTGCAGCAGCCAAATTAAAAAAAACCAAAGAAGATAAATAATCTTTTAGTTGTTTTTATTTTGGACACCAGTTAGCGGTTGTTATAAGTTGGCAGTGGACCAAAAAAAAAATTATTGCCATTCTTATTTTTTTGTCTACGGTCCAGGTACAAAAAAAATAACAAAACAAAAAAATAATTATTGTTGATCTACATTTGGGAGTATTAATTCCTGCCTTTTTTTTCCACCAACCAATTGACAATTTTGTGAAAGACGTTCCTTTGTCTTGGTGGTCTACTTGTTGCATTGCTTCTAGAAGGAGAGTCTACCAACTTTTTATGTTGATAAGTACTCATTTTTGAATAGCCTAAAGGTTGAGCCAGTGAAGTCCCCTTTTTTTCTTTCTACCCTTTTTGGAGCCAGCGGTGACCTTTTCTTTGCCTTTACCCTATAACACATACCAAATAGCCAATGTAACACTGTTTAGCAGCAAATAAATAATAAACGCTACTACCTGGGCATATTTATCACGCTTGTTACTTGATCTGTTAGGTTGACTTCCAAGCTCTCTGATTACAACCCCATTGTTGGCAGTTGTTTACATGCTGAATACGTTGCATCTATCATCTTTGTCTTCATCATCAGAAAAAAGTTCAATAAGCTCTTTAACTCCAGCCCATTTTGATTCTATTTCATATGTATCGGGTGTGAATGATGAGGGCACTTTTTTTTCCCTTAGGTGTTGATGTTTCAGCCTCCTTTAAAACCTTTTCGTTTAGTGTTTTGCCATTATTTTCATGTGCGCCATCTACACTTGCATTTGTGTTACTTGTTCCATGATGATGGCGCTTTGACTTACCAATGTCCAACTACAAGGATAACTCCACAAGCCTAAGGGTGTTCTGTATCTTCATTACCCACAATTCCAAATCTTTTAATGTCCCTGTCATTCCCTGTTATGTTATTAAAACGTGACACTATTGTTACACCCTTGTTACACATACTGATGATGATTAGAGGAGAGGATGTGCTATATAAATTTTTTGTAACGTTATTTAGCTTACCTGAAGAATGACGTCCGTTTTATTTGCCCTTGCTACAAGGTCATTTATAGATTTGCCTAACAAAACCATTGATTCCTAGCAAAGCAAAGTAAAACAATTGTGACAATTGTTAGCGTTAACCAAGTGAAAAAAAAGGATGAAACTACTGTTGATGACCATAAATGATGTATACCTTCTCTTCCCTTAGTATTTGTGATGGCAGCTTATGAACCCTCACAATAAATGCAAAAATTTTATTTAAAGTGGTACAATGTGCAAGTAGTTGAATGCCATAAGTGAGGATGGTTAAGTTTTTCTGTCTCACTAGGCAACATCCAAGTCTGCTGGTGATGTATGGTCACTAAAATCCTCACGTTGGTCCATTGGTGACTTCTAGCAATGAATGCAGATTTTGGTCTCTCTTTGGTGTAGTAAATGAAGAGCGTTTTTTTGAATTCGCTGGAACCAACAAAAAACCACACGATGGTAGCCTTTTTATTTAGAAGGATTGGCGCCAATGCATTTATTGTGAATACCTCTCATGCCACTTGCTTGTCACATCTCCTCTTGAAAATGTAAATTAATTAATGAAAGGCATCATGAAAAAACTTTCTGACGTGACACAGCAGGAATGGTCACAACCAAAATGCATTTGATGTTGTTTGATTACTAAGTGTGTCTTTTTTTTTGTGGTGGTATAATTTAATTTTAATCAACGTGATTTTATGGAATTGATTTTTGTGTAAAATTGATTTTAATTTAATGTGATTTATGTTTGGGGACTTTTTTCTTAGAAGCACGTTTCAAGTAAACATATTGTAAATTTATTTTAATTTAACTTGTTTTTGCGTTGAGAAAAAGTTAAAGTTCATTTTGCGTTGCAAAAAAGTAAAAATTGATTTTGCGTTGCCAAAATTGATTTAGGCTAAAGCAAGGTGAGACTTGCTTTTAAGTTGGATTGAAAAAATTTTCCTCACAACTTGCTTTTGAGAAAAAAGTCCACAAACATAAATCACATTACTTTTAAATCAATTTTACACGAAATCAATTATATAAAATCACGTTGATGCAAAATCAATTCTACCAACGCTAAACCAAACACACACTAATTTATTACCTAAAATCAATTTTAAATTATTTATATTCAATTCCCCCTCAACCCAATTAATTTATTACCCAAAAATTTAATTTCATGCAACATTGTTCTTCTGCTTTTGTTGCCAAGTTAAAATTTTGAAAACCATAGGGTGGGTTGGTGACTAATTAATTGTTCCACATATATATATATATATATATATATGTATCTAAAGCTATTGTAGGTCCGAAAACTATCAAATTAAACCACAATGGAAAATCATATGGTGTTTTATGTGGTTTTTGAAGGCAGGAAGCTTGGAATTTATACAAAGTGGCTTCATGTACATGCTCAATTAAATGGCTTTCAACCTGCTTATCATGAGCTATCTTTTATCCGGGAAGAAGCTGAAGTTGCTTTCAATACATACCAGGCATCAAACATTAAGCCACGTTTCATCATTGAACACAAATTGCATGCGACAAATAATTTTGTCGAAATTATTGGTGAGTTTTGTCCAAATATATTTTATAAAATTGTTTTTATTTCATATTACCCATGTTGTGTATTTGTTTTGTCAAAATCACAGATGACTTGCCACCTTACCTCCAACGCCATAGCATGAAAGACTAGTTACGCAAGGCATGTTTTCGTCTAGGGCTTAAACCACCACGATACACACCACTACAAAATGTGACTAACAATGATACAACGTATCTATCATATCGCGCATCTATTACCACACATAAAATTGGCAAACCACCCATATCCAAGGGTAGATATGCGAAATCAGACTACGAAGCTCGCGAGGACGACGCCAAGGTATTGCTAGATCATCTTTCTACAAGTACGCATGAACCAATAGTTGACTATAACTACCATAACATATCAACATCCTAGAAGACAAAATTAGCATGTTGCAGGCACAAATCAACAACCTATCGATGGAAAATGCAACTTTAAGTGCAGAACTACATCTTCTTGTTGCCTCAAAAAATTGTAAATGCAATGAAAACAAAATTTAAATTATATAAATGTAAAATAACACTTGTCTCGTCGTACTAATTTTTTCGCTCATCATTATTTATGGTAACCGATGCTTCTAATAAAACGTTACATACTAGTTAGATATACGTTTATTTTTTTGTGAGATACGGGTATCACAGATATCAGGTGAACTAAATTGAACTATTAAATAATTAAACAACGCTAAAGGCAATCATTGAAAAGTGGCGCACACGTTATCACATTAAAACAACTTTTTAGGATATCGAAACGCAAAATAAAATTTAAGCATAAATAAAGTTCAAAGCTTAAAAGATATACAACATTGTCAAACAACACGATAATAATAAACTCACCCTAATACTGAATGATACTGAAAGGAAAGTCACATTATCACTTATCTGCCTTTAATTGTTCATCAATCAGAAGTATCTTGCGATAGGCGTAGTCAACAACATGGCGGCCAGTTGCTTCGATGAGGTCATCCAATAACAAGAACGTCGCGTCCTCTTTGGCGAGATATTCACTTGTCTTATAGTTGCCTAGGCGAAGTGGTCGACTTAAAACCTTATCATGGGTGGGGATAGATGCATACCATCGATAGTATGCCTGGTCGTCCACCATGCAAAAATCACAATTACTCTGATTCTGGTAGCCCCAGTGTGTTACAAGCTTAGCTAAGGGTGATTTGCATGCAACAATATGCCAATGGTGGTTGTTCAACCTTACTCTCATTGATGCTTCCCTCGTTCAAATTCAGACTTCCAAAACCTACAAAACATTTATTTTTATTAAATAAATTTTTTTTACGATATGCATAACACCAGCGGCAAATTACCATTTAAAATTGTAGTATACACCAGTCGATGTATTAGTAGGGCTTCAATACATTGCATTTACATACATAGGCCTAAACTTCACCCATGCTTCCTTGGCCTCCTCCCGCGTATAATATCCTTTAAAGACATTACACCCATAATGCAAAACTTGAAAGTTACACTCCTCCCAGCTTGTGTATATTCTAGGTGTTCTCCCATTCACAACAACATAAAATGAGTACCTTCCTTTTTGCTTCTTGTTTTCCATCTTGTGCAGCAAATTATGGAGTAATGAGAAGATGGCCATACTACAATATATAGGGAGGATGGTCAGCAAGTCAACATTATTTATGGTAGGATTTGTTGTTCAACCAACCAAATTCAATTTCCTCACACAATGCAACATGCAATATAATAAACAGTGCGATCATTTGGATTGGAGAAGGTCATTATTTTATTTTTTATATTTTTCTTCACTATAACAAATACATATGTGCTAAGCTCAACATTTATCTACCTACTTTATTCATTTATTTTCAATAGCCTCACACACCATAATAATACTTACCCTTTACTGATTTTTTTATGTGGGTTTTTTTAACCTGCGCATTATTGCACACGTTAACAAACTAAATATACGCACGTATTAATTTTTTTTTCTTTTGTGATTACAATGCTTTTATAGTATTACGACAGACCTCAAAATTTAAGAAATAATGAATTAAGCAACAATGAATTAACTTATGCATATTAACAAAGTTACCTAACCGTATTAGATTTACTTAGTTTTGTCTAAAAAAAAATCTATGATATCCATTTTAAAATTACTACGATACGCAAAATCAATTTAGACAGCCCGAAAATCATGTATGGCTATTCACACAACTGAACAGTATCACATCCAATATTAAAATCCAAAAACATACTATTGTTAAAAAAAAATTTCCCGTATATTCATCGGTTGAAGATCGGTACTTCACACAAATTAATTTTACCTTTGTTGTCTCAAAAAACGATGGGATCCTTTTTTCTTTTCTCCACTATAGGAACAATTAAAATAAACCTAATAATGTATAAGCAAAGCAATCTTCTACTCCTGCACACTTTTTACATCCATTAAATACACCCGCACCACACCCCCTTCCTTCCTTCACTGTTGCGTGCTACGTGGATTTACTTTGGTGGAACAACATTTCGTTCGCTCTTCCACTCCAATTATTCATGGATTTGGCAGGATGTAGCACATTTTTGGACAACTTTTTTGTTTTTTACTTATACTTGACTTTTTTATCTAAATAAACCATTTTCATCCATTATTTCTCAAATTATTATACTCTATTTTCTTTTTAGTTGAGAAGTTGGTTGCACGAAAACCAACTTCTAATGTAAGGGGTCGTTTGTTTCATGGATTTAAAAAACATTCTTAGGAATCTGATTACTGGGAATGTATTCTTGACATACCCAGGAATATATATTCATGGATATTATAGAAAATATTGTTTCGTTGTTAATTTTTTTTCTTTAGAATATTCAAAAATAATTTCCGAGAAAGTTTTAGAGAAGCTTGTCTCACCTATTGCGTATTAGCCTAACATTAAAGTTATATGTGAATATTCTCACTATAATATATCACAATAATATAAACAAGCACACATATTATATATCTAGTAAGATCTTAATAAACGAGTTTATGATAAGGATAATTTTATCATATAATTCACTAATAAAAAATGTAGTATTTAATAAAGTTTATATTTTTGTAAAAACAATTTATATGAGGCATTAATGTAGAAGAACAATAAAGCAGTTATTTTATATGTGGTGGAGAGTAATAGGGGTAGTTTTGATTTTTCATCAAATTTTAACATACCCACTACTCAGGAATCTTTGTATCCCATGGTTGAGAGTGGTAATGAAAATCAACCATAAGGTGGGAAAGTGATTTCCTGGGAATCTTTTTTTCCTGAGAAATTTTTGTAAAAAAAACTTATACCAACCATGGGAATGCTCATTCCCAAGATAACATTCCAAGGAATCTTTTTCAATTCCCCAAAACAAACGCCCCCTCAATTATAACTAAATAAAAAAAGATAGTTTAAAAATTTAAATAAAATCAAAGTTGAGAAGTTGGTTCTAGAGAAACCAATTTTCCACTATCTTTTATATATATATATATATATATATAAAAGGAAAAATAAAAAAGCTACAAGATGATAAGTGGGTTAGGGAGAAACCAATTTCTCAGCGTTAAAATGAAAAATAAAAAAAGAATTCACGTTGACAAGTTGGTTTTGGTGAAACCAACTTCTCAACTAAAAGAAAATGTAGCATTTTGGAAAATAAGTAAAAAGGTATAATAGTTTGCGAATTAATGGATCACAATGGATTATTTAGATAATAAAACACTTATATTTCTTATTACAATTTTTTTTGGATGTCTGGCATTATATTCAGCAGCGGAGGCACTACAATGTTTCCATGCGTGTTATTTTTTGTTCTTTTACGTGTGAACCCCCAAATCAATTTATGTGTACCATTATTAATATATTTATTAAAATAAATTTTTAAAATACTATCGCGGACCCATAATAAAACAGCTACATCTGTTATATAATATTCACTATTGCAGAAAATGACATTTAACAACAATAATATAAATCGTTTATTTTAAAACTAATTGCAAAAATTGATTCCAATCGATTTTTACTACAACTGAAGGGAAAAAAGAAATTCTGAATTGAAATATTAATATTTTAATCAGCTAATATGCAACTGATAGAAAATGTGACTTTTCTAGTGTAGGTGTTGTTAATATTAATTCTATAATGTTCATGTTGTTAAACTAAATGCAGGGTACTCAGTCATCCAATAGTTTACTAGTTTGACCAATTGACTTATTATGCATAAAAAATTATCAATTTTTACTTAAAATTTAAATTTTGTGTAAAAATCTTAGACACGTCATATTTTTACTAGTTAAAAATAAAAATATAAAAATACAAAAATATAAAATTTAGAATGTAGTACTATACTATTAAATTAGCTATATCAATTTGTTAAAATAATGCAATATTATATTGTTGTGGGTAAGATATAATTTATCATTTTAAATCATTAAATATAATTTCTAGTTAAAAATAGCGTCAATTACTCTAAATGTCATTCATCAGTATTACTCACATATCCAAATAACAAAATAGTATCAATTACGAACACAGTATCTCATATCTCTTAATTTAATACTGATACAATTAGATCGGTATTACCATTTGTCTAATTATCATTTGTCTTCTTCAATGAAACTAATAGATCGATACTATATTCTATGAAGAATAAACCTTTAACACTTCGCATGGATTCCCCATATATGTCACAAATTAACTCCCTATTATTTTTTATTTTACATTTTTTATTTATTCTTTTTCAAAATTTAATACTTATAATGGAGTTTTATTTTAAAGTTTTATTTTTTCTCTTTTTTCTCTATTATGTCTTCCTCCAATATTTCCCCAAATCTCCAATTTTCTCAATCTCAGGTAATCAATCATATGCTAATTTGGCCTTTCATTTAGTTTATAACTTACTGGCTTCAATTGTTTTTTACTTCTCCTTGTTGGCCATTCAATCGTGACTAGTAGCCAATTCGCACGCGAGTAATATACTTCTTTCCGTCCCTGACTTTTCTGGCTATAATATACTTCTCCCCAGATTTTCTGGTTGTTGATGTCATTTTGTTTTAATTTTTTCCGTTTCCGACTTACCAGTAAAAATGTTAAATTCACACTCACACGCGTTATAGACGATTTTGTTTCAACACATGTGAAAAGAGCAGCACTTGAAAGTAACTTGTAAACATACTTTGTAAGTAATTTGTTACAATGCTTTTTAATGCTTTACTTGAGTTTGGAACGTAACTCAGCAATAATTTTTGTGAATAGAGGGCCTTGTTTTAAAATAATTATATAAATTATATAATATACGAGGCCTTCATAACCTTTGCTCCGCCCCTGATTAATTCATAGTTAACCCTGAGATCATCATCATACGATCACGTTGACGTCGCAATCCTAATTCCCATTCAAAAACACTCGATGACTCACAATCTAATCATTCAAATTTAAAACAAACATTAGAATAAACATCAAACATTTTAGAGGAATTCCACACATATCTCACAAATTAACTCCCTGTTATTTTTTTACTGATTTTTCATTAATTCTTTTTCTATGTTTACAACTTATTTTTACTATTTCTTCTTAATATTTAAATTATGGATCCGGTGGTACTTTTCTTTTCATAATTTTTTTCAATTAATATATTTCACGTCAATCCTATCATGTAATCAAAAAATAAAAAAAAATATTTTTTTCTTAACTTCGGATCCTGATTTTACATTGCCAACACCACAAACCTATCATCTAATCCCAAAAATAAATACATTTTTATCCTTTATCCCAATCCCAATCCCAATCATCCGCATTTATTCTTGAACAAGATCAAAGATCAATGGTTCGCATCTTTTATCTACATCCTTCCCTCATCATCCAATGGCCCACCGACTTCGTATCCTTCCATCTTCTTTTCAACATCAACGGTTCACATTTAAGAGGCTTTAGATTACAAAAAACATTAATTTCCTAACTTAACCGTCTAATGCTATTGGTGCTCTTAATGACATTATTTACAGCACTAATATATAACGACACCACACTTCATAGATACTCCTACTACTTCCACAACCCTTGCCAACTCTTCAATGGCTTCCTCTGACCAAAAAAACTTCGTCCTCATCGATTCTGATACCGATGCCGAAGCCGACTACGTCCAATGGCTGGGCTATTCAGACAGCGATGACTCCGACTCGTCGGAGACTTATCATCCCCATGTTGGCTAGTACTTAACCGTCACAAAGTCAATAGCAAAGAATGCTTTGTCTCCCCTTTCCCTTCTCACACAGATAACATTCTTTAACATTATTTTATCCTATTTTTTTATGTATAGCTCATCCCTACATGGTTTATCCAGAAAGTAATTCAGCCTAAACAGACTAATGTCACTCTCTACGACAGGCACGGTAAATTCGTTGTTTGTCAACTCCAGAGCCACCATGAGAGAACCCCTTCTGAATGCTACATCAAAGGTTCAGAATGGTACCGCTTCTGCATGTACCTGAAGCTCCGACCAGGAGATGAACTGGGCCTTTCTTCTAATGGCAACGCCTATGAGTTGGAGGTGTTTGTCGTAAAGAAACAAACACCATGAAGGGTTGCGTTCCACCTAACAACTTGTCATTCGGGTCTCTTCGTTTAGTAATTAGGGTTGTTAGGTTCTTTTTTGGAGTCGTCGTCTTCATGGCCGTCCTTTTGGTTTTTTGTTTCCTTTTTTTCTATGCACCGTTAACTATTATACCACTTCTTGTATCGACGACCAATATATATATATATATATATATATATATATATATATATATATATATATATATATTAATGCTTCTACTTATTGCCTATACTGTTTTAATCCTTTCATTTTTGCTCACTTTTAACACTTTTTTTTTCCTCTTCTTGTATCGACAGCCAATTCTTCCTTTCTACGGCAGCGATACATATAATCTGTTTTTGGAATATGGTTAATGGGTTTCACCAATAAATATGTAAATATGCATATTGGGTACCAGAATCCACAGTCCATTTCATTAGGGTAGACACCAATAAAAAACAAACCATTGCTAATAGTCTGTGGATTTTGGTACCCAAACAGTCTAAACTAAAAATAAAACCCATTATCTGTTCTATTTTTTTTGGCTCAACAAAATACCCATTCAAAAAGCCCAAAAAGCCCAACTCTGGGTACATGGCGAGAAGAGGAGATAATGGGTCCTTTCCGATTACAAGTGCAAACCAAAAATAATCACGCACAAGGGAAAAACCCATTATCTGTTCAACTAAGGCTATAATAAAAATTATTCAGGCCCATATAAACAAAAAAAATTGAGCCCACCTACTTCTCTTCATTTTACCAAAAAATACTAAATCTTTGTCGGGCTTTTTGAGATAACTGGATTTCGAGTCTTCTTCTCCCATCTTCTTCGCCCCACCCATCTTCTCCCCCCACCCCCCCGCCATCAACGCCTCTGCTACGCTTCGCTTTTATTCATATATCTTACCGCCGTCCAAACTGGCCGCTTTAAACTCCGTCTGTTATTTCCTATTAATTGGATTGCCAGGGATTTCGACATTAAAACCCCCACTGGTGCTCTGTATTTTCTCCCCTATCACCAACTCCGCCTTTCAACCCACGCTGCGCTCCGTCTACTTGGTGCTATTGTCGTCGATAGTGACCGTCCGACAGAAGTTGTTGTTAGTGATTTAGGGATTTAGTGCTCTGTTTTCCCGTTGATCACCGTTCACAACGTCTGACACAAACTCTGATTGAGTCCCATTTATTAAGGACACATATGCAAATAAGACTTCTTTCATTACATACTAACAAAAAAAAATTTCCACCGGAATAACAAGACACCTTTCAAGAGCATCTCACCCTTCATTTTTTTTTCTGAATTTTTAATGGCCATGATTTGACGTTGTGTATCCATACACAAATCCTAACTTGTGTATGTTAAGTCGAACCATGCTAATATTTATGTCTTGTATTCAGTTGTACAGGAATTCTAAAACTTGTTCTCGTCATTCCGTTCGTGTGGGAAAACCAAGTTTTCCTTTCAAATTGGGCCCCTATCCTTGTATCATGTTTTTCCCATATAGGAATCGTCGTTGGACATCATCCCAATACATGCCTAGTCTCCCAGAGAGCTTAAAATTTGCTTTCTAGTTGGCATGGAATACAGCTCATTGCTCCCATTTTATCTCTATGACATGCTCCAAAATTCATGCCTCTATTACATAGGTGACTTGCTCCGTAATTCATGTCTCGTGTTTTCGTTTTCATGGCGAGGGGAGCAAGGTACAAAGTGTGCTTTGGAAAATTGTCCGCCCCACATTTTTCCAAATACCGAAACACTTGGTCCCTTGAGAACATATGTGCCTTAACTTGTGCACCTACACGCGCCTTGTCTCTTTTTTTTTCAAAGATTACATCGCTTTCTAACATTAAAATGTGTTTCTCTCATCATTTCACATATGGATAAATTATACTTGATGTATGCAATAGTTAAATCAAGCATCACCATATGGTGTCATATTTTTCCGGTCACTAAGCCATGTACAATGCAGCAAGCCATATTTGGTCTAAAACAAATATTATTTTTTAACTTGAGCCATAAATAATTATATTGAAAATCTTAATTTAAGTAAGGGAATATTCAACATATTTGTTAAGCAGTCAAGAAATCATGAAGCGGAACAACTTTTAGTCAAGAGAAAATTAGAAATGTGACATGTGTTGCGCAGCATGCTCGTGTAAAGTGTCTTCTACGAAATATTATGTGCAGCGCATCTGTGTCACAATGTACCCATGTTTTTAGTGTCCTCCACTACTGCTCGTGCACAGGGCAATCCTAGCTTGGCGTTCTGCACTCATTCACATGCGCTATGAACTCAAGTATGAATGCTTTTTGTTGCGTGGCGCGCTTGTGTATAGCACCTTCCGTAGAATCTTATCTGCAGCTCGTGTATTCATGTCAGGGAGTTCTATGCTCATTATGTGCGCTTTGGTGTGCAGCTCATTCATGTCTAACGTCTTCTATTGTGCAAAGCGAGTTAACATTTTAGTTGTTAGGCGCTTTAACAAGGAATGCGCTTTGACGAGAGGTACGCTCTGACAGGAAGTGCGCTCCAGCGAGAAGTGCGCCCCGATGAGAAATGCATCTTGAGTTGCTAAAGCTTCTTTTTTTTTGACAAAGTTACATCTAAATGTTTTATTATTGTGTGGTGGGCTCATGTCTCTGCATTCGCTACAAACTCTTGTGCGCGTCAAGCTCACATATGGATGTACTTTACTTATCAATGTGCACTACAAGCTCATGGTTAATATCATTTGCGTTACATATATATACACACATATAGCATACTAGCATTCGTCATGCACGTAGGGTGAAATGATAAATAACATGTCTGCATACCTTTCAATATTTTTTTAAAAGTCCCATAACTTACATTATATCTCATATAAAACAAACCTCCCATTCTAACTTATATTATAACTTACATGTCTCCTCTCCTTCATTTTTGGTTCCTTCCATTCTCGTCCACACAAACCTCCCCAGCAACGGCACCAATTGTTGTAGCAAGAATTTGAGTACATCCGAGGTCGTAGACTAATGAGGTTTGTGTGTAAATGAGAAGGAAGCATGATCATTTGGTTTTTTTGTGAAGAGGATCAGGTATTGGTAAAGATGGGCTTTTAAAAAAGGTACTGAGTGGAGCTAAAAATGTAAAACTCTCTTTGGAGTCCACCTTCATGTGATGCATATCTCTCCATTTATATCAAATGTGTTGTCCTCCTTTATTTGGGGACCAAGTTCACTTGACAGCTGTAGGGGTGAAATGGTACCATAACAACGTCGTTCAACCAAAGCGGTCTAGATCTACTAAACATCATGCTATATAATAATAATCATGTATCATTTATAATTAATCTTAATTAAAAATAATTAGACAATGATTCCCAAAATACATGTAAGATACAATAGATGCAGCTAGAGGAAAGCATCCAAATAAGAAAGGTTGTCATCATTCCATTATACATATGTCTTGAGGGTCAAATGCAAGGATTAAAAATCAGTCACACAAAGAAGAATGGACAAAGGAAGAGAGAAAACATTATAGTGAATGCTAAGAAGAGTAGAGGTTGTTACTCATGAATGAATGAAAAAAATCTTAAATAGAAAATCATTGAACAACGAAGAGTCTATCGTCACAAATGCAAACTATTGGTAATTGGTAATATAGTAAAGCTCTGATAGCAGTTATTGATTCTCGTAAACAAAAATTGAATTAATCAATATTTGTTCTTGAAAATGATAATCATCATAATTCATAATTGATGTAACTGATGATCATCATTCATACTATTGTTCACAACTATCTGAAAGAGTTAAAATCGTAACACAAGACAAACTAAGGGCATTTTGTCGAATTGGAAAATACGTGGAACCTGTAAATTAATGTTCACAATGCTTTTGATTTTCCATGATTCCTAGACTAAACCGACACATAATATGAAATTAATTTAAAACGCGTTCTTTAATATAATTAATATTTAAGATACACTTCTCATAGTTGGCGGTGGGTGGCGGTTTGGCCTTGGTTATGGTGGTTGGTGGATGTTTAATGAAAATAAGAGGTTGGAAAATAAGCAAAAGGTCATATTTGTGGCTTATTTTAAGGCTCTTTTTCTCATTTTCCTTCATTAAAAAAAGCCACTTAAAATTTTAAGAGGTTATTAATATTTCTGTTTGGCCCAACTTTTACTTATAAGCCAGGCCAAACGAAGCCTAAATCTACTCTACTCCTAAATCTACCCCACTAGGGATCAAACCTCTCTCCATGAACTCCAAGAGCTTCTCCTTGCCACTTGAGCTACAAGCTCTCCACAAGGGAAGATTGAAGGTTGACAATGGTTTCCTTGGTTTTTATTGTTCCATAAGTTATTTCCTGTTGAATTGACATTCAATTTCTTTTAAAAAAATTAATTAAGTATATAAACACTGAAGTAAGAAAAAAGAGTGGGGGGGGGGGAATTCACTTCATTGTAACAATAGAAAGCATGGAGAAAAAAAGTCGGTAGAGTTAACACGGATAAAAACCACATAACGTTGAATGAAAGGCAATATAGTTACTTATTCTGGTTTTGAGAAAAAAAGGATTTAAATATATTTTAGGTCATATATTTTATTTTGTTGTTCGTATTAGTCCCTGTAATTTAAAAATATTGTTTTTAGTCATTACAATTTAATTATTTAAGGGAATTAGTTCTTCTTGTTACTTTATTATAACAACAAGGACCAATTCCTTAACAGAATGAAAGAGTAGGGACCAAAACTAAGACAATGATACGGACTAATTCTTTAATGAAATAAATGTAAAGGGACCTAAACCAAAATTTTATTTTGGATTTGGTCCATATACTTTCTTTCAATTAACGCATCGGCCCATGCTGTTATTGCAAATTAATAACGGTGACCAATTCCTTAACGGAATAAAAGTGTATGTAGGGACTAAAACCCAAACAAAACAACGATTAGTTCCTTTCCTGAATGAAAGGGTAGAGAACAAAACCAAAATTTTCTTTTGCATTTGGTCCATTCACTTTCTTTCAATTAAGAAATAGGTCCCTACCATTATGGCAAAGTAACGACATGAACCAATTGATGCTATTATAGCAAATTAACAATAGGAACCAATTCCTTAACAAAATGAACGAATAGAGACTAAAACCCAAATAACGATAAGAACTCATTCTTTAATAGAATGTGTGTAGACCAAAACCAAAATTTTTAAAGGGTTAAATATAATTCCTTTCCCTAAACTTTGGCGAAAATTTGTTTTTAGTCCTTAAACTTTAAAAAGTATGTTTTTAGTCCCTTAAGTTTCTAAAATGTTCAGTTTTGGTCCTTCTCTTAACTCCCATCTAATTCCGTTATGTCCACATCATCAATGTCAATATTTTTTTTATTTTCTTAATTACTAAATCTTCTAGATTTTTTTTTTTTAAAAAAAACCCAGAAAACAATTGTTCTCCATGTTCTTCTTGTTCTTCCTGTTATTCATGTTCTTCCCAGAAATGCTCTCCTTGTTCTTCATGTTCTTCCCAACTTCATCTTCATCACCCACCCAAAAAATTGTTCTTCATCACCCACCTTACTGAAAACCCTTATCCCAAAATCTAAGCACAAGGCCAAATCGAAAACCTAAATCCCCAAATAAGAAACCTAAATCCCTAAATCGAAAACTCAAATCCCCAAATCAAAAACATAAATCTACAAAACATACGAACCCAACACAAGAAACAAAAGAGAAGGGTTCTAATAGAAGCAGAAATCGGTGGAGAGAAGAATAAGAAGATCCCCAAATCAAAAACAAAAATTCATAAATCATACGGACGCAACACAAGAAGCAGAAGAAAATGGTTCTAATGGAAGCAAAACTCGATAGAAGAACAACTTAACAAAGAGGGAGAGAGAGAAGAGGTTCGAAGTAGAGATTGAGAGAGATGTTAAGGGTTTTATTTTTGTCAGTTTTTAATTTAATTGGAAGAAGAAGATGATGAAGAAGAAGAAGATAATAATGAAGAGGAAGAAGGTGTAGATTGAAGAAGAATGAAGAAGAAGAACGTAACAGAGAAAGAAGAGCTTCGAAGGAGAAAGACAAAAGTGTTTAAGTTTTTTTCATTTTTTAATTTAATTAATTTTCTTTTTATTTTAGTAATTTAATTTATTAAAAAATGTGACACGCGTTATAGTAAGAATCTAACACGTGTATGTCGTTTGCCACATCAGACTAGATTTAACGAAACTTAACAGAACGATGAAAAACAAACGTTTTAGAAACTTTAGGGACTAAAAACATACTTTTTAAAGTTTAAGAACTAAAAAAAATTCTCGCTAAAGTTCAGGGGCTAAAAATATATTTAACCCATTTTAAAATTAATATTTAACAAAATGAATGTTTACATGCTTGTGCTCTTAATTAACCAAATAATCTATCTAATCTAATTAATAGTTAGTTAATATATTAATATTAATATATAATATCAACAAAAAAACAAAATAATAATAATTAGATATATATTCAAAAGAAAATAAGCATAAATGAAAGGTTTTGATACTACAAGAATTTCCAAAATTAGCGACAAATTTAGTGAGAAAAAAACCCGTCGCTAATTTGTCGCAAATTAGCGAGAGAACAGCGAGGGATTTGCGAGGGAACATAAATCCATCGCAAAAGATGTAAATATTTTAGTATCTGGACTCAGCGAGGAATCTGCGACGGATTCGTGAGAATAAATAGTGACGAAATATTTCCCTCGCTAATTCGTCGCTAAAGTTGTAAGAATTCAAATTTCATGTTGTGCAAGAGAATTGTTTTCTCGCTATTCCAGCGCTACAGAAATAACATAAATTATTTTGCTTTACGAGAAAAAGTTTGTTCGCAATTGAAATAACTATACTTTTATTTAAATTTAAAATTTAAAATTTATATAATAAATAAATATGACTAAAATAATATTTTTTTAATTTAAATTTAGTGAACTAGATTAATTGTGTCCTTCAAAAATTCATAAATTAACAATTTGATTTCTCAAAATCTTTTATCTCCAAAATAGTGCCTCAGAACATTGAAAAATGATCAAATCCCTTAAATATTAAAAGATCAATTAATAAAAACTAAAAAAAATATTATATCTTAAAAAACAGAGCCCTATTTTCTTCTTTATTATTAAAAAATAGAGCCCTATTTTCACTATGTCGTTTTGTATTTTTCACCCTATTTTCACTTACACTTTTTTTTCAATGACTATCTGCTCTCTCACCAAAACAGAGGCCTCCATACTGAGTTTGAGACCGCCTTCGAACAAAAGAGGAACCGTAGATCCGCCACCCATCACAGAGCTCAGACTGTCTTCTTCTCCGTTCTCCCTTCGCAATGTTCTCCTTTTCCGTTCGTCTTCTCGTTCCCCCTTCGCAATGTTCTCCTTTTCTGTTTGTCTTCTCGTTCCCCGTTCGTCACTTCTCCTTCTCCGTTCGTTATTTCACCTTCTTCTCTGTTCGTCACATCACCTTCTCCTCTGTTCGTGGTGCTTGTTAATTAGGGTAAGAAAATTTTCAGTTTTTTCGTTATTTATTATTTAGGTCATTTCTTATTTTGGAATTTTTGCTTATCTGTTTGGAATTTGTGAATTTTTGCATCTTTTTTTTGAATTTTTGCTTCTCTTTTTAGAATTTTAGAATTTTTTCTTCTCTATTTGGGATTTTAGAATTGTGTGTGTTTGATGATGGTTGCTATGTGTTTGATTGTTGATTCCATTGCTCTTAATTTTAAGTGACAAGATAAGAATTCTGAGTTGTAGTTGAAGATTGAAGAGGGTTTTGGACTTAACAAACTGGGGATTCTATCAGTCACTGATGTATGTGCATTTTGTTACATTTTGCTTGTTTTATCTACCGTCTGTCACTAGGGATTTTGACTTTTCCTTGAATTTTTTCTTGTTTTCTCTACCTTTAGTGATTTGGTGAGGAGTTTGTATACATTATTTGGTGGTAATGATAGTACAATTTAATTACCTGCTATCACAGTTGAGTTATTATTGAACTTCATTCAGTTGCTCAATCAAATGTAATGGCATAAACTAACATTTTTTTTTTATTTTGAACCAACTATGTTGAACTACATATTTGTTTCTTTTAAAGGGAGAGTTTCTCAATTTGAATCAACTTCCCTCTGCTTGTTTATGGCTTATTCGGGGTAGGGGGTTATGCTATGTTAATATTTAATATAAACTCCATTTTGCCTCTAATTATTGTTAGTTGTTTGTTATTTCAGCTACATCAAAAACTGGTTGATACAATAAGATTTCTAAAATAAGTAATTTATTATGATTTTTTAAGATTTTTAAAACAATTTCATAA
This sequence comes from Cyamopsis tetragonoloba, assembly GCA_037177725.1. NCBI lineage: Eukaryota > Viridiplantae > Streptophyta > Magnoliopsida > Fabales > Fabaceae > Cyamopsis > Cyamopsis tetragonoloba. The sequence goes on from CM074119.1 coordinate 59,848,022, forward strand.
TTTTTTAAAAAAGCTAACTTTAATTTTTTGTTACTATAATTCACATGACATAAATTCTTTGGAGCTATTTATGGTAGTTTATATAGAATCTCACATCCGGAAAAAGAGCAAAGGCAAGATCAGAGTGATTGCTTCAAGTTGTGGATGGTTCCCATTTCCAAGATTGAGTTTCTAAAATGTAAGCTTGCACTTTCATTTTAGACTTTAAAAAATGGCTTAATTTGCTTCTATGGTTTTCAAACAAAGGAAATAGTCCTTGCTTACTGAGTTCATTCTAATGAAGGAACAAGCAAAGTAGTAGTAAATAAGGATCATTTTCCATTTTAAAACCACCGTACATGGACTTTAATTTATATATAGTAATTTTCAATTTAGACAATAATGACTTATTCATTTTTTTACTGAATTAAGATCAATATAAATAGATGGGTATTAAATTGTGATGGTTGAATGATTTCAGGGCTGCAAAGCAGCAATAATAGAGTTCTTTCAAACTTTGAGAATTCAATTTGGTAGTGTTGTTGGCATATCAACTGTCACCCCTCATTTTATAAAAATCGACCTGCTATTGACAACCATTGACTTGGTAAATGTAAAGTGCTACTAATTCATTTTAGAAGTACTTTAAGAAGGTACCAAAGTGTTCATTTTAGAAGTACTTAAAAAACAATGCATGCATATGCATAAATGTTTACTTATAATTTTGACATGCATTTTGTTGTAGCATGCAGTTGATTTTTTTAAATGGAGAACAATACTATGCAGCTAAAGCAAGCATGTGGACGCCAACCATAACCGATCAATACGAATTTAGCTTGTCACAGACTTGGGTTATCACCGGATCCTTTGGTCTGTTTGTTATAAATTTGAGCTTTTTTTTTTGCTTTCGAAACCTTTATATTTGGTATATCTCATAACTTGCTTTCCTTGAAAAAAATGGTTAAACAGGCATAATCCAATTAGAGACTAAAAAAATGGTAGAAGTGGATAAGGTCGAGGGAAATGACACCTTGGTGCATTCTCCACCACTTCAATTGTCGCTATTATATTTTTTGTATTTTTTTTTAATTCTTGATATCTAGTTAACAAATTTAGTTGAATTTTATTCATGTAGGAACTCATTAAGCCATTAACTTGAGGAAGTACACACATTGATGCACCTCAAGCTTCCCGATTGAATATTTGTTCTCCACCGTCTCAAATGTTTCCCTTCCAAGAAGATATTAGTTCTCCACTGTCTTATCTGCTTCCCCAAGCTCAACCTTTCCAAGATGATATTGACTTACATGATTATGCGTAATGACTAGTATAATTTGTTGGATTGAGTAGTTGTTGATTTAAATGATCATGGATTATGTTGATGACTTATGTTTAATTTTTAGTAAAACTTGTTGGATTTAAATAGATTATGATTTGTTTTATATAATTTTATATTATAATTCTTCTAGAAATCTAGGATTTATTTGGTAATTATTTGATTGCAAAAGATTAGTTGGAAAAATAGCATTGTGACTGCTTTGCTACAAAATTGCGACGGAATTTGTAGGAAATTTTGACAAAATAGTGATGACAATAACACTTTCTTAGTGAGGAATTTGCGACGAAATAGCGACAAGTTAAAGCAAAAAGTACTGTAACTATAGCGACAAGTTAGCAACAGATTTGCGAGGGGAATCAGCGACAAATTTGGAAGGGGATTAAGACTGAAAATTTGAGACCAATTTGCGATGAAAATTTGAAATATATACATTGGTGGCTGAAACATTTTTGCGATGGAATAGCAACAAAAATTTCCCTCGCTATATTTATTTAGCGAGGGAATGGATTCTGTAGTTGATCCGCGAAGAGAAATATGTGACAGAATAATTTCTCGCAATTCCGTCGCAAAACCCTCACAAATATGATTAGTGACGGATTAGCGACAGAACTGTTTCTCGCTAATCCAAAAAATTCTTGTAGTGTGAATCCTAAGTTCCAAAAATGAACAGATTAACTAAAAGATAATATTTTTACCAAATATTTAGTTATGTTACAAATACATTGCCTAGTAATAACTTTAAAAAAAAATAGTAAAGGTAAAAAAGAAGCCAACGGTTAAAGTGATCCAGGTATGTTATAGTTCACTCTTAGTGAAGAGAACCAAATTCTCTCTCTTAACATGCTGACTGTATTCTGCTACTAATGTTATCTACATAAGAATGAAATCATTTAATCATTTAATCATTTAATATTATACAAACCCAGACATGGACACGTGTCAAGCTACCATTTTTTCTTTTTTTTTTTCGGTCTTTTGAAATTCAAATTTCAAAACATATTTTTTTTCTTTTTAAAAAGAGATATGCTCCCTTTCTCTCTCCCACGTTCACTTTCTAACTCTTTCTCTTTTTTCATTTTTCTGACTCTTTTTTTCTTCTTCGATCTCTTTTCTTCTTCTTCCTTCTTCTTCATTCTAACCCACTATCTTCCCCTTTCTCTCTTCCATTCACTTCCTCCTCTCCCCTTCTTCCCTTCACCTTGCTCTTCTCTCTTTTATGCACACATATATTCTTTCATTTTTCCTTTCATGGATAGAAAAGCCATGAAGACCCATTGTCAATGATATCAGCAAAGGTTGATGAGGAATGAAAGGGGTTTATTTTGGAGGAAGAGGTCTAATTTGTGTTGTATTTGGTTGTGATGTGACTATAAAAAAAATTCATTGTGCAGATCTTTCCTTTCCTTTCCCTATCTCATTCCTGCAAAATTTGAGCCCTTTTTGTGAAAAGTGACTAATTTGTGTTGCGTTTGTGTTTGATTGTGGTAATTTTACAAATTAAAAATTCATGCGCTATTTTCTGCATATTGATGTATATTATTTTCAGCCTTTTAGAATCCATTGAACATTTAATGAAAAATAAGTTGAAGACAATGGTGGAGGTGATGGCTGCGATGTGCGGTTGTGAAGATGACCTAACGATTGCGCGATGGTGGAAGCTGGCGGTGGAGAAAGGTGAGCACATTTGAAAATTGGTGAAATGTAATTTTTTTATCCTTTATATGATTTTGTTTATTTTGAAGCTTCTTTGTTTGGTTTCCTATATATATATAGTTTTTGTTATAGAGAAGTACCATTGTTTGTTTGCACATAAGGTGCTTGATGAAATGCCTCTTATATTATATGATAAGATAAGATTTTGTTAGTTACCACACATATGTTTTTTTATGAGTGACAGAGATGACATTTTGTAGTTTAAATGTAGGGGAAGGAAGTAATTTTTGTTCATGTGGTCAACTTGATAATTTTAAAAAGCTTACCCAAATGAAAAGGTGAACTTTCCCTTATTAATTCATATTTACTAATTTACTTATTCTATAATTAAAAGTACAATTTTTGTCCTTACTTTATTACTTCCTATTTTCTACCTTTTCTACCTTTTTTCCCCTATTTTCTTCTAATTTCGTTAGAGATTTGTGAAACGTAGATGGAATAGAGGCTCACTAGCAGAGGTACCACCTAATCAACAAGTCCATTTTTTACTCTTATTATAATTTTGATTAGCTACAATGTAATTTGAAATTTTAAGGTTGCTTATCTATATTTTTATTTCAAGTCTCTAAATTGATATAGTACACATATAGCTCTTTTTAATTTTCAGGTACTCACCCTCTTAGAAAAAATACATTGACAACTCTATGAAAACTATGTTTTTTGCTTAAAATTTGAATCTTGAATGTGTGGGTTTTAACTTTTTGATTTTTAAGTTTATATTCATCTTTTTCTATTTGGGGATTTATGGGGTGGGGTCACACTTCTATGGTTTTGATTACTAAATTTTATGAGATTTAGGTCTTTGTTGGTTTTATATCTATTTTGTTTTCCTAATTTATGTTTTTCATTTATGAGATTTGAGGGGCTTTTTTTTGTGGGTTTTGTTTTGCAGTTTGTAGATTTTGTGTTGTGGAAAACTAAGACTACGACAAGAAGAAGCCTCACCTCACATTTGTTTCTTCCTGAAACTCCACAACAACAAAACCGTAACTCCTTTCTCTCTCTCTACATGGTCATCTATGCATATAATATGATGCTTTTGTGTTTTCTCCCTCCTTTTTCACCATGAGACATGACACACTTTTCTCCTAATTTTTTGGTATGTTACTTCTAATTATGACTTTTTCCTCCTTCAAATTGTTTTTGACAATGTGATTTTGGTTTAGTATGTTATTTCATTTTATCACTTTTTACCATTATTTTGGTTTGACAAAGTTCCATAAGAAATGTCTATATTGTGGTTGTTTCTTCTTGATATTAACACATGCTTGCAAAAAGGGTTGATGAAGTGAGGTGAAGGAAGTTTGGGAAGGGTGAGAATAGTACATGTTTATAGGAAAAATACAAATGTTTGCATAAACGTGCACATTCACGGTCTATCTTCTTGAGATTAATGCATGTGTTTGCGAAAAGTACCTTCTTGCAACTGTTTCTTGCAATGAAATTTTAGTTTTATTTTTTTATCAAAAAAAATAATTTTATTTGGGTACTGAGAAAATTTTAATAATGTAGGTTCATACTATTATTGTATTTGCATATGGGTATTGTGATTCAATATTGGAGCTTTATCAATTTTTTAAAATGCACTCATGATAACTATCTTGGCTTTTATTTTATATATGGTTAGTATTTTATTATATGCAATTTTGTATAATAAGAGATTCTGATGTAGTTCATGATATTTAGTTTGTTCTTATAATTTGGCAAGTTTTGTTCAATTTTAAGAGTTTTAAGTTAGTTCATTTATGGTAAGGATTATTAAGCATGCTATGAAAAGTATTCATTATTAATCATTTTGTTATTTGGCTCTATAGTTACTTATTTGTAGATGAAAGGTACACAAGATTGCCAAGACACAAAGTATTATGGTAATGACTGCTAATTTGTTTTCATTTCCCAATTTAATGGTAATGCTCAAATGGTGAACTTATTGGGATATGTTAAATGATGTTTTTTTGTTATTCTATTGGTTTGATTGTTTTTTGATGCCATATTATGCATTAATTTTATCTTTTGTATTTCTATATTTTTTTGTTACTCAACCGTCTCTTTTGTTTATGAACTTAAAGAGGTGTTGCTTTGGATGATTCTCACAATAATTTCTATTTTTTATATCAATAGTTTTTATTGTCATTAAAACTTTATCCAGTGTTTATATTTCTAAGTAGAATTCACACTTGATTTGTTGATTTCTAAATTTTATATATTATATTTTTTATATCCTGCTTAATTAGCGAGGAATAAAATGAATTGGGATTTGTAAAATGTTATTATGAAAAAAATGGTTTCAAAACCCATTAAGTAGTGAACCTGTTATATAATATTTTAAATATTTTTAGTCCCTTATTTTGCTTTAACTAAATGGTTGCTTTAACCCTGTTATATCCTGTGCAGTAATGCTTCGCAGAGATGGTTGATTTCTTTTCTTAAAGATTATCAAGTGTATTTTCTTTGTTTTTAAAGATTTGATGATGTGTTTGTTTGTTCTTATCATGAGATATAAAGTTGTTCTTATTAGATTTGATTATGAGATTTGATGATGTCTTTGTTTGTTTTTATCACGAGTTATAAAGTTGTTGACGGGCTCTTATGATGATTTGGTATTTGAAACACTACAACCTTTAAGTCAGAGAGACATTCAACCATCCAATTTAAGCATTATTCTCCTAGATTTATATCGATTCCTTTTAATTTATCTCTTTGAGCTTTGTTGAGAGAGAAAAGAGATTTGGGATTTGAAATGCATGCATGTCTAAAATTCAGAAATTCAGTTTGGTTGCAGATATGACTTTGTTGAAGGTTATCGAGAAAGAGTTTTCAAGGCCTCCTTTAAATGTAAGTGTCTGTGTTATTTATTTTGTGTTTGTGCATTATTAAAAGTTAAAGAAACTTTTTGAATCTTAGATTTTGTTAATGCAAGTGGTAATGGAGTTGTTTCTTAGATTAGTGCTTTATATGTGGGTTACACTACCAATGCCATTGATGTCTTTTTTCACTCTAATAATGTAATCACTATTGATAGCTTCTCTCAATGATTCTTTGTCATCTATTTTTTTGTTTATGTTTTGCTTATTTGCATCCATGGTTGTAAATGAAAAAAAGAATGTAAAGTAAATCTTCTGTTTGTTTGCATTGAACAATTTCTAAAATGAAAGTATTTTTTCTAAAGTGAGTCTTCCGTTCAGCTAACTTTCAAGTTTTCAGTTTTCTATTTGGTTCTAAATGCAACAAACATGAAAATGTGCTTTTGTATCTAATTTATCATTACTTTATTCTTATTGCAACTACTTCAGATATTATCAACTTCCAATTAGATTATTTTCTTCATGATGCAGCAACTCAAAATTCATTTAACTCAAGTAAAGCATCAATTCAAGCCTTCTCAACTATAGACTTCAAGGCTTGTCGGGATGGTGGACTAGCCAAGACCCCACGCCGGACAGCTCCGACCTGAACTCAGAGGAAGCATCACTTCAAGCCTCCTCAGCTAAATACTTCAAGGCTTGTGGGACTAGTCGACTAGCCAAGACCCCACGCCGGATAAGCTCCGACCTAATTCAGAGGAAGCATCACTTCAAGCCTCCTCAGCTAAAGACTTCTGTGGGGCTGGTGGACTAGCCAAGACCCCACCAGATCAGCTCCGACCTGAACGCCACGTCTCCAACTCTAGATCAACCCTAACAACTTCAAAGTTAACTAATCACACACCTAAGGACAAGGGCCCATCAAGCCAGGCCCGGACAAGAATCCATCAAGGTCACACCAATCAACAAGATATCAGAGAAACCTTCCTAACTTAGAATGAACCTGGACAATAGGAAGCTTAGGTCTAACATGTATAAAAGGCCAAAGAGGCCCTCGTTTGTAGGCATGTTCACAGTAGACACCAAAGTTCTTATTAGGGTTTAGGCATCAAAATACCACCGTCGTTAGGACCCGGGAGCTATGAGTGAACAGACACTAAGGTGTCAATTGAACCCAACCTATATATGTAATGTAGATAAACTATGCAAAAATTCATACAATTTGAGTCTGTCATAGCTTCATTCGTTCTCTCAAAGCTACCAGAACCAAAATTCCCCTTAGTCATACACTTTTGATTCTACAACCCTGGATCTACTCAAATATATGTTACAACGCTTGTCGATGAATCTTCTTCCTTTACCCTTATCTTAAAGCTATTCTCTTGCAAATTTACTACTTCATGGCCTTCTCAATCCTCAGCTCCTCTAATTTATTTGTGCTCTCTAAAGTAATAAATTTATCATTTTTGGTTTTCTACCATTTATGCCTCTTGGTTGAAAAAGATTAAAAGCTTGAGTATTATGAATTCATAGGTTGCTTCATTTAGCTTTCTTCAATGCTTTGTTTAAATTTGTTAGTGATTAATAGTTTAATTCAGCTCCATTCAATTGTATTTAGTTTTACAATTTAGTTAGTTTGTGAAAAAGCTAATGCAACTACTCACTTACTATAAATAAAAGTAGTTAAAGCTGTTATTGTAATCCATTCCATTTTAAGAAATATAACAGCTTTATTCATTCATCTCTTTCTCCTACTTCTCTTTAGTTTCTCCCTCTTTACATGTTTGCATCCCTAACAAATTGGTATCCAGAGCCTAAGATCTAGGAAATTCTATCACAATTGTAATCGCATTCGATGTTCTGTGGCGATCATCATGACTGGAGTCAATAGCAATCTTCCAAGGAACTTGCCAGTGCTCGATGGGAAAAATTAGGTAAAGTGGAGTATTCAGATGAACGCGCTCTTCAGATTTTAGGATCTTCTTAACATTGTCAAGATAGGTTATGAACCTCTTGCAGCGAGTGCCATTGAAGTGCAGCAGCAAAGTTACAAAGAGAATCACAAGAAAGATTGTAAGGCTCTATTTTTCTTCCACCAGTGTGTTAATAGTTCCCATTTTGAGAAAATTTCTTCTGCTGAGACATCAAAAGCTGCATGGGATGCTTTTGCAAAAGCTTATTCTGGCAATGACAAGCCGAAGAAAGTGAAATTACATACCCTTACACGCCATTTTGAGAATATGTTGCTTCTACCTACTATGCTTTTCAAGGAATTTGGCTAAAGTCCTTAATAGCTAAGCTATATCTTGGAAATGAAGAAAATGTGCAGTTGTTTATGGAAAATCAGTCTGCAATTGAGCTTTTTAAGAAACATTTTGAGGCCAGATTTCATTATCAAGTGTACAAAAAGAAGATTGAGCTAATTCACTACAGGAGTGAGGTACAGCTTGCTGATGCACTGACCAAGTCCATGAAGATTGGCAAATTCCTAGAGCTAAGGAAGATGTTAGGAGTAGTCTCGATGTTGGATTTGAATTAAAGGGAGTGTGTTAGTGATTAGTAGTTTAATTCAGCTCCATTTAATTGTATTCAGTTTTTCAGTTGAGTTAGTTTGTGAAAAAGTTAATGCAACTACTCCCTTACTATAAATAGTGGTAGTTAAACTATTATTGTAATCCATTCAATTTTAAGAAATTCAACAGCTTCATTCATTCATTTGTTTCTCCTACTTCTTTTCGATTTCTCCCTCTTTACACGATTGCGTCCCTAACAAATTTTTCTTAGTTATCAATGTTGTTTTGGGTTTTGGTTGCTTGGGGTGTATTAGTGTTAATGTTTCTACAAAAGCAGCCACACTTTGAGGATCTTGGTTGTGTTGCCAAACTCAACTTTTATGGAAAACACAACAATGATATGTGTACAACTTTGATTTTGTACAATTAGTTAAATATGAAAAAATACACGGTTAAATCAGTATATACTTCAGTTAATTTTAATGTTAGTATTATGTTAGAGACATTTCTCATTAATTTTTTATGTTTAATAATCAAAGAATGTATGGTTAAATTGTTATATAATAATTTAACCAAATCATGTAATGATTTAATCACATATCCGTTCATGTTTAACGAGTTGTAAAGTTGTACACAAATAATTACTAAGAAAAAATGGTGTAGAAACTCACTGGTAGGGAGGGATGGGGTTGGGAAAGAAGAATGAGTTTTTGTTTTTAATAAAAATATTTTTTTATTTTAATTAAAATTATTTTTTATTCGTGGACCACTCAAAGCACAACATGTGGCAAGCTTGAATTTTGTTAGTCTCTCAATTAGTTTTTAATTCGTTATTAACATATAAAGGACTAAATTGAACAAAGGAAAATAGAGCACTAAGGTGAATTAACCTTCAAAAGTATTAGACCAAAAGTGTAATTTTATCAAAAATATTTTGTAAAAACAAGAATAGTTATTACATTTCTTAATATGCATAATTTATCCTTAAATGAAAAAGAAATAAATAAGAATGGAAGGAATATAACATTTAGTTGTTTTTATTCAATACGATACTATTTACTATTTTTTGCTAATTAATGTGTACATGCATTTTAGGTAGATTCTCTCAAATTAAATTAGAAATAATGTTAATTTTTTTGGTAAATAGAAATGATGTTGATTTGAATATACTTTTTTGACTAAATCTTTTGTTAATTAATGAATAATATGTATTTTATACCATTGGCCGTTGAGTCAATTTTCTAATTTCTGTAATATTTGTTATAACTTTAAATTTCAATAAATTTACATTTAATTCATTTTTATTACTCAAAAAATATTTGTCATTTATTTTTTGAATAAAGTAATATCTTTTACCATTTTCTTATTTAATTTAAAGTTTTTCTTATTTTATCTTTTATTTTAAGTAACTTGACTCGTCAATTGAGCATAAAATGAGTTGAGTTTGTTGTAAAATAATAGAAGAAAAGAGATAAAAGAGAGAGAAATATGATAGAATTGTATTTTATTAGAGTGTCGAATACAATATATGAGTGCTCTATTTATAAGCATAGACTAGGCTCACTAACAACAATACAAGAGATAAAGATAGAGCTAACCAACTATATGAGTACAAGATAATTCCTCTATGATAACAATATAATATATAACTCAGTCAACAGATATGGACATCCACTAAATATTCATAATACTCCCCTTGGATGTCCATCTCTTTTTGAGGATGTGCCTCGTTAAAACTTTATTAAGGAAAACCCTAACAGATTTCTATAAACCAAAAATCTAACATGAAGCTTTGCCTTGAAGACAAGCATTCAGGTATGAAACCTGCAGAAAGGTTATGAAAACCCAGAACAAAAGGAAAGAAACGCAAAGCAATAAAGCAGATAACAGAGAAGAATGGAGAAAAAGGAAAATCTCAATTAGAACAAGTTACAGGGATGTTCTTATATACAAGAGAGGGAAAGCAGAAAGCCTATGAAGGCTTATAACTAACAAAACGGTAAGAAAGGAAAGGATATAACAGCAAAAGAAGATATGTACATAGGGGGTTATGAGCAAAACTAAGAATTATAGATTAAGAGGTGTTATTTGCAAAGAAGGGTCTCTGTACTGGTTGTGGTGTTGCTGTCAGATGAAGATAACTTGTTGTTGGAAGAGGCTGGTATTACCCCTCGCAAGCTGGCAAATGAATGTCTATCATTCCAAGCTTGGATTGATTCAAATGGAAAGGTTCTCGAGGGAGAGGTTTGGTTAGGATGTCTGCCAGTTGATTGGTGGAAGCAACGGGGAGCAATATAATTAAACCAGCAAGAAGCTTGTTTCGAACTGTATGACAGTCCAATTCAATGTGTTTGCTGCGTTCATGAAATGAATCATGCTTTGCAATGTGAATGGCAGAGGTATTGTAGCAAAAAAGATTGCAAGGGACACTAGGTCGCATGTCCAACGCTATTAGAAGGTTGCTGATCCATTGTATTTCACAAGTTGTCATTGCCAAAGCTCTATATTCAGCTTCAGCAGATGAGCGAGAGGGAGTAGCTTGCTTTTTTGTTCGCTAGGAGATGAGAGCTGAGCCAAAGAAGACGTAGAACCCAGTGACAGATTTCCTTGAATCTGGGCAACCTCCCCAATCCGAATCACTATAAGCATGCAGTCTGAAGTCAGAATGAGCAGGGAAAAGAAGGCCTTTACCAGGGCAGGATTTTAGGTACTTTAGAATGCGAGTGGCAGCCTGGAGATGTATGTCAGTAGGACAGTCCAACAACTGACTTAACTTCTGTACAGAGTAGGTGATGTTTGAGCACAAGTATAACAGCCTTCCTATAAGTCTACAATAAAAGGTGATGTCTTCAAGGGGTTTGCCCATTTTCTTTGATAACCTGACAGAAGCATCCATGGGTGTAGCAGCAGGTTTTGAAGCTAAGAGACCTGAGTCAGCAAGCAGTTCAAGACAATACTTCTGTTGGTTGAGAGTGATTCCTTCTGGAGATCTGGCCAGCTCAAGTCCTAAGAAATATCTAACCTCTCCAATGTCTTTAATTCTGAATTTCTTATGTAAGTGAGCTTTCACAGCTTGAATCTCAGATAAGCTAGTAAAGGAGTGTGATCAACTACATCATCAACATAAATGAGGAGAGTAGTAAAGGAATATTGTGTTATTTTTGTGAAAAGAGTGTGATCAGCCACACTTTTGATGAAACCAAGGGATACCAAAGCTGATGACAGAGTGTGGAACCATTGATGACTTGCTTGCTTGAGTCCATAAATGGATTTTTGGAGAAGACAGACTTGATTAGGACTTGAAGTCTTGTATCGTGGGGGAGGTTTCATGTAGACTTCTTCAAGGAGATTACTATGGAGGAAAGCATTGTCCACATCAAGCTGATGCAGATGCCATTGCTTGGGTGATGCAATAGACAAAATTAACCTGAGAGTTGTCATACGGGCTACTGGAGAGAATGTTTCAAGGTAGTCAACGCCTTCTACTTGAGTGTAGCCTTTGGCCACAACACGAGCCTTGAATCTATCGATGGAACCATCTTGTTTGTGTTTGATCCAAAACACCCACTTGCATCCTATGGGTTTTTTTGTCAGCAGGAAGATCAACCATATGCCAAGTTTTGTTACGTTCAAGAGCCTGGATTTCTGAAAGCATAGCAGCCTGCCATTCTGGAGATTTAGCAGCTTGGGAATAAGTTCTTAGTTTTGATAGAGTGGTGATGTTGGCCAAGAAGCTTTTGTAAGATGAACCTAACATGTCATAGGAAACAACAGAGAACAAGGGATAAAGAGGTTGCTTAGAATTAACAGAGTTAGGGGAGAGATCCTTGCCTGCTGATATAGAATAGATACAGTGATAGTCTTTATATTTCATAGGAGGCCTCCTGGTTCGGGTGGACTGCCTCAAATTAGTATTGGAGTTTGGCTCATCAGGTAAGGAAGTAGCAGGTGAAGGCCCCATATTTGAAGAAGGATGAGGAGTGTCAGAATCATAAGTAATGTCAAAATGGTCATGAAAGGCAGGCAAGGAAGGAGTAGTGTTTGGATTTCCTGCAAGGTTAGAAGTGTATGGAAAAGTGTGTTCATAGAACACAACATTCCTAGATACAAATATTTCACGAGAGGTAACATCATATAACATGTATCCTTTGGTACCAGGTTTATAACCAAGAAACACACACTTACGTGCTCTACGATCCAGCTTAGTTCTGTTATTACTGAGAGTGGAGGCAAAACATAAGCAACCAAAGACCCTTAGATCAAGTAAATCAGGTAAAGCATCATAAAGAGCCTCATAAGGAGATTTATTATTCAAAACAGGAGTAGATATGCGATTAATGAGAAAAGTAGCATGACCTAAAGCATGAGACCAGAAACACTTAGGCAAATTCGATTGAAACAGAAGACTACGAGTGACATTCAGCAAGTGCTGATGTTTTCGTTCTACCACAGCATTTTGCTGAGGTGTCTTAACGCAAGAACACTGATGTAAAGTGCCATGTAAAGCATAGAAACTATCCATTTTGAATTCCATCCCATTATCAGTGCGTATAGTTTTAATGGTTTTATGAAATTGAGTGGAAACAAGAGAAAAGAAATTTTGTATGATGCCACGAACTTCAGATTTAGTTTTCAATAAAAAGGTCCAAGTGTAACGAGACATATCATCAACAATGGTTAGGAAATAGGAATGACCATTAAGAGAAGGAACATTGATAGGACCCCAAATATCAGCATGAATTAAATCAAAAGCATGCAAGGATTTAGTGGTAATGAGACTGTAAGGTAAGCGTCTTTGTTTAGCATAATGACAAATTTCACATATATGATTTTTGTTGCAATATAGAAAGGTGTGAACCTGTTTCATTACATTCAAGCAATCATCAGATAAGTGTCCAAGGCGAAAATGCCAAAGATTATCAGTAACAGCAGCAAGATTACAACATTTATTGTCAGTGAATAGAGAAGTATGACAATTTTTTACATTGGGATCAGAAAGCATATAAAGACCATGAGGGGATTCAACTGTGCCAATCAGCTTCGTTGAATGAGAATTCTGCAACCAGTAGCAAAAGTCAGAAAAAACAATTTGACAGTTTAACACAGCATCCATTTTCTTGATAGAGATGAGGTTATGATGAAACTTAGGCAGATAAAGCACATCAGTGAGATATAAATCATTAGTAAAGAAAACGGTGCCAGAGATACTAGAAGTCAGGTGGCTGCCATCAGGCAGGTCAATGTGAATAGGGTTGATATGCTTATAAGAAGAAAAATAAGTTAGGCAACAACATATATGGTCACTAGCACCTGTATCTAGGATCCAAATGTGTGAGAAATTATTACCAACATTCTGGGAAGAGGAAGCAGGATGCTGCACAGAAGTGAGGTTAAGCTGAGCTGAAGGAGAATCAGACTTCTTGTCAGGGAGCAAAGCAAGGAGAGACTTATATTGATCAGCAGTGAAACCGAATTTTATCTCGTGATCTTCAGAATTCGAACCAGAAATGTCATCAGTGGGTTCAGTGGTAGTGATATTAGTAGATTTCTGTTGATATTTCTGGTTCTTGAATTTGAAACCTTGAGGGAATCCAATTCTTTTGTAACATACGTCATAAGTGTGACCCTTTCTCTTACAGAAAGTACATAACTTATCAGAGTAATTATTGTATTGTGGTTTAGGACTCCCTTTCACAGAGGAATTTGATCGAACATCTGAAGTGGGTGAAGCTGCCATCAGAGCAAGAACCCGATCATTAGAAGAAGCAGAGCTCTGGAATTGGCGTTCTTGTTGAGAGATGATGGTGAGGACTTTGCTCAAAGGAGGAAGAGGGTCTAATATCATTACGTGAGAACGGACAGTTGCGAATTCATCATTTAAACCGCGCAAGAAACGGACAACCATGTCTGTGTTGCGCTGTGTTTTGAGCTTGGTGAAAGCGCCACATGTGCACGAGGAATCGCAAGTGCAGATAGGAACAGGACTTAGAATGTCAAGCTCATCCCAAAGAGTTTTCATACCTGTGTAATACTTACTAACAAAAAGATCTCCTTGCTTGAAATTGTAGATGTCTTCTTGGATTTCAGAAATACGGAAAAGATCAGCGTGGCAAAATCTCTCACGTAGTTCTAACCAAGCACGCGTAGCAGTAGGAACAAGGAGGATGGATTGAGCAATTTCAGCAGAGACAGAGCGAAAAATCCAACCTAAGACAAGTGTGTTGCAACGCTTCCAAAAAGGGTAGAGAGGATCATCAACTGAAGGCGGGTCAATAGTGCCATTGATGAAGCCATCTTTGTTCTTTATCTCAAGACACATTTTCATCGAGGTGGACCATGTATGGTAGTTGCCTTCTTGCAGAACGGGTGAAACAAGAACCATGGAAGGGTTTTCATTTGGATGGATAAAGAACGGATGAGAGGGATCTTGGACGACCTTCAGCATTATCAGTGTCAGCAACAGCCATTGAAGCCAAGAATCACAGGCTAACTGATACCATAACAGATTTCTATAAACCAGAAATCTAACATGAAGCTTTGCCTTGAAGACAAGCATTCAAGTATGAAACCTGCAGAAAGGTTATGAAAACCCAGAACAAAAGGAAAGAAACGCAAAGCAATAAAGCAGATAATAGAGAAGAATGGAGAAAAAGGAAAATCTCAATTAGAACAAGTTACAGGGATGTTCTTATATACAGAGAGGGAAAGCAGAAAGCCTATGAAGGCTTATAACTAACAAAACGATAAGAAAGGAAAGGATATAACAGCAAAAGAAGATATGTACATAGGGGGTTATGAGCAAAACTAAGAAATATAGATTAAGAGGTGTTATTTGCAGAGAAGGGTCTCTGTACTGGTTGTGGTGTTGCTGTTAGATAAAGATAACTTGTTGTTGGAAGAGGCTGGTATTAAACCCAGTGGGACAAAATCCGAAAAAGAGTACACAATCTTTGGATACGTATGAGATGCCGCCTCATTAAAAATCTTGTCAAGAAAACCTAATGCGACAAAACCATATGTAAGGGAAAAAGAGTGTAGCGCATATTAACTCCCCTTTAGAACAATATTCTTCAAAACTTCTTAGCTAAACAATAATTCCATTTGCAATAAGGTCTTCATGTGCTTTTAAAAATAGTATAAGATCTCAACATGGTGAAGTTGTTGTCTTCATCCCTTGAGCCTTGGAGGCTAGATCGTTGCTTGCATAAACATTTCTAGTGTTAACTCATAGACACTTCACTAGGAAAAACTTCAATACAAGAAAACCTAGCCATGATAATAATTCATACTCCCTTCGAATTATACAAGATTCCATTTTTTATACCAAATGATCTCAAGTGTCCTCATAGCTACCTCGTTAAAAACCTTCCTAGGTAAAACCCTATGGAGAAAAATCTAGACAAAGGAAAAAAGAGTGCAACAACTCCTCCAAAACCATTGTTAGTAAAACCTCTTGAGAAAAACCTCCACAAAAGAAAAAGGAGCGCATATATCTCATCTTTAATGACTTAGCATTTGGGATAGATATGAGTTATAAGCTCATCAAATATAGACCTCCTCACAATGTAATTGCTTTCACTTTTTAGAACATTATGTGCTAAGTCAACAAGTGAGAACATCATGAATGATACTTGCATAAAATGATCCTTTGTAATACATAAGATGTAAGAGTATGTTATAGAATGTCACCTGGTGTTTCAGCACCATTAAAGTTTCATCAATAAATCATCATTACTCTTTAAACTCAAACTCTAGGTTGAGCTACCATCATTGCACTCAAAAATAATTCATTATGTATTTACTTCTTAGCATTTGATAATGTCAGGTCATATCTTGTGCAATGAAACCTTTCTCAAACATGTTAACAAACATCCCACTTGTCCATTGACCATATGATCTTCAGATAATTAGTCACAGAGGTTCATACTCAAATTCTTAAGAACTTTTCTATTATCTCGTGAGTCACCATATGCTTAATAAGACACATGTAATCCTTATCGAACAATTATACATTTTCTTAAAGATTTCAAGTGAAACACATGTTCGAATCAATTACCTTTAAGGTAACACCTTAAGTATATGCATTGTGCATGCAATATGGAAAATTACAACAATAAGTAACCATAGTGAAAACATATATGAAACATACTATAACAATGAAATGCGTGACTTAATTTTCTAATGAGCGTGCTAAAGTAATTCTATTATATGAAATGACTAGCTTGAACTTTAAGTTCACAAAACTTAGAGCGCAGGTCCATAGGCCATTTTCTACCATTACTTGGTCGACCATAAGATGGACTTATTAATTCTGAATATTTTTCATGAGGTACCTTTTCTTTCAGACATAGGTCATTTATTTTGATTCAGATATCTATACCTCTTCAAGGGCATATTATAACTTATTAATTCGTATATCTCTTTTAAATTTTCAACTGCAATGCTTGTCATAGCATTTAATTCATGAATTATTTTACTCTGGAACCAATATTAACAAAATTCGCTGCTAGCAAATATATGATACTTAAATGTATAACTTTATTTTCAAAATTGACAAGCTCTAAGATAATATGACATCAGATTATATATCTTACTACTCAAACTTTTAATATTGGTGTGGGATGAAGCTAGTATCTTCTTATGGGATCAATTATCTAATTTTATTCTTTGAACCTCTACTAAAAGGAATTTATTGGTTTATCATCTCCTTTTGAACTTCTGGTTCATTTCTTATAATTTATTCTAAACTTCTAGTTCAAATGGGGATCAAAGTAAGCATTATGTATATGCTTTTTTTAGGCAAAAATATAACTATGGTCCCTTAACTTTTACTCAAGGTTTATTTTGGTCTCATAACTTTTTTAAGATTTATTTTAGTCCTTTAACTTCTATTTTTGGTTCAAAATGGTCTTGTCATTATTCCCATTAGCAATTTAATGGATTTTTTAGACCCAAATTGTTACAAATAAATGGTCCAAATTGTTGTAATTCAAAAGTTCAAAATAAATAGATAACAGAATGTAATAGCGTTAGTCAAAAATTCGTTAAAATTGGTAATGAAAGTGACAATAGAGACCATTTTGGACCAAAAACAAAAGTAAGGGGACCTAAATGAACCTTAAAAAAGTTATGGGACTAAAGTGAACATTGAGTAAAAGTAAAGGGATGAAAGTTGTATTTTTGCCTTATTTTTACTTGAATGTTTTTCAGCTTCCACCTATTCTCCTCCCCCTAAGATGGGAAAAACTTTAATAAAGGGTCTCTTTTTATAATAGAATCATATCCAGCTGAAACTTTAACAAGTCATATTCCTCTTAAAGAGTTTACATTAAGTATCTTCTAGAGACCTAGTAACTCTTGGACGAGTACAAATCAAACGCAGTTGGTTTTATCCGTGCTCAACTCAATATATTATATAAGTGAACTTCAAGTCATTTAGTATCTCTATACAAAACTATTTCATGCAATAATTTATTGGTAAGATCTCATCAAACTTACAACAAATATTTAACACAATATTATTTCATAAAGCGGCATTTGTAAACGTTTATTCTCTTCGCTTTGGCAAAAGCGATATTAATATATTATTGCCTATAAATAACTTAATAAGGTGTGAGCATAATGTTTTATTTATTTTTATTGATGAAAAACTTCTAGTTCTGAATAACGGGTTACTTGATCTTAATCAATTGTCACAAACTTTATCATAGTAACTTGGTTAACCACATCGCAAATCTCAATATGATAACTTCTTAGATGATTAGTGTATATAATTTTGGCTAGATATAAAATGTGACACAATAACATAAACTAATATCTCATTTACAATGAGAAGACAATATATTTCACATGAAGAATAGTTTGTGCTTTTTAAGAGCATATTGATGTTTAATAAATCTATCCCAAGGACAAAGCTATTAAATTAATGTAAAATCTTTCATGGTGTGATATACGATCTCTCCCGTTTCATACATATCAACATATAAGATACTTGATATTCAATAAGTTGCTATAAAATTGGTAAGAATATACTATCAGTAGGTAACAATGTATTCAAATTATATATACAGACTCTGTTTGAGCTTTCTCATACGAGTTTTAGACTTTACGCTAAATATCTAGTTTGAATGTTTCATAGCATACAAAAATTCATAACATTTAATCCAAAACTATAATGTAACACAAAAATGATTGTTAGTTTCAAACTTTGCAACAAGTCATCTAAACTGTCACATGCTTAATAATGTTGCTAACTTCAGGTAAGTCATTGTTCAAGATAATCATTATCATTATTTTGTTTAGAAATAGTATATCTAAATATGTGATAAGGAAACATTATCTTGTTTCTTTACTGTAATGTCAAAACAATTAATTAATAATCTATTAATAATAACAACTTGCTCTTCTGGAGCACATATTTAAACATTTCTATCTTTGAGATAATGTATTAATTAATGTCATAGTATGTACTCTTTAAGAATATCTTTTTAGCAAATTAAATGCACATTGTTTCAATACATTTTGAGTTAAATATATATTGATTCCGTGGGACTTTTGGGCCATTACAACTATAAAATATGGTGGAAAATAATTCTACATTATCAATTTAAGTCAATAAAACATCAATGCCAAATATTAGCATAATGCATACTCTTGTAAACAACTCAACAATATATATAAGCTTTCCGATATATGACGATAGTGAGGAGCTGGCTAGCTAATATAAAACTTAATACTCTTACATTTTCTATTATGATTTACTTACGGTATAATCATAATTTAAATATTTACCGTCATGATATTTCTTTAGTCTATTATTTGAAATTTTTTTATTGTCTATTTATTTAATTTAAAAATCTATTAACATAAAAATTTCTTATACACAATAACCATCAAAATATCACAATGTATACCAAGAATTCTCTTAAGCTTAATTCTTCAAAAATCATAACACAGTTATTTATATTCAATAATGATATAGAAAACAATAATTAATTTTATATGATCCATAGAAAAATTTAAAAAAAAAATCTTCAAGAATTTATCAAATTATAATATATGTTCATTGCATATATGTTCACGAAATTCTTCATAGGAAACGGTCATTCAAAAATGTGTATAAAATTGGTTTCCAAGAAAGAGAGGTGACATCACAATAAATACTCTTAATAATCAAGTCATTCCTTAGCCAGAACATTTTCAAAAGGGACATTATTACAGTGTAAACTTTGTCACGTAAATTGCCGAATGAACTTTTTTTATTTTTTTTTTATTTTATTGCAATTCAAGATTAATCACAATATTAAATTCTAGTTCAAAATAATACATAATTTAGATTTTGAAAAAAAAAATCAAAATGAATCAAAATCAATTTTTGAATTTATCTTTGTCATATGTA
The DNA here is from genome assembly GCA_037177725.1 of Cyamopsis tetragonoloba. NCBI lineage: Eukaryota > Viridiplantae > Streptophyta > Magnoliopsida > Fabales > Fabaceae > Cyamopsis > Cyamopsis tetragonoloba. The sequence goes on from CM074119.1 coordinate 59,867,768, forward strand.
ACCTTGAACAAATTACATGATCATGAATTTCAAATCTTTCAGAGCATATATAATATTATCTTTTAAATGTATGGTCAACTATATCACAATTTCAAATTCCTTTATCATGTAAAAGTTTGCAATTCAAATTTATTCATATCCTTATCACAATTTCAATTTATATTATTATCTATACAAACAATTCAAATCGAAATTCACAAAAATTGACGACAACTGAAAATGCCTATATTTTATATCATATCATATATAGAGATAAAACAAATTATTTACTAATGGATTTAAGTTTAGAAAATGAATATTCAAATGACACTCAGGTGTCAAAGTTAGTAAATGAACACCGCTCATAAATTTTTATATAAAATAATTTCGCCGATCCAGCCATACTATATTTGATATGTTGTCAAAATGTTTTACTTGAACGTCTAATACATTATTTAAAATATAAGTAATTTTCTTTCGTGAGATTACATACCTACAAATTTTTAAAAAATAGTTGATCTATATCATATAAACTTTTAATTGAATGGTTGAAGCAGCAAAATTAGTTTTTTATAAAAAGTTATGCGCAATATCATTTACTATCTTTGACACATTAGTATCATTTGAACTCAATCCATATATATATATATATATATATATATATATGTATGTATAAAACAATAATAAAATACATGGCAAATATAATTCTTAGATTTCTAACTTAAATTTTGAGTAAAGATAAACTTATCATATATAGCTAGAGTATATGTTTTTCTTTAATACAAATTTAAATTACATACACAAATATTTTCATTCCCTTCTCTTGTGTAGGTTATGCTCTTATACATTTAAAACTCAAAAATATAATAAGGGATAATTTTCATGAAAGAAACAATCACATAAATATATGAATAATATGATTTATATATAAGACCAGAGAGATAACTTTTACCATTTATAACATCAAAATAAATTATATCATAATGTATTCTAAATTTAATGAAGTATAAATGTTTTTCATTTTTAAATAGAAATATAAACACATGTAAGTTGCAGTAGTCTAAATATCGTTTTTTTTTTTTCACATGGAATGGAACTTAAATTTGGGAATACAATTAGAAAACATCTATAAAATTAGAAACATGTATATCATGCTATGTTAGTCATATATCCATATGGACACGCCAATAAGGAATATGAAATAATTCAAAAGAAAATTGAAGTTTTAATGAAAGGGCATAATTGTATCTCGTTGTTTCATTATACATGTGATTAATATATCATAATTTATGAATTCAGTTTCAAACACTATAACAAACATTTTAGGAACAGTGATATATAATAAATGATCTTACCTGCAGCGCTTTTAATAAAAACAAGAATTGTAGTTCGTATCGACCTTTGTTACTCCGTGTCACTGGCAAAGCGACTACGGGTCAATCGTGTTGATAACATTTTGTAAAATAATAGAAGAAAAGAGATAAAAGAGAGAGAAATGAGAGAGAATTATATTTCATTGGAGTTTTGAATACAATAGGTGAGCGTTCTATTTATAAATATAAACTAGGTTCACCAACAAGAATACAAGAGATAAAGATAGAGCTGAACTATATGAGTACAAGATAATTACTTTATGAGAAAAACATTCCAAACAATATAGTAGATAACTCAATCAATAGATATGGACGTCCACTAAATATTCATAACAAAGTTAGATTTCTCAACTCACTTTTAATAATGGGGTGGAAAGAAAGAGTTTGTATGATTTCTGTTTCTGAAAATAATTTTCTGTTTTTAAAAATAAAAACTAAAAAATCTATTTTGCAGATGAGTTTTTAAAAATAATTTTTGTTTTACAATATTTAAAAATCAAAATTTGGAAGCATCTAAAACTTATTTCAGTTTTTTAGAATTTACACTTGTATTAAAAATTCTTCTTACTTTTTTTTTAAAAAAAAACTATTTTATAATATAGTTTTTAAAAACTAAAAATTAAAACGGATTTAAATAAGCCCTTAATTGTATTATCTAGATTTACTTGCGCAACAAATTTGGGTGGTCCTCTTCATTCGGAACTTCTTGCTCTAGAGGTGGGACTAAATCATTCTTGGTCATTGGGTTATAAGCGCTTTATTTGTGAGACCAACTGCTTCAAGGTGGTGAACCTCTTTACTACAAATAGGGATATTAATTTCCATTGGTTAAGGAACATAATTTTGCAATTACGTTAAGCTCTTAAATGAGATTGGGAAGTCTCTTTGATTCATATTCCAATAGAGCTAAGTATAGTAGCAGATGCTATGGCTAGACGTGGTCCTCAAAATCGAAAGTCTTTATGTTTTTGAAAATTTCCTCTTTCGTGAATAGTTCCTTTGCTTTATAATGATTTAACTGTTTAGTTTGCTTTTTCCATTCTTTTTGTATCCAAAAAAAGCCCTTAACTCGTTTTATGGTTGGTTGATGGCTGGACCACGTGAATTAAGGTAAGTTTGCCCATTTTGCCATCTCTTTTTAGTTATCTTCTTATTCTAATATTATAATAATATAAACTAAGTATTAAATAAAAAATTAAATATATTTTTTATCTTCTATTTTCTAATTATCCTCGTATATATTTTTTAATATTATAATAATATAAAGTAAATATTAAATAAAAAGTTAAATGTATTCTTTATCTTCTATTTCTGCATAATAATATTTAATTAAATTTTTTGTTATTAATGTAAATTGGAGGATTTGTTGAAATATATTAATAGAGAATTTATAATCATTATGAATGATTTATAACTTTAAGTTAGTTTGTTTCACCTTATTTGATAAAATAAGTATTTATTTCAATAAAAAAAGTAATTATAATTTTTTAATCCGTTTATTTGTGTTTCCAAGGATAAACAGAAAATCTAATTATTATTATTTTAGCTAAATATACTTAAATTCTAATTTTTATGAAAATTATTTAAAAAATAATTAATTCTTTACTTATAAAATAATTAATTAATTTTAAATTTAAACAAACAAACTCTATAAATATATTTAAAGATGGTTCCTTAACGGAGTATGATATGCTTTATTCACCTTTCAATAGCTGTGGTTTTGGAATGCTAATGGAATATTGGTGTCAAATAAAAGGTCTCAAGTCTCAAGGCCACACCACCTTTGTGTAGGTGTTTGTAGACTCTAGTATCCCAGCCACAGGAGGGAAATACTGACTCGAACTTGACCCATCTATTCTTACTTGGCCCAAAACAAAATCAAAGCAAAAATCACATGTCCTTTTCCCTCTTTTCATTGTCTGACTCTGACTCTCCCCCTTCTCCATCTTTTCTGTCAACTTCTACTATTTCCCTGCAATCTCTTTATTTCCCTTTTCCCTCCCTATCTCTCCGTAAAAAGGTAAACTTTTTTGTTGGTTCTAAGGCAAGTCACTTAAATAATGAGGTATGATACATCACTCAAATATGACCTCCTATAATAGGTATTTTGGCCAAAATTAAAAACCAAACCAGTCATCACCATCACGCTCCTTCATCGGTCCTTGCAACCTCCACAACCTTTTCTCCCTTTGCCGCCATCTCTCCGTCCGCCACCCCACCTTCCTCCTCTCACAGTGCCGCCGCCTCAACCTCCTCCTCTCACAGTGCGCCACCGCCCCACCTTCCTAGAACCGATTTCCTTTCTCCCTCACTCACCCTCTGCCACCACAAGCCCACCCCTCTGGAGTAATTTGAAAAAAAAAGAATGGATCCCTTCTGATCCAACAACATCTTCAAACCTCTCTCTCCCTCTACGATCGGATCAAGCTTCCAAACCACGGATCTCAACTTCCAACACCACAGATCTCAACGTCCACCCTCTTCCTCTCCTTTCGTCACTGCTTCTCCCTCCTCAACTTCCACCACGGACCTGGTTCTCCCTCCTCTCTCCTCGTTTTGAAATGGTCTATTTCCATAGCTCCTTCCATGGTGAATTCGATTTGTTCTCCAGATATTGGTTCGAAATCGAGGCAAAGCAATCACCTTCAGCGGAATCGAAGATCCATCGCAGATTTCTCATAACATGTAACAATGGTGTTTCGATTTTCTATTATTTTTAGGGATTGAAGATTCTTTGGATTTAAGTTTCTTTTTCTATTTTTTGTTATTTTTTATTTTTAGGGATTGAAGGTCCTTTGAATTTGAGTTTCCCTTATTTCTGGATTTATGCTCATTGTTTTTGGATTTGGTTGTTCTTCCCTTTCTCTCTCTCACCACCCCCATACTCCTCCTTCCTCCTTCGATCCCTTTCATTTGCGGTGGTATGTGATCGTTAATGGTGGTGGTGATGTTTGATTTATTGTGGTGGTGTGTGGGTCTTTCGACGGCTGAGGAGAAGCTGACGGTGGCTGGAGGTGGGGTAGGAGGCGGAGGAGAGGTTGGGAAGGTAACCGATTATACTAGTAGCCTTTTTCTAATCTGAAATGTTCAATGAAAAAATAACAAATCCAATGGTTGTTTTATAAATCGTGTTATTTCCTTTTCAAGTAATTTGTGATCTTACCATTAAAGAGATGGCAAAATGGGTGATCTTTGTTTAAAATTATTTTCTAATTACTTACCTATTTAAGTTAGATGAAATATAGTTTAAAATTAAGTTAGACAAAAAAAAAAGATCATAATATTCTTGAATAGAATTAAAGTACTAATATATAATTATTACTTAAACAATCAAATAAGTTGTTACATAAAAAAAACAATCAAATAGGTGTAGATTATTAAACTATAAATTTATGCATAAACAAAAGACAAAAATATTATTATAATAGTATATAAATATAATTATAGTATAAAGTACTCCCTTCGTTACGAAATATAAGCAAATTTTTGAAAACTCTTATGTTATTTTTTATAAGCAAATTTAACTATTTTGACCACATTAAATTAAATTATACTTAAAATACCCTTATTTATTTCACTTCTTAATCCTTATAATTCATTAATTTGTCTAGAAGAGAGAAGAGATTTTTTACTTCCCCATAGTAGTGTTAAATTCTTAGGCTCTGTTTGGTAAAATTAGCTTATAGCTTATGACTTATAGCTTGTAGCTTATAGCTTATGACTTGTGACTTATAATTGAGTAGATGTGTTTGGTAAAATTAGCTTATTATGTAGCTTATATTTGTTAAATGATTTAAAATGACAAGTAATAATTACATGTAATAAATTATTTGATAAAGTAAACATAATAAATGACTAGAGGGTAAAATAGGAAAGAATTATTGAAAGTTACTTTTCATAAGCTATAAGCTACTTGAAGTAGCTTTTCATAAGCTAGCTTATATAAGCTATAAGCTAGTTGTTACCAAATACCTCCACTTAACAATAAGCTATAAACTATAAGCTATAAGCTCCTAGATAAGCTATAAGCTAGTATTACCAAACACACACTTAGTGGTTGAAAGTTGAAACCAACACTAAGAGAGTGATTTAATAATTAGGGGCAAATTATGAAACAAACATAGTTTTTACTTGATTTCAACAAAATTTAATAAGTTTAACTAATTTTCTTAAGTGGTGTGCGGTAGGTATTTTTTGCTTATATTTTGTAACGGAGGGAGTATTATTTATTATTTTTATATTGTTAATTGTTAATATATCAAAATTTCATATTAAATAACTTTTTATGAATTTAATTATTTTTATAGGCAAAAATTCACTGGGGTTATGAATTTAATTTTATTCAAAATTTATGTAATAATTGAAATTTATTTTTAATCATTAATTTATAGTTTTTTGAGAATTATTTTATACATATGATTATTTGTAATGAATGATGAAGCATTATTTATGAACATTGGACGAAGAACATGCGTTAATGAAATAGTTATCACACACAATTTCTCTCATGATGACACATTTTTATCTTTAAATTTTATTTTTACAATATACTTTTTATTATAAAATAATTAAAATTAAAAATAAAAAATTAATAAATAAGGGTTATATTTCTAATCAAAACTAGTACATGACCCGTGCGTTAGCACATGTTGTTTTTAATTGAATTTTATTTCAAAATTATAATTGAATTTTATTTTTATATTATAATTTTAATCATAAAATAAATTTTAAATTATAAAATAATATTTTTTATATACTTTACAAAGATTTTTAATTGATGAAAGAAAAAAATAAAAAGATAAAGATAAAGATAAATCCAAAACACTCATTCAATATAACTTTTGTTTTTTTATTGTTTTAAAAATTTATGGGCTAAAGGTCCAAATCACCATTAATTTTTTTCTTGGAAGAAGGATGCTTAAACGTTATGATAGCGTTTGGTAGTTAAACATAATACTGTAGAACATAACGAAACATAATTGAATGAGATGGAAAATAATAGAATGTGTAATGTGTTTGTTGATCATGAAACAAAACATGATCATCTGTCTTAATTTACGTTTAGTGCTGATTAAAATATAGGAAATACTATTTATATTACATATATAATTTAACTTTATTTATTTTTGGTTCTTAGAAAAGTACATTAATCAAAAATTAAATCCGGATACTTACACATATATGTCCTCATGTGTTCACCAACGAGCTACATGACTAGGGTACTCTACTTTACTTAAAAAACATATAAAATTAAATAAAAATTAAAATAATTAATTTTTAAGTTTTTTTTTATTAAAAAAATTATGAACATAATTAATTAATAATTTATCAATTTATCAATTTTTATAATAATATTTTATGAAAATATTTTTAAATTATTACACAAAATTCTTATTAGAAATGTAATTATTAAATATACTTTTAAAAATAATTATTAAATATAATTTATGTTGAATATATTTTCATTATATAAATTTTATAAATATTCCAGAGTGTCTTATTTTATTTGATTTGACTCATATACCAAATAATAAAATAAGTATTTTTTTAATCTGTGCAATATTGCATAGGTTAAAAAATCAAAAAAAAAAAAATATAATATTTATTATATATTACATATGGTCTTATTATTAAAGTTTTAATTTTCTCCATAAAAATCTTCCTTTTTTTAGTTTTTTATTCTGTAAAATATTTCACAAGTTAAAAAAATCATAAAATAATCCTCAATGTCCCGTTTTCTTCTGTTCAAACACATCTGAAAACGCTGCGTATGCTTTGTGTCCTTCCTTCTTCGCTCGTTTTCTTTTTCATCTCCCAAACCCAAACCCTCTTCACGCTTCCTTCCTTCTTTCCTTTGCCACTCATACCAAAACGACGTTGAAGCTACAGATCTGCCCCCACCGTCTTGAGCAACCTGACATCCCTCTAACCGGATCCCGCCCCCGAAGCCAGCTCCTCCCACCGCCGCTCACAGAATCGTCGACATCGAACGAGATTTTATTGTTTTTGGTACTGCTTTCTCCTCTTCTTTCCCTCTTCATTCCCACTCAAATTCGGTTCTCTTTTTTTTTTTTTTTTTTAGATTCTCTTAGACTCTTAGGACAGGACAGAGTGAGATTGAAGTTGATAATTGATGATTAGAAATTAAAATAGCCTAAGCAGAGAGGTGAGAAGAAAAAGAAGATAGGAAAGAAAGTAACTTGAGTGAGTGGGTGAGGCTGAAAATTGAATACGTTTGAACACCAAGCCACAAAATGTGAGTAAAAAGGTTAACTGATAAGGTTAAATAAGCAAATTCACGTTTTGAACATTAGTTGCATAACTGAGAATTGCAAACATGAACACTCTAGCATTATATAATTTAATAGATGAAATGGTCTTTAGTGGTCTGACTGGTTTCAAGTTAGGATTCTGACTAGAGGAATACATAATTATCAGCGATGATGTTGTAAAGTTATTTATATACTACATTTTGCTTTGTACCTGTTTTCCTCCTCATAGAATCAATTCAGCGACTTCAATGTTAACACTTGTTTGATTTGTGCTTTGTTGGTTCTTAGTGGCTTATATATATGCCCCGAAGAATAAATGAATTGCTTTTAAATGTTGTTGTTTGTACCATTTTTCTCTGTGGCCTGTGAACCATGTTAGGGATTTGTCAATGGTTGCTGCAACTTGTCTGTGTACATGATATACGGCATGATTGGATATCTCTATAGCTAAGTTACTATAAGTATTTAACCTTAATGGTCGGATATCTCACGTTCTATGCATCCCAGTAGCTAAGTTACTTTAAGTCTTTAACCTTAATGGTATAATTAAGTAGCCATATTAACATATGAATGCGTTATATTTCCCTACTTTTAAGGGGTACTACTCCTCTACCACATCAACTTTCAGTTTCAAACATTATAATTTCATAATACTCATGAGGCCATATATAATTTTCTGAATTCTGTATCTATCCAAAGCTCATTCATATGTGACCTACTCCAATTGAAAATTATCTAATTTCTTTCAGTGGCTTTTCTTTCACTTGATGGAAACTATAATTTCTCATTGATTATAAACCTACTATTGTTTAGTGTTTACATGCTATTTAATTTGGAGACATTATTAGAGAGTGGTCCATGTGTGTTCTCAAGTCAAGAGAGTCTTTGGCTTGATAGATGTACAATTTCATTCTTTCATTTTTTTATGTAATTCTCGTGCCATGTCTTAGGTTGAATAGTGTCTTAATTACTTTTATATTGGTCACAGGAAAGTGAGGATAATGTCTCAATTAGAATCTTACTTCAATGCTACTATTCTTAGTAAAAGAATTCTTCAGACTTTAATGATTCTCATACTCATATTTGCATTTAATATCCTTTTTGAGTTGATTGAATATAATTAAAAAACTGCAGCTAGTTGAAAGAAAATGGGGAATCTTTTCTGTTTTGTGCAAGTTCTGCATATTTAGTTAGAATATTTAACCTTGTTGGTTATATGATTTAGTGATATAGTTGTCTAAATTTTAATATAACTAAAAGTGACTTTCATATTTTGTATTTACTTTAATTTATTTCGACATGAAATTATATATAGTGTCTAAAGTAAACTCATTTTTATTGGAATTATTTGAACTGTTTCTCTGAAGTATTTTCCATGAACATCGTCTTGTACTGTGGTTTGCATTTTTTGGGTTTCATTGCTGGCAAAGCTTCTTATATAAAATGAAACCGATATAACTTTTTGTTGAAATAGTTTGGTTCATTTTGCTGGGATAAGATTTAAGAAATGGATGTGGAAATTCTGTATTAATTCATTTAATTTATTTGCTCCTCAAGGATATTCTTTTCCCAGAGTTAGGTTGGGTTGTTTTATTCCACAATGAGTAGACCAACAACTCGAAGTAAAAACAAAAGGCAGAGACAGGGGGATGATGGCTCCGGCACTTCGGAAATATGGAGGTACTATGTTCTTTTGTTTATAGTGTGTGAAATGAAATCAGAACGTTGTTTCTCTCTTTGTCCGTATTTATTGTATTGTTTTCCTTGACTAGGAATATTCACAAAACAGGTGCGGTAACTGAAGATGATATGAACCAACTGTATATGATTTGGAAACCAGTGTGTTCAGGCTGTCGTGTTAATACTAAAGACAACCCAAATTGCTTTTGTGCATTAGTTCCGCCTCAAAATGGAACCCGGAAGTCTGGTTTATGGCAGAAGGTGTCTGATTTTGTTGAAAGTCTTGGTCCCGACCCAACCAAGGATCTTCGTGCTTCTGCTGATTCACCTGCAGGTCTGACAAATCTTGGTGCAACATGCTATGCCAACAGTATACTCCAGTGCTTGTATATGAATAAATCTTTCCGAGAAGGCATATTTGCAGTAGAGCCAGATGTTTTACAGCAACAACCTGTGTTAGATCAACTGGCTCGGCTTTTTGTACAGTTGCATATTAGCAAAATGTCTTTCATAGATTCTTCTCCGTTTGTGAAAACACTGGAATTAGACAATGGAGTTCAGCAGGATAGCCATGAGTTCTTGACGTTGCTTCTGTCATTGCTTGAGCGCTGCCTGAGCCATTCCAAAATTGCGAAGGCAAGAACTATAGTTCAAGATCTTTTCCGGGGAAGTGTGTCTCACGTGACAACGTAAGAATTATTAATTATGAGTAACTTATTAACCTGCTAAGAATCATTAAAATTGCCAAGGCAAGAACGATAGTTGAAGATCATCATTTTTTTCTTTTTTTCTTTTTGTGGGGAGGGGGCTGTGTCAATTATATGTTATATGTTTCTCTTTCATTTTTTTATCCTTCTCATGCCCCTTTTGTCAATCTAAGAAAAATAAAAAAAGGCCAAATGACTTTTATCTAGGTAAATGATGTAAATGGTGGTAATATGTACCCGTATTGGTTGTTCAGAATCATTTTCTTACTTTTGGTCACAAGCTTAAGTTGTATGGCCACTGATATGGATTCAGGACACGACAGTAACACAGACAGAGCAGCACAACAGAATTTGATCTGTCTATCTATATTTTTTAGTGTCCTTCTGTGCTATATCTAACACGAAGTGTCCAGTATATTTCTGGTCCGACCCTTTCGTGAGGTGTCTGTGCTCATAGTTCAGAAGTGACTCTGGTATATTATGTTCAAATGATCTCAAATAAAGTTTTGATATGTTCTACTTTGATATCAGATATATGTGTCACCAGTAGTAGCTGTGTTTATGGCTGTTACACATTTCTTAAACTTATCACTTTCTTATGCAGGTGTTCGCAATGTGGAAGAGACTCTGAAGCTTCTTCCAAAACGGAAGACTTCTATGAGTTGGAGTTGAATGTCAAAGGATTGAAAGGTTTAGATGAGAGCCTAGATGATTACCTCACTATTGAAAAGCTTCATGGAGACAATCAATATTTTTGTGAGTCGTGTAAAACAAGAGTTGATGCGACTCGCAGCATCAAGCTTTGTACATTACCTGATGTACTTAATTTTCAGCTTAAACGTTATGTTTTCCTTCCAAAGGTATTCTAAATATTTTGAGCATTTTACAGCTAAATGACCTGCATTTTAATTGTTTACTTGTTTTTGGGTTTGATGGTATCTTTATTTATTTATTTTTAAAAAAATTAAATAAGATAGAAATAAGTATTAGACTAAGAAGAATTAGATATTTTGATTGGAAATTATCTATCTGATTGAGCACTTACTGGAAGGTGCCCTGGAAACCCTTGTGATGGAAGATCATTCAGGAAATATCTGGTGGTTTTATCTTACATAGTCATGAAACATATTCAAGCCAGACACAGTTAGCGTTCCTCTTTGTTTGTGTGCACCAGAGTCTTTAAACTGTTTCTTTTGTATTTTTTTTCTCTCTTTTAAATTCCCAACCATGCTAAATCCTCAAATCATATATCATATATATATAAAAAAATTGCTCCTCTGTGTGTGTCTCCATTACTCACCATTAGGCTTGATATTTTGATCTAGAAGTTTTAACTGAAAGAGCAAAGCATAAATGTTGATCTGGTTTTTTACATGGGTTATGTGATCTTTGCTTCTTGTTTCTTATCCTGTTTTATTTATTTATTTATCTTTATTTCATGCTTACTGTTGGGGAATATTTTGTTTTCTTCTGTAAAGTGTCAACGCTTATGTTACAATATAAAAGTATCAAATAATATCGTATCACATCATTAGATAATCTTCTAGGATTAGTATCATTATCATATAATGTCTCTTAGGATCTTTTAGGATTAGTTTCCGTATTTTCTTATATCACTTGATTTGTTACTTTATTTAGTCTAGCATTATTAGTATAAATAGGAGGATAGTACTCTTTCATGAGACATCACATTGCAACCTATCTTTCTTAATATCAATACAAAGTTTTATTCTCTTTTAATCTTAGTTGTCTTTCTCTCTCTTGATACCTAAAACCCATAATTTCAACAGTTTATAAAGCTAAAAGAAAAAAAGAAGAAAATGTGGGGATGTGTCTATTTATCTATCGCTTGACTCGAAATGGGAGCAGGTTTGAAAAAGGATCTTAGAGTGTCTAGGGTTGGGCCAGGAGGGTCTCTTAACGCCTTCTTTTTTCTTCTCATCGGAGTTATTTCACAAAGACTTGCCATGGTAAGGAAGAAGGGGGAACAAGCACACTTGGAGAGCACAGTACAACGGATAGTTGTATGCTGCGTTCGGGAAGGATGAATCGCTCCCGAAAAGGAATCTATTGATTCTCTCCCAATTGGTTGGACCGTAGGTGCGATGATTTACTTCACGGGCGAGGTCTCTGGTTCAAGTTCCATCCTCTCCCTGATCTTAGTCTCATTCTAGCCTTAGTATTTCACTATTCGACTACCAAGATTTTGGGTTGAACCAATAGCAGGAGTTAACCCCTAAGCTATGGGAGTTTCAAGAGCCAGGTTACTTCGGAAAAGAGGTTCGAAAGTACGAAAAAAAAGCCGTTAAGTAGATGTAGCGGAGGATGTTGGAGCAGATCCCGATTCTGTTGATGAGTGGAAAGAATCCCCTACCCCGATAAGGGATAGGAGAGAAGATGTTGCCAATCTGGATTACATCTTTGTTTGGCAAGGTAGGACACAGAGGCTCTTGGAGAGGAAAGCCTAACCCATGAGCTGAAGGCAGATCAGTTCCCAGTTCCGATCGAAGAGATTGCCTTCCATGCAAGCTGTTTAGTGCCTTTGTGCTTCATTTAGTTTTGCGTATCAGTTAAGTTTCAGGTCTGTCATTAGCGGGCTATCGGGACAGCTACTGGATCTCTCTATCCCAGGTTATTGATCAGGTTATTACCTATTAACAACAAGGTACGTTCTGTAGCAATGGCTAGCTTACCTAACTCTAGAATGGTCACCAAAACATTAGGCTTCTCTTACCTCTACATGACATCTACTAGACGAGCAGCTGAGTGGCATCAATCCCAGGACTGACCAATTCAAATAATAAATATATTTAATATATTAATATTGAATATATATATTTATTATATATATTTATTATATATACTATTTCTATTTATTAGAACATATAACATTCTTATTATTATATTAATATTATTACTAATAATTAATATGGATTAATAGTCAGGAATGGGAATTTTATTCTATATATATATATATATAAATATCATATAAAATAAAAACTAAGAAAAAAATCTAAAAATAGGAATCCTAGAAAGAGAATTAGTCTACATTGATTTACATTGAGAACTGTTTGTTTCCTTGCAACTTTAATAGCTTTTTTTTTTGTTAATTTGTTATATAGATCATGAAATTCATTCTCTGGGTAGTGTGACGCAAGAGTAGTTCTCTGTAGAGTGAAACTATTTTACTATTCAAATATTTTTCTTTCCTTTAGTCTTCACATAAGGGTGTTTTTGTACACATTTTTTTGTTGTCTCCTTCATGCTGTGAAGATTTGATATACTGTGACACTGAATTGTTTTCTGATAAGTGTACCTCTACATCCTCTGTCAGACAACAACAAAGAAGAAAATCACTTCTGCATTTTCATTTCCTGCTGTACTTGATATGCGCCACAGATTGTCTGAGCCAGCTCAATTTGAATTGATATATGACTTGTCAGCTGTACTTATTCACAAAGGAACTGCTGCTAATAGTGGGCATTACATTGCTCACATCAAGGATGAAAACACTGGGCAATGGTGGGAATTTGATGACGAGCAGGTTACTAACTTGGGTCATCATCCATTTGGTGAAGGAGCTTCATGTTCTACTTCTAAATCTGCTAAGACTGACATTCATTCTGATTGCTTGGAAGCAATGGTGGTTGACAGTAATGGAAATGGTTTAGATGCCACTGACTCACAATCTTCTCTTGTGGAAACATTTTCATCTAGTGATGCATACATGTTGATGTACCATCTTAAGCATCGGAAAAATGTTGGTGAAAAAAGGGGCATGGTTTATGGTGCTAACCATAAAGAAAGAGAGGGTGATGCAGTTATTGCACAAGCCAGTGATTGTATTCCTTCTCATCTTTGTGAAGAGATTCAAAATTTCAATGCATCATATGTTGATGCTTGTGAGAAGTACAAGCGTAGTAAAGAGTTAGAGTTGAGTCGTATCAATGACAGGAGACAAGAAGTTCGATCTGTTTTAGCTGAAGCTCCTGTTCAACCATTGGAGAAACCATTTTTTTGGATTTGTAGTGACTGGCTTCGCCAGTGGGCTGACAGCATTAATTCAACGTCAGTGCATACTTCCTTTTTTTTTTTGGTATTCTTGACCATGAACATTTGTTGTTTTTATTTTAACAGTCTGTAGCCAAATTCTTTCCTTTTTGCGTCTGCTCAAGGGTTCCTTCAGTAGTTCTATCAATTATTAGGGTCAGGTTATTTCAGTTAATTTATAGGGCACGTACTTTTTAATGTTGATGCAGTACTCTCGATAACTCATCTATCCAATGTTCACATGGCAAAGTTCCAGTGTCAAAAGTTACCTCAATGAAGCGATTGTCTTCTAAAGCATGGGATAAATTATTGTCTCAGGTAACTGTATTTTCTTTAGCTTTTGTATGTTTGGTACTTGCTTCCTCTTTTTATTTGTCTCCTTGTGTGATGATTCCATTAAATGATTTTGGAGCTGCTTATAAATAAATATGAAAAAGTTTGTTTTGAATTACTTTTGAATGGTAATGTTGCCTAGGAATGGATAAATTGTAGAGTCATTTTTCTGTTTTTTTCTATTTCACATATGGTGATTTACATTACTGTCTGGAATAAAATTTCTCACAGGGAGCTTTAGCCGAGAAAATCTAGTGTCCTATGTGTATTACTGAAGATTTGATATAGTGGGCTGTTTTTGTTACGAAAAACTAAGCTTACCCTGGTTCTTGTTGGTGATATCAGCAAATAAACTGTTGTCATATATGGGTCTGGAGCATAAAATTTTTTATGAATGATTTTCTGTTGAAAATTATATCGTACTGCTGTACCAGCTATGCTTTACTGTAGTGAGTGTTAAGGCTTGTTGTTGATATTCTTTGTGAAGCAGTCTATTTTTGGTGTTTGTTGATGTTAGGAGAATGCAATGAATTTATCTGTATGAATAACAGTGTACATAAATATAACTGAAAGCTTAAGCTCCTATTGAGAGATTTAGAAGCTGTTGACCTAATTTTGGTGTATTAAACTATATCCCCTAGACTATTTCACATTTGTTGCTGATATTATGTCCATAACTTGTTTTATTTGTTCGCTTTTGAAACTCAGTATGGTGGGGGGCCGGCTTTTTCTCATGATGATTGCTGTTGGGATTGTCTGATTGACGGGGCTAAGAATGTGGTCTCAGCTGACACATATCGGGATCGAAGAGAATCATTTAAGCTACTTGCACGGGATATTCTTGATAGAAACTGTGATGATGGAAAGTATTATGTCTCTAGATCATGGTATTTCCCCAATCTTTTCTCTAATTGTGTTCATACAGAAAGAGATATCGGGTGAAGTGGATATGCATTGTATTTCTGTAATGTTATGGAAGCAGTAACTATTAAGTTTGACTGGCCCAGTCATAGAGAATTGCATGTTCTGATCGCATCTATTTTGTATTTTTTTTTTTATATTTTAGGCAAAAATACTCTTTTGGTCCTCTACCTTAAGGGTTTGATTCAATTTGGTCCTCCAACTTTTTTTTTATTCAACCAGGTCCTCTAACTCATTAATTTGACCCAAGTTTTCCCTTCCGTTATTTTTCCTTAAAAAATTACTCAAACACCTTTAACATATGCCACATGTCACACTCTAATTGGTTTCTTGATAAATAATTATAATAATATATATTTATATATAATTAAAAATAAAAAAATATTTTTAAAATTTTTTTCTTATCACCATTGTTCTTCTTCTTCTGTACGTTCTTTCTTTCTTCAAATTGTTCTTTCATTTTTTTTTCTTCTTCCAATTCTTTATTCCCTTTTTCTTCTTCTTCTAATTCTTCTTTCTCTTGTTCTTTCTTATTCTTCTTTCTCTTCTTTTCTTCTTTTTCTTCCTCCGTCTCTGTCTCTGTCTCTGTCTCCCCCTGTTCTGTAATTTGAGGCTTCTGTAATTGGATTGTGGGTTTGTGGATTTTTAAAATTTTGATTTGGCGTCTCTCCTCATTTTGGTTTGTTCATTTAGGTTCCGATTTAGGGCCTGATTTGTTAATTTTGGTTTCGATTCTGAAATTGGTTTGTGGGTTTGGGTTTATTTATTTCAATTTCGATTCTTCCTCATTTTGTTTTTGCTGGTTTGGGGTTTACCTGGGTCGCAGTGGGTTTTTTGGCCGTGATTACGGCAACTTGGAGATTGAGACGACGATGACTTTGGACGGCAAAAGACTGATTTTGGCTACTGTGATGGTGAGTTGATGGTGCTAATAGATTGGTTTAATGGAGTTTTTTTGGGTTAGATTTTGAATGGTATGGTGAGTGGAGGTGATGGTACGGTCGGGGTTGCCGGCGGTGGATGGGTGGTGGTCTCCGGCAGCGGTGTTTGTTGATGTTGGGATGGAGGAGATGAGGAAGATGAAGGAATAAGGATTTTTTATTTTTTTTAAAATTATTTTTTAAAATAAAACAGTTTTTTATAAATAAATATATTATTATAATTATTTATCAGTAAATCAATCCCAGTGTGACACGTGGCATGTGTTAATGGTGTTAGTATTGTTTTTAATAGAAAACTAATGCAAGGGTAAACTTGGGTCAGATTAATGAGTCAGAGAACCAAATTGAATTAAAAAAAGTTGGAGGACCAAATTGAATCAGACCCTTAAGATAGAGGACCAAAAGAGTATTTTTGCCTTTATTTTATCTATTATCTACCGTATGCTTTTAGGATACTTTGAAAGTAATGATACTCAAGACTGTTATGCTGACGAGTTTAATTTTGTAGGTTGCAGCAATGGTGGAAAAGAAAAGTCTCTGATGCTCCATCTGAAGCTGATGCTGGACCAACTGCAGCCATTAGTTGTCCACATGGGCAACTTATGCCTGAGCAAGCTGCTGGTGCTAAGAGGGTGCTTGTTCCTGAGGATTGCTGGCTCTTCTTGTATGAAGATGCCATTTCTGTAAAACCTGATGATCTTCTGGGTTGTGCTGCTTTTCCTTTAGATTCCAGAGAGTGTTGTGAATGCAGCGATGAATTATCTGAAGTGGCTTGCTTGGAGGACTCTTTGAGGTGATTTCAGTCAAACATTGCTATTGATATCTGATAAAATATAGTCAGGTTTTACAGTGAATTATTCTTTCATGCTGCAGATTAGTAAAACAAAAGCAGCGTCAAAATCATGAGAAATTATTTGTTGGTAAAAGTATGCCACTCTTTCTACATTGCAAGTATTTCTTAGTTCCGTCTTCGTGGATCTCAAAATGGAGAAATTACATAGCTGTCAAGAATTCAGATAAACCTGAAGCTTTAGATGGGGTCATCGATTCACTTCTGTGTGAAAAGGTACCTTGTTACTTCATCCTGCTTTTTATCATGTTTTGCATGTTGTTCGTTTGAATTCAGTTTACCCATTTTTATTTCAATTTAGTATGCCACTGACATTTGGTTAAATTTGAGTTGATCTTTTTGCCATGAACTTATAGTGAGGAGATTTACTTTGAAAAGTTGTTCTATGCAATATGTTTTAAAGATTCCAGTTGCAAACTCTTAACTCTTCAATTGATGCTGTAATTAGGTCTTAGAATTGATGACATCCATTCTGTCTGAAAATCCATAGCATATCATGATGAACTATGTTCCTTTTGTTATTTTGTTTTTGTTTTTTGTCTTCAGCACTCACGACTTGTTGAAAGGCCTCCTGAATTGGTTTTCAGACGCAGTGCTATAGTCCCAAAAGAATCTTCTGTAAGTAGAAATCATTCTGGTGTATTTACATTCCTTTACTGTTATTTCATCATCTTATTTTGGAAACTAAGTTCACAAATTTTGGTGTGCTTTAAATCCTTTTTTTAAATATTAGGTTCCCAAATATCAAGTAGCTATCTGTCTCTTCTTCCAATTTTGTATAATATGCAACTTTAATCTCCCCCCCCCCCCCCTCGTTTCTCCTTTTCTGTCTTACTTTTGTCTGCTTTGTGGATTCTAGGCAGGTGGCTTAACTATCATATCTGAGAATGATTGGAAATGCTTCTGTGAAGAATGGGGTCGTACTGAGACTAAAGGAATATCTGCAAGAATTGAGAATATTAATGATTCCAAAAATGATTTGACTGGATCCTGTGAGGAGATGCCAATATGTGAGGATCAGTTGGCCACGTGGGATAAAGTGAATAATGAAAATGGGCATGGACAACTTGTGATTAAGACTTGTCCTGAGGTAATCCAAAGCTCAGCCTGAATTCTGTTGGATGTGTATGCCTTTTCCAGATCCGACCTTGCTTTTCTCATGCCTGAAGTTTTTTTGCTAGATGATTTTTGATTAATGGAAACATGTTTTCATTTCGTTTCATTCATATATTACAAATTACAAATATGAACCTTTTTCTTTTACCTTTTCCAAAGATATGCAACTTTTTTTTTTACCTCCATACATTCACATGTATGGATATATTAGACAACAGATACAATATGGTAATTGATAGAACCCGAAGAATTATAGAGGAAAGGATTAACAAGAACAGAAGAGAAAGTGTTATTATTGAAGAAGGAAGATTACGAAACCGTACATGATTAAGGATAAACCCTCCCAGAGCATAAGTTCCTATCCAGAGGACTAGGCTCCTAAATCCAGAGTATAGACCCTAGCCAACCACTAGGTCACAATTATTTTTTTCTCTCCCTTCCTTCTGACTAACTACTATTTATTGCAATGACTCCTAGCTAACTTAAGAAACCACCCTAACTAACATTTACAACTCAGCTTTAACTGACTGTTTCTATAACTAACTAAGCTACTAAGTTCCTAACATTGTGTTCCCCTTAAACACCAAATTTGTCTTCGAGGTTGTAGGGGAAAAAATTGAAGTAAAATGATTTCAGCCCACCAAATGTAGTGCTGACTGCTGAGTTACAAAATGGGCCAAGTCCAGTCCTTATTTAGGCTTAAAGCTACAGAAGGATAAAAATGTAGGAAAAATCGAAATCCTATATAGTGCTGTGAAGTGGGCCTAGCCCCCACAAAAATTTTCAGACTCATTATCTCACAACCATCGCTGTGGCAAACAATCAATCCACCCCATGCTGCTGCAAAGACTCACGCCACCATGTCAATTATCGGCGTCAACCGGTCCACCACCATTGTCAGAATCTTCTCCAATGATCACCAGACACCAAGTTCAGGTGTCTTTCTGCACAGTGATGGAGGGGATGAAATCTCTCCCCTCAACGAAACAGAGGCGCTTGGACTCTCAATTCTGAAGCTCTTTATGTGTGAGGTGCTTTGATCCTCTACTGAGAACATTGGAACTCTTGTGGTCGTCAGCTGTCTTCTCAGTCGTGGAGGCAAATGACACTGTCGTGCCGCTGTTTGGTTGATTTGATGGAAACCCTAGCCTATAATAGAGCGACCAAAATCCCTTTGTACACGCAACAATAAATCTGGATGTGACATACACCACTGTGTTCATTTTCTATGATGCCTTGAACTTCTACTTCGGCACAACGTGCCAACTTCATGGCATTGAAACAATCCTTTGGTTGATGCATTCATACCCTTAGATGGACCTCATGTTGCAGTCTTGTTGAGAGAGAAAGAAACAAGAGACATCCGAATTCTGTGTGTTTTCAGACTACACTACGGACAAATATTTATAGTAATAAAGCAAAATATTTACAATAATTATAGAGATAATATCTATGATTCTAACATAACTACATGATTCTATTCTACGTATCTGGACATATATAGAGATGAATGTGGACAATTCTAACACTCCCGCTCAACCTGGAGCACATAAGTCATATGCACCAAGCTTGTTACATATATAATCAATTTGAGGGCCTCTTAGTGATTTAGTGAAAACATCTGCCAACTGATCATTGGAATTGTCAAATCAGGTAGCGATGTCTCTGGATACAATCTTTTCTACAATGAAATGACAATCTATCTCAATATGTTTGGTCCTCTCATGAAACACAGGATTTGAGGCAATATGCAAGGCTGCCTGATTATCACAAACAAGGGGCATCTGCGTGACTTGGGTTGTGGCTAGTCAGCTTCCCTAATTAAGCAAGAATGGAATTTAGGGTTCCTTCCATCGAAGCCATACAGTCTTCTACAGTGTCAATCCTTTGGTTCACGTCTGATAGGAACCTAGTCCAGAGGGCAGAGCCTTGTGTGGTTCTCGGATATCATCTAGCTACCAAGCCTAGTGCTTTGGTGGTTTATACAAGAAAGAAGAAGAACAAGAGAAATATAGCAGCCTCTGGATTAGTTCATGAGTGGGTTCTGTTAGTTGTTAGTTGGGAACATTTGTAATGAGTTAGTATAAATAGTAAGGACTATGGTCTGTTAGTTTTGCAACTGTAAAGTTTGTTTAGGCAGAGTAACTCTTTGAGGAGTTACTGCTCCAGGGAACTATTCAGTGTACAAGCATTCTTTCTTCAATAAAGACATTGCATTGATTCTTTCCTTTCTCTTTGACTTCTAGTTCTATCAGCGTCCAACTTCTTGCGTGTCATCCACAGGGTTTTTTCAAGTTCTTCTCAATCACTCCTCCCCGGTAATGGAATAATCCAGCAGGTTGGACCAATGATAGAACCCCAAGAATTATAGAGGAAAGAATTAACAAGATCAGAAGTAAAACTGTTTATTGTTGAAGAAGGAAGATTGCAAAAGAATACAAGATTAGGAATAAACCCTCCCAGAGCATAAGCTCCCATCCAGAGCTGTGTGTTCCTAAATCCAGAGAATAGACTCTAGCCAACCTCTAGGTCACAATTAATTTCTTCTCTCCCATCCTTCTCACTAAGACACTAACTACTGTTATTAATAGCAATGATTCCTGACTAAAGAAACCACCCTTATTAACATTTACAACTCAGCTTTAACTAAACTTCTAACTAAGATCCTAACAGTATTTTTGTTTATTTATATGAAACTAACTCTTCATGCTCTTGAATTTCAGTTGGACCTTGATTTTTCTCCTTTCCTATTTTTAATTTTCAGCACATGCTTAGTATAATAATCTTTGAATAGGTCTTCAGTGTTGGGCATGTTTCTGAATGACAGCAATCATGTCTTTTCAATGCTGCTTCTGAATACGTCCATGTAACTAGAGTGAATAATTGTATAACTGTATTTGATAATCATCTGTTATATTTCATTCAGCTGTGTATAATGGTTTCCACTTGTATTTTCTCCCACATAAATTCTGTAAACAACTTGTGTCCTTACTAGAAACTTCTCTTTCTCTTTGTTGGATAATACAATTAATTTTATATGAATTATAAATTTCCCCTCCCTTTAAACATGTACAGGTTTGTGATAGTTGCATTGGTGAAAAGGAAAGCTGTGAGTTAATGCAGAAACTTAACTACTGCAATGAGGACATATGTGTAATTCTTGTTCGGGGAAAGGAGGTCCCTAGATCAATCTTGGAGGCTTCGAAGGGCTCTGTTGAAACAGATAGACGAGTTTCCAAGCGTTCCCGGAAGACTAAGAATGGGAGTTCAATTAATCTTAAAGTTTCTGCTTCAACATCAATTTACCAGTTAAAAATGATGATATGGGAATCCTTTGGGGTAAGCTAATTTTGTGCTGCATTCATATCATTTAATCATGTTTCAATGTTGGTTTCATTGTTAAAAAATGGGTGAGGTGTTTGTCAACAATTTAGCTTTTGAAAAAAACTAGAGCCAGATATCTTTTGCCAGAATGATGTGTGGCATGCTTGTTCTTAGATGGGATATTGTTACTTTTAAGCAATTAAGAGCCCAAAAACAGTTAAGGTTCTTAAATATGGTAAAGCATTACATTATATAATTATAAGTAATAAATAAATAAAATTTCTCCGGAGGTAGTGTTGTTAGGGTCTTTGGACTTGTCTGTATGAAAGCATTTCATACCAAGATGAACCAAAACTGATGACTTGAATGGACTAAGAGGAATTCTGGCCACTATTTCCAAAATTGTCTCTTTTGTTGGTTGAAATTATGGGCCACTAAATGAAGCAAGTGTCTCTATTTAATGGGCCTCATTCCTTATTTAGTGGGCTACATCCAAGCTTCAACCCGTAGTGGCTTGCTAGCATTTCCTTAGACATATTTGACTCGCTAAACTGATAATACATCAGGATGGGAGAAATATGATTTTCCCTTTTAGTTGTTTTGTATAGGGTGGAAAATTACTCTCATGCTATGTGAATGGACATAGTGTGTGGTCAGTCGTATGTTAATTGTACTCTACTCTTCTTAGAAATAACTTAGGTCTAACTATATTTCAAAAGCTAGCTCAAAGGAATTCCAAGGCTACCTGGCTATATTTCTAGTCAATGCAAGCTAACTCCCCTCACATCTAGGGTTAGGCTTCTAGAGCGTTATGTTTGCAGTAGTGGACATCTATGAGTGGGACTCAATATAAGGATCGATAGATTTTAATACCATTTTAAAAAGGGTTTGATTCCAACTAAACCCTAAAAGTTAGCTCAAAAAGGGAGGGATATCTAAGGCCTTATTAGGGACGTTGACCACATCTTAGATTCTTAGTAAATGTCAGACTTTAACAACATTCAACTATCCTGCTGCTTTATCGTACCATGCAAAGTAATTTTCTACCTAAATTCTCTGCATTTATGTTTTTTACTTCAAATTAGTGAAATGGGTACATATTTGGTTGACGTGTGAAGGGGAACATATAAATAGGTTATACATAGAAATGACTTATATAGAGATGGTTGGGTAACACGTTGAATTTTATCACAATATTTTGGTTGCAAAAGCGGTGTTTTCAGCATTAACGTGTATACCCCTTAAAATTTCCTCTCACTTCTGTGGATTAGATTGTGCAATGCTGCAATCAATTCAATGCTCAGCAATATATGATTTTTTTTGTTCCTTCTGAATTTGTTAATGATCATTTCAGGTTGTCAAGGAAAACCAGATACTACAAAAAGGTGATAGAACAATTGATATTGATGAAGAATATGCTACACTTGCGGATGTAAACATATTTGCTGGAGATCAGATTATAGTGAGGGACTCTGAGATCCATGAAAATCGAGATATTGCAGGTAGGTTATTCTATACTGGTATTTGGTCATTCTTTTCCCATATATACACAGAAGTGGTCATATTCTTCTTTTGCAGATGAGCTTTGCGACGAGAAAACTGATACACAGAATACAGAGGCAGGGTTTCGTGGAACACTTTTGACATCAAGCGTTTCATCCCAGGTTGTTTAGGAAGCGCAGTTCCAGTGTTGTCTTATTTTTAAACATTTGTTGGTGTATATAAATTCTAAAGTAAAAATCAATTGAATGAGGAAAGCAAGTTTGGTGCGAAACCATGTAAATCCATCTGCCTTGACCTTACCTACCGCTAAACGCTGGTGGTCCTAAGCCATGATAATGGCAAATTTTGGATTGTACTTTCCTGTTTTGGTTATATATATATATATATGAGCTAATATCCAAGGTTGAGCAGGGTAACCTCGTTTAAAAGTGAAGACAAGCCACTTAGTTGTACTGCAAAATTTTCTTTACGTTTGAGGTTTGTTTCTATCACATATCACCCTCTAAGCATTCCTTGGTTTCATTTACCATGTTTGAATATTGTGGTTGACATGGCCCTCAACTTGTCATTTTGCATGGTGGACTTAAGGTACTTTACTGCTTTGTTTGGTTGATTGGATAGAAAATTATAGAAGAGAAAATGGGAGGGAAGAAAACTTTCAAAAATTTTGTTTCTATAGTCCAAGTTTTCCTTTCATTTTCCTTAAACCAAATAATAGAAAATACATCTTTTTCTATGTTTTTCTTTCCTTTCATTTTCTTTACTCTCATTTTTCCTTAATTCAAACATAGGGTACATGTGAGACTTGTATTACTTTATATGCTCGTCAATTCTTGCATTTAAGCTAGGATTTGTCACTTGCTAAACTTGCATACCACACACATCTTGGATTTGTCTCTTGCTGAACTTGCATCTCATACAACTCTTTCTATTTCCTAATCAAATGGTCTAGATTGCAAGTTAAACCTTTCTATTTTATTATTATACTTTAAATATAAATTGAATGGTTATGATTTTGTCCATTTTCACAAGGTTATGATTGGGTAACCATGATTCCCGGGGAGGGATTCAAGTTTCCCACACTTCCAATTTTCATTCATAAAAATGACACACAGGGAGAAGTTTAAGATGCACAAGGGCATCTTTTGTGCATTGATAGGGTTTTTGTAACCTTTATTGCGCAGGTTAAGCGATTGATGGTTGAGATCTTTATGGAGATTTCTTGTTGTTGATCTTTTTACTATTATTAATGGAAGATCTTTGTCTCACGTTTCAACTTTTTACTCCCGCTTCTCTCTCACCCTTATGCTTGAATCTTATCTCTCATCTTCCTCATGTTTTTGCTTATCACCTTTACAGTTAACACCCTCCATTTTTCTTTTTTCTTCCTAATCTTCTGTTTCTCCACAATTTCCAAAGCCCACTTTAACACCACACCACTGACCATTGTGAGCTGCCCATCTAGCCGTATGTCTTATTGCTCCTTTTCTTTTTGCGTTATCATCGTCAACTGTTATAAAATATCCTCCAACCAGCTTGTGTACAACCTAGAACCAACAATCATTGGAAATAACAAAAAAAAAATGCAAAACTTCACATAAAAAAAGTCATGACATGATGCTCTAATATAGACCCAGAGACACTGGCGTCCAAAAAAAGAAATCAACTTGATGCTCCAATAAAGAAAAATAACTTGAAATTGCTTTTGCTATTTCCCCTTACATCCTTATTTTATTTTCAAAAGTTAAGAAGAAATTATGGCCTCGTGTTGTTGTTTGGTGGGTTTAGAATTATTTGTTTTTGAACAATTTGCAAGTATGATATCTATCATTTGTAGTTGATTCACCTTCATGTTTGTTGGGGATGTGCCCCTCCCTAGCATGTCTATGTCACTTGCGGGGTGAATGTTGGAAACGTGCTTTGAGGGCATGCACCTTCCACGTGGGGAGTGTGAGCTAGAAGGCAGAAGAGAGTCTAGGGAGCGAGAGAAAGATTAAAAAGGTATGAGATTGAAAGGATAGAAAAAAAGGAGGTAAAAGCATGAAGGCATTCTCTTTGAAAAATGAAAGGAAAAGCATATTAACACCAGAGTTTAGAGGACAAAACACTATCCAAGTGGCTTAGCCAACCTAGGCGTAGCTAAGAAGGGAAGTTCGGCTAGTGAGGAGGAGAGGGTCGAAGATATGCGTGTCCAAATGGAGGAAAGGTCACTTTCACGAAGTAATACACAAGGCAAGATAGAAGAATTTTTCCCAAGAGAAGGAGCGGGAAAAAGGAGAAGGCAAGGGATATAAGAAAGAGGGAGAGAGAGAGAGTAAGTCATAACTCACCTCGTAAGGAAGAAATCCAACCAAAAACCTAATCCTCTTTGTAAATCCTATCTACAAAAATCGACGCCGTCACCTTGAAGGTGCCTTGCGATGATGGAACATCAACAATGCGCTTTGGTAATCCCATGAAGATTGTCATTCACACTAGATGACATCTTGTTAGATGATGACAGAAACTAATCTCCTTAGCAAGAGGCACCAAACCACCCTCAAGCCCCATCGCCGGGAGTAAACACTTTTGTACCAACAAGTGTCTTGGACTCATTAATGACAGGACAAGGTGACTTGGCCAACCTGCTAATAGGACTCCAAACGCGTCCATGGGAGCCAATCCAAGATAACACAGAGTGAAACATCCTGTCAAGAGTCACTGACTTGATGGGAAACAACATATCGGCGAACCTGTAGACACCTAGCACATAGGGCCCAGAGTTGGAAGCACCAGACAGGTCAACCTGTCGATCGACTGCCCGATCTCGCGAGGAAAACTAAAACAACTGTTACATTGCGCCTGGATGGACAAATTTGGGATGGAATCGCCTTACACGAGGAAGATAGCCATGTTGCCATACCTAGTAGGGTACACTCCACCAGCGATTCGCAAGTTTGATAGAACTGGAAATGCTCGTGAGCACTTGATGGCGTTCTAGGATGATTTAGGATTGTTTCAAAACGACAAAGGTCTTAGACATGGGATGAGATGGTACACACGTTCTGCAACAAATTCTTGGATAAAGAGGGTGATGTGCACATCATGGATCTGGGCATAGTAAAGCAATGGAGCAATGAAAGCCTAGTCTTCTTCATCAAGAGGTATAGAGATAAAGCTATGCAATCTAAGGAGACTCTTCTTGAATCACAGTTCGTGTACAGATGTATTACAAACATAGAAGATGGGTCACAAGTCTTCTTATGCATGGTAAAGATCAAAATTTTCTCTAAACTTATGAAGCATGCTATTGATGTCAACAACGTGATGAAAAAGCAAGGGAAGCACACCAAACAACAAGATGGCATGATAGATGTGAGTGTTGTTGATAACCGTGAGAAAAATAAGAGCTATCAAAATATGCTACCACCGTCGTCGTACTCCAAACGAATGGAAGGAGAAGTCTCGATGCTCCCAATATCTTGACTAGTCATTATCCAACTAGTGGAGAATTGGCTAAAAGATGGCCTCTTACAGGCAAGAGAAGACAAGATGGTGCGGACAGAAGCATAGAGTGCTAATTGGGCGTGTTGCTTCTTGTTACATAGAACAAAGCGACATCCAACCGAGCAGTGCTAGGTAATGCAAAAAATATTTCACTAGCAATTGCAAGTCAGACTACTTATCTTGTCAGAAACAGAAAGCAGGCAGAGTGATGTCCAACGGCATGCTTTCCCAACATAGTGTTAACCATTGTGGTTGCAGGTACATAAAAGCACGAAAAGAATCTAGCACAACATGCAGAATTGATATGACATCAGCATGGCTAGATGAGAGCGAAACACTGGTGAGAGGTTGTTGAAAACCTGTCATATTTTCTTTAACCAATTGGGGCTAGTTACATTACACACAAACTGCACCCAAATGGATATTGCACCCTTTGGCATCCAAAGACGGGCAAGCAAGTAGGTCCCTTAATTATAAATTTATTAAGAGTTATTATTTATGTTGATCATATTTTGTTATTATCAAGTGCATTAGGTGCATGCTATTACTAGAGAGCAAGCTTTTGAGGTTAATGTAAGCTCAACTCATTTTTTGCACCTTTTATATAATTTCAAGATAAATAGCGTTGTAATGCTCATAAGACATGAGTAACCTTGGTTGTTAGATGTACTTGCTGAAATACAAGAAGATCACGTTCATCACGCATAGCATTTATCCTTATTCAATGATACACTATGTAAATCCACAAAGGGGTTGCATATAGACGAAAGTCAATTAAAACAAGGGACAAGTTAATTAATTCATGGATTCCAAGGGTTGAAATTTCAAGAAAACAAGCGACAAGTTTATTAATTCGTTCGTGGATGTCCAGGATTGAACTTCACGAATTAAAACAAGTAACAAGTTAATTAATTCGTGAATGCCGATAATTAAAACTTCACTAATGAAAACAAGTGACATGTTAACTAATTCATGAATGCCCAAGATTGAAACTTCACACGAATTAAAACAAGCGATAAGTAATAAGTTAATTAAATGTGAATGCCCATTAGTGACAAGTTAATTATTTTGTGGATGCACAGGATTCAAAATTCACGAATTATAAACAAGCGACAAGTTAATTAATTTGTTGGTGCCTACACTGAAACTTCACAAATTAAAATAAGCGACAAGTTAATATTTTTTTATCAGCAACAATAAAGCGACAAGTTAATTAATTCGTGGATGCCCATGAAGAAAACTTCATGAATTAAAACAAGTGACAAATTAATTAATTCGTGGATGCTCATATTTGAAACTTCACGAAGAAAAACCCAACAAGTTGATTAATTCATGGATATCCGAGATTGAAACTTCACGAATTAAAACAAACAACTAACTAATTAATTTGTGGATGCCTAGAATTAAAACTTCATGACTTAATCAATCAATGTGAGCAACTAAATCAGACAGAACACATTAAGGTCTAAAACTTTGTACATTGAAACTAATAATGAACCCCAAGCGTATAGGCATTATTTTCGCACCTCGTGAGTTTCAACGAGTAAAGTGTATGCGGCAGAATGCAACAACGAAATTTTATGTGTTAACGCAAACTAGTGCAAAATACAAACAATAAAATGTAAGATGTGAAATATAAGGAATCACACTACAACGTAAGCAGGACACCATGCCATCGCAACATTCAGATGTATCTAATTTCAACGTGGTAACTTTGTTATACTAAAACTAAACGAGGAGTAAAGTTATAACTAAGGTGCGACTTGTCATTGACATATTTGTATATACATGCATACATATATAAAAAAAAAAAGAGAGAAGAGAGTTTGCAAATGGAAATTGTAGCAACGGTAGTGCATGCGTCATATGATCCCTACTATTCTTGCCGTACATCTTTTAAAAATATATCACACATTTATTTCCCTTGGGCATTAGATTCCGGTTTTGCTTGGGAACTAAAATATGTTTGTTGAAAAAACACCACACCACAGTGTTGGGATTATGGTGCAAGTGTTTAGGCATGTGCGTATAAGGACACGTGGACGCATGCGTTGCGCTAAGATGACTTATCATTAAACAAATATTAAGTTAATTAGAGCCCAAAAGTGATCATATTATACATATAGACCTAGGGTCGTTAGTGGTTATTAATAACTGTAGTGGGCCCTCTGGTGAACGCAGAGCCCAGAGGCATGATTACTCGTTTTGATTGGTTGGTTAGTAGTCATAGCTCATTAGGGTTATAATGGGCACGGTTCCTGACGGTGATACTCTATATAAATAGTAGCTTATGATTGTAAAAGATACGCTTCACCTAATTTGTGTTGTCAAGGTTGAGAGCGTTGGTACCCATCGGCTTGGAGTTATGTCTACCGTAAGAAGACTCGACTGTGACTCCGTAGAGATTGTGATCAACTATTCTTTGATTCGGTGGCAATAACACCGTCTCTCCTACGATATGGACTTACATATATTACGCTTCTGCTCATCTCTCAAATCTATTCGGTAACGACGTCAGCGCGAGTCTCCTTTTATAAGGATTACACTAGTGGAAAAATTGGCTTAGCGAACTTACTTTTAACACTGGTTATTAAAAAAGCCGGTGTTAAAAGTATGCGGTGGCATTTTTAAAATTTTGATGAACGTTTTAACACTGGTTATATAAAAATCGGTGTTAAAAGTCTTCCTAATGCGCACCCAAGCATCTGTATCCCAACATTCCCATTTCTCTTGAACCCTAAGTTCTAAGAGAGTGAAAACCTAAAATCCCAAACATGATCCCTCAGGTCCTCCCTCTCTCTCTCGATTTAGGGCTTTCTCCTCTGGATCTGACCAAAATGACGTCGTCATCGTCGGCGGAGGACCTGCTGGCTACGTCGCCGCCATTAAAGCCGCTCAACTCGTTCTCAAGACCACTCGCATCGAGAAGCTTTCGACGGAGCCTCCCGTCGCCTCCGCCTCTTCTAGATCGACCTCCTTTGCTACGACTCCCTCCTCGCCGCCATTCACGGCTGCGACGGAGTTTTCCACCTCGCCTCCCCCTGCATTGTCGACCAAGTCCATGATTCCCAAGTAAGTCTCATTCCAACAAAATTTCTCTTAAAATTTCAATTGTTTCCTCTTTCTGCTAAATTCTGTTTCAGTTTTTTGAGTGTAAAATGAGCTTCTGGACCCCATGGTTAAAGGGACCCTCAATGTGCTTACGGCGGCGAAGGAAGCTGAGGTGCAGCACGTGGTGGTCACTTCCTCCACCTCCGCCATTACCCCGAGCCCCACTTGGCCTTTTGATGTTGTCAAGAGAGAAGATTGCTGGACTGGCATTGAATATTGCAAGCAAAAAGGGGTAAGTGCCTGCATCTTTGTTTTTCAGTTGGGCCAAGTTGGCTCATATTCTAATGATATATACTAGTAAATTGTATATGATTTATTTGGACACAAATCTTAATCATTTTTAATGAAAGCAGTGATTTCTCGCTCCTAATGTAAGTACTTTTCTGGCATTAAAGTATCCATTGCCACTGATGAAGCTTTAGGACTCAAACCTGCAGCAACAGAAGCTGCATTGCTATTAATACTCAAGAATTTTTTTGAGGTCGTTCTGTATGTTCCTGCAGTAAATAGGTGATGACTCTAAAATCATTCTTCTGCTACTTGATTATTGTTTAGAAGAATGGTATTTCATCCCAAGTATTGTTTGTCTTCTATTCTTGTAGAAATTGCTATATTATGAGTCTTGAAATGACTTTATAAATATGTAACAATATTTCATCTTATAGGGATATTCTGGAAAGTATTACTGCCCAAGGATGAACAGTATGAATAAACCAGCATATGCTGCAATATGCACACATTCACCTGCAAAACCAGTTCTAATATTCATCTTGTCACGACGCCAGACAAGACTTACTGCACTGGACCTAATTCAGGTACTGATCCAATATCTCATGGGAAATTGTAATTTTTTTCCATTGTGATTTACTGTTATTGATCTATTTTCTCGTGGAATGAAGTTTGCTGCTTCAGATGAACATTCAAGATAATTCCTCAATTTACCAGAAGATGACCTGCAAAAGGTTCTATCTCAAGGATACATCATGCAGGTTTGAATGACAAAGAAAGATCACTTGTTGAGGAGCTTTTTGCAAACAAGATTCAGGCACACTTTTATTAATTTATAAATAGAATTCGCGCTTCTCTGTCTTAAAAGAAAGAAATTGATAAATGAGTGATTGATCATTTTGGTCCCTCACTTTATAGCCGCAGGGTATGTTAGTCCCTGACTTTTTAAAATGTCTGAATTAGTTCCTGATTTTGTATTTTGTAAGTCACTTTAGTCCCTGACGTTAAGTGACATTGATGAAATGCTTATGAGACAAGTTAAGTGCCTATATGACAGATTATTTGCCATATATGAGTCCATATAAACGATCAAACAATGTTATTTTTTCTTAATCTCCAAAGTTACGTATCGTTTTGAGCCTAAAATTGGGTTATGATTTAAGTGATTTAAGGGACTAATTGAGTTATCTATTTCCAGATTAAGCAAACCGACGTCTTTTTGTCGCTTATGTGGACTCAAGTGTCAATTAACATACCATATTGATATTCAACGTGTCACATTGACATTTTGCCAGTGTCACTTAACACTAGGGACTAAAGTGACCTATGAAGTGCAAAGTTAGGGATTAGTCTAGACATTTTTGAAAGTTAGGAACTAAAATGTCCGGTGACTACAAAGTGAAGGACCAAAACAGTAAATAATTCAAATAGTGTTATTTTGGCTTGCCCCTTGACTAATCAACTGTTTAAATATCAATGCAGATATTGGTTTGTGTTGTAAAATATTGCAAAGAGAACCGTGTGATGATGCTGTTGTTGCCAGAGAAAGAATTTAAATAAGCCTGAGTTGTGTCGACGACACTGTCCTCAAGGAATTATTCGGTATGGCACCAAAATTCCCCCAGGATTAAACAAGCTCCTCCGGTTGTAAGTAAGAACCGGGCTGCAGAACTAGCAAGAATGATAACTCGTAACCCAGAGAATTGTTGAACAGAAGAGAAAGAGATGGAAGTAATTTGCTGGTGTGTTTTGAAGGGAATAATAGATGTGTATATATAGTATTGGGTTACCCATAGCAGTTGAGTACCCAGACTGGACTGTCCAATAGGAATTGGAGGTTTGGACGGTGCGGAGAACACAAGGCTTGGCCGGTGTGATGAATCCAAAGTTTGGCCAGTGCACATAAAACACATGAAAAATTGGTTTTGACCCAAACCAATTTAACACATGCCTAAAACATGGATTTTTCGGTAAGGCCAAAAAGCAAAATATTTGGATTACAAAAAAATTGGTGAAGCCCATATATCACACGCAGTGGGGGGGGGGGGAATCGGAAGATTTGCATTGAGTTGGGCTTTCGGTGCCCAGTCTTATGCGCGTGAGCCCAATCCCCTTTCTAGCTCTTTTAACCGCCTAAGGTTTGCTTTAGTATATAAAGGCTTTACAATGCACCAAACCACTCAATGTGGGACTTCCTAAACTTTGAAATAACACTTGATATTACAACAATCCCCCACTTATTTCGAAGGTTAGGATACAAAGAAAAGACTATTCTCTGGGTTACTACTCGAGAGCAATTTTTCAGAGCTGGTGTCTTTTGGACTATGAACCAGTCCTAGATCAGTAATCTTGACACACAAGTAAGTTGGTGGAGCAAGCTCTATAAACCAAAGTAATTTACCGTATATCAGAGGATCACTAATCGTATTACTCCCACAAGATCTTGCTGTTATCGTGGTTTTGCGCCTCTAGGCCATGCGCATGCCTGATATTCATGAGTGCTCTTAGAGATTTGCCAAATCTCATACAAGCGGCCCCACTTGACACTCATATAGGTGATTTCATTAAGTGTATACTGCAATTTATACACTATCCTAGTGAGGGCTATGAAAACCATTAAGAGCTTTTATGCTCAACCTCTCATCATTGCAGTCTAGCACTATCGCATACACCTTTGGTAGGGACAAGTTTAGTGCTATCAGAATTAACGCGTGACTTGTTTTTACCCATATGAACCTTTTTCATGGGATCTCCAATCACAAAGATTGGGTTCCCATCACCGTTAATTTTCAAAATGGCTCGAGTCCCATACCCCTCGATGTTTCATGAATCATATTCCTCCCAAGAGGTTTAGTTAGAGGATCGGCCAAGTTCACTTCTAACTTTACATAATCAATGGAGATTATGCCTTCTTTCAACAGCTTTTTGACAACTTTGTGTCTCACACGAATGTGTCTGTTTTTCCCATTGAACGTATTGTTTTTCGCAATGGCTATTGCCGATTGGCAATCACAATGCATTGATACTGGTGGGGTTGGCTTTATTCCTAAAGGAATTTCTGCTAAGAAACTTCTTAGCCACTCAGCCTCGCTTCCTGCTAGTTCCAAAGCTATGAACTCAGATTCCATAGTGGACCTAGCGATCAATGTTTGCTTAGTTGATCTCCAAGTAATCACACCACCACCAAGTGTGAATTCATACCCACTGGTAGATTTCGTCTCATCAGATCCTGAGATCCAGTTTGCATCGCTGTATCCTTCCAATACAGCGGGAAATCCACTATATCTTATTCCAGTGTTTATGGTTCCTCTCAAATATTTCAAGAGTCTTACAAGAGCATTCCAATGATCCTGGTTAGGATTTCGGGTGTACCTGCTCAATCTTCCCACAACATAAGCTATGTCGGGACGAGAAAAATTCATTAGGTGCAGCAAGCTTCCAATGATTTGAGCATACTTAGATTGAGCGCAGGGATCCCCTTTATTCTTTTTCAATTGAATGCTAGCATCGTAAGGGGTGCTTACTGGCTTCACATCATAGTGGCCAAACTTCTTAAGAAGTTTTTCCACATAATGTCCTTGTGATAGTGTAATACTATCACTTTCCCTTACGAATTTAACACCCAATATCACGTTTGCCTCACCCAAGTCTTTCATATCAAATTTGGAGGCAAGAAATGATTTTGTTTCTATGACAATATCATTATTGGTACCAAAAATCAGCATGTCATCCACATAAAGGCATATGATTACACAATCATTATTTTTAACTTTTGTGTACACACACCTATCAGCTTCTATGGAAACAAAATCATTACTTAATAAAACTTCATCAAATTTTTCATGTCATTGTCTAGGAGCTTGTTTCAAACCGTAAAGGGATTTTAAAAGTTTACAAACTTTGTTTTCTTGACCAGAAATAATGCACCCTTCAGGTTGAAACATGTAGATTTCTTCTTCTAAATCTCCATTCAAAAAAGCGGTTTTCACATCCATTTGATGGATCACAAGTTTATGAATAGAAGCCAATGCAATCAAAGTTCTTATTGATGATATTTTTGTCACAGGAGCAAAAGTATCAAAATAATCAAAATTTTGTTTTTGTGTAAAACCTTTTGCAACCAATCTTGCTTTGTATTTATCAATGGTACCATCAGGATGATATTTTCTTTTGAAAATCCACTTGCAACCAATTGGTTTTGCACCAGGAGGCAAATCAACCAATGTCCAAGTGTTGTTTTTCAAGATTGAGTCAATTTCAGTTTTAATGGCTTCTTTCCAAAAACGTGATTCAGAAGAAGAGATGGCTTCGGAAAACATCAAGGGATCATTGTTAACCAAGTATGTGTAAAAATCATTTCCAAAAGATTTTTCTATCCTTTGTCTTTTGCTTCTTCTCAATTGATCACTTGATTCTTCATTATCCTTGAAGTTTTCAAAAGGCATTTGAGAAATTTGTTCGGATTTTAATGGAAAGATGTGCTCAAAAAATTCTGCATTTTTTGTTTCAATGATTGTGTTGCTATCATGTACATCACTTTTCAAAACAAGAAATCTATATGCAGCGCTATGTTGAGCATAACCTATAAGCATACAATCCGAATCTTTAGATCCTATTTTTCTTTTCTTAGGATCTGGGAACATAACCTTAGCTAGACACCCCCACACTTTCAAATATTTCACATTGGGTTTATGCCCTTTCCACAATTCATAAGGTGTCTTGCCAGTTTTCTTATGGGGAATCCTATTTTGTACATGACAGGCAGACAACAATGCCTCTCCCCAAAGATTATCAGGAGCAGAGGAACTAACTAACATAGTATTCATCATATCTTTCAAGGTTCTATTCTTCCTTTCAGCCACTCCATTAGATTCAGGAGAATAAGGAGGTCTTACCTCATGGATAATACCTTCTTTTTCACAAAAATCATTAAAGGCTATGTACTCTCCTCCTCTATCTGATCTTACTCTTTTTATTTTCCTATCTAGTTGATTTTCAACTTCAGCTTTATATTAAATGTTTCATCTTTGTTTCTAATTAAATATAACTTGGTGAATCTAGAGAAATCATCTATAAAGGTCACATAGTATCTCTTCCCTCCCCTAGTTTCGGTTTGCTTTAGATCACCTAAGTCGGTATGAATCAATGCAAGCAATTCAGTTTCACGATGCACAGAACGACATGATTTCTTTGTCATTTTAGATCCAGCGCAAATTAGACATTTTTCGTTCGATGCATTAGAAACTCCAGAGATTAATCCGAGTTGTTGCATTTTCTTAACATATGAAAAATTAACATGTCCTAGTCTAGCATGCCAAATATCAAAAGAATCCAATAAGTAAGCAGAAGAGGATGCAATATTATTGATAATTTCGGAGATATTTAGTACAAAAATTCCTTGGTCACAATAGCCTTTTCCCAAAAATACATTATTTTTGGTTATAACTATTTTGTCAGCCTCCAAGGTATACTAGTTCTTCTCCTTCCCCTACTGGAGAGTAGGAGGAAAATGGATTTTTATCAGCACAAATGTGCCTTGTTGCACCAGAGTCTATGACCCATTTGTTTGTATTTGTCACCATGTTCACCTGAGAAACGACAGCCACAATGATATCATCCCCATGATCATCACCATCAACTAGATTAGCTTTCGGTTTGGGGGAATTGTCGTTTCTCTTCCTAAACCTGCATTGAGCAGCATGGTGGCCAGGCTTTCCACACACATAGCATATTCCTTTCTTTTTAGTGAAGGGGTTATTGGGTTTAAGACTATTGTGATTAGACTTTCCACCGGCATACCTGTTTTTCTGATTTTTGTCTTGAACCAAGTTGGCTTTGGTCGTTATTCCCTTTGCCTTTGATTTTCTTAGCTCGTTCCGGTTGGTGTCTTCAATGATGATATGAGTGGTCAGGTCCGCAAGGGCGAGTTGTTTCTGCTTGTGCTTCAATTGTTGTTTGTAGTCGCTCCACGAGTCTGGCAATTTTTCAATGAGAACTCCGGCAATGAATTCGTCTGGCAAATTAATGTTTTCGCTCTTCAACTCTTCTAACATTTTGTGATATCCATTGATTTGTGAGCGTATGTCTTTGCCGTCAGTCATCTCCCATTTGTAGAAATTTCCTATGACGAATTTTTGATTTCCTGCATCTTCTGCGGTATACTTGAGAATCATGGATTCCCAAATATCCTTGGCGTCTTTGTAGGAACTGTAGACATCAAAGAGTTCGTTAGATAAAGTAGTAAGGATGGTATGCCTGCATACCTTGTTGGCATAGGACCATGGTTCAGTGATCTTGGAATCTGAATCAGGCGCTGGCCTAGGATCAGAGAGAGCATGAACAACACCATGCATGTCTAGAGCGGAGTACATGCGTTCTTGCCACCTTCTAAAGTTGTGTCCCGCAAACAATTCAATTTTAGAAATGTCAGGGAACGGCTTTGCATAGTGTACAGGTGGAGGTGCTGTCGGAATGACGGAAATAGGAATTGCGGTAATAGACGGCGAGGCAGAGTTGTCGTTGTTAGCGTTATCTGCATGATGATGATTCTCCATTGCAGTATAATTCCTTGAGATTGTTGTAAAATATTGCAAAGAGAACCGTGTGATGATGCTGTTGTTGCCAGAGAAAGAATTTAAATAAGCCTGAGTTGTGTCGACGACACTGTCCTCAAGGAATTATTCGGTATGGCACCAAAATTCCCCCAGGATTAAACAAGCTCCTCCGGTTGTAAGTAAGAACCGGGCTGCAGAACAAGCAAGAATGATAACTCGTAACCCAGAGAATTGTTGAACAGAAGAGAAAGAGATGGAAGTAATTTGCTGGTGTGTTTTGAAGGGAATAATAGATGTGTATATATAGTACTGAGTTACCCATAGCACTTGAGTACCCAGACTGGACTGTCCAATAGGAATTGGAGGTTTGGACGGTGCGGAGAACACAAGGCTTGGCCGGTGTGATGAATCCAAAGTTTGGCCGGTGCACATAAAACACATGAAAAATTGGTTTTGACCCAAACCAATTTAACACATGCCTAAAACATGGATTTTTCGGTAAGGCCAAAAAACAAAATATTTGGATTACAAAAAATTGGTGAAGCCCATATATCACACGCAGGGAGGGAAAATGGGAAGATTTTCATTGCTTTATATTACAACAGTTTGTACTAGCACATTGACTTGTCTCTTTCTCTGCTTGTATAATTATATCCCATTTATTGCATTACTCTTCAGATTATCAACCTTCTCTACTGTTGAATATCTCAAGAACAAATTTCATGATTTCCAGGAGCAGTCATAAACCCAGGAGCATCAGGAGAGAGAACAGAACGACCTTCAGGTTTGATTCTTCTACAGCAGGATCTGGAATCTTTTGTTCTCCCTTGTAGCAATTACTACTAAACTCACTAATAGTTTTGATGTCTTGTATATTGATAATCTTTTAAATTCTATAATTCTTGCACTCATTTCTCATCATTCAGTTTGAAACTGAGATTATTTTCATAATTCATTTATTTAAATAATTTGAGTCGTTACACTGCACATGACAAAGCAATGTATTAATTTATATACATTATTTCAATTCTATAAGGCTTTATCGACTAAGGATTTTTATCAAGGCTTTTTTCGGATAGTTTCTTTGCTAAGATTTTATTTGTGTTGTGATGATAAACTTACATTCTCCTTCATTCTTATTTTATTAATTTCTTGTCTACTAGTTTATATAGTTAAGTAAGTAATTATTATTGTTTATAATAAAATTATTTTCTCTTAAATTATATTTTATTTATGAGTGTTCAATTGGTACGAGACTCATTTCAAGTGCAAGATATCGCGAGTTTGATTCTCGCAACACCTATCAAAGTTTTTTTTTAATAAAAAATCAAAAACTTTTAACATCGGTTATTTAATAAATTGTAGGTGCTGTTACTTCACTTTTAACACCAACGACTCATTAAAAGCCGGTGTTAAAAGTGAAGAACTAATCCCGATTCATGATAGAGTCCGTCAGAAAAATTATTTTAACACCGGTTAAACTACCGGTTTTAATTGTCTTTAGTTGTAACACCGGTTAAATAACGGGTGTTAATAAGCCTTACTTTTAACACCGGCTGGATTAACACCGGTTGCATAACCAGTAATAAAAGGGTTCTTTTTTATTTGTATAAGAATGTAAATTCTTTCAATTGGTATTAGAGCCCTGTCGTATCATGATTAGAGAATAAAGTTTCTCTATGATTATATTTTTAATTGTTGAGTGGATATCATATGGTTGTTCGAAATCCACATTAAGTTTCCATTAAAAGTTTGGTTTTCTTGTTTGCATTTTTATGCGTTTTGTCTTCCTTTTGAATTATATATCGTGAAATTGAATAAAGCCATAAATGTTTTTATGAATTTCATGAATCAGGTCGAAGCAACAATTTTAATTCATGCTCGTTATTTCACGTTATTTGGTTGCAATCATGTGTCTCATTTTCATTATATTTTGTCTTATTAATTAAATGATGAGTGACATTCTTCGGTAATAGATTGGGTTAGTGATTCAATTGATTGAATATAAATTCATGATTTAAGTCCAACATGAATTTAAATGCCTAGTACTCTCTTCCTGATGTGAATTTGGAGTTATTTGTCAAATGAATGGTGTGAGTACATTAAAGATAATCAATTTTGATTTTCAATGCAATTTTGTAGATAAAGCAAATTTAAATTGAACCACATTTGATTGTTTTGATAAGATTTGTTTTAATTAAATATTTGGTTTAATTTAATTTGATCAAATAATTAAGAAAATATGTTTTGTAATTATCGTGGGATAACATATATTGAAATTTGATTGTATGATAAGATTTATTTTAATTTAATCAAATATTTAGTTTAATTTGATTTGATTAAAATTTAAAAGAATATGTTTTGTGGTTATTATGGGATAACATTTTTTAAGATAAATCTTAAAAGATTATGTTTGGGATAATTAATTTAGGCTTAAATAATTTTTTTTAGGTTGTCTGTTGGATAATTCTCTTTGAAAAAATAGTGAATAATTTATCTCTAGTTAGTTGTTATTTTATGGAGATAATGTTAAATTAACAAATTGTTTGGCGTTGGTCTGACGGTTTGGCATTTGGCGTTGGTCAAAAGGTTTGGTATTTGGCGTTAGTCAAACGGTTCAAGATAAGATTTGATTTGAGTGTTTGTCTTTTTGTCTGAACTGAAACTTCTCAAATACAATTTATTTAGTTAAATTACTTATTTATTTTTTTAATAATAAAGTTTTCAGGATCGGCTCTTGAAAATTGAGTTCTAAGACTTTGATTGCTCATAATGACAAATTTCTTTTTTTTTTTAATTATTTGTGCGAAAATCTTGAAGAGTTGCATTAAAAAAAGGTTAAAAATGCATTCAGCCAATGCAGGAAAGCCGACACAAATGTATGGCTTGTTGGAATCACATAGTCACCAAGGACAACCCTCGAAAGTGGAGGATTATGAACTTCCTCAGCCATGATAAGAGTAGCAGAATGTATAGAGTTACAAGAGAAAATTGAGGAACTTTCTCCCTCCTTTTGTTCTTGGTGTGTTATTGCATAATTTCGCCTTGCAAATGCCTTGATTTCGTCAATATACAATAACTTATCTCTTAGCTTTTACTGTGAGTAAGCATACAACAACACTGAAATAATGGTGAGAGTTAGGTACAGATATACAATTAATTACAAAAAATAATTACTATTCACAATTTTTACAAATCAACTCAAAACTTAAAATAAACTACCGTGCTCCCCGGCAACTGCGCCAGAAATTTGTTAATCACTTTATAACACTTCAAATGATTAACTCGTTTCAAGTATAGTGATAAAACATGTATCGTCCATAAGGAGCACTAAATTTATTTGTTTAAGAGTTGAGAAAAAAAGGGTGTCAAAAACATAGTGAAGTGTGAACTTATGATAAGAAAAGAACTTGATAAAATAAATAAAATGGAGAATCACCTGAGATTGAATTCATTACTTAACTTTGTTCATCTCAATAGTAGTTGAATATTATATATAAAAAGATGTATACTCAATGTCACAAGTGCAAATGTCTTTGCACTTGATTCTAAAACACTAGTTTCTAGAGCTCAATCTCTTGAAGCTTTAGGAACTAAGTCTTGCTTTAAGCAGAGTATTATGAACATTCATAAGAACTTCTATCTATCTGTAGACTAGAAGGTTTTATGAGAGTTTTCTTCAAATCCATTTATAAACAAGTTTCTCAACTTTGCAAATAAACTAAAAATATGGTAAAGATGATCAAACTGAACCAAGAAAAGAAATACAGAAGAAGAACTCCAATTCATATATTAAAAAAACAACTAGTAATTGAAACTAACAAAAAATAATTACATTGAATTCCGGTGGAAAGCTTAGCCAAACAAGGTCATGAACTTCAAGAATAAAACCTAAGAGTACTCAAACTCTGACTAAAGTGATGTAACTTAGTGTTTTTCTCCTCTAGAATTCAATATATCCACTGTACAAAACAAGTATTTAAAGCCATTTTGAGCGGGACTGTGGTGCTCAAGCGCTAGTTTTAGCGCTTGAGCGCTGAAGGGACTTCTCAGCTGCTTCCTTCTGGTGCTTAAGCGCCATTACACGACTTGAGCGCTGGCATTAATGTGCTGGTTAATGCATTTTTAACGCATAGTTAATATATCTAGCGCTTGAGCGTCATTTGCAGCGCTCGAGCGTCAGACTCATAACTCTAGCAGTGAGAATCCAATGTTGAACTGATCACAACGCTCGAGCCTTGGTGTGGCGCTCGAGCGCTGACTTGACTTGTGCTCCCACATGTTTTTCTTCTTGTCCAGCCTTCAAAATAACTAAAAATACATTCCATGAGTTGAAAAATAATTATTTGTACATTTCTACTCAAAAATTCACAAAGTACATATTATGGATGAAATTTATATACAAACTTAATATTTCTAGTATGATAAGTGAGAATTTCTTATTAAATAAACACTACTAATTCACACTTATCAGAAACCGATTAGTTAAAAGTTGATTTCTAAACTAATCGGGATTTATAGGGTAACATTGGAATGTACAAGGTATGTCTTGTTGCAAGAGGATTCATCTAATGGTACAATGACCGAAATGACCATTAAAAGGACCATTGTGAGACTTGTTGCACATTTAGGTCTTAAGCTGCACAAATGGAGAGTACTACTTCTCTCAATAGGGATTTTGAGGAAGAAGTCTATATAGAAAGACCAAAAGGATATTCTTTGATGGAAGATGTTCGCCTGGTCTAAAAGTCAAAGTAACCATTTGTGAGCTTAATCAAGTTTCTTGTCAATGGCATTTAAAGCTACACTACATCGCTGTCTTTTTTAGTTTTGAGGCAAATGATGTGAAGGTTCGTGCATGCCGCGAGTTCAGTGGGAGTGGGATTATGATCTAGTTTTAGGTATGGATGAAATTTTGCCCGAAGTAGACAATGTAAGGCTTCTTCAAAAACTTAGAAAAATCTCTCATACGGTTATAGTCACTAGTAGGGAATCCTTCTAGGTTATCACAAGAGACTTGTATCGAAAGGAACATTGCAAAAGTTTGATGAGCAAAAATTGAAAACAAAATGATACCCTTGTATCAAAGGTGAAAAATTCAACAAAATTCCTATTAAAATTAGATCTTAAATCCATAAAGCAATTTCAGGTTTTTTCACGCATATGGAAGTCTACACCCATTTGGACCTTGCGCTTATAGTGAGAGCATGAAGTAGTCACCAAATGAATCTAGCCAGAGAATCTCAGGTTACAGTCATAAAAGCTTTCAAATAATTTTTGAAGATGAAGGGTGGTGTGCTCACTAGGAAGTCAGATGAACATGAGATCATAAAGTATTCTGATTATGACTTCTGTGGGTGTTAGGTTAGTTGCAAGTTGATTTTCAGATATGTTTTCCCGTTGGTTAGAAAGTAACATGTTAATGAGTATCAGGCAGTCACTTGTCTCTTTCGCCATAAGGGTAAAGTCTACTGCGTATCATGAGACATCCAATTAAGACACCATGACTGCATTATTTTGGTAAAGGACCACAGTTGTCAATAAAGTTTAAAAGGTCAATTGAGACATTTCTTGATAACAAAGGCGTGGTCTTACACTCCATCTGTAATAGGAGTTTTACAGAATGCATAATTGTGATTATAGAGTTTCTTACTATTAAAGAATAGGTTTAGGAATAAGGATTCTTATTCAGCGTTTTATCCTAATTGTTATTAAAGAATTTGATCTCATAAAGAGGACCAGTTGAAAATTGATACGTTGGTCACATTGTGTGTAATTTTCCATGTTGCGTATCTATGCTTGATCCATGTTGTTGGTTGAGTTGGCAAATGAGATTATACGGGTCTAATTTCCTTAATTACAATGAATGCCTCTATAGTCCTTATGTTGATAAGACTAATGAACAAGATTGTTTTGACGGAAGCTAAAGGCATCGATGCATTTGTTGGTTGGGATTATTGTCTACTAGACAAGTATTTACGCATGTGCGTATAAGGACACGTGGACGCATGAGTTGCACTAAGGTGACTTGTCTTCAAACCAACATAAATTTAGAGCCCAAAAGTGATCAGATTATACATATGGGCCTAGGGTCGTCGGTTACTAATAAATGACTAAGTGTAGTGGGTCATTTAGTTAATGCAGAGCCCATGAGACATGACTACACGCTTTTATGGGACAGTTAGTAGTCATAGCCGTT
This sequence comes from Cyamopsis tetragonoloba, assembly GCA_037177725.1. NCBI lineage: Eukaryota > Viridiplantae > Streptophyta > Magnoliopsida > Fabales > Fabaceae > Cyamopsis > Cyamopsis tetragonoloba. The sequence goes on from CM074119.1 coordinate 59,910,395, forward strand.
AGGGTTATAATGGCCATGGTCCCTGACAGTGACACTCTATATAAGCAGTAGCATATGACTCTAAAAGATATGCTTGATCTAATTTGTGTCGTCAAGATTGAAAGCGTTGGTACCCATCGGCCTGAAGTTCTGTCTATCGTCAGAAGACCCCGACTCTGACTTCGTAGAGATCATGATCAACGATTTTCCACTATTGTGACGATCACGCCGTCTCTCCTATGATATGGACTCAGGTATATTATGCTTCTGCTCATCTCTCAAATCTATTTGATAACAACGTCAGTCCGTGTCTCCGTTTATAAGGATTAGACAATAGGTTCCTTCATATAGTTCAACAAAACTATACCAGAATCTAGAATTTGGGCACGCTTAGGGAGTTGAATCTTTATGTGTAGTAAGATTAGGAAATTGCATGGTATAAATAGTTTTGTTTGTGTCATATTGGTAAAATGGGATAAACGCGGAACATAACCTAAAAATAAAATCACCCAAGCACACAACTATGTACAAGAAGCCAAGGCAGCATAGAGCAAATGCACCTAGAATTAAAAAGCCAAGCACCCACACCAAAATAGTTACACATTTCACCTAAAAATTCGTAAAATGTGTACACTGATTGTTAGCATCAGCCACAAAATCAAAACTGGTAAGATAATTTATAGCTTCATGACAAGTTGTTGGTTCCTGATCAGTGTAGATTTAAAGAGATAATTGTTTATGTGATTTAGATAATTTATCATAGTTTAAAACTTTGGAGAGAGGATACTTAGCATTTACTTTGCAAGCTGCATTAATCTCCTAATAAACTATATTTGTTGAGTATCTTGGTTGTTTGATCAACTTGCAATGATAGTCAGAGAGATATCCAGGAGGCTTGATTATTCTTTGAGAGTGCCTTCCTACTTGTTGAGCTTTATTTTGATTTTGCTCAACCACTTGACTATCTGCATTAGTGTAAATTATAGGTGAATAATCAAGAGGATCTTCATAAATAGTTTGCCTAGGTTGAGATGGAGTCTCTCCCTGAACAGTTTCAAGAGTTTCGACAAAGAAGGGAAATGGTTCCTCATAAAAGGACACATTTATTGAGACATAAATTTCCCTTGATCTTAAATCATAAATGACATAGCCTTTCATCCCAGGTTTGTGGCCCTGGAAAATTCCTTTTCTAGCTATTCTGTCCAACATGTGCCTTGAAGCAACTAAAGTAGAAGAATAACATAAACAACCGAAGACCTTCAAATTGCTTATATAAGGAACTTTATTGTGAAGGACCTGAAAAGGTGAAACACCTAAAAGAAAATCACTTCGTTTTCTATTAATGAGATAGACAGCATGACAAACAACATGGTTCGAAAACACCTTAGGTAAATTTACTTGGAACATAATAGCTTTAGTAGTGCTTAAGATGTGTTGATGTTTCCTTTGAACAATTCTATTTTGTTGAGGGGTTTCAACACAAGATCTTTGGTGTGAAATTCCTTTAGATATACCAATCATTTTGCTAGAACTTAGGACCATTATCACATCTAATGGACTTAACAGTTTTATTGAATTGAGTTTCAACCATGGCAACAAAAGACTTAATCAAGGAACTGGTTTTAGACTTATTTTTCATAAGAAAGATCTATGTATGTTTAGATTTGTCATCAACAATAGTTAGAAAATATATATTTCCTAAAAGAGAAGGAATAGAAAAGGGCCTCATATATCCATGTGAATCAAATCAATGACATTTTGTGAAACAGAATCACTATTATTAAAATGCATATGTTTTTTTTCTGCAGCATGGCAAGTTTGACAAGGTAATTTAGTTCTATTACATTTGATAAAAAAGGGTATATTTGTTTCATAATCATCATTTTATCATGTGAAAGATAGTCTAGTCTTAGATACCAAATGTTCTTGTCATAAGAACAAAAATTATTCACAAAATACAAGTTGTTGACATGCGATTCATTCAGAAGAATTGTATATCAATTACTCCTACGATCAGCTACACCAATCTTCTTCATAGTAGATTGGTCCTCTAAATGACAAGCAATTTTGAAAATAATAGTTCACAATCCAAGGAATCAGTTATCATGATAAGATAAATTAAATTAAAAAACAAAAAGAACATCATTAAGGTAGAAATCCTTTGAGAAAGTCACGGTTCCTGATATGCAGGCTATTACATGATTATCATTAGGTAACTTTATAACTATAGGCTTAATTTTCCTATGACATTGAAGCAGGACTAAGGAGTTGTGGATGTGGTTGGTTGCACCATTGTCCACAATCCAAAGATGTGAATGATAAGTTCCTTTTGTAAGTGAATTTTATCACTTATTTGAGGATTTTTTGTTGTAAAAGTATATTCTTGATGAAGCAAAATCGCTCAAAATGAGAATTATTGCAATTTTTGGTATTTTGTAAGATTGTATTAGATATTAGGAGAATTTGATATCCCTTATATGTGTTTTGAAGGTAAGAAGAATACAGAGAAGACGCATGAAGGCAAAAGTGAAGAATTGGCTAAGTTTTTGAGTGCAAACATGGATGGAAAACTAACTTATTTTCTCTGTAGAAAAATGCATTCGCTGCAGCGAAAATAGGACAATTTGAGGCAGAAAATGAAGACAAATTCGCTGTAGTGAAACCAGATTCATTGTAGCAAAAATGCCACAATTGAAGTGAAACTATTGCCAATTTGCTGCAATGAAAGTAATTTCGCTGTAGCAAAAATTGTCCTGTTTTGAACAATTTTACCACCATAGTTTCATTGCAACGAGGGGTATTTCGCTATAGCAAAATTAGCTTTCTTCACACTGAAATTCTTTTGTTTCGCTGTAGCGAAAGGATTTCACTGTAGCAAAAAAACACTCACCTTGAACTCTATATAAGGGTGTTTTGGCTTAAAGTTTAGATATCTTTTACCATATTTTTGAGTTTTAGAGAGAGAATCTAGTGAGAGAAGGTGAAGAAGAGTGTGGAAACCTCTTTGAAACTTGATTCCATGAAGTTCCTTGGATCATAAGTTGTAATGGTTGCGATGAGCGGCTGATTTCCCTTTGTTGGGATTGAATGTAATCTCTTAACTCTTTTGTATTTGGTTTGATTCATATATATAGATGTTCTTTCGTTTCATTGATTTTGGTAATATTAATCTTTGCTTAATGCTTGATTCTAATTGGCCATTAGATTCTTGTTTCTGCATCTAGGTTTTTACTTGAAAGTGAGATCTAGAATGTGATCTGATTGATATTACTTGTATTGTTGTTAATCTAGGAATAGATAACGATATAATGATTGCTTAAACACTTGAGAATAATACTGGATAGATTGTTAAATGTTTGGGGAATCGATATTTAATGATTTATCTTAGGATTTTAGAGCTGGGGAATCGTTATAAATGACTAATAAGCGTGCATCAACATTTATAATTCGTTCATCTAAATATCCCTGAATTAAGCAAATACAAAGAAGTTGAAAGATGAAGTTCAATCCAACATCTTCTGAAATTTGGTTAAAAGATCATTTTACCAGCTTTCCTTTACATATACTTTTTTTTACAACTTTTCATGAACCCAATCAATCAACTTATTTGTATATATACTCAATCTATTTGTACTTTTAGGACTAGTACAATATAAACTTCTCCCTGAGGATGATATCCCGGTATCAACGGATTATTACTTGTCAAACGATACGGTTCACTTGCCGTTACGCTAAAATTCTAACAAGTTTTTGGTGCCGTTGTCGGGGAGCAACGTGCGATTGTGTTAGTTTTGAAGTATAGTTAGTTGAGTAGTGCATTTAGTTTTACTTTTTGTATAATTATTCAAATTTATTGCTTGTTGCTAATCTTTGTTGTAGTTTCTTCTATTTTATGAATATAAGAATAAAAGCCATTGAAGATAAGCTGCTATACAATCCAGATCCTAAAAGGTTGGCTAAAGAGATCAAGAAAAAGTTTAGAGAAGAAAATCAGAAGCAGGAAACCAATAAGTGGAGACTTCTACCTCATCTCCACAATCAGAAATGGCAACACACAGGAAACAGTGGTAATGGGAATGGGAAGGGGAATGGCAGAAGGGAACTTGGTAATGTTGAAGAGCCTCCAAAAAGGAGAACACTGGGGGATTATGCCCAATATCAAGGCCCTAGAAATCATGCAAGCATAGTGATGCAACCAAAAGCAAGATCTATTGAGATTAACCCAAATCTTTTAAATTATTTGAATTCTCATTTGTTTGCAGGGAAAGATCATAAAAATCCTTACAACCATCTTGATGACTTTTATGCATTGATAGGAACTTTAGGTCTTCGTGAGGGTGAAGAAGAAGTAGCATTCATGAAGCTCTTTCCATTTTCTTTGGTTCAGGAAGCAAAAGATTGGCTTAAATCTCATCCAAATATGAGTTTGACAAGCTGGAATGATCTTGAGAGGAAATTTTTCACCAGATTCTTTCCTCCAACAAAGTTCAACAGTACAAAAATAGATATTAATACTTTCCGTCAAAGCACAGATAAATCTTTACATGAAGCTTGGGAGAGATTTAAAGCATTGTTGAGAAAGTTTCCAAACCATAACATTTCTATAAAAGAATAGCTTAATATCTTCTGAAATGGTTTGAGGCTTGAGGTAAAGATGATCTTAGATGCAGTTGCTTGAGAATCAATGATATCAATAAATGCAGATAGAGCATACAGAATTAGGGGTGGGTTCAGGTTGGTTTGGTTCGGTTTTGAGGGATTTTAAAATCCGAACCAATCAATTTTCGTTGGGTTGGTTTGGTTTTGTAAAAAAAAAATCTTTCAATCCGAACCAAACCAACCCGACCAAGTTCGGTTTGGGTTGGGTTGGTATCAGGTTGATAAATAAGAAATTAAAATTATGAAATTATTTCAAAAATTCTTAAAAATTTATATTTCTTAAAAATTATTTTTTAGTGATTCATCTATACAAAATAAACAAAAATAATTATAAATAACATAAACTCAAACATAGAAATCTAACTCATAATTTTTCATAATATAAACTCATAAGTCATAATGTCACCATAAATCACAAAATTAAAAACAAACAAATCAACAATAGTTCTCAAAATATGCCACTGTGAAGTAATATGCTAGGCTACATATACTAATAGGCATACCCATCAGGACATAATTTCACATAAGTCCCAACTCATTTAAAATATACCAATAAGGTATCAACTAACAACAACTACATATCAATATATATCAAGAACTGAGTTGAGGCACATCTGTGTTTAAATTAGGTTTGAGACCTTTAATTTTAGGTTTTGGTATATTCATTATTAAGCCTTAGGTTTACATTTAAATTTTATATATATCAAATATAGTTTTAAATTTTGATCGATTTGGTTCGGATTGGATTAGGTTTAGAAATGCAAATCTGGGATCCGAACCAAACCACATCGGTTTCATTGGGTTGGATACATTATTGGTTCGGGTTGATTTGGGTTGGGTCAAATTAGTGTTTGGGTTTGTTCGGATTGGTCAGGTTATCAGATAGACCCAACCCAAAACCCACCCCTATACAGAATTATAAATGCTTTTGCAACTACTGACAGACAGGTGCAACATGACATGAGGTCAATCCAAAAGAAGGGGATGTTAGATTTGAACACCACTGATGCTATTCTTGCTCAGAATAAGTTAATGTCTCAGCAAATTGAAGCATTAACCAAGCATGTGTCAAAGCTCCCACAACACATGCATTCAGTAAATAATGTTAAAACCCATCAAATTCAGAGATGTGACTTCTGTGGTGGAGACCATCCAAATGGCCGTTGATCCTATCTTGAATTAAGCCAGGAGGAACTACAATATTTGAACAACCGACCAAGCAAAGGTAACTACTCTAATCCTAACTCTTATTCTAACAATTTTTCATAAGGTTGGATAAACAATCGAAACCAAGGATTTGGTTGGAGAAAAAAAGCAGGGCCATCCCAAAGATAGTCGCCTTATCAGCAGTATCAGAATCAATCCTCAACTGAGCAAAGAATGTCCAAGTTGGAGGATACACTGGAGATATTTATGGATGCCTCAATGACCAATCAGAAGAACACAGAGGCTTCAATCAGAAACTTGGAAACTCAAGTGGGACAGCTAGCAAAGTAACTTTCAAATCAACAATTAGACCAGTTTTCATCCAACACACAAACCAATATGAGAGAGTAGTGCAAAGCAATCACTACTAGATGTGGTAAGGTAATTGGTAAAGGTATTGGTGACACTTGGGGGTTGAGGAGGAAGTGTTGAATGAAAAAGAGAAAGAAGAAGAAAAAGATGAGAATAAGAATGAAAAAAGTGAGATTGAGGGAGAAGTTGAAAAGAATAAAAGAGTGAATGTAAATAATGGAAAAAGAAAAGATATAGAAGGTGGAAAAAGAAATAGTGAAATAAGAGAGTGTGATAAGAAGAAGGAGAATGATGATATACCACAATTGAAGAGTTTACCATATCCAAAGAATCCTTCAAAGAAAGACAAGGAGAGGCAATATGCACGGTTCTTGGATATTTTCAAGAGGTTGCACATCAATATTCCATTCATGGAAGCTATGGAACCAATGCTAACATATGCTAAATTTATGAAGGAAATTATAGCGTGTGCAAAACTGTCATGTCACATTATTGAGAATGGGCCCAAAAAGACAGTGAAATGATGGACACGATCTCTAAGGATGGCGGTAACCAGTTAAAGATGGACACAAGTCGAGTAGTTACTTGAGAAGGTGAAGAAACAAATGTTATCTAGTAGAACTTAAGCCGGTGACTTAAATGAGTTATTACCGACTTGGGGGGCTACAGTTGTGAATCAATGTCATGTGACCACACGAGATGTGATCTCTTATCAAAACCCACTTGTTCGTTGAGACATAGACAAGCCCTTCCTATGTTAGTCCTACAGAATACGCATATCAAAGAGGCAGTTGTAACAGCCATGTGAGACAATTGTGAATTCATTAAGGACCTAAGGCTTGCGTCAGATTTCACGGAGATGTGTCCATTTGAATGAAATGTTACAAATAAGAGAAGCTTATGTAGTAATCAGGTAATTTAACATTTTAATCATCATAAAAAAATTCCCCACTTACTCACTTGACCTTCAGAGTCTCTGCAGGAGGAGCACCGCCGGAGAAACCACTATGACAGAGTTGAAGCTGTGACGGTGGAAGCTGAAGATTATGATCCGTTAGGCCCAACAGTAAACCGAATGCATCTTATTTAATTTATAGTCATCATAAAATGAATTATGAACCAAACGTATAATTGAATGTGATGATGAAGAGTGTGTATTTTCCTTGATTATTCGAGTTAATACTAGCTAAGCGAGATATAGTCATTGTTTTTGCACAGATGTAACAATATAAGAAAGAAATGGTATCCAATGCAGATTGCTTCCTTTGCTAATTTTTTTGTTTTGTGAATGTAGCTAGAGCTTTGTATTTTGTTCCTTGGATGAGTGTTGACGATTTCTTTCCTAGGATTGAGTGTTTTTATCGATTTTTGACTTTCTTTTGATCTTGTAACTTAAGTACTCTTTGTAATTAATAAAATTTTGCTTATCCAAAAAAAATTGTATCTTTGATGGACAAAATGAGATTTTTTGTCATTGATAAGTGCTAAATTTTAGTGAATTTGGCCACGAATTTGAAGCACTTATTGTTTTGGTTTGTATAAATTTAGGTATCAAATTACCATAATTTAGAATAATTGAATTCACATGTTTACTTTTGATGTATGGATGAAAATCAAAGTCATTTGATCCCAATTTAGCTTATTTTGTAGGTGGAATCAAGTAAGGAAAGGAGCCAAAGCTGACGGAATTGAAGAAACAAGCAAAAAGTTGAAGTTTGGAAGAATTGGGGAATTTTGCTAAATTAATCTAAGAAGTATTTTTCTTTACTTGAGTATCTATGCTAATGCTTTTGGCAGAATTGAGTATTTTTCTTAATACTTTTGGATGCCTGGTCAACATTCAATTAATTTGATTATTCGTATTGATACTGGGAATGACCACTACTAGAAAAAATGCTTTTAGCCACCGACTTTTGCAACCACCAAAATAAAGTTGCTAATAGCGACCGAAAATGGCCAATTTTGCAACCGATATTGAGAAGATCCAATTTTCTATAAAAAGTCAGTTTGTGACTGATTTGGTGACCCTAGAATGCAGTCGCAACAAAGTAGCCACTAAAAGTAGTCACGAAAAGCATTTTTTAGTTAAATCAATATTTAGCGACTGCTATAGCGACCAATTGTGTCTGTCTCTAAACCGGAGTCACTAAATCAGTCGCTAATGGATTATTTTTTTAGCGATGCAGATTAGGCGTCGCAAACAATGATAAAATATTTGTGAAAAATGCAGTAAATGAAATTTTTATTTTCGCGCATTAATTAGTGATCACCATTTTTCAGTGGCTGAATTTCATAATGGTAAAAATGTTTTTTTTTTCATTTACTTTCCATTTATTTTCTTTAAAATTTACCACTTTGTAACCCTAGTACACACCACACACCGTCACAGTGCTCCTTCAACCTCAGACCACACCACGCAGCTCCACCAACGTCGCCTCCCGCCGCCGTCGACGTCACCTCCCACCGCAATCGACGCCGCCTCCCACCGTCGTCAAAGTCACCTCTGGGATCCCACCGCCGTCGAACTTGCATACGTTGCAGAATATGTATGAGATGGAAAAAACTCTTTGACTCGTTTTCTTCTACGTTCATTATTTAGTGTTGATGAGACTAAGAATGAGACTTCAAATGTAGTGTTGCAATTTGATGTGTTTTTGTTCTGCCATACTCTCATGTGACTAATTTTCTCTTCAACATGCCTGTTTTCCATATGCAAGATTTTCCAGAGGCTAGTCTCTAAGTGTAACTTTGTCTATTTTAATTAGTAGATTTTTGTTTTTTGTTAATCGATTCAAAGAACAGGATGTAGATAGTTTCCTGTTTCAAATTTAGACATAAGATTTTGTCTGGAAATATGAAATAATTTATTTTAAAATCTTATGTTTTTTCAATAACGTACAATGAAGCTTATATTAAAAATAGATATATAGATAATGAAATCACTACAACTGATAACATATTCTCAAATATTTTGTAGGTGAGGACTGATCAGAAGAAAAAAAGTGAAAAAGAAAATTTTATATTATTAATGGGAAACAAATAATTGAAGGAGTGTGATAAAGTGAAAGGCAAAATGGTAAAGCAACTAAATTTGTGTTTTTAAGACAACTTTCCCTTTAATTTGGAAAACAGAAACTAAGGGGCACTAAGATTTTGTAAAACCAGACAATGACAAACAATGCTTAGAAGAAAGTGGTTAGAAAGTGAGAACTGATAAGTTTTTTTTTTTTTTTTTTACTTCTGTTTTCAAATAACTGATACTCCTTGGGATAATAGAATCCAGGAGTAAGTTCATGACTTCTTTCTAGCTACACTTTCATTTTCTTTTTAGTTTTTAATTTCAGGTGGACAGAGTAATTGTTGTTTGAATATGTGAAAAATATATCATCATATCACAATTGTGTCTTAGAGAAGTTATATTTTTTGAGTATTAGCTCATATTTGATTGAGTCACAGATTAATTTATAACATCTTAGATAATCTCTTATGATTGGTTTTCACATTTATTCCTTATGATTAGTATTCTAAGGAACTACAGTTTCAATTTTCTTGTAATAAAGAATACACCTCTTATAATTATCTGTTTCATAGCTCAGGAAAATTTTACTGTGTTTTTCATTTAACACTTTCCCTCTCTCAGTTTGTTGTTCTTCTTCACTGTTACTTTTTCTATTATTTGTCTTTTTGCTTGTTTTTTGTTTTATTCGGTTTCTTTGGTTCCTTTTGAAAACTGCTAAAAGCGTGAAAAACTTGTAATGAATATGATACGAATGCGAATGATTGGTTGAAAAAGAAGTTACTTTCCATTTCAACCATCTCATGTATGGCCATAAAAAAACACATTGGCTGGTTTTGAATTGGTAAAAATTTGTGCTGTGTTTTGTACCAAATAGCATTATTGACCATGTATTAGTGTTCCTCATGGTTAATGAATCTTGAATTCCGCACCAGCTGTTGATTATGTAGGGATGATTGCTGCCCTGAATATTGAGCTTGCTGAGAAGCAAACCATATTTGAGCAGAAAGTAGCCGACGAGAAAGCCGAGATTGAAACAAAATTTGAGGAAAATTTGTAAATAATTTATCAGCGTTTGGGCATTCAAATTGACGAGACTCAATCCAATGATCAATTGATCATCCAGATGGTACCCCTTTACCCCCTCCATGAATTTAGGAATTATCTGTTATAATACTTTTTAGTTTGTTTGTTTTTTCAGATTTAGACTTACTATATCTTATGATTTGATAATTATCTTTATTATTATTTTAAACTTAATGGTTATTTGCTTTATCACTACAATTACAAGTTTAAGTAATTGATCTAGTTGCAACTATAATGGTTATTTTGGTTGTGATAGTTATTTCTGGATATATACTCTTAGGTTACCGTAATTGAAAATATGAAAAATATAAAAAAATTATTGTAAGAAAAAAATTAAATTAGCCACCGATTTTTTCGGTCGCTAAAACTAATGACTAAGTATGACATTGGTGACCATGTTTGCGACTACGAATGGTGGTGACAACAATTACCAACAAAAACATTGTTATTGGTTTTACAACAGATTTAGACACTGAAGTTTTCAACATTTTGAGACGGATTTAGCGACCGAATAGATATAATCGCAGCATTGGTCACCAACCAAAAGGGCGACCAACAGATATGGCGACTAAATCAGTGTATTTCAGCAACCAAAGTTTGCTATTGCTAATTAGCTACTGTGCTCAGACAATATGCGGCCTTTTTTCGGCGACTCCAAGCAGTTGGTCACTATTTCGTCGCAAAATAATTTAGCAATCGAAAATGTTTCTGGGACCAATTTCTTCGGTGGCTAAAGCCGTTTTTTCTAGTAGTGGGTGAGATATGGGTGTTTTTGGCATATGATACCACATATGTTGTACATCTAGGAATAGATTATATGTGCATATGGTCTTGTACATTTCTTGTTCTTAATGCTTGATTTTGGCTTAGGAGAGTCAAGGGATTGATCTCTTAAGTTAAATCAAAGGGCTAATGATTCAAGGAATTGATCTTTAACTAATTTAGTTAACTCAATCATCAATAAGGAAATACGGATTAGGTTATTTAGGTTTCAGTAATTCAAAGGAGATTTTGTCTATGAAATCTCTAGATGTGTAATCAAAATATATTAGATTCCAACTACCTATTAGGATAGATTTGTTTATTTCAGTTATTTACTTTCAATGTTAAAACAAATCATCATCTTTGTGTTAATCTAAATAGTTGCGCTCGAGAAATTGGAGATTGGACATATTCCTCTTTCGGTACTCACCAAATTTTACTTGCAGCAACAACGGTACACCTTCTATTTGTTTCCGGTACTCACCAAATTTTACTTGCGGCAACAACGGTACACCTTCTATTTGTTTCCATCACTCATCATTTTAGCCTTCAAAAGATTAAAATGTTACACGACCAATTTGGTGATATTTTCAATCTTTTGAGAACTTTTTCTTTTGTACAAGAACTTTTATTAATAAGTCAAATGCATTCACATGAATTCATAAAGAGGTGTTGTTACTTAAAAGTCTACTCCTTTAACCAATAGATTTGCATGTTAGTTCAATCTTTTATGAAATAAAATTGTGAAAAAAAATCTTTCATGGACTAAGTTACTATCGTTTGTATTTTTAAAGGACCAAATTGACGTTTATATCTATTTTTTTATTATGTTGTGATAATAGAAAAAAAATTGGGAAAAAAAAATAAATGATGTATCATTAAAAAATTATTTTGAAAGCATGATATTAGGTCTAAGATTGAAGAACTTTATTATAGAAGTACATGTATTTGACTCACTGAAAGAAGAATAATGGGTGCTCAAACCCGTAGCTTGATAGGTATAAGTTGCTGTCTTGCTACACTTGACCAGCTCGATTGGGTTAAAAGAGTAATACATGGTTGAGTTAATTTATTTTAAAAAAATAATTATTTATTTTTATAAGTTATGTGTAAGAGCTTTCAAAAAATAAGTAATTTTGTTTCGTAGAATTTAAACTTTTTAAAATTTGTACTAAGTGATATGACAAGTGTAATATTAAAAAAGAAAAGAAAAAAAAAACTGTTAAAAAATTATATTCATGTTAGGATTAAAATATCCAAACCAAGATTTCAAAAGAAAACAGATTGAGAGAGAATAAGAAAACAGATTGAGAAGAAACGGATGAAGAAAAGAATAAGAAAACAGATTCAAAAGAAATAAAAGAAGAATTAAGGAGAGAGAAGACAAAGAAATAAAACTAAACTTGTTTCATATATTCATCTCTTCCAATTGATAACACAATTCGTCCAATATATAGCGACTAAAATATTCAACCTAAAGAAATTAGAAAAAAAAAAAAAAGGTTAACCATCAATTTACTCCTTTAAAGATTATTTTGTCACCAATTTAATCCTTTAAAAAATTTTGTGACCAAATTAGTCCTCTAAAGATCATCTTTGTCATCAATTTGGTCCTCCAAAGAACTTTGTCACCAAATTAGTCCTAATCCTAAACCAAATTAATCCTTCAAAGATTTAAATGTATCAAATTGATCCATGATGGAGGACTAATTTTAGAATTAATTTAGTAGACTTTTAAATCTTTGGAGGACTAATTTGGTGACAAAGTTTTTTAGCGATCAAATTGGTGACAAGGTAATCTTTGGAAGACTAATTTATTTTTTGGAAGAACAAATTGATGACATGATAATTTTTGAAACATCAAATTAATAGTTAACTTAAAAAAAATTAAAATTAAGTAGATTCTAATAAAAGAAGAATTCTAATTGATTGGTAAAAGGTCAATCATAACCATAATGAAGATAAATAAAGATCAAACCTAGTAATGGTAAAGACAATGCAAATCTTAAATAATTAATAAAATATAAATCTTAATAATGATAAAAATAAAGAAATGCCCAATTTTTTCTAACCATCTATCATTATCTACTGTGGATGGGATTAACACCATTTTTATTGGGAGTGACACCATCCTTTTTAGTATATAAATGTATGATTCTTACATATAAAAAGGATAGTGCCACTCCCAATAAAGATGGTGCTAATCCCATCTTCCATTATCCACGACTTTAGATGGTCCTTGTCCTCAACATCCAAAATAGATGTGTGTGTTTTTTTTTGGGCCAAATTGAACCCATGATATCCAATTTTTTTTCTCATTTCTATTGGGCCTTCAGCACGTGGACAAACACACATCAGGGAGCAGTAATTTGCATTCAGATTGTGGTGCTTTTGACTAGTGTTGATCCGAGATAGAGCCGGCAAAATGAACTTGTCCATTAGCGTCAGCCTAAATAATCGATAAAATAAGAGGGTCTGGGTTCTTCAAATTAGGGATGGCAACGAGGCGGGGCGGGGGCGGATTTTGCCCTCCCCATCCCCGCTAAGAGCGGTGCGGGGACGGGTTCAGAAAAAAAAAGGCGGGGATAAAAAATTCAGACCCAAACCCACCCCCGTCGGGAATCGGGGAACCTGCGGATAACCCACGGGAAATTTAGATTCACTTTTTTTAAAAAATACAATTTATTTTTACATAAATTAAATACTTGAAAATTTTTAAAAAATTAAATTAATTACTTTAATTCACGTTATATGTAAAAATTATTAGAAATATAATAAAACTCTAACTTTATTATCATTGATATTCTTAATAATAATAGCATTATGTGTATATAAATATGAAAATAAGTATAAATATATAGAATTATAACAGCGGGACGAGTTTGGGGGCGGGGGCGGGGGCGGGGCGGATAGTTAAAATCCCAAATCCGCCCCCGTCCCACTAAAAGCGGGGGCGGAGAAAACCCAAACCTGTCAAAAATCCGGTCAAAGCGGGGATTCCCCGTCAACGTCGGGTGGGGTCAGTTGGGTACCCGCGGATTCGGTTTTTATTGCCATGCCTGCTTCAAATTCAAGCCCGAATAGAACTCGACCTTTTTAGCCCGTCCTATAAAAACCCGTAAAAAATAGACTCGGGCTCAAAAACACCCGGTGACTAGGGCTACCCGCCTAAATTTTTTTTTACAAGAAAAATGCTACTTATCAAGTGTTACTAGTTTAGAAAATTATTTATTAGTTTACTACTTACACAAGTCATAAGATAAAAAATTGAGAATGAATAAACAAAAGAAGTTAAATAGGAGATTTTTTTTCTTGCCAATAGTAAAAGTTAAACATAAGAAGATTTAGAACATTTTTTTAAAAAAAATTATTGTCGAAAAATAGAGAGATTTAATTAATATCTAGAAAAATAATGATATTTTTTACAATGGGATTTTTTTTCAAAAAAGTTAAAATTTAAAAAAATGGGCTACTCGCGTAAGACTGGATTCGGTATTTAAAGTAAAGGCCCAAATAAGTATGGGTCTTTTTGGTCCGGACCAGAAAAACCCGCTATTCGAATGAACAAACCCGTATAAGACCGAGTACCCTATTTTGACAGCTCTAATCCGACAGCTCCTTTCATTGCAATGAATTTTGCACGATCCTATCAATCAATGCCCTCATCGTTGCCCGGGATTCATTATGGCGTTGTGCTATATATTACACCTACTCGTTAATGGCGCCAAAACCTCCTCAACAGTGGGATATTTGGTTTGGGAGGCATGGTGAGGATAGATGAAAGCACTAAATTGGTAGGATTCAAATATCCCAACCAAGAATAAGAAAATTGATTCAAAAGAAACAGACAAAGTAAAGAATATGAAAACAAATTCAAAAGAAACAGACGAAGAATTCAAAAGAAATAGAAGAATAATTAAGGAGAGAGAAAAAAATGAAAAAAACTTTTAACTTTTGTATTGATTTTTTTATAGGTCAAAGTGCGTTTACAGGAGTTCAAATCAATGACTTGTTATTTAAAGTAGTACTTCTTAAGTAGGAGGATGGGATTAACATCATTTCTATTGGCAGTGACACCATCCTTTTTATATATAAGAATCATAAATTTATAAACTAAAAAGGATGGTGCCACTACCAATAAGGATGGTGCTAATCCTATCCACCCTTAAGTATCCGACCAACGTGTTAGATGTAACTTCTATTTTGATTGACAACACTATACATCCAATATATAGCGGCTAAAATATTCAAAAAAAAAAAATCCTAAAATTAAAGAGATAAAATTTATACAGATTCTAATAAAAGACAAATTCTAATTGATTGGTAAGAGATCAATCCTAAGAATGATAAAGACAAATAAAAATCAATGTTAATGATGTTAAAGATAATGTCAAGAATTTGTAACTCTAGTGGTATAAGGACAAGTTTTTGAAACTTAAGGTACGAGTTCAATCTCCAATAGAATAAATTTAGATGTAGTGTGGGTGAATGTGTATGTTTGATCGATAATAAAATAATATTAAAATAATACAAATTCAAAATAATTAATAAAATATAAATCATAATAATGATAAAAACAAATAAATGCTTTACTATTTCTAACCATCTATAAATTTGGGTTTCAAAAATTTTAATTTTATTAACATAATTTCGAATCCCGATGCATAAGTATAACATAGCAAAAAATTCTCTCTTCATGTCAACTGGTTTTTGTTACTAGCAAAAACCAAAACAAACATGTTCTGAAACATAATGTTTATTATATTTATCTGTTCGTGGAAAGAAAAATAATGTAGCACTAAAAATTGGAAGAAGAATCGATTGATTCATCAATTAGTACATCTAATTTCCTTCTTGTATTGATCTCTTGCAAGGAAATAATAGTCAACTATTTTCACAACTCAACCAAAAAAATATAAAAATATAAAATAAAGTTTCTAAATCTAAATGAGTAGACTTTTAAATTGGTCATTGAAATTGTAAGTGTCAAACATATTAGTTTTTGAGATTATAAAAATTTTCAAATTAGTCATTAATTTTGCAAAAAATCATTCATTGTAGTCCTTTTACCCATTAAACAACTTTAAAAAATTAAGTAAATAATGATTAAAATGAACGATTTTTTTGTAAAGTCAATGACTAATTTAAAATTTTTAAAATCTCAAAAACTAATCTGCATTATACTTACAATTTTAGGGGCTAATTTGAGAGTTTACTAAATTTAAATCCAGCGTTTATGATTTCGAGAGTTGTGGGCGCCTCCAAACCATCGATCCCAAGCGGCATCGACCGAACCTTTAGTTCTGCAAACATGTTCATCACTCATCAATTACCCTTTTTTTGCTTTTCTTTTTTTCTTTAATTAATTTTTCTTACCTATTGATTAAAAAATATCCTTTCTTTCTCTATTCTCTATTATATTAAAAAAAAAAAACACACAACATTGAATCGTTGAATGTAATTTCAAGAGCATCAACATATATAATTAGTTAATTAATTAATTTCTTACAATGGAAGAAGAGGATCTGGACTCGATTCAACGCTTGAAATGACTCTGCAAGATTACAAATATAGACAGAGCACAAATTTAATTAGACGACGAAACAACGGAAATAATAATTATAATTAATTAATGTAAAAATATGTAAAATATATAATCTTATTTTAATTTTTGCTTATCTTACTCATTGCAAACGGTGGAGGATTCACCTGTTGTTTCAAGTTTTTCCAATTCTTCCTGCAGCACCATCACAAATTCATCAAATTCTTGAACAACACACGATTCAATTTCAAAGGAAACAAGAGAAGAAGAAATTAAACAGAAGAATTTTCAATTTTATATGAATGAAACAAAGCGTTGACCTGAATGATAGCGATTTGGTTATGGAGGTTGGTTATGGCAGCCTGTAACCTATGTTTTCCAATGAAGCCAGCTGGAAAAGAAGCAGTTGCTGTTTGTGTCAGAGGATGAGGAATAGGGTTATCCCTATCTCTGAAATCCTCTGATTCTCTTCCATTTCCTTCTGCTGATGATACTTTTGATGATTGCTTACTATTCCAATTGGTGGCCATAATTATAGTTTGTTTGGATCAAAGAAAGTAGTATTAGTAAGTAAGTTCAACAAGCAAAAGTATACTCAAAGGGTTGTGGAAATTGGAAGGAAGAAAAAGAGGGTTAATTGGGGTCAAAAAAGAAAGGAGGAACATGACTTAAAAGTGGTGTGAGTGGACCTAAGTGTTTAAATTAAATTAATAATATAATTAACCAAATGATAGGCACAACAGGGGAAGGGGAGGGGACCGAGTGGGTGGAAGTGGGGGGTTTGATTATTGCTCATTTGTGACTGAATAAGGTGTATATTCAATTGAGTTCTGATTTTTGTACTTTAGTATTTAATATATTTATTAGTTACGTAAGTTGAAAAAAATAGTTATATTAGTTATTTTTTTGTTACATTAATTTGATGTTTACACGTGTAGAAATATGTGGCTACAACGTAAAAATAAAAATTCAACAAAATTTTTACGTATATAACTAAATATTTTAATGTATGTAACCGTGAGTATAAAGTGGGTACGAAAAATATAAGTACGAAAATCTATTTTCTTTTTAATTTATTTATTTGTGGGAAAAAAGTAATGATATTTTAATGGTAAATGATATTTAGTGTCTAAGGGCACTATTTAAGAATTTAAATATAGTAAAAAAATATTGTAACGTGTAATTTTTTGGATTCTCGAAAAATAAAACAATGTGCTTTTATAATTATTTTTCTATTTCTAATAACTTTAACTACTTACTTAAGGACACAGTATATCATAGCCTTATTTTAATTACTTGAATTTATTTATTTGCCAATCCAAGAGAAGAGAGAATATAGATTATTGTGAAGAAGTTTTAATAGCTACAACATTATTTTTTTTTTGCTAAGGTAACTTTAATTATTTTTTTTATAATTAACAGTGCATTTAAAAGAGTTTGAATACTCCAAGTTTCACTCTTTAAGTATTAAATCAATTTTTTTTTTAATTATTTATCCGGGCACTAAGGCTCATACTAAATCAAATTGTTAAATGCATACTTTTAATTACTTGTATTTTAAAAACATATGTTAGTAAGTTATATCTTTTAGATACATATTAAAATTTTTAAATTATAATTTTTTAATGAATTTCTTGAATTTCCAAAAATAAGAGGGAGTTTTTTCTATGTGATTGTTAACGTTAGTTTTTTTCTAAAAATAGAGGTTTAACAAGATACTCTAGTAAAGTAGTAATTTTAAGATTTTAAAAGTTATAAATTGTTAATATTGTACCCGAGTGAGGGATTAATCATCTTAATGGGTCTAATTCCACCCAATATTTTATTTATGGGGTTATATTTTGAATTTTTTTTAAAGGGCTAGTTTTATAGGATTTTTTTATTGCGATATTATTCATAGTTTGTTATGAAATTATTTATTTTTCTAATTATTTTTGTGTTTTTTTTAATGTGACACTATTCACGATTCGTTATAAAGGTTCCTATTTCGTCATAGAGGTGTTTATTTCACCATAAAGATACTTACCTCGCCATAAAGATATAGTCACTTTTATGACGAAATTAGAACCTCTCTGACAAACTATAAACATTATCATAATAAAAAAGAAAAAATAAAAAATAAAATCTATAAAATTATCCTTTTAAAGAAACTTTTAAACCTAGTCCCATAAACATAATTTTTCCTCGCTGATATCTCTGTAAAGTCAGGGACCCACTAAGATAGTGTAGTCAACAAATCTCTATTACCATAATGCTTATCTTTATGACTTTTTTATGATAAGACATGAAATAATATCATTACTTTTATGTCCAGCTTGGTTTATGATTAATGTGTATAATTTTGTTTTTACATATAAATGTTTTATGAAAATTCATAAGAAAATTTTATTCGTTTCCATTATAATTATATATATTTTTTTGGGTGAATAAGGTTATCTTCCGGCCGGTAGTCGAAGACTAATTCTTTCGAAGTGTAGAGATCACTGCAGTGGGCTTTGCCTCTCACAATAAAGTCTTCTCTATACGCACCGCTAGAATTCGAATCCCTATTAGGATGCTTAAAAGACCTAGTTATTTGGTTATTATACCAGACTTTGTTAGATATAAATTTATATATACTATATATGAAACTGTAAATGAGTTCTGAAACTCTAATTTGTGACAGTCTCTTATTTCACTCCGTATTTTTTGCTCATTTACATACCACACTTTATTTACTATGCGTTATTTTAATAATATATAATTGAAAAATACGTAATACATCCATTTTTAAACTATTTATAACTGACAACTTATTCTAAATTTTGTTTAGTGCAAGCACCGTGTTATGGTCTAATGGAACGTATGAAGCATAAATATTTGCTAATAAAAGTCTTATGGAACGATGAATGTAACTTCAAATCAAAATGTATTGAAGTTTTCTAATTTAATTTTATTTTTTCGTTTCATTTAATGCATAGACTACTTAGGATGAGGTACTTATGCGAAAGATTTTTTTTATGTTGTGAGATAAGGACGATAGACAGCAAAGCTGGGAACAGCTAGCCATTGTGGCGGCAAGGACACGGCATGTGAAAACCCAATAAAAATGGGTAAAACTATCTAGATAATATTAATTTAAGAACTATTTATCAAATTAAGGTTCTTAAAATATTATTTACCTTTTGGTGAATTTTCAAAAAATTATTTACTAAATTGGGTCAAATATTATTTATTTTTATATTTGAAAAAAATAATGGAATGATCACGGCTAGGTTGACTTTACCTGCGGTTCTGGTCATTTACCAACGGTTTCTAGAAATCGCGGCTAAATTATATACATCGGAACACTTTTACCATTTTGATGATTTAGGCTACACGCGAATTTCTTACGATTATGTGATAAACTGCGGTTAAATCGTTGTTTTTTACCAGCAGTAGTTGTGACAAAAACCGAAGCTAAATCAAAACTAATCCATTTTTTTAAAAAAAAAAAGTTAAATGAATAGTGTTTAATTTCAATTTGATAAATAATTCTTTACTAACCTCAACTTGATAAATAGTTTTAAAATGTGTTTTAAAATGCCTTGTAGGTGAAAGTCATAAAAGCAATGGGGGTTGTTTCTAATTGCTCTTGGATTGTCTTCAGTGACGGATCCAAAAGTTTTATACTGTAAAGGCAATATATATATAAAATTTGAATTTAACGATTTTTCAACAATGAAAATATATAGATTCGAATATTATACCTAATGTAAACTACCTAAACTCCTCACCACACTAGACCAATCTTAATTTATCAATTTGAAGAGTCATATTAGGCATTAAAAAAAATAATATACTATTATGTTAAAAGTATCATATATTCTCTCCATTCTTATTTAACTGTCTGGAAAGAAAAAAAAAATTTGTTTTTATTTATCTGTCCACTCATATTTTTAATGTAACATTAATTGTACTTTTATCAATTCTAACCTTATGTTTAATTGGAGGCTAATCAATGTCACACTATCCAACCAATCAAACAATGAGAGATAAAGGGTATTATGGAGAGTTAAAATTTAGTTTGAGAAAAACTATAATAATTATTACATTTCTGAGTATGTGTGATTTTCTCTTTCCGTACAGTAAATAGTAATTGAGGGAGTATTATATATGTTCTATGTGATTTTTCGTAATTTAAAATTTATTAATTAGTTTCATTCTTTTATAAAAAATTTTCTCTCTCAATAAATGTAACTAGACATTCATTCAACTGCTTAGTCCTATGCGATTTGTAATCGATTCTTGATGATATTCACACATAATCTTCCTTTTTAATGTATTCTAACCAATTATCACATTTTAAATACCAATCTGGATTAAATTAACGAAAAGGCAATCCCAAAGTGCTTTTGTAGAAAATTATTTCTTTTGGTTGACAATGACTCTTTTGTAAATAATATCTCCTAGTTTAATTTCTATCTTGAATGGTAATCTAATTTTTTTTTTACTTTAAACCAAGATCACTAAAAAGTTATTTACAATGAACTTAAAAAAAAATCATAGAAGTTCTTCACTTGAACTATGACTAAGGTACCGTTTGACCCAATTTATTTTGAGTTTATTTTTTACTTATAAGTAAAAATCAGACCAAATAGAAATATTAATAAGCTCTTAATCAAGGAAAGAGAAAAAAAAATAGCTTTAAAATAAATCATATATGAGAGCTTTTGTTTATTTTCCAACCTCTTATTTTCTTTAAACATCCACCAACCATCATAATCAAGGCCAGACCGCCACCCACAACCACATGCCACCGCCCGCGGTTACCCTCCACAACCCGCCGTCACCAGTCAATTTTTATTTTAAAAAAATAAAATTGCCAAACAACTTATGACTTTTTTTGTAACTTTAGCTTAAAAGTAGATTTTAAGAGAAAAATAAGTTGGTTCAAACGGTACTTAAGCGTTGAAAAATCCAATACAAAGCTGAACAATAATGATATTGTGCATGGTCCCTATTTTAAACTTAAAAGAGGAATTGTGTTTGGGCTTGGACTTAAGGTCTGAGGGCAATAAAAAAATAATTGTGGGGATAATGTTACTTATAGGTATGTATATAGTAAAAGAATCAAAAACAAGTAGTGGGGGCAATTGCCTCCAGGAGCAACAACCTGTATCCATCCCTGATTGCCTTCACATAAACGTTCATACAAAATGCTTCTTTTGGTGGAAAAATAATTGTGCTCTAAAAGACGACCAATCTTATTGGGATGGTTTTATAGCAGATTTAATAGAAAGATTGGGATGAAAATATTGCTCATTTTGAGCTAGCTTCTTGGGTTGATAATTTAATTCTTAAGGAGAGATTTCTTGGCCACTGTTTGATGTGGCCTATGATCTTTCGGCTTTTTGTGTCGTCTAAAAGCCACCACTAAATTGTAATTAGCATCAGCATAGTGTCAAGGCCCTTGGTTAAAATGGGCCTTCACATAAATGTTCATATACAAAATGCTTCTTTTGGTGGAAAAATAATTGTGCTCTAAAAGACGACCAATCTTATTGGGATGATTTTATAGCAGTTTTAATAGAAAGATTGGGATGAAAATATTGCTCATTTTGAGCTAGCTTCTTCGGTTGGTAATTTAATTCTTAAGGAGAGGTTTCTTGGCCACTCTTTGACGTGGCCTATGATCTGTCGGCTTTTTGTGTCGTCTAAAAGCCACCACTAAATTGTAATTAGCATCAGCATAGCATCAAGGCCCTTGGTTAAAATGGGCTAGAAAATATCTAGCGTCAGTTTTCGACCGACGCTATTGTTTCAGCAGCGAAAGCTATCGCAAGTTTCGACGTGCGCTTTACACCACCGCGCCAAAAAACTCAACGCTAATTACTGACAGCTAAAAGCCAACGCAACTTTGTGTCAGTTACAACCGACACTATAGACATTGTTGTAAGCGTCGATTTTTACTGACACAATGTGCTGTCATATAATCATATTAGTATCGGTTTCGACCGGCACAAAATTTTAATTTTATTTTAAAATAATAAAAACTTTGTTGTATCAAAGCAAATTTTTTTAATAAATTATTATTATTATTTAATTTTTTTAAAATAACAATTAAAACTTTCTTTAGGCATTTTAGAGAGTCTGATAGTCATCACTTCCACATAGTAGTACAAGCTTTGATAGACCTGAAGGTTATATTTTTAAAACAACATAACGGGACACATGCTCCTCCAAAGATATTTAACATTCCTAGGTTCTACTCATTATTTAAGGTGATTTATTTTTTCTTTCGCTTTATTACTAGTAATGTTATGTTATATTAATTATAACGAGAGAACTAAATGTCAGGATTCTGTTGGAGAAATTGATTGCACACATGTGTGTCTCAATGTCCCCATCAAACAAGGCCCTAGGTATTGTGTTAGGAAACATTACCCTACACAAAATGTATCAGATGTATACTCTTTTGGCTTGAAATTTATATATGTCGTGGGAAGGAACCACATCAGATTCAAAACTTGTCAAAAGTGCGTTGACACACGAATATCCTCTAAAAAGAAAATTCATTCTACCACTTTTTTGTTTAATCAAATTCAAAGACTTATCCAAAAAATTTATTTTTATGAAAATATTACCTTTTCGATGCCGAATTCCCTTTAAAGGCTTGTCTAATCACGCAATATAGAGGTGAACACTTTTATTTACAAAAATATTCCAAAAGTCCATAAGTTAATCCTCGTGAATTGTTTAATAATTGACACTCATCATTAAGGATAACAATTCAATGTCCACTCGGTGTGCTAAAAAAGAGAATTCTTATTAGCGGCGGCCTTTTGAGGTGATTTGTGGCGGGAATAGCTGTTGCTAACCAGCGAATAACTGACAGTGGTAGATTTTTTGGGAAATGAAAAATTAGTGGTGGCCTTTTGAGTGGGCTTGGCTGCCGCAAATAAGTAAAATATCAGTCACTTAAATCTTTTTCTCTCACTTATCCCTTCATTCCAAAAAGTTAAAAATTTCATCTCTCCTTTTTCCTTTTCAAGTCCGACCGTGCACCCACCATAGGAGACAACTTTTCCGGCCACCACCACTCCATTCCGGTGACCACCACTCCATTCTGGTGTCCCCCACAAGCTTCTCCTTCCTTCTAAGCTCCCAAATCTCTCTCTCCCTCTCAGGTAAGTCTGCAAATCGCGCTCTCTCTTCCTGTCTTCTCTCCCTTTATTTTCTGGCATGCTGTACATGGTGGCACTGCCATTGTTGCGTTGCCATGGCCACCATTGACGGTGGTTCTACCATTGATAGTGGTTCTAAGTTTTTTTTTTCTTTTCTTAATTTTAACTTGAAAAATTCATTTCCATTATCTCATTTCTCTATTTATTAATGATAATAATAAAATTTTTTATTTGTATAATTTTTTTATTTTTCAATTTATATTATTTTATATTTTTTGTAATATTTAGGATTAATTATGGTATGTTTAGTGTGCAGGACTAATTTTTGATAATATATGAAAATTTGTAATATTAGGTCTATTAGTATTTTTCTAAAAAAATATGTAATTAATGTATTAATAGATTGAATGTTTATGGCACAAATTTAATTAAGTGTTACAGATTAATTAGGATGTTTGAACTAGAATTGTGTAATAGAATTAAAATTTTTCACTTAAACAAGATATGTTTGAATTGGAATGGATTACTTTTGAAGTTAATTAGGATAAAATATGTTTCATTTGAATTATTATATATTGACTATGTGTAAATATAGTCATAATTATTGAGTATGTTATATTGATCGATGATAATTAATTTGGATTTGTCTTGGTTGTAGATTGTGTTCTCTTTGTTTTGCTTGGAGCTTACGTTGCATTCGAATTTAATTTGGAGCTTACATTTTTAGAGTTTGAGGTTGGTACTTTATTAACTTTTGTAACTAAGATTAAACCTAGTAAAACTCAATAGTTTAGTGAAAAGCAAATTTTATTAACTTTTGCAATTTAGGTTAAACTTAGCAGGATAGTTAGTGGATATATAGGTTTTTGGTTGTATGCTCTCTCCTCCTTTCTCTCTTACCTGAATTTAGTTCACTCACACATAGTCACGATCACCACTAATGTCACCATCACCTCCATGATCATTCTTGACACTCTTTTCAGAGCAAAGATCTCTTAAAAGATTGCTGGGGAGATTATCTGGCTGCCTGTGACGGAGGCAGTGACTCCATCGGTTTCAAAATTGAGGACTCACCTCAACTCACTCAATTCCCTTTCCATGAGAAAAATCCTCTCTTTGATGTTTACATTCTCCTCTTCAAGGTGTGCTATTAGCGTGCCTTGTTCATCAACCCTGCTCTCTAAACTCTGCTCATCGTCGAAACATGGATTTATCATCTCGAACCGGCTTATTAAATCATGAGATAATCTCTTTTCAAACTTTTCTCGCTCATTGTCATTGTAAGAAATGTCATCAGTCTTTTTTGGTCAGAATCCCTTTTTTCTAACCGGAGCCAGATCCAGCCTTTCATTGAGCTGTAGCCGTCAATGCCCCACTCCTCCTTTGCCATGTCCATCACCACCTCCTGCGATGGTGATAACATTGGCGTCGACAAGATTGCCGGCATCACTTGACAAGGTGAAACTAGTGACGCGATGCCGCCATATTTCTTAGCTCGAATTATGAAGGACGTCGTGTTCCGTAGTGCATACGGCACAAAGTGTGTCCCACTGCCATCGCTGACAAAGAACTTCATTTTCAGGGGCTTGAATCAGCGAAGCTTGGAGCCGTAACGGTTCTCTGCTGACAACTCCGAATCGTTCATGTAAACCGAGTTCGAACCCGCGTCCCAATCTCAACCTGGGAGGATTGTTACCACAGAACCCATTGCGATTGACCTGACCATGAAGTTTTGAGTTGAATGCCTTGTTTTGGTCGTTCATTAAAATTCAACTATCGTAACAAATTCAGGGTTTTGAAATTTCACAAAGAAAATGGGGTTCTGTGTATATTTTTGTTAGCCTCTTACTCTATCAGCACCTTAATGGAACCGTAATGGAAAATTTTTTTAGCTAATTATATTTTGTGCATGTTATTTAGTATCATTCCTTTTTCTTTTCTTTTTGCATTTATTAAACCATTGAAATTTCCATTTAAAGTTGAGTCTTAGATATCTGTATTCTAATTACAACGGAAATGGCTTTCTATTTAGTATCGTTCTTGTTTCTTACTATAGCATAACCATGAATCCATTAGTTCATGTGTTTTGTTTTTCTCTTAGATCAAGTTCAGATGAAGCCATATGTCAATTATGTGCATAGTGGTCGTAATATGATGAGTGCTAAATATAATCCCTTATTTAATTGGCTCTTAACTAGAGTAATAAATTTCTTGTAGATAAATTAGTTGCTTCACACCTTTTGAGATTGTAGCCATAAATTGGATATATTGCAAATGCGATATTACATGCTTTTGTTTATTTTGATTGCTCTGCTTATAACAAATTGAATTGTACTTGCTTAAATTAGTCTTACAGGCTATTATTGTGAGTTCTCATTCTCATGAAATAATTGCTAGATTTGAAAAGTTACTTTTTTTAATAGAAAATTAATTCTTGAACTTTAAATATAATTATCATTTTAGTCTTTTTTAACATTAACAGAGAAAGGAATAAAGGTAAATATTCTGTATATTGATTTTTTTGTCAGTACAGGAAATTATTGATTACAATATATAGCAGAAGAATGAAAAAATGTTCCTAACAGAATTCTGAGAATGGCAGAGGATATTCTTGTACTATTGCCAGCTCATAGCTTCTAGAATGTGTGTGCTGCACAAAAGGTGAAAAACAAAACAAAGGGAATACATTATATGCTGAGTAATCATGTATTATGCTCCTTTAATCCTGTATTATGCTCCTGTTGATGGTCTGTTTCTGTTAGCCCCCCACAAGCTGGAGATAGGAAGATGTCGCCTAACTGCAGCTTGGACAGATTGATATGGAACAGGCGCGGTGGGAGAGCTTTGGTGAATATATCAGCCAGTTGGTTGGAGGAAGGAACAGGGAGAAGGCGCATGAGACCAGCTTGGGACTTTTCTCTTACAAGATGGCAATCTATGTCCAAGTGTTTCGTGCGTTCATGGAAAACAGGATTTGCTGCGATGTGCAAAGCACTGTGGTTATCATAGTATAAGAAGGATGATGCAGAGCGGGAAACACGCAAATCTCTGAAAAGAAAAGTTAACCATTGTAATTTACAAGTGGCCGATGCTAGTGCTCGATATTCTGCTTCGGAGGAAGAGCGGGAGACTGTGCTTTGCTTCTTAGTCTTCCATGAAACAAGAGAGCTGCCGATGAAAAAACAATAGCAGGTGATAGAACGACGAGAATCAATGCAAGTCGCCCAATCAGCGTCACTAAATCCCCGTATTTGAGTGGTGCATGACCTAGGGAACACTAAACCCTTTCCAGGACAACTTTTAAGATAGCGAAGAACTTTGAGGGCAGCATTATGATGTGCATGAGTAGGCTTGGACATGAACTGACTTAATTGTTGAGTGGCGAAAGTAATGTCTGGTCGGGTGCTTGTAAGGTAGATTAAGCGTCCGACCAGTCTCCTATATGGAAGGGGATCAGAGAGCAAATCAGATGGATCAGCATGAAGTCGTAGGGAGCTATCCATTGGGGTGGAGGAGGGTTTACAGCCAATCAGCCTAGAGTCTTTGAGAAGGTCCAAGCAATACTTTCTTTGGCAGAGTGAAATACCTTTATCAGAGTGAGCAACCTCAATTCCTAGAAAGTACTTTAATGTCCCTAAGTCCTTGATATGAAAATTGGAATGCAAGATATATTTGATACAATTGATTTCAGATACAGAATTACCAGTCAGCACTATGTCATCAACATAAATTATTAGAGCAGTAAACTCAGAATTATGAGCTTTGATGAACAGACTGTGATCAGAATGAGCATGACAGTATCCGTAAGATAAGAGTAAATTAGAGAGCTTTTCATACCATTTGCGACTTGCCTGTTTCAATCCGTAGAGGGATTTTCTCAGTTTGCAGCACTGAGAAGGACTGTATCCAGGCAGGCCAGGTGGAATGACCATGTAGACATCTTCAACTAAGTCTCCATGCAAAAAAGCATTGCTTACGTCAAGTTGTTGTATGGTCCAACGATTGATGGAAGCAATAGCCAGAACTACACGGATGGTTGCCATTTTCACAACAGGGGAAAAAGTTTCAAAGTAGTCTACGCCTTCAATCTGAGAATACCCTTTGGCAACAAGGCGTGCTTTGTAGCGCTCAATAGAACCATCAGGTAGCCTCTTGATTTTGAAGACCCACTTACATCCTATGGGTCGAGTGTGAGGAGGAATAGTGACAATATCCCAGGTTCTGTTCATCATCAAGGCTTGAATTTCACAACCCATGGCCTCTCTCCAATGGTGATGTTTCACGGCTTCCCGAAAACTGGTAGGTTCGGATTCAGATGATAAAGCCTTAAGGCAATGACGATGAGGAGCAGAGAAACGATCATAAGTTAGAGAAGATTGAATCGGATAGGAGCACGTTGAGGATGATTGTACGGACTTGAGTGGAGGGAGATCACACTTGTAATCGGCGAGGTAGGGAGGCGGTTGGCTGGGGCGAGAAGAACGACGTGGTGGAGGGGGTTCGACGGTGGGTGGATTGTGAGGAGAAGTAGAAGGAGTGGATGGATCACCAGGTGATGGTGGATTGTTCGGAAGATGGAGGAGAGGTTGGGTGTGGGTCGAAGGTTCTGGAGATAGAGGGGGAGTTTGATTGAAAGATGGAGAGGATGAAGATTCTGGAGATGGGGTTAGGATGTTGCGAGTGGTGCTGGGTAGGGTTAGGCTGTTTTCGGGGGTGAGATTGGGTTGGGTATGGGTATGGGCTGGTGAGGTGGTGTAAGGAGAGGAATCATCGTGGGCCAACGGAACAGGTAAGCTAGGGGTGGAAATGCTTTGTTTGGATTTTTGGAAAGGAAAGGACATCTCATGAAATAGAACATTTCTGGAAATAAATATCTCTTTGGTGGATATGTCCAGAATAATATATCCTTTGGTTCCATTTTCATAACCCAAAAAAGCCCCTTTACGAGATTTATTGTCAAATTTGTGTTGTGGTGTGGTGTTGGTAGCAAAACAAAGGCAACCAAAAACTTTAAGCATAGAAAAATTAGGTTTTTGTTTGTTCAAAAGTTCAAATGGTGTTTTATTTAAAATAACAGGAGAAGGAACCCGATTAATTAAAAAAACAACATGTTTAATCGCATATGACCAATAATTGCTAGGAAGATTAGATTGAAACATAAGAGCTCTAGCAACATTGAGAATGTGTTGATGTTTGCGTTCAACTCTTCCATTTTGTTGGGGAGTGTAAACGCAACTTGTTTGGTGAATTATTCCTTTAGAAGTAAAAAATTCTCTTAGCAAAAATTCGGGTCCATTATCAGAACAGATAGTCTTGACGGTAGTTCCAAATTGATTTTCAACTAAGGCAATAAAATTTTTAATTTGACTTTGAACTTCAGCCTTTGATTTGAGTAAGACAACCCAAGTATAACGGCTATAATCGTCAAGAATAGTCAAAAAATATTTGTGACCATGAATAGAATTTTTTGAAAAAGGACCCCAAATATCCATATGTATTAAATCAAAGATATTGGAACACCGGTTAGTGCTAGGAGAATAAGATAATTTTCTTTGTTTTGCTAAGTGACACACATCACAAATTTCACTAAAATTGCTAGAAATAAAGGGAAAGTTTTGATTTAAAACATTTTGACGATGTCCAGATAAATGTCCTAGTCTAAAATGCCAAAGGGTGGGGTTGTTGGTGGAGTCAATATTGGCGTTGTTGATGGTAGAAGGTGGGTTGGGGGTTGATCCCTTGTGATTGAGGTCCAAGTGATATAGTCCCTCCTTTAATTTAGTCGAACCAATCGTCTTCAACGTGTTCATTTCCTGAATTTGGCAAGAGACATGAGAGAAGGTTACACAATATTTGAAATGAGAAATTAATTTAGAGATGGATAAAAGATTAAAGGTAAATTCAGGAACAAATAAAACATCATGGATGGTGAAATTAGAAGAAAACTGAATTGTTCCTAAAATGCAAGTTTTAACCGTTTGACCATTAGGTAAGTGAATAGTGATTGGTTTAATTTTATAATAAGATTGAAAATAATGTAAAGATGAAGAAATATGATCAGTTGCTCCAGAATCTAAAATCCAAGGTGTTTCCTGCGTTTTTGTAGTGCCTAGGGTGTTGGTGGGTGTGAATAGAAAAAATGAAAGTGGTACCCAACATTGTGTTAGAAATGGAACTTGGGCTAGAATGAGAGAGGTTGGCCCGAATGGGCTTATCATCTGAGTGCGCACCACCATTTCCTGGGTTCTGTTGGAGAAGAGCCATGAGTTGTTGATATTGGGCCATGGTGATTGGAGAATTGGGCCCTTGCACTGAGTTCTCATTTGCTCCACTTCCATTGGTTAGGGTTTTCTGGTCAGCGAAGGTGCTGTTGACAGCGGAAGGGACGACCTTGCTGGGCATCCGCGGCTTGCCGGGGTATTTGGGATGGCTGGGAGGATACCCGAACTTGGCGTAGCAAACGTCCATCGTGTGTCCGGGTCGAGTACAGTGCTCGCATTCAGGGACGTTGTTGTCGGGTTTCTGATAGCAGACGTTGCTAGTGTGTCCTTGGCGGCCGCAATGGTCACACTTGCGATTGGAGGTGTTGAACTTGCTCCCCCCTGACAAAGAGCCGCTGCGAGGCTTGCTGGAAGTGGCATTGACAAACGGATTGACATCAATAGAAGCTGGGGAAGATGAGTGATGTTGCCTCTCATGTTGAATAATCATGGAAAATACTCGGTTGGAAGAAGGTAGAGGATCGAGCAAGAGGATTTGGGAACGGACCATCGCGAAGCGCTCGTCCAACCCTTTAAGAAACCGAATGATAAAGTCTTGCTTATGGAAGGTCAAGGCAGAGCACGAACATGGCGTGAATGGGCAAAAATTGTCAAGTTCTTCCCACAGAGCTTTGAGACTGGTGTAGTAGTCTGTAACAGTGGCTGTGCCTTGTTTAAGTGAGTAAATTTCTTCCTGTAACTCAGCTACGCGCAATAAATCGCCTTGAGAGAATTGTTCTCGGAGGTCATTCCATATATCTGCTGCATTGTCGAAGAAAACAATGCTCTTCGCAATGGATGGAGATACTGAGTTATGGAGCCAGGAAGTTAAGAGATTGTTGCATCTCTCCCAATGAGGAAACAAGGGTGAGGTGTTTTCTGGAATGGAAATAGAACCATTAAGAAATCCCATTTTGTTTTTGGTAATCAGGGCCATCCGAATGGATCTGAACCATGATTGGTAGTTGTTGCCGTTCAACGCTGGTGTGACGATGATGGAGGTGGGACTCTCGCTGGGATGTATGTGAAAAGGACTTGAAGGGTTCTGACTCGGATCAGTAAAGGAAGGAGGAGGAGTCGTGGTATGATGCACCTCAGAGTGTGATTCGGGATTGGCTGCCATGGAACATTAAAAGGCTCTAATACCATAACAGAAAAAGGAATAAAGGTAAATATTCTGTATATTGATTTTTTTGTCAGTACAGGAAATTATTGATTACAATATATAGCAGAAGAATGAAAAAATGTTCCTAACAGAATTCTGAGAATGGCAGAGGATATTCTTGTACTATTGCCAGCTCATAGCTTCTAGAATGTGTGTGCTGTACAAAAGGTGAAAAACAAAACAAAGGGAATAAATTATATGCTGAGTAATCATGTATTATGCTCCTTTAATCCTGTATTATGCTCCTATTGATGGTCTGTTTCTGTTAAACATAATATTGAATTTATTGTCCAAAATATAATATGATTTATTATAACTAGTGACTTAATAATAAATAAATGATATCATAGGATTCTCACATATATTTTTTCTTGTGATTGGAGTGTAGGTGGAAGCACAATCTACAGAAGGGGGTGAATTGAGACATAAAATATTTTACTTATTAAAACTTTAAATTCAATCTGAGTGTGAATCTAAAATCAAACTTGAATCTCATATTGATTTCTCAAGACAAACACAGTTAGTAAAATCCTAATAAACACTTATTCGCAGATAAAATGAAATATATCTAAGTGATGTTCAGATTTCACAAAACAATCTTCAAAAAAGGAACCTGAGACTTTTGTTAGAAAGATTAGTTTATGAAAAGCTTAGATTGATATGTACTTTTAAAGATCACTTCAAAACTTATTCAGATTTCAAATCTCTTATACAAACCAAATTATAAACAGATTGATGGAGTAAATTAAGAGATTAAGGGAGAAGAATATTCACATAACTATTTATCGCAGTTCACCCTTTTATAGATGCGTAGAGGCTACATCTAGTCCGCACTTATTCAAGTGAGATTGTCCACTATTTTTAAACTAGAATCACAAGTATTCTTCTGCGATCTCGTACATAGTGGGTATTCTACTCCCAAAGCATCTCCAAACTTCTAAGTAGGCTTTCTCAAGTCCCTCCAAGCTCACTTGCACTCTCACAATACTTAGGTACTTCACCTAGCTTTGTTGAGTGACTCACACCCACCAAATTAATGGATAAAACAATAGTAACCTTGTAGCAAAACACATAAAGTTTGGATAAGTAAATGTAGAAAAAGCTAAAGGTAGTTATGTAACTCCCGTTTTTTTAATTTAAATATTATATAATTGAATATAGATAAGATAGAATTAGAAGAGTGATTGCTTGTTTTGTTATTCCCTTTTATTATTTTTTTAAAAAAACAAAAAAGAGATAATACTTAAGGGTGATAAGATTGAAGTTCAATAGATAACATAAAAGAGTTTATAAAAAAAAATTAGAGATTTTCATTTCCCACAATCCCTCTTTAGGATTAATTGAACTTTTTTCTTTTATCTCTTAATTCAATTATGATTATTATTCTCTTAATTTATTACCGATTATTATTCTCTTAATTCAATTCTGGTTATTTTTAATTAATATTGAAAAAATAAGAGGACCGAAATTGATTGGAGTCACATTCGATTTGCATTGTTCAGTTTTCTTTCCTTGATCAAACTCGTTCATATAAAGGATATTTAGGTGAGTCACATCAATTAATTTCATGATCTTCAAGACTATAACCTTCCTCCCATAGGAATAGCATTCAAAGAATATAACCCCGGAGTGATCTACCGTTTCAGTCCCTAACTTTGCAAGAATAATTTACTTTAGTTCCTCACTTTGTGCGGATAAGTCACTTTAGTCCATAACTTTATATTTTACAGGTCACTTTAGTCCCTGAATTATATGATCATTCATTTTAGTCCCTGACTTTCAAGGACTAAAATGAATGATGTAGTGAAAGTCAGGGACTAAAATGACCAATAATAGTAAAAGTCAGGTACTAAAATGACTGATTTCACGAGGGACTAAACTGAATGATAAGATACAAAATCATGGACTATTTTAGTATATAATCCTATAACGCCCTCCTCCCACAATTTCTCACTAAAAAGCCGGCCATCTCTGCCTTATGAAGAAGGCCCATTTAGCTACGTTTTAACATCTGCAATAGCGCCCCCGACGATTTGAAATTCATGCATGACAAAGACTTCCTAGACACCATTTGTGAATCAAACTCTCTTTCTACTACTTTCCCGTTTGCATTATTTTCCCTTTCACCACTTCAGTATAACCTCTTCCACCCACAGCACCACCTTGCACAATATTAGAAGATGTCCCCCTTCTTTCATGCTTCGACAATTTCACCGCTACATTGCTTTTCCTCCCAAATTGAGCCAAGTTAATCCTTAATTTAAACAACAATATTCAAATTTGATCTAGAGCATACTCTAACTTCGCCATGCTTTTCACTCATGTGAACCCGACAAAAGTGAATCGTATACCCATTGGGTCCTTCTTCTAGGGATAAAAACAACTCTCACATTCCCCCAACCAGCAAACACTTTCCATAATTCAACTTGCCCAAAGTTTGGCGGAAAATTTGTGAAAATGAAGCTAATAGTGCCATGCATCACACAGTTGGTATAAGCCTGACCATACCTCATTAACCTCTGAAGCCATGTCCCTATAGATTTCCTGTAGAACCTCGTCCTTGTCCTTGAATGCTGAGCCAGTCCACTTGCTATCCTCTTCCTTGATCTCACCTCGGTTCACCTGAGCTTTCCTCATTTTTCTCTTACTTGAATTTAGTTCACTCAAACACAGCCACGATCACCACTGACGTCACTGTCACCACCATGATCATCCTTGACACTCATTTTAGAGCAAACATCTCCTAAAAGATCGTTAGGGAGATTTTCTCTGGCTGCTTGTGACAGGCAGTGAATCCATCGGTTTCCAAATTTGGGACTTGTCTCCTCAACTCACCCAATCCCTTCCCATGAGAAAAATCCTCTCTTTGAGGTTTACATTCTCCTCTTCAAGGCGTGCTATTAGCATGTCTTGTTCACAAACTCTGCTCATCGTTAAAACATTGATTTATCATCTCGAACCAGCTTATTAAATCATGGTCAAATCTCTTTTCAATCGTTCCTCGCTCATCGTCATTGTTAGGAATGTCATCAGAGTCTTTTTCGTCGTAATCACCTTTTTCTGAATGGAGCCAGATCTAGCCTTTCTTAGAGCGGTAGTCGTCAACGCCCCACTCCTCCTTTGCCATGTCCCCCACTATCTCCTCATAAGTGTCCACTTATCTATGTTTTAGAGGTATATTTTAGGGTGTTTTATAGTGTTTTCTAGTGTTTGGTTCCATTTTAGTTGGTAAATGGTAATAAATTCACATCTTTTCCTAGTTTGAGTCATTTGTTAGAAACTTGTAGTTTTTGTGTTAGTTTTGCTGTTTTTGATCTTAGTTTTGGTGTTTTTGTTGTGTTGTAGGATCAAGAGCATTGAGAAATTGAAGAATGAGCATTGGAAAGAGTGAAGAAGCATGAAAAAGAGAAAGAATGGATGTAAATGATCAAGATCCAGCCAAGAAAAGCATCAAAAATAGCCAAAACATGAAGATTTGGACATGTTGTTAAGTGCTGTTAAAAGCTGTCATCCGCTGTTAAAAGCTGTCAAGTGTTGTGAAAACCTGTCAGGTGTAGTTTTGGGTGTGGGCACGCAAGATCTAGCGTGGGCACTCGCCAAGGAGCAGAAAACAGCAATGGGGAGCGCATGGGGACGCCAATTTGGGCGTGGGCATGCGCTATACCTGCTATATATAGTCCAAATTAGTTATTTTTACGAATCTTTGGGTGATTTGTCGATTTAGGCGCGATTTTCTCTTCTTCTTCTCATCTTTTCTCTCTTTTCTTGGGAAGATCCTTGAAGATTCAAAACTTGTGGGAGCAAGAGCTTGAGGATTCATGATGATTCCTTCTAGGTTTTTTGTTCTTCTCTTCTCCTCTCTCTACATTAGTTTAGATTTTCTTGGTTAGGGAATTAGGGATTTTGATCCCAACCTATGTAATAAAACCTGAGTTATAATTCAATGTTCTTTCTTGTCAATTGAGTGATTACTTCTTCTCTTAATGCTTCTTCTTGATTGATTATATTCAATTTTGGTGGAATTGCTTCCGACGTGAATGCTTCACTTGAATTAGTCAATAGGGATTTTGATCTAGATGCAATTAGGCAATTGGAAAATTGGTAATTGTATTGGAACTGTTGTAATTCACCATAATCTTGCATTATTCTAGGAACAAAACTTGTAGGTTATGAAGTTTTGTGAGAATTCACTTCTTTCTTGTTTTCTCTAAAATTGGCCTAAGGAATTTGGGGGTTATAGTTAGAACAAAGGGGCTAATGATCTAGGAATAAATTTAGTCTATAATTGTGGATTATTACCTTCAATTGATGAGACTAGACTTGAATGAAACTCAGGGGATAATTACATATGTGAAGGATCAAATGAACCATGACCCTAACCTCTTTCTTTCTTGATTCTTACTTTTATTTTTGCTTGCTTTTACAATTATTTTGCATGAATACACTCAATCACATGTTTTTTATAGTCCAAATAGTGAATTTCTTGGGAATTAGATATTCTTATTTATAGTCCTCATGGAGACGATACCTTATTCACCTTCTATTCTCATTAAACGAACTAGTGCACTTGCTAGAATGACATTTGCATATCAAGTTTATGGCGCCATTGCCCAGAACTATTGATTAGATATCAATAGTTCCCAAGGCGTTCACTAATTTGGACACTTCACTACATTGTGCATATCCATTTGTTTATACTAACACTTGTTTTTGTTTTTCTTTTTTGTTTCACATAGTTATTCTATACTTGTTTATATTATATAGTTGTTTGTGTTATTTTGCACTAACCTTTGTTTTGTAGAAAAAGAAAAAAAAATTTAGAGACAATGGCTATGAATTGGTTTGAGTCATCAAGTGACTACTATGGTGCTCAAAACAAGTTGCTTTCACAACAACTTGAAGTTCTCACCAAGCAACTTCAACAATTTTCTCAAAACAATGCCATTCAAGTCTCTCATTTGGTTTGTGAGTTTTGTGGAGAGGTCATCAAAGTGAGGATTGTGGCTCATTTGGCTATGGAGAGCAAAATCAAGTGAACTACATGAGGTATTCTCATGGAGATAACTTGTTTTCCCAAGCCAACACATACTACCCTCACTTGAGAAACAACCCTCTATTCTTCAACCAAAAATCCACTTTTCTCCAACCATTAACTCACTCCTTCAACCAAAATTCACCCCAATTTACACACCAACCATACTTCTACTCAAATCCTCTATTTCACCCAAAACCCCAATACCTTCCACTTAGTCCAAATCCTCAACCTTGGAGTACCCAACAAGACTATGAACTTTATGGTGAGGAAACTCCAATGCCTCAAGTACCTACCCAACCTTCTCTAGGTAACTGTCTTAACATTGAGAACACTCTTATGGCCTTCGTGCAAAAGACCAAAGCTTACATGAAAGAGTACCAATCAACATTAAGGAATCGTGAAACTTCCATAAGGGACTTGGAAATTCAATTGAGTCAAATGTCTAAGCAATTATTCGAAAGACCTCAAGTGATGTTTTCTAGTGACACCATGGTAAACTCAAGGGAACAATGCAATGAAGAATGTCCCTTGGGTTATGCTACAAATGAAGTGCCATCAAGCGAATCCATTTCCATTCAAATTTGGAATTTTGATAAGGAAGAGTTTCCAAAGAAGAAGACAAAGAAGAAAATTTTTGAGGATGGAGTTAATTATGATAAAATTTCTCCCTATGCTTCTATTCCTTTCCCCAAAGGTTGAAAAAGCAAAGGGATAAAAAATAATCTTCAAATTTCCTCAACGTATTAGAGAGTCTAAGGGAGGATGAATATCTTTATGATGTGGAGGTTAAGGAAGGGGATTGGTTAGATGAGGAAGAAGGTGTATTGGTGGACTTATTTTAGCCTTTAGTGGAAGATACTCCTAGGGAGAATGGTGTTGATGTGGAGGTGGAAAAAGTACTTGCTATTCCAAACCAATTGATTAATGATGGGGAAGGCAAAAAGGTGGAAAATGAGGAGGTGACATTCAATATCTTTGTAACAAAGGAGCCTCTAGTTGAAAAGCACTTTTGTATGATGGGGAAAGTGGTTGATCTCTTAAAGGAAGATGCTATTAAGGAGTATATGGTTGAGTTTAAGGGAAGTAAAGAAGTTAAGGAGTGCATGACTAATTTGGAGGTTAAGCCTATTGTTCTTTATGTGCACTCCAAGTCTTTCTTTGAAGATAGTGGCAAATACATCCTCCAACCACAAGTTTGCAATCCAATATTGCAAAAATTGTTACTCATAGAAACCATTTGGGTCTCATTTGATCCTCCATTTGTCTCGATTCCATGGGATTCAGCGGTAAGCCATTTGACAAGTTGCTAGCTTGCAACTTTAAGCCTCCATGATGGGTAAGGTGTCAAGCTAAGTGATGTTAAACAAAGTGCTTACGGGAGGCAACCCGTGTAGGATCATTCTTTCTTTCATTCTATTTGATTTAGAAAAAGAAAAAAGAAATAAAGATAGATACATGTAGAATTAGGAAAAATAATAAAAGTTAGTACCATTCTCATTATCATTTGTTTTGATAGAATCACTTGACTCTTTGGATGAAATGAGTTTAAGGTGCAAGGTGTTGAAGACCAAGCAAATAAATGAGATAGTAAGTGTAAGGTAAGCTCACTTTGAAACTCTAAAATCAAGCATTTTGTGGCCTAATTTGAGGATGAGTACGCCCAATTCATGGGTGAGAACGCTTGAGGAAAAATAGCTCTCGAGAAGTTGAGCGTGGGCACGCGCCCTTGGCAAGCAAGGAGCAGCCCATGAGAGCGTGGGCACGCCATTTGGGCGTGAGCCAAAATAAATGGCAGCACCTACACCTGACCTTAGCGTGGGCACGCCATGTATAGCGTGGGCACCCACCCCTTAGCGTGATCCCTCCTTTAAAACCCACACCTCACTTAAACCCACTCCTCATTTCTCATATTTCTTATCTTCTCTACTCACACTCTCACCCTAACTCTCACCCCTCTCCATTTCAAGCATTTACACTCAATCTTCTACTCATTCTACATCTTCATTTTTACTAATTCTTCACTCATTTCACTATCTCCACTTGATTTGAATTGATTTTCCCCTTTTGATTTGTCAGGTTCCCAAGTTTAAGACCCAAAGGTAACACTTGAATCTCTCTAATTCTCATGCATTTATGGATTGATTGTTGATTATTTTTACTTGTATGAGCTAGAATCACTTGATTATGGGTGTTTTGGGTATGGATTTGAAGTTTTTGGGAATTTTGAGGGTTTTGGGGAAAGTGTTGAACTTGGTTGGGGTAAAGAAAAGGTAGTTGAAAAAGAGGATGATGATAAGGATGAGAAAGAAGATGAAGGATGGTACTAGAAAAAAAAGAAGAGAACTAGATGAATAAAGTGTATTTTTTTTAGTTTTCCTTTGTATTTTGTGTGTTTGTCTTTGTGTGTTTTGTAGGTACCTAGACCTTTGTGACAATAAGATGGTGGATACATTTGTTGTAAACTTA
Organism: Cyamopsis tetragonoloba; assembly: GCA_037177725.1. Classification (NCBI taxonomy): domain Eukaryota; kingdom Viridiplantae; phylum Streptophyta; class Magnoliopsida; order Fabales; family Fabaceae; genus Cyamopsis; species Cyamopsis tetragonoloba. The sequence continues at coordinate 59,949,028 of CM074119.1, forward strand.
GAGAAGCTTGGAGTGGTCTTCAAAGGGGAGTCCTTCTTCACCCTTCTTTTCTAAATTTTGATTAGATTGGTTACTTGATAGATTTTCTAGGCTTGATTGATTGCTCTAGTGATTGTTGATCAAGCACCTAAACACCTTAGAATTATGCATGCATCTTCATTAAAAGCCACATAGAGAGAACATTTTCAGCTATGAATATTGTTAAGACAAGACTTCGAAACAAAATGGGTGATGAATTTCTTGCAAACAGCTTAACAATTTATATTGAGAAAGAAATTGCCGGTCGTTTCAATATTGAATCAATCATAGATGAGTTTGAATCTAGAAAGCATCGCCGAGTTCAATTTTCCTAGGTGAAAATTGTAAGTTTTTCATCCTTCTTTTCTTTTTTTATACCTCTAATATATGTTATATATATATATATATTAATTATCATAAATAATTTTAATTATTGATTATTTTTTGCATATTAATTTTATAAATAAATTTAATTTAAACTATTATGTTCAACCCCCCCCCATAAAAAATGGGCTAGCTCCGCCCCTGGATAGAGGAGCAGTCTGGCTTCTCGCTATAGCCATATAAGCCTGGCTATAGCGACACGGGAATTTCAGCAGCGCAGCACAAGATTGGTTCCTCGCTATAGCGAGACTAATATTGCTATAGAGAGGCAGACACTTTTCGCAGCATATATATCTATTTACGCGTTCTATTGCTTAGGGCAGTTTTGAGCAGTTTTGAAGGCCAATATTTGAGGTTTTAGAGAGTTTTTAATGAGAGAAAGAGCTGAGAGAGTGGATTCGAGCATAGGATTCACAATTGAAGCGACGTCTCTTCACCTTGCTTTGTATCATTAGCTACCATGAGTAGCTAATCCTATCGCGTTTTGGATTGAATGTAATTGTCAAACTCTCATACTTTCTTTATCTTTTATATAGTTATCATTTTTTCCTTCGATTTGGGGTTTCATCTCTTTTCTTAATGCTTGTTTTAGCTTTATCAACTATTGCATGATTTTAGGTTCTAAACTACTTTCGAGAGAAGTTTTCTTAGATCTAAACTGAATGAAAATCTCAACTCGCCACAATCCTAGAAATAGGTAGCGACCGACTTGATTGTCATTTTCAAACAAACACTTTTTTCTTAAAGATGGAGTGTCTTCATTTAATTCAAGAGATTGTGTTTTATTCGCAACTACTCTTAGGATCATTAAATTGAGAGATCATTTAATGTGATTTTTGTGTGTGCATCAAATCATGGTTTATTCAATAACTATCCCTAATTGATTGTTGAGTATGGAGGGAGATTGATAAAGTTCAACCCCAAACCTCTAAAATATTGTTGTCACAACCCCCAATTTACTTCTTTCTGTTCTTTTCTTTTAGTTTCTTGAATCCCTTTTTATCAAAACTTTTATCGTTTTACTTGCTAGATAATTAATTATTAGGTAAATGTCTAAAAATACGCTGCTCCCTGTGGTTCGATAACTCCTTTTCACTGTACTAAAATGAGTTGACTTTAGTTCACGCAAAAGTATTAAAAGAGAGCATTGATATGGGTTTTGTGATGGGATCGCCTAGAAATTCTTCAGGTTATGATGCGATATGGGTAGTAGTTGATCGATTAACTAAGACAACCCATTTCTTGCCCATTAAGGCTAGTTACTCTCTAGATAAGCTAGTGAACCTTTACATTAAGGAAGTAGTTAGACTCCATGGTATACCCACTAACATTGTGTATGATAGAGATCCTAGATTCACCTCTAGATTTTGGAATTCACTTCATGAAGATTATGATACTAGGTTGAGTTTTAGCATTACCTATCAGCCGCAGACAGATGGTGAATCTGAGAGGACTATGCAGACCTCAAAGGACATGCTTACAGCTTGTATCTTAGAAGAGATAGGATGTTGGGAGAAGTACTTACCATTGATAGAATTCTCTCATAACAATAGTTATCACAATAGCATCGATATGCCACCCTATGAAGCACTCTATGGGAAGAAGTGTAGGTCTCCCCTATGTTAATATGATGTGGGTGACAAAAGCTTGCTTGGACCCAAATTGTTTCTAGAAAATACAGAAAAGATAAGAGTTATTAGGGCGAAGCTTCAGGTAGCTCAAAGTAGGCAAAAGAGTTATGTTGATAAGAGGAGGAATCCTATGGAGTTCGAGGAAAGTGAACATGTGTTTTTGAAAGTTACTCCAACTACAGGCATTGGAAAAGCCATTAAAGTCAAAAAGCTAAACCCCCAATTCATTGGCCCTTTCCAAATAATCAAATGAGTCGGCCTTGTAGCCTACCAAATATAGCCTTACTCCCTTTGTTGTCAAAGTTACATGATGTCTTTCACATATTCCAACTTAGAAGGTATATCTATGACCCTTCACACATTATAGAGTTGGAGCCAGTACAGTTAAAGGACGACATTACGTATCCTACTACACCTGCTCAGATTTTTGATCGCATCATGAAGACGCTCAATACAGTTAATTGCATTTTTTTCTTAAATCTCTTAATTCAATTCTCTTAGAGCTTTGCTGGCAGTGGGTAGGTTGCAGAAAATTTAAAAATTTCAAAATACATGTTCCTCTGTCCTAGAGCTTCTGATAAATCTTTAAATTTAACCCAATTATGGTTTGAAGAAAATTGTTTTTGCTAAAGTGTGAATTATCGTTACTAATTATAAATCCTTGAGGAGGACATTAGTCATACAACACAGGCGGAGAAAACAAAACGTCAAGTAATTATTAGCTGTATTGGTAAGTAGATGTAATATACTGTGATGAAAGATTTGAAAGCTTGATGTTTGCATTTTGTTTTGATATTCAAGATGAATGTCTTATTTTGATATTTAGAACAAAAAAATTTAGAAAAAGTAAAATCCAGGGAGGAGCATGATGATATAGATACAGAGATGGAAAAGCTTGTTGATCAGGCTAGAAAATATAACATTCATCGATTGAATAACGCAATGAAAAGTAAGGAGTTGATTCTTTCAAAATAGCTAGGTAATTGGTAGAAACTAACAATTTTATCAAAAGGAATTGAAGTTGTTACAGGTTAGCTACACAATGAAATATCCTATAATCCATAGTTAGAACCATATTTGTGCTATCATTTTCAGTAATCTAATGATGATAAGAGTAAACATTTTCAAATGAAATTTTTTTTGCCTATCCCTCTGCTGGCTTTGGTAGTCACGTGGAAATGGAAGTGATGATATTGAAAGAAACAATCTTGATATTCATCAACTTTTCATTTTGATTCTTGATAACTCAGTCATTCTATATCAAGTGTGTCATTCTCTAATGGGTAAAGGCCAAATCTTAGTCAAAGATAATAGAATAATACTAGCTTATAAAGGGGAGTTCTGACAGCTGTTACCAAAATAACTCAACTTAACATGAAAGGCTCAAAGTTGAAATTATATTAACTAGGCTTCACATATCAAACAAAGCACCAAAAGCGAAGTAAAAGAACAAAACACAAGAAAAATAGCCACACACATAGATAGTCACCATGATTTGTCAAATATGTATTAAGGGAATTTTTGTAATTGAGATTATGATTTTAAAATAAGAAATCTGAGTTCAGACTTACAAAACTGAATTGCCCAAGGAAAAATGGCCCATCATTAAATGTCAATTTTAATGAAATAGATTTTGTCTTGGATATAAATCTAAAAAATTTAACAACCTCAATCTTACTAGTTTTCTGTACATGATCTTCTTTGAAAGTAGAGTATTGGTCAACTCATCAATATGTTTAATGAATTTTTCAGCAAATTCTCTCTTTTCAGGGTCCTAAATCAAAGACAGAACAAACAAAATAAAAAGACGATTCCAAATTAAATATCAATGCACTAAAATATAAAAAAAAGTTTACAGAGCATAATAGTTTAAAGGATGTGATTCATACGCTAATTTTTCAGCTCGATTTGAGGTTGGTGATGTGAGATTGAAGGTTGAAGGAAGAACAATCTGTCACACTAATTATCCCAAACAAAAACATGAGCTTTGTCTGCTATTATGCCCTTTTCAGCATATGATTCCATGTAAAACATCATTTAACATGAACTCCTTAATTATACCAAACAATCAAATCAACAATTGGATATAATTGCTTACTCTATTCAACTTCTCTTGTCTCTATGTATCCACACATACATTTTGTAAATCGTTCATCTCTGAATCGAACCACCCAATTATTATATTAAATTACTGGTAAAAATTTATTTATTTGTACAAAAAAGTTAATCTGCTTTTCTTTTCTATACTCCTATGATTTCCTGCAACAGCAAACAAAGGAAATGTAATATAAAGGGGCAATTATTTGGTGTGTCGAGGGAGCACGAAGAAACATGCAAACACCTGATCAAACCTTTGACATTTCAAGACGAACATCCCTGAACCCACTCTTCTCTGAAAACACCTTGTGGCTTCCATCGCACACGTCACGGCTTCGATTTCGGTAATTTCTCAATCATTTCTTGCAATTCACCGCTATCGTACAGCTTGTGAATGTTGTCGGCGCTACCGACGAACAAGGTTGAAAGCGGCATGTTCTAGCGGCCGAGGATTTTCTAGAGCTCCTTGCGGAAGAAATTGTTGACAGTGACGTCGCGCTCACCGATCACGACGGGGAAGCTGTAGAGGATTTATCGGACGGGTCTACAGTCATTGAAGTTGCGGAGGACGACGTAGAGGCTAGTGTAGAAGATGACGATGGCAGCGCCGAGGTCCGAGTCAGGCGGTAGTGTGAGGGAGGGGACGAGGCAGTTAGTGAAGGAGCGTAGGAGGGAGGTGGAGAGACGGAGGCAGCGGAAGAGTGAGGACGAAACGGGGGAAGTGGATTCAGATTCGGGTAGGAAATGGGTGTGGATGTCTTTGAAGTAAGAGCAAGAGGAGCCAAAAGTATGGTCACGTGCTTGTGTAATTAGTTAATTAATAATTGTCTGTATACTAGTACTAACTAGTGGCAATTAATAGATTTGTTGATAATAATCTAAAATCAAAGCCTCATTAGCGGTAATGATGTTATTGCCATTAAATAATTTCCATTAAAGGGATTTTTTGTAGTAGTGTTATAAATGTAGGATTGCATTGGTGCCATCGATAGAACACATGTATCTACTTGGACTCTTGCTTCTAAATAAACAGTTGTTTGTGGAAAAAAAGTGTTGGTGACACAAAATGTATTAGTCCCATGTGATTTTGATATGCATTTCATATTTGTTTATTTTGATTGAAAAAGGACAACAAACGATTCAAAAGTATTTTTGGATGCTTTATCTCTCGAAAATAATTTCCCAAGGCCTAATGGACGTACATTTATCTTTTATCATTTTTAGTAGTTTAACATAATAATTGTTATAGTCCAGAGCATACATTCCTTATTGAATGGATGCATTGTTCTTGTTGTAGATCAATTTTATTTGGTTGATTCTAGATTTCCTAACATGTCGGGCTATCTTGCCTCTTTCAGATGGAACATATATCATTTGCACCATTTTTGTGAAGTAGGTAGACGTCCACGTCGAAAAGAATAATTATTCAATTAAAGGCACTCTTCATTAAGGAATGTAATTGAAAGATGCTTTGGAGTTTTGAAAGCAAGATTTCTAATTTTGAAATTGATGCCAAGTTCTCCCATTAGAAGACAAAGATTAATTCACATTGCTTGTTGCACTATACATAATTTTATAAGAATGCAAAATGGAGAGGATACACTCTTTTTGATCAATATGATCAAGAAGTCATGGATATGGATGAGCAACAGTTAAGAGTAGAGCAACAAGGTGTCGATGTTAATACTAGTCAAGCAGCTAAAATGGCAAAAGTTTGACAAACCATAGCAAATGAAATGTGAGAAAATTACCGTAGATCTTAAAAGAATTTATATTTGATGTTAAGCTTTTGCTAGCATTGAGACTTAAGAAGCTTTTGTTAGGATGTATATTCTAATGGTAATGACATTTTTAAATCGTAGATATATTTCTATCGTGTACACATTCTATCCATTCTCCTTATATGGGTTATGTGTTCTATTTTGAAGGAAACTTTTTGGACATATGTGTTGAGCCATTCAGAGAAATCACAAACGTGAATGCAGGCCAATGTAATTTGCAATCTAGAAATAAATGTTAGGAAACTAGAATTAAAAGAGGAAATGAAAAGAGAGAGACAAAAAGACAACTATTTAACGTGGTTCGGTACACAGTTTATGTACCTGCGTCCACGGTTACACTAGGGAAACTATTTTATTCACAATGCATAGAAGCTTACAAGGTGTCTCTTTATATAGTACTAATGAGACATAAGTTTTACAAACTAAGTGATGTGGGACTTTGGAAGTTAGACTACAAACTCAACAATTCTCCCACTTGGAGTCTAAGTCCCAAATCGCACCAGCTCCTTGTAAGGAATGAGCTCATCAACTCTTCACCTATTACAGCACCTTCATCAACTCTTCACTTGTGACCGTCCTTGTCAACATATATGTTGGGTTCTCTGATCCTGAGATCTTCAGCAAGGATAGTTCTCCATAACTTATCAGCTCTCTGATAAAATGGTATCTCAACTGAATATGCTTGCGTCTAGAATGGAAGACGAGATTTTTAGCAAGAAATACAACACTCTCTTGAATCTCTCCTGCGAACATCTTCGCTCAAAATCAAGTCACGAATGTCATTGAGCTTTAACTTAATGTCCCTTGCAGAATAGCTGACAGCTGTAACAGTTGCACTCCAACTATCCAGTAGTGATGACAACAGAATCAATTCCTTTACCTCTTCCTCAAATTTAATCTGCATTGGCTCCAACTGAGCAAGAATAGTATTAAAATCATTAATGTGATCAGTTATAGAGATACCTTCTCCCATCTTAAGGTTGAACAACCAACGCATCAAATAGACTTTGTTGGCTGCGAAAGGCTTCTCGTACATACCTGATAACGTCTTTATTAGACCAGCAGTAGTATTCTCGTTCACAATGCTGAACGCGACATTCTTGCCAATGTTAATTTGATCACGCCAAGAGCTTGTCGATCTAGCAATTCCCAGTCTGCCTTTGTCATGTTGTCTGGCTTCTTCCCTGATAAGGGTTGATACAACTTTTTCAAATACAAATAATATAATCCTCTATCTGCATCTTCCTGAAGCCAAAGTCTTTGCCTTTGAACTTCTCAATCTTCACCTTCCCCTCTTCTAACACCATTGCTCTACTACTTCTTCTAAACCATGGAAGCTCCTACTACTATCACTGAACTGAGACTATCTCCACCAAAATGAGGATTATTCGTTTATGTTGTGGAAGATTACTATGCTGCAACCACAAAGCATACTAAGAATATCCTTTCAAACCAATTTCTTGTGATACCAGTTGTTAGGCAACTAGCATTAAAAGAGGAAATAAGAAGAGAGAGACAAAAAGATAACTATTTAACATGGCTTAGCACACAGTGTATGTACTTACGTCAACGGCTACCTAGGGAAAATATTTTATTCACAATGCATAGAACCTTACAAGGTGTCTCTGTGCTAATGAGACATAAGTTTTACCAACTAAGCGATGTGAGACTTTGATATAAGACTACAAACCAACAATAACTACATTATATGGGCCGCAAAATCCGAAGCAAACGCAGCTAGGAGTTTAATTTTCAATTTTCCATCTTATAAAGCAAATTAGAAATCATGTTCAAATTTCGCAATTCTTGCAAAAATCACGACCCAAAGTTCAAATAATGCACCTATGATTGACATGTGAAAGAAACAAATGCATAAAGGTCCGAAAAACCACACTATTCATAGTCATGTTACAGATGCATTAGATTTCCTATCGCCACATAATTTCTTTCAAAGAGATCTCTCAGTAAATTTTAATGAAGTATGCAATCAATGTTATAATGAAAGAGGCAATATCAATGAACTCAACTATTTCACTATGTTTAAATTATATCGTAAACAATGAGGTTTCTGTTATTCAAACACTAATATTTGTTTTATATTCAGTAACTAGAGAACAAAATATAGGGACTATGTCTTATGATCCAAAAGTATCAAAAGCAAGTGAAGATGAAACTAATGATAGTAACAATTCTTCGGGTGTGTTTCGGTGCGCAATTTAATTAAGCACTAATACAATAAACTATTTTTAATTGAGTGTTTTATTTTAGACAAAATTTTAAAACTTACTTGATTAAGCTAAAATAGCTTATTGTGATAAGCTACTCCAGGAAGCTTATGAAAATAAGCTGAAAACATAAGCTCTTCCAAATAGGGCCTCTTGTAATATGTTTTCTCCTGAATATTATTATAGATGAAACTCCTTAATCAAATGAAATCAAAGGTCTAAATATACTTCAGTTTTGCTTCCCATTTCAAATTCAAGTACAATTTTATAATTTTATTAGGATTCGTTTATAAGTCTTCTCCAAATTATTTAACAATTCTATCATTTTTTTTACTGACTATTTATTTTTCCACCTTAAGAATGTAAATTGATAGATATAATGTTTGAACCCCCATAATCACATTTCCCCAATTTGTGTTAACAGATTATTTAGACATTGGAGACCCTAATGATGAACGTGAATTTTGTGGGGCATTGCTATGGTATGATGAGACGAACACTAAGTGGAATAATCCTAAGAATCTCAAATTTTCTCTCTTTGTTGTTCGCAAGGTAAAATACAGCTTTCAACATTGAATCAAGTGCCAAATTTTTTGCATGATTTAGTCCATAAGAAGAATTCAAAAAGTTCCTTTTTTTTTCCAAATATTAGATCCTTTAACATGATGTTTTCCTTCCCTTTTGTGGAAGGAAAAGTGAATTCTAATGTCAATTAAGCAAATTCTACTTCTATTATTTTATTAATGATGTAATTTATTATAGGATCGACAACCTTCTTCTTATTAAAGATTCACAACTAAGATTCTCTCAAATGTACATATATGACACTGAAAATGAAATTCCAAACAAATTAAATTCTGTTAGGTATGAAACAACCTCTTATTAGTTCATTTGTTAAATAATTTTAAAAATATATTTTGTTTTATGAATTTAAGTTTAAATATTTAATGTATATATTTAAAGGATGGAGAACAATTCTTCCAATCTACAGTAAAAAATAGTTGCTACATTGAAAAGATGCTAGATGATGTAAATCCATATGTTAAAGTGTTTAGGTCAATAAGAGATAGAATAGCAACAAATAATTTTCAAGATGTGAAGCTTTGAATTATTGGTAAAAGAGTAAAGGAGGAAGAATGTAAAACTTACTTATAGCTTCTAAAGTCGCAACTCTTATCATTTAGGATTTTGATTGTGGAGATGGGTTTAGAGACATTATTATTGAAGAACGATCTGGATTACTTCAACGTGTTAGTCTTTTAAGCCTTGTCGTATCTTGCTTTGAAATATCCTTTGATTTGGCGAAGATGGTTAAAAAGGTTCAACTTTAAACCTGAAATCATACTCAAATAGTAGCTGAGATTTTTAAAAAGGTTCATAATTATTTTAATGAAAGGACTTTAATCCCAGGTTTCAATTTAGTATCTAGCTGTTGTTTCTTTAATGTGTTTTTGGCATCCAAGAAGTTATCAGTGGATCTTTTCATGTCAATAGTGCTTGAAAAAAGGAGATAAACATCATAATTCTACCCATTGTTGATCAAGATATTGTCCATGGTACCAACAGCTGCGCAAAAATTTTCCTATAGGTAGCATGGGTGGCATTGAATTTGTAACAACTAAATTTCAGCAACTTTATTTAATAAATAAGACATGGACTTGAAAGAAAAAAATAACAATAGGGATACCACTTTAATTACAGGCATTGGATATTTTTTAAATAATTTGGAGAAACACAATCTAGTACAAAAGACATAATCAAAAGAAAAAAATGACGGAAAGGTAGCACTTAAATTTCAAGAATTGTGGGTGTAACAAAAAATTTGAGAAACACAAATTAATAAATAAGACATAAACGTCAAAGACACAAACTCTTAAAAGAAAAAGAAAGGTACAGGTATTCAAATAAAGTAACATTCATATTCAAATATGTTGCAGAAACTCAATTTAACAGGTTAATTTCATAAACTCAAATTAATAAGTAAGACATAAACTTAAACTTAGAAGAAAAAGAAAGAAACATGTACCCCTTTAATTTCAGGAATTTGCCACAGGCTAACAACATCAGTCTGGCTTAAAAACCTCATTGAAAATGATTGTTGTGATAGTGGAGTGTTGTAAATGCCTGACAAGTGTTGAGAAAGTGAGAGCCCCAAACTGTAACATGGCTTTGTAAGATCCAAACTAGGAAGCATTTAAGAAATTTTGCTTTAGTGTCCACTAAAGGTAAAATATTGTTCAAACGTGTGCTATACCAACAACACATCCAACAGTGGAAACACTTAAAAGAAAGGAATATACCTTTGAATGATCTCGTTAATTTCCTTAATGTCAGCATTAATCAGAAGGCGTGAAGCATGTTCTGTGTTCTGGATGCAAAGAGGATATTTCCCTGTACATGTTTCTCAAATTGAAAAAAAAAAGCATATTAAAAATAAAATCAATTATAAAAGGTTAGACAGCAAGAACTTATAACTTCAAAAAAAAAAAAAAAACGAAAGTCATTACCATTAAGCTCTTTAATTTTCGCTAGTGTAAGGATGACAACAACAGGTCCAGGTTCAGCTTGGTTTTTCTGTAATGCCTCATTAAGTTGTAATGCATACCCTTCCAACAAAGTCATGGCCAGATTCACTCCACTGCAATATAACATGTCTCCTTTTAATGTTACCCAACTCATAATTAACCAAACCATATAATTTACATGCTTACAAACATAAATGTAATATGTAAAGATGTGAGACGTCTAACCTATTATCCCCAATCATATTAGTAGTACGGTGTGATTTATTCCTAGTACATTCCTCAACAATGTCAACTACCTCACCAAGAACCACTATTATTTAAAAGTTTATAGGTACAAATCAATAATAAACAACAATAAGTAAACAAACCTAATACCATAAAAAAAAATAATTCAGTTCTCTAATAGTTATACATACCAACTAAAGTGTCAGATTTGGCTTCATCATCAACAATTTTTTTGAGGGAAGTAAATCATAGACATACTTAATTAGGGATCTCAGGCCTAGGTGTTTCTAGCAGACATGTGGTCTTAAAAAAAATTAGTTTAAACGGATGGTCTTATTGTTTATAAACACTGGTGGGTTCTTCAACAGAAGAATTTTGAAAGACATAACTACTTCCCTTTTTAAGTTGTGGCAGAAATGTATCCTACTCAGTTTCTTTGACAGCTGAAGCAATTTTTTTACCTTGGAAATAACAAACAACGTTTAACAAAAATGAACAATTATCGACACTGCAACTTTAAACAACAAACTTTAGACTTTTCACATAATTATCCTAACCTTGTGATTCATGAACACCATCTCCATGGTACTTAACCTTCCACCTCTCTAGACCTTCCACATGTCGGTAACCCTCACGGCCAGTTTCCAAGCTTGTCTCTTAACATGAATCTCTTTAATCGAATTTTCCTTACATGGCATGACTAAACCGTGTGTGAAATAGAAAACAATAAGAATCATCAGTTCTGTTCATGGAGACAACACACATACCCTATCTTCATACTATTATCGGCAAATATACATGAAAGAGAAATATTTCAACCCAGTGGAAAACGAAAATTGCCGAAAAGAAAACATGAACTAATCAATAATAACAACACTGAAAAATGAAAATCTACACAAAATCAAGTTTATTATGCCCTAAAATCATCGAAAGTGAACATCTTTCAAACTTATTTAGCACCCAAATTGTTGTTTGCTGGATAGTGTAGGGTAAGAAGAACATAAATGACACAAATCGTTGTTCGAAGAGATTCATGCATAGTAAGTCGCGATTGTATCACTCACACAGAAAATCTAATAGATTTACCAAAAAATCTTCAAAGAAGTGAAGGGAAACAAACCTAAAGGATGAAACTTGAGTTGTGGCAAAGTTGTTCAGCAAATAAAATCTTCAAATATCTTGCAATGAAGCACTATTTGGAGAAAAAACAATGATGAAGGCACACAATCACAAAAAAGAAAGATAAAATGAGTTGAGAAATTGATACAAAGTAGGTAAAAGCATGGTAATCTGAGTAAAGGAAGCGAGAATAAGATGCATTCGAATGCATCTTTCTATTTCAGGGAGAAGGAGTATGTGTATATTATTTGTGACCTCTATGCAATAATATGAATGGGGACAGATATCTCTGACAGGGTAAACTTCTTTTTACACCCAAAAAAAACTCCCATCAAGAGACAGAAAAAAATAATAATAAACGAAAAAATGGAGGAAAATTGGGTCATTGTGGTGATGACATGTGGCATTGGGAAGCTTTGTTCTCCAAGAAAGGTTTCTTTTCATATCTATTAAGATTAAGATCATAAGAGGCCAGAGATGTCTAGAGTTTTGCAATCACATCGATTGAAACCAGAAAATTGACCAGACTTGGCTTGTTGGGTTCTTAAGATTAAACTTGAATAAGTAATTAAATATATAATGGGAATTGATATTGCCACTTTCATTTAAAAATTTTCATTTTGCTTTGCTTTTTTACAAAGGAGAAGAGAAAAAAAGAGTGGCAATATCAATTATTGGAGTGACAATATCACTCCCCATATATAAAAAGTGAAATTTGTTCGACAAAGTTATGGAAGGTAAAATATGAAGTTATTAAATTTATTATATTCATGTACTGTCTTAGGATAAATGTTAATTTTTTTTTTTGTTTTTCAATATTTTCGTGTACCAACCTTGATTTTTTTTTATTTCAAAACTATAGTTCATATAATAATTGAAAATTCAATTTTTCTTTAACAATTTTTCACGTTTCGTTCTGAGGTTTGTGTAAGAGCGAAGAGTGTGTGTCCGCTAGAAATAAGAAAAGAGGGAGCATTATCCTCTGGTCCTTCATGTTGACCGCAGGAACAAGCATAAAAGGAAAGCAAGGGAAGGAAAAAGAGAACCATTCCTTCTCGGAACTACAGGAAAAACTTCCTCTTCTCCATCCTCTCCTTCATCAACAATAAAACAAGAGCTACAAAAAAAAAAATCAAAGATTTTCTCATCTCACACACACCTCGTAAGTCTACGAATCTTTAATTATATTTCTAAAATCCTATACGCAACAATTGGCGTTGTTGTTGGGGACGGTTTGTGTGTCTGAGAAAGAAAGGAACCAAGAGAGAGAACAAAAAAAAATTTAGTTTCACTCAAGCACTTCGCAGGTTTAGTAGCTTTGCGACATCCTGATCGTCCAGAGTGTCGATTCGAGATCTGTGGAAGAAGAACTCGAGTTCAAACAGAAGAGAGAAAAACGTCATTATGTTGTGCAGCTTCAAAAAAGTTGATCTAGCAGATTCATTAACCGTTGGACCTTGCTGAAACTTTCATGGCAGACTCAAAACTTTGGGTACTTTATTCTGAACGATTGGATCGCTAATTCAAAGTTTATTCAAGGAGAAATTGAGTTCGTCACAGTTAGAGCATAAATATTGTCCAGATTTTGTAGAAGTTCTCTTTTTTGAAAAACACAGAAGAATAGAGAGGTAAATAAAAAAAAAATGTCCCTTTTGTCCCTATCTTTACCGGCGAAGATTGTCATAAGGTTAACACGAATGGTGGAACGCGAGACCCTTGTGAAGCAAGATGATGGACACTAGTTGACCATATATGGGAATGAAAAGAAGCACAAAACAGGGGTGTTTCTCACCTTCATAATTTTATTATTTCCTTTCTAATCACTATAGTACATGATTTTGTTTAGTCTAGCTCCTATTTTACAGGCTTAAACTATTATCCTGAGTTTCTATTTAACTAACAAAAAATAATTAATACAAGTTAATGGATAGCAAGGGCAACCCATGACAGCTTTCCAAAGACATTTTACTTTTTCCACAACACACACCCATGTCCCTTTTTCTTTCTGTTTGCGTACTCCTACTCATAGCCCATCCGTCAAGATATGGTGTGTGAGATTATTCTTAAGTGAGTGCAATTTAAGATATAGATTGGAATTGAGATCACTCAAACTTGCTGTGCTTGTTTTAGGTGTTAGCCTTGCCTTTGTTAGATTTAATTCACAATATATCAAATATCCAATACAAGTGTGATATCCGCGTGTAATGCAAATAAGCTATAAAGCGTAAAAGAGACAAAACACAAGCAATTTATACTGGTTGGGCGTTCTAACACATGTACATCTAGTCTCAAGCCTAGCCAATCACTAGTGTGGATTTTTCACTATCACACAATGTCAATTACAATAGTTTTTAGATACAAGATTCACTCAAACCCTAGGTAACCTCTACCCAAACAACTATTTCACCAAGAGAACACATTTTCAATAGATTTGAAAAATCACTCAAAGCACTTTAGGATTTTCCAAACCACCTAAGCTCTCCTTAGGATTTATGCCACCACCAAAGACTCACCTCTTTGAATTTTTCACCAAGAGACTCCTTTTCTTGGATTTCCACCTAAAAGTCTCGCTTTAGTGATTTTCACATTCCACTAGAAGATATACTTCTAGTACAAGCAAACAATGCCTAAGCCACCACCTAAGACTTTCACACAAGCCACTTAAGGTCTCCCCTTAAGATTTACGCAACAATGCACCTAAGAATTCTCTTGGGATTTCAATCAAACACCTTATGTGTACCACACAAGGCAAACCCAATGGGCAAGCCTATTGCCTCCCCCCCGCCCAATCTCCTTAGATTCACTAAGGAAAGCAAGATTTATGGGTTAGAGGTGCCAAGCACTTGACCCACTTGCACTCTCACAAAATCCAATCAAAGATAATCAAATAAGCAAAATTACAATGAATCAAAATCATAAACAAAACACAAATTACAATCAAGGAAGGAATATACCTAATTGATTTTCAATTGCTCTCTAATGACGGCTTCTTGATCAACTAAACTTATTAGAATTGATAGCCTTGAGCAATTGAATCAACCCCACAAAGGAACTTGATGAATCATGCAATTATGATAATGAATCTTGAACGAACCCTAAGCCTTCATGAATCAATCAAGCAATATAGATGAAACCCTCAAGAATTTGAAGAACTGAGAACCTTAGAAGAGCATTTTGAAAGTATTTGATCTCACAAAATTTGGGCAATTTGAAAATGATTTGTTCACTTAAGTTTCCAAAACTCAAAACCTCTTTAAATAGGGTTTCTAACAGTTGTACATCGATATATAACATGCCTGCATCGATGTACATAGTTCATTTTTCCCCCTGGGTGCAGAACTGCATAAACAACAAATTTTAGCCTGTGTACATCATGTACACAGTTCATTTTTTCCCTCCTACACAGTTTTTTAAAACAGAAAAATTTGAACCATGTACATGCATGTAGCCTTCTAATACATCGATGTGGGGCTCCGAAAAACCTTCGAAAACATCAAAAACATCAAACCTAACATGTTTTAAGATAAAACCAATGATCAAGATCATTTCAAAAAACTTTTAGAACATCTTAAAAACCTTTGTTCAAATGAAAGAAAAAGCTCTTCCTTGTATGCAATGGAAAGAATGATTTAATTTCAAAACCTTTTAGCATGATGCAGTGCATGTAAGATAGGGTTGATTGGGGGTTCATTCAACACTCTTAAAGTTATTCTAACTTACATATCAAGCAAGCAATCAAGGCATAGCAATTAAACACCAAATACATCAAAAGGTAAGCTAGAAACACACAACTTAAGAAAATCTAAAACACACAAGCATACAACCAAACAAAGTCTTCATCTTCCATGAGTACACTTGATACTCGAATCTCCTTTATCTTTATTGTTGCTTTTGAAGCACTTTGTCATATTGAAAGATCTTGATCACTTAAAAGCTTTATTAATATCTTGAGAACCTTTGTTGCTTCATTGCTTCCTTTGAAGGTTGTCATTTACCTTGAAAGTTTGTCTTTTCAAAATACTTCTGGATTTTTGACAAGAAACCTCCGTATGAACACTTGAAGGTTTGTCACATCAAAACATACATCTTGACCTTTTGGCCAACACACAGGACATGGTTCTGTTATGTTCCATTTCATTCTATTTTGTTCTATACTGTTACCAAACACTACCTAAAAGTGATTAGGTTACATACAAACCTAGGGTCGTCAGTAGTTACTAATAAGTGACTAAGCGTATTGATATATTGAGTGAGCGTAGAGCCTTAGGAAGCATGACCACTCGCTATAATGGGCAAGTTAGTAGTTGTAGCTCATTACGCGTAATCAGTCTACATAAGCACTAGCTTAAGACTCCTAAAGATACGCTCAACCTAATAGCCGTCAAGGAGGTGAGAGAGTTTTGTCCCCGTTAGCCTGGAGTTGTGTTTACCGCCAGAAGACCCCAATTCTGACCCCATAAAGGTCATGATCGAGTTGTTTCCACTGCGGTGACGGTCACACCTTTTGTACTAATGATATGGATTCAAGTATATTACGCTTCCACTTAATTCTCTCAAATATCTTTTATGTTAATATTGGTTTATTGAGTCTTCGTTCTTTCAGATTAGAACGCAGGTTCCTTTATGTGGGAAAAAAACATTTTTTTTAATGAACAGCTCTAAAATAATTATTTAGTTGTTTAAGTGAAGTTTTTTCATCCTAAATTATTATGTTAATTTCCAAGCTTTTATAAGTGAAGCTTTTTCATATCTATGAGCTGCTTTTTCATATCTATGAGCTTCCCAAGTTCTTTTTCCTTGCCAGATATTCAGAGTCAAAGCACCAATCTCTTATGCTTTTTGTTTAATTCTTGTTAAATTTTAGGAAAAAAAAGTTTAGTTATAATTTTTTAAATATTTTTTAACACTAGTTTTATATAAAGACATAAAATTTTTCTCAAACTTTTAGCCTAGCCATCGCACGGATATATACACTAATTTTTAATATTTGGTGTAACCGGTAATATTTCTATTATGTTTATGAGGAAACATGTACATCTATTTATGTAATATTTTTTTATAACATTTTATAATATTTGGTGTAACTGGTGATATTTCTATATATTTTTTAAAAGTGTTTTATCAGCTATGAAAAACATCAAGAATAAATTGTCTGAAAGATAAATCGTCGAATGATATTTTAATTACTTAAATTGAGACACAAATTTTTTATAATAGCTAGAATGGGAAAATGATTCAAAGTTTTAATATAGAGAACTTACATAATGTATATTTATGTTATTAAGATTAATGTTATCTTCTACAAATTTTTCTACAAATTTATATATGTATGTTATTAATGTACCAAAATAGAGAGAATGCTATAAACAAGTAATTCACTATTAACATGAAGAGTACTGTTACATGGGGATAGTTTTCAAAATCTCATGATTCATTTTTCTCTACTCCTTTTTCCCTATAAATCCAAGGTATCCCTTCCTCTGTCCCTTCTCGACCCAAAAAAAAATGTGTAACTAAAATTTTGCGCAACTGGAAGCCTGATTTAGGGAGTCCAATTGGTTTTGAACCCATTCATCATAATCTTGAAGCATTTGCTGAAGTAGCAGTGGCACGAGCTTATCAACCAAAGCTTGCATCATTCTGCATATAGCCACATTTCAATATCATAATTTCTGAATAAATAAGTTGCATGATGAAACAGGTAGAATCATACAATACCAATAGGAGAACAATGCAGCTATGAACAAAATTGAAAATTATGGACATATTTGTTTGCTTTCAGAGAAACCTGCATAAGATGGCATTATTCAGTTCATCTGTTTTACCTGTTGTGTTAGTTGCAAGAATTATAAGTCATTATCTTGAGCAAGTAGTCACTGTAAGATATAATCTTCATAGGATCTGATTGTTTATATTTTTATTACAACTTTACAAGTGAAAGTATTTTTGGAGGAAGTAAAAATTTCTTGCTTCTGTCAGATCTGCGTTAGGATTCAAAGTTACTACCAATGTATTTTTACACTATTTCAACACAAAAACAAATAGGCCCATAAGTGAAACTGGAACGAACTTATTTCATAAAAGATTACATTTTCCTTGAAAGTGAAAGACAGAAGAGATAGACTACATTCTCACGGCGGAAGAATGAAGCAATACACAAAAATTAAATTATTTAGCACTGTAAAGCTTCCTGGTTACTTTGCATATCTGAAAAATTAACCCCTCCGAAAGAAACATGATTCAACAGACAAAAGACTAAATAACTAAAGTACATATCACTGCTACAGAATGTTGAAAAAAAAAAAAACAAATCTTTTTTGTCGTATAAACTTTGGCCCGTTGTTTCCTATTTAAAATCCAAATTATAAGGTTTTTGATAGATGACTAGGATCACTTATATACTCTTAGGTGGCCATATCTCTAGTCGACCTGGGACTTTCAACAATAATAATAATTTATATCTTCCTTTTGCCAATGAAGAAAGAGACCTTATGGAAGGACTATGTTAGAAACAAGTTTACATCTATAGCCAGCAATAGTTGGCAATTTTAAATTGAGAATCAAGATGTAATACTTAATGTAATAATGCATCATCAGCGAAGTTTACCATGTGAAATGTATACTACACAACCTATCAGGATAAAATAAAGACTATTCAGTAAACAACTCACATATTTCCGGGACGCTCAACAGCTGAAACAGGCATCATGGTAAATGGGCGTGTGTAGATCTGCAAAACAGAAATATTTTATACTAACCAAACATAGTAAAGGTAACTAAACAGAGAAAAAAATAGTAATGAGAAGGGAAATGACGTATGATTTATTTAAATGAAGATAATACAGTAATATGAGATCACTACAGCCCAGAGTCAAGTTCCTATAGAGAACTAATGCTCTCCATCCGTAATACCTCTGGCCCATGAGAACAATGGTCAGCCAAAAGCATGGAAGGTATATGTGCGTAAGAAGAAGAGAGTTTCTCCATGAGCTGACGTGGCACCAGACTTGCGGGAAACCGTTAGAGGAGAGAGAGAACCATTTCTGCTATTTAGCAATCATGAGTAGGGGTAGAATATTCATTCTGTTATTTTGAAATTCGTGTTGTGGGTAGGGAAATCCTTTGGAGGTCTCTATTAGGAGCATAGCTCTGGGCAGGAGGGGATTGTCTGCCTCTTTCTGTAGTTACTCTGTTTTTCTCAGTGAATTAATACAAAATCTGTCATTATTGCATTGCTCTGTGTTGTTTTTCCTGTTCTTGTAGTTGAGGTTCGTATCATTTTGGTCCAACCTGCTGGATCATCTTCGACGGTGAATGCCACCCAAGAAGAAGGGAGGATCGAGCAAGAACACAACGCACGCGTCAACCAACGAGGAACCAGTACCGACGAGGGAAATGGAAGGTCGAATGGAACTTGTCGAAGGAGAGTTGGTCCGTTTGAGAACTGCGATGGAATCTATACGTGCACAAGCAGCTACCAATACTTCTGCTATCAATTCTGCTGTCAATTCGGCTGTGGAGTCGTTACGAAGGGAGAATGCTGAGGCTCAAGCGAGTTTGGAAAAGAGCCAATCTAAACTGCTGGAAATGATAACTAAGAGTATGGGAAAAGCCACGGTAGAAGAAGGGAAAATTCGGTGGGGCAGAAAACTACCGCAACGGAACCAGAGAAGGCCGGAGCCAGCGCCGAGGTGGGGATGAAGGCTTTACAAGGCGATGCCCTTGAAGAGTTTAGACAATCGGTGAAAAAAATTGAACTACCTATGTTCGACGGAGAGGACCCAGCAGGGTGGATTGCGAGAGCAGAAGTTTACTTTAGAATCCAAGAAACTAGCGAGGTCGTCAAGGTCAATCTTGCAAAATTATGTATGGAAGGAGGAACCATTCACTTCTTTACCGCATTGTTGAATGACTATGAAGATTTGACGTGGGATCAATTGAAGAAGGAGTTACTGGAGAGATACGGCGGCTTGGGCGAAGGAAGTGTTTTCGAGCAGCTTGCTGACCTTCGGCAGACTGGAACGGTGGAGGAGTATATCCAGAAATTTGAATGCCTGATAGCTCAAGTTCCCAAACTATATGACCCACAGTATTTCTCGTACTTTATTCATGGATTAAAGGATGAGATTCAGGCGCGACTTCGTAGCCTCAATGTAGTCAGCCCTTTGTCATGTGGAAGAATGAAAAATGAGCCACGCGCAATGGAGATGGAGATTCTCAGTCGAAACAGAACAACACAAGGTCAGGGACACAGTGACACGCGTTTCGGGTCGGGCTATTCTGGGTTTAAACCGCTCCAAGGTGGAATGAATAAAGGAGGCCCAAGAGGTAATGGGACAGGTAGTGGAGTTAATGGGCCGGGTCAGCAAGGGCGTAATGAAGGTCCAGACAAAGGGAGACGTGGGCCGAGAGATAGGGGAGCCCGTCATTTACCCTATCGAGTTATTGGATCGCCGCCAAAAAGGCCTTTGTTTTAAGTGTGGTGGGCCATATGGCCCAATGCACCAATGCCCCATTAAACAGCTACGTGTGGTGCTAGTAAAAGACCAACTCCACGTGGAGTGTGATGAAGATGAAATTGCGAACCCTGATATACACGAGTCTGATGATGATATTGCCGACGACGAATGTAGCGCCATGAGCTTGCAACGACTTGTGACCAATAAAGGCAGACTACCCACAACGATAAGATTGAAAGGGAGGGTGCAGGAAGTGCCGTTGTTCATTCTCATGAATAGTGGAGCCTCCCACAATTTCATTTCGCGCCGATTGGTCGAGGCGATGGGTTGGGAGCAAATATCCACCAGAGCCATGAAGATTCTCATTGGAGATGGCCATACAACGAGCATGCAAGGAGTTTGCAAGGGACTCAACCTCGAATTAGACGATGGGACGTTTACTGTAGATGCCTTCTTATTTGATCTGGAAGACATTGACATGATCCTGGGGATGACTTGGTTGGCAACGTTGGGTGAGATGAAAGTAGATTGGGGAAAACAGGTAATGACAATCGATACCCCTGGGGAATCAGGATTTTAAAGGGAGTGGCACATGCAGATTCAGAATCGGCAGCCATAAATGTTCTAACAGAGAAGCCCACAAGATGGATTGGAGGGACTCAATTCCCCCTGAAGTCCGCACAGGGGGAGCCCGTGAATCAGGCAAGACAGAGCTCACTGAAGTTCAACAAACAACACTTGAGAAGTTATTGGCTGCATATGGGGAGGTATTTCGTGAACCCAAAGGCCTGCCTCCAATGAGATCAAAAGAACACAAGATTAACCTCCTTCCAGGGCAAGGGCCGGTGAACGTGCGTACCTATCGGTATCCTCATCATCATAAAAATGAAATTGAAAGGCAGCTGCGTGAGTTGCTAGACATGGGGCACATTCGTCACAACCAAAGTGCCCACTCGAGTTCGGTACTATTGGTGAAGAAGAAAGACAACAATTGGAGGATGTGTGTGGACTATAGAGCTCTGAACAAGGCTACGATCCCGGACAAATTTCCGATTCCTGTGATAGAAGAACTGCTAGATGAACTTCACGGAGCCAGGTATTTCTCCAAACTCGATTTAAAATCTGGGTACCATGAAGTACGCAAGAGAGAAGAGGACATTCACAAGACAGCTTTTCGCACCCACGAAGGTCATTACGAGTACTTAGTTATGCCCTTTGGGTTGATGAATGCTCCCTCTACCTTTCAGTCGTTGATGAATGAAGTTTTCGTGAACTATTGAGAAAATGTATCCTTGTATTTTTCGATGATATACTGATCTTTAGTACTGATTGGGAGTCTCATTTGCAACATTTAGAGACTGTAATGAATATCTTACAGGAGCAGCAATTATTTGCAAATAGGAAAAAATGTATATTTGGTCAAACTTGTGTAGAGTACCTGGGACGTGTAATATCCATTGAAGGAGTGGCAGTAGACCCAGATACGATCAGTAGCGTGAATCTATGGCCAGTTCCAAAATCGGTCAAAGGAGTAAGCGATTTCTTGGGATTGACCGGGTATTATTGAAAGTTTATCCGCGACTATGGGAAGATAGCCAAGCCTCTTATAGAGCAAACAAAGAAAGATGCTTTTTGCTGGAATAAGAGAGCCCAGGGTGCCTTTGAAGAGTTGAAGAAAAGGCTGACCACCGCCCCTGTATTAGCACTGCCGAATTTTGAAGAAGAGTTTGAGCTGGAATGTGATGCCTCGGGAATGGGAATTGGGGCAATCCTAATGCAGAAGAAAAGACCCACAGCTTATTTCAGTAAGGCCTTGGGGGATAGAAATTTGTCTAAGTCAGCGTATGACAAGGAATTGATGGCCATGGCCTTGGCCATTCAACATTGGAGGCCGTACCTCTTAGGGAGGAAATTCAAAGTGTTCACATACCAGAAGAGCCTCAAACAGCTGCTGCAGCAAAGAATTACAACGGGAACCAACAGAATTGGATGGCCAAATTAATGGGCTATAATTTTGAAATTATTTACAAACCAGGAAGGGAAAACAGGGGAGCTGATGCGCTGTCTAGAAGGGGAGAAGAGGAGCTGGAAATTCGAAGCATGATATATTTTCCTGTATGGTTGGACAGTAAACCGCTGATAGCAGAAGTGCATGCCTCTGAGAAATGGAAAGTAGTCATTGAAGAAATACAAAAAGGGTCGGACAAATACCCAAGGTTTGAGTTCAAACAAGGAGTGTTGTTTTATCACGATAGAATGGTAGTTTCAGAAGAGCCAACATGGATTCCTACCCTGCTGCAAGAGTTTCACCTCACACCTCAGGGAGGCCATTCTGGTTTCTTTCGAACTTATAGACGATTGGCTGCCAACTTGTATTGGAGAGGCATGAAGGCGGCAGTGCAGAAGTTTGTGAGAGAATGTGACGTGTGCCAACGCCAGAAATACAGCACCACCGCCCCTGGGGGACTGCTCCAGCCACTCCCCATACCTGAGCAAATCTGGGAAGATATATCCTTAGATTTTATCACTGGACTGCCACGCTCGAAGGGGTACGAGGCTATCTTGGTTGTTGTGGATCGGCTTTCTAAATATAGTCATTTCATTCCCCTCAAGCATCCTTACACGGCAAGAGCTATTGCTGAATTATTTGTCAAAGAGGTAGTGCGCCTACATGGGATTCCTAGTTCTGTGGTGAGTGATAGGGACCCATTATTCATGAGTCACTTTTGGCAGGAATTTTTCAAGTTACAGGGAACTAAACTGAAGATGAGCACAGCATACTATCCGCAAACGGATGGACAAACAGAGGTAATCAACAGGTGTTTGGAAACATATTTGCGTTGCTTTATTGCGGACCAACCAAAGAGTTGGGTTCAATGGCTTCCTTGGGCCAAATTCTGGTACAATACGACTTTCCATGAGTCGACAGCAACTACCCCTTTCGAGGCTGTATATGGACGAATGCCTCCTGCCATAGTGAGGTGTTTACAAGGGGAGGTCCGAGTTGAGGCAGTGCAGCGAGAACTCATGGACAGAGATGAGGCTCTCAGGCAACTAAAGCATCATTTGGCACGTGCTCAGGAGAGGATGAAAACGCAAGCTGACAAGCATCGAAAGGAAAAGAGTTTTCAAGTAGGTGAATGGGTATTCCTGAAACTCAAGCGTCATAGGCAGCATTCGGTGACTGCACGCATTAGCCCCAAACTAGCTGCTCGATACTACGGGCCTTTTGAGGTAACAGAACGCGTGGGAATAGTGGCATACCGATTGAAGTTGCCACCTACCTCTAAGGTACATCCGGTTTTTCATGTGTCCCTGTTAAAGAAAGCCATTGGAGATTATCAGGTACAGGCAGAATTGCCAGCGGATTTAGAGCAAGAAGGCGCTGAGTTGTTGGAGCCCATGGCAGTGTTAGCCTCGCGCAGCACCATGAAACATGGAGAAAGGGTGAACCAGTGGCTCATTCACTGGGAAGGAAAAGCTGCAGAAGAATCAACATGGGAAGATGAAGTTGTCATACGTAGTCAATTTCCTATGCTAAGTCTTGAGGACAAGACTGTTGTTGAAGGAGAAGACAGTGTTGGGGCCCAAGGTATCGGTGGGCCTCTAGTACCTCTGGCCCATGAGAACAATGGTCAGCCAAAAGAATGGAAGGTATATGTGCGTAAGAAGAAGAGAGTTTCTCCATGAGCTGACGTGGCACCAGACTTGCGGGAAACCGTTAGAGGAGAGAGAGAACCATTTCTGCTATTTAGCAATCATGAGTAGGGGTAGAATATTCATTCTGTTATTTTGAAATTCGTGTTGTGGGTAGGGAAATCCTTTGGAGGTCTCTATTAGGAGCATAGCTCTAGGCAGGAGGGGATTGTCTTCCTCTTTCTGTAGTTACTCTGTTTTTCTCAGTGAATTAATACAAAATCTGTCATTATTGCATTGCCCTGTGTTGTTTTTCCTGTTCTTGTAGTTGAGGTTCGTATCAAATGCTCTCCATCTGTAAATAAGAAAATGACTTGTGAAGATACCTCCCAGTCAACCCTTTCCTATTTGAAAATCACACCCCAAGTAACCAACTATTCAGTAACTAAAAACCCTCTTTTCACTCTGTTTCTCTCTCACTACTAGTTCATCATTCAATCTTTTCAGCCGTCTCTCACTGCAGGGTTGGCAAAGTTAGTTATAGAGAGAGAATAGCTTTTATGTACACGTAGGCATGATGAGTCTTTGAGTGGGGGGTATCGTCGTTTCAATTTAGCAAGTTTTGATGGAGACGCTTTTGTGCCTCAGTAAGGAGCTATTAGTGAATAGTAGTATATAAGTCAGTTACAATATGTTTGTGACAGCTGTACAATTAGTTATGTTGTTTAGTTGAGTGACAGCTGTACAATTAGTTATGTTGTTTAGTTGACAGCTGTACATCCTTTATATATATACATTTGTACTCTCAGTTATTAATGTGAAATACAAAAAATATATCTTCTCTATTTTCTCTCTTCTCTCTCTTTTCTCTCTCTGTTCTACTTATCTAATATGGTAATCAGAGCTTATTGATCCAAAAATGGCCAACGCGGTTCCGCTATTCTCGATTCCTCCGTCGCAACCTCCCTCCGGTGGTGATGCACCTCCGCGCATGGCGGAGCAACCTCGGGTTCCTCCTCCTTCAATTCCTGCTACGACTTCCTCTGTTCTTGGTTCTTCTTTTTTTCCGATCTCGTTCACGCATGCGGTTCCGATTAAGCTTGATGCGAAGAATTTTCTGTTTTGGAAGCAACATGTGGAATCGGTTATTAAGGCTCACCGGTTGCACTGTTTGGTTGTTAATCCTCAAATACCTCTTCGCTATGAATCGCAGGAGCATGCGACGCTAGGGATTGTGAGTGAAGCTTATCAGGTTTGGGAACAGCAAGATCAGTTGCTGTTCTCGTGGCTCCTATCCTCACTTTCTGAATCTTTGCATGCTCGTGTGATTGGCTGTGTTCACTCGTATCAGCTTTGGGATGAGATCCACAAGTTCTTTCATGCAAATATGGTTGCAAAGGCAAGGCAATTGAAATCTGAACTCTACTGTACTGCGAAAGGAGATCGTACTATTTCAGAATACCTACTACGAATTCAATCTATTTCAGATATGCTAATAGCCATAGGAGAACCAATTTCAAGTAAGGATCATATCAACGTTATTTTGGAAGGTTTGCCTGAGGAATATGAATCTTTGGTGTCTTCAATCTCTACTCGCAGTCGTGATGATCCTGTTTCAGTGGCAGAGGTGGAAGCTCTGCTCCTAGCCAAGGAGTCTCATCTTTTGAAACTTCAGAAAGCTTCACAATCAACTATTTTCTCAGCCAATGTTGCGCGTGCAGCTGAGACACCTTCAAATAACGAAGCTGAATCGCAGTCTTTAGACTCCTCTGCCAATTTCACTCAGTATAATGGAAATGGTCGTGGTGGTGGTCAGACAAAGGGAGGTGGCCGCAGTGGTGGCTATTACAGAGGACGTGGTCGTGGTGGCTGTGGTGGAGGCCGCTCCTCAGTTACCTGTCAGGTGTGTGGAAAGGGTGGTCATGAAGCCTTGGCCTGCTGGAATCGTTTCAATCCCAGTTATACTGCCCAAGGTTATCAACAGCAGCAGCAAGGTTATCAGTTTCCTAATCAGTTTGCTCAGCAGAAGCAGTTTCCAATGCAGCAATCAAATTCCTTCCCTGTTCAGTTTCCTGGAAATATGCCTCAATCCTTTCCCTTGCAACAGCAGCAGCCCTCTGCTGCATGGGCTAGTGTCAATTCAGCCTCAATTCTTGGACCTCCTCCACAGAGTCAGCCTCAATTATGGTTCCCAGATTCTGGTGCCACACACCATGTGACAGCTGATCCTCTCAACCTGCAGCAGAGTGAACCTGCCCCTGTGTCTGACAAACTTTTCATGGGAAATGGCCAACGTCTGGTCATCAAGTCTGTTGGTTCCTCCTCCTTTTTCTCTCCCATACATCCTTCTTCTTCTCTTTTGTTGGATAAGCTTCTTGTTCCCTCTATAACCAAAAATCTCATTAGTGTAAGTCGTTTTGCTAGGGATAATCATGTCTTCTTTGAATTTCACCTAACTACTTGCTTTGTAAAATCACAGGATTCTAATAAAGTCTTGTTGAAGGGCATCCTTGGCAATGATGGTCTATACAGATTTCTCTCTTTCCCAGATTTACAGCAGCAGCCGGATAAATCACACATTCAGCAGAACTTCAAGACTTGTTCTGTTAATTCTTTGTCTATTTCTGAACCATGTAATTCCTCTTCTTCGGTCCGTCCTTGTAATTCTCAAAATTCCATGTGTAATACTACAGATGTAGCTTCCTCTTCTATCTGTAATACGTGGCATCTAAGGCTAGGCCACCCTCACTTTGATGTTTTGAAGCAAGTTCTTCAATACTGTAATATCTCAAAAGTAAATAAAAATACTCTTGATTTTTGCTCAGCTTGTTGTCTTGGTAAAGCACATAGACTTCCCTCTCATCTTTCTATAACTCAATACTCCTCTCCTTTTGAACTGATATATACTTACTTATGGGGACCTGCACCCTTTTTCTCCTTTGATGGATATAGCTACTATATTTCCTTCATAGATGCCTTCACTAGATATACATGGATTTACCTTTTAAAACGCAAATCTGATGCCATTTCAGCCTTTAAGCAGTTTCATACCTATGTTGGGACTCAATTTTCAACCAAAATCAAAGCTGTCCAGTCTGATTGGGGTGGTGAGTTTAGGTCTTTTACGCAGTTTCTAAATGAAAATGGCATTGTCCACAGATTGATTTGCCCTCATACTCATCACCAAAATGGTGTGGCTGAGCGTAAACATAGAAATATTGTTGAAAAAGGTCTTTGTCTTTTAGCTCATTCATCTCTACCCTTAAAATTTTGGGATGCTGCCTTTTCCACTGCAGTATATCTGATAAATAGAGTTCCCTCCGCCTCTATTGGCGGTGAAATTCCATATACTAAACTCTACAAATCTGACCCTGATTTTTCCTTTCTTCGAGTCTTTGGTTGTGCTTGTTACCCCTTTATTCGTCCCTATAACAAGTCTAAATTTGACTTTCACTCGGAGGAATGTGTGTTTCTAGGCTATTCATCACAGCACAAAGGGTATAAATGCTTGGCTGCATCTGGGAAAGTATACATATCCAAGGATGTTCTCTTCAATGAGGTACGTTTTCCTTATAATTCTCTCTTTTCCAATCAGGCAGATTGTTCCTCTTCTACATCTGCCTCTGTTTCTTCTTCTATACCTATAGCTTCATCCTTTAATGTTCCCACTGTTCCTTCCTCTTCTCCCACAATTCCCTCATCGACTCAACATCACAATCCAACTAGCTTACCTCAGCCTACTTCCTCTAATGATAATGAACCCATCCCTAGCAATACTCAGCCCCTTATTCCTGACCCTGACACAGATACTTCATCCCCTATCAATGCACCTATACCTGAACCTCCTATTCCACCACAAGTTCCTACTACAAACAGCCATCCTATGCAAACTAGGTCCAAGTCAGGAATTATCAAACCTAGACTTCATCCTACTCTTCTTCTTACTCACAAGGAGCCAACAACAGTTAAACAGGCCTTGAGTAGTCCTCACTGGTTACAGGCCATGAAAGAAGAATATGCAGCTTTAATGGCAAACAATACTTGGTCTCTAGTGCCTCTTCCTCCTGACAGAAATGCAATTGGTTGTAAGTGGGTTTTTCGGACAAAAGAAAATCCTGTGCAAAAATACAAAGCTAGGCTTGTTGCCAAAGGTTTTCACCAAAGGCCTGGGTTTGATTTCAGCGAAACCTTTTCTCCGGTTGTCAAACCAGTTACTATAAGAACCTTGCTTACTCTTGCAATTTCTAATGGGTGGCAAATTCAGCAGCTGGATGTGAATAACGCCTTTCTAAATGGTGATCTACAAGAGGAAGTTTTTATGCAGCAACCACCAGGATTTAAAGCCACTGATAATACTCTTGTTTGCAAGCTGCACAAGGCTTTGTATGGCCTTAAACAGGCTCCAAGGGCCTGGTTTCTCAAGCTCACATCGGCTCTTAAACAGTTTGGATTTCGGCAAACCAAGTCTGATCATTCCCTCTTCACTTATCTTACTAGTAATCTCAGAATTTATATTTTGATATATGTTGATGACATACTTGTCATTGGAAATGATCCTGCTGTTGTTCAGAAGTTGATCTCACAGCTAAACTCCTCTTTTTCTCTCAAACACCTTGGAGATCTAGATTTTTTCTTGGGTATTGAAGTTAAAAGGTTTTCAGATGGTTCCTTACACCTCTCTCAAAGGAAATATATACGAGATTTACTTGAAAGGGCTGGTATGCTTAATGCTAAGGGACTCAAAAGTCCTATGTCTAGTAGCTGCAAACTCACTAATCAAGGTACTGATTATATGGCAGATCCAACTCTTTACAGATCCATAGTAGGAGCCCTGCAATATGTGACTCTAACTCGGCCAGAATTAAGCTTTCCAGTGAATAAAGTATGTCAGTTCATGTCCCAACCTCTTGAGGAACATTGGAAGACTGTTAAAAGGATCCTACGATATTTAGCTGGAACTGATCAATATGGTTTACTAATGAAACCTACTTCTTTTTCTCCAGCAGTCAATATCATAGCCTTTTGTGATGCTGATTGGGCCTCGGATTCCAGAGATATGAAGTCTACCTCTGGGTCCTGTATATTTCTTGGGCCTAATATCATTTCTTGGTGGTCAAAGAAACAAGCCAAGGTTTCCAGATCATCTGCAGAAGCAGAATACAGAAGTTTGGCCAATACTGCTGCAGAACTGCTTTGGATACAGTCTCTATTAGCAGAAATCCAAGTTCCATTTTTTGTACCCAGATTATATTGTGATAACCTTAGTACTGTCCAACTTGCTCACAATCCTATTTTGCACTCGAAAACTAAGCACATAGAGTTGGATTTGTACTTTGTTAGGGAGAAGGTAGCTTTAAGGCAACTTGCTGTTTTTCATATTCCTGCTTTGTATCAGGTTGCTGACATTCTTACAAAGCCTCTCCCTAGCACTAGGTTTCTCGAATTAAAGTCAAAACTCAGTGTGGTTGATTTTCCAAATCAACCACATTGATTTTGAGGGGGGAATATTAGTGAATAGTAGTATATAAGTCAGTTACAATATGTTTGTGACAGCTGTACAATTAGTTATGTTGTTTAGTTGACAGCTGTACATCCTTTATATATATACATTTGTACTCTCAATTATTAATGTGAAATACAAAAAATATATCTTCTCTATTTTCTCTCTTCTCTCTCTTTTCTCTCTCTGTTCTACTTATCTAATAGGAGCCCAGCTCTTGGGCATCAGAAGAGTTTATCTTCTGCATGTTTTCCTTTCTATTGCAAATAATACAAGCCCCCATTTTCGTCCCTTTTTCTGCTTATTTCTGTTTAATATTCTGTTCAGTGTTTGTGGTCTGTAACATGGGGTCCGGGATAAATGACACTAACAAACTAGACACCTGGAACTCTGGCAAGAGAAGAGAGGAGAAGAAAATTCTGCAGCAGGGCTGGCAGTGACAGAGGCAGGCTACATAGGACGTGTAGAGAGGGTTAGGAATCATTTTGGGGAATTGTGGGTGGTTGGTTGATCCCCAGGGGACAATTTTCTTAGGGCATTATCTTAGGTTTCTTTCCTTATATATTCTGCATTTC
Organism: Cyamopsis tetragonoloba; assembly: GCA_037177725.1. Taxonomy (NCBI): domain Eukaryota; kingdom Viridiplantae; phylum Streptophyta; class Magnoliopsida; order Fabales; family Fabaceae; genus Cyamopsis; species Cyamopsis tetragonoloba. The sequence goes on from CM074119.1 coordinate 59,979,203, forward strand.
TGTTTCTGCATAATTGCTGTCCATTGTATTCAAGGGATTCATCCCTGATTTTCCATATTCCAATAATACAAGTGAACAGCTCTATTAACTGCTATCAGAGTCTTGTGATTAGGTTCTAACAGCCAGAGTAAAAACTTTGTTGAAACCCTAGCATGGTTCATCTCATGATCCATGTAGCCCGACCTCACATAGTTGGATAAGGCTGGTTGTTCAAGTTCAAGATTTAGTTTGGGCTCTAACATATTTCTTTCAAAGATGATAGGCAAATGCAAAATCAATAATATCATACTGAAGTACAGTTAGTATAGTAATATTTTGATGAAAAATATTAAACTGATAACATACGTAGCTACAAAAATTAAATTAGTTAGGACTGAGGAATTTGCTCATAAAGTTTCTTGAAAAAGAAATAAACTGGAAATTGAGCTTTCACTGCAGTAAAAATCAACTGAAGCCCCATTCTTTCCCATGACATGAGGTTAATAGGATACAATATAATTTTAATAAGGATGGTATGTAAGTAATGCAGTTCATGGTCCTCGAAAACAAAGTCAACCATCATAACATAGAGGATCACCACTCTTCTAATCCCAAGAAACAGAAACTAATATAAATGTATAAATATATGCAATATATATAAATTTAGTCAGGATAAGACCAACCTCAAGTGTGAGATTCAATTTAACATCAATTTCTAAAAAAGGTTCAGCATCAGCATCATCCCATGTCATGTGATTTACCATGAATGCTGCAAATCCGTAGAAACGATTTATAAATATTACTGATAGAGTTCTAAAAGAAACTATGAAAGAGAGCAAAAATGTCACACGAAACATGAACATATACTTGAATTCAGCAGAAACCCAGGTTAAAAGAGAAGCATTCAGAAACAACATAATTTCAAAGGTTCTTGAAACAGTTTGTCCTGATATCTACAAAATATCCATTAAGGCTGCTGTCAGTCAATATAATATGCTAAAGTAAATTGTTCTTTTATTAAGAAGGTAATTAAATGGTTTTGCATCTGAACAACTACATAAAAGTTCAATCAAGGTTCTTGACAGAAAAAAAGACATTTTTAAATTTTTTATAATTCAATTTGATGAAGGATAGAATTTAAATCTTATAAACAAGGTATGACTGGGATCCTGTGCATTGAAGATACCTGAAAAGTGGTTGTTTTGCTCTTCCACAACTTCTGAACCCTCAAACTGTGAATAATACAGCGAAGTATCCAACAATGAAATGGGATAAGTGACTACAGGAATGTTGCAAAGATTCATGTTCAATCAAACTAAGTTTTATATTATGTTTATTGAATCTTAGGGCATTTACTAATATGCTATAATTAGGAAGGCCTTAGAAAGGAAGGGTGTTCTCGTGGCTTATATCCGAGCAATACAAGACATGTATGATGGGGTTACAACAAGTGTGAAAACCCCTAGGGCGAGTCTAAAGACTTTCCTATAAGGATAGGTTTACATCAAGACTCGGTCTTGAGTCCTTATTTGTTCAACCTAGTCCTGGACGTGCTTACCAGGGACATACAAAAGCTTATCCCTACATGCATGTGAGATAGTCTTGATTGAGGAATCGAGAAAAGAGGTAAATGCTAAACTAGAGCATTGGAGGGAAGCTTTGGAATCAAAAGGTTTTTCTTTGACCAAGAGCAAGACAGAGTATATGGACTGCAAGTTTAGTAAGAGGCAAGCTGAAAATAATTTGGAGGTGAAAGTAGGCGAAGTTATCATACCAAAAGTTTCCAAGTTTATATTTGGGATCTATAGTGCAAAGCGACTGGGAAATTGATGAGCATGTGACACATAGGATATAAGCTGGGTGGTTAAAATGGAGAAAGGCATCATGAGTTCTTTGCGATAGCAAATTACCTAAGAAGTTTAAGGGAAAATTTTATTGCAAGGCTATACGGCCAACTATGCTTTACAGTAGTGAGTGTTAGGCATTAAAGGGACAAGAGAAAAAAGTGAAAGTTGCAAAGATGAGGATGTTGAAATGGATGTGTGGTCACACAAGGTTAGATAAAATACGGAATGAATATATATGGAGCAGTATTGGTATGCCAGCTATTGAGGCAAATATGACAAAAAACCGGCTAAGGTGGTTTGGACATGTGCAAAGAAGGCCGCTAGAAGCACCTATGAGGAGAGTCAATAGTATGGTTTAGTCTGGTAACGGGGTAGAGGGAGACTTAAAAGGACTCTAGGAGAAATCATTAAACAGGATATTTTGATTAATGATATTTCTAAATAATTCACTCCCATATGCATTCATTAACTCTCCCACGCTCACACTCACACTGACTTAGGATCTGTGACAGCAGTGTAAAAATCCTTAATTTGACTTTTTTTTATGGTGTGTAACTTGGTTAATATATTGACTTCACGTACCAAACTTTTTACTAAATTTTACACAAATACGTATGTTTTTAATGTAAAATTTTATAGGAATGACCCGCACAACGAATATTTTAGTCCACTGTGGATAGTTTGGAACATTGATGGGCCTCTGGTATCTGCATAAAATATTAAGTCAACAATAAAAAACCAGAGTTTGGGCCAGGAGCAATTTATACGTAAATATGAATGGAAATTTTACTGCACTATTATAAGACATGAAATGCTGCTATATGGAACTCAATTTTGGACAGTAAAATGCCAACTTAAGAATAAACTCACTGTAGCATAGATGTGAATGTCGTGTTGGATGAGTGAACATACTAGACAAGATAGGGATAAAAATGAATGCTTTAGATAGAATGCTAGGGTAGAGTTTCGTCTTCATTGGCTTGGATGTCCGGACGAGACTTGTAGAAGTCCCTCTAAATTAAGTAGACCAGAGATGGAGGGAAACCAAATTGCTGGAGATAGAAAATGACCAGGAGAAACAGCAGGTGGAACTACTAAGAAAGATTCAGCGGTTCAAAATTTGTTGACAGATAAAATGTATATTAGAATACGAGTATGAAGACTTAAAAGTGCATTATGACATGTATTTTGTACTCTTTTGAACAAAGATAACCTTCATAGGAGTTTCTAAGCTCTAGGATACAAGAAATTGCATTAATTTTTGTAATTGAGGTTTAATCTTATTTCCATCAACTTCAAATTAGTGTTCTACCAGAGTTCTATCCTATTTTCAGCTTTGATACGAGTACGAGTCAAAATTTTAGTGTAGGGTTGATTCTGATGTTGCCTACCGTCAGTGGTTCCTATCTTGTGAGCATGTGTAATAATGAATGTATTTTTAGTCCATATTTTGATCTCACCAGCTGATTTAAAGCTATTACATCATGTATCAAACATTACTACTATTTTTGGGATAGAGCGCACCTTACAGGAAAGCATCTCAACCAAGCAATCTGCATCTGTTGGTGTAACCCGCAGATCCAGCACAGGTGCAGCTTCAAAGTTCAAAAATCGAAGTTTAGGCAGTTCACACCTTCACATAATGAAAATAATTAGTTAATTTCAGATTCGGACTTCTGCCCAATCCAAGTGCAATAAAATAGTTACTCAAGTTCATAAAAGCATTCTTTAGAAGTTCAGAGAAGAATTCTATTTTTCTGTTATTCATTGATAGAAACTTTTGATACATATAGGGAACTGTTTGATTACATTTCAGCCATTTCAATCCCAAAAAATCAACTACATAATGGCAGATTAAGTAATTAATAAAATATCAGAAAGAGCAAAGAAATATTTGAAATAAATCAGAAAAGGAGAGAAACCTATACATAGAAATGGAAATAATTGTCTAAAGGAAACAATAAAAAAGGAAGTTTTCTGAGAGAAAAAATGGGAATTATTGAATCAAGGTTCCAACACATTCAAAAAGCAGTTTTTTCTGTCTAAATAGCAAGAGTTTTAGACCTCTTTTTATAAAATCGGCAGAAGTATGAGCACCAAAATAAAAGGTACAGCGCCACTTTCTTGGGGAGCCAAACAAATCAGCTGCTCACCTATGATCTATGCATGTTCTTCACGATCACAAACAAGAAATACTCTAAATTTACAAAAGATCTAATAGTTTTGGGGTAGTTTCCTTTAATTCAACGCAAGTCCTGTTATGTTCATCTGTATTGCCATATACATTAAAAGAATCAGGTATGCACTGTTACTTTTAATAAGGCCCTGAATATGGTTCTAATTCAACATCAAGATTTGATAGCTAATAGTATTTGCATAGTCCACCAATAGAATAATTTGAGCCACAAATACAGAATTACAGAGGTGGTAGACCTATATGTGTTAGCATCAAGAGAATGAAATGATTGCAAGGCCCTTGTGTTCAACACTGCTGCAATTCCACTAGGTTGGCTTAGAAATTCACTGATGTGGTATTTCCTCCCTCCAAGATCATAATCATACGTTGGCAGCTTAACTCTCTCCTTTTTGGCAGCAACTAAATTTGCTTTCTTTGCATTTGAATCTGAGGAAGCCACCGTGTTTACCTTGATGTCCAGTTTCTTTCTAAAAATTTCAAATTTAAGACCAAAAAGAACAATTCAAAGCTAATATTACCACTCACAAGATTTGAGGCATACAATCAAACAGAAAAAATGGACAAAAAAAATATACTAAGATCTATCATCTTTGATATAGCACTAACAAAAGGTGCTACGTGTTCTCATCATTGGAGAAATAGCAAATCATGCATAGATAATATCCATAACTCATAACCATATTAATATTCATTATCACTTTTTTGGTTGTTAGACTAATTCCTTCACATCAGAGTTTGTGGTCAGGCCAAGTTTTCCCTAAAGTGTCGATTTGAGTATTTAAAACTCTGATGTCATCAAGGTTATAAATTGCAGTTAGGAGTCCCATTGTGGTTACCATCACATTAGGTAGATGCGGCTAAATGCTGTCAGATGTAATCATTGTGGACCACAATCACAGTCAGATGTAGTTTCTGTGACCTCTAAAACCTTTATGTTTTGCACTTTTGCTGCAATGTCGCGTTTCTGACCCAGGTTTAAAATCATGGATGTCATAGAAGGTTCCAATTTACTTTCACAGCATCCAAGGTTTCAAATTGCGGTTCAATCCGCGATATCAAGTAACAATATTATCATTTTGGAAGCTACTAAAACTGTATCAGACCGTGGTTGCAGTCTGGAATGAAGCCATCCAGTCACTGCAATTTAAAACATTGACCTTGATTGACTAAGGTAAGGAATATTAGGAAGAGGGTATAAACACTATATATTTATGAAACTAACTTATCACTTCCCTGTAAATGCTTCTATTTAATTTTACAAGTTTCATAGAAACGATCATTAAAACAAGCTACTTATAGTTACGATCATGTTCACAAATAAATTTTCAAAGGATAATCCTTCACCATGGATAAGTGTTCAATTAAGCAATTTCAGAGTGAAATACACTAACCCGTGGCTGAATTTTTGCGCGGTGAAAGATGAATGCGGGACCCAGTGTCGTCCGTATCCGTACCATTTGTCACTCAAAAGGATTGATTTTGCTACAAAACGAAAGCACCGGAGATTAATGGAAACAACAAATTGGCGAAAACAGAGAAAGGAAAATTAACGCATAATTCAGAATGGGAAAGGTTTGGTTGCAGAGAGAAATGAAAAGAGAGTTTGGATTAGCGTAATCACCCATAAGGAAGTTTAGTTGGGAGTTGAAGGAATAAGAATTACGAAGAATGAAAGAACAACGATTAGATTACTGATGAGTTGGACTCATGTCTCAAAGTATCGGGGAAATGCCACCGTCGCTCACAACCCACTCTCCAACGGAAAATATATAGTTATTAACCAAAAAGTATGACTATTTGTAGGGAAACTTTATTTTAATCTTTTGATATCATCTCTTTTTTGAAATATTAATCATTTTAACAAAAAAAAAAATTATTTTAAAATATTTGTCATTTTTATATTACTAATGTTATATTTATTAATTATTCTCACTTTTATTACTTTTATAGTCAATATAATTATTGAATAAACCTCAAAGTCAATGATAAATTTAGTTTATCTATGTATTTTTTGTTAGATTCTATAAAAATTAATTGTTTTTCGTAATATGTAAAATTTTTTAATGTGACTAATATTTCAAATGCAAAGAGTAATTGATTAAATTAAATTAATTATACACTTCCTATCCTATTTTAAAAGGCAAAATGTCAAAGTTAAACTTTATTAGTTCTGAGTTTATTTCTAGCTTAAAAGTTATTTTTAAATTAAAATTCTAATTAAGAGTTTTAAAAAAATAGTTAAAAGATATTTTTCAATTTTATTATTTTTTAATTTATAAGCTATTTATAAGTTAAAATATTAAATTTTCAACTTATTTTAAAGGTTACTTTTATTTTTAAGATTTTCTCTTGATTAATATTTGCCTCACCTTCTACTCATAAAAAAAAACTATAAAAAAACCTAGCCAAAATATGCACTTTTATAAATTAAATTTATTATTTTTTAATTTATAAGCTATTTATAAGTTAAAATATTAATTTTTTAACTTATTTTAAAAGTTACTTTTATTTTTAAGATTTTCTCTCGTTTAATATTTGCCTCAGCTTCTACTCATAAAAAAAAACTATAAAAAAACCTAGCCAAAATATGCGCTTTTATAAATTAAAAGCCGTGTTAGTTCTAAACTAAAAATAGAAAAGAAATGATTTATTTATCACTAGCAATAAGCTTATTCATTTTATCATTCACTTTTCTTTTCATTTATTTATTCTTTATTTATCACACCGTTTTCAAAAAATTTTATTGGCCAAATGCACTTTTTGATCTTGTATCTATTATGCGCATTTTATTTTGGTCCTATATCTTTTTTGGGTTACATTTTGATCATGCATCTCTTATAAATGTTTCATTTTGGTCTCATCCGTCAATTATGTCACCCCGTTACAATGTATTTTGACTCTGTTCTTATTAGGGTTCACATGTATGTTATGGTTTTTCTGCGTTTGAAGATAAAGCGTAATTTGACTCTATTTTTTTAGGTCAATTCTGTTAATAGATGTCATGGGGTTGACAGATTTAACTAAAATGAAACATTTAAAAAGATACATGACCAAAATGTAACCAAGATATAGGACCGAAATGAAATGCACATAAAAGATACAGGACCAAAAGGTGCATTTGGCCTTTTTATTTTCCCTTGCTTCTTTTTCTATTTTCTTTCTATTTCTATCTTCCTATACACTATATGCTCCAAAATAAGGATACGCACTTATAATTTCTAAACAATTTATATTAATAACTCTAAAATTTATAATTTATCAAGTAAATTAGTCTTAGACGTATCAATTTATGGGATCTATGTTAAGATATATGATGGCATAAGGCTCTCATTAACTTGAAATAAGACTAAAAAGGAGAATATAATAAATGTGTCAAACTTCTGTCAACTAACTTTTAAGAGTGTGTTTGACCCAAAGTTCATATTTAATACTCCTTACGTTTCAAAATATAAGAATTTAGTCATTTTTTTGTTGTTCCATAATATAAGCACATGTACAGAACACAATACAATTCTCACATTTTATCATTAACGCAGAAATTTATTTCTATCAGCAAGTCTAACCAATGAGAGCTTGAATAATTACTTTTTAGCTTGTACGTGTTTTATAGTTCCCACGTAGAGATGTTGAAGAGTCTTGAGATGGGTTTTCTCTTCCACACTTCTTGTTGTTATTCTCTTCCACACTTCATCATCATCATCATCTTCCCCTTTCTATATCCAAAACGGCAGCACCACATAACTGGCCAGATGGACCCTCATTTGATTTGGGTATCGATGATGACTTTGAAGGTACTATGGTGGCTGAGGATTCTCTAGAGAATGATGAGGTAGGGCATAAAGAATCTCTCAAGTATGAGGATTTGTTACTTCTGATTGTTGAAGACTCACAAGATAAGGGGTGGTTGAACATGTTCATGAAGATGATGAGGCCACGTCAAAGAAGACACCGTCATTGAATGAGGTTAAAGATGGACCATCTGTAAAAGAGTTCAAGCACCATTGTGAAGTTGAAGAAGCCATGGAATTGGACAAAGTAAACAATTCGCGTCAATAAGCCAGCCTACCATATGATAGAGCATTCATGGACTTGAATAGCGGTTTTTTGGATTTGAATAAATTTCGAATGGAAGGATTGGATTTTGGATATGATGATGAGGAGTTGAACAAATGTTTTCACGACTATCTCAAGATTTACTTAGACTCTTTATTAGGTGTGTTTTCTATATTAGAGCAAAATGATGACAAATATTTACTAGAGCAATTTACGTTTTATGGTCATTTTTGGCATTTTTGGACTATCAACATTACTTATGGGGCTCATTAGAAGTGTGATAATGTTTCGGTGGAGCCTCATAACAAAGGAATTCTTATTATGCAATTGTAATAGCACTCAACATTGTGGTATATATATGAATTTCTCATATGTGCCTTATTATTTACCGGTATTGCTACTTTGTTTTTCTTCTAGGCTTAGATATTAGATTGCAAGTGTTAAGATGTTAAGGTTTTCCATTTATCTCTCTTATGGGTTTAATTGTTAAGGGTGGATCGGTGAATGAAATGCTTAGCACATCCTTTGCATGTTAAGTTCTGTGTTCTTGTCCCATGGCCAATAGTTTCAAGAGATATAGGGATAATGAATATGTTGTTTGTTTTTTAAAAGGCCTTAATGAAACCTATGATACTGTAAGACGCCAAATCCTTTGCATGGATCCCTTGCCTCCTGTTGCTAAGGCCTTTGCGATGGTTCAGCAATAGGAACAGAACCAATCTATGTCAGAGAATGGTGATGGTAAGTTTGTTCATAATGTTTCGGCTGCTAGTTGGAAATTCAACAACAATCAGAGAGGTAAATCTAAGACTAATCCTTGTCGTCCTCCTAACCCTAACACTGGGAAGATATGTAGTTTCCATGGAAGGAAAATCACATGGTTGAAACTTGTTATTTCAAACACAGATTCCCTGCAAACTTTAAGTTTTAAAATAAAAAGAACGATTTTGCCTTGAATTCTGTGCGCATGAATGACTCTGCTAGTACTAGTTTTGGAAACTCTGCTAAACCTAATGTTGTTCTAACTAATGAGGATTATGCTATGCTTGTTGACATGATTAAGAGAGTTAAATCACAGACAACTAAACACAGCATCAACCAAGTCACACACAACACTAATTCACAAACTGAACCTAAGGGTAATACCATTTCTAATTCGTTTTGGATCATAGATAGTGGAGCAACTGATCATATTTGTAATAACCTTGTTTTTTTTTAAAACATATTATGCTATTGCTCCTATAAGTGTGAATTTATCAAACGGTGGTTGTTCTGTTGCTATGTTTTCTGGAACTGTTTACTTTTCAAAAGATCTGTGTCTACATGATGTTCTGTACATAGAGGGCTTTTCTTTTAACATCTTATCTGTTTACAAGATAGCTGATTCTTTGAACCTTGGTATTACTTTTAATAAGAGTGTTTGTTTTTTACAATACATAGTGAACCAGAGGATGATTGGACTTGCTAAAGTCCACAGGAGCCTTTACATATTACATCCTGATTCTGATTTAGACTTCCAAAAATACATTTATGCTTTTGCTAATAATAATTGTTTTGACTTGTGGCATTATCGAATGGGTCACCCATGTGATGATGTTTTAGGCATGATAAAAGAACAGTTTCCTTATGTCAAAAGTTTTTCAAAAATTACTTGCGATGCATGTCAGTTTGGTAAACAATCTAAACTACGTTTTCCTAATGATAATAATCGTAGTTCCTCACCCTTCTCCATTGTCCATATGGACATTTGGGGGCCCTTAAATGTTGAATGCATTCATGATCATAGATATTTTTTAACCATTGTTGATGACTATTTTAAACATACTTGGATACACTCGATGAAAAACAAATCTGAAACAGTTTTTAGTTGATTTTTTTTTGAAATATGTTAGAACTCAATTTGATAGGGGTATTAAATGTATCAGATGTGATAATGGGACAGAGTTTAAGTTGCACGCTTTATATGATGATAATGGCATCTTACATCAGACCTCATGTGTTGAAACACCTGAACAAAATTCTATTGTAGAACACAAGTATAGACACATCCTAAATGTAGCTCGTAGTATTATGTTCTGTTTTAACATGTCCAAATCCTATTGGTGCTATGCTATTTCATATGTTGTTCACATTGTTAATTGCCTTCCTAGCATGATTCTGAAGAAATCTTCCCCTCATCAGATGTTGTTTGGTAACTCTCCCACTTTGATGCATATCAAAGTGTTTGGGTGTTTGTGTTACGCCACCACTCTCACCCAAAATCGTAATAAACTTGATCCCTGTGCTCGAAAATGTTGTTTTCTTGTTAGTTTGGAAAATAGAAGTGTTTTTATTTCCAGAAATGTTGTTTTTAAAGAAGACTGTTTTCCTTTCACATCAAAACAAACTAAAAGTGTTGTTCTTGATCAAGAATTTTTTTCAAATAACTATCCAAATTATTTGGTTTATAACCCCAGCCATTTGGAACAAAGTGTTCCTATATCAACTCAGGTTCAACAAAATGTACCTGACACATCTTTACCTGAGGCTTCAAATACTCGTAATGAAATTGTTGTCAATGAAAATGTTGATATTAATTTTGTTTCCAGTAGTAGTACACAGGGAAATCAAGAGGTTTGGAGATCCAGTCGTGTTAGATCTACTCCCATCCACTTGGCTGATTATCATCTTTACTTACTCCTAGGTAGTAGTAGTAATAATTTGAATTCTGATGCGAGGTATACAATCTCAAACTCCTTATCTTACGATAAATTGTCTTCTGCTTACAGCAAATTCATTTTGAATATAAGTGCTAATATAGAACCTATTTGTTATGGTGCTACTTCTAAAGAGCCTCAATGGGATAAGGCTATGGTTAAAGAATTTAAAGCTTTGACAGATAATAACACATGGTCTTTGGTTTCCTTACCTGCAAATAAAAAAGCAATAGGGTGTAAATGGGTGTACAAAATTAAATACAAATCTAATGGTGAGATAGAACGCCATAAAGCTAGACTTGTCGCTAAGGGTTATAATCAAGTTGAAGGCGTAGATTACTGCGAAACTTTTGTTCCTGTTGCGAAATTAACTAATGTTCGTCTTCTTCTTGCCTTAGCTTCTGTTAATAATTGGTCCTTGATGCAACTCGATGTAAACAAGGCTTTTTTGCTTGGAGATTTAAAAGAAGTTTATATGAAAATTACTCTAGGTCTTAAAGTAAACAATAAGAGTCTTGTATGCAAATTAAATCGTTCTTTATATGGTTTAAAACAAGCAAGTAGAATGTGGTTTGAAAAATTATCCTCTTTCCTCACTAATTTGCGGTACGAAAAATCCCACCATGATCATTCCCTCTTTATCAAACATTCTAGAAATTTATATTCTATCGTGTTGGTATATGTTGATGATTTGATATTATGTGGTAACAATTTAGATGAATTAAATGCTTTGAAAGTTTTACTCGATAGAAAATTCTGTATCAAAGATTTGGGAACGCTTCGATATTTCTTAGGTCTAGAAATAGCGAGATCAAAAGAAGGGATTTTTATCAATCAACGAAAATATGCACTAGATTTGATAGAATCATATGGGCTTCTTGCAGGTAAACCAGCGAATAGTCCAATGATCAAAGATAGTATAAAGAACGAAGAAAACTCAGATGCATACGAAGACCCAACAAGCTATCGTAGAATAATAGGACGCATGATATACCTGACGACTACTCGACTAGACATTGCGTTTACGGTCCAACAGCTTAGCCAACACATGAGCAATCCAAAGTAGGGACACTACACAGCAACCTTGAGGATCATTCATTATTTGAAACGTGACCCGGGCCAAGTCATCTTATATTCACCAAACTCCCAGTTACGACTCAAAGCCTATAGCGACGCAGACTGGGCCACTTGCCCAATAACTAGGAAATCCGTTACTGGATAGTGTCTTTCTTGGTGATTCCCTTATTTCATGGTGCTGCAAAAAGCAAAGTACAGTCTCCAGGTCTTCGTCGGAGGCAGAATATAGAGCTCTAGCAAGCCCTGTATGTGAAGTCCAATGGCTCACACCTTTTAAAAGATTTGAAAATTGATTTCATTGCACCAACTCTATTATTCTGCGACAGTGATTTTGCGCGTTATATAACTCAAAACTCTGTGTTCCACGAACGTACCAAACATATAGAAATAGACTGTCATGTTGTGTGGGAGAAATTGGAAAAAGGCTTCAGACCCTCTCCAATGGAGAGGTGCTTATGTTGGTTCTTATTTATTATTTTATTATATCTTGTTGGGTCCTACATGTACACATCACTTTATCAATTTAAGCACCCAAGACACTCCAATGGTGGTTCTTAAATAAGCACTTCAGATGGGTCCCGCATGTACCCACAAATTAACTACCACATATATTTTTTTTTAATACAAATTTTCATTTTAGTTATTGTTATTTTAATACAAATTAACTACCTCATATTAAATAAAAATATTAATAAATATAAAAAAATTAAATAAAAAAAATATATTTCTTAAATAGTAAAAATGCCACATTACATAAATATTAAATAAAAAAACACAACTTAAAAAAATAAAAATTACAGAACAAATAGCGAACACATAATTTAAACAGCACTTAATTTTAATTATTTTCATGACCAAAATGTTCTCAAATATGCTCTACTAAATCTGCTTGCAGTTGGCGATGAGTATGCCTTTGACGAAGGTCAGATCTTCTTTGTATGTATGTTTGAAAGTCGGAATAAAGACCGTGGTATATTTCAACGGATCGAATGACACTGCCGGTTTGATCATAAGACAAATCAAAATTAGCATATGTGTATCATTCATCTTCAACAACCATATTATGCAATATGACACATGCATATATGATGTTCTTGAGTGTATCCATGTGCCAAGCACGTGCTGGACCACGTACAATACCAAATCGAGATTGAAGTACCCCAAAAGCACGTTCGACATCCTTCCTTGCTGCTTCGTGACGTTGGGAGAACAATCTTCTCTTTTCTCCTTGTGGCATTGGGATGGTCTTGACAAATGTAGCTCATTCCGGATAAATACCATCTGCCAGATAATACCCGTGATTATATTGGGTTCTTTTAACCGTAAATTGTACCTGAGGAGCATTCCCTTCCAAGATGTCATTAAACACAGGAGATTGATTCAAGACGTTGATGTCGTTATTTGAACGCGTAGTCCCAAAATATGCATGCCAAATCCACAAGTCTTGTGATGCTACTGCTTCGAGAATGATACTAGGTTTACCATGATCACCCCAACAGAATTGCCCTTGTCATGCTACTGGACAATTTTTCCATTCCCAATGCATACAATCTATGCTTCCTAGCATACCTGGAAAACCACGTGCCTCGCCCATCTGTAGCAGACGTTGAATATCATCATTGTTAGGCCTTTTCAAGTACTCGGCCCCATAAATCTCGTTGACACCTTTAACAAAGTGTTCTAAGCATTCGATTGTAGTGCTTTCACCGATGCGTATGTTGTCGTCGATTTGGTCAGCGAATGATCCATACGCCAAAATACGAATAACAGTTGTGCACTTTTGAAGCAGTGAAAGGCCTGTTCTTCCGGTTGCATCTACCCTCGTTTGAAAATAAGCATCGTGATTGCCAAGATCTTCTACAATACAGAGAAATACATGCTTCCTCATTCGAAATCGTCTACGGAAATGTGCTTCCGTGAATACTGGGTTTTCAGAGAAATAGTCGTTGAACAATCGGATATGTCCTTCTTCACGATTGTGCTCTATACGAGTTCTAGTATGTTGAGTGGAGTTTTGCCTTCGACGTTGGCGTCGCTTCTCCCATATTGGATCATTGAGAATTAAATCAACTACAAAGTCTGTCGTGCTAAAATGAACATCATCATCACCTTCAGAATGATTCGGATCCATTTTGTTATTGAGAACTATGAAGGAGAAGAGAAGTGTGAGAGAATACAATTGAACAAAATGCTCAAGGTTGTGAGTTTATCCTCAGATATAAGACTATATATAGGATATCATACAACAACCCAGCTAATCCAACGGCTAGTTTGACCGCAACGGCTAGTTTGACTCAAACGACTAGTTTGACCCCAATGGTTAGTTTGACCGCAACGGCTAATTTGACCCCAATGGCTAGTTTGACCCCAATGGCTACTTTTTAAAATTTTACGGAAAAAAACTATTTGAAAGAAATTTAACATAATAATTTTAAATAATTATTAACGCTTGTTTAATAAAAAAAAGTTATGGTATTTCATAAATTAAAAGACATTCATTTCATAAATTAAAACACATTACATTAAGTAAATTAAAACACATTACATTTCGAAAATTAAAAGACATTTTTTTTTGAAGTTGAGCACAATAATTTTGATGAAATGCAAGTTGTTCCTCGTCCATTCCGGAAGTGTCATTGTACAAAATTGCCATGTCATGCTTTTCCTTCTCTAGTGCGATTTGTTCCTTCTCAAGTGCGATTTGTTCGTGCTTCGCTCTTGCGGATGATTCCTTTGTAGCAGCTATTCGCAAAAGTACAAAATTTCAAGAAGATTGAAGAAGGAATAGAAATGAGTTTTTGTTGTATCATTTAATCCCAAACAACACATATTTATACATCCAAATTTTTTTTACCGATGGATGAAGAAAGAACAGAACGGTCACAAGAGCTATGGTTGCCTATGTTAATTTTTTTTTTGTAAAAAAAAAATCATCATTCACCCACCCTTTTCAAATTCATCACGTGCATCCATCACTACACCATTTGATTTCAAATTCATAGATTATCATCATCATCCATCATGTGCATCTAACGGTCCACAACATTTGATTTCAAATTCATAAACAAATCTGAGCCACTGATCTAATAAGACCCACCCCTTTCACTACACCATATCATTCACCCACATCTTCTTCACTTCTGAACACATTCACTCACCACTCTCTCTATTCAAAAAATTCCCAAAACTCTTCTTCTCCACCAAACCTCTCTCTTTGTCGTTCATCTTCTCCACCAACCATCTCTCTCTCGTTTATCTTCTCCTACACGCTGCTGCCCTCTCATCTTCTCCGCCACGGCGCAGATCCGTTCTTCTTCTCCACCACACCGTTGACCCCTTCTTCTCCACCACGTCGTTGACCCCTTTTTCTTCTTCTCCCCTTTTTTAAATCTATAAAATAACTACTTTTTTTAAATTGTGTGAAAGACGACTAGGTTCTTATATTTTGGAACGGAGAGAGTATATAGTATCAAAATATGCTTAATCATGATGTGGGTCACACTTTGAAGACGTTATTGTCTAAATATAGTCACGCGCAAGGTCAGTCCTTTTTATGGCTCCCCCAAAATTTTGCAAAATTTTTTCCCTACGGCTCTTTCAAAAATATTTTGCATAGACATGTTTAAAGCAAAACATCCTCAACTAAATAAAGACTATTCAACCTTACTCATCTAATTAATGAAGCATGAAAGAAATAGATGTGACCTTGTAAAAGTGGGTTGTGGCCCATTATATCAATTTAAAAGCTAAAAGGCTTTTTATTAATAAGTCAAATAACGCACAAATGAGAGACTCAAACCGAGAACATGTTAAAGAAGGAACTTTTCCTTCCGCTAGACGTGAAGTCGTGAAGAGGTAGAGGTGTACCATTCACGACTCCAACTACAGAAAAAGGAATTTTCAATTCAGTCTCCATAACAAAGAAAATATAGTTCACTTAAGCTAGAATTTGAATATAATATTTCTCTCAATAATATAAATTTTAGTTAAATCATCTTATTAATATTTATGGCTCCCATAAATTTTCAGTGAAGGTCTGCCACTGTTCACACGTCATAACTTGGATCACGCCCAGAGGAGGGTTTTGAGTTAATTTTAGAAAGTCTTACATTCTTGACATGAGGTAAACATGTTAAGAAATATGATGATAAAATATCACATCAACTAAAAATATAGGTAAAAGAAAAAATATCCAAAGTGTATGAAATTGTGATATCAAAATTTCTTCTCGATTGGATAGATAAGGAGAAATATGCTAGTTCTAAACTTAAAAAAAAAAAGTAACTCTTCTATTTCAAACCAAAACAAACTACAATCATATGTGCTTGCTATTTGTTTATCTAAGACCACAGGTATCCTCATCGAAAGGTAATTCTTTTGGAGCCCGGTTAGAGTATTACAAATGATAAAGGTCTACTTCTAAATATTTAATTTTACTACGTACCCATAATTTGAATTCAAAAATATTCCTCCCGTCCCAAAATGTAAGATCCCCTAAACCTATATTGCGGGAATTAAGAAAAGTGGTTAATTTAGTTAAATGCATTAAATTTGTCTAACAAAAAGTATTTGTTTCTAAATTTACCCTTTCAATCTCTTTCTATCACTTCACTCTCTCTTAATTAATGTTCACCAAAATTAGTTGAGTAGTAAGGGTATAATGGTAAAAAAAAAAATAAATGTGCACAAAAATTCTCAAAGGGTCCTATAAAATGGAACAAACAAAAACTCTCTAGAGGGTCTTACATTTTGGGACGGAGGAAGTACTAGTTAAACTTGAATAACCCCTATCAACTAATCTACACTACCACCGATGGTACATGCGCAACAAAGCGAAGGGGAGGTGAGGAAAAAAAATTGTAGTGTGTTTGGTTCAAATGGAAGGAAGGAAAGGAGAGGGTCATGAGGACATGGCCAAGCACAAGGACTTGAAGGCACTTGAAGGGCTTGGAGAACCTATGACAAGAGCGAGAGCTAAGAAAGCAAGAAAGGCCTTACCAATGTTGGCTTGCACAATTATTGAAGCCCAACTTGAAGGATTTGAAGCTAAACCCAATTTACAATTTAAAGGACCTGAAGTCCAAAATGTTGAATTGCATAATTTCAATGGAAGATCCACAAAGAACATTTGGGCGCGAAAATGAGGATTAAACTAGGTTTGTAATAAGGCCTTTTTCACATGTTTATGAGCTGCCTAAATCCACATGATTGTGCTTTAACTTTATTGGGTTGTTGGGCTGCATATTTTTTTAATTATTTAATAAGGAATGTGGTCATTTTAATTTGCATACTTGGGTCAACTCGAATTAAATTTCTCTACACATTTCATTAAGGTGGTGATGACTCATCATCATTATTGTTAATAGAGCCCTACTTGATGAAAATGTTAGTGGGGCACTAATGAAAATGTTAGTGAAGCACTAGTAAATACTAATGCTTAATGTGAGTATTAGTGCATTTTGTAGAATTTGTGTCTGTCACCTCCAACCAGAGTGTTACTTTTGGCACCATGCCCCATGCTGGGCGCACCATGGAAAGTTATTTTTTTCCTTTCAATTTTGCCCCCGAAACGGTTTCCAGAAACCGTTTCCAGAAACGGTAACTAGAAACCGTATCGCAACTTAAACTTTTTTTTGAAAATTTTAAATGAAACGGTAACCAGATACCGTTCTTGGAAAATATTACATTAACCCAGTATCTGGATACCGTGAAACCCATATCCTCTTCATTTCTTCAACTCCAAATCCTGTGAAAAGTGCTTTTCTCCAGAGATTGGCTCGTTTATTTCCACCAAACTCAGATTAGATAGGGTTGTTTTGCTCAGAAGAACACATCAAGGTAATTTTTGGACCCAAATCTCATATGTTTTCGCGTTCAGTGCTGCTCTAGGGTAGAAGATGAACCATACGGTTTCTGGAAACCGTTTCTAGACATGTTCCAGAAACCATTTCGCTCTTCCATGCTAAATAGGTTTATCTACCAAACGGTTTCTGGAAACTGTTCCTATACGGTCTCTGGAAACCGTTCCTATACGGTTTCTACTAACCGTTTGCGTCCGTGTTCTGGAAACCGTTTAGGATTTTAATTTTTTTTAATTATAATTATTGAATATTAGTATTTATCTATTTTTTTTTAAAAAAATCTAGAGTTTAGATTTTTTTAAAAAAATCTAGAGTTTAGATTTTTTTAAAAAAATCTAGAGTTTAGATTTTTTTAAAAAAATCTATAGTATAGATTTTTAATAATATTGTTTTATTTTTTATTTTTATAGTTTGATATGTAATTATGGTATTATATTTTAATAATTATAAAAAATACTTGTATGGTTGTACATGTAGATGGTTGTAGGAGACAGGGCACATGCTTCTGTACGCCGAGGAGATAGACATGCTGGTGACGCAGTTCAGGGCGAGTCACCACCATCATCACCACCACCACCAGTTGCTTCACCACCACCAGGAGATATGGGTGTCCAACCAAAGTTTCAGCTCTCTTGTGATTGTGCTGCCCACATTTTACGATTAGCCTCCATCCCGAAGCCCCCACTGGTCTTCCTCTGAGCCTAAAAGGACAATATATCTTCTTAGTACCTGTGACAAGTTGTCCTATCACCTTACGAGGCCTATCAGCATGTTTATACATTCCACTCCTTTCACAGGCAAGAGTTAAAAAACTACTCCTTGGACCATAATCTGATCTATAAACAACAGTAACAAATCCATGATTCCTAGACACCTCCCTCGCTCAAGCAATCAAATCATCTGTAGTTGAAAATACATGTTACCACAAACAAAGCAACAACCTATTAACTTAATGAAATTTCAATAAATCTAATATACATGAAGACGTTAAACTTAATTATCAAATTACCTGTTCAGTGACAAAGTGTTGTCCATAATCAACTAAATTGGGTAAAACGTCATGGTCTTCATATTCCTCAACATTCTCCATTTCTTCATCTATATTCTTCAATTCTTCTTCAAAATTGTCCATTTCTACATAATTAATACATTTTCAAAATTATAATAAATAAAATTAAAAAAATAATTCAAACGGGTTCTGGAAACCGTTCCAACCGGTTTCTGAAAACCGTATGAAACTTCTACTCAGTTTCCCAGCACCAAATGAATTTAAAAGCGCAGCTAATTCCAAATGCAACAAATACTGACCTGTTTTTTGAAGATTGTAGCTTCAAAATAATGTAAAATATCTTGATGTTGGGATAATGAGCTGATTGGAGAAAATAAGTGTTTTGTGAAAAGTGATAATGTATACATGAAGGTGGTAGGGAGTGTGCCTGATATAATTATCTTTAAAAAACGGTATCTGGATTATGTTTTTCCAAGAACGGTATCTGGATACTGTTTCGTTTAAAATTTTAAAAAAAAAAATTTAAGTTGCGATAAGGTTTCTAGTTACCGTTTCTGGAAACGATTTCTGGAAACCGTTTCGGGGACAAAATTGAAAAAAAAATAACTTTCTATGGTGCGCTCAGCATGGGACATGGTGCCAAAAATAGCACTCCTCCGACCACCATCTTCATCTATTCTTCGTCATTCTAATTCACTAAAACTCTATTTTCAACCATCAACCCAAACCTTACTCAAAACAGCCCCAATTCTTTTCCAATTCATTTCACCAAATCATTTTTCTTTAATTTCAAACAAGTCCTATATCAAATTATCCTATCCATTTTGTCTTGATCCTTTTCTCAATTTTTTAAATATCAATCACAAATTCACCGACCAAACACCCCCTGTTTTGAGCGCCATTATTCCTCCCATTTTAATTCCATTTCTTGATTTTTTTTTTTACCTTCAAGGAATTCTAATTGCAAGGCATTATTCCTAGAATATCCTATTTCAACCTTTTCCATAAAGGTTCATATCACAGGGAAAAAATAGTGATTTAGTGTTTGGTTAAAAGAAACGAAATGAATTTTATGTGTTCAAAATCTCTTTTCTCCAAATCCCTTTAATATTGCAAGAGAGCCAAAACTTGACCATTTTTCCTCTCCTCCTCTCATTTTTTGTTGAATCAAACACAACCCAAAAGTTAAAATCACACCTTCTCCTTCGAGTGACAATGTTGCCACCACACTCTTATCAAAAAGCACCACACGTTACTTTTTTCTTTCTTTCTATAATTGCCTTTCAACTATATTTGTAAATTTGGGCAAACCCAGATTTACAAATTTGGTTTGCTTGAAAAAAACCACGCACCACACATATACCTTCTTACCAGATTTATAAAGCTAGGCGATTAGAAACTTGAGCAAAATCGGCTTTTATTAATCTGATTGTAACCAAATTTAAAAATTCAGTTGGAACCAAATTTAAAAATCTAGTTGAAACCAGATTTAAAATACAATGTTGTGATTAAAAAAAATGTTGTAAAAATTGTGTTATAATTATTAATAAATATAATTCATAAAAGCACATTATATTTTAAATCTAATTCTAACCGAATAAATCTAGTTTTAGGAATTATATTTATTATTTGCAAGCATAACTTGTTTCTTAAAAAAAAAATCGGTTGGAGCCAAATTTAAAATACAATGTTTTGATTATAAAAAAAATATAATGTTGTAAAAATTATGTTGTAATTATTAATAAATATAATTCATAAAAACATTATATTTTAAATCTGATTCCAGCTGAATAAATTTAGTTTTATAAATTATATTTATTATTTACAAACATAAGTTATTTCTTAATAAAATATATTTACAACAATTGTTTTAATAACATTGTATTTTAAAAACAGTTTGATGGCAATATTGCCCCTCTCCTCCATTCCAACCAAACAATATGTAAAGAGTCATGATTGTTATACTCACAATTTCCTGTACTTATTGGTTAGTACGTTGGAAAAAATAATTACATTAGTTATTTTTTGTTAGTGTTTTTCGGATTTGGTGGTTACACATGTAAATATATGATTACAATGTAAAAATAAAAATTCAACAAAAATTCTACGTGTATAACCAACCAGATATTTTAATGAATGTAACCATGAATACAAAGTTACAAAAAAAAAAAGTGAGCACGAAAATCTTTTTTCATATGTAAATGGTTTTTGCCTTAGTCTTTTCTAAATCTAACGAAAGTAGTGAATATAGCAATACTGATTTCCAGAGATGAATATTTAGATAGAAAAGTTACAGATAAGTTGATGAATATTGAGGTTTCCAAGGGCTCTACACTAAAAATTTGTCATGTTTTATAATCAAAGCTTTTGAATAACCCTGAGCTTTGCACTTCGACTTCTGCGGTTTAATTTCTCTTCTTCTCCTGATGGCGTGATTGGTCTCTTAGTGAGAATTGTTCCATTTGATCCCTGAATAAAGCTTCTTATCCATGCTTCTTTTTCTTTAATTTCATCAATGTTCTTCCTCAAATCACTTCTGCAATTCTCCCCTTCCCTCACATCTTCACTCCCTTTATTAATTATATCAAGGAATGTCTGCTTCACAATTCTGTCCTCAAGACTATGAAAAGATATGACAGCAAGCCTTCCCCCAGGTGCAAGGCAGTCAAAACAAGAATAGAGGGAATCCTCAAGAGTCTTCAGTTCATCATTTACTGCAATTCTCAGAGCTTGAAACACCCGCGTTGCCGTCTTTATCCAACCTTGCCTTCCACCTGTTACAATGTAAATTCAAATTTGTGTATCAATATTTACTTTGGTAGAAAAAGTTAAACTGACTGCACAGTCAGCTTAATTCTCTACGAATGTCCGCAAACACAAAGATTGGGAATAGCGTTGTAGAGAGAATAACAGGAACACACGTAATAATTAACTGGTTTGCATGAGAAATGATGCTTACAGTTGAAGAAAAACAGAACTGCAAAAGAAAATTGGAGGACCCACCTTTCACTGCAGGAGTTACACGCCGAATAAGATCTAGCAAGTCACCGGTGGAATGCAACCCACCATGTAATCGGGCATTAACAATTTTCTTTTGCAAAGTACGCCAATTACTTTCTTCCCCATACTCCCTAAGGATTCGGCCCACTTCAGAATCTGGCCAAGAATTTAATATGTCTGTTGCTTTAAGAGTTGCCTGTCATAGGCCTGTCCATCAGTTCCATAGGAAACAAAAATTATGTATTACTCTGCAGCAAGCAGGCAACAGAAAATCATTCCACAATAAACTGTTTTACCTGAATGGTTAAACCAAAACTAAAAAGAAAAACTTTGGCGGGGTTAAAAGGAAATAGGCACATTTACTTAACAAGAAAGAATGAAGAAAGTCAACATGGGAATTTCTAGCATGGCTCAAATAGATCCACAAGTCAGGCCATATATCTACAGAATGTTCTTTTCGAAATAAATCTGACTCCTAAATTGAGAGATGCACAAGTTATATGATCCGGTTCAAGAACTCATTTATGCCAGCGAAGAAAGAATGTCTCTAGTGAATCAACAAAAAGAATATGCGACTTTATACTGATAGAAACTCGAGAGAAACAGAAGAAAACAAGAGAATGAGAAGAGAAATAATTTGTTTATTCAGTATGCAATAAAAAAACTGAGTTATAGTCCAGAGCAACTGCCCCTCTACAGTAAAACACACCTCAATTACTATTTTTGACTAATTTCTCACATAATGACCTAAAACAGGCACTGCTGTACTTTTATACAACAGAAACATCCCTTCCTTACTTGACTGTCACTAACATCCTTAGGACTGTGGTTCTTTTTCTCCTAGAATATACCCGCCAAATTAAGGGCCTTGTTCGGCCCTTATTGACTAATTAATCCTCCAGGGGCCCATCATATACCGAGACTCCCAGAGCATAAGCTCCTGCCAGGGAATACCTCCCCCTTATCTCACCTATACAAGAAAGATCAATGAATCCTCTACAGTTGGTTACACTCCTCTTACATACCTTAAACTCTTCTAACTGATCCCAAATAACTCCCACGTCCTAACCCTTTGCCATGTTTTTCCTTCTTGAGTAGACACACCAGACCTTGGGCCTAGCATGGCCCGAGTCCAGCAGTTCCCCTTCAGGGACTTATGGCCTGAGATTATAACTGTTGATTAGAAAAACAAATGAGCAAATTTAGCAACTCGATGGTTGTTAAACTATGTGAAATGTGTAAGTAAAATTGTGTGTTCTCCTGCTGGAGAATTCTCATATATATATAATGTATAATACAAGTAATTATTTTTGTCCTATACATTAGCTAAACTACCATAAATAGAATGATTCTACAGCTGGCTATCCTAATTAAAACAGAATAATAATAACAAGATTACAGCTATACAATCACAGATTTTGCTGACATTTAATGTTGAGCTATCCTATGCTATCAATTAGCTGATTTTATTGACCAGCTAATTTGCCAATTAATGCTGGTTTTTATGACCAGCAGATTTGGTCTTAATTCCTTTGACACCCATATGACCAGCAGATTTGGTCTTAATTCCTTTGACAATGGTAACTTTTCTTTTTCCCTCTAGCATGCATCCTTCCCTCCAAAGAAACCAAAACCTTTAGAAATAGCGATATATGTCTTGGTTAGATAGAACCATCTAATTCAGCAAAGAGACTACAAATTGCTCAAAATAACAAAAAGCAAGAGACTACAAGCCACAAAGAAAAGCAATTGACAACGTCAAAGTGATCAAACAATATTTATAATTTATCTGATGCCATCAAAAGAGCATAAATTTTGCATTGAACTCCAAAATGTCTGAAACTATACCTGAGGATCCATACGCATATCAAGGGGTCCATTGCCAAGCACACTGAATCCTCTTTGAGGATTGTCCACCTAGAACAAAAAAACAATAAATGCAAGGAAGAAAAATAAATGCAAAAAATCTCTTCATCAAGACTTGAATGAAGGTTCAAAATACCCAAATCCTAATTCTAATGCAATAATATTAGAAATATCCTGGTTTCAAATTGCAATTGCAGTAGCAAAATATCATCACTGCATCTGTGAGCAAATTCAGGAGACAAGTCCTGCCATCACATAAAGGTCATGAGATGGATTCGAATCCCAAAACAATCTCCCCCACTGGGCTAAGATTTCATACATGCATTATTCTTGGGCGAGCACCATGTCTTGATTCAGAAGCAAACCAAAATAAGTATTAATTCCAGTTTAAAACTATGCCATTATTAGTTATCTTATGTTATGAAGAGCTCTTTGATTGGTTGTACCTATAAACAAGCAAGAATTGCTCTAGTAACTAAACCCTCTCCATGCAGGCACTACTAGATACGAGCGCTGCGCATCCTTTAGTGTACAAACTAGTAAGAAACCCGTGCGATGTGCGATGTACATATTAAACGGCAACTTCAAACCATGAAACACAACATAGCAAACAAATTGATAAAACGCAATGATACCTGCATGGACGACATTCCCAAGTCCATTAAGATGCCGTCAACCTGTAAGCCTTCCACACCAGTTTCACCAAGCACAGACTTGATGTGTCTAAAATTCCTCAAAATGGTAAACACCGTAACACCGTCGCTCAAAACGGCATCGAGACGAGACTTAGCCATGTCGTGCGCCACAGGGTCCACATCCATCCCAATAAAATACTTCAACTCCGGATGAACCCTAATCATCTGTTTCAATTTAATTTAACTTATCCATTTATTCATTCTATAAAAGAAAATAAAAAAAATGAAGAGAAATTAGATAACGGTAGAGACTAACGGCGGTGGAGTGGCCAGCGGCGCCGAGAGTGCAATCGACGAAGGAAGTTAACGGGGAGTTAGCGAAGACGTCTAAAACTTCCGCCAACAAAACGGGGATATGGTGGCGAGTGTTGTTGTCGTTTTTGTTGTCCTCTCCATAGCATCGCTCGATTATTGCGTCTCTGTCGAACTCTTTGTCCGAACGCGTTCTTCTTTTCTCCTTCGCCAACGCTAATTTCGCGTTCTTCTTCTTCTTTGTGGTACTGATAGCACTGGTCCTGGCTCTGCAAGTTGAGTAAGAAAAGAGGGTCGCGTGGTAAATGAGTTTGGGTTGGGGCGATAACGCTGGTAACAGTATTGATGATATCTTAGAAAGCATTGCCATTGTTTTCTGATTTCTGATTCTGCAGGTTTGAGCCTTTGAGGCTCGAGCTAACCCAAACCACCTTCATTCGTATGCCTCAATTTCTTCATCCATTCCGGAACTTCTTCCAGACCTAAACTCCGCGCCGTAACTAGTCATATTTTACTCTTTGCGTGTCAATTTATAAGTTATTTTTACGCTTAATTATGTTTTTAGTCCCAGAGGTCCTTTGGTTTTTGTCTTATAAAATTTCTTTTAGTTATAGTCCAACACTTTGCTTAAATATTTGGTATTAGTCCTTAATACAAGTTAAGTCTTTTTTACCCAAACACACCCTTAAGTCACTAATCCTATGTGGCATTATTTTTCCATGTCATTTGTATGGCACACAAAAATCATTTTCTTCAATTTTTCCCAGCCATCAGATGCATCAAATATGGACCATTGAATTTGAGTTGAAGAAATTAGAAAATTAACCCTAATCTCTTCATCACGAGATGCAAGAGAACCAGCCATAGCCGCGATTCTCCATAGCCACGATTCTCCATAGCCAACGAATGATGAAATCGACTGACATGGGGGTTTCATCCGCATCATCATCCAATACCTCAGGACCGTTTAAATGCTCATGTGGAGAGTTTGTTATCTTGATGACTACGAAGAAAAAGACGAAGAACGAAGGGAAGAAGTTCTAGAGATGCCGTAACTGGAAAGTTAGTAATGTTTACAAATTCTAATTTTATGGATTGTCGATTGATTGATTATTTGCTTGATAGGTTGTATTTGTTATTGTTAAATGCAGAAGAAAGATTCAACTTGCAATTTCTTCATGTAGGTTGAGGAAGAACAGAAGGTGGGGGAAGAACAAAAGGTGAAGGAAGAAGAGAATGTGGAGGAAGAAAGGAATAAATTCGAAGAAGAGAAGATTGAGCCAAAATCTGATGCCAACAAAGAAAAAATGAAGAAGAAGATACTGAAGTTGCAGAATAAACTTGATTTTGAGAGAAAGAAGACAATGAGCCTTTCTTTCTTACTAATGCTGTCATGGTCTGTGGGAATTGGTATATGTATGAATAGCATATCAAATTCCCACTGCCATCGTTAGATATAGAATATGAAATCAATTGTAATGTTTAATTTGGTTGTAGTTGTAATTTTGTTGATGTAAGTTGCAAATATTGGTTCTGTTTATCTATTTTGCTTTTTCAATTGATGAATGTAATTTAGCATGTTGCTTTACCTATGTAATTTGCCTATTGAATTGATGAGTTATTCTAAAGGATCTGAAGATGATGCCTACTCTGCTAATTTCAATTGATGAATTATTCATTGTGTTTGTTGATTAAAAGTTGCTTATGCCTATTCTGCTATTGTGTTTTTGATTGTGTATAATATGCCTATTCTGCTTATGATACAGGTGTTCACACTTCACAATTCAAAACCTTCACAGCTAGGAAGAAATTTTTTTCTAGTCATGCACAAACATTTCTTTGAACTATGTTTGTATATGATAAATTCTTTTCTAACAAGGCTGCTATTATGGATTAATAGATCATGAGCAATGGAAAAAATAAATACATTTGACAAGATATATATATGTCTGAAAACAATTCGGCAGCATCACTGCATATAAATTCAAACCCAACAAAAAATTCCAGCTGTGTTCAAAATGTCAGCCAATTACCAGTGTCATGAATCACAAAAAAAAAAAAAACTTCAACAGCAAATACTAGTGTTAGTCAATTACAAAACATAGAAAATTATAAAACATGGCCAATTACAAAACATGACCAATTACAAACATGAAAATACAAGGAAATCCAATAAATATAAAGTGTCATAAATTTCCCCAAAACTAATTTCTGGAAGCTTGAGTAGGTACATCATCAAGCTTATCTTCAGTTGTTGCTTGCTGAACATCTGCAACCATTGATGGTCCTGTTGATATTCTGTCCATGTAGTGTTTCAATAGTACAGAAGTTGGAATTATTGTAGGGTCAGATGGCCTTGCAGCAATACTCTTGGTACATGGCTTAGTAGCAGCAACCTTGGAAGATGGCTTAGCAACATTCTTGTTTGTGCATGATATTGCAGGAGCAGATGAAGATGGTTTAGCAACATTCTTTTTTGTGCACGGCCTACTAGCAGCAGATGTAGTCTTTGATGATGGCCTTTTTTTCTGCATAAAATTGATAGGAATTGATATAATTTTCTGCATAAAAATAATAGGAATTAGAGAAGCCATATTCTTTGTACCTTATCGAGTGCTGCAGCCATGGGTTCTGTTTGTTCACCATCCATTTGTGCATCAGTGGCCATTTGTGCATCACCCCCAACTTCTGTATGTTCGGTAGGTGCTGTTGTGGCAGATGATTCTCCTTTTCTCTATTATAACAAACCAAATGAAATTGTAAATAAAACCAGCAATTTCAAAGTAAATATAAGCAAATGCAATTGTAAATAATAAGCACCTATTTAATCATCTTACCTTTCTTGGTACTCTTGGAACATAGCCAGGCACTGCAGGATTCTTACAAGTCCTGACATTGTGTCTATACTGGTGACATTTGTTGCACATATTCTTTTGGTCACTCCTCCTTAGCCTTGTGTTATCTTCATCGGGCTCTCTTCTCCGAAGCTTCTTTGGCCTTCCAGGACCTCTCTTGTATGTTGGAGGAAGAACTTCATCATACTATGTTTTAGGCCACTTGTCTTGGCAATTGATAGGACTGATTTCTAGACTATAAGTCCTAACATATGCATCCCTATTATAGTATTCATGCACATAACTTTCAGGATCTTCACCATGGAAATTTATTGCTGACACAGCATGCCTACAAGGTATTCCCACTAATCCCCAAAAATTGCAAGTGCATTCCCTAGTTGCTAAGTTGACAATGAACTTATCATTTCTCAGAGTATGAGAAACTTCAAATTTAAGGCCTCCAACCCATGTGGCTAACCAATTACCAACAAGTTCAATTTCCCTATTGAGTCTATTCTTAGGTTTTGGCATCACTTCCCCTTGATACCTTGCTACCTTCTCCCTCATAGTAGCAAATCTACCCATAAGATAAGTCCTAATCCACTCACACATTGTGATGATTGGCTTTTCCCTAGCTAACAAAATTGTGCTATTGAAAGCCTCAGACAGATTATTCATCAGAACATCACATCTAGGGTAAAAAGAAAAACTATGCTTACACCAGGATCTGGTAGGAATTGCTGACAACCACTCATAAGCTCCTGGGTTGATCTCATTCAACTGCTTCATCTTTTCTTCAAATGCTTCTACATAAGTAGCCTTGGCTGCACCCGTCATTAGGTCTCGGATAAGAGTCCCACCTCCAAACCTTTTTTTGAAATTTGCATACAGGTGCCTAAGGCAGAACCTGTGCTCAACTCTTTCACACAAGTCTTCAAATGCTTGCAACAGTCCCTTTCATATAAAATAAAAGAAAAGAAACAACATCAACCAATCAATCTATAATCTCATTTAAAGTAGCAACAAAAAAAAAATAATAACCAATTGATTACCTTTTGCTGATCCGACATGAAAACCCATCTATGGGTGCTTATATGACCAATGTCATCTAGCAACAACTTCAAAAACCACGTCCAACTAGCATGGTTCTCATTCTCCACAACTGCAAATGCCAATGGGAAATATTGGTCATTTGGGTCCCTACCAACAACAATTAACAATTGGCCTCCATACTTGTTTTTTAGGTGACACCCATCAACGTCAATAAAAGGCCTGCACCCTTCCACGAACCCCCTCTTGCACCCTTCCACGAACCCCCTCTTACACCCATCTAGACACACATAAAAACTACCAAATCTTGGAGGTAGCATTGGGTTTGGTCTTTCAACACTCAAACTGCAGGTGTTTCCCCTACAACTCCTTCTCAGCTCTTCACTATAGCTCCAGAGAAGACTATATTGCCTAACAGCATCTCCTTCAATAATCTCCTTAGCAATTTGCCTAGCTCTAAATGCTCTCCACGCAGTAATGCCAGTTGAGTAAGTCTCCATGATGTCATCCACCATTTGAGTAATAGTAATCTTACTATTTGACTTAACCTTATTTAGTAACACCTTAGCCAACCACTTGCTATTTGCATTTTTGTTGTCCATAACCCGAGTACAAGTATGTCGTCCAACTAAAGCTTTCATTCTGTATGTGTGTAATTTACCCACTTGACTTACAAATGCCATAAATTGGCACTTCTTACTTTTACAAACTACCCTAACCCTGACCTTGTCATTTTTCACAAATTTCACCATCCTACCAATCAGAACAGAGTGTTCAAGGATGGCTTCCTTGAACTCTTTAGTGCTGGTAAACTCCATTCCTAACTTGAACGTAAACTCCTTACACATGTCTTCTTTCTTATACGCCTTGTATTTTCTCCCCAAACCTACCTCATCATCTGAATCACTAACTCCACTAAGCAATTCCTCACTACTGTAATCATTTTCCACCCCATACAACTCATTTGCATTCTCAGGCATAAAAGTTTCTGCTTGGCATTCACCCTCACCCCCACGAACACCAAATGCAGTATTTCTTCTAGGTTTCCTATTAGTTCTGGTCCTTCTTCTTTGTTGACTTCTAACCCCCTTTTCAGCTAGATTTTCATCTAATTCACCTTGTCCAACTTCAGCATGTCTACTATCTTCACCTTCAGCTTGTCCACCCGCAACACCTTCGTCTTGTCCAGCTGCAACCCCTTCACCTTGCTCTTGTTGAAACACATTAGGAAAGTCATCATCATCTAACCCGAGTTCCCTTTCTTCCCTTTCGCTGTCATCTTCACTTGAAAACTCATCATCACCTTTCACCCCCACATAGCATTCACCATCACCCCCTTCATCGAAATCAATTTCACCCACAATATTTGGTGGGTCACTCAATAGATGCTCTACATATAGGTTAGCTTCTTCTTGGTTCCCTAGTGCATCATTAGCCAATGCCAAAGCATGGTTGTCCAACTCTAAAGGCAAAAATGCATCACCCACCTGCGAGCCCACTGGTTTCCACCACATGTTAAACTAACTTGCTTGATAGCCCAAATCCTTGACTAGCCCAACAGCCTCAAAGTAGGACCACTTGTCTATGTCACACCCATGTATAGCATGGATTTCGCCAGCGTCATACTCGTTGTTTGGCCCACCAAACATCCCCATGTGATGAATTACAACAGTAAAACTCATCCTGCAGTAAAGAAGGAAAAAAAGATTAATTAAATCAGTTGTCCCCACACCCTCCACAAGCGACAAAAGAAAACAATAAAGATATTCCATTGGTCCCACACCCTAAAAATAATCACACATATACTATTAAATAGTAAACCCTCAGCTGAAAACACCATGGACCCCACAAGATTCTATTATTAAGAACAATACAAAAGCTTACCTGTAAGAACAGAGTGTTCAACGATTGTCACGCACTTCTTCACCTTTCACGAGCTTGGACAAATCTCCCACTTCTTCCTCCTCCTTTCACGAAAACTATCACGCTTAAAGCGCGAGTCACAGCAAATCGCGCAGTTTGGTTGTTCATCAACACTGAAATTTGAGGGTTTTGGGTTGCTTTTGGGATCAATCGACGGGAAGAGGCTGGGTTAGGGTTTCAAACTTAGAAAATTTTCTAATTTCTTCAACTCAAATCCAATGGTCCATATTTGATGCATCTGATGGCTAGGAAAAATTGAAGAAAATGCTTTTTGAGTGCCATACAAATGACATGGAAAAATAATGCCACATAGGATTAGTGACTTAAGGGTGTGTTTGGGTAAAAAAGACTTAACTTGCGTTAAGGACTAATACCAAATATTTAAGCAAAGTGTTGGACTATAACCAAAAAAAAAATTTATAGGGACCAAAACTAAAGGACCTCTATTTTACAGGGACCAAAAACATAATTAAGCCTTACTTTTAATTGATTCATACATCTTAACCGAATTAATAAAAGTTAATTAATGATATTGAGGATAATAAAATTTGTATTTGTTGTCTACCTGGATGCTAGGGGCTGTGCTCCACCGCAAGCGGCAGACTGCTCCTTCGCTTGCAGACTGCTCCTCCGTGCTCTACAATGGCAGCATGGGTACATACAAGGATTCCAACGATAAAGTCAATAAAGGCTAAGGCTTGTATGTGAGGTAATTGTTAATATTGCATACCTTTGCCGGACACATTAAGGGAATATTTATATCATCCCACCTAAGGTTGCGTGCCTCCTAATGGGCCTTTCGCGAAGTCGGCTTACCAGCCCATCTTAGGAAGACGGAGACCACTACCTTATCCCGATGCGTGGTATTGCCCCTGGCTTGAGTGGGCTCACGCCGGTGCAGGGGTATTGGTCCACAACAGTTGCCCCCAAGCCAGCAAGTTATGAAGACAAGTTGTCTAGACTTTTGCGCTTATGGGTACTTGGACAGTTAGCCCATTATTCAAAATGTATCATTCAAAATGCAAATGAATTTGAATTTCCTAGCCATGTGTCTTCTCATCATTGGTCGCCGCTCTTGATAACTGTGCACCATCATTACCAGGGGTAATAACTTATTCGGTGGTTTTGAGCGGTTTCACCCTCAAAACGCCTCACTTTCCCCCTTTTTAAATTGTGAGCAATATTATGTTTTCCCTTCTATTTTCCTTGTCTTCTCAACTCCAAAGCTTTCTTCTCAGAAAACCCATCAAAATGAAACTCCTCCAAGCTTCGTTCCGAGCATTACAAGGTTCACGATCCATCTCCATTCTTGACGCAGGACAACAAAAAAAGTCTTATTTCTAGGTATTCCCTTTATCTTCTCTTGCTGTTTTAGTTTTTAAGCATTTCTTACCTGTAATCTTGTAGATTTTGACACCCTCTTTGTTAACTTTTCTTTGCGACTTCCCTTCTTCGTCTCTCCCCTTCTCGTGGGCGTTTCTGGTTTTTGCTTGTTGTGTGTTAGTTTTCTGTGTTGTTGGTACAGAAAGTGTATTTCCCTACCCAAGTGATGGATAGCCAAGGATCGTGTAATTCTTCCAACCATAAGCTTTGTCTTCCTAAATACAAGTTCAGATCTGCCCTTCATTTGGTCGAATCTGTTAACCCCTAATCTCGGAATTCATATGCTCCTTTAGGGTTTACTTCCCCTATGCACATTTCACGCTATTATGAATCTGTGGTTGAAGAAGGGGAATTCGTGACTCAAAATGTTAGTTCTTCTGTAAGTCGTGGTGTCCCTTCGGAAGTCTACCCCATTTATTTTCATTACATCCGTTACACTATATTTGAGTGCTCTAATGAGGTTAAGGTTGTAGCGATAGGTGCGTCGGCGACTCGTGGTGGTCCAAGTATCTATATTGATAACTGTATCACGTTTATATTTGCGCACTTGAATTGAATGTCGGTTCTTCTTGAATTGAGTGTCGGGTCGTCTTATTTCGGTTTCACATTTCTTGTTCTATTGTTACCGAGATATTCTTCCTTCGGCCTCATATTTCCCTTTCTATTCTCTTGTAGAAATGTTGCCTCCCAGAGCAATTGGGCCTAGCAGATCTAAAAAGGATAACCGTAAAGGGAAAGCTGCACGCCGACTAGTGGTGGATAGTGATTTTGAGGACGTTGGGGCTCTGGGGGTCTCCTGTGATTGTAGTGCCCGCAGAGTAGGCTCATATCAAATGTATCAAAAAATGTTTATGGGCGTCATAGGAAGTCTTAAGTATTCTTTCCACCATCTAAGACAAAGATGATCTCAAGATAGTTGAGAGGGATTGGCATCAGTGTTTTGAGTTGTCTCCTTGAAATCTGGCAAGGAGAGGGATTCCACCCCTGGGGCTACCTATGAATTCGTCCCGGTCAACGAAAATGAATGGGTTTGTTTCCCTATTGACGAAGAAGAGTTCCTCCATATCATGGTTTGCTAGAGCGTATAAAAGTTCAGTTCCCATTCTCCCCGTTCTAGATGGAGGTCCTTAATTATCTGCAAGTATCCCTGTCACAATTTCATATGAATGGATGAGGGTTTATTCAAGCATTCGTGACTTTCTGTTGCGCGTAGGATTGGTCTTACTCGTCTTCACTGTTCCGATACTATTCTAGCTATATCAGAAGGACAAGAAAAAAAAGGAGTGGGTTTCCCTTCGACAAAGTGAGAACCCGTCTTTGTTCACTTGTTATGAAGAATCTTTCAAAAATGTGAAGAATGGATATGTTAAAGTCGTACCCAAGAAAAAGAATGTGGCATTTTGGCGGGAAGATGAAGGTCGGGAATTGTTTCCCCTTTATTAGAACGAAGCACATTATGATCTACCCTCTTTGGGCGATGATGGATTGCGTGGATCTTTTGTAGGAGTCCGATCATGCCACTTTCCGTAAATTGTGCCAATTCATGGCTAAGTACGATTGTCCCATCCACGGTAAGGATGTCGTACATGCCAAACATCGGAATAACCGCAAACTTTGTCATGGTATGATGTCTTTATTCTGGTTATGCTAATTTAAATACATTTCGGTGGGTTATATTTAACATATGATCCTGTTTTCCTAGAGATAGTATCATGTCGGCGTATTTGGCCCACTACGAGCATTGTAAGAGAAAAACCAAGAAGAACTCTATTGCTGGTCAACAAAAGACTGTTCCGAAGCAGCCCGCCGTCAACATCGGGGCTCCTAAGCTGGGGTCTCGCCAACCGAAGACTAATCCAGTCATGAACCCTACTGCGTCGTCTCTGAATCCCAATGTGATTGACTGGGATGGTACTAATGGGGAAAATGTTGGGGGTCCTGAGACTCAAGGGATCCCTGGGAGAAAAAGACTCGTGGAGCAGGATGAAGGAGCCTAATAGGAAGATCAAGAGGCTCGACTGAAACGGGCTAGGAAGGGAAACGATAACTGGCCTTTGATGTTAATCCTCTTGATCCTTTGACACCCTTTTTTTTATTCTCAAGTGGTATTTCTCATGTGCAGCTGTTAGTGAAGGAGGGGAGAGAGCCTTTGAGTATGATGAGGATGGTGCCTGGCCTATATCGAGAGGGCATTGGAGCAGGGGTCTTTGAAGGGATGACTATTCCCTTGATTAATTTTAAGCACCCTCATGATTGCTTTTTTGACAGCATGGCCGAGACCTTCGAAGTGAGTTGAATATTTTTCTCTTTATGTTCTTATTGTCATCTTGATGGTGGATCTCACTCCTCTCTTTATGTTCTCAAGAACGATGTACTCGGATGATGATCTGGCAAGGGATCATCATGGCTTTCGTGAATGATGTTCGGGAAGAGTCGGGTGCTTTTCAGAATGCTCTTGTTGTGTAGAAGGATAATGTCATTCTGAATAAGAGGGTCTTAGAGTTGGAGAACAAAGTTCGAAATCTAGAGGCCAAGAATGTTGAATAGCAGACTCAATCTGCAATGTAGATCAGTTCTCTGCAGTCAGAGATAGGCACCTAAAAGTTAAGATTGATAATGCCCAAGCCAAGACTCTACAGGTTAGCAATGAGCGTCTGGTAGTGGAGAATCGCCTAAGAACTACAAACGTTGCCTTGTAGAAAGAAAACGCCTAGATCATTCGAACTCGGGGTGAGTTGTCGGGAGAGAACCGTCGCCTCAAATAGGATAATATAAGAATGGTAGAGGATTTGAAGTCCTAATCTCGGGAGGCTGAAATTTCGTAGAAGGAGGTGGAGTCTCTGAAGCAAGAGTTTGATGGGGCAAACCACGATGCCTTCTACAACTGCATCCAGCAGATCCTGCTCTTAAACCCCGGTGTCACTCTAAACTTGAAGGGATTGAGCCTGGATCACGTGGTAATTGATGGTGTGCTCAACGACGCTAGTCACCTGGATGGGCTTAATTCTGTGGACCTACTAAACCTGGGCCTATCAATTTTTTATTCCTTTGCTCCTTTCGAGGCGAAGGATTCAGAGACTTCTCAAGAACTTCAAGGGAGAAAATTCATGGCAAAGGAGGTCTGGTAGCCTTGGAGGTGGTTCATCCTGAAGGTGATCAAGTGGAGCATACCAAGTAGCCCAACCCAGCCTAATCTCTTTTGTGTTGTTTTCTTGCTCGTGGTTGTATTTATTTCTCCTTTTTGAACACTTTCTAGTTTGTAAACTTTATCCCGACCTCTAAGGCACTTTTATTTCTACTTTGATTTGTCTTCGCTTTATTTCTATTGTATAAACCTTGATCGATTGGAGGTTGGCATCATGAGAATTTATTGGGACTTGAAGTCTTATCTCGTTCATACATTATAACCCCAGGTTATATGGGACGTTAAGTCCTATCTCGGTGGCATGTGCCGTATCCCGAGATTATTTGGGACATCGAGTCCTATCTCGGTCCTATTTCTTAGAACCCGGGATTATTTAGGACGTTAAGTCTTATCCCGGTTGTATATTCAACTTGTGATGTCTTTGGGACACATAACCCTACCTCGGTCTGTTGTTATCGTGAGATTTATGTGGGACGTATAGTCCTATTTCGGTAATTTAATTGCAACCATCTAGGTATGTTGGGAATTTAATGTACAATAATTATTCCGTCTCATAAATAAAAAGTGGGAAATGAAATTCATAATCAAAATTGGATTCTCATTAAAATCAGATAGTTGGAGCTTCGTTAAAACCTACGACAGTAAAACTCTCCTTAGGGATAAAATCCACTGTAGGAAAAAGAGTACCCTCAATTACAAGCACTTTATTCAAAACTACAAACACTTAGCTGTAATAATGCCTGAGGTCAAGCGCGTTGAATGTTTCAGGGCCTTCTTTCCCTTTCAGATTCTCTAGTGCATATGCTCCTGCTTCCATGGCTCTTTTCACCTTATAAGGGCCTTCCTAATTTGCTGCCAATTTCCCATCTTTGGTGTTTTTGTTCCTAATGCTAGCCCGTCAAAGTACCAAGTCAAACCGGCTTCAAATCTCCTCTTCTGGACTTTAACATTGTATCTTTGAGTCACACGCTATTTCTGGGATAATTCTTTTATCCAGGCCAACTCCCTTATTTCATCAACGAAATCGAGCTCTTCCATGATGCACTCTAGGGCAGGGTATATCATCCTCCACGTTGGATCTCCAATCTCTATCGGGATCATTGCATCAGTCCCATGTAGCCGGAATCCTTGCAGCGCTTGCGTAGTCATTCAACAATGACCTTGTTTGCAGCTTCAAACTGACCATTGCTCTGAGGATGTTCAATGTTGGCAAAATGTTGTTTGATGTATAGTCCCGTTAACATTTCCTAGAAGCCCTTATCGGTAAATTGGGTTCCATTACTAGTGATGATCTCAGTCGGGATATCAAAATGATATATGACATTCCTAAATACGAAATTTTGAGCTCTTACTGAAGTAATGGTAAATGAGGGTTTTGCCTTGATCCATTTTGTAAAATTGTCAACTGCTACCCGTAGATGCTTCAACTACCCAAGAGCTGCATGAAACGGTCCCAGGAGGTCCAGACCCCAAGTGTGAAAGGGCCATGGTGTCGATATCGTATGCAGTTCTTCTGCTAGGATATGCGTGAGTAGGCTATGGAGTTGGAATGTATTACACTTTCTAACATGATTGGTGACATCTTTATTCATTGTCTGCTAGAAATATCCAGCCTAGAGGGCTTTCCGCGCCAGTGACTTTCCTCCGCCATGTAGCCCGCAGCTACCTTCGTGGATCTCGGCAAGGACATGCCATACCTTGGAGGGGCCGATACATTTCCACTCCAAATTATAACATATAACACTTTCTGAGGAACTCTATAACTTTGTAATGTTTGCTAAACTATAACATATACGACATAGTCTGATCACACAAAGTTTTAACTTGATTTAATTATCCACAAATAAACAGCAGGTTCAATATATGACCAAAGTGTTTTTATTCCACAAACATCCAAATTCAAATATCAGGTAGATAAATTATAAATACTTCCACAACAACTATAGTATAGTTTTTCTTATGCTTATTATTATCACTGAAAGTACAACAAATGAAGATGAAAATTGGCAAAAATTACCATTTGGTAGAGTTTTAAGTAATAACTCTGAGATGTTGTTAATCCACTTGAAAATTTATAAAGACCTAGATGATGTTGAAAAGAAACTCTTTAATCATATAACCCAGACACCCAGTATAGAAAATAGGAAATTAGATGAAGAAAGTTCAATTTGTTGTCTTCCTTTCTCAAATGGACACCTTGGGCGCATAGAAAAACTGAAATGAATGCTAAGGCTGTGCTCTTAGATTCTCTCACATGGAGATATCAAAGCAAAGTCAATGTTTACAAAAAAGAAAAAGCAAATTCACAAATTCATAAACATTACATCAAGAGCCAGAGAAAAAAAAGAACTTCATAAAATTGGCACCATATTTCAACAGACACCCTTGTGCGACCCACTCGGCATTTTCTCTTGTCCTCTATCCGGTGCTAGGAACTGTGATGTCATCTCTTGCTGCTTTCTCACCGTGTCACTGGACAAAACCAATTTAGGGTTTTAAATACTTATTTAAGACGACACAATTTTGAATCTTGTCGCTAGATTTGAGAATGGAGAGGAAGGCTTACCTAGACTCCAAATGGATGTAGGTCAAAAATGTTGGAAGGAACATTGTAGAGACGTCTTGGACGAAATTCATATTCGGCTCGTTGCTGTTCTGCGCGGTCTTTGTCATCGACTGAAATTGGAGACCATTTTTTGCAAACTCGTATGGAAGGCGAAGCACAAGAATAGGAAGGATTCAAAACTTTAAAGGACATGTAGTCTCTTCCACAAAGGTGTTCTTCCTGCATATGAAAAAATAACATAAACAAAAGGATGATTATGCTTTTAGTTGGCGATAAATGGGGGAGAAGGTTGATCTCCCTGCTTATGCTTCTCACACACAAAGGTAGTGAGGTAGGTGCTCTTTCATTTGTGGATGAAGAAGAAAGGAAGAAAAGATGGTATCTTGAGTTCCCAATGGCGTTTGAAAAGCAATTGACATATGCAACACAAATCTTGGAATTTGCTGCTTTAATTGTTTGTCATTGAGAATGACCAAAAAATGCACTTAATGAGACTAACACATTAAATCTGAAATGATTTTTTTAATTATTTTCTAATAATTTAATTTAAAATTTGAAAATTTTTGCCATCTTCCTTCTTGGAAGTTGCTACTTTAATTAATACCAATAACCAAAAAAATAAATATCAGCATACTTATTCAATTTTTAATTTTAATTATAATTGTTTTCAAATTTTCCTTATTTAAATTGAGTATTGAGGAAAATAAGAGATGTGGCCCTTTCTCTAATTGACACTTGTCAAGACTTTCCTCATTATGTATCTTCCATTGTTAGTTTTATAGATATTCATTATAATTACAAGGAAACAGTCAACTAATTATGAGGTAAATCCTTAATTACATCAATCTATCATAAACATAATAAGTACAATAATTTACATGATTAGGGAGGAAATCAAACATAATCAGGTCAAATCTCTACACACCCCCTCAAGCTGGTGCATAGATGTCGTATGCGTCTAGCTTGTCACAAATATATTTTATCCTTGGACCTCGAAGTGACTTAGTGAGAAAATCAGCTAACTGCTCGTTAGAATTGACAAATGAAGTATAGATTTCTCCAGAGATGACCTTTCACGAATGAAATGGAAATCAATCTCTATATGCTTTGTCTGTTCATGGAAAATGAGATAAGAAGCAATGTATAAGGCTGCTTTATTATCGCAAATAAGTTCCATAGGCTTAACTCTACAAAATTTCAACTCAGATAACAACTGCTTCAACCATATAAGCTCACATATAGTAAGGGCCATTGCTCGATACTCTGCCTCTGCACTAGATTAAGCTACAACATTCTGCTTGCTCTTTCAAGAAATTAGATTTCCACCAATGAGAACTCAATACCCTAAAGTCGATCTCTTATCATTGGGACAACCAGCCCAATCAGCATCTAAATATGCAGTAATGTTGACCCCTATTCTCATAAATTTGTCCTTTTCTAGGTGAACCTTTGATGTATCTCAAGATTCGAACTACTGCATCCCAATGGCTATGACATGGTGAGTCAAGGAACTGACTAACCACACTCACAGAAAAGGATATGTCTCGTCAAGTCAGATGGGCTCCCCCTAACCTGGCATGAGTCGAACATTAGGATCCATTGGAGTATCGACTGAATCACAACCTATCATCCCAGTTTCTTCCAAGATGTCAAGTATATACTTCCTTTCGCATATGGCAATGCTGGTGTTGGATTGAGCTACCTCAATTCCAAGGAAATAGCAAAGTTGTCCCAAATACTTTGTTTGAAATTGTTAGGACAAGTATTGTGTGAGATTTTTATACTATCATAATCATCCCGTGTTATCACAATATCATCAACATAGACAACAAGGTAAGTAGATCGATTAGATAAAGAACGTTTATAGAACATAGAGTGATTTGCTTTGCACTGAATTAGCCCAAAATTTTTAAGAGCCACACAAAATATGCTAAACCACGCTCTTGGAAACTGTTTAAGACCATACAAAGCTTTGTGGAATTGACATAGATATCCAGACCCCCTTGAGCCACAAAACCAAGTGGTTGCTATTAAGTATTTTAGGAGTCTAAAAATACTAACTCATTTCAATAAAGTGGAAAAATAAAGTATCGTCTTCAGGGAGAAACTGCAGAGCAATTTAGTTTCAATATAAGATCTTAGGTGAAGTTTTCAAAAGGTTTTAAATTGAATTTAATTGTAAAATAACTGCTCGTAATTGTAAAAAGGTTAAAATGATTTAAATGAGTACTTGTATTTGAACTTGCTTATGTATTGTAATAATACTCTTTCTTTGTGTTATTTCTTACTAGAATTGCACCCATGCGATGCACGGAATGAGTTATTAAAAAAAGTGATGCTAATACTTTTTATAATTATAATTATTATAAATTTATAAGAACAAAATTATTTGGAAGCTCATATACTACTACATCGGAAAAAAAAGAAAAAATAGAGTGGATTTACAATCCTGCACAATTCACATTCAATGAAATAAATTTTTAACTAACAACATGATCAAAAATTAAATGATGAATATATAATACCAGCTTAATTTAAGTTGTGGAAAATCTCTTTGAAAACAACATTTTCAGCTTCTGAAAGGTGATCAGCATCTTCCTTTAATATCAACAACTTCAAACCTCTTCAATTTGTTACTCTAGAGATTGCAACATATATTTGACCATGACTGAATACAGGTCTTGGAAGGTATATTCCAACATGCTTAAGTGACTGACCTTGACTTTTATTTATTGTCATTGCAAATGATATCATGATTTGAAACTGTCTTCTTTGAAACTTGAAAGGAATTCTCTTATCAGAAGGAGTCAATGACAATCTTAGAATCAAAACTTTTTTGCCAGTGTTGTTACTAGAAATCACTCTTCCTTCAATAACAAAATTTCCCATTTCAGTAATCACCAAACATGTACCATTGCACATCCCTTCAGATTGATCAATGTTCCTTAAGAGCATAATTGGTACTCTAAGTTTCAATTTTATCTCATGATTAGGAATGCCTGATGATTTGATAGTATTCAAAAACTCTGGTGTATGAATACTATTTTAAGTGCCCAAATCATAATCTGACTGACATGCAGTATGACAACTCAAATATGTTCTCTTCTCAGAAGACATCAATGATAACTTATAATTGTTAACTTTTTCTACAATCTCATTTGTTGGAGTCAAAATAGCACGATCTTTAAAGAAGGAATGATCATGCATGTTTTGTAGAAAATCTGGGTAAGTTGAGTTAACAATATCAGCAATTGGATATCCAGAGTTTTCAATTAACAAATCTGAAGGAATATGAACTTTAATTTCATCATTTAATTTAACACCAATAGAGTCATCTCCAATTCCTAATATCCATTGAGAAAATTCCTTTAACTCTTCAACATCTTGATTTGAATTTCCACCTTAATGTCTCATATTCTGTGTCAGACTCATAACCTGGCAATATCTCCAAAGATAAGAAGAGTTTATGGAAGCATATATGATATCTTGGAGACTACCTTTAGGAACCACAAGAAGAATTTGCCTAAAATCGCCACCAAGAACTACAACTTTACCTCCAAAAGGTCTGGAAAGACTATCTTTATTAGAAAATCTCAAAATATCCCTGAAAGACCTATCAACAGCTTCAAAAGTATGTTTGTGACACATGGGTACCTCATCTCATATTATTAATTTAGATTTGATAATGAGCTCAGCCGATGGACTACGTTGTTTGATGTTGCAAGTAGAGTCTTCATATACATTTATTGGAATTGCAAACCTGGAATATGCAGTTCTACCCCAGGGATCAATAGCGCAACTATTCCACTTGATGCAACTGTCACACAATCTCTCTTTTAGCTCGAATTGTGGCAGATACTGCATGCCAAAGAAATGTCTTTCCAGTGCCACCATAGTCATAAATAAAGAATAAACCTCCTTTGTATTTTTGAACTGCATCAATAATATTATCATAAATTAACCTTTGCTCATCGGCCATCTTCTCCAATAATTTTAATTTTTCTACATATAATGTTTCTTTATCATACTTCAACTCATCCAAAATAAGCTGATTTTGAGACTTAGACATCAATGTATCATCAGGGCATGCTTGGGAAATAAGAAAGAGTTCTATTATTGTATGCCATATTTTTCTCAATCTCAGCAAGAGCCATATTTTTTATTTGGTCTTATGAGAGAAATAAATATGCATTAATACAAATATCAGTCATAATATAAAAGTTGATTAAAAAAATATGATTAACATGTAATCGT
This sequence comes from Cyamopsis tetragonoloba, assembly GCA_037177725.1. NCBI lineage: Eukaryota > Viridiplantae > Streptophyta > Magnoliopsida > Fabales > Fabaceae > Cyamopsis > Cyamopsis tetragonoloba. Next base: position 60,020,890 of record CM074119.1, read on the forward strand.
CTTTGATTTTGCAAAATATCATCACTTAAATAAATCCAAGTTTTATCCCAAACTAATTCTGGAGACGAAAGCTGTAACGAAAATAACAGCGTAGGAAAAAGTTTACGTAGGAAATATGCCGATCCCCAAGAACCGGCCTCTATAATTGCATCTATATACTCTTTATCATCTTCAATCAAACCAAGCATATAACATGCATCCTTGAAAGAAGAGTATATGACACTATTTATAGTTCTTTTGTCTAAATAAGATTCACAACCTCTTCGGACATTTATAAGAATACGCATATAGTACAACTCTCCAGAACTAGGAGGTACAAAATGAACTCTACCAATGCTAAAGCCTTTTTTCCTAGGACTCCATTGATGCTCTTGAGACTTCCAAACAAATCTGGTTGGAAACTCAACATACAACAATTTTTTTGCTTCTGGCATCTTACGGTTAGCCTCCATCCAACCAAGGAATTTTGAAGTGTGAGAAAATGGTTTGTTAATCGCTGTTTCTAATTTGTCATTATCATCAAACACAAGAACATGTTCATTAGGTAAATGAATCGGCAATCATTCTACTGAACGGTCTCTTCCATGAATATGAAAAGATAAAATCCTCCAGGTAGCTTCACATGCAGATAGATACCTATAATAAATGCAAAGGAAAATAATTTAATGAACATAATAGTTAAACGGATAATAAAATAAAATAAAATAAAATTATATATACATAAAAGTTAAAATGGTAATTCACAAATAAAATTTATATTAGCAAAAATGAGTAAAAAGTAACCTACGATCATAATATAGTTGGATTTCATCAATTGTATCAGAAGAAGAGTTAGAAGCAGAATCGTAAAACGTCGATGTCACCCGATCATGCCCTTTGTTAACATACTTGAACAAATACTTTATAGATCATGATTGATTACACCATTCAACGTTAATGTAGGAATTGTAGCGCAGCAACAATTCTTTGTTATATGACACAACAAATCTATTATCAATGATATGGTTGCCTTTAAACAAAGTCTTGCCATTGTCTCTTCTTCGGTAGATTGGATAACCCTCCTCATCAATGGATGTCTTGTCAACAAATTTCTTTGGAAAAAATTTAATACACTCTCCATTTTGCATGCATGGAGACTTTTTGTTTTGGAAACCACAGGGTCCATGAATCATATGAGATTGAACAATTGAAAATAATTCAGGCTCAGCTTCTTTATCTGGAATCTCAACAGATATGCTTTTATCAATGTCATCGGCGGTTGAAAACTTGTTTGTATAGTGCAAGAACACTAATATATGTGCATGGGGAAGACCTCTTTTTTGAAACTCAATTGTATGAATAACTGCTTAAAAATCAAACGAATAGACAAAGTAGTTAGATAATACATTCAAAATGCGAAATAAAAATTAATACTAAATGATAGAACAAAATTTAATTTTTAACATACCTACAATCACTTTGCCAAATAATTTTCCTTTCTTAATATCTTTGATAAGATTGTCAAGTTTTATTTTGAAAACTCAACATGCTACATCAGGCCTATCTTCTGGCTTTAGACCTTGACTACTCAAAAGTCTTATAATTTCTGGCCACTTATGGTTGCAAGTAAATGTGATAAAGATAACCAGCCCACTTGCATATACCCATTGCATCTTGATAATTTTGAAACATATATTTAGCACCACCTGTAAACGACAAAGGAAGGACAATGCGCTTCCCTATACTAACAGAATCAGTTTCTCCTCTTAAAATAGCTTCAGACACACCTTTGTACATATCAGCTCTCAATTCTTTATGATGAAACCTAATGTATTTTAGTCTAGTTGACTCTATTAAGCTATAAGCATCAACCAAGAATTGTTGAAAAAGCCTTTTAGAATATAACAAATGTGATTTCTCATTGTCTTTGTTGAATCCTAAAAGCAAAGAACTCACACATTGAAACTTTTTTCCTTTTTCCTTCTTTGTTATTACCACTATATCTGAGAAGCACATCTTCTTTGTAACCATCCTCGACCCAAGGGAACAAAATAGGATACTGAAGAGGAAGATAAGCAGCACTTTATAAGTTCACTTGTTGAATACCTCCAGAGCGTTCTTCCACAATAATGTCTCTATTTTCACTTTCATTGTCAAAATCTCCTACAATTAAAGTTGTAACTTCCGAAATAGTCGGCAAATTATACATTCGACCATCTTTAGATCTCTTTCCAATTATTCAAAGCCTTATGTCATTCACTTGACTTGATGCTATCCTGACTTGACTTGCAAATTTGCAGAATCATTCTTCATGTTGAAAAACAAAATAAAATAAAAATATGAATAACTAATATACAATACATGTAGAGTTAATAATATAAAAAATAAATTTTAAAAAAATATTCTTTACCTAACAGATGAAAGTCTGTTATGTACTTCATTTTTTAGTATCATAAATATACATTTGACAGAATCTTGGTTCATGACCTTCCAAAGGTAGTAGACTTCCAATGCTGTGGTAATTTTCCCCATTCATAACAAAAATGGGAGAAGAATATCCTCTATTCATTGATGTATTTATCTTACCTCCAAGAGAAGTGAATGAATACATCATGTTAAATGATCTAATGTTTTTCAAGAAATATAAGCTCTTCTTATCTCTATTGTGAAACAAATCATGAAGAAGTTTAGGAGATTCGTTTAACAAAGGCAAACTAATCTTCCCTTGTACGCAACAAAGAGAAAATTTAGGGTTTTGAGGATTGTATTATTTTATTGTCCTTTCTCCATACCACATAAAGCACCACAATATTGACATTCATGGATTTGATCTCCAATACCCCAGTAATCTATAAAGATATTAAAAAATATAGTATTGATTTATCTATATGAGTAATTACATATGCATGACTTAAAAATTACAAAGATACTAATCTAAATTTGAAGAGGTGATTGATTGTCTTCCAATATTATTACTATTTCCATGAACTACATAGTTTATAAAGAATATATACGGGCATATGTGTCTAATATGATAAAAATTGTCTTATTAATGATTACATATATAGAATTATGAACATTTAATATAATAATATGATAAAATAATATACTTAAATCTAAGATTATAACCAACAGCTAAATTTATCTATTAGAAATATTATTATAATATATACTTGTTAAAAACAAAGTGTATTGAAAACAGAGTGTATTAAGAATTTTTACAATATATAATATTTTTTCAAATATATATATTGTTTTGTAATTAAAATATTAATTATACGATCTAGTATAATATATAAAATCAAAATATATTTCAATTCATTTCACTTTTAGGTTATGCTAAGTCACTACTAACATTAAAAAAACGAATGGATTTATCTTTTATTCAGACCATGACATATATATATAATAAAATAATAAAATAATTTTATAAATTCAAAATTGTAACATGATTTCGAAATTATTGTTTTTTATTTTAAAAAAACAAATAACCAATAACAAAATACCTTCTAGGAAGACTTCAAAATCAATCAGTGGATCATCATCATGAATTAAATCTTAATTTGTACATAAATAAAAATTGAATGACACAATATAAAAGACAAAATACTTAACTAACAAACAATTACTTCATTGTTTACCGTCATCATCGGATGAATCAGTATCCATGAATTCTTGTTGAAGATCTCTAGATACAACAGATTGCCTCACGATTTGTGATGAAATATTATTTGAATTCATAGCAGAAAAATTAATTCTCATAACTAATGAAGGAGTGTTGTTGACAAAGGAATTAGATATTTGCCCATATGTTCCTTTTCTTCTTTGGACAAATAACAGGACTATCATCATCGGGCAATTTGGCCATATCTACTTCACCAGAATTAGTTCTAACTCTTGTTGTTTTCCATCAAATTTAATTAATCAAGGTTATATGAAATTTATAAAAATTAATCAGTAACAAAATAAAATACAAAGTAAAGAGCAAAAGAAAAAAAATTTCTAATGCTTTACTGAATCAATTAACTTACTATTGGTAATGTCGTTCAATATAGTGCTGCAATACCTTTGATGGTTTATCTGCTTTACACATGAAAAATTCAAATTCTCATAAAACCATTACACTGATATAAAAAATAATGCAATTCTCAATAAAAAACTGAAGATATGAGAATAAATCATTTACCAAACAATGAAGACGGCATAGAAGGCTTCAAAAAATAATGCACTTCTTTTATGGTCATTGTTTACTACAAAGAAAAATAACACGATCTTACAAATAGATTACGCATAAATTTATACACAAAAAAAATATGATCGAAATTAAAAATGTTGCAAACCTGAGATGATAAATCGGACAAGACATAACTTCTTTTGCAAATACAAATTTTCTCGATTGTCCATTTTCTTTAGATAATAACACTTCGACAATAACTTCTGATATATTACATGAAATAAGTTTATGTTTAAACTGGAATAAAAGCTATGAACACAACACGAGTTTTGAAATATTCTTAGCTATACTGAGCAGCGAAGCTTTGTAGCCTTGGAATATTTGATAGTTATAGAAACCAAATATATATACATATATACATATACAAATATAAACAATTCATTATTAGAGATATTAAAGCATATTTGGAAGACAAAACGTTGACTGCTACCTAAACTTTGTATTCTAAAAACAAACTCATTAATAAGCATGTTGAGCTTTAATATAAGAATATCAATAGACATTGCATATTATACTAGTAATTTAATAATTTAATTATTACTTATACTTACTTTATTGTATTTTTTATTAAATTAAAATTTATTGTTTTATTACTTATGTTATAAAAATATCGCAACATTTATAGATGAATATAAAAAAATCAATGAAATTTAATTATGTACATGAAATTATATAAAGCACATCAGATGTATAACATATGGAACACAACTACAAAAACAAATATGTTTTTTCATGCTTTTATTTTTCAAAAAGGAGAAACACAAGTATAAAAACATAAAAACAAATATGTCTTTTTATACCTTTCATATTATAATTTTTAGTAAGTTAAAAAATAAAGTAAGTTTCATTATATGTTGAATAAATTGTAAAAGGAAAATTAATATATAAAATTATCATGTATTAATTAATAAAACCAATATTTTCGCCCAAATAAAGTTGGCCAAATTTTTACCAATCTTAATAAAATATTAGATTATGTCTGTCTTCTAATTATTTTTTTTATAAAAAATAAAAAAATATTTAAAACAGATAACCCTAAATTTGGCGATTATTTGTTTGATAAATTACTTTCAGGAGGCTCTTGGGATACTTTATAAAAGAAATTTATTTATTATGAAACAACAGACTGTATAAGTATTTATTATTGGAACATGAAAGGATATGAATTGATACTAACCATTTATAGTAAAGTAATAATTGATGGCTTAATTATAAGTTGTTGTTTTCCAATACTTCTAAATTTTGAATCAAGAAACCCATTTGAGTCTATTACATGTTGTATATATTGAATTAACAAAAATAAAGTTCATTCTATTCCTGAGAATTTGTGCGAAAATCATTACTCAAGCAAACTTTGTGTTAATTTTTAATTATTATTATTATAATAATTATATATTATATTTTATTTTATAAACCCTAACAAAAATAAGCTATAGAATATAAACTATAACATATATAAAGTATATTTATATAAACTAAATTTATAACATATAACACATCACGAAAATTGAAAATTATATTGTTTAGGTAGTACTGAGATAACATAAAAAACAACCAATAATATTCGACAATCAAAATGATAGAGTCTGAAAGACAATTGAAGAAATAAAAAAAAAATAGATGATTTGAATCAGCAGTAGATCACGAACGCCTGTTGACAAGAACAACAATCTGATACGGATTGAATTCAAAACAAAATGAAATTTTATTTCCTGGGCGAAGCTTCAATTCATTACAAAAGGCATGCCACCCCTTTTCGATCATTCGTTCGTTTGAATGTCTGTTGTTGTTCTGGAGAATTTTACACTTAGTAGATTTTTTAGACGTGGGCTCAATCAACTCAACCTATATCTGATCTTTAAGCAATAAAGAAGAAACTATGTGAGCAAAATACTAACAAAAAAAAAACATTCTCAACATCTTACATAAAATTGGACAACACATAAAAAACATACCAAAGCATTTTTTCACGAAGCAAACTGCTTCGTCACCTTCGGTTACCACTTGAAAGTCTGATTCTAGAAAATTTCATTTGAAAAAAGATCATCAAACATCCCTTTGTCATTGTCAGCATCAATAACTATAGGGTAACAACCCTGATACAAAATTTCTTGATCTGTCCAATAATATATCTTAAGGAAGAATTCAGCAACATGATAACGATCAATTTTGTAAAACTCTTTCAAGTCATGCATCCGGACTCAAAAAAAACTTTTCCATCTATTTCCACAACTCCCAAAAGATGAACATTTTTATCCTATCTCGTACAATGCAGTTACCACTCAATATTTCATCCTGACACCATCAACAAAAGCGGGGATGAATCCTGATACAATCCTGATAAAATGTAAACAAATCAACGAATGCAAACAAATTTATGTATTCAAAGTATATAACATAACAAAATAGTTGAGAAGAAAATTATTAAGAATAAAGAAATAATATGCATTCGGGTCCCAATACGATAAGAAAGAAAGTGAGTTTTTCTTCTGCAGTATCCTTACCAGAAGATGTGTTACTCGAAGAACCTATCTCAAATATGGTTAAACACTTGGATGACTATGAATTAAAAAAAATAACAATCTAAACAGTTAGATAATAATGGAAACAACATCAATTACCGAGTATTGCCACAAATATGAAAATTTACTTGAGCATAACAAAAAAGAGATTAACCTTCAAAGACAACTTAATAAGGACATTTATAATGGAGTACAAAGAACCAGGGAAACAAAATGTCACATTCTCATTAAACACAATAAGAATCTTTTTTTAAAATATTATAATTTATAACTACATCATAATATATTTTAATTTTAATTGGATTGAAACTAAAAAACTTATTGCTAGACTGTATCTCCCCAATAATAACTTGTCGCCATCCTAGACGGGCAAGAGCTTCCTATACAGTCTTAGGGATAGAATCTGAAGAAATGGAAGACACAAAAGCATGGTGGGAGGTAAACAGACGAAGGTAACTCAAGAAGTTATAAATAGGGTGAAGATTGCAAATAGTACGTTGATAAGCACTTTTTATGCCTTGTTTTTATAGTATTTTCAAGTGCGTATCACTTTTGATTTGGTGATTTTTAATGATAAAAATCCTTCTAATTAGTCTTCGCAAAACTCTTAGTAAGAGTTAAGTTACAAGTGAAATGAAGTAAAACTTAGTCTTTGTTTGATGCTTTGTAGGTGAATTGGGCAAAGTTTGGAAGAGGAAGCAAAACCAGAGCCAAAGCCCTGAGCCAAAGCCCAAGCCATAGGAGAATGAAGCTGGTGGAAGTATTGGAAGATCCAAGGCTTGAGCCTAGTGCTAGTGCCCAAGTACTAGAATGGAGTTTTCTCTCTGTCCTTTTCTGAACTTCGAGCTCTTGGGCACTTGGATGTTACTTCACCACTTGTAATCCTCACAACTCTTGTAATTACTTGTTATTGTATTTAATCACCTTCTATTTTCATGATTGGGTTTAAATTTAATCACCTTTTTGCTTTTCCTTCTAACGTTCTTTGTTAAATGAGAATTTAACGTGGAATTGGGATTTTGTTGAAGAAATTTTCATCTATGTTAATGTAGAGATAATTATCACTATGTGAACCTTCTTCTTAAAAGCTTTTTCGTCATGCTTGATGAGAGATTCAATTGCAAGACATTGATTTGTATTCTTCTTATCAAAGGCTCTTTCAAAATGAGATATCTTTTGTCAGTGACTCTTTTGACTCTTAGGGCTTATTAAATAACATGTTTAGAGTTCCGTTTACATGAGTTTGAGGATTATCATAGTGTGTGCAATAAAAACCCAAACCCAAGTGTTCTATTTCATCATTTTCAAATCATTTAAAATTATCTATTTTAATGACTATAAATGATTTCAAGAAAATTGTAGATAGTCATAATTACTCGATCTAATCTTCATAAATTAATTACATTTTACTTCCACAATTTTTTTAAAATATTATTTTATATTCCTTCTATCCCAAAATGTAAGACCCTAGACCAATATTGCGGGAATTAAAAAAAGTGGTTTATTTAGTTAAATGCATTAAATTTGTTTAACAAAAAGCATTAGTTTCCAAATTTACCCTTTTAATCTCTTTCTATCACCTCACTCTCTCTTTTAATTAATGTTGTTCATTTATTTACTTTATTAATTTTTAATTTTTAAAAAGACTCTATTAATTACTCCATGTTTTGGAAATAGTATGTCACAATGAAGAGTCAAAGTGATTAAATTTGGTGGCAATAAGGTCCACTTATATATGAGAGATAAATGGATTTAGTTAGTTCGTGACTTTATTTATTGTCTTTTGGATTCATCAAAATTGGTTGAGTAACAAGGGTATAATGGTAAAAAAATTTAATGTGCACAAAAATTCTCAAAAGGTCCTATAAAATGGGACAAGCAAAAACAGGGCGTTACATTTTGGGACGGAGGGAGTAGTTCCTAAATAATAATAATAATAATAATAATAATAATAATAATAATAATAATAATAATAATAATAATATAATTATCAATGCATTACTACTCAACTGTTTTGGGTTATAGTTAATGATATGGAAATTATGAATTACGCTGCAAAAACAATAACTAACGTTGGAAATTGATATGCTAATTAAATTAGTCATTCATATAAGGTAGAAAAAACAATTACTCAACATATAGTATAATAAGAATGAAGTAAATGATTTTAGAAACCTCACATGTTTAATTATCGATAGGAATCATAAAAAACTAGGCTATAATTCCATGACACTTTCCAATAAGAATGATATAAAGACATACAAAAAACCAAATGTCCATGTTTTTAAAAAGAAATTACTGAAAATAAAATTAAACTTCATTTATTTTTTTATGATAAATGGTAATTTAATGTCATGTATTCTTTTTTTGATTTATTTGTATTGCCGATTGCCAATTTACACATCATATCATATACTTAAATATACTTAATTTTATTATTATAAAATCAAAGAATTGAATGCTTATATAAATCACTTAATTACAATCACGACAATTTCCTTATTCACTAAGAATATAGTTTTAATCTATACCATTTATTGAACTTTTATAAGACCAATAATAGTTAGGGGTGGGGAAAATTAATCCATAACCACATCTAAACCGTAAACCAAACATGTCAAGATAAAAAAAAGTTCCAAATCAAGTAATTTGGATTTTGATCCAAACCGATTTTTATGCAATATGGATATAAACCCAATCCAAAAATTTTGTATCAAAATGGATCTAAACCCGGTTTGAGTGTAGGCTCTTTCGCATCTCTTTTCAAATTTTATTCACCAGAATGAGAACTAAGTGACTTGTTGCGTGCTTACAATGTTATGAATCCCTTGATAAGTGCTATTGTCTATTTTTTAGTTAAAAGTATAAAAAAGATTATAAGTATATAATATTTTAGTTTCAACTACTTTATTGCCTTTTCTTAGTTTTTATAGGAATATGTAACATTTTCGTACAATCCAATATTGTAACAATAAAAATTATTTTGGTGATTTATTTTACCAAACAAATGCCAACAACTTGATAAAACGCCGATAGTAAATAAAAAACTATTTTAATACCATTTTCTGTTCTTCTTCTCTTCCTCTCTCATTCGCACCCGCTATGCTCCCAGCCTGTTCCGTTACACATGCCAATAGATTGGTCAATATTCCTTAACAACATAATTGAAACTCCAATTTTTAATTTTATTTGATGATTGGAAATTCTAGATGACTTGATGGTATTTAATAACTTTGGATTATGAATCGTGTCTTGAGTCCCAAAATCTTTAACAAATATGCATGGACTATCACAACTCAAATAACACAATTGTTCTCCTGGCGTCAATCACAAGTAATCACTTACTTTGTCCACAAAGTCATTTGTAGGAGCAAGAATAGCACGATCTTTAAGGGGCTATTAGGTTTGAATTTTCATTTCTTGTTTTCATTTTCTGAAATCTATTTTCAATTTCAAAATATTGGAATTCTGAAAACATGTTGGGTTTGACTTTGTGTTTTCTATTTTCAGGAAAGAAAAACACTGAAAATGTGTTTGATTTGAAATACTTTCATAACTAGTTTGTATTATTTTATCTAAATGCAAAAAAAAAAATTAACAAGTGGAAAATCAATAAAATGAACTTGCAATTTAACTCGAAATAAAATCATCTTGTAATTTAACTCTAAATAATAAGTAAGATAATACCTGCCATTAAATATAAATGAGAGTCTCAATGCTAGCAAAAGCTTAACATCAAATATAAATTCTTTTAAGATTTACGATAATTTTCCTACATTTCATTTGCTATGGTTTGTCAATGCCTTTTCAGCTGCTTGATTAGTATTAACATCGACACCTTGTTGCTCTACTCTTAATCGTTGCTCATCCATATCCATGACTTCTTGATCATATTGGTGAAAAAGAGTGTATCCTCTCCATTTTGCATTCTTATAAAATTATGTATAGTGCAACAAGCAATGAGAATTAATCCTTGTCTTATAATGAGAGAACTTGGCATCAATTTCAAAATTAGAAATCTTCCTTTCAAAACTATGAAGCATCTTTCAATGACATTCCTTAATGAAGAGTGCCTGTAATTGAATAATTCTTCTTTTCCACGTGGACGTCAACCTCATTCACAAAAATCGTGCAAATGATATATGTTCCTTCTTAAAGAAGCAAGATAGCCTAACATGTTAGGAAATCCAGAGTCAACCAAATAAAATTGATCTAAAACAAGAACAATGCATCTATTCAATAAGGAATGTATGCTCTAGACTATAACAATTATTATGTTAAACTAATAAAAAATTAAATAAAAGATAAATGTACTTCCATTAGACTTTGGGAAATTATTTTCGAGAGATAAAGTATCCAAAAATACTCTTGAATCGTTTGTTGTACTTTTCCAACTAGAATAAACAAATGTGAACAACATATCAAAATCACACACGACTAATATATTTTGTCACCAACACTTTTCTTCCCCAAAAAGCAGTTTTTTTAGAAGCAAGAGCCCAAGTAGATACATGATATTTTTAACAAGATACTTACTTCCATACAAAAATATAAATAAACTAAAATATAAATAAAAAAATACCTTGAAGTATGAGTAGTATTTTGGATTGTCCCTAATATAAAGAATATGTATTTGTTTGATTTCTTTGATGGATTAAGCCCGTGCCTAGCTTGCAAACTGCTTTTAGTATAATTCAGAACCATTTGCTCATTGTGTGCAATGAATGTTGAAATCGTTCAACAACTATAGCAAGTTATGACATATTATAATCAAGAGCATTGAAATCCCTTCCTCTAAGCTAACTTTCATACCATCACGTAAATTACTAACTTCCTTTAAAGTTTCACAAAAATTCATAAATACATCTTTCTTCATTTGGAATTTCTCCTAACATCTTGTTTCCTGACCTACTAAGAACTCTTTGATATACACTTTTCTTGTCAACATAGATGTCCTACGTGGAGTTATATCAATAAAACGATGTTCATATTCTATGATAGTCATCACCAACACTAAATCCATTAAATCATTGTAATCATCTAATTCAAAATTTGTGCTACGTGAGCTATCATTAGATGAATTCAAAGACATATCTACCTGCACATATAAATAATTTAAACCATTAATAAAAAAACATTTTTCATAATGTAACCATTAAACCAAACATAATGCACACAATGACATCTAATTATAAAAGAATAAGACAATCTATCACACCACAATAAAATTAAACAAATGTAAACACGTTACCAGAAAATTAAATAAGTTGAAACACATGATAAACACTTTAAATAAACATTTGCCTCCAATGCTCAACAAAAGATTCTAATCAAGAAGAGATTCTATCCAACGCTTCCATTTCTATGCATCCATCACTATGAACATTTGACCCTAACGCTCACTTGTAAACTTCTCCATCAACTTAAAGTAAGCTGAAATGGGAACCTCTTGCATATTGTCAAACAGTTCCGTGCATGCCTTTTGCCAAATAATTATCACTTATTGGACTAGTAGCTTCAGCAGCCTTTACCTTGTATGGCTCTTCTCTAGCTCTTAAATTTTTGTCATTTATTTCATTGAATCACTCCATATGGTTACAATTTTGTCTAACATTTCTTTGTTAAAAGTTTTCCCTCTTTACGGTGATGCTCACCCAAAGAAAATATCTCCTTTCTTTTGTTCCTAGGCCATTTCATATCATCCTTCCAACCATCGGAAACATTAATATTAATCCCCTTTGTAAGGAAATCACCTTCTATGGCTCTATCCTAATCAGAATTTGATGGCTCTTGAGTAGATGCATGACTTAGATTTCCCGTTGTTGTGCTAAGATTGAATATGTCACTGAGGATATCATAGTCATACTCAAAACCATGTTTCTTGAAATTCTTGTAATGTCTTCCTTTCTGTAAAAGAAAAAAGTGTACAATGTTAATACTATGCAATGACAATATAAAACAATAGTAATAACAATAATTTTAGGATCAAGTTATACATTAATTAATTCATCCCATACTTCATCAAAGGCATTCACTTTGTTGATGTACTTAAAAAGATATTTGATAGATTTTGATTGATTAAACCACTATACATTTATCTGAGAATTATACCTTAGAAGTAAAATCTTATTATATGGCACCACAAATCTATTATCAATTCTATTCTTTTCTTTTTGCACAAATTTGCCATTAACTCTCCGACGGTACCCAAGATAACCCTTTTCATTAGTTGAAGTTCTATCTACAAATTTCTTGAGAAAGAACTTTGAGCACTTCCCATTCTGCATGCATGAAGATTTCCTATTCAAAATGCCACACGGACCATATCTCATTAATGATTGAACAATAGAAAACAATTCAGGCTCGGTATGTTCATTAGGAATCTCAATTGAAATGATTCGATCAGTGTCATTAGCATTGGGGAATTTATTTTGAGAATTCAAAAACATCAGAATGTGAGCATGAGGCAACCCACGTTTCTGAAATTCTATAGTGTGTATAACTACATAAAAAAAAGTTAATATAATAACCATTATTCATAATATTTAATAAAAAAAAAAGATTCAAAACATTTAATAAAAATTGTATTAATCTATTAAGAACACTAAGATATTAAAAATATAGATTTAACTGCAAAAGAAAACCATGGGGCAATGCTTATACCCAATTCTCTCTAGCCTTTGATTAGCGTGTAGGTTATAGATAGACCACCAAAAGACCCTTTTCTTGACTTGTCAAGATATATTTTTCTTTTCTCACATGACATATGATTTGGCTTTCCTTTTTTCACTTCATTTTGACGATTGTTGGCCACTTCACCCTCACACTTCACGGGGTGCTCTCCTTTCTTTTCCGTGTTACTTTTTCGCTATCGCCACCTCGTTCGCATTAGTGAGGGTTCGCAACACACGCACAAGCCAAAATCCATAACCCACCATTATTTACTTCTTCTCATTCAAGCAACCACCGAGGAAGCCACCAAACTTAACCTTCAACAGTAAATCATGCACCTCAATTGCCGCTTGACACCAACAACATCGTGTTTGCCATCAACAACACTGTAATTCACAAAACAGAGCCCCTCCATCGCTCGCAGCTCCACCATCATCGTTTAGTATCGTGAGGACGACCAACTTGAACGGTTGAACCCACTGCAGAACACCACCAGAAATCCACGAAGCTGTCTTTGCCAAGCATTGCAACATAACGTGACGAGGAACAAGAACCTTGTTGCTGCCACACGCCACTGTGTTTGACCTTGTCGGAGTCACATTGTCACCGCTTCACACCAAATCTTCCCTCTCAGTCGTCACGTAGGTGTCACCGTCAGGCAGCAGCCACCGTCGAGTTTGTCGCGCTGCAAGTTCACCTGCGCGTTCGATTTTTGCAAAGGAAGGGTCTGAATTTTTTTTTCACTTTTATTCATCTTTCGGATTTTTTTTCTTTATCTTATCATTGGGGCTCACGGTCCAAATCAGTTTTGTGAATACTATGCCTATGATTTTTGTGTAGATGGGCTCGAAAGCCCAAACCCTTTTATTTTATCTGTTTTTTTAGCTTAGGCAATCTCTTGCATTAATTTGGGCTAATAAATAATTTGGGATTCTTTTTATAAAAATTTTAATAATTAATATAATAAAGTCTGTTTTATTTATAAATTAATTAAATTAGAAAATATCTTTTTAAATAAATAAATAATTAAAAATCTCTTTTAAAGAAAACCTCGATATGTAAAGTGGCATTTAAACCGTGGTTAAGAAGGGGTTTCGGAGCGACAATCTTCCCACATACTCATTTTTATTAAAACTTACCTTTCTTAAATAACTCTTTCTCTAAAAAGTTTAACCCGTAGAGTGATATTTTCACCGCGATCAAGTATGGATTCCGGAGTAGCATTTCGGTTAGTAATCCCTCTAAATAATTAACGGTCAAGAAGGGGCATCAGACCGATACTTTCGCAACTAAATCATTTTAATTAGAATCCATATTATTAAATAATCTTTTTAAGAAAACCTTGATCTTTGGAGGGACAATTTCACCTTGGTTAAAAAAGGGTTCTAGAGCTACATTTCCACCGCGAACTCTTTTCATCTAAAAATATAAAAAAAAATCAAAAATTCAATTTAATCGTTTTCAAAAAAATCTATTTTCAAATCAATCAATCAAACAACCCTTTTCAAATCTAGAACCACAAAGTCTTGAGTTTTCCAAAGCACCTGAGAATACATAGGAGATGATCAAATCCTATCGGGCACCTTTTTTTCCTTTTTACCCCTTTCTTCCTTTCTCTCTTAATTTTGTCTTCATTCTTTTAAGGTCATTTTCTATTTTTTAAAGCTATCATAAAACTTTCACAATTCATCTTAGAGTACCGTTCTTTATGAACGGGGGAATAGAGTGCTAGCACCTTTCCTTTTCGTAAACACTCGAACCTAGGTTCTCTCCAAGAATTTTTCCATGTTTTTCCTTCCAAAATATAAAAATCAAGTGGTGACTCCACATCTCTTTCAAATACGTTTCTTGTCTCGAATCGCAATCCCATCGGCGGACAACATCGTGTCACTAATGAAAACAATCAAGAAAGAATGGACTACACAAATATTTTGTGAAAAGATAAGGAAAAACTCACTTTGAAATTTTATCAAACACCTAATATTCACTTTGTAATTCTATGCATTTTCAAAAAAACACATGACAAACAATAGGTGTTCCAAAAGATTTTATTCATGATAATTCCAAAAAATAATCAGAATTAGAATGTGATCACTCAAATATCAAGAATCACACATGACAAATTTAAAGATACTCAAAAACACTCATGAACATTTTATCAAACACTTAGTATACAAAAGATGTTCCTAAGGTTTTAGCACATGGTAATTCCATATTTGAGCTCAAGTTTTTGAAATTCACAATGGAACAACAAGAACAATAGAACAAAACCTAAACCAGACGCAAAAATTAGCGCACAAACAACTACAATGTGGAAATTCAATTTCAACCAAAATGGAACAATTGAAAGACAAGTGAGGTCCAATTAGACAAGATTAGGGATGGTAACGGGACGGAGATGGGTTCGGGAACAAAATAGACGGGGATAAAAAATTTAAACCCTATCACATCCCTGTCGTGGTTCGGGGAACCCGCAGGTAGCTCACACCCACATTATTTATTTAAAAAAAAAATTAGTTATATACTTTAGACAAATTAAAACTAAAAAAAAATATAAAAAAAATACAATTAAACATTTTAATTCACACAATTATATACAAATAGAATATCAGAATAAATAAAATTAACTTTACTATGATTAATATTATAATTACTGTTAATATTAACGTGTATATAAGTGCGTATATATATATATATATATAGAGGTAAATATGCCAGTGGGGCGAGTTCAGGGTTGGGGTGGGCGGGTAGAAAGATCTCCACATTCGTTGTCCTTGCTTTTACCCGAGCAGGTAAAACTTGTACCGTATCCAACAAAAATCCAATCAAAGCAAAGGTTCCTCGTCAAAGTTGGGACAGAGTCGGTCGGATACCCAGAGTTTGGTTCTATTGTCATGCCTAGACCAAACCTAGCCACTAGATTTCGGAGTTAACAAGAAATCAAGATGAATTTGAAGAATAGACTAGAATCAAGAATTTACCTTAAACGAAACCCTAGGCTGAATTATACCCAATAATGAGAATAATTCCTCATGAGACGAATTTACCTTCAATTAAGGTAGAGGATCTCAAAATCAAACAAAGAAAACATAGGAAAATCAAAGTAGAAGAGGAAAGAAGATGGAATCGCCACTCTAATTCAAAGAATTAGAGATAAGATTCGTTGAATCTTCGTCACATCGGTATTGAAGACCAATGATTAGAAAAACAATTGAGTTCTCAAAGCTCTCTTACTAAGAACCCTAGAAGAGTATTAATCTCTTTGAAAATTTTGTCAAATTTCATAAAGTTGTTTACAAAAGAGAACAAATAAGTATTTATAAGTGTGCCTACGTAAAGGTTGGTGCTCAATTGCAAGTGGGGTGCTCAAGTGCGAATCAAAGCCACACCAATCAACTGGCGCTGAAGTGTCAGTGCAAGTGTGGCACTTCAACGCAACAGAAACATAGACTTGGACTCTTCTAAACATCCCCAAAACATGTCAACCACATCAAAGTCTTCTAAAAACTTATTTTGGAGTGTTGGAACATTCCACAAGTTCACTTGCCTTGTTCACATCAAAACAAGCTAGTTTAAAGCTAAAATATTATTGGAAGATGAAAAACTAGTTGAAAACTGTAAGTAGATAAATTAGCTAAAAGTCTTAAAAGTGTTAGATATAACGAACTAGCTTATGATTTTAAAAAGACAACGCCAAAATGTAAAATTGTATTCAATTTATAAATATTTTTATCAAATAAGATGAGACAATACAAATGATATATACTGTTTTTGATAATTTCATATTATTAAAAAAATATAATTCAATAATTTTATTTAGTTTACAGAAGAAATTAATGATTTATTGGCTATAGAAGAAATAAATGCTATGTCACAAAAATAATTATTCATATGATTTTAACATATAACGACATATATTATAATTTATTCTATCAATAGAATTACGAATAACATTTTCATAGATAAATATCAAAAATTAAATATTGATTGAAAAATTAAATATATTTTCTTTTGATAAGTGGTCAACAATTAATTCAGTAAAGTCTAGATCGACAAAAAAGAATCCAGCTTAGAGAGAAATTAACAAAGGATAAATGTGGGAAAAAAATGGTTGTGGAGATGAAATGCTTGAGCAATAATAATCATAAATTTGTTATAAGTGATTTTGATAGAAAGACTACAAGAGTCTCTAATAACAAAAAGCTTTGGTAATCACACACAATCCCAAAGGGATTGGGTCTCTTAGAGAAATCTCTACTCAATATTATTAATAACCGAATTATATGATACAATTATTTCCTAAGGTACTATATATAGACTCATAGTTAACTTCTTATTTAATGAATAAATCAGATTATTACTTATTCGAATAACAACTGATTCTAATAATAAATAATGATAATCTATTCAAAGAATAGATAAGTTATTAATTATTCTTATCAATTCAAATAATTGATAAGACTATTATTTATTCTTATCTTATTTAAAATACTAACTTATCCTATTTTAAGATATAACAAAATTACAGTTTTTTATTATTTTTACAGGCACATACTCACACATTACTTAAACTAAATCACTAATATCTGCACTAAATCTCTCATGCCAATATTTGAGCCTTAACCTCTAATCTTCTAAACTTTAAAGCTTACCAAGTGAACTAATGCTTTGGTGAGCAACACTTATACAAACACACGAGTAGTGTTCAGAAAAAAAGCTAGTAAAAACGCAAAATTCAACTCCCTCATACAACATTTACCAAACTGAGTTAGAAACCTTTTTGTTTTTAAAATAATTTTTCATCTAACTGAAATAACTTGTCAAAACACTGATTTGTCCACTCCTCGCTCTTCAGTGCTTGCAGAACAAGATTAAACCCACTAAGCATGTGATTCTTTCCAGCGTTACACTGAAACTGTTAAGGAAAATTAAGCATTTCGAAAGAGCTGAGAAGCTGTTTGATGAAATGCTTCAGAGAAGGGCCAAGCCGAATCTCATTAAATGTTATTAGCTGTTCTTCTGTGTGTTCTTTGGGCTGTGAAGTTGTTTGAGAATTGAGATGATGCCTTCCTTTTAGTGTGAATCCGATGGTAGTTTATTCTCTTCCATGATATTTGCTTGTGCACGTACTGGTAATTTATGAATGAATGTTATGTCTGTTATCAAAAGCTCCTCATCATAAATCACTTGCAGCCTTGTGCTGCAGGGACAGCTATGCATTGAACTCAAAAAAACACACTTAAAAAGCCAGGGAGGAAAATTACATCAATGCATTTCTTTTATATCACTAAAAAAATTGACTTTCTCGTACAGCTATACATGATATCTTGAGTAGGCTGAAAGGTCTGAGCTTTTTAACTCAGATACAGGTCTGATAAGCCTATCCAATTGTTCTGATGTAAAAACCCCAACTGCTCTAGAGCTGTAAGAAGTAGCATAAGAGTTTGTGTAATTCACAATAATAACCATTTTGTATCGTTTCTCTAAAATTAAATTTACTACATGACCAACAGATGTTGAGGTCGTGACAGTGGGAGGAGGGCTTCTCATCATTTTTGAAAGCGGAGCATCCAACTGCATAGTAAATTCATCCAATAATAAAAATAGTTAAGAGGCCACAACATAAATGGCGATCTTATAAATTGAATAATTATATAAATAACTTTAATAATAAGAATGGTCATACATAATTATTAGTATAGTATATAGTAAAAGAAAAGATAAAATCATTACAAAAAATATGAAGAAAAGGAGATAAAGTTAGCAAAATTACTTGATATAACAAAAAATAAGCTACAAATTAGAAAGGACTAATTTCAGTTGCTTTAGAAGTTAGAACTCATCAGGATTGCTCTTGCCTTCTATATCATAAAAATTGACAGATTAACCTAGCAATATAAAATCCGTTAAATTTTGCACTTA
This sequence comes from Cyamopsis tetragonoloba, assembly GCA_037177725.1. Taxonomy (NCBI): domain Eukaryota; kingdom Viridiplantae; phylum Streptophyta; class Magnoliopsida; order Fabales; family Fabaceae; genus Cyamopsis; species Cyamopsis tetragonoloba. Next base: position 60,040,219 of record CM074119.1, read on the forward strand.
TATATGATCCAGCCAATTATTGTAGTAACCAAGCAGCGTATAAGTTTCAACGTTTTCGTTTGTAGTAACCCAAGTTAATATATTTATAATATTAGTGAAATAAAATAAAATAAAAGAAAATAATTAAAAATTTAAGTTTTCTTGGTACATTCATTCTTATGGGGTACACCGTGTAATAACCCAATTTAACCATTCAGATTGGGTCTTAAAAACACTGGTTTTCACCAAAAAGACCTAATTTTCAGGTCAAATGGAAATGACTGGCTATTATATTCCTATTGATGGTAACACCAAAGTAACCCTAAACTACTTAAATTGGACAGATTGAAAGCACTTCTAAACATACAGATCAGTCCGACATGGATTGCAAAATCCCTTGCATCTCAATTCCGAATATGCAGTGGTTTCTCATAAACACAAACTAGTTTCCATTAAAAGCAATACTGCCACTGAAGAAAACAGAGGTGCTGCCATGGCCTAACTCATCTCGAAGCTAACTCATGAGAGAACTACGCAGCCTTTATGTACTCTATTGCGACTATATTACTAGGATTAGACACCTAGTGCGTAATATTTGGGAGTGCTCAACATTGAGTCGGCCAGGCTATTATGCCATCTTAAATCTTAAATTTGTCGCAATTAATTAATCTTGCCACAACAAGAACATAGGATAGCGTAAGGCAATATAGGCAAAAGTTGTACTTCAAAAGGGTTTAGAATTATATCTAATGATGAACTGTGAAATTATCCCCTCCAAATTAACGTTTTAATCCAATGTTACCAACTAACTATTTATAAGACCCTTTTCGCAACCTTGCAGTTAACACGTAGCAAATAGATCTCATAAAGAAAAGCCAGCTTTCCACCAACCAAAGCCACTCCAGTAAATACCCTATTAACCAGCAATTATGGAGAAAAGCTCCATTACCCCCTCAGAAGCCTCAATGGGTTGAAACTTCTCCCCATCCATATCTCCCATGTGCCATAAAATCTTCCACCTCTCACCTATGGCCGCAAATATTCTCTCAGCATTTTATAATATTAAGTCCATGGCCATTAATTCCTGCAACCCCAATGGCGATTGTGCTATCTCAAGCTTTCATTTGAAGTGCTGTTTCACATGTCCCTATAAAACCAGATGGACTCACGCTCCAAGTGGTTGCCTCACATTGTACGTGCTAGATATTCATTATGTTACACATCTTATGGCACGCTAAAACCCACTCGAACACAAATTTCCCCCAAAGAATAATTACGATGTAGCTCGGCTTAATTTTTTTTATCCCAAATACTAACCTACTCTGCATGCTGAATACAAGGTAAGATTTTGCATGAATAAATATCTTCATAATATAACACAAGTTGATAAAATTGCAATCTCAGAGAGAACACGGCCAAAGCTAACCAAAAATACCTGCTTGCAGTCTTCACGGTGCAATAGTCCTATACAATTGCCCCACTCATCCACAATAGAAACAACTGCATCTTTAAAAAAACGCATGACCACTTTCTTCAGCTTTATCGTACCTTGTAGTGGCTGTGTTGCTTCAAATGGTATCATGAAACTCTCAACCGGTTGAGAAGGTGAAATCTGACCCATGAAGAATGTTTGAAATTGTTAATTTATATATATGCGTAAAGAAAGAGAGAGAGCTGTAGGAAAACCAGCAAATGTTTCACATTTTAGACGAAATCCAACTACCTTAACCACAGACTTTCAAATATATGTAATAGAAACAAGAAAAGCATATTTGTTTTTCAATATAGCTCATTGCTTCTGGGTATAAAGGATGTCAATAAAACATATGGTATGTACCTGAGGAAGCAAGTGAGGACTGAATATAGATTTTGAAAATCCCAATACAGCCTCAATACGAGAAGCAACCTGTATAACCAAAAAAAAAAAAGGGCAGATGGTTAAGAACATGAAATACTGACATGAGAGAAAAATATATTTAAATGATAACCAGCAAATTCAGAAAAATTTACTTCCTAAAATATTTGGCATTTTACAAAATGTGATCCTTAGAAATACAATGTTTATAATGAAACATGGAAGATACAGTATAAGCTTGCAAAGAAGCAATGATGTACACAGGGAACTTTTGGATACTTGAAAAGGACAGCTCACAATATCAGTTGAAGTAAATTGGTCTAAAAATATACACTATGATAGGAAACGGATTGGAAATGCAAATCAAGGTTAAACTTAAAAACAACAATACTCATGGATTACTGCATTACACACCATGCCCCCACGACTTGTCCAGGATATGCCCTTCCATCTTGAAACAATATCAGTAAGAGTTTTAACGGCAAGATCAACCTGGAAAAAAAATTACATATGCCTAAAATTGCAAAATGTTGTGATTTACAAGCTTTGAAAAGATTGGATACTGGAAATATGAAGAAATTAAGGGCTTGTTTGAAATAGTTTTGGTTTTTAGTTTTTTAAAACTGTATTATAAAACAGTTTTTAGGAACAGTTTCCAAAAAGAGTTAGAGGAGTTTTTAATACAAATTTGTATGTAAATTCAGAAAACTGAAAACTGAAATTAGATAATTCCAAATTTTAGTTTTTAAATACTAAAAACCGAAACTGTTCTCGAAAACTGTTTTTGAAAACTCGTCTGCCAAACGAGTTTTTTAATTTTCTATTTTTAAAGACAAAAAACTGTTTTTAAAATCAAGAATCAAACAAGCCCTAAGTGAAGATCCAATTTTTTTTAAAAGTAACAGAAAAATTAATAAGTAGAGACTAAAGTAGTAACTAACTTCAACTGTACTCAATCACATATCTGCAAGCCCTATGCATAACAACCAATCTCACAAACAACAAGATAACCAATAATATGATTTATGAGTTATGAAGAAACAAATCACAAAAAATCAATATATAGATTACTAAGGAATAGTGTTAGGATCTAGGTCTCATGGATCCAAGCCCAAATGTGTTAGTTAGAGGTAGTATATTAAGAGGGGAATGAGAGAAGGAATAGGCAGGGAATTATTTTGTAAACCATGTGGTTAGTAGGGGCTTAGTGTTCTGGGAGGGTTTTATCCTTATACTTGGTATTGTTTCTGCAGCAATATATTCCTCTTGTTGGTTCTTTCTTTCTCTCTCTTTTTAATTCTGGGTTCCTATCAATTGGTTCGACGATCAACTCCTGGATGCTAGAGTTCAACAAGTAGAGATTACTGTTAGAAATCTTGAAGCGACTTTTCGTGGGGAGATCAGAGATGAGAGAAATGCAGCAAAATCTGTTTCTTGAGGTCCATAATTTCGGGGGAAACGGGAAGGGAATTAACCCCGGGAGTGGGGAATCACAGAATATTAAGACTGGGCAAATAAATGATTTCGCTCCTCAGTTGGATAGATTTGCAAAGTGGAAACGTTTTTTGAACTTAATGACACTGCAGAAAGTGAGGATGTCAAGATTATGCATGGAGGATAATACAATCCATTGGATTAATCTTTTGCCAAAGGACGAACCTGAAGCAACTTAAGAGGCTCTTAAACGCAAGGTAGTTAAATCGTGATTTGTATCGTAGAATCGCTCGATTTTGCGATTCTGATGCTTGAATCGAGGCACGATTCGTTTAGAATCGCAAAATAGTAGAACTTCCAGTGGAAGCGGTGGCAATACGATTCAGCTGCAGTGTACATATACGGCTCATTTGACCTGAGTTATAAGCCGGGTTTCTCAAGCTTTTTTCTGTGGCGCTTTTAACTCTAGATGAGTCATGACACAAACTTCACTTTAAACGGCCAATTAACAACCTATTTGGACCTATTTGGCTGTTCCAACCATCTTTTTCATCTGCAATTACTGCTCTGGTTTGCGTTCTGCTCTACACTGCCATTGGAGCCATTTTTTTCGAGCTCTATTGTGCGAGCTTGTTGGTTTGGCTACGACCGCTTCTCCCTCATTCTCTATTCTTGGTTGTGAGCTGTGTTCTATTCTTGGTTGTGGGTTCTGTTTTGTTCTTGCCTCAGTTCTGTTCTGTTCTTGGCTCTGTTCTTTGCTTGGTTCTGTTTTGTTTTGTTCTATAACCTGAAAAATAGCACCAAATTCAAGTGGGGCTGGAGCTAGTAATGGTGCAAGTGCTTTCCTCGGAGGAAATTCCAAGAAGAAAGTGACAAAAAATGCTCCTGCAGCAAAGACTGATATAGGGTGGCAACATGGTTACGCAGTTGAGGAGGAAGAGGGGGGGAGGGGGGGGAGGGGGGGGTTGGAGTCGTTTAAGAATCAAGTGAGTATTATGAAAAAGACATATAACATTGTGCACAACACTTTCTCCTCGAATAAGTGGATTCCTCCTAATAATAACTCCATATGGACATCCAATTTCACCAATCCAACCATTTAATTAAAAATTCATAGTATATATAGATCAACTATACAAATTTCATATGGTTTGTGAAATAATATTTCACCAGCTACTTTAATTTAACAAATAAAAGACTTTTTAAACATGATGTACTTAAACATATAATCATTATCATGATAATGCCTTATGATTCAAGGGTAGGATTGATGAAATGTAATGTCCATATAATTATTAAGCAAAGTGACTAACACTTAAATGGTTCATATATATATATATATATATATATATATATATTCCTTCTGTTTTCATATATAACCAAATTTTTTCACACTACTATGATTTTAAATATAAGTAAATTTAACTTCCATTATCACAATAAATGAAAATATACTTGAAATACTTTCCACTCAAATCACTCATTCATTTATTAGAGTTGCTTTAAAGTACCGAGAGATTAATTTAATGAAAGCCAATTTTGGAAAATAAATTGATTTTTATGTGCTCAAGAAAATTAAATGAGACCAACTAACTTTTTTAAAGGGTGTGAATTAGGTTTTTTTTCCTTATATTCAAATAAGGAGGAAGTATATATGTAATTTTTCGGTATGAACAGCAGAAGTTTATTGACAAAAATTTGGAGAAAAAATTTAAAAAAATTCATTTGCGTTTTGAATACATTAAAATAGAAATTTTCAATGGTGAAGCCATGTATCTTAAGTAGAATACAAAAGGAGATTATCTCACTCTCAAGAGAGCATACTTTATTTTAATAAGGGAGGACAAAATACGGTCGTAAGGTGCTAGTATCACACAACAAAGATTCTCTCTACTCTCTAGAACCTTTCACTTTATATAATTATATAATGATGTTAAAAAAGTGTACAACTAATAAGAGGTAACGGGGGTAATTATCAAAGAGAAAAACATCACCTCAATGTCAATGGACACTAGTTAACAAATTCAAAAAAAAAGGTAAAAAAGAGTACCTGACCGGCATTCAATGCCGCTTCCATCAGAAGGTGATCAGCTTCTTCTTGGGCAACCAATAAGATGGTCCCAGCAGAATCTGACCAAATCCGCTTATGTAAATTTTTAACTAGCCCATAGTCTCCTTGAGAAGCAAAGGCACGCATCATAGAGAGATAGAGGTGAGGCTTTGGCCTCAAATCTGGATTTGAACCTGCCTGCTTCAGTAATTCTCCAAAAATACACAGAGCACCTAAATGCCAAAGATGATTCAATTCGAAGAGGAACAAATAAAGTACAAAATCAGCAACTACTTATTATGAGTTTATGACTATATTACAAGGAGAGAAGGATACTGAATATCTACTAAAGTTGTACAGCAGAACAAACTAGAAGTTTCAATTCATTCAGCAATGAAGACTGTTTGACATAATTCGAATATCAAGCAAAAAACAAAAGCTTTTTATTCAGGTATTTGGCTATTTAGTTGTCATTTTTGTGCCATATAGATATTGATAAAGGAGTAGAGGCTAAAATCTTCAGTTTGCTTTGTGGTTCAATTGTTTTGGGCCCTTATCTTCTTATCTTAGTTTCAGGTGTTACTGAACATATAAAAGGGGAAGTACCAAAGTGCATGCCTTTTCCTAGATAATAAAGTATTAGTTGTAGTGTCAAAAAAAGAAAACAAGAAATAAATAAAATGTTAGATAATTGGAGACAAGCCTCTGAAACATATGGCTTTCGCCTGAGATGTAAGACGACGTACATGAAATGCAAGTTTAGCAAGAAACATAAATCATAGCTTAGAGGTAAGAATTGTAGAGATTGTAATGCCACAAATCCCACATTCCATGTACCTTGGGTGCATGATATAAAATGACAGGGAGATACAGGGAGGCATCAACCATAGAATTTAAGAAAGATGGATAAAATGGAAGAATAAAAGTACCACCTAGTTAAAAGTTTTTCGATGTTGCATGGGATTGGGTATTGAATGGCAGTCATCAAGAAAGTAAACTTAATGTTAAAGAAGGTCAATCATTAGAAAGAAGGTCAAGGTAGCCCTAGTTGTAGAAAAAATATTAATTAATCTCATCTAGATGGTTTGCACATGTGGGTAGAAGAGCCATAAAAGCACCAATAAGGACTGATCAGGTGAAATATAGTCCAATAGTTAGAGATGAAAGGAAATAAAAGAATATTATTGGCAAAACACCAAGAGATTTCGAGGAAATTGGTCCATTTTTGGACCGACCTAATAATACAAGAAAAATCATTATGACTTCGTATGATTCATGTGGTAAAACTGTCGAACCCACCAAGTAAGAAAGGTTTTGTTGATGATTTCACTTCTAAGTTCTAACTAAGTTCTTGCTGAACTTTGCAAGATAAAGAAAACCCATTCACTCAAGAACTCAAATGATAGCATACCTTTAACTGAGCCACATTTTAGCAAAGCATCAATTATTGCTGTGTAAGCAGTTCTATCAATGTATAACTCATGACATGATTTCATTTCAAGCACTATCTTCAAAATAGAAGCGAGATCCTTTGCGTTCCCAAAACCCTGCATTAGAGAGAGAAACTAAATGAGAGAGACAGATTGCACTTGAGAATCCACTAAAACCAAATATGGAATTTATAAAGGGCCGAAATTTGTGTGAACAACCATTCAAAGAATATTGGTTAATGACTAGGGTATGTATGGGAACACTAAATTATAACTTTTAGGAGATTATAGCTTTCAAAAAGCTTGTAGAGTTATTTGGTAATTACAAAGATAAAGCTTTTAGATGTGAAATTTTAGCTTTTATAACTGACTTTTGAAAAGGTGTTAGAATAGATTTTGGCTATCAAAATTTGGCTACGAATATTTTCTTTCGAAACTACCCTTGTTAATTTTTACAAATCACAAATTACCTACCGCTATATTATATGTCATTTTCTGTCATTTAACGTAGTTCAGCTAGTTAACTTGTTTTGCTAAACAATTCTAATTATAAGCTAATTACACAGGTAATAGCAAAAAGTCAAAAGCTTTTAGCTTATTTTACAAACATACTCTTAAACTATACAAGTGAACATAAATTTGAAATAAACTAAAACAAATGGAGTGGAAGCAACAGAAATCAGGGAAAACAACTCTAGACACTATCCATCAAAAACTTTTTCAAGATAAAGAAAAAATTGGATTTACCAATTTATAGTTTTATTCAGTGTTGTCAATCCCGAATCGCGTCGCGGACGACCCCCAAAACGCTATAGCCGGATAGCGCATAGTAGGATGGCCGCTATTGCAGAAAATTAGACAAACTTAAATGACAGATTGTGCTAAGTCATATTATACTCAAATAAATGCATAAAATTTTTAAAATACTTAAAATTGTCCACACTTTCATTGTTCATAATGAGTAATCATAATTCTATAGTGTATAATGACTATAAATCTATAATCACATCAAAATATGCCAAAAGAGTAATCCTAATTCCTAATATCCAAATCCAATTAGACTAAAACATAACATGAAGTCATAAATCATCCAAAAAGTGAATAATCCAAACATCAAAATAGTCTAAAACAAAACATAAATCATCTAAAAGTGAAAAAAGTGCAGAACAGAGCAGCGAAAGGAACAGAATAGAATGAAAAGAGAGCACAGAACAGAGCAGCAAAAGGAACAGAACAGAGCACAGTGAAAAAAGAGAAGAGAACAGAGCAGAGTGAAAAAAAAAAGAGAATAGAACAGAGAACAGAGCAGAGCAGAGTGAAAAAAGAAACAGAACAGTGAAAGGAACAAAGGAGAAGATGGATGCAGCAGAGCAGAAGAATAGAAGACTAAGAGTTTTCTTTCCTTCTGCGTGAAGGAGAAGTCTCAACAAGAGCAAGAGTAGAGAGCCTAATAAAATATTAGGGTTTTTTGTTTTACATAGGTGGCAAGGGGAAATTACTTTTATACCCTTTAAGTGAAAAAAAAAGAACTTTTTTTTTAAAAAAACCCAAAAAAACATTTCAGATTTGCGGATATGCAGTTGCGCCGCAATTCACCGCAACGGAGCCGCGATTTCATCCGTGAAGCACCGCTCCAGCCGCGATCTAGTGAACGCGATAGCGCCGCACCACCGTAGCGGCAGGGGCCGCACCCCGACGCCGCGATAGCGGCCACGACGGCCGGGATTGACAACAGAGGTTTTATTCTATAATGAACTTATCAACTTATCATACAAATGAACAAATTTGAAAGTCTGACAGTCTTACCTTAAGCAAAGTTGTATATGTAACAATATCTGGAAACAGATCATCATGGGTGAATTGTTGTGCTCTGCCCTACAAATATAAAAGTTGAAAGTTGAAACTACAAAAAATTTACATTTCTCTAACACAAAAAGATTGAACTTAAATTTCAAATACACTTTTATTACCTTCATTTCCTCAAAAAATTGCATTGCAGCATCCAATTTTCCACACTTGATACATGCTAAAATTAGAGTATTATATGTGAGCCTATCAGGCAATATGCCTTGATGTAGAATTTCATTGAGCATGTTTATTGCAGTATGTGGACAGCCTGAGTTTATATATCCCTAAATTTAAAAGGATACTGTTAAGACTAATATTTGCAATATGTACAATCTGCAACATGCTATTCATAATGAGTTTCTCTCTTACAAGATCATGGATCAGAGCAAAACCTTCATTAGTATGTTGTATACTGATACTGAAAAATTGCCACCCTCACGAACAACAAAACCATAACGGGCAAGGAGGCCATTTGCCCGACGCAAGTCTCCTGCACTAAAGCATTGCACGTCACATGAAGTTTTAAATAAACTTCTTAACAAACTAAAACCACAATAAAGATTAAGCAACTTAAAATTGAAGAACCACAAAATTTTAATTGTTAGAATATTCCACCGAATATGCTCTTTTGTAAATAATATATTTGTGGAATATGCCTTTTTGTAATTATGTATAGGATATCATTTTTTTATTAGTATCCTTGTAATTAAATGTATAATCAGTATAAATAGAGACAAAAGTGTGATCATCGTCTCTATAGTGTGGTTTCCAGTCTCCTTTCTCTCCAACTGGAGAACATGGATGTTCAGTCTATCTCCGTAAGCTTGACCGCTTAATTGCTGACTTTGATTCTCCCATGCCCTTTACTAGTGATGCCACCACGCACTCTACTCAGCGTAGCAAGTTTTTCATGGTTCTTGCACTTGCCCGTCTTCCTGCTGAGCTTGATTCGGTGCGCAACCAGATCCTGTCCAGTCCTACCATTCCTACGTATGACGTGGTCAGTGAACAGCTCCTACACCTATCCGTTCCTCATGTGTTCTCCCCTACGTCTGCTCCCGCTGCTCCTATCTCCGATGCATCTGATGCTTCTGCTCTAGTCTCCCACTCTTCACGTGGGGGGCACAGTGGGGGTCGTGGTGGTAAGAAACAGCGCCCTCGCTGTTATTACTGCGACCGCTTTGGACACATTGAGGCTGAGTGCCGCACTAAAACTCGTGATCAGTCCCGCACACCTGCAAAACATGCTCATCTTGCTTCTGGGAGCTCTCCTTCGGATGTCTCTATCTCCGCCAATGATTATGAGGAGTTTGTTCGCCTCAAAGCCGCTATGCAGTCCGCCTCGCCTGTCTCTAGCATGACTCAGTCTGGTAAACCTGCTGCCCTAGTTGCTCCATCTTCCTCCCATGGCCCTGTTGGCCCCTGGATCTTTGATTCTGGGGCCTCCGATCACATGTCTGGTAATGTCTCTTTATTTTCTCGATTGATTTACACCTACTCTCTTCCTCCTATTACCCTTGCTAATGGTTCCCAAATGCAGGTTCGAGGGATTGGCCATTCCCAACCCCTTCATAACCTTACCCTTAAACCTGTCCTTTATGTTCCTGGTTGCCCTTTTAACTTGCTTTCTGTTAGCAATCACCCGTTCAAAGCTTTATTCTGTTCTTTTTGATTCTGACAAAGCCTTTATACAGGATCGGCAAACCCGGCGGACGATTGGAGCAGGCCTTGAGTCACGTGGACTATTTCTCCTTTCCACTCCTGTTGCATGTGCTGCCACTTCACATCCCTCTCTTCTCCATCAGTGGTTAGGTCACCCGAACGTTGCCAAAATGCGTCTTATGAGTCCCGGTATTTCTACACAGTCTTTAGAATGTGAGTCATGTCAGTTAGGCAAACATACTAGGATTTCCTTTCCTGATAGAGTCAATAAACGAGCCGCGTCTCCTTTTGCTTTAATTCATTCCGATATTTGGGGTCCAAGTCGTGTCAGTTCTACATTAGGTTTTCATTATTTTGTTACGTTCATTGATGATTATTCAAGATGTACTTGGATATTTTTAATGAAACGCCGTTCCGAAGTTTTTGCCATCTTTCAAAACTTTGCTTCTGAAATCAAAAATCATTTTGGGTTTTCTATTAAAACCTTACGAACTGATAATGCACTTGAGTATTTGTCTACTTCTTTTCGAAATTACTTACCTCACAGGGAATCCTCCATCAAACCTCATGTGCTCATACTCCCCAACAAAATGGGGTTGCTGAACGCAAAAACCGTCACTTGGTCGAGACAGCCCAAACGTTGATGCTGCATCACAATGTTCCCTCCCATTTCTGGGGTGACGCTCTTCTTACAGCCTGCTACTTAATCAATCGCATACCATCCTCGGTTCTCCAAAATCAGGTTCCTTACTGCATTTTATTACCTAATCAACCCTTGTATCCTGTCCCCACTCGTGTTTTTGGGTGTACCTGTTTTGTTCATGACTTCACCCCAGGGAAGGACAAACTCTCTACCAAGTCTCTCAAATGTATCTTCCTTGGGTATTCACGCTCACAGAAAGGTTACCGTTGCTATTCTCCACACCTTCGACGATACCTTGTCTGTGCTGATGTCACCTTCAAGTCTACCCCGTACTATGTTCCTGCTACTTCGCCGGACATTCCACCTGTTTCCTCAGCACCGGTGAGTCCTCCTGGCTTGCTTCCACTAGTTTGTGCAGCACCGGTACCCCCTCTGGCTCCTCCTCCACCGGTTAACCCAGACCCAGCTATTCCTCCAGCTCCATTGCTAACGTACCGACGTCGCACCGCAGTGTCCCCTGTTCCCACAAATAGTCCTCTAGACTCATCTTCTGCCCCCGTTGTTCATCCGGACACGCCACCTGAGCTTGACCTTCCCATAGCTCTTCGCAAAGGTATTCGTTCTACACGTAATCCTAATCCCAACTATACATGTGCTTTAAACTATTCTTCTTTATCACCCTCTTATTTCTCCTTTGTGTCTTCTTTGGATTCTGTGTCTATACCTAGGACCACAGGTGAAGCTATGATTGATCCAGGTTGGCGGCAGGCGATGTTGGACGAAATGGTTGCTTTACAGGCGAATGAAACTTGGGAGCTGGTTCCTTTACCTCCCGGCAAGACCACGGTTGGTTGTCGATAGGTGTATACAGTTAAAGTTGGTCCTGACGGCCGTGTTGATCGGTTGAAAGCTCGTTTGGTTGCCAAGGGATATACCCAGATCTTTGGCCTTGATTATGGTGACACCTTCTCTCCGGTGGCCAAGATTGCCTCTGTCCGCCTCTTTCTTGCCTTGGCAGCCATTTATCATTGGCCTCTTCATCAGTTGGACATCAAAAATGCCTTTCTGAATGGTAACTTGCAGGAGGAAGTCTACATGTCTCAGCCGCCTGGATTCACCACTCCTCGTGGTCGAAATCTTGTGTGCCGGTTGCGCCGTTCCATCTATGGCTTGAAGCAATCTCCTCGTGCTTGGTTTGGCCGTTTCAGCTCGGTCCTTCTATGCTTCGGCATGACTCGGTGTGTCGTTGATCACTCTGTCTTTTTCATTCACTATCCCAACGGCAGATGCATCTTTCTGGTTGTCTATGTTGATGATATTGTTATCACCGGAAACGATGCCCCAGGCATCCAGAGACTTAAAGACCATCTCTCCCATCAGTTTCAGACAAAGGATTTAGGTCCTTTGAAGTATTTCTTGGGCATTGAGATTGCACGTTCCTCCACTGGCATTGCCGTCAATCAGCGGAAGTATGCTCTTGATATCCTGTCCGACTCGGGCATGATTGATTGTCGTCCTTGTGATACCCCTATGGATCCCAATGTCAAACTCCTTCTGGGTTAGGGGGAGCCTTTGAAAGACCCGGAACGATATTGACGATTGGTAGGCAGACTCAACTATTTGACTATCACACGGCCAGACATTTCTTTTCCTGTTAGTGTGGTCGGTCAGTCAATTTCTGAATGCCCCTTGTGACGGTCATTGGGATGCCGTTATTCGCATCCTTCGGTACATCAAACGTGCTCCTGGTCGTGGATTAATTTATGCAGATAGAGGCAATGCCAAGGTCGTTTGTTATTCCGACGCTGATTGGGCAGAATCACCATCGGATCGGCGTTCCACGTCTGGATAGTGTTCTTATTGGGGGCAACCTTATTTCTTGGAGGAGTAAGAAGCAACATGTCGTTGCCAGGTCTAGCGCGGAAGCTGAATACCGTGCTATGGCAGCTGCCTGTGAACTTACCTGGTTGCGATATCTTCTTCAACAGTTGAGGCTACGAGATACTAGAGGCACCAAGCTCATTTGTGACAATCAAGCTGCTATGCACATTGCTTCCAATCCTGTGTTTCATGAGAGGACCAAACACATAGAGATTGATTGTCACTTCATTCGAGAGAAGATTCTTCCAGGAGAGATCACTACTGAGTTTGTCAAGTCTGAAGATCAGTTGGCTGACATGCTCACCAAATCCCTCTGAGGCACACGAATTGACTACATCTGTAACAAGCTTGGATGATATGACTTATATGCTCCAGCTTGAGGGGGAGTGTTAGAATATTCCACCGAATACGCTCTTTGTAAATAATATATTTGTGGAATATGCCTTTTTGTAATTATGTATAGGATAGCATTCTTTTATTAGTATGCTTGTAATTAAATGTATAATCAGTATAAATAGAGACAAAAGTGTGATCAATTGACACACAACAATTATTTTAAATTTCTCTCTTCTATATTAATCAATCATGAACATCTTATGTCTTCCGCTATTAAACACAGTTGCACATGTATGAGCATGTAGTGTAAAATCAAAATTTTCTCGCCAAAAAAGGTTATAACATACTATGAAATGTGTACTTTCAAAGGCTAGAAATTCCCAAAAACAGAGAAAAACTATAATATCATAGATATTGAGGCAAACAACATTTGAGCCATGTTTGGTTATCTGTTGGCTTCCAACCAAAAATCAGTTCACAGCTTTCCAATGCACTATAAGTAAAAGCAACCTTTGTGTTCGGTGTTCCGTTGGCCAATAGTGTGTTTACATTGAGATGAACAATTTTCCAGAAACACACTATCAATAATACGATAACAACAACTCCAGTAAGACAAAATAGAATTGGTACCAGTGACCATTAGTCCATATGCTATCTACAGTTCCAGTAAGCCAGATACTTGTAAGACCAAAGCAAACTTTCTGACTCACCTGCTTCAACTAAGGCATTTAACAGTCCAAAAACCAATGGAGCTGACAACTTCGGACTTCCCATAGCAGTACCATTTTCCACAGATTCAAGTAATTGAAAAGCTTCATCGATTCTTTGTGCCTCCCCTAGCCCCTTTGCGCAACATTTCAAAATAAAGCTCCAAGCTCAGAAAGAACAGATAATACATTTGTTTTCAATCTCCAAAATAAAAGTATTATTGAAATCAATGAATGTGAATATCTCCTTTTGTCATTTTTAAAATTTTCTCAAATAAGAGAATACTTAAATTTAAAAGTTTATCTTTTACAGTATCCTCATTATTTCTACAACCAAATACTTAATTATACTAGGAAAGTAATGGAAAATTGGGAAATAAAATTGAATAGCGGAAACAGTGAATAACCGAATGAAAACCTTCAAAAGTGTGGCATAAGTGACAGAATCGACACCACAACCCCCTGGTTTCTTCATCTCATCGAATGTCCTAAGAGCTGAATCGATGTCGCCGCAACGAACACAAGCTTCCATCACCGCGTTCATAACTATAGTGTTCAGCTTCCCAAACTGTTTCTTCGCAACCTCAACCTCATGCAAAATCTGAAACAAAATTAATTAATTAATTAACTAAATAAATAAATATTCTGGATGTGTCCTCTTTTACTTTTCGTTTACCTGGCGAAGCTGTCTTCTGCGTGTGAGTTGAACTATGCGCGAAGTGAGGTGCTTGAGATTAGTTTTGGGAGGAGTGGCGGTCCTCACTAAACGACGCCGTGTTGGAGATGAAGAAGAAGAAGAAGAAAGAGAGACGTAGGAGGAACGAGGCGGCGTTTTTGAGTGTAGTGGAGCGGTGAACGAAGGGAGAATGTGACTGTGAAGCATTTTTCGAAGGTTCAACTCTACGACACGATGGCTAAGGCTACCCATTCGCCATTGGAATTGGAATTTGAATGTGGAAAAGCTCTATCTCTGTAATCTGTAATCTGTAATCTGAGATGTCGTGGACAAGAGTAGGGTCAATCCCTATTTTCTTCGCTACACCATCAAAACACCTCACATATTATATATTATATTATTATTTTAAAAAATTTAAGGCTAGAAGATCACAATCGGGTCGTGTCAGAACTAAATCTTATTTGGCGATTTGCGTGTGTTTGGATTTATTTTTGGTAAATTTGAATTTATTAGATTTATAAATTAAAAAAAATTGCGTTCATATCTAGTGCCGTTTCGACATGAAAAATTGTTTAAACATAATTTTGATTTCTAACGAAACATGTTTTAACGTAATTTTTTTCATTTTAACGTGTTAGAAATGCCAAAAGAAACCCACTCTCGGTTTAAACACATCATACCATTATTATTTTAAAAAATTTAATGCTCGAAGATCATAATCAGGTCGTGTCGAGAACTAAATCTTATTTGACGACTTGCGTGTGTTTGGATTTATTTTTGGTAAACTTGAATTTATCAGATTTATAAACTAAAAAAAATTGTGTTCGGTGCTGTTCGACATGAAAAATTGTCTTTAAACGTAATTTTAATTTCTAACGAAACATGTTTTATTATTATTTTAAAAAATTTAAGGCTCGAAGATCAGAATCGGGTCGTGTCCAGAACTAAATCTTATTTGGCAACTTGCGTGTGTTTGGATTTATTTTTGGTAAACTTGAATTTAATAGATTTATAAACTAAAAAAAGTTGCATTCATATCCGGTGCCGTTTCGACATGAAAAATTGTCTTTAAACGTAATTTTGCTCAAACGAAATATGTTTTAACGTAATTTTTTTCATTTTAACGTGTTAGAAATGCCAAAAGAAACACACTCTCGGTTTAAACACATCATACCATTATTATTTTAAAAAATTTAATGCTTGAAGATCATAATCAGGTCGTGTCCAGAATTAAATCTTATTTGGCGACTTGCGTGTGTTTGGATTTATTTTTGGTAAACTTGAATTTATTAGATTTATAAACTAAAAAAAATTGCGTTCATATCCGGTGCTGTTTCGACATGAAAAATTTAAACGTAATTTTGATTTCTAACGAAACATGTTTTAACGTAATTTTTTTCATTTTAAGGTGATTTTAAGACTAAAATCACGTTAGAAATGCCAAAAGAAACACATCCTCGGTTTAAACACATCATACCGAATTTCAACAAATCCAACCGAAAAATAAAATGATGGCATACCCAAAAACTAGATTCAGAGTGAATGAACATATGACAAAATAGGTGTAGCATGAATTTCTGACTAGTTGGGTCATTTTTATGTTGGGCTTCCATAACGAACTCATAATACATTTGTGGACTACCATGGGCAACAAAGCGGGTGTTGATGGCACCACATACATTTGGAGTGGCGCCACATCCCTATGTTTTTGTGTTTTGCAATATTACCCTCTCACGAAAATGTCATTCGGAATATTTCCATACATGTTTTTCAGGAAAAACATAAGACTAGTTTTTATGTTTTTCAAATAACGTGATTCAATTATTTTTCCACGTCAATTTCTCCGGATTTTTTTTAAGGGTTTTTTTTAAACCAATCAAAGAAAATACATTAAAAATAAAGTAGAGAACTAGAAGTGCTCAATAATTACGAATGCCAAAGATAAAAATATGAATGGGTATAAAAGCTCAAATGTTGTACAACACAAAGGGGCGCCAATCCGAAAAAGAAACAGAACTATCTATTGAGGCATTAAACCAATTTTATAATCAGATCTTTATCAAATCTAGAATACCAGTTACGTCAGTAGACCCTACCTTTAAGATAATAACATTTCTTCCCAGTCAAATAGATCACATGGTTGCAAGTCAAATAATAGAGGCTCTTTAATACATTGTATTTCTCTGGATTTTGGTAGAAAAGTTGATATACTAGTCCTCCACAATCAATTCAGAATTAACATTTAAATTCAGCTAAATGAGCACTTTTCTCCAAATGTAACTAGAAAAAGAACACGTTAAAAACATATGAGATACGTCCTCTTCATTGGACTCGCAGAGGGGACAGAGGGAGGAATTCTTATGAAGTAAAATTCCTTTGCTTACCAAATTCGCTTTACAAGGTAAAGTACCTCGCATTAGCAACTAGTCAAATACCAAGATTCTTGAGGGCGTCGGCACATGGCAAAAATTACTGAAAATAGTGGACAGCTTTGTAAATAGGGAGTAGAGGGATGTGGAGTGCGATTAGAGAGGGTTGTGTATGTAAGCTTTTGGAGGGTCTAAAACCTAGTTCCAATGATTTGATACATCTGAATTTAAAGCCACTAGTTGAAGAAGTAACATTAACTCCACCAAAGCTTCTTCCTCCCAAACAAAAAAGTTTTCTTCTCCACTAAAACTCCCAGCTCATACCATGCTTTAAAACAAAAGAGAACCAGCTATGCATTGTTGCTTGAAATCTGAAATTTGATAAAGTCTTGGAAAGATATAGTTGAGAGGTTTATTGCACAACCAAAGTTCTTCCCAAACAAGTGTATTTTCCCCGTTACCAACCTTTATAATCGCATTATCAAAAAAACAGTTTGAGTTGTTAAAGAAACAAACCTTAGAAATTGATTTCCACCAATTTGACATGGATGCTGGATAATCTCCAAGAAGAGCCAGATAATCAGAGTTTGTGGAGCCAAGTTTGGACTGCATAACTCAAGACCATAAAGATTCAAATTCTGTAAGGAATTTCTAGCACCATTTAGAAAGTAAGGCTATGTTAAACCGCTCTAAATCTTTGACCCGTAAACCACCTTCCCTCTTTGGCTTACCAACCGTGTTCCAATTAATCCACGTAATTTTCTTCCTCTCTAGATTATGACTCCAATAAAATTTAGGCCTAGTTTTTCCAATTTTTTAATTTCTGAATTATGTTCTCCGGATTTTTTCCACATTACTTTCTATGCATTTTTCAAGCCTAGTTTTTAAGCTTTAAACTTCCAGATTACATTCTATGAAATTTCTCCAGAAATAGATAAGGGCAATAACGTCTTTAACTATTCATAACTTTAGGGAGGGGTGGCACCACACTAATTTAACACCAGCTAGGAAATAGGAATTACATAAAACACAGTCACAATGTGTGAAAGAAATTAAAGTAAATAAAGTTAAATAATTTGCTCAAAAAAATAAATAAACAAACAAAGTTAAAAATTGGCATGACTTTTTTCTAGCTTGGATCTCATATTCTAGCTTTAGTGGAAAACACTTTTCTGAAAAATTTAAATGGAAAGAATTAAATCAAATTTGAACTTAATTGTGTAGAATCTAGATTATCAGTTAATGCAGTAGGCTTGATAAAAAAATCTGGATCATAGATCTAAGTAGATTTTAAAGATATGATATGAAAGGTAGTATTTGGTTTACGATTAGATTTTACATATAAGGATAAATGAATAAGGAGAGATGAAGACATAATGATTTTTATCTTAGTTCACCAAATATAGGCTACATCTAGTCCCCACTTCAACAAGTGAGATTTTAACTATTCTCCAATAAATGATACAAGAGTATTCTTTTCAAGTCTCTTCAGGCTTACAAAATGAGTATTCTTTTTCACAAAGCCTCTACAAGCTTCTGTCAACTAAGTATTATTCTTCCTAAGGCCTCTCCAGGCGTCTAAGAAGTCTTTCCCAAGTCTCCAAGCTAAATGCATTCACACTCCACTTAGACTCATTGCGTAACTTAGTTGAGTGACTGACTCGCCAATCTAATGGGTAGATGAACGCTTTTGTGGGCTGCTAAATCAAACGCAGTTTGGATTGAAAATTTCAACACAAGCAAACATAGTTACAAGGTGATATGATCAACAATTGTTCTTGGTAACTATCGGGAGGGGTTCTCAGATTTACAAGTTCAACCTAAGGATACAGCTTGAAGATTGATAAACTTGATGTTTAGCAACATAAGGCACACTTCCTCACATGTAGATCAAGTCCTCTTGTGTATTTATAGCCTCCAAATGATGATATAGTTGTTATAGGACCGTTGGGGCTTCCTTTGATTCATTGGAGTTTGAATTCAAACTCTGCTTGGCCTCGAAGTAAGAATGATGTCATCTTATTACCTGTTGACAACCTTTTTAAGTATTGGGTTTCCATCTCCCTTTGACTTTAACTTTTAGATCTGAGCTTACTCAAATCCTTCTAATGTTGATCTTCTTTTTATTTGATGCATAGATTGATCCTTTTGTAGTTAGATTCATACTTTATATTGAATCTATCAACTATGTGCAATCAACAGGACCAACTATCTTCTTGATCTGAGTTCAGTCAATCTAAACTCCTCTTCCTAATATCTGAGTGTTGTAGATTTGGAATCTACAATCTCTTATCTTGAATTTACCTTTTAGAAGTCTTTTATTTATGATCTAAGTTTTGCACATTTAAAGCTTTTTTCTTTCTGATCTGAGTTTTTCAACTCTAAATTCTTATACTTCTAATATGAGTTATGCTCATCTAAAGCTTCCTTCTTTCTAATCAGAGTTGTGTTTTGTCTTCTAGATATTCTTCGTAAATAAATGTCATTATCAAGTAGTTTAGATTTGGAGTTAAACTTCCTTCTCCTTAGAATCTAAGCAGTCTGCTCTTAAGCTTTGATTTACACTTTTAGAAGTTTTATACTTCACATCTAGTTCTACTCATATGAAGCTTTTTACTTTGGATATGAGTTCAGTGACTCTAAAGTCTATAACATCTGATTTGCGTTGTGTGAATCAGCAGTGAGATCTCTTTATTATACAATTCTACAGCCTTTTACTTTTGATGTTAGTTCAGCTATTTTACTTATGTTGTACTTCCTTGTTAGAAGTTGAACTTATCATCTCAAAAATAGCCTTGCACTTGTTTAGATTTTCTTCAATTTCTTAGTTTGTGATCATGAAACCGAGGAACTTCTTAGCTTTGACTCCGAATGTGAATCTATCTGGGTTGGGCTTTAGATTAAATTTCCTCAATTGTTGAAAACTTCTTCTAGATCGCTAATAAGATCCTTTCCATCTAGATTCTTGACCATCATATCATCAATGTGGACCTTCAAATTCCTTCTTATCTCGCCTTCAATGATTTTGTTTCTCATCCTCTAATATGTTGCTTTAGTATTATTCAAGCGAAAGGCATCACTTTATAGCAAAAAAAAACCTTCATTAGTGATAAAGTTGTCTTCTTCCCATCATTCGGGTGTATAGGTATTTGGTAGTAACCAAAATATGCATCCTTGAAAGGTAAGTACTTTTATCTTGTCGAATTGTTGATGAACTTGATTATATTGTGCAGCGGATAGAGGCCTTTGAGTCATGTCTTGTTAAAATTAATGTAGTCTACACAATCTTCCATTTGTCATTGGACTTTTAACCATGGCCGTGTTCACTAGCCAGCTGGCATAATGAATCTTCTTGATGAATCTAGCTTGGAGTGGATCTCGGGTTTGCTCTTTAATCACTTTATCTTTCTCAGCTCTTATCTATCTTTTCCTTTTAGAAACCATCTTACAATCAAAAAATAAAGACAATTTATGATAGAAAAAATTTGGATCAACCCATGCATATCAAGGGGTAACCATGCAAATAAATCTACATTTCTCCTTAGAGTTTATACTAATTTATCACATAACAGATTAGGGAGATTTGGGCTTACCTTTACTAAGTGAATATCCTTCTCACCATTCTGGACTGTCAAATGATCCCCTTGAGGTTGTGGCGATTGGTGCTTGAAGTTAGTTCTAAGATCTAGATTCATCAGTAAGTCGTTTGACGATTGTTGCTTTTAGTTAACTCATATGGATTGTTTATCGATATCTTCAAGCTTTTGGAATAACATGCTTTTGCTTCGTTACCATTACCCCTCACAGTTTTCACCTTCCCGTGTTTCATTTGGGAAGTTTATGGCCATTTGCAAAGTTGATACCTTGGTCCCTAAAGTTTTTAGGGTTGCCTTCCTAGGGTGGCATTGTAGGCTGGTGGACAATCCTATACTAGAAACTTCATCATGATTGCCTTGCAAAATGGTTTGTAACAAAAAGTCTTTATCACATAAATATATACCTTGGGATTATGTTGTCTCCCATGAAGCCTATCAAATTTGCATTGTTATAAGTTGATTTTTTGCTGCTCAATGACATGCCTTATGATTTGTCTTTGTTTATTTTAGTTGATAGGTTTGGGACTTGTTTCCCTAGGGGAATCTATTTTTTGCTTCTTCTTTTTTTGTTTTTAATTCCTCTATCCACTTAAAAAAGTGTTTTCAACTTGTGCAAGTTGAAACCATGAACATAAGTTTGCTATGTAACCTTGTTCTCCCACACTCCTTGTCAACTTGAGCAATATGTACTTCTTTAAAGTTCTAAGTAATGTCGGTCTTTGTTGATTCAAAACCCTCAAATCAGAATAATTTTAATGATAACAAACTCATCATTATATGCAAAAATCTAAGGCTAATATGAGATGCCTTGTGATCTAACAAGTTTGTTCAAGTGTACAGAACTCGATACTTAGATCACTACTTTATGATATACATTTCAAGATGTATATAAAAAGTTCAAACACTCAAGGTTTCTCTGAAGAATCTGAACTCTATTCACAAAGAAATTCATGTAGTAAGTTCAGAATGAGAAACTGATGTGCTCAAAAGACAAATATGATACATGGATATCAATAATGAAAATCAAAAGTATAAGACTTCAAAATCTCATAACTCTATCCAACATATGAAGCCTAAATGTGTTGAATTCACATAAGTAGTAGACTTCAGAAGATGAGCCGAGACTACTCAGAATCTAAGAAGAAGGAAGTTCAAATTCCAAATTTGACCTACTCCACTATGACAACTGTCTAAAAGGGATGTCTGAAAATCATAACACTACTCAGATCACACAAGAAGGATCAAGAAAAACTTTAGATGAAATTATCACTATCAACAACAACATGGTTGAAGAAGAGAGAAGTTGTGGGAAAATAATAAGTGGAAGAGGAGCCTTAGATGAAATAAGAACACAAATCCTAAAGGATCCCATTAGTTACAGAGAGAAAAAGGAAAATGTATATTCCATCTGTTGTGTAAAAATGAATATGACATAGAGATACAAATACAATACATAAAGAGTATAATGCAGTAAAAACATTAAAACAATAAAAATAATAAAATGCAATTAAAACTAATTATTAGTTAATAACCCCACAAACTAGAGAGTATATGTCTAATACTCAAAGCTTAGAAAGGATATTATGAAAGGCTAAAGGTTCCGCTGCTTTAGTGAATATGTCCACTAGTTGATGATGAGTGTTGATAGGAAGGAGCTGTAGTAATTCTTGTTGTAACTTTTTATGAATGACATGATAATCAGTCTCGATGTGTTTTGTACATTCGTGAAAAACTGCATTTTGAGCAATATAATGTGCTGAATTATCATCTTAGAACAACAAGGCTAGATAATGGAAATCAATGTGTAAGGAGAATATGTTAACTTTGGTATTTCGTAGGTGGTGGTAGCCAACACCCTGCTTTGGATGAGGAGCATGAAATAGTGTGCTATTTCTTGCATTTCTAAAAGGTTAACAAATTTCCCAAAAAAAATAAATAGAAACTAGTTACAAAAAGTTAAGTTTTGGGGCAAGTGGCCTAACCTGCATTACTAAACACCTTTAATTGTAAGGTTGAATTATCTGGGTGAAAGACACCTTGACCTGGGCTTAATTTAAGGTAGGCTAGAATATGCAAAGCAATAGCATAGTTGGCTATCTTTGGTGTTGCAAGGTGTTGGCTGAGTTGTTGAATTGCAAATGTAATGTCCGGTCGGGTTGTCGTTAAGTACAACAACTTTCCCAATTTAATGAAGATTTATGGATGCATCTTCATAAAAGGGTTGTGGAATCTACACTTTTCATGTTGTCTTTTACCATTGGTGTTTGTATTAGTTTACTTGCAAGTAAACCACAAGTATCTCATAAATTTAGAGCATATTTCCTTTGGGATATAAAAATTCCAAGCTTGGATCTTGAAATTTCTAAAACAAGGAAATACCTCAAGTCAAAGGGGGGCAAGGGGGGGCTTGCCCCCCCTCCCCTCGAATAATATTTATATACATTACGGTTTGTAAGTTAATAACATTACCCTTTATAGCGCAACAGTTGCATTACTTGGGCTTCTCATTTTAAATTCTTTTAGCAACATTGTTACCAAAAAAATTTATTTTAGCAAAGTTTTTCGCCTTTATTCTATTAAATATATTTTTAAAAAATTATTTACATATAAAATATATATATATTTATATTATTTTATATATTAGTAAACAGCAATATTTAAATATTTTGTTTCAAAAACTAATATTATATTTCACAATAAGTTTTTATTTTTGTGTTTTAGTAAATTTTATAAAAAATATTATTATTATTTAAATATTTTAAAAATTTATTTGGATGTATTTAAGATTTTTTTAAAAAAAAAAATTAGCGCTTTTAATTATAAATTTAAAAACAAAACATCTAATGCAAATGATAATATATATTTTTTTATACTCGATATTTTATGTAGCTTTTTCTCTCAAAATTTAATATTTTTTCTCTTTATTTATAAACTTTTTATATATTTAATATTTCTCATTATTATCGTTTTAAATTTCGCTTTCCAATACAAAATATTGACCCCTCTCACTTAATATTTTTGGATCTGTCCCTGCCTTAAGTGGCCCTAATATTTAATTTTGCAAGTTTGATCAATAATATTTTTCACATTGTTTATCTCATTGATGTCATTACCTCCTAAAGTTAAGTCGTCAACATAGACCAGTATAAAAGTTAACGTACTGCTAGATTTTTTCTATACACGGATAATGATCATGTTATGATTGGTCACAATGATAAGAAATAAGATAATTGGAGAGTTTAGCAAACCACATGTGACTAGCCTCTTTATGGCCATATGAAGACTTATTTAATTTGCAAATAAGATTGGAATGAGAAACACGCAAGCCTATAGGAATAATCATATAAACTTCTTCATGTAAATCTCCATGTAAAAATGTGTTGTCGATGTCTAATTGATACAAATCCCAATTTTCAATAGATGAAACAACAAGCAAACGAACAATACTAGGCTTCACAACAAGAGTAAAAGTGTCAAAATAATCTATCCCTTCTATTTTGGTATTACCCTTAGCAACGAGACAGACTTTATATCTCTCTATACTCCCATCAGACTAGTATTTAACTTTATAGACCCATTTAGAACCTATAGCAGTTTTACCTTTAAGAATGCTAATTAAAGTCCATGTATTATTTCCTTTTAAGCTTACAGCTTAGTCTCTTTAGCTTTTATCTGTTTAGCAGTAGCAGCATAGGTTTTAGGTTCATCATGGATACTTATGTTCAGAATATAGCTACTATATGAAGAAGATAAACGTTCATAAGAGAAAATAGAGGATAAAGGGAACCTCACATCTTTATCATTTATTTGGGAATTACACATTCTAGGAGATTACAATGGTAGTCACGTAAATAGGGAGGATGCTTAATGTGTGTTGTTGAGTCTTTGGTTGGTTGTCAAGAATAGAGTTTTTTGCGTTGTTGGGAAGAGGAATATCCTGTAGTTAGGTGTGAGGGTGATGTGCGTTGAAATGAATAGGTGGATAAACTACTTGGAGGGGGGGTGAATTAGGTAGAGAGAGATTGACAACTTTTTTTTTTCTCAAAGCAAGGCAAAGTGATCTAAAATACTAATGCACCCTAATAATCCAATGGTTTGACATGTTTAATACCTAATTAGGGTAAAATCAACCTTATCAAACAAAAAGCAAAGTGATCATAAAAGGTAGTCAATAATAGAATCAAGATAACAAGCATTACACAAACACTCTAAACACTAAAACATATAAATTCTCCATCTTCTAGACATTTTTGGTTGATGCTTCATCTTCCTTTGAATGGATTTGTCTTCAAGAGCCTTGTCTTCATCAAACCATGCTCCAAGAGTTTGTCACATTAAAATAACCATGACATACATCTTAGAGCATCTAGATCAACAATGCGTCAATCACGATAGGAGTAGACTGAGTTGTTGTAGAAATATTGTATTCCATGGGTCAAGGGTCATAAAAAAGGAATTTTGAGGAATTATAATCAAGTTGAGAATGAAGGCCAGAAACAACATGACTTGGTTGCTCTAACTTAAAGGGAAAAATAGTTTCACAAATAACCACATTTGGATAAATGGAAATAGCATGAGTTTATAAATCAAGGACAATGTAACGTTTAGTACCAGTTTTAAAACCCCAACAAATATGGTAGAAAAGATGCGATAGGAACAAACTAAAATAAAATAAAATAACAAAAAGATAAGATAGAAAAATAAAACAAAAGATAAACTAAAAACGAAAAATAAATCTTGAAAAACTAACTAGGATCTAACTCAAATTATCACATGAAATTTATTTTTTATTTATTTTTTATGTCTAAATTACTTGCTCCTTGGGAACTAATGACAATTAGGAACCATAATTCCCGGCAACGACAACAAAATTTGATAACGAAAAATGGTAGGTGTGTTTCGTTATCGTTATAAATATTAAAACGGTGAATACCGAGTATCGTCTACAGGGATTATGGCCAACTATCACGTTCCCAAGTTAACAACTAATTTAGATGGCAAAAGGAATAATAACTGAATTGTTAAAACATAAAGATAAATGACATAAGAAAATAAATCTAAACTAAACATGCATTTGGAACTCAATGTCATTTGATTAAGAATCCAGAAACTCCATAGACAAAGTTTCTTTTGAATTAATCCTAATTTCATTATCTTATTCTCAATTCACTTGTTTGTTGGTTGAATTCACTAAATGAATTAAAGACGGATCCCTCGGCTTATTAACCTTTTCCCTAACTCAAGATTCCAATCCCTTGACCACATTAAGTTAAAACAATCATTAAGATTTAGACTTCAACAAGACCACATATTCATCATTATCTATCCTTAGACTAACAATGGGCATGACATCAATTGCAAGAGCACACTCATATTTTACTATTCCTAGCATAAACATGAGTCACAACATAAGCATTAAGAACAACAATTAATACTCTAACAAGAGAAGATTTCATAGAAAAACAAAACTAGAATTAAAGCTTCATCTAGGATCAAATACAAATTGATTATGCATCCGGGGACTTCATAAACAAAGCCCCCTTTGAATTACCGAAAGCCTCATTAATCTACTCCATATTTTCTTGTTGATGTCCAAGTTTACAAAGTTAATTAATGATCAATTCCTTACTCAATAACCTTTGACTTTAACCTAAGAGATCAATCCCTTGACTCTCCTAACCTAAAGACAAGCTTTAAACACAAGAACTCACAACGACCATATGCAAGTATAGTCTATCTCTAGATCTACAACGTACATGGTATAATATGCAAGAATCGCACTCATATATTACCGTCCCTAGTCTCAATACGAGAAATCAATTCAATTTAATGTTAGCTACGCACCCAAAAACATTAAGCACAACATATATACTCAAACAAGTAAAATACTTCATAGATTAATAAAGAAATGGTCAAACTTCAACGTAATCAAATCCATAAAGATCCAAATACAATAAACTATAAAATAAAACATAAAGAAATGAGATGAGGGATAGAAGAAACTCCATAGAAGAGGATTGAGACCGGTTGAAACATCTTTCTCTTTCCTCCTCCGCGCTCCATGAATGAATCCTCCCGGGGTTCTTGAGATGTTACATTAAGATTCAACCTTATCTCATCTTCTCCCTCACAAGGGGAAACTAAACCTAGAGAAAACTAAGTCTAGAGAGAGAAGGGAGAGAAGCGGTATCTTATGGCTCGCATTCCCTTGACCTAGCACTAGTTACATGTATTTATAGAATCTAAGACATGACTTTTGTTGCTTAAAGATAAGATATAATACAACACTATGAATTATTTAGTCCACAAATCTTCCAATAAACTAGCTATGAGGAGAAGAATCCTTCATAACACGGATAGGAAGACAGTTAATCAAATAAACAACATAATTGACATCATAGCATCGATATGATTGATGAAGGTTAGAATGAAATAAAATGCTTCTAATTACATTTTAAATGTGTCTATCTTTACTTTCTATAAAGGAGTTTTATTCAGGAGTTTCTACACATGGTGTTTTGATATAAAATGGCATGGAAATTATAAAAGGAAGTCATAGAAAATTCCAAATCATTATTAGACCAAATAGTTTTAACAGTGGCATTGAATTAAGTATGAACATAAGCAATGGATTTTTCTATGAGGGATATGGTTTGAGCTTTTGAAAGCATGAGGTGCACCCATGTATGACATGAATAATCATGAATGGTTGTTAAAAAATATTTGTAATGATGTGTGCATGTAGTATTTAGTTGGCCCCAAGTGCCCATATGAAGAATATAAAAAACAAAATTACTATGATTATTTTTATTTGGAAAAGGCAATCTAGTTTGTTTACCAAAATGAAATGAATCACAAGCATTAGTAGGATGGTATTTAATATGGAAATTGTTGTCTTATAACACATAAGACAATCAGAATAATGTCCAAGGCATTGATGCCAAATATCAGAACAATTATTAGTACATGTATGAGATACAAAACTGAACACAAATGAAATAGTATGCAAATGAGAGGCAAGATTGAGAATGTAAAGGCTAGGGTGGACTTTAGCAAGTCCAACCATCTTCTAGGAAGCAATGTCTTGTAAAAAATAATGAACCTTATCAAAACTAATTTTTAAATATAGGGAAGAAACAATTTTATGGACGGGAAACAAATTGTTCGAAAATTATATCCCATCGAATTATTTAGCAACAAAAGTACCTTCCTTTGGAAATTTTAACGAATATAGCAAGAATACATTTATAAGAGGTGAAAAAATTTAAGCAGTTACAAACGTGAGTGAAACCACTATCCACAATCCATAAACTATTGGAACATGAAATACCTTCATTAGTATCATGTGCGTGTGAAAGTTGTATGAATTGATTAATAGGGTGTTCTTGGGGATTGAAGGTTTGGTTTGGCAACACTACCAGGGGTCGTGGCAAAGGTATCAAAAGCAATGGCATTGTTAATAACAGGTTGAGATGCTTTGTTCTGGAATTTAAAATTTAAAGGAAAGTCATTCTTAAATAAACAAGTATCAACTATGTAGTTTTCCTTACCACAAACACTACACACTTTACGAGAATTGGAGGAAGATCCACAGTTAAGGTTAGGCTTGCCTTTCCCTTTGGTCCGGTTGTTGTAGGGTTGATTGTTTTGCTTTTAGGTTGTTGTAACAATAGATGTTTGTTGGGATGAGAGAATTTTTGTATCAACAAAAGAATTGAGGTATATATGTTGATATTCCAGTTGCTGAGTCAGAGCAAAGACCTTTGTTATGGGAGGCAAAGGCTCCATGGAAAGAATTTGTCGATGAACTGTGTTGTATGCGTCATTTAGGCCTTTTAGGAAAAAGATTACATGCTTAGAGTCGCATTAATTCTTGATGTTAGTATCAAGGGAACAATAACATTTTACAAAACATGTGCAAGCATAAATCGGACGCAGAGCCTCTAATTCTTGCCAAAGAATCTTCTGGTGAGAAAAGCATCTTAGGATATCTAGGTCACCTTGACTCATGGAGTGGTTGGCCTGAAGAATATCAGAGAGGCGAAAATATTCATCCTTTGAGAAGTGATCATTGAGGTCTTGTCAAATCTTAGAAGCATTGTCTAAATAAGTGGTGCTATGTGTGATTTGTGGAGATACAAACTTGATAATCCATGAAATGAACATCGTGTTGCACTTGAGCCACGTAGTTTGGAGAGGATCATTGATCTTTGGTTCCAGAATCGTGCCATTCACAAAGCCAAACTTGTCTTTATAGGTCAATCCTTGCGACATATTTCGGTACTAGATTTGGTAGATCTGCATTCTTTCGAGGATCAATGGTGCAACCACAAAGTTTGGGTTGTCACCTGGGTGGAGGAAGTAGGGGCTAGCGGGGTTTTGGTTGTTAGTGGTGGCCACGACCATTGCAAACGTTAGAGGAAGGAGAAAACCATAATTGCTCTGATTCCATAAAGGATCTCATAGGTTAGAGAGAAAAAAGAAAAAAAAATGTATATTTCATCTATTGTGTAAAAATGAATATGACCGAGAGATAAAAATACAATATGTGTTCACTGTATTATATACAAGAGTAGAAAGCAGTAAAAATAGTAAAATAGTAAAAAGTAATAAAATAAAATAAATTACAAATGATCTGTCTTTGTTTCTTTTGGCTGATAAGTTTGAGACTTGTTTCTCTAGAGGATTCTAGTTCTTTCTTTCTTTGTTGTTTTTTTAATTCTTGTATTCACAAAAAAAAAAAAACAATTGTTTCAAACTAGTGCAAGTTGAAACCATGATCTTGAGTCCACTATCAAACCTTGTTCACCCACACTTGTTGTCACCTTGAGCAATATAAGACTTTTTTCAAGTTTTAGGCATTGTGAGACTTGACTCAAGATAAGCTCCTTTTAATCAACTCAAACACCCATTTCCTACACACCCACTCAATCAACCCAAAATTATCACTATCAACAACAAAATGGTGAAAGAAGAGAGATGTTTTGTGGGATAAGAATAAGTGAACGAGAAGAAGCTTTAGATGAATAAGAAAGCAAATCTAGCAACATAATTGTCAAAAAAAGGTCACCACAAAATCCAGCAACAAGGGCACATTTGATTCCTATACATGACATGTACTTATAGAGTAGTCCCCTTAGGTGACAATGACTTAGAGACCATGTACGAAAGTGTCTATTAGTACCCAACTAATATTAGTGACCTAATTGTAAAAGCTTTTTCATAAAGAGACTCAAAGTTAGTGTTTTTTGGAGACTATTTTGTAGATCAATATTACGTATAGAGATCAAATTTACGTGTATTTTAACCTAAAACTAATATTTTCATAGGGACAAACATTAAAAAAAAAAATGGTATCTTTATAAAGACTAAAAATTTATTTATGTTTTTTTATGTCTAGACTCTAGAGTACAAAAGTCAAAATATTACTCCCTCCATCTCATAATATAAGTTTCAACTACCAAAATGTCTTATCCCATAATATAAGCACCTACACATAAAATAAGTAGCATTTATTGTGATTTTTTAACTTTTAAAGTCATTGAACCAATAGAGAATAATTGTGTTTAAATTTCATAATATATGACTTTTAATAGGTTGATTTAATAGCTGGAAAGTGAAATTTTAAATAATAACTCCTTATTTTACATGAACAAATCCCAAAATAAAATTATTTATAATTCCTTATTTTAGCGGAATAGGTATTTTTATTTTAATTATTTATATGATTTTTATGTTTTCTTTTTTTTAGATAAAAATAAAAATATTATTATTTTAGTATGAACATAAGATGAGTGTAAGAAAAATGACAGTAAAAAAAACATTTTCCTTTTCAGATACGCACGGCGCTCCGTCTTTGATCACGTGTTTAATTCACTAGTCATGCTCTTCTGCCCCAATTCTCTTGTATTCTAGAAGGAACCAGAAGAAACTACACGCTTCTTCGCTCTGCGACTCACTTTCTCGGTCCCTTCTTCACTTCTCCACATTACCTCATTCTCTCTCTCTTTCTCATTCTCTCTATATAACGCTCTTGTAATCTGAAAACACATACAAATAGCTTCCTTTGTGAACCGACTGAAACCGAGAACCTATAATAAAAAACATATTCTGGTATTTGTACCTACAATCTTGTATTAGCACAAATTGTGTCGAAGATGTGTTTGGTTTTTGTGTGCGACGAGGATGAAAGGGTGCTCGGAAGGCAGCCAGCACCAGGGGCGTGCCCTTACTGCGGAGGGATGGTTCAGGCTATTGACGTAGAGAGTCAGTGGAGATTCTGTTTTCTACCCTTCTGTTTTAAGACCAAGCGAAGGTACTACTGCACTTTGTGCACTAGACAACTCCAGAGGCTGTAAATTCTCTTTCTATTCTGTAAATTTTGTAAATTTTCCAACTGCACTTTCTAATTTTGTAAATTTTCTTTCTATTTTTATGCATAGATGTAATTCGAATTATTTTTTGTGTCTATATATGTAAATTCCAATTATCACTTTTTCTGATTATATAAAGCTTATAGTGCTTTATCATGTTCAATGAAAAAGATTGAGGTCAAGTCAAGGAGATCCATGTTTGTGCATGTGATTTTAGTGGCTCAGGCTCTCTGTTGTAGCTAGTGATAATTGTCATGATGAAATGCACATTTATTATTTATTTTTTTATGTAAAAGCCTTTGGGGGAATTAAATTAGGCTGGGAACACTCAAATTGTAATTTGATCATGAAAATTGAAGAGTATAACAGTTGGCATACGCAAGTAACATTATCGGTTAAAATATTAAATATGGAAAACAGGGGAGATGTTAAACCTTTTCAATTTACGGTTTTTTCTCCAAATATTAGCGGTAGATTTTCTATTGTTCTTGATTCTTGAAGGTGACGAAACGTATCTAAATGACATTTACACGAATGTTACGGATATATCCGTGGCAAAATTTTCAAATTCGTGGCAAAATTCATGTTTGCCACGGTTTTGCCACGGATGTCTTGTCGTGGCAAAATTCTGCGTGGTAAATTTTTGCCACGGATATAACCGTGGTAAATTTGCCACGGATATAACCGTGGCAAATGTGCTATCCAGACTCTTTTATATTTTAGCTTTATCACGGTTTATAGGGGTTTTGCCACAGATTTTACAGTGACAAAAGTATTTTATTTATTTCGTTTTTTGTTTATATTGAAATTCTTTTATTACAAAACCTGGATATATAATAACTTAAAAACATAAATACTTCAATCAAACCAATTTTAAATAAGTAATTATAACAATTAACCAATAAAACTAGTACAAAATAACTTAAATAAATATCACACAAGTTAAATATAATGTTAATAATACGAATACTACAATAATGTCATTAACAAAACCCCTATTTCGATCATCTTTGTCATTGGCCTCAATTAGCCTCCATCTCCCTACACCAAAAACATACTCTACTTTTCATAATTTCAAAAGTAGACTACTTTCTAATTCAATTTAAAAATTACACAAGCAACAATCAATATATATACAAAGAAGTGTGAATATAAGAAATTGTGTACAAAACAGACAAGATGCATCAACAAAGCTGACTGATAAATTCAAACATGTTCGCATGTGGGTAAATATTTTTTTGCAGGTGCTTACCATAATGCTTGAAGAAAGTAGAATTATCTACTTTTCTGTCATATTTCTTTCTTTCCATTTAGAATTTGACTATGCATGTTATGTTATCAAAATAAACACTGTTCAAGCTGATTTCACATTTCATCATATAGACCATTTTCCAAATCAAAGAAAAAGTAAATAAAATAGTAAGTTAAAACAAAAAAAAAAAGACACCTTTAATATAGACCATTTTCCCCTCTTTTATCATCTTAGACACAAAACTCCAATCCCAAAAAACAAAGTTGAAGTCCAAATATGACCTATACATAATTCTTATTTGCTATAAAACTAAATAAAATTCAGCACTATGAAACCCGATGACCCAAAATAAATAAAGTTAAGTTTCTCCCTTGATTTTGCATATAAAACAGAACAATCCATAAACAAAGCAAACGACGCAGCAACCAGAACTCTAGGAATTCTGGATATTCAGGTTAAGAATGGAGCTCAAATTTGGCTATCTCATTTGGATCTCAATTCAACAGAACAAGTCATTAATTGAAGAAAAATCAGAGAGAGAGAGAGTGAGGGAGGAAGAACGACGAACCCGGTGGTAACAAGTTGTTTGGTACGGTGGAGAGAGAGAACTCGTGAGTGAGAGAGAGAGAGCGGAGGTGTGGTACGGTGGAGAGAGAGAGAGAGGACTCGTGACTGGAGGTGAGAATGGTGGTGGCAAGGTTCAACGGCCACCAGTTCCGGTGAGAACAGATTCATGAGTGAGAGAGAGAGCGGAGGTGATGTACGGTGGAGATAGAGAGAGATGACTCGTGAGTGGAGGTGAGAACGGTGGTGGCGAGGTTTGGCGAGGTTACGTTTGGGCGCAGGGGAGACGCAAATGAAAGGGAAGAGATATGAGAATAGGATAGGTTTGAAATGGGTTGTTGCTGGTTTAATGATGGTTATCACGGACTTGGCCGTGGCAAATTTTGCCACGGTCCAAGCCGTGGCAAATATTTAATTAAATAAAAATATAAAAATAAAATGATGTGACTGCCTCAATATTTATCCACGGACTTGGCCGTGGCAAATTTTGCCACGGTCCAAGCCGTGGCAAATTTTGCCACGGTTTTAGCGGCAAATATTTTTAATGAATTATAAAAATAAAAAGTAAAATGATATGGTGCTTCAATTTATCCATGGAAATGGCCATGGCAAATTTTGTCACGGTCCAAACCGTGGCAAATGTTTAATTAATTAAAAAAATAAAAAATAAAATGATATGGCTGCTTCAATTTATCCACGAAAATGGCCGCGCCAAATTTTGCCACGGTTTAAGCCGTGGCAAATGTTTAATTAATTAAAAAAATAAAAAATAAAATGATATAACTGCTTCAATTTATCCACGGAAATGACTGTGGCAAATGTTTTTAATTAATTATAAAAAATAAAAAGTAAAATGATATGGTGCTTCAATTTATCCACGGAAATGGCCGTGGCAAATTTTGCCACGGTCTAAGCCGTGACAAATGTTTAATTAATTAAAAAATAAAAAATAAAATGATATGACTGCTTCAATATCCACGGACTTGGCCGTGGCGAATTTTGCCACGGTCCAAGCCGTGTCAAATTATTTCTAGAATTAAAATTTAATATTTAAAATCTATTATACTTAAGTTAGCCACGGTCCTAGCCGTGGCAAATTTTGCCACGGTCTAAGCCGTGGAAAATCCCTTTTTTACCATTGCAATTTTGCCACGGCCTCGTGCCGTGGCAAATTATCAGTGAAAAAATTACTGATTTCTTGTAGTGTTATCTAGAACATTTTATAACAATGTACAAAAAAAAACATTTTATATCAAACTTAAAATTCGTAAGAAAGACATTAGATTATTCAAATTAACGCATGTGAAATAGAAAACAATCAGGGGCGGAAGTGTTGGTATGTCCATTTTCAACACTCGTAGGTACGACACGTTTCTGACATCTTTGGTGGTGTTTAACAAAAAAAGAATAAAAATAAAAAATTATCGGTTTAACACTTTGAGTTGACACTTCTATTTGATTCGGCATTTTGAATTCATATTTACACGTAGTTTGGCACTTCTTAAGATACTTTTCGGGCTTCTCACCTCATAGGGGTGGCAGTAAATTTATGTCTTTAGGGTTAAGATTGTAAAAATTTCCTACAGAAGGTTTTTTTTTTTTTTTCTTTGATTTTTTAATAAAAAGAAAAGAAAGAAACTGACCTAGTGACAATTTTTTTTTAAAAAAAAAAAGGAAAAATGGGAAAGTGTTCTCAAGGAAAATGACGAGTCACTGTAGCTTAAAACATGTTAATTATTAAAAATGCAAGGTTGTAATAATTGTATATATATTTATCTGGTTCAGCGAGTGACTCACCGGTTAAAAAAAAATACACCCACACTCTAATAAATGTCACATAAAGAATCTATAAAGCTGAATATTCTGATTCTTATTCTAATTCCGATTCTAATTCTGATTCCAATTCATGTTGTAATAATTCACAACCCATAGTATAAAAGGGAGTTGAGTTTTCCATTCATCAAACCCAATTCCTTGGAACATTTGTCAAACAACGAAAGTTAAGTGAATATTGAAAATCTTTTGAAATTCTTGTGAGAATATGGCAAGAGTGTTGATGTATGTTCATGGAAGCATACAACAAAGAATTGAAGGAGTGTGTTTTGAGGTTGATGTTGTTCATACGATGAACTTAAAAAATTATTGTGATCATCACACATTGATGTATCACATTCGGAGGATGTGGTCTCGGCCACCCAATCAAGTGGTGAAGAAAATGACTTATAGGCGGCCAATTAGCCTCGTCCCACTTTATTGTGAAGCAGTGGAGCTTGAATTAGATGCAGATGTCGCAGAGATGTTCTATAGGCACAACATATTTTGCACCCATGTTGGCAATATTAAGATACTTGTAGAGGTTAGTACCATTGAAGAGGAAGGCGAAGAAGTGTTAGTGCTAGACCAACCATGACACTCAATGTCACACTCAGGTCATGTTGTGTCCCAGTTCACTAGAGCCCCATCCCGACATTCGGTTTCCGTTGATGGGGGCAACACTAATTTCCTACAATTGATAGCAATTGAAGAAAATGAAGAAGATGAATTTGTGGATCCCTTTGTTCAAATTGAAGAGGAAGATGAGATCGACTTCAACCTGAATGATCTAGATGGCGAGTAAATAAAAAAAAACGCGGTAAACACACAAAAAAATCGAATTAATCGAACCAAACTAAACCGTAAAATATTGGTTGATTTTGCTTTCTTTTTTATTTCAACCAAACCAAACTGAATCGTAAATTTTTTTTGATCGATTTTTACCTCAAAATTGAACCAAATCGCACCGCGAACACCCCTACCCATAATTATCCAACTCCTTCATTGCTGTACTTTTCTTTCAAAAAAAAGGTGGAAAAACGCTAAATGACGTGATGTCTGTACCTTTTTTTTTATTTTTTGGAAAATTTTTCTTACAACTATTTTTCTTACACCCATATTAAAATAATAATATCTCTATTTTGATTCAAAAAAGGAAAATACAAAAATCATGTAAATGATTAAAATATTAAGGGTGTAATAAGGGTGTAAGGAAAAAGAGTGTAAAAAAATCAGCACTCTTATTTTTTTGTGAAGAAAGAGAAAAACAACCCCTTGCAAGAAAAAGTGAAAAGAAAAACTGGTATTTTCTTTAAAAAAAAAAAAGAAGAAATGGTAAGTAAAAAAATGACGTGATGGTGCATGCAGCAACAATGTGTCAATGTGTACTTTTTTTGTTTTTTTCAAGAAGAAAGAGAAAAACAACCCCATGTGGGAATTTTTTCTAAAATTAGGCCTATCTATGGAATTTGCATACAAAGAGGCACCTTTGACATAAATTTGCCATACTTTTCGTAATATTTTTCTTGAGAAGTTATTTAAAAATAGGGTGAAATGCAATGAGTCTTCTTAAAAGTTGCAAAAATAGCACGTAACCTCAAACTATTATAGAAATTGCACTCAGCCCCTCTTTTTAGAAATATGACATAACCCATATAATAGCTATTAACCATGGTTTATTTTTGCTTAAAACACAGTGACCAAAGGTGAAAACTTGTTCGCCAAAGAGAAATAAAGCACCACTAGTTGATCATTTTCACTGTTTTTCTTTAGGTTTTGGATTGTGGTGATGCTAATATTATGCACTTTCTGTTAGCACCACTAGTTGAAGACACTGACGAGTCTGTGTTTAACAAAAACTTGTAAGATATTCATGAAATCAATTTTAAAAATCAAACTTAGTGCGGATTATACATGTCATTTATTAGTGTCATCCTTTGGAGATTTCAACTCTGAAACTGCAGAAAAAGTAGAATCGAAGAAGGCAGGGAAAGAAGAATTTGCAAGAAAGAGAAGAAAAAGGAAAGCATGTGAATGAATAAATCCTCTCTTTGTTTGTCTTGAAATTTCGTTTAATTTTTTTCCCATGATTTACAAATATTCCCCAAATTTTATGCTTAACAAACCGATTTTACATAATTTATCTCATTTCCTAATTTTTTTTATTGCTATCAGTTTCGTTCTCTCAATCCAAAGTAAAGGTTGAGGTTGGGGTATCATAAGGAAGAAGAAGAAGGAGGAGGAATTAAGTTCTGAGGTTGAGGAGGAAGTAAAGATTGTCAGAACACTTTGTTTTGTGGGGACTTGCAATAGTGGAATGAGATTTAAGTAAACAAAAAAGAAAGAGTTTAACTTAACTATGGTTTACATGGAGCATATATTGAGTCACCTCCATTACTTAAAAAGGCGGGGAGTGCAATTTCTAGGATAATTTGGGGTTAGGTGCTATTTTCACAAATCTTAAGGGTGCTCATGGCATTTTATCCTTAAAAATATCATATATCAAATAAAATAAAAAATATAATTAATTAATTAATTATAATTTCATAATTTAAAATAAAATATCAAAAATAAAAATTAAATGAAAATGTTTAAAAGGTATAAGATGACACTTCATAGAAAAAAATTCTAGTATTTGTTTATGGTAATCTTTGTCTTCTTTTAAGAAATAATTCATAATACCTCCCAAAGAAAACAAAAATGTGAGATATAACATGAGATGAGTTTGGATCACTTGATGAAAGTGGAGTCCTTGAGATAGCTCATTTGTCCCATTGATGAACTAGAATTAGAGGTCATGTGATATGAACCCAATTGACGAACGAGGTTCTTGACTTATCTTTCTAGCAAATTTCGAACAATCGCTCGGAGATGCAACGAACAAGAATACAAACAAGGAATTGGGGAAAGGAAGAAGATGGAAGAAGCCACAGGTTTGGGGGAGAAGAAGGGGCGATTTAGGCGCAAGGAAGTAGAGAACCGGGTCAAGTTGGTGGCTCCGCACGAAGGTTGGTTGGGTCCTTCGATATGTCGAGACGAGACGTCACACAAGAGTGGCTTGAACTCTTGATAGATCTCTATGGTAGCTCAATCTCTGAATAAAGGAAGAGGAGAATCACTCTCACACTTAATATTTTCTAAATAAAACGTCTAACCTTGAATTAAGAAAAGAACTGCCTTTAAATAGGCAAAGTTTACAAAGTATAAAAACGGAAATTAAAAACCCTATTCTTAGACTAAGAATGGCGCCCCCCCTATGCTGATTGGACAAGTAATTGTCTTCCTAATCTACTAAAATCTGAAATTAAAATTAAAGATATTCCTAGAAGATAATATCGATCTAAAAGATTACGTAAAGATATTCCTACAATCTAAAAGATTAGGTAAAGATATTCCTAGAAGATAATATCTAATTAAAAGATAATTCTGAGAATTAAAATAGATACTCCTAACTACTCTAAAAGTGGCGCCATCTTGGACCAAGATGTTGGGCCTTGATTTGCTTCGCATTCTTGGACTTCTTTCCTTGGAACTTGTCCTTGATTGTGGAGATTGATCCTTCAAGCCCTTTTATTTGGTCATTTATTTTAGGGATTTATTTATTAAAACATAAAAATGAAGTTTCCCCTTTAGGATCACATCATACCCTTCTCCTTCGAAGGAATTCATCCTCGAATTTAAAGGGTAAGGTGACCCGCCATCGATTTGTTTCCTCCGGGGTCAAATACCATTTGTAGAAATTTTATTTTGACCCTTCGCATGATTCCCTCTTGTTCTTCATGTTTTGGGAGTAAATTTTGATTTGAATTGTGGCCATGAAAATTTTTCTTCTCAGATATTCCATCACCAAGGAGCTGTGTGTTTTCCTTCGAACCTTCAACTAAACAAAAATCAAGACAATCTTCTTCCTTTGATTCCTGAAAAATTGAATTATCAAAAATAAAAGGAACAAGATTAGAATTTAAAATTTCCTCTCTTTTTTCTCCTCAATCTCTTTTCTCTCTAGTGTTTCAATCTTTTTGTTTTCACTTTTATTATCACTATTTTTTCTCTCTAATATTTCTCCCTCTTTTTCTTGATTACTTTCATTTTGCAATTCTTTTTCTTTGGTTTTTTCTTTTTCTACTTCTTTTTCTCTTTTCTCCTTTTCAATTTCTTTTTGCAATGCTTTTTCTTTTTCAATTTCTTTTTCACACCTTTCATCTTCTTTTTCTTGTAAAATTTTTGCTTTCAATTTCTTTTGATCCTTAGAAACCTCTTGTGGACTCAAAGGTTTGAGCACTATTTTTTATCTTGGTGCATGAAGGAAATCTTGTTGGTGAAACCATCATGATTGGCTCTTTTGTCAAATTGTCAAGGTTTTCCCAAAACTAGGTGGCTAGCCTCCATAGGAGCAACATCACAAATCACATTTTCTTTGTATCTTCCAATGGAGATTTTCACCTCCACTTGCTTCGTTACTAGCGCCTCTCCGTCTTCTCTAAGCCATTGAAGTGTGTATGGCCTAGCATGTGGCTTAGTAACTAGATTTAGTTTTGAGACTACTCTAGTACTAACCACATTAGAACAACTACCTCCATCAATGACCACTATACACAATTTACCATTGATTAAACATCTAGTTTGAAAGATGTTACTTCTTTGGCTTTCCTCTTTGGATTTAAATTGATGGCTAGGTGATTGTCTAAGCATCAACAATTCTTTTCCCTATGTCATCTTGAAATTTCTAGAGCCGAAGTTCTGATACCAAATGATATGAACCCAATTGACGAACGGGGTTCTTGACGGATCTTTCTAGAGAATTTCCAACAATCGCTCGGAGACGCAACGAACAAGAACACGAACAAGGAATGGGGAAAGGAAGAAGATGGAAGAAGGCACAGGTTTTTTGGAGAAGAAGGGGCGATTTAGGCGTAAGGAAGTAGAGATTCGGGACGGGTTGGTGGCTTCGCACGAAGGTTGGTTGGGTCCTTTGATATGCCGGGACGAGACGTCGCACAAGAGTGGCTTAAACTCTTGATAGATCTCTATGGTGGCTCAATCTCTGAACCAAGGAAGAGGAGAATGAGTCTCACGCTTAATGTTTTCTAAATAAAACGTCTAACCTTGAATTAAGAAAAAGGATTTTCTTTAAATAGGCAAAGTTTACAAAGTATAAAAACGGAAATTAAAAACCCTATTCTTAGACTAAGGATGGCACGCTCCTATGCTGATTGGGCAAGTAATTGCCTTCCTAATCTACTAAAATTTGAAATTAAAATTAAAGATATTCCTAGAAGATAACACCGATCTAAAAGATTACGTAAAGATATTCTTAGAATCTTAAAGATTAGGTAAAGATATTCCTAGAAGATAATATCTAATTAAAATATAATTCTGAGAATTAAAATAGATACTCCTAACTATTCTAAAAGTGGCGCCATCTTGGACCAAGATGTTGGGCTTTGATTTGCTTCGCATTCTTGGACTTCTTTCCTTTGAGCTTGCCCTTGATCTTGGAGATTGGTCCTTCAAGTCCTTTTATTTAGTCATTTATTTTAGGAATTTATTTATTAAAACATAAAAATGAAGTGTCCCCTTCAGGATCACATCACCATGTTTTTAAATGGCGGGGATCAATATGACATTCCTTAAATTAAGAATTCTATTTATTTTGCGATAGAGCTTACATTGTAATCATGTTTTAAGTATTTTCTTTTTTATGAGGCACATTATGATAGTTGTTAGGAAAAATATGAAGTCTAGGTGATGAGAAAGATAAAATGTTAGCATTATGATAATGCCTCCAAGTATTTCTTTTAGCCTCATTTATCAAATGAAATTGTAAAATTTAACTATACTTTTATGGAAAGATTAATAGTTTATTAGCTCATATATATATATATATATATATATATATATATATATATATA
Organism: Cyamopsis tetragonoloba; assembly: GCA_037177725.1. Taxonomy (NCBI): domain Eukaryota; kingdom Viridiplantae; phylum Streptophyta; class Magnoliopsida; order Fabales; family Fabaceae; genus Cyamopsis; species Cyamopsis tetragonoloba. Next base: position 60,080,598 of record CM074119.1, read on the forward strand.
TATATATATATATATATATATATATATATATATATATATATATATATATATATATATATATATATATATATAGTTTGTTAACCTACACCAACTTGTTTTTTATAAGGAGTGCGTTAGTAATCTACACCTTTTGAGTGTATTTTAAAAAATTCAAATTATAAATTGCTAATGTACTCCTTCTAAAAAGCAAGTGGGTGTACATTTGCAAACTCCATATATATATATGGGAGGTATCAAATGACACTTGTGTAACTTACACCAACTCTTACACGGGTTAATAACTATTTATCGAAGATGTTTTTCACGAAATTCACCGTAGGATTGAAAATACTTATCATATAGATCATGTCTACAAAATTTCACATCATTCCGAAATCGTTTAGTACTCCATCACAATTCTTGTTAATTTCATATATTATAAAACTATATTTTACATTACTTTTTAGTACGTTGATGGAGTACTAAACGATTTTGGAATGATGTGAAATTTTCTAAACATGATCTATACGATATATATATATATATTTGTTGGAATCAATGCTTCATAGGAAATAACAAGTGTTCTGAAAACCGAATCAGACCGGCCGGTCGAACCAGGAATTGATGGGCATGACGGGTCAGTTGACCCTTTGAACTGGAGGAAGAATGAACTGATAAAGAACCGGTCAAACCGGTCCAAAACTGGGAAAACCGGAAAAACCGGGTTCAAAACTGGTTTGTGCGGGTTGAAAGAGAAATGTAGAAAACGACGCTATTTTGGATTTTTTTCTTAAAAAAAGAAACAAAATGACACCGTGTTGAGTCTACTAAAAAACAAAACGACACCGTATTGATAATTATGACTGATTTTTAATGTTTTATAGAATTACTTTAGTTGTGTTGTTTTTTGTGCTGAACTTATGAACTTATTATATTAGTTTGTATTGTTACCTGGGTGGACAAAGTATTTTTTTGCTACATTTGGATATTTGGATGTTGTAATTGGATATTATCTTCAATATGAACTTATTTTATTGCATAATTGATATTATACTGTATTTATTATAGTATTTTTTTAAATAATTCTACAAAGTATGATAATATTAAATTTTAATACATTTAATTGTCACCGGTTTGATGACCGATTTGACCACAGGTCTGACCACGGTCCAACCATTGAACCGTGAACCAATGCCTCGACCGATTCGATGACCGGTCTGGTTTTCAGAACATTAGAAATAACTGAAAGTATCAAGTGTAAAAATAATTTATCATTATTTGTGTTAGGAATGTTTTCGAATTTATAATTCTTGTAATACTTTATTCTTTGATAAATAAATTTACCAAAAGAAGTACATGCAAATAATTGTTTAATAACTTTGAATATAAGATTTCATATAAACTTTTCAAATTTAAAACATTTAATAATATAAAAAATAATAAAATATTATATATAGAAGTTACTAAAACTCAACAATAATTATTTTTTGTAAAAATTAAATACTAGTTGAAATCAATATAAATATGGAAAGATTGCCATAAGAATTTAGAAAAAGGAGAGAGAGAGAATCACAGGAAAATATGGAAAGTGCTATTAGGGTTAGATCCTACAGCCTCAAGGTCTCTTGGACCAAATATATCCACTAAGCTATTCAAATTACTAACTTGATTTACGGGGCATCACTTTCTCCACCACATTCTTTTTTTAGGACATCAAACGTCCTATTTTTTATTTTTTAAAAAATGCCCTTCGCTGCGATTTTAAAAATCCGAGTGAATAACCACACTTGCAAATACAAATACCCAGATTTTTCATACAGATTTTAAAACTCCGAAAACACCGAATTTTAGAAATCCGAACACACTTGAATTTTTAAAATCCGAATACACTCATATTTTTAAAATCTGAGTTCTAAGAAGTCCTGATAGCGATAAAGGTCACGCTGAAATGGAAACATTACATTAGGTGAGTTCCACTTATTATTAAAAATCTTATATTTAGAGCATTCCACTTATTATTAGGTGAGTTCTAATATCCTCTCACTCTCTATTTTTCTTCGATTCCATTTCATCGCTATCAGGACTCGGTAGAACTTGGATTTTAAAAATCAGAGTGTGTTTGGATTTTTAAAATCCGTTTGGAAAATCTGGGTATTTGTATTGGCAAGTGTGGTTATTCGCTCGGATTTTAAAAAATTGTAGCATTCAAAATTGGTACATTCGGATTTTAAAAATTCGAGCAAAGGGTATTTTTGGAAAAAAAATAAAACATGTGGTGCCGTGAGAAAAGAGTGTGATGGGGAAAGTGTTGGCCGACTTATGAACTACATAAGTATTATTCATAATAAGGGGGAGGCGAAGACCCTAGCAGGTAAATTAATAAAAGTCCTAGTAGCTAATCATATTTCATTTTACAAATTATAATAATACATTCAAATTCACACAATAACTACTCACGAACTTCAACCACATTAAATTAGTTTTTTAATTATCTTTGTTCCATTGAATATATAATAGATAAGTTTTTCATGTTATTTTGATGTTATTTATACATTTCAATGCTTGTTAAATTCTTAAATTTTGGAACAACGATGGTTATACAGATTCTATGTTGTAACCGGCTTTGAGATTTCAGTTGGAACCAAATTATAGAATCCGATTAGAACCAAATTCTCTAATCGATTTTAACCATACTCTATAATCCGGTTAGAAGCATATTTGGGAATCCGTTTTGCACCTGATTGTTGACTATTTTTTTTAGAGTTATTGAAACCATATGGATGAATTAATAGAATCAATACATGAAACCAAAGAAGAGAAACGCGGCATGCCTGAAATGATTGATTATGGAGAATATTTTGAAACAAAGCAGGTAAATTACAATTGGTGCTGAATCTATTCTTTTTTGGTTAATCCGTTCAGATGTTAATATGGTTGTTGTGATGTTTTAGGTTTTTCCTACTAGGGAGAGTATGATAGATTGGGCTTGAGAAGTTGGCAAGACTATTGGTTTTGTTACCTACATATCAGATAAGGGTGGTGCAAGTGGGAATAGAAGGGAATTTGTGACTCTTGGGTGTGAAAAGAGTGGAAAGTATAAATAATACATGAAGCAACTTAAACAAGAAGTCACACGAACTATAAAATGTGAATGTGCTTTCAAACTTAGAAGAAGACCTCACGCTAATCAAAGACATATATTTATTGTAATATGTGGCAAGCACAACCATGAGAGAGCAGTTACCCTCATAGGTCATCCATATCCTGGTCGCCTGAAACTTGATGAGAAGACCATTGTGGCAAATATGACAAAGAAAAAGGTGAAGCCTGACAATATATTGCTTGCACTGAAGGAACGTTATCCTGAGAATCTAAATACCGTTTAGACTATATACAATGAACAACATTCATTTCACAAGTCAATTAGGAGGCCTCGGACATATATGCAACAATTGATGCTGATGCTAGAGTCTACAAGTATGTCCATTTTCATAGAAAGGATGTGTTGATAATATTGTCCAAGACATCTTTTGGGCTCATGAAGGTTTAGTAAAGTTATTTTATACATTTCTTACTATTCTGATCCTTGATGCAACCTACAAAACCAACAAGTATAAGTTGTCTTTACTTGAAATGGTTGGAGTTACATCAACAAATATAACATACCTAATTTCATTTGCTTACATATAGTCTGAGCATAGTGATAATTATGTTTGGGCTTTAAGTTGCCTAAAACACTTGATTGTAAGTGAAGATGGAATACTGAAAGTTTTGGTTAGTGATAGAGATCTTGCACTTGTGAATGCATTAAATGAAGTTTTTCCCCAATTGAAGCACTTGTTATGTCAATTCCACATAGATAAAAATGTGCAGGCAAAGTGTAAGGTTCTAGTCTACAACAAAGACTGTTGGGATATGATTTTCAATGTCTAAAAATTTGTTCTTGAGTCCCCAACCGAGGAAGATTATAACATACATGTGTCGTATTTCAAGCTCTTTTGTAAAGAGTTTAAACCATTCTTTGAGTACTGTATGAAGACTTGGTTGATTCCGCACAAGAAACATTTTGTTGATGTATGGGTCGACAAAGTCATGCACCTTGGAAACACAAGAATTAATGCACAGTTAATGTTTGACTTGAAAACAAATTTTATTGCTTCATTCGTTAAAGCATGTTTTTCTTATAGGGTTGAAATTGCTCATGAAAAGTTGAAGAAGTTGTTGAAACATAGTCAAGGTGACTTCAACCAGTGTTGGGATAACATGAATGACCTTATTAAGTTGTACCAAAATCATATTGAAAGATCATTTCTAAAAAGTGCAATTATCAAGGGGCATAGACATAATATCAAGTTATTTTGTAAGCTCTATGGAGATGTATCTAGGACTTGTTTAGACCTAATTCACGAACAATGGGTAAGAAGCAAGAAAATCAGCACTAACAAGGGTGCTTGTCGTTGTGTTGTCAGCACAACACATGAGATACCTTGCGCGTGTAGAGTTGCTTATTGAAAAACACATTTCTCATGGATTCCCCTAGACGAGATTCATGGCTATTAAAAAAAGTTAGATGTTGTTACAGATGCTAGCACACAGGTGGATGTATCAGACTGTTCATCTTCAACGCGTAATGCAATTGAAGCTTTGTGGTTTCGTTTTTTTCAACTTGATATTATAGGTCAGAATGCACCTGTACTTAAAGTGAATAAGCTTGCTCATCTCGACACAACTTCATTGTGTCACCCTATGCACATAATCATTATAAAAGAGGGAATGAAAGGCAAGGCTCTAAAGAAAGAAATTTCAACCAAGCATGATTCATCATACTTTGAGATCATTAACTCTCAGGTGAAAAGCAATGCCCAGTTGATGCACGCATTCGCTTGCCCAAGGGTAAACGAAAGAAGTAATTGATATATTCCGATGAGATACCTACTAAGTTTCTCCAGTATATCAATGATATCATGAACTGTGGTAGCAGATGAAAATTGTGGATATTGCGTTATTTCTTCTTATGTTGGACAATGTGAGCAAGATTAGTCTCTGGTTCGCATTCAATGTTATCAAGAAATGCTATCACACCAAATTTTGTATATAGATATGTTTGGGAGTGCTAATTTCAGTCTCAATATTAACTCCATTTTGGTTAATACAATCATTAGAAAACAACCAATGTTCAGGTGGATGAGTGTTGGTGTGATGGGTTATGTCATAGCCACGTTATATTAGAGACCACTTGTATTACTGTCAAAATTAGGAAGTGCAATCTTCTTTCCTCTAGTTGGGACTCTAGCATCACCAGACTTGAAGGGCATAGCTTTCGTCCAAAAGCGTACCTTCCTCAAACTAAGTAGTACGATTGTCAACTTGAAATAACATATATGATATTATGGTTTTATATATGATACATATCTTACGGTATTTTGTTTCTTTTATTTGCAGGTGAAGCTAAAGGTTGATTGTCCGTTGCCACCTGTTGCACCACAATGGCAACATTATTCTGAAACCTAACATGGCAAACTGTCAGTCCACCGAACATGGCCAACCATCAGTCCATCTAAGCTACTGCGGTAAGGGCCTATGAAACTTGATAACCACGGATCCCACCTGGCCTTGCATGGCATGACTGGGTCATAGTCGTCAACCTCCCGACTTTGAACAACCTATGGAAAATACTCATATGCCCATACCTATAAAATGAAAATATGTTAATTACATCATTTAAAGGAAAATATGTTAGTTACAATAAGGTAAATAATAACAAACAAAACTTATTTTTCCTGCAACACCCATGAGCTCCAAGAAATCTATCGATATTTGTCAAACCTAGCCTTTGACAGGTAGTCATACAAATGAGCCAACAGGATCTCTCCCCAAGCAAACCTCGAGACACTCTACAGATCGCCGAGATAAGTCAAGTATGAGACGAGTACAGAAGTCCAGCTCTTGTCTGGAAGAACCAACTACCCTAGCACCAACAACAGATATTGGTACAATTGGAAAACTCTCATCTCATGGATATTATGTTATGTTTCAAGATGAAGAAGAGAGGGAGGATGACTCAGAATCTTCATCCAATGAATCGACATTGAAGAAGGCTAAAAAAGAAAGGGTGTTAGCTTTGTCCAGAGCTATGTCTACTCAATTATCACTAAAAAGAAAACGAGATGGAGCTGAAGGCACTAGCAAGGGAGTCGAAGTGAAGGAGGAAGAAGGTGTTCAGAATAAAAGGGTACTAATAAAGGCTGGGGAGACAAGCCTCAAATCACCCCCACGGGCGCCGTGATGCTAATATCGTGGAACTTTCGAGGAGCAGCTTCAGCCTTGATAGTTCAAGATTTGAAGCACATATGTATTGTACATAAACCCCAACTATTATTTCTTATGGAAACAAAACAATACTAGAGATTATATGGTTAAGTTAAAATATAAACTGCATTTTGATGATTGTTTTTCAGTGGAACCACGAGGTCTATCAAGAGGATCATGTGTTTTTTGGAAGAATCAGATACAATTGGAAGTAGACCATGCTGATCAGAATATTATCCATGTAACTATATATGATAGAGAACAATGTTTTTTTATGGAATTGTTCACTGATTTATAGAAGCCCAAAACCACAATTGAGGAATCAGGTATGGGAAAAGCTGGTGTTTCTTCAACCTCTACATGGTGGTATATGGTATTGTATGGGTGACTTAAATCAACTCCTACATCAATATGAAAATAAGGGCATCAGGATGGCGAACAATTAGGATATTGAAAATTTTAGGAGCTTTGTTAATGGCGCGACTCTTATGGACCTCGATCTTAGAGGATGCAAGTATATGTGGACTAGTAATCCGAGGGACAATCATGTTACTAGTGAAAGGATTGACAAAGTATTGGTCAATTGGAGTTGGAGATCTTCCTACCCGAATGCAGAGCTTAAGGCTTATCCTTCAGCATCATCTGATCATTGTTATTTAGTTTTGGATACAATGTTAGAGGAATGGGTCCCAAAATTATTTTGGTTTGAGGCCTTTTAGTTGGATCATGAGGAATGTGGTAAGGTTATGTAGGATACTTGGAGAGTAATAGAAGGGGAGAGCTCTATATGGGAGAAGACATTGCATAAATTTAGAAAATGCAAAAAAGGAATTAACTTCTTGGAGCAGAAATACATTCAAGAAGACGGACAAAGAGAGTTAGAGGTTTAGGTTTTAGAGATTTTTTGTTTGCATTTTAATACTGTTTTATTGGCAAGCCAAACATGGAGAGCATATAGGAACCCCCAAGCTTTGTGGGTCTAAGTGTTGAAATCTTTATACTTTCCTCACTCAAGTTTTCTTCAAGCCACTAGGAAGAGAGGATCCTCACGAGGGTGGGCTAGTCTACTACAAGGAAAATATTTTTTTGCTCAAAGCAGGAATGTAGAGAATTGAAAAGAGAGATAAAGTATTTTTTTTGAAAGATAATTGGCTTCCAGATCATTTCAAACCAGTTCCTCGAAGCTAGATCAACAATCCAGAATTAAGAGTATTGGAGGTTATTGATTAGACAAGTAAATGCTAGGATTGAAGGAAATTAATCCAACTGGTATCCAAGGAATCTGACGAATTAATGACTCAAATTCCTTTAAGTATTTATGAAAGAGAATATCAATTTATATGGCCTTACACAAAAGGGGAGAATATGATGTTAAGTGTGGAAATCATATTACTTCTCAGTTAGTAAATAAAGACTCACCAATTGGGAGCCAAAATCAGTTATAAGAAGTAACAAATGAGATATTTTGGACCAATTTGTGGCACATTTCAAAGTACACCAGAAAAAATTAAAATATTCTTGTGGAAAGCCTATTGGAATTTATTACCTATTTTCTATAATTTATGCATAATGAGGTTAAATATTTCAAACTCTTGTCCAATGTATAAAGAGGCTGCGAAAACTTTGGAACATTTATTATTACACTGTACATGGACTCAAAGGATCTAGCAAGGCTCAACTTTGGAGGCTACAGTTTATCAAGCTAATACTTCCTAATTTAAATCTTGGATTCAAGAGGTAGTGCATTTAATTTTGAAGAAAAAAGTGGTTGCTCAAGATTTATTATGTGAATTAGTTGTTGCATTATGGCAAATATGGAAGATGAGGAATGACTTTGTATATAAGAAAAGAGAATTCAATGTCAGTTACACAACAGAGACCATTCATTCATTGTTAATTGATTATAGGAATTTTGGACAACTATTAGGGAAGTCAAAGTTGTTAGCGTTAGCGTGCGGAAATTAACAGAGGAAATGAAAGCTAACAGAGACAGAGAATGAGGGGAACTGCTATTGATCTATGTCATTAAAGCTTTCATACATGTTTCATATACACAGGTACTACTTAGCAAATTAATTAAAACTATTAAAACTTTAACTAATTGCTAATACACCTTTTCTTAACAATCTCTTAAAACCTGAATTAACTAACAAAACTGCCACAACTAACACACCCCTCTTAATTCAAGTTTCTCTACATTTACAATGCCCACTAGATCTCTCAACATCTTGAACTTTTCTCCTGCAATTGCTTTCGTCAAGATATCAGCTGCTTGCATCTCTGTTTTGCAGTGCTTCAGATCTATCTTCTTCTTCTCCACTTGGTCCCTTATGTAGTGATACCTTGTCTCTATGTGTTTTTTTCTTCCATGTGCTATCGGAGTTCTTTGCTAAACTAATTGCTGAGCTATTGTCCACTCTAAGTTGTACTGTAGTGCTCATTTGAACCTTCAGATCCTTTAGTAGGTACCTGATCCAGGCTGCTTGACAAGCTGTTGAGGCAGCAGCTATGTACTCAGCCTCACATGATGATAATGCCACAACAGATTGTTTCCCTGAACTCTAGCTCACAGGCACTCCAAGAAATTTGAAGATGAAACCCGAGGTGCACTTCCTATCTTCTGCATCACCACTCCAATCACTATCGAGAAACCAATCAACTCAACATTCTGTTGATCATGCTTCTTAGGAAATAACAAACCAAGTTCAAGGGCTCCTTTCACATATCTCATGATTCTCTTAGCAGCAAGCATATGGCAGACTCTCGGATCAGTCATGAACCTGCTAACAAAACCAACAGCAAACGAGATATCTGGCCTGCTATTGCATAGATATTGTAGACTCCCAACAATTTGCTTATAGAGAGTAGGATTAACCCTTTTTTCATCCGACTTTGACAGTAATTTGAAACCAACTTCCATTAGTGTAACAGCAGGATTACATTTCAGCATGTTGAACTTCTTCAACATTTCAATTGCATACTTTTTTTCTGAGGTAAGACTACACCCTCTGTAGTGTACTTGAATTCGATTCCTAAGAAATATGAGAGTCTCCCTAAATCAATCATTTCAAACTCTTTCATCATCCTGCCTTTGATTTCTTCTAACATCTTCAAATTGTTGCCAGTTAGAAGAAGATCATCTACATATATGCATATGATCACAACATCTTCATTTATGGTTAGAGTATACACACCATACTCAACCTGACTTTTAACAAAGCCAACTTGTTGAAGAAAGTTGTTTATCTGTTTATTCCATGCTCTAGGTGCTTGTCTTAGCCCATAGAGTGCCTTATTCAATCTATATACCTTATTGTCTCCATCATCAGTGCTAAACCCTGGAGGTTGTGTCACAAAAACTTCCTCTTTAAGTGGCCCATTCAAGAATGATGACTTGACATCAAGCTGCAACATTGGCCAGCTATTGTAACTTGCCAAAGCAGCAACAATTCTCATTGTTTCCAGCCTTTCAACTAGAGCAAAAACCTCTATAAAGTCAAGCCCCTCTTTCTGCAGAAAGCCTCTTGCTACAAGCCTAACTTTATGCCTGGATATAGTGCCATCTAGATTCCTCTTAACCTTGTACACCCATTTGAGGTCTATAGGCTTCTTTCCTCTTGGAAGATCAACCAGCTCCCAAGTCATATTCTTTTCTATCGAGTTCAATTCCTCCTTCATGGAATTAACCCAGATCTGCTCCTTCTGTGCTTCCATGAAGTTCATTGGTTTTGTATCTGCAAAAAAGGCAAAGTGAACCTGCTCTTCTTGTGCAATATCTGCCATCTGCTCTTCTAGTAATTCTCCCTCCTCAGATATAGCACTGTCAGGAAATACCTAATAATCTTGCATCAGCCTTTGTGATCTTTTTCTCATACCTGTAACATCACGTTCAGCAGTAACTGTGGTCTCAAGCTCAGAACTCATAGGAAGCAATAACTCTATTGAACAAGAACTTGATGAGCTTGCCTCCAAAGCCTCCTAGTTAAAGATGTTATCTTCTTCAAACACCACATCTCAACTTGTTATCACCCTTTTTGTCCAGGGATTGAAGAACTTGTAAGCTCCTGTGTGATGATAACTGTTAACCTTTTGATGATGCTGGAAATGGTTAACTCGTTTCAGTATAGTGACTTACGTGTATCGTCCACAGGGAGCACTTGGATTAATTCGATTAAGAATTAAGTTGACGAGTTGTTCAAAAACATATCAAGATTGTGAATGGAAAATAAAATAAACAATAGATAAAGAGATAAACAAATAAGATAACAATTCACCTGGAATTGAGTTTCATTACTTCACCTTATTTCTTTCTATTTTAGTTAAATATTATAAGAAAAGATGCGTACTCAATGTCACAAGTGCAAATCTCTTTGATCACTTGATTCTAAGACACTAGCCTCTAGAGCCCAATCTCTTGGCACTCTAGCTACCAAGTCTTGCATTAAGCAGAGCACAAAAGCAATCATAAGCACTTCCATCTATCTCTAGATTCGAAGGTTTTATGAGAGTTTTTCTCCATATCCATTTATAAACCAGTTTCTCAACTGCGCAGATAAACTAACACATGGAAAAGGTGATCAAGCTTAAACCAAGAAAAGAAGCACAGAAGAAGAACTCCATTTCATATATAATATAAACTAATAATTGAAAGATACAAAAGACGAAGTAATTACATTCAATCCCAGTGGAAAGCTTAGCCTAGCAAGGCCATGAACTTCAAGAACTAAACCTAAGAGTATTAGAACTCTGACTAAAGCCTAAACTTTGTGGTTTATTTCTATACAATTCAATATATCTTTTCCTAACTTCTGAAAGGCTGTATTTATAGGTGTTTTGGGCAAGGGTCTGGCGCTTGAGCACCCTCCTGGCGCTTGAGCGCTGGCCTGACACGTGCTGGTTAATGAGCTTAGTTGCCTGGTTAATGTGTCTGGCGCTCGAGCGCCAGGCTCATAACTCAGGCAGAGAGGATCCAATGCTCAACGTATTCTGGCGCTCGAGCCCTGGTGTGGCACTCGAGCGCCAGGCTCATAACTCTGGCAGAAAAGGATCAAATGCTCAATGGTTACTAGCGCTCGAGCCCTGGTGTGGTGCTCGAGCGCCAGAGCATTTACACTGGCTGAAAGGATCCTATGTTCCTCAGCTTCCAACGCTCGAGCCTTGGTATGGCGCTCGAGCGCTGGCCTCTTATATGCTCCAACAACTTGACTTTCTTATTTTGCTTCCAAAAACACCTGAAAATACATTTCTAAAGTTAGAAAACTTATTATTACCACTTATGTACTCTTAAACTCACAAAGTAAGGAAAAATGGTGAAATTATGTATAAAACATGTAATTTCTAGAGAAGATAAGTACAAATCTTTTATTATAAAAACACACTAATTTGCACTTATCAATAACCAATGAAGATCATCAACTCACTTCTATCATCAAGTTTCTTTCTCTTTTCAGTTGGGACATGTCTATAGCAAGGTGAACCAAAGATTCTCAAATTACCAACATAAGTCTTCTTTCCAAAGAAAGCTTCCTCAGGTGTAAGATCATGCAGCCTCTTAGTTGGTGATTTGTTCAATATGTAGGCAGCAGTGGCGACTGCTTCTCCCCACAAATACCTTGGAATTTTCTTCCCTTTTATCATACATCTTTCCATATTCATCAAGTTTCTATTCCTCCTCTCAGCTAGGCCATTATGTTGAGGTGTGTATGGAGGTGTAACTTCATGTCTTATGCCATGATTCTCATAGAAATCTGTGAACTCCTTGGAGGTGTATTCACCACCACCATCACTCTTCAGAGCTTGAATGGACTGCCCTGGCTGCTTCTCTATCATGGATTTGAATTTCTGGAAAACCCTGAACACTTCTTCCTTTCTCTAGACAAGAAATATCCACAACATCCTAGTGTATTTGTCCACAATGGTAACAAAATACATGTTTCCTCCTACTGTAATAGGTTCTATAGGGCCACAAACATCAGTGTACACCATCTCTAAAGGTTTAGATGCTCTAGCTGGTACAACCTTTGCAAATACCTTCCTCGGTTGTTTACCAACCAAACAACCTTTACAAATACCTTCCTCGGTTGTTTACCAACCAAGCGCAAAACTATCACCATGTCACACTTATGAAGTGAGTTCAAACTATCAAAATTGAGATTTCCATACCTGAAATTCCATAGCCAAGCATCTTCAGGCGTGGTGGCTGTTGACATACAGTGGAATTCTGCCATGTCCATCTTGATTTTGAAAATTCTGTTTGCAGTGAGTGAAGACTTTATCATCAAATGATGCTCTCCATCATAGATCATCAAGGACTTGTTCTTCATTCTCATCGAAAAACCCTTCTCAAGTAATTGTCCAAGACTCAACAAATTGCACTTCATGGATGGGGCACATAAAGACCATTCTCAATCACTGCAGTCTTACCATTCTTTCTCTTGATCACCACCTTACCAAGTCCAGCTACCTGAACAAAACTGTTATCCACAAATTTGACTTTACTTTGGACAGATGTGTCCAAATCCACCAACCACTTCCTATCATGTGATTGGAGCAGCCTGTGTCAAGATACCATGACTTAGCCTCACCTCTATCAGGTCCTGCAATAACCATCAAGAGAACTTGTTCCTCATCTGAAGCATCACTATCGGCAGCCAAGTTTGCCTCCTCATTCTTGTGTTTGCCCCCTGATTTCTTGAACCAACAATAATTTGCAATGTGACTTATCTTATGGCAATTATAACATTCTATCTTCTTTTTCCAAAACTTCTTCTTGTCACCCTGTTTCTGATTTACATTCAAGCTTTCACCCTGATCTTTCTTAGCACTATCATCATCAGTATGATGCTTCCAATGCTTCTGTTTTCCTTTTCCTTTCCAGCCTTTCTTCTTGTCAAATTTAGACTTTTGCACTTGTGTCTGAAGTGCTTAAATCGAAGCTTGTTCACCATTCCTCTCATTCAGTCTTTGTTCGTGAGCCTCCAAGGAGCCTTGCAGCTCTTGAATTGTCATTACTGACAAATCCTTAGATTCTTCAATAGCTATAACAATATGATCAAACTTAGAGGTTAGTGTTTGCAATACCTTTTCAACTAACATTTGGTTATCGATGGTGTCACCACACCCTTTCATGTTATTTGTGAGACTCAACAGCCTTGTAAAATAGTCACCTACACTCTCTGAACCCTCCATCTGTAGAGTTCGTATTGCCTCCTCAAGGTTTACAACTTCACTTTCTTAAGTTTAGCATCACCTGAATACGCTTGCGTAAGCAAATCCCATGCTTCCTTCGCAGATTCTGCTGAGGCAATCTTCTATAATTGAGCGGGATCAACGCACTCATGAATTAGAAACAAGACCTTACAATCACGTTTCTTGGTATCCCTGTACGCAGATTTCTGGGCCTCCGTTGCATCTTTACCCAGTTCTTGGAGTCCAAGTTGAACTATCTCAAGAACTTCTTAGAAACCAAAAAGTACTCGCATCTGCACACACCAACAGTCCCAGTTCTTGCCATCGAGAACCGTAGATTGCCAAGAAAATTGTTTCCATTCGAACCCACCATTACAGAGTGCAGCAACTATCACTGAGTCACCAAATCAAGATGAACACTCACGAACAGCCCTCCCTGGATTGAACTGGAGCTGCTGATACCAGTTGTTAGAGTTAGCGCACAGAAATTAACAGAGGAAATGAAAGCTAATAGAGACAGAGAATGAGGGGAAATGCTATTGATCTATTTCATCAAAGCTTTTATACATGTTTGATATACACAAGGACTACTTAGCAAATTAATTAAAATTATTGAAACTTTAACTAATTGCTAATACACTCTTTTTTAACAAACTCTTAAAACCTAAATTAACTAACAAAACTGCCACAACTAACAAGATGCACCATAAAAAGAAATCTTCCCGGTTAAGTCAAGCTTGGAGACCGTTACCTATAGGATTGTAAACATGTTATTTTTCAGTCTGATTGTAGAGTTGTTGGAAATTATATGGAAAAATCAGAAATTCTAGAAGATTCAAAATATTATTGATGATATTAGACACTTAAAATAAGGTTTTTTACATGTAGGCTTTCAATGGACTAATAGGGAGGCAAATATCTTGGCTCATGAACTACATAAATTGTCTCAACACCAGCAATAGATTTTGCCTAATTCTTAAATAAGGGATCATGTAGAATCTGGTGAAGATTATTTTTTGGAGTAGTTTGATAACCAGTGAGTAGGAATTGTTTTAGTGTTTATTTTGGTTTCCTTGCATAATCAATGGGTAAAGGTTGGTAGTTTTGTTTTAAGCTGGTACATAGTTTTTTTTTTTTTTTTTTGGTTTTTGCTAACAAAAATATTTGTAAGTATTTATAAAGTGCTCATTTATACGCTTATTTGTTGACCAGTGCATCACTGTACAGGCCATTTATATTGGCACCTACAAACTTACACTTGCCACCATCCCTTCTCCCTTTTTGGACATAAAATTATGTGAATGACCTTAAAGGCACCATCCCCGTTCCGAAAGACAAGGATCTGGAAAGTTAAAAAATTTGAAATACTGAAAGGGCCACATTCGAGAAAATTGCAAATTAAACCCAACCCCTATTTCTTTCCATCTCACTTTATTCTTTCTCTGAATTTCCATCTACGAAGTTACTGCGCAACCCCTACCGGAACCACCACAAGAACCACCGCTGCAACCACCCATTTGTGATCCACAATGATTCCAACCCCACCATCCACGAAGACCACAACTGCAACCACCGTCACCAGAGCCGAAGTGAAGTCCTCCACCATCCACCATTTTAGCTCTGATTTGGTAACCATAATCTACATTAAGGTTTGTTTTTCACGTTTGATTTCACGTTTTTGGTGTTTTAGGTTGATTTGATGTTTGGTTTGAAGAAATTAGATTGAACCGTAGGGTAGAAGATGCAAGGGAAATCGCGTTATTTCCGGAGGAAGATCATCCGAGAAATATTCTGGATAAGTAAAATCCGGTAAATGACAGAGATAACCCTTCCGGATTAGGCAATTATGTATTCGGATGAAGGCTTTCCGGGAATGTATTTTTTTTTTTGTAATTTTTTTGATTAAGTTGTTATGAATTGTATTTTTAAATTAAGAATAATTTTGATATGTTGTTTATTAGTTGTAGTTGTCATTAAGCTCAATGATTAGTTACTATATACCAATTTATTAAGTTACTATATGCTTGTTTATTAGTTGTAGTTGCTATTAAGTTATGATTAAATCATTTTCCCAGATGAAGCTCTTCCGGTAAGCTTACGGATGAAGCTCTTCCGGTAAGTTACTGACTATGATTTTTTTTAAAATTCTTTATTAATTTTTTATTAATTTTTTTTGTTAACTATTTAGATTAATTTGGATATTTAGTTTATTTATATAAAAATGTTATATTAATTTGATCTAACATTTCAAGATGACACGTGGGAGAGGTAGAGGTAGAGGTGCTCAGTCACAGAGGGACCAACAGTAGCAGGATAGACCAAGGCCACAACTTATGTACGTAAATGGCTAGTGGCACAGCGAGTAGGAGGTCGGGCGGTCCAGGAGGAGGATCAGGTACCTCCTGTGCAGTTTGATGAGGGACTAGGAGGTTAGGCGGTCCATGATGAGGCTGTACCGGAGCAGCCTGAGCATGTCCCAAGACCAGATGACGTTCATGCTGAGCCAAATTCATATCCGAGCAGACCGGTTGATACATCTTTAACAATCCATTATAAGGATCATGTAGCAAAGGTGTTGTGGGACCCAGAGGAGAGGAAGGTAATTGTTAAGTCTATTAAATTTACTTTAATTTGTTAAATTTTTAATCCAACCTACTAAAAGACATGTGGTTATAATTTCATATACACGAGCCATTAAAGATGGTGTCGCATGGACCAAAGGTGAACGGACAGAATGTTGTGCCTGTTGGGAGCGAGGAAGTTATGACACACATCAAGGCAACTGGTCTTGAGCCCTTATTGACTTGTTGCCACCAGCAGATAGACACTTCGCTGATGTCGGCTTTTGTTGAGAGGTGGCATCTTGAGACGTGTTCTTTCCATCTCCCCGTCGGGGAAATAACGATCACACTTGAGGATGTTGCCGCCATTCTACGATTGCCACAGCCAGAAAGTTCTACGATTTGCCTGTCATGTCAAATGAACTAGCAGTCATTGCAATAGTGAGGATCCTTGGCGTTACGGAGGCCAAGGCAAGGGAGGAGGTTGAGAACAACCGTGGCACTTATGCCCGATTTTCGTGGTTGCGGGATGTTTATAGAGATCATAGGGATGCTAGGCGCTTCGATTTGGCTACAAAGACTTATATGTTCCGACTTATAGGTTGTACTCTATTTACAGACACGAGTTCAACCGCTCGTAGAGTAGTGTATCTAGGATTGTTTAAGCACCTAGGTCGAGTTGCGAGTTGGGCTTGGGGTCCAATGACGTTGGCCAGCTTGTTTTAGGAGCTATCTATTGCAAGCAAGCATTCGACACGACACATGTCTGGATTCCATACACTTGTTCAGGTATGTGTTATTAATGAAATGGTCAATACGATTATTTATTTTGATTGTTTATGCTGATGTTGTTTCATTTATATGTAGTCTTAGATTGGTGAGCGGTTTCCCACCATTTGTCACCCGCTTCCACCCAATCCCAACTACACTCATGACAGGCCGCGAGCAGAGCGATGACTTACTATACCTACATCGTCTGAGAGGAAGCTGGCCACGTATCAGACGAGCTTGGATAGGCTATTGGTCAGGGACGTAGTTTGGACACCATATCTGGAGCACAGATAGCAGAACCCGTTACATCGTTAGACTCAATTCATGTCTAAGTTGAAATTAGAGGCATTAAATTCATATAATTCAAATAATACAAATTATACACCGTTAGACTCAATTCATGTCTAAGTTGAAATTAGACGCACTAAATTCATATAATTAAATAATACAAATTATACACCGTTAGACTCAATTCACGTCTAAGTTGAAATTAGAGGCACTAAATTCATATAATTAAAATAATACAAATTATACACCATTACACTTATGAATCACTAAGATCCACCGTTACAGTTTCACGTGCAAACATTTGTCTAAATCTAATCATGCGATCAACGTAGCAATGTTCCCACCAATGTGCATCTTCGTTGCATATGTCATTGTACATCAGTTAAAAGCATTGGACACACTTGCTTATGCACAACCTACAAATTAAGAACATTAAAGTTAGTGTAATTCTTAATAATCAATTAATATATAAATTCTAAATTAACTTCATACCTTGACAAAGTGGTTACTGTTGACATATCCTATGCAATGCATGTGTCCGTCGCTCTGATCTTCCCCCTCTGAGTGGAAAAAATGTCAAACATCCATAGCTATGCTTAAACAACGAAATAAGTACTATCCGATATGCAGATGCTATCATATGGCCCATGTCAAGTAGTGTCATCCACTTGTCAATGCCGACAAATGGAAGTGAAAGATCCGAGTGTCTACAAGAATCAATTTCTAGAAATATCGAAGGGTCCTCCGTAAACTGTCCATCACTTGGTTTATTTAAGTACAACCTCTGCCAATGACAATGCACATCATTCAAAGGGATAAACCCGTGATCCTCGTAAATCATTGCTAGTGCAGCTCTAGAGACATATCCTCTCAAAGGCTTGTAAAACTAGCCCCTAAATCTAAGTTCCACAACAATTAGACTCTGTTGAAATTATGCCTCTATCTCAGTATGTTGCAGTTTGATCAAGTTGTCCATCACCTCCCATACCTTGCATAAGTCACCCATGCTATTTTTCAAGGGTCTCTTCAGTTTTGCATGTGCGCCTTCCAACCTGATAAATATCACATCAAGTTAATGTAACATTAAATTCAATCAATGACATCAATATTAAAATTAACATACTAAAAATGACATACCTATTAGTTGTCGTGTTGCTTAGATGCATGACTTTATCTGTCCATGCATGGACAAACTTTTGCTTAAAAGGGATCAACCATGTGTCATTCACATACCCAGCAAACACAGATATACTATCGCCAAATTGCTCTAGTCGATTGACACGTTTGACAAATTCAGCTTCAGTTGATGATTCCACAATACTATGCCACAAGTTCATAACATCATCAAAAGTCCCTTTGTCTTTGATATTAAGTTTCCACTTTGCCCTCACATTCTTATTTATATGAAAAGTGCACAAAAAGTGAGTGCAATATGGAAAAACAACATTCACTGCTTCAATAAGTGCAATGTCCCTATCCGTGACAATCACATTCTGGAAGGTTTCATTTTCTATAAGAAAATTTTATAATCTTTCTAAAGCCCATATGAAATTGTCTGCACTCTCAGATTCCAAATAAGAAAAACCAACACAAAATGTAAGATTAGTCGAAGTCACACCAACAATCTCAAGTAAAGGCATTTGATACTTGTTGGTTTTGTAGGTTGAGTCAATTATAAGCACAAGATTAAATGTATTCAATAACTTGACAGCATCAGGATGTGCCCAAAACAAGTCACGGACCACAACCTCCTCTGTGTTCTCATCCATTTCGTGGCTTCTATACCAGTATGAATAATTGCTGTTGTGCAACAAATTCATCAACTGTTGCATTTCCGTTCTAGTCCCTCGTGTAGAACGTCTATATCTTGCACGCTTATTGTAGATTGTTCTTATTGTGCTCAAATTACCTTTATCGCGCTCTTTGATGGTGAGCAAGATGTCACTCGGCTTCACATTATTCTTTGTCATATATTGAACAATCAACTTTTGATCTTCATTAAGCCGACCAACATATGAATGACCAACCAAAGATTTTGCTGCCTCATGATTGTGTTGCCCACATAAAATGCTAAGTTTCCATCCTTCATTCTTTCTCACATGTCTTCTCATAAGCTTGAATGGGCATTCACACTTCTTTGTTCCAATTGTTTCATGTTTATATGGCTTCTTGTATTCTTTGTGCTTTCCACCCCTTTATCGCAACCCAATGTCACAAGCGGTTTCCCTACTTCTCGCGCCCAATTAACCAAGTCATCTTTAGAGGGAAAATCTGCATTAAAACAAGTTAATGACGTCATTGATATACCTAAAACAGTGGCATAATCAACACAAATGTTTACTTTCATTTACCTGGTCTATCTCGAAGGGATAATGATAGTCGGGTCTAAGTGGTGTAACTATCTCCAATTGTTGGTCCATGTAATTACATTGCGTTAAAGCACTGAATTCAGCTTCATTAGACTCCCAATATGAAGACATTTCTGCAAAAAAATGATAGAAAATAATTTAGTCAATTGGCTTCGAAAATGACTCAAATTTACAATTTTCGGAACCTCTACATCTGGAACGAATTTCGGAAGATCTATATCCATTAGTTTTACCGGAACTGACTTATTCGGACAATATTACGGAAAGGAGTCTTCCGGTAATGTCCGGAAAACCATCATCCAATAAAAACAAGGATATGTCGCAATTGAGAACACAACATGGATGGGAAACTTACCTCGTAAATGCCCAAATCTTCCAATCTTCCAACAAAACAATAGTATTGCAGAAAAATAACAGCTAATTGATATATTTTGAAAACAAAATTTGTTTAGGTAAAATGAGAGATTTGAGAGAGAGTGGGAGGGTTGAGAGAGAATGAAAAGGTTGAGAATAAGTTGAAGATAAGGTATGAATGAATAGGATAAAGGGAAGGGATTTAAAAGTCCCTGTTGACCACGTGACTCCGTAAAACTTTCAGAAGATACCCTTCCGGATTTTATTTCAAGTGTTCCCGGAGATGGCCTATCCGGATAACCTCCGGATGTTGTTCTTTCAGAAACTTTCAAAATGTTTATTTTGTATTTTCTCATAAAGGACTCATCCGGGTGACCTCCCAGAATATCCTCTTTCGGGAGGATCATTTTCGCCATTATGAAAATTCCAAACAACAGGGAATGGTGGCCCCATAAATGGCCCAATGTACATGGCCTTGGCCTTTCTTTGTTTCAACGTGATACATGATTCAAAAAAAAAAAATCAACTTCCTGACTAACGTTTCGACCCAAAAAAAAAAATACTTCCTTATTAACGTTAATAACTTTGCAAGTATTCTTCCCAAAAAAAAAGCTTTTTCATGTAGGCCAGCACTTTCCCCACCACACTTATTTCTCAGGTCACCACACGTTGATATTTTTTCCAAAATTGCCCTTCGCTTGGATTTTTAAAATCCGAGCGAACCAATATATACCATTCGGATTTTTAAAATCTACCCACACTCACCACACCTTGACGGATTCTTAAAATCCGTGGTTGTTAATACTTTAAATCCAGATTTTTAAACTCTGAGCGAAAACGACAAATTATTAATATTAATAATAATAAATTTTTCATTTTCCCAAAATCATTACAATTTCTCATTCTCTAACATTCTCAAAACCCTAAAGTCTCTCCAACATGATCACTCTCAATCTCACTCATTCACATAATAAACAACTACATTACAAATCTTGGTTGAAGTTGTGCTATATTTGGAGCATTCCACTTATTAATTGGTGAGCTGTAATATCCTTTCACCTTTTTCCTTTGTTTCCATTACTTCGACGTAGTTGCTGCTGCTTTCAGGACTACGCAGAACTCGGATTTTAAAAATCCGTGACAACACGGTTTTTAAAAATCCGAAGCCATTCGAATTTTAAAAATCCGAGGGGTTTCAGATTTTTAAAATCCATTAAGCTGAAACACATTGAAAAAACGAAGAAATTGTTTTTTTTCCTGTGTTAATTGATATTATATGTTTGTGATAATTGATAATTATTATAGGTTAATAGTGTAATAGACATGGATGAGAATGAGATGATAGGTTATTGGCCCGATCCATTTGAACATGAAGTTGATGTAAAGACTAATGTTGGTTCCAAAGGATTGATGTTGGATGAATTATCAGGTGGAATTCATTGTCGTCAAGAATTTATGACTGATCAGGTAATTGATATTGATATTGATATTGATATTGATTATTGCATTGTTCTTTTTGAATGATTTTCTAATGGCTAACGTGTCGTGTATGTTGGTTAATTGTAGGTTTTTGATACTAGAGAGGATCTAATAAAATGGGCTCGAGAAGTTGGAAAAAATGTTGGAATTGTTGTTGTTACACTTAGGTCTGATAAGGGTGGAAGTGGTGGGAACCGGAGGGAATTTGTGACTTTAGGGTGCGAAAGGAGTGGAAAGTATAAAGAATATAAGAAAGAATTGACACGTTTGGGGATGAGTACTACAAAGTGTGATTGTCCATTCAAACTTCGAGGAAGACCTCATGCAAAAGAACAAGGAAAATGGCTACTTCATGTGGTATGTGGACATCACAACCATGAACGAGCTGAAGTGTTGGTCGGGCACCCATATCCTGCTCAGCTAAATCTAGATGAAAAACAAGTGGTTGCAGACTTGACAAAGAATTTGGTGAAGCCAAGAAATATTTTGCTCGCACTTAAGGATCATGATCCTGGCAATCTCAGTACGCTAAAGACTGTATACAATGAACGCTACAAGTATAGGCATTATATTAGAGGAGATCGCACAGAGATGCAACACTTGATCAAGGTGTTAGATGAGCAAAAATACATTCACTTTGAAAAATGTGATGAAGAGACAAATGTTGTTGAAGGCTTATTTTGGGCACATCCTGTTTCGGTTAGACTGTATCGCACATTCCACCTTGTGGTGATCATTGATTCAACCTACAAAACTAACAGGTACAGGATGCCTTTAATGGAAATTGTTGGGGTAACATCAACAGAATTGACTTTCTCTGTAGCATTTGCGTACTTGCAGTCCGAGCGTGCTGACAACTTTGTTTGGGCTTTAGATAAGTTAAGATTAATTGTACAAGATGATTATATAGTACCTAATGTGATTGTGACTGATAGAGACACTACACTATTAAAGGCAGTAGAAGAGATTTTTCCAACCGCAACACATATGTTATGTTAGTTTCACGTAGCTAAGAATGTGAAGGCTAGGTGTAAGACAGACATTGACAAGTCAGTTCTGTGGAATGTTTTGATGAACGTGTGGCATCATCTTGTGGAGTCACGATCACCAGAGGAATATGAAATGCGTTTAACTAATTTTAAAATAGTCTATGAACGTTATCCAAAGTTTGTGGATTATGTGATGAACACATGGTTGGATCAACATAAAGAAAAGTTCATTCATGCATGGATAGACAATGTGATGCATCTTGGAAACACTACGACAGGTATGAATTAAAGTGTTGCATAATTTTCCATGTTAACTGTTTTGGTTGCTATGGTTATTTTAGGTTGCTATGAAACACTACTAAGTATAATGTACCAAAGTTATAAAGTTTTATAAAACTATGTAACACATGTAATAATGCCATAAAACCTCCGATCTGTCTACATGAATGTCGACTAGAATATGTCAGATGATCATATAGGTTTGCCAAGGCCATCGTACCCCATGCAAACCTAGGAGGACACATTGACTGTCGTCCAAGTCTTGTCAACAAACAGTGTGCTGCCATGTAACAGCAACAAATATGCTCTGGCCGCCTCCATGTGTCGCTGGTGTCCTACAAGCCTAGGCACCAACGTGGTAAGGTATGACAATCGAAGACTAGGTCCTCGAGCAGCCTCCACTTCTCTAATCGCCTCCTCCAGGGCTATGCCCAACATCTCATGGGCTACTCGGGCTGCATCCGTGCTGGAAAGGGCTGGGGTGAGAAGAACTCCCCAAAAATAGACAGATGAGTGAGTGAGGCCACATCATCGAGGGTGATCGTCATCTCTCCTATCGGAAAGTGGAATGTAGAAGTCTCCATGTGCCATCTCTCGGCCAAAGCATTAGGCAACGCCCAATGTATCAGTCGCTAAACACAATCAAACAATGGCGAAAGACCAAATCGGAGTATGACATCCCTAATCGCCTGTGTAGGAGGTGGGTGACGCTGCAGATCAATCATGTGGGAGACAACTCTCATCTCTGCCCTACCCTGAAATATGATTAAACAATGTGAGCGACTATTAATGATAATAACCTAATTAGTTGATATGTTAGAAAACTTAATTAAAATATATACTTAGTTATTTATACCTTGCCTCTCCAAATATAAGCTGCCTCGTGCTGCTCATAACGAGATAGCAGAGATGCATCAACTGGACCTCCACCAAATGGTCCTCGTGGTATGGCATCATCTGCTGGATCAGGTCTACGTTCATCAGCTGGATCAGGTCTACGCTCATCTGCTGGATCAGGTATAGGCTTCTGAATGTGCTCCAGCACCACCTCCTCTACATGACCTGGCACCGGCTCCTCAATCCGCTCTAGTGCCAACTCCTAAATCTGCACTGGCTCCCCTGTGCGTCGTCTGCACTCCGACATAGTCGGGCGCCTACGACCATCTTGTCGTACGGGAGGGCGTCCATCAACCGCTGTCACATGAACAAATTCTAAACTCTAATCCATCTTTAAAATCAAACAAATTGCATAAAAAACAAATTGAAAACAAAACAAACAAATTCACAAACCTAAGGCATGAGTTTAATCCAATTAACAACACACATTACCCCAAATGGAAGAAAATTGAAAGTAGAATGAATCAACGGAAGGAAAACGAGAGAACTCTGTTGAATCTTCGCACAAAATCACACCAATCTTCGCGTTCTGTTCTTCGAGAGTGTGGTGAATTCGTGATTTTTCACGGATTTTGAAAATCCAGTATATGTATAACGAAGTGTGGTGTTTTGCTCGGATTTTAAAAATCCGGTAGTGTTGGAATTTGGTTCGCTCGGATTTTTAAAATCCGAGCGAAGGATATTTTTGAAAAAAAATATCAACGTGTGGTGGCCTGAAAAATAGGTTTGGTGGGAAAAGTGCTGACCTTGCATGGATTAGAAAATTATTGGACAAATGTTGACTGCTACTTACAAACAGAAAAAATTATGATTACCATAAAAAGTTCTTTAAAGTGGAAAAAATTATAAAGTAAACGAATCTCTGATCAACATAAAACGTACTTTAAATCAAAGTAATAGTATAAATACGTACATTATATTATCGATTAAGCCAACTTTAATAGATTCACTGAAAAAAAAAACAAACAAACAAACAAACAGCTTTACAGGTAAGGGAACACTCCTCTAAAAATTATGCTAAATTATGCCTTAAATATATATTTTTGGAAAATGCTAATTAAAAATATAATTAAAAAGATTAATTGTGACCAAAAATATATTTATTATTGTTTCAAAAGTTAACAATAGTAATTTAAAACATAAATAAGATGTATTATTACACTTTAGTTAGTGCCTTAATTAGCAAGATCTTATAGTTTTTTATCTTAAAACTTAACGTTTCTATCTATATTCTCTACTTAGATTTTACTTTATAATCATTATTTCATTTAAAAAATCAACTCATCTCTAATCTTTCGGAGATCCAAATTGTATTTAGTTAATTCATCATGACACTGAGTTTCAAACAGAGAGAGTACAATAAACTTTTAGAAATTGAACAACATATGTGCTAGATAGTATAATAACTAGATAGCATCGGATTTGATCTTCTCATTACTGAAGTTTTTTAGTATGAAAGAAAAAAAATATTGCAATTTCTTTTTGGTTCATAAAAAACTAATACAATCAGGGATCGAACCACGTACCTACACACGCATGTCCCTATACGTTCATCAACTGAACTACGTGACTAAAAAAAAAAATATTGCAATTAAAAAACCCTAAAAATAACATTCTACATCTTCATAAAAATATTTCCTCTATATATATATATTAGTCAAAATCTAAAAAAATTCATAATTTTTAATATAAATCACCAACCAACAGACTAATAAAAACTTTACATTTTTATCTTTTATATAATTCTTAATAATTCAATTAATAATAAAATAATAAAATAGTAGAATAAGAGAGAAATATTAAATGACTTCATATATTTATTAAGGCATTTATACTAATCAATAGTCATATAGTTGAAAACAAATTATATTTTATAATAAATTTAATGCATTCACTATTATTCTTTAATTTTGATAGTTCAGTTAAAAGTAACTTATATATAAAATTTACACATAAAACTCGATAGAGTATACTCAAAAAGCTAAAATCACTCTCTCAAGTATAGCTCAAACTCGAAGACACAAGTATGGTTTCTTGTGTTCTTCATACTTGTCAACGACAACTATGTCACCCGGTGTATATTTGATTTTCAATTTAGTTAAGTGAAAGTACTTTTTAGTACATATAACAATATGTCAAATTGTTTGGTTTTTAATTTGCATAAGTTAATTCAACTAAGTTTACTGTTAAACTTACTTTGAAAGCTGATTTGTATAAGGAAGTTTGAAGTCTCTTTTTTATTAAGCAAAAGCTTGTTAAACAATATTACAACTATTAAAAATACTTTTACCTGTCTCTTTTTGATTAAGCAAAAGCTTATTAAACAATATTACAACTATTAAAAATACTTTTACCTATATATCCAAATAAGATTCAACTTATAAAACATACTTTTAGTTAAAAGTATCGTGTGTTTCACTTTCCATTAACAAATGTATCCTTTTTCCCAAAGTAGCTTTCATCAAAAATCAAAATAATGCTTCGATACAAACTAGCTTTTAAACTCCTCCATAAGCTAACAAACTTTACACGACAATAATCTAACCATCAAAATGTTACAAAATGATGAAAGTCAACTTAAGGCCTGTTTGTTTATACTTCAACAAGTAAAAGTACTTTTTGATAAAATTAAAAATTTCTTATTTTTGCGTTAAAATCCAAAAATACTACCAATAAAAGTAATTTTGAGTTTTTTTCACTAGTACCCAAACACGCCCTCAGTTACTTGAACGGAATCTATCACTCCTAGGGGCTGTTTGATTTGCATTTTTATTTCTTGTTTTCATTTTTTGTTTTCGAAAATTTTACAAAGGAAAAACTAAAAATGCTGAAAATTTCAATATTATTAGTTTTTCCTTTATAAAATTTCAGAAAACGAAAAACAAGATGAAAACAGAAAATAAAAATGCTGAAAATTTCAGCATTTTTAATTTTCCCTTTGTAAAATTTCAGAGATAAAGACAGAAAATGAAAACAAAAAATAGAAATGTAAACCAAACAGATCATACGCACAATTTTAATGGTTGAAAAATATAACATCAACGAAAAAAGGCTACTGTCACCAGACGCTTATAATAAATGTAACTAGAAGAAATCAATGGTCAATACTCGATATGCAATCAGTGCAAACAGATAATTGAAAATAACCCTTTTTTTTCCGGTGCCTCCCCATAAATTCATTGCTAAAATACACATCTTATTCTCCAAAAGACAACCAACCATAAAAAAAGCAATGGAACGCGCAACTCACAAGGGTTTCTGCATTTACAATTAATAACAACTCCCCCCAACGCCCCCTTTCTCCTACAATATTGGTTACTAAATATTGTGCTAATCTAAACTTCTAAATCCATGTATACTAAAAAAATTGTACATAAAATCTGCAGATTACAATGATCCTGCTGCTACAAACAACTAAATGGATGATGATTGAAAAGAATTACTCTAGCTGAGATTATGACCAATGAAGAGGTCCAGACTTATTAATCCAAAGCTCATAATTTTAGTAATCTTGGAGATCACATTGCTTTTGCAGAAACCCCAGTTCTGTGGAGATAGTAACCAGTTTTTTTTATCTCGGAAGAGAAACAAAACTTCCATTTTCACAGAAATGCATCAGATAATTGAACGGCAGAGATCAGAAAATTTCCTCACGGATATGTAGTAAATCCAATCTGATGCATTGCAGGGCATAGGAATGTTATATACAGTAGTCATCCATTTGACAGGGGGGAGAGATTATGAATGTTGACTGACCTTTAGAGATATAGGCTGGAGAAATTACACAACTGCAGAGGCTGTACGACGAAGATCAGGTAACCCATTGCCATATTTTCCACTAAACTGGGGACTTCTCAAGCTTCCATGTCTTACAGGCTTTGGCCGATAAAGGCACAAAAGCATTTCCTCCAGCTTCTGCACTGTGTATTTGGCATATTTTGAGGAGCTAGCGTCTTGCTCAACCAAGGGGCCATAATTCTGCATGTAACTCCGGTAAACTGGCACCACGGCTTGCACTATGAGCTGACAGGTCTTCTCTCTCAGATCTCGTTCTGGCATGATCCAACTTGACTGCTTTGTATACATCTCATCAAATATTTCATTGAACTTTTTCAACCTTTTCTTGACCAAATCCCGAGCAGTGGCACGCCCTCCCGAGAAGAGAATCAGCCCTTCCCTACTCAAATGTCCAGGAAGCTTTCCCCAGCTCTCATGCAAGAAGATCGTGGAGTAATAGTCCTTATATTGTTCATGCTCCCTTAACCAAGAATCCCCCAAGAGATCCCCGAGTTTCGTCCCTTTCAAATGCTTAAACAGATGCCAGTGATTGTTCATAGCAAAAAAGTAGGACAGCATAGGATCATCATAAGCCTTGATCCAAGTCTCCAAATTCAGTTCAACAGCTTTCACAATGTTCAACACCTCATTAACAAGAAGTCTTTCCTGAAAACTTTGACGCTTCCAACTTCGGTGAATGATCAAGACTTGAGTCAATATTGGCTTATAGTCCTCCCCTAGGAGTTTGTTACAGTAATCAGTGATGAAGCTCACCAATCTTGGGACATTGCCATCTGGAGGGGGTGGATTCTGCCTCTGTAACTCTACCTGAACCAAAAGTTCCCAGAAAATCTCTGCTGCCCCATCGATCACATTCTTAATAAGATCCCTCGTCAAATTCTGGATTTCTACACATGCCGCGCCGCCAAAAAGACGGTTAAAGTCCAGTCTCAACTTATTCAAAGATGCAAAAATATCCAACAACTTCAGAAGCTTAATTGGGTCCTTCTTGCTCTCTGCAACAGTCTTCCCAAACTGAAGAAAAGCAAGTATACCAGCTTGTGCAGCAATCTTTGAAAAGCAACCCATCCATACATCCTTACCAATCCTCTCAAATACATCATTGCATAGCTTATATTCAGCCTCGAACAAATGTTTCACAGCAAACTCTAAATGCTTACCCCACTGAGCTATATACCCCTCTATGCTCTGCACATCATTGAATTCAGAAACAGAGATCTCAAGGTAATCTAAATTAAGAGCCTGCAAACTAGCCCTCACATTAGAACTACGAACTTCAACATAAATTGAAATGCACTTTTCAAGTCTATCATTAGCAATCAATCTACCAAGAATAGCCTGCAGCTTGTGAATAACAGACACGGGCAAAGGCGAAGGGGCAATGCAAGCCTGGTCGCCAAGAGAAGAGGACGACATCATTGGAAGTGGCACGCTGTTATCGGTCAAGAGCTGTCTAAATTCATTCTCCAACTTATCCAACGCAGCTTCTAAAAGGCCACCATCGAGCTCACCGTTCTGCATTTCGCGTAGATTTTTCAACTCCCTCTTCAAACTCGAAAGATACACTTGATCAGCAACAGAGTTATCCTCCAAGTACTCAACTATATCCTCCAACCACTGGATTGCCAAACCACAGCTGCCTCCTAAGAACCTCAGAGCCTCCTCAAGGCGCTTCAACACTGACAAGTAACCAGCAAGGTCATTTCGTGGATCCGACAACAGTGACTTCTCGAGTCCGTGAACAGCATCGAAGACCTTAAGCACCGCAGCAGCAGGGCCAACTGCCCGGTTAATGTGGCCGCCAACTGCCACAAGAGCATCCTTATCAGCACGAATCGGCCGAACCGCAGATTCAAGCGAAGGCAACCTTTGCCTAATCTCCTCCAATCTAGGCCCTGCTTTCTCCAACGCTAAACCCACCGACCTTGATTTCTCTAGGCTAAGCTTCAATGACTTCTTAGCAGAAATCAAATTCTCAATTCTACCATCTCCAGAACCAGCCATTCATGCACGCTCCAGAGATTAATACCAAATAACCATAACAATCAAACCGAGATCGGGTTTTCTTCTTATTTTTTGTTTATTTATAGCTATTTTCCATCGGAATCATCGAATGTTAAGTTTGGATTAACCCTCACCAGAACATCGAATCATTTACAATACTAACTTCACAGAACTGAAGCGGAATGATTGAAAATAAACAGTAACAAAAAAGGAGAAGTGAGAGTTAAAGTAGGAGAAAGTGAAACTCACTCGGAGAAAACAAGGAGAAAGCGGGGGCGAGTCGACTCACCGAGTTGAAACAGAACGAGATGAGTGGGTACGGGAAAAAGGGAATGAGGATGAGGAAGAAGGGAATCTGAATCTGCGTTCCAATGAGAGAGAAACCCTAAAGAAGAATGTGAAGTGAGAGAGAGAGAAAGAAACTCTTGTTTTTTTGGGGGATTGCAAAGTGCATGACAGTAGGCAAAAATGCTCGTTACTGTTACTTTTTCTGTGTCTTCGTATCCAGCTTAATTATTCTTCTCTCTCTTATTTGAACGTGTTTGAATTTTCTTCCTCTTCTACTTTTTTTTTTTTCCTCCCTCTTTCTCAGTTAATCGCTCTTTTTTTGGCATCTTTTTATTTCCTTTCCTTGATTATAACTTTTGTTAGGATGCCATTATAAAAGCCATGTGAGTTCATCTCCTGAGTTACTTTTTCAATGAAAATATTATGATCTTATCAGTGAATTTTTTAATAAATAACTATATTTGTTTAAAGATAAGTATAATTATGTACCAGAAAAGCTTGTCATAATTAAAAGATAAGTATAATTATTCAAACAAATAATAAAAATCTACTTAGAAAGAATGCACAACAATTAAAATTCGAAATTCGTGTGTATATTTTTTTTGGATGACCAAGGGTATCTCCCGACCAATAGCCGAAGAATAATTTTCTTGAAGTGTAGAGATCATCGAAGTGGGTTTTGCCTCTCCCAACAAAGCCTTCTCTATACGCACCGCCACCGGCAGGATTTGAATCCATGTCAGGATGCTTAAAGAACCCAGCTATCTGCCAACTGTGTCGGACTTTGTTGGTAATTCGTGTGTATATATAAATTAATGTTTGACATGCATAAAATTTAAGATCTCAAGTTCATTATTAAAAGAAGAAAAATTAAATTTATATAATATAAATAAGAAGTAAAAATAAAATAAAGATATAGAAAATAGAAAAATCATGAAACAGTATAATAAAGAAAGGAAAAAATATACAAAATAAGATAATTTTTTGGTAAAGAAAGGAAAAAAAGAATTACAAGTTTCTTACTACTAAAGACTTACAAGAATCTAAACTAAGAATAATAAAAACAAAGTCGGGCACAACATGATAAATTATAACACCATATGAGATGTTTTGTTCATGCTTGGCAGTTAGAAACGCTATTGCGCTTCTTCATTATATGACAACATTTCACCTCTAGCAATAATTCTTAAGTCATAAGATCTCTTTCACCAAGACACACATCAATGAGTGTGATGGCACCCAAATTGAGAAAAATCGGACAGCTACCCGATAATCCGACTCAAGAACAACCTTATGGGACTCCCTCGTAATAGCAAACTTGAGCCCTTCAATCAATCCTCAGAATTTAGAATGTGATATCGAACATTCCCCTAATTGAGTCGAGATACCAACCACAAAATAACCATTGTGGTCACATATGACACTTCCATAGGCCGCGAATTGAAATTCTTAGACAATCGATCCATCACATTTGATCTTCACACACCCTTCTTACAGAGGAACCCAACAAACCAAGATTTCACCAGAATCAAGAGGGTGGATCCGCTAAATAGACTCCCCTACCATCATCGAAATCTAGAGAAGTAAACCTAGAGATAAAATTCACGTAGCTTTAAACACTGACTTATTCCTCCTAAACCAAAGACAATGAATAATCACACAAAAAATAACACTCCACTCCTTCATTGAATTTCTACACATCCGCATAGATAGATTGTTTGTCACCCAATCATTGAGGTCTATCTCACAGAAGCGCTCCATATCAAATGTAGGAACAAACCTAGACCAAACCTCCAAATCAAAATGACAGTCTCACAACACATGAAGGGTTGTCTCTGCTTGATTTAAACAAAGAGAGCACTTATCATCTTCACACATATGCCTCTTTTGCCTACTAACATTAGTAAAGAGAGCATCCCGTAAAACCAATCATAGGAATTTTCTAATTAGCTAAGGACCGGTCCAATGCCAAATTGTTCTTTAATTGACAGTTGGACGTGGAGACTCCAGAAACAGAGTCAGATGCTGAAAAGACAGAGAACCAACCATCATCGATGAACTTTCACACTACATTATCTTCATACTCCCACCTCGTTGGAGCTACGACAGTTAAAATCTTTTTGATAACGTCCACAAGAAGAAGTTCGTTGAGCCACGAAATATGTCAACTTCCATCACTAGAAACAAATGTTTGAACATTCTGGGACACATCTACATTCGAAACTAATGCATTCTCTGCTAACTTACCCACATATAAGAGCTAGTTATCGAACAAAAAATTAACTTTAGACCCATTACCAATCCTCCATATTAAACCCGCCTCTAGTTTTTGCCAACAAAACACAACACCCATCCATGAATAAGAGCAAGTACTGGTACATTAGACCTGCGAGACTAAAACATTTCAACACTTATATTTGGACAGTGGCACGCAAAACTAATGAGCCTCATTGTCCACTATGAATCTCAAATCCATCTTCATCATAAACAACCATTCACTTTCCGTGAGCAAACTTCGTCCATTTAACAAGATGAACCTTCCTCTGAGTCTCACTACCCCCCCCCCCCCCATAAGAAGTTCCTACACTCCTTGTCCAAATCATCACAGATGGCACACTAAAGAAGAGATTTTTGCATTACATATGAAGGTAGTGCCGATAAGACAAATTGTAACAAAGTGAGTCTACCTGCCAAAAACAATTGTCTAGTTATCCAAGCACTTAAACTCTGGTTAGCTTTCACCAACACATGCTTAAAGGTCAACTTGGTTGTCCTTCCATGAATTGTAGGGATACCCAGATATTTTCCTACGTCACGCTTCCTCCTAACACCCAAAGCTGAACTGATTTGCCCTCAAACATCATTATGGACCTTCTTCAAAAGAAGATTTGAGTCTTCTCATTATTAAATTTCTACCCATGGATGCTTCCCCGAAAAGGATAAGGTCATCAGCAAACATGAGGTGTGAGAGTGCATGTCCAACACATGACAATTTAATAAGGCTCCATGATTTATGCTCCATAGTCAAACTAATTAAATGTGCTATGTGCTCCATGCATAGTAGGAAGAGTTCTGGGAGATTAGATCCATTGTTTCACTCCACGGCTAGGCCGGAAAGGACTTTGAGCTTCATTATTTATGAGCATATACATCGTAGGCATTGTGATACACTAAGAAAGCAACTCAACCAGACAAGTAGGTACACCCACGTCCTTGAGAGTATCAATAACGAAGTCCCTTCGTAATCTGCCATATGCTTTTCTCGAAATTGATCTTTATAGCCATGAAAACCTCTTTCCCTTCTTTATCTTCATAGAGTGAATGACTTCTTGGAATATCACAATATTATGACAACTATGCCTGTTAGGGATAAAGCTCACTTACTCTAGGCTCACAGGATGCTTCATGATACTGTTGAACCTACTAGCCACAATTTTAGTAACCACCTTGTATGATACATTGCACTACTAGAAAAATACGATTTAGTCACCGAAATTAGCGACCACTTGAACGAGGTCACTAATAGTGACTTAGGACCACCAATTTAGTGATCGATGACTGAAAAATAATTTTTTTTTTGAAAAATTGTTATTTGGTAGCCAATTTAGCGACCGATATAGTTAGTCTCAAAAAATAGAGTAGCTAAATCAGCCACAAACAAAGTTTTTATTTTGTTGTAACTCCTTTAGCGACCAATATAATCGGTGTCTAAAAATATAGTGGCTAAAATAGTCACAAACAATACTAATCTACTGCTACTGTTAAAATTTTTTTTTGCTACCATCTTATTTCGGTGGCTAATGTAACTATACTTGTTTTTTTTTTTGGCTGCCACCTTAATTTGGTGACTAATTTTACTTATACTAAATCTATTTTCACTCACTCCTCATATTTACCATTTCCCCAATTTCAAAACCCTAGTTCCTTCTCCCCAATGTCTAACACACGCTCCTACCACCCACCATTGTTAACCTTGCCTCCCAC
The DNA here is from genome assembly GCA_037177725.1 of Cyamopsis tetragonoloba. Taxonomy (NCBI): domain Eukaryota; kingdom Viridiplantae; phylum Streptophyta; class Magnoliopsida; order Fabales; family Fabaceae; genus Cyamopsis; species Cyamopsis tetragonoloba. Next base: position 60,114,135 of record CM074119.1, read on the forward strand.
TGCCTTCGACATCACTTCCCACCGTCATCAAACTCGCCTCTCACCACCGCCGAGTCGTCGACCTCACCGCTGGTCACGCCATCAACATCACCTCTAGTTACACCATCGACATCGCCTCCGTCTTTTTCATATGCAGTTTCTCACGCTGTCTCTCACCACATGTTTTTCCTCAACTTGATCTCCCTCTATTTGAGGTTTGGTTTTTCCTCTGTCTCTTCGTCACTCTACTCCTTTTCTTTATTGTTTGGTTGAGATTGAGTCTAGATTTACTTAAGAGACCCATTTAGTGTTTGTTAAAATGCTTCTCCATGAACTCAATTACCTGCTTTGAATTTTATTTAAGTCTTTATTGAACTAAACTCAGAGACTACATATAAGATGTTAGTAAGGTTATGTAATTTCAGATTTATTGAACTCTTTTTTTTTGTCTCTAGCGAATAGTTTCCTATGTTTGGTTGTACAGTTCTTCAATTTACTGTTAAGAACAGGACACATTTTTTCTAAAAGTTTTTAGAAAAAGAAAAGTGACTATGAAGGATTTAAGTTAGGATTGTCTCAACCGTATTTGTGATTCTAAGGATATAAAATCAAACATGAACGACTAGTTGCCTCTCACACTATAGTTGCTCAATGCTTTTGTCTTGGTTATAAAGTGCCTTGCTCAGAATTGAGAGGCTGCTTGGAGAAGTTGGCTGTGAAAATAGATAATATAAATAAAGAAACTTACAACAAGGTAGCAAGTTTTATCATATGTTTTGTTATTTTAATTTGTTATACATATTCTTATGTTCAACAATTAGATACAAGTGGCTTGAAGCTCATGTGATTGAAACATAAGATTGGGAAAGCAAGAAAGTATGTAAACCAAAACTAAGAAATCATTTTATTATGCTCTTATATGTGATTAAATTCCTTCTTTTATCATGTTGAAGGATATATGTACTAAAATGTTTACTTAGAAGGTTTGCACATTGACAGTGCGTTAGATTCCAATTATATGGGATCATATGAAACAATAAACTCAGGTTTGTGTTATCCTCATTCCTCAATCATCATTGTTCAGTCAATTAGCTTATTTAGCTACACTTGAAGGCTCGTGCTTATTTCTCCGTAGCCATGGGTAAAGACATAAAAATTGAATAGTTAGACTACTTATGATATTTTTCTTAGAAACTAATATTTGACTTATTCTTCTTTTATTCAAAATAAAGTAAAAATTTCTATGAATTTATGTACACAACAAATTATGGTCTGTTGGTTTATGTAGGTCTTCACAAATGCATGCAATTCCCACTGGTTTTTTTTCATATATGTTACTTGCTTGCGTTATCAGCTCCATTCGGTCAACAACAATAAGCTTTGATTATTTTTCATAATTATTAGATGCTAGTAAGGGGAATGCTTTTTTGCTCTGAATTTAGAAGTTATCTTAGAATACTAGGATTTCATTTTTTGCAATTTTGAGATGGGGTAGTAGTATCAACCAAAAGTATGGCTAACTAATCTTTCATTTCACATTAAAGGAGGAAGGCTTATTGATATTGATCAATTTTTTTGCCTATATTGACTCTTTTAACTTCTCTCACCCTTGTTAATTTATTTTTCCCTTTCTTGAAATTGCAATGAGAATTTCTATTGTATCTAACTGTAGGTATTTGATTATACAGATTACTATTGCTCTTGGTTTTGCTGATGGTTGGAATCAACGTTTTATGTTGCAATCAAGGTTTTGCCTCTAAACCAACTCCTTTTAATCTTTGAAATAAATCAATTTTGGTCAAATAGTGCAAATGATTAAACCTGTATTTTTTTCTTTTAGAAAATCATTAAATATTTTGAAATTTGGCAAAGGCACAACAAATAATCACAGCTTTCAACATTAGCACTTAAATCCAGTCACTTGTTTCTAGCATAATTTTGGTACTCATATTCATTGGCGGGATGCTGCTCGTTTACTTGGATTCTGATCAGTATAGTTCCCTTATTTGTGTGTGCTAAAATCTTGACAACAAAAGAAAATTTACTAGCAGAAAAAGTTTGATGATTATTTGATTCTTACGTTTGTTTTGGTGATTGTTATGTAAGTCCATTATATAAGAGTCCATAAAATTCTATTTTTTGATATTAATTTTATAGTTTGATTATCAATGTAATATTGTTTTTAATATTATAGTTTGTTTAGGAATGCAATATTGATTTTATGTTCAGCAATTATAGTATTTTTTTATGTTACAAGTGAAGAAAAAAGGAAAAGAAAAACATTGACAACTGATTTGGCGACCAACTGATTTTGTCGCTAAATTGGCCACGAATGGAAGCCCAAATAATATTTTGCAACCAAATTTACGACCGAAAATGGAGTCACAAGTAAAGATGACATAAAATTTGTGACAGATTTTGCGACCAACTTAGTGACTAAAATTCGTTTTTTACCACCACGTTTGCGACCGCGGTTTAAAGGGTCGCCATTTGTGGTCACCAAGTAAGCAAGGTGACCACCAATTTGTGACCAAATTCTCTGATTGCTAATCGGTCGCTAGTTAGTGACAACCAACATCGTTTGTCACAAAAGGATTTAGCAACTAGGGTTGGTCACCACCTTTTATTGGTCACCAATTCGGTTGCAAATTAGTTTAGCCACACAAAACTGTGATTTGGCGACCAAATTTTGCGGTCACGAAATCGGATTTTTCTTATAGTGTGCAAAGGCTAATTGGAAGAAATTCCTCAAGCAATTTTCATCTTCCACCTTTTGTAAAAGTGTGCTTAAAGTTTCATTCAATTCACTAACCAACTCAAGTTGTTGAAACACTCTTTGCATTGGGAGAAATAAATCACATCCAACTGTTTCCCATTGAGAATGATAGAAAATTGGTTGCAGACCACCATAAATACTTGATGCCTTCAAACTTTCCATTAAGAATACCGCTGTACAAACTTCTTCCAAAGACACAAGCCACTATAGCTGTAGGATATGATCCTCCTGGAAGGCAGGGAAAGCACCTTTGAGACAATACATCTCAACTGTTTGAGAGTTAGACTAGAAGGACTCATAAAAATTAGTAATAATAGAAAATATTTGGTTCATATCAGAAATAGGTTCATTCAAGAGCTACTCAATCCTATTACGCTTTTGCCTAATAATTGTTAGGCCATGAAAATAGAAAGTATTCCTATCACCAAATTAGAGACATTTGCAACACGACTTCTGAACCCAAAGAACCTCCTCTTGTAATAAGACCTGTTGATATTCCTCCTATAACTGATGTTGCAATACCTCTAGATATGAGCTCGGACGTTCAACAGTACTACAAAAAATACCATTAAGTCTGCATAATAACCTTCTCTTTCTCCCGAAAATATTCCTGAAAACATGGTTACTCCATTCGTTCAATTTGATTTAAAGGTAGCTCGTTTGCTCTTTCCAATGTAGGCTTGATACATAACTCTCTTTGAGAACATGATTAACTCCTTCATAGTAAGCCACGCTACTTGAAATCAAAAGGACCTTCTAGAGTAGTCACACACAACTTTCAAGTTCAGCTGCACCCAAAAAGGATAGTGGTCAGACTTAAGACAATGGAGATGCGAAATAGAAGGCTCCTCAAACCTTATCCTCCAACTAAAATTAACTACCACACTATCCAACCTCTCACAAAGGTTACCTCGAGACCACGCATATGAGGACCCAATAAAATCAACATCAACTAAATTCGTAACCAGCATAAAATCTTGAAAAAGAAGCATACTTCTTCTATGGAAGTAGTTTGCACCTCCACTCTTCTCGTGATCATGTAGAACATTATTAAAATTGCCCACATCGCACCAAGCTTCATCCGCTCTAGTAGAAAAACAACAAAGCTCCTCCCACAAGATAAGCAGCAAATGGGCATTAGGACTACCATATACAGCTGACAAAAACCAAGCTCTATCATTTCGAAATTGTACTCTATGGTGAAGCACCTGCTTATGTGAACTTATAACTAGCACGACTCAATCATATCCAATAGACTCTATATTCCACCTATGTGCCTTGAAGCCTCCACAAAGGCAACTCCAGATAAATCAAACCTTCGTTGGATGTGAGAAACTCTTTCACCACTAGTGTGGGTTTCTTAGAGGATTATCATAGATGAATTAGTATCCTTACACAAGTCTTGAATTAAACAAGGGAACGTTGAGCTACACATCCCTCTACAATTCCATACCAGAAAATCTATCATAAGAATAAGTAAATGAAAAAAAAAGGGCTAAGTCCTAGGTTGGGCATCCAGTTGTATTCCCAACACCTTATTGATCCAAAGACCTAATTCCCCCACTAGCCGAAACAAGATGTTTAGTGCCCTTAGCAGTAGTTGCAACTTGGGTCCCTTTTTCCTCAAAAGGAGGTAAATCTCTTGTGTTAGCCTTAAATGGACTTGGGTCCACGTGATCTTTTTCCATGCATGATGGGCCACTCCTAAATGGCTTCAAGAAAGAAGTGTTCTACAACACCTATTGAATGAGGAATCGGGTTCACTCCTTATCCGCTTTTTTTGACCCCATTGCCTATGATACCTAACACCCTTCTTATCCTTATCCTTACCCATTTTAGAGTTATTGGAAGCATCACAACTACCAACCTGGTGCATGTGCTTTCCCGTATTGCGCAATGCATGGGATTTTGCCTTTATAATATCTATTTATTTTGACAACCTCCTCATCTTTATTCAAACTAATTTCTTGATTCTTAGATTTATTCAAACTAACTCCTTGATTCATGGCTTTGTCCAAACTAACTCCTTTATTCTTAACTTTTGGATTATGTGTTTTTCTTTTTTTTTTTTGTTTTGCAACCACTCCTCATGATGATCATCTTCATCCTTATCTCGAGCAACCTCTGTAATCTTAGCAATATATTTACTAGATTTTGTGCTCAATTCGTGGCTAAATTTTTGGGATGCTATTTGGGAACCCTAGTTCTCCACTAGAACCTTACATGATTGACTGCTTGTCTCATCAACCTTCTTCTATGGTGAGGAAACTCAACCCACCACACAATCCCTCGTGACGTGTCCATAGCACCCACATTTAGCACATATGAGATTTAAACCCTCATACTCAACCTTGTGCCAATGCTCTCCAAGCCACACCTTAGTAACAACTAGTTGCAAATGATCAAACTCGACAAAGACTCTAGCAAATTTTCCACAAGAGTAATTTAGCGTTGTTAAATCTACTTTGACAGGCATCCCAACGGCAACCACGAGAAGTATAAATAAACTGTCATCATAGTACATGAAGTTAAATGTAGGAAAAAGTACCCAGACAAGGGTCTTGTCTACCTTGGCGGACTCTGAGCTGAAAGTTGGAGACCATTGTTGTATTGCAAGATAATGATCATACAACTTCCACGGCCCTCCCTCGATTATCTTGTTACTTTCCATCTCATTGTCCACCTTCACCGTGAAGAATCTGTTGTTAATATCCATATTTTCAAAACCACTAGAGAGTTTCCATAAACTCTTTAGGTGTTCACGCATATTCAAGAACCCTACTCCTTTTATAAGCAGCTTAATGATTAATGCATCCCTCCATAGAGCACATAGTTCTTGTTGAAACTTTGCACCAAATAAATTTTGGGATTTAGCTTGTTACCATCCTCAAAGGTGATCTTTGCTAAGTTAGAACTCAACAGATCCATCTTTAGCCGAGCAGGTGGTACCTCCTTATTACCTAGCACCATATCCCAAAAGGAACTTGACTCTGTCCCTTTCGAAGCATTACCCCTGGGCATTATCTCCTTGTTCGGAGGCTCTCCAAGCATAGGGGTATCTCCCCGCGCAGAGAACCCAAAACCCTTATCTCTCCCCATCATTTTCATTTATTACAAAATAAGATATTATAAAGATACCATAAAAATTATCTAAATTAAATTTCATAAATATACATATTTATAACAAATTTGTTTGTTTCGTCATCTAAATTAGATTAGGTATTAATATGCTTAAAAAGTGATAATATATTTCAATAAAAAAAATTATGATATAAGATAAATCTGTTGATAAATAAAAATGATAAACTTTTATCTATATAATTAATTTAAAAAAAGAAATAAAAATAATATGTGATTAATCTCTTTTAGGCATGACAATTGCTACTCAGATTTGGGGATCCCCATAGGAACTGCCCCATTTGGCCCTCGTGGACGGGAATTGTTTCCTCGCGGGGACCGGGATGAGGATAAAACTCCCCCTAATGCTAGTACGGGGACAGGGATCATACTTCCGGTGTCGTAGAATTCCCGCATCCCCGCACAGACCTAAAATGACTTAGATACCATCACTTAATATTAAAAACATATACATTTACATAGTAAACAAAACCAAAATTAACCTATGAAACCTAAGAGTAGAAGGCACACGACAACACATAGAGAGCGTCGTTCTTCCCCCTTCCCCAACATTCCAGCATGCACTCCTTCAATCTTCTATCTCCTCCTTCTCCAATCTTCTCCTACTATGAGTGTTCTAGTAGGCAAAGCTCCTTCAGTCTCCTCCTTCTTCATTCCCCTGGTGGTGTCATTTAATCTATTGTTGGCGTTTGAGATAAGCAGCGTTGTTTGGCTTATTGCTCATGTTTGACCCAATTTCTTAATTGAGTGAATCCACTATAAAAAATGGAATTTAATATTTTTTAATTTGTTTTTCAAGTTTTCAAATATATTTATGGGTCCCCTACAGGGACCTATAGGAAAGCAGCGAATGAGGATAGGGGAAGAATTCCCCTGGTGGCAGAGACGAGGAGTGGGGAGTACTTCACACTCCACACCGCACGGGTGCCATACCTAGTCTCTTTGTTGTATAATTTAGGTGTTAATGTGTTTTTTTTTTTTAAAAAAAGAAAATTCTTGTATACTAATAAGTTTTGAAATCATAATTTTAATACTAAAATCAATACTAAAATACTTCCTTTAAATTTTTCCACCCCGTGGTATACTAAAATCAAGATTTTCATGCCATTTTTTTAAGGCTCATTCATGCATATGCATGTTAGTTGATAGACCTAATAATGTAATTATTTGTGTTACTTTTCAATATCTAAAGTTTCGGACACTATGATTATCATTGACATGTTTGGTGTCTCTTTAAGCAAGCATCAACTTTAAAATAGTAATTACTATGTTTTTGCTTAATCTATATTCAATAAGATATTAATAAAACATATCAATCATATGAAAGAAAATTAATGAGGCGATAATCATATTTAATACAAACACAGACCCTAACATTAGGTATATAAAAAATTAAGCCATTAAAATTGAGTTAATGGCGTGAAATTTGGGTAATATGAGCACAAGGTCCTTAATTAAAGGCATTTGAAAGAGTGCTGATTTCAAATACTTGAAAAAGAACTTCAAAACTACTTAATTAAAGGCATTTTTTTACTGGGTAGTACTTCATCCGATAAGAAAGTCCCAAAGGGGTACAAAGGAAGCAACAACAACAACGCTATAAAGTGAAACAGGGTCTAGCTCCCTACAGAATTAACACTCAACATGATGTTGCTATACCCACAGTGAAAAGCAAGGAACAATAAATAGTCGTTCTGCTCACTACAATAAAAATTATAGCAGCAACAACCAATATATAGAATCAAAACAATCAATATATAATTATCCCAGGCATTTCAAAGAGTGTTGATTTCAAAGTAGCATTAGCAAGATTTGAGACCTAACCAAAAAGATATTCATAATGAAATTAAAAAAATCATAAATAAAAACTCTAAAGAAAGAAATAAATCTTAGATAAAAGAAATACCTTACTTCAAAAATCTTCATAGCGAGTAGTGCACTAAGGAGAACGACAGAAGGTGACGGTGACTACTAGAACGCGACGGTGACAATGACAGCTAGAATGCGACGGTGACGACCATAACATGAGTAAAAGGTGCGACAACGAAGCGCAGTGTCGCCGGCGAGACGACACTAGCCGGCCAGAACGACAGCGGTAGACAGAGACACTGAGCAATGGGCAGAGCTTGAAGGTGCCACTGAGAGTGAGAGAATTAGGGTTAAGGTTGAAAGAATTCTTCTCATTAAGCCTATAGATATATGGGGCATTTAAGTCATTTCACATTATAAACCGGTACCTGCGAGTACGGGTATCATCATGCCCACCCGGTCTGTTTATAAATGGGTATTTTAAAACCCGATGAAACAAACATGATGGGTACCCGATTTTCTACCCGAATCTGAACCCGCTCGGGTAATACCCGCGGGTACGAGTTCTTTTGCGATGCCTACTCCTAAATGGGTTCAAGAAAGAAGTGTTCTGCAACACCCGTTAAATTGAGGAATCGAGTTCACTTCTTATCCACTTTTTCTGGCCTACTAGCACCTAGTACCCAACACCTTTCTTAGCCTTATCCTTACCCTTTTAACAATCACCTTTTCATTGTTCAAACTAACCCCTTGATTCGTGGCTTTATCCAAACTAACCCCTTTATTCGTGGCTTTATCCAAACTAAGTCTTTGTTTATTGGCTTTATCCAAACTAACTCCTTGATTCTTGGCTTTTGGGTTACATTTCTTTTTTATAACCACTAACCACTCTCCATGAATATCATCTTTATCCTTATCCTGAACAACCTCTATAATCTTAACAATTTGTTACCAGATGCTACACTTAATTTGTGGCTAACTTTTTGGGATGTTGTTTGGAGACTCTGACTCTCCATCAAAACCTACGCGCTTCAACGCTTGTCTCATCAAATTTCTTCTCCGGTGAGAAAACTCGACCCACTAGACAATCCTGTAACACCCGAACTTTTAGAAATTAATTCATATTAGAAATTTTATAATTTTAGCTACAAGGTTTTCAAAGTTTTACTTATTTTAATTGAATTCCACATGAAAATATCGATGTAATAGAAATTTTTATTTATTTTTAAAGTAAATAATTGTAAAATGACCAAAATACCCCTATATTGGTCTAAATAAAATGTATTTTTTTAGTAAATAGCCAAAAAAACATAGAATATTATATAAAAACATTTTTATGCTTAGAATAATATTTTAATATTTTTAGATATTTTTCTAAAATTTTTCAAGAAAATGAATTTTTGAAAAGACCAAAATACCCCTATGATTCCTAAAACAATTAAAATATTTATTTTATTGAATTTAAATTTTAGGAAAATTATATTGAGTCTATTTATGTGTAATATATGTGGACATAAAATTTTATAATTTTTTTAAAAATATTTTACAAATTATAATTTTATTTATAAATTAGTCCTTGCTATACTAAATATTTCATTATAAATAGTAAATAAATTCTGAAAAATTTAATAAAATCATTATAGCCTTTATATTATATTTAAAAGGTTTATAAATACATAAATTTATATTTTTATGTGAATTGGTAATTTTCTCAAATTTTGGACATAAATGATTTCAAAATATGTTATAATTATCAAAATATCTTCAATAGTTATTCCAACATCAAGTTTTAACATTATGTGACCACTTGATGCCTAAAAAGTCATTAATTTCATCAAATTTCATCTTTTACCTAATCTTGTTGAATTTTGGAGATTTTATCTCACAAAATGATTGCAAAATGACAAAAAAATTTTCTAAAAGGTTAAAAAAATAATTTTTTTTATGAAAAAGTAATATTTGAGGACAAAATATAGTGAAGAACTCGTGATTTTGGTGATAGGTCCATATAGTGAATTTTTATTAATTTTTATTCTTTTAAAATCAATTAAATAAATTATTTACTATTCAATTTCTCCCCTATAAATAGCAAGCTCTCTTTGAGAAAAATTCACATCATTCTCTACTCTTCTTGAAGCTTTACTTTTGTCATAATCTCTCTCAAATTCTCTTTCCCAAAATATTTTACAAAAATTCTACTTATATTTAACAAAACTAAAAAATAAATCACTTATTTTAGTGATTTCTTTTGAAATTGTTAATACTTCAAGTTTAAGGATCTTTTCATCCTCTTCAAGTTCTACTCATATACAAGGTAAGGGGGGAGGGAGAATCATTGGGTTTTAAGGGTAGTAATGAATTAAGAATTATGGGTTTGCCCTAGACCCGTAAGATTTATTATATTTGCTTTTAAATATTATATAAATTTAATATTATACTTTGATTATGTTATTATTATCTTATTTGAATTAATTGTTACTATGGGTTCTTTAAATATGATTATTGTGTTTTTTTAGTTTAAATTATATTGTAATATAGACTAAATTTTCACAGCGTACTTGTAAAAGTTATAAGTTAAGTTGTGAATATTGAAATATTAAAACAAACATTTTGGCTAAGATATAATATTATTAACTTAAAAGATTATAATTTTATGACTTATAATAAATATTTGACAAAATTTAGAATATTGAACTATTACCGTTATAGAATATATATATATATATATGAGGGCAAGGAATTATGACCGGAGATATAAGAACCTAATTTCTATGAGACTGGACTCATTTGAACCTTGAGAATCAGGACCATCTTGGATAATTTTTCAAGCATTATTCAACAACTATGAACTATATTATTTATTAAATAAAGAAAAAGACTTTTAATAATAATAATAATAATAATAATTTATAATTTGTGAGTAATTTATATTATGTTTAATATTTTTTTATTGGTATTTATTATTTTGTTAAGTTATAAATTTATCTGTTATGATTATTTGTAGAATTATTGTGTATCATTATTTATGTGATATTATAGATGATTATAGTGCTACATCATTTAATTTGCATATAATCATGAGAAAGATATGAAAAAAAAATGGTTTCAGCTAAGTGAAATGACATATGAGAATGAAGGGTAGATAGTTGAACGGTTAAAAAAAAATACATAGTTTAGAGAATTTAACCGTTTATTCTATATTCCGTGTGAGTTTTGGAAAAATATAGCTGAAACCATGTTTTTTAAAAACGGAAACAAGCAAAAATATCTGGGGGGCCAATCGTAGGGATCTTGTTTATGACAAGACTTGGGAGAGACGTGGTTAGGTTGGAGATCCCCAATGGAGTGGGAGCACCTAGGTAACCGATGTATCTCCGTGCGGACTTAACCAACTCCGACAACCACTTAAGGCATCCATACCGGTTGAGAGCGTGTTCTTAATATTATGAGATCCGGATATTGTTATGAGAATTGTAAAAAGAGCACATGTACTCCCGATGTTTCCGAAGTTGTTTTTGGGAAAAGTTCAGTGGTGCGCCAACCAGTTAAAATATTAAAAGATAACGAGAGTTCGTATGCATACATTCCATTATCATAAGCATTCATTAATGTGAATATTGTGATGTGATTGGTTGATAATTCTTTTAAAGTTTATATTATTATTATACTACATTTAATTTATTTTTAGATATTCTTAATTTCATTATTATCTCTTATTATTACTCAATGAATATCTACTTACCCTTCTTTTATATTTCTTTTTTTTTATAAAAATCATGATGGGGATATAGATGATGATGGTGAGCAAGCTCATATGGTCAGAGATGATGTCAGCTTCAATGACATAGATCACTGAAATAGTTTCAAGAATTACTATGAGTGTGTTGTAATATGTTTTATAATAAACTCTTATGAGGATTTTTACTCTTTTTGTAACATATTTGTGGGTAGATCGAAGAGTTTAACTTATGTTTGTATTTTACGAAAAACAGTTTGGATTTGATTGAGTTATGTATTTGTAATGTATTTCATAATATTTTTAATGTAATTATTAAAAAAAATTCTCCAAAAATTTAGTCATTTAATTAAAGTTTACTCAAATGTAATAAGGGCGTTATAAATCCCTCGCAAGGTGTCCATTACACACACATTTAGCACACATCAGATGCAAGCACACATACTCAACCTTGTACCAATGCTCTCCAAGCCACACCTTACCGACAACTAGTTGCGAAAGATCAACCTCAACACAGACTCTTGCGAATTTTCTATGAGAGAAATTTAGTGTTGTTGAATCCACTTTAATCAGCGTCTCATTGACAGCAACAAGAAGCATAAGTACACTATGTAAAGGGAACTTGAGTTTGGAAGTTAGTTAGAATACAGTTAGCCTTCTGTTTTTCTATTATCTCTAAAAGGTTCTCAACCTTTGTAATCTGAGTGTATATAAACTCCTCTCTGTAATCTGTTCAAGTGTGAAATACAATAATAATTCTCTCTTTCTACATCCATGATTCTACTTCCATGATATGGTATAAAGAGCCTTCAAGCAATGGCTTCCGATACTACTTTCAATCCCCAAACATTTCAAACCCCAATTTCCATCAAGCTTGATGACGAGAATTTTCTGGTTTGGCAACAACAGGTGCTTGCCACGATTCGCGGCCTGAAACTTAGCAAATACATTCTTGAAGATAGTGTTCCAGCCAAATTCGCATCTAAAGAACATGAAGTTGCAGGTATAATCAGTGATGCTTTTCTCAATTTCGAACAACAAGATCAATTGCTTGTGGCATGGCTTCTTGCATCCATGTCTGCACCGATACTCACCAAAATAGTTGGGCTAGAACGTTCCTGGCAAATCTGGAAAAGATTAGAAGTTTATTACGCCCCTCAAACGCGTGCAAAAGTCAAAAAGCTGAAAGTTCAGCTCAGAATGATAAAGAAAGATAAGTCAATTTCCTCTTATTTGCTTGAAATAAAAAAAAAATCATAGATTCTTTAGCCGCGATTGGTTTTGCTATTAGTGATGATGATCACATAGATGCTATTTTAGATGGTTTACCTGAGGACTATGATTCTTTTGTTACCTCTGTTACCTCAAAGTTAGATCCATATAGTGTTGATGATATTGAAGCTCTTCTTATAGCTCAAGAGGAACGTTTTGAAAAGCATAAGAAAAATGATTCAAACTTAGTTCTTGCTAACACTGCATCTGGCCCTACTTACAATTCTGGGAGAGGTAGATCAAAAAATCAATAGTATAGAGGCACGTATAACAATCGTGGTGGTAGATCCAACTTTCGTGGTGGCTATAATTCCAACCGTGGTGGAAGGTTCAACAATGGCAGAGGATTTGGCAGATCCAATTGGAATCAGAATTCAAGCATCTCTTGGACTCAAAATAATAGACCACAGTGTCAGATATGTGGAAAGCCAGGTCATATGGCTATCGATTGTTGACAGCGCTTTAATCAAGATTTTCAAGGACCACCACAGGCAAATCACGGTCAATATCAGAATTATCAGCTGATCAATCCATCATGGCTACTCCTACTACTGTTCTAGATCCTCTCTGGTATCCGGATAGTGGAGCTAGCCACCATATCACCAATGATGAGAATAACTTTTCTACCAAAATAGAATACACAGGCAATGAACGTGTGAAAATTGGTAACGGTTCAGGTTTGGTCATTAAGCATATTGGAAATTCGCATTTCTATGATTCCTTTTCAAAAAAAAAAAAATTGTCATGAATCAACTGTTACATGTTCCATCTATTACCAAAAATCTATTAAGTGTGTCCCAATTTTGTCATGATAATCAAGTCTTCTTTGAATTCTTTGTTGATCATTGCAATGTTAATCAGGAGGGATCCAAGGAGACTCTTCTTCAATGCAAGTTTAAAGAAGGTCTTTATGTCTTTCCCAAGTTTCAGCGTCAATCTCAGATTTCTGCTTTTCATGTTGGGAGTGAGTCATCAAACACTACCTTACATCTGTGGCACTCTCGCCTTGTTCATGCCCATCTCAAAACTGTTCGGTCGGTCTTGAGTCAGAATCATATACCATGTAACAATTCCAATCATATACTCATCAGCTTGCCTTCTTTACATCTCAATCTATGTACAATTGTCCTCTTGAACTTGTATACACGGATGTATGGGGTCCATCCCCTCTACCTTCATTTAATGGATCACGCTATTACATAATCTTTGTTGATGCTTTCTCTAGATATACCTGGTTGTTTTTACTGCAAAATAAGTCCTAAGCCTTTGCTGCTTTTCTTCAATTTAAATCTCTTGTAGAAAATCAACTTGGAACTAAAATTAAAGCTCTTCAATCTGACAATGCTAAAGAATACCTGTCGTTTACCTCTTATCTTATAGAACATGGCATTCAACAGCGCCTTACTTGCCCGCATACTCATGAACAAAATGGTACTCCTGAGCGTAAACATCGTCATTTAACAGAAACTGGCCTAACTCTATTAGCTTTTGCATCCCTTCCTCTATCCTTCTGGGGTGAGGCCTTTAGTACAACTGCCACCATTATCAACTATCTCCCTACTCCTGCTCTCAACAACACCAGTCCTTTTGAAAAACTCTTCCACACCAAACCTGATTACAAATTTCTCAGAGTTTTTGGATGTGTATGTTATCCTCTTTTGCGTCCTTATAATAAACACAAACTTGATTTCTGTTCTCATATGTGCTTATTCATTGGCTATAGTCCACAACACAAAGGTTATCGTTGTCTGTCTCCATCAAGAAAGTGCTTTATATCCCGCCATGTTGTTTTCCATGAGTCTATCTTTCCATTTAAACTCACAAATAATCCTTTTCTGCCTCAGTATGTCCCCTGTACAACTGCGTCTCATCCTTCCTCTTCTATTCCTTTAATTGTTGTTCCCTCTCAAAACCCGAATCTCCAGTATACTGATGATAGAACAGTTACTTTACCTACACACTCTGCAACTTGTGCTACTAATACTTCTCCTACAGATGTTGTTTCTTCTCCTGTTACAGGTGTTGTGCCTCAAAATACTCATCCAATGACAACCCGGGCCAAAGCTGGTGTGTTCAAGCCAAAAACATATGTGTCATACAAGGAAGGTACTTATGATCACACAATTGAGCCTTTCACTGTCAAGAAGGCAATGGCAAAACCAGAATGGCTCAAGGCCATGAAAGAGGAACATGATGCTCTATTGAACAATTCTACATGGACATTAGTTGATCCACCAGCTGGCTGTCATCCTATAGGCTGCAAATGGATTTTTAAAAGCAAGTTTAATGCTGATGGGACCTTTCAGAGACACAAAACTCGGTTAGTTGCCAAAGGGTATCATCAACGCGAAGGTTTTGATTTTCAAGAAACCTTCAATCCTGTAATCAAGCCTGCTACGATCAGAATTGTTCTGTCATTGGCTATATCACAAAAATGGCCTATACATCAGGTGGATATCAACAATGCTTTTCTTCATGGAGATCTTCAAGAAACAGTGTATATGTCGTAGCCACCAGGGTTTGTCTCTGCTGATAAGCACAAGGTCTACAAGTTGAACAAAGCCCTGTATGGGTTAAAACAAGCACCACGTTCCTGGTTTCACAAGCTGAGTATGACATTATTCTCCCTTGGTTTTACCTCTGCTAGGAGTGACTCTTCTCTGTTTATGAAGTTCACATCTACTGCTTGCACTTATATCTTGATATACGTTGATGACATTATCATTACCAGCTCATCCTCAGCCTACATTTCGTCCCTTATTGCGTTCCTAAATAGAATATTTTCTCTGAAAGATTTAGGTCCCCTGCACTATTTCCTTGGCATTGAGGTGTTGCAGAACTCAGATGGCAGCCTACACCTATCCCAATCCAAATATATCAGAGATCTACTTCAGAAAACAAACATGGTGAAATCCAAACCACAGCCAACTCCTATGGTTTCTGGTTTAAAATTCACTGCTGAGGGATCCTTTTCTATTTCTGATCCAACGCATTACAGAAGTGTGGTGGGTGCTTTACAATATATTACAGTCACTAGGCCTGAAATTTCTTTCTTAGTGAATAAAGTGTGTCAGTTTTTGCATAAGCCTCAAGAGCATCATTGGAAGGTTGTCAAACGTATCTTAAGATACTTACAAGGTACAAATTCTTATGGTCTCTGTCTCAAACCCTCCCAGCGAATTAACATCATGGGGTTCTGTGATTCGGATTGGGGTTCAGATCCCGATGATAGAAAGTCTACTACAGGGTATTGTGTATATCTTGGTCCTAACTTGGTGTCATGGTCCTCTTGCAAACAATCAGTGGTTTCACGGAGCAGCAACTGAAGCCGAATATAGGGACCTTGTTGCTGTCACTACAGATATACTATGGTTGAAGAATTTGCTCACTGAACTACGTATACCTGTTACCTTACCACGAGTTTATTGTGACAACTTAGGCGTTGTTCACCTAGCAGCAAATCCGGTAATGCACTCTCTCACAAAACACTTTGAGTTAGATTTGCACTTTGTCCGTGACAATGTGTTAACAAAGAAAATTGTTGTCATACATCTCACTGCTGAATTTCAAGTCGCTGACACTTTAACTAAAGCTATCTATGGACCTCAGTTTGCTGCTTTCAAGACCAAACTCATGGTTTTGCCAGTTCTAACCATGAGTTTGAAGGGGGGTGTAAAGGGAACTTGAGTTTGGAAGTTAGTTAGAATACAATTAGCCTTTTGTTTTTCTGTTATCTCTAAAAGGTTCTCAACCTTTGTAATCTGAGTGTATATAAACTCCTCTCTGTAATTTGTTCAAGTGTGAAATACAATAATAATTTTCTCTTTCTACATCCATGATTCTACTTCCCTGATACTCTCATCATAGTACATGAAGTTAAGCAAAGGAAATCATACCCAAAAAAGGGTCTTGTTCACCTTGGCGAACTCCGAATTGAAAATTGGTGACCACCGTTGTATTGCAAGATAATGATCGAACAACATCCACGACCCTCCCTCAATTATCTTTTTTTATCCATCTCGTTATCCACTTTCACCATGAAGAAATTGTTGTTAATATCCATCAGTTCAAAATCACCAGATAGTTTCGATAAACCCTTAAGGCGTTCACACATAGTGAAGAACCCTACTCTCTTCCCCAGCAGCTTAATGATTAATGTATCCCTCCATGGAGTGCATAGTTCTTGTTGAAACTTTTTATCTAAATAAATCTTTGGCTTGAGGTTGTTACCTTTCTCAAAGATGATCTTTGCTAAGTTAGAACCCAACAGATTCATCTTTGGCTGAGCAGGTGGTAACTTATTATTACCTAGGACCATATTCTGAAAGGAGCACGACTCAGTTTCCTTCATAGCATTATCCCCAGGGACGGATTTAAAGGGGGGCAGGAAAATACGTTATATACAACATATTTGCAAGAATATTGTTGAAATTGGTGCTTAGCGTAGCGGATTTCTTGGGCGCCCTTTTTCGCTTGAATCTTGAGTTCAAATCTCAAAGTGGTTGATTTTTTCCTTTTCCCCTTCTTTCCACATGGTCTTATTTTATTTCCCCCTTTTTCTTGTTTCTTTTTTTGTTTTTCTTTTTAAATTCTTCTTTTAGCATTCATTCTCTCTCTCCTTTATTTTATCAAATATATTTTTTATTTTAAGTTTCGGCCCCTCCCACCAGATCTCTCCTTTATTTTATCACATATATTTTTTTATTTTAAGTTTCGGCCCCTCCCACCAGACATTTTTGGATCCATCCCTAATTATCCCTAGGTGTTTTCTCTGTGTTCTGAGGTTCTCCAAGCATGGTGGTATCTCCCACCGCAAAGAACTCATAACCCTTATCTCTCTCCATCACTAAAATCATAGTACACAAGTTATGTTAATTCAACTGCGCTCTTTTATTGGAGTTATACTAACTACGTACTTCTATTAAAAGAAAATTAAAATGAAAGTAAATGTTTAAATAATATAATTATCACTTAAAATTTACATTCAAAAATATAATTAAATATTAAGTATCATATTTAGAAGTTGAAGAAAAATTACTTAAAAGTATATATATATGGGTTAGGATCAAATGACACCAATTAGTTTGACACCAATTCTTACACCAATCAATAACGATAGATCGAAGATTTTTTTCACGAAGCCTACCGTTGGATTAAAACTACTTATCATATAGATCATGTGTATAAAATTTGACATCAATCCGAGATCGTTTACTACTACATCAATGTACTAAAAAATTAACGTAAAATATAGTTTTAAAAATCGTGAAAATAAAAAGTGTGTTGATGGAGTATTAAAAGATCTTTGATTGGTGTGAATTTTTGTACACATAATATATACAATAAATAGTTTCAATCCAACGGTAGGTTTCAGGAAAATTTTTTTCGATATATCATTATTGATTGGTGTAAAAATTGGTGTAATTTGATCCTAACCCTATATATATATATATATTGTTATTTTTTGCTGGGTAACGGGTAACCACATGTACTCGTGGGTATAAAGTATAAACACAAATTATATATTACCCATAAGTATTTGTAAGTGGTGAATTTTTTGCCATTCCTTAGTCTCCATTATGAAGACCCTTGATGGTATTATTGTGTTTCAATAAACAAAACCAAATATGACTAGGGATGTCATCATAAGCTCAGATGGGCCAGCTCATCGAGAGAAAGTGGGTTGAACTCTTTACTTCACCCCATTTTTGGATAAATTAGGCGAGATATAGGTTGATTTGCCAAAAATTTAAAATAATTGCAGAAAAATCTAATTAACTTTGCTTTAAAAAAATGTCATCTATCTCTTTTTAAAAAATGTATTTTTAAAAAAATAGAAAAACAGTCATAAATTATATTCACACCAAACAGTTAATTTAGGGTGTGTTTGGAAAAAAGTTTTTTGAAAAAACAAAACTGTTAGAAGTGTTTTGGAAGAAAAAAGAAAATCAATTAAATTTTTTAATTATTTTGTTATAATTACAAAAAGAAATTCTAAATAAGCTAGAATTTAGTGTTTTTGATTAAAGGTTTTTACTTTAATATAATTTCTTTTTCTACAATTTAAATTTATACTATAAAAAGTAATTTTTATACCATCTAAATATACAAAAATTATCTTCAAAATCACTTTTTAAAAATATACTTAAATAAAAATTAATTATGTTTTAATCAATTATAACAAAAATTGATTATACACATAATCTATTATCGAAATAATTTATTTTACATAGTTAATCCAAATACACTTTTAATACATTGAAACATTAATTAATCCATCATAACAAAAGTAAATACTACACTATATAAATTTATATTTATAAATCTATAAACTAAACAATATATTATCCACTACTATTTAAATGATTTTTTTAGAGTTATATGATATCTTTTAAAGTGAAACTGGTTAAATTATTGTTAGAAATATATATATATATATATATATATATATATATATATATATATATATATATATATATATGCGCGCACGCCAAAAAATTAATTTTTTTACCTCAATAATAAAGTTGAAGTATACTTAAAAAAATTTAAAAATTATATTATATATATAAATAAATAAAGAGAACTCAAAACCATATACACATAAGATAATTTCTTTTATAACATTTAGTCATATAAGCATTTTTACTCATGTAACATAACTCCATTACTAACAACATGTTGACCACTAACTCACTCTTCTCTTCTCTCTTCCACAATTATCCTCATTAAATTGCTATCACAAAAAATAATAATATTATAACATTTTTAAATAAGACAAATACAATCCCACCTATGCCAAATTGCTGGGTTAGTCAGCTACGCAGCACGAACGGGATTAATCTCATCTTAAGGGTGGGGAAACCCTTCGTTATATAAAAAATAAGACAAATACAAATAATAACAATAATATTATAACTAAAATCTATCTATTATATCTAATATATCTATTATCTATTAAAGAAATAATTAATATACAATGTGTCTTCTTGTGGAAGGGGTGAAAGAGGGTCCAAAATCTGTTGGGTGAAGTAGGACACTGTCTGTAAGTCGCGTTTGGAGGGTGGTGTTGGAATAAAAAATGCTAAATTGTTTAATTGGGCTGGTAAATGTATTTGGAGATGTATTTCTTGTCTAGATTCTTTGTGGGCCAGAGTACTCAAGGCAAGGTATGGCCGCATAAATTCCTTTGTCAATTGTTCTGTAAGAGCTTCTTGGTGGTGGCGTGATATAGTATGGGTCATACAGCAGGGAAGTAATTGGTTGGATGAAAAGGTACTTTGATGTATTGGGAACGACTCTTCTACTCTATTTTGGAAGATAAATGGCTAGGTGGAGTTCGATTGAAAGAAATTTTTTCAAGACTTCATTATTTTGCGGCTAATCCAATGTCATTTGTTGATCATAATGGAAAATAGGAGGACCAACGTTAAATATAGGAAGTTAATTGGCGTATAACACCATTTGTCCATGAGGTTCAACCTTTGAGAAACCTCATGGAGATGTTACAGAGTATTATCTTATGTCGTAATAAGCTTGATATTTGGTCATAGAGTGGTGATTCTGCTGATGTATATTCGGTTAAAAGTGCATATATTTGGTTGGATAATCTGATGGGTGTTACTTGTGGGGTGATGATGATTTCAGGTTGGTTATCAAAATTCTTTGGTGATGCAAAGCCCCTATTAAATGTCTGGTCTTTTGCTGGCAACTATTGCTTCATTCCATCCCTTGCAAGTTACCACTCCTTCATCATGGTATTGTTTTGGAAAATGCCGAATGCATTTTTTGTAATATGTGCGATGAGGAGCCAATTCATTTATTTATCCTATGTCCAGTTACTTTCGGCCACTTGGGTGGATATTGCTAAATGGTTGGAGGTACATGTAGTTTTCCCGAATTGGCTTGATGATCATTTTCTTGTAGGGAGGGGAGTTGGCCAGCATGAAAAAACAAATGTAGTGTTTTACTATTATTTGGGTTAGTGTTATGTGGTCAATATGGTTCCACAAAAACTATATTGTCTTTCGTCAGGGTGTAGTGGATCGTAAGAAGTTATTGGATTCTATTCGTTTACGGTGTTGGCGATGGATTTGTAGTTCTATAAAGGGATGTTTTTTTAGCTATGTAAATTGGTATTCTAACCCTAGAATGTGTCTCTCATAATTTGTAAGTAGGAATGATTTCTATTTTTTCCTGTTGTTGTTCTTTATCTGTGATGGGTTGGAGTACCATTTGTACTCCCCGTAATAAATTTGTTATTGCCTATAAAAAAAATATATCTATTATCTATTATTATTATTATTATTATTATTATTATTATATATACTAAAAGAGAAATTAAAGCCATACGATTGACACATAAGAAATTCTTTCATAACATTAAGCATTTTTACTCACGTGACACAACTCCATTATTAACAACATGTTCACCATAAACTCACTCTTCTCTTCTCTCTTCCACAATTAACCTCTTTTTAATTGCTACCATAAAAAATAAGGATAATATTATAACTAAAATATTTAATAGAATATAATTTTATGAATAACATTTAAAAAATAATTTAATTACATGTTTACCTAAATTTTTCTTCAATCCCTTATCATATATTATATTATATATATATATATATATTAAAAGAGAACTCAAAAGCATATAATTGACACGGAAGATAAATTTTTTATAGTCCTTTTTCACATAAGACAAATTCTTTATAGCATTATCTAAATTCTTCTTTGTAACATCCCCCAATAACCTAAGCATATTAAGTGTTCAGAAGCAACAACATATCTCACGACTAAACCAATTATTATTATTATTATTATTATTATTATTATTATTATATATTGGTGGATCATTAAGTGGCAATAGCCACTTTCACCACCTCACCAACACAACACACATGTACACATTTATGCACACACACATGGTTTAACTTCCAAAAAATTACTCGGCCACAAGGACAGCACATTATGGGCATTAAAGTGCTATTCAGGCCATCTTCTCATGCTGCGCATGAGTGAAAAAGGGGCAAGAAATTTGCTATATATATGTGTATATACTTTGTCTCCATAAACACACACACAAAAAACATATACATGCAAAAAACCTTCATCTCAATTCTCAAACCAATTTCCAGCGCCTAATCCTTCCCCTTTCATACTCTCACACTCTCAATTCACTTCCATTCTACTTGCTCCAAGCATTGTTAGGAAATATTTGAAGGCTTTGGAGACAAGGGAGTCCAAGAATCCCAATTAGAAGCTAGGTCACAAAGTGAAAAATTATTATCTCTGAATTCTTTAAAGGAATGGACTTGAAATTTTGCATGGTGATGATTTTATGTTTTTAGAATTCCAGAATAAAATTTTATGATTTTTTTAATCTTGCGTGATTTTTGGTGAATTTTTGAATGCTACATGTTACATGCTGTGAGAAATAGTTAACCATGATTTATACAGTTATTTCAAAAAAAAAAATTTCTCTGGTTTCTCAGTATTTTATTGTGAAACTTTTTATAGTTATTTCACCATATACCTATTAGTTTCTGGTAAAATTTTATAATTTTTGTTATGCTTGTGATTTTATAAAACTCCTACACTTAGACATGTCACATGCTGTGAGAAATAGTTAACCATAATTTATACAGTATTTCGTAAATTAATAACTCTCTGAGTATTTTAAAGTGAAAATTTGTATAGTTACTCCCTCGTATGTCTTTTGGTAAAATTTTATAACTTTTAGATATGTGGGTGATTTTATAAAATTCTTACAATGAGGCATGTCACATACAGTGAGAAACAAGTAACCATGATTTATACAATTATTTCGTAAATTTAATTTCTCTCTGGTTAGTTGGTATTTTAAAGTGAAAATTTATATAATTACTCCTCCATATGTCTTTTAGATTTTGGTGAAATTTTATAATTTTTAGATATGTGGGTGATTTTATAAAATTCTCACAATGAAACATGCCACATGCAGTAAAAACTAAGTAACGAAAGTTTATACGATTATTTAGAAAAATTTAATTATCTCAGGTTACTTGGTATTTTACAAGTGAAAATTTTTATAGTTACTCCTAAGTGATATTATAACCATTAAATGTATGAATACATTAATACTATGAAAAGAATAAATACTTCCCCTCGTTAACGGATGTTGAGTAAGCGGGTTGACTTTCCACCGGTTACACACCGAGTAAGTGGATAAGTATGAACAAATATGAGAATGTAGGGTCTCCCCGCGGTTGGGGGCCAGATGACCTGAACTAGCTTAGTAGGGTGCCGTATGATAGGAAATTATGGCCCAAAATAAAGGACTATCCCATTGATGTGGGGTCAAGATAGTCTTGGGCTATCCATTGATGTGGGGTCAAGATTGCTCGGCAATCAGTTTGATCACTGTAGAGACACTTGTCGTGGTCTTAGTTTGAGCTCAACCGTGCGTTACTGCCATGCGCCTATGGCAAAGTCTAATGCACGAGACTTCCATAAAAGACTCAAGAAAAGATACAAATTAAGTAACGAAAGATCATGGCATGCATACATTTATAACTGTCATTACATGTATTATGTATGAAAGTGTTGTATTGGATTGATTGTGTGTTAGGGATTTAAACAAGGTGTTTTTCAATTAGACTGACTGTGATATGGTATAAAAGTATTTTTAAAAATACCGAAAGTTACTTAATTATATGCTTCATATAACTAATGATTACCATATTGTAAAAACTCTGAAAACGAGGAGTATAAGGCATGAAGACTTATTTGTTTAGCTATTATCCTTGATATGTATTTTGGGTAGCCATTTCTTTTCCTTAGAGTATGTTGCTCGCTACCGGTGTTGGACACCACGCCTCTGGATATTTGTAATAGTTATGTGTATTAGAGTACTATCTTTTGGAGGACAACCATGTGTTATGCCATGGGCATATGCTAGCCTTTGGACTATGTATTTTGATGACTCATGTATTTGATGAACTTGATTTAGTTATTCCGCAACGTTTTGAAAAAAAAAAAAAATCTTAAATTCCATTAGGTGTTACATTCTTCAGCTTAATGAATTAAAAACACTTATAACATCTTTAACTTTTAATGAAAAATACAACATGTTGATCACTAACTCACTCTTCTCTTCTCTTCTCTCTTCCACAATTAACCTATTTAAGTTGTTACCTTAAAAAATAATAATAATATTATAATATTTTAAATATGTGCTTTTTTTTTGGTGTTCTCACAAAATAAGGAATAAATTTGTTCTTCAAGTTATTCCTCTTATTGATGAACATGTGGTTAACTTGTCCACGTCATCTAATTGAAGCTAATTTTTAAATATTACAAACAAACCCCTAACATTAAAACAATATTTTTTGAAATTTAAACGCATTCTTAAACTATTGGCCTATTGCAAACTTCATTAATCTTTTTTCTTTCGACTCACATCTTACCCAAGCTACCATCCCCCAAATATCAAATCAATTCCATTTTCTATTTTTTTATATAATATTTTATCTATTTAATTTTTATAATTATTTATTTTAAAATATATATATTCTTGTCTATTTAATTTGTATATCATTTTATGTTATTTTATGTTATTTAATTTGTTAGATAAGCACTATAGCTGATCTATTATATCATATATTCTTTTAGTTGAGAATTGCTAAAGCGCTAGTTTGCGATGGTACTTTTTTGGTGCCTTTAATTTAATGCACTGAGTTTGACTTTGTTTATTTAATATTTATTTCTATTCTTTTGTTTAATCAAATTAAAATAAGAGAAGAGATAAACAGAAAGAATGATATAAACTTATTATAATTTAAATAATATACATAAATTCAAATATAAAAGAATATATACCTTTTAAAAATTAAATTATTATAAGAGTTAAATTAAATCTATAAAAATTAAATTGAGTTGATATACGAGATTGGAATGCTTGGATAAGTTACAAATTGAGAGAAAATAGACTGATGAAGTTTCTAGAGAAAGTCATAGATAGTAAATCTAGCGGGTTAGCCTGCTTATTTAAAACTTAAAGTCTAATAGATTAGCCTATTTATATAAAACTTATATAATTTTTAAAAAAAAACCATTTATAAAGTTGATCTTGTGGGTTAGCCCATTTATAAAATCATTATTTTAAATTATAATTAAAAATTTCAAGACATTTAATATAAAATTATATTAAAAATATATTTTTTTAAAATTAAAATCTAAATTATATAAGTTATCTCTAAATAAAAATATAAGTTTATTTTATTTTTTATCTGCCAAAAGAAATATATTAATAAAAACTAAGATTACAAAAAGTGCTAAAGTATACATGCAAACAGAAAAAAAACAGCAGGGCCTAAAAAATAGCAGGCACCCTAGCAAGACAAGAATAAAAAAAAGCAACAAACATGAATAAACAAATAAAATATGGAGCAACTTCTAAGCCACCAACAACACTCATGGAGGTTACAGAACAAAACAACTTGTGTAAATTTATTTCATTTAAAGTTAGAATAATATAAGTTTTTCTAAATACATTTATTAAGTTTATATTTTTTTACCAACTTTATTTTAGTCTTTTTTTTTATTTTTTAAAAGTTGAGATATATATAAGATATAAAATATGAGTTAACAACATTTAAATTAAAAAATATCAAAAGAGTATTTAAAATACTATTGACTGAGCGAAGAAATTAAAGAAAGAGATTAAGAAATTAATAAAGTTATCAATAGTCACTACGCCAAATTTAGCTTATGTCAAGGTAACATATGACAGCGATTCCGTGTTAAACGCTGACGTATGTTAATTTTTTTTTTTTAATTGAGCTATGCCAGCGGTTTCGTCATAGAGCGGCTGCTATAGGCTCCCTATTGTGTATTGGGATGGTCACGGTGACATTTTTGCAATTCCATTCAACTCTTTAAAAAGACTAACCAATAGACTACTACCAAGATATTATTAATTAATAATTAATTAATTCTACAAACATAACCCAAATTCCCTCGCTCTCGTAGACTCGCACCCTCATTCACCTTTCTTCACCATCTCCCTCATTCCCCTTTGATTCGCCGTCACCCTCTTCACCGTCACGACGTCCCTTATTTCTTTCTCGTCTCCCTCTCTTTTATTTCTGTTTTCTCTTTGTTTCTTCTCCATTCTTTTTCACTATTTTTCTTTAGTTTTTTTTTTGTGTTCGCAGTCGAAGAATCTGTGTTGGCTCGTTAGGGTTTCCTCGTTCTCTACATGGTCAGAATCCTTCCGATGCTTTCCTCGACAACGTTGCTGCTCTCGGCAACTTCCTTGCCGATACTCGTAAAGATGATTCCACCGTTGAGGTTGCCGTTCCCAAGGTTGTGCCGACGCCTCCGAAGGCTCTTCCCATTACTGGTGACGCGCTTGATGAGTCTGCCTCCATGAAGGCTAAGCGTGTTTCCCTTAAGCGTAAGGGTGCTACTGCTATGATTGCTGCTGAGGAGTATGCTCGCCGATTTGAGCCCCGTGATGTTGTGGTGAGTTTTGATTTTAGTTGAGGTTTAGTTTGACTGGCTTGTGTGTGTGCGTCTTGTGATTTTGACTGATTTTTTTATGTTTTATCTTATTTGTTGAATTTAGTTGACTTCTGGAAGTTTGGTAATTGATTTGGGGAAATTTTGATGTTGATTGTATGTCCCTCTGCTTTCATTTCCTTTCTTGTACAATTGTTTGTCATTTCTCACAAGTGTTACTATAAGAATTGTTATGCCGTTTGAGTTTGGACTCTTGTTTTTGTGCATCATTTGTATGTTGCTCTAGAATAAACATGCTATTTGTCATTTCTCTGATCATGGTTATTTTGTTTTTAGAATTAGTTTGGAGTCTTAGTTCATGCATAACTAATTACACATATATGCAGGCTGCTTCAAAATAATATTATTTCTGGTCAGATTCCTTCTACTATAGGGAACTTGGGAAAGCTATCTTTCCAACAATGCTTTTAGCGGTGACATACACAGTTCTTTGGGAGTAGTAGTTGGTGTTTTTGAGTAAAGTCAGTAAAGACAGGTATATGCTTCTTTTTGCTTTTGTTTTTTCCTGGCAATTTTAAGTTTGTAACTTTTGTTGTAACTTTTGTTGTGGGATTTCTGTTTCTCCGTTTTTCTTTAATTCTTGAACTGAAAAGAATCATTATAGGAATACTTTGTTTTCTTCTTTTTCTATTTTAAAATATATCTCTAGTAATTCCTCTATGCATTTGGAGCTCCATTGCCCGTAGATCGAATTTGTAGATCAAATTGAGAGAATGAGAGAGACTTGACGATAAGTTTCTTGCTTATTTGCTTTGTTTATTCTCATAGAGTAGGAGTTTTTGCCCTGCTATTAACCCAACTTATCATTCATTGCAAAACTAACCCATATCCTCATTTTAATGGTTCTCAATTTGCTGCTTATTTTTGGACTGGCTCGGTGATATATATATATATATATGAATTACTTTGACTATATTTATTATTGATGTCACTGGTAAATCTCTACCTAGGAATGTGTGATAAGCTGAAGAGGGTGAGAAAAGAAAGAAAAAATTTATGCTAAACATAGATAAACTTTGCTGTTAATTCACCTTTGTGCTTTTTCAGGTTGGTTTTCATGTCTTGATTGTTTTATTGTGTCCTGCTCATTGTTTTTCTAATTTTTTTCAATCTATTATAACTTGAATTAGCTTTTATCTTATTTTTTCTCTGCATTTAACTGTGGTGTATAGTTTAATTTGGAAATATCCATTTCTATTTTGTGGAACTAGTTGATTTTATTGTTTTCTAAAGCTGCTATTTGGTGTGAACAATTCTTTCATGATTAAATTTTAAGGAATGACGCAAAAGTATAAGGATTCTAATCTAATAACTTCAACCAACTATATTCCACATACTTATGCTAAATAAAAGTTTCCTAAAGATATAACATGAAATCCTAAAGAAGAATTTTATAGAATAGCATGAATTTCATATCTAGTGTGGGATATGTGATGTAACATTAATTAAATGGAGGTTGGGTGGCTGTAATTGCTCATATATGTAGCACAAATGCAGGATAAGGGGTCATTGAATTTTCCTGTAATCTGTTAATCTAAGGTTGTTGTACTTATGTGTACTTCTAGTATTAAATTGCCTATTCATGAAAAAGTATATTGAACTAGTGAGTAGCACACAAATGGATGGTAGGAAGAAATTGGAAACACTGTGAAAACCTAAGCTTAAGGGGAAAGCAAGGACTGAACAACAGAGAAAACCTTATATGCATGACTATAAGATTGAAATTTGTTCTTCTTTGTTAATTAGCTAGAGCACTTTTTTTGTGCCCAGTGATATTATGCTTATCCTTATTTGATTTGTCAGGTAATATGCATGTACTTATACCTATATTTGTTTGATTTGTTTTAGACCAGGCTACAAGGCTGGCATTTCATGATATGATATCTTGGACAACAAGGTGGCCAGGTAAATTCATTCTAGTTGAGAACTTTGTTGTTTTTATTTTATGCCTTCTCTAGTTCTTCTTTTATATGATATGAAAATGATATTTTAAACTTTTAACTATTCTGATGCATCTTTTCATTTTTACTACCGATTATCTTTTTGGAAACAAAATATATTGATGTAGAGATAATTGATAGGAATATACATTATAAAGTTCAGCAAAATCTTGACGGTGTAGATGTGTACTGTTTCCTACCTCCTTCTGTTTTCTCATTATTTTCACGACTTCTCAAACTATTTTTCTAATCCTTAGCAAGCTTGGGAATATTATGTATTCTGGGCCCATGTTCATATGCAGTTATTTTGAACTATGGAATCTCATTGCTTGCACTTTACTCTTGTATATTTATTTAAATTTTTTTATTTGTTTCAGATTTCTTAACTAATTGATGTGGTTGGATGATTTAAAAATTGGATTATGTTAATTATGTACTTTCAGTTTTTGTCGGTTGGTATTTGGTAGAAATTTCATTGGTGGTAGTGAATCTTTATTTTATTTTCTTGACGTGTACTAGATTGTAAATGACCCTGGAGTTTTGAGCAAATTTATTGGTGAAACTGAAAAAGAAAAGGTTTAGAAATTATTTTTTGTCTATGCTCGATGTATTTATAATCTGTGTGATGTATTTATAATCTGTGTGGTTAGTTACTTATAAATTATTATCGTGTTTCTAGAAACAAATTTATTAATTACTTTTATCAATGGGTGTTTGGTCCAGTGGTATGATTCTCGCTTTCAATGCGAGAGGTGCGAGTTCAATTCTCGCAACACCCTTTATGTAGCAAAATATTTTGTAGAAATTAACAGAAAAAAGAACAAAAAATAAAAAATAACCTATCCCAGCGGTTCTAAATATTTAGAACCGCTGGCATAGGGTGACTGAACCCAAAAAAAAAAACAAGGCCTATGCCCACGATTGTGGGTTGAACCGTTGAACCGTTGCTATATGGTAACATTTGCCGGCGGTTGAATAATTGCTGCTAAAGACTGGTGCACCAATTGCAGCGGGGCAATTAGTAGCGGTTGGGAACTGCTGCCATAGTTAAAAATAACCGCTGCTATAGGTGATTTTTTGTGTAGTGAGTTTAAGAATTTTAAATTTTTAAAAAAATGTTGTTTTAATAGTTAGGGTTTTTTTATAATATTTAAAAATTAGTTTCAATTAGATGACGTGACAAGCTAAACACATGCCAATCAATAAGATGAATAACATGGAGGAACAAACTTGTTCCTTATTTTGAGGGAGCACGGAAGAAATCACCTTTTAAATAAGACAAATACAAATAATAATATTATAACTAAAAATTTTAATAGAATTATAACATTTTAAAAGCACTTTATTACACGTTCGCCTAAATTCTTCTTCAACTTAATGAATAAAAAATACTTATAAACATCTTTAACTTTTAATGAATAAACATTATTAAAATAATAATATAAATTGCATTTTTTCACTCTTGACTATAATTTATATTTTAAATTGTTATCTAACACTTTTTATTAAATGATTTGCAAGTTTTATATATAAATATGTTTCCTTTGACGTCCGCTTATCGCGCAGGTTACCGTCAAGTTTTTATGATTTTGATAGACTAAGTGTGTGCTTAATTTTTTGTTAATAAAATTTAGTTAGATTGAAAGTAAGTTTAATTAAAAGCTAATTTACTTCAAAAGAATTTATGTTTGAATATTTTTAACCTAAAGTAAGTTTGAGAAACTATGAGCTTGTTTAATAGTTTTGGTTTTTAGTTTTTAAAAATTGTATTATAAAACAATTTTCAGAAACAATTTTCATAAAAACCGAGAGGATTTTTTAATACAAATTCGTATGTAAATTCATAAAACTGAAAACTAAAAACCAAAAAAGATGTTTTCAAATTTTAGTTTTAAATACTGAAAAACAAAACTATTCCCAAAAACTGTTTTTGAAAACTCGTCTGTCAAACGAATTTTTTAGTTTTCTGTTTTTAAAACTAGAAAACTATTTTTAAAAACAGAAATCAAATAAGGCATAAATCTTGTTTGAATAATTTTTTAAAAAAGTATTTTTGAGTATATATAATTACTTAACTTTTTTACTACTTGTAACTAAAATGAACATTGAGTTAGTTAAAGGATAATAATTTCTCATAAACTAAACAATAAATATAAAGTCAATTTTGTGAACTTAAAAGAGGCTCATGAGTTGGGTTAGCCCGACTCACTTTTAACTCATTTTTATTTTAAATCTAGATTTGATAATTTGACTCAATTGAAAACAAACATAATGACATAATTTTATGTAGTTAAAAGTACTTTTTCTCAACTAACATATTAAAATAATATTTAATCCAGATTATTTTGACTTTTTTTCTTCTTAAAAGTTAAAGTTGAGTCAAACATAATTGTCAAAAATCTAAAAGTTATTTTTTTTTAATGAACAAAATATAAAGGTGACTTTTAATCTAAAAGTTAGAATAAGAAGTTTTTTTCTGAAGAAAGCTAACTTATTTCTTGTCACATATTTATATCTTTACATAAAATATTTTATTAAATAAATAATTTTTTATTCATGAGCAATTTATTAACTAAAAAATAATAATATTATCAAACAATTTTTAATTTTTTTTTCTTTAAAATTCTTATTTGTAGTTTTGATTTAAAATATTTTTTTTTTAAAAAAATTGGGTCAAACAAAGTGTAACTGATAGCAGACTAGGCCAGTGGGACAGCATGCTCCACACACACTAGCCCGTTGGCTTATCAGGCTACGGGGCGGGTCTACTATCTAGGCCTAGTTTGCCCAAAGCCAAGAGCAAAGAAACCTATTTGTCTTTTAATTTTCATTTATTTATTTATTTATTCATTTATATTTATTTTTGTCCTTTTTGGGTCATTAACAAAAAAATTTTAAAAAATAAAATTGTTGTTGCTTGATTCGACACTTTACCAGCGGAGAAAATAACGCACGCTTTGCGTTTAGAGCTCAAAGACGCTGCTACGACCACCGTACGCTTCACACACAAGAGAGAGAAAACAAGGAGCGATTCGATTTGGAATCCATAGCCACCGCGACCTTACCTTGAATGACATCAGCTACAACGTCGTCTCATACTTCTCGTCGATTCTCGATTAAGGTTCTTCTTCCGCATTTCTTTCCCCGCAAGCGCCAAGCTTGCGTTATTTATTTATTGATTTAATGCTTTTCAAATCCGATGAGTATGCTCTGTTCGGCTGATGCAGAAATAGAAATGAATTTTGAAAACCTTCATAAGCAACACAAGCGCGTTGTTGTTGTTGATTGTTGTTTATTTTTGGTGGATATAAGCTATGAATATTTTCGTTTTATTTATTTCTTTGGTTGCTTTGGATTGTAACGACATGTTAATGATTGTAACTACTGTATCGAATATGATTTGATTCGAATGGTTCGTTTTCTTTGGGTGCAGTGCAGTATAAGATGAGGATCTGAACGCTGACCAGAACTTGATTGCAGTGATTGCTGGGTTACAGTGGGTAGCAACAACGGGGTGGATCGGAGAATGGACCCGGGCAAGAACCGAACCGATCTACTCGCAGCTGGCAGGAAAAAGGTATCTGATCTTTGCATTATGAATTTCAATTCGTGCTTCCTTAAATTAACCTTGTGTGTGTACTTTTAGAGAAGAATAAGCTGCACTTCTGTTTCAAGATGGGTTTTCTGGTATGGTTATGGTCTCCGAATTATCTTAATAGGGGTTTTTGGGTCCTTTGAATTTTGACATGCACTTTTGAGACTAAAATGTACAATTGATGACCTTGACTTGCCGAAAAGTTACACAAACGCACAAGTCATGAATATATGAGCCTACTTCCTTTATTTTCTCATTAGCAGTTACCACATGCACTTGACACTCAGCAGTGCATAGTCTCCTTAGAGTATTTGAATCCACTTAAGAACCTAGTGCAATAGTAATATTCACCTGTCCATTTTCATTTTTAAATCTGATGTATAAACTGGATTTTTTTTAAATGTTATTTTTTCATAAGATTGGAAATTGTATGATTTTATCTTTTTCTTTCTACTTGATTCATTTAACTATTCAGTTTTATAGGATGTATAATTTAATGGTTGAAGTTCTTAATTTTGGCTCTTCATGTTTTAATTGTCAGCTCCAACAATTTCGTCAGAAGAAAGACAGTAAAGGTGGTAGTAGTCGTGGAAAATCATCAAAAAAATCTGGCAAACCTCAGCTACCTGAGTCTGATGCTGAAGCTGATGCTGCGAGTAGTACCTCAATTTCAATTGGGTCATCTCAGGTTACTGATGGAAATGTTGGGACCGACATTGAATCCAATGTGATTATGACAGAATCATTGGAGTCAGAGTCTGTGGCAAACTCATTAGATCCTGACAATGTTGATCCATCTGTTGATTCATTGTCGGTGGCTATTACACATGATACAGGACTTCAAACCCATGCGGTCCGCGAGACTGATTCTGAGTTAACTGCCCAAGATCAAGGGGTAGATGCTCAAGATGATGGCTCTGATGTGTCAAAGGATGCATCTTTTAGAACTTCAGATGGACTGGGTTCTGAAGGTGGAGTAACATATGATCATGCATCTGCACCTGTTGCCATTTTGTCCCCACTAGCTTCTGTTACAACTGTAGTGGGTGAGTCTGTTTCAGATGAAAGAGAGCGTGAAAAGAGGGAAGAATTGCTGCTTTTATCTGAGGATGTTCCAGATACATCTTTTTTGCAAACAACGGAAAATCAGCCTCAGGTAACGGATTTAGGTTGTGCTCTCTCTCTCTCTCTCCATCTCTTCTTTTCCACATTCCTTTAATTTGATGTTAATATTATAATGTTATATTTCAATATTATAATTTATGTTTAGGTGTTAGGTTATTAGTTGGGTTGGCTGGGAAAACTGATATGTGTATTTGATTTATAATTTATATTCTCATTTGTTGCTGGGTAGGGGCAATGCAGGAAGGTGATGATTTGGATTTGAAGAAATCTTGTCAAAGCACTGATGCACTGATTGATTGTCAAAAGGAGCTTCCTCTGCTCAAGGTTGGAGAGAGTGATCAATCGCTTTCAGAAATTGCTTTGGGGAAGACTAGAATTGAGGAGACATCTCGGGAAGGCAAACAACTTGGCGAGTCAGTTGAATTATTATCGTCACTTGAGGACATTGTATCAGATAAGGTTTCAGATTCTGATAATGCCCAAAGAGTTGATATTGCGTCTGTGGGGCCTTTTTGGAGGAATCTGGAAAGAGAAACATTTCCAGGTTTATCTCATGACGAAATATTTCACCAGTCTAATCAAGAACAGATTAGTAAAGGAGTTCTTGATGGACAGAATGCGGGGCTTGATCAGCAATGCACTCCTCTTGGGTTTGTGGCTGAGGATCCAGTTCATGAGTTGTCAATGGGAGGAGATATTGAGGTTAATTCGGCCAGACCATTGGACAACTCTCATATTTTTTATGCAAACCCTGTTAATCTCTCTCAGCTGGCTGAAATTATAAGGGGACTTAATGAAGAAGAGTATCAGTTTCTCCTCAATGCTAGAGGAGTAGAGTCTGATTCTGGTCCTTTGGCCAGTAGTTCAGTTCTACCAGACCATTACTTTTCAGAAGCGTTTCAGAGGCTCAAAGAAGAATTGTTCATTGCTACTTTAATGAAGAATATATTCAATATGCAACTGACTGAGCAACTGGAGTTGCAACTGGTGTCCGATAATCAGCGTTACCTGATGACTGAAGAACTATCTCAGCTCGATGATTCATATAATAAAGTTAATGAGATGAATCAGCATCTTAACAAGGAACTTGCGAATTGCCGTGATGAACTACGTGATATTTCTTGCGAGAGTGTGGAATTACAAAATCAATTTAATGCCGCTGTGGAAGAGGTTGAAGCTCTTTCTGCCAGAGTGGTTGAGCTGCAGATTAATTTTGAAATTTCTCAGAAAGATTCATTTGATCTGTCCACAGAGTTGGCAGACTGCAGAGGCTTGATCTCAAGTTTAAAGTCTGAAAAGAAAGGCATGAATGAAACTCTTGGTTTGTTGGTTGCTGAGAAAAATAAACTTGTGAAGGAGAAGGAATTTCATCTATGTGAAAGTAAGAATCTGACAACTGAATTAGCTGAATTCAAGAGTTCTATGGAAGGGGTTAAAACTGAAAATGCCAATCTTTATGGCATGATCTCTGTGGTGACTGAAGAGAGGAATAAGATCAAAGCAGAAGTTGAGCATCTCTCACATGAGATTGATAGGCTGTCATTAGAATTGGATGAAAATAAAGATTTGGTGGCAAGTCTACAGGATGAAAATTCCATCTTAAATGGGAAGCTTGCATTGTCAATGGATAAGATTAAAAATCTTGAAGACGAGTATCAACCTGTTGCTCTTGAGAATAAAAGACTCTCTTCTGAAGTTGTTGGCCTACAAGAGCAGTTGTCTATAGTAGAAGGGGAACGAATGAGGTTTATAGGTGACCTTGAAGAAGCCACAATGCGCTTGGAACAACTTTCCAAGGAAAATGTATTTCTCAACAGCACTTTGGATAAGCATAAAGCTGAGATAGAAGAAATTCGAAAGAAAAGCAGTCAACCACCATCTCAACTTAATGACCTTGGGAATCAAGCACATGTTTCAACAAAACAAAGTAATGACCTTGAAATTACAATCTCTGAGGATTCTCTACATATGGGTCAGGAGCCAAATGAAGGTGCACCTGGGATATCACATGTGAATATTTTTGAAGACAAAGTCTTTGATGATTCTCTGTTGAATGAGGTGGAAAACGTTTTGGTGAAGCTTGAAAAAGCAATTAATGAGTTGCATTCTCAATCAGTATTCTCCAGCAGGTCTGGTGAAAAGATTTCTTCACCTGCGGTATCAAAACTGATACAGGCTTTTGAATCAAAAGTACATGAAGATGAACATGAGGCAGAGATAAGGGATTCCGGTGAAGTTCAGTCATCATCGAGCTCTTTTATTAAGTTAACCAACGAGCAAATTGGAAACTTGAGAAAATTGCTTTCAAAGTGGAAGTTGGATGTTCAGACTGCGAGTGCATTGTTCAAGGGGGAGCGAGATGGTAGGAAAATGAGTGATGCGAAATTGAACGATCTCAAGGACCAGTTTGAAGAATTGAAGCAACATTGTTCAGATTTGGAAGCATCCAACTTTGAACTTGCAGTTCAATGTGAAACTGCAAAGCATCTTCTTGGAGATATTCGAGAAAAGAAATGTCATCTTGAGGAACTCTGTGAAGATTTAAAGCAGGAAAATATCCATCTTAAAGCCAAAAATAATGTTGTTTATGAAAAGCTTGGATATTGTCAGTCAAAAATCAGTGAATTGCATGCTGAAATATGTACCGTGAAAACGGAAATGGCTTCTATTATTGGCATTGAACTAGAAAATTTGCAGAAGGAGGTGGCTGAGAGGGCATTGCTACTTGAGCAAGTCTGGAATAATACTATTGCTGAGATTGTGGAGTTAGTTGGGAAGCTGAACGAATCAGTTGGGGAAACTTCGTACCCAACCATCTCTTCTGGCACTCATGATAGCTTGGATATCAGTCGTCAGTTAGAAGTTTCTGTCAAGGTGGCCTCTGAAATGATTTTTGATCTGCGGAAGAAACTTGAAGCTACTTATTCGGAACATGAAATAATGTGTATATCATATAATGAAGTGAATTCAAAATGTGATGATCTGCTTGGGAGGACTGAATTAGCTGTTGGTGTATTGCATAAGTTGTATAGTGACATAAGGAAACTTGTTCACAGTAACGGTGGTCGGTCTATGGATGAAGATAGTATAGATGTACAAAGTGAAGTGCTGCCTGATCTACTGAACTATAATAGCTTTCAGCCCATCATGAAACAACTTGAGGATATATTGAATGAAAAGCTGGAATTTGAGTTTCTAACCAAGGAGATGAAGTCAGAATTGATGCACAGGGAAAAAGAATTGGGAGAATTGAAGATGAAGTGTCTTGGTTTAGATTCTGTTAATAAGCTAATTGAAGATGTTGCAGGCGTGCTGAATGAGGACATTTCAAAGATTGATACAAATAAGTCACCCCTTTTCTGCTTGGCTTCACTAGTGTCAAGTCTTGTTCAGAAAACTAGAGAGGCTGAAATCCAGTGTCACATGACTAAAGAAGGTTATGGATCTAAAGAGATTGAATTGGTTGAAATGAAAGAAAAAATGCATTGTCTAGATACACTACGTCTTGAAAATGAAAATGAAATCTCCTTTCTTAAGGAAAGTTTACATCAGGCTGAGGAAGCTCTTAGTGTTGCACGTTCTGAATTATGCAAGAAAACAGATGAACTTGAGCATTCAGAACAGAGGGTGTTGTCAATTCGTGAGAAGCTAAGCATAGCCGTTGCCAAGGGAAAAGGGTTGGTTGTACAGCGGGATGGCCTCAAGCAATCCCTGGCGGAGACATCCAGTGAATTGGAGAGATGCTTGCAAGAGTTACAGTTGAAAGATACAAGACTTCAGGAGGTTGAAACAAAACTTAAGACCTATGCGGAGGCTAGTGAGAGGGTGGAAGCTCTGGAATCTGAGCTTTCATATATTCGTAATTCAGCTAATGCTTTGCGAGAGTCTTTTCTTTTGAAAGATTCAATGCTACAGAGGATAGAAGAGGTTTTGGAAGACCTAGATCTCCCTGAGCAGTTTCACTCAAGAGATATAATTGAGAAGATTGACTGGTTGGCTAGTTCGGTTGCTGGCAACTCATTGTCCATGAATAATGATTGGGAGCAGAAGGATTCTGTAGGTGGCGGGTCATACTCTGAAGCTGGTTATGTTGCCACAGATTCTTGGAAAGATGATAATCAGCCACAACCAGATTC
Source organism: Cyamopsis tetragonoloba (assembly GCA_037177725.1). NCBI lineage: Eukaryota > Viridiplantae > Streptophyta > Magnoliopsida > Fabales > Fabaceae > Cyamopsis > Cyamopsis tetragonoloba. Next base: position 60,151,204 of record CM074119.1, read on the forward strand.
TGGGGTTGAATTTAGAAACAAATTCGAGGGGTTGCAGAATGATTCTGCAGGCGGTGGGACATATTCTGAAGCTGCTTATGTTGTCACGGATTCTTGGAAAGATGATAGTCAGCTTCACCCAGATTCTGCGGATGATTTCAGAGAAAAATTTGTCGAGTTGCAGAGTAAGTATTATGGGCTGGCTGAGCAAAATGAAATGCTGGAGCAGTCATTGATGGAAAGAAACAGCTTAGTTCAGAGATGGGAAGAGCTTGTAAACAGGATTGACATGCCTTTGCATTTGCAGTCTATGGAGATGGAGGATAAGATTGAATGGGTAGGAAGAGCACTTGCTGAGGCTAATCATCATTTAGATTCTTTGCAGCTGAAGATTGAAAAGTATGATAGCTATTGTGGTTTGCTAAATGCTGATCTGGAGGAGTCTCACAGGACAGTGTCTGCTCTTCATGCAGACCTTAAAGCTCTTGCATCTGAGAGAGAGAACCTTTCTGAAAAAATGGAGGCTTTGATATACGAATACGATAAACTGTCAGTGCAGAAAAGGGAAGCTGAAGTTGAGAATGAAAAGTTGCATAAGGAAATAACTAGTCTGAAGGATGAATTGGAGCAAAAAGCTGCAATTGAAGAACAGATTTTCACTATTGATGACAGGATCAGAAAATTGCAGGACTTAGTTATTAATGCCTTGTCAGAATCTGAAACTGAAGACCTGGTTTCTGGTACTGCTAATATTGATTCCTTGGAAGAATTGCTGGGAAAACTTGTGAAAAATCATGTCAATCTTACATCAATCAAACCCGGATATGGGGTCATGCATGATGGACAACATTCAATAGAAGATGACGCCACACTTCATGAAGAAAGAAATATTGATATGCATGAAAAGGAGGAGCTAGATATTGATAAATATAAAATAGAGCTGGAGGAGGCTTTAAATGAGTTGGTGCATGTGAAAGAGGAGAGGGATAGAACTTTGGAAAAGCAAATATCTTTATCTGGTGAAGTTGAAGCTCTGAGTAAAAGAACTGAGGAATTGCAAGAGCTTCTTACTCAGGAGGAGCAAAAGTCAGCCTCTGTTAGAGAGAAATTAAATGTAGCAGTCAGAAAAGGTAAGTCATTGGTGCAACAGCGAGATAGTCTAAAACAGATGATTGAAGAGATGAGTATTGAGATGGAGCACTTAAAATCTGAGATCAACAACCGGGAATCCACTCTTGCAGAGTATGAACAGAAGTTAAAGCAGTTGTCAACCTACCCAGATAGGTTAGAAGCTCTAGAATCTGAGAGTTTGCTTCTGAAGAATCACTTGGAAGAGACTAAGCACCGCTTGCAAGAGCAAGAGTATTCTTTGAAACTGATTTTGAACAAGTTAGGTGAGATTGAGGTTGGTGATGAAGGTCGTATAAGTGATCCAGTGAAGAAGTTGGAGTTGGTTAGGAAACTTTGCTCTGATCTGCATAATGCCGTAGCTTCTTTAGAACTAGAATCTAAGAAATCTAAAAGAGCATCAGAACTCCTCTTGGCAGAGTTAAATGAGGTTCAAGAAAGAAATGATAGTTTTCAGGAGGAGCTTGCCAAGGTGGATGCTGAACTTTTGGATCTCAGAAGAGAAAAGGATTTAGCTGAGGCTGCCAAATTGGAAGCTCTTGCACATCTTGAAAACTTATCAGCCTTGCATGAGGAGGAAAAAAAGAGCCATTTTTCTGAGATCATGAAATTAAAGTCTAGCATGAACCAGGTCTGCAAAAGCTTTGGTGAGGTTCCGAATTTGCTGGCTAATGTCTTTTTCATGGATATGGAATATTTTCGGAATCTGGAGGCTGGTCTTGAGTCATGTATGAAAGGAAACAGTGCTACAAATGTGGTAAAATCATCTGTCCCCAAAGAACATGGTGGCATTTTATGCAAGTCATCTGATAATGAGGTAATAATTTATATACTGAGATACTGAACTAGTTGTTGTAGATCATATTTTACTCCTAATTTTGACATTTTTTGTATTATAATTAACTGTCTTTCATTTGGTATATTATGAGAATGAGAAATAGAACGCTGCATTTATTTGCTCATGTCATTTTATTTCACAAAAAATACATGTATCATAAATTTCGTCTTTGAAAGATTTTGTGATCATTTCAATCCTCGAAATATTGAAAACGTCATCAAATATGTCCTTGATTTATAACTGAAGACCAATTTGGTGATGTTTCAATCTTTTGTGGACAAAAATGGTGGCAAAAAAATCTCATTTTGTTCCTACAAAGTTGTTTATATCACTATTTTTGTTCGTGAAAGATCGAAAATTTCACCAAATTGGTCTTGGATTTATATCTGAGGACCCAAGACCAATTTATCGACACTTTCAATCTTTCAAGGATTAAAATACAACAACAACCCAGCGTAATCCCCATTTCATGAGGTACTGGGGGTAAAATGTATGCAGCCTTTCAAGGATTAAAATAATGACTGATATTTCAAGGACCAATTTGGTGATACTTGTATGTTTGCCAGATCAAAATGATTATCTATAAAAATATTATTGGTATTTTAACTAGTAGTTTTAAAAACATTGTGCTAGTGTTGAGAGTTTTAGTAGGTAGAAGTTAGCTTGCCCAAGGTCTTATATTCAAATATCGGTACTCCTATTTGTGCCAACAAAAAAGTAACAGTTATATGTATATATCAAAGGAAAATTTCATAAGTTTGGGGGAGCCATGGCTCCCTCCGTCCACAAAAAGCTCCACCCCTGAGAATGCAGTAACTTTAATTTCTTGTACTACTGTTTTTTCGGGAGGGTGGGTGATCGGAGTTAATTCCATTATGCACTATGTGGATATACTATTGAAGTATTAACATAAGATTGTTGCTGTTCTCTCGTGTATCTGTTTACAGCCGAGTGCATCTTTCTTAATAATATGTAGAGGGATGGAACGGCTTTATTGCATCTTTGAGATGTCTGGGCTCATTGTTTTGTTTTCTTGTCCTGAACCCTCATTGTAACATGTCATCTTTTCTTTCTAATATTTTTTTAAAAAATCTTACATAGATTTTAGCAAATGAATGCTCAACTTTCAAATTAGAACAACTGGAGCAGTGGTGACATTTGTTGGTGAAAGATCAGTTTGTTTTCAAGCTTTGGTGCATAATGGTTGGCATTTTGTTGCCATTAATTTCTGTCACTTGTTTCTTGAATGTATTTTTTTAGCATTGTCTCGTATATTTTCAAATGCTTTTATAGATTAGGATTTGAAAAAAAAATCCTATGATTAATTGAAAATTCGGCTGCATAGTTTTCTGAACTTGTAAGTCTGTAATTCGGAGTGTCGCTACTGCAGTTCCAACTAGCAACTCTTTTTTTTTGCTATTCATCGGGGCTCTACGGCCCACTCTCCCCTCTATTTTAAGTTGATGGCTCAAATTTTGTTTTTTTTTTGGGTCGGTTGACTCCTATTTGTCGTATTGTATTAATTTTTCGTAAAAGCCTTAATTTAATTTGCTGTGTTATTTGAATTAGTTTTCTTCCTAATTAACTGTGATATTTATTCTCCAGAAGAGCTCTACTTCTGCAAACTCTTGGTCAGATTTTGACACAATTGACCACTATGACGATGATACCATAGTTGAAATTTTTCGTCTATTTGAGCATCAGCTGCAAAAGTTCATGGTGAAGGTTGGTTCTCTTAAGGAAAGAATTGACAAGCACTCAAGTTTGGCACACGAGCAAGACAAAACTCTATCTCAGCAGATGGCATATATTCAAAGGGAAATGACTTCCCAAAGAGAGTCTTGTCAAACCATGAAGAAAGAAGTTAGTGAGCGAGATCGGGAACTTGTTGCATTACGTGGGTACATTGCCTACATTTATGAAGCATGCGTTAATTCTGTCATTGTACTTGAAATTGGAAAAGCTGAACTGGTTGGAAATAAGGTCGAATTTTCTGACCTAGGGATCGACATGAAAACATCTTTTGACAATGGAATATCTGAGGAATGTATTAAAACCATGGCTGATAGATTGCTGCTTGCTGCCAAAGGGTTTGCTAGTATAAATTCTGAATTTTTGGATGCTAGTCAACAGGAAATGAAAGCTACTATAACAAATTTGCAGAGAGCGCTTCAGGAGAAAGATGTTCAAAGTGAAAGGGTTTGCTCAGAGCTTGTAAAACAGATTAAAGATGCTAAAGCTGCTGTAGAAAGTTACTCTCGGGATCTTCAGTCATCTAGGATTCAGGCGGACAGTTTAAAGAAACAGGTTGAGTTGATTGAGGCAGAAAGGAAGATACTGGAACAGAGAGTAAAAGAGCTGCAGGATGGGCAAGTGATTGTAGAGGAACTACAGGAGAAAATGAGGTGTCAGACTGATTTACTGGGCGCCAAAGATCGAGGTTGGCTTTGTGTGATTCCTTGTGTGTAAGTTGTAATCTTGTAATATTTCTTTTATAAATAAAACTTTTAACATATTTCTGGAACTCAATGGTTATTACAGAAATTGAAGCTCTAATGCATGCACTTGATGAAGAAGAGACGCAAATGGAAGAATTGACCAAGAAGATTGCTGAACTTGAAAAGGTTGTTCAGCAAAAGAATCAAGAGATTGAGAACCTCGAATCTTCTCGTGGTAAAGCTATGAAAAAGCTTTCCATAACTGTAACCAAGTTTGATGAGCTTCACCACCTGTCTGCAAGTCTCCTCTCTGAGGTTGAAAAGCTTCAATCCCAACTGCAAGAAAGAGATGCTGAAATTTCATTCTTAAGGCAAGAGGTTACTAGATGCACTAACGATGTCCTTCTTGCGTCACAAATGAACAACCAGAGGAATTCTGATGAGATATTTGAGTTCTTGATGTGGGTTGATAGAATTGTATCACATGATAGGATACATGATATACATCCTGATTCAAAGAACAATAATCAAGTTCATGAATACAAAGAAATACTCCATAAGAAGCTAATGTCTTTGTTATCAGAATTGGAGAATCTGAGGGTAATTGCAGAAAGCAAGGATGCAATGTTGCAAGTAGAAAGGAGTAAGGTAGAAGAATTGAATCGTAAAGCAGAAACTCTTGAGACATCCTTGCACAAAAAAGAATTGCAATTGAATCTGCTTGAAGGTGTGGAAGAAACTGGAAAAGGAGCTGGCCCAAGCTCAGAAATTATGGAGGTCGAACCAGTGGTGAGGAAATCGATTATTTATTCAGTAGTTGGTTCACACTAGTATAAGAATCTAATGATAAATTGGAATTAAATAAAAATCGAACCAGATCATGACGTGGAATATGAAAATATTACTGTGCATGGCCTTGTCATGGTCAACAGCATTCTCATTATATGTCTTTCTAGACTATATTCTAAAAGTTTGAAAGTTTGGTTCTTGGTAGTGCTATCTCATTTAAAAACCGACACATCACCTTTTAAATCTGATTTAATATGATAGTTAATTGTGTATCAGTAGTGATGAAAGGAAATTGAAATATTTTATTTTGGCAAACATGACATTCACACCGTTGTGGTAGATTTGAATTTCGAGGGACTGAATTTTTCTGCATTCTTTACAGATGAATGAGTGGACAACAGGGGCTTCTTTTGTAACACCTCAAGTTCGCAGTTTGCGCAAGGGCACTAGTGATCATGTTGCCATTGCTGTAGATGTAGAAGGTAGTACCAGTAGGATAGAAGATGAAGATGATGACAAAGGTAATTCTGGGCACCACATAAGCATTGACATCTGGTCCTTTTTGCTACATGTTATGGTTCTGTTTACTTAGCTCTGGTTTCCTCGCTTTTTCTTGCAGTTCATGGTTTCAAGTCACTCACAACGTCCAAAATTGTCCCAAGATTTACTAGACCGTTGACCGACTTGATTGATGGTTTGTGGTAGGTGTTCTTTTCTGTGTTTTATGGATTTGAATTTCTCTTAATTTGATGAATTTGATGAATGAATTGCACTTATTCTCGCAGGGTTTCTTGTGATCGGACTCTAATGAGACAACCCATATTGCGGCTTGGAATTATATTTTATTGGGCGATAATGCATGCGCTCCTTGCCTTCTTTGTTGTTTGAGGTTTAGAGGCACTGATAGTGCTGATGCTTATTTGGCTTTGCAAAATTATTTGGCCTACTTCATATAATCCAAAGTTGGGCACAGGAGGTGCCTCGTTATAGATTGGGGATAGTTGATTGGTTCAGCTGATTCTTGAAAAAGCACTCAGTTTAGTTGTACAGTATCTTTCTTCCGCTTCCTTCTTCGTCATGCAGTGTAACAGGCAGCAATGAAGAAAAGATTATAAAGCAGATTGCTCAAATATTTGAAGAGCAATTGATGAAGAGCCTGCTAAGTAAAACACAAGTTGGTGCTTATGATTATATTTTGGATAGCAAGTCCCTGTACCTCGAAAGTGTTGGGACATTCTGGTTAGCAGGACAAGTAACCAGTTAGGTATAGAAAAACAAAATTCTTTTGAACTTTGATTAAGGATTTTTATTTTCTTAGCCATAAGAAATTTCAGAGTTTCCATTCTTTTATATTCCTACATCAGTCATAGCATCATTATGAACATTTTTGGCCGTTTGTCAAGCATGTATGCATGTTTTGATCATAATGCATGCTTGTGTTCAATTACTTGCAACCAGTTAATCCGCGTTTGATTTCTTCGATGCTTCTTTTCGTAAGGTATTAAACTGATCTATATAATTTGGTGGATAGCAGGTGGTTTCCGAGGTGTTAAACTGATCAATATTCGAAAAAAAAAGGGCCATAACTATTGTCACCACACGCGTTTCTCGGTTCACCACATCTCGGTTCACCACATAAATATTAAAAGGCCGTTTACCAAAAAAATAATATTAAAAGGCCAAATAAAAAATTCTTGAGAATGCAAGTTTGGCTTATTATGTGACTTAATATGGAATGGGGATAAAGCTAACGTGATAGCTCTATGGCTTGTGTTTTGGCTTTTATATATTATTAAAGGTTGATAAGAAACTTATTAAACATTAATTCATGTTGTGATTAATTTACGTAAATAAACTTGTAATCTATGTTAAATAGAGTTGTTGTATACTAATTTAAAATTAAATTATAATAAAAATCTTACAAGAGAAAAAAACAGTTTATTTTATACCATAATTTTTCCAACAAAACTAATCATGATTTATTTTCTTGAATTAAATTGAAGAACAAAATAGTGTTGGTGAACATGAAATATATTTTAATATTTAGATGTCATTTAAAAAGTTATATGATATTAAATATATAAATTAAGAAATACGAAAAAAACATATGTGAAGTAATTGTTAAAAAAAATTAATTTTACTAAAATCTTCTATTAAGAGACAGTTTGTTGATTATAAGTGAAAAAAAAACAATTTCTGTTATAGAATAATTTTTCAAACAAAACTAATTGTAATTCATTTCATGAATTAAATTGAAGAACATAATTTTAGATAAAAATAAAAAAAATGTTTTGCTTTTAGATATATATGATATTAAAATAATATAAATTAGTTGTTTAAAAAGAAAACAAACTTTGCCAAAATATTTTATTAAAAAATAGTTTGTTTATTATTTTTATAATGAAGATATCTTATAGCCAAACAACTCAGACATTCACGATCTAATTATCTTGTTGTGTATTGAATTCTTGAATGTTTTTTTTTATGTTATTTTAACTTTAATTAATAGCTTATGAAGAATATTAAATATAGAGATAATTATAATAACTTTGATATGTATAATTTTGATCTAGGGTGTGCCTAGTTATATACATATTACTGATCTCATTGTTAAAGTGTAATAGAAATTGGACTTTAGCGCCCAGTCATTGAAAAAAAAGTGTAATAGAAATTTTAATTTATAATAGATTTTTAGTTATATTCTAAATGTATTATCATATTTAGTAAGTAATGTAAATATTGAAAATGGGTACTTGAAAAAAAACATATGTTAACAAATATAATTAAATTTTTATACATAAGTTATATATAAAGTTCAGTTGTAATATTATTATTGTTAACTATTTTAGTTATAATTATTATTAATATTATACAAATATTTATTGAAAATACATGTTTAGATATAGGTGGTAGCAAATTAATTAAAGAGATAATTGATTGATTGTGAAAAGATAAAATAATAGTGGATTGTAGAGTAAAGTTTTATGATTATAAGTTGTGCCACTTAGGTAAAAAAGTTTATGTGGCAAAATGATATAAAATGATATATTTTATGTATCAAATTTATAGCTTTAGGTTCAGTTTTAATATATACTAGAGTGTAACTTGCCGATGTGCGAAAATAAGAAGAAACATATAACATATTATGTCATTTAAAAATAATTAAATTGAATATTAATTTACAAAAAATATAAGTAATTTATGTAAGTAGATACGTAATTTATGTAAAACGTTTGTGAAAAATAAAAGTGTTACATTACAATTTAAAATAGAAATTATTGTAAAAACTTTATAAGCAATTTTTTTTTATTATTTAGATAAATTTTTCTGTATATATTAAAAAATAAAACTAATTATAATTGATTTAAATGAATTAAATTGGAAAATAAAATAGACTCAGGTAAATGCAGAAAGTATTTTATTTTTTTAGATACTATTTAGAATATTATATAATATTAAAATAGTTAAGTTGTGTGGAGAAATATATAGGGGATGTTGATTATCTTTAGAATGAAGATATGTCATAGCTGCATAACTCAAACTTTTTGATTATCTAATTCTCTTGTTATTATTGGATTATTGAATGTTATGTTATTTCATGTCAATTTGGCTTTAATAATAGGTTTTCTAAAAATATAAAATATAGAAAAAGCAATGTCAATTTAGAGGGGTAAATATAATCTAGATTAAATTAAATAGTGGTCAATAAATTATAGTTTTTTCTATTAAAGAGTAATTGATTTTTTTTTGGTAAAAAAGGAAACAAAAAAAAAAAATAAAGAGAAAAAATCAACTAAAATTCTCTTGGAAACGTAGTCTCGATCTTATCAGCTAGAAGAGCAAGAACAATGGTGTCTTCTACAAGGTTAATTGCATCCTTAGTCAAGATATCTTTGCAACGATTGACTTCCCGAAGACGATGAGAGACTGAGACATTCCAATGACTATGAAGCAAAGCCTAAATGTCAGCGATGAAAGCACCATAGGCATGGAAACGTGCATCCATTGCATCCGAAACCAAACTGCCAATAAAAAATCAGACTCAAGAAGCACAAATAGATAGCTACGATCAAGTAAACGAAATATCCACTAGAAAATCTTGGAGTTCCAGGAGAGTGATCTCAGAAGCCCGACGCTTTCCTTGGAAGCCGAACAACCAGGCACCATCATCGTTACGACAAGTATCACCTATACTGCCAATATCCATATTCTGCAACAAACTTCGATCAACATTAATCTTGACAAACCCAACAGTAGGCCGCGACAAGACTATTGGAGGGTGTGTATCGCGATTCCGGCGACACTCCAAGGGAAATTCATAGACCAGTTCCTTAAGAGTAATTGAAATTTTAAATTTATAATAATTTTAATTTATATTATAAATAGATTATAAATTCTAAAGTTGACCATGAATGTAATGAAAGAATAATATAAAAATGAATATATATGTAGTAAGTAATGTGATGATTGACACTGTATTCAAATTTATTAAAATAGTAAATAGTAAGTAATATAAAATTAGTTTTGTTGAATATAAAATATTTTTTTATCATTTAATAATTTAATTATTTTTTCTTATTTTTTTTCTAAATATTATAATTAAATTTTAAAATAATAATTTAAGAAGTTTAATTATATAAATTATCATTAATTTAATTGTCAATATATATTAACAAATGTAATTAGTTTGATTTAATATAATTTTTTTTATCAATAAATAATTTAATTAGTTTTTTCTTAGTTTTTTTTAAAAAATTATAATGAAATTTTAAAATAATAATTTAAGAAGTTCAATTATGTAAATTATCATTAATTTAATTGACAATATATATATATATATATATATATATATTAATAAATGTAATTATTTTTTTAAAATTGTATTTAAATTTTATTTATAATATTTTAACTATTATTTTTATGTTGAATTTTCTTGAGTTAACTTTATAATTAAATTGGATTCAAAGAAGTGATTAATTGTTATAAGAGAGAAAAGAGGAGAGTGAGTTATAGTGAAATATGGCTGATCCAAAAAAAAGTTACAATGAAATATGATAGTGTGATTGAATTGTGCCAAAGTGTGTAAAAAAGCTTATGTGGCAACTTGCTATGAAATAGTATTGTGATGAGTCAATTTTTTATCTTTGACTTCTCTTTTGATATATTGGCAAAATGTCACTTTTGGTCCCTTAACTCTTTGCGCCAATTCAGTTTGGTCCCTTAACTTTCTTTTGATATATTTTAGTCTTTTAACTTTTATTTTGGATTCAATTTGGCCCCTTAACTTTTATTTTGAATTCGATTTGGTCCTTTCAAAAATGATTTTTGATCCGTTAATGTCATTGACGGATGTAACAGTAGACCAAATTGAATCCAAAATAAAAGTTAAGGGACTAAAATGGATCATAAAAAGTTAAGGGACCAAAATGAATTAGAGCAAAGAGTTAAGGGACCAAAAGTGTGATTTTGCCTAATATATTATACAGATATATAGACATAGATGTTTTGATCCCTATTTTGTTTGTTTTGTCGGTGAATGTGAGTTAGGAGGGAAGCCAATGCTTGAAGAAGAGAAGAAAATGCAAATATTCCAAGTTTAAAGGATTTTCAGAATCTGAGGCAAATTAGCCCGCGGCAAATCCAACAGAGAGGGTATCAAATTTGATGTTGGTTTTTAGGGCCAATTGGCTGCGGCGAATCTGTTTAGCCGTTGCAAAATTTTACTTATACATCAGCGTTTAAAAGCCTCGTTGCTTGATGTCCAAACCATCTTCAACCCTATTTCTGTCGTCTAGAGAGTGAAATAAGAGAGAGAAGTAAAGATAGCAGTTCTGCTCTTCCGTTTCTAGTTTTCTTTAGGTAGTGAGGGAGGAGAGGAATGGCCATTCATCATGTAGATCCTTTGGAGCCCAAATTGGTTCTCTATGGAGATTGGAGGAACAAGATGGAGAAGACAAGGAATTTCCTTCATCAGCTTTGCTTCATCTCTTTGGGAGTTTCTTCTATCTCTTCTTTTACCTCTATTTTATTTTTTTATGCATTTGGAATTGATGTAATTTGACTTTGATGGAGCTTTAATTTTAATTGAGTTGTTCTATGAAATTTTCTCTTGTTGGAGTATGAATTTCTTGGTTTGCTCATGTCCATGCTAGGAATAGATAGGTTTAAGTGTACGCCTTGCAATTTCTACCATGATGATTTGTTATTCTAGACATAGATGATGATGGTCATGTGGCCTTGATGAATTCTTAAAATTAATGTTTGTTTTGATAGTCAAGACATTGATATCTAAAACAAAGGGTTAAATTCTTTAGGGATGAGGTTTAACTAATCTAGTGAATTCGGCCAACAATAAAGAGAATTGGAATTAGGATAACACGCTTAAGAGTAATTTGGTAGCTTTGTCTATGAAGTTGCCAGAATCAAAGTGAAATGAAATTCTTTTGTTTATATTGAAGCTTGACAGTTTTTAAATTAACCTGTGAAATATTCTTCCTCTGTTAAGTACCTATAATTTGTTTACTCATATTGATATTAGGAATGGTGCGATATGGGGGCATTTCTTTTATAGGTTATCACAACTGGTGTAGATTTAGATCTAGACATAGACTATACGTCTGTGTGGTCTCTTTTTGAATTCTTGTGCTTAATGCTTGCTTTTGGCTTAAGGGAGTCAAAGAATTGAAATCTCAAGTCAAAACAAAGGGTAATGAGTAAGGGATTGATGTTTGACTAATTTAGAGAAGTTGACTATCAATGAGGGAATATGGATTAGGTTAATGAGGTTATTGGTGATTCAAAGAGGATTTTGTCTCCGAATACATATTCAAAAGGAGCTTAATTCCAAATCGTAATTATATTAGATTTAATTTCTTGTGTTATTTATTTTCAAGTTTTTCCATTAAAACAATAATCTTTATGTTTGTCTGAATTAGTTGTGTAATTAGGGGGTGTAATAGTTGGCCATAATCCCAAAGGACAATATCCCGGTACTCACTAGATTTTATTACTTGCAGCAACAAGGGTACACTTGCCATTTGTCTTCCTCAAGCTTTTGGCCTCGTTGCCGGGGATTATGGTTCCCAATTGTCATTAGTACCTGGTGAACAACTAATTGAGAAAAAAATTAGGGTTAAATATGTTTTTGGTCCCTGAACTTTAGCGATAATATGTTTTTAGTCCTCAAACTTTAAAACGTCAGTTTTTAGTCCCTGGAGTTTAAAAAAGTTCACTTTTAGTCCCTCTGTACAATTTTTGGTCACGTGACAAATTGAGGGCCCTTCATTAAGTCTACGTGTCAGCAGATCAGATTGCCACGTCACACAACAATGTACGGAGGGACTAAAAATGAACTTTTTCAAAGTTTAAGGACTAAAAACCAACGTTCTAAAGTTTAGGGACTAAAAGTAGACTTTCGCAAAAGTTTAAAGACCAAAAACATATTTAACACAAAAAATTATATTTATGTTCATATTGTGTTTTTATCACTCTTCATTTGATGTTTGTTTGTTTGAGGTATTCTTATCCCGTTCTTGATACTTGAATATAACTGGCCAATATGTTCTTGATGTTTTGAATATGAGTAATATAACTTTATGTGTTTTTTGTTTGTAATAATTTCAAGTGAGTGAGTGAGTACAATAAAATGTCATTGTAGTATAGTGGAGTATTTCCTCCTGTAAGCGGCCGACTTGGATTTTGGTTTGAAAGAATTTTGATTCTAATTTGTTTTTGAGTTTAGAGCATTTTCAAACTAACAACGTGAGAGTAGAGATTTGGACATAATGTGGTTTTCAAAATTCAAATGAGTTTATAATGTTTGTGCATGAATTGAACATGTTGAATGATTGGAACAATATGTTGTTTTGATTAAGGGAATTAAACCTAAACCATGTGAGTGTGAGCATCTCAATATACATCTTCGAGAGTCCTCTTTGGCTTTATTAATAAGCTTTGTCCAAGTTTGTGATTGCTATTAAACGCATGATGCATGAATGTGATAGAGGCATAATTTTATGTTTGATTTTATAGTTAGAGCTAAAAAAGCCAACCTTTATTTATCTGATTTGATTGAATATCCAATTTTTGGTACCCATTTTGAGCCTTAAGAGTAATAAATCTTTCAAAATTTATACTTTGAACCATCATGATATTATTACTTCTTATCTTTACTAAGATGGATTATTGGTGTATGCATACTAAGTGAGTTACACGCGTGTTAATTATGGTTGGAATTAAAAGAAAATCTCATGGGTTTCCTTAGTTGAAAGAAAGAAAAGTTTAGGCATGCCTTGTGAAAAATAAAGATGCTTTCATGTATTAAAAAAATGATAATGAAAAGAGTTGGAAAGAAAAAGAAAGAAAGTTGAGCAATGATGCCTAAGAAAAAATGAATAAAAGTGTCATGAAATCCTAAAGTTGTGGTGTAGCTTCAATTTGGTTGTGCTTATGGTATATGAGTGAGAGTGTTAGTATGCTTGCATTGGTGCTCTATCTTATTTTGTATGACTAGAAAAACAAATATTTCTTTGAAGTCCAGCCCCATTACAACCATAATTAAGACCTCTTGATTTGTGTTTGATTGTGTGAACGTGGTTTGATTGCAAACAAAAGGCAAAGCCCAATCACGAAGTTCATTGAAGAAGTGAGAAAAACACGCACCTATGAGACATAATGAGAGAATTTCCTTAGTTGGAGTAATTATTTGTTTCTCTTATTCTTCTAGTTCATGAAATGCACTCACATCACGTTCTTGTTTGGATTCAAAATCATCATCTTTGTTCATGATTTACTTCCATTTTGGATGAATTGAGTTTAATCTAGATGATTGAACATTTTAGGATTAATGTCTGATAAACCATTTTCCTAGTTGTTTTCTTTTCTTTTCTTTTCTTTTGTGGGATCAAATACCTTATTTGAGGACAAGCAATATTCTAAGTTGAGGAGAGTAATAAGTGCCAGATTTTAGTGAATTTAGTCATGGATTTGAGGCTCTTATTGTTTGAACGGTGTAAATTTAGGACTCAAACTCCCATAATTTAGAGTCTTTGAATTCACATGCTTAATTTGAATATATGAATGAAAATCAAAGTTATTTGTGATTCAAAGGAAATTTTGTCTATGAAGTTCTCAAATACGTACTCAAAAGAAGCCTAATTCTAAATACGTGTTTATATTAGATTTAATTTCTTGTGTTATTTATTTTCATGTTTTTTGAAATTAGTTGTGTATCTAGGGGATGTGATAGTTGATCATAATCCTAGAGTTCCATGATCTTACACTCTCCATGCCTTGCGTGCAACCATAGCTCACATAGTTGTACCTTGCTTGCAAACATAGTTCATTCGGAGATCACGCTGCTAGGATTCATGGCAAACGCGAACAAGAAGACACATCCGCCTAACAAACGCTGCTAGGGAAGTTTTCTCTCTTTTCTTCTAAACTATTTTGTTTTAGTATCTATTTGTGCTTCACTATGTGCTTTAGTTAATTTTTTACATTGAATACTTAGCTTCTCTGACAAGTAATTGTTGAGCATGTTGATATCCCTCTAAAATATGTTGCATTTGTTGCCTTTGTATTGTATAGAATAGTAAAATGCCTTTTGGAAAAATATTTTGGAATCACAATTGTTATGTTTAACCGTGTTAGAGCATATATTGTAAATAGTTTATCTAAATTATTTGTGTACATATTAATTAATATATATAAATATATAAGGCTATCATATATTTTATATTTTAACACAAGATAATTGCATCGTCATTTTTGAAGCATATCTATTTTATCTAAAGACCATGCATAGTGTCACGTACATGAGATATAATTTGTTCACACAAATTTGATAATATATATATATAGGGGGCGTATCTAGTGAGAACTCTAAACAGAGAACATGAGAACCATGAATCTTGACCATACAACCATGCATTAAAATCTTTTCATAGTTGTATGGTCAAGATTCATGATTCTCATGTTCTTACATGTTTAGAGTTCTCACTAGATACGTCATATATATATATATATATATATATATATAGGGGGCTGCTAATATACTCCCACTATACTTTTAGAAGGTGTGCATTAGCAACCTTCACTTTTTTGCTTAGGACTAAAAAACCATTCTTTTTTTCACTTTAATAACTCAAGTTATAGGGTTATTAATGTAACATGACATTTAATTAATTAAAAATTCAAAATCCCTATTCTCTCTCGTGTTCCCAATGCATCCCTATGTTACTCCTAGAATTTGCTTCTCAGGAAAGGGCCCTAGACCAGCCTTCTTGGATTTCTCTTCACTTCCTCTTGCCTGCGCCAACCACCAAGAGTCTCAACTCATGCCTCCTTGTGCGACTTCAACCACCGGAGAACGGCGATCTCGTCCGCCGGAGAACGGCAATCTCGATCGCTAGAAAACGGCGATCTCGAGATTGACTTAATCTCTTACAGCATCGCTAACTAAAGGATGAGGATCTTGCTCACATACTTCAACAACCAAAGAAAGGTAATCTTGAACCTTCTGAAGACACTACTGCATCTTCTTCTTCAATTGCGCTAACTGCTCAAATAGCAACAATGGTAATGACGATAATTTTGCCGGAATTGCTTTAGGGATTCTATTTGAAAACAGTATAATGCCACATCTGCCTGAACCTTCTTGAAGACACTGCTCCATCTTCTTCTTCAATTGTGCTTACAAGAATTGCTTTAGGGATTCTATTTGAAAATATTATAATGCCACATCTGCTCAACAGATTCAGTAAACGCAAAATGTAGGCTACACTGACCAACCATTTGAGTACTATTTCAATTCCACCTGAAACCTCTAGCATGGATGTGAACAAGCAAATCTCACTGCTGCAAAAATATTACCATTATCAATAACAACTTGGGAAGTTTAAACAGTGATGGGATTCCTTGTTTAACCATTTTTTTCTTTTTTTTTATGCTTTCCTGATATTCCTCTTTTGTAGTATTGGGTCATCTATGTTTAGGATCATTTCTATTGTAAATTTTGTTAAAGTTAGCATCATTTTGAGGAAATTATATTGTAATTTTTGTTAGATTTGATATCATTTTGAGAATCACTTGTGATATTTGATTGCAAATTTTGGATATACATCAGTTTCAAGTTTGATTCTATTATGGATATACTTGAGTTCTATTTTTCATTAGGAAGTAATGATATGTGAATTGAAAGACGATTTGAATGGTTAAGAAAAATCTGATCACAAATTTGATTCTGTTATAATATATATTAGTTTGTCTTGCATTTGAATTCTCATTACATGTTTGATTCCATTATAGTTATAGATATACATATCAAATTTGTTTGGCATTTGAAACTTGTGATATTTGAATGAAATACTAATGGATATATATCACTTTTGAACAACTAATTGGAATCTGATTACTATTCTGATTCTGTTGTGGATATATATAACAAAATAGTCATTATAATAGCAATAGTTGGAAATATGCCACTTACAAGCAACAAGTTCAATGGCTTTCTCCTTTTGATAGACTCTTTGGCAGCTTAATTTAGGTGTAGTTTCCCTTTTCTTAAAGAATGAAGATCCATAGAACTAGTGAACTTATTGGGACATGAAGAGTCACATAAGCAAAGAAAAATGTACAGGACAGCTGAGGCTTGAGGATGCATTGGGAACACGAGAGAGAATAGGGATTTTGAATTTTTAATTAATTAAATGTCATGTTACATTAATAACCCTGTAACTTGAGTTATTAAAGTGAAAAAAAGAATGATTTTTTAGTCCTAAGCAAAAAGGTGAATGTTGCTAATACACACTTTCTAAAAGTATAGTGAGAGTATATTAGCAGCCCCCATATATATATATATATATATATGTGCATTCTTGGAAGTTATTCATGTGCACATGCAATACATACACAAAGCATATTAATATTATTTATATTTAGAAGCCCATGATATACCATGTCTGCACCTGATATTATTAGAATATATGTCTTGAAAAAGAATGTCAAGCACATGAGATAGCATGTGTTCTATATGGCTCGGAAGGTTACACAATTCTCTTTAGAAAAGCAAATTTGGTAGCACATTGAATTGCACGCGTAGTACACAATGAGCCTTTTGGAAACACAAAGGCTGAAAGGTCCTCGTGCATGGCAAAGGATAGTGAACGAGAAGTAAATGGATACATCACAATAAACTTCAAACGCGAAGATGCTCGGGATGACTACAAATGCTTTGAATTCAAGCTGCTTACTACTCATTATACACTACACGGATAAGGTCATGTTTCTAATGTTTCTTCAACTAAAATTATTTTGATATATACTTGCTTGATTACTAGAAGATTCTTTATTACTTGAAGTACATTTTACTACTTGATTGATACATATGACTGCTCAAAAATGCTTTATTACTTTCCTACACTTATATGAAATTGTTTTTCATTAACCACATGTAACTTATTAGCATGCGTCATATACATTTGTTTATGGGATATCATTTATTAGTGAAAATAGTATTACGATATAGACCAAAAGTCACATACTTCTCCACGCGTATGCATGATTCAATCATTAAAAGTATGTTGCTAGATGATATTCTTGACTTGGTTCCAGTTATGTGATCCTAGCATGAACAAATAATGAGATAAGTATTTGAAAGAGAAATTTACAAGAGCACTACACAAGAATGCATATAAAACATGATATATTATTACCTTGCATGCATATATTAGTACAAAAATACATAAGCTAGAATAGGATATACATGAGCTAGATGGGATATAAGGCCCATAACTCATGAGCAAGAGCAAGATGGAAATTTGACCCCCACGATACTATAGCAAGAGCTAGAGCAAGAGCAAAAGTGCCTTACTTGTGAGGGCATAGACAGAAGAGCAAACAAGTTACAAACACAAGAGCGAACTAACTACAAATACAAGAGCAGATTGATTTCAATTACAAGAGAAAACTTACTACAAGAATTATCTTAAGAACGAGCCAATCGCTCGAGAGCATGCTAGTTACTAGAATGAACTGACCATACGCAATGAATACCTAAGCAAAGTAATCACAAGAGAGAACTAATTGCAAGAGCAATATACAAGAGTAAACTAGTAATCAAAGCGCACTAATGCAACAACAGCTTTAATATATTTGACTTCCTAATCGTGCTAGCTACTTGAGCAAAATGTTACTATGAGCACTTTAATTAATTGAGCACACAAGCTTTAAGTGCAAGCTAACAATATCTAACTGTAAGAAAAAATAATCAAGAGCGAAGTGTCTGACATGAGCGGTCATAATCCACACAACTAACCTTGCAAACATACATATGATACACACACTATGTCATGCTAGTGAAAGGTATAGACCGAGCTATTAAAACACAAGCAAGGCAATGATAAACGTGATAAAAAGATAAGTGTCCGCGAAAATTATGAAAAGTTATAGAGCCTGGTAAACACAAAAGGAAAGCTCTTAACCCTTCCTATCCCGTGTTAAGTATTCCAATAGTTTACATAATTGGTATCACAAACTATTAATTAAATGTCAATCATATTGTATTTCTGTCTATAAGATATATAAGATACATACATGTGCAAAAACAAGTGAAACTTGAAAATCTTTATAAATATAGGCCTCCAAAAGCATATATCCATAAAGAAGAAGGCATTGGGGAAAAAAGAGAAGAAAGAGTCGTACGTGAACAGGCTAAACGAATACAGTTCAAGAGTGAGAACTTAATTTGGAAAACAAATACAGGATAGCGAACCCCTTTTGCACAAGAACGGAGTAGACTACAATATAAAAGCAAGATGACAAAAGCGGTAAAGTGGACAGTAATATTAAACTAAGATAATAGCCTATTCAAAATATTCAAACATACGCACTACATTCATAATATTAATATATAGAATTCATAGATTACATCCATAGAATTCATAGATAACACTTATATCCTTTGTGCATAGTATTTATTTGTACACATTATTGCTATTTAATTTTATGAAAAATACATGACGTCATTTAAAGGTAATTTTATGCGTCTAAGATATAAATGCTTACAAAAAATTTATGAACATATAAGAGATTGAAAATTTAAAGAAAAAAGGCTTAGAACAAAATCTAGGGGGCTTGCCCAGAAGATGATAGTTTCCCATCATAAGAGTGAGCTTAACAAATGGTCATAAACTTCTAGTACAAAATGGAGTTCCTTCACTTTTTATATAAGCAAACTACAAATAAGAATTATTATATATCTGTTACAAACTTTCTAGTAGCATGCTCATTGTTTTTATATATATATATCTTATTAACAAGTTATTTGCAGCAAGTTGAACTTTTGTAATCTCGTGGACATTGTTCTTGTGCTATGACAAAAGAATGACTAAGTTTCAAGTTTACATGGATACGAAGGACATGAATCAAAGAACATGGGGTTAGACTTCCTGAAGAACGCACGCACTAGACAGTTTGCATTTAAAGCAAACTATCGTTCGCTTGGAAACGCAATGGGGGCTAATGTTTGGGACCCCCCATTATTTTATTATTAGGCGGCTAGCATTTATTCGATTATTATTATTAATAAAGTTTTTTGTACAAATTAATGTAGTATAAAGCCTAGTGGGTCTATGCTGTTTTGGTAGGAAGACACCGTTGTAGCACCACCAGGTCTAGGAACAGAATAAATTACGTGGCTTGGAAGGCTTTGGGGTTTTGCTAGCTCTCTTGGATCTAGAAATCTCTCCTTTAACGTGCTCCGGATCAACATGCTTCCTACTTCACGTTATCACATGTTTGTTGTGCAACCCTTGTTCACTGAGCATCCTTATTTGTTGAGCAATGTTCACTGAGTAACCTGACATGCTAGTTAATCTTTTAAACCATGCTTCGCTGACCACTTCATATGTCACAAAACCATGCGCTGAACTTGCTTTCCAAGTTAGCGAGCTGGATAAACTCTATAAAAAGTGGAACTTATTCACATAGAGAGGAGCTTTTTCATTTTTTCCCATTTTGTCATTTTCCTCTCCTTCAATATCTCCTTCTGGAACAAGAGCCCCCAATCCTCACCTTTTTCCTTCTCCATTTTATCATCTTCTTCCTCCTCATGACAACAGAAAAAAGACAATCTTCCACCATAACAAAGAGCAAGCAAGAACTTCAAAGGTGCATGTTTACAGAAGGACTTTCTAGTCAATCCTCCCAACGACTCTACCACAAGTGCTTCATTATTCTCTCCAAGTCACTTGAGCTAGAGTTCCCGTTTCTAACACACCTCGTAAGTCTACGAACTCTCTTTTCGTATTTCTAAATGTTATACCTCAGCACTTAGAAATCTTGCTCAGAAACTAGTTTCTGTACGAGAGGTATTTTTGAAAAAAAAATTCATGTGGTGAATCGAGAGACACGTGTAGTGACACTAGTGCGGAAAAAAAAAACTAATCAATATAACTTAACAATGTTTTTATAGTAAAATATTTCGTATAAGGGGTTTTGAATCACAAAATCTTCCCTATAGAACGGAAAATACGAAGTGTTGATGGTGATAGATTACAGGATATTAAATTAAGTTAAAAATCTGCAATTTTATTATTTAGAATATATAGTTACTTTATTCCTTTAAACTATGTGCTCTAGTCTTTAACTATTGAAATTTAATTTCAATGTTTCATTATGCTAATGTCTTTGTATTAGTCATTTTCTTGTACAAAGCTAAGGACTAATGTGAATTAGTCCATTTTGAGTATATTTTAGAGTATCTACAAATTACAGTTAATTATAATGACTAATTCTCTTGTTGACTTAGTGGCATCTCAAAGGAGGGGACTCAAATTAGATGTCTCCAAATCATGTCATTATCAAGTCCCAAGCATAAAATGTCACCACATCTTTAAAAATATTTGCCTCTATTTTATCTATTATTTCTTGTTATCTCACGGTTGTTAACGCCAATTCAGCCTCAAAGGGAAGAACCATTTCCAAGAAGGTTCTTTTTGATGCTCCCTTTAACTTTTGCGCACTCATGCGCTCTTTGTTAGCAATCGGCTATAGGCAATTTTCCTGGTTTTAAGAGGCTTTGTTCAAATTCGCGTTTTGGGTTCCTGATTTTTGTCTTATTTAGATCTTCTTCATCTAGCTCCAACCTCTCTCTCAGCCACGTCAGCTTCCCGACATCCAATTTGTTCTTCCAACTAGCTCTGCTTTCCTAACGTCCATTCCTAATTTGTGCTTGCTTGTCTTGAGAGCAAAATCCCTTCGCATCAGAAGATCATAGAAGTTTCAGCGTTCTCAAAGGCATCAAATATTTTCTAATCAACGCAGTTGAGCACGAGCATAGAATCACAGGGAATGTTGTGCGATGAATCACCGTCACTAAGGAAAAGGAAGCTCTAGCCTGTTAGTTGGATCTTCAAACCAACGTGTCGGCACGGAGGTTACCATCATGCTTGCAGATTTTGTAGGTGTCGAATGGAGCGATCTTTTAGATGAAGGGAATTACAGAGCTCGCGAAGTGGAAGGATATCTCCATGTAGAAGTCATGCATACGGCAGAGGACAACGATGAGGCACAGAGATGGCAGTAACACTTAGCCCAGGCAGACAAGTGGTGGGGGCGGACAAGGAGGAGTGCAATGTTGGAGGAGCAGTGGCAAAGGGCTTCCTAGAGAAGGTTCCAGCCAGAGGTATTGTGAGGGGGCATCGACACCGACGGAGGAGTGTTTGATTTTGCCAAAGAGGGGACCAAATTCAAAATTCTCAAAATTATGATACAGAATTTGCAATGTGTGCATAAATATGTACTTCTAGATGGATTTCATGATGTCTCTTTTTAACAAAATTCGCAAAAACGAAAAACTATTACACGCACACAGAAGCTTTGTTTTTTGAATTCCCATTCCCTCATCTCAAGCATTATTTTCCTTTTCTTCTCTTTGGTGTTGTCTAAAACAAAATCCAAGCCAAAGTGACAAATCCAAGGGATACAATGTAATATTAAACAGTTTTCTTCTGTTGAGGTTAGCGGCTTCTGCCACCGTTTCCTCCCCCAACCCCCCACACACACACAAAAGGGGAGGATGAGTGCCCCCCTTATTTTGGACAGTTGGATTTATTAATATTTTAATTGATTGTAGGGATGAATAAGTGATACCCATTAAAAAGATTCTGTTGTTATTTTTTGCTATATTGCAAAATGCTTCCTGACAATAAGAAGGAAAATATATATTTTTTATCTTATCTTTTGGGCAACGATAATGACACATGGGCCATGAGTGAGCGGTTATCGGCGACGTAACATCATGAAGAATGACGAGATAAAATTTCGTTTTGTGATGTAATAGAAAGGAAAATTTGTGTGATATATTTTTTATGTTACTTGGTAAGAAGTAATGGTAATGGTATATGACACATTGCTCTTTGGCGATTTTTTTAGGGATTAATTGGCGTTGTTGTTTGTACCGGCGACTGTAGCGTCCATTGTGATGAATATGAGTAGCATTGGTGATGTGTCAACTGAGAAAGAACTAGTGTTGCCATATGTCAGTGAAGGACTCATGAATGAAATGGGTATGGCCTTTTGCGTGATTTTTTAATCCAGTAGCGTCAAAGCTTTTTCGGCGATGACGTTAATGCTTAATTCCTTTGAAAATGGATCCATCACTCTGCTCTGCGTTTGTCCTCAGTTCAATGTCAAACTAAGGAGGGTCATAATATTTGGTTTGGTATTATTGATCCTTTTAATGGGTTGTCTCTCCTCTGAGTTCGTCCTCAGATCTACCGAAAATGGAAGCAACTACGTAATAATCAGTTTGGGGTTCACCCATTCATCGGGTCCTTTCGATTTCCCACCCTAAACCCAACAACAAAGTTTGTTTTATCTCTAATCAAAACCAATACAGACTACACCATGAAAGAAAATAAAGCACAATCTATACTGATGAGCTATGAGCTGGAGTAGAAAGAAATAACTTCTGGGTCAAAATGGTATTCTTGAGATAAAAGTTTGGTCAAAGTGAAACATAGTAGGGGAATTTAATGAATTCCCAAATCTTCATTTTTTTTAATAAACTTGCTGCTACCACCAGTTACAAGGTGCGTAAGTTTACACATATCTTTGGGTGTGGACACTAAAACGACCCCATAAAGTGACCATCCAACGGCTTGACACATCAGGGTGCACAAGTGTGTTTAATTTTAAAGGGCGCACATTAGTTGTAGAGTCTATCTCTTTCGCTTTTTTACTGTATCACATTCACAATAACCCTGATGATGATGGTTGTCGACACTGTCGCAGTCACCACTGCCAAAAGTCTCTGCATCCTTCGAGGCTATAAATTTTCCATCACTAATTTTGATGCAATCAAATCCGTGTAATGTTTAAGCTTTACAATATCGTTGCACTGCTGCCGGTGAAGCCCAATAAGTATAGGGTGCCTAGTTGGACACTTCTTTAGAGAAAATGACGAACCAGACGCAGGTTGTCGGGCTATGACTCTGGGATCGTCGGGAATGAGGGGTTCTTTTTTGGTGACGACAATTGTTATGGTGGAAGCAGCAATGGTTAGAATTTCAATACCTTTAGAATGAGTGATCGATAAAAGTTTCATGCTTTCAAGGTGATAGTGGCTCAATTTGTTTCGTTAGTTCAATTTCTTTTTTGAGATGAGAGTGGTGAATAAAACTTTTTTTTTCTTAAATGGTTAAGGGTTTATCACATTAACAGACCGAGTGGTACAAATGCTAGGAGGAAGAGAGAAAACTCTCAATTTTATAAATGAAACTTACTCAATTGCTTGAATTAATTTTAGATACAGTGGGGTATTTATACTACTCAAGGGAAGGACAAAAATACACAAAATAATTGAATATCTTTGTTGAATGTAGTTGGTAGTTGGGAGTTGGGGGTTGGGGGTTGGCTTCTAGGATAAGCTTCCATTGTCAACAATTCCTGCTTGATCTTCAGGGTTAAAGGAAACTCTATTTTGGGCTCTGTTTTGGGTTTGATTTGGGCTCTGATATGGATCATTCTCCCCAGGTTGGACATGACTCGTCGTCGAGTCGAAACATCTTCTTCATTGAGATAAGGAGAAAGATCTACAACATTGAATGTGGCTGAAACACCATAAGAATCTGGTATTTCAATCTTGTAAGCATTATCGTTGGGCTTTTAATTTGAACTACACGAATGGTCCATCCGCTTTTGGAGATAACTTGGCGCTAGGTTGCTTAGGGAATCTTTCTTTTCCAAGATGAATCCATTCCAAGTCTCCTTCATCAAAAACTTGTTGCCTTCAATGGTTGTCCTATTGAGCTTTGTACTTCAAGTTCTACTTCTCGATCCTGGCTCGAACTTGCTCATGGATCTTCTTGATTTCCTTGGCTCTTTGATCAGCCTTAGCATTGAAATGATCCTTAGTAGAACTAGGAGCCAGCATGTCTAATGGATTGAGGGGTCAAGCTCCATACACTACTTCAAATGGGCACTTCCCAGTAGCCTGACTGGTAGAGTTATTGTAAGCAAACTCCACATGGGCTAGAATTTGATGCCATTGTCGAAGGTTCTTTTCCACGAAACTCCTTAATAGATTTCCAAGGAGTCTATTAATAGCCTCAGTTTGTCCATCTATCTGAGGATGACTAGCACTGCTGAGCTGAGTACCCATCTTCTTCCATACAATTCTCAAAAAGTGACTCAAGAATTTAACATCTCGGTTAGA
Organism: Cyamopsis tetragonoloba; assembly: GCA_037177725.1. Taxonomy (NCBI): domain Eukaryota; kingdom Viridiplantae; phylum Streptophyta; class Magnoliopsida; order Fabales; family Fabaceae; genus Cyamopsis; species Cyamopsis tetragonoloba. The sequence continues at coordinate 60,176,093 of CM074119.1, forward strand.
AGTGATACTTTTGGGAATTCTATGGAGTCTTACAATCTCCATGAAGTATAAGTCAACTATGTAGATAGCATCATTAGTCTTCTGATAGGGAATAAAGCGTACCATCTTCGAGTATTTATCAAAAACCACTACAAAAAAAAGTCGTATTTGCGACCAACAAAATTGGTCAGAAAACTTACTTTTTTGGTCACAAAATATTTTTGCGACTAAATTTGTAACCAAAATGACTTGCGACCAACATGGTGGCATATTCGGTCACTAAATCAATATTTTTTTTGTAGTGAACTACCATAATAGAATCCTTCTCTTTCTGTTCGTGGTAGTCCTAGAACAAAATCCATGCTGACATCTTCCTAGGGTACTATGGGTACTAGCAAGGGTAACTACATCCCAATGTTTTGACTTTTGGACTTGGCAAGATGACATATTCTTTTTTGTTAGATATGTCGGGTGACATATTGTTCAATCTTAGCCCATAAAATTTCTCCTTGATGAGCATTACTGTCTTGTCTCTGCCAAAATGTCCTACAAGTCCTCCATTATGAGCTTCCCAGACAAAGGTTTCTCTCAAAGAACAACGGGGAATGCATAAGACTTGTCTTTGAATAGAAACCCTTGTTGACGATGATAATGTTGAAAGGTTGGTGCTGAGTTGACTTCCAAGCACTACTAAAATCGGGATCATCTTGATTTTTCTTTAAGAGATTCAAAGCCACGACTTTTGTTCGTAGAGTAGACAGTAAAACATGGCGTCGGCTAAGAGCATCAACAACTAAGTTTTGCTTTTCTGATTTATGTTTGATGAGGAAATGATATGCTTGTAGAAATTCAATCCATGAGGCATGTCTTTCACTGACCTTCTACTAGGACTTAATATATTTAAGGGCTTCATGATCTGAATAGAGAATGAACTCTTTAGGAAGAAGGGAATGACTAGAATGCTGCAAATCTCGTACAATGGCATAGAATTCTTTATCGTATAAGGAGTACTTAAGCTTAGTATCATTGAGTTTCTCACTTAAATATGCTACTGGTCGACCTTGGTGACTGAGTATGGCACCAATACCAATATTTGAAACATTGCAGTCTACTTCGAACACTTGGTTGAAATTTGGAAGTGCTAATACTAGGGCCTCACTCAGACGCTTATTTAGAGTATCAAAACATTGTTGCGCTTCTTCGGACCATTGGAAGTGATCTCCTTTAATGCAGTTGGTGCGTGGGGCAAGAATGGTACTAAAATTCTTGATAAAAGAAGTTATCCCGTGGAAACTACAGACAACGTGGACTGATTGTGGAACATGCCAACTGTTAATTGCCTTAATCTTGCTAGGGTCTACTCGAATGCCTTGATCACTAACCATTACTCGAGAAATATCACCTCATTTGTCAAGAAAGAGCATTTTTCCAGGTCGGCATAGAGCTTCCATTCTCGTAGAACCTTGAGCACCTTCCGTATGTGCTCTAAATATTCCTCTTTGGTTTTGCTATGAATAAAGATGTAGTCAAAATAGACAACTAAGAATTTACCATTGAAAGAACACAATACCCGATTCATTAGTCACTTGAAAGTGATGGGAGCATTGGATAAACAAAAGGGCATGACTATTCATTCATATAGACCATCTCTAGTCTTGAAGGTAGTCTTCCATTCATCACCAGGACGAATTTGAAATTGGTTGTATCCACTGGATAAATCAATCTTTAAAAAGATGGTAGCACTGTGCAATATAAGATGCATATAGGAATTAAATTGAAGACGAATTTATTATAAAAATGCATGAAGTTAAAAACAATTTAAGTATATAAACCAATTTGTAATCCGGTGTCATATATAAGGACTAATATTATATTTAAATTTAATTTGTTTTCACATAATTAATGAAGAAAATTTGAATTAGTAAATAAAGACTGCATTCACAACCACATTGTAACAATATAATAAACAGTTGTGAATGAATAAAAGTTTCAATGTGTTTTTTTCACTACAATATGGGCACAAAAGTTTGAATTTTATGATCTCAAATTCAACTTTGTTTATAGAAAACGCAATTGTTTTTCACATAAATATCTCGTGTTAGAATTATCTTTGCAACCAACATAGCATTGAGTCAACCCATTTGGAAGAAAATGTTTGTGAATCCACAAAGTTATAAAATTACATGGTGAGTATGTATACAAAATTCAAAAAAGAAAATGAACATATATATAAATCTACATTTATATTCTTAAACAAATAAAAATTAAATGCAAAGGTATAAAATTTTGCTGTAGTAGATATATAATGTAAGATATATTCTTCAAGTTTTCTTGTTAGGCTCAAAGACAAACTTGATAATGGAATCTTTAATGGACAACAAATTTGGGAACTCCTTTTTAAGCTTTGAAGCATCCATTTCATTGTTACTCCTTGGAGCAACTATCACCTTTGCTTGTTCTTCCAAATTAAAATTCTGCCATTGAAATTGTGGATCTATGTAATCTCTATACAATTCTAATATTTCATTGTGGCTTATGACACCTGGGTTGGTAAAGTTCCATATCCCTCTTAAGTTCCTCTTTGCCATTTCAATAGATATGGGTAACAATTCATCTAACACTGTCATACTATTAGGTATGTTAACCACTTTGTTGTAACGAGAAATCTTTGTGATGAAGTTTCTTGGATTGTTTAGATCTGATGATATTGGCATTCTAACTCTCAATGTGCACACGTTTTCATACTCTTTCAGGAGCTCCTCCACCTGCATATATTTCGCATTTTTCGTTGTTATTAAATGTGAATAACATTACACCAAGAGTAAAATATCAATTTATTTTTTTAAAGATTCGTTTGTCAAGTAGTTAGTTGTTCAAATATTTTTATCAGCAAAGTAGTTGTTTAAAAATTTTGGGTTGAATATGTTTTTGGTCCCTAAATTTTTGCGAAAATATATTTATAGTCCATAAATTTTAAAACGTTAGTTTTTAGTCGCTAAACTTTGAAAAAGTTTGTTTTTAGTCCTTCCGTAGATTGTTGGATGACGTGACAATCTGATCTGCTGACACGTGAAATTGATGAGGGGTCCTCAGTTTGCCACGTCACCGAAAATTGTACGGAGAGACTAAAAGTGAACTTTTTTAAAGTTCAGGGACTAAAAACAACGTTTTAATGTTCGAGGACTAAAAACAGATTATCGCTAAAGTTTAGGGACTAAAAACAGATTGTCGCTAAAGTTTAGGGACCAAAAACATATTTAACCCAACAAAATTTTATGTGCAATTTAAAGGACTAGTTTAATAATAATTTAATCTTGAAAAGACTAGTTTGACCATATTTAAATTATTGAGAGATTAATGACAAAAATCTTTAAGAGATTAAATTGATGTTGTACTCTCAAGAAAAAATGTGTATCATATCAATCTCACAGTTTAAGTTTTTGATTAATTAGTGTAACCTCAGTTGACAATGTTGATCTTGTTTGCTGGTTAATACAAACAATACCATGTAAAAAAAAAAATAGTTGTACTGTTATTGTGAAATTCTTAAGGTAAGTCATAGTAATGTGCAATAGAAAAATGGAGTAAAACATTAAAATTACAATCACCAATCAATTTAGTTGCTGTATGAAAAAATATTTAGTTCATAAATTAACAATTGTCTATCAACTTAATTTCTGTAATCAATTTAATCTCTAAATTATTTAAAAGTAGATTACTTTGGTCCATCAATTTTTTAAAAATATATTAATATTAATTTAGTTTTATAAATTATTTTAAAACATTAATTTTGTCCCTAAATTTTATCTAGGGCTTAAATTGATTGAAAATTGTTAATTTAAGAAACTAATATTTCTTTTTCATAAGTAGATCAATGGCATTGTTTTTAACTAATAAGATGAAATTGAAATTTGTAGAGATATTACCATGGCCTTTGTCTTTGAATAGAAGGAGCCAGTAAAATTTGGCTTGTCCTCTTCCTTGAACCCAATGCCTGATCCTAGAGGGTGTTCTTTATCATACTCAAATATACAACCAGTTGCAAAATTCAACATATATAATCCATGTTCCTTACAAACATCAGCCAAAGTTAATGTTCCAACCACATTAGTCCTTATTGTTTCAACTTTGTGTGATTCACACCAATCAACATTTGGCCTTCCAGTAACACCAGCTGCATTCAACACATGTGTTGGCATCACATTTCTTATATCTTCCATGATTGATTTTCTCTCTTCCAATCTTCCTTTCCCATATTCCCAATCAATTCTCTCTTCCTCACAAAGCTTTCCTAACAGTCCTCCTATCCACCCTGTCCTCCCATATATCAAGAACTTCAATCCTGACTTCTTGCGACCGACTTCGGTGAATGACCTTCCCAGCCTTGAATATCCATACTGGAAGGACCATTGAGCTTCATTAGAGAGGTTGATAGCGGAGAATCGCGGATGAGGGTTCAAAGCAGTAGTTACATCTCCCCACCAATCAGGGTTCTTTTTGTACCAATCAATTGTCATCTTAAGTCCTTCCTCCCATGGAGTTCTCTCCTCCCAACCTAGCTTCTTTAGCTTCTGGTCATCAAGGAAATATCTCTTGTCATTGAAAGGTCTGTCTTGAACAAATTGAATCACATTTTCAGAATTAAGTTTGAAGAGTTTGCATATTTCTTCTGCTACATCTAACACACTCCTTTCTTTTTTAGTGCCAATGTTGTACACTTGCCCTATCACTCCTTTATGGAGGATCACATCAAATGCCTCTGCCACATCTCCACAATAGAGGTAGCTTCTTACATTTGACCCATTTCCATGGATTGGAAGTTTCTCACCTTTCATGGCAAGTAGAATGAATTTAGGAACAAGCTTTTCTGGGTATTGATTAGGACCATAAACATTGTTCCCTCTAGTTGTTATAACTGGAAGACCATAGGATCTATGATAAGCCATCACCAACATTTCTGCACCTGCTTTTGTAGCAGAATAAGGATTGGTAGGCAATAGTTGAGATGCCTCATGATTCCCAATGTCAGATTCTAAGTCAGTTTCACCATAAACTTCATCAGTACTAACATGGATGAACCTTTTAACAGAACCACTTGCCCTACAAGCTTCAAGAAGAACATGAGTGCCATATATGTTATTGTAGGTGAATTCCATTGAGTTTCCAAATGAATTATCCACATGGGTTTGAGCAGCAAAGTGCATGATTGTGTCTATTTCCTCTTCTATCAATACATGATTCACAATGTCAGCATTTGCTATATCACCCTTGATGAACTTGAACTTTTTTGATGAGGTGCATGATTGCAAATTCTTGAAAGTTGAACAATAGTCTAGCTTATCAAGAGCTACAATGTTGTAGCTAGAGTATTTGCTAGTTAGCCTTGTAGTGACATGGGAGGCTATGAAGCCAGCTGCTCCTGTTATGAGGATGTTTTTTGGTTCATGCTGCATGCTTGTGTTTAATTTGATGATAATATAATTATTATAACAATTTCCTCTTTATGTCTCTAGTTTGTAATTCCTTCCTACAATGTCCTGTTTCCAAACAAAAGAATAATCAAAAACAACAAAAAGGATGAAAAGTAAAAAGCTTATCCTCCTATGTTAGGAAAGAAGAGTAAACTCTCAAATTAGTTCATGAGATTGTAAGCGTCTTGCAGATTAGTCCTTGAGATTATGAAAATTTTAAATTAGTCTCTGACTTTGTAAAACGACATGCATTTTAGTTCTTTTACCTATTAAACGGCTTTAAAAAACTAAACAGAAAAGGACTAAAATGAATTATTTTTTCAAAGTCAAAGACTAATTTGAGATTTTTATAATCTCAAGGACTAATCTGCATGATCCCTGTAATCTCAAAAACTAATTTGGAGGTTTACTCTAAAAAAGAATGTGAAATAACAATAAGTTCTTAACATTATAAGAAAGAATTGAATTCAAAGATTTACATATACATAAGTATATTCAGGAAATGCATAGCATATATACTTAAAGATCTACAAACAATATTCTAGACACATAAGTTAAGATGAACAGAACATGAAAACTTTGTTCATGATGATTGTAATGCATGGAAAAAGAAAGAGCAAGTGTACCTGGTGGGCATTTTACTTACAAGAAAATTTGTGGTTTGTTCATGGAATGATTGAGAGTAATGGTAACAATTAGTGTATAATGATTAGAAAAAAAAGAGAGAGAAAAGGGTAATAATGTGTGTTGGAGATTAGTTGGTCTTTGATTTCTTACTAGAGGCTAAAACTTACAAACGTGGACTGTGATCCGAGAATTGTTTTAAAAGCTTGATTTGGTTTTTAACATGTTTTAAATTCTCACTCATCATGACCACTATCCTAATTTTAGAATTTTCTAATGTACTCTAAAAGAGTTTGAGCGTTAAAAAATGTCTCATTAAGCTCTTACAACAGAAAAACCAGTTTCTAGCAAACGATTTTGAAACCCCATAATGAATGGATAAGAATCCCAATTCAAAAGTCAACCATTTGAAATTATTGGTTGAATTAGATAATTCACTATATGATTGATATTTACATTTAATAGAAAATTATTTTAAAAAATATACTAATAATTTGGGGTTCAACTGAATGAACAAATAGTTCAAACTAGTTTTTTACTGATCCAAAAATATCAAACTATCTTTTCAATTACAGAGTAAACTAAAACTATAGTGAATAAATGCATTATTCACCGATATTAACGGCAAATCTATCTATTTATATATATATATATATATATATATATATATATATATATATATATATATATATATATATATATATTTTGTATTAACGAGTAGCAGATGGTGTGAGTAAATGTTACTTTTTATATTAAAAATTTAAATATTACTTTAGTATTTGTATTACACATTTTAAAATATAAAGGTTTAAATATGTTTTTAGTCCTCGTAAAATTTATCATTTATAGTTTTGGTCCCTAAATTTTATTTTTTTTGAAATTAGTCCTAAATGGTAAAAAAAAAAATGTTTGTTTTTAGTCCCTAGTCTCAATTAATAAATTTTGAACCAAACAAACCTTATACAATTAATTGTTTAATTAATATATTAAATATTAAAATAATAAAAAAAGGTTCTTTCTCTTCATTTTCTTCCTTTCTCCATCCACCTTTTATCTACCCACAATCACCATTAACTCTGGCAAAGGCACTACCCACCCACCCATTGCTGCACCTTTCTCTTGCCTAATGCCATCTTCTTCTTCTTCAACTTCCACCAACACCACCTCTAAAACCTCCACCTCCGCCACCTACCACCAGTATCTACCATTACCACCGCCAGCCAACCCTCACGATAAACCAAAGAAATCGATATGAACAAATTGAAATCTATGAAATCCATAAACTCATTCAACAAACCCACAAAGCAATTTCAAAAATCCCAAATTGAAATGAACAAACTCAACCCCAATTCCACAAATTAAAACTCTAAACTAGAAAGAACAATCAACCCAGAACAATGCGAAACAGATGAAGAATAGAAATGGAGGGAGAAGAAACAAGAAGATGAAGAAAGAAAGAACAACTGTTGAAGGAAGAAAGAATAGTAGCAACCGTAAAACCAAAATCCCTAATTGCACAACCCTACTTGCAGAACGGTGAGATCCATAGCTCCAACAGCTTCCATAAGCGGCGGCGGCAATTACTAATCCTGAGAAAGGTGTAGTGTGGGATAATGGAGAAATTGTTGTTCAAAATACAGTAGAAATAGAAGAGAAGGAAAGGTGTTGTTTGTGTTTGATCTTTGAATGCTCTGTTCTTTCGTGTGGGAGAAGGGAGAAGAGGAAGAAGAAGAAGATGAAGCAAGAATTGGGTTTGAAGAAGAGTTGTGGTGGAGGGAAGAAGAGTGGTAAGTGGTGGTGGAGGAAGTAGGAATGGCGACGGTGGATTAGGAAGAAGAAGGATTTTTATTTTTTTTAAATTCTTTTTTATATTTTAATATTAAATTTAATAATTAAACAATCAATTAAATAAAGGTTTGTTTGGCTTAAAAACCATTATCTGAAACCAAGGACTAAAAGCATACATTTATCTATTGTTTAGGACTAATTACAAAAAAAAAAATTCAGGGACTAAAATCAAAATAGTAAATTTTTTAAGGATTAAAAACATATTTAAGTCAAATATAAAATATAAATTGAATATATATAAAAAACGTATATAGTTTCACTTTTAAAAAAATAATTAAAATAAATGAAATTATACTATCTATAAAATACACATTTTAAAATATAAAATATAAATTAAATATATAATATTTCATAATAATGTAAAATATATAATTTTACTTTCTAAAAAAATTTAAAATTATTGAAATTATACTATTTATTAGTAGTGTATGTATATTAAAACTTTTAATATATTTTAATGATGGTGTAAGTAAATGTCAGAAATAGCATTAATGATGGTGTGAGTAAATGTCATTTTTTATATTAAAAATTTAAATATTACTTTAATATTTGTATTACATATTTTAAAATATAAAATATAAATTGGATATATATAAATAAAATATATACTTTCACTTTACAAAAAATAATTTAAAATTAAAAAAATTATATTATCTATAAACTACACATTTTAAAATATAAAATATAAATTAAATATATAATATTTTATAATAATATATAATTTTACTTTATAAAAAAATTTAAAATTATTGAAATTATACTATTTATAAGTAGTGTATGAATATTAAAACTTTTATTATTTTTCAAATTGAACATATAATCTTTCATATTAATGTGTCATATATAATTTCACTTTACAAAAAAAAATTAAAATTATTAAAACTATATTATCTATATGTTTATGTATATTAAAAACTTTAATATATATTATTATTATTTTCTCCATTTATATAGAGTAAAATCGACTTGAAATGTCATTTTTTACATTAAAAATTTAAAAATTTCTTTAAAATTTGTACTACATATTAGAAAATATAAAATAAAAAATATAAATTGAATCTATCTATCTATCTATCTATATCTATTTATCTATCTATCTATATCTATCTATCTATCTATCTATTTTCTCTATATATATATATATATATATATATATATATATATATATATATTGTATTCTTCACTTGAGAAGTAGCATTAATGATGGTGTGAGTAAATGTCATTTTTTACTTTAATAATTTAAATATTACTTTAATATTTGTACTACACATTTTAAAATATAAAATATAAATTGAATATATATTAATAAAATATATAGCTTCATTTTGCAAACAATAATTTAAAATTAATGAAGTTATACTATCTATAAACTACACATTTTAAAATATAAATTAAATATATAATAATTCATTATAATGTAAAATATATAATTTTACTTTATAAAAAAATTTAAAATTATTGAAATTATACTATTTATTAGTAATGTATGTGTATTAAAACTTTTAATATATTTCAAATTGAACATATAATCTTACATACGAACGTCATATATAATTTAACTTTACAAAAAAATTTAAAATTATCAAAATTATATTATCTATATGTGTATGTATATTAAAAACTTTTATATATATTATTATTCTTTTCTCCATTTATATAGAGTAAAATCGACTTGAAATGTCACTTTTTACATTAAAAATTTAAAAAATATATTTAAATTTGTAATACATATTATAAAATATAAAATAAAACATACAAATTGAATATTTAATCTTTCATACTAATCTAAAGTATATATTTTCAGTTTAAAGAAATAATTTAAAATTATACTATCTATAAATGTATGTATATCAAAACATTTAATATACTTTAATTGAATATATTAAAACTTTTAATATATTTTAAACTGAACATATAATGTTTTATAATAATGTAAAATATATAACTTCATTTTACAAAAATAAAATTTAAAATTATTAAAATTATATTATCTATATGTGTATGTATATTAAAAACTTTAATATATATTATTATTCTTTTCTCCATCTATATAGAATAAAATCGATTTAAAATATCATTTCTTACATTAAAAATTTAAAGATTACTTTCAAATTTGTACTATATATTTCTAAATATAAAATATAAATTGAATATTTAATCTTTCCTACTAATGTAAAGTTTATAATTTCACTTTACAAAAATAATTTAAAACTATACTATCTATAAGTGTATGTATATCACAACTTTTAATGTATTTTAAATTGTATATATAATCTTTCATACTAATGTAAAATATATAATTTTACTTAAAAAAAAATTTAAAATTATTAAAATTATGTTTTATATATATATATATATATATGTATATCAAAACTTTTAATATATTTTATTATTTTTTTCCCTTTCTATATAGAGTAAAATTGACTTAATCTATCTATTATATTGTATGTGAAATATTGATCACTCTAAAATTTGTGCTACACATTTTAAAATATAAATAAAATATATAACCTTTCATAATAATGTAAAATATATAATTACTTTAACCAAAAACAATTTTAAATTATTATTTTAAATTAAATATATAATATTTCATACCAATATAAAATATATAATTATACTTTACAAAAAATAATTTAAAATTATTAAAATTGTACTATCTATATGTGTATGTATATTAACACTTTTAATATATATATATATATATATACTAAAATTTATAATTTAGTCTATTACATATTTTCTTTATCTCTATAGAGTAAAATTACTTTGATATATCTATATATTATGCTAAGTGAAATAAAATATTACAAATTTATTTATTCACCATTTGTTATTTTCAAACTAAGTTTGTAATCACAGTTTGAAAAGAGTAATTTAAAATATATAAATTATTCTATTTATACTTAAAGATTAATTTAAAAATCTAATACATTTAAATTTTAAATTAACTATTTTATATATTTTCTCTATTTATGTAGAATAACATTGTCTTCATTTATCTATCATAACATAATACTTGAAATAAAGGATTTCTAATATAAAATACATAAGTAAATAACTCGTGCAACGTACGGGTCTCATTCTATATCTATATTTATATATACTAAAACAAAGTCTAAAACTAAAAAATTGACACATAAGATACATTTTTTCATACAATTTTGTCACATCAGCTTTTTTACTTATATAGCACAACTTATTTATAACACCAACTAACTTTTCATTTTTACTACTACCATCAATCCTCTCTTTAACTTGCTATAACTTCCTTTTAAAAAAATTTACAATAACTTAAACATGCATTCTCAATAAATATTTTTTTCATATTATTAAAAGTTACAAATGAAATAGTTAATTAATAATAATAATGTTATAACTAAAATTTAAATATAATTAATTTATTAAAAATTAACTATATTTATTAATATATATATTTATTTTCAATTAATATATATTTCAATTAACTTTAATTAGAATTTTGAAATTTCTAAAACTAATACTTTTAAAATTTGTTTAGTAAGATTATAAGAATTTTGTTATGCAAACATTAAAAAATTATTAAATAATTTAATGATCAAAATAAAACATTTTATATATTAAAATACTAATTTTCTAACTTACTTGAAATTTAATTATTTTAATAAATTTGAATAACTATTTAAACATTTACATCATTTATAAATTATAATCTATCTAGAATATAACTAAAAAATTTTACAAAGTAAAATTTCAGGTTCACTTTAGCAATAAAAACAATAATATGTATATAAATAGATACATTCTTCATCAAAAGTATACATCTTAAAGATAAATTATTTTCTCTATGTTTTATATTCTCTTTAAAACTATAAATTATAAGCCAAAATAGTGTAAAATGCATAAGATCTCAATATATAATATGAGATTTTTTAGTCATAAAAGTCGTGTTTATAAGCTATAGAGTATCTTTATTCCAAAAAATAATCATCAATCTATCTTTTTAGAAATACTTTTATCAAAGTTAATTTTTTTTTTTAAATTTTTAATAAGATAAACGAGCCATTCATATATGTCTTTTTATATTTCTTCATTTATCTAATTTTAATTTCATATAATTTTTAAAATAATATCTAAAAGTAAAATAGTTTTGACGTTTACCTAAAATTAGTTTCTTGTGAATGCATAACATTAAGAACTCAATAAATAATATGAGATAATTTAGTCATAGAAATCTGAGCTTTTAGGCTATAGAATATCTTCATTAAAAAAAAATTAACAACCTACTTTTTAGAAATAATTTTATCAAAGTTAATTTTATTTTTAAAATTTTTTACCGAGATAAGCAACTCATTCATATATGTCTTTTATACATATTTCATATAATTGTTTAAATAATGTCTAAAAATCAGAACACTTTTTTATATTTACCTAAAATTATTTTCTTCTTCAAACAAATAAATGAAATTTAATTATAATAAGTTCTGTTTTAAAAAAATTATTACATAAAATAAATGAAGTTTTTTTTTCACTCAAGAGGTTTTCGCTACAATTCTATTTGATATATTTATGTAACAATTTTATTTAATATGAATTCATGTTTATTTAAGTAAATTATTCATATTATAAGTTGTATTTTATTATAAAAATCTATAAACAACATTATATGTTATAAGTTTTTCCTTGTATTTGCGCATTGTGCGGGTAACCTTCTAGTATATATCAAAACAAAGCCTAAAGCTAATAGTTTGACATATAAGAAACATCCTTTTGTACTATTTTACCACTTCAGCTTTTTCACATATGTGGCACAACTTACTCACAACGTCAACCCACACTTCTTCACAAGGTTGGGAGTGTAGATGAGAGGGAGTATAAAAGGGAAAAACACCACAATGCAACCCAAAAATCTTAAGGCATTAGGTGTCTGCGTCCATTCACTTATAAACCCTTTAACATGCTCATATCTATTCAATGTGGGACCTTCTATTCACACTTGACTTCCAACACTCCCCCTCAGGTGTGAATCTATATCACATTGAATGATCCCTCTCTAGCGGAAGTCTTTTCTTCATCCATGACCATGAGTACACCCATGGTCTGCATTGCTCTATTCAACGCCCCATGGTCACACGAGCCGTATCTTTTACGCTCTTAAACCTCCCATGGTCTAACCCTTTCATGCGTGGGCTGATCGTTCACTCAACGATCACTTTGTGGGCTCCAAACCCTCTTTCCAAGGCTAATGTTATAACCGTCAGTCTTTTTGCAGGACACCATCACTTCACCATGAGGAGGCACATACTTGTCTCGCTCACCCAATCGACCTGGCTCTTGATACCACTGTTGGGAGTGTCGATGAGAGGGAGTATATAAGTGAAGGACACCACAATGCAACCCAAAACCTTAAGGAATTAGGTGCAAGGACCTTTCCACTTATAAACCCTTCACTTACCTCTTAACAATCCAATTTAGGACTTCACTTTTCACTTCACACTTGACTTCGGTTCCCTCGTACTTGTCTCGGTCTCCGAATTGACCTGGGTCTTGATACCACTATTGGGAGTGTTGTGAGAGGGGGTATATAAGTGAAAGACACCACAATGCAACCAAAAACCTTAAGGCATTAGGTATTTAGGTCCATTCACTTATAAACCCTTTAACATGCTCATATACATTCAATGTGGGACTTCTATTCACACTTGACTTTCAACACACACTACTATCAATCCTCTTTTTTTATTTTATTTGGGTTACATTCTCTCTCTTTTTTTTTTTGATGCAACATCCTCTCTTTAATTTGCTATAACTTCTTTTTTTAAAAAAACAATTGTTATAACTTAAACATGCATTCTCAATAAATATTTTTACGATATTGTTAGTTATGAAATAAACAATTAATAATAATAATGTAAAAAAAAATTTAACTTCAATTATGCATAAAAATTTAACTATATTAATTGATATATATATATATATATATTTTCAATAAATAAATATTTAAATTATTGTTAATCAGCATTTTAACATTTATTTATTTATTATTTTTAAAATTCATCGAGTGTTATTATACGAATCCCATTACAAAAATGTAAAAAAAAAATTAATTAAGTCATTTAATGAATTATATATCTTAACACACTAACTTTTAAATCACTTGAAATTTAATATTTTTAATCAATTTGATTACAATTTTAAATAAAACATCATTTACTATAATTTATAATTTATTTAGAATATAACAAAAAATTATTATAAATGAAAATTTCAGTTACACTTTAACAACAAAAAATATATATTTATATCGACACGCTCTTTATAAAAATCATAATTAAATTATCTTTACCGTTTATATTCCTTATAAATCTATCAATGAAAGACAAAGTAACATGGAATGCATAGCATTCAAGAACTCGGTACATAATGAGATGATTTAAATTTAGTCATTAAAGCCTATGAGTTATTCATTTAAAGTAATCAATAACCTATCTCCTTGAAAATATGTTTACTAAAGTTATTTTTAAAAAACAAAATTAGAAGATAAACAGTTCATCTATATCTATATTTTTAATATTTCTTCATTTATACAATTTTAATGTCATATAATTATTTAAATAGCAATATCTAAAAATAAAGCATTTTTTTATGTTTACTTAAAATTATATTCTTCTTCAATTTGATTAAAAAAAGTAATTAGTTTAGTTGAAAAAAGTCATCCCGTAAAATAAATGAAGTGTTATTTTCATATACGAGTTTTTTATTACAATTTTGTTCAAATTTTTTATATAACAATTCTGTTTAGTATGAATTCAAGTTTATTTAGATAAATTATTCACATCTTACATTAATTTTTATTTTTTAAATTAAAATACTACAAACAATACTATAAATTAAAAAGTTTTCCTCGCATTCGCACATTGCGCGAGTTATAATAGTCAATGACTAAAGGTGTGTTTGATTTCTCTTTTTGAAAACAGTTTTTTATTTTTAAAAATAAAAAACTAAAAATCCCGTTTGGCAGTTGAGTTTTTAAAAATAATTTTCGGGAACAGTTTTTGTTTTTCATTATTTAAAAACCAAAATATGAAAACATCTAAAACATGTTTTGGTTTTCAATTTTCAGTTTTCATAATTTACACACAAATTTGTATTGAAAACTACTCTCACTTTTTTGAAAAGTGTTTCTCAAAACTGTTTTATAATACAATTTTAAAAAACTAAAAAATCAAAACTGTTTCAAACGAGTCCTAAATTTGAAAACACATGCTTTTCAATCCGTTACTAGTAATATAGCACACTGGTCATATTTACACAATTGTTACAACACTATATGACTGAACATAGTTCAAATGGACCTTTTGGTCCTGTATTTGTTATGTACATTTCATTTTGGTCTTATATCTTTTATGGGTTATATTTTGGTCCTATATCTCTTATAAACGTTTCATTTAACTTTTATAAGAGATATATGATCAAAATGTAATCTAAAAGTCCTACCCAACCTGACTAGTTGCACATAAGAAATACATGACCAAAAGGTACATTTGGCCTTGAACCCCTCCCCTTAAGCTCCAAGAGCTTCTCCTTATGTCATTTGAGCTACAAGCTCTTGGCTATAAGATAATTGTTTACTATACTCTTATTTGAACTTGAAAATCATTAACTCTCCATTTCATATTAATATACAAAGTAATAAATTAAAAAAAATGATATATTAAAAAAATTAACTATAAATGCTTCCTTGAATATGGATGAAAAAAATAATTTTTTTTTTCAAAATGGAGATGGATAAAAAAAAACCGAGGGAGTAATAAGATAGAGACATATTTCATGTAATATTTTTTTTCGACAAAAGACAATTATATTCAAAGGAAAAATAACAAGAAGTGCTAAAATACAATCCATTACACAAGAAGTGCTAAGATAGATACTATTGTATTTTATTTTAATTCAACATCAAATCATTAAAAAGTCTTACCTGGCCCGGCTAATTTAATTTTTGGTTGGACTTAGAAAAAATTCAACATCAAATCATTAAAAAGTCTTACTCAGCCCGGCTAATTTAATCCCCGACTTGGACTTAAGCAAAATTCAACATCAGATCATTAAAAAGTCTTACCTATTCCGGCTAATTTAATTCCCAGCTGGGACTTAGGCAAATTCAGCATCAGATAATCAAAAAGTCCTACTCCAGCGGAGGTAATGGTTGCTAATGGCTCAGCCTCGACCCATTTGGTGAAGTAATCAATAGGCACAAACAAGTACTTTAACTATCCTGTGGCTTTATGAAATGGGCGTAGAATGTCCATCCCCCATGTATGGAAGGGTCAAGAGGCTGAGAGATTGTGTAATTCCTCTGGCGAGATATGTGGAATAGATGCATGTCACTAGCATTGTTCACACTTTTCACGTGATCTGTGGCATCTTCTTGCATAGTTGGCATGAAATATCCCTCCCAGAGAGCCTTCCTTGCTAACCAATTGGCCCCGACATAATGTCCACAACTTCCCTCATGGATTTCTGTTAGAACATACCAGACTTCCTTCGGGCCAATGCATTTTAACAGAGGAACAAAAACTCCTTTACAGAATAAATGGCCCTCAAGCATGGCGAATCTTGTTGTTTTTCTGACCAACAACTTTGCCTCCTTCTCGTCGTTTTGGAGGGTCCCCTTTGTGATGTAATCTATTAGGAGAGTTCTCCAGTCAGTTTCTTCCACCTGCAAGGTTAAACTCGGGGAAGGGAGTACCTCTTCGACAACAGAGTGGTAGTTTGAGGCTTTCTTAGTACTGGTGAGTTTAGAGAGGAGATCTACATGGGCATTTTTTTCCCTTGGAATATGTTTGATTTCGAACTTAGATAAGTCCACAAGAGAATCCCTGACTTTGGAGAGATAGTTTTGCATGATGGGCTCTTTTGCTTGATATTCCCCTTTAATTTGATAGACAACTAGACGAGAATCAGAACATATCGTGATAGCCGAGGCTCCGAATTCCTTAGCTGCCCTGATGTCGGCCAGGCAAGCCTCATATTCTGCTTGATTATTGGATGTCGAAAATAGTTTTGATCCACAAGAGAATCCCTGACTTTGGCGAGATTGTTTTGCATGATGGGCTCTTTTGCTTGATATTCCCCTTTAATTTGATAGACAACTAGACGAGAATCCGAACATATCGTGATAGCCGAGGCTCCCAATTCCTTAGCCGCCCTGATGCGGGCCAGGCAAGCCTCATATTCTGCATGATTATTAGATGTCGAAAATTCGAACTTCAGCGAATATTCGATGGCTATACCTTCAGCATTTTCGAGGATTGCCCTGGCTCCACATCCTTTAGTATTTGATGATCCGTCAACATAAATTGTCCATTCCCCAGGATTTGATTCCCCGAGATGCGTCATTTCGGTGAGGAAATCTGCCAAAGCCTGCACCTTTATTGCGAGTCATGGTTCACAAGAGATGTCATACTGGGTTACTTCAATGGCCCACGACATTATTCTCCCGGCTAGATCCAGATTGTGCAGGACTTGGCGAATGGGTTGATTAGTTCTGACCATGATAGGATGACATTGGAAATAAGGTCGCATCTTTTGCGAAGCTATTAATAGGGCGTACGCCACCTTCTCCAATCATTGGTAATTAATTTTCGCTCCTTGCAAAGCCCTCGAAACAAAGTATATTGGAAACTGAGATTTACCTTCTTCCCGGATTAGCACAGCGCTTACCACATCGTCAGTTACCGCGAGATATATTATTAGCGTTTCCCCTGGGATTGGTCAGGCCAGAACTAGTGGAGAGGCAAGTGAGGTCTTGATTTCTTAGAAGGCAGCTTCGTACTCCTCGGACCAATTGAAGGAATCCTGATTCTTGAGGACTTTGAACAATGGCAAACAATGCCTAGCAGATGTCGGGAGGAAGCGGGATAATGCAGCAATTCTTCCCGTGAGTTGTTGTACGTCCTTGACCGACTTGGGACTTGCCATGTCAAGTATGGCCCAACATTTATCAGGATTGACTTTTATCCCCTGGCTTGTAAGCATGAAGCTTGGAATTTTCTAGCTTCCATCCTGAAAGTACACTTCAGGGGGTTGAGATGCAGGTCGTAGTGACGCAACCGTTTGAAGAATGCCTAAATCTTTGATTGGGTCATCCCCTTCTTTGGTCTTGACGATCATGTCGTCAATATATACTTCGACTGCTTTACCTCCCATCCCTTCAAAGACTTTATCCATCATTTGCTGATATGTAGCTCATGCATTCTTCAACCAAAAAGGCATTACATTATTACATAATATCCCTAGATCAATGATAAAAGATGTTTTATTCTAATCGTTGGGGTTCATAGGTATTTGGTTATATCCAGAGTAAGCGTCTAAGAATGATAAATAACGAAAACCTATGAAATTATCTACCAACTTGTCAATGCATGGAGATAGAAAAGGATCCTTGGGCAGGCTTTGTTTAGATCTATATAATCTGTGCACATCCTCCACTTGTCATTGGCCTTTTTGACCATCACGACATTGGATAATTAGTCTGAATACTGAATCTCGCAGATAAAACATGCATCAAGTAACTCCTTTACCTGAGCTTCAATTGTTGTTGCCCTTTCTAGCCCCATTCTCCTTTTTTTCTGGGCAATGGACTTCACACCTTCTCGGATCGCGAGATGGTGGCAGCAAAAGTCAGGATCTAACCCCGGCATGTCAAATGCTATCCAAGCAAAGATATCCTTGTTGGCCTGCAACAATTCTGTCATGTTCTTTAGGAGTTCTGCCTGCAAGCTCTTGCCAATTTTCACAACTTGCTCAGACTTGTTGCCGACTTGGATTTCCAGATAGTCCCCCTCAGGTTCTGGCCTTTGGTATTGGAATTCTCCCTTGGGATCAAGGTCCGTCAACATTATTGCAGTATTTCGCCTTACAAATTTTTGTTTGTCCTTGTTCGTTTCTTCATTTTGTTCTCTTTGTTCTTGCGGGGGTGCCGCTTTTCCGATTTTTAAACTTTTTAAGTAGTAGAGCTTTGCTTCTAAGCCCTTTCCTCTTATTATAATGATGTCGTCCTTATCACGTGAAAACTTCATGGCCATATGTAGGGTTGAAACTACAGCCCCTGGGCTATTCAATGTCAGTCTGCCTAATATGGCATTGTAAGCAAAGGGACATTCAACCTCAAGGAACCTTACTGGTATTGTGCGGCTTCCAACTCTCCCCAAAAAGGTTACATTTATTTTCACATAGCCTTTCAGGGAGATAGTGTCTCCAGTAAAACCAATTAAATTCCCTTTATGTGCCACCAAGTCCTTTTCCTTCAGACCTAGCTTTTGGAAGAGATCCTAGAACATTATGTCTGTAGTACTTCCCTAATCTACAAATAATCTCTTCACCTCATATCCCCCATCATTGCTGTGATGACTAGGGATGCATTTAAACCAATTTCGTCTAATGGAAAGTCGTCCTCTGAGAAAGCTAGCGTCATTCTTTTCATGGCGTTTACTGCCAAACAATAATCCCTCTTATCTCTTGTTCTCTTCCTTTAAGTTCTGATGATTCCTCTTCGTCTATCCCGCCTGCTATTATATTGATGACGCCTTTGTACGCGACATTGTCATGTCGTCAGGGACTTCTCGACCTCAACCTTCGTCAGTCATCTCGGCCCTGATCAGCATCTCTATCCTTACCGTCTGAGCCTCGCCTCCTTGAAGGAGATGGGCTCCTACCCCGGGAAGGACCTTCACCAGGCCTCTAAACAAACTGCTTTAACTTCCCTTGTTTGATGAGATTTTCAATGGCATCCCGGAGGTGGACACATTCATTGGTATAGTGTTCGTGGTCTTTGTGATACAAACAGAACATGTCCTTGTTTTTGGATTGTGTTTGTGAGAGGCCTTTCCTTCAGCTCTGAGTACATTATTTTCTTGTACACCTTCGAAGGCGGCATGGTCAGCCTAGTGTAGCTCAAATATCTCCCCCTGGGGGGTTTCCCGGACCTGTCTGTGCATCTATCATCTCGGGATTTGTTGTCGTACCCTGACTTCCATTTTGTATTTTTTATCCCATGCTTCTTTAGCGGCTTGACTCTTACCCCGATTGTTACGCATCCACTCTTCAATCTGGATCTATTTCTTAGTGCGCTGTTTCAACTCCTCCATGGTCTTGGGCTTCTCGCCTGCTAAGTCCTTCGCAAAGCCACCCAACTTTAATCCCTATCGCAGAAAATAAAGAATCATGGTAGGAGCGACATCTCTAACTTCAAGGGCTTCTGCATTAAAGCGGATGATATAGTCACACAGAGGCTCATCGGGCTTCTGCTTGATTCGCTTGAGATGATGTTCGGTCTTGAATTGTTGCTTGCTGCTAGTGAAGTTCAAGATGAATTTTTCTTTGAGAATTTTCTACCCCGAGATGGATCCTGCGGATAATGACGAAAACCATCTACGAGCCGCGACTTTGAGTGTTAGTGGGAATGCGCGGCATATGACTGCTTCCCTAGCACTCTGAAATACCATCGTCTACTGAAAAATCTCTACATGGTCTTGCGATCAGTGGTACCGTCATAGGGATCGATCTGGAAAGCAAACTTAAAGTTTGCAGGCATCTCGTACTCCATGATCCATATTACAAATGGATTATTGCAGTTGTCAACTTGAATGTCGTTCTCGCCTACCCTCTCCCCGCCATCATTCCCGGGATATACAGGCAAGATGGCAGCGGGGTTAGGTGGCGGGTTCAAAGGTCCCACCATCGACGCCTATCTCTCAGGTTGTGGTCCCTGGTTTGCTTGTTGCGGGCCTTGGCCATTTGGAAGTTGTTGTCCAATCTTTAAGACGAAGAGAATCTATTAAAACTCCTACCGTTGCTTCTGCCATTCAGCTCTTTCTCTAGCCATTCGTTTAATTTCCTCAGCCTGTTTTTTCACCATCTCCTTTAAGTCATTCATCCTGTCCTCAATCGTCGTCATCCGTTGTTCAGAAACAGCGGGTTCAACTCTCCTGAGCTCCACCTGTTGAACTAGTGAAGGCTTATCTGCAGATGGCTGTTCCTCTTGATTTCCTTCTGCCTGAGTAGCAGCATTCGCGGCTTGGTTCCTTCTTCTCGTGTTTGCCATGATGCTACATTTCCAACGATTTGTCAGTTTCTACCTGTTATATCTACTAATGCAAAGATTTTGAATGGAACTCAAGCAGGAAAAAAATAAGGTTAATGTTAAGCTCCAGCCAAAATTCAACGCAAGAAGAAAAGATTTAAGCAGATAATCGTATCTTCTATCAATAAAATCAAATGCTTGATCTGATCGGAGAGTAAGGTTAAGATTGTCGAATTCCGAGAAATGATCGGTAAGAAATCAAAAGAAATCATAATCTATTCGAATAATCGGTGACATGCCACATTTCTACCAATTAATCGTTCGGGAATCACCTTTGATGACAAAAGGATTATCAAATCAAGAGCTGGATTTTATACTACAAAACACGAACAAGTATCTTGTTCTTGCAAAACCATCCAGAAAACCAGAAACAGAGGATTAAGAAAAGGAAATAGGAGAACAGACATAGTCTCCTCCACAGATGGCGCCAATGATCTGTTATGCGTAGGGACATGATGATCATGACCTCCACTCTAGTCTCTGATGCGGTGGTTTAGCATCTCCGGCCACTCACTTGGCAGTGAGGGGGGTTACCTGCAAGCACTTCAAAGCTTAAGTCAAAGATAGCTCTAGGTGTGTGCAGTTTGAGTAAGTAGAATGAGTAACATACAAAATGAATATGAGCATTAGGTATTTATAGAGATATGAAGGTCATAAAAGACAAATATGTCGCTGTCTAGTTTCCGTGAATCACGGCGCAATATACGGATCTGTAACTAACATCACGTGAGAGCGTTTTGTCTTTTGCGTTATGTCGGGGTGCCATGTCATGGTTGTCCACGACATGATGCCAACGACACCACCATCCCATGTGAGTTCATCGCGTGTCCTATTCACGGGTTGGGTCCATAACAATTTATATTTAATTTTTTTATACTTTATATTTCTAATTATTAATGTTTAAGTCTTGACCCCTTTCACAATGAACTTCTGGATCCGTCCTGATAACATGTTCAATTTAGTTACTATTTCTTTTTAAAATGCAATGTCAATTCATAAAGACAACTGAAAATGTGTAATAGTTTGAAATTAAACAGAATAAACTTGCCAATATCAGGGACTATCATTCTGTTTAACTCTTTAGAAATATGAAAAAACTCATTTACCAAAATTAACATGCTTTGTGATTACGATTGTTCATGGAGTATAATAAAAGCAAAATTAAAGTGATGATACTAAAGCATTAAAAGTGCTGAACCCCCGCTCCCTAAAAAAAAGCATTAAAAATTCTAGATCCAAATGTATGTTTTAGAAGTGATCTTCTCTAAAATCACCACAATCAGTTAATTTGAGTAATTCCAACAAGATCAGAGGTCATAACTATAATTATTTTAGACATCAAGTTTTGTTTTAAAATTATTGTTATTTTTAAATTTTAAGATATAATTAATTATTATTTTTTAATCCTCCTCTAATAAATATTTACCACAATTATTTGTCTTTTATCACATTCATCTAGAGCCATCAAAACGAGCCGTGGCTCGCGAGCCAACTCAACTTGACTCGACTCGTTGGTGGGTTGGGTTGCAAAAATGCTGACTCGAAAAAATTTGATTCAAAATTGGCTCGACTTGTTTAGTTTGCAAGATTTGCGAGTCAATTTGGGTCTAGTTGAGCTCGCTTAGCTTGCAATATTTTTTATATACCCAACCCCAATCCTAAAAAAGAAGAGAAAGTGGAGGTGGTTGAAATTAATTTGTTCAATCATGGGTCTAATATTATTCATGGCCAAAGTCTCACCAATATCACTAATTAATTTTAGCATTGTAGTTCAAGACTTCAAGTTCTAGTATTTAGATATTTAAGTACATTGTGGTTCTTTTTATTTAAATTTAAACTTTAAAGATCCTAGAGTCGTATATTTTGTGTTGGACCACTCATGGTGTTCTGTTATATATTTTGTGTTGGACCAATACTACTTATGGTGTTATAGTGTGTTTTGTTGAATTTTGATGTTTTTAATTTGTGAATCTTTTTGAATGTGAATCATAGAATTTGAAACATGAAATTATTATGCGTGGTAAATCGTGAATGATTTGATTTTTTTATGGATTATAATTTTATAAGAATGAAAATGTCATAGTTTTTTTTATTTTTATTTAATATTAATGAAGCCAGCTCGTTTAGCTCGCTAGCTTGCGCGAGTCGAGTCGAGTTGTATATTTTATAGCTTTAAAATAAATCGAGTCGAGTCGAGCTAGTTCGATTTTTTGCTAGCTCATCGCGAGCGAGCTCGACCGAGTTGAGCTAGCTCATTTTGACAGCTCTACATTCATCTACCAATCATAAATAAGAATAATTTTGTTAACTCCTTATAAACTTTTACTACAATCAATAACTTCTTAACACAAAGTGCAAAAATTTTATGACTATAATTTTAGAATAGAGTCAGTATTATTGAAGTTTAATATGACAGTTGATATTTTATAAAATATTATCATAAATCTATTTATTTATTTATTATATTTCCATCATATACTTAATATCAGCACAACTAACAAGGACATATGTGTGAGTGTATAATACATGATTCAATTTTTAGTGTTATAACTTTGTTATTAAAAAACAAATGAATGACAAAAATCAATTAACTACTACAATAACCTCAGATAATACACACTTTAAGAAATTAAATCCGGTCTAAAAGTTACAGGAATGGATTTTCTCATATTCAAAAATAACATAATGTATTATGTTAGTGTTCTTGTGTCTACCTCTCTTCTCATTAATGTTTATAAGAATCCATAAATTTAATTTGTATTTAATACATATTAAAAAAAATAAACACAAAAATATCAACATGATACATCATGTTATTTTTAAACACCGACAATCCATTTTCAAAAGTTACATAATCACTAATTAAAGTAAAATTATTAGACACACTCTACATTTAAAAGCAAAAAAAAAGTCATAATCATGAGTGGCATGCGGATAGGAGGAGCCCACACACAAACAGACAAACTGGAAAGGCAACCGTAATACAGCAACTTATATGAAAAAATATAAATATATAATTATTATTCATCATTTATATCTTATAATCAGTTTAATAAAAAAAATGATTTTTTTGTTGAACTAGTTAGAATTATAAATGATGAACAATAGTTATATCAAAATTATTTCTCTATTATTACATAGAACCAAAAAGACATGTACTAGTCTTCAAACAAGAAAAAGACATGCATTATTTGGTTAGGAACATAAAAGGAAACGAGCTAGAAAATTAAAGAGTAAAATATGGTTTTAGTCTTTAAATTTTTGTGAAAATTTATTTTTAGTCTTCAAATTTTAAAACGTCAGTTTTTAGTCTCTGAACTTTAAAAAATATTGTTTTTAGTCTCTCTGTACATTATTTGGTAACGTAACATATTGATCTGTTGACACGTGAATTGATGAAGAGCTCTCAGTTTGCCACATCACCAAAAATTGTACGGAAAAGCTAAAAGTAAACTTTTTAAAAGTTCAGGGACTAAAAATCAATGTTTTAAAATTCGAGAACTAAAAACGAATATTCGTCAAAATTTATGGACCAAAAACATATTTTTTTTTATCAGGACCAAAAATATATTTAACCCTAATTAAAATATATTAATTATATAAAGAAAGCAATTTCTGTGTTATAATTTGACGAAGAAGAAGGAAGGTTAAGGGCACTTAGGGCCTCCTCTTTTGGTCTTCCAATTGTTGTAGCAAGGGCAAATTGCTTTATTCCCATAATACCCCGGAGGCACACACAGGCATTTGTTACAACACTTTTGACAGAAAAACATACAAGGCTTGTGGTACTGAGTCTTGCTACACCTCCTTGAGCATTGTGAGGGGCATTCTGGTCATATCACATGTCCCAAACGAAAAGAATCACAGTTAAAGTTAGAGACTCAAAAGAAGCAGCTTTCATGTAGGACTACATTTGACCACCGTCAAAGTAAAGTTTTGGCAATGTGTATTTTCAGAACATTTTCAGACAATTAATCACTCTTTTCATATGAATTCTTTTAAAAAGTTGACAAAGATTAATATTTATTATTTTTATTAAAACTAAAAATCAACCACATCTCGTTTCACAATATATGTCGTTTTAACTATTTTAATTTTTTTAAATTACTTGTCACTTTACAATTTTAATGATAGTATTAATAATTTTTTTCTAATTATATTCTCAAAGATGAGACGATTAATGTTGAGTATGTAAAGAGAAATTAATGTCCATATTTAAGATTAAGAGAAAAATTATTTATGAAAGAAAAAGATATATTAAGAAATTAAGTAATTTATTTTTATAAAATTAATAGTGTTAAATAAATTTTTTAGTTATAGTAACAAAAAATTAAACAACAATTACTGTGGAATGGAGGTAGTGATTAATAAGAAATCATTTACTCCCTCACTTAGATTCATATATATGTTTTTGTTTTTAAAGTCCAAATTAATTTAAAAGAGTACATGATGTATTATTATATATGTATACTTAGGGTAAATAATACATATTAAAAAAATGTAATTATTATTTTTTATATGCCAAACACACACATCTACAATATATTACTCCTAAATTTATTTTAGTCTACAACATATAATTATTACTCTTACTTTTATTAAAACATCTTTTAAACTTTATATCTCATCTCACTCCTAAAAGTTAACTTATAGGAGGAGAATTATCACACCACTTATATACTTTATGGTGGTCCCAATTATGTAGCTCAGTTGGTGAGCGCATGGGGACACGCGTGTGTAGGTACGGGGTTCGAATCTCAGTTGTACTAATTTCCTATAAATCAAAAAAATATACTCTATGGTGACCTTCTTTCTAGTCGATGTGACACTTCATCTTAACACACACCCTTCACCACATATTAGGATTTGGATTTTGGTCTAACTCACTCCCAAAAGTTAACTCATAAAAAGATTGTCACACCACTTATAAATTTTACGAGGACTCTCTTTAGTCATTATGAGATTTCATCTTAACAATTTTAATAGTTAAATATTGGATTATTAATTACTGATAAAACTGTAATTAATAATACTTCATTATATTAAAATGTTAAAAATAAATAAATAAGGTTAAAAATTTTTTTAAGTGAAAAGATAAAAAGGAATACAATGAGCATATGTTTTTTTGTTCAATCAGGGTAGGTATCTTTACGCAAGTGTGTATTAGATGCAAGTGTGTATTAGATCGGACTAGTAATATCATATATATATTATAAGAAAATAAATTTCTTTTTCAACTTTAAGTTATATTTCATGTCATGTGTTATTTTCACATGCATTTAATTTTCTTCCAATTTTTTTGTTTATTATTATTTTATTGTTGTTCCCTCTATTTTTTTTCTTTTTTTTGTCCCAAATTATCTTACTTGACACATGTCATTATAAGAATAATTCAATTTCCTTCTCAATTTTTGCTTACTTTAAGATGAAAAAAAATTAAAATTTAAAATTTTAATAATAAAATTAAATTATATCATTAAACTCTTTTTTTTCCTCTCCACTTCCCTATATTTCACGTTTCATTCATTATCATTTTTTTTCTTTTTCTCTATTTTTTATTCGTTCCTTTCTCTATTTTTACTACGCATATTTATTTTCCATTTTTTTTACTTTGATTTTTGTTATTTGTTAAATTATATATTTTTTTTTTTGTATAACCACGGGTTTCTTTACCCTTAGAATGAGACTAATCATGTTCGCGTTGCGTGGCTGGCGCTGACCCTCGAGAATTTGGCATAGTTGAGATTTGAACACGGGATCTCTCGCTGTGAATCGTCCCTCCTATGAACTTAGTGGGGCCTTACACCGCTAAGCTAACCCTTGGAATTAATTTGTTAAATTATTTATGAATAAGATAACATATGCTTTTTAATACATTAACAGGTTTTGTTAAGAATGAACTTATCATTTGTCTATTTTATAATTTTTAAAGCATGTTATATGTGATTCACAAATATAGGATCAAACTTCAATTAAATCTGTGTACTTAATATCACAAATTTTTTTCTTATATGTTAATTATGTAAGTTTTCATAAAGTTAGTATATAAGTCAGTATATAAATTTGTTACTTGCATTTATTTTACTTTTTGCAAGTGTGTTATCATGTTTTAATAATATTTAAAGTCTAATTTATTGTACAATAGGAGTCTCATAATAAACTGTGGAGGTCTTTTTCATATTTAATGGTTTTGTGCAATAGTTGAGGTGTAAAGAATATTTCACTGAAGAGATTGTGTCGATAAAAAGTTATAGATTAAGGTATAATTAAGGTGAATATTTTAAATGTAATGTTTTTTAAGCTCAATTATATCTTTTATTTTAATCATTATATTGTAAAATAATTTATTAAATATTTTAATAATTTTAATTGTGCTATTGTATATTTATTACAAAATATTAACACACACTCACAAATGCGTAATCGAAGACCCGTGCGAACGCACGGGTCACCTGCTAGTTATAATCAAAATTAAGGGTATCTTTACCGTTGATAATTTGTTGAATAATATTATATATTATATTCTCTTACAAATAATCTTTTTATATATCATTCTATTACTTAATAAAATAAATAATAAATGTAAAACTAAATATTTTTTATGTCTTGAAAAAAAAATTCAATTCATTCTTCAATTAATAAATATAAAATTTTATAAAAATATTTGATAGAAAGATTTAGAATTATTTTAATTTCTTTTACTTAAATTCCTATTTCCTTTCATGGAAGCAATAATTTTTTTCTTTCATTAAAAACATTTTTGTTTTGGTTAACGGTAACTTAAGTAGGTAAGAAGAGTAATTCATTTCAAGATTTAAAAATCACCAAAATAGATGTTACTTTTCCCAGTGAAGTACGCTTTTCGTTGTTTTTTTATCTATTCAAAGAGAAATTATTATTATTTTTTATTTATCTATTTACTTATATTTTTAATGTAACATTGTACTTTTATCAATTTTAATTTTATATTTAATTGGATGTTAATCAATACCCTACTATCCAACCAATCAAATAATGAAAGATAAATGATATATTATAAAAAATTCAAAATTTATTTCGAAGAAAATCATAATAATTGTTACGCTTTTTAATATTTATCAAACAGTTAAATAGGAACAAAGCTCATTGCGTAAAAAAAAAATTGTTTGTTTCTATCATATTTTTCTGTTTTGGTGTTCAAAGACTCAGATCTCCAAGAAACTAAAGAATGAATGGTAGAAAGAAGAACTTCACTTACGGTAACTCTTGAGACTGCCAGGTCCATATTTACTCTGAGAAATTAAAATACACAATTATGCAGCACAAGTTAGCAATTCAACATTTACTCTCATTATAGCAAAGTTCCAAAATAGTCTATAATTTCTCCTGATTTGGCTAAACTAAGGTCAGTAGTTTAATTTGTAAACTGAGAAACTAAAAATATATCTACCATAAATTTAAATTACAGTATTTCTCTACTTTGATCCACTTCAATTTAAAATTTGATAGATTTTAGGTTACATTAATGTTTTGTCACAATTTTATTTTTTTTCATTTGTTCCGTTAAATAACTAATAACAAAAATATTCAAAATAACGTTGTTTTGAATTTGAGTTTCTCTAAAAATAATGTTGTTTTTATGTCATTTTTATAACTTTTTATTAATTATTTAACGGAGTTAATAAAAAAGGACAAAATTAAAACAAAGCAAAAAGTTACGGAATCGATTTGAGATTCAATTTGTCTAACCAACAGTGAGGCAAAGAGAAACAAGGAAGTGAAGAATTGAAGGATGGTAGAGATTTGGTAATACCTTGTCATTGTAGTGGTGGCCTCCATGCCCATGAGATGCCATCACCTGCAAAATCAACCAAAAGAAAATTAAAACTTGAAAACCCTTCAAAACCTCACAAGTTCATAACAGATCAGGAAAAAAAAGTGTGTTTTTAGTGTTTAATTTTACTTTTAATTAAGTGTGTGTTTAATTTCACGTTAAAACTGAACAAACATAAAACTAAACATAAAAGCTACACTTAATTATATTTAAATGGGTCTAATTTTTTCCATCTAATTAATCTATAACTAAACACACACATTACATAAAACCAAACATACACTTATTGAAATACCAACCATTGTTTGAAGCATGGAAATGGCAATGAGGGCCAAGATCAAAACAAGAAGTAACCTAGCCATAGCCATTTTTGAAACTTGAAAGCAGGACACAAAAATCCCTGCACTATATATATGTGTAAAGCACCAAAATATGGAAAGGGAATCAAAGAGAAGAGAGGGGAGTGAGGATGATAAGATAAGACATAAAGAGAATGTGGGAGCATTTATGAAGCTTTGGTGGGGTGGGAGACCCACCTCCTTTAATTTAGCCAACATGATTTATTTTTGTATGTGACGAGTTTTATGGGAAACCAACAACAAGCATATGACACATGTGAGACAACATTAATACATGGAGTGTAATCTCATTTTAATTTTTGAGATTGTACTTTCTTACCTTCATAAAATTATATTTTAATCTATTTTAACTAATTTTTTTTATTAATATTGACATTTTATAGGTTTAATTGTACTTTTAGTCTCTTAATTATGATCAATGTATACTAACAAGGATGTTAGCATAATGATATAAATACATCATTACGTACAGAGAGAACCACAATTCGAATAAAAAAAACATAATAAAATTTATCGAAGTATATTCACAAACCCAATTGAGCTGAAAACCCATGTTTTTATAATGAATCAAATTAACTAATACAAGTGGCCCAAAATGGTTTATTTAATAGTGCACGCCCATAAAAGGCGCATAACAGAGAAGTTGAACAAACTAAAGTTAACCTATTTTAAAAGAAGTAAAATACACTATAAAAATGTCTAATTAACTACCACCAAAATTTGTTGCTAAATTTGCGTTTTTGGTCAATGGATATTTTAGTCACCGTATTAGTGACCCAAATGGCTGGCAACCTAATATTTAGCGACCAATAGACTTGTTAATTTGAATACTAAATCAATCTTTTTACGTAGTGATGTTTAAGTTACAACACTAATATTACATAATCTTCTTTCCCCTCAAGCTGGAGAGTATATGTCAATAACTCTCAAATTGAAGAGAAGATTATGAAAAGCTAATGGCTCCAATGATTTGGTAAATATGTCAACAAGTTGGTGTTGAGTATTTATAGGTAGGTGTATCAACCCGTTTTGCAATTTTTTTACGAACAACATGACGGTCAACTTTATATGTTTAGTAGTAAGTTCATGAAAAACTGCATTGATGGAGAGATGAAAGCAACAACAAGTTCTTCTAAAAGCTAAGTCAGCCACTACAAGAAATATGCATTTTCTCGACAATTATTTCCCAGCGGTTCACTAAAGCAATTGTAAACCCAACTTAGAATTATCTTTTTACTTTCATTTGTTTTATTAGGAAACCTCTGCGGTGGCAATTTTGTAATAACCAACCCCTCTCTCACTGCAATTTTGTAATAACCAACCCCTCTCTCTTTCCCTCATTTCTCTCATTTCCATTTGCCACTGCACACGCCCTTGAAATCTACCCTCGTTTCCCGTTTCTCTCTTGCTCTCTCCTTCTTACTGATATAATGAAACACAAATAAAATCTTGTTACTTAGCCTTATCCAAATAATTTGTTAATAAACATTTTTAGTATTTATTTTATTTGTCAGAGAATAATATCAAGTAGAGGTTGTACTTGATTTTGACAAAGTCAAATTCATTTAGTTGGTTTCCTAAGTCAGTAACAAGTGATTACTTTTTTTTAGTTAGAGTGAACTAAGGAATTAGTTTTGGGGTGATTATTGGTAGCTACCAACAAATATTTCTTTTTCTCTATATATTTATTAATGAGGCAGCTAGACTTCAGAGAGTAGGACACACAAAAAATCTAAAACACTTTTTCTCTCCTTCTCTAATTCTTAATCCTTTTCTTTTGGGCATAGTTTGTGAGGCTCTAGTGTTTCAGACTCAAGTGCACGAGTTCTGAGACACCATTGTGTTAACCTTAGGAGCAATTTCGAGTATTGGATTGCATGGGAAGTCTGTCGAAATTCAGGGCAGTGGTGATACCACGACACAACAATTTAACTCCTAATTTCCAACAATCCGAAAGCGAATTTTTTCTTTAGAATTGCATATGGCTAAAAGATAGTGCTCTATCATGAGGTAATTATCTATTTACATATTTTTGTTTAGTATGATTTTTCTTCAATTGAAATTGAGAAAGCTAAAGTATATAATTTATTGTTGTAAATGAACTATAATCAATCCTGCACACCCGTGACAAAATATATCGAAAAAGTTGCAAAAAGAGAGGTGCAACACGAGGACTTCCTAAGTGGTCACCCATCCTAGTACTACTCTCGCTCAAGCACGCTTAACTGCAAAGTTCTAATGGGATCCGGTGCATTAGTGTTGGTATGATCGCACCGAACATATTATGCATAGTAAGTGCTATATGCTTTGTGTAGAGCGCTGGTGTCGGTATGAATTGTTATTTATCTGCTCTTTATACTCTTCTTCACTAATTTTTTTTTCCTATTGATGCCTGATTAACTACTTTTCTTTAGATCTTGTTTTCTATTATGCAAACTTCAAAGTGTCATAACTTTTGTTATGCTCGTCATAATTGACCTTATGATATATCGATTTGGGGTAGCTCGACGAGATCTTGCCTCTCCCAATTCGTACATATTAATATTTTTGTTGTTATCAGTGGTCAAAAAATCATTTGATTCGCTTGTGGTGCTTGTTGGCCCGATTTTGAGCGGAATTCCCGCACACCCGTTGCAAAATATATCGAAAAAGTAGCAAAAAGAGAAGTGCAACACAGGGACTTCCTAGGAGGTCGCTTAACTACAAAGTTCTGATGGGATCCGGTTCATTCATGCTGGTATGAGCACACCTGTCGTATTATGCATAGTCAAGTGCTATATGCTTTGTGTAAAGCGCTGGTGCCGGTATGAATTGTTATTTATCTGCTTCTTATACTCTTCTTCACTAAAATTGTTTTTCTTATTGATGCCTAATTAACTACTTTTCTTTAGATCTTGTTTTCTATTTTGCAAACTTCAAAGTGTCATAACTTTCGCTGAGCTCGTCATAATTGACCTTATTATAAATCGATTTGGGGTAGCTCGACGAGATCTTGCCTCTCCCAATTCGTACTTTTTAATATTTTTGTTGTGATCATTGCTCAAAAAAATCATTTGATTCGCTAGTGGTGCTTGTTGGCCCTATTTCGAGCGGAGTATTTCGGAGTTCTGATGGGATCTGGTGCATTAGTGCTAGTATGATCGCACCTATCATATTATGCATAGTCAAGTTCTATATGATTTGTGTAAAGCGTTGGTGCCGGTACGAATTGTTATTTATCTGCTCCATATATTCTTCTTCACTAATTTTTTTTTCCTATTAAGGCCTGATTAACTACTTTTCTTTAGATCTTGTTTTCAATTCTCCAAACTTCAAAGTGTCATAACTTTCACTGAGCTCTTCATAATTGACCTTATTATATATCGACTTGGAGTAGCTCGACGAGATCTTGCCTATCCCAATTCGTACTTTTTAATATTTTTGTTGTGATCATTGCTCAAAAAAATCATTTGATTCGCTTGTGGTGCTTGTTGGCCCTATTT
Source organism: Cyamopsis tetragonoloba (assembly GCA_037177725.1). Classification (NCBI taxonomy): domain Eukaryota; kingdom Viridiplantae; phylum Streptophyta; class Magnoliopsida; order Fabales; family Fabaceae; genus Cyamopsis; species Cyamopsis tetragonoloba. The sequence continues at coordinate 60,208,792 of CM074119.1, forward strand.
CGAGCAGAGTTCCCGCACACACGTTGCAAAATATATCAAAAAGTTGCAAAAAGAGAGGAGCAACATGAGGACATCCCAAGGGTGAATTATTATATATCGGTTTGGGGTAGCTCGACGAGATCTTGCCTCTCCCAATTCGTACTTTTTAATATTTCTATTGTTATCATTGCTCAAAAAAATCATTTGATTCACTTGTGGTGCTTGTTGGCCTTATTTCGAGCAGAGTTCCCACACACACGTTGCAAAATACATAAAAAGAGTTACAAAAAGAGAGGTGCAACATGAGGACATCCCAAGAGGTCACCCATCATAATACTACTCTCACCAGAGCACGCTTAACTGCAGAGTTCTAATGGGATCCAATGCATTAGTGCTGGAATGATCACACTTGTCATAGTATGCATAGTCAAGTGCTATATGCTTTGTGTAGAGAGTTGCTGCTGGTACGAATTGTTATATATATGCTCCTTATACTCTTCTTCAGTAATTTTTTTTCCTATTGATGCCTGATTAACTACTTTTCTTTAGATCTTGTTTTCTGTTCTGCGAACTTCAAAGTGTCAGAACTTTGCTTCTCCGAATTTGCGGAGTTCTGATGGGATCCGAAGCATTAGTACTGGTATGATTGCACTTGTCGTATTATGCATAGTCAAGTGCTATATGCTTTGTGTAGAGCAATGGTGCCGGTACGAATTGTTATTTATCAGCTCCTTATACTCTTCTTCACTAAAACTTTTTTCTATTAATGCCTGATTAACTACTTATCTTTACATCTTGTTTTCTGTTCTGCAAACTTCAAAGTGTCATAACTTTCACAAAGAGAGGTGCAACACGGGGACTTCTCAGGAGGTCACCCATCCTAGTACTACTCTAGCCCAAGCACGCTTCACTGCAGAGTTTTGATGAGATCCAATGCATTAATGCTAGTATGATCGCATCTATCGTATTAGCATAGTCAAGTGCTATATGCTTTGTGTAGAGCGCTGTTGTCGGTACGAATTGTTATTTATCTCCTCCTTATACTCTTCTTCACTAATTTTTTTCCCTATTTATGCATGATTAACTACTTTTCTTTAGATCTTGTTTTCTGTTCTGCAAACTTCAAAGTGTCATAACTTTTGCTGTTCTCGTCATAATTAACCTTATTATATATCGATTTGGGGTAGCTCGACGAGATACTGCCTCTCTCATTTCGTACTTTTAATATTTTTGTTGTTATCATTGGTCAAAAAAATCATTTGATTCGCTTATGGTGCTTGTTTGCCCTATTTCGAGCGGAGTTCCCGCACACCCGTTGCAAAATATATCGAAAAAGTTGCAAAAAGAGAGGTGCAAGATGAGGACTTTCAAGGAGGTCACCCATCCTAGTACTATTCTCGCCCAAATCCAGTGCATTAGTGCTGGTATGATCGCGCCTGTCGTATTATGCATAGTCAAGTGCTATATGCTTTGTGTAGAGCGCTGGTGCCGGTACGAATTGTTATTTATCTGCTCCTTATACTCTTCTTCACTAATTTTTTTTCCTATTGATGCCTTAATGGATACTTTTCTTTAGATCTTGTTTTCTGTTTTGCAAACTTCAAAGTGTCATAACTTTCGATGTGCTCGTCATAATTGACCTTATTATATATCGATTTGGGGTAGTTCGACGAGATATTTCCTCTCCAAATTCGTAATTTTTAATATTTTTGTTGTTATCATTGGTCAAAAAAATCATTTGATTCGCTTGTGGTGCTTGTTGGCCCTATTTCGAGTAGAGTTCCCGCACACCGTTGCAAAATACATGTATTATTACTAATGTGCTTACTTTGGCTGATGTAATATTACAAATCTTGAACATGTATTATTACTGGATGTTTACCTAGTACAAATTTGTCAACTGTGATTGTATAGGGATTAGATGGTGATGTTAGTGAAGCTATTCTGACTGCTTTGTAAGGTGTCTTAAAGCATGCGGGGAGGAATGTGAGCTCTGTTGTTAGAAACCGTGTTTATAGTGGTCTCAAGGATTTAATTCATCACGCTGATGATAGAGTCCGAATGTATGCCGCAAGCATATTGGGCATCTTGTCACAGGTTAGTACACTATTGAAAAGAACTGCATTTACAGACTTGCATTCATCTTCAGTCTTCTTTCTTTTGATATCTTCATTCCATATTTGATTGACCTTTGACCTTATGTTATTATTCTACTTTATTCTTTTTATTCTTTACTGGATCATGCTGATTTCTTTGGTATAAGCGTTTGAAAATGTTATTCTGGTGTTCTAAAGCTCCAAATTTAGGTTTGTGTTATTTGAATTTAAATTGTTTTGAAGGTTCTAACTTCTAGTAAGCATTTGATTATTTTTTGAAGTATATGATTTAAGTCTTGGTTTAATTGACTTTTCTCTTTTACTCATATGGTAATTGTGCTTGCAGCAGTAATTTCTTTCATGATAGAAGAGAGAAACATGACAAGGAGAGGAATACCATCTCTAAGTCTAAATGACAGTTGCTTATACACTTATCATGCATTATGTGATTTTTGTGTTTTCATGCAGTTGCCTATTGGTGCAAATGATGGTGATTTTGAAGAGCGTATTATTCTGCATGCTATTTATTTAATATAGTTTTTATTTTTCTTATTAAAAAATAAATTATTTATAATAGTATGCATATTTGTAATCGTAAATTGGTTCGAGGAAATCTAATAATTGTTATATGTAAATTAATCAAAAATATTTTTTTTGTTTCATTAATTAAAAACATATTTTTTGGTTTATTAATTAAGAATAATTTTTTTGATTCATTAATTGAAAAAAAAATTATTTAGAAAAAGGTAAAAAAAAAGTCGAATTTAAAAAGTACATTTTGTAATACTTAAAAAATTATATTAAATCAAAATTAATTGTTTTAAAAAAAAAATTGGCATGGGCAACGGTCTCAAACCGCCACAAAATGGTATTAAAATAAAAGTAATTTTTTTAAAAAGAATTAGCATCGGCGGCGGTTTCAAACCGCCACTAAGTACCATAGAAATAGAATGTGAACATGTGTTTAACCGTGGTTTGAACCGCCACTAAGATTAAAAAACCACCGTGAAATCAACAACAATGCTTATACTAGCGGTTCCTCAAACCGCCAGTAAAGTCATTCTTGTCACCAGTATTAGTCGCGGTTTAGGAACCGCCAGAAATGCAATCAGGGGCAAAAACAAGCGCTACCACTTCCTTTTTCCAGCGTCACTGTTTCCTTTAATTATTGTAGTGGTTGCTGATAAGTAATTAAAGTCATTTAAAAAACAATCTAAGCTGAGTTCACTTGCATAAAATGTCTTAAACAAGATACATCAAAAATAAAAAGTCATAGAAAGACAAAACAAGATACATCAACAATAAAAAGTCATAAACAAGATACATCATAACTAGTGTGATGGTCCTGGACCAGTCCTGCTTCTTTGCCTCCTCACGTAGTGTCTCTGTCCACTAAAGCGGGTGTTGGCACTTGCAAGGCCAAGTATGTTGACCAATTGTACATAACCGGGAGACCCTGGATGAACCTCATGTAGACCCTACTCATGAGAAACATCCTCCTGATCATGTCCAAGAACATCATCCATGGGGGCATCCTCCACGACAGCATCATCATGTCTCTGCACAGGAGCATCATCACCGGGAACATCCTGACGAGCCCTTTACTTATACGTCACAGGTAGCAAGAACGGATGCGAGACTCACATATACCAGCTCATATATCCCTCCTCGCACTGGGTCGGGTCTTCTGGATCAACAAGAACATGATCCTCCTCATCTAGTGTGTGTTCCTCCAAAGCCTCCCACTCCTCATCCACCTGCTCAACTGGGTATAATCTATGTGGTGAAGGTAGTATTGTCTGCATGTACCCAAACTGGTGAAGAACCCAATTGGGATGGTACTGACAAACGTAACTCCCAAGGCAGAGGCACCCAGAGTACAAAGCCCGACGATCAAATGGATGGTGTTCTTGGTGTAAGGAAGGATAGTGTGTGATCTACCTAAGAGTGGGGGTGAATTAGGTAGATATGAATTTTTAAATTTTAGGCGCGGAAGCTAATATGAAATTGTAAATCTGTCAAGATGTGCAAATGTGAAGATATTCTTAAGTGAAAGCAAATGAGAGACAGAGTTTGGTGTTAAGATCAGCACAAGGTTGTGAGTTGATTTTAAGTGATTGTCCTTCCTTTATTAAGTTCAATTCACAATAAGAAAGATAGCCATTGTGTGTGTGATGAGTGTTCACAATTCAAAACAAGATGGTAAGCAAATAGAGAGACAAGACACAAGGATTTATACTAGTTCGGCGTTCTAACACACCTACATCCAGTCCCAAGCCTAACCAATCACTAGTTTGGATTTTTCACTATGACACAATAGTTTTTAGATACAAAATTCACTCACACCCTAGGTAATCTCTACCCAAACAACTATTTCACCAAGAGATCATCTTCTCAATGGATTTGACAAATCACTCAAAGCACTTTAGGATTTTCCAAGTCACCTAAGCTCCCCTTAGGATTTATGCCATCGCCAAAGAATCACCTCTTTGGATTTTCCGCCAAGAGACACCCTCTCTTGGATTTCCACCTAAAGATCCCGCTTTAGTGATTTTTACAATCCACTAAAAGATATACTCCTAGCAAAAGCAAACAATGCCAAAGCCACAACTTTGGACTTTCACACAAGCACTTAAGGTCTCCCCTTAAGATTTACGCCACAATGCACCTAAGAATCCTTTTAAGATTTCAATCAAACACCTTATGTGCACTACACAAGGAAACCCAATGGGCAAGCCTATTGGCCTCCACAAATTCCTTAGATTCCCTAAGGAAAGCAAGGTTTAAGGGTTAGAGGCACCAATGTGCATAACCCACTTGCACACTCACCAAACCAATGAGATCAACACAATTTACAATGTTTACAATTTACAAATTGAAGGAGTTCACCTAGTTTATCACCATTTGATCTTTGTGAAGCAATCTTTCTCAATCAAACATGTAGGATTTCAGAACTTGATTAATTGAATGCAAAACCCCAATGAATTTTTTGAAGATTGATGCAAAGATAAATAGAATCTTGATGCAAATCACAATCAATCTCTCTTTTGATGAACCCACAAGAAAACTTTGAATATCAAACCCTAGAAGAGCCTTTTGAGAGGTTTTTGATCATTCAATTTGATGCAAAATGAAAAATGATTCATGCTCTTAAGTTTCAAAACCCAAAACCTCTTTAAATAGGGTTTTAACAGTTATACATCGATGTACAACATGCATGCATCGATGTATATAGTGTATTTTCTCCCCTAGATTCAGAATTGCATAAACAACAAATTTTAGCTTGTGTACATCGATTCACACCTTCACTGCATCGATGTACACAGTTCATTTTTGCCCTCCTGCACATAGTTTTTCAAAATAGAGAAATTTGAACTATGTACATGCATGTGGCCATCAAGTACATCAATGTGGGGCATAACATGTTCTAAGATAAAACCAATTATCAAGATCATTTCAAAACACTTTTCGAACATCTTAAAAAGCTTTGTTCAAAGAAAGGAAAGGCTTTTGTCTAAATGCAATGCATAAGAGTTTTATCAAAAACCTTCATTGTGATGCATGCATGAAATATGGAGTTCATTTGGGGTCATTCAATATAAATCTAGTTGATCTACTTCCTTCATGGTTAATCAAGCATATAACTATCATATAGATCAAATCATGATAACTCTCCTTACCAAAACTAAACATACAACCTATATTTTATTTGATGGCTTTGTCTTCTCTTTATGTGAAGCTTTGCCTTGTTTCCTTTTTGGTTGCTAAGGTCCTTTGTCTTCATCAAAACACATGTCTTTAATCTTTTAGGTCAACACTCAGTGATCTGCATATGGAGTCCAACGCACATGTCTGGTCGTCAGCTCCTCCAACGTCCCTCGTGGACCTACGACTTGCCTACGGGCAAGTGTAAATCACCCACCTAGTGAGTGGTCAGGCTCATACTCATCTCTGTCACGACGACTAGAAAAATGTGGGAGAGTATGAAAATATCCACATCTGTGTTTAGAATACAACCATGTGAACATAATAGCAAGAATAACAAATCGAAACATACAACATTTAAATGTTTAACATTTTGGATACCTGTAGCAAGCCCATGAATCCTCTAATCTGTCAAACATCATGATCACTAGCGTCCCCGAGATGTGCATACAAGTTGGCCAACACCATTGCACTCCACGCATATCTGTTGGGCTGCTCCAAATCAGTTAATGTAGCAAGATATGCCACATTTACTGTAGTCCAACTCTTGTCAGCAAAAATAGTGCTACCAAGAACATATAGCAAGTAAGCTCTAGCTGCGTAGACAGTATCTCCCACTACAAGAAAACAACTCATTAGCGTCGGACAAAAGCCGACACTAATGCAAAAAAGCGGACGCAAAACCTATAGTTAGTGTCAGCTTTGCGCCGGTGTCGTGGCCGACGCTAAATGGCTCGACACAAATGTTTTGTGTCGCCCTTGAGGCTGACGCTAATTTGTGTCCGCCATAGCCGACACTAATTTGTGTCTGCCATAGCCGACGCAAACTTCTGGTCGACGATAAATTTAAAAAGGCCGACGCTAAACGAAGAAAATATTTTAAAAAATATAGCGTTAGCCAGGCCGACGCAAGTTTTTTTTTTTTGCTTTATTTTTTGATTGTCCATTAGTCTCCTTCTAATGCAAATACTAAAAAAATCCAACAATCAAATCTATGTAAACGATTATGTAAAATCATCATAGAAATAACAAATAAACAATTCTCCAAAGAAAAAAAATCATTATACCAAAAAATTACCTTTGAATAATTCAGATATAGGACAACCTAGAGGAAAAAAAATTACTAACTTATGTACAAGGTAGATAGCTAGTAGCTTCATCTAAGTGATCTTTTCGATACACAAATTCAACCTCTTACATGGCTTCCTTACTTGTTTAAGAATATATAATAGAAAATAGCAGCTTAAAATGGTTCAATCCGATAAAGATAAGTCATTATATTTTCAAGGTCAATATTAGATGTTTTATTATCTCACAAAGACTATGCTAGTATTCAACTAAACTATTTATGGAAGTGACTGTCTTTGATGAAACAAATTGTAAGCTCATGATATGAATTGTGAAGTATGCAAAACTGACATTGACAACAAACTAAGCAAATTAGTATACTAGGTGACTTCCAGTAACACTAAATATAGTGGAAAATGAAGAGCAACCTAGCAGAGATAAATTAACTCTAGCTAAATAAAAAGTAGAAGCAGTGAAAATTTATAGCATATGATTAAATTATAACAAAATAAAATATTGTTACTCTTACAGGCTTCTTCTCCTTCTTTAGAACTAATGCCTAGGCACAATTAGATATGCCTCAACAAATAATTATTCCTCAAATAGTTACTCTAGTCGATTGTTTATCAGATACATGACTTGTTCATGGCACACTTGTATATTGAAATTAAAATTGAAATAATAATAAACAAGTCACATACTTGTACATGACGCTTGTATTTGATTTCCACATATGAATAAGTTCACTTCTTTTACTGCATAATATATAGAATCAAACTTTAGAGAAATTCATTTTCATATTAAATAGTAATGAAACTATGTGTTAAAAAAAGTTAACCATCTCTATTAGTTACACTAATGCTAAATAATATATACTACTTGATTACTATAATTGCTTCCTTCAACTTTCAGCAACTTGAAAAAAATATATAGAAGTTCAAATCAGTAATATATAAAGTGACCAACTCAAAACTAGAGAATTTGAATTAATTTACATTCATATAAATATTTTTTAAGGTACCAATATTGAAACTCATCAAAAATCTGTTTTAAAATATTAAGGATTGAAAGATTTGAGAATGTGAACTAAAAGTAGTTATAATTCACATCAACACTATCCCATAGTTCTGACATAATTCTGAATCAGAATAAAAAAAAAATGTACAAATTCAGCTACTTCATCAATCATCTTTGTAGAAACAAAACAGAAAGTTGGGGAAACCAGAAAACAAATACAGTAAACAAACAAACAGGAAAATGAGTAAATTATAACACTCATTCCACTTTCAGGCACAGATATTATAATATTCATTCATTCATTCATTAATCAGACAGAAAGAGAAACAAACAGGCAAATGAGGAACTGTTGATGCACAGAAGCGAGAAAGAAAGAAAGAAGAAAATTAGAATACACATTTTCAAGGGGCTTCTTCATTCTGATCTGCTGCTAATTCTGATTCATTCTGAATTTGATTCCCAATTACTACTATTACTACTACTTTTTACAGCCACCCAACAACCCAAAAATCCCTATTGCTTTCCTTACTTCTTGTTATTCATCCATCCATTTTCCCTCTCCCTTTGCAACTAAATAAAAAAAAGGGGAAAAACAGAACAGACAATCATATTTATTTATTAGGCTTCATTTCCGGGAGTTATGTGATATGTGAAATTCTAAATTTATTATTATTATGTATTATCTAAATTTTAAATAGATTTGTGAAATCCTGTTATATATTACATAGATGTTATGTGATATGTGGTCTGGGAGTTTTGTAGAAAAAGAGAGTTAACATTAATAATAACTAACTTTATGATTGGGTTTGAAGCTGCTGGGAACAATAGTAGTTGCTGTGAGATTTTTTCAACTTCTTCTTCCATGGAGATGATGAACAACAACAACATGGATACTAATATTAGAAAGTTTAATCTTTCTCTTCCTCTAATGATGAACAACAAAAAGAAACAAACAAAAAGAAAGCAAAACAAATAGAAAGCTAAGTATATCTTAATAACAATAAATCCTGGAACAGAATGAAACCAAAACCAGTAGCTGAAAATCTGTTAATAGAATTGGAGAATCAATCTATCAGAGTAACCTCCAAAATGAGTTAAGCAAACACAGAACTGAACAGAAAAACCAATCACTTATTAAACCAGAAAATCTAGCTCCTTCAGAATGCCATAACAATAACAAAAAAAACCAAAAAAATAATCACTTTTAGTGCCAGAAGAACCTTACATGATTAGAACAATAACCTTCTCTAGTTAGATATAAAAGATAATTAATGTACATCAATTAGGAAGAACTGTTGGATAGCACTATACTAGCAAAACCGTAAGGATCAAAGTAAAAGTAGCCAATAGCACTACACTTGCAAAAGCTAGGGATGATAATTAAGAACTTCAAACTCTAGTGTTTAGTTCAAATTTCAAAATTTACGTAATGAAGTAAAGGGTTGGCCAATAAAGAAATGGAAATGAATTGAAGAGAGACAAATTTGTGAACCTTATGAAACAAGAATGCAAGGTAAACCAAAGTTAAAAGACACCATTAATGAAAAAATGATACAATATGGAAGGCAAATAAGGTTATTTACACTATAAAATTGCATGGGAAGTTTTCCCAGTAATGAAACAATAACATATAACTAATAAAACAATAGCACCAGAGGTGCAATTAGGTACAACCAGAATCCGCAGGTTAATCAAAAAGAAAGTTGGGAAAACCAGAAAACAAAAACAATAAACAAACAAATAGAAAGCTATTAATATATAACAACAAACCCAGGAACAAAATGAAACCAAACCCAACAGCTAAAGATCCGTTAATAGAATTGGAGAATCAATCTATCAGAGTAACCTCCAAAAGGAGTTAAGCAAACACATAAACTGAACAGAAAATCCAGCAAAAAAAGGATGAACAAGATATAAGAGAGGGGAAACAAACCTGATAAAGCAAGCAAGAAGAGGGAAAACGAACGGTTCACCAAGCAATGCCTTAGAATCAGTTCCCCTTTGTGAACCCTAATTTTCAAAGCAATTTGGGACTGGATTTTAGGACATGTTAGAAGCAGAAAATTGAGGAATAGGGAGAGAGCAAGAATAGTGGAAACCAACCTTAGAGAGATGGACCAAGAAGAGGGGCAGTGAAATGTACGTATAGCCAAACGACGTCGACGTCGACCAGGAAAAGGGAATAGGGTTTTGAGGAATACGATTTTGAGGCATGAGGAAGAGGGAATAAGGTTACGGCGGCGGCGATGAAGCTCACTGCTGGTGACGGTTCCGGTGGCGGTGACGGTTTTGGTAGCGGTGACGATGAAGACGGAATTGGATTTCGATGGTGAAATCTTGAAAGGTGCAGAGCAAGCCAAACTCAGTGAAAGGCGTGGGTGAATGGAAGATTTTGGGTAAATTTTAATCCCCTAACTTGTGTCGGCCATGGGGGACGCTTTTTTGAAAAAATTATAGTGTAGGCTATGGCCGACACAATTTGATAATAAGACCGACACTAAATTTCCCAAAAAAAAGAAAAAAAAATTCTCAATAGTGTCAGTCTAATGTCGGTTTTGGCCGACACTACCAACTAAATTAGCGTTTGCCTCGAGGCCGACACTTTATTTTGGCAGCTAAACTGTTGCATTCTTGTAGTGTCCCTGATCCCTATCAACCAACCTTTCTACCAGCTTCCTCAAATAACTCAGGCAGACACTAGGTCATATGGCAAGCTCCACCTCACGTATTGCGTCTCCCTGACTGATGCCAAGCATCTGACGAGCCACCTGAGAGGTCTTCATGCTAGATAAAGCTGGGGTGAGAATAGCTCCCCATAAATGGGAAAACCTGTCAACGATGCCACATCTTCTATCATCTAGGTGATGCTCATCTCCCCCACCAGCAGATGGAAGCTCGACGTCTCCGGATGCCATCATCTCTGTGAATGCATTTAGTTGTGCACGATGGCACAAGCGTTGAACGCATTGGAATAGAGGGTATAAGCTGGTGCCCTGTAGAACCTAATGGATTTAATCAGTGGGTGGGGGAATATCATTAAGGTTCTTTATGTGGGAGACAATTTTACAAAGTTTCCTACCTTGAAACATCATTTACAATATTAGTGCAAGTAATTTCAAGTGACTAAGTAATGTGATATAGTTTTAATAAAAAAAAAAGAAATTACTTGGCCCTTCCATGTGTAATAAGCTTCATTATGGTCATACCCGGTCAACACTGACCCGTCTACTGGACCTCCCTCAAATGGTGATCAAGATGCCTCAACTTGTAGGCTCTAATTATGTTTGTCTGTTGGCCCTCAACTGAGTCTTTCTACTAGGCATCGTCTTGTACACCATCCTTCTACACCGCCGGCACATGCTCCTCTTGCACTACCGACAGAGGTTCCTCTTGCACCGCCGGCATATGTAACTCATGCTGCTCAAGCATGTGCTCCTGTGCGGCTGTGCCTGAGCACTCTCTGCCTGAATCTCGAAAGCATCCTTAGAAGTAGAACCTCTCGCCTTATGCTTCCATTTTGATGCAATCAGACGTCTACGTGGTGGCAGCTCAGACCTAGACCTAACTGTAATCTTGGTCATCCCCACAAGTTCACAATATGAATTAAAATATTTATTTTATAAAAATGAATTAAAGCACTTACTCTTTACTGACAAAAAATGGATTCTGAGAACTCGTAGTTGAAGGATTCTCAGAATCCATAATAAAAATAATTCCAACAAGGCACATAGATTCTCAAAATCCATAGTTCATACCCTGTTTTACATAAATACGGATTCTCAAAATCCGTAGGTCACATATTCTCAGAATCCGTAGCTCAAAACCTATTTTACATTAATACAGATTCTCAGAAGCTGTAACACAAAACCAGTTTAATGTAAAGACGGATTTTGAGAGTTCGTAACTCAACATATCACAACATACCCACAGATTCTCAGAATTCAGAACATGGTTCATTGTCCCTGTTAATAGCGACAATATGAAGAAACCTATATTTTCAAACTTATATGTTCATCGTCCGGGACAATAGGGTTTTAATGTTCAACAAACACAATTTCTAATCATCTATAATCTATTTCAAAACTTAGAAACCTATATTTTCAAATCTTTAAAACTTACACTTTCAAAACTAAAATTTCACAGAGTTTGGATGTATCTAAATCGAAGAACAAACAACTAGGATGAAAGGTTATCCTCATAGTGGAGAACGATGGTCTTCATGGTGGACAATTGTGGTCATCTTCACCAGCGAGAGATAGAGAGCAACAGAGAGAGAAAATCGAAGAGAGTGAGTGAAATTAGATTTGTGAGCCACTGATTTTGAGAATATGTGTTTAACGTGTGGTGAGCTAGGTTTGGGTACCATCCAGATTTTCAAAATCTATAATGCAACTTACTTTCTCATTTGAATTTTGAGAATTCGAGTGAGGGATAAATTTAACAAAAGAACGTGTGGTGAGGTGAAAAATATGTGTTGTGAGGAAAGCATAGGCTCGATTGACAATAGTAACAACGTCAACAAACTCAATAGCCAATCAAAAAAAAAAACTCAATACAATAAATTTTGATTAAAAAATAAAAAGGAAAATAAATATAAAATCATTAATGTCAGTTTAGCATTAGCATTACCCGGCAGCGCCATTGGCCGTTGTTGTTAAACCCTCTCAGTCTCACCCAAAACCCTCTTTCCATAGCGTCACGCAGTTCTCAGCTATGAACTAAATGATGATTCAACTGCAAAGGAGCTTGTTCTCCACTACCACTGCCACCGCTCCTTCCTTCGCTTTCTCTTCCTCTTCTTCGTCGCCTCTCTCTATTCGTCACTTCATGGTGACTCTTTCTCGTTTCATTTTCCATTTAGAAATTATTCTCGCGGTAATATGCATTTTCTTTTCCTATTATTTAACAACATTTTGTGTTTTGGTTATGAATCGGCGTCGCAGCTTCAATTCAGGGTGCTTCAGAATCCCCCAAACTTTCACTTACCGCGCGGAGCTTTGGGCATTGGCAACGGAGTTCAATGTCAGAAGTTTGTTACAGCGAGGAGGAGCCAGTTTCGTCCTTTCGGTGGCATTAGCCATCGATCTATGACGTTGTTTAGCGATTTCGGTTTTCCGTTTCCGTGGGACGGTATCAGAAGGAGTTTGGTTCCCCACGCGGTTTTCCCCAAGGGGTTCTCGTCGAGGGTGGCGGATAATAAACAGAAGAAAAAAACAAAAGCTTTAGTTGTTAGCGGCAAAGATAGTGGCACTGCTTCTGAAGATGTTAAAACTGTGGCTTCCCATAGAAGTTTGGTCAGTGATAAGAAGGGATCACAAAACGGTAAAGAGGAGTTGAAGAAGAAGAAGGCAAAGAGCAAGAGCAAGAAAGAGAGCAAGCCTTCTGCTGCACAAGAGGATGCTGGAGTAGAAGCTTCTGAAAGACCTCCGAAAGCAAAGAAGAAAACTTCGAAGGTTAGTTATCGATAATTATGATGGCTTTTCAATTCAATGAAAAAACATAGTCTCATTAGTGCTTTACACTGCTTTTATTCAGAAGAATTCGACAGTCAGTGCTGTTGAAAAAATACCTGATGATTCTGCATTAATGGAGCTCCAAACAAAGAAGAAAAATGGGGAGTCTGGTTTGAAAGAACAGGAGAAGCCCCCATGGAAATTTACGCGAGAGTCACTGTATCCTCCCACTGGGAAGTCTGTGCTGGTTGTGGAGTCTGTTACCAAGGCGAGGGTTATTCAGAAATACCTTGGTGATATGTATGAAGTCTTGCCAAGCTATGGTCATGTGAGAGACTTGGCTGCAAGGTCTGGTTCTGTGAGGCCAGATGATGATTTTAGTATGGTGTGGGAGGTTCCGTCGCCTGCCTGGACTCATCTGAAAAGCATCAAGGTTGCCCTCAGCGGGTATATTCTCCAATTCCTGTTATCGACTTGCTCCTTTTTCTGGCAGCATTAGATGGTTCATCGTCATTGTCATTTTGGTGTTTTCTCACTAGGCGAGGTTGTCTACATCCTACATGTGTTATACGACCATAATGATATGCCTTGTCCTTTGGCCTAACACAGGACAGATCATTATAGCACAGGATGATCCATGTAGCCGACCTACTTAATGGGAAATGACTTTAATGAGGATTATATTGAACTAGTATAACTGTTTGTGTGTTTTTGGTATTACAATAACGTATGATCTCTAGGTAGGTAATATTGATAGCGGTTCAATATGTTATAATATTGTAGATGTGTTGTGATTACTTTTGTGGGGGGTTGTTCGCATTTTTTTTTTGTATGTTTAAGGAAATCTGTTTACTGCTTAATTCATTGTGTTATTCCACAGAGCAGAAAACATTATTCTTGCATCAGATCCTGATCGTGAGGGAGAGGCTATTGCCTGGCACATCATTGAGATGTTACAACAGCAGGGTGCTTTACATGATAACATTTCTGTAGCAAGGGTTGTGTTTCATGAGATAACAGAACAATCTATAAAAGGTGCTCTGCAAACACCTCGAGAGATTGATGTTAATCTGGTTCATTCTTACCTTGCACGTCGGGCTCTTGATTATTTGATTGGGTTTAACGTTTCACCATTACTATGGAGGAAGTTACCCGGGTGCCAATCAGCAGGAAGAGTTCAATCTGCTGCACTTTCTCTTATATGTGATAGAGAATTGGAAATTGATGAATTTAAACCAAAGGAATATTGGACTGTGGAGGCCCAATTGAAAAAAGAAGTGTTGGGATCTAACGAGGACCTTACTTTTCCTGCCCACTTGATCCATTTTGATTCAAAAAAGATGAATCGGTTTTCCATTACTTCTGATACTGAGGCAAAGGATATTGAAAGAAAAATAAACTCACAAGAATTTCAGGTTATTAACTTGAAAAGAAACAAAATTCGAAGAAATCCTCCAACGCCTTATATAACATCAACACTTCAGCAAGATGCTGCAAACAAGTTGCATTTCTCAGCAAGTCACACTATGAAGGTTCTACTGTTTTTATTTATTCTCAGCCAACCTCTTTCCTTACCTGACATAGTCAAGAATTTTATGAATCAGATTTGTTTTTCCTGTGGAAATAATGTTTAATTATGTTCATATTTTAAATTTGATAGAATGACTTTCATTGTTAATCTCGATATCCTTGTGAATGCAGCTTGCTCAGAAACTCTATGAAGGAGTTGAACTGTCTGATGGTGTAGCAGTGGGTCTGATAACATACATCAGAACTGATGGACTCCATGTAGGTGTCACTTTGATTGCATGAATCTGGATGAATGTTTTGAACTACTCTAGATGCATTGTATATCAATATATCATTAATTATCCATAATATCTGACAATTGCGTGGCTTGTCAAAATATTCCCCCCCGTCTTCTGTTGCGCTTCAACCCATTTAGTATTGCTTATTTTAACAATATTTTCATGAAGCCTGGAGTGTATAATGTGATCACTATTCACTACTACTAGATCAAGATGACTATTTTTGTTTTGTTTTTTTTTTTTCACTATGGGTCTTTTTGTCAACCAAAAGATCATTTTAATTTTTAACAATTCACTTTGAATTTGCTTTTTAGATTTCTGATGAAGCTGTCGGTAATATACGCTCCCTGATCATTGAAAGGTGATATGCACATCTCCACACATCTTTCAGTATATGTTTGCTATCAGAGTTTCATTATTAATTGTTATGTAGTCTGTTTATCACCATGCAACCAACCATAGTAGTAGCTATTTTGTAAATGTAGATTCTTCACACAGTTGTTGCATACAAGGTATATTTTTCCAACTTGAGTTGTAGGTAGGGTTTTAAACATTCCAGCTGCAATGATGTTAGTGTGACATGTTGTGTAGTCATTAAAATAATTTGATAGAAGAATTTTTATTAGGAAGGAAGATTATGTTGCAATTCGATAGGATGCTCTTAAAAATACTATCGATCTATTGTAAATAGTGAAAAAAGAAGAAACAGCATCAGAGTTAAAATTTTCCCGTTCTACCATATGGTAGAAATAGAGAAATGTATGATGAAAATTAACTAAACTCCAGTGAGGCATGTTTTTTCCTACCAAGAGTGGCAATGGAAAAATTTATCCACGACTCTCCTAGATACTTATATATATATAAATAAATTATTTTTGTTTGTTACTTTTGTGTTAAAATCTGGTTTTTGATTGAGTGCAGTGGTGTCGTGTGTTCCATGTAGCCGACCTCATCTAATGGGATAAGACCTATTGTTACTTTTGTGTTAAAAACTGGGATGTACTAGAGGGTTTTACTCTCCTGGAAGTAAATGAAAATTGTTGAATAACAAGAAAACCGAGAAGCATTTGGTAAAACCGTGTGTTTGACATTGTACACACTAGGAGTTTATTTATAATAGGATTAGAATCTTTACAATAATTACAAGAATAAAATAAAATAATATCTAGGATTCTAACTTCCTAAAATACATGATTTACATAATCTGTCAAGATACTAATTCACAATAAAGGAGATATTCTAGGATTATGAGAGATTCTAACAGATTCTAACACTCCCCCTCAAGCTGGAGCGTATAAGTCATATGCACCAAGTTTGTCACATGTATAACTAATTCGAGGACCTCTTAGTGCTTTAGTGAAGACATCGGCTAGCTGGTCATTTGAATTGACGAAACGTGTAACAATGTCTCCGGATAATATATTTTCTCTAATGAAGTGACAATCTATTTCAATATGTTTGGTCCTCTCATTGAATACTGGATTTGAAGCAATATGCAAGGCTGCCTGATTATCGCAAATAAGTGTCATCTGTGTAAACTTCCCAAATCTCAACTCCTTGAGTAGATATTTAAGGCATATTAGTTCACACGTAGCAACCGCCATGGCTCGGTATTCTGCTTTTGCACTAGACCGAGCAACAACACTTTGTTTCTTGCTTTTCCATGAAATTAAGTTGCCACCAACAAAGACACAATACCCAGAAGTAGATTTCCGATCATCAGGAGAGCCAGCCCAGTCAGCATCTGAGTACCCAACAACTTGAGTATGACCCTTGTCTTCATACAAGAGTCCATGTCCTGGAGCCCCTTTCATATACTTTAGGATACGAATAACTGCATCCCGCAGGGAGAGTTGAGAAATTGACTAACCACACTGACCGCAAAGGAAATGTCTGGACGGGTGACTATGAGGTAGTTCAATTTTCCAACCAATCTTCTATACCTTTCTAGGTTGGAAAGAGGCTCCCCCTGATTCGGTAGAAGCTTAGTATTGGGATCCATAGGAGTATCCACCGGTTTGGACCCTAGTAAACCGGTTTCATCTAAGATATTCCTGGCATATTTTCTTTGAGACATCACAATGCCATTCTTAGACTGAGCAACTTCTATCCCCAAGAAATATCGTAGCCGGCCAAGATCCTTTGTCTGAAAATGGCGATGCAAATGTTGTTTCAACAAGGTAATGCCACGGTGATCACTTCCAGTAATGACTATGTCGTCAACATAAACAACAAGGTAGATGCAAACCAAGCCCTAGGAGACTGTTTAAAACCATACAAGGATTTTCGAAGACGACATACAAATCCTGAAGACTCCCCCTGACCAACAAATCCAGGAGGTTGCTCCATATATACCTCTTCAGCAAGAGGCCAATGGTGAATAGCAGCCATAGATAAGAACAAGCGCACAAAAGTCATTTTGGCTACCGGAGAGAAAGTGTCACTATAGTCCAAGCCAAAAATTTGGGTATATCCTTTGGCCACTAATCGAGCTTTAAGGCGGTCCACAGTGCCATTAAGACCGACCTTAATCGTGAATACCCACCGACACCCAACAATGCTCTTGCCTGGAGGTGCTGGAACCAGATCCCAAGTGCCATTGTTTTGTAATGCACACATTTCTTCAATCATAGCTTGTCGCCAACCAGGATGAGACAAAACTTCACATGCAGTCTTAGGAATAGATACAGAGGACAAGGAAGACAAGCAAGTGTAGTGGGAAGGAGACAAGCGGTGGTAAGTTAAATTAACATCGTAGGGAGAGGGATTCTGTGTGGAACGTATACCTTTCCGAAGGGCAATGGGAAGATCAGGTGCTACTAGCGGAGCCGGAGTAGGAGCTGGAGGAATAGGCGTCGGAGGTAAGTCACTAGGCAGCAAAAGCAATGGAGGATGCGAGTCTCGGCGGCGATACACCTGTAAAGGAGGTGGTTGAGGTGGGGGATCGTCCGGAGTATCAGGCATTGCAAAGGGTTCAAACAAGACCTGCACAGGAGGAGCAAGAGTGGGACTGGAAATAGTCTCACCAATGTGGGAGACCCAAAGAAAGGGGTAGACTCAAAGAAAGTTACATCGGCAGAAACAATATAACGGCACATAGATGGAGAGTAACATTTGTAACCCTTTTGAGACCGAGTGTACCCCAAAAATACACATTTGTGAGAGCGTGCAGAGAGTTTATCAATTCCCGGACTAAGATTATGAACGAAACATGTAGATCCAAAGACACATGGGGGTAAAGAATATAATGACTCGTGAGAAAATAAGACAGAGTGAGGTACCTGGTTGTCAAGAATAGAGGATGGCATGCGATTGATGAGATAGCATGCGGTAAGGACAGCGTCACCCCAAAACTGATGAGGCACATTACCGGCTAGCAAGAGCGTTCGAGTTGTTTCAACAAGATGTTTATTCTTCCGTTCAGCAACTCCATTTTGTTGAGGAGTATGTGGACAAGAGGTTTGGTGTAAAATTCCATGATAAGCCATAAATTCTTGAAATTGTCGTGATAAATACTCACGAGCATTATCACTCCGTAATATTCGAATAGAAACACCAAACTGATTTTTTATTTCATTGTACAAGGATTCAAAAATGTTAAACAACTCAGAACGGTTCTTCATTAAAAATAACCAGGTACAACGAGAAAAATCATCAATAAACGTAACAAAATATTGAAAACCCAAAGTAGACATAGTACGACTAGGACCCCAAACATCAGAATGAACCAAGGCAAATAGAGATTTAGCTCGAGTAATAGCACGACTTTGAAAAGAAGTACGACAATGTTTTCCCAATTGACATGACTCACAAGACAAAGTGGATAGTTTAGAGAGGTTGGGTACCATGCGTTTTAACTTCTGAAGGTTAGGATGACCTAATTGAGCATGAATAAGGAGAGGTGAATCGGCAGCCGAGCCCGCATACATAGAAGGTTGAAGTTTGTAAAGTCCATGTGACTCACACCCGGTGCCAATTATCCGTCCCGAACTCCGGTCCTGCAAGATAAGAGAGTCTTTAGTAAAAGAGATGACAATCAAGGGATCGAGTGAGACGACTAATAGAAAGTAAGTTAAATGGTGAGCCAGGGACATAAAGGACATTATCAATAGAAAGAGAATGGAGAGGATGAACAGTACCAAGTCCTTGAGATTGTGTTTGGGACCCATCAGCCATAGTGATAGAGGGCAAATGACATGAAGTAGAAAGGGTAGAGAAAAGAGACTTGTTACCAGTGATATGATCAGTGGCCCCAGAGTCAAGAACCCAGGGACCAATAGGACTAGGGTGAGAAACACCAGCAAATAAGTTACCCATGTGCACAACAGAAGAAACAGTTGAACTTGAGATCTGACGCTCCTCGTACCATCGTAGGAAGTCGACGTAAGTTGGTACCGCAACAGGAGCTAAAGAGGGGTGCAAGATGGAAGTGGCAACCTTCTTAGAAGCAGAGCACGCCATAATCAATGAAGAGGGGAAAAAAACGCACTAAACAGTGCCAAAACAGTGCCCAAATCACCAAACCAGTCACGAATATAGCAAGAGGGGAGCAAGGCGAGTCAAACGCTACAAACAGCCGCCGGAGAAGGACCTCCACGCGCCGGTAACAGTGACGGCGCTGGGTTTGAAGTCGCGGGGAAGATGAGGCGCGTGTGGGCGCGTCCGAGCTCCGATGGCCGTGAGACTTTGGGGTTTGGCCGCTCTGGGGACGGTGGAGAAGGAACAGAGTCGCGGTGAACAGTACTGCGGGAAACAGCAGAACAGACAGCGAAAAACTGGATGATGAAACCAGTTTTTCGAAAAAAAAAACTCCAATAGACCGTGGGTCTATGGAAAAAAAAACGGTTTGCCTCTCGTTAGGCTCTGATACCATGTTGAATAACAAGAAAACCGAGAAGCATTTGGTAAAACAGTGTGTTTGACACTGTACACACTGGGAGTCTATTTATAATAGGATTAGAATCTTTACCATAATTACAAGAATAAAATAAAATAATATCTAGGATTCTAACTTCCTAAAATACATGATTTACATAATCTGTCAAGATACTAATTCACAATAAAGGAGATATTCTAGGATTATGAGAGATTCTAACAAAAACAAAAAATTATTATTTGGGATGAAAGAATATGGCTTGTGAAGTATAGTTCAGTTCTATCTGCATCCAGGGCATTTATTGGTACTTCTCGGTGAAACCAGAAACTTGGTTTGAAGGTGTATTATTATTTTTAACTTAAATGGTTATTTTATGTGATATAAGCAAGTTTTAATTTTTATTTTTTTCATACAGGTATGGACAAGATTTTGTTTCACAAAGTGCACCAAAGTATTTTAAAAAGGTGAAAAATGCACAAGAGGCCCATGAAGCCATTAGACCTACTGACATACGGAAGTTACCATGTAAGCATGTTTCTTTCATAAATAGTTTATTTTGATGGTGGGCCAAGGGTGAAAGCTAACACATTCCTTCTCGATGAGTTGTCAGCCATGCTTGCTGGGGTACTAGATGAAGAATGCTTGAAGCTATACACTCTTATTTGGTCACGAACAGTTTCATGTCAGATGGAACCCGCAATCTTTGAGCAGGTTAGACAACTAAATTTCCTTCAATACACAGTTATTTTAAACTAGTTGCTCTTTTCTTGTTGGTTCCTGGATTATTGGATGTAGAATGCTATAGAATTTAAGTTGTCACAAATTCGTTGTTTCCTTTGATAGACAAATGATTAAGAATAAAGTACAGGGAGAGGATAAGGCATCCTCTGAAGAAAACAAAATAAATGGTTTGTTGTAGTAGATTTGTTGTAGCAAAAGAGCCTCATAGGAGTTGCCAGTTTTGTTAAAAACCTGCCGAGTCTTAGCGGGTCACTTCGGTTCTGTTACAGGTCCGGTCTATTGTGTAGCTCGAACTGGTCAGGTTGCCCGTTCGCCGGTCTTGCGGTCCGGCCAGCCGGTCTGAGCCGAGTTTTAGAACAATGCTTCTATAGCATATTATTGCTTGTTCATACATGCTCCAGTTGAGTTCACATTCTGACACACTCTCAAGACTGATATTGTTGCAAGTATGGAGCAGACAAAAATCAAGCAAACAAAACTAGAAGGTCCAGATCACAACTGAACCAGAAGTGTGATAAATAGATCCTCAAGAATAAATTGTGAACTACACCAGAAAGTTAATTGAAAAGGTTTAGCCTTCCATAGAAGGAAGGTACAAAAACAAAAATATAAAGAAGAAAAGAAGAAAACGTGCATAGGAAGCTCTCCCACAGAAAACGTGAATGAGCCGAGAGGGAGAGAGAGAGAGCGTGAAAACAATGTAATATATGATGGTGGGTTTCTCGTCTCCGGAAACCTCCCTTCCTCTCCTCTAGAAACCTAACTAATGACAAGTGAAGGCCTAATTGCTAACCTAATGGGTTTATATAGGAGACACAAGCTGGACCAATACAAATAATAAACGAAAATATTCCTAAAATGGTCTAAGAAGCAAATCTCCACGTCCATTTCAAGTCAAACATAGCGCCAAGCCCAATTTCTCGCAATGCCATATTATTACCTAAAAAACCCAAATAAGTATTAAAACTCAATTAGGTCAGATTCACAGAAACAAAATTGACTTAGACAATTAGGCATCAATATTGTACAAGTGATTGGTAAATTGTTGTGTGTCAATTGATCACACAAATTTGTATTTATATTTTGAATAGAATCGCTATACATAAGTACAGTGATATAAAATTATAGAATAATATCTCCTAATTAATACAAAAGGCATATTCTACCAAATATCCTATTTACATGGCATATTCCACTCGAATATTCCAACATATTCCAACAGTTCCCCTCAAGCTGGAGAGCTTGTTACAAATGTAATCAATTCGAGTGCCTCTGAGGGATTTGGAGAGCATGTCGGCTAACTGATCATCGGATAATTTAACAAAGTCAGTAGTGATTTATCCGTAAAGCACCTTTTCTCTAACAAAGTGACAATCAATCTCTATGTGTTTGGTTCTTTCATGAAAAACCAGATTTGATGCAATGTGCATAGCAACTTGATTGTCATAGATAAGCTTAGTTCCTCACTAGATATGGCAACGACGTGTTGCTTCTTGCTTCTCAATTGGGAAAGTAGGGAATATGATACTTGGTTGTGGATAACGTGGTGGTGTAGAAGCATGGTGCGGGCTGTTTCAACCAAATGTCGATTCTTCCTTTTGGCAACACCGTTTTGCTAAGTCGTATAGGATTGATGAAGGATGCCTTGTGAAATCAAAAAAGTTTGCAAAGTTGCAGATATGTATTTGCGTGCATTATCATTGCGCACAGGATTTTGATAGAAACTTCAAATTGAGTTCGCACTTCATTCAAAAATCCTTGAAAGATAGAGGACACGGAACGATGTTTGAGTAAGAATACATGTACAATGACAAACAAAACTGAGTAAGGTAATTTGCGAATTAGTTGCCCAATAGAAATAAGATTAAAGGGACAGTTTGGGAAGAAGAAACGCATGGGGAAGAAGAAATGAAATGCACATCAGGGTAGAAGAAAAGATTGCGAATTTGTTCCTCTGTGTCTCATCTTCCAATTGCGAGTAACCTGAAGTTAAAAACGGCATCCAAAAACAGTTAAAGGCCCGGGTTTTGAACCGGTTCAAACGACCTGGACCTGGACCCGCGACGAAGTAGTCAGAACGGCCACCGAATCTAGGAATGGCGCACCCTCTCTGCTCCGTCTCCACCGATTTGCGACTCCAAGGGGTTTGTGAGTCGTTCCTGTTGGTAGAGTTGTGGAGTCGACTGACTCTACGACATGAGTTGCGACTCTGACTACCTTGATATCATGCAATGCCTTTGGCAATATTGATGATTTTTTGTGGTCTCCACTTGCAATTCATCCAATAATTAAGTGTGCTAAGAGATTAATGTAAATGTACTAGAGTTTGTCATGGTAGATTTTGTCTAGTTGATCATGAACATATTCTCTGACTGTTTAATAACATTTGTGTAATTGTGTTCATTTAAGGTTCAGCTTCAATCTGATATTACTAGTTTTGAACAGATATGTTCCCTAACATCCTTTTGATTCCAGATACAACTTGATATTGGAAATGCTGATAAGTCCATTATGTTACGATCTGCCAGCTCAAGGGTAGAGTTTCCTGGGTACCAGACAGTTTTTACGGTATGATTAACTCCAATAGATAAGTGATGTTGTGAAGTGATTTTACATAGCCTTTTCATGGTTAATAATCATTCATACACTGATTTTAGCAAATAATAAAGATTTTTTTTTGTTTATTTTAATAATTATTATTGTTATTTTCTATTGTATAAATTATTACTAGTTACTGATAGAATTTTTGAGTTTAAGGTAGTGCTTCACAAATCTTTCCATAGGCTTCTTAAAAAGGAGAATCTGGGCTAAACATAATTTTTGAAAAATT
This sequence comes from Cyamopsis tetragonoloba, assembly GCA_037177725.1. Classification (NCBI taxonomy): domain Eukaryota; kingdom Viridiplantae; phylum Streptophyta; class Magnoliopsida; order Fabales; family Fabaceae; genus Cyamopsis; species Cyamopsis tetragonoloba. Next base: position 60,232,365 of record CM074119.1, read on the forward strand.
CTGAGAGTTTTTTACCTTTTTAAAATGTAGATAATTCAATAGAAGAGCTTCTGCAGAAGCAAATCAGGAATGCTGTTTAGGCATTCCTTGCTTCAATTTTATATTTTTTCAAGCAATAATAATCTGTGAGGTGGAGGTGAAGCCCTAGCGATGGTTTTGTGTCTCTATCAATTCTAGAGGTGGTATAGGATGTCCAAATATGGCTTTGTTGTATGACAAGGGTACTATAACTGATGTATTTCCCAATCTAGGACATCGATGCTGAAGCCGTTCAAGATAAAGACAGTGGTGGATCCAGTCGTGATCAATCTTTTAAGGTTCTAAATTCCTTGAAGGTACCATTTCTGTAATTCTAATTTTTTTATTTATTTTTGGAATTGATACCAATTTCCGAAAGTTTTTGCTGTTTCAGTTTGTTTAGATTAGATACTGTTCTTGGCTTTGTTATGATTCTTGCTGTTCAGGATTTCTTATCCTCTTCCCCTTGTATTTTTCCTCTCCTCCTCATATCAATAAACAAAACTTGAGTGTTGAAACTTGATCCTTGACTAGTTTTGACCGAAGAGAGTCAAGGATCAACTTCCCCAAAACCTTATAAAATTAGGTGGAGGCTCAATATTGATTTGTTTCTACAGTCTTTTCCCTTTGCTACTTGTTCTCACCGTGCCTTGGAATAGCTTCACTATGACTCTGTTCTGTTCTGTCTTTATAATCTGTATATTCCAACTGTATATGGGCATATGCCATTGATAGAATGAGACTAATTGTTGATTGTTCTCTTTTTTGACTCAATTACTCTTCCTTCACGCCTTAGTATTTTGACGCTGTAAACTATCTAACTTATTGCTCTTCAATGACTTTTATTTTATAGACAGGGGATATATTACATCTGGTTCAAACTGAACTTAATCAACATCATACACAACCACCACCACGTTACTCGGAAGCATCATTGGTAAGTCATCGTGTTTCATTTTATTAATATCATAGGAGTTTTGTTGGCCATAATTTAGCCTGCTTTCAGCTGGTACTACTCTCTGGTTTAATGTAGAAGTAATGCATGATATTGGAAATCTATCAATGGGTTTTGTTGTGAATCAGCTATCCAACAAACATAAGCTGGTAGTTGAAGGACACATTGAATGGTTTTGCATTGCATCTTCAATACGCCCCTCACTCAACAGCCCTCTGGGCTTAAAAGGTGTTGAACATGAATGGTTTTATTTATCTTACGTCCATAATAGGTCTATGACAATACTTGGAAATTTGTTAAATTCAACATTTGAACAATGATGTTAAATACAACCTTAAGCTGTATTTGATTGACAGTAATGATTTCTTTCTTTTTCTCTTTTTTTTTTTTCTTTATAATCATTGTTCTGTGTTTCAAAAAATGTACTATGCTAGGCTTTTGCTGGCAATTGTAGCGATAAACTTTTGAAGAGACCATTGTCATCTTTGATGAGTGAACTATCACACTGTAGTGTTTACTTTTGTAAAGGATATCATTCTAGCCCTTCCAGTTACTGATTAGTCTTAGGAAATACCTTTTAAGCTTATTTCTCTTGTGATTGGCTGTTAACCAATCAAAATTTCTCACTATATAATCTCTTCTGCTGGCATGTGCACAGACAACTTGTATTTGGATTTCTGTCAAAATGGACTCTGGTTCATCATGACTTCATGTTGAACCCAATATGTGGCAACAGATGTAATTATTAATTTTTCGTGTTTTATGTTAGTACGGTATAATATTATATTATCTTCTGAGTTATCAAGAAGAAATGCTATGTTTACACATACAGAGTCCACTGCAAAACTGGAACTCATTAAAGATATAATTTTTGTTGGCTAGAGGGCAGAGTGATCTCTTTCATTTTCATTCTGTTTCATTTATTTTCTTTGTTGAGGGTTTTCATCGTATGATATTGCATATTGTAGGTTAAGAAGCTTGAGGAGCTTGGAATTGGAAGACCTTCAACATATGCATCCACATTGAAAGTTTTACAGGTATGACTTGTGGAACAGTCTAGCGTATAACCATATCACATCTTTTCTATGTTTTATCACTTAAACCCTAATAATTTAAAGTAATGTTGTCATTTAGTTAGATAATTATAATATTATATAAGTTTTTCAGGTTTTTTATTTAGCTTGAATGTTCAAGAACCTAGTGACTTAGGCTTTGCTCAGCCCTCTGCTCCCTTTTTAAATTGCACGGGATCAGAAACTGGTAGGGAGTTGATTGACTGATGACTCCATCTCATCTTATAAGCATTGCTTGTCCCTTCATGTCATCCAATTCAGAATCTTAGTTGGCTTTTCATTTCATGACCATTGGAAACTATATAATGAATGAAGTGTTGTTTCATGTTACATGGCTTAATACCCTGGATCCGTCATGCAAGTGTCCTAGGAGGGATATGTAAATATGTAAACCAAAGGATTCAGATGGATGAGGGCCTTGGGGTTCATTTGTGACAGGAAGCTACCGCACAAGCTAAAGGTAAATACTACACAGCTATAAGACCTGTGATGCTAGGTGGAACCAAATGTTGCGCAGTAAAAACCCAACATGAAAGTAGAATCAATGTGGCAAAGGGGATGTTGTGTTGGTTGAGTGGGCATACTAGACACAATGTGGTTAAGAATGAAAGCATTGCAGAGAAACTTGGGAGTAGAACCTATTGTAGAGAAGATGCTGAAATCTTGCCTTAGGTGGTTTAGGTATGTGTCGATAAGACATGTAGAAACCCCAGTAGGGAGAGTAGATTAGTTAGACAGAGGAAGCCAAATTGCTTGTGGCAGATGGAGACTAGGAAAAACTTTAGTGTTAGAGATGCATTTGTATCTGTCCATTAACAGCCGAACTTAGTTTCTATTATTAGGTAGCATTTATGTTATCCAGCTGTTATTAGATACTTATCCAGATTTAACTCCACGACTATGAGATCTCATCACTGAGTTCAGCAATTCAATGAATTCAGAAATACATCGTCTGTTATCATTTTCTCTTGTTTTCCAATACTTCCATTCACTTTCTTGATTCACCATGTTTTATTACTTAGTTGGATGATTAAGAAGGATTTAGAGATAAACAATTTGTAGATAGGTATGATTTAGATGAGAACATTATGGTGCCTTTTGATTTTTTCGCTGAACCCACCTAGTTGGAAAAGGCTTGGTTGTTGTTGGAAGATATCTTAAGAAGGTATTGAAATTGAAGATATTGACCGTAGCTAGAGGTGTTGTTTTTATGTTAACGTGAAGTTTATAATTTCTCATTCGTTCTGTGTAACATAACACAGGTTTTAATGCTTCTTAAAAGGAAGTGCCTGATAAAACAGAAGTACCTTAGATATAGAGAAGCTTTCTCGAAATAATAAGCTAACCCATATGCTAAAACCATAAATACATTATATAACTATCATTCAACTCGTACATATCATGGTATGTGACTTCTGATTTTGACTGTGTTGAGCTTGTCATACAGTGAATTCTCCATTGGAACGAGTAATAATCTTGCCGTTAGAATTGAAAATCCAACCTCATATATAAAATAACGGTTTTTTTTTTTTGTTGTCCTCCCCAAAACTTGATTTAGTGACTTTGATACTTGTGGTAGACTGGTAGTATTCTCTTGTCTCTTCATTTGTGTTTGGTTACTATATCTTGCATAGATAGAACTTTTATGGACTTGCACTTGTTCAGTTTTAAATCTCAGTTTGAAAGAAATCTGATCCATCAATTGCTTGTTGTCTCAGGATAGAAACTATGTGACAGTAAAAAGTCGAGTTCTGTCTCCAGAATTTCGTGGTCGAATGGTAAGCTTTCAGCTTCTATGTTTTGAATATTTTGATTTTGATTTTGTGGCTCAATTTTATTTTATCTTTTTATTGTTTTAATATTAAACTAGAGCTAAGCCCACACACCACACACTTGAATCTTTGGTGGTAAAAAATTTGGTATTGTTGTACAACAAAAATTTTGACTATCTGCTATAATCAAATGCATCATTATCAACTTTTAATGTTTTTTCCCTTTCTATATGTAGTTGCTTTCTCTATTAATCCTTAAAGTATTGCAAATTTTTTAATTGCCTTGAAAACACGAGTTGACAGACATGAATGTGGTAGCTAGAAGTGATGAAGTTTTTTGGCTGTTGAAAAACCTGTCAGAAAATATGAGTGGTGGAGAAACCTTCTCAGTAGAAAGGGAGAGAAGAGAGGTAGTTGTTGGGAGAAGAAGAGAGCAACTAATGGCGGTTTCTCAGGAGATTGTTGCCGGAGATGTTGGCGGTAGGGAGAAGAAGGTGAACCGTCCGGTGAGGAAGAAGATTGTTAGAAGTTCTAGTGATATGATTATTGTTGAGTTTATAAGGGTATGACAATTCTCAAGCTAGCTTTTGGGAGTGAGTTAGGCCCAAACTCAAATTGTAAGATAGTATCAGAGCCTATCTTAGATCTGTTTGCTAGGCCCCCATGTTTGTTGTTGGGTGTTTGTTAGTCCCCGTATTATTGGGCCACCCATTTGTTTGTCCACCTGTATTTGTTCACGCTCTAGCCGTGTAGTTCTGGGCGTGTTAGAAGTCCCACATCGACTAGTGATATGTCCATTGTTGAGTTTATAAGGGTGTGACAATCCTCCTCCTATAAGCTAGCTTTTGGGAGTGAGTTAGGTCCAAATTCAAATTATAAGAAAGATGATGAACAGTAACAACATCACTGACAGTGTTAGAGGGAACTAACATAAATGACTAGTTTGTTGGACGGAGAAGAGTTAGAGTATAAAAATGAAACTTTTATTAATTAGAAGACGAAATCAAAACAAAAAAAGAAGTTAAAGAACGGAATTTCTAATTTGGCCTATTTCTATTCATATGAGACCTCTGATTTCTAGCCCTGACATCTATGCTTATTGCTATGCTTCATGTCTATACTGATTAATTCACTTTATTGAACATTGCCGTGAGATTGTTTTTCCAGTCACCTTTATTCTATCATTGTGTAACTTAATCAATAAGATAGTCTTTTATGGAATCCGTAATCCAAATTACGCAAGGTTGAACTCTTATGTTAGCTGCCCTGATTTCCATTACCATTAGAAAATAGAAGAATTCTGCTTCAATTGCCAATTGAACACTTTAGAAAATTATTAGTGTAGTCGTACTCCTTTCATTTATTTTTATCTGTCCACCTGGCACTTAGAGAGAAAATTTTTGTTTTTATTAATATGTTGACTTATATTTTCAAGATAACATTAATTGGAGTACTAAATAATGCTCAACTATTGAACCGATAAAACAAAGAGAGACAAATGATATCTTAGGGCGTTCAAAAATTATTGTAATGAAAACAAGAATAATGATTGCATTTTTTAATATGTGTATTTTACTATCAAGAGGATGGTTAAATAAGAATATCGGGTGTATTTAAGTGGTGTGGCAATTCTCCTCCTTTGAGGTAGCTTTTGGGATTGAGTAGGATAGCCACACCACAATAGAGTAGGATAGCTTGAATTTGAGATGGTATGCGAGTCTATTCTAGATTTGTTATTGGGCCACCTATGAGGGTGTATTGAAAATCTCACATTTTTGAGCCACGCGTATTGTCTATGCTCTAGATTTTCAGTCGTGCGTGTGAGTGTGTGCGCTGAAAGTCCCTAGAGATATGACCAGAATAGATTATGTAAGTGGTGTGGCTATCCAGCCTATCCTGCTTCTTTGTGCTTGATTTTTGAATTGAGTTTGGTCCAGAGCTTGAATTTAAATTTAAGAGTCCTTATTCCAATTGAGCAATATTTTCCGATAATAGTTCCTTCTATATTTGGACACCATAAATATCTTATGCACACAATATGTAGGGAAATGGAATAGATTTGCTGTTTGTTTCAATGTATGATTAATTCATGGTAGGTTATCGATTGTCAATTATCTTTTTGGTTGGTAGAAGTGTCAAATGGGCTGGGATGTATGCTGATTATTTTATGATTTTATCTGGGTGTGATGTTTAGGTTTCAGCTTTTCTGTCACATCATTTTTCGGAGGTCATGGACTACAGTTTCACTGCTGATATGGAAACTGAGGTATATACTATGATTTCTTCATGTCCTGTTTCACTAATATCTCCAATGTAGTTCAAGTCTGGGGAGATGTTCTACAATTCATCTATTGCCACTCGTCTTTCGTTAGTTTATTAATATTTACATATTTATACCCTAATTTTGTTAGTTAAAAAATATATTTAAAATTGAGAAAATATTTAAAAAGGAGTGACAATAGGCATTTTGGAGTGATAATAGTCTCACCTTGACTCTTTCCCTGCACTTTCACCTGTTTTAATTTTTTACATACTGTTCAAGCTACTTGGTTGCAGTTATTTACTCATTCTTCTTTTGTATTTGAATTTTGTTTCATTCTTGATTCAGCTTGATAACGTTTCTGCTGGATTAACTGAATGGAAAGGCCTCCTTAGAGACTATTGGACACGTTTTAAATCATATTGTGAGCTTACTTCTAATGTTCATATTCACCAGGTTTGATCTCTATCTTTGCTCGAAGCTTGATGTTTGAATATCCAAATTCCAAAATTCTCATTTTCAGGATTTGCTCTGTTGGCTATGTTTTGAATGTGCACTGTGTGCTACATTTTGCAGTTTGGGACTATGATAGCCCAGAAACAAACTGTGACACTATTTTTTTTTAAATTAATCTTTTCTTGAAACGGTTTTTATACTCAGGTTGAGAAGATGTTGGAAAAAAAATTTGGGGGTCATTTATTCGCGTCTCTCCCAGATCAGAGCCGAGTGTGTCCAAGGTAAGTTATGCCATATTATGGGAGGAATTAGCTAATACTTAATACTATTGACATGTTGTGGGTTCATCGGCCACATAAGGTAACTTTATTGTTTTGTACCTACTTTACCATGTGTTTGGATAAAGCATTTTGGAGAGGGGTGTATTTTTTTGGTGGGCGCTTTGTGCCCCACATTGTTCACTAGGTGCACCACACTTTAATTTAATTTAATTTTTTTCATTTGTAGCCTTTGCTCAAATGTTGGTTTCAATTTTTTTCACACAATTAAATAGAAACGGATGTTAATATCCGATGAATAATGGATATTATTGTGACATTATCTTAAGTTTAAGTTTTGAAACAGACATTAATGTCCGAGTGAAAATGGCTTAGAATAGCCAAAGATTTAAAGTCTCAAAGAGACACTCAAAAGAGTACTCAATTCATAATTCAAATCTATGTCTAATGGTTACAATTGATTGCTATTTATAGCCTTACACACTTTGCACACTTGAGATGCATTGAACATGAGCTGGAAAGTAAGCAATAATTCAAAGATAAATTAAATAATTGAAAGTGGACAGGTGTTAGTTGTGATGAGTTGGAGAAGATGGTGGATTGAGGATGCAAGTGGGTATGGTGGACAACATTCTGGATCATTTTCTCCGGGTTGGAAAAAACTCGTCCTCGAGTCTAAAACAATTCCTCGATCATGTGGCTTCCAAATTTTTTCATTTTGAGGAATATAGAGAAAATTATGTCTGGTTAGGAATCCTTGAAAACATTCTTGGAAGTACTTTGATTTGTAGGGACTCCTTGGTCTTGAATTGTGTGGAATAAGGTAACTAATCTCCTCAATTCTTTCATCAACGTCAAATGTTTGTTGAAAGTATTTCGTTGTTGGCAAGTCTGGAGAAACAACTTCTAGAGCAACATCTGAAATATTTGAAAGTAATTGAAGAATTTTTGGTGGAATTATTAGATTCATCTTTAGGCAGCAAGATTTCTTCTTCCTCTGAATAAATTTCTTCATCAAATATGGGAGGATTTTCAAATTCCAATTCATGGTATTCAAGTTCTTTATCAAAAATAGGTAGACTATCAAAATCATACGGAATGAATTCAGCTCCTTTGGAAAAATCTTGAAAAATATCTTGATAAGAAGAATTATTTTCATCATTTTCAAAATCTCTGTTTTCATGTTGATTTAATTGAGCTTGTTTAATCTTAACTAACTCTAACAATAGATGCAGTTGTTGTTGGTTCAAATCAAGTTTGATTCTTTGAATAGCTCTTCTTGAAGGCATGATTTGAAATATTTAGAAAACTTGATTTTTTTTATTTTATTTCATATTTTTTTAAAGAAAACTTAGGTTAAAATGGGGTTTTTAAGGAAAACTTCGAGGGTAATGTGGGTATTTCAGGAGAAAAATGGGGTAAAATGAAATTTTGACAATTTTTGGAGCTAAAATAGAAATTTAGCAAATTTTGGGGGTTAAAATAGAATTATTGAAAAAAAATTGAGGGTTAAAAAGGAATTTTGGTAAAATTTTGGGTGAAAATGGAGTTTTTTTGAAAAAAATACGGGTAAATATGGAAAGTTGGTGAAATTTTGGGGTGAAAATGAAAATTTTGAAATAAATTAGGGGGTAATTGTAGAATATTGGGAAAATTTTGAGGGGAAAATGGAATTTTGGGGGTAAAAATGGTATTTTCGCAAAAAATGGGGTAAAAAATGGAATTTTTGAATTTTTAGGCTAAAAATGTAATTTTGGTAAAATTTAGTGGCAAAATTGTAATTTTAGGAAAATTTGGGGGCTAAATTGTAATTTTAGAGAGATCAGGGGCCTTTCTACAATTTTTGTAGAAGTTTACCAGCTTCGTTGACTTCTGGTCAACTATGACACGTGGCACTTACGGATGCAGTAGCACGTTTGACTTTGGTCAACAACTGACACGTGGCGTGGCTGGATTGGAGGGTGGATGACACATGGCGTTGATGTGGTGCTGTCGTGGTCGTCTTCAACCTCTGGACGGCGCGTGGATAACCGGTAGGCACATGGCCTTCCGTTGCTCGGCGTGTGCGGTGGTTTCCGGCGACGAAATTGTGTCCTAAGGTTTTAGGACCTCCTGAACACGTCTACGGTATCGGTTGATTGATAAAACGCCTGGATATGTGAGTTCCAGTTACGGCTTAAGCTTTTTCTAGCGACGGAAAATGCCCTCTCGCTGTTTTATGCTCACCCAAGGTTGTAGGATGCTAGAAACATTGCTCTGATTATCAAAATGGCTCAGAAGCCTAAGGCAAAAACCTCTCTAAGAGAGAAAACTACGTCTGACTACCAACAGTTCTCCGTAATCTGCTGGTGTGATCTCCTCATCGTACACCCACTTCGACGTCTTCTGGTTCCTCGTCATATGCTTCACCTGCGATGATGGTAACAAGTTTTCTATTTGGGCAATCTGAAGTTATGTGGCCAAAGCCCTGACATCGGAAACACTTCATGGTTGATTTGGATTGTGGGGTAGTTTTGGGGTTGTTGTCTTTATTGTTTCTGGTAGGTAATTTGGACGTGTTTGGATGGGTGTTTTGAGTTTTGCTATTGTAGAGTGGGTTTTTGTATGATGAAGGTTGGAAAGGTTTTCTTGGTAAGGATATTTGGATGGGAATGGCTTTTCACGAGGATCTACCGACAATTGTTTTTCTATTTTCAAGGCTAGTTGAGTTACGTCCTCTAAGTCCTTATAGTGTTGTAATTGGACTCGATGAGCGATTTCCGTGTTTAGTCCTCCAAGGTAACGGACTATTTTCTGATCCTCATCATCTTTGAGGTCACATTTTCATCATTAGTAATTCAAACTCATCGGAATATTCTGCTATTGACAATGATTGCTGACAGAATTTATGAAGAAGCACGTAATTATATTGTTTGTAATGGTAGGGTAAGTACGTACTTGTGAGCTTTTTCTTCATTTCTCCCAAGTATTGATCTTACTCTTCCATTTCCTTTCGCGCTTGGTGTTAAGATTCTCCCCTAGATGGATGCATGCTTCTTTAGTCTGATAGCCACTATCTTGACGTTTTGGCTATCTGGAATGTTATGTAGATCGAATATTTGTTCGACCGTTCGAAGCCAGTCCAGAAATTCATCAGGTTGTATTCTTCCTTCGAACTCAGGAATGTCTACCTTGAAATTATGGAAATGATTTGTGTTGTGGCCTCGGCACGTGGTAACTTCCAGAAGAGGAAGTATCACTATCATCTGAATCGTGAAGTGATCTATTTCTTAATTGCTCAATTTCATCTTATTGAACTCCAACAGTTTCCCGGAGTTGTCGGATTTGCTTCTTCATTTCTTCCATTTCAATGTCGCGAATGGTTGGGTCGGATTGCTTTTTAGGAGGCATAATGAAGTAATTAGGGTTAAGTGGGAAATTTTATGTGGCTGAGGGTAAAATGATAATTTTATGGAAGAAAAATTGGGGTAAAAATGGTATTTTCGCAAAAACTGGGGTAAAAAATGGAATTTTTGAATTTTTTAGGCTAAAAATGTAATTTTGGTAAAATTTTGGGGGCAAAATTGTAATTTCAGGAAAATTTGGGGGCTAAATTGTAATTTTAGAGAGATCAGGGGCCTTTTTGCAATTTTTGTAAAGTTTACCAGTTTCGTTGACTTCTGGTCAACTATGAAACATGGCATCATGTGATTGGTCGCTAAAAATAGTGTTGCACGTGGCGCGACTTGATTGGCTGGCCCAAACGTGTGACTTGTGGCACTTATTGATCGGACACAGTGACGCGTTTGACTTTGGTCAACAACTGACACATGGCGTGCCTGGATTGGAGGGTGGATGACACGTGGTGCTGACTTGGTCGTTTTCAACCTCTGGACGGCGCGTGGATGACCGGTAGGCGCGTGGCCTTCCGTTAATCGGCGCGTGCGGTGGTTTCTGGCGACGAAATTTTGTGTCCTAAGGTTTTAGGTCCTTTTGAACACGTCTACGGTGTTGGTTGATTGATAAAACGCCTAGAAATGTGAGTTCTTGTCACTGCTTAAGCTTTTTCCAGTGACGGAAAATGCCCTCTCGCTGTTTTATGCTCACCGAAGGTTGTAGAATGCTAGGAACCTTGATCTGATTACCAAAATGGCTCAGAATAGCCAAGGATTTAAAGTCTCAAAGAGACACTCAAAAGAGTACTCAATTCATAATTCAAATCTATGTCTAATGGTTAAACTTGATTGCTATTTATGGCAATCCTTACATACTTTGCACACTTCAGATGCATTGAACATGAGCTAAAAAGTAAGCAATAATTCAAAGATAAATTAAATAAATGAAAGTGAGTTGGTGTTAGTTGTGATGAGTTGGAGAAGATGGTGGATTGAGGATGCAAGTGGGTATGGTGGACAACATTTGATCAAAGCTTAAGCTCTGAAACAGACATTAATGTCAGAGCAAAAACTATCATTAATGTCTTAAAAACCCTATAGGTAGCCCTTTCCGTAGTCTAACTTGGCAATGAAAGTACTAATTGTTAGATCTTAAGCACAGGTGGAGAGCCTAGCCCAAAATACTAGTCTATTAGGTGGGAGAACCTCATGGCTTAAGTACTACATAATACTAGAAAGTCCCCTTTCGAGTCGGAGAGAGCTTCAGAAAAGAAGAGAGTAAAATATCAAGATAAAGTTTTTCAAAGGCTTCTCTGATTTCACTTTTTTCCCATAAGCAACCCTTTAAACAAGGAGTTTGTTACAACCATGTAAATACAAATAATATTAGTTCTATTACTATTGGAACCCTTTGCGTACTCAGCTCAATACATAGTTTTGGTCCAACCGGGTTTCTTCTTGTCCCTCTGTGGCTTGCTTGAAGGCCCAATGATGGGTATTGCTCCCAAACTCCCCTCTGTTGCTGACGAGTTAGAAGGCCCAGTCTCTTCCTCTTGTGGAACCATACCTGAACTCAAATCAGAAAAACCCATGGTATTTCTGCCATTGACAAGTATCACTCCTTGAGAAACTTTTGAATGGCACCTTTCATTCCCTTCCAATACAGATTTGCAGCTATTCGACAATATGTTCTGTAAAATCCCAAGTGTGGACCTTGAGGGGTGGTATGATACGCCTCCAGTAATCACTTTCCCATCAGGATAGTATTTGACAACCCTGAGTATTATCATGTTGAATATTTTGAAATTGATAAATTTTGTATTTCTGTGATGCTCCTTTAGTTATTTGTTGAAAATGATACGTCAATTATTTTAATTATGTGCTGCTTGATTTGTTCTTTTGTTGATCTTGTTTCAGTTGTTTGGAAGGAACACTGATTTTCAAAGTGAGTAGATATGGTGCTGGCTACTTTATTGGCTGTGATCAACATCCGAGGTGCAAGTGAGTATTATACGGCATATATAGTTTTACGTTCTAAATTCGATTCTGAATTGTGATTTATCATTTATGTTATGCATGTTGTATTGGACATTTAGAAGAATGGTAGTTATAAAGTTGTGTTCTACTTGATGTGAGGGAATCATATGATTTCAGTCCTATATGATTTTGACAATAAAAGTAAATGATGGAGCAAAAACTTTGGCATTCCAAAAATATTTTATTTATATACTGCAAAAGGATATTTGAAGTTACTAGTAGACATGATGATCACATAATCCACCCAAAGAAGAAAGAAGAAATGAATGGCTCAAACTGGGCATCAGAATCCACATAATTTATCTACAATTCCAAGTGAAATTTGTTTCTATATTGTTTATTTGTGCTTAGAATTTTGTACTGTTCCTTGTCTGAAACTATGCATGAGAATCCATAGATTTGGTCGATTGTGTTGAGTGAAATTGTTGCTAATGATGTCCTCAAATTTTCATGTTGTTCATTGCCAAATATGTTGTTTCCTTGGACATGCAAATGACCATTTGACTTGAAAAAAAGTAGAAAAGTGAAGTCAGTTGCATGGATCACACGACGTCATTGCACTAGATAAAAAATCAGACTTTTAGAAATTCTAGAAAAGTGAAGTCTCCTTTTATCCCGTTTTACCAAGCTAAAGACTGTGCGATCAACTCTCCTCAAAGGTGTTTCAAACAACCTTCTCTATACATATTCAAACCGCCTCAACCGCCTCAATGGGTGCCAGACCAATATTGTTTGTATATGCTCATTCTGAATCTTATGTAACCTTGTGTGACCACACATCCTTCTCAACATTCTCCATCTCTGTCACTCCCACTTTCTTCTCGTGTTGTCCCTTTAAAGCCCAACACTGACTACTGTAAAGCATAGCTAGTCTTATAGTAGTACGATAAAACTTTCCTTTAAGCTTCATAGGTACTTTATGGTTTCAAATAACTCCGGACGCTTTTCTCAATTTTAACCACCTAGCTTGTATTCCACATGTATTATCTTGATCAATTTCCTCGTTGCTATGCACTATAGATCCCAAATACTTAAATTTAGAAACTTGAGGTAGGACACACACAGAGATATATATACCACATTGACTAGATATCGACTAGATATACGACTATGATAAAAGCCCAAATTTAAGAATATATATTATTTTTGTATTCCTGCCTGGTACATTTTTTAGGTTGAACCTCAGTTTTGAATTGGTTTTTCTTTTTGCTACTTGCTATTATTATGTTTTGTTCATTCAAAGCGTGTATATAGAAATATGCCTAAAACTTTCTTGCTCGATGATGTGATTGATTTTATTTACATTAGAGCCTCAAGTCTTTTGAAATTGGGGATGTGCTGAACTCATGGAATCGCAACTAAATTTTGTGATTGCAACCTTTAATTTTATTTGCAATAATTAGTTATTAGAAACTAAATATGAATTCATTATAAGTGGTTCATGTGATTGCTGAAAACAGGTATATTGCTAAAACATTATATGGTTCAGAGGAGGAGGAAGAAGATACTCCTCAACCAATCACTAAAATAGAGGAACCGAAAATCCTAGGTGTTAACAGCAGTTCAAATGAAAAGGTTGAGATCTTGACTTTGGTGTAGTTTTTGTCATATTTTTGTTTATTGCTAAATACTGTTCATAACTGGTATTACTTTTGCATCAGGTTCTTTTAAAAACTGGTCCGTACGGATTATATGTTCAGCTGGGAGAAGATAGGAAGGGTTACATACCTAAAAGAGCTTCTGTCTCTCATGTACGTCACATTGACTTTTTCAACTCTTGAACATTTTATTTTACCTTATTTGGGCTATTTATGTGAGTATTTCAATAGCTTGTATATGTGGCGGTATAAAAGTTTGCATCATGTTTCTTGTAACTCTTGAGATGTAAATGTTGGAACATGTCATGCAATGTTCTACTTGGGAGTTACAAAAGGAGACGATATTTTGCTAAGATGCTTGAGTGATTAACACACTCAACCAGAAGATTTCTATATAATAATATGATTACGATGGAAACTAATGCATAATGCCATTTACAAGGAAAAAAATAAAGCTAGAAAGTCTAATTATGTTCCCTAGGTTACAATGAACTTATGATACTTGGAAAGTGCAACTGCTTTATTATTATGTTGTTTCTAACACCCTTTCTCATGCCGGTGCATAGATATCATAGGCATCCAGCTTATTACAAATATAAGATATTTTTGGTTATTGAAGAGTTGTAGTGACCAGATCAGCTAGCTGGTAATTTGAATTTTCAAAGGAAGTGCTGATTTTGCGAGAGGAAACCTTTTCACAAATGAAATGGAAGTCAATTTCTATGTACTTTGTTTGTTTTAGGGAATTATATTGGATGTTGGTAATGCTGCTTGATTGTCACAAATTAGGTTCATTCGTCTTAATTTCACAAATATATAACTGTTATAAGAGTTGTTTTAACTGAGTTCACATGCAGTGATAACCATAGTATGGTATTCTGCATCTTGTGGGATATGCCTAGACCTCTTGTTGCCGCATGCCCTACCTCTCATCCTCGGACATCAGGACAGATAGCTTATAACATAGTAGTCAATAGTGAGAAATAGCGACAGAGAGAAGCGGAGCAGCCCTGAGTCGCCACAGGATTTGCATTGCAGAGTGTTTTTGAATAACGGTCGTAGCGGCCACAATAACAGCTAAAATAGCGGTCTTAGCATGCAAATATGTTGAAAGGCCAAAAATCTCTTTTTACCCAAATAACAGGGCTCTTTTAGGGGCTTTTTGGGACAAATTGGATTTCTCCCCATTTTTAGCTCTTGAGAAAAACACTAGTTTCCCATTGACTTATTGTTACTTACATGAAACCGTCTCTGTTTTGAAATTCCTCATTCTAATATTCAACCTACATTTATGAAGCATACTTACCCTTTTATCCATCCAAAGTTCATGCTTCACCTAACCATAGCATCATTTGTGACAATGATTTCTAAAATATTGATGTCTTTAATTTTTTTGTATTTTGAGGTTTTAATGTGTTGTGTTTGTATATATGCACCACTATCTGGGACTAGTAACTATGGTGTATAAGCACTTGTGGCCTTGATTCCTATCCAATATGGAATTTGCATGTGATGGATTACTTATATAAAAATTATACCATAAAAAGGGACCTGCATCACCTTGGATCATTTAAAACTTTTGTAGTGTTAAGCTGAATTGACCACAACTATGTCGTGAAGTGTGACATCCCGAGTGCTGATGAGGGCGAGGAGTGTTGCAATGAGACATGGGCAAGAAACAGCTCCTGGTAGGCTTCTAGGGATGGGGACACATGAACGAATGGAATATATACAGAATTAGAAGGATTCAAAGACTTCATAGGTATGAGATTATACCTAGTTGAGGAGAGCTTAAAAGAATTGACTCGCACTATTTATACCAACAAAATGCAGTTACTTTTAGGTAGCCTATCACTTAAGAATTCCACGGTTGACCTGAAGCAATTGAGGGATGGGTGACCTTCTAGGAAGTCATTCCTAGGAAGTTTGAGTGAGAACAAAACACACTGAAAAGTCTCGTGTTGGTCTATGGGGACAGTCATCAATCCCACAGTTATCAGTGGCGGATAGCGGTGCATTGCGGCCGACCCCCAAAATGCTATAGCGGGATAGCAGATAGTGGGATGACCACTACAACAAAATTTAAATACACGAAAATGACTTAACATACAAAGTCATATTATACTCAAATAATTGCATGAAAATTTTTAAATACCTAAAATTAAACATAATTTCATTTTTCATAATGATTAATCATAATTTCATAGTGTATAAAAGTCACATTAGGAGAAAAAATATAGCAGGGCATCAAAGGAGAAAAAATATAGAGCAGGGTATAAAGGAGAACAAAAACAGAGCAGAGTATCAAAGGAGAAAAAAACAGAGCAAAGTAGAAAAGACAAACCAGAATAGAACAGAGCCGTAGAACAGAAGATGAGGCACACGCAGGAAAAGTGGAAAACAGCAGAGGTACGCAGGAGAAAGATGAGGCACGCTAAGTGCTTGCTCTGTTTTATGTTCTTAAAGTCAAAGAGGAGAAGAAGAATCGCTGAGAAAACTGGGCGTGAGGGACAGTTATGGATATAAAAAAATAGGGGTTTTAATGTTTAAGTAAGTGGGAGTGGGCAAAAGTCCAAAATACCCCTTTTATAACCCAATCAAGTGAGTGCTTAATCTTTTAAAATTCCTATGTCAGAGTTGCGCCGCTATAGCACCGCTACAGGACTGCGACGGCCGCGACTTCAAAATTGCGATAGCGGCGCTCCAACGTGGCGGATGGCCACTGCTCCGCACCGCTACGCCCGGTATTGATAACATAGATCAATCCTAACAAGCGGTCAGGGCGTTACATGGAGACTGCTCAAGAAATCCAAATTGCTTAGCTATATGAAATTTAGAGAATTATTGTGAATTGTTGTGTATCATAAGACCCTCAAGTTGGAACATATAAATTGATGAGAAAAATTGACGAAATAACTAAACCCAAAGATGAAAGTATTCGATTTGGTCCGCAAATATCTGTGTGAACTACATCCAAAGCAAACTCAGCTCGTTTATTTACTCGGTTGGAATACGTGCTTGTGTACCATTTGAAGAGTGACAGTAAGAAGTGAGTTCATAACGGGTTTGTTGCTAGACATATGATCAGAAGCACTAGAGTCAAGAATCCATGACTCGAGATAGGATGATTGGGCTATAAAAGGTTATAAGTTTACCACGGGAGGATTCAAAGAGGTCTCCGGAGACAAACATGATGTGAAATGGCTGTCGGAGGGCTGCCGGAAAGTCATCGAAAACTAGACAGCGGCTAGTAAACAGCTGGGAAGGGTCTCCGTTCACGAAGGATCCGGACGGAAGTGGTGCCGGAGAAAAAAGGATGCCAGAAAAGTGCTAACACGCAGGTAATCTGTTTGGCGCGTGGAGGCGCGTTGGAGGTTTCTGGGGACAGGGTTTCCATTGTAGGGGTCGTTGAAGGAGGGTGGTTATAATCATAGAGGCTCACAAGTGGAATAGGCAACGCCAGTGGTGAAAGGCTATTTTTATGATTTTGGGTACCATTCACCTCATGAACAGTAGCAGGGACAACGAAACCAACAAAAAACAAGAGAGCATAACCTAGTCTGCTGATACCATATGAAATAGAGAGAATTGTTGTGTGCCATAAGACCACACAAGATGTGTATTTATAATATTGCAGTGAACTGAGGTTAGGGATACAGGTGACTAATGTTAATTAGTTAGTTTAGAGTCGTTGTTTGAACATAAGAATAAGTAAATAATACAATTGTTAGTATAAGTTAGTGATGAGAATAAATTATAGTCAAGCTGGTTAGGATTTTAGATAAGAATAAAGTATGGTAATCTACTGATTAGAATTATCTTGGAGATTTGATTATTTGTTAGGAGACTTTATCTCTAGGAGAGCAGATTGCTCTTGGATTACTTCTATTTGAGTATGAGCACATTCCAATTTTGTAATATAATTTTATATTCTTTTCTTCCATTTTTAATTCATAATTTCACAAAGAACCCTATTGATTCGTTTGACCTGTTGGATGAAACCAACTACCCAAGGATGAACAAGAGGGTGGAAGGTCCTGAAATTATTGTGAACCTTTGCGAAAAATGCTCATGCGGATTAGATGGCGAAGATGAATACCATACAGCAAGCGCTACTCAAAATGGCCCTGCATGGACAGGGGAAAAACATTCGCATGTGGAATCGCGCCAGGAGAGTTTTGGGAACGAAAATTCAGCTTTGGGAAAGGGAACGTCAATGCTGAATTTCATTCGTGGTAAAAAGGGTGGAACTTCCATTCTTTGACGGCATTGATCGTGCTAGTTGGATTTGTAGGGTGGAGACTTATTCCGAAGTGCATGGAACATGTGAGGCCGTGAAGGTGAAGCTGACTAAGGTTTGCATGGAAGGCACTACAATTGACTGTTTTAATTTGTAGCGTGAAGAGGAGGATCCGACCAGGGAAAATATGAAACATGCTCGAATGGACTTTTCATTGTTCTCGCAACCGAGCTTGTCAAGTTTAGGGACAACTTTCAATCAAGGTTCGAAGGTGAGACCTTGGCACCTAGTCCTAGCAGTAGCACAATGACCACTGCGCACTAAAGAGCAGTCGGAGGTACTAATGACCCAAAGGCGGAAGGAGGAGCTTGAAACACAGGTTCAAACATGTCTCACGATGCGATGCTGGAGAGACGACGATTGGGATTGTGTTTGTGCTGTGGAACAAATTTGGTCCAAAGCATGTGTGCCGTGATCATTCCCTGAATTAAGAGTGTTGGTTGAGGATGAAGACTAGGAGGAAGATGAGTTTGCCACAACTGTGGATAGAGAAGTGTTGTATAGGACAGGAAAGATGAGTTTATCTTGAAGAAGCAATTTCCAAATTTCTTCCTCGACGACCAGGCCACCAGGGTGTTTCTTCTGGTGGGGTAATTATAAGATTGAAGGGGCAAAGCAAGTATTGGATGTTAGAGATAAGAATAATCGATGTTAATCAGCTAATTAGGAGTTGTTTGTTAGAAGATAAAATAAATACATGAATATATAATAGTTAGTAGGAGTTAGAGACAAAAATGAATAATGTTTTGTTAGTTAGGATTTTAGATAAAAATAAATTATGATAGTCTACTGATTAGAATTATGTTGGGAGAATAAGAAAATTAGTTCAGTGGGAAATTTGATTATTTGTTAAGACTCTTCTTTTCTGCTAAAGCTTATTGCTCTTGGATTACTTGTATTTGAGCGCCTATTATAGGGTGGGTGGAATATCTTCTCCGTCAAAAGTTATTTTCTTGATCTTGATTTATAAAATCGAAGTCGGTAGAATAGGACTATATTCATAGAAAAATTAAACATAATGTGCCTATTTTGAATATGGCTGCTGAATATTTATATTCATAGAAAAACTAAACATAATGTGCCTATTTTGAATATGGCTGCTGAATATACTGTGCATGCTATTGTGCACGTTCTGGTTGATGTCTTGTCTTTTTCATGAGAATCTTAAGAACTGCTGTTTGTTTAAGCATGACCAATTGTTGTATTCCAATAAAAGGAATAAAGTCTCAGAATTTCGGTTGTTTCAGATCAAGGACGTGGACTCTATCACCCTTGAAGATGCGCTTGAGCTGTTTAAATACCCATTGACATTGGTACGTTTCTCAACTTTCAATTGCTTTCCACGTCAATCCTAACACTAAGTATATGAAATTGAAAACTCATTTAAGTTAATTGTCATATATACCATTGGGATATGAAACAGTGTTGATTGTTGAACATGTACAATGCAAATTTTTGTTTCTTTTAAGCGTAAAATGCAAACTTGTATTCAATAGATGTTTATTATTATTATTTTTATTTTAATATTTTAATTACTCTGCCTAAAAGATGTTATTCATCGTTGTAATAGAGTTTGATTTGAAGACTAATGTTAACAAATCTGATCTCTCTTCCTATACGGGTTTTAGTCTTTGTTGAATTTGTTAATGTCTGCTTCCGGTCAGGGTAAGCATCCCAAGGACGGACAACCTGTCATATTAAAGCTTGGAAGAGTTGGTTTCATTGTTAGACATCGACGGGCAAATGCTTCTCTTCCTAAGGTATGATTGTAGTTTCAGGCTTTTGTTGATTCATATGATCTTTGACTAGCAAAATTGATTTTCTTTAACTAGTTAGAACCCATTAGAGGATGTACCTAAATAACTAAAAAGCTTTGTTTTTATTACTTGTTAAATCTTCTTGCTCACAAAGCTGTAATGTAAATGAGATTTATGTTTGGATATGACAATATCTAAAGCTCATTTGTTACCATTTGAATAAATAGTAATGTGGTCCTTGTTAATTAAACGTCTCACAATTAGTAAACTAGATTTATTGTTATGACCTACATCTTGCACAAAAATGAATTTGTTTAAATCATGACTATAAGCCAATCCATTTTAAAACTTCCTTTAGTCAAAGGCTCATATACATGTTTGGTAAAAATGTGCCTATTATAAAAGAGTGAATTATTTGAATCGTTGTGTTTGTTAGCCACATATGTGGTTTATTTATAGTAGTATTACATTGATTAGAGAATCGTTATAATCATATATAATGATGACTAAAATATACAATGTATCTAGACCATATGTTAGTAACACT
This sequence comes from Cyamopsis tetragonoloba, assembly GCA_037177725.1. Taxonomy (NCBI): domain Eukaryota; kingdom Viridiplantae; phylum Streptophyta; class Magnoliopsida; order Fabales; family Fabaceae; genus Cyamopsis; species Cyamopsis tetragonoloba. Next base: position 60,252,790 of record CM074119.1, read on the forward strand.
TTCCCTCAAGCTGAAGCATATATGTCAAGCTTATTACAAATGTAATCAATCCGAGTGCTTCGAAGGGACTTGGTAATCATGTTAGTCAACTGATCATCCAAATTCGCAAAGTTTGTTCAGCTTTCTCTAAAAAGCATCTTCTTCCTAAGTGACAATCAATCTTTATGTATTTGGTTTTTCATGAAAAATCGGATTTGAAATATGCATAGCAGCTTGGTTATCACAAATAATCTTTGTTCCACTGATATCTTCTATTCTAAATCGTTGAAGTAGCTATCTGAGCCATATGATCTCACATGTAGCTACTGTCATAGCAGGGTATTCGGCTTCCACACTTGACCTAGCAACAACATTTTGCTTCTTACTTTTCTAGGAGATTAGGTTCCCAGCAGCTCTAGTTTGATGGTGATCCTGCCCAATTAGCCTTAGAATATCAAGTGGTCCTAGCATTGTCTTTGTTTTGCCTATAATAATCCACCTCCAGGAACATGTTTGATGTAAGAATACGAATCACGACATTCCAATGATTATCACAATGGGCATTTGATAGAAATGAATTTTGTAAGCTAGAACATAGAGAAAAACATCATTTCTATGTGTGGAGATGACGACGAATATCCCCTGCTATATATTATATAAGCATCCAATGTAGCATTCATCACACCAATGATGCATTTTTGTAAGTAGTAACTGACTCGAATCAACTAAGGACCAAAATTACTCATAGATCAAACTTACAGCGGTCTCTAGAACAATTTCAGTCCTAAAATAAAATGACCGACCCTAATTTTTTAAGAACATGACTATTTACTCTACTTTTCAACTTATGGTTTTGTTGAAAAATTAATAATGTGTCTGTAAGTTAATTGGCGATGGCTGTGTTTTGTTTATTTGTCGTTTTTCATTTCTTCTTTTAGTTTTTAACACTTGATAGCTATTGTTTTCCCGGTGGTGGTGTGAGTCTTGAGGTTTGAGGGTTTGAATTTTAAGGGATTGGCAACTTAGTAGATGAGTATTGACAGATTGTCTCTGATCTGACATGCCAATTTACAATCTTGAAATTAACTCGAGATGTTCTAATTTGTCAACCACTCACCAATTGATATTTGTTGTGAAAAATTGTTTGTGTACTAATTCTTGTCCTCCCTAAGGTGATTCTTTTTCTTTTTCCCTTGAAATTGGTATCCAGAATATGAAGCCGAGTGATGTCACCCTGGAAAAGGCCCTTAAACTTTTATCAGGTAAAGATGTCAGACGATGTGGTCGGCCGAAAGGCAAACCTAAATTTGAAGTTGAAGATGAAGATGAAGCTGAAGCTGTTGCTTTCTAAATTTTGACTTGGATCAATAGCATAAGTGCAGCGTTTTCTGATGACTACCGTCGTTGATATCTCCCATGTCCAACCGAGTTCACACTTCACAAATCCCAGTCCCGGACGAGCTCTGGAAGATTCTTTTATGGAGCCGAATGTATGTAAGTTAATTATTGTTCTATGAATTTTGTTGCAGGTCTTTCTTCGGAACTGTGTATAATATTAGCGCAATCTGATTCTCTTCTGATAGAAATATACTTGTTATGCTGTTATACCGAATCCCTATTGCTTTTGGCCAAAACCCTGAACGGTTATTTTTATCAATTTACGGGTTGATATTCATTCAATTTTTTGTATAATTTAAAGCTGATCAAGCAACTTCTACGCCAGGTTTACAATGAATTAAAGTCAATTTCTTATATTATCTGCCTTGTACTTTATATTTTTTATTCTTTTGATCTGGTGAATCTTTTTGTAAATGTTACTAAATAGTGAGCTCAGTGAAATTTACCTGATAAGAAGTGTAAAAAAGTGTTCAACGGTTGTTAGTATCACTTCATACATCATTTGAATTCGCCTGGTACTTATACTGAAGTCATGATATGGGTTGTTACGTCTTCGGAGGGCGCTGCGATGTGGTAAAATGGTGTTGTTCGGAAGGCGCCGTGATGTAATGGAGAAATCAAGATTACGTGATACTAAAGTATAAAATGATTGTGTGTTGAATTAATTTTAATTGTTAGAAAAAGAAAAAAAAGAGTTGAATGAAACCTTTGAAATTATTCCAACTAGGACTCTTAACCCCGTGCATATGCACGGGTGATTATTGTCCTCTTAACAATATTTCTAAAATAAAATGTAGTTGAGCCACTATTTAGAAAATAGATAAATATAGGATATATCTCTTATACAAAAAAAATAAAAAAATAAAATTGGTTTAACGAAATGTTTGTGATTATTTTTGCACTCGTATCCCATTCTTGTTTTTTTGGTTAGCACTTAATATCTAGAATAGCAATTACTCTTGTACATTTGACACTATTGTTTGTGCCGGTGCATTGCACCGGTTATTTTTATCATGATTACAATTATTTTTAAAATAAATTTTAAAGATCTACTATAATAGAAAAATAACCAGTGCAATGATAAAAATATCATTATAAATATCATTTTGTGCAATAAAAATTGTTAATGATTTTGGAGATAAAATTCTTGGCGATAAAAGTATTAAATCTGTGTTCACATTCATTTCCTCTGCAAATAGAGTAACATTTACTGAGTGTTACTTTCACGCCATTTTCTCCACCAAGAGAATATTAAAAATACTTAAACATGGTTTTTGAAAGGGTTTTGTCTATATGGATGTAGTATTTTATAGCTTTGAAAAAATTAAATAAGAAATTTGCACCTCACGTTCTATATAATATTAACTTTCTGTTTGTTTTAAATTCTAGTTTTTTCACCTTACATCTTTTAATAACACTATCACTATTTATATAAACTTTATCTCTAGCAAGAATTTTTTGAAGACTAAAAATATATAATATTTTTTTTGTCAAACCATGTTTTATTTAAGAGTCAAAACTCAACCGTGTATCTTAGAAACAGAAAAAGTTATAAATGCACTTTTTTTATAATTAATACAATTTTATTACTTTTATTGAATTATTCTACAATGATTTGTACAATTTTTTTCTTATATAATGTGATGAATGGAAGAAATAAAAAAAAAAATGCATATTATAAAAAAATATTGTGATTATAAAACATTTTTAGAGAAAAATAAAAGACACCATGTATTAAAATGTGGCGAAAACTAAAAGGTTATCTTACAAAGACAATTTTAAAAATATGTGAAATATACAGCCACAATATTCAATATGATTAGATTAACCAAAAAAATTCAACCATATCTAAAATTGTAATCACAAAAAAGGTTTAAATTTCTAATATCTCTAGTAGATTAAATTAGAACAATGAATGATATATGTGACAGAGGTAGTGAACATGTTAAATTTTATCTGTAACAAAGGTACTAAATTACTCTCTCAAAATTAAAATTTACATAAATTTTTAGTATATACATTCTCAGCATATTTATAGAGTTTTATGAGGAAAGAAAAAATTAATCCTCCAAAAATTCACATGAAATGTCAATTGAGCGCTAAAAGATTGTTTTAACCAAAATATTCCCTAAAAGTTCTTAAAGTAAAATACTATTGAATTAATTAGTCCCTCAAAATTAAACATTAAATAAAATCTTTCTCAACCTGTCTATTTATTATATTAATTAAGAGATATTATTTTATTTATTTGGTCCTCTAAAAATTTACTCATTACTAATTTCATCTCTCAAAAATTTTTGTCATCAAATTAATTTCGCAAATATTTGTAACACTACTAAATTAGTCTTTAAATATTTAAAACACTATCATAATAAGTTGGTCATATAAATTGAGTGGCGATAAAAAATTCTAGAGGCTATTTTAGGAAATAAAATTATTGATTATTATAATTTCAAGTACTAATTTGATTGGCGATAGTTAATTCAGTGAACTAAATTTTTTTTCATAATTTTTTAGATTAAATTGATTGATGTTAATCATTTCAGTAATTAAGTAGAGATACTACTCTAGTTTGTTTAAGATTAAATTTATTGATGCAAAAACTAAATATAAAAAGAATTTTTCTAACCTAATGCACTATTGCTCAAGATACTTATCGAAAAAAGTTATTGGAAAAAATAAAAAATTAATGTGATTGAGTTTAACATGCGATTAATATTATATTTTTTTTACTTAAGATTTCTTAACCTGCCGAATAAAATATTTTTCCTATAAAAAATAGAAATTATATTTATTAAATTAAAAAAGAAATAGAATACGATGCCCTTCATTTACTTTCGAACCTTCACCAAAAAAAGTCCTTTACCCTTCTATTTCTCTGGACTCATGTCTCTTTTCCCTTCTCTTCAACATAATCTCTTCCTCTCACTGACTCTTCTCTTTGTCTTCCCCTTCACTCTCTTCATTCAAAAATCCATCCTTCCTTTGACCACCGTCGACCCCTCTCTTTCCCTCTCCTTCAATCTCGCCAGCAGATCTCCTCTATTCCCTTTGCTTCTTCTGTTTCCCTCTTTTTTTCTTCTCTTCATCTATCACCACAGAACCAAAAACGCTCCCTGTTTTCTTGCCTTCAGGGCCTTGCATTCATTTCCTCTCTTTTGGTTGGAAGAGCAACAGATCTGCAAAATGCTGACACCACTGCTTCTATGGCTTCGCGGCCTAAAACTCGTATCTTTCTTTGAAAAATCGTGTTATGGGGCGATTTGGAACAACTTCTAGTGACTTCAGCGTATCTCCTTCAAAGGTATGCAAGCGTGGTTTCAGATTTGAAACGTGCATGTAGATCAACTCCAATTCACTTCAAATCCTTTTTTCTTTTTCGTTTTTGCTTCTACAGTTTTATTAATTTCATCTCTTAAAATGGATTCCTGGAATTTTCTTAAATATAAATTATATTATTGGTTTTTCTATGTGATGTAATTTCTAGACAGTTTCTTGGATTTTGAGAAATTTTGTTCATTTTTTTTTTGTAAATTCTAGATTTGTATAATTTCTTCTTTTTTTCCTTTCATTATCAATTATTAAATGCTGTAATGGCTATAATAGAAAAAAGAAAGTAAACCAAAGGTTAAAAAAAAAAATCACCTGATACTAAGTAAAAAAGGCAGATTTCCTATCTATTATAGATTAACCAAAAAGTTGCACAAATTACCTAAATATCACCGGCCTAATTTTATAATTTCACATAATGAACAGTGAAATTACAACTAAGAATTTTTAAGAACCTACCAGCATTAATATATTTTATAGATGATAAATTGTTAGATTAATTGTAAATTAAATACATAAAAAAAATTTCGTAGGAAATAAATGTTACATAGTATTTCATTAGAGAAGTGAAATATTGAAGTGTAAATAAGAAAATAACATACGTTTTGAGTGAGATGAGAGTATCTCATTTTTGTGAGTAGTTTATGTGAGTTTTTCATACACTTCTTGTGTGTCTTCTAATTAAAATATCACACATAATTAAAAAAAATGTATACATAATTAAAATGTGACATTCTTTCTAGTTATATTTTTTAGTGATTTATCATTTCTTTTATTTGCAGGAAGCTAAAAATGAGACACAATCCTGAGACATTATTTTGAGTAAGATAATGAAATAATGAAATATCATTACAAATATTAATATTATATTACAGACTTATAATTTATCATTTTCTCTTCCAATGAATAGCTTTGGATTTCAAATGTATCATCTAATTTTATTGTAAATATATTTTAGTAATAGAAGAAATCTCTCATTGATAATTATGGCGTAAACTTTCAATTTTTTTTATGTTTAATATAGAAAAAATGCTTTGAAAAAAAAATGTTAGAAATAAATTGTTAATTTTCATAATAAAATATAATGAATGTTTAAATCAATAAAAATGTTCCGGTGGTGAGTACCCTCGGAAAAGACCAAAAAATAACCAATAGAAATGACATACTAACCCTTTTTAAATTAGTTGTGTATAAGAAATCTTATCGCCCTTTAAGAAAAAAAATCATATATATTTTTAGCAGATCTCAAAATTAAATTTTCTTTTCTACATTTCTATTTTGTTTTTCAAATTAACTTCTAATACCTTATATCTATTAAAATGTTGTGTCATACTTTCCTTAAATCATTTTTTAATCTTAATAAAAGTAAACTTAACAAAAAATAATGAATAGTGTTTTAAGAATAATAATTATAAATTATTCATAATGATACTTACATGTAATCAGGTGAAGTTTTGAAAGTTAAAAGGTCAAATAAAAAATGTTGAGAATGTAAGTTAGGCTTATTACGTGGCTTAATATGAAATGTTGGACAAGCTGACGTGGCATTGACATTCACGTTATAAGTGTTTAAAGTCCACAATGCAACTTAACTATTGTGAACTTCATGACACAAATTTCAATTCAGATTATGTATGAACATTTATTTGTCAAAACAGAAAAGTTATATATGAATATTCAACCAAAATAATTGAATAAAAAAATGGAGTATTGGTTAGAGGAACTTGTTGCCATTTTCGTTGTCCTTGAAATATGAACTACAACAACGCCAATATAATAGTTTACTGTAACATAGAAAAATGGTTTGAAAATTAAAATCATGAAATCCAAATAGAAGAAAGAATTGTGTGAGATATATTGAATTTTGAAGTAAAAATCACAATTGAAATATTTTCAAGAACGGCAAAATTATTTTGAACAATTGAAATATAATGGGTTGCCTCTCTAAAAGTAAAAGTATCTCAACTTAATCATAGTCTATTGAACAATTGAAATATTTTCATTTCATTGACATTAAAAACTTGAGTTGCATCGTGTAGGTTCTAAGGAGCCAGAGATTCCAAAAAAAAAAAAAGCAAATCTTGTGAATTTCTGCGTTGATGAATAATGTGATATCCAATTTCCATCGAGTAAGTTGTAGACGTCGGTGCAGGGGGCACATATATCTTTGTTTATCAGTAACTACCAGAAATAAAGATTCCTAGTTTTGAGTCCTACCTTGAGATTACACCATGTTCCCTACCTAAATTTGACCATCTGGAAGTGTCATCTTCAATTCATTTAAAAGGCATTAGTTCAATGCATAACTTAATTTAAAACACGATACAAAAATAAATGTCGTTTAAATCAAATTGAGGAACCCTAATTAAAAACAATATTGTATAAATCACCTTTGGTTTAGTTGGGAATCAAAACATTGTAAGGAGGAAGCATAAGTTGTGTATTTTGAGGAGCTAGTTGCAAGCAAAGTAGGAGAGTAAGAGTTTTCTGGAAACTGATAGAGCATTTATATATAGAAGATGAGAGGGGCGAACTCTAGCTCATCTCTTTCGCCTTCTTTGTCGAAGTTCTGCCGGAGATTGGTGAAGGTGCAGATCTAGATTTATGTGTATACAGGAAAAGAATGGTAGCAGTTAATTTTTGTTTTTGTTTTTATGTTTTGTGTGTGTAATAGATGGAAGTTATTTTGTTAAGAGATTGGAGGAGAAGACAAAAGAAACCTTTTATAGTGTTTTGAGAGTGAGCCAAATAAGGTAAAAAGCTCATGTGACACACTGATATTCAACCACATAGCTTATGTGTAGAATTTCTAATTATGAAGTCTGCTTTAATATAATACTAGACAATTGCCCGCGTGATGCGCGGATGGAAAAATAAAAATATTATATAAATTATATTGTTTTTAAGTTATGAAGGTAAAAATTAATTTATAAAATATTTTAATAATTTATGAAGTAAAGTTGTGAATAATATATAAGACAAAATTGTTGCATAACAATTTGAAATGAAATTTTGAACGTGAAATTATTGCATAACTATTTATAAATTCATCATCATTATTATGAACTATTAAATTTATTGGACAATAAATAATATTTCTATTTTATTTTATTTTATTTTTTTTATAATACATTTTTATAATTATCTTTGATTTATTTTCTTTGTGGGATGACTTTGTATAAAAACGTGTTGCATTTCATACATTTCTTTATTTATTCTTTGAATTAAGATTGTGTGTTCATTTGAGGATTATTTGTTATTTGTTTGTATTTTTTTTCTTCTGAAATTGCTTTTTGAGAACCGATATACTATGTTAGTGATTTTGAAAAGTCTAATAGAATATTATCAAATGAAAGTTTTATTTGGTCGTGCACTATCATATGTGAAGTTAGAAAAAATTGTGTAGAAGAAAAAAGATACAAGACGAATGCATATGTATGGTTAGAAATAAAAGAAATACATATTATTAACATAAGATATATTTTAAAATATAAAAAATTATATACAAAATGAGTTTCAACAACATAAATATGATAATTAGACTTTCAAAATTAAAAGAATACCTTGTCATTGAGTTAAATTATTTTTAAAGAAATAGACTTTTGATTTTATTTTTGAGTAAAGTCATTTATCAGGTGAACAGTTTAAATTTTTAATGAACCAATCATTTCGTTATGCAATGAGGTTTTGAAAGTCATACTATTCTATGTTATTTGTTTGGTTGATATTTTCATATCAAAAAATATTGAAGGTAGAAACAGATGTTTTTTTTTATGTAAGTTTTTGTTGAAGTATGCGTTTATTTATATTTATTATAGATTATTTGTGCAATATTTGTCATAAAATTTCAGTTTTATTATTATTATTCAAAATAAGTGTAAATAATTATTCAATTCGTGTTTAAAATTCTTTGATTCATATTAACCAATTTGTAAATAATTGTGTTTATAGTTGTAAATATTATTATTTCTTCTATATGTAAACTGGTTAAAGTACTTCTTGTATTCCGTTCAATTAATTTCTTTTTCTATGAAGTTAATTATTTATTTTTATTTTCATTATTTTTTCTTTTCTCAATAAAAGGTGTGATTTCAATAGACTCACTCTTTTATGCAACAGTTTGATACTACTATTTTTTATTTAATAAATTGTAAGCTATTTAAATTAGACTAAATTAATAACTATTTAGAAATATGAGCATTCTAATGAACGATTAATTCATTTGACTTCAAAGTATAATTAAACTTTAAATTTGGTATAAAATTTTATTTTTATTCTTATTATTGAAAATAAATATAAATAATTATTCACGTTAAAAATCCTTTCATTTGTATTATAGCCAATTTAAAAATAATTGTTTGTGTTATAATTGTAAGTATTATTATTTCTTCGGTATGTAAACGTGTTCGAATACTTCTTGTATTCTCTTTAATTTAATTTGTTTTGCTCATAAATTTAAATAATTAATTATTGTGTTTTTCATTTTTTTAATTAGGAGTTGTAGCGATATCAATGTACCTATTTTTTTATGGAGCAACTTAATTATATTTATTTGATAAATTTTTGTTTTTTTTTAAAAAAAATTGGCATAAGTAATTACTATGCATGCAAATAAAATATAGTTGTTAAAAATGCACAATGTTTTAGAAAAATAGGTATTCAAATAATTGAATGTGTATCTATTCTATAATATCATCAATTATTTAAATTTTGACTTATTTGATAAATTTGGTTCATTTTAATATGTTTGATATGAATGTACAATTAATGGATATTGTAATAGTTTATTGTGTTTTGTTGGGTGTTACTCTTTAAACTCTTTTAATTGTACAATCTTGATCATCCCCTTCAAATTTTTAAAATACCCAATTAAGTCAATTTTAACAAGTTTTGTCTTCAAGCTTTTGTTATTTAATGACGGATTGTCATTGCTTAACCCATTTATTATGAGCTAGTAGAGTATTTCATTCGTCATGGCGGTACTCGTTGCTGCCTCTCTTTTGTTTTTTATTTTGTTTTAATTTTCTTTTTTGTGATAGCTTGGCCTTGTTAATCCTTGGCTTAACTTCTTGAACTCCTTGTATTATTTTGAGAGGATCTCTTATGCTCTTCAGTAATAATATATTTTGTTTATTAAAAAAACACTCACGATAAAATAATAATAAACAATTAAAAATTTAAACAAAATAAATATTTTATTTTAAAAAATTAAAAATATCTAGAACCTTCTTTCCTTCTTCGTATACTTCTTCCCCTTAGAGGCTATATTGGATAACTAAAGATTGGGGAAATAGAATAGAGAGGAATGAAATGAAGTTAACAGAAATGGAATAATTATTTCATTTCATTTTTTTGGATCTTTTATCCATGAAAGAAATAATTTTTTCATTATATTATTTGAAAAAATAGATGGGACAGAATATGCTGTGAAAAAAGATTTTTTAGTTAATAATATATTTTTTAATTAATAAAATTAAAATATTAATATGTAAATGTTATTAAAATAATTCATTAATAATAATAATAGATATAGGAGTGTTCTCCAGATCGGATAACCCGACAAATCAAATCAAAATTATCAAATTGTCCAAACCAATCACAGCCGAGTAAAACTTGAACAATACCAAACAAACTCCAGCCCTATATGTTAGATTCAGGTGTCAAATTTAAAAATTTTAACCTAGTTGTTAATGTCAAATTTGATGACCGGATTAAATTATTTGATTTTTTAAAATATACAAACCTAAATATCCTAATTATTAGTAAGATGTAAGTAGACTATAGCATGAGTTTAATTTTCTTTTTATTTAACTACTAACTTATGTGATTATTATTTTGTATATAGGTTGGTAAAAAAGGGAGAGGTTAAAAATAAATATCACTAGTAGTGGATATTGTGTTTTGAAATTTGTATTAGTAAATTTGAGTTTGGAATTTGTATTGTGTTGTAGAACTAGTATTATGTTTCCAATTTGTAGTGTTTGTATATACACTTTTTTTAATTAGACTTACTATTTTAAATGTTTGATTACTACGATATTAATATATTGTTAGATGTACAACATAGCTGATTTTTTTAATCAGACAACTCGATGATCCAACACAATCAACCTGTTGTGTTTCGAATTGAATTGGTTCATTTTTTAATTTTTTTTCACAAATCCGAATCAAACCAAATTCCAACTATTTCTATCAGTTTGGTATCGGATTATCCAAAAATCGAACCAACTCATTCCATAGATTTGTCAAAATGTGCTGGTTATAAGTCATATATCTCTACCATTGATTATATTATATTAAATCTAATGGTTTTAATTGGATGGCATTAAAACGCCTAGGCGGATCCTAAAATGCACTTTCTTTGTTTGAAATTCAAAGTTGTTTGTATGCGCATGCGAATCACGAGGCACTCACAAGCTATATTGTATTGATAAAGGGTTAAATATGTTTTTGATCCCTAAACTTTTGCGAAAATCTACTTTTAGTCTCTGAACTTTAAAACGTCAGTTTTTAGTCCCTAAACTTTGAAAAAGTTCGTTTTTAGTCCCTCCGTACATTGTTGGGTGATGTGGCAATCTGATCTGCTGACACGTGGACTTGATGAAGGGCCCTCAATTTATCACGTCACCAAAAATTGTACGGAATGACTAAAAGTGAACTTTGTTAAAGTCCAAACATATTCTCGCTAAAGTTGATGGACCAAAAACATATTTAACGCTTTATTTTTTAAAATCTTTAATGAAATACAATATTATTTCAATTCGTTAGCATGATCAAATCTAACTAATTGTGTGTATGGCAAACAAAACATCAAACACAAGTTTGAACCGGCTAAATGTCAAAAGAAAAAAAAAAAGTTTCAAATGAAAAAATGAATGTAAAATATTGTTTTTAACATAAACAACTCCTACTTGCTTTTGCATTGAGTTTGTACTATTGACCTATTTTTGAGATAATTTCAAACATAAATCAATTCAACAAAACTATAATTAACTAAAATAAGTATTATAAATATAGTAGGTTAAATTGTTGGCAAAATAACTTCGTTGGGAATCGTTTCCAGATCAACCAATCCCTAGAGAGACATATTATATATATATCATTCAACGTTTTTAGACCATGATCCTTTTGCTTTTGCAATCTAATTTATAATAAAAAATTTAAATCACATGCACAAATTGAGTAATCAAGCATGCTATTACATCAATTCATCTAAGTAATTTACACTATACAAGGGATCTTTTTCATTGAACAAACTATCTATGTTGCTGAATGGGATCTTGTATACTTATCAACCAGGGCTAGATGGGTTTTTTGAGCTCTCCGCTGAGTAATGAAGTGGAGAACTAGATCCATCCTGCAAAATGGTTAATATGTAAATTTCAAAAGTTAGTAGGATTTGTAAAATTTGTAAAGAAACTTAATTGCACCATTTTTAAAGGTAGTAAATGTCTGAAGCAAAAAATATGAATGTATCTGTAATTCTATTTGTGGTTTTCATTTCTCATTTTAATAAATAATTTAAAAATATTTTCTTATTTTAATTTTTTATGAAATTTAAATGGGAAATGCGGGAAACAAATATTTTTTCTCAGTATTTCCTATGTAAAATTTAAAAAAATAAATTTTCCAGTATTATAATTATTTATTAAATTAGAAAAATAAAGTGAAAAAAAAGCAAACCAAGCGTACTCTTAGGGTCTATTTGATTTAGTTTTGTTTTTTAGTTTTTGAGAAAGATACTATCAAATAGTTTTCTGAAATTGTTTTTTTTTTTAAAAAAAAAGATAAACTGAGTTTTCAATATAAATTAGAATGTAAATTTAAAAATCTAAAAACTGAAGCAAGTTTTAGATGTTACAAATATTACTCCAAAAAACCTTTTTTAAAAACTAGATCATCAAACCGATTTTTTAGTTTTTTATTTTTAAAAACAGAAAACTGTTTTAAAAAATAGTTAACACACAAGTCCTTAGTTTTTCACTTTACTCTCTTTTTAAATTCAGACAAAAATTCTAGGTTGAACATACATGAAGGTTAACTAAAAGAAGCTTACCAATTGAAGAGAAACTTGGCTTTGATTGGAAGGGCTTTCACAAGCACTAGACATGGAATGGTGGTGATCAATATTTTCAGCAACATCTCTTAACTTGTCAAGTTCAGGTAAAACTTCTCTGCCAAGATCAGGTCTATCTTTCCTCCTCATTTCAGCACACATGAGTGCCATCTTTGCAAGGCTCAATGCCTCTTCTAGTGGCCAATCAGGCACTTTTGGGTCTAACATATCAAAAAATGTGTCCTTTTCAATTGCTCTCTCAACATAATGTGTCAAACCCATTGGTGGTCTTGCTGTCAGAATCTGTAGGAAAATAATCCCAAGAGAGTATATATCAGATTTCACCCCTAACATTCCTGTCTGTTGGTACTCAGGATCTATGTAGCAGAAAGTTCCAGCAGTTGATGTCATGCGATATTGCGTCACCGTGTCGGCCACCGATGGTGGGACTAGTCTAGCCAATCCTACATCACTGATTTTCGCCACGTAGTTTTTGTCAAGCAAGATGTTTGCTGGTTTTAGATCTCTGTGAACTAAAGGCTCAGGCTTTGTCTGGTGCAGGAACAGCAAGCCTGTGCCTATTTCAGCTGCTATTTTGAACCTTAACTGCCATGGGATCGGCGGCGTGTTCCCTCGGCAAAAGAGGCGATCGTCCAAGCTTCCGTTAGACATGTGCTCATAAACTAGGCAACCATACTCTGGACAGGCTCCCAACAGGAGCACCATGTTTGGATGCCTAATGCAGCTCAATACCTCAACCTGCAATATACATACAAGAAAGTTAGGTTTTAAGTTGCATATTCATTTGTGTCTTCAACAATAAAATTATACTCTCTCCTTTTCTATTTAACTGTCCGATGAGAGAAAATCACACGTATTAAGAAATATAATAATTATAGTTTTTCTTAAAATAAATTTTGAACTCTGCATAATACCCTTTATCTCTCATTGCTTGATTGGTTGGATAGTGGGACATTGATTAGCCTTTAAATAAACATAAAGTTAGAATTGGCAAAAATACAATTAATATTACATTGAAAATATGAGTAGACAGATAAATAAAAACAAAATTTTTTTTCTATCCAGATAGTTAAATAAGAACGGAAGAAAAACCAATTTGCAAGAAAATGTGGCTTTTGAGGTATAACTACAGGAGTGGGGAACTTTTATAAACCATAATATAGCCTCTTTATTACAGTTTCAAGCCATTAGTTCAAAGACAAGGTTTCTTTACGTGCGTTCCTTAAATTTTACTCTTGTTATTTTTATACTTTGAATTTTATTTTTGAATTTGCATGTAAAATTGATAATTGACTAAAATTGATATTATTGTATTTGGACTGAAAGTCACCTACAAAACATTCTTAATTAATTTTACTAAAAAAACTTTTAAAAAGTCTGTACAATAAAGAGGTAAAATTCAGACAGAATTTTGTAATTTATGAAATATACAGAGTTAGTGTAATCTAACAAAAGTGCGGAGAGGTAAGTGTAATTTTCCGTAAAATATATCTTTAAATTTCATAGGTGAATGTGAGCTAAAATCAGATAGTTTTATTTTGATACTAACCTCTCTCTGAAATTGAGACCTTCCTTGTGCTGCATCAGGACGCAGAACCTTCACTGCAACAGATGTATGGTCCAGAAAACACTTATAAACTGGACCGTAACCTCCTTCTCCAATTTTTAGGGACTCTGCAAAGAAATTTGTTGCAGCTTCAATCTCCTCAATAGTATATCTTCTATACCTGACATCTTGAGTTGATAAAGCATCAAATGCTTTCCTTTTCTCTTCTGCTTCTTTGAGTGCTTTCAATTCTGCATTGATCCTCTTTTGTGCTTCCAGTTCTGCAATCCTCTTTTGTGCCTCAGCAGTTTCAATGGCTGCTCTTGATTTTGCCTTTTCCTTTTCTGCCATAGCTATTGCAGCTTCTTCAGCCAACCTTGCCTCCTCTAATCTCCTTTCTTCTTCTAATTTCCACCTCTGAAGTTCTATGGCCTGTGATACATAACTTATCAGTTCTGTGTTGCAGTTAGTGCTTCTTTACATATTATTACTATAGTTATTATTCTCTCTGTTTCTTTTTATAAGACGTTTTCAATTGAATTACACGGATCAAGAAAAGTAGTTAAGGTTAATTAATTTTGTTGGTTTCTAAAACAATGTGTGAGATGTCAATTTTATCCTTCATTGAATATTATGTTGGCCACTCAAAAATTGAAAAGTTAAGATATTTAAAATATTTAATGAGGATAAAAAAAAGTGAAAATAACTTTATAAAAATTACAAAACATCTCATTAAAAGGACCATCAAAATTTTTTAAATAGTGTCATGATAGGGAGTATTATGTTTTCCTACCTTCTGTTTTGCTGTGAGTGCTTCTTTACAGGCTGTGCTATACATTTCCATTGTTTGCTTCAGCTCCAACTTCAATCTCCTCATTTCAGCCTCCACATCATCCTATAATTTCACAGCAAGATTATCCACAAGGCAGTACAAATCATGAATCAAAATACTTCACCATAGAATAAACATTCAAATTGGTCTCTGAAATTGTAAACATCATGTAGATTAGTTCTTAAGATTATGAAAATCTCAAATTAGTCCTTGACTTTGCAAAACGACTTATATTTTAGTTCTTTTACCTATTAAATGACTTTAAAAAACTAAATAGAAAATGACTAAAATGAATGATTTTTTGCAAAAGTGAGAAATTAATTTAAAATTTTCATAATCTTAGAAACTAACCTACATCTTAAAAACTAACCTACAGAATTCCTATAATTTCATAGACCAATTTAAGGGTTTATTGAATGAGTAACATTCTAACAACAACATGATTTCAAATATGAACTAGAATACGAAACCAAAATGAACAAACACCACATGCTTGTCCTTACTGTTGCTTGTGATGTGAAAGAATCATGAGAGAAAGATGAGAATTCAGAATCCATAGATCTCCTTCCAAAATGCATTGATTCAAAGCTTTGATTTGCATCTGTGTCAGAGCTATAAGATAGCCTTGGGTGGGCTAGTCCTGGTTCTAAGTTCATAGGTATGGAAGGGAATAAGCGATCTGTACTTGTCCTTCTTGAGCTTACAAAGGTAATGTCAGAATCTACATAGGGAAGGTCACTATATGATGACTTGTCATGTGCACCTTTCCTAAGAAATGGTGACCTGCTTCAAGATATATAGAACTCAGTTTTTAGATCATCAAGTAATGTTATTGGTTCAAATGCATCTTCAATCCTTATGTTGTAACCGTATTAGTTATATACTGTATCTTTATTTTGATTCACTTTGATTATTTATGTTGTATTTTTTAAGTTAATTCAGTTCTTTTAGTTAATTCTGTCTAACTTAGTTATTTAAGAGGTTAAAATAATAATATTTTATGTCTCTAAATTGGTTTATAAAATACAACATAAAAAACTTAATTAATAAAAAAATATAATATAAAGAACTAAAGTATTTAAAAAATACATGAGAAACAAAAGATAATAAAGATAAACATAAAAGATCAAATTAGTCTAGAAAATAAAATATAATATAATATATAAGAAATAAAAGTGATTTAAACTAAATATATGGATAAACTAAAACTTACTACAACAAGTATAATTTAACTAAATTTTTTTAGTTTTTACAGCTTCAAAACATTGCATTACTTACTACTACCAGAGAATCCAAGTCAATAAAAGTATTTTACCAGAGTTAAATGCTTTTTGTGGTATATTAATAGGATTTTTTTAATCAGTGTAATTTTACACGAGATAAAAAATTAAAAATAAAAACATTTTATAAAAGAAAAATAAATATTTAATAAATTTCAAATTTATACTATAATAAATGTTTTTAATTTCTTAACGTGTGCGGCACATGTTAAAAAAATCGATACTAATATATTATGGCAAAGAGTTAATTATCAATTTAGTTTTTCAAAGATTATCTTGTCACTAATTTAGTTCTCCAAATAATTTTGTCACCAAATTAGTCTCTAAAGATCATTTTTGTCACTAATTTAGTTCTCTAAATAATTTTGTCACCAAATTAGTTTCTAAAGATCATTTTTGTCACCAATTTGGTCCGAACTTTGTCACCAAATTACTCTTCCAAAGATGTGTAAGTATATCAAATTAATCATTCAAAGATTTAAATATATCAAATTGGTCCATGATGATGGATTAATTTAAGGACTAATTTGGTAGACTTTTATTAATGTTGTAGACTTTTAAATTTTTAGAAGACTAATTTGGTGACAAAGTTCTTTAGGGATCAAATTGGTGACAAAGTAATCTCTGAAAGACTAATTTGGTTGCAATATTCTTTGGAGGACCAAATTGCTGACATGATAATCTTTGGAAGACCAAATTGATAGTTAACTCTATGGAAAATGATATTTAGTGTTCTGAGAATACTATTTAAGAATCCATAAAAAGATATTAAAATATGTAATTTTTTGTATTCTCGAGAGACGAGACAATAGTCTCTTATAATTATTTTTTCACTTCTAATAACCTTAATTAATACCTTAAGAAGGTTGTATATCAAAACTCATATATTATATGTAAAGAAGCAATAAATTTGCCATGTACTAATGTTCATCATTACCTGAAGGATTCTGCTCCATCTTGTGATCTACGAGGTCCATCAAATGACCGCCTCTCTTGTCCTAATAAAAACATACATCATATGCAAGGCAAACAAAAAATTACATTTAAATTTGTTATTGATATTTGGTATCATTTTAATAAGTTATAAATTTATATTTTCATAATATTTTATTTATTTATTAATATTTATAATCACATAATTTTTATTTTTTAAGATCAGATAAAAAGTGTAGGTATCAAATAACTAAAATCAAGTGTTTTCATTCATTAATCAAGGCTTTTTACAAAAATTACTTAATATCAGTCATTTAATTTAATGTATATACTTTTTAAATTTTTTTTTTCGTATTCACATTTTTTATACTCACTTTATACTCATGGTTATATAAGTTAAAATATCTGGTTATACACGTAGAAGTTTTGTTGAATTTTTTTTACGTTGTAACCACATATTTCTACACGTATAACCAATTGTAACAAATTAATATAACCACTTTTTTCAATGTAGTACATTGAGTACAGAAAACCTTGAGTACAAAAATCAGAACTCTACATTTTATCTTCAGTTTATCTAACCTTTGCAACATTGCACAAGTTAAGCATCTCAAAAGAGAAACTTTTCATAGAAAAAGATCAAAATTAATTGAGTATTATAGAATTGTACAAATTAAAAAAATCATTTTATATTATCTTAAAAGTAAAGATTGTATAGTAATCAATGTTAATTAATCAATAAAATATCAATAAATTTAAACTTTATTAAAATGATGCACCATAACGATGAAGCTTAGATTTATGATATTTAAGAGATGAAATCTAACCTTTATTATTATTAGGTGGAGGCACATTTGAATTTGACTTGTCTGATTTAATACTAGCTTGATTAAGTTGGGTTTGAAGAGGGGAAAAAGCAGGAGCAGGGCGAGAAGCAGATCTCATGGACTGAATCTTTCCTTTAGCAACAACATAAACTGTACAGAAATCTGGTGCCCCTTTTGATACTGTTCCTGGAATATCTACTACCTTGAATCTTCCGAGGCAAAAAAAATTAACTTAATAAATCGAATATAAAAAATATAATACACAAAAGCTTCAAGAATTTCTTTGATCATAGAAATACATAGAATTAACTCTCTTCTAAAGCAAGCTCACTAGGAGAGTGTTGCATAAAGCTTTATAAAGACTAGCATAGCTCTTAGTCTAGACAATGTGAGACTTTTTTTTTTAACACTCCTCGTCAAGTCCAACTGATTTTTTTTAGCCTAGTTTTGACTTACCTTTTTATTTTTTTTAATGGGCCTTTTTATTTTCACGTTATGTGCATCTGTCTTAGATCTCTTTTTTTTTTTTGTCTGGACTTTATGCGTATTTTTCTCTTGAATTTTCATTTGATAGATATTTCATATGAGAGAAACAGAGGAGAGACAGATAGATTACCTAAGAAAACCTGTTTTGTTTGCAGAGCCTATAACCAAATGCTCTATTGCTGATTGAGAAGCATATTCAATTAAAGCTTTAGATATGTCTACATCTTCTAGCACCACATCCTTGCATTGTATCTATGGACCAAAATCATAAAATGGAAAATTAAATGGAAAGAAACTGCAAGATGATCCAAATAATAGGATTTTTTCAGCTTTTTTTTTTTTGTTTTTTTTAACAAAAAGGAAATAAAACTTACATCTTTTCGTGCACAGAAGACACGATATGGGCGAAAAATTTCTATGGTTTTTTCATCAGGGTCCTTGCAAACAAGTGACTGTTCAACAAGGCCATTTTTCCCTGCCCCTGCAACCAAAAAAGTGAGTAAACAATCTTGTAGCTAGCTATATATAGCATGCTAACAAATGTTCTTTTTTAAGTGTTTTAAATTGTAAAGGGTATTTTTTGATGCAATTTTTAGGCTAAATGATTGTTTTGGTGCAAAGTTTCAGTTTGATCTCTTATATGTTTCAAAAGTTTTAATTTGGTCCCTTATGTTTTATAAGTTTCAGTTTGGTCCCTTACGTTGTTTATGAATCATTTTTGTCCCTTATGTTATATTTTTTTACCAAGTAAGAGTCCAATTTGAGGGACCAAAATGATTTTAAAATACAATATAAGAGACCAAAGTGATTCGAAAAATATACAGAAGAGATCAAAATAAATATTTTAAACATAAGAGATCAAATTAAAACTTCTAAAATATAAAGGGCGAAACTGAGACTTTCTTCACAAAATACGGGACCAAAATAGTATTTTAGCTCA
Organism: Cyamopsis tetragonoloba; assembly: GCA_037177725.1. Lineage (NCBI taxonomy): Eukaryota > Viridiplantae > Streptophyta > Magnoliopsida > Fabales > Fabaceae > Cyamopsis > Cyamopsis tetragonoloba. The sequence continues at coordinate 60,272,418 of CM074119.1, forward strand.
ACTTTTATGAATTATGGTTGCAGCCATTTTGTGGTTAAAGTGGCATTATGTTTAAGGTGGCCATAACACATTGCAATCGCAATCTAATATCATCTAGTGAGTGTCAAGATATGTGATGTCGAGAAAATTTAGAATCTTGTATGTCTGGATCATAAAGGTTTTCGAGATCTTCACAATCACACGATATCTTGACTGGGGTTCACAATGACGAAATTAAACCACAGTTTAAAGCCTTATTACATCATTTTTGAAATTCAAATGTTCTGTAATTTTGTTGTTATGATTTCTATGTTAACAACTAATAGAAAAAGAATAAAGATGTACAATGAATCACAAGAGAAATGCAAGTCCCTGACTATTTTCTATGGCAATGAGAGTGCTAACTTTAGGGGCAATGGTAAGATTGTTGCTTTATGACTCAGAGGACACATTTTGTTAATTAAATTACAAAAATACCCTTTCGCTTTTATGAACAAGGCTACTTTTCTCGAGTTTTTCCTCCCAAAACTTCACTAATTGTGTTTTTGAATTGAAGGAAAGAAATGGGAGCAAAGAAACACATATATTGGCCCATTTTTATTTTTTTTTAAAGTTTGGTTTAAGTTAAAATCCAAAGAAAATAGAAGGAAAATTTGACAACTTAAAACAAAAAAAATTCAAAATCTTGCTTCCATTTAATTTCATTCCTCTTTTTTCTTTTTCCTTTCCTTTAAATTTCTTTCCTTAGATCCAAACATTGAGTAAGTGAAACTCTCATGCCTTGTAACAACATTTTTTTTTTGTTTCATGTTGTACTAAGAGCATGAACAAGGTCATTGTATGGGTATGAAAAATAAAGTACCATCATGATTTTAAATTGCGGTAACAGTCGGTTGCTGTTAATGCTATTATTACTACGTGTATTATAGCTGCTACGGTGTGAATTTTTCTTATGTTAGTTAAAAACGCTTTTTAATGTGGTTTTGTTGAGTTTTTTTAAGTGATTTGAAAGGACAGCGCATGCAAGTACAGTGCGATAGGGTTGCGGGCACAACCGCACCAGCAAAATTGCGGTTGCGTACCGCGATTTGAAACCATTATAAATATTTCCGATTTTAAAGTATCTATGAACAAATTGTATAATACTCACTTGGGGTTGAAAGTGAAGCTGGCTTACGTTTGACATGGATGAGAACAACTGTTGAACCTTTGGTGAGGATATTGTCAGTGGCCCATTTCAAAGCATTTTGGCTCCCTTTATCTCTGTCTATTGCCACTGCCACTATTCCATTCACACCATCTTTCTTGTCCCAATTATTCTTTTGAAGCCACATTCCTCTTCCTTCCTTTTTTTTCTCTCAAATAATGCTTAAATTGCTTTAATTCTTTCTTACATGTATATTACATTATAAATCTTGAATGATAAAAAAAACTCTGTGACAAGAAAAACTCATTTCAATAATTTCTACGGAATCTCTTCTGTCCCTCTCACATTGCTGAGAGACAAAAGGACTTTGATGTGCTCGATTTGTGTGCTTTGTTTCTTTCTCTCAGTAGAATTTGCAGCCATTTTTTTGGTTTCCTTATTAACATGTTTGATTATTTCATGAACTTAACAACCACACACATTTCTAAGCTTCTCTCTTCAAATTAGAGAATAACCATTCTTTGCGGGTTACCTTTAACTTTCACCCTCTTAGAGACATAATGTGGCATCTATAGAAGACTCCATGTGTAACACTATCTCCTTTAATAAAACTTTTTATTATGCATATATACAATATTTAAAAAAATATAAACTCTAAGGCTGATAAAGAAAAACAAAATGAAATTTTTCTATAAATGAATATTATTTAACCTATTTTCATAATTAATCTTCAATTCAATATGATGTCTTACTAAAAGTCAATTGGAGTTACAAATAGAAAAATACTATAATAGTTAGTAACTATGGTTTTTATTTTCTCTTTGATATCTCTCTTTTTTTTGTGTGTTATTATTTTTAGTGAATTTTTACACGTGCTACAAATTTATCTTTTTACATTCATGTTGATATTTAAAGTATCATCTATGCAAAAAGGATTTTCTTCTGATTCATCACAATATTTTTATTTGTATAAATCCTTTCCTAACCATCTAAAATTTACCATTGTTTCTATATGAAGCAAAAGAGAGAATAGATTACTAAAAAAATCTTGGGCATTTGCCCAAATTGATCACGTACTAAGTTTTTAAAGCTTGAGAGATTGGAGGACTAAGATTCAAACCTTAGCATGAGAAATTTGGAGTAAATATTAGAGATTTAGTTTAGACCCCAATAACTTACCAAATTTAAAAAATAAAAAAAGATGCAACATTGCATCAATAATTTTTTGCTCAGATTTATAGGTGGTGTGAGGTTTTTGAATGAAGTGTAAGCTGCACAACCCTACAAAAGGTGTAAGCTAAGCTACTACACCTTTTCAAATAGAGTCAATCTACTCGCAATACAAATTCCTTTGCTTATGAAATGTCAAACGTAATTGAAATGGCATATTGAAATAAAACTCTAATAAAATGAAATCTATTATTATTTTATGTTTTATAACTTATTCGTTATTTCATCCCCACAAAATTAAATAGTCCACAGATAATATAATAGGGTTACTTAAAGTGTTTTTCTTTGAGGTATTGTATGTATTTTCGTTCATAAAATAAGAGTGAGTAAAATAATTTTAATACGAAAGATAATGATTAACGCATAAGAATAATAAAAAAAATTGCGATTCCTTAAATTTTAAAACAAGTAGAGATTAAATGTATTTACTGCTAACCTCATAAAAGAGGTCAGTGTAATTAACTATAGCCTATAATATATTTTCTACAAGCTTTTATTAATGCTAATTTTTTCCACACAAAATCGATCAAGGTCAAAGTCATACGCATATCATAAGAAAGCCAAAGTAATTTGGTAGAGCAAGCTCTTTAAACCATAGCACTTTAATGTGCATTATATCAATTAAGCTACGCCCCATAAGTCACAATTTTGTGCCATTACTACTGTTTTGCGCTTCTAGAACATGCCCATGCCAAGTATCAACAAGTGCCCTAGAGATTCTGCCATAGTCTCACTCATATAGCTCCACCTGAGATTGATAGAGGTTATTACATGAAGCCTATGTACCACTTCATATATCACACATAAGGGTTATGGAGATGGTAATAATGGCAGTCTTGCACTCCCTAAACTATAGGGAGGGATATACAAAATAGTGCTAACAGTTGCAATGAGTGACCTATTATTACACATATTAACATTTTTCATAAGATTTCAAATCACAAAGGTTGGATTATCCTCACCTCTACTTTCAAATTTGTATAATTGAAGTCTCATTTTCCTTAATGTTTTTCTCACTAACTCGTGAATTTGTGAGGACAATCAAACTAACGATATGAGGCCCGTGCGTTGTACGGGATATACAAATCTTTTTTTAATTATTATGCTAGGATAGATAAAAGTTAATTTTATTCTACCAAATAGAGAAAATATATATATATGAAAGATTATAAATTTAATTTATATTTTATAATTTAAAATGTGTAGTGTATAAATAGTATAATTTTCATAATTTTAATTTATTTTTTTAAAGTGCAACTATCTATTTTATTTATATATATTCATTTTATATTTTAAAATGTTTAGTACAAATTTTAAAGTAGTATTTAAATTTTTAAAGTAGAAATGGCATTTATTCACACCATCGTTAATGCTATTTCTCAAGTGAAGAATACAATATATATATATATATATATATATATATATATATATATATATATATAGATAGATGCTATTCTTCACTAAAAAGTTATTTGTTTAAAAATTATTTTAAAGTTATTCTTCACTAAAAGGCCACTTATAAGTAAAAAATAAAAATAAGAGAAGCAAAAGCTCAATAATTAATTAATTTATTTATTTTAGAGCTATTCTTAACTAAAAAGCTACTTGTAAGAAAAAAATTAAAAATAAGAGAAACAAAACCTCAATAATTTGATTTATAATTTTAAAGCTTTTCTTAAGTAAAAATAAGGTGCTTATTATTTCTAGAGATTTTTTTTTTTCAAAAAAATGTATTTGACTCAACTCCACTAATAAGAAGAAGACAAGAATAAATAAATAAATATAAATTGGGTCAATTTTTTTTTATCAACAACAGAAAAAACTTATATTATTAAAAAAAGAGCACCAGAAGTGCAATAAAACAACGTACAAAAGCAATTTCAGGATCACACTCTACTCATAATATTTGAGTATCTCACCAAATGCAAAAACATATAGAAATAATTAACTCCTACTTAACCTTATAAATCATGTGTTTCACCTAATGAACACACCAACCAGACTCCCAAAAATCCCCCCTAGCATTGTAACTACAAATTATTCAGTGCCCGTATTGGATCAGAACACCACTGTGAAAACACCACTTGAGTTTGTTGAGCTTTGATAACCAACCATTCCCAAGAATTCCACTTTATTTTTTGCATCAAATCTGATAATTGCATTTGCTTGTTTTGAAAAATTCGTGCATTCCTTTCCTTCCAAATTATCCACAGTGTTGCATAACAACCAAGGACCACCCCAAATTCAGCTTTTCAGAAACAAAAATGGAAATATTTGACAGAATCAACTTCTCTATACTGTTTAGGATAACCAACGCCAAATTCTACCAAGACATACATTTTTTCCATAACATAGAAAGAATGTCACAATTTAGGAATACGTGATAAATTACCTCTTCAGACACATTACAAAAGATACAATATAATTGCCCTGCCTCCTGAATGACGCCTCTTTTCTTTAGATTTGTCAGTGAAGGTAAACGATCCTGAAACAGCCTCCATAGAAACACTTTGACCTTCGCACACATAGGTAAACTCCATAAATATTGAAAAAGATAATTCTTTGCTGACAAGGGATAGAAGATACCAGTTTATACGCCTTATTTACAATATAGACGCCATTAGAACTCCCTTTCCACGTCCAAAAGTCATTAAGTTCCTGAAAAAACAAAAGTAAATAAAAAAAAAAACTCCATCTCCCTCAACATCCCAACCTCTCTATCATTCAAAACCTGCCACCAACTCCATTGCCAAACACCCTCAGACTCCTCGCCACCCATTAAACTAATCTGTTGCTGAGATAACCAGAATAAACGTGGATATACCAATTTCAAAGGCTTCGAACCTACCCATGCATCGTGCCAAAAGAAAGTATTCTCCCCATTCTTCACCTCTTTTTTAAACAAATTATCTAACCAATGTAAACATTTACCCCAAATCTTCTAAACCCCAAACAATCTGCCACCACTCTGAAACTCTACCCTCCTTCTTCCCATCCTCATAGAAATCACCTTGATACTTTGCAGCCAACACTTTAACCCACAACTCACTTCTCTCAGAAAGCAACCTCCACCTCCATTTATCAAGCATAGCTAAATTCATAAATCTCAAATTCTTAACACCAAGACCTCTAACTTCTTTTTCTTGACATATTTTGCTCCAAGCCACTCAAGAGATCTTCCGTTTTATTGAAGTAGAACCCCATACAAAATCTCTCTGTATTCTTTCCACCCACTGCAATACCTTTAAAGGGGCTTTATAAAATGATAATAAATACGTAGGTATGTTTGCCAAAACAGAATTTATTATTATCAATCTTTTACTAAAAGATAAACTCCGATATTCTGATCTTTTCAACTTTCTTTATAAATCTTGTATCAAAGGTAACCAAGTAGCAACCTTACTGGCACAAGCTCCCACGGGAACCCCAAGTATTTAAAAGGCACACTTCCAACTTTGCAATTCAGTACCTCAAATAATTCCTCCAGTCTTCTATCTTAAACATTAATGCCCAACAATTGGCTTTTATCAAAATTAATCTGCAGTCCATAAGCAAACTAGAACATACGTAAGATGCTCTTCACCGTGACAACATTCTTATCGGAATCCTCAATGAAAAAAATTGTATCATCAGCGAATTGAAGCAACGGAACAGTAACACTTCCATCGCCAACCAAGTAACCATCCTACAAACCTTCACGCATAGCCTTATTTATTAAACCGTTAAGTCCCTCAGCAGCTAACAAATAAAGAAACGGTGACATTGGATCACCTTGTCGAATGCCATTACACATTTGAAATTGCTCATTGGACTGCGATTTACTAAGCCGACTTGAAACAAGCCCGGATCCACCTGCACCATTTCTGGCAAAATCCCATTTGATCCATATTCTCAAACAAGTATTCCTAATTAACAGAGTCATAAGCTTTTGTGAAGTCAACTTTGAACATGACGCAATGCCTTTTACTCTATCTTGCATCATCAGTTACTTCATTAGCAATTACAATACCATCCATAATTTGCCGCTCTCCTATGAAAGCTGTTTAGCGTGTACCAATAAATTTTTGAATCACTCAACTTAGACGATTCGCCAACACCTTAGACAGTATCTTATAATAAGATCCGATCAAAGAAATTGGACGGAAATCGTCTAAACTGAGACGATTCGAAACTTTATTAATGAGAACTAAAAATGATGTGTTAGAGCCTCGTACAAGAAACTCCTTCTCACAGAATTCTTGTAATGCTGCACAAAATCATGTTTAACAAAATCCCAACAATTCTTTATGAAATTGAAATTTAGACTATCAGGCCCCGGACTTTTTGAATTACCAGCCATAAGTATTTCCTCCTTTGAAAATGGCTTGGTAAGAACAAATTATCTACCTCGTCAAGTTTCTGAAATTCCAAACCGCCAAGGAAGGACGTTGCCCATGTGACAAAGAAAATAAGTTCACTACACCTTTAACTTCCTCCAGTTCCTCCAGCCAAGAATCTCCGTGCATAATCCACCCAAATAATTACTACTGCGTCTTGCCTTTATAACATTACGAAAGAAAGAAGATTTTCATCACCCTCCTTTATCCATCTATGTCTTGCTTTCTGCCTATGTAGGCACTCTCGCTTAACCAAAGATCCTCTTTTTCTTTCATGCGAGCTAAAATTTGATCCATAGACAAATCACTTTCCTCCGCTAATACATCAAAATCAGCTACCTTATTAGCTAAGTCTTTGACAGAAATATCAATATTAACAAATTGTTCCTCATTCCAGGCTTTTAGCACGCGTTTTAACATTTTCAATTTCTCCTTCAAAATAAAACCTTTACACCATGAGACTTGAAAACTCTCCCAAGAATGCTTCACAAACTCCCTAAAACTATCCTTATTAAACCAACAATCCAAAGAGCGAAATGGTCTTGGTCCCCAGTCTCCTGTAACCACTTTGAAAGAAACTGGGCAATGATCTAAGATCGTTCTATCCAAAGCCAACTGTACATACTTCGGCCACAAATCATTCCAACGACAGTTCACCAACACCCGATCTATTCCGCTTGCTGACTTTCCATTTGTACTCTGCCAGGTAAATTTTCTCCTAGCCAAAGGAAAATCAAAAAGCTCATTCCTATAGATAAAGTCATCAAAAGATCAATGTTCCTCTGATTACCATTTAACCCTTTCCTTTCCTCCCTGCATCGAATTGAGTTAAAATTGCCAAGAACACAACAAGGCACATCACTATAATCTGAAATAATTTCACTCAACTTATCCCACAAAGACCTTTTATTCTGAAAATCACAAGCAGCATATACATTGGTGATAAGGCAACAATGACCTTCATAAGATCCATAAATCACCAGAAATCCATTCCCTTTCAAAACTGTCTCCTTAACGAAAATTGAGGAATCCCAAAAGCAAACCATACCACCAGCAGATCCTACTGACGGAACAAAATCAAATTCCAAACTCGAACCACCCCATAGTTGAATTGCACATCTAAAATCAAAGGATTGTAATTTTGATTCCTGTAACGCTAAAAATTGAATCTTCTCCTTCAAAACTACCTACTTAACACACCTCCTTTTTAGATAGCCACCTAACCCCCTTATATTATAAGATAGTAAATTCATCTATAAACTGTGCACTTCCCCTTCCCCCGTACTGATTTTGCTGGCATCACAATTCCTTTCTTTTTCATCATATCCCTTCTCTCCATATCCATTAACCTCAAATTTACTTGATCTTTTTCTTCCCTAAATTGAACACCCAATTTTCTCCCAATCACACCAATCTCTTCAGCTTTCTCCTTCACAGACTTTCCGACAACCAACCTATTCCGATTACGAATTCCAGACTCAGAGAGAGAAAGAGATGTAAAAGACTCACTTGAAGATTGATGGACTCCCTTTCTATTTTAAGTTCGAGCTTGGCGTAGGATATGTAATAAGTGTTGAGGCTTGCAAATACCATTAACACTCATACCGTGTTTCGCTCGAACACCACCTTTCTCTCTGTTTCGTCCTCTTAATCGAGGAACATATTGACTTCGATTAGATTTCACCCCCGAAGACCTCCTATTAAAGGAGAAAAGAAACGTACAGCCGTTGTGGCAAATGAAAATATTAGGGTTTATTATGATTTGTTTACAAGAGCCATAAGCCATATATACAAGTTTCAGCAACAAAGGCTAATGGGCCGAGGAGGCCAACGAGGCCCATTGGTGGAAAAGAAAAACAGAAAAGCCTAGTATACAAGGCCAGAAAAAACAGAAAAAAGGGAATAAAAATATAACACCAATACCCCCCTCAAGCTGGAGAATAGATGTTAGTCATTCCCAACTTGAAGAGGAGATTTACAAAAGGAGATGGTTCAAGGGGTTTGGTTAATATGTCAGCAATTTGATGTTCACTGTCAATGGGCATGAGTTTAATGAGCCCTTGAACAAGCTTCTCTTGGACGACATGACAGTCGATCTCGATGTGTTTTGTACGCTCATAGAAAACGTTATTCTGTGCTATATATCGTGCAAAATTATTATCGCAGAATAAGAGAGCAGGTTTGTCACGTAGAAGGTCAAGATCTTTCAACAAGTATGATAACCACTGGATTGCCATTGCCCTATATTCAGCTTCTGAAGATGATCTGGATACGGTTGATTGCTTTTTACACTTCCATGAAATAAGAGAATCACCTAAAAAAATGTAGTAACCGGTGACAGATCTTCTAGTTTTGGAACAAGTCCCCCAATCTGAGTCACTAAAGGCTTTGAGATGAGCAGAATTCAAAGATGGAAAGAAAAGTCCTTGACCAGGAGTACCCTTCAAGTATCGTAGGATACGCAAGGCGGCAGCATAGTGAAGCTGCTTGGATTTTGAAAGAAATTGACTCAACGGCTACACAGCAAAGGTGATGTCAGGTCTGGTGGAAGTAAGATACAGAAGTTGGCCAATTAACCGTCGATAGGTAGGAATATCGTCAAATTTGGGATCAGAATATTTAGTGTGGATGGCCCCTTTTACCATGGGGGTTTTCACGGGTTTTCCTGCAAGGAGACCGACAGAAGATAAGAGGTCTAGAGTGTACTTACGTTGGGACACAGAAATGCCTGTTTTATTACGAGCAATTTCTAATCCTAAGAAGTAACGAAGATCCCCTAGGTCCTTTATCCTAAAAGCATCATGAAGTAATCTTTTAACAGAATTAATCTTAGTGAGATCATTACCACATAAAATAAGGTCATCCACGTAAACAAGTATAGCAGTAAAGGATTTGTCATGGTTACGAACAAATAAAGAATGATCATGATCAGATTGACGATAACCAATATTAATAAAAAAAGTTGAGAGTTTAGAAAACCACATGCGACTGGCCTGTTTGAGCCCATACAAAGATTTCTTTAGTTTACAAACAGAGTTGGTTTTAGGAACAACTAAACCAGGGGGAGGGATCATGTAAACTTCTTCATTTAAATCACCGTGAAGAAAAGCGTTATTAACATCGTATTGTTGTAATATCCCGTTATTAATAGAAGCTAGAGAGAGTAAAAGGCGAACAATAGAAATCTTAGCAACGGGAGCAAAAGTATCGAAATAATCTAGACCTTCTATTTAAGTGTACCCTTTTGCAACTAAGCCAGCCTTATACCTTTCAATAGTGCCATCAGATTTATATTTGATTTTATAAACCCATTTAGAACCAATAGGTTTTTTTCCTTTAGGCAAATCAACAATATCCCAAGTTTTGTTAAGAGATAAAGCTTCTAATTCAACATTCATAGCAGAAATCCATTTCTGGTTTTTAATAGCAGTTTTATATGTTTTAGGTTCAACATTAGCAGAGATAGTCATACAGAAATTAGTATAAGAGGTAGATAGTTTGTTGTAACCCAAAACAGAATGCAGCGGAAATTTAACACTAGAGTTAGGAGAGATATTGCCTTGAGAAAGATAAACGTGATAATGAGAAAGACGTTTAGGAGGGACAGAGATACGGGCAGACTTACTGGTACCAGTATTAGCCACAGAATTAGTATTATCAGAAATATCCACAGTAATATTTAAAGGGGGTGGGGGAGGGTGAACAGGTAACGTCCATATCAGGCTGGGTTACTGTAGGAGTGGGAAACTCCATAAGGGTGGGATCAGAGAAAAACGTTTGAGAAAAATCATGGCCAAAAACAAATATATTAGAAGCAACATAACTCTGTTGGTCTGATTTGTAAGGAAAAATATTTTCATAAAAAATCACATTTCTTGAAACAGAGATAACACGAGAATTGATGTTTAACACAACATAGCCTTTAGTTCCTTTTTGAAATCCTAAGAAAACACATTTTTGGCGTTTACTTCTGCTTTGGGTGATAGTGGTAGCATAACACAGGCACCCAAAGACTTTAAGATCAAGGAGAGAAGGAGGTATACCATTCAATACCTGATAAGGAGAATCGTTCTTGAGCACGCGACTGGGCAAGGATTTAATTAGATATACAACATGATTAACAACATAAGACCAGTAGCAAGCAGGTATATTAGAATGAAAGAATAAACTTCTAGTTACATTAAGTATATGCCTATGCTTACATTCAACTATAGAATTCTGTTCAGGAGTTTCAACACATGAAGTGTGGTGAATGATACCTTTAGATTCATAGAAATCATGAATAGCAAACTCTAAACCATTATCACTACGAATGCATTTGACAGAAGCATCAAATTGATTTTCAACAAATGTAATGAAGTTTTGCAAGAGCTTACGAGTTTCAGACTTAGAATGCATGAAGAAAACCCATGTGAACCTAGAATGATCTTCTACAATGGTGAGAAAATATTTATAATCATGAATGCAGTTAGTCTGAAGAGGGCCCCATATGTCACAATGAATTAAAGAGAACAGACAGTCACTTCTATGGTTATGGTTAGGAAAAGGTAATCTAGTTTGTTTACCAAAGTGACAATGATCACATGCGAGATTGTTTTGAAATTTGACATAAGGAAAAAGTTTATGCACAACATCTAAAACAGAATCAGATGCATGACCAAGTCTGTAATGCCAAAGGTCAAACATATAAGAAGCAGTACGGGTATTCATAGTATTATTAACAGAAACAGGTAAAGTAGTAAGATCCAAAGAGTGAGAAGGGTCCTTGACAACATAAAGTTTGGAATGGACCCTAGCTAGTCCAATCTTCTTCTTGGATTCCTGATCCTGTATGAAACAAGCATGTTTATCAAAGCAGATAGTAAGATTCAAAGAAGATGTGATCTGATTAACAGATAAGATGTTCAATTTAAAATTGGGAATCAACAAAACATTGTGAAGTTCAAATTTATCCAGAAATCGTATAGTACCAGCAATGTTAGCAATGCAAACATCACCATTTGGAAGGTTAACATGTATAGGATGAATGTAATAGTGTGATGTAAAGAAATGCATATTATTGCAGATATGGTCAGTGGCACCACCGTCAACTATCCAAAAAGTGTTAAGCAAGGAATTACCCGAAGGAGCATCCTGCTGTGAAGTGTGTGGGCCAACAGTGTTCACACAGGTAGTGGGGGGAGAAACCCTAATGCGTTGCAACATATTAAGAAACATGGCATAATCTATAACAGAAGTGGATGTGTGTGGAGAATTGGAAGAAGTGGAATGAGATGCAGTAACAGCATTAACAGAATTAGCGTTCGAGTTTTGCCATGGTTTGAACTTGTAATTTGAAGGAAAACCATTACGGTAATAGCATGTGTCAATAGTATGGTTTTCTTTATGGCAAAAAGTACAGCTTCGAACATTACCAGAGGAAGCACCTTGACTAGAGGAGGGCTTCCCTTTACCTTTCCCTTGTCCGTTGGAATTGGAAGATCCTGGTTTCCAAGAAGCCGCTACAACAGTGGGAGAGGCAGGGGTTGGGAAAAATTTGCCAGAGTGAGTCATTTTCCGTTCGTGTTGCTGCGTTAGGGCAAAAACCTTCGCGATTGAGGGCAGGGGCTCCATGCAGAAGATCTGCCTCCGAACGGTATCGTAGGCGTCGTTGAGACCCTTGAGGTAGCAAACGACATATTCATTGTCTCTATACTTCTGAAAGCTGAGAGAAAGAGGGCAAGAACAAGGAACATCACAAGTACAAGTCAGAATAGGGCGAAGAGCATCAAGCTCTTGCCATAAAATCTTCAAATTCGTAAAATAAGAAGAAAGATCAAGATCTCCCTGCTTCATCGAATGAATTTCTTGAAGTAAGTCACTCAAACGAAAATAATTGCCATCGGAAAATCGAACACGCAGATCTTGCCATACTTCGAGAGCAGTATCGAAGTATGCTCTGAGAAGATACAGATTTCGTGATCCAACAGATCACCATCTTGTTTCAACGGATCCAAGCAGATCGAAGAGGATCGGTAGATTTAGGCTCAGGTATAGAACCATCGACAAAGCCTTGTTTATCTTTGCAGATGAGGGCGCTGTACATGTTGCACGACCAAATCTGAAAGTTAGAGGTCCCTTCAAGAATCGGAGTGGCCACCACACTGGTTGGATTATCACTAGGGTGGAGGTAATAGGGGTTGCCGGGGTTTTGTATGGCGGAGAGAACATGGTCAACATCTGGTATGGCGGCCATCGTAGGAAACCCTAGCAGAGAACCCTAGAGGCGTGATACCATAAAGGAGAAAAGAAACGTACAGCCGTTGTGGCAAATGAAAATACTAGGGTTTATTATGATTTGCTTACAAGAGCCATAAGCCATATATACAAGTTTCAGCAACAAAGGCTAATGGGCCGAGGAGGCCAACGAGGCCCATTGCGGAAAACAAAAACAGAAAAGCCCAGTATACAAGGCCAGAAAAACAGAAAAAGGGAATAAAAATATAACACCAATACCTATCACTTGTGCTTTCCAACACCGCCAGAGATGGGTCACGCCGCACACCAATCTGAGATGAACCACTTTCAATTTCAAAATTGGAAGATGAATGATTTGATTTTGAGACCGCCAAAGCTGAATCCGTTAAATCGATAAACTTTGGATTTGCTTCCATGCACAGAGAGAAAACATGATTACGTATAGAAATCTCTCCTTGTAATTCACTTTCCTCTCCCACACTTTTACTTTACGTAAGTCACCTTCCACAGCTAAATCACACCTCCTCAATATGGGCTCACTTCTAACTTGGGTCAAATGTACTAATTCTTTACTTTGCACCACTTCATGCCCAATACCAACTTCATTTATTTTGGGGCCGAACATTACAGAGTTCTCACCATCCTTAGATAAGATTACAACACCAGATACATTCCCCTTAAACATAGCCTCCTGCACTTCAATTCCATTAACATCTCCCATAATTATCTCATTAAAATCATTAGTTACCTGATTTTGAATTTGAACCCCTAATGAGTCAGTGCCACCATTAAAAGACTTGTCTGCCACCGCCTCCTTGCTTGCTTCCTGGGAAATTTTCGTCGTCGGCACAAACTCATCCTCCTCCAATGAAAAATCTTCCAGCTTCCCCCAACGACATTCTTCCTCCTCCTCGTCAAAATTGGAACTTATGTAATCCAAATAATTAGCAAACCAGTGATTCATAGGAATGTCACCTTGAGCTTCTTCAACTAATCTGATTGTAAATGAATTACCTCCCACCCAAGCCGTAACCGATTCACATATAAAATCTGCCTCATTGGTACCAATCAATATTTTTGCAACATCTAGTCTTCTAAGTAATTCTGTTGAACGATCCAACTTAATTAAACTACCCTTCTTCACCACCAAAAGTCGGAAAAAATCTTCCTCCCAAGCATGAGGAGGAACACCAAAGCATTTGATCCATATCTCTCCGTATCAACCATTAGGGGATCCCAAGGATGAATAGACTCGAAAATTTTTGCAAACCACTCATCCTCCTTAGACACAATATCAGTACCCTCACAATCGTTCAAGCCGTCCAACAACACCAAATTAGTCCCATTGGAACAACAGAAACACCATAATATCCTGCAATGTTCAGAACAAGCTCTATATCCGCAAACTCAACCATACGTTTTAGCTTTCCAATATAGGTTTTCCTTCATTTTTCCAAGTTTGATTGCAATGGAAAATAATACATCGAATGATTAGCATCCGAAATATGACTTTTTCTGACCACGTTAGCATAGCTAGGTTCACCCCTTTCCACCCTATTCAAAATCGGCCTCTTACTTCCCATCTGCAATCTCTTTGAATCCCCTACAAACCTTCCACCACCAGCTTTAACGTTTGGAACATTGACAACCTCGGTCTTCTCCCAACAAAATCTGGATAAATTCACCTTCAATCTCATATTGCCAATGAAAATAGAGCCTAGTTGTTGTTCAAAACTTTCAGGATCTCCAATATCAACATATCGCACGAATCCAAACTATTGTCCTTCTACGTTTGTCTTTTGCGGAATGAACACATCGGAGACTCTGCCGTAACGTCGGAACTTTTTCCACCCAGCAAAATTTAAAATAATAATATTGATAAAGATTAAGAATATAGAGAATTTATAAATAAAGAAAAGATTAAAAAATATCAAATTTTGATAGAAAAACAATACAAAATATGGAATATAGAAAGAATATCTATCATTATTTGCATTAGGTTTTTTGTTTTCAAATTTATAATTAAGAGTGCAAATTTAATATTTTTTTAAATACAACTAAATAAGATGTTTTAACAATATTAAAATAACAATACTAGTAATAATAATTGTTAAAAAATTACTAAAATAGAGCAATAATATTTATTGTGAAAATTACATATTAGTTTTTTTTTTTTTCAAACAAAGTGTTTAAACATTACTATTTACTAACATATAAAATAATATAGATATATATTCTTTAGTGCATAATTTATTTATAAACGGCAAATATATATATATATATATAATAGAATAATAGAGAGAAACAATGCTAAAAAAATAAAAAAAAAATAAGTTCTATAAAAAAAGTTGGGACTCAAAGGCACAACCACATGCAAGAAGGCTAGCGAGCTGACCACTGAGTTGCATGATATTTATAGCATATCTACTAAGTAAGTTTTATATATTACTAAATTTATTGGGGGGAGGGGGGGGGGGGCAAGGCCCCCCTCTAGATCCGTCCCTGAGTATGAGATCTTTAGTTCAAACCTCAACACCACCATTGCATATAAAAAACACTGAAGACCTTATAATTATAAAACTAGATGGTTCACACAGAAAAATAAGCCTTCTAAGTGTTGGAGCTAACATAAAGTACGAGGTTGACCCAATCCAAATCCAACATGAAGTGCAACAAGTTACTCCATAGTTTTACAAAACCCACGCAACGGCTCAACTAAGAAAAAATGACGAATTAAGTAATGAAAAACTAACATTAAACAATGTAGGGACGTAATTTAACAATTGAAAAAGTTCATCAATCAAATATCAAAACATATCAAAATGTTTTAGGAGTATCCAAACATCACAAAGTGAGATTTCGAGGACATATATAAATAAGATTCCCACCTAACACATGGAGGGTAAATTCTCCCCTTCATCCATTTTTGAGTTGTTGAATGTTGAGACACTTGTACTATCCTTAAAAAAAGTTATCGATGATTAGTACCCTATGCATTCAGAGTCCTTGGTGAAACATAATACTTTGAGTTCTATAAGTATACTTCCTTAACAACTCTGGATACATGGAGGATGGGTGGATAGTTTACAATTTATTAAAACACCATAAACGGACAAAACTATTCGCGTCACATACTTTTCTAATCTTGTCTCACATAACACTTGCTCGGATTCTAGTTCACAAGTCTGCCCAAATTCTAGTTCCCAGTTGTGTTTTGTTGAATTGTGTAGTAGTGTTTTCTCGCCAAACGAATTCTAGTTCCTAGAAGAAATTGAATTCTAGTCCACAATCAAAATAAATGTGTGATGTATTTTAAAAAGACGTGTGGCGAGAATCCATCTTAATCCCCCACCACCCACCACTACCCAAGCTCATAAACTAGTGATAGAGAAGGAAAACTCATCATCAGTCATAGTCTTTGAATAAAACTCCCCTTCACTCACATAAGAAGAGTATTCTTCTTCACTATCCTTCTCCTTCAACTCTTCAATCTTACCCACTGCCTCCCTCCAATCCCACCTACTCTCCACACCCCACTCACAGCAACACATCCCAATCCTCAACAACTTCAGCATCTCACCCTCCCCATTATTCCTTGTCCCAACCATATCCTTATCAAACACCTCACCACTCCACTCTTCCCTCACAACTGTGTTCACCCACATGGCCAAATCCGCATTCCTACCACTCTTCTTTCCATGTCTCAGATAATTTGCTGGGAACTTCCCAGTTAGTAGTTCCAGAATCAGAATTCCCAAACACCAAACGTCACTTTTCGCGTTTGGCCTGTCAAATTGCACCCCCTCGGGGGATTTGTACGCTGCCATGAACTGCTGAGCGTGACTCTTGTTCATGACGGGTACTAGGCCGTACTCTGTTAAACGCGGCTCGAATGAATTGTCTAAGATCACGTTGGACGATTTGAGATGACCGTGTGGGAGGTTTTCGCGCGGGAATTCTTCGTAGAGGTATGCTAACCCTCTGGCTACTCCTTTTATGATCTTCAAACGTGTTGACCAATTTAGCAATGAACTGTTTTTGCCTGCAGAACAATGTCAAAGTCAATTTTCATTGAATTTTTGTCAGGACTATGTTTAAGTTAATCATGGTATCTTAAAACCTTAACTAAGATGTCAATCTGTTATATTAGGTGTATCATACACCTTTAATATTTTTATTGTACCAAATTACTTATCAGAAGGGAAGGATAACTAACTAGACAGTTGTTATAACAGAAAAGTAACAAACTAACTAATTATCTAAAGTTTGTAATAAATAATCTAATACAATAAAAATATTGAAGGTGCATGATACACTTAATATGTTACTCCAAACTCCAAAGGCTTAAGTTGTTGCTTATGTATTCATATCTGAGTAACAAAATGAATTAAAGAGATTACCTGTTACTATTAAAGTGGTCGACATTGATAAATTTGATCAATTCGTTGGTTGATTGAGGTTTGAAATTAATGGGACTAACTAAAAACTAGTTTTTTAGGTTGAGATTGTCTGTGTTGCAATCAAGTTCGCGCTGTGTTATGATA
Source organism: Cyamopsis tetragonoloba (assembly GCA_037177725.1). Classification (NCBI taxonomy): domain Eukaryota; kingdom Viridiplantae; phylum Streptophyta; class Magnoliopsida; order Fabales; family Fabaceae; genus Cyamopsis; species Cyamopsis tetragonoloba. The sequence continues at coordinate 60,289,931 of CM074119.1, forward strand.
TGACTAGATGAGATCGTTTTTTGATCATTACAAGTCATAATCACGATTTGATACAATTTTAATGACGTTTGATGTTATGATATCGGGATACTGACAGCAACTTGAAACTTTTCCCATAAAAATTTCGTTAATTTTCACCGTTATGTATATAAGCATATATCTCTCTAGCAAAATGGCCTACTGACTATTAAAGTGGGAATAAACTCTCAAATTGGTCCATAAGATTATAAGCGTCATGCAGATTAGTCTCTGAGATTATGAAAATCTCAAATTAGTCCTGATTTTGCAAAACGACATGCATTATAGTCCTTGTACCTATTAAACGACTTTAAAAACCTAAGTAGAAAAGAACTAAAATGAATGATCTTTTGCAAAATCAAAGACTAATGTAAGGTTTTTATAATCTTAAGAATTAATCTGCATGACCCTTACAATTTCAGGGACCAATTTAGAGGTTTACTGATTAAAATGGTCAAGATTGATAAACAAGATTAATTCACTAATTGATAACGATATTGTATTTGTTGCTAGTAGAGGAAAAGTAAGTAAATGAATGCTGGCTTACCGTGTAGATGACTAGCCAAGCTGCCATTTTCTCCAAAGTCATAAACCAAAAACTTCTCATCTTTTCTGTAATAGAATCCATTAAGAGGGAGTAGATTTGGATGAGTCAAACTTCCAAGCCTTCTCATATGCTCAAAGAACTCACATTTCCCAACTCTGTTCATGTGCAGAAATCTTTTCACAACCACAGCTGGTCCATTCAAAACCATAGCTTTGTAAGTTGATCCAAAACTGCCACTACCAAGAACCTCAGCTGAGGCTCTAAGCAGGTCATTCAAGTCAAACCCTCCTTTGTCTTCCCTCACAAAGTTCAGTTCTCCTTGATCTCCCTTCTTGAATTCACTTGTTACATCAATGATGGATTGTGACTCCTTGAACCCTGGATTCTCCTGGGGATTCACCTGCTGGCCTAATACCGGTCGCGAGCTTCGTCTCCTGCGGCGATTGATGAACAGAAGTGCTACTATTGAAGTCGAGGCGAGAACCGCCACTACTACAATCACAGTTATAAGGATGAGGTGCTTCTTTTTCTTTCCTTTGGGTGGAGGAGAAGTGTCAGAGTTTGTGGGGGTCAAGGGGCTAATGTTGTTGCAGAGGCTTATAGGTTTTCCACATAGGCCTTTGTTTCCTGTGTTTTTATACAAAAATGATTTAGAGAGAACATGTATTAAAGATAACCGTTCAAAATCTGTTATATTAAGTTGGTGTTACACTAATCCAATTTGTCCATGTCATATACATGTTATTTGAAAACAAAATCCCAAAAATTTGTTTTTAAGAGTACGTTTGGATAGTATTTTTCTTTTGCTAAACTTCATTATGGGAAAAGTAAGAATTTCTTACTTTCGTCAGATTGCACTAGGATCCAAAATCTCGTTGGAAAAGAAAGTTTGCAATTGCTATCCAAACATGCACTAAATAGCGTGGACAAATCTAATTGGTGCTAAACACAAACTTAGTACTTAAAATTGGTACAGGAGAACTTGGCAGAAAAAGAAGAAGAAACAGTATCAACTATTCAATCTATGATACTATCCTCCTAAGAAAACAAAAGTTGAATCAATTATCACTTTGATGGAAAAACGAAGCAAAAGATGTCTTTTGGTGAAAAAACAGAATAGACTTTATTTTTACTTACCAACAAATGAGCTAGCATCTTGATTGCTTAAGCTTTCTGGTATGGGACCTTCCAACTGATTATATGATAAATTAAACACTCTGAAATCCTTTTGCTGAAATTCTGGTATATTACCTCCAAATCTATTTCCAACCAAGTCCAAATCCAAAAGCTTAGGCAAGTTAGCAAGGGATTTAGGAATCTGACCCGTGAACTCATTTTCTTTCAAGAATACCCTTTTCAGTTTTTTGATACCCTCAAAAGCATCATCCTGAATTTCACCAGAGAATTTGTTATTGGACAGAAACAATGCCCTTAACCTCACAAGCCTTTTGAAGTTAGGCATTTGACCCTCAAAAGTGTTGTTAATGACACTAAAACTAAGCAAATTTGACAATTCAAATAAGGTTTCTACATCAATTTTCCCACCTAGACTCATATTCTCTAGTCTCAAGCCATAAAATGTTTGGTCTTTAGTGCATAACAAACCTGCCCAATTGCACAAATTAGGCTCGTTCCCCCAATTATTTAAAGCACTGTTATTTGACAATGAATTTCTGAACCTAATCAAAATTTCAGCATCTGTGTCTCCCAAGGATCGGACTAAGCAAATGGCTAACATGAAAAGCATGAGTTGACAATAGCGTGTTCTTTTATGAACCATAATTGAGTTATAAGAACTTGAATTGAACCAAAAATGGATTTTTAGCTAATGAGGATGGAAATAGAGGGAATTATGAGAGAACTACTAAGAATTGAATTGAATTGAAAGTGAACGTGCATAGGAAATTAAGATTCAATGCTTTAAGGGGTGAAATAGAATCATCATTTGTGAGACTTCTTCTTCCAACACTCTCCTTTAAGTCCAACTGATTTTTTTTTTTTCAATTTAGTTGTGACTTGTTTTTTTTAATGAGTCTTTTGTTTTTCAAGTTATAGGCATCTGTCTCATGTCTCTTTTTTTTTTCTGGAGGATTACCACACCACTTATATACTTTATGGTGACCCTATTTTTAGTCGATGTGAGACTTCGTCTTAACACACTCCCTAACGCCCAGTGCTGGACATCTGGTGCATGAAGTTTGTAGGACTGGACATCTGCGGTTGGCCACGACTAACCTAGCTCTTAATACCATCTTAAAAATAACATAAACGTAACTCTCCTCAAAAGCTAACTAATAAGGTAAGGGTTGCCTAAGGCCTTATAAAAGTTATAATACCTCTTATCTTAAGTAATGTGAGACTTCTTGTTTCACGCAAAAAAGTGAGATGTTTATACGCCGGCCATGTACGAGTATTGAAATTGAACCTCGTTTTCTATGGTACTTTTGTTTGATAGCATATATTTTATTGTATTCTTGTGCGAGTTAAAATCTGTTTTTTTGTTGTTAATGAGAAGGGTGGTGTCTTCCATTGTGACTTTAATTTGTCGGGTGTGCTTGTTACCTTCTGAAGTTTCGATGGTGGTAACTTGTTTAAGTGTTTTGTTTTGGATTGTGTGGTTTCTCATTGATGAGAACTAAGAACTTTGCCAACAAGCAGCATTAGAATTCCAATTGCGATATAGAATATACGCACAAGTATAACTTTTAGAGAACACCTATATCAAGTTTTACTTGAGAAGATGGAAGTGCCATGACTTGAAATTCTTGTGTTTGATTTTTGTTAACTAACTCTAACTGGTTGGCCATTTGTAAATTTTCATTGAAACATGTACAACAACAAACATTTATCCCATTATATGAGGTCGGCTACATGGATTACACGACTTCATTGTGCTCTATCAAAAGTTATATCTATTGTGATGTTATTAATCAGAAGATCCTGTTGAATAAGCTCACCTACAGTCCTTTTAAGTCTACCTCGACCCTTTTTTATTTGACTAACTATCATGCTATCGACTCTCATCACAGGTGCTTCCAACAACCTTCTCTACACATGTCCAAACCATCTTAACCTATTTTCTATCATCTTTGTTTCAATAGGTGACATGCCGACATCATTTTGTATATATTGATTCCTAATCTTATCTAACCTTTTGGGATTACACATCCATCTCAACATCCTTATCTCTGCAACTCCCACACTCTTTTCTTGTTGTCCTTTTAGTGCCCAACATTTACTTCTATAGAGCATTGCTGGTCGAATAGCAGTGCGATAAAATTTTTCTTTAAGGTTTTTAGGTATCGTGCAATCGCAAATAACTCTTGAAGTCTTTCTCCATTTTAACCACCCTGCTTGTATCCTATGCGTGACATCTTCATCAATCTCCCCATCGTTTTGCACCGTGGATTCTAAATACTTAAACTTAAGACACTTGTGATATGATATCCTCTCCCACCTTCACCTCCAATTATCTTCCTATTGCCTCTTGCTAAACTTACAATGCATATACTCTTTCTTACTCCTGCTCAAGCAAAAACATTTTGATTCCAAGGCCTCCCTTGACAAGCGTGTTTTGCTAGTGCTTTTCCTTATGATTTTCATGCTTATCATGCTTAAAAATATGTTTATAATGTGAAAAGTCTTCTCTTAATTTGTACTTTGTAAATTCTTAAGTAACTTTAAGTAATTTAGATAATTTATTGCATTTTTAATCGCTCAAAGTATGTTTAGTAGGTTACTTGGACAACAACGAAGAAAGGAAGAGCATAGGAGCATCAGGGAAGCCAATGCTTAATATAAGCCCCAGAATCAAGGTTTAAGGGTTGAAAATGAAGAAAGAAGCTTGAAGACTTTGCCACCATTTTTGAGCCCGTGCTTAAGTCCCAAAATCAAGGCTTAAGCGCCAAAGAGAAGCGCCAGAGGCAAAATGTGGACAATTTTGTAAGGGCGCTTAAATTGGGGCTTAAGCACCGGTCTTGCGTCGTGTAACCTTATAAATACTTGTTCTTTCATCTTTTAGGTATCCATAGCCTCCATCTTCAATTTTAGAGAAGAAACAAGAGAGAGGCGAAGAGAGATCAGTTCCCTATTTCATTATAGTTTCTTTAGGTTGTGAGGAGGAGAGGAAGGGGTGTGCATCATGTAAATCCTTTGGAGCCCAAGTTGATCCTCTATGGAGCTTGGAGGAGGAAATGGGGAAGACAAGAGATTGTCTCCACCAACCTTGCTTTATCTCTTTGGGATTCCTATCTCTTCTCATCCCTATTTTTCTAGTTTTGTTTATGTATTTGGATATTTGATGTAATATGAGTTCGATGAAGTTTTAATTCTAATTTAGTTTTTGTTTTAAATCTTCTCTTTTGTTTATATCTTGTTGGCTCATGTTAATGCTAGATATAGTGAGATATGAGTATGCTTCTTGCAATTGCTACCATGAATTAAGTTAATCTAGATATAGATAGCTTGATTTGTGTGGTCCTTGTTTAAATTCCATAGAGCTTCATGTCTTTGCCTTGCTAATTTGACCTAAAAGACTAGGCTTATTAGTGAGGATAAGAAGGTTGTTCACCAAAGAGATTTGGGTCTAACAAATCTAGTCAATTTGACCAACAACATTTGAATTGGAATTAGAATAATAAAATAAGGACTAATCCAAAGGAAGCTTTGTCTATGAAGTTTCTAGATTCATAATTAAATGAAACCAAGTTCCTAATGTATGTTTAGATTAGATTTAATTTCTTACGTTGTTTATTTATATGTTTTTACAAAATAATTATCTTTTATTCTGTCTAATCTAGTTGTGTAACTTAAGAACGTGATAGTTGGCCATAATACCCGAGGACGATATCTTGGTACTCACCAGATTTTATTACTTGCAGCGATAGCTAATAAGTGTGTTTTGTGGCTTTGTCTTAAGTTCTTTTCAAGCACTTATTATCTTCAAATCATTGTTTTTAGTGTCTGAACTTCCTCCTAACCAAGACTTTATTGATCTTCTAGTATTTTGATTGAGTTGTGTGAAATTTGGGTTCTTTTTAATCCCATGTGTTGGTATGTAGGTGTTGGCAAGCTTGGATGGAAGAAATTGTACTAGATCTCAATGCCCAGGTGCCAACTGCATGGAAACTGGGTGACACACTTGCCTGTCAACATAAGCCAGTGCCCAGGCGAGGGCGTCAGAGTGTACGTACTGTCCACGAGCAAGAGACAGTGATAGGGCGACAGAAGAAGAATTTCGGTAGTCACTTAGTGGCGCTGGGCGCCTAAAAGAAGGCCCAAGCGACAGACTTGCGTCAAGTTTGCCTATAAATAGCTATTTTTGATGTATTTTGTGGAGTTCAACATTTTAGTGAGAGAAAGAGCACTTTTTAGAGGGGGAGATTTGTGAGGCTGAGGATTTTAGGAGAACTAGGGTTCATGTGCTATCATAGCTTCCATTTCTCCTTCTTCATTTGCTTGTATCACTATAATGAGGAGCTAAATCCCTTCTAGCTTGGGGTTGAATGTAATCCTTCATTTCTCACACTCTTGAAGACTCATATAACTATCTTTTCCATTAATTAAGTTGGGTTTTCTTTTTTGTTTTGAATTGTATGGTTTGAGTTTGATCACCTTTTACCATGTTATGTGAGTTTGAAGTTTGAATGATAGTTTAGCTTTAAATTCTGATGTGAATTGAAAACTTCAATGTGTTAAGTGGTCTAGAGATAATTATTAATATGTTAATTACCTTTATTTAAGCTTGTTCGTAATGATAGGTTAGAATTTTTTGCAATCAAGAAATTGATGTATGAAATTCTTGTCTTAGAATAAATATAAGAGATATGTGTTGGGTGAAATTCAATTCCAAGTGTTGTGCTTATTCTTGTTTAAATCCATTCTTTGTTGTCCTTATTTCATGCTCTGTTTTTGTTATGAAACTCTTGCTACATTAAATACTTGACATTGAACTTGAGTTATTTAATTGTGATTGTGGCTGCTCTCTGTGGATGATATCATTTTTTTCTCTATACTTGAAACGAGTTGAACAAAGTGGCTTTTCTAGAAATTTCAACAACATCAGTACGCTTGTCGTTTGTTTTCCGAACATCCCTCCAAAGCTCAAGTCTGGCATTTGATGGGTGTTTATTTAACTTTCAACATGACAAGTACACCGTATCGTTCAAGTAAAAAATCCGGTGAGTATCGAGATATCGTCCAGAGGGAGAAGATTGAATAGTACAAAATATTGAAGATATGAATAACTAGAGTATTTCTATACAAAAGAAATGAAGTGGTTTGTTCATACAAAAATAAAACAAAGGCTATAAAAGTGATTTGTAATTCAGATATGAGAGCAGCTGGGATTGAACTTTATTAATCAACACCTTAGTACTTGCTTAATTTGCATATATATATATATATATATATATATATATATAGATGTTTTGAGATATGATTCTTGATGCATATTATAAAACATTTATAACGATTCCTTAGTTATAAAACCTAATATAAGTCTCTTGAACACCGATAAACTTTGAAAATGCTCAACAGACTTATCTAGCATTAAGCCAAGATTAACATTATCAAGATCATAAAACAAACTGGTTCATTTATATATATATATATATATGAAATAAGCAAGTACAAGAGTTAACAAATTACATTCAATCCCTAGCTTGGAAAGATTCCTCATGACAATCTTACAACGTTACAAACTTCATAAAATAAGCTCCGAAGTGATTCCTCACTCTTCTTCACTCTCTTCTCTTTCTCCCTCTTATGTACTCTCAAACTAAACCAAGATATCTAAACTACACGTCATAGGTCCCCTTTTATAGAGTTCTGAGGCAAAGTATTTTCGCTGTAGCGAAAATAGTCTCGCTGCAGCGAAACCTTGCTTCACCATGAAGAAAGCTCATTTGATTCCAGCGAAATTTGGCAGCAAAACTTGAAATCCACTCAGGAGAAGTTTCGCTACAGCGAAAATTCTCTCATGGTAGCGAAACAGTCCTTTCTTCACCCTTAAGTATGGGTCATTTTCGCTGTAGCGAAAGGATTTTAACGGCAACAAAAATGCCCTATTCCAGATTTCTTCTTGGACTTGTGGATTTGCTTTTGGATTCCTTCTTTGGTTGCTTTCTTCTTTCTTTTGACCTTCAAAAACACCATAAAAAGGATCAAAGTACATGTAATTTATAACTAAAACATATATATTTACAAAATAAGCTAAGATTCATGATTTAGAGAATTTTCTATGGTTTTTTCAATACAAATCACATAAAAAGTGCCTTAATTTGGACTATGAAAATTACTTAATTTTGACACTTATCAACTCCCCCAAACCTAGAATGTTGCTTGTCCTCAAGCAAAACACTTGAGTTCTCGAAAGAATCATAAAAATAATTTTAGTACTTGGAATTATTTGAATTAACATTTTGCTCATGATCTAAGTATAAGTTATATGCTTAAGTAAAAATCAAAGAAGCATGCATGTTCAAACTTCCAAGTAATCATGAATAGCATCACTCTAGTCAAGGAAAACTCTTATTTACTCACAAGGTAAGTGTCTCACTCAATTTCTACACTAGATTCAATCAATATCATTTTACAAGTCATTTAAAATTCAAACCAAATTATATAAGTCAAAAATGAATCACAAGGACTTCAAATTAGAGTTGTAATGTGGCTTAGGCTTAGAATGGAATATGATTTTTCTAGGATAACAAAAGAAGATGAAGTATTTATGAATACAATTATCTTTTATTTCTTCCTTTGTTCTTTTTCACACTATCCTTTGTTTTCCATTTATTTTCTTTTCTTCCAATCACATGTTCAAGAAACTTAAACACATTGAATTTTTCTTCAAATATAACTTTGTCCAATTCTTTCTTTTTCTTTTGAGAAAGGATAATTCTTTAAATCATAATTCCCCCAAACACTTCTATGTATTTTTCTTTAAAACCCATGAATGCATAAATACCTCTTCCTCAAAAGGTTTGATAATCTTATTTTTAGATTAAGGTATCAATGAACTTTTAGGCTGAAATGGGTTACGAAAAAATGAAGTTTCAAAGATTACTAAAAAGGGTTTTGTCTTTTTGGCTCAAGCTTATTTCTTTAAAACTATGTTTTGATCATTTTCGAAATTTTCAAATGCAATTGTATGATTAAAAACTAAAGCAAAATGACTTGTTTGAAATCCAGCGGGACTCTCAGAATTTATTTGTGGAAACACTAACTCACTCGGCTAGGTTAATTTCCTTGACAAAAAGATACATATTCATTTTTATCTTTAAAAGTTTTTCAATGCACGGAACTTTGAAATTTACTTAAATGTTAAACAAATACTTTTCTCAATTCACAAATAACTTGAAGTTTGAAAAATTCTATGTACTAAAACTTTTCTATGATACCTTTTACTATAGCTATCAGAAATTTATAAATAAAAACTGAAATATTATGCAATTATAATACCAAACTGAAACCAAGTAATATTCGAAAAATGTAAATGTTGTAAAACCTAAAATTACTCCCGAGTCATTCAAAAAATATCCTCCCGTAGGGTCAAGATATGCCCCAGCCTCCAAATCCATTCCAATGTTTCCACCATCGTCATCATCATCAACTAAATCATCATCATCATCCTGGTCAGCAGCATCATCCTAGTCAGCAGCATCAGCAGCAGGCTCACAGGTGTAGCAGGCTCACAGGTGTAGCAGGTCTAGCAGCTCCAGTATCACTTGCTTCCCCTTGAGGAGGGAAATGGCTATCTCCTAGCCAACTATGATAGATTGCAAACTCTTGTGGGTTTAACCATAAATGATCATGAGTTTGAGCCCAATGATAAGCTGCCTCCGTTTGGTGCACCTGTCCTCTATGTATGGCTGCATTATGCAAAAATAAATGGTTCAGCAGAAATCGAATCACATTAAGTTGATTTATAGTGGTAGACAGTGTGGACTGTGATGGTTGTTGTGGCTGAGGTGGAGGAGATTGTGTTTGACTCTATGTGAAATGGTTCTTGATGTAGGCCTTGTCCATTGGAGCTTCAATAGGTTGCATAGGGTTCACATTAGGAACTCTAGCTTTCATACACATTGCTGTGATCAAAGCTGGAAACCCTAATGAGGCCTTGGCAACTGCCTTCTTTGTCACAAATGCATGCATCTCATTGGAGATGACTTGGGCTCCATCAATCCCTATTTTCTTCATCAGACAATAGATAAGGTGGCAGTATATCATTCTAACTTCTGAAGTGTGTTTTGTAGGCACTAGGTTGTGTAATATGAACACAGTCCAAATTTGAACTAGTGTGTTCATATTCTTCCTCAAAATCCTAAGTGCCTTTCGTAGAGCATTCTTGTCAGCATGATGGTCTTGAAGGCACAACATCCTCTCTGTATCCTCATCATTAAAGGGCGCTTTGCAACTGGCCAAGGTGGAATAATAATAATCCTATTATCCTTCTCCTAGCTCCAAGGAATAACCTAAAAAGTCATTGATGACATTCCTTGTGTAATAGACTCTAACTCCCCTCACTACTAAACTCTTGTCAACCACTGTAGTCTAACGGGCGGAGGAGGAGCAAGATCACATTATACCTCACAGCCCTTTCCTTAACAAAGTTTCAATTCTTGATCACATTATACCTTTCTTCTCTTTCTTTTGATAAGAATCTATTTGAATCAAAGGGCGGAGGAGGAGCACAGGAGGACCCTTCTCCTTTCTTTTGCTTCTTTTTCGGTATTTTAGAAGCCACACGTTTGATCTTGAAAAAGAGGAAAACATGTATTAATATGTAGAAGTTATCAATTCAAGCAAAATTTTAATTTCTTTTCTACAATACCTCCTAAGGTTTACATAGTTCAATTTCAAAATTCTAGTAATCCTAAAAGTTTCTACAGAAAACCAACTTCGTGGATTCCTAATAGAAATTCCTAAAATTAATTCTTCTTAGATTCAAATTTTTCAGCCTGAATTATCAATTATTCATATTTCATCACTTTGAGTTCAAACCTACAAATTTTTTTATTCATGAAATTGAACCTATATAATCTTACACATGCCATTTTGAACAAATATAACAAATATCTAAGTATATTAGCATGCATTAAGTCACATATTCACCACCAACACTGATCATTTACCCTAGGTTTGAGGAGATTCATAATTTCATACAAATTCATAGATAATGATGAATAAGAGAGATAAATGGAAAAAATTTGAAGAAGAGTTGAATAACATACCTCTTATCCATGTTATTGAAAAAAATTGAACAACTTTGAGTATGGAGAAGTTTTGATGAATTTTAAAGCGTAGGGAGAAAGGGTTTCGAGAGAGAATTGGGGATTTTGTGAGAAATCCTCAAATCTGCGTTTTTAAAAATTGTGTCAGACAAAATTTGCTGCAGCGAGAAGGCTTTCGCTGTAGCAAAATTTAAATTTTCAAAACTTTAATGGCACCGTCCAAACTTCGCTGTAGTGAAATACTAGCGAAATTTGAATTTTTCAAATCTTTTTCTGTTTCGCTGTAGCAAATCAACACAGTTTCAAAATCTTGATTTTTCAACATAAATTCGCCGTATCGAAAATTTACACTATAGCGAATTCAATACAGTTTTGAATCCTTGATTTTAAGCACATTTTCGCTATAGCAAATGCTTTTTCAGAGCAAAAAAAATTTCTCAGTTTGGATTTTTCTCAATTCTTACCCTATCTTCAAAAATTCATCAAATCTTTTTAATATCACTAAGATTTAAACTAATCAAACTAAAAATCATTTGGGTTGCCTCCCACGAAGCGCTTGTTTAACGTTACTAAATCAATGATCTCTCCAATTTGGTGGTAAGGTAGGAATATCAGGGTAGGAATCGTGTCTATGTTGGTAATGGGGACAACATTGCAATTTCTCATATAGGTCATTCAAAATGGCATAATTCTGCCAAAATTGCATCTTTTTCTTTGAAAGATCTTATGTACGTTCGTCATATTTCGAAAAAATACAATATTATTGCAAAATTTACTAAGTATAATGAAATTTTTGTGGAATTTCATTCTAATTCATGTCTTGTAAAATGTCAGGGAACAAAGAATGTTCTTCTCAAAGGGAATCTTAGGAATGGATTAAATTTCTTTGATGATCTGCATACTGCTGCTCCTGCGTTTTGTGATAATGATGCATCTTGTAACACAGTTGTTGCTTTTTACAATACAGTTTCATGTAATGATGTTGCCTTATGTCATTCTAGGTTAGGACACTATACATTCAAAACTGATAAGAATGTCATGTCTGAGTGTAATGCATATTCCTATGAATAAAATGCCTTTTGTTTGTTCTTCTTGTTGTATTGGAAAAGCTCACAGGATTCCCTTTCCTAATTCTACTTTTGTGTATCATAAAGGTAAGGAATATGTTGTGTTTGAAAAATATTTAAGTGACAATAGTATTGAGCATAGGTACAGTTGTGCATACACTCATGAGCAGAATGGATCTGCTGAGAGACAACATTGCCATATCACAGAAACAAGATTAACTCTATTAGCAGAATCTGGTTTGCCCTTTAATTACTGGTCTGATGCTTTTGCTGCAGCAGTATTGTGATTAATCGTTTTCCTTACTCGGTTATTGGCTTTAAGTCTCCTTTTGAAATGTTATCCAATAAAATTCCTAATTATCATGTTTTCAAACAATTTGGATGTGCATGTTTTCCTTTTCTTAGACCATATAATAAGTATAAAATGGATCCAAGATCTGAACTTTGCATTTTCTTAGGCTATAGTACCTCTCATAAAGTATATAAATGCATGATATCTACTGGAAAGATTTATATTGCTAGACATGTAAAGTTTGATGAGAATTGCTTTCTTACAAAGAGTATTGAAATTTTTTTTAAAATTGAAACGTTAAGACAAATGAAATTGTCTCTATGCCTAGTATACCTATTGTTCCTACTATGCATAATTCACATACTCTAAATTTGCCTTGAAATGTTCCTTGTTTTGCTAACAATAATTGTCACCAAGTCACTCAGGAAAATTCTGTTCGTGCAACTGTTGATTGTGACTCTGTGATTGTTCCAGCAGCTACCGTTGTTGCTCCTACTGTGCCTGTAGTGCTAACAGACAGTATGGTAACTAGAGCAAAAACAGGTGTTTTTAAGCCCAAAACTTTTCTTGCTGAAGTTGAACCATCTTGTGTAAATATTTCTATTCAGAATCCAAAATGGTATGAAGGCATGATGGAGGAGATTCATACTTGGGACTTGGTCCCTCTTCCTCCTCATAGGAAAACAATTGGTTCAAAATGGGTTTATCGGTTAAAAACTGCATAGGGCCAGATCTATATATTTTGGGGCTTAGGCGAAATTCACGATGAAAACTTATTTATATATAACATATCATTTTTTATTTTATGTCTTTAATCTTTTCAAGATGCAAAATTATTTATGAAGGTTTTATAATAAATGAAATCTCAATACTCCATACGTTCTGAAATATTAGTCACCTTAGCTAAAAAAAAATTTGTTCCAAAATATTTTTCACTTTTACATTACCAATGCTATATTTATTAACTATTCTCACTTTTATTATTTTTATAGCCCATAGCTATTGAGTAAACCTCAAAGTCAATGATAAATTTAGTTTACCTATGTACTTTTTGTTAAATTCTATAGAAATTAATTGTTCTTCTTAATCCATGTGAAATCCCTTAAGGTGACTTATATTTCAGAATGAATGGAGTAGATAATATGATTAATTCATTTATATACCTTATAAATCATATAGTTAATCTAATACTTTGTAGGAGTATCAATGTTTTGATTTGAAAATTATACATTTAGCAAATAATCTAATACTTTTATATAATTTAATATTCTAATGAGATATTAATTTTAATTGTTCATTACTTCTTTTAAAGAAGTATTATTATGTTGATAAAATTTATTTAAACATGCTATAATGTATTATACCCTATACGTAAAAAAAGTTCTTTTTAGTCGCTAACATGTCCGTCATTTTCAGATTGGTCCCTATAGTCGATTTCAATACTAATGGTGTTAATTTCTTCCTATGTGGCTAACGGAATCTTCATGAGCCAATCAATGACGGACACATGGAATGTTGATATCAAAATTAATTAATCCCTATACATATACTTATTTTTTGTTTTAGTCTCGCTACTTGTACTAGTTTTTCATTTTGGTTTCTATGCATGTATTTATTTTTCGTTTTAGTCTATATACATGTACTTATTTTTCGTTTTAATCCCTGTAGTTGTTTCTCTATTTTAGTAATGATTAAAGGTAAGATAACGGAAGGACTAAAAGCACTAACAGAGATATGTATAAGGACTAAAAGGAAAATTTTTTACATATAGAGACTAAAATGAAAATGAAGGACACGTATAAGGACTGAATGATCAATTTAACCTAAATTATTTTTTAATAATTAACTCTAAATAATAATATTAAATAAAAATATTTTTTTGGGGCCTTATAAAACTGGGGCTCTAAGCTGTTGCCTTCCTTACCTAAAGCAAAATCCAACTCTTTAACTGTATCCGGATGACAGTATTGCGAAACACAAGGCTAGGTTGCTTGCAAGAGGGTACAGTCAAAAAGAAGGATTGGACTATCATGAAACCTATAGCCTTGTTAACAAATCATTTACCACTCGATTTATTTTATCTATTGCTTTAATTAAGAGCTGGAAATTCGACAAGTGGACATTAACAATGCGTTTTTAAATGGCCCATTGCATGAAGAAGTATATATGAAGTAGCTTGAAGGTTTTAATCAACTACTCCAAATTTGGTTTGTAGCCTCAGAAAGGCGATTTATGGCTTAAAGGGGGCTTGGTTGGGTAAACTTACTACTACCTTGTTATATTTTGGTTTTAAAACAACAAGATGTGATGCATCCTTGTTTATTCATTCCACTTACAATCACATAACATATATTCTAGTGTATGTGGATGATATCTTAATTACAGGTAGTTCCAAGTATTTTGTGGAACAAATCATCAAAAAGCTGAATTCTCATTCTCCTCTTAAAGACTTGAGTAGTTTCCATTTTTTCCTTGGCATTGAAGTTAACTCTATGCCTCAGGGAAGTATCCTTCTCACTCAGTCTAATTATATTTCCAATCTTCTAAGTAGAGTAAGTATGCAGGATTCTAAAGCGGTCAAAACTCCTCTTCGACCTGGCTGTAAGCTTTTAGTAGATTCAACAAATCCTGTGGCAGATCTTATCCTATACAGATCAATCTTGGAATCAATGCAATATGTGACCATTACAAGACTTGATGTGGCATTTGCTGTGAACAAACTCATCCAGTTTATGCACAATCCCTTACAAACGCATTGGAAATGTGTTAAACGGGTTCTTCGATATCTAAATGGCACAAAGGACTATGGATTACAATTTCACAAATCAGATACTTTGGATATAATTGGGTATGCAAACTCAGATTGCGCTGCAGATCCAAGTGATATGCAGTCAACGTTCGGACATTGTGTGTATTCGGGATAGATCATAGTTTCCTGTACAACAAAGAAGCAACACACTGTGTCAAGATCGATTATAGAGGCCGAATTCAGAAGTCTTGCGGAAGTAGTGGCTGAAATTGCTTGGATTAAATTGCTGCTTTCAGAACTCAAGGTCAGAACAACGAAACCTCCTTTAGTTTGGTGTGATAACCTTGGAATTGTGTTACTCACAACAAATCCTGTTCTGCACTAAAAATCTAAACATTTTGAGCTAGATGCTAAAGGTTTGATTACTGTTAAGCATATACCAATATAGTTTCATGTGGCAGATTTACTAACTTAAGCTCCAATAAGTAACAATTTTATATCCTTAAGACCGAAACTGAATGTACCTGTTCCATCTACCTTCTGTTTCACGGTGGTGTAAAGGATATTAGTGACTCTAAGATAAGTTAGTTATATTAAGCTTGTAATGGGGGTTAGTTTGTTAGTAACAACTAATCCATTCTAATTCATTTCTGTTAGTAAGATAGCTTTTATATATCTGGTAAATAATTTTGTTAAATGGATCCTTTCATTCATTATCAGATCAATAAGGAATAATTTTGATATCTCTCTCTCAAAACCTTTCTCTATATTTTTCCCTGCAATAACTCAACCCAGCTGAAGGCTTTTAGCGATTCTAACTAGGGTACGTGCTCCAAAACCCGCAAATGTGTAACCAGCTACTGCTTATTCATGGGGGATTTGTTGATTTCTTGGTAATGCAAGAAGCAAACCATGGTATCAAGGTCTTCTTTAGAGGCCGAATATAGGACCATTGCCTCAACTAGGTGCGAGATACAATGGATCACTTATCTTCTTAATGATCTTTGGTTTCAAGCCAACAAACCTGCTTTATTGTTATGTGAAAACAACTATACTGGATATATTGCTCAGAACTACTTTTTTTCACAAACATACAAAGAATATAAGATCGATTGCCATGTTTTTCGTGAAAAACTTGTCCAAGGATTGCTTAAACTTATGCTCATAGACAGTGAACATCAAATTGCAGACATATTAACAAACTATTAGAACTCACACCTTTTGTAAATTTCCTCTCCAAGATGAAAATAATAAATATATATTCTCTAGCTTGAGGTATTGGTGGATTACTTGCTTTGTTTTATTTTGGGCTTCTCAATTGGACCTTTTGTCTTTTTAGTTCCTTTTTTATTCGTTAGCCTAATGGGCTCCGTGTTAGGGCAAGACCCATTTTAGTGCTTCTGATTTGTATACCTAAGGTTAATTGTATTGCTCCATCATCCAATCCCATATTAATTTTTCATTTATGCCATTTTGGCTGTTCGCTTCTTTTCTCCTTTAAGTTTCCTTTTAATATGCTAATAAAATGGCATAACCTGCAATCTTGCGATCAACTGATTCTTTATCCAGATCATCGATTAGTAAAGCCTCTTAATGGGGGCGATCAAATAATCCTTGGGGGATTCATTTACACCTTGCTTGATGTTTCCCAAATCCTCTTAGCCCTTCTTCCTAGGAATCTTATAAGAGAATTGGGTTAAGAATTATTCTTGTAATTCAACAAAGTTATGGATTGACATCATCGGCAAGCGAGTAAACTATTTGTTTGCCTTCTTTTTCAAAGTGGCTGGGAAATTCCGGCACAATGACGCCTCAATGGCTCGATACCGCACCATCACAGAAACATAACCATCCAAGGGCTCCTGTGGACTAGTTTCCCCGTCATGTAGCTCTGGCACCTATTTTCCATACTCTTGGAATATCCACGGCCAATAGCCCGTTAAAGAAAGGCGTTTCCACAAGAAAGCTCAGAGGAGGAAGTGGGACCGATTGCCCTAGCTCGCTTTGCTTTTTGTTTGATCTCCTTGCTGTTGAATTCAAAGAATTATGCCTTGAACTCTCTAACTGCCTTTCTTCATTACAAAGTTCGTTGATTTGTTGCTGCAATTGTTGGTTCCTTTGCTCAATTTCTTGATTTCGTTTTTCAACGTTATCATGTTGAGTTTGTAAGAAGTCCAGTTTCTAATGCAAGCTCTGCAACATCTCAATTACATTGAGCGAAGTTTCTAATGCAAGCTTCATTGTGTGCTCAACATGCCTTGTTGACTGTCTCAAGGGTGCCTTTATAGTGCAGGCCCTTGGTCTCATAAGTGTTTAGGTACATTCATAATGATTTACACGTCAAGCCTAATAATGTTAATAAAAGCGCTGTCGAGTGTTACAATCTGCAAATGCTTAGGTGAGGGTCACGGGTAGAGAGAGAAATATTCGATCTTGCTTGGTGTGGGAGAGTTGGTGGGAACTGATATCAGAGTTTGACTTTGGATAAGCCTCGATTTTTTGTCCGACAGTGCAAACGTCACCCATAATCTAATTCTCTAATTATTGGAATCATTTTCACCACATACCATATTCATTAAAATTTACATTTAAATGATCTTAACAATCATAAAAAATGTAAATAGTTCCCCATTAAAAAGAAAATGTAAATAGTATTACCATTATTTCTTATATTTAGTATTTGTGTCTTTGTCTTCCTCCATTAATGTGTTATAAAGGCTTGAGCTTGAAATCATTGAAATTGTTTGTAAAAACTAGCAATTGTGAGCCATGAAGCAATTGTAATCACAACATTGCAGAAAAGCGAAAACAGCTAGCAGAGGAAAAGAAGAGAAGAGAAAAACCATGAGGGTGCAGATTTTTATTGATAACCAAAAAAGATTACATTAGATTAGCTTACCCTTTAGCCTCTATCTATTTAAAGGAAAAGAAATACATGAGGGAGAGCGAGAGAGAAAAACAAATAAAACAGAAAAACAGAAAAAAACAGAAAGCTAACTATCCTAAACAGAAAAAGGACTAATAAGCAAAATAAAGGAAACTTAAGTGGCCAAAAGGTAACTAAAGAAAGTAAACAAATTACATATGAGGACAAAGGAACAAAACGAGATGTTATTAAATAGAAAAACAGCATAAGAAATAGCATATGACCAAAAAACCTTAGGAACCGCGGATTGAAACATGAGGGCTCTGCACATTGAGAGGATATGCTGGTGTTTTCTCTCAACAACACCATTTTGTTGGGGTGTCTCACCTAGTGTGATGAGTGATGCTCTTCTCTTAGAAAAAATCAGACATAAGGAACTCTGGCCCATTATCAGATCTAACAGCTTTAATCTTCTTGTTAAACTGAGTTTCAACAGAAGCAACAATATATTTAAACAGATTTCTAACATCAGACTTAGTTTTTAAAAGGAGAGCCCAAGTATGGTGGCTATAATCATCAACTATAGTCAAAAAATACCTTTCATCATTCATGGATGGTTGGGGCAAGGGACCCCAAATGTCCAAATGAAGTAAATAAAAAATATGTTTAGTTAAACTAACAGGAAAAGGCAAACGTTTAAAACGAGACATTTCACAAACATCACAAGGTAAACCAAGCTTAGGAGATTCAATACAGGAATATTGTTTATGTAACAAATCATGTTTATGAACAGATACATGTCCTAAGCGCATATGCCATATATTGGGATTCACAGATCCAAGACTACAGACAAGAGGAGTATGTTTTATGATAGGGGTAGCATCATCCAAAATGTAAAGACCATTGCTACGCTTAGCTAATCCAATCTTCATCAAGGATTGCTTTTCCTTTATAAGACAAGAGTGTTTGTCAATAAGGAGCTCACAGGATATAGTGTCAGTTAACCGAGTGATAGATATAAGATTGAAATTGAAATCAGGTATGTAGAGAACATCTGTGAGGAAAAAATTCTTGCTAAACATAACAGTACCAGAAACATGTGAAGTTATAAAACTGTCATCAGGAAGCTTAAGATGAATAGGTTTAATTCTTTTATAAGAAGAGAAAAATTGGAGATTATGGCACACATGATCAGTAGCACCAGTGTCCATAATCCACAATTGACACTTACCAAGAGAGTTCAAGAAACAGATGATACCTGAGGTAGAACCATTAGTGATAGAAGTGGATGTCAAATTGTTGGTAAGAATTCTATTGCAGTAAGGCTAATAAGGCTTTACTGCTCAGCTGTCAAAGAAATGCAGTGTTGTGTTGTGTCCTCAGGTGGAGAATCATCAGCAGCAACAGAACTGGTTTCAACAGTATCTTGAACACAGTTATTGATTGTAGATTCCTTTTTGAAGGTATTGGGTGGATAACCATATTTCTTGTAGCAGGTATCTTCAGTATGACCCTGCTTCTGACAGAAGGTGCAGTGTTTAGGCTGTCCCCTGCCATAACTTGGTTTATTGGAATTGGTCTTTGAGTATTGGCTGGATTTACCACGCCCTTGGGACCTATTCTGAGAGTGAACAAAGTTCAAGTTTCCCATCATGCGGATTCATCAAGATTGCATTGCATCTATCTTTCCTGTTGAACAAGCAAAGAAAAAATCCGATCCACATTAGGTAAAGGATCTAGCATCATGATATTGGATCTTACCGAAGAAAATTGATCATTGAGACCAAGAAGGAGGCGTATGATGTAATCAGAATCGTGGTATTTCTGAATAGTGGGTAGCAAATCGCATTTGCAAGGGTTAAGACATCTATAGTGAGGCAAGGGACGAAAATTCTCAGGTTCTTGCCACAGGGATTGCATGTGGGTAAAGTAGGCTGTGACATTCAATTCACCCTGTCGAAAACGGTACAAGGCTTCTTGTAATTCAGAAATGCGAATTAGATCCCCTTGCTGGTAACGTTTCTTTAAATTTTGCCAAACATCAAAAGAACTTTCCATCCACAAAATGCTATTCATAATGGGAGGATCAAGAGTATGAACAATCCAAGAGAGAACCATTGTATTACAACGGTCCCAAGCAGCGAATTTTCCGTCATCTTCAGCCGGACGCCGGAGAGAACCATCGACGAGACCAACCTTATTCTTGCTTCGAAGGGCGCGTAGCATAGCACGCGACCATTGGTGATAATTGTCACCCTTGAAGACTATCGGAACAAGAACTGTGGCAGGACTCTCATGGGGATGAAGGAAAAGAGGGTCGTTGATGTCGACGGGAGCTACTGGCAACGGCGGAGCAACAGCGGCCATCAAGAACGAAGGGGAAAGACAAAATTAGAGCGAGCGGAAACCACCTCTCATAGAGGGGCTTTGATACCATGTAAAAACTAGCAATTGTGAGCCATGAAGCAATTGTAATCACAACATTGCACAAAAGAGAAAACAGCTAGCAGAGGAAAAGAAGAGAAGAGAAAAACCCTAAGGGTGCAGATTTTTATTGATAACCAAAAAAGATTACATTAGATTAGCTTACCCTTTAGCCTCTATCTATTTAAAGGAAAAGAAATACATGAGGGAGAGTGAGAGAGAAGAAATAGATAAAACAGAAAAAACAGAAAGCTAACTATCCTAAACAGAAAAAGGACTAATAAGCAAAATAAAGGAAACTTAAGTGGCCAAAAGGTAACTAAAGAAAGTAAACAAATTACATATGAGGACAAAGGAACAAAACAAGATATTATTTGTTGACATTGTTCTCGATTTCAAACTAGACAAGTTTGTGATATGACACAAAAACTTTGGACCCTATTTCTTATAAGGTTTAGCTAGCTAAGAGAGATGGCTAAAAATACAAAATTCAAAGGTTTTTTTTTAGAAAACATAAATAATTTATGGGATTTGTGTTTTTTTTTATAAGCAAACAAATTTTATTAATAAGAGTACCATTAATATTTCATCCTCACTCTAAAAACCGACAATTAGTCAAAACAAGCAATACAAGAAAGAGGATTGTCATACCAACTAAAAGGAACAAACCAACATTTGTTCGAGATGAAGCTCCCTTTGAAGATCAAAATTTAATCTTAACAATATCATCTCTAAAATATTCAACAATCAACCATTAAAAAATAATACTATTCTTATTCAACACTCCATAAATTGATCAAACTATTGCGACCTAAAACATAGAGCAATACCTTCCAATGTTTTACACCGAAAGAAAAAAAATGTCAAAAGTCAAAACCAACAATGACAAATTACCATGATTAACGAAATCAAAACCGAGCCAAAGAAAAACTGCGTTCCAAATACCCCAAATGAGATTTTGGTTTATAATGTAAATAATTGTGGTTTACATAAAATATAAGTCTTGTAAGTGTTGTTTTTTTTTTATGATATTGAAGTCTTGTATGTTTATATCCATAATAATTATTGCACATAGGGAAATGTATAACGAAATCCATCTAATAAATATTCGATAACTAGAGCTAGAGTATCAAATGAAAAATTTCAATAATTGATATATACATTTAATTATACCTCAATTGTTCAATTAGTAAACCCATTTCTTTTGTAATTTGAGTCCACAATATAAGGTAGTGATTTTGAATTCAACTAAAAAAAAAAAGATTGAAATTGTTATAAAAAATGATAATTTTGTTGCATCTAGTTTAATCCAATGAAACTAATAGGTATGTTTCTCTACAGAGAACTAAAGGTTCTTTTACAGACTTATTGATACAACTCTTAAATAAGTCAAATAAGTTTAAACAACTAATATAGGATGATAAAACAAATTAAATAACACCAAGAGGCACATTACTCTAAAAAAAAATCATCAAAAGATTAAGAAATTGATATCTCCAAATCATTTGAAGCTCTGGGAATCCGTGCAAACAACATTTTTGCCCTTTCACGAAGGTTCCAATTGTCATCACCAACTTCATCATCCAATAAAGTAACGTTAATCTTTTTCAAGACTTTCCCACAAATTATTAAATAGATGATCACATCGAGCTCATTCCATATTTGTTGGGGAAAAGTCCCACGTTGCTTAAGATAAGAGCTATGATAGCCTTTATAAGGCCCTAGACAACCCTCTCCTTGTGAGCTAGCTTTTAAGGAGAGTTAGGCCTATGTCATTTTCTAAGATGGTATCAGAGCCTATCGGAAAAAAAAACATAGGGCAAAATAACAAAAAAATCAAGAAAAAAAGACAAAGTCCGGGCAAAAGAAAAAAGAGACCTGAGATAAATGCCCATAACTTGAAAAATGAAATAAGGGCCCATTGAAAAAATAGACAAGTCACAACTAGGTTAAAAATAAAAAACCAGTTGGACTTGAGGGGAGTGTTGCGAGATAAAGTCTCACATTGCCTAGGATAAAAGCTATGATAGCCTTTATAAGGCCCTAGGCAACCCTCTCCTTGTGAGCTAGCTTTTGAGGAGAACAAGGCCTATGTCATTTCTAAGATGGTATCAGAGCCAGGTTTGTCGTGGGCGCCACCTGCAGATGTCCAGTCCTACAAACTTCACGCACCAAATGTCCAGTCCTGGGCGTGAGGGGGGTGTGTTAAGATCAAGTCCCACATCGACTAGAAAGAGGGCCACCATAGAGTATATATGTGGTGTGGCAGTCCTCCTCCTATGAGCTAGCTTTTGGGAGTGAGTTAGGCCCAAACCCAAATTCTAATATGGTATCAGAGCTCTTATCCTAATCAACATGAGACTTTTCCCCAACAATATTTCTCGAAAGCCCTTAATATTCACCTCCTTGAGACTTGACTTCAAGCATTCGTAAACTATAGCATTGTTTGTACAAAATCACTCTACGATGAAATCAAATGGAGATTCATAGCCCTACAATATCATACAAACATAACAAAACTTAATTGATTTGTACTTTCAAAAGATAGAAAGAAGGAAAAATAAATTCAAGTTAAAACCAAACATTTATTACGCATGTATAGAAAAAGAAATTCTATTTGATACTCACAATCAAAGTCTTTTCGAAACTCAATTCAATGGTGGGAATCTCAAATATAGAGCAACTATTGAGTAAGACTGTGATTTCGGAAATCAAATACCTTGTATTTAAAGTCAATTGCCAAGTCTCAGGAGTATTGCTTTCTGGATTCTCCTAGTCTAATCTGTTTATGGCACTCTTAGTTGGTCGTGACTCTTTATTCTAACAAACCGCTTGAGGATCATTGGTGTGGTCAAACTAATATATAAGATTAAAAGGACCATCCTGAAAATAATGGTTAAGTTTGCCCGAAATGCCTCAACATGATTTTCAACTAGGGCAACATCATTCACCGCACCATATAAAGTGGGAGTCGTCATCACTATAAAGCCAAAATCCCTTTCAAGGAGTAATGGTAGAGACCAAATGTGAATGACAATGGTCTGACGAACCTCGTGAATTCAGGTGTAGTCAAGCAAATATTATGTTTAAAAAAAATCAAAAATGAAAAAGAGAAGAAAAAATGAAAAAGAAGTAGAAGAAGCTTGCTAGGTTGAAAACCCGAAAGGGCGGCCTAGGAAAAAGTTAGAGCGACCAGGTGGGTTGAAAACTCAAAGAGCGGCCTAGGCAAAAGTTAGGGTCAAAATAAAGTCATCACTAGGATGAAAACCAGCTTCCTAAATACCTGTTTCATTTCGAATAAAATTCTCCTTCTCCCTTTTTGAGAAATTCGCTGTTCATTTTATTAATCGTATATTAAATAGAAATACATGTTTACATTTATAGCAAAAAGCATTACAATTGCTTTGACATATTAAAAATTGCAGCGAACTTGATGAACCCTCCTAGATAAAAGTTCTCAAAACGTGGTATGGTGGTGCGAATAGGTCTTCACTTTAAAAGTGGGAGCTCTTGGAAGAAGCCGACTTGAGGTACACTTGATTTGGGATTAGAGAAAGCTCAAGCTCAGATCTAGAACCATTTAGAGCGCATTACTGCAAAGAGTCGAGGAAACACCTTTGTCGCAGATAAATGAGCTTTAAGTTTAAAATTCAGTTGAAATAACTCGTTTCTTAAATATTAAGACACGCACATTTTTGCTTTTCATGAATCTTACATCAAGCATCATGCACGTATGCCTTGGTTCGCGTTGTTTTCCTGTTACTATTACTTTTTAGGACCTAGTGTCTGCTATTGCTACATTTCGAAGCTCAATATCGGCCCGGCACCTATTGCGTCGAAGCCCAGTATCGGGTTGGCACCTCCTGCATCAAACCCTAGTATGGGCCTGGAATATCTTGCATCAAAGCCCAATATCAGCCTGGCACTTGCTACATCGAAGCTTGGAATCGGCTCGGAACTCTCTTGCTTTCTATCGAAAGCTCGGAATCGGCACTGGCACCCTTTTGCTTCCTGCCCCAAAGCCCGAAAGCGGCCCGACACCCTCTTGCTTTCTCTCCAAAGCCCGGAATCGGCACCGGCACCCTCTTGCCTTTTCTCCAAAGCCCGAAATCGGCTCGGCACCCTCTTCCTTTCTCTCCAAAGCCCAAAATTGGCCCATCACCCTCTTTCTCTTAATCCAAAGCTCGGAATCGGCTCGACACCCTCTTCCTCTCTCTCCAAAGCCCAGAATCGACATCGTCACACTCTTGCTTTATCTCCAAAGCCTAGAATCTACATTGGCACTCTCTTCCTCTCTCTACAAAGCCCTAAATCAACCTGACACCCTCTTCCTCTCTCTCCAAAGCCTGGAATCGGCACCGGCACCCGTTAGATCCAGGTCCTGAACTGGTACCCTCGTGCTA
This sequence comes from Cyamopsis tetragonoloba, assembly GCA_037177725.1. NCBI lineage: Eukaryota > Viridiplantae > Streptophyta > Magnoliopsida > Fabales > Fabaceae > Cyamopsis > Cyamopsis tetragonoloba. The sequence goes on from CM074119.1 coordinate 60,314,529, forward strand.
CGTGGTCAAGAGGTGCAAAAACCTCTAAATAAGTTTTGAGATAAAATTTGATTCATATCTTTATTTAGTTCTTATAAAATAATTTGAATAACATTGTTATTACTCTTATTTAGATAAGAAATTCGTAAAGAGGGGAAAACTGTGGCTACAAAATTTTATCCGGTCAATAATGATTTTAGCTGGTAAAATTGTGATTAATTAATTAGTTTTCTTAATTAATTAATTAATTATAATTGTTAATTACATATTGTGTCAAGGCTCCTGAGTATGTAACCAACTGAGTGTTAACTGATAAGATGATAAAGTACTGATGAGGAAAAAAGCATTTTTTAAAATAATATAATAATTTATTTTTTAGAAAGGAGGTTTTCAAATAAAAAGATAAGATCAATTTTCAAATAAAAAAGATAGTATAACAAATAACTAATTAAAAAAGGGAAATAGGTCCAACTCATGCTCTGTAAATAAGGCCCAAACATAAGGAAAGTCAGCACGCTAGCATGGAAAAAGATCACATGTATAATTAATTTAAGTGTGAGTGAAAGTGAAATAAATTAAAAATAATAATAGAAAACTACGACTCTCGCGCTTTTTCTCTCTCTCCCTTTGCATCTTCCCTCTTGTTTTTTTTTTCTTTTCTTTCTTCCTCTTTCTTCTCCAACACGCACACACACAAAACTCATGCACACACTCAACGGCGACGCACAATGCACACACGCATGCCCATTGCTGCATCGTCAAGCCCATCGTTGCATCGTCTGGCCTGTTGTCGTCACCGACGCCGTCACGCCGTTCCATCGCCATGTCGTTCCACCCTCACGTCGTTCCCTTTGCCGAATCTAAACACCCCCGTTTTGATACGATAAAGAGCTATGGTTCCGTCGGTGCTACCATGAGCCGGGGTTGTTGAATCACAGCCGCCGCAACCTCGTTCTATCGCCGCCATTTGAGGAGGAGGGCGACCTTCTCTTTTATGTTGATGTCCTTGTTTTTTTATTTAGTTCTTTTTTTTAGGTGTTGTTCATTATTGCTTTTTACAACCCCCCCCCCCATTGGTTTTTTGGGTAATCTTTTGTGTTTTTGGATCCCCTTTTATTTTGTTCCGGCTTTGCTGTGTGTTTCTGGGCCTTTCAGTGTTTTTACTTTCCGCACCACCCCGTATTTTTGGTGCTTGCTATGTTTTTTGGGCTTTGGCCCAACTTGAAAATAATTTTTTTAATGTAACTTATCGATTTTAAACATGACTGAGTTGCTATTGCTTCCTTCGAAATCCAATTAGGTTTACTGAGTAGCCTTGTGCTAACTTAAACCTAGAATTTTTGTAATTAACGTTTTTCCCTTTTATTAAAAATATATGAAGATTCTTAACCTAGTTGAGTTGCGAATTCTTTCTTCAGGGTCAATGGGTTTACGGAGTAGCCCCATGCTAACTTAAACCCAATATTTGCTTAATGAACCTTTTTTAAATAAAAAACCCTTTTCGAAAAGAATCTGACTTGAATACTTCGTTTAGATTTTGGGTTCACTGAGTAGCCTTGTGTTAACTTGGACCCCTTTTTAAAAAAATAAAATAAAACATTAAGAACTGCGTGGCTTTGATTCCCCCACCGGCTGAGGATACGTAGGAGCAGGAACCGAACCTGTCAAGCCAAAATAAATAAAAAACTTTTTTTTCCTATCTTCTAAATAAATAAATAGTAGATAATTAATTTTTGGGGTGATTTCAAATATTTTTAAATTTAATAAATATGCACAATTAATTAGAAGGTAACCGCTAATTTAGGGGACGTCGTAGGGTGCTAATACCTTCCCTACCCGTAATCGACTCCCGAATCCATATTTTGGTTTTGTAGTTTTTTTATAAGTTTTTCCAAGGTTTTCTTAGATAAATCTTGGTGGCGACTCCATTTTTTTAATTTATCGCCGTCCCCGCCACGACGCGAGTTTCGACAAATGACGACTCCACTGGGGACATTCTGAAAGTCAAACCCAATCTAATTAATTGTGCAAATTTTTTATCTTTTAAAATATTTATTTCTATTTTTTCGTTTGTTTATATTTTGTTTTTCTTCTCTCTTGTAATCATCCTCAAAATAATAGCCAAAAAAATCCTCAAACAAATCAGCTGATCACTCCTCCGACTAAGCCCGCTAGTTCGTTGATTATAAGTACCTCGCAACCGCGTGGGGAATTGGAAGGAGGTCGATCCAAAGAAAAGTTGGAAGGTCTCGAGGAAAGATTGTGAGCCATTGAAGGAAACAACTACGGGTTTAGGGAAGCCACAAATTTGTGTTTGGTTGAAGACATAGTGATTCCCCCAAAATTTAAAGCCTCGAACTTCCATAAGTACAAAGGCATAACCTGTCCCAAGGCCCACCTCACAATGTACTACCGAAAACTGGCATCACATGTATGCAACGACAAGCTCTTGATCCTTGTATTCCAGGATAGCCTGGACGGCGCAGCTTTAAGTTGGTACACGAATCTTGAGCGCACCCAAATCCACAACTAGAAGGATTTGGCAGATGCATTCTTGAAACAATACAAATATAATATTGATATGGGCCCTTACAGATGGGAGCTACAGTCTATGAGGAAAAAGGACCTTGAATCATTCAAAGAATATGCACAAAGGTGGAGAGAAATTGCCGCTCAAGTCCAACCCCCTTTATCAGACAGGGAGACTTTGACCTTGTTTATTGACACTTTAGGAGAACCCTATTAAGAGATGGTGACAGGAAACATCTTCTCAAGCTTCCCCGATATTGAGATGACAGCGGAAAGGGTTGAAGCTGGGATAAGGAGTGGCAAGATAGCTCTATCTGCAACGACTAATACCAATAAACCCTTCAATGGGCAAGGAAATAAAGAGAATGCCAATGCAGTAAAGATTAGTCCACCCGGAGTAGAATCTTTTCAACCAAATCACCCTTTAGCCTACATCAATTACCCGTCCATCACCACCAATTCACCGATTCCTAGTCCCATTACACCCTACTTCATGACTCCTCCACTTTCACCCCATACTTCCGCCACACAATCACCCCACCCCAACCAAACACAATACCCGAACAATAGCCAATCCAGACAGCAAAATAGCTAAGAACAAAAGCCCGTCCATTTCGACCCTATCCCCATATCTTACACCAAATTATTACCCAACCTAATAAAAAATCGATTGATATATCATGTTCCCATGAAACCACTAAGCCCCCCATACCCTAAGGGATACGATGAAAATGCAAAATGTGAATACCATCTAGGCGTTGCTGGCCACTCTACGGAGATTTATCGATCTCTAAAGTTTAGGGTACAAGACCATATTAATGTTGGGCTTCTAAACATCAAAGAGGCTAGTCCTAATGTGGGGACCAACCCTTTACCGGGGCACGGGGGCCCATCTACCAATGCTGTCGAAGTAAGCGTCGTGGGGCCTTTAAAGACGAGAGTTGATGATATTAAAACACTGTTTTCATTCGTCTTTAAAGATATGCGCATGTTTGGGTTGATCGAAGGAAATCTTGATGAGGGTTTCACACGTTTATTACACCCTGAGGCTAACCATTCGATAGACGAATGTGATACATTTAAGCAAACCTTACAAGACTTGATTGATAGGCATTTGATTCAGGTTGGCCTCCGCATAAATGACAACGAGGTGTCAGCGGCTGACAGCCCAACGTTAAAACCCCTGGTGGTACATTACACCGAGAATAGAGAGCCGAAGTTTGGAGGGGTCCCTATATGTGACTTGTCCCAGAGCTTTCGAAGTGCTGGATTCAAGTTCCCAGGCTCCATTTCTGTTGCTGTTGAAAAATATTCCGTTGAAGTGTGGCATGATGACCTAGTTCGCGCCTCTTCACCAAACTAAGAGCTCAACAAATGGAAGATCATTGAGTTTCCTGTCGTGTTTTCTAATTCCAAGTAATTTTGTAAAGTTGATCCTATTGCTCTGCCCAAGGCTTTAGGATAAAATATTTTGAATAAGGGCACATGTGTTTTTCACTTTTTATATTATTAATAAAATGAACTTTGAATTTTTCTAATAATCGCCTTTTGACCTTTATACTCATCTCTACTCTATACCTCTTACTTTGCTTATCTCACGAATCTAAAATAATGCAGGTCCAATAGTGATAAGTTTGAAAATGACAACGCTAGTACTGCTTCAGGTAGTTTTGAATTTCCAATCGATCAGATCGATGTGGGGGGTTGAGAGTTGACTTCGAACCATCTCTTGAGTTACTAAGGTGTTTCCTTGGATCTCTTATAGAGCATGCTCCTAAATTAGAATGAGCTTGAACGAAGGGTTCAAGGATAACCCATTACGTTGAAGGGTTTGATGAGGAAACATCTAGAGAGATTGTCATCTCTACGGAAGAGAATGCAAATGTGAAATCTCCCGTTGAAGAACCCTAAGATACTATTGTGGGAAATCTAATTCATCTCACGCAACCGCAAAGGGAGACTCCTTGTGCTTGTGGCAGAAGCACCATACACTCCTTGCCAATGTTCTCAGGACTCGGCCTGACCCCTCGGTCACCATACTATTCCTCACAAAAGCATTGCCAAACTCAAGTGTGATAAGACAGTTTACTTTAAATAGTTTTATGTGACTAGTTGTTAGTTGATAATTAGCAATGTCCTTAGTTTTCAATTCCTTTTCGAAAGCAACTACAAATGTGAGTTTTTGAGCTTCACGAGTATACATATCATTTACCCATTTGTTTCTTTCTGAGTGATTATCTTTCTCCTAGTTGATAGAGATAATATATGTATAGTAATTCATTAACTACAAGATTTTTAAATTATATTTCTAACAATGGCGGAGTAAAATAAATAAAAAAGACAGCAAAAAGGGAGGAAAAGAAATAAAATCAGATTACCGCATAAATACCACAAACATTTCACCAAATCATATCAGTAAGAGAACACCTACTACTATACAAATTTATACCCATTGTCTTAATTCTTCATTCATATTTTCATCAATTATCATAGCCATGGCAATGAGCATTGACAGATTGAGTTCATTGCCAACCCCTTTACTTTCAGCCATATTTCCTTCCTTCCATTCAAAGAAGCCGTCAGAACATCTATTCTTGCTAAGTGTTTCTTGAATATATGCAAAGGAACAACAAATTAGAGAAGCACAACGTAAGGCTTTTCTAAACTTTGGATTGACAACTACACAGAAGCAATGGTGAACAAGTTCTCGTTAAAGTTGTCATTGCCTGAGTTTGATTCTCATTTGGTAAAATGATGCATTGCTTTTGCCACTCAATATGGTGTGAATGAGTTAAAGCTTGACTTCTCCGACCCAACATAGAATGACAATAGTATTTTTACAACGTTCATAATGCCTTGTTTGAATTGCCAACAGATGTTTATAAGCACACTTGCCAAGAATCTCTGAAGTTGTTTTCGTGTAACTTTGTAGAGTCTGAGTTGGTGAAGTTTCATGCACTGAAAGACGTGTCTTTACGTTGGATTGAAGTAACATTCTCAGCTCTTAATGCTTTGCTAATGAATTCCAAAGTTATTGAGATCTTGAATCTGGAAAATTGTTGGAGTTTGGTTGGCAATTTCTCTGTTCAAGAACAAAACACAATGCTGAAAAAGATGGTGGTGGATAAACTTCATTTACAATGTAGAATTTTCAATATCCATTCACCGAATTTGAAATATTTCAGGTATTGTGGGTTGATGAATATTGATGTCATGCAAGTTAATGCAGTTGAAATGGAAGAGGTAGATCTTGACTTCTCCCATGAGTATGGATGTGAAGGACACGGGCCTTTTATTTACAACATGCTTGTGCACCTCTTCAACGTTAGAGTTTTGACCGTGTGCAGTTGGTTCCTTTAGGTATATATTTTTCATCACCTTTAATTTCTCTCAAATTGAATTGTTTTTTTTATGATACACGGTCAACTATGGTGTTTTGAATTTCAACAAAAAAAAAACCTTTTGCATTAGAACAAATCTTTAATTCAAAACGCAACAGCTTTTTTTTTTTGTTCAAATTCAAAACACCATAGTTAACTATGTATCATAAAAAAACAATTCAATTTGAGAGAAATTAAAGGTGATGAAAAATATATACCTAAAGGAACCAACTGCATGCAGTCAAAACTTTAGCGTTGGAGAAATGCACAAGCATGTTGTAAAGAAAAAGACCGTGTCCTTCGAATCCATACTCATGGGAGAAGTCATGATCTACCTCTTCCATTTCAACTGCATTAACTTGCATGACATCAATATTCATAAACCCACAATACCTGAAATATTTAAAATTCGGTGCACGGATATTGAAAATTCTACATTATAAATGACATTTATCAACCACCAGCTTTTTCAGCGTTGTGTTTCGTTGTGCTTTTCTAATTTGGTCGGGTTGATCCAGTTCGACAAAGAAGAGTTCATTGAACTGAGATTTTTGTTCCTTTGAATATATTCAACTAACTCTTAGAAAGGATAGATGTTCTGACAGCTTCTTTGAATGGAAGGAAGGAAACTATGGCTGAAAGTAAAGGAGTTGGCAATGAACTCAATCTGTCAATGCTCATTGCCATGGCTTTGATAATTGATGCAAATAGGAAAGAAGAATTAAGACAATAGGTATAAATTTGTATAGTAGTAGGTGTTCTCTTAATGTTATGATTTTGTGAAATGTTGGTGGTATTTATGTTGTACTTTGATATTTTTTCTTCCTCCGTTTTGCTGTCTTTTTTATTTATTTTATACCGCCATTGTTAGAAATATAATTTAAAAATCTTGTAGTTAATGAATTACTATACATATATTTTCTGTACCAATTTAATGGAATGGACCAGCTATAATGAATTCATTAATTATATAAGGAAATAATAAATTCTTATAGGTCAAACAAAAGATAATTACGATTAATCCTATCTTACCGTTAGTACGTTACAAAACTTTGAGTTTGTATAGTCATTCATCCAACGGGTGAATTTGAATTAAATATCTGTTCTAACAGCCAACTTTAAATACAAACGTTTTTTTTAAATACAAATTTGAGCATTTATATTTCATTTAGTGATGTATTTTCCCTTTTATTTTTCTTTATTAATTCATAGACATATTGTTGGGGGCAAAATAACTTTGACTAGAATAAGGATTGGTCGTGATCCGTCATGCTCTCGGGAATGGCAATCATGACCTCCGTTCTGGCTTCCGGCACGGAGGCTCAACGTCTCTGGCCCCTCACCTGGTGGTGAGGGTGGTGTACCTGCAGGTACTCCAAAGCTTAAGTCAGGAATAGAACCAAGAGAGTGTAATCTAAGTATTAGAATGAGTAAACGTACCAAATGAAGGTGAGCATTAGGTATCTATAAAGATATGGAGGTCATAAAAGTCAATCTTGTCACTGTCCAGCCTCCGTGAATCACGGCTCAACTTACGGACAATAACTAAATCCACGTGGGAGGACATGTCTTGTGCCTCATGTCGGGTTGCTTTGTCATGGCTGTCCACGACATGATACCAATGGCACATACTCCCCATGCGGGTTCATCATGTGCCCCATTCATGGGTTGAGTCCATAAAAGTTACCCCCAAGTCAGCGATATGTCCTCAACATGTGGTTGACTTACTTTTCCAACATGCTTTAGCGACTTTCTAGTACGCCATGTTGTTGCTGTTTGGATTCCTTCGCCAATTTCCATCCTGACACGTGTCTTCCTTGGATTGGCCACGACTCTTCGTGGGTCGCGTCCTTCATGTCACTGTCACATTAGGCTTTCAAGCATTTAATACGCCCTGAGCTGTTACTTCTTCTCCACGCTTTCCATCTTCGTTTGCTGCCCATAAATACTCCCTTCAAGCATTTCTATATTCTCTCTTTCGTCCCGTTGCTAGTTAGCAATTTCCTACTACTTCCTTCCAACCTTCGTCCTTCTACCTTTCAACCTCCATGTATTTTCTTTTGTCTTTGCTTGTTGTCTTCTCAATTTCTCTTTTCTTCTTCAGTTCCTTTTTTTCTTCCATTTTTCATGTCCATCCCTGAGAGACCCACTAACTTCCCACCACGAGAATTTTTCTCTGGAGAGGTTGGGGAATTCATAGGTTCCCCTTCTGGATCAGAAATTAGTGATGGTAGTGGGCATCACACTCCCACTCCCCCTTCGCCGCTCAGCTCCGATGACGAACCCCTTTTTGAGGCCTCCGAAGACAATGTTCTCGGTGTTTCGCAAAGGGTTCTCTTCTTCGGGGCTTCTTTCTCACTATCAGTTTCCCCCAAACCCCTAAGGTATGGAGCTCCAAAATATGAGTATCAAGACCCTTCTGAGAGTAGTGACGACGTTGTGTCCTCTAGGCTACACCTTCCCATTCCATTGGTTGTGTTCACCTCTTCTAACTCTTCTTCTGAAATTTCTTCATCTTATACTAGTTCTTTCGATTCTAATTCTTCTAACCCCTTATATATTCCTCCTATTTCCATTGTAGAACCAATGTCGTCCTCAGATCCAATGTCAGATTCAGAGTCCCTAGCAACCTTCATCCCTGCCGAATCCTCCATGAAGCCCTCAAAAAGCAAGGCCTTGGAGCATCGCCGCAAAATGATAAACGAGTGGTATGGCCCATCCAAAGGGCTTCCAAAATTATTGTGCCCAAGAAACTCCACAAGATCCGGGACGTAAGGAGGATGTATTGGGTGAACCACGACATACTGCAGGTAGCTTCTGGGATTTCTTCGAAGTTAAGACTACATGTCACGGATCGAGAATTTTGAGAAGCCATACATTTCCCAGGGGCTGTCCACAAGGAAGAAATCCTGTCTGCTCCCGTTAATTTGTACAAGGCTGAGTGCGCTGATCCCAATGAGAGGATAAGCTCTCGCCCCTGTAAAGACGCAACTGAATCATGATTCTTTATGAGTGTCTTTTCCACAAAATTCGTCTATATTTCCCCTTTTCAGATTTCCAAGTCGAGATCCTCAACTGACTTGACGTGGCTCCTTCACAGATTCACCCCAACGTGTGGGGGTTCATAAACGCATTCGAAATCTTTGGCTGGGCCAACGATCGGGAGTACTCTAGCAATCTCTTCTTGTATTTGTTCATACCTTATCACCTTGGCAACTTCGGGTTTATCTCGTTTAGGCAGAGGAAAGACCACATCTTCTTTCAACTTTTTGAAGACTCCTTCCCTCCATTCAAAGAATTATACTTAAAAGTGTTTTACACCGGGGATGAGTATCCTTTATGGACTGGCCCTGACCATTCCCCCCTCTTCCCTCTTTATTGGAAGTATGACCATAACCTTCGAGACTATGATACCTTTATCACTGATCAACGTTTGCTACTTGATTCTGACCATGCTGTTATCGTGGGTCTTCGCGAGTTCACAGGAAAGCATGGCCTCCTAAAAAGCAAAGTCGTGATTCGAAGTCGTTGCATAGGTCGTGACGATACCCTGGGTACTGGCACATTCCATTATTTCTTCTTATTTTACATACGTATTTTTTTTGGTGTCACATTGCATTTTGTTTATACACAATTTCATTCCCTTTTACTTATATTGTACTTACCATGTCAATTTTTAAATCTCGCAAGAGAACTCATGTCGGCTTATGCTCATATGATGAAAAAGAAAGGAGCCATGAGCAAGAAGGTGTGGAAAGAGACCCATGCTGAAAACCTGGAGAGTGAGCTACTTACTGACCATGGGGCTCCCTCGCCTGGTGCCCCCAAGAAAATTGTTGCTGGACATACTTCTCCTCCTCTTGAGCCTCAAGCTGCCCATAAGAAGAGAATTGTCCTTCACAACCACCCTTCATCTCCAGCTCCGATTGCACAGGGCTCGGATACTCGCGACGTTGGTCAGCGAGATGAGATCGTCATTTCTGATGATGAGGATCGGGTTCCCATTGGTGATGCCCTAAAGTGACCTAGAGGTATGATACTACCCAATCTCTGAATACTTTATTCATGTGCGTATTTCGAAGTTGGCATTGTCTCTGAGTGTTATATCATGACTCCGTTACTCACAGCCGACATGGTGATGGGTTCCTCCACTAAGCGCTTAGCTTCTACTTGCTGGGAGGGCTTCAAGGCTCCCATCATGTCCTTCCACCACGATGATTTTTTCCACGAATTGTCGTGGGATGTTCTAAAGGTATGTCGCCCCTTTTCCATGTCGTATGTGTTTGGAATAGTTACCATATGAATTTTGCTTCTTTAATTGACATTGTCCTGAACTTCATTGTAATCTAATGTCCTGGAATCCTTAGGTTGGATGTCCCGTCAGTCTGCTTTCCTGAAGTTCTTCCATGACGAGCTGGAGAAGTCTTCCGCCACTGCTGACCATGAGAGGAAGTTTCAAGCTTTCAAAGCTTCCAGCGAGAAGCGGATTAACTCTTTGGAAAAGCTAGTCCAAGCCCTTACCAAGGAGAGGGATGAGTTGAGGACGACAAATTCTGCCCTCTCTTCTGAACTAGCCACAACGGCTAGCAACTTCGACTTAATAAAGGCCGACAATGCCAAGCTAGCAGATGAGAAGAAGGACTTATAGTTGAACCTATCCAAGGCTAAGGGGGAGGTTACAGCTCTTCACGGGGAATATGACATAATAACAATATCTCATGACCAGCTGGCATCTGAGAAGGCGACATTGGAGGCTAAGAACAAGAAGCTGCGTGAAGAGATGCACCAGAAAGAGTTAATGATCTCATATGGGACATACATGGCGTTCTCCACCTGTTTGAAACAGGTGGAGTTCCTGAATCCTGGGGTACAACTTACTTATAAAGGGGTTCATCCCCTCCACGAGGTCGTAGATGGAAAACTGCTGGATTATGACAACGATCCTCTGACTTGTGTGGACCTTAACAATCTAGAGTTGGAGGCCTTCGACCCTCATGCTCCTCAAGCCGTCCCCCCAGAGCTAGCTAAAACTGAGGAAGCCCCTCCTACAAATACCACCACTGCTCCCAGCAAATCTTAACTTTGTTATCTTTCTTATTGTAATAGTTAGATTTGGTTCTTTATTAATTTTTTGTTGTTCCTTCAATTTTATAACACTTCATGTTTTTACATTTACAAAATATTGTTAACTATGTCGGATGTTGGAATCAAGACTTTTTCACCATATTTTCAGGTTACTGTTGAGTTCCTTTCTAATACTTTAGGGCTTATGGCCGTTAATTGGGGCACGACATGTCGTCTTAAATGGGATCTTTGATCCTTTTTAATACTTTAGGGCCTGTGGCCCGTGGTTGAGTCGGATTACCATAGAGGGGGCATGTCGCCCTAGTTGGGGCATTTCGCCCTAATTGGGGCACGTCGCCCTAATTGTGATAGAAATAAAGCCTGCATCTTGGATTCTCAAATTTTGATGAATTCTCATTCTCATTTATCACACATTCGAGTTACAAAACCGGGGGTCTCGTTAAAACCTTCACGGTAAAACCCTCCTTAGGGATAAAACCCGTGAAGGAAAAAGACTACCCCTTCATGTACATTACAGTAATCGAGAAATACAATTTCTGAAAAATCTTAGATCATACATCAAAGAAAAAGACAAAAGCTAACCTAACTATAGTATCTTTGTAAGTCCGTTGCATTGAATGTTCGTGGTAGTTCTCTTCCTTGCAGTGTTTCTAAATCATATGCCCTCTTCTTTGTGCTCCTTATTATCCGATACGGGGATTCCCAGTTGGCTGCAATTTTCCATCCCTTGCATTTTTCCGACCGATACTGGCTCTTCTTAGAACCAGATTGTTGATCCTGAACTTTCATTTAACGACTTTGGCATTATATCGTTGTGCAACGCGTTGTTTTCATGACATTTATGTTAATTGAGCCAATTCATGGGTTTCGTCCACGAGATCCAATTTTTCACTCAACAGTTGGTTTTTATTTCGAGATGTATGCATCACCCTCCAAGATGGCTCCTCAATCTCTGCAGGGATCACAACGTTAGTCCCATAAACCAGACGGTATGGTGTTTCCCCTGTTGTGCTTTGCAGGGTTGTCCTGTAGCTCCATAACACCTGATATAAGTTTTCGACCCAATTACCTTTAGCATCTTTGAGTCTCTTCTTCAAGCCGTTTAGGATGATTTTGTTAGTTGCTTCTGCTTGCCCATTTGTTTGAGGGTGTTCCACACTCGAGAAGTGATGTCGGATTTGTAAACCTTCTAGGAGTTCTCAAAAGTGTTTGTTAGTGAATTGTGTCCCGTTATCCGTTACTATCTCTGCTGGAATCCCAAAATGACATATGATTGTCTTAAATGTCAATGATTGCACTCTGTCCGAAGTAAATGTTGCCAATGGCTCCGCTTCGACCCATTTGGTGAAGTAATAAACGGCTACCACCAAATATTTTAGTTGCCCTGAATGAAACTGACCCAAAATATCCATTCCCGACGTATGAAATGGCGAAGGGGCTGAGAGGTTGTGTAATTCCTCCAGCTGGATATGTGGAATAGATGCATGTCGTTGGCATTTTTCACACTTCACGTGATCCGTGGTGTTTTCTTGTGATGTGGATGCAAATGCTCTCAACGCTCTAAGACTAGCGTTTTGATGATTCCACAACAAACTGAGAATCAAGCCTTGAATGGCAAATCAAGCGATCAAGTGCTATAAGCAAGATTGCAACAACAAGGGTATATAGGATTTAATTTATGCTTAAATGTAAATTTGATTAAGGCTCTTTAAAATGAATCAAACATGTTTTCAATCAAACAGTTTTTCACAAAGTGTTAAAAACCTCGTTAGAAATGGTTTCTCTATAGAAAAGATTTTTCTTGATGTTTGTAAAGTTGAACTTAACCTTGGTTTCCATTAGAAAAACTCTTTTCCAAGGTATATTCGAATATCAAGGTTCTGGAATTAAAAATTGAATTTTCTGACCAGTATATTCGAATATATATTCAAATACGACTTGCTATATTCGAATACATATTCGAATATGATGTATTGCCTTGGTTTCTCCATTTTTCAGAATCAGTATATTTGAATACATATTCAAATATGGCTTGCCATATTCGAATATATATTCGAATATGATGTTTTGTCTTGGCATCTCCACTTTCCAAAATCACAACATTCGAATACATATTCAAATATGGAGCTTCTATATTCGAATATATATTCGAATATGAAGCCCTTGGGATTCAAATTTTTATGGCAGAAACTCTATATTCGAATACATATTCGAATATGAAAGTGCCATATTCGAATATGTTAATGACCTGTTACGAATTTTCATCTACCATTCTGCTGTCTATAAAAGGGGCTTTTTACGAAATTTATAGTACACCCTTGCAAGCATATTATTAACCAGGAAAGAGCTTTTATCATCAAATTTCTTAATTAAGGGTCTTGTGCTTTGCTTAAGGCTTTCTTTGCCACTCCTTAACCTTGTTTGTTTTATCATACAAAGAGCCTTCAATCAAATATTCTTAGTGTTTCAAGTTGTATCATTCACTCTTTTTGAGAGCTTCCAATTTGTAAATCTAACCTTGTATTATTGAGTGAAGGTGAGGTATCCTTCTTGGTTATTGAAGGTGTTGTATCCTTCAAGGTTAGAGTTAGGGTGAGGTATCCCTAGTTTGAGATCCTTGCAATTGGTGAGGAATCAAATTATGAATGGTGCTCTTAGCTTATAACTTGTTGAAGCTAATACAAGAGTTTTCGCGGAGCAGTGATTCAAAGACTAGACGTAGGCCAAAAGAAGGTTTTGTGGCTGAACCAGTATAAAGCTTGGTGTTATTTTCTCTATCCCTTAACTCTTATTTTGTGCATTTCATAGTATTTTTAGCATTCATATCTATTCTCTTTCAATCTCATATATCAACTAAAATACAATCTATTCATGCTTGGCTATTGTTTGTGAAATATTTCCGAAAAAGGTTTAAGCTCAATTCACCCCCCCTCTTGAGCATAGAGGCCCTTGTCTAATAAGTGGAATCAGAGCTCGGTCCTTGTTTAAAGAGCTTCACAGCTTCTAGGAAATTGCTTTTTTTCAAAATGTTTATATCTAGGAAAGTGCCTCCACTAACAGACCCCCGTTCTTTAATGGAGAAAACTATTCCTTTTGGAAAATCAAAATGCAAGCTTGGGTAGAAGGTATTGATGTTACTGTATGGGATGCTATAGAAGAAGGACCATATATTCCCATGCATATTTTTTATGGTAAGGAAGTAAAAACACCTAGAAAAGAATGGTCTATGGAAGAAAAGAGACTAGCTAAATTTGGCCTAAGAGCCAAAGCCATAATCATCTCTGCTTTAGGTAATGATGAGTTTCCCAGAATTTCAAACTACAAAACTGCTAAAGAAATGTGGGATGTTTTACAAGTAACTCATGAAGGAACTGATGAGGTAAAAAGGTCTAAGATGAATGCATTAACTAGAGAGTTTGAAATGTTTCAAATGAATCTAGGAGAGAACATTCAAGATATGCAAAAACATTTTACATGTCTCATAAATCAACTACATGCTCTTGGAAAAGATTATTCTAATGAGGATCTTATTAACAAAGTGTTGAGATGTCTTTGCAGGGACTGGCAACCAAAAGTTACTGCCATTGCTGAAACAAGAGATCCTCGCACAATGTCCTTAGCAACTCTCTTTGGCAAACTAGAAGAACATGAGCTTGAGTTGAGCCGTTTGGATCAACTTGAAGGAGTTGACAAGAAAAAGAAAAACATTGGTCTCAAAGCAACTACTCCTCCACCTCAAGAGATGGAAGAAGAAGAAAACAACTTTGATATAACTTACATGGATGATGAAACCGTAGTTCTCTTTTCCAAAAGGTTCAACAAGTTCTTTAAGAAGAGAGAAACGTCAAGGAGACCACCAAATTTCACATCAAGGAAAGGATTCAACAAAGGAGAAGGTTCAAATCAAGGCCCAACTTGCTATGAGTGTGGAAAAATCGGATACATGAAAATGGAATGTCCCATGAACAAAGGTAAGGTTGAAACACAAGAGAAAAGGTTCACCAAAGGAAAGAAAGGTAGGAGAGCTTACATAGCTTGGGATGGAAATGACATGGATTCATCTGATGAATCGGAAAGCGAAGTAGCCAATCTATGTCTCATGGTCAACCATAACGAAGATGATCTTCTTGATGAAGATGTGGTAAACGATTTCGAACCCTCTAACTATAGCTTTGATGAATTGCATAATGCTTATAATGAGTTGCATGAAAAATCCATGATCATTGCTAAAGAACTTGATAAAACCAAGAAAGAAAAATGTATCTTGAATGATAAAATAGACATTCTTAGCCGTGACGTTATTAAGATGAGACAAGTTCAAATTTCTTTTGACAGTGTTCAATATGAATGTAAATCTTGCTGAATGAACACACCACCCACTTGCACTTCATGTGATGTTCACTTGAAAGAAATTGTCAGATTGAAAAATGTGATTGCCAAGGGTAAAGCTCCTTTGACAAAATATGAAAATGTTTGCAAATCAAACACTTGTACTTCTTGTGATTCACACTTGAAAAAGATTGAGGATTTGAACAATGTTCTTGCCAAGTTTACAATGGGTAGAGATAACCTAAACATCTTGCTCGGTAAGCAAGGATGTCATTTTAAGAAAGCCAGTTTAGGGTACAACCCTAATAACCAACAAAAGCTCTATAAATTTTTTTTGTCTCTTCTAGAACTTCCTCTAGTCCATTCGTTACATGTTATTATTGTGGATTGAAAGGTCATAGTGCTACCACTTGCAATGCAAGAAAGAATGGTGTACCTCAAGGAAAGAAAATATGGATGTCCAAAGGCACGATTGCAAAAACTAACCCTAAAGGACCCACGAAACCATGGGTACCTAAAAGAAGAAATTAAATGTTTTTGTTGGTATGCTTGGTGGCAAAACAATCCAAATGGTATCTTGATAGTGGATGCTCCAAGCATATGACGGGTGACAAATCCAAATTCTCATCTCTCACACCAAAGGATGAAGGTTATGTTACATATGGGGACAACAACAAAGGAAAAATCCTTGGTATAGGTAACGTTGGTAAGACTTCTACAACCTCTATTGACAACATACTCTATGTTGAGGGGTTAAAACATAACTTGTTAAGTATTAGCCAACTATGTGATAAAAGAAATGATGTTGTGTTTAACTCCTATTCATGCTCTATCATTAGTAAGGGGAATAATTCCATTAAATTTATGGGTCATACAGTAAAAATGTTTATAGGATTAGTTTAGATTATATATCCTCAAATGATGCACAATGTTTTATAATTAGAGAGGAAGAATCGTGGCTATGGCACAAAAGAATTGCACACATTCATATGGATCATTTAAACAAGTTGATTTCAAAAGAATTAGTCTTTGGATTACCAAAAATTCGTTTTGAAAAATATAAATTGCATGATGCTTGTCAAAAGGGAAAACAAGCAAATGTTTCTTTTCAACCTAAAAACATTATTTCAACCTCAAGACCTTTGCAACTTCTACACATAGATTTGTTTGGTCCCTCTAGGACTATGAGTTTTGGGGGAAATTACTATGGGCTAGTAATCGTTGATGATTTTTCTAGATATACATGGAATCTCTTTTTCTCTCACAAAAGTCAAGCATTTAGTGCCTTTAAAAGATTAGCAAAAATTATTCAAAACCAAAAAGATTTGAAAATTGCATGCATCCGTAGTGATCATGGGGGAATTTGAAAATCATGATTTTGAAAGATTTTGTGACAAACACGGCATTGAGCATAATTTGTCATCTCCAAGGACCCTACAACAAAATGGTGTTGTGGAGAGGAAAAATCGCTCACTTATTGAGTTGGCTAGAACAATGCTCAATGATATGGATCTCCCAAAGTACTTTTGGGCCGATGTCGTTAGCACCGCATGTTATGTTATGAACCGGGTTCTCATTCGACCTATCTTGAAGAAAACCCCTTATGAGCTCTTCAAGGGAAGAAAACCCAACATATCTTATTTCCATATTTTTGGATGCAAATGCTTTGTGCTTAACAATGAGAAAGAAAACTTGGGCAAATTTGATGTCAAAGCTGATGAGGGTATATTCTTTGGGTATTCTTAAACTAGTAAAGCATATAGAATTTATAATAAAAGAACTATGACTATTGAAGAATCCATTCATGTGACATTTGATGAATCTAACCCCAAAGGCTTGGAAAGAAAGGTTGATGATCTTGTAGGTACCCTTGAAGATATGAGCATTCATGATGAAAGAAGAATATAAGACGTTGAGGAAGACATGCCGGAAAATTCTACACACACACCAAATGAGCCACATGGTGAACTCCCCAAAGAATGGAGAACTTCAAAACACCATCTCATTGATAATATAATTGGTGACATCTCAAAGGGGGTAACCACTAGACACTCTCTTAGAAATGCATGTAACTTCATGACATTTGTCTCTCAAATTGAACCTAGTACCGTAGACGAAGCAATTAGTGATGAACATTGGGCCATAGCTATGTAAGAAGAGTTGAATCAATTTGAAAGAAATCAAGTTTGGGACTTGGTCCCAAGGCCTAATGAGCATCCAATAATAGGTACTAAGTGAGTCTTTAGAAATAAACTAGAAGAAACTGGAATAATTACTAGAAACAAAACTAGGCTAGTAGCTAAGGAGTATAATCAAGAGGAAGGCATAGATTATAAGGAACCATATGCTCCCGTAGCTAGACTAGAAGCCATTAGACTTCTTTTTGCTTTTGCATGCATCATGGATTTCAAGCTTTATCAAATGGATGTTAAAAGCGCTTTCTTAAATGGATTTATTCAAGAAGAAGTTTATGTTGAACAACCTCCAGGTTTCGAAAACTTTGAATTTCCAAATCATGTTTTTAAACTCAAAAAGGCTTTGTATGGTCTAAAGCAAGCCCCTAGGGCTTGTTATGAAAGATTGAGTAAATTTCTCTTGAACAAT
The DNA here is from genome assembly GCA_037177725.1 of Cyamopsis tetragonoloba. NCBI lineage: Eukaryota > Viridiplantae > Streptophyta > Magnoliopsida > Fabales > Fabaceae > Cyamopsis > Cyamopsis tetragonoloba. The sequence continues at coordinate 60,332,435 of CM074119.1, forward strand.
GGTTTTCAAAGAGGCAAAGTTGATAACACCTTATTCATAAAACAAAAGCATCATGACATACTGCTTGTACAAATTTATGTTGATGATATTATATTTGGTGCAACTAATGAGAATCTATGCAAGGATTTTGCTACAAACATCCAAGGGGAATTTGAAATGTCCATGATGGGAGAACTCACGTTCTTCCTTGGATTTCAAATCAAACAAACCGAGCAAGGAACCTTTGTATCTCAAACCAAATATTGCAAAGAATTGCTCAAGAAATTCGGCATGGAAAACTCCAAAGAAATGGGTACTCCTATGAGCACTTCATGCTATCTTGACAAAGATGAAAATGGTAAACCCGTTAATTGTCCAAATATCGTGGCATGATATGATCTTTATTATATTTAATTGCTAGTAGACCTGACATCATGTTTAGTGTATGTATGTGTGCTAGATATCAATCATGCCCAAAGGAATCACATCTTAGTGCTGTTAAAAGAATTATGAGATACATGCTTGGCACTTGCAACATGGGTTTATGGAATCCTAAAGGTGCATCCTGCTCATTAATTAGTTATTCTGATTCTGACTTTGCGGGATGTAAAATGGATAGAAAAAACACTAGCGAAACATGTCATTTTCTCGATCATTCATTAATTTCATGGCATAGCAAGAAACAAGTTGGTGTAGCTCTGTCTACCGCCGAAGCTGAATATGTAGCGGCAGGAAGTTGTTGTGCACAAATTCTTTGGTTAAAACAACAACTTGAAGACTATAGCATTCATATGCATCATATTCCACTTAAACGTGACAACACTAGTGCCATAAATCTCACAAAAAAATCCCATCATGCATTCTAGAACCAAGCATATAGAAATCAGACATCATTTCATTAGAGATCATGTTCAAAAGGGTGATTGTCTGCTTGAATTCATTGAAACATCTAAACAACTTGCTGACATATTTACTAGGCCTCTTTCCAAAGAAAATTTTTACTCTATAAGAAGAGAGCTTGGAATAATTGATCAATCTAGTGTTGTTTAAATAGTTTTACAAATTCCTGTATTTTTTTTTAATGATCCTTACTAACTTGAGCATTGGAGTCTTTTCTTTTTGTTTTGCAAGTCTCATTGATGACATAAAAGTAAAGGACAATATCAACCTTTGAAGTTTTTACAAAAATTTCTGAAATTTTTCAACATGATATTCGAATACATATTCGAATATATGCTTCCTGTGCATATATATTTGAATATATGATCGAATATTAGCCTTCTGTGGTCTTATATTCGAATACATAGTCGAATATAAGCCTTATGTAGTCTTATATTCGAATACATATTCTAATATAGAAAGTCAAACTAATTCAAATCAGTTCCTTTGAATTTCTGCACTCCTATATTCGAATAGATATTCGAATATTGCCTTCCACTATCTCTATGTTTGAATAGATATTCGAATATTGTGCTCCCATATTCGAATATCCCTTTCACATATTCGAATATCCCCTCTAAATATTCGAATATCTGACAATTTTTACTTGGATTTTAACTAAATATTCGAATATAAATTCGAATATTCCATTCTATATTCGAATACATATTCAAATATAAAAGTGCCAAACTATTTAAATGCATCACTTTTTACACAAATCTTCTCTCACTACGCATTGTCTCTCAATTCTTCACCCAAAAACTTCCAAATCCTTCCTTCTTTAACCAATCTCCTCCTCTCCTTCACTATCAAATCTTAAAATTCATCAATGGCCTCATCACCACCTTTCTCTCCTCTTCCTTCCAATTCTCCTCAATCACCAACACCCAAACGTCAACGCTTCAAAAGGACTGCTATCAACAAGCCACCATCCGTTCCACGTGGGCCACGCAATGGGTCCTCTTCCCCCGTTCCCCATGCCACCACTAGATTTTCCCCTGAATTCCAATGATGGTAATCTTCTCCTGCACAAATCGCCAAATTCCAAACGGAATTTGCTGACAGGAAAATTGTTGATGCTCGATGGTAAACTTGTCTTGGTTCCACGAACAAGGCTTCTCTTTTGTACCTTGGCTTGAGTCATTGTTCCCGGTCCTTTTTCTGAGCATCAAAGAGAATGTATACCCAAATATTGTCCGCGTCTTCTACTCCAACCTTGTCTATGACACAAAAACGTGCACTATCACGTCGGAGGTCAAACGAACAAAGATAAACATTCCTCCTTTTCTCTAGACTTCTCTCAATGGGCTACATTTTGAAGGGGCCCAAGTCTCACGTTCCACAGCTATGGGACAATGGGCCACCGACTACAATCCCATCCAGGCAATTAGGGCCATGTGCCATGTACGGGCCACCTTCCACACCTCCAAACAAGGAGATTATCTTCCCACCGACACACTGACTATGGACTCTCGTATAGTCCATCTCATCATTGCTCGCATCCTCCTTGGCCGCATAGGAAATTTTACCAAAGTCCTCCATGATGACCGACTTCTTCTTTGGGCCATCATCAAGCAAAAACCCGTTGATTGGGTAAGGCTTGTCTAGCATCACATGCTGAAGGGGGCAACAGGCACCATTCCTCTTCCCTATCCCACTCTGATGACAGTTCTTCTCCGTCACTTCCGCATAAACTTGGCAGATGAATACAACACCTCCATTGATGGTCAAAAATTTGAAATTGGCCAATCAGTGCTGCACCGTGCCGGCATCTTCTATGCTGCCGATAATTGGTATATCGAGGAATTGGGGATTGAAGGCATTACCCAAAAGAAAACTACCCTGCTCCAGATGATTCCGAGGAGCCTGCTGAGCCAGAACAGGAGCCTCTTCCACCACACTTCTAGCGGCTCACTCTCCAACCTCACAGATGATGGACAACAAATATGAGCAGCAGCGCCAATACTTTGAGCAGAGGTGTGAATAGATGGAAACCTCACTTCAAGGAGAGATTACTTCCCTCCGAGAAGAAATTGCTCGCAACAGCTCAAACTACATGCCTCAATACTCTCAATCCACCTATCCTGAAGATCAAGATGGTGCAAGCGGCTCTCATGAGCACTTTGGAGGTGAAGATCTTCAAGGACTTGGGGCTCAACAAAGTCTCGCCTTAGATTTTGATTTCTTTAGCACTCCACTTGCCTCTGGCCCTCTCTGACTTCTCCCTCAAACTTTAAACTTACTACGTTGCAAATTGCTTATTCTAACTTAGTTTAGTTGTGATTGTTTTTGGGACATCCTAACTTTTTTTAAAAAACTGGATTATTTTGGAGTTTCTTTTCAAAAACTCAAAATTTTGTCTCAAAACTGATTTCATATATAATATTTTTTATGATGACAAAAGGGGGAGAATCAATGCTGAAAATGCTGCTATGCTATTATGATTCGATTATGTTCAAAAATTCTGCTTTATATATATGAGTCTATCTGTGTCCACAAATATGCTTGAAGATTAAAACCTATCTTTAACATGTTTATATGCATATTGACAGGGGGAGTTAAATACCATAAGTAAGGGGGAGTCTCTGTATATTCTACTTACATAAATGTTCTACACTCCAAAATTATCTGACATACTGATTAAGGATTTCGTTTGTTGTTTGTCATCATCAAAAAGGGGGAGTATGTGGATGCAAATGCTCTAAACGCTCTAAGACTGGAGTTTCGATGATTCCACAATAAACCGAGAATCAAGCCTTGAATGGCAAATCAAGCGATCAAGCGCTATAAACAAGATTGCAACAACAAGGGTATATAAGAGTTAATTTATGCTTAAATGTAATTTGATTAAGGCTCTTTAAAATGAATAAAACACGTTTTCAATCAAATAGTTTTTCAGAAAGTGTTAAAAACCTCGTTAGAAATGTTTTCTCTATAGAAAAGATTTTTCTTGATGTTTATAAAGTTGAACTTAACCTTGGTTTCCATTAGAAAAAGTCTTTTTCAAGGTATATTCGAATATGAAGGTTCTGGAATTAAAAATTGAATTTTCTAACTAGTATATTCGAATATGACTTGCTATATTTGAATACATATTCGAATATGATGTATTGCCTTGGTTTCTCCGTTTTTTTAGAAATAGTATATTCGAATATGTATTCGAATATGGCAATGGCTTGCCATATTCAAATACATATTCGAATATGATATTTTAGCTTGGCATCTCCACTTTCTAGAATCACAATATTCGAATACATATTCAAATATGGAGCTTCCATATTCGAATATATATTCAAATATAAAGCCCTTGGGATTCAAATTTTTTTGGCAAAAACTCTATATTCGAGTACATATTCGAATATGAAAGTATCATATTCGAATACATATTGAAATATGTTAATGACCTGTTACGAATTTTCATTTTCCATTCTGCTGTCTATAAAAGGGGCTTTTTACAAAATTCATAGTACAGCCTTGCAAGCATATTATTAAGCAGAAAAGAGCTTTTATCATCAACTTTCTTAATCAAAGGTCTTGTGCTTTGCTTAAGGCTTTCTTTGTCACTCCTTAACCTTGTTTGTTTCATCATACAAAGAGCCTTCAATCAAATATTCTTAGTGCTTCAAGTTGTATCATTTACTCTTTTGAGAGCTTCCTATTTGTAAATCTAAACTTGTATTATTGAGTGAAGGTGAGGTATCCTTCTTGGTTATTGAAGGTGTGGTATCCTTCAAGGTTACAGTTAGGGTGAGGTATCCCTAGTTTGAGATCCTTGCAATTGGTGAGGTATCAAATTGTGAAGGGTGCTCTTAGCTTGTAACTTGTTGAAGCTAATACAAGAGTTTTCGCGCGGCGGTGATTCGAAGACTGGACGTAGGCCACTAGGAGGTTTTGTGGCTGAACCATATGAAGCTTGGTGTTATTTTCTCTATCCCTTAACTCTTATTTTGTGCAATTCATAGTATTTTTGGCATTCATATCTATTCTCTTTCAATCTCATATATCAACTAAAATACAATCTATTCAAGCTTGGCTATTGTTTGTGAAATATTTCAGAAAAAGTTTTAAGCTAAATTCACCCCCCCCTCTTAAGCATAGAGACCCTTGTCTAACACGTGACAGTCGTGGCTCCCAACTCTTTAGCCATTCTAATGCTGGCGAGGCATGCCTCATATTCTGCTTGATTGTTTGATTTTGGGAATTCAAACTTCAATGAGTACTCAACTGCCACCCATTTAGAATTTTCTAGGATCACTCCAGCTCCGCAACCTTTAGTATTGGAAGACCCGTCAACGTAGACTGTCCATTCACCGAGGTGAGTCATTTCTTCGAGAAAATCTGCCAAAACTTCAGCTTTGATGGCGAGCCGCGACTCATAGGAAATGTCGTATTGCATATACACCTTCGGGTGTAAGGCCGGGCAAATTGAGGGTTCAAGGAGGGATGCTTCCATGGACATTAGAGATCTCTCTACATGTTGTCGTATGGTATCCCTCCTACTCTCCATGATCATAAGGTGTTTAGGTGCATGTGCTATGTTACCCCAATCACCCAAAACAAAACAAAGCTTGACCCGCGTGCTAAAAAATGCGAATTTTTGGATTTTCAAAAAGGAACTACAAGTCATATTATTCTAAACCTTCAAACTCATGTTATCTCTATTTCTAGAAATGTCATAATTTATGAAAATAATTTTCCTTATAAATTAAGACAACATTTCTGTGTTGATTCTGATTCTTCTGTCTTTTGCCATGAGTTTTCTCAAACCTTTTTTTCTAACCCAACCCTTATGGAACATTCTGTTCCTACAATAATCCAGCCTAATATATCAGCGTCTAAAACATCCCCATTCCCCTTCATCCTTTGATTGCTAATAATGTTTCTGATTCTAATACTGGTTTGCGTAAATCTTCACATATATCTAATCCTCCTAAGCATCTTTCTGATTATCATGTTTATCTTTCACAAGCTAATACCTTTCCTGTTATTGAGGTTAAATACCCTTTACATTTAGTTCTTAGTTATCATAAAGTTTCCCCCACTTTTACTAGATATTGTTTGAATATTTTTGCTAAAGTAGAACCTAAAACTTAAAATTTTTCTATTAAGAATCCGAAATGGATATCTACTATGAATGATGAATTAAATGCCTTATTTGTTAACACAACATGGGATCTAGATGATTTACCGAAAGGTAAGAAACTAGAAACCTATAGGGTCTAAATTGGTGGATAAAATAAAATACAATTCTGATGGTCCTATTGAATGTTATAAGCAAGGTAGACAGATTCGCGACTCTAGCGTAGAGTTGTACCCTCCACCGGCGGGAGCGACTCAGGTTCCACATAGAGTCGCAAATCTGTGGAGTTGTAGTGGAGTCACCATGGAGTCGTGGAGTCGTTCCGCATCTGCGCCTCTAGGTTTTGGATCTACACATCGCGGGTCATTTGACCCGATTGAAAACCCATAATTTTTACCCATTTTGGGCCGTTTTTCAACATAATTTCAACCCTCATAGCCTCGCATGTGTTAAGCGAGACAGAGAACAACAAAATCGCTCTTTTCCTTCTTATCCATATACGTTTCAACACTTCTTCCCCAAGTGAGTTTCTTCCATTAGAGGCAATTTGAAGCTATGTTTCTCTTCTCAGTTTGTGCACTCGTGTTCTCTATTTCTGCAAGTTTGCTCTATTTTGTTTTTCATTGCTCAGCAATCTATTGTGTTTGTCATTACTATGATACCAAGATTAACCGTATTCTAGATGACTAGATCATTAGAGTTGTAGTTTGTTGTTTTACATAGTCACATAATTCGTGGTACTCGCCGGTACGTGGTACGGGTTCGGGTACGCGGTTCTTTTTCTAAGACGAATGCGGTACGTAGGGGGTATACTTCGTCGGTACGTTATTTTGGTACGCGGTACGTCATAAAATATTAATGGGTACGTTATTAATAAATTTTTTTAACTAATTATATATATTAAATATTAAATTTTGAAATACAACAACATATATTAGTTACATTATAAATAATATATTATTTTAAAAAAAAATAATTACAAGAGTATGAGTTTTTAACATGATACCCAAAAAAATACTAGTATGTACTAACATATTAACATTTGTTTTGATTTTTCTGTTTTTCATCTATCTTCTTTTTCTCAGTTTTTATTTTAAAATTATTTTAGCATTGTTTCTCTTTTTTTTGTAACAAGCATCGTTTCTTTTCTATTTTACTAAATATATATTTTTTTCATTTAAAAATATTTATACACATATAAAGATTATATATTTATATTATTTTATCCTTTATTTTACTAAATATATTTTTTCATTTAAAAGGATTTATAAACATATAAAGAATATATATTTATATTATTTTATCTTTATTCTACTAAATATATTTTTTCTCTTTATTAATAAATTCTCTATATGCTTAGATTTCGTTGTCCAATCACAAAAAATTCACCCCCCCAACAAGTTTTTCAGGATCCGTCCCTGGATTTATATTGCCAGATTCTTAGGTGTTTGCCTGTTGATGCCAACCAACATGCTTTAGACACCATGAACAGGTCTCACTAAAATTTTATAGTTTCAATGGACAATCATTTAGGAATAATTAGTTGAACCAAGAGCCCAACCTTTAGAAATTGACTTAATGCATATGAATAGAAGTTCAATATGAAATGCACAAGGATGATACCGATGATGCAAATTCAAGCCTTTTGAAAGTGTTTTACTTGTCATGGGTTGCTTTCAGCTGTTCAGGGTTACGATTTAGTTAGATTACTAGACATGAGCCCGCAAAGCATTAACGTAAATTTTAATATTATTTAAACAAATTATTGAATTTATAAATACTATTTAATAAAACATAAAATAATTAACTGAATATATTTGGAATTAAATAAAGTGAATTTATATGTAAAATGGAATGATATTTAATTTTAACCGATGTGAGGTAGTATAACAGGAGTAATTACAAAAAAAATATGTTCCTTTAAGAAAAAATATAATCCATATACATGCTTTTGAGTGTATCTTTGTTGATTGGTTTGAATTTTTGTCACCGTAGATTAAAGTCCACGTTGTATTGCTTTTGATTTTTTTTTCATTTTTCAACCCTCTTTCTTTTTCATTCTTTTTTTTATGTTTACCAATTTTGTTTTTTTTTTTTGGTTTTAAATTTAAGTTTATCTAAGAAATAAATCCTTTTTGTCTTTCTTAATTTTTTGAATTTTAGTTTATCAATTTCGATTTTTTGTTAAATTTAAGTTTAACTAAGAAAGTGAATTTAATTTTGAGTTTTTAATTTAATGTGAAAAAACTCCTCAAATAAAAAAAATTAATTTTGAGTTTATTGAGTAATTTTAGTTTCCTATTTTTTTTTGTTATTTTTTAAATAATAACTTAATTCATAACCCTCATTTTGAGAGAGAATTGCATAACTGAATGATTTTATGAGAATTTTTTAAAATTAATTTGATTTAGAATCAAGAGAATAACTGAATCATTTGTTTTTCAATTTTTATTTTTAAAAAAAATTAATTTGGAATCAACAGAGTAATTGGGTAACGAAACAATTTTATTTAATTTTTAAATTTAATCTGATTTAAATTCGAGAGTATAACGGAAAAATTTGATCCCACAATTTCGTAATTGATTTAAAATTGACAGAAAAGTTGTGTAACTAAACGACACTACTAAATATTTTTTTATGTGCATAGCACAAGTACAAACCTAATATTTATATAGAGTGAGAAGTAAATATGTTAACAAATAAAACTATTAATTATTATGGTTAGATGATTTTTTGAAAATTGAATAAGCATAATACTGTACATTTGATATGCATATTGCAATGTAAGGTTATGCTAATGTATATATAGTGGATAGTGGTTATATATGTTAATATATACAAATTTTATATTTTTTTAAAAAAGTTGAATAAAAGCACCAAATTAATAGTTTATTTTTCATCATATGCTTTTTGAACAAAGTATTAACGTTAATACAAATTATAAATTATATAATTGAATTTTGATCAATACATTAATTTGTATTCATGTGTCTGTTACGTCAATATAGTTGAAAACTAATAATATAAAAACAAATTGAACAAATAATAGTGTGGAATTACAACTTTAATTTTTTTTATGTACCAATGAAAATAATAATTTTGTATTTAAATTTTAGATATATTATTATTAGTATTTGATAAGATAATAGTTACTAATTATAATTAGGTAATAAAAACAAATAATAAATGTGCATTTATATTTATATTTACGGTTACATATCTCTTTTGCAAATACATTTACAATTATATTTTAATTGCAACAATGAATTATTAAATTTCGGTTATGATATTATAATAATTGATATTATTTGAAACTTTAATAGAGTAAAGTGATGACAATGACTGAAAACGCAAGCAAATTAGAATGTATAATAAAAAAAAAACCAAAGATGTAGGGTAAGAGAAAGCAAACACTATGTGTGTGTCTCTATGAATTTCTCTTACCCTACATCTTTTTAATAATGAATTGCTTCATTTGGAATTGTCGAGTTGCAGGTGGAAAATATTTTTCTAACATTGTTAGAGATTGTACTAAGATGTACTCTATTGACTTCTTGGCCATTCTTGAACCAAGAATTAGTGGCGAGCGTGCTAATTCTGTTATTGAGAGTCTAGGATTTGATTCTAAAGCTAAAGTTGACGCAATTGGTTATTCTGGTGGTATCTGGTGTCTTTGGAAATTTAGCTCTGTTAATATCACTATAATATCATCCTCACTTTATGCTATTCATTTGTAGGTTCACGATGTTGATCATGGTGATCGAATTATTTCTATCGTATACGCTAGCCCGCAAGAAAGACTTCGCGATTCTCTATGGGATGAATTAAGGGATTTTAGTACTAACATATCTGTACCTTGGTGTGTGGCGGGGGATTTTAACACCATCCTCTACAACCATGAGAAGAAGGGTGGTACTGCACCTAACCAAACTTCTATTAACAAATTTGCTTCTTGTTTGGGAGATTGCAATCTGAACGATTTGGGTTTCAAGGGCGTACCTTTTACATGGAGGAGAGGGACCCTTTTAGAACGGCTTGATAGAGCAGTTTGTAATCATATGTGGCGTACCAGTTATGAGAACAGCTCGGTTATTCATATTCCTATAGAGAAGTCAGACCATGTGGCTCTCTGGCTTCGTCTTGATCCTAACATCAGAATGAATCGTCGTCATGGTGGTTTTAAATTCCTTGCCCCTTGGCTAACCCATGAAGATTTTCATACCCAAGTAGAATCTACTTGGTCCAACTCAAACTCTTGGGGTGAAAAAGTAAAACGATTCACCAACCATATTATCAGTTGGAATAGGGATGTCTTCGGGCACATTTTCAAAAGAAAGCAAAGGATCTTCAATCGTATTGAGGGTATTCACATAAAACTTCAAGAAGGTGAAAATCCCTACCTCCATAAACTGAAAAAGGAGCTTTGGGATGAATATGAGGAGATTATCAGTCAAGAAGAAGCATATTGGTACCATCATTGCCGAAGTAAATGGTTCCACCTTGGCGATAGGAATAATAAATTCTTCCACTAGTCTGCTATTATTAGGAGGTAGAAAAAAAAAGATAGAATGTGTTCTCAATGATAACGAGGAGTGGGTCTATGATCAAGATTCATTGATGAATATGGGAGTGGGTTTTTATAAGAATCTCTTCTCTCTTAATGATGATTTCTTTTTTATGTTTGATGCTCCTAACTTGTTTCCGCAGGTAGAAGGCTCTGAACGTCAAGTCCAGCTTATAAAGAACATCATTGATAACTTTTGCTAGGCTTCAGGGCTCTCTGTGAGTAATAGCAAATCTAAGGTGGTGTTCTCCCCAAATGTCATGGATCAAGTGGCTCATTCTCTTGGAAACCAACTTGGGTTCATGATTAGTACAGAGTTGGGCTCCTATCTTGGTCGTATCACGCTTGCCCAAGCATCCATCTCAAGCATTCATGCATATGTCATGAAAACACATCTCATCCCTCTTAGCATTTGTGACGAAGCAGATAAGTTGTGCAGGAACTTTATATGGGGATCCACTGACGAGAAGAGAAAATGCCACCTTATCTCTTGGGATACTATTTGTTCTCCCAAGGATAGTGGTGGGCTTGGCTTTAGAAAGCTCAGAGATGTGAATTTGGTATCCATGATGAAGTTGGGTGGCGAATCATCACAAATCCAGATTCTCTTTAGGCTAGGGTTCTGCGGCAGAAATATAAGTGCAATGCTGACTATAATCCTTATGTTCGAGAAATACATAATGCTTCACCCACTTGGAGAGGAATTTGTAAAGCTTGGCCTCATGATTTCTAACGTCAAGTGGAATATTGGAGATGGTAGAGCTACTAAATTCTGGACAGCGAAATGGGTTACTAATAATCTTAATCTTGAGGGAATGTCGTATTGTGAGATCTCTCAAGATATGAAGGATTTACCTGTTGCTAATTATTCTCTTAATGATAATTGGAACTGGAATCTCATGGATCAGCATTTAAGTCCGGCTACTCTTTCTTTGATTGCTAGTCATCCTGTGCCTCACCCTTCAAAGGGGAAAGACTACCCTTCATGGGCACTCACTAGCAATGGGCAGTTTTCGTTTAATTCTGCTTATGACTTTCTGCTTAACTATGAAGAAGATAATGATCCTCATAACATCTTCAATGTTGTTTGGGATTGGGAGGGTCCTCAGAAAATTCTGAATTTCCTTTGGAAAGTCTTTCATGGTCGTCTTCTTACAAATGTGGAAAGGAAGAAGAGACACATGTCTGACTCTGAGGATTGCGAATATTGTCATGAGACCGCAGAAACGGTAATGCATGTCCTTCGTGATTGTCCTCTTGCAAACTCTGTTTGGTCTTCTTTTGTTTTGCAGGCCTCATTGGCAGCTTTTTTCAGCCTTGGTACTCATGGATGGATGAGAGAAAATATCCGCGGTAGCATCAAGACGCAAGAATCAAGTTGGAGCTTGTTGTTTGGCGTGATCGCATGGCCACTGTGGAATGCTAGGAATGATCGTATCTTCAAGTCTTATACTCCCAATCCTCAAGACATTATTCGTCGATCAGTGGACTATGCAATGCTAAGTCGTTCGTGTAATAGCTTCTCACAAAGGATCTTGAGAAGCTCCTCCAAATCAGAGACTCTTATCACTTGGAGTCCCCCTATGACTGGTCTTCTTAAGCTCAATATTGATGGATCAGTTACCAAAACTCCTCTTGAAGCCACTTGTGGAGGAGTAATCCGTGATGATCATCGGAGATTTGTGGTTGGATTTGTCTACAAAATTGGTAGTTGCTCAGCAGTAAAAGCAGAACTTTGGGGTCTTCTTGAAGGCCTCAAACTTATCAAGGCTCTCAACCTCCATCGTGTTGTGATTGAGATGGATTCTAAGGTGGCAGTGCATCTTGCCAAGATGGGTTGTGACACCTCCCATAGTTGCTTCCCTCTTGTTAGAGATATTCGGGACCAAGCCAAGATGCCTAATATAGTTGGCATCTTCCACATCTTCAGAGAAGCAAATCGGAGTGCGGATCACCTTGCTAACATTGCTCATGGGTATAGCTTAGGATTTCATCCTATTGTATCTCCTCCTCCTAGTCTTATTCCTATTCTTAGAGAGGAGGATTATGGTATTGCTTTTCCCCGCCTTGTTGGTTAGTTTTTTTTGGCCTTAGTGCCCCGTTGAATAACAAAAAAAAAAAAAAAAAACCAAAGAGATCGTTCACTTGTCGGGAGTCAATAAAATTTTTGAAATACTCATTTCTATGGTGTTCTCCCTTAAAATTCTTGGGTAATGATTCCAACCACAGCCACAGCCACAAAAGAATTGTTAAGACTTAACTTTCTTGCTACTAAAATTGGAAAGCATAAGAAGCAATCTATATAATAATTATATAAAGACAAAAATAATACACTTGTTTCTATATCAAATAAGAAAATTTTAAATCAAATGAGTTGGTGAAGTGTAGCAAAATAGGGTCACGAAAAAATTGTTGAGACTCAACTTTCTTGCTACTACAATTGGAAAACATAAGAAGAAATATATATAATGATTATATAAAGACAAAAATAATAAACATGCTTCTCTATCAAATAAGAAAATTTTAAATCAAATGAGTTGGTCAAGTGTAGCAAAATAGGGTCTCACATCTAATCCTATTTGTGAAGTAAAAGTTTATACCTCACTCTCTTTGAGTCGAAGACTTTTCATATCTTTAATTGTATAGGGAAGAGGAACTTGTCGCCATATTTGTTGTCCTTGAGATATAGATCTACAACAACACCAATATAGTGGTTCACTATAACATTAAAATATGATTAGAAATTTAGAATCATAAAATCAAAATAGAAGAAAAGAGTTGTGTGGAATATATTGGAATGTGAATGATAGCCATGGCCAAATATTCAAGAATTCGAGTCCATTGAGAGTGGGAGAAGGATGAAATCTTAAGATGTAGATGGAGAAGGGTCACTTGGGAGAAAAGAAGTGGGTGTGGTATGAAAGTTTAGAAGCAATCTCACAGAAAGAAAGTGAGGGTGTGGTGAAATATTGGGGGTTTATATCTTCTATTGGATAAAGAATGAAAAGTTTAGTACTCAACGTTGGTGCAAGTAGGAGCTGCCACATGTATTAATAATCTGACGTGGGAAATTGAGGTATAAGCATAGAGTGAGGTGTCTAAAATCGGGCTTTAGCTTCTGTTTTAATATTATATATAGATATGTAGACTTTGAACTTTGAGTTATACTTGAATAAATGGTGCCTCATTGTGAGAGTTTTTTCTTTCTTTTTCCCTTTGTTGTTGTTCCTTTTTTTGTTTGTCTCAGGGTGAAGAGGGAGTTGATTAAGTAAGCATTTTTTTCACTCAAGTTGATTTTCTAATGACCCTTTTGCAGGTTTTTCATGGCCTCATGGGCAACCCATGCCTACTACTATTCCTAGCTGGTTATGATGCTTATCATTGCAATTGGGCTTAACTTTGTTGCTCATTTTCTCTAATCTTCGATGATACCATTTGATTACAGTTACGCAGAGAAAGAATAGCATAATGAATCAGGGCATTGCAAGAACTTGTTCCATGTGTCAACAAGGTATTCAATTTTTCTTGCATATCTTCTTATACTAATTGTGGTTTTACATATCTTTGAGAAAAAAGTGGAATTATCTTTGGAAAAGTAAGGGATTGTAGGCAACTTAAAGTAAGAGATTAATGTATTCATATTTAACTGAAGTATATAATTTATGTGGACTACTCTTGGTATTAATTTCCTTTTAGCTAGAATTTTTTCAGGGACTAAAAATAAATTAGCTACTGAAGTTTCATAAGGGATATAATGATCTTTAAAGGCCAAATCAAGGAAGGGAACAAGATATTGATGACTTTGCCTCAATGGACTGCACTATTTCAATTTCTCTGTCTTAGATTTGATGGAAGTAATTAATTCAATCAATTTTTATTTATATTTTATACAATTGTGCCAAATTTTTTTTGGTAGTTTTTATGTTTCATGAATGAAGTGTTATACTTTGTTTCCTATATCTTTAACTTTATTGCTTTAATTTTTAAAAATATTATATTGATATTGTAATTGTAAGATTTTTATTTAAATTAAAAATATAAATGAAATTGAATGTACGGTGAAATAATAAAATAAATTTAGTTCGAATTACAAACAAAATAACGAAGCAAAACAAAAAAGAATTAAAACCTGCAAAGAAAAATTAGCCGCAGTTTGGGACCGTCAGAAAAAAGAACAATTATTGTCAATTGGCATTTAGCGGCAGTTTAAAACTGTCAGAAAATTGGTTTTAGAGGCAGTTACAACCACCGGTAAATCCCATATAACCGTTGCAAAAGACGTAATGGCAGTTTTACAAATGGTTATTCAAAACCGCCACTAAATGACCTGGCGACGGCGTAAAAGGTAGCGATTTATTAACCGTTGGAAGGGTCATTTAGTGGTGGTTCAAACTATCGTAAAATACCCAAATAATAGTCGCTAAATTCACTTTTTTCTTGTAGTAGATTCCTTGAACAGTAGACTAGTTTACTGGAAAAATAGATTCATTTATATTGGCGAGAGGGTCACTCTGTTGAATTCAGTTGTGAATTTTTTCCCAATCCACTTCCTGTCCTTTTATAAAATGCCTAAGAAATTTATAGGAAAATTATTAAGATTCAAAGAAATTTCTGTTGGGAAGCGGTAAAAGATGTACAAAAAATTCCTTGGGTTAAATGAGATGTTGTGTGTAAGAGCAAAAATTTGGGGGGTTTAGGAGTAAGAAATATTGAATTTTTCAATTGGTCTCTTCTATGTAAATGGCACTGGATTAAAGTTTTTTTTTTGGCAAGATATGGTCCCCTCTTTCCACACCCATTATCTGCTATTTCTCTTGACAAAAGTTCTACTTGGTGGAGAGACATAAAAGAGGTTGGTTTTGCCACAAATCAGTGGTTTGTGAAAGGTAAAAAACATATAATGGGAAATGGCGACAACACGAAGTTTTAGCATGACGTTTTGTTAGGTACTGAAGACTTTGGTACAATGTTCCCTACACTTCTTTTACTGGCTCATAATAAGGACAATATGGTTTCCCAAAAAGGGAGTTGGAGCAATGGAAGATGGACTTAGCAGATTGCTTGGAGGAGACCACCAGAGCCTGAGAGAATGATCTTGCTTCTTGACTTTTGGTTTTATTAATAGGATATCAACTTGTTGAAGACAAAAATGGCTCATGGATATAATCATATGATAGCTTGAAGGGTTACTCGGTGAAATCTGGTTACTATACTATTCTTAATGTTGTTCCTTTAGTAAATCCCATGTCCGCAAAGGTTCTTCTACCGTTAAAAAAGTTGTGGAAGAGTTGGTCCCCTAACAAGCAGAAAAGTGTTACATGGCACGTGCTACTTGATGCTTTTTCGAGTAAGACAAATGTGATGAGAAGAGGGATGCAAGCTAACATCTTTTTCCTTTCATGCGCGGTTAAAAGCTGTTGTGTTCAAAAAATATGGGAACGACATAAAATAGAGATACCTGGCTTGGAGGTAACGTTGGCTGGATCCACGGGAAGAAGTCTTGTCTCTAGGTGCTCCGGCAGCGCTCCACGACGGCGGGTGGGGGACCTGCAAGGACTCCAACGCTCAAGTCAGTGACTATTATAGGTCAAACTTATTATTATTAGATTAATAGCATACTTGATATAGTGTAATGTGCTTACATTTTGGGCCTCAAGGGCCTTGTCTCTATGTCTAGCCCAATATCAACAGTAGCTATGATATCGTACATGACATGGTATTAACGATCGGGATATCTCTTAAATATCCATGTCGGATTACTATCGATCCCGTAATCCGGGATGTTTCAAGTTATTCAGCTCTGTCGCTCTTTTACTTATTAGGAGTTCATTTCTAGCATTTCAAGCATTCTTCTTTGTGTTGTTGGCTTAATTTAGTTTCTTGACTTTAATATTCAAAGCTTCATATTCTCGGTTCATATGCAGGGTTGGATGTCGAATTTCAAACTTCACGTGTTCAAACTCGATGAATTTCCCTCCATTTGTGAGTAGGAGAATTATTTTCATGGTTGATCACTCTAATGATTTCTTTATTGTAGCCCCCCGTGATGGTGTTCTACCGGGAGTAGAATTCTGACTCAAATGCATCACATGTTGTTCTAATTTCATCTCGTAAAATGAATTGTTTCTTCTCTTAGTTCTTCTATTTCCTCAGAGTTGGGTGATCCTTTTATGATCTTTTATACGTTCTCTCATCATGGATCTCGGAGTCTTGTAAAATTCACTCCACAAGACAATTAAGTAGCTAACTTGCTCCATATCAGCTGTAGTGGTAAGCTCCAAGTCGATACTCTATTAAAAGTGAAACTCTTCACCATATTATAATTGCCCTTGAGTCGGTGTTCCATTGAAGGTAAAACTTTGACTTTATTATACTTGGCCGACATGAATGTCATGTCAAATTAAAACATTTTGTCTCTAACCGTTATGCCGGGACTTCACATAATTTTCTCTTGAGTTTGTTGTTCGCCCTTTATGAGCATATGATTTTCAACTGAAATTTTCAGTTCTTTCACCTGGGCATGGGGCCTATGACCCTCCTTATCACTAATATGGATATGGGATTATGATTCCCAAGTTAAGGTTGCTACCATCCACTTTTTAGTGGAGTCCTTTAGATAATTTGGTTTATGACTCTATCGACACCGGTATTGTTTGGTGTGATCTGATAATTCCAGGAGGTATTTTACCACCTTGGTGATCAAAATTTATGACAACTCCTATTGCTGAAGCTATCTCACATACCGATGGCATCTCATGCTCTGTGATCATATTTCGTTCAATGTTGTCTTGAATATCATTTCATCTTGAAAATTTCCAAAGACCGGCATCATCCCAGAATTTCTGCCTGGATGTGATGTACATATTTTTTTACTCTCTACTAAAAATGAGTAAGCTTTTTTGCTTTTTTCAATCCTATTTTGATTTCTTTCTAGACTTCTCTAACAATATTCTCTTTGATGATATGTATCTCTGCGATGAAAATGGGCTCTCTGGCCTAGTTATCCTCTTTCTTTTAGGGATCTATAGACATTTGTTTGCAAGATGTATTTGGCTGAGATGTACTAATCAAAATATTTTTGTCAAAACAGAATGGTGCATGTCTGAAGTTGGATCTGTAACACTGTAGTCTCCCAAGTCGACAAGCTGCTTTGAGCAAGCTATCATCGTTGGGTTATTCATGCCGGATCTATTGAATCTCGTTCTTTATGTGCTTGCTGTTGATAGCATTGTGAGCTTCTCACCTATGTCTTTATCTTTTGTCTAGCTAAGTCGTATTTTTATATAACGTCTTGAACCCAAATTCTGGACTTGCCTTGTGAATGAGCTTCAAGGTCTCTTCGAGGGAAGAAGTCTTGGTGCCTTTAGGGATTATGTTAAGATACTTCGATTTTTGAATCTCGGTATTCAACTCAACTTTGCAGGTGTTTGCTCCTTTTGATCTTTGCGCCCTCCAAAAGATCATGGCGCTAATGCCAGTGAAGCCGAAGCCTCTTTAGTTTATTTATAGCTTCTTAGTCATTTAATTTTACTTTTCTAATTACTTCAATGTTTCTTCTATAATGAGCCCTTGTGCTTCTTGCACGCTTTGATCGCTGACCAATTCTTTTGCTTATTTTCCGGGAAACTCTTTTTCTGGTATGGCCTATGGCCTCCTCTGTACTATCTCGGGGAATTTTCATTCCGAAACGGCTATTAGCCCCATTGATATTGATCTAGGGTCCTTTCATTCCAAAACGGCCATCGGCCTTATTATTATCCGGGGGAAGAACATTCTAAGATGGCAAGTAGCCTCTTCAAATTTATTTCTAAGAAATTTTTATTTTGGAGTGGCCTTTGGCCCTTCTTGGTATCTCAAGGAGAGAACGTCCCAAGATAGCACGTAATCTTTTGATACAAGTATTTTTCTCGAAATGGCCCGCGGCCTTCTTGTGGGATATCTTGGGAGATTGTCGTCCCAAGATGGCTGTAGCCTCGTCGAATTAGGTCCAAGTACTCTATCTTAGAATGACCCTAGGCCATTCTTTAGTATCTCGGGGGTTTGTCATCCCGAGATGGTCATAGCCTTCCGAGTTTGACCCAAGTGTCTCACTTAGGTTAGCCATTCGTCCATTTTAGTATCCGTAGAATTGTCTTCTTGAAATGACTGTAGCCTCTTTGAATTTGATCCAAGATATTCTAATTCATAATTTATGTTGAACTTGACAATTTATGCCTTTTGGACTTTACCCTTTAACGAATTTTGGGCTTCTTTGTTGTTTTTACCTTTAGGACCGTATTGGCTGAGATGGTTACAACCATCTTCGTGCTTGTGTTTAATTGGCGCATTTAGCTGGGATCGTTGTCCTTGTGACTTTTCGTAGTGTAGAACCGGGTTGACCATAAGCACTACCCTTTGATGTTTTCTCATCTCGGATTTGTAGAAAAAGGTTGGTTTTAGCCATAGACTTCTTAGCTTTTTAATCTTGCTATGGGTTAACCTTGGCGGCATCCCTTTTTGATTTCGTTGACATAGGTTACCCTTGGCGGCATCCCTTTGTTGATCTTGTTGTTGAGGGTTAGTCTTAAAGGAACCCCTTGTTGATAGCTCTCTATTTCGAGCTTTTAACTTTGAAACAATATTTTGTATGTACTTTGGAGTACTTGTTTCTTTAATCTCGCCATATTTTGTCATCTCGGGCTTTTGCCTTTAATTTGTTGCTTGATAGCTGTAGATTTACATCTTTGCGCTGTCTGTAGAGCTTATATTTCTACATTGCATTTTTCGACCGACTTTGATATGTCGTTTTGTAAGCTGTGCTGATCTCGTTTTGTAGAGTTTACTTGCAGTCGTGGCTATTTGCTTAGCTTTTGACTTGTTGTTCTTGAATATCCTTAAAGGGCATATTTGTTTGTTATGTTTGGTCTTCATTTTTATCTGCTGAATAGATTTAAGAGGCATATTCGTTGGTTTTCTTTTATGTTTGTGGCATAGCCTTAAAAGGCATATTCGTTGACTCGTCAATTTGACATAGCCTTAAGAGGCATATTTGTTGATCGCCGCTTTGACATAGCCTTAAGAGGCATATTTGTTGATCTTCGATGTGACATAGCCTTAAGAGGCCTTGATCATCATTGTTTTTAGATGGCCTTAAGAGGCCTCGGTAATATTCGTTGGTAGAAGGCCTTAAGAGGCTGGGATTTTCGGCTAGTAGTATATGGTTGACCGACATGATATTCATGCTGGTCGTGCCACTTATCATCCATGCATGTTGGTCATTGAGTAATATTATATAATATCATAATACAAACATTAATCAGAAAGTATTGTACCGATAACAGTCTTTTGATGCTAGCATATCTAGAGCAAATGTAGACAATATTGTAAATGCTAGCATATAAATTATGAAGCAACAATTGAGCAGGAGATATGGCGCAAACTATGTAATGGCTGCTAGCATATCATATTAAGATAATTCTATCGTATAGCATATCATATTAAGATAATTCTATCGCACGCGACCATTGGTGATAATTGTCACCCTTGAAGACTATCGGAACAAGAACCGTGGCAGGACTCTCATGGGGATGAAGGAAAAGAGGGTCGTTGATGTCGACGGGAGCTACCGGCAACGGCGGAGCAGCAGCGGCCATCAAGAACGAAGGGGAAAGACAAAATCAGAGCGAGCGGAAACCACCTCTCCAAGAGGGGCTCTTGATACCATGTAAAAACTAGAAATTATGAGCCATGAAGCAATTGTAATCACAACATTGCACAAAAGAGAAAGCAGCTAGCAGAGGAAAAGAAGAGAAGAGAAAAACCCTGAGGGTGCAGATTTTTATTGATAACCAAAAAAGATTACATTAGATTAGCTTACCCTTTAGCCTCTATCTATTTAAAGGAAAAGAAATACATGAGGGAGAGTGAGAGAGAAGAAACACATAAAACAGAAAAACAGAAAAAACAGAAAGCTAACTATCCTAAATAGAAAAAGGACTAATAAGCAAAATAAAGGAAACTTAAGTGGCCAAAAGGTAACTAAAGAAAGTAAACAAATTACATATGAGGACAAAGGAACAAAACAAGATGTTATTTGTTGACATTGTTCTCGATTTCAAACTAGACAAGTTTGTGATATGACACAAAAACTTTGGACCCTATTTCTTATAAGGTTTAGCTAGCTAAGAGAGAAGGCTAAAAATACAAAATTCAAAGGTTTTTTTTTAGAAAACATAAATAATTTATGGGATTTGTGTTTTTTTTATAAGCAAACAAATTTTATTAATAAGAGTACCAGTAATATTTCATCCTCACTCTAAAAGCCGACAATTAGTCAAAACAAGTAATACAAGAAAGAGGATTGTCGTACCAACAAAAAGGAACAAACCAACATTTGTTCGAGAAGAAGCTCCCTTTGAAGATCAAAGTTTAATCTTAACAATATCATATCTAAAATATTCAACAATCAACCATTAAAAAATAATACTATTCTTATTCAATACTCCATAAATTGATCAAACTATTGCGACCTAAAACATAGAGCAATACCCTCCAATGTTTTACACCGAAAGAAAAAAATGTCAAAAGTCAAAACCAACAATGACAAATCACCACGATTAACGAAATCAAAATCGATCCAAAGAAAAACTGCCTTCCAAATACCCCAAATGAGTTTTTTGTTTATAATGTACATAATTGTGGTTTACATAAAATATAAGTCTTGTAAGTGTTGTTTTTTTTTTCATGATATTGAAGTCTTGTATGTTTATATCCATAATAATTATTGCACCTAGGGAAATGTATAACGAAATCCATCTAATAAATATTCGATAACTAGAGCTAGAGTATCAAATGAAAAAATTTCAACAATTGATATATACATTTAATTATACCTCAATTGTTCAATTAGTAAACCCATTTCTTTTGTAATTTGAGTCCACAATATAAGGTAGTGATTTTGAATTCAACTCAAAAAAAAAAAAGATTGAAATTGTTATAAAAAATGATAATTTTGTTGCATCTAGTTTAATCCAATGAAACTAATAGGTATGTTTCTCTACAGAGAACTAAAGGTTCTTCTACAGACTTATTGATACAACTCTTAAATAAGTCAAATAAGTTTAAACAACTAATATAGGATGATAAAACAAATTAAATAACACCAAGAGGCACATTACTCTCAAAAAAAATCATCAAAAGATTAAGAAATTGATATCTCCAAATCATTTGAAGCTCTGGGAATCCGTGAAAACAACATTTTTGCCCTTTCACGAAGGTTCCAATTGTCATCACCAACTTCATCATCCAATAAAGTAATGTTAATCTTTTTCAAGACTTTCCCACAAATTATTAAATAGATGATCACATCGAGCTCATTCCATATTTGTTGGGGAAAAGTCCCACGTTGCTTAGGATAAGAGCTATGATAGCCTTTATAAGGCCCTAGGCAACCCTATCCTTGTGAGCTAGCTTTTAAGGAGAGTTAGGCCTATGTCATTTTCTAATATGGTATCAGAGCCTATCCGGAAAAAAAAAACATAGGGCAAAATTTAAATTCAAGAAAAAAAAGAGCACAAAGTCCAGGCAAAGCAAAAAAGAAAAGAGACCTGAGGCAGATGCCCATAACTTGAAAAACAAGAAGGCCCATTAAAAAAAAAGCCAGTTGGACTTGAGGGAGAGTGTTGGGGAAAGTCTCACGTTGCCTAGGATAAGAGCTATGATAGCCTTTATAAGGCCCTAGGCAACCCTCTCCTTGTGAGCTAGCTTTTAAGGAGAGTTAGGCCTATGTCATTTTCTAAGATGGTATCAGAGCCTATCGGAAAAAAAAACATAGGGCAAAATAACAAAAAAATCAAGAAAAAAAGAGCACAAAGTCCGGGCAAAAGAAAAAAGAGACCTGAGATAAATGACCATAACTTGAAAAATGAAATAAGGGCCCATTGAAAAAAAAAGACAAGTCACAACTAGGTTAAAAATAAAAAACCAGTTGGACTTGAGGGGAGTGTTGCGAGATAAAGTCTCACATTGCCTAGGATAAAAGCTATGATAGCCTTTATAAGGCCCTAGGCAACCCTCTCCTTCTGAGCTAGATTTTGAGGAGAACTAGGCCTATGTCATTTCTAAGATGGTATCAGAGCCAGGTTAGTCGTGGGCGCTACCCGCAGATGTCCAGTCCTACAAACATCACGCACCAAATGTCCAGTCCTGGGCGTGAGGGGGGTGTGTTAAGATCAAGTCCCACATCGACTAGAAAGAGGGCCACCATAGAGTATATAAGTGGTGTGGCAGTCGTCCTCCTTTGAGCTAGCTTTTGGGAGTGAGTTAGGCCCAAACCCAAATTCTAATATGGTATCAGAGCTCTTGTCCTAGGCAACGTGAGACTTTTCCCCAACAATATTCCTCGAAAGCCCTTAATACTCACCTCCTTGAGACTTGACTTCAAGCATTCGTAAACTATAGCATTGTTTGTACAAAATCTCTCTACGATGACATCAAATGGAGATTCATAGCCCTACAATATCATACAAACATAACAAAACTTAATTGATCTGTACTTTCAAAAGATAGAAAGAAGGAAAAATAAATTCAAGTTAAAACCAAACATTTATTATGCATGTATAGAAAAAGAAATTCTATTTGATACTCACAATCAAAGTATTTTCGAAACTCAATTCAATGGTGGGAATCTCAAATATAGAGCAACTATTGAGTAAGACTGTGATTTTGGAAAACTCATTCTCGTGCAAAGAAGCTTTCAAAATCAAATACCTTGTATTTAAAGTCAATTGCCAAGTCTCAGTAGTATTGCTTTCTGGATTCTCCTAGTCTAATCTGTTTATGGCACTCTTAGTTGGTCATGACTCTTTATTCTAACAAACCGCTTGAGGATCATTGGTGTGGTCAAACTAATATATAAGATTAAAAGGACCATCCTGAAAATAATGGTTAAGTTTACCCGAAATGCCTCAACATGATTTTCAATTGGGGCAACATCATTCAGCGTACCATATAAAGTGGGAGTCGTCATCACTATAAAGCCAAAATCCCTTTCAAGGAGTAATGGTAGAGACCAAATGTGAATGACAATGGTCTGACGAACCTCGTGAATTCAGGTGTAGTCAAGCAAATATTATGTTTAAAAAAAATCAAAAATGAAAAAGAGAAAAAAAGAGAAGAAAAAATGAAAAAGAAGAAGAAGCTCGCTAGGTTGAAAACCCGAAAGGGCGGCCTAGGAAAAAGTTAGAGCGACCAGGTGGGTTGAAAACTCAAAGAGCGGCCTAGGCAAAAGTTAGGGTCAAAATAAAGTCATCACTAGGATGAAAACTCGTACGAAATAAAGTTAGGGTCAAAATAAAGTCATCACTAGGATGAAAACCAGCTTCCTAAATACCCGTTTCATTTCAAATAAAACTCTCCTTCTCCCTTTTTGAAAAACTCGCTGTTCATTTTATTAATCGTATATTAAATAGAAATACTTGTTTACATTTATAGCTAAAAGCATTACAATTGCTTTGACATATTAAATATTGCAGTGAACTTGATGAACCCTACTAGATAAAAGTTCTCAAAAAGTGGTATGGTGGTGCGAATAGGTCTTCACTTTAAAAGTGGGAGCTCTTGCAAGAAGCCGACTCGAGGCACACTTGTTTTGGGATTAGAGGAAGCTCAAGCTCAGTTCTGGAACCATTTAGAGCGCATTACTGCAAAGGGTTGAGGAAACACCTTTGTCGCAGATAAATGAGCTTTAAGTTTAAAATTCAGTTGAAATAACTCGTTTCTTAAATATTAAGATACGCGCATTTTTGCTTTTCATGAATCTTACATCAAGCATCATGCACGTATGCCTTGGTTTGCGTTGTTTTCCTGTTACTATTACTTTTTAGGACCTAGTGTCTGCTATTGCTACATTTCGAAGCTAAATATCGGCCTGGCACCTACTGCGTCGAAGCCCAGTATCGGGTTGGCACCTCCTGCATCAAAGCCTAGTATCGGCCTGGCACCTGCTACATCGAAGCTCGGAATCGGCTCGGAACTCTCTTGCTTTCTATCGAAAGCTCGGAATCGGCACTGGCACCCTCTTGCCTCCTGCCCCAAAGCCCGAAAGCGGCCCGACACCCTCTTGCTTTCTTTCCAAAGCCTGGAATCGGCACCGACACCCTCTTGCCTTTTCTCCAAAGCCCAAAATCGGCCCGACACCCTCTTCCTTTCTCTCCAAAGCCCAGAATCGGCCCATCACCCTCTTTCTCTTAATCCAAAGCTCGGAATCGGCCCGACACCCTCTTCCTCTCTCTCCAAAGCCCAAAATCGACATCGTCACACTCTTGCTTTATCTCCAAAGCCCAGAATCTACATTGGCACTCTCTTCCTCTCTCTACAAAGCCCTGAATCAGCCTGACACCCTCTTCCTCTCTCTCCAAAGCCTGGAATCGGCACCGGCACCCTTTAGATCCAGGTCCCGAACTGGTACCCTCGTGCTACCTGGTCAAGAGGTGCAAAAACCTCTAAATAAGTTTAGAGATAAAATTTGATTCATATCTTTATTTAGTTCTTATCAAATAATTTGAATAACATTGTTATTCCTCTTATTTAGACAAGAAATTCATATAGAGGGGCAAACTGTGGCTACAAAATTTTATCCGGTTAATAATGATTTTAGCTGGTAAAATTGTGATTAATTAATTAGTTTTCTTAAGTGAGTCTTTAGAAATAAACTAGAAAAAATTGGAATAATTACTAGAAACAAAACTAGGCTAGTAGCTAAGGGGTATAATCAAGAGGAAGGCATAGATTATAAGGAACCTTATGCTCCCGTAGCTAGACTAGAAGCCATTAGACTTCTTTTTGCTTTTGCATGCATCATGGATTTCAAGCTTTATCAAATGGATGTTAAAAGCGCTTTCTTAAATGGATTTATTCAAGAAGAAGTTTATGTTGAACAACCTCCAGGTTTCGAAAACTTTGAATTTCCAAATCATGTTTTTAAACTCAAAAAGGCTTTGTATGGTCTAAAGCAAGCCCCTAGGGCTTGTTATCAAAGATTGAGTAAATTTCTCTTGAACAATGGTTTTCAAAGAGGCAAAGTTGATAAAACCTTATTCATAAAACAAAAGCATCATGACATACTGCTTGTACAAATTTATGTTGATGATATTATATTTGGTGCAACTAATGAGAATCTATGCAAGGATTTTGCTACAAACATGCAAGGGGAATTTGAAATGTCTATGATGGGAGAACTCACGTTCTTCCTTGGATTTCAAATCAAACAAACCGAGCAAGGAACCTTTGTATCCCAAACCAAATATTGCAAAGAATTGCTCAAGAAATTCGGCATGGAAAACTCCAAAGAAATGGGTACTCCTATGAGCACTTCATGCTATCTTGACAAAGATGAAAATGGTAAACCCGTTGATGTGTCCAAATATCGTGGCATGATATAATCTTTATTATATTTAATTGCTAGTAGACTTGACATCATGTTTAGCGTATGTATGTGTGCTAGATATCAATCATGCCCAAAGGAATCACATCTTAGTGTTGTTAAAAGAATTATGAGATACATGCTTGGCACTTGCAACATGGGTTTATGGAATCCTAAAGGTGCATCCTGCTCATTAATTAGTTATTCTGATTCCGACTTTGCGGGATGTAAAATGGATAGAAAAAACACTATCGAAACATGTCATTTTCTCGGTCATTCATTAATTTCATGGCATAGCAAGAAACAAGTTGGTGTAGCTCTGTCTACTGCCGAAGCTGAATATGTTGCGGCAGGAAGTTGTTGTGCACAAATTCTTTGGTTAAAACAACAACTTGAAGACTATAGCATTCATATGCATCATATTCCACTTAAATGTGACAACACTAGTGCCATAAATCTCACAAAAAAATCCCATCATGCATTCTAGAACCAAGCATATAGAAATCAGACATCATTTCATTAGAGATCATGTTCAAAAGGGTGATTGTGTGCATGAATTCATTGAAACATCTAAACAACTTGCTGACATATTTACTAGGCCTCTTTCCAAAGAAAATTTTTACTCTATAAGAAGAGAGCTTGGAATAATTGATCAATCTTGAGTTGTTTAAATAGTTTTACAAATTCCTGTATTTTTTTTTAATGATCCTTACTAACTTGAGCATTGGAGTCTTTTCTTTTTGTTTTGCAAGTCTCATTGATGACATAAAAGTAAAGGACAATATCAACCTTTGAAGTTTTTACAAAAATTTCTGAAATTTTTCAACTTGATATTCGAATACATATTCAAATATATGCTTCCTGTGCATATATATTTGAATATATAATCGAATATTAGCCTTCTGTGGTCTTATATTCAAATACATAGTCGAATATAAGCCTTATGTAGTCTTATATTCGAATACATATTCTAATATAGAAAGTCAAACTAATTCAAATCAGTTCCTTTGAATTTCTGCACTCCTATATTCGAATAGATATTCGAATATTGCCTTATGTATCTCTATGTTCGAATAGATATTCGAATATTGTGCTCCCATATTCGAATATTCCTTTCACATATTCGAATATCCCCTCTAAATATTCGAATATCTGACAATTTTTACTTTGATTTTAACTAAATATTCGAATATATATTCGAATACTCCATTCTATATTCGAATATATATTCGAATATAAAAGTGCCAAACTATTTAAATGCATCACTTTTTACACAAATCTTCTCTCACTACGCATTGTCTCTCAATTCTTCACCCAAAAACTTCCAAATCCTTCCTTCTTTAACCAATCTCCTCCTCTCCTTCACTATCAAATCTTAAAATTCATCAATGGCCTCATCACCACCTTTCTCTCCTCCTCCTTCCAATTCTCCTCCATCACCAACACCCAAACGTCAACGCTTCAAAAGGACTGCTATCAACAAGCCACCATCTGTTCCACGTAGGCCACGCAATGGGTCCTCTTCCCCCGTTCCCCATGCCACCACTGGATTTTCCCCTGAATTCCAACGATGGTAATCTTCTCCTGCACAAATCGCCAAATTCCAAATGGAATTTGCTGACAGGAAAATTGTTGATGCTCGATGGGTAAACTTGTCTTGGTTCCACAAACAAGGCTTCTCTTTTGTACCTTGGCTTGAGTCATCGTTCCCGGTCCTTTTTCTGAGCATCAAAGAGAATGTATACCCAAATATCGTCCGCGTCTTCTACTCCAACCTTGTCTATTACACAGAAACGTGCACTATCACGTCGGAGGTCAAACGAACAAAGATACACATTCCTTCTTTTCTCTAGACTTCTCTCAATGGGATACGTTTTGAAGGGGCCCAAGTCTCAGGTTCCACAGCTATGGGCCAATGGGCCGCCGACTACAATCCCATCCAGGCAATTAGGGCCATGTGCCATGTACGGGCCACCTTCCACACCTACAAACAAGGAGATTATCTTCCCACCGGCACACTGACTATGGACTCCCGTATAGTCCATCTCATCATTGCTCGCATCCTCCTTGGCCGTATAGGAAATTTTACCAAAGTCCTCCATGATGACCGACTTTTCTTTGGGCCATCATCAAGCAAAAGCCCGTTGATTGGGCAAGGCTTGTCTAGCATCATATGCTGAAGGGGGCAACAGGCACCACTCCTTTTCCCTATCCCACTCTGATCACAGTTCTTCTCCGTCACTTCCACATAAACTTGGCAGATGAATACAGCACCTCCATTGATGGTCAAAAATTTGAAATTGGACAATCAGTGCTGCACTGTGCTGGCATCTTCTATGCTGCCGATAATTGGTATATCGAGGAATTGGGGATTGAAGGCATCACCCAAAAGAAAACTACCCTGCTCCAGATGATTCTGAGAAGCCCGCTGAGCCAGAACAGGAGCCTCTTCCACCACACTTCCAGCGGCTCACTCTCCAAATCTCACAGATGATGGACAACAAATTTGAGCAGCAGTGCCAATACCTTGAGCAGAGGTGTGAATAGATGGAAACCTCGCTTCAAGGAGAGATTACTTCCCTCCGAGAAGAAATTGCTCGCAGCAGCTCAAACTACATGCCTCAATACTCTCAATCCACCTTTCTTGAAGATCAAGGTGGTGCAAGCGGCTTTCATGAGCACTTTGGAGGTGAAGATCTTCAAGGATTTGGGGCTCAACAAAGTCTCGGCTTAGATTATGATTTCTTTAGCACTCTACTTGCCTCCAGCCCTCTCTGACTTCTCCCTCAAACTTTAAACTTACTACGTTGCAAATTGCTTATTCTAACTTAGTTTAGTTGTGATTGTTTTTGGGACATCCTAACTTTTTTTAAAAAACTGGATTATTTTGGAGTTTCTTCTCAAAAACTCAAAATTTTGTCTCAAAACTAATTTCATATATAATATTTTTTATGATGACAAAAGGGGCAGAATCAATGCTGAAAATGCTGCTATGCTATTATGATTCGATTATGTTCAAAAATTCTGCTTTATATATATGAGTCTATCTGTGTCCACAAATATGCTTGAAGATTAAAACCTATCTTTAACATGTTTATATGCATATTGGCAGGGGGTGTTAAATACCATAAGTAAGGGGGAGACTCTGTATATTGCACTCACATAAATGTTCTACACTCCAAAATTATCTGACATACTGATTAAGGATTTCGTTTGTTGTTTGTCATCATCAAAAAGGGGGAGTATGTGGATGCAAATGGTCTAAACGCTCTAAGACTGGAGTTTCGATGATTCCACAACAAACCAACAATCAAGCCTTGAATGGGAAATCAAGCGATCAAGCGCTATAAACAAGATTGCAACAACAAGGGTATATAGGATTTAATTTATGCTTAAATGTAATTTGATTAAGGCTCTTTAAAATGAATCAAACACGTTTTCAATCAAACAGTTTTTCAGAAAGTGTTAAAAACCTCGTTAGAAATGTTTTCTCTATAGAAAAGATTTTTCTTGATGTTTATAAAGTTGAACTTAACCTTGGTTTCCATTAGAAAAAGTCTTTTTCAAGGTATATTCGAATATGGAGGTTCTAGAATTAAAAATTGAATTTTCTAACTAGTATATTCAAATATGGCTTGCTATATTCGAATACATATTCGAATATAATGTATTGCCTTGGTTTCTCCGTTTTTTCAGAAACATTATATTCGAATATGTATTCGAATATGGCAATGGCTTGCCATATTCGAATACATATTCGAATATGATGTTTTGCCTTGGCATCTCCACTTTCCATAATCACAATATTCGAATACATATTCAAATATGGAGCTTCCATATTCGAATATATATTCAAATATGAAGCCCTTGGGATTCAAATTTTTTTGGCAGAAACTCTATATTCGAATACATATTCGAATATGTTAATGACCTGTTACGAATTTTCATTTGCCATTCTGCTGTCTATAAAAGGGGCTTTTTACAAAATTCATAGTACAGCCTTGCAAGCATATTATTAAGTAGAAAAGAGCTTTTATCATCAACTTTCTTAATCAAGGGTCTTGTGCTTTGCTTAAGGCTTTCTTTGTCACTCCTTAACCTTGTTTGTTTCATCATACAAAGAGCCTTCAATCAAATATTCTTAGTGCTTCAAATTGTATCATTTACTCTTTTGAGAGCTTCCTATTTGTAAATCTAAACTTGTATTATTGAGTGAAGGTGAGGTATCCTTCTTGGTTATTGAAGGTGTGGTATCCTTCAAGGTTACAGTTAGGGTGAGGTATCCCTAGTTTGAGATCCTTGCAATTAGTGAGGTATCCAATTGTGAAGGGTGCTCTTAGCTTGTAACTTGTTGAAGCTAATAGAAGTGTTTTCGCGCGGCGGTGATTCGAAGACTGGACGTAGGCCACTAGGAGGTTTTGTGGCTGAACCATATGAAGCTTGGTGTTATTTTCTCTATCCCTTAACTCTTATTTTGTGCATTTCATAGTATTTTTGGCATTCATATCTATTCTCTTTCAATCTCATATATCAACTAAAATACAATCTATTCAAGCTGTGCTATTGTTTGTGAAATATTTCCGAAAAAGTTTTAAGCTAAATTCACCCCCCCTCTCTTAAGCATAGAGGCCCTTGTCTAACACGTGACAGTCATGGCTCCCAACTCTTTAGCCATTCTAATGCTGGCGAGGTATGCCTCATATTCTGCTTGATTGTTTGATTTTGGGAATTCAAACTTCAATGAGTACTCAACTGCCACCCATTTAGAATTTTCTAGGATCACTCCAGCTCCACAACCTTTAGTATTGGAAGACCCGTCAACGTAGACTGTCCATTCACCGGGGTGAGTCATTTCTTCGAGAAAATCTGCCAAAACTTGAGCTTTGATGGCGAGCCGCAACTCATAGGAAATGTCGTATTGCTTGAACTCTATGACCCACGACATCATCCGTCCAGCTAAATCTGGTTTATGGAGCAATTGGCGAATGGGCTGAATGGTTCTTACCGTGATGTGGTGACATTATACATGAATAACTGATTAAGGTTGAAAAACAATTGACATTGCAAGGAAATTGGTAATGGCCTTGCAATGTTAATGGGGGCTTTGAGCCAAGTTTTTCAAGATTAAATGATTGCTTGGGATGGTTATTGTATTTAACTGTTGTATCCCATTCATGACTAAAAGGATTGCATATACACCTTCGGGTGTCAGACCGGGCAAATTGAGGGTTCAAGGAGGGATGCTTCCATGGACATTAGAGATCTCTCTACATGTTGTCGTATGGTATGCCTCCTACTCTCCATGATCATAAGGTGTTTAGGTGCATGTGCTATGTTACCCCAATCACCCAAAACAAAACAAAGCTTGACCCGCGTGCTAAAAAATGCGAATTCTTGGATTTTCAAAAAGGAACTACAAGTCATATTATTCTAAACCTTCAAACTCATGTTATCTCTATTTCTAGAAATGTCATAATTTATGAAAATAATTTTCCTTATAAATTAAGAAAACATTTCTGTGTTGATTCTGATTCTTCTGTCTTTTGCCATGAGTTTTCTCAAACCTTTTTTTCTAACCCAACCCTTATGGAACATTCTGTTCCTACAATAATCCAGCCTAATATATCAGCGTCTAAAACATCCCCATTCCCCTTCATCCTTTGATTGCTAATAATTTTTGTGATTCTAATAATGGTTTGCGTAAATCTTCACATATATCTAATCCTCGTAAGCATCTTTCTGATTATCATGTTTATCTTTCACAAGCTAATACCTTTCCTATTATTGAGGTTAAATACCCTTTACACTTAGTTCTTAGTTATCATAAACTTTCCCCCACTTTTACTAGATATTGTTTGAATATTTTTGCTAAAGTAGAACCTAAAACTTAAAATTTTTCTATTAAGAATCCGAAATGGATATCTACTATGAATGATGAATTAAATGCCTTATCTGTTAACAAAACATGGGATCTAGATGATTTACCGAAAGGTAAGAAACTAGAAACCTATAGGGTCTAAATTGGTGGATAAAATAAAATACAATTGTGATGGTCCTATTGAATGTTATAAGCAAGGTAGACAGATTCGCGACTCTGGCGTAGAGTCGTACCCTCCACCGGCGGGAGCGACTCAGGTTCCACATAGAGTCGCAAATCTGTGGAGTCGTAGTGGAGTCACCATGGAGTCGTGGAGTCGTTCCACATTTGCGCCTCTACGTTTTGGATCTACACATCGCGGGTCATTAGAGTTTCTTCCATATACGTTTCAACACTTCTTCTTCCCCAAGTGAGTTTCTTCCATTAGAGGCACTTTGAAGCTATGTTTCTCTTCTTAGTTTGTGCACTCGTGTTCTCTGTTTCTGCAAGTTTGCTCTATTTTGTTTTTCATTGCTCAGCAATCTATTGTGTGTGTCATTACTATGATACCAAGATTAACCGTATTCTAGATGACTAGATCATTAGAGTTGTAGTTTGTTGTTTTACATAGTCACATAATTCGTGGTACTCGCCGGTACGTGGTACGGGTTCGGGTACGCGGTTCTTTTTCTAAGACGAATGCGGTACGTAGGGGGTATACTTCGTCGGTACGTTATTTTGGTACGCGGTACGTCATAAAATATTAATGGGTACGTTATTAATAAATTTTTTTTAACTAATTATATATATTAAATATTAAATTTTGAAATACAACAACATATAGTAGTTACATTATAAATAATATATTATTTAAGAAAAAATAATTACAAGAGTATATGAGTTGTTAACATGATACCCAAAAAAATACTAGTATGTACTAACATATTAACATAATACTAATACTTGAAAGTAAATTTTACTTGAAGAATATAGTTGCAAATAAAAGATGACTGCAAAAAATGTATATTGGTAGAAATTACTTGAAAGTAAACTATCATCCTATTTGGTTGAACTGATTCTCTTATTTGGTTCAATAGCTAGCATGATAAAATAGGGAAGGAGAAAAAAGAACTTCACAAACCTTAAGAGGCAGAGTTTTGAGCTTTGTGCTAAATTAATTTCTAGGCAATAAAAAAGAACTAAAATATAGAAGGATTTAATTGTTGTTTAACAAGTGGAAATCATTTTGATGAGATCTGATGTCTGATGTTGACACAGAATTTCAACCAAATGCAGGTGGGAAGGCATGTGTTTTTCGTGGTCATCATCATAATCTAATTTTTAAAGGATGATCATTGTGAATGTTTTTTTTTATGCCAGGTTCTAATTATCATCATCACATAACATAGCTTTATAAAGCAAACGAGACACATTGAAGTTCAATTGAAACAACACCTTGCAGTTGAGTGGTAATTTCTTTGAAAAAAAATTAGTATGCCAAAAGTGAGATTCTTCGGATTTATACAGGGATAGATTTAAGGGGAGGCCTTGGCTCCCCAGAAATAGTTGTTATATACATTATACTTTGCATTTAAGTTTCATGCACCGCAGCGGTTCAGAGAGTGCACCTTTTGACATTTGGTCTCAGACTCGAATCCAAGAATAGTCATTTGTTTTGATTTTGCTGTTTTTCATCTATCTTCTTTTTCTCAGTTTTTATTTTTAAATTATTTTAGCATTGTTTCTCTTTTTTTTGTAACAAGCATAGTTTCTTTTTTATTTTCCTAAATATATATTTTTTTCATTTAAAAATATTTATACACATATAAAGATTATATATTTATATTATTTTATCCTTTATTTTACTAAATATATTTTTTCATTTAAAAGAATTTATAAACATATTAAGAATATATGTTTATATAATTTTATCTTTATTCTACTAAATATATTTTTTCTCTTTATTAATAAATTCTCTATATGCTTAGATTTCGTTCTCCAATCACAAAAAATTCGCCCCCCCAACAAGTTTTTCAGGATCCGTCCCTAGATTTATATTGACAGATTCTTAGGTGTTTGCTTGTTGATGCCAACCAACATGCTTTAGACACCATGAACAGGTCTCACTAAAATTTTATAGTTTCAATGGACAATCATTTAGGAATAATTAGTTGAACCAAGAGCCCAACCTTTAGAAATTGACTTAATGCATATGAATAGAAGTTCAATATGAAATGCACAAGGATGATACGCATGATGCAAATTCAAGTCTTTTGAAAGTGTTTTACTTGTCATGGGTTGCTTTGAGCTGTTCAGGGTTATGATTTAGTTAGATTACTAGACATGAGCCCGCACAGCATTAACGTAAATTTTAATATTATTTAAACAAATTATTGAATTTATAAATATTATTTAATAAAACATAAAATAATTAACTGAATATATTTTGAATTAAATAAAGTGAATTTATATGTAAAATGGAATGATATTTAATTTTAACCGATGTTAGCTAGTATAACAGGAGTAATTACAAAAAAAAAAATATGTTCCTTTAAGAAAAAATATAATCCATATACATGCTTTTGAGTGTATCTTTGTTGATTGGCTTGAATTTTTGTCACCGTAGATTAATGTCCACCTTGTATTGCTTTTGATTTTTTTTTTCATTTTTCAACCCTCTTTCTTTTTCATTCTTTTTTTTATGTTTACCAATTTTGTTTTTTTTTTGTTTTAAATTTAAGTTTATCTAAGAAATAAATCCTTTTTGTCTTTCTTAATTTTTTGAATTTTAGTTTATCAATTTCGATTTTTTGTTAAATTTAAGTTTAACTAAGAAAGTGAATTTAATTTTGAGTTTTTAATTTAATGTGAAAAAACTCCTCAAATAAAAAAAATTAATTTTGAGTTTATTGAGTAATTTTAGTTTCCTATTTTTTTTTGATATTTTTTAAATAATAACTTAATGCATAACCCTCATTTTGAGAGAGAATTGCATAACTGAATGATTTTATGAGAATTTTTTAAAATCAATTTGATTTAGAATCAAGAGAATAACTGAATCTTTTGTTTTTCAATTTTTTTTTTAAAAAAAAAAACTAATTTGGAATCAACAGTAATTGGGTAACGAAACAATTTTATTTAATTTTTAAATTTAATCTGATTTAAATTCGAGAGTATAACGGAAAAATTTGATCCCACAATTTCGTAATTGATTTAAAATTGACAGAAAAATTGTGTAACTAAACGACACTACTAAATATTTTTTTATGTGCATAGCACAAGTACAAATCTAATATTTATATAGAGTGAGAAGTAAATATGTTAACAAATAAAACTATTAATTATTATGGTTAGATGTTTTTTTGAAAATTGAATAAGCATGATACTGTACATTTGATATGCATATTGCAATGTAAGGTTATGCTAATGTATATATAGTGGATAGTGGTTATATATGCTAATATATACAACTTTTATATTTTTTTAAAAAAGTTGAATAAAAGCACCAAACTAATAGTTTATTTTTCATCATATGCTTTTTGAACAAAATATTAACGTTAATACAAAAGATCTTGAATAAAAGCACCAAACTAACGTTAATAAAAGCACCAAACTAATAGTTTATTTTTCATCATCTAGCTCTGTTAATATCAATATAATATCATTCTCACTTTATGCTATTCATTTGCAGGTTCACGATGTTGATCATGGTGATCGAATTATTTCTATCGTATACGCTAGCCCGCAAGAAAGACTTCGCGATTCTCTATGGGATGAATTAAGGGATTTTAGTACTAACATATCTGTATCTTGGTGTGTGGCGGGGGATTTTAACACCATCCTCTACAACCATGAGAAGAAGGGTGGCGCTGCACCTAACCAAACTTCTATTAACAAATTTGCTTCTTGTTTGGGAGATTGCAATCTGAACGATTTGGGTTTCAAGGGCGTACCTTTTACATGGAGGAGAGGGACCCTTTTAGAACGACTTGATAGAGCAGTTTGTAATCATATGTGGCGTACCAGTTATGAGAACAGCTCGGTTATTCATATTCCTATAGAGAAGTCGGACCATGTGGCTCTCTGGCTTCGTCTTGATCCTAACATCAGAATGAATCGTCGTCGTGGTGGTTTTAAATTCCTTGCCCCTTGGCTAACCCATGAAGATTTTCATACCCAAGTAGAATCTACTTGGTCCAACTCAAACTCTTGGGGTGAAAACATAAAACGATTCACCAACCATATTATCAGTTGGAATAGGGATGTCTTCGGGCACATTTTCAAAAGAAAGCAAAGGATCTTCAATCGTATTGAGGGTATTCACAGAAAACTTCAAGAAGGTGAAAATCCCTACCTCCATAAACTGAAAAAGGAGCTTTGGGATGAATATGAGGAGATTATCAGTCAAGAAGAAGCATATTGGTACCATCACTGCCAAAGTAAATTGTTCCACCTTGGCGATAGGAATAATAAATTCTTCCACCAGTCTGCTATTATTAGGAGGCAGAAAAAAAAAGATAGAATGTCTTCTCAATGATAACGAGGAGTGGGTCTATGATCAAGATTCATTGATGAATATGGGAGTGGGTTTTTATAAGAATCTCTTCTCTCTGAATGATGATTTCTTTTTTATGTTTGATGCTCCTAACTTGTTCCCGCAGGTAGAAGGCTCTCTTATTCATAGGTTGCATGGTTTGGCGAGCTTAGAAGAGATAAGAGCTTCTTTATTCAGCATGGGAAATTACAAGTCTCCAAGCGTCGATGGCCTACATGCTCTTTTCTTCAAATCCCAATGGGAGTACATCCATCCTATGATTTTTAGCTTTGTTCAAAGTATTTTCACTGATCCATCTCAGATCAAGGAAGTCAATGATACTCTGATTACTCTCATTCCAAAGGTGGATAGTCCTGAACGTATTAGCAATTTCAGGCCAATATCTTTGTGCAACGTGAGCTATAAGATCATTACAAAGTTGCTCACGCAACGACTAAAGCCTCTTATGCCTAAGCTGGTCTCTCCTAACCAAAGTAGTTTTGTCCCAGGAAGACAAGGCATTGATATTATCATTATTCTTCAAGAAGCAGTCCATAGTATGCGCTCTCTCAAAGGAAAAAAGGGTTACATGATCCTTAAGCTTGACCTTGAAAAGGCCTATGACAAGCTGAGATGGGATTTTGTGAAGGATACCCTTCACAAGGCTGGTCTTGAAGGCACTTTCTTCAATCTTGTCATGAGTTGCATTACTTCCTCTTCTTTTGCCCTGAATTGGAATGGAGATGTTTCGCATACTTTCAAGCCCTCTAGGGGACTTCGTCAGGGAGACCCTCTTTCACCTTACTTATTTGTTTTATGTCTTGAGCGTCTTGCGCATTCTATTATTTCTGTTGTGGATAACAATGAATTGAAACCCTTTCAAATTGGTATAAATGGTGTTCACTTGTCTCATATTTTTTTTGCAGATGATATCATTCTTGTTTCGGAGGCCTCTGAACGTCAAGTCCAGCTTTTAAAGAACATCATTGATAACTTTTGCTTGGCTTCAGGGCTCTCTGTGAGTAATAGCAAATCTAAGGTGGTGTTCTCCCTAAATGTCAAGGATCAAGTGGCTCATTCTCTTGGAAACCAACTTGGGTTCATGATTAGTACAGAGTTGGGCTCTCTGTGAATTTGGTATCCAAGATGAAGTTGGGGTGGCGAATCATCCCAAATCCAGATTCTCTTTAGGCTAGGGTTCTGCGGCAGAAATATAAGTGCAATGTTGACTATAATCCTTATGTTCGAGAAATACATAATGCTTCACCCACTTGGAGAGGAATTTGTAAAGCTTGGCCTCATATGATTTCTAACGTCAAGTGGAATATTGGGTATGGTACAGCTACTGAATTCTGGACAGCGAAATGGGTTACTAATAATCTTAATCTTGAGGGAATGTCGTATCGTGAGATCTCTCAAGATATGAAGAATTTACCTGTTGCTAATTATTCTCTTAATGATAATTGGAACTGGAATCTCATGGATCAGCATTTAACTCCGGTTACTCTTTCTTTGATTCCTAGTCATCCTGTGCCTCACCCTTCAAAGGGGAAAGACTACCCTTCGTGGGCACTCACTAGCAATGGGCAATTTTCGTTTAAATCTGCTTATGAATTTCTGCTTGACTATGAAGAAGATAATGATCCTCATAACATCTTCAATGTTGTTTGGGATTGGGAGGGTCCTCAGAAAATTCGGAATTTCCTTTGGAAAGTCTCTCATGGTCGTCTTCTTACAAATGTGGAAAGGAAGAAGAGACACATGTCTGACTCTAAGGATTGCGAATATTGTCATGAGAACGCAAAAACGGTAATGCATGTCCTTCGTGATTGTCCTCTTGCTCACTCTGTTTGGTTTTCTTTTGTTTTGCACGACTCATTGGCAGCTTTTTTCAGCCTTGGTACTCATGGATGGATGAGATAAAATATCCACGGTAGCATCATGACGCAAGAATCAAGTTGAAGCTTGTTGTTTGGCGTGATCGCATGGCAACTCTGGAATGCTAGGAATGATCGTATCTTCAAGTCTTATACTCCCAATCCTCAAGACATTATTCGTCGATTAGTGGACTACGCAATGCTAAGTCGTTCGTGTAATAGCTTCTCACAAAGGATCTTGAGAAGCTCCTCCAAATCAGAGACTCTTATCACTTGGAGTCCCCCTATGACTGGTCTTCTTAAGCTCAATATTGATGGATCAGTTACCAAAACTCCTCTTGAAGCCACTTGTGGAGGAGTAATCTGTGATGATCATGGGAGATTTGTGGTTGGATTTGTCTACAAAATTGGTAGCTGCTCAGCTGTAAAAGCAGAACTTTGGGGTCTTCTTGAAGGCCTCAAACTTATCAAGGCTCTCAACCTCCATCGTGTTGTGATTGAGATGGATTCTAAGGTGGCAGTGCATCTTACCAAGATGGGTTGTGACACCTCCCATAGTTGCTTCCCTCTTGTTAGAGATATTCGGGACTTAGCCAAGATGCCTAATATAGGTGGCATCTTCCACATCTTTAGAAAAGCAAATCGGAGTGTGGATCACCTTACTAACATTGCTCATGGGTATAGCTTAGGATTTCATCCTATTGTATCTCCTCCTCCTAGTCTTATTCCTATTCTTAGAGAGGAGGATTATGGTATTGCTTTTCCCCGCCTTGTTGGTTAGTTTTTTTTGGCCTTAGTGCCCCGTTGAATAACAAAAAAAAAAAACCAAAGAGATCGTCCACTTGTCGGGAGTCAATAAAATTTTTGAAATACTCATTTCTATGGTGTTCTCCCTTAAAATTCTTGGGTAATGATTCCAATCACAGCCAAAGCCACAAAAGAATTGTTGAGACTTAACTTTCTTGCTACTAAAATTGGAAAGCATAAGAAGCAATCTATATAATAATTATATAAAGACAAAAATAATACACTTGTTTCTCTATCAAATAAGAAAATTTTAAATCAAATGAGTTGGTGAAGTGTAGCAAAATAGGGTCACGAAAAAATCGTTGAGACTCAACTTTCTACTACAATTGGAAAGCATAAGAAGTAATCTATATAATGATTATATAAAGACAAAAATAATAAACATGTTTCTCTATCAAATAAGAAAATTTTAAATCAAATGAGTTGGTCAAGTGTAGCAAAATAGGGTCTCACATCTAATCCTATTTGTGAAGTAAAAGTATATACCTCACTCTCTTTGAGTCGAAGACTTTTCATATCTTTAATTGTATAGGGAAGAGGAACTTGTCGCCGTATTTGTTGTCCTTGAGATATAGATCTACAACAACACCAATATAGTGGTTAACTATAACATTAAAATATGATTAGAAATTTAGAATCATAAA
Organism: Cyamopsis tetragonoloba; assembly: GCA_037177725.1. NCBI lineage: Eukaryota > Viridiplantae > Streptophyta > Magnoliopsida > Fabales > Fabaceae > Cyamopsis > Cyamopsis tetragonoloba. The sequence continues at coordinate 60,372,116 of CM074119.1, forward strand.
ATCAAAATAGAAGAAAAGAGTTGTGTGGAATATATTGGAATGTGAATGATAGCCAAGGCCAAATATTCAAGAATACGAGTCCATTGAGAGTGGGAGGATGAAATTTTAAGATGTAGATGGAGAAGGGTCACTTGGGAGAAAAGAAGTGGGTGTGGTGTGAAAGTTTAGGAGCAATCTCACAGAAAGAAAGTCAGGGTGTGGTGAAATATTGGGGGTTTATATCTTCTATTGGATAAAGAATGAAAAGTTTAGTGCTCAACGTTGGTGCAAGTAGGAGCTGCCACATGTATTTATAATCTGACGTGGGAAATTGAGGTATAAGCATAGAGTGAGGTGTCCAAAATCGGGCTTTAGCTTCTGTTTTAATATTATATATAGATATGTAGACTTTGAACTTTGAGTTATACTTGAATAAATGGTGCCTCATTGTGAGAGTTTTTTCTTTATTTTTCCCTTTGTTGTTGTTCCTTTTTTTGTTTGTCTCAGGGTGAAGAGGGAGTTGATTAAGTAAGCATTTTTTTCACTCAAGTTGATTTTCTAATGACCCTTTTGCAGGTTTTTCATGGCCTCATGGGCAACCCATGCCTACTACTATTCCTAGCTGGTTATGTTGCTTATCATTACAATTGGGCTTAAATTTGTAGCTCATTTTCTGTGATCTTCGATGATACCATTTGATTACAGTTACACAGAGAAAGAATAGCAGAATGAATCAGGGCATTGCAAGAACTTGTTCCAAGTGTCAACAAGGTATTCAATTTTTCTTGCATATCTTCTTATACTAAATGTGGTTTTACATATCTTTGAGAAAAAAGTGGAATTATCTTTGGAAAAGTAAGGGATTGTAGGCAACTTAAAGTAAGAGATTAATGTATTCATATTTAACTGAAGTATATAATTTATGTGGACTACTCTTGGTATTAATTTCCTTTTAGCTAGAATTTTTTCAGGGACTAAAAATAAATTAGCTACTGAAGTTTCATAAGGGATATAATGATCTTTAAAGGCCAAATCAAGGAAGGGAACAAGATATTGATGACTTTGCCTCAATGGACTGCACTATTTCAATTTCTCTGTCTTAGATTTGATGGAAGTAATTAATTCAATCTATTTTTATTTATATTTTATACAATTGTGCCAAATTTTTTTTGGTAGTTTTTATGTTTCATGAATGAAGTGTTATACTTTGTTTCCTATATCTTTAACTTTATTGCTTTAATTTTTAAAAATATTATATTGATATTTTAATTGTAAGATTTTTATTTAATTTAAAAATATAAATGAAATTGAATGTAAGGAGAAATAATAAAATAAACTTAGTTTGAATTACAAACAAAATAACGAAGCAAAACAAAAAAGAATTAAAACCTGCAAAGAAAAATTAGCCGCAGTTTGGGACCGTCAGAAAAAAGAACAATTATTGTCAATTGGCATTTAGCGGCAGTTTAAAACTGTCAGAAAATTGGTTTTAGAGGCAGTTACAACCACCGGTAAATCCCATTTAACCGTTGCAAAAGACGTAATGGCAGTTTTACAAGCGGTTATTAAAAACCGCCACTAAATGACCTGGCGACGGCGTAAAAGGTAGCGATTTATTAACCGTTGGAAGGGTCATTTAGTGGTGGTTCAAACTATCGTAAAATACCAAAATAACTGTCGCTAAATTCACTTTTTTTTTGTAGTAGATTCCTTGAACAGTAGACTAGTTTACTGGAAAAATAGATTCATTTATATTGGCGAGAGGGTCACTCTGTTGAATTCAGTTGTGAATTTTTTCCCAATCCACTTCTTGTCCTTTTATAAAATGACTAAGAAATTTATAGGAAAATTATTAAGATTCAAAGAAATTTCTATTGGGAAGGGGTAAAAGATGTACACAAAATTCCTTGGGTTAAATGAGATGTTGTGTGTAAGAGCAAAAATTTGGGGGGTTTAGGAGTAAGAAATATTGAATTTTTCAATTGGTCTCTTCTATGTAAATGGCACTGGATTAAAGTTTTTTTTTTGGCAAGATATGGTCCCCTCTTTCCACACCCATTATCTGCTATTTCTCTTGACAAAAGTTCTACTTGGTGGAGAGACATAAAAGAGGTTGGTTTTGCCACAAATCAGTGGTTTGTGAAAGGTAAAAAACATATAATGGGAAATGGCGACAACACGAAGTTTTAGCATGACGTTTTGTTAGGTACTGAAGACTTTGGTACAATGTTCCCTACACTTCTTTTACTGGCTCATAATAAGGACAATATGGTTTCCCAAAAAGGGAGTTGGAGCAATGGAAGATGGGCTTGGCAGATTGCTTGGAGGAGACCACCAGAGCCTGGGAGAATGATCTTGCTTCTTGACTTTTGCTTTTATTAATAGGATATCAACTTGTTGAAGACAAAAATGGCTCATGGATATAGTCATATGATAGCTTGAAGGGTTACTCGGTGAAATCTGGTTACTATACTATTCTTAATGTTGTTTCTTTAGTAAATCCCATGTCCGCAAAGGTTCTTCTACCATTAAAAAAGTTGTCGAAGAGTTGGTCCCCTAACAAGCAGAAAAGTGTACATGGCAGGTGCTACTTGATGCTTTTTCGAGTAAGACAAATGTGATGAGAAGAGGGATGCAAGTTAACATCTTTTTCCTTTCATGCGTGGTTACAAGCTGTTGTGTTCAAAAAATATGGGAACGACATAAAATAGAGATACCTGGCTTGGAGGTAACGTTGGCAGGATCCACGGGAAGAAGTCTTATCTCTAGGTGCTCCGGCAGCGCTCCACGACGGCGGGTGGGGGACTTGCAAGGACTCCAACGCTCAAGTCAGTGACTATTATAGGTCAAACTTATTATTATTAGATTAATAGCATACATGATATAGTGTAATGTGCTTACATTTTGGGCCTCAAGGGCCTTGTCTCTGTGTCTAGCCCAATATCAACAGTAGCTATGATATCGTACATGACATGGTATTAACAATCGGGATTAAGTATCCATGTCGGATTACTATCGATCTCGTAATCCGGGATGTTTCAAGTTATTCAGCTCTGTCGCTCTTTTACTTATTAGGAGTTCATTTCTAGCATTCTAAGCATTCTTCTTTGCGTTGTTGGATTAATTTAGTTTCTTGACTTTAATATTCAAAGCTTCATATTCTCGGTTCATATGCAGGGTTGGATGTCGAATTTCAAACTTCACGTGTTCAGATTTGATGAATTTCCCTCCATTTGTGAGTAGGAGAATTATTTTCATGGTTGATCACTCTAATGATTTCTTTATTGTAGCCCCCCATGATGGTGTTCTACCGGGAGTAGAATTCTGACTCAAATGCATCACATGTTGTTCTAATTTCATCTCGTAAAATGAATTGTTTCTTCTCTTAGTTCTTCTATTTCCTCAGAGTTGGGTGATCCTTTTATGATCTTCTATACGTTCTCTCATCATGGATCTCGGAGTCTTGTAAAATTCACTCCACAAGACAATTAAGTAGCTAACTTGCTCCATATCAGCTGTAGTGGTAAGCTCCAAGTCGATACTCTATTAAAAGTGAAACTCTTCACCATATTATAACTGCCCTTGAGTCGGTGTTCCATTGAAGGTAAAACTTTGACTTTATTATACTTGGCCGACATGAATGTCATGTCAAATTAAAACATTTTGTCTCTAACCGTTATGCCGGGACTTCACATAATTTTCTCTTGAGTTTGTTGTTCGCCCTTTATGAGCATATGATTTTCAACTGAAATTTTCAGTTCTTTCACCTGGGCACGGGGCCTATGACCCTCCTTATCACTAATATGGATATGGGATTATGATTCCCAAGTTAAGGTTGCTACCATCCACTTTTTAGTGGAGTCCTTTAAATAATTTGGTTTATGACTCTATCGACACCGGTATTGTTTGGTGTGATCTGATAATTCCAGGAGGTATTTTACCACCTTGGTGATCAAAATTTATGACAACTCCTATTGCTGAAGCTATCTCGCATACCGATGGCATCTCATGCTCTGTGATCATATTTCGTTCAATGTTGTCTTGAATATTAGTTCATCTCAAAAATTTCCAAAGACCGGCATCATCCCCGAATTTCCAAAAATCTCTTACTCTCTACTAAAAATGAGTAAGCTTTTTTGCTTTTTTCAATCCTATTTTGATTTCTTTCTAGACTTCTCTAACAATATTCTCTTTGAAGATATGTATCTCTGCCATGAAAATGGGCTCTCTGGCTTAGTTATCCTCTTTCTTTTAGGGATCTATTATCATTTGTTTGCAAGATGTATTTGGCTGAGATGTACTAAACAAAATATTTTTGTCAAAACAGAATGGTGCATGCCTGAAGTTGGATCTGTAACACTGTAGTCTCCCAAGTCGACAAGCTGCTTTGAGCAAGCTATCATCTTTGGGTTATTCATGCCGGATCTATTGAATCTCGTTCTTTATGTGCTTGCTGTTGATAGCATTGTGAGCTTCTCACCTATGTCTTTCTCTTTCATCTAGCTAAGTCGTATTTTTATATAACGTTTTCAACCCAAATTTGGGACTTGCCTTGTGAATGAGCTTCAAGGTCTCTTCGAGGGAAGAGGTCTTGGTGCCTTTAGGGATTGTGTTAAGATACTTCGATTTTTGAATCTCGGTATTCAACTCAACTTTGCAGGTGTTTGCTCCTTTTGATCTTTGCACCCTCCAAAAGATCATGGCGCTAATGCCAGTGAAGCCGAAGCCTCTTTAGTTTTTTTATAGCGACTTAGTCATTTAATTTTACTTTTATAATTACTTCAATGTTTCTTCTGTAATGAGCCCTTGTGCTTCTTGCACGCTTTGATCGCTGACCAATTCTTTTACTTATTTTCCGGGAAACTCTTTTTCTGGTATGGCCTATGGCCTCCTCTGTACTATCTTGGAGTGGCCTTTGGCCCTTCTTGGTATCTCAAGGAGAGAACATCCCAAGATTGCACGTAATCTTTTGATACAAGTATTCTTCTCGAAATGGCCCGCGGCCTTCTTGTGGGATATCTTGGGAGATTGTCGTCCCAAGATGGCTGTAGCCTCGTCGAATTAGGTCCAAGTACTCTATCTTAGAATGACCCTAGGCCATTCTTTAGTATCTCGGGGGTTTTTCATCCCGAGATGGTCGTAGCCTTCCGAGTTTGACCCAAGTGTCTCACTTAGGTTAGCCATTCAGCCATTTTAGTATCCGTAGAATTGTCTTCTTGAAATGGCGCTAGCCTCTTTGAATTTGATCCAAGATATTCTAATTCATAATTTATGTTGAACTTGACAATTTATGCCTTTTGGACTTTACCCTTTAATGAATTTTGGGCTTCTTTGTTGTTTTTCCCTTTAGGATCGTATTGGCTGAGATGGTTACAACCATCTTCGTGCTTGTGTTTAATTGGCGCATTTAGCTGGGATCGTTGTCCTTGTGATTTTTCGTAGTGTAGAACCGGGTTGACCATAAGCACTGCCCTTTGATGTTTTCTCATCTCGGATTTGTAGAAAAAGGTTGGTTTTAGCCATAGCCTTCGTAGCTTTTTAATCTTGCTATGGGTTAACCTTGGCGGCATCCCTTTTTGATTTCGTTGACATAGGTTACCCTTGGCGGCATCCCTTTGTTGGTCTTGTTGTTGAGGGTTAGTCTTAAAGGCGCCCCTTGTTGATAGTTCCCTATTTCGAGCTTTTTACTTTGAAACAATATTTTGTATGTACTTTGGAGTACTTGTTTCTTTAATCTCGCCATATTTTGTCATCTCGGGCTTTTGCCTTTAATTTGTTGCTTGATAGCTGTAGATTTACATCTTTGTGCTTTCTGTAGAGCTTATATTTCTACATTGCATTTTTCGACCGACTTTGATATGTCGTTTTGAAAGCTGTGCTGATCTCGTTTTGTAGAGTTTACTTGCAGTCGTGGCAATTTGCTTAACTTTTGACTTGTTGTTCTTGAATATCCTTAAAGGGCATATTTGTTTGTTATCTTTGGTCTTCATTTTTATCTGCTGAATAGATTTAAGAGGCATATTCGTTGGTTTTCTTTTATGTTTGTGGAATAGCCTTAAAAGGCATATTCGTTGACTCGTCGATTTGACATAGCCTTAAGAGGCATATTTGTTGATCGCCGCTTTGACATAGCCTTAAGAGGCATATTTGTTGATCTTCGTTGTGACATAGCCTTAAGAGGCCTTGATCATCATTGTTTTTAGATGGCCTTAAGAGGCCTGGGTAATATTCGTTGGTAGATGGCCTTAAGAGGCCGGGATTTCCGGCTAGTAGTATATGGTTGACCGACATGATATTCATGCTGGTCATGCCACTTATCATCCATGCATGTTGGTCATTGAGTAATACTATATAATATCATAATACAAACATTAATCAGAAAGTATTGTACCGATAATAGTCTTTTGATGCTAGCATATCTAGAGCAAATGTAGACAATATTATAAATGCTAGCATATAAATTATGAAGCAACAATTGAGCAGGAGATATGGCGCAAACTATGTAATTTTGTAATGCTGATCCTATTGCTCTGCCCAAGGCTTTAGGATAAAATCTTTTGAATAAGGGCACATGTGTTTTTCACTTTTTATATTATTAATAAAATGCACTTTGAATTTTTCTAATAATCGCCTTTTGACCTTTATACCCATCTCTACTCTATACCTCTTACTTTGCTTATCTCACGAATCTAAAACAATGCAGGTCCAATAGTGATAAGTTTGAAAATGACAACGCTAGTACAGCATCAGGTAGTTTTGAATTTCCAGTCAATTAGATCGATGTGGGGGGTTGAGAGTTGACTACGAACCATCTCTTGAGTTACTAAGGTGTTTCCTTGGATCTCTTATAGAGCATACTCCTAAATTAGAATGAGCTTGAACGAAGGGTTCAAGGATGACCCATTATGTTGAAGAGTTTGATGAGGAAACATCTAGAGAGACTGTCATCTCTACGGAAGAGAATGCAAATGTGAAATCTCCTGTTGAAGAACCCTAAGATACTATTGTGGAAAATCTAATTCATCTCACGCAACCACAAAGGGAGATTCCTTGTGCTTGTGGCAGAAGCACCATACACTCCTTGCCAATGTTCTCAGGACTCGGCCTGACCCCTCGATCACCATACTATTCCTCACAAAAGCATTGCCAAACTCAAGTGTGAAAAGACAGTTTACTTTAAATGGTTTTATGTGACTAGTTGTTAGTTGATAATTAGCAATGTTCTTAGTTTTCAATTCCTTTTCGAAAGCAGCTACAAATGTGAGTTTTTGAGCTTCACGGGTATACATATCATTTACCCATTTGTTTCTTTCTGAGTGATTATCTTTCTCCTAGTTGATAGAGATAATATATGTATAGTAATTCATTAACTACAAGATTTTTAAATCATATTTCTAACAATGGCGGAGTAAAATAAATAAAAACGACAGCAAAAAGGGAGGAAAAGAAATAAAATCAGATTACCGCATAAATACCACAAACATTTCACCAAATCATATCAGTAAGAGAACACCTACTACTATACAAATTTATACCCATTGTCTTAATTCTTCATTCATATTTTCATCAATTATCATAGCCATGGCAATGAGCATTGACAGATTGAGTTCATTGCCAACCCTTTTACTTTCAGCCATAGTTTCCTTCCTTCCATTCAAAGAAGCCGTCAGAACATCTATTTTTGCTAAGTGTTTGTTGAATATATGCAAAGGAACAACAAATCTCAGTTCAATGAACTCTTCTTTGTTGAATTGGATCAACCCGACCAAATTAGAGAAGCACAACGAAAGGCTTTTCTAAACTTTGGATTGACAACTACACAGAAGCAATGGTGAACAAGTTCTCGTTAAGGTTGTCATTGCCTGAGTTTGATTCTCATTTGGTAAAATGATGCATTGCTTTTGCCACTCAATATGGTGTGAATGAGTTAAAGCTTGACTTCTCCGACCCAACATGGAATGACAATAGTATTTTTACAACGTTCATAAAGCCTTGTTTGAATTGCCAACAAATGTTTATAAGCACACTTGCCAACAATCTCTGAAGTTGTTTTCGTGTAACTTTGTAGAGTCTGAGTTGGTGAAGTTTCATGCACTGAAAGACGTGTCTTTACGTTGGATTAAAGTAACATTCTCAGCTCTTAATGCTTTGCTAATGAATTCCAAAGTTATTGGGATCTTGAATCTGGAAAATTGTTGGATTTTGTTGACAATTTCTCTATTCAAGAACAAAACACAATGCTGAAAAAGATGGTGGTGGATAAACTTCATTTACAATGTAGAATTTTCAATATATGCACCGAATTTGAAATATTTCAGGTATTGTGGGTTGATGAATATTGATGTCATGCAACTTAATGCAATTGAAATGGAAGAGGTAGATCTTGACTTCTCCCATGAGTATGGATTTGAAGGACACGGGCCTTTTATTTACAACATGCTTGTGCACCTCTTCAACGTTAGAGTTTTGACCGTGTGCAGCTGGTTCCTTTAGGTATATATTTTTCATCACCTTTAATTTCTCTCAAATTGAATTGTTTTTTTTATGATACATGGTCAACTATGGTGTTTTGAATTTCAACATGAAAAAACCTTTTGCATTAGAACAGATCTTTAATTCAAAACGCAACAGTTTTTTTTTTTTGTTGAAATTCAAAACACCATAGTTAACTATGTATCATAAAAAAACAATTCAATTTGAGAGAAATTAAAGGTGATGAAAAATATATACCTAAAGGAACCAACTGCATGCAGTCAAAACTCTAGTGTAATCTAAGTATTAGGATGAGTAAACGTACCAAATGAAGGTGAGCATTAGGTATCTATAAAGATATGGAGGTCATAAAAGGCAATCATGTCACTGTCCAGCCTCCGTGAATCACGGCTCAACTTACGGATCAATAACTAAATCCACGTAGGGAGGACGTGTCTCGTGCGTCATGTCGGGTTGCTTTGTCATGGCTGTCCACGACATGATACCAATGGCACATACTCCCCATGCGGGTTCATCATGTGCCCCATTCATGGGTTGAGTCCATAAAACCCCAAGTCAGCGATATGTCCTCAACATGTGGATGACTTACTTTTCCAACATGCTTTAGCGACTATCTAGTACGCCATGTTGTTGCTGTTTGGATTGGCCACGACTCTTCGTGGGTCGCGCCCTTCATGTCACTGTCACATTAGGCTTTCAAGAATTTAATACGCCCTGAGCTGTTACTTCTTCTCCATGCTTTCAATCTTCATTTGCTGCCCATAAATACTCTCTTCAAGCATTTCTATATTCTCTCTTTCATCCCGTTGCTAGTTAGCAATTTCCTACTACTTCCTTCTAACCTTCGTCCTTCTACCTTTCAACCTCCATGTATTTTCTTTCGTCTTTGCTTATTGTCTTTTCAATTTCTCTTTTCTTCTTTAGTTCCTTTTTTTCTTCCATTTTTCATGTCCATCCCTGAGAGACCCGCTAACTTCTCACCACAGGAATTTCTCTCTAGAGAGGTTGGGGAATTCATAGGTTCCCCTTCTGGATCAAAAATTAGTGATGGTAGTGGGCATCACACTCCTACTCCCCCTTCGCCACTCAGCTCCGATGACAAACCCCTTTTTGAGGCCTCCGAAGAGAATGTCCTCGATGTTTCGCAAAGGGTTCTCTTCTTCGGGGCTTCTTTCTCACTATCAGTTGCCCCCAAACCCCTAAGGTATGGAGCTCCAAAATATGAGTATCAAGACCCTTCTGAGAGTAGTGACAACGCTGTATCCTCTAGGCTACAACTTCTCGTTCCATTGGTTGTGTTCACCTCTTCTAATTCTTCTTTTGAAATTTCTTCATCTGATACTAGTTCTTTCGATTCTAATTCTTCTAACCCCTTATATATTCCTCCTATTTCCATTGTAGAACCAATGTCGTCCTCACATCCAATGTCAGATTCAGTGTCCCTAGCAACCTTCATCCCTGCCGAATCCTCCATGAAGCCCTCAAAAAGCAAGGCCTTGGAGCATCGCCGCAAAATGATAAACGAATGGTATGGCCCAGCCAAAGGGCTTCCAAAGTTGTTGTGCCCAAGAAACTCCACAGGATCCAGGACGTACAGAGGATGTATTGAGTGAACCACGACATACTGCAGGTAGCTTCTGGGATTTCTTCGAAGTTAAGACTACATGTCACGGATCGAGAATTTTGAGAAGCCATGCATTTCCCAGGGGCTGTCCACGAGGAAGAAATCCCGTCTGCTCCCGTTAATTTGTACAAGGCTGAGTGCGCTGATCCCAGTGAGAGGATAAGCTCTCGCCCCTGTAAAGACGCAATCGAATCATGATTCTTTATGAGTGTCTTTTCCACAAAATTCGTCTACATTTCCCTTTTTCAGATTTCCAAGTCGAGATCCTCAACTGACTTGACGTGGCTCCTTCGCAGATTCACCCCAACGTGTGGGGGTTCATAAACGCATTCGAAATCTTTAGCTGGGCCAACAGTTGGGAGTACTCTAGCAATCTCTTCCTGTATTTGTTCATACCTTATCACCTTCGCAACTTCGGGTTTATCTCGTTTAGGCAGAGGAAAGACCACATCTTCTTTCAACTTTTTGAAGACTCTTTCCCTCCATTCAAAGAATCATACTTAAAAGTGTTTTACGCCGGGGATGAGTATCCTTTATGGACTGGCCCTGACCATTCCCCCCTCTTCCCTCTTTATTGGAAGTATGACCATAACCTTCGAGACTATGATACCTTTATCACTGATCAACGTTTGCTACTTGATTCCGACCATGCTGTTATCGTGGGTCTTCGCTAGTTCACAAGAAAGCATGGCCTCCTAAAAAGCAAAGTCGTGATTCGAATTCGTTGCGTAGGTCGTGACGATACCCTTGGTAATGGCACATTCCATTATTTCTTCTTATTTTATATATGTATTTTTTTTTTTGTGTCACATTGCATTTCGTATATACACAATTTCATTCCCTTTTACTTATATTGTACTTACCATGTCAATTTTTAAATCTCGCAAGAGAACTCATGTCGGCTTACGCTCATATGATGAAAAAGAAAGGAGCCATGAGCAAGAAGGTGTGGAATGAGACCCATGCTGAAAACCTGGAGAGTGAGCTCCTTACTGACCATGGGGCTCCCTCGCCTGGTGCCCCCAAGAAAATTGTTGCTGGACATCCTTCTCCTCCTCTTGAGCCTCAAGCTGCCCGTAAGAAGAGAATTGTCCTTCACAACCATCCTTCATCTCCAGCTCCGATTGCACAGGGCTCGGATACTCGCGACGTTGGTCAACAAGATGAGATCGTCATTTCTGATGATGAGGATCGGGTTCCCATTGGTGATGCCCTAAAGCGACCTAGAGGTATGATACTACCCAATCTCTGAATACTCTATTCATGTGCTTATTTCGAAGTTGGCGTTGTCTCTGAATGTTATATCATGACTTCGTTACTCGCAGCCGACATGGTGACGGGTTCCTCCACTGAGCGCTTAGCTTCTTCTTGCTGGGAGGGCTTCAAGGCTCCCATCATGTCCTTCCACCATGATGGTTTTTTCCACGAATTGTAGTGGGATGTTCTAAAGGAATGTTGCCCCTTTTCCATGTCATATCTGTTTGGAATAGTTACCATATGAATTTTTCTTCTTTAATTGACATTGTCCTGAACTTCGTTGTAATCTAATGTCCTGGAATCCTTAGGTTGGAAGTCCCGTCAGTCTGCTTTCCTGAAGTTCTTCCATGACGAGCTAGAGAAGTCTTCCGCCACTGCTGACCATGAGAGGAAGTTTCAAGCTTCTAGCGAGAAGCAGATTAACTCTCTGGAAAAGCTAGTCCAAGCCCTTACCAAGGAGAGGGATGAGCTGAGGACGACGAAGTCTGCCCTCGCTTCTGAACTAGCCACAACGGCTAGCAACTTCAACTTAATAAAGGCCGACAACGCCAAGCTAGCAGATGAGAAGAAGGACTTACAGTTGAACCTATCCAAGGCTAAGGGGGAGGTGACAGCTCTTCACGGGGAATATGACATAATAACAATATCACATGACCAGCTGGCATCTGAGAAGGCGACATTGGAGGCTAAGAACAAGAAGCTGCGTGAAGAGATGCACTAGAAAGAGCTATTGATCTCATATGGGGCATACATGGCGTTCTCCACCTGTTTGAAACAGGTGGAGTTCCTGAATCCTGGGGTACAACTTACTTATAAGGGGGTTCATCCCCTCCACGACGTCGTAGATGGAAAACTGCTGGATTATGACAACGATCCTCTGATTTGTGTGGACCTTAACGATCTAGAGTTGGAGGCCTTTGACCCTCATGCTCCTCAAGTCGTCCCCCCAGAGCTAGCTGAAACTGAGGAAGCCCCTCCTGCAAATACCTCCACTGCTCCCAGCAAATCTTAACTTTGTTATCTTTCTTATTGTAATAGCTAGATTTGGATCTTTATTAATTTTTTGTTGTTCCTTCAATTTTATAGCACTTCATGTTTTTACATTTACAAAATATTGTTAACTATGTCAGATGTTGGAATCAAGATCTTTTCACCATATTTTCAGGTTACTGTTGAGTTCCTTTCTAATACTTTGGGGCTTATGGCTTTTAATTGGCGCACGACACGTTGCCCTAAATGGGATCTTTGATCCTTTTCAATACTTTAGGGCCTGTGGGTCATGGTTGAGTCGGATTACCATAGAGGGGGCATGTCGCCCTAGTTGTGGCATTTCACCCTAATTGGGGCACGTCGCCCTAGTTGTGATAGAAATAAAGCCTGCATCTTGGATTCTCAAATTTTGACGAATTCTCATTCTCATTTATCACACATTCGAGTTACAAAACCTGGAGCTTCGTTAAAACCTTCACGGTAAAACCCTCCTTAGGGATAAAACCCGTGTAGGAAAAAGAGTACCCCTTCATGTACATTATAGTAATCGAGAAATACAATTTCTGAAAAATCTTAGTTGATACATCAAAGAAAAAGACAAAAACTAACCTAACAATAGTATCTTTGTAAGTCCGTTGCATTGAATGTTTTTGGTAGTTCTCTTCCTTGCAGTGTTTCTAAATCATATGCCCTCTTCTTTGTGCTTCTTATTATCTGATACGGGGATTCCCAGTTGGCTGCAATTTTCCATCCCTTGCATTTTTCTGACCGATACTGGCTCTTCTTAGAACCAGATTGTTGATCCTGAACTTGCGTTTAACGACTTTGGCATTATATCGTTGTGCAACGCGTTGTTTTCATGACATTTATGTTAATTGAGCTAATTCACGGGTTTCGTCCACGAGATCCAATTTTTCACTCAACAGTTGGTTGTTATTTGGAGATGTATGCATCACCCTCAGAGATGGCTCCCCAATCTCTACAGGGATCACAATGTTAGTCCCATAAACCAGATGGTATGGTGTTTCCCCTATTGTGCTATGCGGGGCTGTCTTGTAGCTCCATAACACCTGATATAAGTTTTCGACCCAATTACCTTTAGCATCTTTGTGTCTCTTCTTCAAGCCGTTTAGGATGATTTTGTTAGCTGCTTCTGCTTGCCCATTTGTTTGAGAGTGTTCCACGCTCGAGAAGTGATGTTGGATTTGTAAACCTTCTAGGAGTTCTCAAAAGTGTCTGTTAGTGAATTGTGTCCCGAATATGAAAGTGCCATATTCGAATATGTTAATGACCTGTTACGAATTTTCATCCACCATTCTGCTATCTATAAAAGGGGCTCTTTATGAAATTTGTAGTACACCCTTGCAAGCATATTATTAACCAGGAAAGAGCTTTTATCATCAAATTTCTTAATTAAGGGTCTTGTGCTTTGCTTGAGGCTTTATTTGCCACTCCTTAACCTTGTCTGTTTTATCATACAAAGAGACTTCAATCAAATATTCTTAGTGTTTCAAGTTGTATCATTTACTCTTTTTGAGAGCTTCCAATTTGTAAATCTAACCTTGTATTATTGAGTGAAGGTGAGGTATCCTTCTTGGTTATTGAAGGTGTTGTATCCTTCAAGCTTAGAGTTAGGGTGAGGTATCCCTAGTTTGAGATCCTTGCAATTGGTGAGGTATCAAATTATGAAGGGTGCTCTTAGCTTGTAACTTGTTGAAGCTAATACAAGAGTTTTCGCGCAGCAGTGATTCAAAGACTAGACGTAGGCCAAAAGGAGGTTTAAAGGAGGTTTTGTGGCTGAACCAGTATAAAGCTTGGTGTTATTTTCTCTATCCTTTAACTCTTATTTTGTGCATTTCATAGTATTTTTGGCATTCATATCTATTCTCTTTCAATCTCATATATCAACTAAAATACAATCTATTCAAGTTTGGCTATTGTTTGTGAAATATTTCCGAAAAAGGTTTAAGCTCAATTCACCCCCCCCTCTTGAGCATAGAGGCCCTTGTCTAACAAGTGGAATCAGAGCTCGGTCCTTGTTTAAAGAGCTTCATAGCTTCTAGGAAATTGCTTCTTTTCAAAATGTTTATATCCAAGAAATTGCCTCCACTAACAGACCCCCGTTCTTTAATGGAGAAAACTATTCCTTTTGGAAAATCAAAATGCAAGCTTGGGTAAAAGGTATTGATGTTACTATATGGGATGCTATAGAAGAAGGACCATACATTCCCATGCATATTTTTGATGGTAAGGAAGTAAAAACACCTAGAAAAGAATGGTCTATGGAAGAAAAGCGACTAGCTAAATTTGGCCTAAGAGCCAAAATCATAATCATCTCTGCTTTAGGTAATGATGAGTTTCCCAGAATTTCAAACTACAAAACTGCTAAAGAAATGTGGGATGTTTTACAGGTAACTCATGAAGGAACTTATGAGGTAAAAAGGTCTAAGATGAATGCATTAACTAGAGAGTTTGAAATGTTTCAAATGAATCCAGGAGAGAACATTCAAGATATGCAAAAACGTTTTACATGTCTCATAAATCAACTACATGCTCTTGGAAAAGATTATTCTAATGAGGATCTTATTAACAAAGTGTTGAGATGTCTTTGCACGGACTGGCAACCAAAAGTTACTGCCATTGTTGAAACAAGAGATCCTCGCACAATGTCCTTAGCAACTCTCTTTGGCAAACTAGAAGAACATGAGCTTGAGTTGAGCCGTTTGGATCAACTTGAAGGAGTTGACAAGAAAAAGAAAAGCATTGCTCTCAAAGCAACTACTCCTCCACCTCAAGAGATGGAAGAAGAAGAAAACAACTTTGATATAACTAACATGGATGATGAAATCGTAGTTCTATTTTCCAAAAGGTTCAACAAGTTCTTTAAGAAGAGAGAAACGTTAAGTAGACCACCAAATTTCACATCAAGGAAAGGATTCAACAAAGGAGAAGGTTCAAATCAAGGCCCAACTTGCTATGAGTGTGGAAAAACCGAACACATAAAAATGGAATGTCCCATGAACAAAGGTAAGGTTGAAACACAAGAGAAAAGGTTCACCAAAGGAAAGAAAGGTAGGAGAGCTTACATAGCTTGGGATGGAAATGACATGGATTCATCTGACGAATCGGAAAGTGAAGTAGCCAATCTATGTCTCATGGTCAACCATAACGAAGATGATCTTCTTGATGAAGATGTGGTAAACGATTTTGAACCCTCTAACTATAATGAGTTGCATGAAATAATGAGTTGCATGAAAAATCCATTATCATTGCTAAAGAACTTGCTAAAACCAAGAAAGAAAAATGTATCTTGAATGATAAAATAGACATTCTTAGCCGTGACGTTATTAAGATGAGACAAGTTCAAATTTCTTTTGACAGTGCTCAATATGAATGTAAATCTTGCTGGATGAACACACCACCCACTTGCACTTCATGTGATGTTCACTTGAAACAAATTGTCAGATTGAAAAATGTGATTGCCAACGGTAAAGCTCCTTTGACAAAATATGAAAATGTTTGCAAATCACACACTTGTACTTCTTGTAATTCACACTTGAAAAAGATTGAGGATTTCAACAATGTTCTTGCCAAGTTTACAATGAGTAGAGATAACCTAAACATCTTGCTCGGTAAGAAAGTATGTCATTTTAAGAAAGCCAGTTTAGGGCAAAACAATATAAATGGTATCTTGATAGTGGATGCTCCAAGCATATGACGGGTGACAAATCCAAATTCTCATCTCTCACACCAAACGATGGAGGTTATGTTACATATGGGGACAACAACAAAGGAAAAATCCTTGGTATAGGTAAGGTTGGTAAGACTTCTACAACCTCTATTGACAACATACTCTATGTTGAGGGGTTAAAACATAACTTGTTAAGTACTAGCCAACTATGTCATAAAAGAAATGAGGTTGTGTTTAACTCTTATTCATGCTCTATCATTAGTAAGGAGAATAATTCCATTAAATTTATGGGTCATAGAGTAAAAATGTTTATAGGATTAGTTTAGATGATATCCTCAAATTATGCACAATGTTTTATAACTAGAGAGGAAGAATCGTGGCTATGGCACAAAAGAATTGCACACATTCATATGGATCATTTAAACAAGTTGAATTCAAAAGAATTAGTCATTGGATTACCAAAAATTCGTTTTGAAAAATATAAATAGCGTGATGCTTGTCAAAAGGGAAAACAAGCAAAGGTTTCTTTTCAACCTAAAAACATTGTTTCAACCTCAAGACCTTTGCAACTTCTAAACATAGATTTGTTTGGTCCCTCTAGGACTATGAGTTTTGGGGGAAATTACTATGGGCTAGTAATCGTTGATGATTTTTCTAGATATACATGGAATCTCTTTTTCTCTCACAAAAGTCAAGCATTTAGTGCCTTTAAAAGATTAGAAAAAATTATTCAAAACCAAAAAGATTTGAAAATTGCATGCATCCGTAGTGATCATAGGGGGAATTTGAAAATCATGATTTTGAAAGATTTTGTGACAAACACGGCATTGAGCATAATTTCTCGTCTCCAAGGACCCCACAACAAAATGGTGTTGTGGAGAGGAAAAATCGCTCACTTGTTGAGTTGGCTAGAACAATGCTCAATGATATGGATCTCCCAAAGTACTTTTGGGCCGATGTCGTTAGCACCGCATGCTATGTTATGAACCGGGTTCTCATTCGACCTATCTTGATGAAAACCCCTTATGAGCTCTTCAAGGGAAGAAAACCCAACATATCTTATTTCCATATTTTTGGATGCAAATGCTTTGTGCTTAACAATGAGAAAGAAAACTTGGGCAAATTTGATGCCAAAGCTGATGAGGGTATATTCTTAGGGTATTCTTAAACTAGTAAAGCATATAGAATTTATAAAAAAAGAACTATGACTATTGAAGAATCCATTCATGTGACATTTGATGAATCTAACCCCAAAGGCTTGGAAAGAAAGGTTGATGATCTTGTAGGTACCCTTGAAGATATGAGCATTCATGATGAAAGAAGAATATAAGACGTTGAGGAAGACATGCCGGAAAATTCTATACACACACCAAATGAGCCACATGGTGAACTCCCCAAAGATTGGAGAACTTCAAAACACCATCCCATTGATAATATAATTGGTGACATCTCAAAGGGGGTAACCACTAGACACTCTCTTAGAAATGCATGTAACTTCATGGCATTTGTCTCTCAAATTGAACCTAGTACCGTAGACGAAGCAATTAGTGATGAACATTGGGCCATAGCTATGTAAGAAGAGTTGAATCAATTTGAAAGAAATCAAGTTTGGGACTTGGTCCCAAGGCCTAATGAGCATCCAATAATAGGTACTAAGTGAGTCTTTAGAAATAAACTAGATGAAACTGGAATAATTACGAGAAACAAAACTAGGCTAGTAGCTAAGGGGTATAATCAAGAGGAAGGCATAGATTATAAGGAACCATATGCTCCCGTAGCTAGACTAGAAGCCATTAGACTTCTTTTTGCTTTTGCATGCATCATGGATTTCAAGCTTTATCAAATGGATGTTAAAAGCGCTTTCTTAAATGGATTTATTCAAGAAGAAATTTATGTTGAACAACCTCCAGGTTTCGAAAACTTTGAATTTCCAAATCATGTTTTTAAACTCAAAAAGGCTTTGTATGGTCTAAAGCAAGCCCCTAGGGCTTGTTATGAAAGATTGAGTAAATTTCTCTTGAACAATGGTTTTCAAAGAGGCAAAGTTGATAACACCTTATTCATAAAACAAAAGCATCATGACATAGTGCTTGTACAAATTTATGTTGATGATATTATATTTGGTGCAACTAATGAGAATCTATGCAAAGATTTTGCTACAAACATGCAAGGGGAATTTGAAATGTCCATGATGGGAGAACTCACGTTCTTCCTTGGATTTCAAATCAAACAAACCGAGCAAGGAGCCTTTGTATCTCAAACCAAATATTGCAAAGAATTGCTCAAGAAATTCGGCATGGAAAACTCCAAAGAAATGGGTACTCCTATGAGCACTTCATGCTATCTTGACAAAGATGAAAATGGTAAACCCGTTGATGTGTCCAAATATCGTGGCATGATATGATCTTTATTATATTTAATTGCTAGTAGACCTGACATCATGTTTAGCGTATGTATGTGTGCTAGATATCAATCATGCCCAAAGGAATCACATCTTAGTGCTGTTAAAAGAATTATGAGATACATGCTTGGCACTTGCAACATGGGTTTATGGAATCCTAAAGGTGCATCCTGCTCATTAATTAGTTATTCTGATTCTGACTTTGCGGGATGTAAAATGGATAGAAAAAACACTAGCGAAACATGTCATTTTCTCGGTCATTCACTAATTTCATGGCATAGCAAGAAACAAGTTGGTGTAGCTCTGTCTACTGCCGAAGCTGAATATGTAGCGGCAGGAAGTTGTTGTGCACAAATTCTTTGGTTAAAACAACAACTTGAAGACTATAGCATTCATATGCATCATATTCCACTTAAATGTGACAACACTAGTGCCATAAATCTCACAAAAAAATCCCATCATGCATTCTAGAACCAAGCATATAGAAATCAGACATCATTTCATTAGAGATCATGTTCAAAAGGGTGATTGTGTGCTTGAATTCATTGAAACATCTAAACAACTTGCTGACATATTTACTAGGCCTCTTTCCAAAGAAAATTTTTACTCTATAAGAAGAGAGCTTGGAATAATTGATCAATCTTGTGTTGTTTAAATAGTTTTACAAATTCCTGTAATTTTTTTTAATGATCCTTACTAACTTGAGCATTGGAGTCTTTTCTTTTTGTTTTGCAAGTCTCATTGATGACATAAAAGTAAAGGACAATATCAACCTTTGAAGTTTTTACAAAAATTTCTGAAATTTTTCAACTTGATATTCGAATACATATTCGAATATATGCTTCCTGTGCATATATATTTGAATATATAATCGAATATTAGCCTTCTGTGGTCTTATATTCGAATACATAGTCAAATATAAGCCTTATGTAGTCTTATATTCGAATACATATTCTAATATAGAAAGTCAAACTAATTCAAATCAGTTCCTTTGAATTTCTGCACTCCTATATTCGAATAGATATTCGAATATTGCCTTCCAGTATCTCTATGTTCGAATAGATATTCGAATATTGTGCTCCCATATTCGAATATCCCTTTCACATATTCGAATATCCACTCTAAATATTCGAATATCTAACAATTTTTACTTGGATTTTAAGTAAATATTCGAATATATATTCGAATATTCCATTCTATATTCGAATACATATTCGAATATAAAAGTGCCAAACTATTTAAATGCATCACTTTTTACACAAATCTTCTCTCACTACGCATTGTCTCTCAATTCTTCACCCAAAAACTTCAAATCCTTCCTTCTTTAACCAATCTCCTCCTCTCCTTCACTATCAAATCTTAAAATTCATCAATGGCCTCATCACCACCTTTCTCTCCTCCTCCTTCCAATTCTCCTCCATCACCAACACCCAAACGTCAACGCTTCAAAAGGACTGCTATCAAGAAGCCACCATCCATTCCACGTGGGCCACGCAATGGGTCCTCTTCCCCCGTTCCCCTTGCCACCACTGGATTTTCCCCTGAATTCCAACGATGGTAATCTTCTCCTGCACAAATCGCCAAATTCCAAACGGAATTTGCTGAAAGGAAAATTGTTGATGCTCGATGGGTAAACTTGTCTTGGTTCCACGAACAAGGCTTCTCTTTTGTACCTTGGCTTGAGTCATCGTTCCCGGTCCTTTTTCTGAGCATCAAAGAGAATGTATACCCAAATATCGTCCGCGTCTTCTACGCCAACCTTGTGTATTACACAGAAACGTGCACTATCACGTCGGAGGTCAAACAAACAAAGATACACATTCCTCCTTTTCTCTAGACTTCTCTCAATGGGCTATGTTTTGAAGGGGCCCAAGTCTCAAGTTCCACAGCTATGGGCCAATGGGCCGCCGACTACAATCCCATCCAGGCAATTAGGGCCATGTGCCATGTACGGGCCACCTTCCACACCTCAAAACAAGGAGATTATCTTCCCACCGGCACACTGACTATGGACTCCCGTATAGTCCATCTCATCATTGCTCGCATCCTCGTTGGCTGTATAGGAAATTTTACCAAAGTCCTCCATGATGACCGACTTTTCTTTGGGCCATCATCAAGCAAAACCCGTTGATTGGGCAAGGCTTGTCTAGCATCACATGCTGAAGGGGCCAACAGGCACCACTCCTCTTCCCTATCCCACTCTGATCACAGTTCTTCTCCGTCACTTCCGCATAAACTTGGCAAATACAGCACCTCCATTGATGGTCAAAAATTTGAAATTGGCCAATCAGTGCTGCACCGTGCCGGCATCTTCTATGCTGCCGATAATTGGTATATCGAGGAATTGGGGATTGAAGGCATCACCCAAAAGAAAACTACCCTACTCCAGATGATTCTGAGGAGCCCGCTGAGCCAGAACAGGAGCCTCTTCCACCACACTTCCAGCGGCTCACTCTCCAAATCTCACAGATGATGGACAACAAATTTGAGCAGCAGTGCCAATACTTTGAGCAAAGGTGTGAATAGATGGAAACCTCGCTTCAAGGAGAGATTACTTCCCTCCGAGAAGAAATTGCTCGCAGCAACTCAAACTACATGCCTCAATACTCTCAATCCACCTTTCCTGAAGATCAAGGTGGTGCAAGCGGCTTTCATGAGCACTTTGGAGGTGAAGATCTTCAAGGATTTGGGGCTCAACAAAGTCTCGGCTTGGATTTTGATTTCTTTAGCACTCTACTTGCCTCCGGCCCTCTCTGACTTCTCCCCCAAACTTTAAACTTACTACGTTGCAAATTGCTTATTCTAACTTAGTTTAGTTGTGATTGTTTTTGGGACATCCTAACTTTTTTTAAAAAACTGGATTATTTTGGAGTTTCTTTTCAAAAACTCAGAAATTTAGTCTCAAAACTGATTTCATATATAATATTTTTTATGCTGACAAAAGGGGGAGAATCAATGCTGAAAATGCTGCTATGCTATTATGATTCGATTATGTTCAAAAATTCTGCTTTATATATATGAGTCTATCTATGTCCACAAATATTCTTGAAGATTAAAACCTATCTTTAACATGTTTATATGCATATTGACAGCGGGAGTTAAATACCATAAGTAAGGGGGAGTCTCTGTATATTGCACTCACATGACTGTTCTACACTCCAAAATTATCTGACATACTGATTAAGGATTTCGTTTGTTGTTTGTCATCATCAAAAAGGGGGAGTATGTGGATGCAAATGCTCTAAACGCTCTAAGACTGGAGTTTTGATGATTCCACAACAAATCGAGAATCAAGCCTTGAATGGCAAATCAAGCGATCAAGCGCTATAAACAAGATTGCAACAACAAGGGTTTATAGGATTTAATTTATGCTTAAATGTAATTTGATTAAGGCTCTTTAAAATGAATCAAACATGTTTTCCATCAAACAGTTTTTCAGAAAGTGTTAAAAACCTCGTTAGAAATGTTTTCTCTATAGAAAAGATTTTTCTTCATGTTTATAAAGTTGAACTTAACCTTGGTTTCCATTAGAAAAAGTCTTTTTCAAGGTATATTTGAATATGAAGGTTCTGGAATTAAAAATTGAATTTTCTAACTAGTATATTCGAATATGGCTTTATATTCGAATACATATTCGAATATGATGTATTGCCTCGGTTTCTCTGTTTTTTCAGAAATAGTATATTCGAATATGTATTCGAATATGGCAATTGCTTTCCATATTCGAATACATATTCGAATATGATGTTTTGCCTTCGCATCTCCACTTTCCAGAATCACAATATTCAAATACATATTCAAATATGGAGCTTCCATATTCGAATATATATTCAAATATGAAGCCCTTGGGATTCAAATTTTTTTGGCAGAAACTCTATATTCGAATATGAAAGTATCATATTCGAATACATATTCGAATATGTTAATGACCTGTTACAAATTTTCATTTGCCATTCTGCTGTCTATAAAAGGGGCTTTTTACAAAATTCATAGTACAACCTTGCAAGCATATTATTACGCAGAAAAGAGCTTTTATCATCAACTTTCTTAATCAAGGGTCTTGTGCTTTGCTTAAGGCTTTCTTTGTCACTCCTTAACCTTGTTTGTTTCATCATACAGAGAGCCTTCAATCAAATATTCTTAGTGCTTCAAGTTGTATCATTTACTCTTTTGAGAGCTTCCTATTTGTAAATCTAAACTTGTATTATTGAGTGAAGGTGAGGTATCCTTCTTGGTTATTGAAGGTGTGGTATCCTTCAAGGTTACAGTTAGGGTGAGGTATCCCTAGTTTGAGATCCTTGCAATTGGTGAGGTATCCAACTGTGAAGGGTGCTCTTAGCTTGTAACTTGTTGAAGCTAATACAAGAGTTTTCGCGCGGCGGTGATTCGAAGACTGGACGTAGGCCACTAGGAGGTTTTGTGGCTGAACCATACGAAGCTTGGCGTTATTTTCTTTATCCCTTAACTCTTATTTTGTGCATTTCATAGTATTTTTGGCATTCATATCTATTCTCTTTCAATCTCATATATCAACTAAAATACAATCTATTCAAGCTTGGCTATTGTTTGTGAAATATTTCTGAAAAAGTTTTAAGCTAAATTCACCCCCCCTCTTAAGCATAGAGGCCCTTGTCTAACACGTGACAGTCGTGGCTCCCAACTCTTTAGCCATTCTAATGCTGGCGAGGCATGCCTCATATTCTACTTGATTGTTTGATTTTGGGAATTCAAACTTCAATGAGTACTCAACTGCCACCCATTTAGAATTTTCTAGGATCACTCCAGCTCCGCAACCTTTAGTATTGGAAGACCCGTCAACGTAGACTGTCCATTCACCGGGGTGTGATTCCCCGGGGTGAGTCATTTCTTCAAGAAAATCTGCCAAAACTTTAGCTTTGATGGCGAGCCGCGACTCATAGGAAATGTCGTATTGCTTAAACTCTATGGCCCACGACATCATCTGTCCAGCTAAATCTGGTTTATGGAGCACTTGGCGAATGGGCTGAATGGTTCTTAGCGTGATGTGGTGACATTATACATGAATAACTGATTAAGGTTGAAAAACAATTGACATTGCAAGGAAATTGGTAATGGCCTTGCAATGTTGATGGGGGCTTTGAGCCATGTTTTTCAAGATTAAATGATTGCTTGGGATGGTTATTGTATTTAACTATTGTATCCCATTCATGACTAAAAGGATTGCATATACACCTTCGGGTGTAAGACTGAGCAAATTGAGGGTTCAAGGAGGGATGCTTCCATGGACATTAGAGATCTCTCTACATGTTGTCGTATGGTATGCCTCCTACTCTCCATGATCATAAGGTGTTTAGGTGCATGTGCTATGTTACCCCAATCACCCAAAACAAAACAAAGCTTGACCCGCGTGCTAACAAATGCGAATTCTTGGATTTTCAAAAAGGAACTACAAGTCATATTATTCTAAACCTTCAAACTCATGTTATCTCTATTTCTAGAAATGTCATAATTTATGAAAATAATTTTCCTTATAAATTAAGACAACATTTCTGTGTTGATTCTGATTCTTCTGTCAGATGCCTCTACGTTTTGGATCTACACATCGCGGGTCATTAGAGTTTCTTCCATATACGTTTCAACACTTCTTCTTCCCCAAGTGAGTTTCTTCCATTAGAGGCACTTTGAAGCTATGTTTCTCTTCTCAGTTTGTGCACTCGTGTTCTCTGTTTCTGCAAGTTTGCTCTATTTTGTTTTTCATTGCTCAACAATCTATTGTGTGTGTCATTACTATGATACCAAGATTAACCGTATTCTAGATGACTAGATCATTAGAGTTGTAGTTTGTTGTTTTACATAGTCACATAATTCGTGGTACTCGCCGGTACGTGGTACGGGTTCGGGTACGCGGTTCTTTTTCTAAGACGAATGCGGTACGTAGGGGTAATACTTCGTCAGTACGTTATTTTGGTACGCGGTACGTCATAAAATATTAATGGGTACGTTATTAATAAATTATTTTTAACTAATTATATATATTAAATATTAAATTTTGAAATACAACAACATATAGTAGTTACATTATAAATAATATATTCTTTAAGAAAAAATAATTACAAGAGTATATGAGTTGTTAACATGATACCCAAAAAAATACTAGTATGTACTAACATATTAACATAATACTAATACTTGAAAGTAAATTTTACTTGAAGAATATAGTTGCAAATAAAAGATGACTGCAAAAAATATATATTGGTAGAAATTACTTGAAAGTAAACTATCATCCTATTTGGTTGAACTGATTCTCTTATTTGGTTCAATAGCTAGCATGATAAAATAGGGAAGGAGAAAAGAGAACTTCACAAACCTTAAGAGGCAGAGTTTTGAGCTTTGTGCTAAATTAATTTCTAGGCAATAAAAAAGAACTAAAATATTGAAAGATTTAATTGTTGTTTAACAAGTGGAAATCATTTTGATGAGATCTGATGTCTGATGTTTGACATAGAATTTCAACCAAATGCAGGTGGGAAGGCATGTGTTTTTCGTGGTCATCATCATAATCTAATTTTTAAAGGATGATCATTGTGAATGTTTTTTTTTATGCCAGGTTCTAATTATCATCATTACATAACCTAGCTTTATAAAGCAAACAAGACACATTGAAGTTCAATTGAAACAACACCTTGCAGTTGAGTGGTAATTTCTTTGAAAAAGAATTAGTATACCAAAAGTGAGATTCTTCGGATTTATACAGGGATAGATTTAAGGGGAGGCCTTGGCTCCCCAGAAATAGTTGTTATATACATTATACTTTGCATTTAAGTTTTGTGCACCGCATCGGTTCAGAGTGTGCACCTTTTGCCATTTGGTCTCAGACTCGAATCCAAGAATAGTCATCTGTTTTGATTTTGCTGTTTTTCATCTATCTTCTTTTTCTCAGTTTTTATTTTTAAATTATTTTAGCATTGTTTCTCTTTTTTTTGTAACAAGCATCGTTTCTTTTTTATTTTACTAAATATATATTTTTTTCATTTAAAATTATTTATACACATATAAAGATTATATATTTATATTATTTTATCCTTTATTTTACTAAATATATTTTTTCATTTAAAAGAATTTATAAACATATAAAGAATATATATTTATATTATTTTATCTTTATTCTACTAAATATATTTTTTCTCTTTATTAATAAATTCTCTATATGCTTAGATTTCGTTCTCCAATCACAAAAAATTCGCCCCACCCAACAAGTTTTTCAGGATCCGTCCCTGGATTTATATTGACCGATTCTTAGGTGTTTGCTTGTTGATGCCAACCAACATGCTTTAGACACCATGAACAGGTCTCACTAAAATTTTATAGTTTCAATGGACAATCATTTAGGAATAATTAGTTGAACCAAGAGCCCAACCTTTAGAAATTGACTTAATGCATATGAATAGAAGTTCAATATGAAATGCACAAGGATGATTTGGATGATGCAAATTCAAGTCTTTTGAAAGTGTTTTACTTGTCATGGGTTGCTTTGAGCTGTTCAGGGTTATGATTTAGTTAGATTACTAGACATGAGCCCACATAGCATTAACGTAAATTTTAATATTATTTAAACAAATTATTGAATTTATAAATACTATTTAATAAAACATAAAATAATTAACTGAATATATTTTGAATTAAATAAAGTGAATTTATATGTAAAATGGAAATATATTTAATTTTAACCGATGTGAGCTAGTATAACAGAAGTAATTACAAAAAAAATATGTTCCTTTAAGAAAAACTATAATCCATATACATGCTTTTGAGTGTATCTTTGTTGATTGGTTTGAATTTTTGTCACCGTAGATTAATGTCCACGTTGTATTGCTTTTGATTTTTTTTTCATTTTTCATCCCTCTTTCTTTTTCATTCTTTTTTTATGTTTACCAATTTTGTTTTTTTTTTTGTTTTAAATTAAGTTTATCTAAGAAATAAATCCTTTTTGTCTTTCTTAATTTTTTGAATTTTAGTTTATCAATTTCGATTTTTTGTTAAATTTAAGTTTAACTAAGAAAGTGAATTTAATTTTGAGTTTATTTAATGTGAAAAAACTCCTCAAATAAAAAAAATTAATTTTGAGTTTATTGAGTAATTTTAGTTTCCTATTTTTTTGTTATTTTTTAAATAATAACTTAATGCATAACCCTCATTTTGAGAGAGAATTGCATAACTGAATGATTTTATGAGAATTTTTTAAAATCAATTTGATTTAGAATCAAGAGAATAACTGAATCTTTTGTTTTTCAATTTTTTTTAAAAAAAAAACTAATTTGGAATCAACAGAGTAATTGGGTAACGAAACAATTTTATTTAATTTTTAAATTTAATCTGATTTAAATTCGAGAGTATAACGGAAAAATATGATCCCACAATTTCGTAATTGATTTAAAATTGACAGAAAAATTGTGTAACTAAACAACACTACTAAATATTTTTTTATGTGCATAGCACAAGTACAAACCTAATATTTATATAGAGTGAAAAGTAAATATGTTAACAAATAAAACTATTAATTATTATGGTTAGATGATTTTTTGAAAATTGAATAAGCATAATACTGTACATTTGATATGCATATTGCAATGTAAGGTTATGCTAATGTATATATAGTGGATAGTGGTTATATATGCTAATATATACAAATTTTATATTTTTTTAAAAAAGTTGAATAAAAGCACCAAACTAATAGTTTATTTTTCATCATATGCTTTTTGAACAAAGTATTAACGTTAATACGAATTTTATAATTATATAATTGAATTTTGATCAATACATTAATTTGTATTCATGTGTCTGTTACGTCAATATAGTTAACGGTTCATAAGTAGCAAATTAAAAATAAAAAAAATAATATGAAAACAAATTGAACAAATAATATGTGTGGAATTACAACTTTAGCTATCTTTCCAAAAAAATTACAACTTTAATTTTTTTTATGTACCAATGAAAATAATAATTTTGTATTTAAATTTTAGATATATTATTATTAGTATTTGATAAGATAATATTTACTAATTATAATTAGGTAATAAAAACAAATAATAAATGTGCATTTATATTTATATTTATGGTTACATATCTCTTTTGCTAATACATTTACAATTATATTTTAATTGCAACAATGAATTATTAAATTTCGGTTATGAAATTATAATAATTGATATTATTTGAAACTTTAATAGAGTAGAGTGATGACAATGACTGAAAACTCAAGCGAATTAGAATGTATAATAAAAAAAAAAACCAAAGATGTAGGGTAAGAGAAAGCAAACACTATGCGTGTGTCTTTATGAATTTCTCTTACCCTACATCTTTTTAATTATGAATTGCTTTATTTGGAATTGTCGAGTTGCAGGTGGAAAATATTTTTCTAACATTGTTAGAGATTGTACTAAGATGTACTCTATTGACTTCTTGGCCATTCTTGAACCAAGAATTAGTGGCGAGCATGCTAATTCTGTTATTGAGAGTCTAGGATTTGATTCTAAAGCTAAAGTTGACGCAATTGGTTATTCTGGTGGTATCTGGTGACTTTGGAAATCTAGCTCTGTTAATATCACTATAATATCATCCTCACTTTATGCTATTCATTTGTAGGTTCACGATGTTGATCATGGTGATCGAATTATTTCTATCGTATACGCTAGCCCGCAAGAAAGACTTCACGATTCTCTATGGGATGAATTAAGGGATTTTAGTAGTAACATATCTGTATCTTGGTGTGTGGCGGGGGATTTTAACACCATCCTCTACAACCATGAGAAGAAGGGTGGCGCTGCACCTAACCAAACTTCTATTAACAAATTTGCTTATTGTTTGGGAGATTGCAATCTGAACGATTTGGGTTTCAAGGGTGTACCTTTTACATGGAGGAGAGGGACCCTTTTAGAACGACTTGATAGAGCAGTTTGTAATCATATGTGGCGTACCAGTTATGAGAACAACTCGGTTATTCATATTCCTATAGAGAAGTCAGACCATGTGGCTCTCTGGCTTCGTCTTGATCCTAACATCAGAATGAATCGTCGTCGTGGTGGTTTTAAATTCCTTGCCCCTTGGCTAACCCATGAAGATTTTCATACCCAAGTAGAATCTACTTGGTCCAACTCAAACTCTTGGGGTGAAAACGTAAAACGATTCACCAACCATATTATCAGTTGGAATAGGGATGTCTTCGGGCACATTTTCAAAAGAAAGCAAAGGATCTTCAATCGTATTGAGGGTATTCACAGAAAACTTCAAGAAGGTGAAAATCCCTACCTCCATAAACTGAAAAAGGAGCTTTGGGATGAATATGAGGAGATTATCAGTCAAGAAGAAGCATATTGGTACTATCACTGCCGAAGTAAATGGTTCCACCTTGGCGATAGGAATAATAAATTCTTCCACTAGTCTGCTATTATTAGGAGGCAAAACAAAAAAGATAGAATGTCTTCTCAATGATAACGAGGAGTGGGTCTATGATCAAGATTCATTGATGAAATGGGAGTGGGTTTTTATAAGAATCTCTTCTCTCTTAATGATGATTTCTTTTTTATGTTTGATGCTCCTAACTTGTTCCCGCAGGTAGAAGGCTCTCTTATTCATAGGTTGCATGGTTTGGTGAGCTTAGAAGAGATAAGAGCTTCTTTATTCAGCATGGGAAATTACATGTCTCCAGGCGCCGATGGCCTACATGCTCTTTTCTTCAAATCCCAATGGGAGTACATCCATCCTATGATTTTTAGCTTTGTTCAAAGTATTTTCGCTGATCCATCTCAGATCAAGGAAGTCAATCATACTTTGATTACTCTCATTCCAAAGGTGGATAGTCCTGAACGTATTAGCAATTTCAGGCCAATATCTTTGTGCAACGTGAGCTATAAGATCATTACAAAGTTGCTCACGCAACGACTAAAGCCTCTTATGCCTAAGCTGGTCTCTCCTAACCAAAGTAGTTTTGTCCCAGGAAGACAAGGCATTGATAATATCATTATTCTTCAAGAAGCAGTCCATAGTATGCGCTCTCTCAAAGGAAAAAAAGGTTACATGATCCTTAAGCTTGTCCTTGAAAAGGCCTATGACAAGCTGAGATGGGATTTTGTGAAGGATACCCTTCACAAGGCTGGTCTTGAAGGCACTTTCTCCAATCTTGTCATGAGTTGCATTACTTCCTCTTCTTTTGCCCTGAATTGGAATGGAGATGTTTCGGATACTTTCAAGCCCTCTAGGGGACTTCGTCAGGGAGACCCTCTTTCACCTTACTTATTTGTTTTATGTCTTGAGCATCTTGCGCATTCTATTATTTCTGTTGTGGATAACAATGATTGGAAACCCTTTCAAATTGGTAGAAATGGTGTTCACTTGTCTCATATTTTTTTTGCAGATGATATCATTCTTGTTTCGGAGGCCTCTGAACGTCAAGTCCAGCTTATAAAGAACATCATTGATAACTTTTGCTTGGCTTCAGGGCTCTCTGTGAGTAATAGCAAATCTAAGGTGCTCTTCTCCCCAAATGTCAAGGATCAAGTGGCTCATTCTCTTGGAAACCAACTTGGGTTCATGATTAGTACAGAGTTGGGCTCTCTGTGAATTTGGTATCCATGATGAAGTTGGGGTGGCGAATCATCCCAAATCCATATTCCCTTTAGGCTAGGGTTCTGTGGCAGAAATATAAGTGCAATGCTGACTATAATCCTTATGTTCGAGAAATACATAATGCTTCACCCACTTGGAGAGGAATTTGTAAAGCTTGGCCTCATATGATTTCTAACGTCAAGTGGAATATTGGGGATGGTAGAGCTACTGAATTCTGGACAGCAAAATGGGTTACTAATAATCTTAATCTTGAGGGAATGTCGTATCATGAGATCTCTCAAGATATGAAGGATTTACCTGTTGCTAATTATTCTCTTAATGATAATTGGAATTGGAATCTCATGGATCAGCATTTAAGTCTGGCTACTCTTTCTTTGATTGCTAGTCATCCTGTGCCTCACCCTTCAAAGGGGAAAGACTACCCTTCATGGGCACTCACTAGCAATGGGCAATTTTCGTTTAAATCTGCTTATGATTTTCTGCTTGACTATGAAGAAGATAATGATCCTCATAACATCTTCAATGTTGTTTGGGATTGGGAGGGTCCTCAGAAAATTCGGAATTTCCTTTGGAAAGTCTCTTATGGTCGTCTTCTTACAAATGTGGAAAGGAAGAAGAGACACATGTCTGACTCTGAGGATTGCGAATATTGTCATGAGACCGCAGAAACGGTAATGCATGTCCTTCGTGATTGTCCTCTTGCTCACTCTGTTTGGTCTTCTTTTGTTTTGCAGGACTCATTGGCAGCTTTTTTCAGCCTTGGTACTCATGGATGGATGAGATAAAATATCCGCGGTAGCATCAAGACGCAAGAATCAAGTTGGAGCTTGTTGTTTGGCGTGATCGCATGGCAACTCTAGAATGCTAGGAATGATCGTATCTTCAAGTCTTATACTCCCAATCCTCAAGACATTATTCGTCGATCAGTGGACTATGCAATGCTAAGTCGTTCGTGTAATAGCTTCTCATAAAGGATCTTGAGAAGCTCCTCCAAATCAGAGACTCTTATCACTTGGAGTCCCCCTATGACTGGTCTTCTTTAGCTCAATATTGATGGATCAGTTACCAAAACTCCTCTTGAAGCCACTTGTGGAGGAGTAATCCGTGATGATCATGGGAGATTTGTGGTTGGATTTGTCTACAAAATTGGTAGCTGCTCAGCAGTAAAAGCAGAACTTTGGGGTCTTCTTGAAGGCCTCAAACTTATCAAGGCTCTCAACCTCCATCGTGTTGTGATTGAGATGGATTCTAAGGTGGCAGTGCATATTGCCAAGATGGGTTGTGACACCTCCCATAGTTGCTTCCCTCTTGTTAGAGATATTCGGGACTTAGCCAAGATGCCTAATATAGTTGGAATCTTCCACATCTTTAGAGAAGCAAATCGGAGTGTGGATCACCTTACTAACATTGCTCATGGGTATAGCTTAGGATTTCATCCTATTGTATTTCCTCCTCCTAGTCTTATTCCTTTTCTTAGAGAGGAGGATTATGGTATTGCTTTTCCCCGCCTTGTTGGTTAGTTCTTTTTGGCCTTAGTGCCCCGTTGAATAACAAAAAAAAAAAAAAACCAAAGAGATCGTCCACTTGTCAGGAGTCAATAAAATTTTTGAAATACTCATTTCTATGGTGTTCTCCCTTAAAATTCTTGGGTAATGATTCCAACCACAGCCACAGCCACAAAAGAATTGTTGAGACTTAACTTTCTTGCCAAACTCAAGTGTGATAAGACAGTTTACTTTAAATGGTTTTATGTGACTAGTTGTTAGTTGATAATTAGCAATGTCCTTAGTTTTCAATTCCTTTTCGAAAGCAGCTACAAATATGAGTTTTTGAGCTTCACGGGTATACATATCATTTACCCATTTGTTTCTTTCTGAGTGATTATCTTTCTCCTAGTTGATAGAGATAATATATGTATAGTAATTCTTTAACTACAAGATTTTTAAATTATATTTCTAACAATGGCGGAGTAAAATAAATAAAAAAGACAGCAAAAAGGGAGGAAAAGAAATAAAATCAGATTACCGCATAAATACCACAAACATTTCACCAAATCATATCAGTAAGAGAACACCTACTACTATACAAAATTATACCCATTGTCTTAATTCTTCATTCATATTTTCATCAATTATCATAGCCATGGAAATGAGCATTGACAGATTGAGTTCATTGCCAACCCCTTTACTTTCAGCCATAGTTTCCTTCCTTTCATTCAAAGAAGCTGTCAGAACATCTATTCTTGCTAAGTGTTTGTTGAATATATGCAAAGGAACAACAAATCTCAGTTCAATGAACTCTTCTTTGTCGAATTGGATCAACTCGACCAAATTAGAGAAGCACAACGAAAGGCTTTTCTAAACTTTGGATTGACAACTACACAGAAGCAATGGTGAACAAGTTCTCGTTAAGGTTGTCATTGCCTGAGTTTTATTCTCATTTGGTAAAATGATGCATTGCTTTTGCCACTCAATATGGTGTGAATGAGTTAAAGCTTGACTTCTCCGACCCAACATGGAATGACAATAGTATTTTTACAACGTTCATAATGCCTTGTTTGAATTGCCAACAGATTTTATAAGCACACTAGCCAACAATCTCTGAAGTTGTTTTCGTGTAACTTTGTAGAGTCTGAGTTGGTGAAGTTTCGTGCACTGAAAGACGTGTCTTTACGTTGGATTGAAGTAACATTCTCAGCTCTTAATGCTTTGCTAATGAATTCCAAAGTTATTGAGATCTTGAATCTGGAAAATTGTTGGAGTTTGGTTGACAATTTCTCTATTCAAGAACAAAACACAATGCTGAAAAAGATGGTGGTGGATAAACATCATTTACAATGTAGAATTTTCAATATATGCACCGAATTTGAAATATTTCAGGTATTGTGGGTTGATGAATATTGATCTCATGCAAGTTAATGCAATTGAAATGGAAGAGGTAGATCTTGACTTCTCCAATGAGTATGGATTTGAAGGACACGGGCCTTTTATTTACAACATGCATGTGCACCTCTTCAACGTTAGAGTTTTGACTGTGTGCAGTTGGTTCCTTTAGGTATATATTTTTCATCACCTTTAATTTCTCTCAAATTGAATTGTTTTTTTTTATGATACATGGTCAACTATGGTGTTTTGAATTTCAACATGAAAAAACCTTTTGCATTAGAACAGATCTTTAATTCAAAACGCAACAGTTTTTTTTTTTTGTTGAAATTCAAAACACCATAGTTAACTATGTATCATAAAAAAACAATTCAATTTGAGAGAAATTAAAGGTGATGAAAAATATATACCTAAAGGAACCAACTGCATGCAGTCAAAACTCTAGTGTTGGAGACATGCACAAGCATGTTGTAAATAAAAAGACCGTGTCCTTCGAATCCATACTCATGGGAGAAGTCATGATCTACCTCTTCCATTTCAAATGCATTAACTTGTATGACATCAATATTCATAAACCCACAATACCTGAAATATTTCAAATTCAGTGCACGAATATTGAAAATTCTACATTATAAATGACATTTATCCACCACCAGCTTTTTAACTGTTGTGTTTTGTTCTTGAACATAGAAATTGTCAACAAAACTCCAACACTTTTCCAGATTCAAGATCTCAATAACTTTGCAATTCGTTAGCAAAGCATTAAGAGTTGAGAATGTTACTTATATCCTAAAGACACCTCTTTCAGTGCACGAAACTTCACCAACTCAGACTCTATAAAGCTACACGAAAAAAACTTCAGTGATTCTTGGCAAGTGTGCTTATAAACATCTGTTGGCAACTCAAAAAAGGCATTATGAACGTTGTAAAAAATACTATTGTCGTTCCATGTTGGATCGGGGAAGTCAAGCTTTAACTTCTTCACACCATATTGAGTGGCAAAAGCAATGCATCCTTTTACCAAATGAGAATCATACTCAGGCAACGACAACCTTAACGAGAACTTGTTCAGCATAACTTCCCTGTAGTTGTCAATCCAAAGTTTAGAAAATCCTTTCGTTGTGCTTTTCTAATTTGGTCGGGTTGATCCGGTTTGACAAAGAAGAGTTAATTGAACTGAGATTTGTTGTTCCTTTGCATATATTCGTCTTTGCTTGTTGTCTTTTCAATTTCTCTTTTCTTCTTTAGTTCCTTTTTTTCTTCCATTTTTCATGTCCATCCCTGAGAGACCCACTAACTTCCCACCACAGGAATTTTTCTCTGGAGAGGTTGGGGAATTCATAGGTTCCCCTTCTGGATCAAAAATTAGTGATGGTAGTGGGCATCACACTCCCACTCCCCCTTCGCTGCTCAGCTCCGATGACGAACCCCTTTTTGAGGCCTCCGAAGAGAATGTCCTCGGTGTTTCGCAAAGGGTTCTCTTCTTCGGGGCTTCTTTCTCACTATCAGTTGCCCCCAAACCCCTAAGGTATGGAGCTCCAAAATATGAGTATCAAGATGTAACGCCCCAATTTATACTAAGCGGAATGAGCTGTTCAATTAAAGGTATTAAGGCTAATTCATCATACTCGTATCAAGGGGTTAAATTTCGAGCAAAATTTTTCGGAACTTAATAGTTGTATATTCG
This sequence comes from Cyamopsis tetragonoloba, assembly GCA_037177725.1. Classification (NCBI taxonomy): domain Eukaryota; kingdom Viridiplantae; phylum Streptophyta; class Magnoliopsida; order Fabales; family Fabaceae; genus Cyamopsis; species Cyamopsis tetragonoloba. Next base: position 60,406,721 of record CM074119.1, read on the forward strand.
AAACGGTAATGAGACCTAGTCGAATGAAAGTTTAGATTTGGTAACTAACACACATACGATAAGCTAATATAACATAGATATATTAATTAGTCAGATAACAAAACATAAATTACTGGGAATCCTAGACGACATGACAAAAAAATACTCTACCACTTGAAGAGTAGAAGATGTCGCACATTGGAAATGCACTGATTAAATATTACAGCCATCCAAGATGTCTTAACGAAAATATAACTAAATAAAGGACGCTGCACTCTCCATCTCAGTATCTTCACTCGGATCACTCTCAAGAGAGCTCTCCCTAGGCGAGTTGAAGAACCATTCCTGGCCACCAGAGTACTGCTCCACAAGAGACTGAGTGAAATAAGAAGGATGAGAAGCGGGTCGGAACGTTGTGGGTATGAGACCAGGGGCTGTCCGAATAACCAACGTCAAGGTCGCTCCAATGTAAGTGGACCGGAGCATCGGTAGTGACGGATGAGATATCCAGAAGGATACTTCTCCTACAAAAGTGGATGTCCCACGAGATACATCATGCTCCCAGTAGCCAAGTTCAATCGGACAGTTGATTTCCAAGAGAGTCTCTCGAGCCGCCATCTATTGTATCGCGTAATAGATATATACATAGACAGATAAATACAACACAAAACAGAGGAGTGAGATACAACAAAGTTTGGTAGAAGTAGAGTCAGGATATTTAGATTTTTAAACAGAAAATCTATAATAGCTTACAATTGATATTCTCACTCGTAACATCACACAACACGCACATTCAAGGATACCATAATGCATGAGACTCCAAAAAAAAAGAAAAACGGCATCATCGCTAGCGACTCTTTCTATTAAGGAGGTGACCGGGAGTCATACTTCGTTCGTACAAGTCCATGTACCTCAGTACTCTCCACTGATCCAGAATATACTTAGAGACGTGTCGAGGTAACCGAGTTTTTCTTTTTTCAGTGAGTAACCCAACATCAGGGAGCTACCACCGAGTCCCCTAGGTATCTCACACTCTGGTTAAAGCCCCCAAAGGCCGAAACCCACTCCCTAGAGTATAACGTTATTATGCCAACGCACCACTTTTACCTTTTATTCCTCCTTAATAGAAGTTTTCGAAAACACTATTTTCAAAACATACAATCTCAAGGTGTTTTAGTACTTTTAAGCATAGTTTATCACAAGGATTCAACCAGGGTCACATCCCATCCATACAACTAGGCTCAAACAACATTTTGCAAAAAGATTACCAATCACACCACCTTGTCAAATCCTTTACCACAGATTTCAGTTTAATTCCCAAAAACAAAGCAATTATCATGGTATTCATATAATACTCCTAATAGGGAGAGTACACCTTTCAAAGTCATATATTCAATTTTCACATTTTCTATATTCATCTTTTGGCACTTAGGCCTTTATTAACTTCTACTATTAACACCATTGTTTGAAATTTACTTTAGTCCTTCTAGACATATTATCATTTAAACCATATCCAAAAATTATAGGAATTTATAAATAAGTCCAAAACAATCATTTAGCCTTGAAAACATCATTAACATCTTAAAAATGATTTATTTGGTATTAAAAAGCTCATAAATTTCGAATATTCAAAAGTTGAAGGAAAAGTGATTTTTCCTTTGTTTCAGTGACTCTTCAGCATGCTGTCTTCTCTTTAAAAAGGGGTAAAATAAATATTAAACGATTTTATTTAGTCCCCAATTAATTTATAAAGTTACTTCACAGGGTTAGGGTCAAAATAGAATTTTTCCAGAATTTTTAAAAATACTTAAGATGGCCAGAAAAATCCTTCTTTCAAACTGTACAGGATCTGGCAGTAGCTAGTCTAAAAAGTATAATAAATTCATATGTGCTCAGAAAAATATAAATTTTTGATATGATATAGTAGATATATTAACGCACAACATATAAATTTTTCAAGAACTTTTGAGTAGTAATACAGTGCGAAATATTTTCTCAAAGTTACAACTTTTTCCAGCAAAACAGAAAACTACAGTAACAGGATCTTCATCTTCAAAGATTTTTATAAAATCACTCAGTTACCAAATATTTATGAAACCAACCCAGAAATGATCCAATTTGAGTCTAGTTTCTCATAAAAATTTTCCTAAGTTAAATCTGTTTCCCAAATGGTGCATAAAAATCAAAACATTCTGACTGTTCCAGAAATGACCTTGTGTCACTCAAAAATCCATATAAAATCAAACACAAGATCAAAAATTACAAATGATACCAATCTGGAAAGCTAACACACAGATCTATCATCATACAAATTTTCGTACGCATCTAAACAGAATAAGAGCTTTAATGATACGCACAAAGTAACTCCAGTAGCATGAACTCACCAGACAGAATATAGCAATAATGTTTCAAGAATCAAAATAAGGTCTTAACATCATCCAAAAATTATGAAACTTTACCAGTAATTAAAACACATCTTACAATGATTTTTAAGCATGGAGCTGAATATCCAATGATCAATTCCCAAAATATGGGCTCTAAATCAACAGGCATAAGACAGAACCAGCTTTGAAAGTTAATGAATGAAGAGGGTCTAGGGCCAACCCTCACCCAAATACCCAACTAAATTCTACACTAAGCTATTCTCACTTCCCCTTACCAAGGTTATCTTCAAGGATTAAAGGGGTTGATGAAGGGTAGAGCTTCCAAAGTTATCACTACAAGCAACACCAATTTTGGACTCAAGAAAATTTTAGAGAGAAAGGAGAAGAGAAGCTTGTGCTTTGGTGTGTTTGGAAGTGAAGTAGAGTCCCCTATTTATAGAGGAAGTGGGCCGAGTTTTTGAGGGGTCTTGGAGTGTTTGGAGAGCTTTGTTGAATAGTTGAGGGGTACATGAAGGCATGGTGTGAATAGTTGGAGTGGTTGAAGCAAATCAAGTTCCCTATGTCTAGGGTATGGTTTGACCACATGGAGAGTATGGAGTGTTAGAGGGATTTGTCTTTTATTGATTAATACTCTAGAATGTAGATATGTTTGGAATAACTGGTATATTTTGATCGTTATGCGTGCACTATAAAATTAAAAATGCAACGAAAAATTCTAGAATTAAAATATATCGTTCTCCAATATTTTCTAATCATATAATCGGAATCGAAATATTTTTCTAGCGGAATAATTTCCTATTTAGTAGTTAATTAGCAAAATTGAGAGTGTTACACAAGACCCTTCTGAGAGTAGTGACGACGCTGTATCCTCTAGGCTACACCTTCCCGTTCCATTGGTTGTGTTCACCTCTTCTAACTCTTCTTCTGAAATTTCTTCATCTGATACTAGTTCTTTCGATTCTAATTCTTCTAACCCCTTATATATTCCTCCTATTTCTATTGTAGAACCAATGTCGTCCTCACATCCAATGTCAGATTTAGAGTCCCTAGCAACCTTCATCCCTGCCGAATCCTCCATGAAGCCCTCAAAAAGCAAGGCCTTGGAGCATCGCTGCAAAATGATAAACGAGTGGTATGGCCCATCCGAAGGGCTTCCAAAATTGTTGTGTCCAAGAAACTCCACAGGATCCGGGACGTAAGGCGGATGTATTGGGTGAACCACGACATACTGCAGGTAGCTTCTGGGATTTCTTCGAAGTTAAGACTACATGTCACGGATCGAGAATTTTGAGAAGCCATGCATTTCCCAGGGGCTGTCCACCAGGAAGAAATCCCGTATGCTCCTGTTAATTTGTACAAGGCTGAGTGCGCTGATCCCAATGAGAGGATAAGCTCTCGCCCCTGTAAAGACGCAACCGAATCATGATTCTTTATGAGTGTCTTTTCCACAAAATTCGTCTACATTTCCCCTTTTCAGATTTCCAAGTCGAGATCCTCAACTGACTTGACGTGGCTCCTTCGCAGATTCACCCCAACGTGTGGGGGTTCATAAACGCATTCGAAATCTTTAGCTGGGCCAACGGTTGGGAGTACTCTAGCAATCTCTTCGAGTATTTGTTCATACCTTATCACCTTGGCAACTTCGGGTTTATCTCGTTTAGGTAGAGGAAAGACCACATCTTCTTTCAACTTTTTGAAGACTCCTTCCCTCCATTCAAAGAATCATACTTAAAAGTGTTTTACGCCGGGGATGAGTATCCTTTATGGACTGGCCTTGACCATTCCCCCCTCTTCCCTCTTTATTGGAAGTATGACCATAACCTTCGAGACTATGATACCTTTATCACTGATCAACGTTTGCTACTTGATTCCGACCATGCTGTTATCGTGGGTCTTCGCGAGTTCACAGGAAAGCATGGCCTCCTAAAAAGCAAAGTCGTGATTCGAATTCATTGCGTAGGTCGTGACGATACCCTGGGTACTGGCACATTCCATTATTTCTTCTTATTTTATATACGTATTTTTTTTGGTGTCACATTGCATTTCGTTTATACACAATTTCATTCCCTTTTACTTATATTGTACTTACCATGTCAATTTTTAAATCTCGCAAGAGAACTCATGTCGGCTTACGCTCATATGATGAAAAAGAAAGGAGCCATGAGCAAGAAGGTGTGGAAAGAGACCCATGCTGAAAACCTGGAGAGTGAGCTCCTTACTGACCATGGGGCTCCCTCGCCTGGTGCCCCCAAGAAAATTGTTGCTGGACATCCTTCTCCTCCTCTTGAGCCTCAAGCTGCCCGTAAGAAGAGAATTGTCCTTCACAACCACCCTTCATCTCCAACTCCAATTGCACAGGGCTCGGATACTTGCGACGTTGGTCAGCGAGATGAGATCGTCATTTCTGATGATGAGGATCGGGTTCCCATTGGTGATGCCCTAAAGCGACCTAGAGGTATGATACTACCCAATCTCTGAATACTCTATTCATGTGCTTATTTCGAAGTTGGCGTTGTCTCTGAATGTTATATCATGACTTCGTTACTTGCAGCCGACATGGTGACGGGTTCCTCCACTGAGCGCTTAGCTTCTTCTTGCTGGGAGGGCTTCAAGGCTCCCATCATGTCCTTCCACCACGATGGTTTTTTCCACGAATTGTCGTGGGATGTTCTAAAGGAATGTTGCCCCTTTTCCATGTCGTATCTGTTTGGAATAGTTACTGTATGAATTTTTCTTCTTTAATTGACATTGTCCTGAACTTCGTTGTAATCTAATGTCCTGGAATCCTTAGGTTGGATGTCCCGTCAGTCTGCTTTCCTGAAGTTCTTCCATGACGAGCTAGAGAAGTCTTCCGCCACTGCTGACCATAACAGGAAGTTTCAAGCTTTCAAAGCTTCTAGCGAGAAGCAGATTAACTCTCTGGAAAAGCTAGTCCAAGCCCTTACCAAGGAGAGGGATGAGCTGAGGACGACGAAGTCTGCCCTCTCTTCTGAACTAGCCACAACGGCTAGCAACTTTGACTTAATAAAGGTCAACAACGCCAAGCTAGCATATGAGAAGAAGGACTTACAGTTGAACCTATCCAAGGCTAAGGGGGAGGTGACAGCTCTTCACGGGGAATATGACCTAATAACAATATCACGTGACCAGCTGGCATTTGAGAAGGCGACATTGGAGGCTAAGAACAAGAAGTTGCGTGAAGAGATGCACCAGAAAGAGCTACTGATCTCAAATGGGGCATACATGGCGTTCTCCACCTGTTTGAAACAGGTGGAGTTCCTGAATCCTGGGGTACAACTTACTTATAAGGGGGTTCATCCCCTCCACGAGGTCGTAAATGGAAAACTGCTGGATTATGCCAACGATCCTCTGATTTGTGTGGACCTTAACGATCTAGAGTTGGAGTCCTTCGACCCTCATGCTCCTCAAGCCATCCCCCCAGAGCTAGCTGAAATTGAGGAAGCCCCTCCTGCAAATACCTCCACTGCTCCCAGCAAATCTTAACTTTGTTATCTTTCTTATTGTAATAGTTAGATTTGGATCTTTATTAATTTTTTGTTGTTCCTTCAATTTTATAGCACTTCATGTTTTTACATTTACAAAATATTGTTAACTATGTCAGATGTTGGAATCAAGACCTTTTCACCATATTTTCAAGTTACTGTTGAGTTCATTTCTAATACTTTGGGGCTTATGGCTGTTAATTGGGGCACGACACGTCGCCCTAAATGGGATCTTTGATCCTTTTCAATACTTTAGGGCCTGTGGGCCGTGGTTCAGTCGGATTACCATAGAGGGGGCATGTCGCCCTAGTTGTGGTATTTCGCCCTAATTGGGGCACGTAGCCCTAGTTGTGATAGAAATAAAGCCTGCATCTTGGATTCTCAAATTTTGATCAATTCTCATTTTCATTTATCACACATTCGAGTTACAAAACCTGGGGCCTCTTTAGGGATAAAACCCGTGAAGGAAAAAGAGTACCCCTTCATGTACATTACAGTAATCGAGAAATACAATTTCTGAAAAATCTTAGTTGATACATCAAAGAAAAAGACAAAAACTAACCTAACAATAGTATTTTTGTAAGTCCGTTGCATTGAATGTTCGTGGTAGTTCTCTTCGTTGCAGTGTTTCTAAATCATATGCCCTCTTCTTTGTGCTTCTTATTATCTGATACGGGGATTCCCAGTTGGCTGCAATTTTCCATCCCTTGCATTTTTCTGACCGATACTGGCTCTTCTTAGAACCAGATTGTTGATCCTGAACTTGTGTTTAACGACTTTGGCGTTAGATCGTTGTGCAACGCGTTGTTTTCATGACATTTATGTTAATTGAGCTAATTCACGGGTTTCGTCCACGAGATCCAATTTTTCACTCAACAGTTGGTTGTTATTTGGAGATGTATGCATCACCCTCAGAGATGGCTCCCCAATCTCTACAGGGATCATAATGTTAGTCCCATAAACCAGACGGTATGGTGTTTCCCCTGTTGTGCTATGTGGGGTTGTCCTGTAGCTCCATAACACCTGATATAAGTTTTCGACCCAATTACCTTTAGCATCTTTGAGTCTCTTCTTCAAGCCGTTTAGAATGATTTTGTTAGCTGCTTCTGCTTGCCCATTTGTTTGAGGGTGTTCCACGCTCGAGAAGTGATGTCGGATTTGTAAACCTTCTAGGAGTTCTCAAAAGTGTCTGTTAGTGAATTGTGTCCCGTTATCCGTTACTATCTCTGCTGGAATCCCAAAATGACATATGATTGTCTTAAATGTCAATGCTTGCACTCTTGCCGAAGTAAATGTTGCCAATGGCTCCGCTTCGACCCATTTGGTGAAGTAATAAACGGCTACCACCAAATATTTTAGTTGCCCTGAATGAAACGGACCCAAAATATCCATTCTCCATGTATGAAAGGGCCAAGGGGCAGAGAGGTTGTGTAATTCCTCCAGCTGGATATGTGGAATAGATGCATGTTGTTGGCATTTTTCACACTTCACGTGATCCGTGGTGTTTTCTTGTGATGTGGATGCAAATGTTCTCAACGCTCTAAGACTAGAGTTTTGATGATTCCACAACAAACTGAGAATCAAGCCTTGAATGAAAAATCAAGCGATCAAGTGCTATAAGCAAGATTGCAACAACAAGGGTATATAGGATTTAATTTATGCTTAAATGTAAATTTGATTAAGGCTCTTTAAAATGAATCAAACATGTTTTAAATCAAACAGTTTTTCACAAAGTGTTAAAAACCTCGTTAGAAATGGTTTCTCTATAGAAAAGATTTTTCTTGATGTTTGTAAAGTTGAACTTAACCTTGGTTTCCATTAGAAAAACTCTTTTTCAAGGTATATTCGAATATCAAGGTTCTGGAATTAAAAATTGAATTTTCTGACCAGTATATTCGAATACGGCTTGCTATATTCGAATACATATTCGAATATGATGTATTGCCTTGGTTTCTCCATTTTTCAGAATCAGTATATTCGAATATATATTCAAATATGGCTTGCCATATTTGAATACATATTCGAATATGATGATTTGTCTTGGTATCTCCACTTTCCAGAATCACAATATTCGAATACATATTCAAATATGGAGCTTCTATATTCGAATATATATTCGAAAAGGAAGCCCTTGGGATTCAAGTTTTTATGGCAGAAACTCTATATTCGAATACATATTCGAATATGAAAGTGCCATATTCGAATATGTTAATGACCTGTTACGAATTTTCATCCACCATTCTGCTATCTATAAAAGGGGCTCTTTACGAAATTTATAGTACACCCTTGCAAGCATATTCTTTTATCATCAAATTTCTTAATTAAGGGTCTTGTGCTTTGCTTAAGGCTTTCTTTGCCACTCCTTAACCTTGTCTGTTTCATCATACAAAGAGCCTTTAATCAAATATTCTTAGTGCTTCAAGTTGTATCATTTACTCTTTTTGAGAGCTTCCAATTTGTAAATCTAAACTTGTATTATTGAGTGAAGGTGAGGTATCCTTCTTGGTTATTGAAGGTGTTGTATCCTTCAAGGTTAGAGTTAGGGTGAGGTATCCCTAGTTTGAGATCCTTGCAATTTGTGAGGTTTCAAATTATGAAGGGTGCTCTTAGCTTGTAACTTGTTAAAGCTAATACAAGAGTTTTCGCGCAGCAGTGATTCAAAGACTAGACGTAGGCCAAAAGGAGGTTTTGTGGCAGAACCAGTATAAAGCTTGGTGTTATTTTCTCTATCCCTTAACTCTTATTTTGTGCATTTCAATGTATTTTTGCCATTCATATCTATTCTCTTTCAATATCATATATCAACTAAAATACAATCTATTCAAGCCTGGCTATTGTTTGTGAAATATTTCCGAAAAAGGTTTAAGCTCAATTCACCCCCCCCCTCTTGAGCATAGAGGCCCTTGTCTAACAAGTGGAATCAGAGCTCGGTCTTTGTTTAAAGAGCTTCATAGCTTCTAGGAAATTGCTTCTTTTCAAAATGTTTATATCCAGGAAATTGCCTCCACTAACAGACCCCCGTTCTTTAATGGAGAAAACTATTCCTTTTGGAAAATCAAAATGCAAGCTTGGGTAAAAGGTATTGATGTTACTGTATGGGATGCTATAGAAGAAGGACCATACATTCCCATGCATATTTTTGATGGTAAGGAAGTAAAAACACCTAGAAAAGAATGGTCTATGGAAGAAAAGAGACTAGCTAAATTTGGCCTAAGTGCCAAAACCATAATCATCTCTGCTTTAGGTAATGATGAGTTTCCCAGAATTTCAAACTACAAAACTACTAAAGAAATGTGGGATGTTTTACAGGTAACTCATAAAGGAACTGATGAGGTAAAAAGGTCTAAGATGAATGCATTAACTAGAGAGTTTGAAATGTTTTAAATGAATCCAGGAGAGAATATTCAAGATATGCAAAAACGTTTTACATGTCTCATAAATCAACTACATGCTCTTGGAAAAGATTATTCTAATGAGGATCTTATTAACAAAGTGTTGAGATGTCTTTGCAGGGACTGGCAACCAAAAGTTACTTCCATTGTTGAAACAAGAGATCCTCGCACAATGTCCTTAGCAACTCTCTTTGGCAAACTAGAAGAACATGAGCTTGAGTTGAGTCGTTTGGATCAACTTGAAGGAGTTGACAAGAAAAAGAAAAGCATTGCTCTCAAAGCAACTACTCCTCCACCACAAGAGATGGAAGAAGAAGAAAACAACTTTGATATAACTAACATGGATGATGAAATCGTAGTTCTCTTTTCCAAAAGGTTCAACAAGTTCTTTAAGAAGAGAGAAACGTCATGTAGACCACCAAATTTCACATCAAGGAAAGGATTCAACAAAGGAGAAGGTTCAAATCAAGGCCCAACTTGCTATGAGTGTGGAAAAACCGGACACATGAAAATGGAATATCCCATGAACAAAGGTAAGGTTGAAACACAAGAGAAAAGGTTCACCAAAGGAAAGAAAGGTAGGAGAGCTTACATAGCTTGGGATGGAAATGACATGGATTCATCTGACGAATTGGAAAGTGAAGTAGCCAATCTATGTCTCATGGTCAACCATAACAAAGATGATCTTCTTGATGAAGATGTGGTAAACGATTTTGAACCCTCTAACTATAATGAGTTGCATGAAATAATGAGTTTCATGAAAAATCCATTATCATTGCTAAAGAACTTGCTAAAACCAAGAAAAATGTATCTTGAATGATAAAATAGACATTCTTAGCCGTGACGTTATTAAGATGAGACAAGTTCAAATTTCTTTTGACAGTGTTCAATATGAATGTAAATCTTGCTGGATGAACACACCACCCACTTGCACTTCATGTGATGTTCACTTGAAATAAATTGTCAGATTGAAAAATGTGATTGCCTAGGGTAAAGCTCCTTTGACAAAATATGAAAATGTTTGCAAATCACACACTTGTACTTCTTGTGATTCACACTTGAAAAAGATTGAGGATTTGAACAATGTTCTTGCCAAGTTTACAATGGGTAGAGATAACCTAAACATGTTGCTCGGTAAGCAAGTATATCATTTTAAGAAAGCCAGTTTAGGGTACAACCCTAGTAACCAACAAAAGCTCTATAAATTTTTTTTGTCTCTTCTAGAACTTCCTCTAGTCCATTCGTTACATGTTATTATTGTGGATTGAAAGGTCATAATGCTACCACTTGCAATGCAAGAAAGAATGGTGTACCTCAAGGAAAGAAAATATGGATGTCCAAAGGCACGATTGCAAAAACTAACCCTCAAGGACCCAAGAAACCATGGGTACCTAAAAGAAGAAATTAAATGTTTTTGTTGGTATGCTTGGTGGCAAAACAATCCAAATGGTATCTTGATAGTGGATGCTCCAAGCATATGACGGGTGACAAATCTAAATTCTCATCTCTCACACCAAAGGATGGAGGTTATGTTACATATGGGGACAACAACAAAGGAAAAATCCTTGGTATAGGTAAGGTTGGTAAGACTTCTACAACCTCTATTGACAACATACTCTATGTTGAGGGGTTAAAACATAACTTGTTAAGTACTAGCCAACTATGTGATAAAAGAAATGAGGTTGTGTTTAACTCCTATTCATGCTCTATCATTAGTAAGGAGAATAATTCCATTAAATTTATGGGTCATAGAGTAAAAATGTTTATAGGATTAGTTTAGATGATATATCCTCAAATGATGCACAATGTTTTATAACTAGAGAGGAAGAATCGTGACTATGGCACAAAAGAATTGCACACATTCATATGGATCATTTAAACAAGTTGATTTCAAAAGAATTAGTCATTGGATTACCAAAAATTCGTTTTGAAAAATATAAATTGCGTGATGCTTGTCAAAAGGGAAAACAAGCAAAGGTTTCTTTTCAACCTAAAAACATTGTTTCAACCTCAAGACCTTTGCAACTTCTACACATAGATTTGTTTGGTCCCTCTAGGACTATGAGTTTTGGGGGAAATTACTATGGGCTAGTAATCGTTGATGATTTTTCTAGATATATATGGAATCTCTTTTTCTCTCACAAAAGTCAAGCATTTAGTGCCTTTAAAAGATTAGCAAAAATTATTCAAAACCAAAAAGATTTGAAAATTGCATGCATCCATAGTGATCATGGGGGGAATTTGAAAATCATGATTTTGAAAGATTTTGTGACAAACACGGCATTGAGCATAATTTCTCGTCTCCAAGGACCCCACAACAAAATGGTGTTGTCGAGAGGAAAAATCGCTCACTTGTTGAGTTGGCTAGAACAATGCTCAATGATATGGATCTCCCAAAGTACTTTTGGGCCGATGTCGTTAGCACCGCATGTTATGTTATGAACCGGGTTCTCATTCGACCTATCTTGAATAAAACCCCTTATGAGCTCTTCAAGGGAAGAAAACCCAACATATCTTATTTCCATATTTTTGGATGCAAATGCTTTGTGCTTAACAATGAGAAAGAAAACTTGGGCAAATTTGATGCCAAAGCTAATGAGGGTATATTCTTAGGGTATTCTTAAACTAGTAAAGAATATAGAATTTATAATAAAAGAACTATGACTATTGAAGAATCCATTCATGTGACATTTGATGAATCTAACCCCAAAGGCTTGGAAAGAAAGGTTGATGATCTTGTAGGTACCCTTGAAGATATGAGCATTCATGATGAAAGAAGAATATAAGACGTTGAGGAAGACATGCCGGAAAATTCTACACACACACCAAATGAGCCACATGGTGAACTCCCAAAGAATGGAGAACTTCAAAACACCATCGCATTGATAATATAATTGGTGACATCTCAAAGGGGGTAACCACTAGACACTCTTTTAGAAATGCATGTAACTTCATGGCATTTGTCTCTCAAATTGAACCTAGTACCGTAGACGAAGCAATTAGTGATGAACATTGGGCCATAGCTATGTAAGAAGAGTTGAATCAATTTGAAAGAAATCAAGTTTGGGACTTGGTCCCAAGGCCTAATGAGCATCCAATAATAGGTACTAAGTGAGTCTTTAGAAATAAACTAGAAGAAACTGGAATAATTACTAGAAACAAAACTAGGCTAGTAGCTAAGGAGTATAATCAAGAGGAAGGCATAGATTATAAGGAACCATATGCTCCCATAGCTAGACTAGAAGCCATTAGACTTCTTTTTGCTTTTGCATGCATCATGGATTTCAAGCTTTATCAAATGGATGTTAAAAGCGCTTTCTTAAATGGATTTATTCAAGAAGAAGTTTATGTTGACAACCTCCAGGTTTCGAAAACTTTGAATTTCCAAATCATGTTTTTAAACTCAAAAAGGCTTTGTATGGTCTAAAGCAAGCCCCTAGGGCTTGTTATGAAAGATTGAGTAAATTTCTCTTGAACAATGGTTTTCAAAGAGGCAAAGTTGATAACACCTTATTCATAAAACAAAAGCATCATGACATACTACTTGTACAAATTAATGTTGATGATATTATATTTAGTGCAACTAATGAGAATCTATGCAAGGATTTTGCTACAAACATGCAAGGGGAATTTGAAATGTCCATGATGGGAGAACTCACGTTCTTCCTTAGATTTCAAATCAAACAAACCGAGCAAGGAACCATTGTATCTCAAACCAAATATTGCAAAGAATTTCTCAAGAAATTCGGCATGGAAAACTCCAAAGAAATGGGTACTCCTATGAGCACTTCATGCTATCTTGACAAAGATGAAAATGGTAAACCCGTTGATGTGTCCAAATATCGTGGCATGATATGATCTTTATTATATTTAATTGCTAGTAGACCTGACATCATGTTTAGCATATGTATGTGTTCTAGATATCAATCATGCCCAAAGGAATCACATCTTAGCTTTAAAAGAATTATGAGATACATGCTTGGCACTTGCAACATGGGTTTATGGAATCCTAAAGGTGCATCCTGCTCATTAATTAGTTATTCTGATTCTGACTTTGCGGGATGTAAAATGGATAGAAAAAACACTAGCGAAACATGTCATTTTCTCGGTCATTCATTAATTTCATGGCATAGCAAGAAGCAAGTTGGTGTAGCTCTGTCTACTGCCGAAGCTGAATATGTAGCGGTAGGAAGTTGTTGTGCACAAATTCTTTGGTTAAAACAACAACTTGAAGACTATAGCATTCATATGCATCATATTCCACTTAAATGTGACAACACTAGTGCCATAAATCTCACAAAAAAATCCCATCATGCATTCTAGAACCAAGCATATAGAAATCAGACATCATTTCATTAGAGATCATGTTGAAAAGGGTGATTATGTGCTTGAATTCATTGAAACATCTAAACAACTTGCTGACATAATTACTAGGCCTCTTTCCAAAGAAAATTTTTACTCTATAAGAAGAGAGCTTGAAATAATTGATCAATCTTGTGTTGTTTAAATAGTTTTACAAATTCCTGTATTTTTTTTTATTGATCCTTACTAACTTGAGCATTGGAGTCTTTTCTTTTTGTTTTGCAAGTCTCATTGATGACATAAAAGTAAAGGACAATATCAACCTTTGAAGTTTTTACAAAAATTTCTGAAATTTTTCAACTTGATATTCGAATACATATTCGAATATATGCTTCCTGTGCATATATATTTGAATATATAATCGAATATTAGCCTTCTGTGGTCTTATATTCGAATACATAGTCGAATATAAGCCTTATGTAGTCTTATATTCGAATACATATTCTAATATAGAAAGTCAAACTAATTTAAATCAGTTCCTTTGAATTTCTGCACTCCTATATTCGAATAGATATTCGAATATTGCCTTCCAGTATCTCTATGTTCAAATAGATATTCGAATATTGTGCTCCCATATTCGAATATCCCTTTAACATATTCGAAAATCCCCTCTAAATATTCGAATATCTGACAATTTTTACTTGGATTTTAACTAAATATTCGAATATATATTCGAATATTCCATTCTATATTCGAATACATATTCGAATCTAAAAGTGCCAAACTATTTAAATGCGTCACTTTTTACACAAATCTTCTCTCACTATGCATTGTCTCTCAATTCATCACCCAAAAACTTCCAAATCCTTCATTCTTTAACCAATCTCCTCCTCTTCTTCACTATCAAATCTTAAAATTCATCAATGGCCTCATCACCACCTTTCTCTCCTCCTCCTTCCAATTCTCCTCCATCACCAACACCCAAACGTCAACGCTTCAAAAGGACTGCTATCAACAAGCCACCATCTATTCCACGTGGTCCACGCAATGGGTCCTCTTCCCCCGTTCCCCTTGCCAGCATTGGATTTTCCCCTAAATTCCAACGATGGTAATCTTCTCCTGCACAAATTGCCAAATTCCAAATGGAATTTGCTAATAGAAAAATTGTTGATGCTCGATGGGTAAACTTGTCTTGGTTCCACGAACAAGGCTTCTCTTTTGTACCTTGGCTTGAGTCATCGTTCCCGGTCCTTTTTCTGAGCATCAAAGAGAATGTATACCCAAATATCGTCCGCGTCTTCTACTCCAACCTTGTCTATTACACAGAAACATGCACTATCACGTCGGAGGTCAAACGAACAAAGATACACATTCCTCCTTTTCTCTAGACTTCTCTCAATGGGCTACGTTTTGAAGGGGCCCAAGTCTCAGGTTCCACAGCTATGGGCCAATGGGCCGCCGACTACAATCCCATCCAGGCAATTAGGGCCATGTGCCATGTACGGGCCACCTTCCACACCTCCAAACAAGGAGATTATCTTCCCACCGGCACACTGACTATGGACTCCCGTATAGGAAATTTTACCAAAGTCCTCCATGATGACCGACTTTTCTTTGGGCCATCATCAAGCAAAAGCCCGTTGATTGGGCAAGGCTTGTCTAGCATCACATGCTGAAGGGGGCAACAGGCACCACTCCTCTTCCCTATCCCACTCTGATCACAGTTCTTCTCCGTCACTTCCGCATAAACTTGGCAGATGAATACAGCACCTCCATTGATGGTCAAAAATTTGAAATTGGCCAATCAGTGCTGCACCGTGCCGGCATCTTCTATGCTGCCGATAATTGGTATATCGAGGAATTGGGGATTGAAGGCATCACCCAAAAGAAAACTACCCTGCTCCAAATGATTCTGAGGAGCCCGCTGAGCCAGAGCAGGAGCCTCTTCCACCACACTTCCAGCGGCTCACTCTCCAAATCTCACAGATGATGGACAACAAATATGAGCAGCAGCGCCAATACTTTGAGCAGAGGTGTGAATAGATGGAAACCTCGCTTCAAGGAGAGATTACTTCCCTCCGAGAAGAAATTGCTCGCAGCAGCTCAAACTACATGCCTCAATACTCTCAATCCACCTTTCTTGAAGATCAAGGTGGTGCAAGCGGCTTTCATGAGCACTTTGGAGGTGAAGATCTTCAAGGTTTGGGGCTCAACAAAGTCTAGGCTTGGATTTTGATTTCTTTAGCACTCTACTTGCCTCCGACCCTCTCTGACTTCTCCCTCAAACTTTAAACTTACTACGTTGCAAATTGCTTATTCTAACTTAGTTTAGTTGTGATTGTTTTTGGGACATCCTAACTTTTTTAAAAAAACTGGATTATTTTGGAGTTTCTTTTCAAAAACTCAAAATTTTGTCTCAAAACTGATTTCATATATAATATTTTTTATGATGACAAAAGGGGGAGAATCAATGCTGAAAATGCTGCTATGCTATTATGATTCGATTATGTTCAAAAATTCTGCTTTATATATATGAGTCTATCTGTGTCCACAAATATGATTGAAGATTAAAACCTATCTTTAACATGTTTATATGCATATTGACAGGGGGAGTTAAATACCATAAGTAAGGGGAAGACTCTGTATATTGCACTCACATAAATGTTCTACACTCCAAAATTATCTGACATACTGATTAAGGATTTCGTTTGTTGTTTGTCATCATCAAAAAGGGGGAGTATGTGGATGCAAATGCTCTAAACGCTCTAAGACTGGAGTTTCGATGATTCCACAACAAACCGAGAATCAAGCCTTGAAAGGCAAATCAAGCGATCAAGCGCTACAAACAAGATTGCAACAACAAGGGTATATAGGATTTAATTTATGCTTAAATGTAATTTGATTAAGGCTCTTTAAAATGAATCAAACACATTTTCAATCAAACAGTTTTTCAGAAAGTGTTAAAAACCTCGTTAGAAATGTTTTCTCTATAGAAAAGATTTTTCTTGATGTTTATAAAGTTGAACATAACCTTGGTTTCCATTAGAAAAAGTCTTTTTCAAGGTATATTCGAATATGAAGTTTCTAGAATTAAAAATTGAATTTTCTAACTAGTATATTCAAATATGGCTTGCTATATTCGAATACATATTCGAATATGATGTATTGCCCTGGTTTCTCCGTTTTTTCAGAAACAGTATATTTGAATATGTATTCGAATACGGCAATGGCTTGCCATATTCGAATACATATTCGAATATGATGTTTTGCCTTGGCATCTCCACTTTCCAGAATCATAATATTCGAATACATATTCAAATATGGAGCTTCCATATTCGAATATATATTCAAATATGAAGCCCTTGAGATTCAAATTTTTTTGGCAGAAACTCTATATTCGAATACATATTCGAATATGAAAGTATCATATTCGAATACATATTTGAATATGTTAATGACCTGTTACGAATTTTCATTTGCCATTCTGCTGTCTATAAAAGGGGCTTTTTACAAAATTCATAGTACAGCCTTGCAAGCATATTATTAAGCAGAAAAGAGCTTTTATCATCAACTTTCTTAATCAAGGGTCTTGTGCTTTGCTTAAGGCTTTCTTTGTCACTCCTTAACCTTGTTTGTTTCATCATACAAAGAGCCTTCAATCAAATATTCTCAGTGCTTCAAGTTGTATCATTTACTCTTTTGAGAGCTTCCTATTTGTAAATCTAAACTTGTATTATTGAGTGAAGGTGAGGTATCCTTCTTGGTTATTGAAGGTGTGGTATCCTTCAAGGTTACGGTTAGGGTGAGGCATCCCTTGTTTGAGATCCTTGCAATTGGTGAGGTATCCAATTGTGAAGGGTGCTCTTAGCTTGTAACTTGTTGAAGCTAATACAGGAGTTTTCG
The DNA here is from genome assembly GCA_037177725.1 of Cyamopsis tetragonoloba. Lineage (NCBI taxonomy): Eukaryota > Viridiplantae > Streptophyta > Magnoliopsida > Fabales > Fabaceae > Cyamopsis > Cyamopsis tetragonoloba. Next base: position 60,424,184 of record CM074119.1, read on the forward strand.
CGCGGCGGTGATTCGAAGACTGGACGTAGGCCACTAGGAGGTTTTGTGGCTGAACTATATGAAGCTTGGTGTTATTTTCTCTATCCCTTAACTCTTATTTTGTGCATTTCATAGTATTTTTGGCATTCATATATATTCTCTTTCAATCTCATATATCAACAAAAATACAATCTATTCAAGCTTGGCTATTCTTTGTGAAATATTTCCGAAAAAGTTTTAAGCTAAATTCACCCCCCCTCTCTTAAGCATAGAGGCCCTTGTCTAACACGTGACAGTCGTGGCTCCCAACTCTTTAGCCATTCTAATGCTGGCGAGGCATGCCTCATATTTTGCTTGATTGTTTGATTATGGGAATTCAAACTTCAATGAGTACTCAACTGCCACCCATTTAGAATTTTCTAGTATCACTCCAGCTCCGCAACCTTTAGTATTGGAAGACCCGTCAACGTAGACTGTCCATTCACCCGGGTGTGATTCCCCGGGGTGAGTCATTTCTTCGAGAAAATCTGCCAAAACTTGAGCATTGATGGCGAGCCGCGACTCATAGGAAATGTCGTATTGCTTAAACTCTATGGCCCACGACATCATCCGTCCAGCTAAATCTGGTTTATGGAGCACTTGGCGAATGGGCTGAATGGTTCTTACCATGATGTGGTGACATTATACATAAATAACTGATTAAGGTTGAAAAACAATTGACATTGCAAGGAAATCGGTAATGGCCTTGCAATGTTGATGGGGGCTTTGAGCCACGTTTTTCAAGATTAAATGATTGCTTGGGATGGTTATTGTATTTAACTGTTGTATCCCATTCATGACTAAAAGGATTGCATATACACCTTCGGGTGTAAGGCCGGGCAAATTGAGGGTTCAAGGAGGGATGCTTCCATGGACATTAGAGATCTCTCTACATGTTGTCGTATGGTATGCCTCCTACTCTCCATGATCATAAGGTGTTTAGGTGCATGTGCTATGTTACCCCAATCACCCAAAACAAAACAAAGCTTGACCCGCGTGCTAAAAAATGCGAATTCTTGGATTTTCAAGAAGGAACTACAAGTCATATTATTCTAAACCTTCAAACTCATGTTATCTCTATTTCTAGAAATGTCATAATTTATGAAAATAATTTTCCTTATAAATTAAGACAACATTTCTGTGTTGATTCTGATTCTTCTGTCTTTTGCCATGAGTTTTCTCAAACCTTTTTTTCTAACCCAACCCTTATGGAACATTCTGTTCCTACAATAATCCAGCCTAATATATCAGCGTCTAAAACATCCCCATTCCCCTTCATCCTTTGATTGCTAATAATTTTTGTGATTCTAATACTGGTTTGCGTAAATCTTTACATATATCTAATCCTCGTAAGCATCTTTGTGATTATCATGTTTATCTTTCACAAGCTAATACCTTTCCTGTTATTGAGGTTAAATACCCTTTACACTTAGTTCTTAGTTATCATAAACTTTCCCCCACTTTTACTAGATATTGTTTGAATATTTTTGCTAAAGTAGAACCTAAAACTTAAAATTTTTCTATTAAGAATCCGAAATGGATATCTACTATGAATGATGAATTAAATGCCTTATCTGTTAACAAAACATGGGATCTAGATGATTTATCGAAAGGTAAGAAACTAGAAACCTATAGGGTCTAAATTGGTGGATAAAATAAAATACAATTCTGATGGTCCTATTGAATGTTATAAGCAAGGTAGACAGATTCGCGACTCTGGCGTAGAGTCGTACCCTCTACCGGCGGGAGCGACTCAGGTTCCACATAGAGTCGCAAATCTGTGGAGTCGTAGTGGAGTCAACATGGAGTTGTGGAGTTGTTCCGCATCTGCGCCTCTACGTTTTGGATCTACACATCGCGGGTCATTAGAGTTTCTTCCATATACGTTTCAACACTTCTTCTTCCTCAAATGAGTTTCTTCCATTAGAGGCACTTTGAAGCTATGTTTCTCTTCTCATTTTGTGCACTCGTGTTCTCTATTTCTGCAAGTTTGCTCTATTTTGTTTTTCATTGCTCAGCAATCTATTGTGTGTGTCATTACTATGATACCAAGATTAACCGTATTCTAGATGACTAGATCATTAGAGTTGTAGTTTGTTGTTTTACATAGTCACATAATTCGTGGTACTCGCCGGTACGTGGTACGGGTTGGGGTACGCGGTTATTTTTCTAAGGCGAATGCGGTACGTAGAGCGTATACTTCGTCGGTACGTTATTTTGGTACGCGGTACATCATAAAATATTAATGGGTATGTTATTAATAAATTTTTTTTAACTAATTATATATATTAAATATTAAATTTTGAAATACAACAACATATATTAGTTACATTATAAATAATATATTATTTAAGAAAAAATAATTACAAGAGTACATGAGTTGTTAACATGATATCCAAAACAATACTAATATGTACTAACATATTAACATAATACTAATACTTGAAAGTAAATTTTACTTGAAGAATATAGTTGCAAATAAAAGATAACTGCAAAAAATGTATATTTGTAGAAATTACTTGAAAGTAAACTATCATCCTATTTGGTTGAACTGATTCTCTTATTTGGTTCAATAGCTAGCATGATAAAATAGGGAAGGAGAAAAAAGAACTTCACAAACCTTAAGAGGCAGAGTTTTGAGCTTTGTGCTAAATTAATTTCTAGGCAATAAAAAAGAACTAAAATATAGAAAGATTTAATTGTTGTTTAACAAGTGGAAATCATTTTGATGAGATCTGATGTCTGATGTTTGACATAGAATTTCAACCAAATGTAGGTGGGAAGGCATGTGTTTTTCGTGGTCATCATCATAATCTAGTTTTTAAAGGATGATCATTGTGAATGTTTTTTTTTATGCCAGGTTCTAATTATCATCATCACATAACATAGCTTTATAAAGCAAACAAGACACATTGAAGTTCAATTGAAACAACACCTTGCAGTTGAGTGGTAATTTCTTTGAAAAAGAATTAGTATACCAAAAGTGAGATTCTTCGGATTTATACAGGGATAGATTTAAGGGGAGGCCTTGGCTCCCCAGAAATAGTTGTTATATACATTATACTTTGCATTTAAGTTTTGTGCACCGCATCGGTTCAGAGTGTGCACCTTTTGCCATTTGGTCTCAGACTCGAATCCAAGAATAGTCATCTGTTTTGATTTTGCTGTTTTTCATCTATCTTCTTTTTCTCAGTTTTTATTTTTAAATTATTTTAGCATTGTTTCTCTTTTTTTTGTAACAAGCATCGTTTCTTTTTTATTTTACTAAATATATATTTTTTTCATTTAAAATTATTTATACACATATAAAGATTATATATTTATATTATTTTATCCTTTATTTTACTAAATATATTTTTTCATTTAAAAGAATTTATAAACATATAAAGAATATATATTTATATTATTTTATCTTTATTCTACTAAATATATTTTTTCTCTTTATTAATAAATTCTCTATATGCTTAGATTTCGTTCTCCAATCACAAAAAATTCGCCCCACCCAACAAGTTTTTCAGGATCCGTCCCTGGATTTATATTGACCGATTCTTAGGTGTTTGCTTGTTGATGCCAACCAACATGCTTTAGACACCATGAACAGGTCTCACTAAAATTTTATAGTTTCAATGGACAATCATTTAGGAATAATTAGTTGAACCAAGAGCCCAACCTTTAGAAATTGACTTAATGCATATGAATAGAAGTTCAATATGAAATGCACAAGGATGATTCGGATGATGCAAATTCAAGTCTTTTGAAAGTGTTTTACTTGTCATGGGTTGCTTTGAGCTGTTCAGGGTTATGATTTAGTTAGATTACTAGACATGAGCCCACATAGCATTAACGTAAATTTTAATATTATTTAAACAAATTATTGAATTTATAAATACTATTTAATAAAACATAAAATAATTAACTGAATATATTTTGAATTAAATAAAGTGAATTTATATGTAAAATGGAAATATATTTAATTTTAACCGATGTGAGCTAGTATAACAGAAGTAATTACAAAAAAAATATGTTCCTTTAAGAAAAACTATAATCCATATACATGCTTTTGAGTGTATCTTTGTTGATTGGTTTGAATTTTTGTCACCGTAGATTAATGTCCACGTTGTATTGCTTTTGATTTTTTTTTCATTTTTCATCCCTCTTTCTTTTTCATTCTTTTTTTATGTTTACCAATTTTGTTTTTTTTTTTGTTTTAAATTAAGTTTATCTAAGAAATAAATCCTTTTTGTCTTTCTTAATTTTTTGAATTTTAGTTTATCAATTTCGATTTTTTGTTAAATTTAAGTTTAACTAAGAAAGTGAATTTAATTTTGAGTTTATTTAATGTGAAAAAACTCCTCAAATAAAAAAAATTAATTTTGAGTTTATTGAGTAATTTTAGTTTCCTATTTTTTTGTTATTTTTTAAATAATAACTTAATGCATAACCCTCATTTTGAGAGAGAATTGCATAACTGAATGATTTTATGAGAATTTTTTAAAATCAATTTGATTTAGAATCAAGAGAATAACTGAATCTTTTGTTTTTCAATTTTTTTTTAAAAAAAAACTAATTTGGAATCAACAGAGTAATTGGGTAACGAAACAATTTTATTTAATTTTTAAATTTAATCTGATTTAAATTCGAGAGTATAACGGAAAAATATGATCCCACAATTTCGTAATTGATTTAAAATTGACAGAAAAATTGTGTAACTAAACAACACTACTAAATATTTTTTTATGTGCATAGCACAAGTACAAACCTAATATTTATATAGAGTGAAAAGTAAATATGTTAACAAATAAAACTATTAATTATTATGGTTAGATGATTTTTTGAAAATTGAATAAGCATAATACTGTACATTTGATATGCATATTGCAATGTAAGGTTATGCTAATGTATATATAGTGGATAGTGGTTATATATGCTAATATATACAAATTTTATATTTTTTTAAAAAAGTTGAATAAAAGCACCAAACTAATAGTTTATTTTTCATCATATGCTTTTTGAACAAAGTATTAACGTTAATACAAATTTTATAATTATATAATTGAATTTTGATCAATACATTAATTTGTATTCATGTGTCTGTTACGTCAATATAGTTAACGGTTCATAAGTAGCAAATTAAAAATAAAAAAAATAATATGAAAACAAATTGAACAAATAATATGTGTGGAATTACAACTTTAGCTATCTTTCCAAAAAAATTACAACTTTAATTTTTTTTATGTACCAATGAAAATAATAATTTTGTATTTAAATTTTAGATATATTATTATTAGTATTTGATAAGATAATATTTACTAATTATAATTAGGTAATAAAAACAAATAATAAATGTGCATTTATATTTATATTTATGGTTACATATCTCTTTTGCTAATACATTTACAATTATATTTTAATTGCAACAATGAATTATTAAATTTCGGTTATGAAATTATAATAATTGATATTATTTGAAACTTTAATAGAGTAGAGTGATGACAATGACTGAAAACTCAAGCGAATTAGAATGTATAATAAAAAAAAAAACCAAAGATGTAGGGTAAGAGAAAGCAAACACTATGCGTGTGTCTTTATGAATTTCTCTTACCCTACATCTTTTTAATTATGAATTGCTTTATTTGGAATTGTCGAGTTGCAGGTGGAAAATATTTTTCTAACATTGTTAGAGATTGTACTAAGATGTACTCTATTGACTTCTTGGCCATTCTTGAACCAAGAATTAGTGGCGAGCATGCTAATTCTGTTATTGAGAGTCTAGGATTTGATTCTAAAGCTAAAGTTGACGCAATTGGTTATTCTGGTGGTATCTGGTGACTTTGGAAATCTAGCTCTGTTAATATCACTATAATATCATCCTCACTTTATGCTATTCATTTGTAGGTTCACGATGTTGATCATGGTGATCGAATTATTTCTATCGTATACGCTAGCCCGCAAGAAAGACTTCACGATTCTCTATGGGATGAATTAAGGGATTTTAGTAGTAACATATCTGTATCTTGGTGTGTGGCGGGGGATTTTAACACCATCCTCTACAACCATGAGAAGAAGGGTGGCGCTGCACCTAACCAAACTTCTATTAACAAATTTGCTTATTGTTTGGGAGATTGCAATCTGAACGATTTGGGTTTCAAGGGTGTACCTTTTACATGGAGGAGAGGGACCCTTTTAGAACGACTTGATAGAGCAGTTTGTAATCATATGTGGCGTACCAGTTATGAGAACAACTCGGTTATTCATATTCCTATAGAGAAGTCAGACCATGTGGCTCTCTGGCTTCGTCTTGATCCTAACATCAGAATGAATCGTCGTCGTGGTGGTTTTAAATTCCTTGCCCCTTGGCTAACCCATGAAGATTTTCATACCCAAGTAGAATCTACTTGGTCCAACTCAAACTCTTGGGGTGAAAACGTAAAACGATTCACCAACCATATTATCAGTTGGAATAGGGATGTCTTCGGGCACATTTTCAAAAGAAAGCAAAGGATCTTCAATCGTATTGAGGGTATTCACAGAAAACTTCAAGAAGGTGAAAATCCCTACCTCCATAAACTGAAAAAGGAGCTTTGGGATGAATATGAGGAGATTATCAGTCAAGAAGAAGCATATTGGTACTATCACTGCCGAAGTAAATGGTTCCACCTTGGCGATAGGAATAATAAATTCTTCCACTAGTCTGCTATTATTAGGAGGCAAAACAAAAAAGATAGAATGTCTTCTCAATGATAACGAGGAGTGGGTCTATGATCAAGATTCATTGATGAAATGGGAGTGGGTTTTTATAAGAATCTCTTCTCTCTTAATGATGATTTCTTTTTTATGTTTGATGCTCCTAACTTGTTCCCGCAGGTAGAAGGCTCTCTTATTCATAGGTTGCATGGTTTGGTGAGCTTAGAAGAGATAAGAGCTTCTTTATTCAGCATGGGAAATTACATGTCTCCAGGCGCCGATGGCCTACATGCTCTTTTCTTCAAATCCCAATGGGAGTACATCCATCCTATGATTTTTAGCTTTGTTCAAAGTATTTTCGCTGATCCATCTCAGATCAAGGAAGTCAATCATACTTTGATTACTCTCATTCCAAAGGTGGATAGTCCTGAACGTATTAGCAATTTCAGGCCAATATCTTTGTGCAACGTGAGCTATAAGATCATTACAAAGTTGCTCACGCAACGACTAAAGCCTCTTATGCCTAAGCTGGTCTCTCCTAACCAAAGTAGTTTTGTCCCAGGAAGACAAGGCATTGATAATATCATTATTCTTCAAGAAGCAGTCCATAGTATGCGCTCTCTCAAAGGAAAAAAAGGTTACATGATCCTTAAGCTTGACCTTGAAAAGGCCTATGACAAGCTGAGATGGGATTTTGTGAAGGATACCCTTCACAAGGCTGGTCTTGAAGGCACTTTCTCCAATCTTGTCATGAGTTGCATTACTTCCTCTTCTTTTGCCCTGAATTGGAATGGAGATGTTTCGGATACTTTCAAGCCCTCTAGGGGACTTCGTCAGGGAGACCCTCTTTCACCTTACTTATTTGTTTTATGTCTTGAGCATCTTGCGCATTCTATTATTTCTGTTGTGGATAACAATGATTGGAAACCCTTTCAAATTGGTAGAAATGGTGTTCACTTGTCTCATATTTTTTTTGCAGATGATATCATTCTTGTTTCGGAGGCCTCTGAACGTCAAGTCCAGCTTATAAAGAACATCATTGATAACTTTTGCTTGGCTTCAGGGCTCTCTGTGAGTAATAGCAAATCTAAGGTGCTCTTCTCCCCAAATGTCAAGGATCAAGTGGCTCATTCTCTTGGAAACCAACTTGGGTTCATGATTAGTACAGAGTTGGGCTCTCTGTGAATTTGGTATCCATGATGAAGTTGGGGTGGCGAATCATCCCAAATCCATATTCCCTTTAGGCTAGGGTTCTGCGGCAGAAATATAAGTGCAATGCTGACTATAATCCTTATGTTCGAGAAATACATAATGCTTCACCCACTTGGAGAGGAATTTGTAAAGCTTGGCCTCATATGATTTCTAACGTCAAGTGGAATATTGGGGATGGTAGAGCTACTGAATTCTGGACAGCAAAATGGGTTACTAATAATCTTAATCTTGAGGGAATGTCGTATCATGAGATCTCTCAAGATATGAAGGATTTACCTGTTGCTAATTATTCTCTTAATGATAATTGGAATTGGAATCTCATGGATCAGCATTTAAGTCTGGCTACTCTTTCTTTGATTGCTAGTCATCCTGTGCCTCACCCTTCAAAGGGGAAAGACTACCCTTCATGGGCACTCACTAGCAATGGGCAATTTTCGTTTAAATCTGCTTATGATTTTCTGCTTGACTATGAAGAAGATAATGATCCTCATAACATCTTCAATGTTGTTTGGGATTGGGAGGGTCCTCAGAAAATTCGGAATTTCCTTTGGAAAGTCTCTTATGGTCGTCTTCTTACAAATGTGGAAAGGAAGAAGAGACACATGTCTGACTCTGAGGATTGCGAATATTGTCATGAGACCGCAGAAACGGTAATGCATGTCCTTCGTGATTGTCCTCTTGCTCACTCTGTTTGGTCTTCTTTTGTTTTGCAGGACTCATTGGCAGCTTTTTTCAGCCTTGGTACTCATGGATGGATGAGATAAAATATCCGCGGTAGCATCAAGACGCAAGAATCAAGTTGGAGCTTGTTGTTTGGCGTGATCGCATGGCAACTCTAGAATGCTAGGAATGATCGTATCTTCAAGTCTTATACTCCCAATCCTCAAGACATTATTCGTCGATCAGTGGACTATGCAATGCTAAGTCGTTCGTGTAATAGCTTCTCATAAAGGATCTTGAGAAGCTCCTCCAAATCAGAGACTCTTATCACTTGGAGTCCCCCTATGACTGGTCTTCTTTAGCTCAATATTGATGGATCAGTTACCAAAACTCCTCTTGAAGCCACTTGTGGAGGAGTAATCCGTGATGATCATGGGAGATTTGTGGTTGGATTTGTCTACAAAATTGGTAGCTGCTCAGCAGTAAAAGCAGAACTTTGGGGTCTTCTTGAAGGCCTCAAACTTATCAAGGCTCTCAACCTCCATCGTGTTGTGATTGAGATGGATTCTAAGGTGGCAGTGCATATTGCCAAGATGGGTTGTGACACCTCCCATAGTTGCTTCCCTCTTGTTAGAGATATTCGGGACTTAGCCAAGATGCCTAATATAGTTGGAATCTTCCACATCTTTAGAGAAGCAAATCGGAGTGTGGATCACCTTACTAACATTGCTCATGGGTATAGCTTAGGATTTCATCCTATTGTATTTCCTCCTCCTAGTCTTATTCCTTTTCTTAGAGAGGAGGATTATGGTATTGCTTTTCCCCGCCTTGTTGGTTAGTTTTTTTTGGCCTTAGTGCCCCGTTGAATAACAAAAAAAAAAAAAAACCAAAGAGATCGTCCACTTGTCAGGAGTCAATAAAATTTTTGAAATACTCATTTCTATGGTGTTCTCCCTTAAAATTCTTGGGTAATGATTCCAACCACAGCCACAGCCACAAAAGAATTGTTGAGACTTAACTTTCTTGCCAAACTCAAGTGTGATAAGACAGTTTACTTTAAATGGTTTTATGTGACTAGTTGTTAGTTGATAATTAGCAATGTCCTTAGTTTTCAATTCCTTTTCGAAAGCAGCTACAAATATGAGTTTTTGAGCTTCACGGGTATACATATCATTTACCCATTTGTTTCTTTCTGAGTGATTATCTTTCTCCTAGTTGATAGAGATAATATATGTATAGTAATTCTTTAACTACAAGATTTTTAAATTATATTTCTAACAATGGCGGAGTAAAATAAATAAAAAAGACAGCAAAAAGGGAGGAAAAGAAATAAAATCAGATTACCGCATAAATACCACAAACATTTCACCAAATCATATCAGTAAGAGAACACCTACTACTATACAAAATTATACCCATTGTCTTAATTCTTCATTCATATTTTCATCAATTATCATAGCCATGGAAATGAGCATTGACAGATTGAGTTCATTGCCAACCCCTTTACTTTCAGCCATAGTTTCCTTCCTTTCATTCAAAGAAGCTGTCAGAACATCTATTCTTGCTAAGTGTTTGTTGAATATATGCAAAGGAACAACAAATCTCAGTTCAATGAACTCTTCTTTGTCGAATTGGATCAACTCGACCAAATTAGAGAAGCACAACGAAAGGCTTTTCTAAACTTTGGATTGACAACTACACAGAAGCAATGGTGAACAAGTTCTCGTTAAGGTTGTCATTGCCTGAGTTTTATTCTCATTTGGTAAAATGATGCATTGCTTTTGCCACTCAATATGGTGTGAATGAGTTAAAGCTTGACTTCTCCGACCCAACATGGAATGACAATAGTATTTTTACAACGTTCATAATGCCTTGTTTGAATTGCCAACAGATTTTATAAGCACACTAGCCAACAATCTCTGAAGTTGTTTTCGTGTAACTTTGTAGAGTCTGAGTTGGTGAAGTTTCGTGCACTGAAAGACGTGTCTTTACGTTGGATTGAAGTAACATTCTCAGCTCTTAATGCTTTGCTAATGAATTCCAAAGTTATTGAGATCTTGAATCTGGAAAATTGTTGGAGTTTGGTTGACAATTTCTCTATTCAAGAACAAAACACAATGCTGAAAAAGATGGTGGTGGATAAACATCATTTACAATGTAGAATTTTCAATATATGCACCGAATTTGAAATATTTCAGGTATTGTGGGTTGATGAATATTGATCTCATGCAAGTTAATGCAATTGAAATGGAAGAGGTAGATCTTGACTTCTCCAATGAGTATGGATTTGAAGGACACGGGCCTTTTATTTACAACATGCATGTGCACCTCTTCAACGTTAGAGTTTTGACTGTGTGCAGTTGGTTCCTTTAGGTATATATTTTTCATCACCTTTAATTTCTCTCAAATTGAATTGTTTTTTTTTATGATACATGGTCAACTATGGTGTTTTGAATTTCAACATGAAAAAACCTTTTGCATTAGAACAGATCTTTAATTCAAAACGCAACAGTTTTTTTTTTTTGTTGAAATTCAAAACACCATAGTTAACTATGTATCATAAAAAAACAATTCAATTTGAGAGAAATTAAAGGTGATGAAAAATATATACCTAAAGGAACCAACTGCATGCAGTCAAAACTCTAGTGTTGGAGACATGCACAAGCATGTTGTAAATAAAAAGACCGTGTCCTTCGAATCCATACTCATGGGAGAAGTCATGATCTACCTCTTCCATTTCAAATGCATTAACTTGTATGACATCAATATTCATAAACCCACAATACCTGAAATATTTCAAATTCAGTGCACGAATATTGAAAATTCTACATTATAAATGACATTTATCCACCACCAGCTTTTTAACTGTTGTGTTTTGTTCTTGAACATAGAAATTGTCAACAAAACTCCAACACTTTTCCAGATTCAAGATCTCAATAACTTTGCAATTCGTTAGCAAAGCATTAAGAGTTGAGAATGTTACTTATATCCTAAAGACACCTCTTTCAGTGCACGAAACTTCACCAACTCAGACTCTATAAAGCTACACGAAAAAAACTTCAGTGATTCTTGGCAAGTGTGCTTATAAACATCTGTTGGCAACTCAAAAAAGGCATTATGAACGTTGTAAAAAATACTATTGTCGTTCCATGTTGGATCGGGGAAGTCAAGCTTTAACTTCTTCACACCATATTGAGTGGCAAAAGCAATGCATCCTTTTACCAAATGAGAATCATACTCAGGCAACGACAACCTTAACGAGAACTTGTTCAGCATAACTTCCCTGTAGTTGTCAATCCAAAGTTTAGAAAATCCTTTCGTTGTGCTTTTCTAATTTGGTCGGGTTGATCCGGTTTGACAAAGAAGAGTTAATTGAACTGAGATTTGTTGTTCCTTTGCATATATTCGTCTTTGCTTGTTGTCTTTTCAATTTCTCTTTTCTTCTTTAGTTCCTTTTTTTCTTCCATTTTTCATGTCCATCCCTGAGAGACCCACTAACTTCCCACCACAGGAATTTTTCTCTGGAGAGGTTGGGGAATTCATAGGTTCCCCTTCTGGATCAAAAATTAGTGATGGTAGTGGGCATCACACTCCCACTCCCCCTTCGCTGCTCAGCTCCGATGACGAACCCCTTTTTGAGGCCTCCGAAGAGAATGTCCTCGGTGTTTCGCAAAGGGTTCTCTTCTTCGGGGCTTCTTTCTCACTATCAGTTGCCCCCAAACCCCTAAGGTATGGAGCTCCAAAATATGAGTATCAAGATGTAACGCCCCAATTTATACTAAGCGGAATGAGCTGTTCAATTAAAGGTATTAAGGCTAATTCATCATACTCGTATCAAGGGGTTAAATTTCGAGCAAAATTTTTCGGAACTTAATAGTTGTATATTCGAAACGGTAATGAGACCTAGTCGAATGAAAGTTTAGATTTGGTAACTAACACACATACGATAAGCTAATATAACATAGATATATTAATTAGTCAGATAACAAAACATAAATTACTGGGAATCCTAGACGACATGACAAAAAAATACTCTACCACTTGAAGAGTAGAAGATGTCGCACATTGGAAATGCACTGATTAAATATTACAGCCATCCAAGATGTCTTAACGAAAATATAACTAAATAAAGGACGCTGCACTCTCCATCTCAGTATCTTCACTCGGATCACTCTCAAGAGAGCTCTCCCTAGGCGAGTTGAAGAACCATTCCTGGCCACCAGAGTACTGCTCCACAAGAGACTGAGTGAAATAAGAAGGATGAGAAGCGGGTCGGAACGTTGTGGGTATGAGACCAGGGGCTGTCCGAATAACCAACGTCAAGGTCGCTCCAATGTAAGTGGACCGGAGCATCGGTAGTGACGGATGAGATATCCAGAAGGATACTTCTCCTACAAAAGTGGATGTCCCACGAGATACATCATGCTCCCAGTAGCCAAGTTCAATCGGACAGTTGATTTCCAAGAGAGTCTCTCGAGCCGCCATCTATTGTATCGCGTAATAGATATATACATAGACAGATAAATACAACACAAAACAGAGGAGTGAGATACAACAAAGTTTGGTAGAAGTAGAGTCAGGATATTTAGATTTTTAAACAGAAAATCTATAATAGCTTACAATTGATATTCTCACTCGTAACATCACACAACACGCACATTCAAGGATACCATAATGCATGAGACTCCAAAAAAAAAGAAAAACGGCATCATCGCTAGCGACTCTTTCTATTAAGGAGGTGACCGGGAGTCATACTTCGTTCGTACAAGTCCATGTACCTCAGTACTCTCCACTGATCCAGAATATACTTAGAGACGTGTCGAGGTAACCGAGTTTTTCTTTTTTCAGTGAGTAACCCAACATCAGGGAGCTACCACCGAGTCCCCTAGGTATCTCACACTCTGGTTAAAGCCCCCAAAGGCCGAAACCCACTCCCTAGAGTATAACGTTATTATGCCAACGCACCACTTTTACCTTTTATTCCTCCTTAATAGAAGTTTTCGAAAACACTATTTTCAAAACATACAATCTCAAGGTGTTTTAGTACTTTTAAGCATAGTTTATCACAAGGATTCAACCAGGGTCACATCCCATCCATACAACTAGGCTCAAACAACATTTTGCAAAAAGATTACCAATCACACCACCTTGTCAAATCCTTTACCACAGATTTCAGTTTAATTCCCAAAAACAAAGCAATTATCATGGTATTCATATAATACTCCTAATAGGGAGAGTACACCTTTCAAAGTCATATATTCAATTTTCACATTTTCTATATTCATCTTTTGGCACTTAGGCCTTTATTAACTTCTACTATTAACACCATTGTTTGAAATTTACTTTAGTCCTTCTAGACATATTATCATTTAAACCATATCCAAAAATTATAGGAATTTATAAATAAGTCCAAAACAATCATTTAGCCTTGAAAACATCATTAACATCTTAAAAATGATTTATTTGGTATTAAAAAGCTCATAAATTTCGAATATTCAAAAGTTGAAGGAAAAGTGATTTTTCCTTTGTTTCAGTGACTCTTCAGCATGCTGTCTTCTCTTTAAAAAGGGGTAAAATAAATATTAAACGATTTTATTTAGTCCCCAATTAATTTATAAAGTTACTTCACAGGGTTAGGGTCAAAATAGAATTTTTCCAGAATTTTTAAAAATACTTAAGATGGCCAGAAAAATCCTTCTTTCAAACTGTACAGGATCTGGCAGTAGCTAGTCTAAAAAGTATAATAAATTCATATGTGCCCAGAAAAATATGAATTTTTGATATGATATAGTAGATATATTAACGCACAACATATAAATTTTTCAAGAACTTTTGAGTAGTAATACAGTGCGAAATATTTTCTCAAAGTTACAACTTTTTCCAGCAAAACAGAAAACTACAGTAACAGGATCTTCATCTTCAAAGATTTTTATAAAATCACTCAGTTACCAAATATTTATGAAACCAACCCAGAAATGATCCAATTTGAGTCTAGTTTCTCATAAAAATTTTCCTAAGTTAAATCTGTTTCCCAAATGGTGCATAAAAATCAAAACATTCTGACTGTTCCAGAAATGACCTTGTGTCACTCAAAAATCCATATAAAATCAAACACAAGATCAAAAATTACAAATGATACCAATCTGGAAAGCTAACACACAGATCTATCATCATACAAATTTTCGTACGCATCTAAACAGAATAAGAGCTTTAATGATACGCACAAAGTAACTCCAGTAGCATGAACTCACCAGACAGAATATAGCAATAATGTTTCAAGAATCAAAATAAGGTCTTAACATCATCCAAAAATTATGAAACTTTACCAGTAATTAAAACACATCTTACAATGATTTTTAAGCATGGAGCTGAATATCCAATGATCAATTCCCAAAATATGGGCTCTAAATCAACAGGCATAAGACAGAACCAGCTTTGAAAGTTAATGAATGAAGAGGGTCTAGGGCCAACCCTCACCCAAATACCCAACTAAATTCTACACTAAGCTATTCTCACTTCCCCTTACCAAGGTTATCTTCAAGGATTAAAGGGGTTGATGAAGGGTAGAGCTTCCAAAGTTATCACTACAAGCAACACCAATTTTGGACTCAAGAAAATTTTAGAGAGAAAGGAGAAGAGAAGCTTGTGCTTTGGTGTGTTTGGAAGTGAAGTAGAGTCCCCTATTTATAGAGGAAGTGGGCCGAGTTTTTGAGGGGTCTTGGAGTGTTTGGAGAGCTTTGTTGAATAGTTGAGGGGTACATGAAGGCATGGTGTGAATAGTTGGAGTGGTTGAAGCAAATCAAGTTCCCTATGTCTAGGGTATGGTTTGACCACATGGAGAGTATGGAGTGTTAGAGGGATTTGTCTTTTATTGATTAATACTCTAGAATGTAGATATGTTTGGAATAACTGGTATATTTTGATCGTTATGCGTGCACTATAAAATTAAAAATGCAACGAAAAATTCTAGAATTAAAATATATCGTTCTCCAATATTTTCTAATCATATAATCGGAATCGAAATATTTTTCTAGCGGAATAATTTCCTATTTAGTAGTTAATTAGCAAAATTGAGAGTGTTACACAAGACCCTTCTGAGAGTAGTGACGACGCTGTATCCTCTAGGCTACACCTTCCCGTTCCATTGGTTGTGTTCACCTCTTCTAACTCTTCTTCTGAAATTTCTTCATCTGATACTAGTTCTTTCGATTCTAATTCTTCTAACCCCTTATATATTCCTCCTATTTCTATTGTAGAACCAATGTCGTCCTCACATCCAATGTCAGATTTAGAGTCCCTAGCAACCTTCATCCCTGCCGAATCCTCCATGAAGCCCTCAAAAAGCAAGGCCTTGGAGCATCGCTGCAAAATGATAAACGAGTGGTATGGCCCATCCGAAGGGCTTCCAAAATTGTTGTGTCCAAGAAACTCCACAGGATCCGGGACGTAAGGCGGATGTATTGGGTGAACCACGACATACTGCAGGTAGCTTCTGGGATTTCTTCGAAGTTAAGACTACATGTCACGGATCGAGAATTTTGAGAAGCCATGCATTTCCCAGGGGCTGTCCACCAGGAAGAAATCCCGTATGCTCCCGTTAATTTGTACAAGGCTGAGTGCGCTGATCCCAATGAGAGGATAAGCTCTCGCCCCTGTAAAGACGCAACCGAATCATGATTCTTTATGAGTGTCTTTTCCACAAAATTCGTCTACATTTCCCCTTTTCAGATTTCCAAGTCGAGATCCTCAACTGACTTGACGTGGCTCCTTCGCAGATTCACCCCAACGTGTGGGGGTTCATAAACGCATTCGAAATCTTTAGCTGGGCCAACGGTTGGGAGTACTCTAGCAATCTCTTCGAGTATTTGTTCATACCTTATCACCTTGGCAACTTCGGGTTTATCTCGTTTAGGTAGAGGAAAGACCACATCTTCTTTCAACTTTTTGAAGACTCCTTCCCTCCATTCAAAGAATCATACTTAAAAGTGTTTTACGCCGGGGATGAGTATCCTTTATGGACTGGCCTTGACCATTCCCCCCTCTTCCCTCTTTATTGGAAGTATGACCATAACCTTCGAGACTATGATACCTTTATCACTGATCAACGTTTGCTACTTGATTCCGACCATGCTGTTATCGTGGGTCTTCGCGAGTTCACAGGAAAGCATGGCCTCCTAAAAAGCAAAGTCGTGATTCGAATTCATTGCGTAGGTCGTGACGATACCCTGGGTACTGGCACATTCCATTATTTCTTCTTATTTTATATACGTATTTTTTTTGGTGTCACATTGCATTTCGTTTATACACAATTTCATTCCCTTTTACTTATATTGTACTTACCATGTCAATTTTTAAATCTCGCAAGAGAACTCATGTCGGCTTACGCTCATATGATGAAAAAGAAAGGAGCCATGAGCAAGAAGGTGTGGAAAGAGACCCATGCTGAAAACCTGGAGAGTGAGCTCCTTACTGACCATGGGGCTCCCTCGCCTGGTGCCCCCAAGAAAATTGTTGCTGGACATCCTTCTCCTCCTCTTGAGCCTCAAGCTGCCCGTAAGAAGAGAATTGTCCTTCACAACCACCCTTCATCTCCAACTCCAATTGCACAGGGCTCGGATACTTGCGACGTTGGTCAGCGAGATGAGATCGTCATTTCTGATGATGAGGATCGGGTTCCCATTGGTGATGCCCTAAAGCGACCTAGAGGTATGATACTACCCAATCTCTGAATACTCTATTCATGTGCTTATTTCGAAGTTGGCGTTGTCTCTGAATGTTATATCATGACTTCGTTACTTGCAGCCGACATGGTGACGGGTTCCTCCACTGAGCGCTTAGCTTCTTCTTGCTGGGAGGGCTTCAAGGCTCCCATCATGTCCTTCCACCACGATGGTTTTTTCCACGAATTGTCGTGGGATGTTCTAAAGGAATGTTGCCCCTTTTCCATGTCGTATCTGTTTGGAATAGTTACTGTATGAATTTTTCTTCTTTAATTGACATTGTCCTGAACTTCGTTGTAATCTAATGTCCTGGAATCCTTAGGTTGGATGTCCCGTCAGTCTGCTTTCCTGAAGTTCTTCCATGACGAGCTAGAGAAGTCTTCCGCCACTGCTGACCATAACAGGAAGTTTCAAGCTTTCAAAGCTTCTAGCGAGAAGCAGATTAACTCTCTGGAAAAGCTAGTCCAAGCCCTTACCAAGGAGAGGGATGAGCTGAGGACGACGAAGTCTGCCCTCTCTTCTGAACTAGCCACAACGGCTAGCAACTTTGACTTAATAAAGGTCAACAACGCCAAGCTAGCATATGAGAAGAAGGACTTACAGTTGAACCTATCCAAGGCTAAGGGGGAGGTGACAGCTCTTCACGGGGAATATGACCTAATAACAATATCACGTGACCAGCTGGCATTTGAGAAGGCGACATTGGAGGCTAAGAACAAGAAGTTGCGTGAAGAGATGCACCAGAAAGAGCTACTGATCTCAAATGGGGCATACATGGCGTTCTCCACCTGTTTGAAACAGGTGGAGTTCCTGAATCCTGGGGTACAACTTACTTATAAGGGGGTTCATCCCCTCCACGAGGTCGTAAATGGAAAATTGCTGGATTATGCCAACGATCCTCTGATTTGTGTGGACCTTAACGATCTAGAGTTGGAGTCCTTCGACCCTCATGCTCCTCAAGCCATCCCCCCAGAGCTAGCTGAAATTGAGGAAGCCCCTCCTGCAAATACCTCCACTGCTCCCAGCAAATCTTAACTTTGTTATCTTTCTTATTGTAATAGTTAGATTTGGATCTTTATTAATTTTTTGTTGTTCCTTCAATTTTATAGCACTTCATGTTTTTACATTTACAAAATATTGTTAACTATGTCAGATGTTGGAATCAAGACCTTTTCACCATATTTTCAAGTTACTGTTGAGTTCATTTCTAATACTTTGGGGCTTATGGCTGTTAATTGGGGCACGACACGTCGCCCTAAATGGGATCTTTGATCCTTTTCAATACTTTAGGGCCTGTGGGCCGTGGTTCAGTCGGATTACCATAGAGGGGGCATGTCGCCCTAGTTGTGGTATTTCGCCCTAATTGGGGCACGTAGCCCTAGTTGTGATAGAAATAAAGCCTGCATCTTGGATTCTCAAATTTTGATCAATTCTCATTTTCATTTATCACACATTCGAGTTACAAAACCTGGGGCCTCTTTAGGGATAAAACCCGTGAAGGAAAAAGAGTACCCCTTCATGTACATTACAGTAATCGAGAAATACAATTTCTGAAAAATCTTAGTTGATACATCAAAGAAAAAGACAAAAACTAACCTAACAATAGTATTTTTGTAAGTCCGTTGCATTGAATGTTCGTGGTAGTTCTCTTCGTTGCAGTGTTTCTAAATCATATGCCCTCTTCTTTGTGCTTCTTATTATCTGATACGGGGATTCCCAGTTGGCTGCAATTTTCCATCCCTTGCATTTTTCTGACCGATACTGGCTCTTCTTAGAACCAGATTGTTGATCCTGAACTTGTGTTTAACGACTTTGGCGTTAGATCGTTGTGCAACGCGTTGTTTTCATGACATTTATGTTAATTGAGCTAATTCACGGGTTTCGTCCACGAGATCCAATTTTTCACTCAACAGTTGGTTGTTATTTGGAGATGTATGCATCACCCTCAGAGATGGCTCCCCAATCTCTACAGGGATCATAATGTTAGTCCCATAAACCAGACGGTATGGTGTTTCCCCTGTTGTGCTATGTGGGGTTGTCCTGTAGCTCCATAACACCTGATATAAGTTTTCGACCCAATTACCTTTAGCATCTTTGAGTCTCTTCTTCAAGCCGTTTAGAATGATTTTGTTAGCTGCTTCTGCTTGCCCATTTGTTTGAGGGTGTTCCACGCTCGAGAAGTGATGTCGGATTTGTAAACCTTCTAGGAGTTCTCAAAAGTGTCTGTTAGTGAATTGTGTCCCGTTATCCGTTACTATCTCTGCTGGAATCCCAAAATGACATATGATTGTCTTAAATGTCAATGCTTGCACTCTTGCCGAAGTAAATGTTGCCAATGGCTCCGCTTCGACCCATTTGGTGAAGTAATAAACGGCTACCACCAAATATTTTAGTTGCCCTGAATGAAACGGACCCAAAATATCCATTCTCCATGTATGAAAGGGCCAAGGGGCAGAGAGGTTGTGTAATTCCTCCAGCTGGATATGTGGAATAGATGCATGTTGTTGGCATTTTTCACACTTCACGTGATCCGTGGTGTTTTCTTGTGATGTGGATGCAAATGTTCTCAACGCTCTAAGACTAGAGTTTTGATGATTCCACAACAAACTGAGAATCAAGCCTTGAATGAAAAATCAAGCGATCAAGTGCTATAAGCAAGATTGCAACAACAAGGGTATATAGGATTTAATTTATGCTTAAATGTAAATTTGATTAAGGCTCTTTAAAATGAATCAAACATGTTTTAAATCAAACAGTTTTTCACAAAGTGTTAAAAACCTCGTTAGAAATGGTTTCTCTATAGAAAAGATTTTTCTTGATGTTTGTAAAGTTGAACTTAACCTTGGTTTCCATTAGAAAAACTCTTTTTCAAGGTATATTCGAATATCAAGGTTCTGGAATTAAAAATTGAATTTTCTGACCAGTATATTCGAATACGGCTTGCTATATTCGAATACATATTCGAATATGATGTATTGCCTTGGTTTCTCCATTTTTCAGAATCAGTATATTCGAATATATATTCAAATATGGCTTGCCATATTTGAATACATATTCGAATATGATGATTTGTCTTGGTATCTCCACTTTCCAGAATCACAATATTCGAATACATATTCAAATATGGAGCTTCTATATTCGAATATATATTCGAAAAGGAAGCCCTTGGGATTCAAGTTTTTATGGCAGAAACTCTATATTCGAATACATATTCGAATATGAAAGTGCCATATTCGAATATGTTAATGACCTGTTACGAATTTTCATCCACCATTCTGCTATCTATAAAAGGGGCTCTTTACGAAATTTATAGTACACCCTTGCAAGCATATTCTTTTATCATCAAATTTCTTAATTAAGGGTCTTGTGCTTTGCTTAAGGCTTTCTTTGCCACTCCTTAACCTTGTCTGTTTCATCATACAAAGAGCCTTTAATCAAATATTCTTAGTGCTTCAAGTTGTATCATTTACTCTTTTTGAGAGCTTCCAATTTGTAAATCTAAACTTGTATTATTGAGTGAAGGTGAGGTATCCTTCTTGGTTATTGAAGGTGTTGTATCCTTCAAGGTTAGAGTTAGGGTGAGGTATCCCTAGTTTGAGATCCTTGCAATTTGTGAGGTTTCAAATTATGAAGGGTGCTCTTAGCTTGTAACTTGTTAAAGCTAATACAAGAGTTTTCGCGCAGCAGTGATTCAAAGACTAGACGTAGGCCAAAAGGAGGTTTTGTGGCAGAACCAGTATAAAGCTTGGTGTTATTTTCTCTATCCCTTAACTCTTATTTTGTGCATTTCAATGTATTTTTGCCATTCATATCTATTCTCTTTCAATATCATATATCAACTAAAATACAATCTATTCAAGCCTGGCTATTGTTTGTGAAATATTTCCGAAAAAGGTTTAAGCTCAATTCACCCCCCCCCCTCTTGAGCATAGAGGCCCTTGTCTAACAAGTGGAATCAGAGCTCGGTCTTTGTTTAAAGAGCTTCATAGCTTCTAGGAAATTGCTTCTTTTCAAAATGTTTATATCCAGGAAATTGCCTCCACTAACAGACCCCCGTTCTTTAATGGAGAAAACTATTCCTTTTGGAAAATCAAAATGCAAGCTTGGGTAAAAGGTATTGATGTTACTGTATGGGATGCTATAGAAGAAGGACCATACATTCCCATGCATATTTTTGATGGTAAGGAAGTAAAAACACCTAGAAAAGAATGGTCTATGGAAGAAAAGAGACTAGCTAAATTTGGCCTAAGTGCCAAAACCATAATCATCTCTGCTTTAGGTAATGATGAGTTTCCCA
Organism: Cyamopsis tetragonoloba; assembly: GCA_037177725.1. Lineage (NCBI taxonomy): Eukaryota > Viridiplantae > Streptophyta > Magnoliopsida > Fabales > Fabaceae > Cyamopsis > Cyamopsis tetragonoloba. The sequence continues at coordinate 60,445,775 of CM074119.1, forward strand.
GAATTTCAAACTACAAAACTACTAAAGAAATGTGGGATGTTTTACAGGTAACTCATAAAGGAACTGATGAGGTAAAAAGGTCTAAGATGAATGCATTAACTAGAGAGTTTGAAATGTTTTAAATGAATCCAGGAGAGAATATTCAAGATATGCAAAAACGTTTTACATGTCTCATAAATCAACTACATGCTCTTGGAAAAGATTATTCTAATGAGGATCTTATTAACAAAGTGTTGAGATGTCTTTGCAGGGACTGGCAACCAAAAGTTACTTCCATTGTTGAAACAAGAGATCCTCGCACAATGTCCTTAGCAACTCTCTTTGGCAAACTAGAAGAACATGAGCTTGAGTTGAGTCGTTTGGATCAACTTGAAGGAGTTGACAAGAAAAAGAAAAGCATTGCTCTCAAAGCAACTACTCCTCCACCACAAGAGATGGAAGAAGAAGAAAACAACTTTGATATAACTAACATGGATGATGAAATCGTAGTTCTCTTTTCCAAAAGGTTCAACAAGTTCTTTAAGAAGAGAGAAACGTCATGTAGACCACCAAATTTCACATCAAGGAAAGGATTCAACAAAGGAGAAGGTTCAAATCAAGGCCCAACTTGCTATGAGTGTGGAAAAACCGGACACATGAAAATGGAATATCCCATGAACAAAGGTAAGGTTGAAACACAAGAGAAAAGGTTCACCAAAGGAAAGAAAGGTAGGAGAGCTTACATAGCTTGGGATGGAAATGACATGGATTCATCTGACGAATTGGAAAGTGAAGTAGCCAATCTATGTCTCATGGTCAACCATAACAAAGATGATCTTCTTGATGAAGATGTGGTAAACGATTTTGAACCCTCTAACTATAATGAGTTGCATGAAATAATGAGTTTCATGAAAAATCCATTATCATTGCTAAAGAACTTGCTAAAACCAAGAAAAATGTATCTTGAATGATAAAATAGACATTCTTAGCCGTGACGTTATTAAGATGAGACAAGTTCAAATTTCTTTTGACAGTGTTCAATATGAATGTAAATCTTGCTGGATGAACACACCACCCACTTGCACTTCATGTGATGTTCACTTGAAATAAATTGTCAGATTGAAAAATGTGATTGCCTAGGGTAAAGCTCCTTTGACAAAATATGAAAATGTTTGCAAATCACACACTTGTACTTCTTGTGATTCACACTTGAAAAAGATTGAGGATTTGAACAATGTTCTTGCCAAGTTTACAATGGGTAGAGATAACCTAAACATGTTGCTCGGTAAGCAAGTATATCATTTTAAGAAAGCCAGTTTAGGGTACAACCCTAGTAACCAACAAAAGCTCTATAAATTTTTTTTGTCTCTTCTAGAACTTCCTCTAGTCCATTCGTTACATGTTATTATTGTGGATTGAAAGGTCATAATGCTACCACTTGCAATGCAAGAAAGAATGGTGTACCTCAAGGAAAGAAAATATGGATGTCCAAAGGCACGATTGCAAAAACTAACCCTCAAGGACCCAAGAAACCATGGGTACCTAAAAGAAGAAATTAAATGTTTTTGTTGGTATGCTTGGTGGCAAAACAATCCAAATGGTATCTTGATAGTGGATGCTCCAAGCATATGACGGGTGACAAATCTAAATTCTCATCTCTCACACCAAAGGATGGAGGTTATGTTACATATGGGGACAACAACAAAGGAAAAATCCTTGGTATAGGTAAGGTTGGTAAGACTTCTACAACCTCTATTGACAACATACTCTATGTTGAGGGGTTAAAACATAACTTGTTAAGTACTAGCCAACTATGTGATAAAAGAAATGAGGTTGTGTTTAACTCCTATTCATGCTCTATCATTAGTAAGGAGAATAATTCCATTAAATTTATGGGTCATAGAGTAAAAATGTTTATAGGATTAGTTTAGATGATATATCCTCAAATGATGCACAATGTTTTATAACTAGAGAGGAAGAATCGTGACTATGGCACAAAAGAATTGCACACATTCATATGGATCATTTAAACAAGTTGATTTCAAAAGAATTAGTCATTGGATTACCAAAAATTCGTTTTGAAAAATATAAATTGCGTGATGCTTGTCAAAAGGGAAAACAAGCAAAGGTTTCTTTTCAACCTAAAAACATTGTTTCAACCTCAAGACCTTTGCAACTTCTACACATAGATTTGTTTGGTCCCTCTAGGACTATGAGTTTTGGGGGAAATTACTATGGGCTAGTAATCGTTGATGATTTTTCTAGATATATATGGAATCTCTTTTTCTCTCACAAAAGTCAAGCATTTAGTGCCTTTAAAAGATTAGCAAAAATTATTCAAAACCAAAAAGATTTGAAAATTGCATGCATCCATAGTGATCATGGGGGGAATTTGAAAATCATGATTTTGAAAGATTTTGTGACAAACACGGCATTGAGCATAATTTCTCGTCTCCAAGGACCCCACAACAAAATGGTGTTGTCGAGAGGAAAAATCGCTCACTTGTTGAGTTGGCTAGAACAATGCTCAATGATATGGATCTCCCAAAGTACTTTTGGGCCGATGTCGTTAGCACCGCATGTTATGTTATGAACCGGGTTCTCATTCGACCTATCTTGAATAAAACCCCTTATGAGCTCTTCAAGGGAAGAAAACCCAACATATCTTATTTCCATATTTTTGGATGCAAATGCTTTGTGCTTAACAATGAGAAAGAAAACTTGGGCAAATTTGATGCCAAAGCTAATGAGGGTATATTCTTAGGGTATTCTTAAACTAGTAAAGAATATAGAATTTATAATAAAAGAACTATGACTATTGAAGAATCCATTCATGTGACATTTGATGAATCTAACCCCAAAGGCTTGGAAAGAAAGGTTGATGATCTTGTAGGTACCCTTGAAGATATGAGCATTCATGATGAAAGAAGAATATAAGACGTTGAGGAAGACATGCCGGAAAATTCTACACACACACCAAATGAGCCACATGGTGAACTCCCAAAGAATGGAGAACTTCAAAACACCATCGCATTGATAATATAATTGGTGACATCTCAAAGGGGGTAACCACTAGACACTCTTTTAGAAATGCATGTAACTTCATGGCATTTGTCTCTCAAATTGAACCTAGTACCGTAGACGAAGCAATTAGTGATGAACATTGGGCCATAGCTATGTAAGAAGAGTTGAATCAATTTGAAAGAAATCAAGTTTGGGACTTGGTCCCAAGGCCTAATGAGCATCCAATAATAGGTACTAAGTGAGTCTTTAGAAATAAACTAGAAGAAACTGGAATAATTACTAGAAACAAAACTAGGCTAGTAGCTAAGGAGTATAATCAAGAGGAAGGCATAGATTATAAGGAACCATATGCTCCCATAGCTAGACTAGAAGCCATTAGACTTCTTTTTGCTTTTGCATGCATCATGGATTTCAAGCTTTATCAAATGGATGTTAAAAGCGCTTTCTTAAATGGATTTATTCAAGAAGAAGTTTATGTTGACAACCTCCAGGTTTCGAAAACTTTGAATTTCCAAATCATGTTTTTAAACTCAAAAAGGCTTTGTATGGTCTAAAGCAAGCCCCTAGGGCTTGTTATGAAAGATTGAGTAAATTTCTCTTGAACAATGGTTTTCAAAGAGGCAAAGTTGATAACACCTTATTCATAAAACAAAAGCATCATGACATACTACTTGTACAAATTAATGTTGATGATATTATATTTAGTGCAACTAATGAGAATCTATGCAAGGATTTTGCTACAAACATGCAAGGGGAATTTGAAATGTCCATGATGGGAGAACTCACGTTCTTCCTTAGATTTCAAATCAAACAAACCGAGCAAGGAACCATTGTATCTCAAACCAAATATTGCAAAGAATTTCTCAAGAAATTCGGCATGGAAAACTCCAAAGAAATGGGTACTCCTATGAGCACTTCATGCTATCTTGACAAAGATGAAAATGGTAAACCCGTTGATGTGTCCAAATATCGTGGCATGATATGATCTTTATTATATTTAATTGCTAGTAGACCTGACATCATGTTTAGCATATGTATGTGTTCTAGATATCAATCATGCCCAAAGGAATCACATCTTAGCTTTAAAAGAATTATGAGATACATGCTTGGCACTTGCAACATGGGTTTATGGAATCCTAAAGGTGCATCCTGCTCATTAATTAGTTATTCTGATTCTGACTTTGCGGGATGTAAAATGGATAGAAAAAACACTAGCGAAACATGTCATTTTCTCGGTCATTCATTAATTTCATGGCATAGCAAGAAGCAAGTTGGTGTAGCTCTGTCTACTGCCGAAGCTGAATATGTAGCGGTAGGAAGTTGTTGTGCACAAATTCTTTGGTTAAAACAACAACTTGAAGACTATAGCATTCATATGCATCATATTCCACTTAAATGTGACAACACTAGTGCCATAAATCTCACAAAAAAATCCCATCATGCATTCTAGAACCAAGCATATAGAAATCAGACATCATTTCATTAGAGATCATGTTGAAAAGGGTGATTATGTGCTTGAATTCATTGAAACATCTAAACAACTTGCTGACATAATTACTAGGCCTCTTTCCAAAGAAAATTTTTACTCTATAAGAAGAGAGCTTGAAATAATTGATCAATCTTGTGTTGTTTAAATAGTTTTACAAATTCCTGTATTTTTTTTTATTGATCCTTACTAACTTGAGCATTGGAGTCTTTTCTTTTTGTTTTGCAAGTCTCATTGATGACATAAAAGTAAAGGACAATATCAACCTTTGAAGTTTTTACAAAAATTTCTGAAATTTTTCAACTTGATATTCGAATACATATTCGAATATATGCTTCCTGTGCATATATATTTGAATATATAATCGAATATTAGCCTTCTGTGGTCTTATATTCGAATACATAGTCGAATATAAGCCTTATGTAGTCTTATATTCGAATACATATTCTAATATAGAAAGTCAAACTAATTTAAATCAGTTCCTTTGAATTTCTGCACTCCTATATTCGAATAGATATTCGAATATTGCCTTCCAGTATCTCTATGTTCAAATAGATATTCGAATATTGTGCTCCCATATTCGAATATCCCTTTAACATATTCGAAAATCCCCTCTAAATATTCGAATATCTGACAATTTTTACTTGGATTTTAACTAAATATTCGAATATATATTCGAATATTCCATTCTATATTCGAATACATATTCGAATCTAAAAGTGCCAAACTATTTAAATGCGTCACTTTTTACACAAATCTTCTCTCACTATGCATTGTCTCTCAATTCATCACCCAAAAACTTCCAAATCCTTCATTCTTTAACCAATCTCCTCCTCTTCTTCACTATCAAATCTTAAAATTCATCAATGGCCTCATCACCACCTTTCTCTCCTCCTCCTTCCAATTCTCCTCCATCACCAACACCCAAACGTCAACGCTTCAAAAGGACTGCTATCAACAAGCCACCATCTATTCCACGTGGTCCACGCAATGGGTCCTCTTCCCCCGTTCCCCTTGCCAGCATTGGATTTTCCCCTAAATTCCAACGATGGTAATCTTCTCCTGCACAAATTGCCAAATTCCAAATGGAATTTGCTAATAGAAAAATTGTTGATGCTCGATGGGTAAACTTGTCTTGGTTCCACGAACAAGGCTTCTCTTTTGTACCTTGGCTTGAGTCATCGTTCCCGGTCCTTTTTCTGAGCATCAAAGAGAATGTATACCCAAATATCGTCCGCGTCTTCTACTCCAACCTTGTCTATTACACAGAAACATGCACTATCACGTCGGAGGTCAAACGAACAAAGATACACATTCCTCCTTTTCTCTAGACTTCTCTCAATGGGCTACGTTTTGAAGGGGCCCAAGTCTCAGGTTCCACAGCTATGGGCCAATGGGCCGCCGACTACAATCCCATCCAGGCAATTAGGGCCATGTGCCATGTACGGGCCACCTTCCACACCTCCAAACAAGGAGATTATCTTCCCACCGGCACACTGACTATGGACTCCCGTATAGGAAATTTTACCAAAGTCCTCCATGATGACCGACTTTTCTTTGGGCCATCATCAAGCAAAAGCCCGTTGATTGGGCAAGGCTTGTCTAGCATCACATGCTGAAGGGGGCAACAGGCACCACTCCTCTTCCCTATCCCACTCTGATCACAGTTCTTCTCCGTCACTTCCGCATAAACTTGGCAGATGAATACAGCACCTCCATTGATGGTCAAAAATTTGAAATTGGCCAATCAGTGCTGCACCGTGCCGGCATCTTCTATGCTGCCGATAATTGGTATATCGAGGAATTGGGGATTGAAGGCATCACCCAAAAGAAAACTACCCTGCTCCAAATGATTCTGAGGAGCCCGCTGAGCCAGAGCAGGAGCCTCTTCCACCACACTTCCAGCGGCTCACTCTCCAAATCTCACAGATGATGGACAACAAATATGAGCAGCAGCGCCAATACTTTGAGCAGAGGTGTGAATAGATGGAAACCTCGCTTCAAGGAGAGATTACTTCCCTCCGAGAAGAAATTGCTCGCAGCAGCTCAAACTACATGCCTCAATACTCTCAATCCACCTTTCTTGAAGATCAAGGTGGTGCAAGCGGCTTTCATGAGCACTTTGGAGGTGAAGATCTTCAAGGTTTGGGGCTCAACAAAGTCTAGGCTTGGATTTTGATTTCTTTAGCACTCTACTTGCCTCCGACCCTCTCTGACTTCTCCCTCAAACTTTAAACTTACTACGTTGCAAATTGCTTATTCTAACTTAGTTTAGTTGTGATTGTTTTTGGGACATCCTAACTTTTTTAAAAAAACTGGATTATTTTGGAGTTTCTTTTCAAAAACTCAAAATTTTGTCTCAAAACTGATTTCATATATAATATTTTTTATGATGACAAAAGGGGGAGAATCAATGCTGAAAATGCTGCTATGCTATTATGATTCGATTATGTTCAAAAATTCTGCTTTATATATATGAGTCTATCTGTGTCCACAAATATGATTGAAGATTAAAACCTATCTTTAACATGTTTATATGCATATTGACAGGGGGAGTTAAATACCATAAGTAAGGGGAAGACTCTGTATATTGCACTCACATAAATGTTCTACACTCCAAAATTATCTGACATACTGATTAAGGATTTCGTTTGTTGTTTGTCATCATCAAAAAGGGGGAGTATGTGGATGCAAATGCTCTAAACGCTCTAAGACTGGAGTTTCGATGATTCCACAACAAACCGAGAATCAAGCCTTGAAAGGCAAATCAAGCGATCAAGCGCTACAAACAAGATTGCAACAACAAGGGTATATAGGATTTAATTTATGCTTAAATGTAATTTGATTAAGGCTCTTTAAAATGAATCAAACACATTTTCAATCAAACAGTTTTTCAGAAAGTGTTAAAAACCTCGTTAGAAATGTTTTCTCTATAGAAAAGATTTTTCTTGATGTTTATAAAGTTGAACATAACCTTGGTTTCCATTAGAAAAAGTCTTTTTCAAGGTATATTCGAATATGAAGTTTCTAGAATTAAAAATTGAATTTTCTAACTAGTATATTCAAATATGGCTTGCTATATTCGAATACATATTCGAATATGATGTATTGCCCTGGTTTCTCCGTTTTTTCAGAAACAGTATATTTGAATATGTATTCGAATACGGCAATGGCTTGCCATATTCGAATACATATTCGAATATGATGTTTTGCCTTGGCATCTCCACTTTCCAGAATCATAATATTCGAATACATATTCAAATATGGAGCTTCCATATTCGAATATATATTCAAATATGAAGCCCTTGAGATTCAAATTTTTTTGGCAGAAACTCTATATTCGAATACATATTCGAATATGAAAGTATCATATTCGAATACATATTTGAATATGTTAATGACCTGTTACGAATTTTCATTTGCCATTCTGCTGTCTATAAAAGGGGCTTTTTACAAAATTCATAGTACAGCCTTGCAAGCATATTATTAAGCAGAAAAGAGCTTTTATCATCAACTTTCTTAATCAAGGGTCTTGTGCTTTGCTTAAGGCTTTCTTTGTCACTCCTTAACCTTGTTTGTTTCATCATACAAAGAGCCTTCAATCAAATATTCTCAGTGCTTCAAGTTGTATCATTTACTCTTTTGAGAGCTTCCTATTTGTAAATCTAAACTTGTATTATTGAGTGAAGGTGAGGTATCCTTCTTGGTTATTGAAGGTGTGGTATCCTTCAAGGTTACGGTTAGGGTGAGGCATCCCTTGTTTGAGATCCTTGCAATTGGTGAGGTATCCAATTGTGAAGGGTGCTCTTAGCTTGTAACTTGTTGAAGCTAATACAGGAGTTTTCGCGCGGCGGTGATTCGAAGACTGGACGTAGGCCACTAGGAGGTTTTGTGGCTGAACTATATGAAGCTTGGTGTTATTTTCTCTATCCCTTAACTCTTATTTTGTGCATTTCATAGTATTTTTGGCATTCATATATATTCTCTTTCAATCTCATATATCAACAAAAATACAATCTATTCAAGCTTGGCTATTCTTTGTGAAATATTTCCGAAAAAGTTTTAAGCTAAATTCACCCCCCCTCTCTTAAGCATAGAGGCCCTTGTCTAACACGTGACAGTCGTGGCTCCCAACTCTTTAGCCATTCTAATGCTGGCGAGGCATGCCTCATATTTTGCTTGATTGTTTGATTATGGGAATTCAAACTTCAATGAGTACTCAACTGCCACCCATTTAGAATTTTCTAGTATCACTCCAGCTCCGCAACCTTTAGTATTGGAAGACCCGTCAACGTAGACTGTCCATTCACCCGGGTGTGATTCCCCGGGGTGAGTCATTTCTTCGAGAAAATCTGCCAAAACTTGAGCATTGATGGCGAGCCGCGACTCATAGGAAATGTCGTATTGCTTAAACTCTATGGCCCACGACATCATCCGTCCAGCTAAATCTGGTTTATGGAGCACTTGGCGAATGGGCTGAATGGTTCTTACCATGATGTGGTGACATTATACATAAATAACTGATTAAGGTTGAAAAACAATTGACATTGCAAGGAAATCGGTAATGGCCTTGCAATGTTGATGGGGGCTTTGAGCCACGTTTTTCAAGATTAAATGATTGCTTGGGATGGTTATTGTATTTAACTGTTGTATCCCATTCATGACTAAAAGGATTGCATATACACCTTCGGGTGTAAGGCCGGGCAAATTGAGGGTTCAAGGAGGGATGCTTCCATGGACATTAGAGATCTCTCTACATGTTGTCGTATGGTATGCCTCCTACTCTCCATGATCATAAGGTGTTTAGGTGCATGTGCTATGTTACCCCAATCACCCAAAACAAAACAAAGCTTGACCCGCGTGCTAAAAAATGCGAATTCTTGGATTTTCAAGAAGGAACTACAAGTCATATTATTCTAAACCTTCAAACTCATGTTATCTCTATTTCTAGAAATGTCATAATTTATGAAAATAATTTTCCTTATAAATTAAGACAACATTTCTGTGTTGATTCTGATTCTTCTGTCTTTTGCCATGAGTTTTCTCAAACCTTTTTTTCTAACCCAACCCTTATGGAACATTCTGTTCCTACAATAATCCAGCCTAATATATCAGCGTCTAAAACATCCCCATTCCCCTTCATCCTTTGATTGCTAATAATTTTTGTGATTCTAATACTGGTTTGCGTAAATCTTTACATATATCTAATCCTCGTAAGCATCTTTGTGATTATCATGTTTATCTTTCACAAGCTAATACCTTTCCTGTTATTGAGGTTAAATACCCTTTACACTTAGTTCTTAGTTATCATAAACTTTCCCCCACTTTTACTAGATATTGTTTGAATATTTTTGCTAAAGTAGAACCTAAAACTTAAAATTTTTCTATTAAGAATCCGAAATGGATATCTACTATGAATGATGAATTAAATGCCTTATCTGTTAACAAAACATGGGATCTAGATGATTTATCGAAAGGTAAGAAACTAGAAACCTATAGGGTCTAAATTGGTGGATAAAATAAAATACAATTCTGATGGTCCTATTGAATGTTATAAGCAAGGTAGACAGATTCGCGACTCTGGCGTAGAGTCGTACCCTCTACCGGCGGGAGCGACTCAGGTTCCACATAGAGTCGCAAATCTGTGGAGTCGTAGTGGAGTCAACATGGAGTTGTGGAGTTGTTCCGCATCTGCGCCTCTACGTTTTGGATCTACACATCGCGGGTCATTAGAGTTTCTTCCATATACGTTTCAACACTTCTTCTTCCTCAAGTGAGTTTCTTCCATTAGAGGCACTTTGAAGCTATGTTTCTCTTCTCAGTTTGTGCACTCGTGTTCTCTATTTCTGCAAGTTTGCTCTATTTTGTTTTTCATTGCTCAGCAATCTATTGTGTGTGTCATTACTATGATACCAAGATTAACCGTATTCTAGATGACTAGATCATTAGAGTTGTAGTTTGTTGTTTTACATAGTCACATAATTCGTGGTACTCGCCGGTACGTGGTACGGGTTGGGGTACGCGGTTATTTTTCTAAGGCGAATGCGGTACGTAGAGCGTATACTTCGTCGGTACGTTATTTTGGTACGCGGTACATCATAAAATATTAATGGGTATGTTATTAATAAATTTTTTTTAACTAATTATATATATTAAATATTAAATTTTGAAATACAACAACATATATTAGTTACATTATAAATAATATATTATTTAAGAAAAAATAATTACAAGAGTACATGAGTTGTTAACATGATATCCAAAAAAATACTAGTATGTACTAACATATTAACATAATACTAATACTTGAAAGTAAATTTTACTTGAAGAATATAGTTGCAAATAAAAGATAACTGCAAAAAATGTATATTTGTAGAAATTACTTGAAAGTAAACTATCATCCTATTTGGTTGAACTGATTCTCTTATTTGGTTCAATAGCTAGCATGATAAAATAGGGAAGGAGAAAAAAGAACTTCACAAACCTTAAGAGGCAGAGTTTTGAGCTTTGTGCTAAATTAATTTCTAGGCAATAAAAAAGAACTAAAATATAGAAAGATTTAATTGTTGTTTAACAAGTGGAAATCATTTTGATGAGATCTGATGTCTGATGTTTGACATAGAATTTCAACCAAATGCAGGTGGGAAGGCATGTGTTTTTCGTGGTCATCATCATAATCTAGTTTTTAAAGGATGATCATTGTGAATGTTTTTTTTTATGCCAGGTTCTAATTATCATCATCACATAACATAGCTTTATAAAGCAAACAAGACACATTGAAGTTCAATTGAAACAACACCTTGCAGTTGAGTGGTAATTTCTTTGAAAAAAAATTAGTATGCCAAAAGTGAGATTCTTCGGATTTATACAGGGATAGATTTAAGGGGAGGCCTTGGCTCCCCAGAAATAGTTGTTATATACATTATACTTTGCAGTTAAGTTTCGTGCACCGCAGCGGTTCAGAGTGTGCACCTTTTGCCATTTGGTCTCAGACTCGAATCCATGAATAGTCATTTGTTTTGATTTTGCTGTTTTTCATCTATCTTCTTTTTCTCAGTTTTTATTTTTAAATTATTTTAGCATTGTTTCTCTTTTTTTTGTAACAAGCATCGTTTCTTTTTTATTTTACTAAATATATATTTTTTTCATTTAAAAATATTTATACACATATAAAGATTATATATTTATATTATTTTATCCTTTATTTTACTAAATATATTTTTTCATTTAAAAGAATTTATAAACATATAAAGAATATATATTTATATTATTTTATCTTTATTCTACTAAATATATTTTTTCTCTTTATTAATAAATTCTCTATATGTTTAGATTTCGTTCTCCAATCACAAAAAATTCGCCCCCCCAACAAGTTTTTGAGGATCCGTCCCTGGATTTATATGGATTCTTAGGTGTTTGCTTGTTGATGCCAACCAACATGCTTTAGACACCATGAACAGGTCTTACTAAAATTTTATAGTTTCAATGGACAATCATTTAGGAATAATTAGTTGAACCAAGAGCCCAACCTTTAGAAATTGACTTAATGCATATGAATAGAAGTTCAATATGAAATGCACAAGGATGATACGGATGATGCAAATTCAAGCCTTTTGAAAGTGTTTTACTTGTCATGGGTTGCTTTGAGCTGTTGAGGGTTATGATTTAGTTAGATTACTAGACATGAGCCCACACAACATTAACGTAAATTTTAATATTATTTAAACAAATTATTGAATTTATAAATACTATTTAATAAAACATAAAATAATTAACTGAATTTATTTGGAATTAAATAAAGTGAATTTATATGTAAAATGGAATGATATTTAATTTTAACCGATGTGAGCTAGTATAACAGGAGTAATTACAAAAAATATATGTTCCTTTAAGAAAAAATATAATCCATATACATGCTTTTGAGTGTATCTTTGTTGATTGGTTTAAATTTTTGTCACCGTAGATTAATGTCCACGTTGTATTGCTTTTGATTTTTTTTTCATTTTTCAACCCTCTTTCTTTTTCATTCTTTTTTTTATGTTTACCAATTTTTTTTTTGTTTTAAATTTAAGTTTATCTAAGAAATAAATCCTTTTTGTCTTTCTTAATTTTTTGAATTTTAGTTTATCAATTTCGATTTTTTGTTAAATTTAAGTTTAACTAAGAAAGTGAATTTAATTTTGAGTTTTTAATTTAATGTGAAAAAACTCCTCAAATAAAAAAAATTAATTTTGAGTTTATTGAGTAATTTTAGTTTCCTATTTTTTTTTGTTATTTTTTAAATAATAACTTAATGCATAACCCTCATTTTGAGAGAGAATTGCATAACTGAATGATTTTATGAGAATTTTTTAAAATCAATTTGATTTAGAATCAAGAGAATAACTGAATCTTTTGTTTTTCAATTTTTTTTTTTAAAAAAAACTAATTTGGAATCAACAGAGTAATTGGGTAACGAAACAATTTTATTTAATTTTTAAATTTAATCTGATTTAAATTCGAGAGTATAACGGAAAAATTTGATCCCACAATTTCGTAATTGATATAAAATTGACAGAAAAATTGTGTAACTAAACGACACTACTAAATATTTTTTTATGTGCATAGCACAAGTACAAACCTAATATTTATATAGAGTGAGAAGTAAATATGTTAACAAATAAAACTATTAATTATTATGGTTAGATGATTTTTTGAAAATTGAATAAGCATAATACTGTACATTTGATATGCATATTGCAATGTAAGGTTATGCTAATATGTATATATAGTGGATAGTGGTTATATATGCTAATATATACAAATTTTATATTTTTTTAAAAAAGTTGAATAAAAGCACCAAACTAATAGTTTATTTTTCATCATATGCTTTTTGAACAAAGTATTAACGTTAATACAAATTATATAATTATATAATTGAATTTTGATCAATACATTAATTTGTATTCATGTGTCTGTTACGTCAATATAGTTGACGGTTCATAAGTAGCAAATTAAAAATAAAAAAAATAATATGAAAACAAATTGAACAAATAATATGTGTGGAATTACAACTTTAGTTATCTTTCCAAAAAAATTACAACTTTAATTTTTTTTATGTACCAATGAAAATAATAATTTTGTATTTAAATTTTAGATATATTATTATTAGTATTTGATAAGATAATATTTACTAATTATAATTAGGTAATAAAAACAAATAATAAATGTGCATTTATATTTATATTTACGGTTACATATCTCTTTTGCTAATACACTTACAATTATATTTTAATTGCAACAATGAATTATTAAATTTCGGTTATGATATTATAATATTGATATTATTTGAAACTTTAATAGAGTAGAGTGATGACAATGACTGAAAACTCAAGCAAATTAGAATGTATAATAAAAAAAAAACCAAAGATGTAGGGTAAGAGAAAGCAAACACTATGCGTGTGTATCTATGAATTTCTCTTACCCTACATCTTTTTAATTATGAATTGCTTTATTTGGAATTGTCGAGTTGCAGGTGGAAAATATTTTTCTAACATTGTTAGAGATTGTACTAAGATGTACTCTATTGACTTCTTGGCCATTCTTGAACCAAGAATTAGTGGCGAGCGTGCTAATTCTGTTAGAGAGTCTAGGATTTGATTCTAAAGCTAAAGTTGACGCAATTGGTTATTCTGGTGGTATCTGGTGTTTTTGGAAATCTAGCTCTATTAATATCACTATAATATCATCCTCACTTTATGCTATTCATTTGCAGGTTCACGATGTTGATCATGGTGATCGAATTATTTCTATCGTATACGCTAGCCCGCAAGAAAGACTTCGTGATTCTCTATGGGATGAATTAAGGGATTTTAGTACTAACATATCTGTATCTTGGTGTGTGGCGGGGGATTTTAACACCATCCTCTACAACCATGAGAAGAAGGGTGGCGCTGCACCTAACCAAACTTCTATTAACAAATTTGCTTATTGTTTGGGAGATTGCAATCTGAACGATTTGGGTTTCAAGGGCGTACCTTTTACATGGAGGAGAGGGAACCTTTTAGAATGACTTGATAGAGCAGTTTGTAATCATATGTGGCGTACCAGTTATGAGAACAACTCGGTTATTCATATTCCTATAGAGAAGTCAGACCATGTGGCTCTCTGGCTTCATCTTGATCCTAACATCAGAATGAATCGTCGTCGTGGTGGTTTTAAATTCCTTGCCCCTTGGCTAACCCATGAAGATTTTCATACCCAAGTAGAATCTACTTTGTCCAACTCAAACTCTTGGGGTGAAAACGTAAAACGATTCACCAACCATATTATCAGTTGGAATAGGGATGTCTTCGGGCACATTTTCAAAAGAAAGCAAAGGATCTTCAATCGTATTGAGGGTATTCACAAAAAACTTCAAGAAGGTGAAAATCCCTACCTCAATAAACTGAAAAAGGAGCTTTGGGATGAATATGAGGAGATTATCAGTCAAGAAGAAGCATATTGGTACCATCACTGCCGAAGTAAATGGTTCCACCTTGGCGATAGGAATAATAAATTCTTCCACTAGTCTGCTATTATTAGGAGGCAAAAAAAAAAAAGATAGAATGTCTTCTCAATGATAACGAGGAGTGGGTCTATGATCAAGATTCATTGATGAATATGGGAGTGGGTTTTTATAAGAATCTCTTCTCTCTTAATGATGATTTCTTTTTTATGTTTGATGCTCCTAACTTGTTCCCGCAGGTAGAAGGCTCTCTTATTCATAGGTTGCATGGTTTGGCGAGCTTAGAAGAGATAAGAGCTTCTTTATTCAGCATGGGAAATTACAAGTCTCCAGGCGCCAATGGCCTACATGCTCTTTTCTTCAAATCCCAATGGGAGTACATTCATCCTATGATTTTTAGCTTTGTTCAAAGTATTTTCGCTGATCCATCTCAGATCAAGGAAGTCAATCATACTCTGATTACTCTCATTCCAAAGGTGGATAGTCCTGAACGTATTAGCAATTTCAGGCCAATATCTTTGTGCAACGTGAGCTATAAGATCATTACAAAGTTGCTCACGCAACGACTAAAGCCTCTTATGCCTAAGCTGGTCTCTCCTAACCAAAGTAGTTTTGTCCTAGGAAGACAAGGCATTGATAATATCATTATTCTTGAAGAAGCAGTCCATAGTATGCGCTCTCTCAAAGGAAAAAAGGGTTACATGATCCTTAAGCTTGACCTTGAAAAGGCCTATGACAAGCTGAGATGGGATTTTGTGAAGGATACCCTTCACAAGGCTGGTCTTGAAGGCACTTTCTCCAATCTTGTCATGAGTTGCATTACTTCCTCTTCTTTTTCCCTGAATTGGAATGGAGATGTTTCGGATACTTTCAAGCCCTCTAGGGGACTTTGTCAGGGAGACCCTCTTTCACCTTACTTATTTGTTTTATGTCTTGAGCGTCTTGCGCATTCTATTATTTCTGTTGTGGATAACAATGATTGGAAACCCTTTCAAATTGGTAGAAATGGTGTTCACTTGTCTCATATTTTTTTTGCAGATGATATCATTCTTGTTTCGGAGGCCTCTGAACGTCAAGTCCAACTTATAAAGAACATCATTGATAACTTTTGCTTGGCTTCAGGGCTCTCTGTGAGTAATAGCAAATCTAAGGTGGTGTTCTCCCCAAATGTCAAGGATCAAGTGGCTCATTCTCTTGGAAACCAACTTGGGTTCATGATTAGTACAGAGTTGGGCTCTCTGTGAATTTGGTATCCATGATGAAGTTGGGGTGGCAAATCATCACAAATCCAGATTCTCTTTAGGCTATGGTTCTGCGGTAGAAATATAAGTGCAATGCTGACTATAATCCTTATGTTCGAGAAATACATAATGCTTCACCCACTTGGAGAGGAATTTGTAAAGCTTGGCCTCATATGATTTCTAACGTCAAGTGGAATATTGGGGATGGTAGAGCTACTGAATTATGGACAGCGAAATGGGTTACTAATAATCTTAATCTTGAGGGAATGTCGTATCGTGAGATCTCTCAAGATATGAAGGATTTACCTGTTGCTAATTATTCTCTTAATGATAATTGGAACTGGAATCTCATGGATCAGCATTTAAGTCCGGCTACTCTTTCTTTGATTGCTAGTCATCTTGTGCCTCACCCTTCAAAGGGGAAAGACTACCCTTCGTGGGCACTCACTAGCAATGGGCAATTTTCATTTAAATTTGCTTATGACTTTCTGCTTGACTATGAAGAAGATAATGATCCTCATAACATCTTCAATGTTGTTTGGGATTGGGAGGGTCCTCAGAAAATTCGGAATTTCCTTTGGAAAGTCTCTCATGGTCGTCTTCTTACAAATGTGGAAAGGAAGAAGAGACACATGTCTGACTCTGAGGATTGCGAATATTGTCATGAGACCGCAGAAACGGTAATGCATGTCCTTCGTGATTGTCCTCTTGCTCACTCTGTTTGGTCTTCTTTTGTTTTGTAGGACTCATTGGCAGCTTTTTTTAGCCTTGGTACTCATGGATGGATGAGATAAAATATCCGCGGTAGTATCAAGACGCAAGAATCAAGTTGGAGCTTGTTGTTTGGCGTGATCGCATAGCAACTCTGGAATGCTAGGAATGATTGTATCTTCAAGTCTTATACTCGCAATCCTCAAGACATTATTCGTCGATCAGTGGACTACGCAATGCTAAGTCGTTCGTGTAATAGCTTCTCACAAAGGATCTTGAGAAGCTCCTCCAAATTAGAGACTCTTATCACTTGGAGTCCCCCTATGACTGGTCTTCTTAAGCTCAATATTGATGGATCAGTTACCAAAACTCCTCTTGAAGCCACTTGTGGAGGAGTAATCCGTGATGATCATGGGAGATTTGTGGTTGGATTTGTCTACAAAATTGGTAGCTGCTCAGCAGTAAAAGCAGAACTTTGGGGTCTTCTTGAAGGCCTCAAACTTATCAAGGCTCTCAACCTCCATCGTGTTGTGATTGAGATGGATTCTAAGGTGGCAGTGTATCTTGCCAAGATGGGTTGTGACACCTCCCATAGTTGCTTCCCTCTTGTTAGAGATATTCGGGACTTAGCCAAGATGCCTAATATAGTTGGCATCTTCCACATCTTTAGAGAAGCAAATCGGAGTGCGGATCACCTTACTAACATTGCTCATGGATATAGCTTAGGATTTCATCCTATTGTATCTCCTCATCCTAGTCTTATTCCTATTCTTAGAGAGGAAGATTATGGTATTGCTTTTCCCCGCCTTGTTGGTTAGTTTTTTTTGGCCTTAGTGCCCCGTTGAATAACAAAAAAAAAAAAACCAAAGAGATCGTCCACTTGTCGGGAGTCATTAAAATTTTTGAAATACTCATTTCTATGGTGTTCTCCCTTAAAATATTTGGGTAATGATTCCAACCATAGCCACAACCACAAAAGAATTGTTGAGACTTAACTTTCTTGCAACTAAAATTGGAAAGCATAAGAAGCAATCTATATAATAATTATATAAAGACAAAAATAATACACTTGTTTCTCTATCAAATAAGAAAATTTTAAATCAAATGAGTTGGTGAAGTGTAGCAAAATAGGGTCACGAAAAAATCGTTGAGACTCAACTTTCTTGCTACTACAATTGGAAAGCACAAGAAGCAATCTATATAATGATTATATAAAGACAAAAATAATAAACATCTTTCTCTATCAAATAAGAAAATTTTAAATCAAATGAGTTGGTCAAGTGTAGCAAAATAGGGTCTCACATCTAATCCTATTTGTGAAGTAAAAGTATATACCTCACTCTCTTTGAGTCGAAGACTTTTCATATCTTTAATTGTATAGGGAAGAGGAACTTGTCGCCGTATTTGTTGTCCTTGAGATATAGATCTACAACAACACCAATATAGTGGTTCACTATAACATTAAAATATGATTAGAAATTTAGAATCATAAAATCAAAATAGAAGAAAAGAGTTGTGTGGAATATATTGGAATGTGAATGATAGCCATGGCCAAATATTCAAGAATTCGAGTCCATTGAGAGTGGGAGAAGGATGAAATCTTAAGATGTAGATGGAGAAGGGTCACTTGGGAGAAAAGAAGTGGGTGTGGTGTGAAAGTTTAGAAGCAATCTCACAGAAAGAAAGTGAGGGTGTGGTGAAATATTGGGGGTTTATATCTTCTATTGGATAAAGAATGTAAAGTTTAGTGCTCAACGTTGGTGCAAGTAGGAGCTGCCACATGTATTTATAATCTGACGTGGGAAATTGAGGTATAAGCATAGAGTGAAGTGTCCAAAATCGGGCTTTAGCTTCTGTTTTAATATTATATATAGATATGTAGACTTTGAACTTTGAGTTATACTTGAATAAATGGTGCCTCATTGTGAGAGTTTTTTCTTTCTTTTTCCCTTTGTTGTTGTTCCTTTTTTTGTTTGTCTCAGGGTGAAGAGGGAGTTGATTAAGTAAGCATTTTTTTCACTCAAGTTGATTTTCTAATGACCCTTTTGCAGGTTTTTCATGGCCTCATGGGCAACCCATGCCTACTACTATTCCTAGTTGGTTATGATGCTTATCATTGCAATTGGGCTTAAATTTGTTGCTCATTTTCTCTAATCTTCGATGATACCATTTGATTACAGTTACACAGAGAAAGAATTGCAGAATGAATCAGGGCATTGCAAGAACTTGTTCCAATTGTCAACAAGGTATTCAATTTTTCTTGCATATCTTCTTATACTAAATGTGGTTTTACATATCTTTGAGAAAAAAGTGGAATTATCTTTGGAAAAGTAAGGGATTGTAGGCAACTTAAAGTAAGAGATTAATGAATTCATATTTAACTGAAGTATATAATTTATGTGGACTACTCTTGGTATTAATTTCCTTTTAGCTAGAATTATTTCAGGGACTAAAAATAAATTAGCTACTGAAGTTTCATAACGGATATAATGATCTTTAAAGGCCAAATCAAGGAAGGGAACAAGATATTGATGACTTTGCCTCAATGGACTGCACTATTTCTATTTCTCTGTCTTTGATTTGATGGAAGTAATTAATTCAATCAATTTTTATTTATATTTTATACAATTGTGCCAAAAAAATTTTGGTAGTTTTTATGTTTCATGAGTGTTATACTTTGTTTCCTATATCTTTAACTTTATTGCTTTAATTTTTAAAAATATTATATTGATATTGTAATTGTAAGATTTTTATTTAAATTAAAAATATAAATGAAATTGAATGTAAGGTGAAATAATAAAATAAACTTAGTTCGAATTACAAACAAAATAATGAAGCAAAACAAAAAAGAATTAAAACCTGCAAAGAAAAATTAGCCGCAGTTTGGGACCGTCGGAAAAAAGAACAATTATTGTCAATTGGCATTTAGCGGCAGTTTAAAACTGTCAGAAAATTGGTTTTAGAGGCAGTTACAACCATCGGTAAATCCCATATAACCGTTGCAAAAGACGTAATGGCAGTTTTACAAGCGGTTATTCAAAACCGCCACTAAATGACCTGGCGACGGCGTAAAAGGTAGCGATTTATTAACCGTTGGAAGGGTCATTTAGTGGTGGTTCAAACTATCGTAAAATACCAAAATAACTGTCGCTAAATTCACTTTTTTCTTGTAGTAGATTCCTTGAACAGTAGACTAGTTTACTAGAAAAATAGATTCATTTATATTGGCGAGAGGGTCACTCTATTGAATTCAGTTGTGAATTTTTTCCCAATCCACTTCCTGTCCTTTTATAAAATGCCTAAGAAATTTATAGGAAAATTATTAAGATTCAAAGAAATTTCTGTTGGGAAGGGGTAAAAGATGTACACAAAATTCCTTGGGTTAAATGAGATGTTGTGTGTAAGAGCAAAAATTTGGGGGGTTTAGGAGTAAGAAATATTGAATTTTTCTATTGGTCTCTTCTATGTAAATGGCACTGGATTAAAGTTTTTTTTTGGCAAGATATGGTCCCCTCTTTCCACACCCATTATCTGCTATTTCTCTTGACAAAAGTTCTACTTGGTGGAGAGACATAAAAGAGGTTGGTTTTGCCACAAATCAGTGGTTTGTGAAAGGTAAAAAACATATAATGGGAAATGGCGACAACACGAAGTTTTAGCATGACGTTTTGTTAGGTACTGAAGACTTTGGTACAATGTTCCCTACACTTCTTTTACTGGCTCATAATAAGGACAATATGGTTTCCCAAAAAGGGAGTTGGAGCAATGGAAGATGGACTTGGAAGATTGCTTGGAGGAGACCACCAGAGCCTGGGAGAATGATCTTGCTTCTTGACTTTTGGTTTTATTAATAGGATATCAACTTGTTGAAGACCAAATTGGCTCATGGATATAGTCATATGATAGCTTGAAGGGTTACTCGGTGAAATCTGGTAACTATACTATTCTTAATGTTGTTCCTTTAGTAAATCCCATGTCCGCAAAGGTTCTTCTACCATTAAAAATGTTGTGGAAGAGTTGGTCCCTTAACAAGCAGAAAAGTGTTACATGGCAGGTGCTACTTGATGCTTTTTCGAGTAAGACAAATGTGATGAGAAGAAGGATGCAAGCTAACATCTTTTTCCTTTCATGCGCGGTTACAAGCTGTTGTGTTCAAAAAATATGGGAACGATATAAAATAGAGATATCTGGAGGTAACGTTGGCGGGATCCACGGGAAGAAGTCTTGTCTCTAGGTGCTCCGGCAGCGCTCCACGACGGCGGGTGGGGGACCTGCAAGGACTCCAACGCTCAAGTCAGTGACTATTATAGGTCAAACTTATTATTATTAGATTAATAGCATACTTGATATAGTGTAATGTGCTTACATTTTGGGCCTCAAGGGCCTTGTCTCTGTGTCTAGCCCAATATCAATAGTAGCTATGATATCGTACATGACATGGTATTAACGATCGGGATATCTCTTAAGTATCCATGTCGGATTACTATCGATCCCGTAATCCGGGATGTTTCAAGTTATTTAGCTCTGTCGCTCTTTTACTTATTAGGAGTTCATTTCTATCATTCCAAGCATTCTTCTTTGCGTTGTTGGCTTAATTTAGTTTCTTGACTTTAATATTCAAAGCTTCATATTCTCGGTTCATATGCAGGGTTGGATGTCGAATTTCAAACTTCATGTGTTTAGACTCGATGAATTTCCCTCCATTTGTGAGTAGGAGAATTATTTTCATGGTTGATCACTCTAATGATTTCTTTATTGTAGCCCCCCATGATGGTGTTCTACCGGGAGTAGAATTCTGACTCAAATGCATCACATGTTGTTCTAATTTCATCTCGTAAAATGAATTGTTTCTTCTCTTAGTTCTTCTATTTCCTCAGAGTTGGGTGATCCTTTTATGATCTTTTATACGTTCTCTCATCATGGATCTCGGAGTCTTGTAAAATTCACTCCACAAGACAATTAAGTAGCTAACTTGCTCCATATCAGCTGTAGTGGTAAGCTCCAAGTCGATACTCTATTAAAAGTGAAACTCTTCACCATATTATAACTGCCCTTGAGTCGGTGTTCCATTGAAGGTAAAACTTTGACTTTATTATACTTGGCCGACATGAATGTCATGTCAAATTAAAACATTTTGTCTCTAACCGTTATGCCGGGACTTCACATAATTTTCTCTTGAGTTTGTTGTTCGCCCTTTATGAGCATATGATTTTCAATTGAAATTTTCAGTTCTTTCACTTGGGCATGGGGCCTATGACCCTCCTTATCACTAATATGGATATGGGATTATGATTCCCAAGTTAAGGTTGCTACCATCCACTTTTTAGTGGAGTCCTTTAGATAATTTGGTTTATGACTCTATCGACACCGGTATTGTTTGGTGTGATCTGATAATTCCAGGAGGTATTTTACCACATTGGTGATCAAAATTTATGACAACTCCTATTGCTGAAGCCATCTCGCATACCGATGGCATCTCATGCTCTGTGATCATATTTCGTTCAATGTTGTCTTGAATATCAGTTCATCTCGAAAATTTCCAAAGACCGGCATCATCCCAGAATTTCTGCCTAGATGTGATGTACATATTTTTTTACCCTCTACTAAAAATGAGTAAGCTTTTTTGCTTTTTTCAATCCTATTTTGATTTCTTTCTAGACTTTTCTAACAATATTCTCTTTGAAGATATGTATCTCTGCCATGAAAATGGGCTCTCTGGCCTAGTTATCCTCTTTCTTTTAGGGATCTATAGACATTTGTTTGCAAGATGTATTTGGCTGAGATGTACTAATCAAAATATTTTTGTCAAAACAGAATGGTGCATGTCTGAAGTTGGATCTGTAACACTGTAGTCTCCCAAGTCGACAAGCTGCTTTGAGCAAGCTATCATCTTTGGGTTATTCATGCCGGATCTATTGAATCTCGTTCTTTATGTGCTTGCTGTTGATAGCATTGTGAGCTTCTCACATATGTCTTTCTCTTTCGTCTAGCTAAGTCGTATTTTTATATAACGTCTTGAACCCAAATTTGGGACTTGCCTTGTGAATGAGCTTCAAGGTCTCTTCGAGGGAAGAGGTCTTTGTGCCTTTAGGGATTGTGTTAAGATACTTCAATTTTTGAATCTCGGTATTCAACTCAACTTTGCAGGTGTTTGCTCCTTTTGATCTTTGCGCCCTCCAAAAGATCATGGCGCTAATGCCAGTGAAGCCGAAGCCTCTTTAGTTTTTTTATAGCGATTTAGTCATTTAATTTTACTTTTCTAATTACTTCAATGTTTCTTCTGTAATGAGCCCTTGTGCTTCTTGCACGCTTTGGTCGCTGACCAATTCTTTTACTTATTTTTCGGGAAACTCTTTTTCTGGTATGGCCTATGGCCTCCTCTGTACTATCTCGGGGAATTTTCATTCCGAAATGGCTATTAGCCCCATTGATATTAATCTAGGGTCCTTTCATTCCAAAACGGCCATCGGCCTTATTATTATCCGGGGGAAGAACATTCTAAGATGGCAAGTAGCCTCTTCAAATTTATTTCTAAGAAATTTTTATTTTGGAGTGGCCTTTGGCCCTTCTTGGTATCTCAAGGAGAGAACGTCCCAAGATAGCACGTAATCTTTTGATACAAGTATTTTTCTCGAAATGGCCCGCGGCCTTCTTGTGGGATATCTTGGGAGATTGTCGTCCCAAGATGGCTGTAGCCTCGTCGAATTAGGTCCAAGTACTCTATCATAGAATGACCCTAGGCCATTCTTTAGTATCTTGGGGGTTTGTCATCCCGAGATGGTCGTAGCCTTCCGAGTTTGACCCAAGTGTCTCACTTAGGTTAGCCATTCGGCCATTTTAGTATCCGTAGAATTGTCTTCTTGAAATGGCTGTAGCCTCTTTGAATTTGATCCAAGATATTCTAATTCATAATTTATGTTGAACTTGACAATTTATGCCTTTTGGACTTTACCCTTTAACAAATTTTGGGCTTCTTTGTTGTTTTTCCCTTTAGGATCGTATTGGCTGAGATGGTTACAACCATCTTCGTGCTTGTGTTTAATTTGCGCATTTAGCTGGGATTGTTGTCCTTGTGATTTTTCGTAGTGTAGAACCGGGTTGACCATAAGCACTGCCCTTTGATGTTTTCTCATCTCGGATTTGTAGAAAAAGGTTGGTTATAGCCATAGCCTTCGTAGCTTTTTAATCTTGCTATGGGTTAACCTTTGCGGCATCCCTTTTTGATTTCGTTGACATAGGTTACCCTTGGCGGCATCCCTTTGTTGATCTTGTAGTTGAGGGTTAGTCTTAAAGGCGCCCCTTGTTGATAGCTCTCTATTTCGAGCTTTTAACTTTGAAACAATATTTTGTATGTACTTTGGAGTACTTGTTTCTTTAATCTCGCCATATTTTGTCATCTCGGGCTTTTGCCTTTAATTTGTTGCTTGATAGCTGTAGATTTACATCTTTGCGCTTTCTGTAGAGCTTATAATTCTACATTGCATTTTTCGACCGACTTTGATATGTCGTTTTGTAAGCTGTGCTGATCTCGTTTTGTAGAGTTTACTTGCAGTCGTGGCTATTTGCTTAGCTTTTGACTTGTTGTTCTTGAATATCCTTAAAGGGCATATTTGTTTGTTATCTTTGGTCTTCATTTTTATCTGCTGAATAGATTTAAGAGGCATATTCGTTGGTTTTCTTTTATGTTTGTGGAATAGCCTTAAAAGGCATATTCATTGACTCGTCGATTTGACATAGCCTTAAGAGGCATATTTGTTGATCGCCGCTTTGACATAGCCTTAAGAGGCATATTTGTTGATCTTCGCTGTGACATAGCCTTAAGAGGCCTTGATCATCATTGTTTTTAGATGGCCTTAAGAGGCCTGGGTAATATTCGTTGGTAGATAGCCTTAAGAGGTCGGGATTTCCGGCTAGTAGTATATGGTTGACCGACATGATATTCATGCTGGTCGTGCCACTTATCATCCATGCATGTTGGTCATTGAGTAATATTATATAATATCATAATACAAACATTAATTAGAAAGTATTGTACCGATAACAGTCTTTTGATGCTAGCATATCTAGAGCAAATGTAGACAATATTGTAAATGCTAGCATATAAATTATGAAGCAACAATTGAGCAGGAGATATGGCGCAAACTATAGTAATGGCTGCTAGCATATCATATTAAGATAATTCTATCGCACGCGACCATTGGTGATAATTGTCACCCTTGAAGACTATCGGAACAAGAACCGTGGCAGGACTCTCATGGGGATGAAGGAAAAGAGGGTCGTTGATGTCGACGGGGGCTACCAGCAACGGCGGAGCAGCAGCGGCCATCAAGAACGAAGGGGAAAGACAAAATCAGAGCGAGCTGAAACCATCTCTCCAAGAGGGGCTCTTGATACCATGTAAAAACTAGAAATTGTGAGCCATGAAGCAATTGTAATCACAACATTGCACAAAAGAGAAAACAGCTAGCAGAGGAAAAGAAGAGAAGAGAAAAACCCTGAGGGTGCAGATTTTTATTGATAACCAAAAAAGATTACATTAGATTAGCTTACCCTTTAGCCTCTATCTATTTAAAGGAAAAGAAATACATGAGGGAGAGTGAGAGAGAAGAAACAGATAAAACAGAAAAACAGAAAAAACAGAAAGCTAACTATCCTAAACAGAAAAAGGACTAATAAGCAAAATAAAGGAAACTTAAGTGGCCATAAGGTAACTAAAGAAAGTAAACAAATTACATATGAGGACAAAGGAACAAAACAAGATGTTATTTGTTGACATTGTTCTCGATTTCAAACTAGACAAGTTTGTGATATGACACAAAAACTTTGGACCCTATTTCTTATAAGGTTTAGCTAGCTAAGAGAGAAGGCTAAAAATACAAAATTCAAAGGTTTTTTTTTAGAAAACATAAATAATTTATGGAATTTGTGTTGTTTTTATAAGCAAACAAATTTTATTAATAAGAGTACCAGTAATATTTCATCCTCACTCTAAAAACCGACAATTAGTCAAAACAAGCAATACAAGAAAGAGGATTGTCATACCAACAAAAAGGAACAAACCAACATTTGTTCGAGAAGAAGCTCCCTATGAAGATCAAAATTTAATCTTAACAATATCATCTCTAAAATATTCAACAATCAACCATTAAAAAATAATACTATTCTTATTCAACACTCCATAAATTGATCAAACTATTGCGACCTAAAACATAGAGCAATACCCTCCTATGTTTTACACCGAAAGAAAAAAATGTCAAAAGTCAAAACCAACAATGACAAATCACCAGGATTAACGAAATCAAAACCGATCCAAAGAAAAACTGCCTTCCAAATACCCCAAATGAGATTTTTTGTTTATAATGTACATAATTGTGGTTTACATAAAATATAAGTCTTGTAAGTGTTGTTTTTTTTTTTTATGATATTGAAGTCTTGTATGTTTATATCCATAATAATTATTGCACATAAGGAAATGTATAACGAAATCCATCTAATAAATATTCGATAACTAGAGCTAGAGTATCAAATGAAAAAATTTCAACAATTGATATATACATTTAATTATACCTCAATTGTTCAATTAGTAAACCCATTTCTTTTGTAATTTGAGTCCACAATATAAGGTAGTGATTTTGAATTCAACTCAAAAAAAAAAAAAAAGATTGAAATTGTTATAAAAAATGATAATTTTGTTGCATCTAGTTTAATCCAATGAAACTAATAGGTATGTTTCTCTACAGAGAACTAAAGGTTCTTCTACAGACTTATTGATACAACTCTTAAATAAGTGAAATAAGTTTAAACAACTAATATAGGATGATAAAACAAATTAAATAACACCAAGAGGCACATTACTCTCAAAAAAAATCATCAAAAGATTAAGAAATTGATATCTCCAAATCATTTGAAGCTCTGGGAATCTGTGCAAACAACATTTTTGCCCTTTCACGAAGGTTCCAATTGTCATCACCAACTTCATCATCCAATAAAGTAATGTTAATCTTTTTCAAGACTTTCCCACAAATTATTAAATAGATGATCACATCGAGCTCATTCCATATTTGTTGGGGAAAAGTCCCACGTTGCTTAGGATAAGAGCTATGATAGCGTTTATAAGGCCCTAGGCAACCCTCTCCTTGTGAGCTAGCTTTTAAGGAGAGTTAGGCCTATGTCATTTTCTAATATGGTATCAGAGCCTATCCGGAAAAAAAAAACATAGGGCAAAATTTAAATTCAAGAAAAAAAAGAGCACAAAGTCCAGGCAAAGAAAAAAAGAAAAGAGACCTGAGACAGATGCCCATAACTGTAAAAACAAGAAGGCCCATTAAAAAAAAAGCCAGTTGGACTTGAGGGAGAGTGTTGGGGAAAAGTCTCACGTTGCCTAGGATAAGAGCTATGATAGCCTTTATAAGGCCCTAGGCAACCCTCTCCTTGTGAGCTAGCTTTTAAGGAGAGTTAGGCCTATGTCATTTTCTAATATGGTATCAGAGCCTATCGGAAAAAAAAAACATAGGGCAAAATAACAAAAAAATCAAGAAAAAAAGAGCACAAAGTCCGGGCAAAAGAAAAAAGAGACCTGAGATAAATGCCCATAACTTGAAAAATGAAATAAAGTCACAACTAGGTTAAAAATAAAGACAAGTCACAACTCTCCTAGGATAAAAAAAGACAAGTCACAACTAGGTTAAAAATAAAAAACCAGTTGGACTTGAGGGGAGTGTTGCGAGATAAAGTCTCACACTGCCTAGGATAAAAGCTATGATAGCCTTTATAAGGCCCTAGGCAACCCTCTCCTTCTGAGCTAGCTTTTGAGGAGAACTAGGCCTATGTCATTTCTAAGATGGTATCAGAGCCAGGTTAGTCGTGGGCGCCACCCGCAGATGTCCAGTCCTACAAACTTCACGCACAAATGTCCAGTCCTGGGCGTGAGGGGGGTGTGTTAAGATCAAGTCCCACATCGACTAGAAAGAGTACCACCATAGAGTATATAAGTGGTGTGGCAGTCCTCCTCCTATGAGCTAGCTTTTTGGAGTGAGTTAGGCCCAAACCCAAATTCTAATATGGTATCAGAGCTCTTATCCTAGGCAACGTGAGACGTTTCCCCAACAATATTCCTCGAAAGCCCTTAATATTCACCTCCTTGAGACTTGACTTCAAGCATTCGTAAACTATAGCATTGTTTGTACAAAATCTCTCTATGATGAAATCAAATGGAGATTCATAGCCCTACAATATCATACAAACATAACAAAACTTAATTGATCTGTACTTTCAAAAGATAGAAAGAAGGAAAAATAAATTCAAGTTAAAACCAAACATTTATTATGCATGTATAGAAAAAGAAATTCTATTTGATACTCACAATCAAAGTCTTTTCGAAACTCAATTCAATGGTGGGAATCTCAAATATAGAGCAACTATTGAGTAAGACTGTGATTTCGAAAAACTCATTCTCGTGCAAAGAAGCTTTCAAAATCAAATACCTTGTATTTAAAGTCAATTGCCAAGTCTCAATAGTATTGCTTTCTGGATTCTCCTAGTCTAATCTGTTTATGGCACTCTTAGTTGGTCGTGACTCTTTATTCTAACAAACCGCTTGAGGATCATTGGTGTGGTTAAACTAATATATAAGATTAAAAGGACCATCCTGAAAATAATGGTTAAGTTTGCCCGAAATGCCTCAACATGATTTTCAACTGGGGCAACATCATTCACCGCACCATATAAAGTGGGAGTCGTCATCACTATAAAGCTAAAATCCCTTTCAAGGAGTAATGTTAGAGACCAAATGTGAATGACAATGGTCTGACGAACCTCGTGAATTCAGGTGTAGTCAAGCAAATATTATGTTTAAAAAAAATCAAAAATGAAAAAGAGAAAAAAAGAGAAGAAAAAATGAAAAAGAAGAAGAAGAAGCTCGCTAGGTTGAAAACCCGAAAGGGCGGCCTTGGAAAAAGTTAGAGCGACCAGGTGGGTTGAAATCTCAAAGAGCGGCCTAGGCAAAAGTTAGGGTCAAAATAAAGTCATCACTAGGATGAAAACTCGTACGAAATAAAGTTAGGGTCAAAATAAAGTCATCACTAGGATGAAAACCAGCTTCCTAAATACCCGTTTCATTTCAAATAAAACTCTCCTTCTCCCTTTTTGAAAAATTCGCTGTTCATTTTATTAATCGTATATTAAATAGAAATACATGTTTACATTTATAGCTAAAAGCATTACAATTGCTTTGACATATTAAATATTGCAGCGAACTTGATGAACCCTCCTAGATAAAAGTTCTCAAAAAGTGGTATGGTGGTGCGAATAGGTCTTCACTTTAAAAGTGGGAGCTCTTGCAAGAAGCCGACACTTGATTTGGGATTAGAGGAAGCTCAAGCTCAGTTCTGGAACCATTTAGAGCGCATTACTGCAAAGGGTTGAGGAAACACCTTTGTCGCAGATAAATGAGCTTTAAGTTTAAAATTCAGTTGAAATAACTCGTTTCTTAAATATTAAGACACGCGCATTTTTTCTTTTCATGAATCTTACATCAAGCATCATGCACGTATGTCTTGGTTCGCGTTGTTTTCCTGTTACTATTACTTTTTAGGACCTAGTGTCTGCTATTGCTACATTTCAAAGCTCAATATCGGCCTGGCACCTACTGCATCGAAGCCCAGTATCGGGTTGGCACCTCCTGCATCAAAGCCTAGTATCGGCCTGGCACCTACTACATCGAAGCTCGGAATCGGCTCGGAACTCTCTTGCTTTCTATCGAAAGCTCGGAATCGGCACTGGCACCCTCTTGCCTCCTGCCCCAAAGCGGCCCGACACCCTCTTGCTTTCTTTCCAAAGCCCGGAATCGGCACCGGCACCCTCTTGCCTTTTCTCCAAAGCCCAAAATCGGCCCGACACCCTCTTCCTTTCTCTCCAAAGCCCAGAATCGGCCCATCACCCTCTTTCTCTTAATCCAAAGCTCGGAATCGGCCCGACACCTTCTTCTTCTCTCTCCAAAGCCCAGAATCGACATCGTCACACTCTTGCTTTATCTCCAAAGCCCAGAATCTACATTGGCACTCTCTTCCTCTCTCTACAAAGCCCTGAATCAGCCTGACACCCTCTTCCTCTCTCTCCAAAGCCTGGAATCGGCACCGGCACCCTTTAGATCCAGGTCCCGAACTGGTACCCTCGTGCTACCTGGTCAAGAGGTGCAAAAACCTCTAAATAAGTTTAGAGATAAAATTTGATTCATATCTTTATTTAGTTCTTATCAAATAATTTGAATAACATTGTTATTCCTCTTATTTAGATAAGAAATTCGTAAAGAGGGGCAAATTGTGGCTACAAAATTTTATCCGGTCAATAATGATTTTAGCTCGTAAAAATGTGATTAATTAATTAGTTTTCTTAATTAATTAATTAATTACATATTGTGATAAGGCTCTCGAGTATGTAACCAACTAAGTGTTAACTGATAAGATGATAAAGTACTGATGAGGAAAAAAGCAGTTTTTAAAATAATATAATAATTTATTTTTTAGAAAGGCGGTTTTCAAATAAAAAGATAAGATCAATTTCCAAATAAAAAAGATAGTATAACAAATAACTAATTAAAAAAGGGAAATAGGTCCAACTCAGGCTCTGTAAATAAGGCCCAAACATAAGGAAAGTCAGCACGCTAGCAAGGAAAAAGATCACATGTATAATTAATTTAAGTGTGAGTGAAAGTGAAATAAATTAAAAATAATAATAGAAAACTACGACTCTCACGCTTTTTCTCTCTCTCCCTTTGCATCTTCCGTCTTGTTTTTTTTTCTTTTCTTTCTTCCTCTTTCTTCTCCAACACACACACACACACAAAACTCATGCACACACTCAACAGCGACGCACAATGCACACACGCATGCCCATTGCTGCATCGTCAAGCCCATCGTTGCATCGTCTAGCCTGTCGTCGTCACCGACGCCGTCACGCCATTCCACCACCATGCTGTTCCACCCTCACGTCGTTCCCTTTGCCGAATCTAAACACCCCCGTTTCAATCCGATAAAGAGCTATGGTTCCACCGCTGCTACCATGAGCCAGGGCTGTTGAATCACAGTCGCCGCAACCTCGTTCTATCGCCGCCATTTGAGGAGGAGGGCGACCTTCTCTTTTATGTTGATGTCCTTGTTTTTTTATTTAGTTCTTTTTTTGGGTGTTGTTCATTATTGCTTTTTACAACCCCCCCATTGGTTTTTCGGGTAATCTTTTGTGTTTTTGGATCCCGTTTTATTTTGTTTCGGCTTTGCTGTGTGTTTCTGGGCCTTTCAATGTTTTTACTTTCCGCACCACCCCGTATTTTTGGTGCTTGCTATGTTTTTTGGGCTTTGGCCCAACTTGAAAATAATTTTTTTAATGTAACTTATCGATTTTGAACATGATTGAGTTGCTATTGCTTCCTTCGAAATCCAATTAGGTTTACTGAGTAGCCTTGTGCTAACTTAAACCTATAATTTTTGTAATTAACGTTTTTCCCTTTTATTAAAAATATATGAAGATTCTTAACCTAGCTGAGTTGAAAATTCTTTCTTCAGGGTCAATGGGTTTACGGAATAGCCCCATGCTAACTTAAACCCAATATTTGCTTAATAAACCTTTTTTAAATAAAAAACCCTTTTCGAAAAGAATCTGACTTGAATACTTCGTTTAGATTTTGGGTTCACTGAGTAGCCTTGTATTAACTTGGACCCCTTTTTAAAAAATTAAAATAAAACATTAAGAACTACGTGGTTTTGATTCCTCCACCGGCTGAGGATACGTAGGAGCAGAAACCGAACCTGTCAAGCCAAAATAAATAAAAAAACTTTTTTTTCCTATCTTCTAAATAAATAAATAGTAGATAATTAATTTTTGGTGTGATTTCAAATATTTTTAAATTTAATAAATATGCACAATTAATTAGAAGGTAACCGCCAATGCAGAAATGATTAGTCCACCTGGAGTAGAATCTTTTCAACCAAATCACCCTCTAGCCTACATCAATTACCCATCCATCACCACCAATTCACCGATTCCTAGTCCCGTTACACCCTACTTCATGACTCCTCCACTTTCACCCCATACTTCCGCCACACAATCACCCCACCCCAACCAAACACAATACCCGAACAATAGCCAATCCAGACAGCAAAATAGCCAAGAACGAAAGCCCGTCCATTTCGACCCTATCCCCATATCTTACACCGAATTATTACCCAACCTAATAAAAAATTGATTGATATATCATGTTTCCATGAAACCACTAAGCGCCCCATACCCTAAGGGATACGATGAAAATGCAAAATGTGAATACCATCTAGGCATTGCTGGCCACTCTACGGAGATTTGTCGATCTCTAAAGTTTAGGGTACAAGACCTTATTAATGCTGGGCTTCTAAACATCAAAGAGGCTAGTCCTAATGTGGGGACCAACCCTTTACCGGGGCACGGGGGCCCATCTACCAATGTTGTCGAAGTAAGCGTCGTGGGGCCATTAAAGAAGAGAGTTGATGATATTGAAACACCGTTTTCATACGTCTTTAAAGATATGCGCATGTTTGGGTTGATCGAAGGAAATCTTGATGAGGGTTTCACGCGTTTATTACACCCTGAGGCTAACCATTCGATAGACGAATGTGATACATTTAAGCAAACCTTACAAGACTTGATTGATAGGCATTTGATTCAGCTAGGCCTCCGCATGAATGATAAAGAGGTGTCAGCGACTGACAACCCAACGTTAAAACCCCTGGTGGTACATTACACCGAGAATAGAGAGCCGAAGATTGGAGGGGTCCCTATATGTGATTTGTCCCAGAGCTTTCGAAGTGCTCGATTCAAGTTCCCAGGCTCCATTTCTGTTGCTGTTGAAAAATATTCCGTTGAAGTTGGGCATGATGACCTAGTTCACGCCTCTTCGCCAAACTAAGAGCTCAACAAATGGAAGATCATTGAGTTTCCTGTCTTTTATTTCTGAGTCCAAGTAATTTTGTAATGCTAATCCTATTGCTCTGCCCAAGGCTTTAGGATAAAATCTTTTGAATAAGGGCACATGTGTTTTTCACTTTTTATATTATTAATAAAATGCACTTTGAATTTTTCTAATAATCACCTTTTGACCTTTATACCCATCTCTACTCTATACCTCTTACTTTGCTTATCTCACGAATCTAAAACAATGCAGGTCCAATAGTGATAAGTTTGAAAATGACAACGCTAGTACTGCATCAGGTAGTTTTGAATTTCCAGTCAATCAGATCGATGTGGGGGGTTGAGAGTTGACTACGAACCATCTCTTGAGTTACTAAGGTGTTTCCTTTGATCTCTTATAGAGCATGCTCCTAAATTAGAATGAGCTTGAACGAAGGGTTCAAGGATGACCCATTACGTTGAAGGGTTTGATGAGGAAACATCTAGAGAGACTGTCATCTCTACGGAAGAGAATGCAAATGTGAAATCTCCCGTTGAAGAACCCTAAGATACTATTGTGGGAAATCTAATTCATCTCACGCAACCGCAAAGGGAGATTCCTTGTGCTTGTGGCAGAAGCACCATACACTCCTTGCCAATGTTCTCAGGACTCGGCCTGACCCCTCGGTCACCATACTATTCCTCACAAAAGGATTGCCAAAGTCAAGTGTGATAAGACAGTTTACTTTAAATGGTTTTATGTGACTAGTTGTTAGTTGATAATTAGCAATGTCCTTAGTTTTCAATTCCTTTTCGAAAGCAACTACAAATGTGAGTTTTTGAGCTTCACGAGTATACATATCATTTACCCATTTGTTTCTTTCTGAGTGATTATCTTTCTCATAGTTGATAGAGATAATATATGTATAGTAATTCATTAACTACAAGATTTTTAAATTATATTTCTAACAATGGCGGAGTAAAATAAATAAAAAAGATAGCAAAAAGGGAGGAAAAGATATAAAATCAGATTACTGCATAAATACCACAAACATTTCACCAAATCATATCAGTAAGAGAACACCTACTACTATACAAATTTATACCCATTGTCTTAATTCTTCATTCATATTTTCATCAATTATCATAGCCATGGCAATGAGCATTGACAGATTGAGTTCATTGCCAACCCCTTTACTTTCAGCCATAGTTTCCTTCCTTCCATTCAAAGAAGCCGTCAGAACATCTATTCTTGCTAAGTGTTTGTTGAATATATGCAAAGGAACAACAAATCTCAGTTCAATGAACTCTTCTTTGTCGAATTGGATCAACCTCACCAAATTAGAGAAGCACAACGAAAGGCTTTTCTAAACTTTGGATTGACAATTACACAGAAGCAATGGTGAACAAGTTCTCGTTAAGGTTGTCATTGCCTGAGTTTTATTCTCATTTGGTAAAATGATGCATTGCTTTTGCCACTCAATATGGTGTGAATGAGTTAAAGCTTGACTTCTCCGACCCAACATGGAATGACAATAGTATTTTTACAACGTTCATAATGCCTTGTTTGAATTGCCAACAAATGTTTATAAGAACACTAGCCAACAATCTCTGAAGTTGTTTTCGTGTAACTTTGTAGAGTCTAAGTTGGTGAAGTTTCATGCACTGAAAGACGTGTCTTTACGTTGGATTGAAGTAACATTCTCAGCTCTTAATGCTTTGCTATTGAATTCCAAAGTTATTGAGATCTTGAATCTGGAAAATTGTTGGAGTTTGGTTGACAATTTCTCTATTCAAGAACAAAACACAATGCTGAAAAAGATGGTGGTGGATAAACTTCATTTACAATGTAGAATTTTCAATATATGCACCGAATTTGAAATATTTCAGGTATTGTGGGTTGATGAATATTGATGTCATGCAAGTTAATGCAATTGAAATGGAAGAGGTAGATCTTGACTTCTCCCATGAGTATGGATTTGAAGGACACGGGCCTTTTATTTACAACATGCTTGTGCACCTCTTCAACGTTAGAGTTTTGACCGTGTGCAGTTGGTTCCTTTAGGTATATATTTTTCATCACCTTTAATTTCTCTCAAATTGAATTGTTTTTTTTATGATACATGGTCAACTATGGTGTTTTGAATTTCAACAAGAAAAAACCTTTTGCATTAGAACAGATCTTTAATTCAAAACGCAACAGTTTTTTTTTGTTGAAATTCAAAACACCATAGTTAACTATGTATCATAAAAAAACAATTCAATTTGAGAGAAATTAAAGGTGATGAAAAATATATACCTAAAGGAACCAACTGCATGCAGTCAAAACTCTAGCATTGGAGACATGCACAAGCATGTTGTAAATAAAAAGACCGTGTCCTTCGAATCCATACTCATGGGAGAAGTCATGATCTACCTCTTCCATTTCAAATGCATTAACTTGCATGACATCAATATTCATAAACCCACAATACCTGAAATATTTCAAATTCGGTGCACGAATATTGAAAATTCTACATTATAAATGACATTTATCCACCACCAGCTTTTTAACTGTTGTGTTTTGTTCTTGAACAGAGAAATTGTCAACCAAACTCCAACACTTTTCCAGATTCAAGATCTCAATAACTTTGCAATTCATTAGCAAAGCATTAAGAGTTGAGAATGTTACTTATATCCAACCTAAAGACACCTCTTTCAGTGTACGAAACTTCACCAACTCAGACTATATAAAGCTACACAAAAACAACTTCAGTGATTCTTGGCAAGTGTGCTTATAAACATCTGTTGGCAACTCAAAAAAGGCATTATGAACGTTGTAAAAAATACTATTGTCGTTCCATGTTGGATCGGGGAAGTCAAGCTTTAACTTCTTCACACCATATTGAGTGGCAAAAGCAATGCATCCTTTTACCAAATGAGAATCATACTCAGGCAACGACAACCTTAAGGAGAACTTATTCACCATAACTTCCCTGTAGTTGTCAATCCAAAGTTTAGAAAATCCTTTCGTTGTGCTTTTCTAATTTGGTCTGGTTGATCCAGTTTGACAAAGAAGAGTTAATTGAACTGAGATTTGTTGTTCCTTTGCATATATTCAACTAACTCTTAGAAAGGATAGATGTTCTGACGGCTTCTTTGAATGGAAGGAAGGAAACTATGGCTGAAAGTAAAGGGGTTGGCAATGAACTCAATCTGTCAATGCTCATTGCCATGGCTATGATAAATGATGCAAATAGGAAAGAAGAATTAAGACAATGGATATAAATTTGTATAGTAGTAGGTTTTCTCCTAATGTTATGATTTTGTGAAATGTTGGTGGTATTTATGCTGTACTCTGATATTTTTTCTTCCTCCTTTTTGCTGTCTTTTTTATTTATTTTACTCCGCCATTGTTAGAAATGTAATTTAAAAATCTTGTAGTTAATGAATTACTATACATATATTTTCTGTACCAATTTAATGGAATGGACCAGCTATAATGCATTCATTAATTATATAAGGAAATAATAAATTCTTATAGGTCAAACAAAAGATAATTACGATTAATCCTATCTTACCGTTAGTACGTTACAAAACTTTGAGTTTGTATAGTCATTCATCCAACGTGCGAATTTGAATTAAATATTTGTTCTAACGGCCAACTTTAAATACAAACGTTTTATTAAATACAAATTTGAGCATTTATATTTCATTTAGTGATATATTTTCCCTTTTATTTTTCTTTATTAATTCATAGACATATTGTTGGGGGCAAAATAACTTTGACTAGAATAAGGATTGGTCGTGATCCGTCATGCTCTCGGGAATGGCAATCATGACCTCCGTTCTGGCTTCCGGCACGGTGGCTCAACGTCTCTGGCCACTCACCTTGTGGTGAGGGTGGTGTACCTGCAGGCACTCCAAAGCTTAAGTCAGGAATAGAACCAAGAGAGTGTAATCTAAGTATTAGAATGAGTAAACGTACCAAATGAAGGTGAGCATTAGGTATCTATAAAGATATGGAGGTCATAAAAGTCAATCATGTCACTGTCCAGCCTCCGTGAATCACGGCTCAACTTACGAATCAATAACTAAATCCACGTAGGGAGGACATGTCTCGTGCGTCATGTCGGGTTGCTTTGTCATGGCTGTCCACGACATGATACCAATGGCACATACTCCCCATGCGGGTTCATCATGTGCCCCATTCATGGGTTGAGTCCATAAAAGATACCCCCAAGTCAGCGATATGTCCTCAACATGTGGTTGACTTACTTTTCCAACATGCTTTAGCGACTTTCTAGTACGCCATGTTGTTGCTGTTTGGATTCCTTCGCCAATTTCCATCTTGACACGTGTCTTCCTTGGATTGGCCACGACTCTTCGTGGGTCGCGCCCTTCATGTCACTGTCACATTAGGCTTTCAAGCATTTAATACGCCCTGAGCTGTTACTTCTTCTCCATGCTTTCCATCTTCGTTTGCTGCCCATAAATACTCCCTTCAAGCATTTCTATATTCTCTCTTTCGTCCCGTTGCTAGTTAGCAATTTCCTACTACTTCCTTCCAACTTTCGTCCTTCTACCTTTCAACTTCCATGTATTTTCTTTCGTCTTTTCTTGTTGTCTTTTCAATTTCTCTTTTCTTCTTTAGTTCCTTTTTTTCTTCCATTTTTCATGTCCATCCCTGAGAGACCCACTAACTTCCCACCACAGGAATTTTTCTCTGGAGAGGTTGGAGAATTCATAGGTTCCCCTTCTGGATCAGAAATTAGTGATGGTAGTGGGCATCACACTCCCACTCCCCCTTCGCCGCTCAGCTCCGATGACGAACCCCATTTTGAGGCCTCCGAAGAGAATGTCCTCGATGTTTCGCAAAGGGTTCTCTTCTTCGGGGCTTCTTCCTCACTATTAGTTGCCCCCAAACCCCTAAGGTATGGAGCTCCAAAATATGAGTATCAAGACCCTTCTGAGAGTAGTGACGACGCTGTATCCTCTAGGCTACACCTTCCCGTTCCATTGGTTGTGTTCACCTCTTCTAACTCTTCTTCTGAAATTTCTTCATCTGATACTAGTTCTTTCGATTCTAATTCTTCTAACCCCTTATATATTCCTCCTATTTCCATTGTAGAACCAATGTCGTCCTCACATCCAATGTCAGATTCAGAGTCCCTAGCAACCTTCATCCCTGCCGAATCCTCCATGAAGCCCTCAAAAAGCAAGGCCTTGGAGCATCGCCGCAAAATGATAAACGAGTGGTATGGCCCATCCGAAGGGCTTCCAAAATTGTTGAGCCCAAGAAACTCCACAGGATCCGGGACGTAAGGAGGATGTATTTGGTGAACCACGACATACTGCAGGTAGCTTCTGGGATTTCTTCGAAGTTAAGACTACATGTCACGGATCGAGAATTTTGAGAAGCCATGCATTTCCCAGGGGCTGTCCACCAGGAAGAAATCCCGTATGCTCCCGTTAATTTGTACAAGGCTGAGTGCGCTGATCCCAATGAGAGGATAAGCTCTCGCCCCTGTAAAGACACAACCGAATCATGATTCTTTATGAGTTTCTTTTCCACAAAATTCGTCTACATTTCCCCTTTTCAGATTTCCAAGTCGAGATCCTCAACTGACTTGACGTGGCTCCTTCGCAGATTCACCCCAACGTGTGGGGGTTCATAAACGCATTCGAAATCTTTAGCTGGGCCAACGGTTGGGAGTACTCTAGCAATCTCTTCCTGTATTTGTTCATACCTTATCACCTTGGCAACTTCGGGTTTATCTCGTTTAGGCAGAGGAAAGACCACATCTTCTTACAACTTTTTGAAGACTCCTTCCCTCTATTCAAAGAATCATACTTAAAAGTGTTTTACGCCAGGGATGAGTATCCTTTATGGACTGGCCCTGACCATTCCCCCCTCTTCCCTCTTTATTAGAAGTATGACCATAACCTTCGAGACTATGATACCTTTATCCCTGATCAACGTTTGCTACTTGATTCTGACCATGTTGTTATCGTGGGTCTTCGCGAGTTCACAGGAAACCATGGCCTCCTAAAAAGCAAAGTCGTGATTCGAATTCGTTGCGTAGGTCGTGACGATACCCTGGGTACTGGCACATTCCATTATTTCTTCTTATTTTATATACGTATTTTTTTTCGTGTCACATTGCATTTGTTTTATACACAATTTCATTCCCTTTTACTTATATTGTACTTACCATGTCAATTTTTAAATCTCGCAAGAGAGCTCATGTCGGTTTACGCTCATATGATGAAAAAGAAAGGAGCCATGAGCAAGAAGGTGTGGAAAGAGACCCATGCTGAAAACCTGGAGAGTGAGCTCCTTACTGACCATGGGGCTCCCTCGCTTGGTGCCCCCAAGAAAATTGTTGCTGGACATCCTTCTCCTCCTCTTGAGCCTCAAGCTGCCCGTAAGAAGAGAATTGTCCTTCACAACCACCCTTCATCTCCAACTCCAATTGCACAGGGCTCGGATACTCGCGACGTTGGTCAGCGAGATGAGATCGTCATTTCTGATGATGAGGATCGGGTTCCAATTGGTTATGCCCTAAAGCGACCTAGAGGTATGATACTACCCAATCTCTGAATACTGTATTCATGTGCTTATTTCGAAGTTGGCGTTGTCTCTGAATGTTATATCATGACTTCGTTACTCGCAGCCGACATGGTGACGGGTTCCTCCACTGAGCGCTTAGCTTCTTCTTGCTGGGAGGGCTTCAAGGCTCACATCATGTCCTTCCACCACGATGGTTTTTTCCACGAATTGTCGTGGGGTGTTCTAAAGGAATGTTGCCCCTTTTTCATGTCGTATCTGTTTGGAATAGTTACCGTATGAATTTTGCTTCTTTAATTGACATTGTCCTGAACTTCGTTGTAATCTAATGTCCTGGAATCCTTAGGTTGGATGTCCCGTCAGTCTGCTTTCCTGAAGTTCTTCCATGACGAGCTAGAGAAGTCTTCCGCCACTGCTGACCATGAGAGGAAGTTTCAAGCTTTCAAAGCTTCCAGCGAGAAGCAGATTAACTCTCTGGAAAAGCTAGTCCAAGCCCTTACTAAGGAGAGGGATGAGCTGAGGACGACGAAGTCTGCCCTCTCTTCTGAACTAGCCACAATGGCTAGCAACTTCGACTTAATAAAGGCCGACAACGCCAAGCTAGTAGATGAGAAGAAGGACTTACAGTTGAACCTATCCAAGGCTAAGGGGGAGGTGACAGCTCTTCACGGGGAATATGACATAATAACAATATCTCGTGACCAGCTAGCATCTGAGAAGGCGACATTGGAGGCTAAGAACAAGAAGCTGCGTGAAGAGATGCACCAGAAAGAGCTACTGATCTCATATGGGGCATACATGGCGTTCTCCACCTGTTTGAAACAGGTGGAGTTCCTGAATCCTGGGGTACAACTTACTTATAAGGGGGTTCATCCCCTCCACGAGGTCGTAGATGGAAAACTGCTGGATTATGCCAACAATCCTCTGATTTGTGTGGACCTTAACGATCTAGAGTTGGAGGCCTTCGACCCTCATGCTCCTCAAGCCGTCCCCTCAGAGCTAGCTGAAACTGAGGAAGCCCCTCCTGCAAATACCTCCACTGCTCCCAGCAAATCTTAACTTTGTTATCTTTCTTATTGTAATAGTTAGATTTGGATCTTTATTAATTTTTTGTTGTTCCTTCAATTTTATAGCACTTCATGTTTTTACATTTACAAAATATTGTTAACTATGTCGGATGTTGGAATCAAGACCTTTTCACCATATTTTCAGGTTACTATTGAGTTCATTTCTAATACTTTGGGGCTTATGGCTGTTAATTGGGGCACGACACGTCGCCCTAAATGGGATCTTTGATCCTTTTCAATACTTTAGGGCCTGTGGGCCGTGGTTGAGTCGAATTACCATAGAGGGGGCATGTCGCCCTAGTTGTGGTATTTCGCCCTAATTGGCGCACGTAGCCCTAGTTGTGATAGAAATAAAGCCTGGGGCCTTGTTAAAACCTTCACGGTAAAACCCTCCTTAGGGATAAAACCCGTGAAGGAAAAAGAGTACCCCTTCATGTACATTACAGTAATCGAGAAATACAATTTCTGAAAAATCTTAGTTGATACATCAAAGAAAAAGACAAAAACTAACCTAACAATAGTATCTTTGTAAGTCCGTTGCATTGAATGTTCGTGGTAGTTCTCTTCCTTCCAGTGTTTCTAAATCATATGCCCTCTTCTTTGTGCTTCTTATTATCTAATACGAGGATTCCCAGTTGGCTGCAATTTTCCATCCCTTGCATTTTTCTGACCGATACTGGCTCTTCTTAGAACCAGATTGTTGATCCTGAACTTGCGTTTAACGACTTTGGCGTTATATCGTTGTGCAACGCGTTGTTTTCATGACATTTATGTTAATTGAGCTAATTCACGGGTTTCGTCCACGAGATCCAATTTTTCACTCAACAGTTGGTTGTTATTTGGAGATGTATGCATCACCCTGAGAGATGGCTCCCCAATCTCTACAGGGATCATAATGTTAGTCCCATAAACCAGACGGTATGGTGTTTCCCTTGTTGTGCTATGCGGGGTTGTCCTGTAGCTCCATAACACCGGATATAAGTTTTCGACCCAATTACCTTTAGCATCTTTGAGTCTCTTCTTCAAGCCGTTTAGGATGATTTTGTTAGCTGCTTCTGCTTGCCCATTTGTTTGAGGGTGTTCCACGCTCGAGAAGTGATGTCGGATTTGTAAACCTTCTAGGAGTTCTCAGAAGTGTCTGTTAGTGAATTGTGTCCCGTTATCCGTTACTATCTCTGCTGGAATCCCAAAATGACATATGATTGTCTTAAATGTCAATGCTTGCACTCTTGCCGAAGTAAATGTTGCCAATGGCTCCGCTTCGACCCATTTGGTGAAGTAATAAACGGCTACCACCAAATATTTTAGTTGCCCTGAATGAAACGGACCCAAAATATCCATTCCCCATGTATGAAAGGGCCAAGGGGCTGAGAGGTTGTGTAATTCCTCCAGCTGGATATGTGGAATAGATGCATGTCGTTGGCATTTTTCACACTTCACGTGATCCGTGGTGTTTTCTTGTGATGTGGATGCAAAAGCTCTCAACGCTCTAAGACTAGAGTTTTGATGATTCCACAACAAACTGAGAATAAAGCCTTGAATGGAAAATCAAGCGATCAAGTGCTATAAGCAAGATTGCAACAACAAGGGTATATAGGATTTAATTTATGCTTAAATGTAAATTTGATTAAGGCTCTTTAAAATGAATCAAACATGTTTTCAATCAAACAGTTTTTCACAAAGTGTTAAAAACCTCGTTAGAAATGGTTTCTCTATAGAAAAGATTTTTCTTGATGTTTGTAAAGTTGAACTTAACCTTGGTTTCCATTAGAAAAACTCTTTTTCAAGGTATATTCGAATATCAAGGTTCTGGAATTAAAAATTGAATTTTCTGACCAGTATATTCGAATACGGCTTGCTATATTCGAATATGATGTATTGCCTTGGTTTCTCCATTTTTCAGAATCAGTACATTCGAATATATATTCAAATATGGCTTGCCATATTTGAATACATATTCAAATATGATGATTTGTCTTGGCATCTCCACTTTCCAGAATCACAATATTCGAATACATATTCAAATATGGAGCTTCTATATTCGAATATATATTCAAATATGAAGCCCTTGGGATTCAAATTTTTATGGCAGAAACTCTATATTCGAATACATATTCGAATATGAAAGTGCTATATTCGAATATGTTAATGACCTGTTACGAATTTTCATCCACCATTCTGCTATCTATAAAAGGGGCTCTTTACGAAATTTATAGTACACCCTTGCAAGCATACTATTAACCAGGAAAGAGCTTTTATCATCAAATTTCTTAATTAAGGGTCTTGTGCTTTGCTTAAGGTTTTCTTTGCCACTCCTTAACCTTGTCTGTTTCATCATACAAAGCGCCTTCAATCAAATATTCTTAGTGTTTCAAGTTGTATCATTTACTCTTTTTGAGAGCTTCCAATTTGTAAATCTAAACTTGTATTATTGAGTGAATTTGAGGTATCCTTCTTGGTTATTGAAGGTGTTGTATCCTTCAAGGTTAGAGTTAGGGTGAGGTATCCCAAGTTTGAGATCCTTGCAATTGGTGAGGTATCAAATTATGAAGGGTGCTCTTAGCTTATAACTTGTTGAAGCTAATACAAGAGTTTTCGCGCAGCAGTGATTCAAAGACTAGATGTAGGCCAAAAGGAGGTTTTGTGGCTGAACCAGTATAAAGCTTGGTGTTATTTTCTCTATCCCTTAACTCTTATTTTGTGCATTTCATAGTATTTTTGGCATTCATATCTATTCTCTTTCAATCTCATATATCAACTAAAATACAATCTATTCAAGCTTGGCTATTGTTTGTGAAATATTTCCGAAAAAGGTTTAAGCTCAATTCACCCCCCCCCCCTCTTGAGCATAGAGGCCCTTGTCCAACAAGTGGAATCAGAGCTCGGTCTTTGTTTAAAGAGCTTCATAGCTTCTAGGAAATTGCTTCTTTTCAAAATGTTTATATCCAGGAAATTGCCTCTTTCTTGTATTGCTTGTTTTGACTAATTGTCGGTTTTTAGAGTGACGATGAAATATTATTGGTACTGTTATTAATAAAATTTGTTTGCTGATAAAAAAAACACAAATCCAATAAATTATTTATGTTTTCTAAAAAAAAACCTTTGAATTTTGTATTTTTAGCCTTCTCTCTTAGCTAGCTAAACCTTATAATAAATAGGGTCCAAAGTTTTTGTGTCATATCACAAACTTGTCTAGTTTGAAATTGAGAACAATGTCAACAAATAACATCTTGTTTTGTTCCTTTGTCCTCATATGTAATTTGTTTACTTTCTTTAGTTACCTTTTGGCCACTTAAGTTTCCTTTATTTTGCTTATTAGTCCTTTTTCTGTTTAGGATAGTTAGCTTTCTGTTTTTTCTGTTTTTCTGTTTTATCTGTTTCTTCTCTCTCTCTCTCCCTCATGTATTTCTTTTCCTTTAAATAGATAGAGGCTAAAGGGTAAGCTAATCTAATGTAATCTTTTTTGGTTATCAATAAAAATCTGCACCCTCAGGGTTTTTCTCTTCTCTTCTTTTCCTCTGCTAGCTGTTTTCTCTTTTGTGCAATGTTGTGATTACAATTGCTTCATGGCTCACAATTTCTAGTTTTTACATGGTATCAAGAGCCCCTCTTGGAGAGGTGGTTTCCGCTCGCTCTGATTTTGTCTTTCCCCTTCGTTCTTGATGGCCGCTGCTGCTCCGCCGTTGCCGGTAGCTCCCGTCGACATCAACGACCCT
This sequence comes from Cyamopsis tetragonoloba, assembly GCA_037177725.1. Classification (NCBI taxonomy): domain Eukaryota; kingdom Viridiplantae; phylum Streptophyta; class Magnoliopsida; order Fabales; family Fabaceae; genus Cyamopsis; species Cyamopsis tetragonoloba. The sequence goes on from CM074119.1 coordinate 60,489,947, forward strand.
CTTTTCCTTCATCCCCATGACAGTCCTGCCACGATTCTTGTTCCGATAGTCTTCAAGGGTGACAATTATCACCAATGGTCGCGTGCGATAGAATTATCTTAATATGATATGCTATACGATAGAATTATCTTAATATGATATGCTAGCAGCCATTACATAGTTTGCGCCATATCTCCTGCTCAATTGTTGCTTCATAATTTATATGCTAGCATTTACAATATTGTCTACATTTGCTCTAGATATGCTAGCATCAAAAGACTGTTATCGGTACAATGCTAATTCTCTCTCTCCCTTTGCATCTTCCCTCTTGTTTTTTTTTTCTTTTCTTTCTTCCTCTTTCTTCTCCAACACGCACACACACAAAACTCATGCACACACTCAACGGCGACGCACAATGCACACACGCATGCCTATTGCTGCATCGTCAAGCCCATTGTTGCATCGTCTAGCCCATCGTTGCATCGTCTAGCCTGTCGTCGTCACCGACGCCGTCACGCCGTTCCACCCTCACGTCGTTCCCTTTGCCGAATCTAAACACCCCCGTTTCGATCCGATAAAGAGCTATGGTTCCGCCGCTGCTACCATGAGCCGAGGCTGTTGAATCACAGCCGCCGCAACCTCGTTCTATCCGCCATTTGAGGAGGAGGGCGACCTTCTCTTTTATGTTGATGTCCTTGTTTTTTTTATTTAGTTCTTTTTTTGGGTGTTGTTCATTATTGCTTTTTACAACCCCCCCCATTGGTTTTTCGGGTAATCTTTTGTGTTTTTGGATCCCGTTTTATTTTGTTTCGGCTTTGCTGTGTGTTTCTGGGCCTTTCAATGTTTTTACTTTCCGCACCACCCCGTATTTTTGGTGCTTGCTATGTTTTTTGGGCTTTGGCCCAACTTGAAAATAATTTTTTTAATGTAACTTATCGATTTTGAACATGACTGAGTTGCTATTGCTTCCTTCGAAATCCAATTAGGTTTACTGAGTAGCCTTGTGCTAACTTAAACCTAGAATTTTTGTAATTAACGTTTTTCCCTTTTATTAAAAATATATGAAGATTCTTAACCTAGCTGAGTTGCAAATTCTTTCTTCAGGGTCAATGGGTTTACAAAGTAGCCCCATGCTAACTTAAACCCAATATTTGCTTAATGATCCTTTTTTAAATAAAAAACCCTTTCCGAAAAGAATCTGACTTGAATACTTCATTTAGATTTTGGGTTCATTGAGTAGCCTTGTGTTAACTTGGACCCTTTTTAAAAAAATAAAATAAAACATTAAGAACTACGTGGTTTTGATTCCTCCACCGGCTGAGGATACGTAGGAGCAGAAACCGAACCTGTCAAGCCAAAATAAATAAAAAAACTTTTTTTTCCTATCTTCTAAATAAATAAATAGTAGACAATTAATTTTTGGTGTGATTTCAAATATTTTTAAATTTAATAAATATGCACAATTAATTAGAAGGTAACCGCCAATGCAGTAATGATTAGTCCACCTGTAGTAGAATCTTTTCAACCAAATCACCCTCTAGCCTACATCAATTACCCATCCATCACCACCAATTCACCGATTCCTAGTCCCGTTACACCCTACTTGATGACTCCTCCACTTTCACCCCATACTTCCGCCACACAATCACCCCACCCCAACCAAACACAATACCCGAACAATAGCCAATCCAGACAGCAAAATAGCCAAGAATGAAAGCCCGTCCATTTTGACCCTATCCCCATATCTTACACCGAATTATTACCCAACCTAATAAAAAATCGATTGATATATCATGTTTCCATGAAACCACTAAGCCCCCCATACCCTAAGGGATACGATGAAAATGCAAAATGTGAATACCATCTAGGCGTTGCTGGCCACTCTACAGAGATTTGTCGATCTCTAAAGTTTAGGGTACAAGACCTTATTAATGCTGGGCTTCTAAACATCAAAGAGGCTAGTCCTAATGTGGGGACCAACCCTTTACCGGGGCACGGGGGCCCATATACCAATGTTGTCGAAGTAAGCGTCGTGGGGCCTTTAAAGAAGAGAGTTGATGATATTGAAACACCATTTTCATTCGTCTTTAAAGATATGCGCATGTTTGGGTTGATCGAAGGAAATCTTGATGAGGGTTTCACGTGTTTATTACACCCTGAGGCTAACCATTCGATAGACGAATGTGATACATTTAAGCAAACCTTACAAGACTTGATTGATAGGCGTTTGATTCAGCTAGGCCTCCGCATAAATGATAAAGAGGTGTCAGCGACTGACAGCCCAACGTTAAAACCCCTGGTGGTACATTACACCGAGAATAGAGAGCCGAAGATTGGAGGGGTCCCTATATGTGATTTGTCCCAGAGCTTTCGAAGTGCTGGATTCAAGTTCCCAGGCTCCATTTCTGTTGCTGTTGAAAAATATTCCGTTGAAGTTGGGCATGATGACCTAGTTCGCGCCTCTTCGCCAAACTAAGAGCTCAGCAAATGGAAGATCATTGAGTTTCCTGTCATTTTTTCTGATTCCAAGTAATTTTGTAATGCTGATCCTATTGCTCTGCCCAAGGCTTTAGGATAAAATCTTTTGAATAAGGGCACATGTGTTTTTCACTTTTTATATTATTAATAAAATGCACTTTCAATTTTTCTAATAATCGCCTTTTGACCTTTATACCCATCTCTACTCTATACCTCTTACTTTGCTTATCTCACGAATCTAAAACAATGCAGGTCCAATAGTGATAAGTTTGAAAATGACAATGCTAGTACTGCATCAGGTAGTTTTGAATTTCCAGTCGATCAGATCGATGTGGGGGGTTGAGAGTTGACTACGAACCATCTCTTGAGTTACTAAGGTGTTTCCTTGGATCTCTTATAGAGCATGCTCCTAAATTAGAATGAGCTTGAACGAAGGGTTCAAGGATGACCCATTACGTTGAAGGGTTTGATGAGGAAACATCTAGAGAGACTGTCATCTCTACGGAAGAGAATGCAAATGTGAAATCTCCCGTTGAAGAACCCTAAGATACTATTGTGGGAAATCTAATTCATCTCACGCAACCGCAAAGGGAGATTCCTGGTGCTTGTGGCAGAAGCACCATACACTCTTTGCCAATGTTCTCAGGACTCGGCCTGACCCCTCGGTCACCATACTATTCCTCACAAAAGCATGGCCAAACTCAAGTGTGATAAGACAGTTTACTTTAAATGGTTTTATGTGACTAGTTGTTAGTTGATAATTAGCAATGTCCTTAGTTTTCAATTCCTTTTCAAAAGCAGCTACAAATGTGAGTTTTTGAGCTTCACGGGTATACATATCATTTACCCATTTGTTTCTTTCTGAGTGATTATCTTTCTCCTAGTTGATAGAGATAATATATGTATAGTAATTCATTAACTACAAGATTTTTAAATTATATTTCTAACAATGGCGGAGTAAAATAAATAAAAAAGACAGCAAAAAGGGAGGAAAAGAAATAAAATCAGATTACCGGATAAATACCACAAACATTTCACCAAATCATATCAGTAAGAGAACACCTACTACTATACAAATTTATACCCATTGTCATAATTCTTCATTCATATTTTCATCAATTATCACAGCCATGGCAATGAGCATTGACAGATTGAGTTCATTGCCAACCCCTTTACTTTCAGCCATAGTTTCCTTCCTTCCATTCAAAGAAGCCGTCAGAACATCTATTCTTGCTAAGTGTTTGTTGAATATATGCAAAGGAACAACAAATCTCAGTTCAATGAACTCTTCTTTGTCGAATTGGATCAACCCGACCAAATTAGAGAAGCACAACGAAACGCTTTTCTAAACTTTGGATTGACAACTACACAAAAGCAATGGTGAACAAGTTCTTGTTAAGGTTGTCATTGCCTGAGTTTGATTCTCATTTGGTAAAATGATGCATTGCTTTTGCCACTCAATATGGTGTGAATGAGTTAAAGCTTGACTTCTCTGACCCAACATGGAATGACAATAGTATTTTTACAACGTTCATAATGCCTTGTTTGAATTGCCAACAGATGTTTATAAGCACACTTGCCAACAATCTCTGAAGTTGTTTTCGTGTAACTTTGTAGAGTTTGAGTTGGTGAAGTTATATGCACTGAAAGACGTGTCTTTACGTTGGATTGAAGTAACATTCTCAGCTCTTAATGCTTTGCTAATGAATTCCAAAGTTATTGAGATCTTGAATCTGGAAAATTGTTGGATTTGGTTGACAATTTCTCTATTCAAGAACAAAACACAATGCTGAAAAAGATGGTGGTGGATAAACTTCATTTACAATGTAGAATTTTCAATATATGCGCCGAATTTGAAATATTTCAGGTATTGTGGGTTGATGAATATTGATGTCATGCAAGTTAATGCAATTGAAATGGAAGAGGTAGATCTTGACTTCTCCCATGAGTATGGATTTGAAGGACACGGGCCTTTTCTTTACAACATGCTTGTGCACCTCTTCAACGTTAGAGTTTTGACCGTGTGCAGTTGGTTCCTTTAGGTATATATTTTTCATCACCTTTAATTTCTCTCAAATTGAATTGTTTTTTTTATGATACATGGTCAACTATGGTGTTTTGAATTTCAACAAGAAAAAACCTTTGCATTAGAACATATCTTTAATTCAAAACGCAACAGTTTTTTTATTAACCAGGAAAGAGCTTTTATCATCAAATTTCTTAATTAAGGGTCTTCTGCTTTGCTTAAGGCTTTCTTTGCCACTCCTTAACCTTGTCTGTTTCATCATACAAAAAGCCTTCAATCAAATATTCTTAGTGTTTCAAGTTGTATCATTTACTTTTTTTGAGAGCTTCCAATTTGTAAATCTAAACTTGTATTATTGAGTGAAGGTGAGGTATCCTTCTTGGTTATTGAAGGTGTTGTATCCTTCAAGGTTAGAGTTAGGGTGAGGTATCCCTAGTTTGAGATCCTTGCAATTGGTGAGGTATCAAATTATGAAGGGTGCTCTTAGCTTGTAACTTGTTGAAGCTAATACAAGAGTTTTCGCGCAGCAGTGATTCAAAGACTAGATGTAGGCCAAAAGGAGGTTTTGTGGCTGAACTAGTATAAAGCTTGGTGTTATTTTCTCTATCCCTTAACTCTTATTTTGTGCATTTCATAGTATTTTTGGCATTCATATCTATTCTCTTTCAATCTCATATATCAACTAAAATACAATCTATTCAAGCTTGGCTATTGTTTGTGATATATTTCTGAAAAAGGTTTAAGCTCAATTCACCCCCCCCCCCTCTTGAGCATAGAGGCCCTTGTCTAACAAGTGGAATCAGAGCTCAGTCCTTGTTTAAAGAGCTTCATAGCTTCTAGGAAATTGCTTCTTTTCAAAATGTTTATATCCAGGAAATTGCCTCCACTAACAAACCTCCGTTCTTTAATGGAGAAAACTATTCCTTTTGGAAAATCAAAATGCAAGCTTGGGTAAAAGGTATTGATGTTACTGTATGGGATGCAATAGAAGAAGGACCATACATTCCCATGCATATTTTTGATGGTAAGGAAGTAAAAACACCTAGAAAAGAATGGTCTATGGAAGAAAAGAGACTAGCTAAATTTGGCCTAAGAGCCAAAACCATAATCATCTCTGCTTTAGGTAATAATGAGTTTCCAAGAATTTCAAACTGCAAAACTGCTAAAGAAATGTGGGATGTTTTACAGGTAACTCATGAAGGAACTGATGAGGTAAAAAGGTCTAAGATGAATGCATTAACTAGAGAGTTTGAAATGTTTCAAATGAATCCAGGAGAGAACATTCAAGATATGCAAAAACGTTTTACATGTCTCATAAATTAACTACATGCTCTTTGAAAAGATTATTCTAATGAGGATCTTATTAACAAAGTGTTGAGATGTCTTTGCAGGGACTGGCAACCAAAAGTTACTGCCATTGTTGAAACAAGAGATCCTCGCACAATGTCCTTAGCAACTCTCTTTGGCAAACTAGAAGAACATGAGCTTGAGTTGAGCCGTTTGGATCAACTTGAAGGAGTTGACAAGAAAAAGAAAAGCATTGCTCTCAAAGCAATTACTCCTCCACCTCAAGAGATGGAAGAAGAAGAAAACAACTTTGATATAACTAACATGGATGATGAAATCGTAGTTCTCTTTTCCAAAAGGTTCAACAAGTTCTTTAAGAAGAGAGAAACGTCAAGTAGACCACCAAATTTCACATCAAGGAAAGGATTCAACAAAGGAGAAGGTTCAAATCAAGGCCCAACTTGCTATGAGTGTGGAAAAACCAGACACATGAAAATGGAATGTTCCATGAACAAAGGTAAGGTTGAAACACAAGAGAAAAGGTTCACCAAAGGAAAGAAAGGTAAGAGAGCTTACATAGCTTGGGATGGAAATGACATGGATTCATTTGACGAATCAGAAAGTGAAGTAGCCAATCTATGTCTCATGGTCAACCATAACAAAGATGATCTTCTTGATGAAGATATGGTAAACGATTTTGAACCCTCTAACTATAATGAGTTGCATGAAATAATGAGTTGCATGAAAAATCCATTATCATTGCTAAAGAACTTGCTAAAACCAAGAAAGAAAAATGTATCTTGAATGATAAAATAGACATTCTTAGCCGTGACATTATTAAGATGAGACAAGTTCAAATTTCTTTTGACAGTGTTCAATATGAATGTAAATCTTGCTGGATGAACACACCACCCACTTGCACTTCATGTGATGTTCACTTGAAAAAAATTGTCAGATTGAAAAATGTGATTGCCAAGGGTAAAGCTCCTTTGACAAAATATGAAAATGTTTGCAAATCACACACTTGTACTTCTTGTGATTCACACTTGAAAAAGATTGAGGATTTGAACAATGTTCTTGCCAAGTTTACAATGGGTAGAGATAACCTAAACATGTTGCTCGGTAAGCAAGTATGTCATTTTAAGAAAGCCAGTTTAGGGTACAACCCTAGTAACCAACAAAAGCTCTATAAATTTTTTTTGTCTCTTCTAGAACTTCCTCTAGTCCATTCGTTACATGTTATTATTGTGGATTGAAAGGTCATAATGCTACCACTTGCAATGCAAGAAAGAATGGTGTACCTCAATGAAAGAAAATATGGATGTCCAAAGGCACGATTGCAAAAACTAAACCTCAAGGACCCAAGAAACCATGGGTACCTAAAAGAAGAAATTAAATGTTTTTGTTGGTATGCTTGGTGGGAAAACAATCCAAATGGTATCTTGATAGTGGATGCTCCAAGCATATGACGGGTGACAAATCCAAATTCTCATCTCTCACACCAAAGGATGGAGGTTATGTTACATATGGGGACAACAACAAAGGAAAAATCCTTGGTATAGGTAAGGTTGGTAAGACTTCTACAACCTCTATTGACAACATACTCTATGTTGAGGGGTTAAAACATAACTTGTTAAGTACTAGCCAACTATGTGATAAAAGAAATGAGGTTGTGTTTAACTCCTATTCATGCTCTATCATTAGTAAGGAGAATAATTCCATTAAATTTTTGGGTCATAGAGTAAAAATGTTTATAGGATTAGTTTAGATGATATATCCTCAAATGATGCACAATGTTTTATAGCTAGAGAGGAAGAATCGTGGCTATGGCACAAAAGAATTGCACACATTCATATGGATCATTTAAACAAGTTGACTTCAAAAGAACTAGTCATTGGATTACCAAAAATTCGTTTTGAAAAATATAAATTGCGTGATGCTTGTCAAAAGGGAAAACAAGCAAAGGTTTCTTTTCAACCTAAAAACATTGTTTCAACCTCAAGACCTTTGCAACTTCTACATATAGATTTGTTTGGTCCCTCTAGGACTATGAGTTTTGGGGGAAATTACTATGGGCTAGTAATCGTTGATGATTTTTCTAGATATACATGGAATCTCTTTTTCTCTCACAAAACTCAAGCATTTAGTGCCTTTAAAAGATTAGCAAAAATTATTCAAAACCAAAAAGATTTGAAAATTGCATGCATCCGTAGTGATCATGGGGGGAATTTGAAAATCATGATTTTGAAAGATTTTGTGACAAACACGGCATTGAGCATAATTTCTCGTCCCCAAGGACCCCACAACAAAATGGTGTTGTGGAGAGGAAAAATCGCTCACTTGTTGAGTTGGCTAGAACAATGCTCAATGATATGGATCTCCCAAAGTACTTTTGGGCCGATGTCGTTAGCACCGCATGTTATGTTATGAACTGGGTTCTCATTCGACCTATCTTGAAGAAAACCACTTATGAGCTCTTCAAAGGAAGAAAACCCAACATATCTTATTTCCATATTTTTGGATGCAAATGCTTTGTGCTTAACAATGAGAAAGAAAACTTGGGCAAATTTGATGCCAAAGCTGATGAGGGTATATTCTTAGGGTATTGTTAAACTAGTAAAGCATATAGAATTTATAATAAAAGAACTATGACTATTGAAGAATCCATTCATGTGACATTTGATGAATCTAACCCCAAAGGCTTGGAAAGAAAGGTTGATGATCTTGTAGGTACCCTTGAAGATATGAGCATTCATGATGAAAGAAGAATATAAGACGTTGAGGAAGACATGTCGGAAAATTCTACACACACACCAAATGAGCCACATGGTGAACTCCCCAAAGAATGGAGAACTTCAAAACACCATCCCATTGATAATATAATTGGTGACATCTCAAAGGGGGTAACCACTAGACACTCTCTTAGAAATGCATGTAACTTCATGGCATTTGTCTCTCAAATTGAACCTAGTACCGTAGACGAAGCAATTAGTGATGAACATTGGGCCATAGCTATGTAAGAAGAGTTGAATCAATTTGAAAGAAATCAAGTTTGGGACTTGGTCCCAAGGCCTAATGAGCATCCAATAATAGGTATTAAGTGAGTCTTTAGAAATAAACTAGAAGAAACTGGAATAATTACTAGAAACAAAACTAGGCTAGTAGCTAAGGAGTATAATCAAGAGGAAGGCATAGATTATAAGGAACCATATGCTCCCGTAGCTAGACTAGAAGCCATTAGACTTCTTTTTGCTTTTGCATGCATCATGGATTTCAAGCTTTATCAAATGGATGTTAAAAGCGCTTTCTTAAATGGATTTATTCAAGAAGAAGTTTATGTTGAACAACCTCCAGGTTTCGAAAACTTTGAATTTCCAAATCATGTTTTTAAACTCAAAAAGGCTTTGTATGGTCTAAAGCAAGCCCCTAGGGCTTGTTATGAAAGATTGAGTAAATTTCTCTTGAACAATGGTTTTCAAAGAGGCAAAGTTGATAACACCTTATTCATAAAACAAAAGCATCATGACATACTGCTTGTACAAATTTATGTTGATGATATTATATTTGGTGCAACTAATGAGAATCTATGCAAGGATTTTGCTACAAACATGCAAGGGGAATTTGAAATGTCCATGATGGGAGAACTCACGTTCTTCCTTGGATTTCAAATCAAACAAACCGAGCAAGGAGCCTTTGTATCTCAAACCAAATATTGCAAAGAATTGCTCAAGAAATTCGGCATGGAAAACTCCAAATAAATGGGTACTCCTATGAGCACTTCATGCTATCTTGACAAAGATGAAAATGTAAACCCGTTGATGTGTCCAAATATCGTGGCATGATATGATCTTTATTATATTTAATTGCTAGTAGACCTGACATCATGTTTAGCGTATGTATGTGTGCTAGATATCAATCATGCCCAAAGGAATCACATCTTAGTGCTGTTAAAAGAATTATGATATACATGCTTGGCACTTGCAACATGGGTTTATGGAATCCTAAAGGTGCATCCTGCTCATTAATTAGTTATTCTGATTCTAACTTTGCGGGATGTAAAATGGATAGAAAAAACACTAGCGAAACATGTCATTTTCTCGGTCATTCACTAATTTCATGGCATAGCAAGAAACAAGTTGGTGTAGCTCTGTCTACTGCCGAAGCTGAATATGTAGCGGCAGGAAGTTGTTGTGCACAAATTCTTTGGTTAAAACAACAACTTGAAGACTATAGCATTCATATGCATCATATTCCACTTAAATGTGACAACACTAGTGCCATAAATCTCACAAAAAAATCCCATCATGCATTCTAGAACCAAGCATATAGAAATCAGACATCATTTCATTAGAGATCATGTTCAAAAGGGTGATTGTGTGCTTGAATTCATTGAAACATCTAAACAACTTGCTGACATATTTACTAGGCCTCTTTCCAAAGAAAATTTTTACTCTATAAGAAGAGAGTTTGGAATAATTGATCAATCTTGTGTTGTTTAAATAGTTTTACAAATTCCTGTATTTTTTTTTAATGATCCTTACTAACTTGAGCATTGGAGTCTTTTCTTTTTGTTTTGCAAGTCTCATTGATGACATAAAAGTAAAGGACAATATCAACCTTTGAAATTTTTACAAAAATTTCTGACATTTTTCAACTTGATATTCGAATACATATTCGAATATATGCTTCCTGTGCATATATATTTGAATATATAATCGAATATTAGCCTTCTGTGGTCTTATATTCGAATACATAGTCAAATATAAGCCTTATGTAGTCTTATATTCGAATACATATTCTAATATAGAAAGTCAAACTAATTCAAATCAGTTCCTTTGAATTTCTGCACTCCTATATTCGAATAGATATTCGAATATTGCCTTCCAGTATCTCTATGTTCGAATAGATATTCGAATATTGTGCTCCCATATTCGAATATCCCTTTCACATATTCGAATATCCCCTCTAAATATTCGAATATCTGACAATTTTTACTTGGATTTTAAGTAAATATTCGAATATATATTCGAATATTCCATTCTATATTCGAATACATATTCGAATATAAAAGTGCCAAACTATTTAAATGCATCACTTTTTACACAAATCTTCTCTCACTACGCATTGTCTCTCAATTCTTCACCCAAAAACTTCCAAATCCTTCCTTCTTTAACCAATCTCCTCCTCTCCTTCACTATCAAATCTTAAAATTCATCAATGGCCTCATCACCACCTTTCTCTCCTCCTCCTTCTAATTCTCCTCCATCACCAACACCCAAACGTCAACGCTTCAAAAGGACTGCTATCAAGAAGCCACCATCCATTCCACGTGGGCCACGCAATAGGTCCTCTTCCCCCGTTCTCCTTGCCACCACTGGATTTTCCCCTGAATTCCAACGATGGTAATCTTCTCCTGCACAAATCGCCAAATTCCAAACGGAATTTGCTGAAAGGAAAATTGTTGATGCTCGATGGGTAAACTTGTCTTGGTTCCACGAACAAGGCTTCTCTTTTGTACCTTGGCTTGAGGCATCGTTCCCGGTCCTTTTTCTGAGCATCAAAGAGAATGTATACCAAAATATCGTCCGCGTCTTCTACGCCAACCTTGTCTATTACACAGAAACGTGCACTATCACGTCGGAGGTCAAACGAACAAAGATACACATTCCTCCTTTTCTCTAGACTTCTCTCAATGGGCTACGTTTTGAAGGGGCCCAAGTCTCAGGTTCCACAGCTATGGGCCAATGGGCCGCCGACTACAATCCCATCCAGGCAATTTGAGCCATGTGCCATGTACGGGCCACCTTCCACACCTCAAAACAAGGAGATTATCTTCCCACCGGCACACTGACTATGGACTCCCGTATAGTCCATCTCATCATTGCTCGCATCCTCCTTGGCTGTATAGGAAATTTTACCAAAGTCCTCCATGATGACCGACTTTTCTTTGGGCCATCATCAAGCAAAAGCCCGTTGATTGGGCAAGGCTTGTCTAGCATCACATGCTGAAGGGGCCAACAGGCACCACTCCTCTTCCCTATCCCACTCTGATCACAGTTCTTCTCCGTCACTTCCGCATAAACTTGGCAGATGAATACAGCACCTCCATTGATGGTCAAAAATTTGAAATTGGCCAATCAGTGCTGCACCGTGCCGGCATCTTCTATGCTGCCGATAATTGGTATATCGAGGAATTGGGGATTGAAGGCATCACCCAAAAGAAAACTACCCTACTCCAGATGATTCTGAGGAGCCCGCTGAGCCAGAACAGGAGCCTCTTCCACCACACTTCCAGCGGCTCACTCTCCAAATCTCACAGATGATGGACAACAAATTTGAGCAGCAACGCCAATACTTTGAGCAAAGGTGTGAATAGATGGAAACCTCGTTTCAAGGAGAGATTACTTCCCTCTGAAAAGAAATTGCTCGCAGCAACTCAAACTACATGCCTCAATACTCTCAATCCACCTTTCCTGAAGATCAAGGTGGTGCAAGCGGCTTTCATGAGCACTTTGGAGGTGAAGATCTTCAAGGATTTGGGGCTCAACAAAGTCTCGCTTGGATTTTGATTTCTTTAGCACTCTACTTGCCTCCGACCCTCTCTGACTTCTCCCTCAAACTTTAAACTTACTATGTTGCAAATTGCTTATTCTAACTTAGTTTAGTTGTGATTGTTTTTGGGACATCCTAACTTTTTTTTAAAAAACTGGATTATTTTGGAGTTTCTTTTCAAAAACTCAGAAATTTTGTCTCAAAACTGATTTCATATATAATATTTTTTATGATGACAAAAGGGGGAGAATCAATGCTGAAAATGCTGCTATGCTATTATGATTCGATTATGTTAAAAAATTCTGCTTTATATATATGACTCTATCTGTGTCCACAAATATTCTTGAAGATTAAAACCTATCTTTAACATGTTTATATGCATATTGACAGCGGGAGTTAAATACCATAAGTAAGGGGGAGTCTCTGTATATTGCACTCACATAACTGTTCTACACTCCAAACTTATCTGACATACTGATTAAGGATTTCGTTTGTTGTTTGTCATCATCAAAAAGGGGGAGTATGTGGATGCAAATGCTCTAAACGCTCTAAGACTGGAGTTTCGATGATTCCACAACAAACCGAGAATCAAGCCTTGAATGGCAAATCAAGCGATCAAGCGCTATAAACAAGATTGCAACAACAAGGGTATATAGGATTTAATTTATGCTTAAATGTAATTTGATTAAGGCTCTTTAAAATGAATCAAACACGTTTTCAGTCAAACAGTTTTTCAGAAAGTGTTAAAAACCTCATTAGAAATGTTTTCTCTATAGAAAAGATTTTTCTTGATGTTTATAAAGTTGAACTTAACCTTGGTTTCCATTAGAAAAAGTCTTTTTCAAGGTATATTCGAATATGAAGGTTGTGGAATTAAAAATTGAATTTTCTAACTAGTATATTCAAATATGGCTTGCTATACTTGAATACATATTCGAATATGATGTATTGCCTTGGTTTCTCCGTTTTTTCAGAAACAGTATATTCGAATATGGCAATGGCTTGCCATATTCGAATACATATTCGAATATAATGTTTTGCCTTGGCATCTCCACTTTCCAGAATCACAATATTCGAATACATATTCAAATATGGAGCTTCCATATTCGAATATATATTCAAATATGAAGCCCTTGGGATTCAAATTTTTTGGCAGAAACTCTATATTCAAATACATATTCGAATATGAAAGTATCATATTCGAATACATATTCGAATATGTTAATGACCTGTTACGAATTTTCATTTTCCATTCTGTTGTCTATAAAAGGGGCTTTTTACAAAATTCATAGTACAGCCTTGCAAGCATATTATTAAGCAGAAAAGAACTTTTTTCATCAACTTTCTTAATCAAGGGTCTTGTGCTTTGCTTAAGGCTTTCTTTGTCACTCCTTAACCTTGTTTGTTTCATCATACAAAGAGCCTTCAATCAAATATTCTTAGTGCTTCAAGTTGTATCATTTACTCTTTTGAGAGCTTCCTATTTGTAAATCTAAACTTGTATTATTGAGTGAAGGTGAGGTATCCTTCTTGGTTATTGAATGTGTGGTATCCTTCAAGGTTACAGTTAGGGTGAGGTATCCCTAGTTTGAGATCCTTGCAATTGGTGAGGTATCCAATTGTGAAGGGTGCTCTTAGCTTGTAACTTGTTGAAGCTAATACAAGAGTTTTCGCGCGGCGGTGATTGGAAGACTGGACGTAGGCCACTAGGAGGTTTTGTGGCTGAACCATATGAAGCTTGGTGTTATTTTCTCTATCCCTTAACTCTTATTTTGTGCATTTCATAGTATTTTTGGCATTTCATAGTGGTTATATATGCTAATATATACAAATTTTATATTTTTTTTAAAAAGTTGAATAAAAGCACCAAACTAATAGTTTATTTTTCATCATATGCTTTTTGAACAAAGTATTAACGTTAATACAAATTATATAATTATATAATTGAATTTTGATCAATACATTAATTTGTATTCATGTGTCTGTTACGTCAATATAGTTGACGGTTCATAAGTAGCAAATTAAAAATAAAAAAAAATAATATGAAAACAAATTGAACAAATAATATGTGTGGAATTACAACTTTAGTTATCTTTCCAAAAAAATTACAACTTTAATTTTTTTTATGTACCAATGAAAATAATAATTTTGTATTTAAATTTTAGATATATTATTATTAGTATTTGATACGATAATATTTACTAATTATAATTAGGTAATAAAAACAAATAATAAATGTGCATTTATATTTATATTTACAGTTACATATCTCTTTTGCTAATACATTTACAATTATATTTTAATTGCAACAATGAATTATTAAATTTCGGTTATGATATTATAATAATTGATATTATTTGAAACTTTAATAGAGTAGAGTGATGACAATGACTGAAAACTCAAGCAAATTAGAATGTATAATAAAAAAAAAAATCAAAGATGTAGGGTAAGAGAAAGCAAACACTATGCGTGTGTCTCTATGAATTTCTCTTACCCTACATCTTTTTAATTATGAATTGCTTTATTTGGAATTGTCGAGTTGCAGGTGGAAAATATTTTTCTAACATTGTTAGAGATTGTACTAAGATGTACTCTATTGACTTCTTGGCCATTCTTGAACCAAGAATTAGTGGCGAGCGTGCTAATTCTGTTATTGAGAGTCTAGGATTTGATGCTAAAGCTAAAGTTGACGCAATTGGTTATTTAGGAAATCTAGCTCTGTTAATATCACTATAATATCATCCTCACTTTATGCTATTCATTTGCAGGTTCACGATGTTGATCATGGTGATCGAATTATTTCTATCGTATACGCTAGCCCTCAAGAAAGACTTCGCGATTCTCTATGGGATGAATTAAGGGATTTTAGTACTAACATATCTGTACCTTGGTGTGTGGCGGGGGATTTTAACACCATCCTCTACAACCATGAGAAGAAGGGTGGCGCTGCACCTAACCAAACTTCTATTAACAAATTTGCTTCTTGTTTGGGAGATTGCAATATGAACGATTTGGGTTTCAAGGGCGTACCTTTTAGATGGAGGAGAGGGACCCTTTTAGAACGACTTGATAGACAGTTTGTAATCATATGTGGCGTACCAGTTATGAGAACAACTCGATTATTCATATTCCTATAGAGAAGTCAGACCATGTGGCTCTCTGGCTTCGTCTTGATCCTAACATCAGAATGAATCGTCATCGTGGTGGTTTTAAATTCCTTGCCCCTTGGCTAACCCATGAAGATTTTCATACCCAAGTAGAATCTACTTGGTCCAACTCAAACTCTTGGGGTGAAAACGTAAAACGACTCACCAACCATATAATCAGTTGGAATAGGGATGTCTTCGGGCATTTTCAAAAGAAAGCAAAGGATCTTCAATCGTATTGAGGGTATTAACAGAAAACTTCAAGAAGGTGAAAATCCCTACCTCCATAAACTGAAAAAGGAGCTTTGGGATGAATATGAGGAGATTATCAGTCAAGAAAAAGCATATTGGTACCATCACTGCCGAAGTAAATGGTTCCACCTTGGCGATAGGAATAATAAATTCTTCCACCAATCTGCTATTATTAGGAGGCAGAACAAAAAGATAGAATGTCTTCTCAATGATAATGAGGAGTGGGTCTATGATCAAGATTCATTGATGAATATAGGAGTGGGTTTTTATAAGAATCTCTTATCTCTTAATGATGATTTCTTTTTTATGTTTGATGCTCCTAACTTGTTCCCGCAGGTAGAAGGCTCTCTTATTCATAGGTTGTATGGTTTGGCGAGCTTAGAAGAGATAAGAGCTTCTTTATTCAGCATGGGAAATTACAAGTCTCCAGGCGCTGATGCCCTACATGCTCTTTTCTTCAAATCCCAATGGGAGTACATCCATCCTATGATTTTTAGCTTTGTTCAAAGTATTTTCGCTGATCCATCTCAGATCAAGGAATTCAATCATACTCTGATTACTCTCATTCCAAAGGTGGATAGTCCTGAACGTATTAGCAATTTCAGGCCAATATCTTTGTGCAACGTGAGCTATAAGATCATTACAAAGTTGCTCACGCAACGACTAAAGCCTCTTATGCCTAAGCTGGTCTCTCCTAACCAAAGTAGTTTTGTCCCAGGAAGACAAGGCATTGATAATATCATTATTCTTCAAGAAGCAGTCCATAGTATGCGCTCTCTCAAAGGAAAAAAAGGTTACATGATCCTTAAGCTTGACCTTGAAAAGGACTATGACAAGCTGAGATGGGATTTTGTGAAGGATACCCTTCACAAAGCTGGTCTTGAAGGCACTTTCTCCAATCTTGTCATGAGTTGCATTACTTCCTCTTCTTTTGCCCTGAATTGGAATGGAGATGTTTCGGATACTTTCAAGCCCTCTAGGGGACTTCATCAGGGAGACCCTCTTTCACCTTACTTATTTGTTTTATGTCTTGAGCGTCTTGCGCATTCTATTATTTCTGTTGTGGATAACAATGATTGGAAACCCTTTCAAATTGGTAGAAATGGTGTTCACTTGTCTCATATTTTTTTTGCAGATGATATCATTCTTGTTTCGGGGGCCTCTGAACGTCAAGTCCAGCTTATAAAGAACATCATTGATAACTTTTGCTTGGCTTCAGGGCTCTGTGTGAGTAATAGCAAATCTAAGGTGGTGTTCTCCCCAAATGTCAAGGATCAAGTGGCTCATTCTCTTGGAAATCAACTTGGGTTCATGATTAGTACAGAGTTGGGCTCCTATCTTGGTGCGCCTATTCATATGAACCGTCCCACCAAGAATGCCTACTCTTTAATCCTAGACAAAATCCGGAAAAAGTTATCCAACTGGAAAATGCATTCTTTGTCTATGGTTGGTCGTATCACACTTGCCTAAGCATCCATCTCAAGCATTCCTGCATATGTATGCAAACACATCTCATCCCTCTTAGCATTTGTGACGAAGCAGATAAGTTGTGCAGGAACTTTATATGGGGATCCACTGACGAGAAGAGAAAATGCCACCTTATCTCTTGGGATACTATTTGTTCTCCCAAGGATAGTGGTGGGCTTGGCTTTAGAAAGCTCAGAGATGTGAATTTGGTATCCATGGTGAAGTTGGGTGGCGAATCATCACAAATCCAGATTCTCTTTAGGCTAGGGTTCTGCGGCAGAAATATAAGTGCAATGCTGACTATAATCCTTATGTTCGAGAAATACATAATGGTTCACCCACTTGGAGAGGAATTTGTAAAGTTTGGCCTCATGATTTCTAACGTCAAGTGGAATATTGGGGATGGTAGAGCTACTAAATTCTGGACAGCGAAATGGGTTACTAATAATCTTAATCTTGAGGGAATGTCGTATCGTGAGATCTCTCAAGATATGAAGGATTAACCTGTTGCTAATTATTCTCTTAATAATAATTGGAACTGGAATCTCATGGATCAGCATTTAAGTCCGGCTACTCTTTCTTTGATTGCTAGTCATCCTGTGCCTCACCCTTCAAAGGGGAAAGACTACCCTTCGTGGGCACTCACTAGCAATGGGCAGTTTTCGTTTAAATCTGCTTATGACTTTCTGCTTGACTATGAAGAAGATAATGATCCTCATAACATCTTCAATGTTGTTTGGGATTGGGAGGGTCCTCAGAAAATTCGGAATTTCCTTTGGAAAGTCTCTCATGGTCGTCTTCTTACAAATGTGGAAAGGAAGAAGAGACACATGTCTGACTCTGAGGATTGCGAATATTGTCATGAGACCGCAGAAACGGTAATGCATGTCCATCGTGATTGTCCTCTTGCTCACTCTGTTTGGTCTTCTTTTGTTTTGCAGGACTCATTGGCAGCTTTTTTCAGCCTTGGTACTCATGGATGGATGATAGAAAATCTCCGTGGTAGCATCAAGACGCAAGAATCAAGTTGGAGTTTGTTGTTTGGCGTGATCGCATGGCAACTCTGGAATGCTAGGAATGATCGTATCTTCAAGTCTTATACTCCCAATCCTCAAGACATTATTCGTCGATCAGTGGACTACACAATGCTAAGTCGTTCGTGTAATAGCTTCTCACAAAGGATCTTGAGAAGCTCCTCCAAATCAAAGACTCTTATCACTTGGAGTCCCCCTATGACTGGTCTTCTTAAGCTCAATATTGATGGATCAGTTACCAAAACTCCCCTTGAAGCCACTTGTGGAGGAGTAATCCGTGATGATCATGGGAGATTTGTGGTTGGATTTGTCTACAAAATTGGTAGCTGCTCACTAGTAAAAGCAGAACTTTGGGGTCTTCTTGAATGCCTCAAACTTATCAAGGCTCTCAACCTCCATCGTGTTGTGATTGAGATGGATTCTAAGGTGGCAGTGCATCTTGCCAAGATGGGTTGTGACACCTCCCATAGTTGCTTCCCTCTTGTTAGATATATTCGGGACCTAGCCAAGATGCCTAATATAGTTGACATCTTACACATCTTTAGAGAAGCAAATCGGAGTGCGGATCACCTTGCTAAAATTGTTCATGGGTATAGCTTAGGATTTCATCCTATTGTATCTCCTCCTCCTAGTCTTATTCCTATTCTTAGAGAGGAGGATTATGGTATTGCTTTTCCCCGCCTTGTTGGTTAGTTTTTTTTGGCCTTAGTGCCCCGTTGAATAACAAAAAAAAAAACCAAAGAGATCGTCCACTTGTCGGGAGTCAATAAAATTTTTGAAATGCTCATTTCTATGGTGTTCTCCCTTAAAATTCTTCGGTAATGATTCCAACCACAGCCACAGCCACAAAAGAATTGTTGAGACTTAACTTTCTTGCTACTAAAATTGGAAAGCATAAGAAGCAATCTATATAATAATTATATAAAGACAAAAATATTACACTTAATTCTCTATCAAATAAGAAAATTTTAAATCAAATGAGTTGGTGAAGTGTAGCAAAATAGGGTCACGAAAAAATCGTTGAGACTCAACTTTCTTGCTACTACAATTGGAAAGCATAAGAAGCAATCTATATAATGATTATATAAAGACAAAAATATTAAACATGTTTCACTATCAAATAAGAAAATTTTAACGAGTTGGTCAAGTGTAGCAAAATAGGGTCTCACATCTAATCCTATTTGTGAAGTAAAAGTATATACCTCACTCTCTTTGAGTCGAAGACTTTTCATATCTTAAATTGTATAGGGCAGAGGAACTTGTCGCCGTATTTGTTGTCCTTGAGATATAGATCTACAACAACACTAATATAGTGGTTCACTATAACATTAAAATATGATTAGAAATTTAGAATCATAAAATCAAAATAGAAGAAAAGAGTTGTGTGGAATATATTGGAATGTGAATGATAGCCATGGCCAAATATTCAAGAACTCGAGTCCATTGAGAGTGGGAGAAGGATGAAATCATAAGATGTAGATGGAGAAGGGTCAATTTGGAGAAAGGAAGTGGGTGTGGTGTGAAAGTTTAGAAGCAATCTCATCGAAAGAATGTGATGGTGTGGTGAAATATTGGGGGTTTATATCTGCTATTGGATAAAGAATGAAAAGTTTAGTGCTCAACATTGGTGCAAGTAGGAGCTGCCACATGTATTTATAATCTGATGTGGCAAATTGATGTATAAGCATAGAGTGAGGTGTCCAAAATCAGGCTTTAGCTTTTGTTTTAATATTATATATAGATATGTAGACTTTGAACTTTGAGTTATACTTGAATAAATGGTGCCTCATTGTGAGAGTTTTTTCTTTCTTTTTCCCTTTGTTGTTGTTCCTTTTTTTGTTTGTCTCAGGGTGAAGAGGGAGTTGATTAAGTAAGCATTTTTTTCACTCAAGTTGATTTTCTAATGACCCTTTTGCAGGTTTTTCATGGCCTCATGGGCAACCCATGCCTACTACTATTCCTAGCTGGTTATGATGCTTATCATTGCAATTGGGCTTAAATTTGTTGCTCATTTTCTCTAATCTTCGATGATACCATTTGATTACAGTTACATAGAGAAAGAATAGCAGAATGAATCAGGGCATTGCAAGAACTTGTTCCAAGTGTCAACAAGGTATTCAATTTTTCTTGCATATCTTCTTATACTAAATGTGGTTTTACATATCTTTGGGAAAAAAAGTGGAATTATCTTTGGAAAAGTAAGGGATTGTAGGCAACTTAAAGTAAGAGATTAATGTATTCATATTTAACTGAAGTATATAATTTATGTGGACTACTCTTGGTATTAATTTCCTTTTAACTAGAATTTTTTCAGGGACTAAAAATAAATTAGCTACTGAAGTTTCATAAGGGATATAATGATCTTTAAAGGCCAAATCAAGGAAGGGAACAAGATATTGATGACTTTGCCTCAATGGACTGCACTATTTCAATTTCTGTGTCTTAGATTTGATGGAAGTAATTAATTCAATCAATTTTTATTTTTATTTTATACAATTGTACCAAATTTTTTTTGGTAGTTTTTATGTTTCATGAATGAAGTGTTATACTTTGTTTCCTATATCTTTAACTTTATTGCTTTAATTTTTAAAAATATTATATTGATATTGTAATTGTAAGATTTTTATTAAAATTAAAAATATAAATGAAAATGAATGTAAGGTGAAATAATGAAATAAACTTAGTTCGAATTACAAACAAAATAACGAAGCAAAACAAAAAAGAATTAAAACCTGTCAGTTTGGGACCGTCAGAAAAAAGAACAATTATTGTCAATTGGCATTTAGCGGCAGTTTAAAACTGTCATAAAATTGGTTTTAGAGGCAGTTACAACCACCGGTAAATCCCATATAACCGTTGCAAAAGACGTAATGGCAGTTTTACAAGCGGTTATTCAAAACCGCCACTAAATGACCTGGCGACGGCGTAAAAGGTAGCGTTTATTAACCGTTGGAAGGGTCATTTAGTGGTGGTTCAAACTATCGTAAAATACCAAAATAACTGTCGCTAAATTCACTTTTTTCTTGTAGTAGATTCCTTGAACAGTAGACTAGTTTACTGGAAAAATAGATTCATTTATATTGGCGAGAGGGTCACTCTGTTGAATTCAGTTGTGAATTTTTTCCCAATCCACTTCCTGTCCTTTTATAAAATGCCTAAGAATCTTATAGGAAAATTATTAAGATTCAAAGAAATTTCTGTTGGGAAGGGGTAAAAGATGTACACAAATATCCTTGGGTTAAATGAGATGTTGTATGTAGAGCAAAAATTTGGGGGGGTTTAGGAGTAAGAAATATTGAATTTTTCAATTGGTCTCTTCTATGTAAATGGCACTGGATTAAAGTTTTTTTATTTTGACAAGATATGGTCCCCTCTTTCCACACCCATTATCTGCTATAACTCTTGACAAAAGTTCTACTTGGTGGAGAGACATAAAAGAGGTTGGTTTTGCCACAAATCAGTGGTTTGTGAAAGGTAAAAAACATATAATGGGAAATGGCGACAACACGAAGTTTTAGCATGACGTTTTGTTAGGTACTGAAGACTTCGGTAAAATGTTCCCTACACTTCTTTTACTGGCTCATAATAAGGACAATATGGTTTCCCAAAAAGGGAGTTGGAGCAATGGAAGATGGACTTGGCAGATTGCTTGGAGGAGACCACCAGAGCCTGGGAGAATGATCTTGCTTCTTGACTTTTGGTTTTATTAATAGGATATCAACTTGTTGAAGACAAAAATGGCTCATGGATATAGTCATATGATAGCTTGAAGGGTTACTTGGTGAAATCTGGTTACTATACTATTCTTAATGTTGTTCCTTTAGTAAATCCCATGTCCGCAAAGGTTCTTCTACCATTAAAAAAGTTGTGGAAGAGTTGGTCCCCTAACAAGCAGAAAAGTGTTACATGGCAGGTGCTACTTGATGCTTTTTCGAGTAAGACAAATGTGATGAGAAGAGGGATGCAAGCTAACATCTTTTTCCTTTCATGCGCGGTTACAAGCTGTTGTGTTCAAAAAATATGGGAACGACATAAAATAGAGATACCTGGCTTGGAGGTAACGTTGGCAGGATCCACGGGAAGAAGTCTTGTCTCTAGGTGCTCCGGCAGCGCTCCACGACGGCGGGTGGGGGACTTGCAAGGACTCCAACTCTCAAGTCAGTGACTATTATACGTCAAAGTTATTATTATTAGATTAATAGCATACTTGATATAGTGTAATGTGCTTACATTTTGGGCCTCAAGGGCCTTGTCTCTGTGTCTAGCCCAATATCAACAGTAGCTATGATATCGTACCTGACATGGTATTAACGATCGAGATATCTCCTAAGTATCCATGTCGGATTACTATCGATCCCGTAATTTTCTCTTGAGTTTGTTGTTCCATTGAAGGTAAAACTTTGACTTTATTATACTTGGCTGACATGAATGTCATGTCAAATTAAAACATTTTGTCTCTAACCGTTATGCCGGGACTTCACATAATTTTCTCTTGAGTTTGTTGTTCGCCCTTTATGAGCATATGATTTTCAACTGAAATTTTCAGTTCTTTCACCTGAGCATGGGGCCTATGACCCTCCTTATTACTAATATGGATATGGGATTATGATTCCCAAGTTAAGGTTGCTACCATCCACTTATTAGTGGAGTCCTTTAGATAATTTGGTTTATGACTCTATTGACACCGGTATTGTTTGGTGTGATCTGATAATTCCAGGAGGTATTTTACCACCTTGGTGATCAAAATTTATGACAACTCCTATTGCTGAAGCTATCTCGTATACTGATGGCATCTCATGCTCTGTGATCATATTTCGTTCAATGTTGTCTTGAATATCAGTTCATCTCGAAAATTTCCAAAGACCGGCATCATCCCAGAATTTCTGCCTGGATGTGATGTACATATTTTTTTACTCTCTACTAAAAATGAGTAAGCTTTTTTGCTTTTTTCAATCCTATTTTGATTTCTTTCTAGACTTCTCTAACAATATTCTCTTTGAAGATATGTATCTCTGCCATGAAAATGGGCTATCTGGCCTAGTTATCCTCTTTCTTTTAGGGAGCTATAGACATTTGTTTGCAAGATGTATTTGGCTGAGATGTACTAATCAAAATATTTTTGTCAATACAGAATGGTGCATGTCTGAAGTTGGACCTGTAACACTGTAGTCTCCCAAGTCGACAAGCTGCTTTGAGCAAATTATCATCTTTGGGTTATTCATGTCGGATCTATTGAATCTCGTTCTTTATGTGCTTGCTGTTGATAGCATTGTGAGCTTCTCACCTATGTCTTTCTCTTTCGTCTAGCTAAGTCGTATTTTTATATAACGTCTTGAACCCAAATTTGGGAGTTGCCTTGTGAATGAGCTTCAAGGTCTCTTCGAGGGAAGTGGTCTTGGTGCCTTTAGGGATTGTGTTAAGATACTTCGATTTTTGAATCTCAGTATTCAACTCAACTTTGCAGGTATTGGCTCCTTTTGATCTTTGCGCCCTTCAAATGATCATGGCGCTAATGCCAGTGAAGCCGAAGCCTCTTTATTTTTTTTTATAGCGACTTAGTCATTTAATTTTACTTTTCTAATTACTTCAATGTTTCTTCTGTAATGAGCCCTTGTGCTTCTTGCACGCTTTGATCGCTGACCAATTCTTTTACTTATTTTCCGGGAAACTCTTTTTCTAGTATGGCCTATGGCCTCCTCTGTACTATCTCGGGGAATTTTCATTCCGAAACGGCTATTAGCCCCATTGATATTGATCTAGGGTGCTTTCATTCCAAAACGGCCATCGGCCTTATTATTATCCGGGGGAAGAACATTCTAAGATGGCAAGTAGCGTCTTCAAATTTATTTCTAAGAAATTTTTATTTTGGAGTGGCCTTTGGCCCTTCTTGGTATCTCAAGGAGAGAAGGTCCCAAGATAGCACGTAATCTTTTGATACAAGTATTTTTCTCGAAATGGCCCGCGGCTTCTTGTGGGATATCTTGGGAGATTGTCGTCCCGAGATGGCTATAGCCTCGTCGAATTAGGTCCAAGTAGATCTTAGAATGACCCTAGGCCATTCTTTAGTATCTTGGGGATTTGTCATCCCGAGATGGTCGTAGCCTTCCGAGTTTAACCCAAGTGTCTCACTTAGGTTAGCCATTCGGCCATTTTAGTATCCGTAGAATTGTCTTCTTGAAATGGCTGTAGCCTCTTTGAATTTGATCCAAGATATTCTAATTCATAATTTATGTTGAACTTGACAATTTATGCCTTTTGGACTTTACCCTTTAACGAATTTTGGGCTTCTTTGTTGTTTTTCCCTTTAGGATCGTATTGGCTGAGATGGTTACATCCATCTTCGTGCTTGAGTTTAATTGGCGCATTTAGCTGGGATCGTTGTCCTTGTGATTTTTCGTAGTGTAGAACCGGGTTGACCATAAGCACTGCCCTTTGATGTTTTCTCATCTCGAATTTGTAGAAAAAGGTTGGTTTTAGCCATAGCCTTCGTAGCTTTTTAATCTTGCTATGGGTTAACCTTGGCGGCATCCCTTTTTGATTTCGTTGACATAGGTTACCCTTGGCGGCATCCCTTTGTTGATCTTGTTGTTGAGGGTTAGTCTTAAAGGCGTCCCTTATTGATAGCTCTCTATTTCAAGCTTTTAACTTTGAAACAATATTTTGTATTTACTTTGGAGTACTTGTTTCTTTAATCTCGCCATATTTTGTCATCTCGGGCTTTTGCCTTTAATTTGTTGCCTGATAGCTGTAGATTTACATCTTTGCGCTTTCTGTAG
Organism: Cyamopsis tetragonoloba; assembly: GCA_037177725.1. NCBI lineage: Eukaryota > Viridiplantae > Streptophyta > Magnoliopsida > Fabales > Fabaceae > Cyamopsis > Cyamopsis tetragonoloba. The sequence goes on from CM074119.1 coordinate 60,514,944, forward strand.
AGCTTATATTTCTACAATGCATTTTTCGACCGACTTTGATATGTCGTTTTGTAAGCTGTGCTGATCTCGTTTTGTAGAGTTTACTTGCAGTCGTGGCTATTTGCTTAGCTTTTGACTTGTTGTTCTTGAATATCCTTAAAGGGCATATTCGTTGGTTTTCTTTTATGTTTGTGGAATAGCCTTAAAAGGCATATTCGTTGACTAATCGATTTGACATAGCCTTAAGAGGCATATTTGTTGATCGCCGCTGTGACATAGCCTTAAGAGGCCTTGATCATCATTGTTTTTAGATGGCCTTAAGAGGCCTGGGTAATATTCGTTGGTAGATGGCCTTAAGAGGCCAGGATTTCCGGCTAGTAGTATATGGTTGACCGACATGATATTCATGCTGGTCGTGCCACTTATCATCCATGCATGTTGGTCATTGAGTAATATTATATAAAATCATAATACAAACATTAATCAGAAAGTATTGTACTGATAACAGTCTTTTGATGCGAGCATATCTAGAGCAAATGTAGACAATATTGTAAATGCTAGCATATAAATTATGAAGCAACAATTGAGCAGGAGATATGGCGCAAACTACGTAATGGCTGCTAGCATATCATATTAAGATAATTCTATCGTATAGCGTCAGACATGACTATGATGTATAAATATTGAGCATGGAGCATATTAACTAAAATAAATTATATCGTGCACCAGGATTTTTAATGATACTGCATAGTAGGTCGTGCTTAAGAAAACTTCAATGTAGCTACTGAACTAAAATGTTCATTTGTGGAACCGGGATTGTCCTTTTGTTCTGACTAAGCTCTTCATTGTTTTTGCTAAACATACCACCATCTTTTTTTTCAACCGAGATGATGTGCTCTTTCTAGATACACCACCATTCTTTTTTTTTGTTTTTTGAATATCAGATCTACTTCTTCTTTCCATTTTTCTAACTGCACCATCTTTTTTTTAACCAAGTAGATATTTTTACTAATCCCACCACATCTTCTGCTGTGACACCCCAATTTTGTTTCTACTGGGCGCACCACCCAGCTAACTGCACCAATTTTTGTTTTGCAGACTGGGCTTTGTTTTTGTGTGTGACAGATGCACCACTTAGAAGAAATCTGCTAGCATTTTTTTTTGGCTGTCACATGGACCTAGACGGGTTTTGCTAACCGCACAACCCCATCTTTAACCTAAAAGCCTCGACAAGAGAACAGAATTGCAGCGCCCTACATTGTTCTTCCACAGCCAACATTTTTTAAAGCATGCCATCATCAATTGCTACAACATATCCACCATCATCAATTGCTTCACAATTTTTTTGAAGCAACCTCGCCAACCCTGGACAGCAGCAACGTCACTGTTGCCGCCGTCGTCATGCCCTCCGGAAAGACAACTCACAGATTTGTGAAATTATCTCTCCATCGTGTGCTGCCACAGTACCACCAGATCTGCTTTATCGCCGCCTATAGGCCCACCGTCATAGTTGTTGACCGCGGTTGGAGGTGAAGCCTCGTCGATGGCATTCACGGCTAACAGTTCACAACGGCATTCATGCTTCAGTGTTTTCCTTCTCTCTTCTACTGATCTGGCTGTGTTTTTATTTTTTTATTTTTTTTATATTGAAATGAATAAAGGAAGATTGACTTTGGTTTTTGGTTGTTGAAATCACTAAAGTGGTTGCCATACGGTGATTTACACTATTTCAGATATCGTTGAAGTTCTTCCCGTGGGCTTAGCCAGGGAGAGGATGCGGAGACGTTTTACCGTTCCCCACAGACGGCGCCAATGTTGTATTCTAAAAATATGAGAACGACATAAAATAGAGATGCCTTTGATATCGTGCCTGACATGGTATTAACGACCGGGATATCTCTTAATTCCTGTCCACTATAGAAGCAATGTTTGGGAGAAAGTTTTTAACTGATGGGTGTTCATTTGGTGCTGCTAAATTCTCTTATTGCTTTTGCTAATATGCTTTCAGGTTTATTGACGGAAAAGAAAATGTGGAAGGTAGCTTGGGTCATATGGTCATCTTCACTTTGGTGCATTTGGAAGCAATATAATTTAATCATCTTCTCCTAGGGACTTTTGAATATTGAACAGGTACTCAACTATATCAAATTTAGGTTCTGATAAGCCCTTCTTTCTTTTTCAAAGTCTACTTGCATGTCCTTTGTGTCTTGGGGATTTGCACCTTTGGAGAGTCTCAATTTGTTATGTCGGTAATAATTTTCTTTCTCCCTGTTGTATGTTCCAATTGAAACATTTGTCAACGGGTTGAACACCCCTTGTGATTGATTAATTGATTCGTTGTGCTTATCAAAAAGAAAAAATTATAAAAATAGAGTAATTAGAGTACAAGAAGCCCCTTACCCCTAGCTACAAGTTTTGCTACACATAGATGAAGAAAAAAGATAACAATAAACTTAGAAAACATGAAATCCATAAGTGCGAAGAATAAACAAGAAAAACCAAATCCCTTTTACAAACACGTTGGCTTGTTGACCCTTGATAGCTATAGAAAAGTTAAATCCCTTTTACATAAACCAACCCTTAATTCTCCAAAAACGAAATCCTAGCTTCAAAGCACTACTTCCACCAACCTCTTTTTTTGTAACCTTCTTTTATTTATTTTCACTTTTGATCCTCTACAATTTCACAAAGCCCTTGATCTCTTCATGCTCTCTCTTCTTCTTATTTTCCCCCTCCTTTAGCTTCCTTGACAACCCAAGGAAAAACATTAATTTCCTTTTTAAGAACCCTTGCTCTGATTATAGGATTTTTTTTTGGACTTTGATTATAGGATTAAATATGTTAGGAATGATTTTTCATTATTTGGGCTTAGGTGTAGTTTGGGCTTATTTCTTTATTGGGCCATTTGTATTTATGATGCTCATAACCATATGTTAGTTGGAGGTAGTTAAGTTAGTTATTCTTTCTCCCTCTTTCTGCGCTTTCTTTTTCACTTTGTATATAAACAATATTGATGAGTAATTTTACACAGGTTGCTTAATAGAGAAATTTTACATTGCAATGTTGAGTTCATCTCCTTTATGTTCCAACTCCTAATATGGTATCAGATGAAAATATGGATTTCAATCTCCATTGTTTCTATGTGATTTGATGGCAAACACCAACTAAAATTCTCAATCCATGGATACTTTAATCGAAGTTCCATTTTTGATCATTTAGTGATTCCCTCAAATCCTTTGTACTTGCATCCAAGTGAGAATTCGACTCTTGTTCTTGTTCCCACTCTCTTCACTAAGAAGAACTATCATTCATGGAATCATCAAATGATTGCTATGCTAGATCCAAGAACAAGGATGGTTTCATCAATGGATCTCTTCTATCTCCCTCACAGTCAGATCCTTTGCACTAGCCTTGGTATGGTTGCAATCGCATGGTCATGGCATGGCTTATGCGCTCCATGCAATCAAAGATTGTAGAATCCATCACGAATTTCGATACCGCTGCAAAATATAGAAAGGCCTTCGAGATCGTTTTTCCTATGGCGATGTTTTTCGAATTGCTAATCTTCAAGATGAAATCCAAACCGCGAGACAATGTGATTCTACAGTAACACAATTCTATACTAAATTGAAAGCTCTTTGGAAGGAGATTGATCAGTTTAGAACAGCCTTAGTGTGTTCATATTCATCAGTTTGTTCTTGTGGAGTCTTGACAAATATTGTGAAGGAAAGAGAAGATGATCGCGTGATTGGGTTTCTTTGTGGATTAAATGAAAAATTTGCACAATTAAGATCATAGATAATGATGCTTACTCCTATGCCATCAATTGCCAAGGTATTTTCAGTCATTCTTCAACAAGAACGAGAATTCAGTAGTGCATATTGAATACTTGCAATTTCTAACAACACTACCTTCATGGCTATTACTAATAGCAATTCAAAAACACCAACGTTTGATCATGGTGATAACTGCAATAGTCGAGGAGGTAGAGGCAAAGGTAGAGGTTCAAAATTCTGTACTCACTGCCGAAAAACAAATCACACGATCAATGCGTATTTCTATGACAATATCAAAGCATCTTGGCACTTCTATAATAATATTAAGTCAATTCTCACACTATGAACAATGTTCACAACCTTTCTATGAAACAATCAGGTATTTCTTCATTCCCTTCTTCTTGGATAATGGACAGTGAGGCCACTTATGACATCTATCCACACATATTTTTGTTTCAATCTGTTACCAATATTAAACCTTTTTCCATAAAGCTGCCAAATCATACTATTGTTCAAACAAAACTTTTTGGTACAACTGTTTTAGGTGCATAAGTTCTGCATAATGTATTCTATGTACCTGCATTCATTGTCAATCTTATTTGTATTCAAAGACTTGTTTCCACTGATAATTGTTTTATTATTTTCTCCTAACCAATAATATGTCTTCTTGTGCATAAAACTCCTTTGAAAACAATTGGAGTTGCTAGTAAGAAGCATGGTCTTTATTTTCTCATGGACATTTGTGATTTGACTGCTCCTACCACTACAAAATCTATTCAGCATAATTTTGTTTTGAATAATTGTAACTCAGATATAGATTCTTCTATACAAAATTGTGTGAATAATGTTCCAAGCGATCAATCCTTGTTGTGGCATTTAAAATTGGGCATGTTTCAAACAAGTTGATGTATCAACTGTTTAAGAAATCCAAATACCTTTTTGCAAATTAGATAGTTGTGATATCTGCGATTATTCTAGGCAAAAACAGCTTCCATATCCAATTAGCAGTTCTCAATCTTCTAGATTTTTTGAACTCATACACGTTGATATTTGGGGGCCTCTAAATGTTACCTCCTTTGAGGGACATCATTGTTTCTTAATAGCGGTTGATGATTATAGCAGATTCACATGGATTCACTTACTCATGTTAGAAATGGATGTCAAACAGATTTTACCAAGTTTTGTTTCACTTGTTGAAAATCAATTTGACACTCAATTAAAATGGTTGAGATGTGACAACAGACCAGAATTCTTCATTAATGATTTTTATAATACCAAAGGCATTCTTCATGAAACTTCGTGTGTTGCTTGTCCTCAACAAAATGGCATTGTTGAGCGCAAGCATCAACACATTCTAAACATTGGAAGAGCCTTAGTTTTTCAATCTCAACTTCTCAAACCTTTTTGGTCATATGCAATCAAGCACTCTATGTACGTCATCAATAGACTGCCTTCGGACTCCTTGTAAAATAAATCACCTTATTAGCTTCGGTATCATAATGTTCTAGATTTAAATGAGTTAAAGATTTTTGGCTGCCTAGCTTATGCAAACACTCTATTAGCTGGTGTAACACCTTAATTTTGAAAATGGTAGTTAATAAAAATGTTAACTTTGAAAATTGATACTTAAAAAATTTTCTTGAAAATACAAATCTGGCTATTTGGTTTCATATTTAAAACACAAGTAGAAAACATTACTTTATTTATATGATAATTTCCTATGCAGCTGAACCATATAATCTCTAAAAGAAAGGCTTAGGTTCACCAAGTGTGGTTATACCTAAGCAAAGCCTAAAGCTTTGTCCCATCCACTACTTTAGCTCCATAGTCTTCTAATACCTGCAATATTGCAACCGTCAGTTATATGTAAAACATATAACTGAGTAACCCCCAGTCTAACTAAAAACATTTTATAGTATTGCAGTCAGTCTAACTGAAAATCTGCCTCAAATCCAATTCCTAACAAACACACACAATATGTATGCAATGACAATTTAAGTATGTATGCATACCATGATCATTTTCCATTTTCCATTCTTTTCTCTTTTATCGGGAAACCCCGTGTACAGGGAGTCCACCATAGATGCATGACAGTGAATGCACAGTTGAGCTCATCATCATGGTCCTAACAAGCGTCCTTCCAGGATCCTACTGCCTGGCTACCAACCCTGTCTAGGGCTAGCCCATGGACTATCTACCCCTTTCGGGATAGCCCCTTTGCACTAGACTATCTACCCCGTTTTTGGGATAGCCTAGCACTTCAGGTTATCTGCCCCTTTCGAGATAACCCTACAATTTCATCTTTTTATGCTTGTCCTCCTACCCGGTCTACTTCTGGCGGAACTTAACCCTCTTACTCAACCACTGGGGAAAGCATTTCCACATTTTCATTTTTATTTGATTTCATATAACATGTTCTCATGCATCAAACATCACATTCATTTCTTATCATTCAAACAAAAATTCCAGTAATCCCATATTCGAATACAACATCTCGTATTCGTACATTATGTGACAGAAATATTATATTCAAATATCTATTCGAACATGGCTTTCCACGTTCGAACACATATTTAAATATATTCACTCTTGGACTTGTTTTTCATATTGAACTCAAACAAAGGTTAAGTCCATGTTTCGTCACATTATAATCTGGAAACTCCTGTCCTTCTTAACACATACAATGTTATGATTCCATCATCATTCACATTTCCAATTCAATTTCAAATCATGCATCATCTACTAGCATGTTAAATCAACAAAACATCATACAAACATAGCATGCAATCTCAAACATACTCACAATCATAAATCAAACAATCTTTAACACATTGTTTTGAGTTCCTATCACATATTCCTAACAGTCCATAGTTTCCTGGATTGAGGTTTTCAGGGTTACCTTGAATCTTTCAGAATCCTTTATCCTTCAACTCCAATCCAGTCTCCAACTCCCTTCTTCAGCACTCTTTATCTCCGAGTTTGAATCTCAACTCTTAGAACCTTAGGATGAAGGAGTTGTAGAGTGTGGTTGATTAGTGGCAGAGGTTTATCGAAGGATTGAGAGAGTGTAGAGTGAGGAAGAAGGAAACAGTGAGTTATGGAGGCAGAGCACCCATATATAGACTTTGGGGTCCATATTCGAATATATATTCGAATATAAGGCTTCTGTATTCAATTCCACACTTTCATATTCGAATATGGAAAGTCCATATTCGAATATTACTGTTCATATTCGAATATGCACAGTCCACATTCGAATATGACACATCCATATTCGAATATATATGTCCTTTTTGTCCCTCTTTTGACCTATCTACTTGCAACAAATCCTCCTTTTTCTTTTCTTTGAAAATTGTAATCAAATCCCTTAAGTCCTAAGTTTCTTAGGGATTTTCGGGATGTTACCGCTAGGAGAACTAAGCTTGATTCACGAGCATCCAAGTGTATTTTTCTTGGCTTCAAACATGGAACAAAAGGTTTCATTTTGTACAATCTTCATTCTCATAGTTTTCTTGTCTCTCGAAATGTATTATTCTATGAATGATCTTTTCCATATAAAGATAAATCTTCTAATTCCTTACATAATTTTTTCAATGATTCAACAACCGGTCAACACAACCGATTCAAAATCTTTTTTTTCCATGCAGGATTAAGATGATATGGTAGGTTATTTTGGTGATAAGGTGAGTTTTTTTTTATAAGCCAAAGTGCGTCCACATAGGTTCGAACTGAGGAGCTGCTACTCAAACTAACACTTTCCAATCATCCGACCAACCTATTGGATTCAGTGATAAGAAAGATGATGTTGGTATAGAGAATTTGAGAGTGTGTTGGTGTAGAGAGAGGAAGAGATTTTGAGTAGAAGTAGAAAAGTGAAAGTGTATGCGTGTGTCTTAGGAGATCGAGAAGGAATAGTAATAGGGAAGGCAAATGTCACTTTTATGGTTGCCCTGGAAGGGTGAGTGTTAAAATAATAGTGATAATTTAGGAAAGTTTTCAAATAATATACAAATCTCCGTGTCTTATTTTATTAACTCTGTCATAAGATCCAGGATGTTACAAAACCAGATAAACAAACCAAACCACAATCCAAGTAATAAAATATTGGTTTGGGTTGATTTGGATTTCATTTAAAAACCAAGCCGATTGGATGATGAAATTCCCAAACCATATGGATCGAATTACAAAACCAGATAAACAAACCAAATCACAATCCAAATAATGAAATATTGGTTTGGGTTGATTTGGATTTCATTTAAAAACCAAGTTGTGATGAAATTCCCAAACCACATATCAGATTAAATGGTTTTTTACTTTAAATTTGGAATTAGTGATGGGAAATGTTGGTTGTTTATTTGAGGTCTTAGGTCCAAACCTCACTACTTTCATTATACACATATTCTCTTCTATAATATTTAGTTAGTGGTAGCCCTACCACACATAGTGGCCGCTAGTGTTAGCATTTAAAATATTATTGTACATACTATATACTACAACAGTATGGTAAAATTTTTTCACTAATTGATGCATATATTTTAACCCTCCCCCCTCCAAATCACACATATTGCTAGTGTTATAAAACTCGGGTCAACTCGTCTGATTCAATCGGTTGACCTGTGAACCAGGCTTATATAAATTCTTTTAAATAATATCTAAAAACAATAATTCTATATTTTCCTAAAATTATGTTTCCTTCCATTTAATTCATGAAAACTATTTATAGTTGTTTTAGTTTGTAATGCAAAAGGAAATTATTATTTGAATAACAGTAAACGACCATTGGATTTTTACTATAACTTTTATTTTAATGTGTTATTTATCAATTCTATTCTACGAGAATTTCAAACTTATTTACATAAAAAATTCACATATTTCATAAATCATTTTTATTTTAATAATTTATAAACAAATAAATCATCTATTATATGATTCTTCTTGCTTCTATGCATTATGCGACGGATAACATAAATCATCTAATAAGAAATTAAAATGAAACATAACTTGCAAGCCAATAATTGAATTTCATTAGAATATATATGCATATATAGTTAATTTTTCATCCGATATCTTTCAACTTTTGAAATGTGTAATTATGTAAAAATTACACGCAATTTGTGATTAATTAAGGATATATATTAAGATATCAAATAGTTTTTAGAATTGTTATATAACAATTTAAAATAAAAATCATAGTAAAGATCTCATGAGTATAAAGAACAAACATTTATTTATTATTATTTAAAGAATAATTTCCTTCTGCGTTAAAAAAACAAAACTAAATATAATTATTTTTCAGGAATTAAATGAAAAAAATAATTTTAGGTAAACATTAAAAATATTTTTTTAATATTATTTAAAAAGTTATATAATATTAAAATAAGATTAATGAAAATATGAAAAACTTATATGAGTTGGTCTTTAATCGCAGTAAAAGTTTAAAATTTGAAAAACTTTTTTGATAAAATAATTTTTAATGAGACAAATTGTTCATTATTTTTCGGAACAAAAGCTTTTGGATTAACATATCTATTTTTTTCGTTAAATATAATTTTAACCATCGTTAATCAATTGGTGATTTGATATAGTCGACATGAGTTAGGGGAGTGCTAATTTGCTTATAGTTTAGGGTTTGTTGCAATTTTGGAATACTACAAGCAATGTGAGTGTATTTTACTCTAAAATTTATAATTAGTTATTTTCTATTAAATATATGTATCTTAATAATATAAATTATATTAAATGGTAATACTACTATAATATTTTTTTTATTTATTCATAAATTTATTTTTTTAATATATATATACCGGTTTTATCAAGGACCCCGGAGTTAACCTAAGATGATCCCATGATCTATTAATCCATCAATACCCCCATGGCTCCACCGAGTCAATAACCGGATCGAGTCTGATAACACATATTGCACACAATTTCAAATTCTTTACACAAAACACAATCACATAACACATTTAAAAACATATTTTAGCTTCTAATTAAGGTTTAACACCGTAGAATAGAAATAAAAGGTGACCTACTTAGCCATTTTATGTAGGATATTAATAAGGTTGTTCGATTTTAATTAATTACTGATAATTTGTTTGCGAACTTTTGGCTCTTCTTCATGATGAAGTAATTTGCGATTTCCTGGTATAGTTTTAGCAATAACATCATTCTTCATCATAGGATTTGCTTGAAAATTCCTCCAATAAATTCCTGAAGGTTCTGCAATAATTAATGGTAGCATAGCGGTTAGTGGAGTGTAACCAAAAAAAAATAGTGGTTAGCGGAGAATTATGGAATATATATGCTAAAATAGGTAAACCCATAATAATAAAAATCTATCTACACTAAATATAAAGCAAAAGAGTTGATGCGGTAATATGAAAGCTTGATATTAATATGATTCTTGATACGGTAGCAAGGGAATCTATGATGGTTATTGATGCAGAGCGAGCAAGAAGGATTATAAATGTGTTTGCTGCTATTGATAGGCAAGCCCAGGATGATAGGAAGCCAACTAAAAAGGGGTGTTAAATCTAAACACTACTAACACTATATTAGCACAGAACAAGTTGATCACTCAGTTGATTGAAGCACTCACAAAACATATGACAAATCTTCCTCTGCAATTGCATGTGGTGAACATCACTCCGGTGTAACAACAAATTATATGCGATTTCTGTGGAGGAAACCATCTGAATGGTCATTGTTCCTATCTGGAGACAAATCAAGAGGAAATGCACTTTGTGAACAACCAGCTGCGGCAATCATTTCTCTGCTAATAATAATAATTTTATGTTAACAATCTTTTGCATGTTTGGAGAAACAATCAGAATAAAGACTTTGGTTGGAAACAAGATGTGAGATCTTCTAATAAGTCTAAATATCCTCTATTACATGAGAGACCGTCCAAGTTGGAGGATACTCTAGAGAGGTTTATGCGAGCCTCATTAGTGAATCAAAAGAACACATAAGGTTGGATATGGAATCTAGAGATGCAAGTTGGCTAAGAAACTTTCAGAGCAACACAGGTCAATTTTCGGCCAACACTCAAACTAATTTCAAGGAGCATTGCATGTCAATTATTATTAGGAGTGATAAAGTGATTTGGAAGGGAATTGGCGACGATTTGGTTGTTGAGGAGGACATGTTAAAAAGAAAAGAGAGTAAGGAAGAAAAAAATGTGAATGAGGAAGAAGAAGAAAAGAATAAAGAGAGTAGAGTAAATATAGAAAAAAGAGATTGAAAAAGAAAAGACCGTTAAAAGAAAAAGGAGAACGTTGAGGTGCCCCAATTGAAGAAACTATTGTATCCTCTAACCTCTTCGATGAAAGATAAAGAAAGATAATTTGCAAGATTCATGGATATCTTTGCAAGACTTCAGATTAACATTCCTTTTCTTGAAGCTATGGAGCAAATGCCAACTTATGCAAAATTCATGGAGGGGCTCCCAATCAAGAAAAGAGGATATATTCCAGAAAAAGTGGAATTGGGAGCAAGATGTAGTGCTATCATTTAGAAGTCATTACCACTATAATATGAAGATCCTGGCAGCTTCACTATTCCTATGACCATTGGTTCATTACCATTGAGCAAAGCTTTGCTTGATTTTGGAGCTAGCATCAATCTCATGCCTCTCTTAATGCTCAAAATAATTGGAGATCAAGTCACGCCTACAAAGATGACATTACTATTGAAGAGGATGTGCTAGTGAAGGTTGACAAGTTTAAGTTTCCTGCGGACTTTGTGATTCTTGATGTAGCAGAGAATGTTGAGATTCCTCTCATCCTATGAAGACCATTTTTGGTGATTTTGGGTGCTTTAGTTTATGTCCCTAAGGGTGAACTCATTCTAAAGGTGGCTGAAGAACAAGTGGTCTTCAATGTTTGTGGTAAGGAAGCTTATATAAAAATGCCTTTGCATCATGTTAAACTGAAGAGTTTAGAAAGCAGAGGAAATGAGGAGGCGCATGCACACATGAGTGAGTTTCCACCACCATTTGATTATTGCAAAACCAAGGTGCAAATTGATGTGGAAAATAATGAATTGCCAAGTCATCTCTTGAACGTCAAAAGCAACCTTGGCCTTGTGGAGGAAACCAATCCAAGGAGCATTTTGACCGCAGAATCAAATCTGAAGGGAAGAAGGCATCTTCTTTTTCACATTTAAAGCCACCTTGAAAAGAAATAGACGTCGAGCTAAATGCGTTAAAAAACGCTTGCAGGGAGGCAACCCAGTCTTTATGAGTTTTTATTTTCTACTTTTTGTTAGTGTTAGTATTAAGTCTTTTATGTTTTGTGTTGAGTCTTTTTTTATATGTCTTTGTGTGACTGAGTGTTGGAACTGCTCAAAGATTACAATTAAAGTGATTGAGTATTGATTGAATGCATTTGAACAAGTTGAGTGGAAGTTTGGCGCTAAAATGCACTTTTTGTTGAAAACTTGAACTTTGGAAACTAGGGACCCTATCTCATGCTAAGGTTGTGCTCTCTGTTATTCTCATGCTCAAGCTTGATACCTAGCCATAGCAATAAGCCACACATGAACTTTTTTGAACTCTAGTACGCGAGCGTAGGGCTCAAATTCTTAACTTCCCTTTTTCCCTCAAGAACCCTAGTAAGTGTTTCTTCTTCCCTAAGCCCTCAACTTCTCTTTTCACTCAAATCACTCTAATTTCTCATTCCTTCACTCAATCTACATCAAGTACTAGGATTTTGATTGTTGCATTGTGCTAACTTTTTCCTGTGAAACACTTATGCTTTTGAATTGTGCATTTCATTGTTAAGCACGTTGCTCATATTGGATGGCCTGGGGTTAGGCCTACTTATCTGGGAGAGGCAAGACCAGCCAGAGCTGGTGGTGATCATGGTAATGGAGATGGAGCTAGAGATGACAATGATGGAGATGATGATGAGCTCCTTGCTGAGATGGAGGAAGAACCTGAAAGGAGAGACACCCTTTTCTTTTTGTTTTCCTTTTTAGTGCTTTCTTTTTATTTTGATTTTAATTTTTTTTGAGTCAGTAGTCTCAAGTCATTAGCACTATTTTGGATTATTTTGATGTCATTTGTGGGAGTCAACCTTCATGATTGTTTTGAGTCCAAATCCATATGAAAAAGAAAGAAAGTTGAACAAATGAAAATCGTGACTGGTTTGAAACTTGTGTGAAATTAAGTTGATTTGGGAATAAATTGAACATGTTGAATAATTGGAACAATGAACAATTTTTACCTTGGGGATCAATTAGCCTTAAGCCAAGTGAGTGTAAGCAACCCCACAAAATTTTTGAGAGTCTTCATTGGTTCTATGAAATAGTTTTACCTGAGTTTCAAATTTCCATTAAGCATGTGATGCATTTATATGATTGAGGCATAGTTTTAATTTTATGGAATTGAGCTAGTTTCAAAAGTAAACCTTTGAAATTGATTGCATATCCTGTTTTTGTGCCCAATTTGAGCTTAATTGTTATTTTTCTTGTAATAAAGTTGCACCCTAAGCCAAATTTAATTAATAGGTGTTATTTACATACCTTTTGAGATAGTGCATTGGTCCATGTATTCTAAAGTGGGTATCTGTGGAACAAAAATATGTTGGAGTTTAAAGAAATTGACGCAGAGGGTTCTCATTGGTTTAAAAGAAAAAAAAAAGTTTCAAGGAATTATTTGCACAATAAATCTTCTGTATCTTTAATAAAAACAAGTAAATAAGAAAAAGAAAAAAGGAACAAGGAATGTCTGCAAAAAGAAAAAGCCAAAAATAAAAATTAGCAGAAGTGTTAAAGTATAGAGAATCCTTGGAGAGCTCTAGCGTAGTTATCAAATTGGAAAAAAAAAATATCAAAGGATTTTGCATATCCTACAAAATAATGATTTCTTGAAGCTAGACCACATTACAATCCTTAAACAAAGTCCTCAGGATTTTTGTTGAACATGTTTTCATGGTTTGACTCTAAACAAAAGGCAAAGCCAAATTGAGAAGCCCATTGGGAAAAAGAGAGACTAACCGTGTGAGAGTATGAGGCTTTTCCCTTGGCTAAGATTGAGTGGTTATCCTTCTTATTCTTTGTGATCATGAAGTGCACTTTTATGTTGTTTTCACTTGGATTGACAGATTATGATTTTTAATTTGATGTTCTTCTTTCTTTTTGGTTTGGGTGTGCTCTGGATGATTAGCAATGTGTAGTTGACTATTCTCATATCATGTTCAAAAATTAAGTTGTAGTTTCTTATTGAATTTGAATACTTTGCTTGGGGACAAGCTAAGCAAGATTCTATGTTGGGGGAGTTTGATAAGTGCTAAATTTAAGGTAAATTGATAATGTTTTTAGGCACTTTTTGCGTTTAAGTCATATATATTTTAGCCCAAAACTCCCTATATTTAGAATCATTGAATGTCCCTAGCTAATTTTAAGAGTTAAATGATTCTTTTTTTATATTTTATCCCTCTAATTGTGTTTTGAAGGTGGAATGATATGATGGGATTAAGAAAAGTGTGAAGGAAAATGAAGAATAAGGAGAAAAGCTCAAGAATTCAAGTTTGCAAGGCTCTTGCTCAAGCTAGAAATCTTGTGCCTGGGCGAGAGAAGCTTTGAAGAGCCACCGCCACTTTGGCACTTATGGTACTTGAGCGCAAGAAATCTTATCTTATCTTGTAATGCACTCAAGTGCTAGATGAACACGACCCTGTTCAATTTTTAACCTTCAGGTGAATGTTTGGGAGGGATGTATAGTGGAACTACGTGAAAATATGATGATTTTTGCTATCTCAGTCTTCTAATGTAAATTGTTCATCAGATTATTCACGTTTCTTTTCAGGGCAGCGAATGTCACCTGTCACATATCGCCAAAGCTTGCGACTATTCAAGTAGCCACGTGTAGCCTCAATACAATGACAGAACCATTCAATTATTGATATTGGTTGAGAAATATTTGATTTTTTCATTTTTTTTTTAAAAACAATATAAAAGAGATCGAATTAGCGAAAATGGAGCACAAAAATGAAAAGATCTTACCAAAAATTCTTAAGGAGAGCTTTCTGCCACATCAACCAAAACAATCAACAAAAAATCAATGGTCAACAGCTTGGTCAATGCCACGTAAGCACCCAGTCAACAATGGGTCAAACAGGGTCACAGTCGAGTCACATGGCGTTTCACGGGTCAACTGTGAACATCACCTTAGGCGCTTGGGTTACATGCACATTAGCTTCCAAAAGTGCATGAGCACGCATGGTGGCTCCGATGGTTGTGAAATTTCACGGCCAGCCATGTCGGAGGGCGGCAAATGAAGTGGTTCTCGTGGTGGTGTCGTTAGAAAACTTCTGGAAACTCAACAACCGTGAGCGACTTCTTTGAATTTTCAGAATTTAATTTTGAAAAAAAAAATAGAGAAGCAGCAATAGGAAACGCTAAGAGACGAGGAACCGAAGCTACGGAAAGCAACGAGAACCAAAACGCACATAGCAACGAGGAACCGAAGCTACGTAGAGCAATCAGAACCTAAACTCGGTACCATGTTAGAACACAAGATAGAAAATGAGAAATACTTGTATATTTATGAGGTGTATTTAATCTGTACGATAAATTATCTATTTATAGGCGATTTAACCTACACTAATAAAGAAAATACAATCTGTAAAAAAAATAATATCAACAAATCCAAAAATCAAATCATATCATATCAAATCCTAATCCTATCATATCACATTCCTAATTAATTAAAATATTACAAATCAATTACAATATATATTAAATAACTTCACAGTGTGAGTTTATATTATTCTTACTCCGGTGAATTACATTTTATTAAAAAGTTTTATCATAATAAATTAAAAATACTTAAAATACTAACTACAAAATGCCTAAGGCCTATTAAAAATTAAAAATTAAGACTACAAAATGCCTAATCAAATTAAAATTATTCGGTACTCAATTAACTAACGTAACACAATGTTTTAAAATATACTATAAAAATCTGACCAAAAAAAATATATATATACTATAAAAATAGTTAATGATCATTTAATTTACTTCTAATTGTTGCTGTCCATTTTTGTTTTCCAAAATTTAACATAAATAATCCACATAACATATACTTATGATTCAATGGTTGTTGGATCGTTAAAATTCATAATATTCTTTGTATTAATCCAAATCAACATAGTATCTACTTCATTCTACATGCTCGTAAGGATAATTTCACGTGATTTCACATCTTTTTTAAAAAAATTATTGTTGTTGTTAAATGATACAACTACACAAATTAATTAATCTAAAATACAACTACACAAATTAATTAATCCAAATTATTGTTGTTGTTAAATATTTTTGTCACATTTCAAATTATTGACCAGAACTTGGAATTGTAAACTCATGAAAGATAAATATAGAATACATCTAAAAAAGAAATTGTCAGTAATTTTAATTTCCTTTGAATAAAAGAGCACTTTATTTGCAAGTAAAAATTATATCCAATATATATATATATATATATATATATATATATATATATAACTTTTTTTCTCTTGAATATAATATAATTGTATAAATAAATTGAATATAATATATAAATTAAATTATGTTAATCTTCATAACTTTAATTAGTTTTTTTATTGATCCTTCATAAATTGTTATAATGAAGTGCGGAAACATATATCTATATATATACTACCTTTTCCTATTTATCTATCCACTTTAGACTAAATTACGCATATTAAAAAATATAATTATTATTCTTGTTTTCACCGAAATAATGTTTAAAATCCTCATATTACCCTTTATCTCTTCTTCTTTGATTGGTTCAAAAGTAGAATATTAATTGGTGTTCCAATCAAATGAAGGGTATATAATTGATAAAAGTGCATTTAATATCACTTTGAAATTCTAAGTGGACAAATAAAAAGGAACAAATTTTTTTCTCAAAAGTGAACACATAAAAAGGAACGGAGATAGTATATATATATATATATATGAAATGATTCATGTGATAAATATGATATTATATCAGAGTGAGAGCGGTAAATATGGAACTTTAAATTCAATCATGAATGGCCAGGATTAAATATTTTTAAATTATTCAAAAGTCATGTATGTGACTTTTTAAAATTTATAATATTTTAATTTCAACCATTCATGATAAGGGCTAAGTGTCTAGATTTACTCCTCTCAATCAACCATGCAACAATGACTCACCTCTCTGAAGCAAGTAAGGTGGCGGTGGCCGCGGTACCCACTGGTAGTCCATTGGGTTAGCGATCAGTCCCAATGTTAGGCTATAGTGGTTTATCGTCCCTAGGGTTGGCTGAATCCCAATTTCAGGTGCAACCTTTGCTCCTATCCTTGGCAACATAGGTGGCCTTTCTTGAGCGAAGGCTTGAGAACCAAGAATGATAAAAAGGAGAAGAACAAGGAACGTATACGAATTTTTGGATGCCATATCACTAGAGACTATAGTGAGAAAATAAGTGGATGAAAAGCAATAGCTTAATAATTCTCTCTTTTATATATGACTTGTAAAAATAAAGAGCTTGATGATGGCCAATTTATAAAGTCAAGGGTTACACACTCATAACCCAAATATGTGATGAAGCAACTATACAATAATATATATATATGATTTTTTTTTTTATCTCGTGCAAGTTTGTACAGGTGAATAATACTCAGATTTTAAAATATTTTATTAAAATTCGACATTTAATTTTTGTCTTTTTAAATAGTAAGTTTTTTATCTTAAAACACTTAATAATCCATGTAAAATTGCACGTAATAAAAAAAATTTATATATATATATATATATATATATATATATATTGAAAGCGTAAGGCTTAGCGTATTCTTGTAATTATATTATTATATAGTGATAAAAATTACTTTTGATCTAATGAAAGTTTAAGAAGCCATACTTGTAGTATATTATATTCGGAGAAGTCTATTTGATTAACGTCATTGATCGTTTCTACCTTTTTTTTTAAAATATCTTTTTTTATTTTTTTATGGATATCTTCTCACCCTATTATAGGATAGAGACAAATTTCACCAGAGTAGACATACTTGTGTTACCAATTAGTCCTTTAATTTATGATTATTTGAAGTGTTGTAATGTGTCTCTACCATTATATGACAATATCCTCACTCATTCTTTTCTTCCTTTTTATGTTTTACAAATATTTTTTCGGTAAAATTATTATCACTTCTCTTTATATATTAATTGTCACTCATTTTTTAATCAGTTTAATTTAAAATATACTTTTTTAACCAATAAAATTCAAGTGTTAATACATAAATATATTACTGAAATAATGAATTAAACGGTGACAATAGACTAAAAGCATCCCTCCCATATTTTTTTATTAAATATTTGAGATCAGATATACTATAATAATAGAGTCAAATGCTTCATTTAATGAGAAAAATAAAAGAAGATTTAACTTTGCCTTTACAACTTAAAAACTTCATGAAAAAGCACAAAAATAAAATACTTTTTCGTATAAATAAGATGAGAATATATATATATATATATATATATATATATATATATATATTTATTTCATAATGAAAAGGAACTTATTTATTTTTACCAAAACTATGTCTAGCACATTAAAGTTTAAATTGACATAAAATGAAATTTGCTTTCATAAATAGTGAGGGCTAATTTGATGAAATTTGCTACTAAAGTTAGTCATTCATTTCCTCTACATTCGATAACTCATTGATGATAGCCTATGAAGTTGTTAAATTATGTATCACCACTGGTCTTCCTTGTCCTTGTAACTTTATTTTACTATATACAATTTGGATTTATTGGCGCTTATTTTTAGCTTTAGCCACTGTTGAGCAAATAATGGGTAATCCATCTGTCACAATTGTTTTTTCCCATGGTTTTATATCACCGCAAATACTTTCACCCAAATCCGTTGCAAAGGGTCTTAACAATGAGGCTGAATATAGCGCTCTCATTATCGGACTTTAGTTTCTATTAGAATTGGGAACAAGAAATGTGTAAATCCATGGAGATTTAGCTGGTCATCAAGCAACTAACAAGAGAGTATGGGTGTGTAAGTTAGGGTTTGTTACCCCCAACTAGCCAAAGCATATTCCACGAGGTGAAAATGGCATTGTCAATGCTTTGGCACAGTTGGTTTTAGGGTATGCAATTTGAAGCACCTCGAAATCCAACCCTGTTTATGAGCATCGATAGTAGTAATTGTACTATTTTAATATTTCAATGTGATATGTCTTACAATCTAAGTAGAATTTTGAAATTTTGACTTCATTGATGGATTTAGAATGCTAATTTTTTTAGAAATGACTCGCATAATTTTTGGATTATTTCATCGTGTGATTTTTCGATGGATAGATCCAAATCACTCGAGACTGCTATATTCATGAAATTCCTTCTAGAATTTAATAATATAGAATGTTTTGGAGAAGTAATTGAGTTCTTGACCTTAGATTATTATTTTACAATAATTTGTTCTAAAGTTATCATTTTGGGAATCACGGAGTCGAA
Organism: Cyamopsis tetragonoloba; assembly: GCA_037177725.1. Lineage (NCBI taxonomy): Eukaryota > Viridiplantae > Streptophyta > Magnoliopsida > Fabales > Fabaceae > Cyamopsis > Cyamopsis tetragonoloba. Next base: position 60,534,201 of record CM074119.1, read on the forward strand.
TTCGTTCTATTGACTCTAAAACCCTAATCCACCGAAAAGAGACACTTAATCTACATGCTAGAGAGGAAAGGCAAGTGTCTTACTCTCATGTTCTTCTCTATACACTTGTCACCATGAGGGAACACAAGTTATGCAAAACCCACCTCCCAAATACCACTTTCCACTATGGTTTCCTACTAAACCATCCATATTCTATAACTAACACCAAAACCACCATTCATTCTTTCATTTACTTTGGTTTATCTCTCTCCAGACAAGGAATAGTTAAAATTCATCTCTTCTCTTTCCCTTAAGTCAATGGATACACCATCACTTTCCATCCATGTTTTTCATTTCCTAAACTTCACTACCTTACTTCAATTTTATATGCCTCCTCTCTTCTAATCCCTTTGAAGGCAACTAGAACTTCATCCAAGGGCTGGACCAAAGTTCCAAGGCTAGGAGAAGATTGAAGGAAGGGAAAAGGAAGCTAAGAGCTTGGGTAAAGAACCTATCTTGATGACGTATTACTGGATTAAACCCCTTTTAATCCTTCTTAACCATAGCCGTTATTTCTGTTATGTTCAGTTTCAGCTTTGGCCTTATCTGCAATTCTTATGTTTTCGGGTTATCTTACTTAAGCCCACTTATGTAGTTTTTCTTTTTGCCTTTTAGTCCCTTTCTCTTTTGTATATAAACCTTTGCTTCATCTCTGTAATGTTGAGTTCATTCTAATACAGTTTTTCTTCAATGAATTCCATCCCTTTCGTTTTATGATCTCTGTTTCTGGGTTTTATCCCTGTCTTTTCTCAAACCATTGTTATGGGTATCAGATTCCTCTAAGGGTCTTTCTTTCGTTTTTCCGCTGCCTCCTACCTTCTTCGGCATGGCTGCATATGAGGTCAAAGATATGCAGGATCCATCAAATCCGTTCTACATTCACCTGAATGAGAACCCATCAATTGTATTGGTTACTCCTCTTCTCCATGAATCCAATTATTACAGTTGGTCTGACACCATGCTCACCAAGAACAAGGAATGCTTTGTTGAAGGAACCATTCAAGAACCAGCGGCTGATAGCCCAATTCACCCTTTCTGGCGTCACTGTAACAACCTTGTTCGTGGATGGTTATATTGCTCCATGACACCAGATATTTCATAGTCCCTCATCAAAGTTGAAAAGGCTTCGGATATATGGAACGAGCTTCGTGAACGTTTTTCAAGATCTGATCTTTTTAGGATTTCTGAGGTTCAAGAACAGCTTTTCTCTCTACGCCAAGGTGATCTCTCCATAACCAAATATTACACTACCATGAAAGCTCTTTGGGACGAGCTTGATTTTCTTGATCCCATTCATGTGTGTACTTGTAGGGCTTCCTGCACTTGTGGTGCCTTGCAAAATCTCAATACTCATCACAATACTCAAATCATTGTTTGTTTCTTAAGAGGTCTAAATGATCATTATCATACGGTTAGATCACAAATCATGATCATGCACCCTCTCCCTGCTATCAACAGAGTCTATTCCATGATTGCTCAACAGGAAAGGCAATTGTTTGGAGATGCTCAATCATCTCCAAACATAGTTTTGAATATGAATAGTAGTCCTTCTCCTGATAGCAAAACCAATCTCACTCAGGGAAATCTTTTCATTAAAACTTCTTCTTATCAGGACAAAGTTTGCACTTATTGCCATAGAAAGGGCCACACCAGAGATTTGTGCAATCGTTTGAACGTCTTTCCCCAAGGCTTTAAGTTCAAAAATCCTAAGTACAAATCTGCCAACATGGTGAGTGCTGAACAATCTGTTGAAAGTCCTCCTCAAACCTCCAATGATTCTGATTCAAGACTTGGATTTACACCAGAGCAATACCAGAAACTCCTTTTCTCATCAATGTTCCTTACAATAAGGGAGCACACGTCAACCTTACTTTTGTACAACAAGTGCAGTCTTCATCACCTAGTGTTGGTAATCTTTTCTCTAAGCATTGGGTCTTAGACACATGTGCTACTAATCATTTCACCCGTTCTTTGATTAATCTTACTTCCTATAAGTTAATTAAACCTATTAATGTTCATCTCCCTAATGGGCAAGTTATCACATCTCACTGTTCTGGTGCTATTCATTTTTCTCAAGATTTGTTTCTCACTGATGTTCTTTTTCTTGAGGGCTTTCACTTTAATCTTATTTCCATATGCAAACTAACTGTTTCTCTATTTTGTGATCTCATCATCTCACCTTTCTCTTGTGATATAAAGAACCACATTACCTCCAAGACGATTGGAGTAGCTGACATTCATTTTGGGCTTTACTTGCTTAAAGACAATTCTGATAGTTCTTTTCATAATTCAATTCAAAGTTTGTCTGCTACTTGTTGTACAACTACTTCTGAATGTGTATCTTCCAATTTATGGCATTATCGCCTTGGACATATCCCACATGAAAGACTTGTTGCCATGAATAATTTTTTTCCTAACATTTGCAGTAATAAAGAATTCATCTGTGATATTTGTCATTATGCTAAACAATGACGTTTGTCGTTTCCTTTAAGCACTTTTAAAGTGCCTTTGATCTCATACATTGTGATATATGGGGACCAATTTCAATTGTTTCTATGCATGACCACTCTTATTTTCTCACTGTTGATGATGATTTCACTCGCTACACATATGTATATGTAATGAAACAGAAAACTGAAACTAGACAATTGATCAAAGATTTTATCTGCATGATAGAAAATCAATTCAACACGCATATCAAATGTATTCGCACGCTTGGTGGGTTAGAATTTCAAATGACTGATTTCTTTGCTTCTAAGGGCATTATACATCAAACTAGTTATGTGGAATCCCCTCAACAAAACGGCATTGTTGAGAGGAAACACCAACATATATTGAATGTTACTCGCAGTCTCCTCTTTCAAGCCAATCTCCCTAAATGTTTTTGGTCCGATCCTATGGTGTACAACATGTTGTTTTCTTGATAAACTGTATTGCCACACCTATTTTAAATGAAAATAGTCCTTATCAAATGATGTTTAAATATATTCCTGATCTGAGTAACCTTAGGGTCTTTGGATCACTTTGTTTTGCTTCTACCATTCAGAGAAATAGAACAAAACTGGATCCATGGGCAAGAAAATATATTTTTCTCGGGTATAAAACCAGGACAAAGGGTTTTGTGTTGTTTGACTTAAATTGAGGGGAAGTTTTCTTATCTAGAGATGTCAAATTTCATGAGCACATCTTCCCATATCAACATCCCACAATCACACCAAAAGGCGCTCATGATTCCTACATGCCAACATATAGTGATCCTATGGAATATAGTGTCAACTCAGAAAGTGCAACTCCAGCTGAAGCCTCCAATTACTGATGCATCTCAGATCACAAAAAATCTACGAAACACCACTACTATAGGCAACATTAACACTGCAGGAAGGAGACATTCAACTCGAATAAGGAGACATGCAAAATGGGTTGCCTGGCGAATTTCCTCGCGATACAATGAAGATTCCTTGAGTATGTTTCACACTTCCAAAACTCAAGCCGTGACAACAATGACTTTTAGAAAGTGATATTTTGCATATATCTCTTGTGCACCAAAGATATAGGCAAATGAATTTGAAGATGCTCTGAGAAATTTGGGTGTCTCATCATGTGTCTCTATTTCATGATTGACTTCTCATAGATATTGTAACTGTCATGAGAGTTATGAATCCCATATAAAAATGGTCTATGTTTGTGAATTAAATGCACTTCTATTTATAGACACTTGTATCCCTTCACGAATAGTCATATCTTTCTTAGTGATGCCTTTTCATTCTAGAGTCGCATCCCTTTAATTGAAGAGTCACATATGTAACCCTTGAAATTTAACCAATTTCAAACAAGACAACTCTTCAAACTTAAATGAAACAACACAACTCTTTATGAAACAACAAAACTCTTCATGTTTTGTAAATTTTTTTCCCAATCCCCCACCATTTACAAAACATCCATAAATTCTGATCACTCCGGAAATCTCATGTTTTCAATAATAGGTGTCTCTATGACTTGAATCTATACCTAGTAAGACGTGGTTTCACCCATCCGAAATAATGTGGTAGACAAGATTTGAACCAATTGTCCCATTTGAGCAGGTGTGCATACCTTACGCATAAGTTTTTGGACCATTGAATGTCGTATTTGTGCTACACATTTATTATGGCCATGTGTTATGTATCCTTTTCATGAGAGCCCTAAAAGTCAAGCCAAAAAGACTCTTAGAAGCGGCCTCACTTAACTCTCATATAGGTAGACTCTATTAAAAGTATCACCATGACAGGGTACTCTAGCAAATATATGCTCATAGATCTATTAAGAGCTAAAGCTCAACCTTACCATAAACACATGGTAGCCAAGTACTTTTTAATCTTGGGATTAATATAAGATAATATAATATCAAGTACTTGCAATCACATTCTCATAGTGTATTTTCACCATCAAACTCAAGACTTGATGTTACTCAAGTGAGAGTTGGGTTTCTACTATGGGTGATTAAAGGTTTTATGGGCTTCTCATCCCTCATTTTTGATGTTTCAAATATCAAAACACTTATCAATCCTTTCGTCAAAGGATATGCAAGATTTAACTTAGATCTTTATATAATAAATAAAACTTGCTAAATTATTCACATAGCTATGTCATTTATAAATATGTTGCGACTTTCATTATAAACCTATACAGTGGATACTTATTGACATCATTTGTTTGGACAATACCAATAATTTAAGCATTGGGTTTTAAGTCAAACTACTTTCTCTTTGTAACAACTACTTCATAAACAATTTGGTGGAACTAGTGATCTAATGACCAGACGGGAATCCACAATAGTCCAAGGCAGCTTAGAAGACAATTGAATAAACACTATTATTCGATAGACACTTGCAAAGGTCAAATCCATGTTAAGATAAGACTGAGGAATTCGTCCTCTTTTTGGTCGATAGGTGTCCATGATCATCAACAGCACAAGGTCTAACTCTCATAGCCAAGGCACACAAAATCCTCTCGTCTGACACCCTTGGCAGACCAACTCATTAAAATAGGCCAACAAGTCACCATGTCTCTAGATGTAAAGTCTTGACAAGAGAACACTGATTCCTGTCAAATTAATGTGAAAACCAATTTTGACCGAACAATATCCAAGCCTATAATAAGGCTCCTTTCAACTCTATTGAGAGGTTTTACTTTGTCAAAATTGCTACTGACTTAAGTGTCAACATGCTCTTTGCAAAGACACTTTCATCTTGGCCACCACTCACGGTGACGCAACATAGACACTTTCCAAGGGTTTGCTAAGTGTGCAATTATCTATGTTTTAGAGGTCTATTTTAGATTGTTTCGTAGTATTTTAGTGTTTTTATTCCATTTTAGTAATCATTTAGGAAGAGTTTCACATCTTTGTTTAGATTGAGTCTTTTATTGAATTTTTTAGTTTTTGTGTTAGGTTTGGTGTTTCTAACCTTAGTTTTTGTTTGCTTGTGTTCCATTGAAGGAATTAAGGAAGGAAGAGTATCACTTGGAAGATTTGGACATGAAGATGGATGAAATTCATGAAGCAAGGTGCAAATTGGGTGTTAGCACAGCTTTTCTAGTTGTTAGCACAACTCTTTCAAGCATCCAAACTGCAGTATGCCCGTGCGCACATCTTGTTCCCCCTGATAGTGCTGCTCCTGCGCATGCGCACAGGTCCTTTGGGCTGTGCGCACAGCCCTCCTGTAGTATATATTGCGAAAATTAGTTTTAGGGGTAGTTAGTTACGATTTTCTGTGCGGATTTCTCTACAATTTTCACACATTTTTTCTCTTCTTCTTGGGGATTCTTGGAGAACCAAGCTTTGTGGAAACAAAATTGGTAATTCTTGAACTCTTCCACCATGTATCTCCTTCTTCTCCCTTCTTCTCTTCTTCTCCTAGTATGTTTGGCTAGGTTATAGATTAGAGATTTGGGGGAAATTGATACTTGAAACCTTGTATTGAACTTCTGTGATTAATTGAAGGTTTTTCTTGATGCGATTGAGTGTTTGCTTCTATGATTAATGCTTTTCTTGATTTGATTGATTCAATTTGAGTAATTGCTTCCGATGTTGATGCTTCTCTTGTTTTGATCATATTGGGGATTGATTTAGATTCAATTGGAAATTGGAAAATGGATAATTGGATTGAAATTGGAGTAATGCTCCATAACTTGACTTGATTCTAGACATAGAACTAGTAGGTTATGAGAATTTGTAGCATTCACTGTTGCATTTGTTTTTACTTGAATTTTGCATAAGATATTAGGGAATTGAGGTAGAACAAAGGGGCTAAACCTCTAGGAATAGAATTAGTCTATGGTTGGTGAATTTCATTCTTCAATTGTGTTGTTGAACTTTGATTAATCTAGAATTTAATACTTGGAGCAAGGTATCAGTTGAACTCCATGACAACTAGAGACACCCTGAATCCTATCATGTCTGTATTAAGAAAATCAACTAGCAATATATTCATGTTTCTTCAATCTCAAGAAACATCACCCCCACCATAAATGTAGACCCAACTGCTTATAAAAGTATGTATAGTCTTTTATACAAATAATTTATCATACGTTTAACCTTGTAAAATCTACTATAGTCCAAACTATAATAAAATGCTTTAATACTTTTTAATCAACATATGATAAATATCAATGTTAAGAGAACCGGACCGAACCGGCGGGTCGAACCGGGAACCGGTGGCTTTGCGGTTCAATGTAAGCAGGAAACCGGCCTGAAGGAGAACCGGTGGTGAACCAGACGAACCGGTATAAAACCGGGAAAACTAGGTTGGAACTGGTTTACCCGGTTTTTATTAAACTATTAAAAAAAAAGGTAAAAAACAGACCCAAACGCTGCTGTCCAATCCCTTCTTCCCTTCGTGGTGAACCCTAAACGCTGCTGCTTCTTCGCTGCTTCTACGCCTTGCCGCCGCCGCCGCTCGTTGTTCTGTCACCGTCATTCTCTCGCTGCTGCGCTGCTACTTCTTCGCTGCTTCCAGGTTCGCTGCTACGCCCTGCCACCGCCGCCGCTCGCTGTTCTGTCACCGTCGCTCTCTTGCTGCTACGCTGGTGCTTCTTCGCTGCTTCCAGGTTCATTGCTACACCTTGTTTGATTTATTGATTTCTTTTATCCAATTTGTTTTATTCACCCAATTTATTGATTAATTATAGAATAGTGAAGCACACAAATTTTTGGGTTTATTGTTCTCCCAATTCATTTATTGATTAACTATAGAAGCACCCAATTTGTTTCATTCACACAATTTATTGATTTCTTCTGTCCAATTTATTCTTGAAATGAGAGATATATTCGAACATGGTAGTGCTAGCTTGATTGCTGTACAATGTTTCTGTTCTTTTAAAGGTATATATATATATATATATATATATATATATATATATATGTATATATATTCTTTACATTTTTAGTTGGTGGTGTATCTTTTGTTCACCATTTGTCTCAGAGTGCTAAGTAAGATTCAAGTTATTTCTTGTAATTATGTTACTGCTGAAGTGCTTACAAGGATGTGTAATTCTTACATTCTTTTGCTGTCATGTAAAAGGTTCATTAGTTTTGTAAAATAACATTTTCTTTCTTATTTGACTCCAAAAAGTCCAACTTTTACAAATCAATTAATGCTTACGCATGAACTTAACAAGAAGCTGATCAGTTCAGAATTGTGTGAATGGGGGGATTCATGGCCAAAAAAATTCATTGGAGGAGAACAGAAACATTGTACTGCAATCAAGCTAGCACGAATATATCTCTCATTTCAAGGATTTCTTTTGTCCAACATGGTAGTGAATATTTCATTGGTAGTAAAATAATTCATAATTGGGATTATAAACTGATTTTGTTGTTTGCTATTTGAAGGGATTATAAAGTATAAACTGTTTATTTTATGCATTTTTCATTTTTGGTCATTTGTGCACAATAATTCATAATTGTCCTTACTTGAATTGTGTAGGAGACATGGATGCTCAACAAGAGAACACTAATGTCGCTACTGCTCTTCCAAATACACAAGAACCACCAACAGGAGACTCTATTATTGGGTGTCGTATGAAACAAGACCCTGGATGGCAGCATATTGCATTTAGAAAGGAGGGAAGGACTCATATTTATACTTGCCTCTATTGCTCCAAAGTTTATAAAGGAGGGGGCATAAATAGACTGAAGCAACATCTTGCGGGTGTACGAGGTAATATATCATCATGCTTAAAAGTTCCACATAATGTTCGCCAAGAAATGATGGAATCATTAAAGAAGATTAAAGAAGACAAGCAACACGAGGATCTTAATGATGCATATGGAGATGATGAAGTTGAACAAGGTGTTGATGCGCATACTCAAGAAACTTCTCAAATGGGTAGTCAATCTAGTCAAGTGGTTGCACAAAGAGGCCAAAAGAGAGCTAGTGATGGTCTACATTCTTTTTTTGATCCAAAAACAACTACTGACTCCCAACCATCACTCCAAAGTGTTTGGGCTAACAAAGAAGCAATTCACAAAGCTGACATGGCTTGGGCTAGATGGATGTATGAGGCTTGCATTCCATTCCATGCTGTACGATCACCATTATTACAAGAAGCTATCAATGCTTCTTTGGCCATTGGCAGGGGTTACAAATTTCCAAGTTATGATGCGGTAAGAGTTAATTTGTTGAAGGAGTGTCAATTACTAGTTGAAGCACAACGATCTAAATGGGCTAAAACTGGATGCACAATCATGGCTGATGGTTGGAGTGACCAAAGACAAAGGACCTTGATAAACTTTCTAGTTTATTGTCCAGCATCACATTTGTAAAATCTGTTGATGCTTCTGATGTTGTCAAAGATGCACAGACATTATGTGACATGTTTTCTGAGGTTATTGAGTGGGTTGGACCTGAAAATGTGGTTCATGTCTTAACTGATAATGCAGCCAATTATGTCAAAGCTGGTGGAATGATACATGCCAAATATAACACCGTTTTCTGGTCTCCTTGTGCTGCTCATTGTTTAAATCTTCTCTTGAAAGACATTGGTACAATGCCTCATGTGGCTAATCTTGCATCAAAAGCTTCGAAGATAACTGTCTTTATCTATAACCATATGGTATTTTTATCTTAGCTCAGGAAACGAGAAGGTTGGAAGGAGGTTGTACGTCCTGGGGTGACTCGATTTGCCACTACATTCATCACTCTGAAAAGCATTTATGAGCACAAGAGTGATTTGCAAGCTTTAGTCATTGATAAACACTTTACTGGACACAAGTTATCAAAGACGGTAGCTGGGAAAGCTGTGAGTGCCATAGTTCTTGACAATAAATTTTTGAATGATTGTTTTTTAGTGGCAAACTTGTAGCTCCAATTGTTAAGCTTCTAAAGATTGTGGATGGGGATGCTCCTTCTCTTGGTTATGTTTATGAAGGCATGCAAAGAGCCAAGAATGCTATCAAAGAGATGTTCAAGGACAAGAAAGTTTTGTATAAGCCTTACACTGATATTATCAAGATCCGTTGGGATAAACATTTGAAGCGTAACCTTCAAGCAGCAGCTTATTTTCTGAATCCTGCCTTTGTTTATGATAAGAAGTTTTGTAATAAGGCTAGAGTCACACATGCTCTTATTGCGTTGTTTGAAATAAAAGCTTTTGGCCTTGACTTGCCTAGCTGCATGAAAGAAATGCACATATATGGTGAACGAGAACGAACATTCAACCGTGAAAGTGCTTTGGATGTGTCAGATAAGATACCACCTGGTATTTTGTTTACTTGTTCTTTTTCTTTTTAGTGCTAATTCAAATGTTGTAATTAGATATTAAAATGACTCAATTTGTTCTAGATCAATGGTGGAAATCGTTTGGAGGTAGTGCTCCAAATTTGCAAAAGCTTGCCATTGGAATTGTTAGCCAAACATCTTCTTCTTTGGGATGTGAAAGAAATTGGAGTTTCTTTGAGTGCATTCACACGATGAAAAGAAATAGGTTGGAGCATCAAAGACTTAGTGATTTTGTTTATGTCACTTATAACTTGTGTTTGAAAAATAGGTATTTAACCAAATGCCAAATTATTTTATTTATTATTTTAATTGATAACATGTTTATTATTTTAGCATAATCAAACAATTTCATTTCAGGGATAAACGCAAAGTGAGAACATATGATCCTATTGATTTTGAATCCATTGATGAAGTTGATTTTTGGGTTCTTGAGGAAGAAACAGCTCCTGATTTTTATGCTAGTGAGGCTGATAATGAGCTTGAGACTCTGATTTATGAAGTTAATGTACTTCCAAAAACTGGTGGATCATCTAGAAGCAATGAAGGTTATACTTATTACCTTAACTATTTTGGACTTGCTTGGTTGACCTCTAAGTTATTATATTAAAATTTATTTTTTATTCCATTATTTGGTGATGCAGAGATTGCAGAAGAACCAATTCTTGATTCAGATTTAGACCCTTTTCAACTTGGAAATCATGAAAGTCCTAGTGTGGAAGATAACAATTTGGGAATTGAAGAAGAATTCAACTTTAATAACTATTATGATTAGTTTTCATATTTAGTAATTAGTAGTGTTGTATGGACTTATGATAAATATTAGGTAACGTTATGTTGGACTTAATGACTTATGAAGTTATGATATTAATCTAAGATGTTTAGTTGCTTTGTTAGACAACTATTTTGTTATGTTGAATATTTGGATGTATTAATGGTAACATTATGTTAATTTTGATGTTGTACATTACTTACTCATATATTTTTTTTTTGCTAAATAATTTTATAAGGCATTATAATAATGAATTTTAATGTATTTAATTGAACCAGTCCGACCTCGATTTAACAGCGGTCCGACCATTGAACCTTGAACAAGTGCCTTCACCAGTTCGATGACCGGTCCGGTTCTCTTAACATTGATAAATATACATACCAAATTCATACAAAAACATTTATGACATTCATAATATATTTTTCTTCAATATCAATCATACAATTACAACAACACAAGATTCACCATTTAAATACTTCTTGAAATTTGAATTACCCAAAATTAACATGAGGGTATAGTATTCTTGAAAATGTGATTATATAACAACATAAGTTATCATCATGTCTAATACATATTTAAAATTAATTTTAGTATTTAACTTGCATAGATTCAACATTACTCAAATTAATATGACAACATGCAACCGCCACAGATCACGAAATGGACAGTTAATCACAACATTCTATAATTTGAAATTAGGTGCAAAAACATATATTTATGGTCAATTCATGCCTAACAATAATTGTAAAAAATTTAAAATAACTGGAATCTCTATGCCACGAAAAACAAGCAGTTATTTCCATGCAACATTTTATAATTTAAATTTAATACATACATATTCCATAAATAATGACAGTCAGACATAAGCATATAACTCAATTCATACAGCAAGAGTTATCCATTCATAATTCTCTAACCTTCAACATTTCAGAATAATTTTAAGAAATCATTCATGAATCATACATATTATCGTTAATAGAAAAATTATAAATCACTAGACCATGGTCAAGTACCACATGCAGATTTATTTTCTATTTATTTATTAAACTATATCACCATTTATGAATAGAGAACATCGTCAATCAATATCATGATAAATCATAGTAAAAATTCAAAAAGGATAAAAATACTAACCTTTTTTTTATATGACAAAAGATATTTCATACCTTGAATTTTGTAATGACTTGGAAAAATCCAAAAGTTTTTGCCCATTTCTTTATCATTTAGTTTCTCTTCTATCACTTATCTTCTCAACGATCTTGGTTTCAAGCCCAACAAACCTGCTCTATTGTTCTTTGATAACAACTCTGCTGGATATATTGCTCACAACACTTTTCACGAACGTACAAATCATATCGAGATCGATTGCCATGTTATTCGTGAAAAACTTTTCCAAGGATTGTTTAAACTTGTGCCCATAGACAGTGAACATCAAATTTCCGACATATTAAAAAAATCATTAGAACCCGCACCATTTGTAAATATCCTCTACAAGCTGAAAATAATAAATATATATTCTCTAGCTTGAGGGGGATATTTAGTAAAAATTCAAAAAGGATAAAAATACTAACCTTTTTTTTATATGACAAAAGATATTTCATACCTTGAATTTTGTAATGACTTGGAAAAATCCAAAAGTTTTTGCCCATTTCTTTATCATTTAGTTTCTCTTCTATCACTTATCTTCTCAACGATCTTGGTTTCAAGCCCAACAAACCTGCTCTATTGTTCTTTGATAACAACTCTGCTGGATATATTGCTCACAACACTTTTCACGAACGTACAAATCATATCGAGATCGATTGCCATGTTATTCGTGAAAAACTTTTCCAAGGATTGTTTAAACTTGTGCCCATAGACAGTGAACATCAAATTTCCGACATATTAAAAAAATCATTAGAACCCGCACCATTTGTAAATATCCTCTACAAGCTGGAAATAATAAATATATATTCTCTAGCTTGAGGGGGATATTGGTGGATTACTTGCTTTGTTTTATTTTGGGCTTTTTTATTGGATCTTTCATCTTTTTAGTTCCTTTTTTATTTGCTTATCCTAGTGGGCTCCGTGTTAGGGCAAAATCCATTTTAGTGCTCCTGATGTCCATATCTAGGGTTAATTGTATTGCAGCATCATCCAATTCCATATCCATTTATCATTTATGCCGTTTTGGCTGTTCTCTTCTTTTCTCCTTTATGTTTCCTTTTAATATGCTGATAAAAGGGCATAACCTGCAATCATGTGATGAATTGATTCTTCATCACTTCTTTATCTAGAAAGCCTCTTGATCGAAGCGATCAAATAATCCTTGAGGGATTCCTTTACACCTTGCTTAATGTTCCTAAATCCTCTTGGCCCTTCTTCTAAGAATCTTGTAAGAGAATTGGGTTAAGAATGGCTCTTGTAATTGAGCAAAGTTATGGATTGACCTCATGGGCAAGCGAGTAAACCATTTGTTTGCCTTCTTATTCAAAGTGGCTAGGAAATTCTGACACAATGACGCCTCTGTGGCTCGATACCGTACCATCACAGAAACATAACCATCCAAGGGCTAATGTGGATCAGTCCCTCCATCATATTACTCTGGTACCCATTTCCATACTCTTGGAATATCCGCGGCCATTGCCTCGTTAGAGAAATGTGTTTCCACTAGAAGGCTCAAAGGAGGAAGTGGGACAGATTGCCCTAGCTTGCGTTGTTTGTTGTGGGTTCTCCCTGCGGTTGAATTCAAAGAATAATGCCTTAAACTCTCCGACTGCCTTTCCTCATTACGAAGTTCATTGATTTGTTCTAGCAAATTTCTTGTTCCTTTGCTCAATTTCTTGATTTCATTTTTCAACGTTATTATGTTGAGTTTGTAAGAAGCCTATTTTCTCATGCAAGCTCTGCACCATCTCCATTACATTGAGCGAAGTTTCTCCAATGTTAGCTGCTTTATTGTGTTGAATTTCTAGTCATCACCATGATATTTAAACTTCATAGGATGTGGGGTTAATTTTATCTAGCCCGCATCAGATGAACACTCAAGTAAACAAAGCCCCGACTTTGGTGTGATCCGCAGTTTGAATCACAAAGTTATATTGGTATTGTAGTAAACTTGCCTTGCCGAGTGTCTCAAAGGTGCCTTTATAGTACAGGCCCTTGGTCTCATAAGTGCTAGGTACATTCATAATGGTTTACACGTCAAGCCTAATAATGATAATAAAGACACTGTTTAGTGTTACAATCTGCAAACGGTTAGGTGAGGGTTGCGGGTTGGGAGAGAAATATGCAATCTTGCGTGGTGTATGTAGGAGAGTTGGTGGGAATTGATATTAGGGTTTGTCTTGGATGAGCCCTGAGTTGTTGTTGGACGGTGAAAACGTCACCAATGATCTAATTCTCTAATTATTGGAATCATTTTCACCACAGACCACATTAATTCCAATAACAATTAAATGATTCTAACAATCAAAAAAATGTAAATAGTTCCCCAGTAAAAGAAAATGTAAATAGTATTACAATTATTTCTTATATTAGGTGCTATGTCAGCATCTCTCTCCATTAATGTGTTATAAAGGATTGAGCTTGAAATCATTGCAACTGTTCTCGACTTCAAACAAGACAAGTTTTAGATATGACACAAAAACTTTGGTCCCTATTTCTTATAAGGTTTAGCTAGCTAAGAGCATTGGCTAAAGATACAAAATTCAAAGGTTTTTTAGAAGACATAAATATTTTATGGGATTTGTGTTTTTTTATAAGCAAATAAATTTTATTAATAGGAGTACAAGTAATATTTGAGTCTCACTCTAAAAAAGAATATTGTCAAAACAAGCAATACAAGAAAGAGGATTGTTATACAAACATAAAGGAACAAACCAACATTTGTTCGGGAAGCAACTCCCTTTGAAGATCAAAATTTAATCTTATCAATATCATCTCTAAAATATTCAACACTCAACCATTAACAAATAATACTTTTCCTATCTAACACTTCATCAATTGACCAAACCAATGCGAACTAAAACATAGAGCAATAACCTCCAATGTTTTCCACCAAAAGAAAAGAAAATGTCAAAAGTCAAAACCAACAATGACATATCACCAAGATTAACAAAATCAAAACCAAGCCAAAGAAAAATTGCATACCAAATAGCCCAAAGGATATTTTTGTTTATAATGTAAATAATTGGGGTTTACATAAAATATAAGTCTTGTTTATGTTTTTTTAATTGAAGTCTTGTATCCATAATGATTATTGCACATAGGGCAACTTATAACGAAACTCATCTAATAAATATTCGATAATTAGAAATACAGTATCACTTGAAAAAATTTCAACAATTCATATATACATTTAATTAAACCTCAATTGTTCAATTAGTAAAACCCATTTCTTTTGTAATTTGAGTCCACAATATAAGATACTCGTTATATGAATTCAATGCAAAAAGAAAAAAATAAAATAAAATTTGAGTTTTTTTTATAAAAATGATAAATTTGTTGCATCTAGTTTAATCCAATGAAGCCAATTGGTATGTTTCTCTACATAGCTAAAGGTTCTTCTATAGTGTTATTGATACAAACCCTAAATAAGTCAAATAAGTTTAAATAACTAATATAGCATGATAAAACAAAATAAATAGCTATTAGGAGTAAAAAGGCTAGTTAGGATTAGTCTATAAATACAACTCTAATCCTTTGTAAATTCATTCTTATCAATTTTAATCAATGAGTGTTTTCACTGGTCTCAATACTCTTAGCTTCTATGTTGACTCATTTCTACCACCATACTTTAGTGGTTACTATGGTAGATTCTCCTCCTTTTCCAGTTACTCCACGTTTCCTCATAATAGCACCTAGAGGCACAATACTCTCGAATAAAATCATCAAAAGATTAATAAATTGATATCTCCAAATCATTTGAAGCCCTTGGAATCTATGCAAACAACATTGTTGCCCTTTCACGAAGGTTAGAATTGTCATCACCAACTTCATCATCCAATACAGTAATGTTAATCTTTTTCAAGACTTTCCCACAAATTATTAAATAGTTGATCACATGGAGCTCATTCCATATTCCTCGAAAGCCCCTAATATTCACCTCCTTGAGACTTAACTTCAAGCATTCGTAAACTACAGTATTGTCTGCCCAAAATCTCTCTACGATAAAATTGAATGGAGATTCATAGCCCTACAATATCATACAAACATAACGAAACTTAATTGATCTCTACTTTCAAAATATAGATACAAGGAAAAATAAATTCAAGTTAAAACTAAACAATTAATACCCATGTATGGAAAAAGAACTTCTATTTGATACTCACAATCAAAGTCTTTTCGAAACTCAATTCAATGGTGAGAGTCTCCAACGTAGGGCAACTATTGAGTAAGAATGTGATTCCGGGAAACTCAATCTCGTGCAAAGAGGCTTTCAAAATCAAATGCCTTATATTCAAGTCATAATTTGTGCGTAGTGGTTTGCCTCCACTTGGAATAACCTATCATATCACACACACAAAGAATCAATATTTTTTTAAGAAAAAAAAATATGATTTTCTAATTTCATATGTTTTTGTACCGCTAAAAACTCAAACTAATAAAATATAATTTCAAAAAAGTTTAAATATATTTTTGGTCCTTACAATATAGAGCACTTTTGGTTTTGGTCCCTATTATTATTATATTTTAATTTAGTCCAACACTTTGAAAAAATAGTTGTTTTTAAGTCCCTATAGTGTAATAATGACTTTGTAGCCAAACATAATCTTATTAAAGTAATTAATTATCAAATTCAATAATAAATTAATGAATTAATTAAAAAAATTCTTTCCTCTTTATCTTTTAGTTTCTAACCCTAGCGCGGTAAAAACGAAAAAAAAATAATTCTCCTATTTTCACCACCTCCACCCATCCATCACCACCACCATCAATCAACTTCAAGACAGAGTGCTTCCCCTTGCCCTACTCAGGTTTATTGCACAAAATCGATCATCCACCACCTCCTCTTCGATCGCCCTACTCTCTTATTCATCAACACCAATTGACACCAACATCATCTTCTCATTCAATCCCACCACTATCAATGTTTTCACTAAACACACAAAATCCCTATCATTGTGACGCAAAGACGGGAACAAACCCACAAAATCCTATTACTTTGAATACAAAACAAAGAAGAAAAACAAACCTAGCTACGAATCGATGGAGCTTCAAGTCAAAACAAGGGGTTTAGAGCTTCGAATCGACTAAGAAATGGATTTGGGGTGAGGAAGATGTGGCGCTATTTGTTTCCGCATAGTTTTGATATTTTTGGTCGCTTGAGAGTGATGGGTTCTGGTGTGCGAGAGGAGGGAGAAGAAGATGAGCGGTTGGAGCAATGGTCTGTGAGTGATGGATCGAGGGTATGTAGATATAAGGGGGGCAAGAAGAAGGTGGGTGTTGTGGTAGCTGGGATTTTTAGATAGATGAGAAGAAAGAGAAAGGGAAAAGATAGAGAAAGGGTAAATGAATTTTTTATTAACTATTATTAAATTTAATAATTAATTAATTAATTGATTTAATAGTGACATGTTTGGCCGAAAAATCATTATTACATCATAGGGACAACTATTTTCTTTACAATGTTGGAATAATTTTTTTTAAAAAAAAAGTAGGTATCAAAATCAATAGTGCTCTATTTTATAGGGATAAAAAATATATTTAAGCTCTTAAAAAAAAGTACCACATGCAATTCAAAATGCCAATGCTTTTATTTATTTTTATTTTTATTTTTGTAGAAATTCAAAACACCATATTTAACCATGTATCATAAAAAACTATTTAATTTGATAGAAATTAAAGGTGATGAAAAATATATACCTCAAGGAAACAACTGCATACGGTCAAAACTTTAACGTTGGAGAGGTGCACAAGCATGCTGTAAATAAAAGGACCATGTCCTTCGAATCCAAACTCATGGGAGAAGTCAAGATCTACCTCTTCTATTTCAACTGCATTAACTTGCATGACATCAATATTCATCAACCCACAATACCTGAAATATTTCAAATTCGGTGCATGGATATTGAAAATTCTACATTGTAAACGACATTTATCCACCACCAGCTTTTTCAGCGTTGTGTTTTGTTCTTGAACGGAGAAATTGTCAACCAAGCGCCAACACCTTTTTAGATTCAAGCTCTCTATAACTTTGCAATTCGTAAGCAAAGCATTAAGAGCTGAGAATGTTACTTCTATCCAACCTAAAAACACCTCTTTGAGTGAATGAAAGTTCACCAGCTCAGACTCAACAAAGCTACACGAAAACAACTTCAAAGATTCAAGGCGAGTGTGCTTATAAACATCTGTTGGCAACTCAAACGAGACATTATGAACGTTGTAAAAAATATTATTGTTGTTCCATGTTGGATCAGAGAAGTCAAGCTCTAACTCCTTCCCACCATATTGAGTGGCAAAAGCAATGCATCCTTTTACGAAATCAGAATCATACTCAGGCATTGACAACCTTAACGAGAACTTGTTCACCACAGCTTCCCTGTAGTTGTTAATCCAATGTTTTGCAAAGTTTAGAAAAGCCTTTTGTTGTGCTTTTCTAATTTGGTCGGGTTGATCCAGTTTGACAAAGAAGAGTTCATTGAACTCTAGATTTGTTGTTCCTTTGCATATATTCAACCAACTCTTAGCAAGGATAGATGTTCTGACGGCTTCTTTGAAGGGAAGGAAGGAAACTATGGTTGAAAGTAAAGGGCTTGGCAATGAACTCAATCTGTCCATGCTCATTGACATGGCTATGATAATTGATGAAAATGGGAATGAAGACAATGGGTATAAATTTGTATAGTATAGTAGGTGTTCTCTGACTGATATGATTTGGTGAAATGTTGCTGGAATTTATGTTGTACTCTGATATTTTTTTCTTTTTCTCCCTTTTTGCTATTTTTATTTTTATTTTACTCTGTCTTTATTAGAAATATATTTTAAAAATCTCGTAGTTAATGAATTACTATACATATATCATCTGTACCAATTTATTGGAATGAACTAGCTATAATGCATTCATTAATGTACCAACTTAAATTCAAACGTTTACTTTAACTACAAATTTGAGCATTTATATTTCATTTAGTGATATATTTTTCCTTTTATTTTTCTTTATCAATTCATAGACATATATAAAATAAAAGGAAAAATAATTATTGTACAATAATATTAATACTATTATTAAACAATTATTATATTTTTTGAGTTTTCAAATTTAAACTTTATTTCACTACTAAAAAATGTCTTTTTGAGACGGAAGTTTAGTCAGATTTCACATGACTTTCCCACACTTTTTTGATGAATTTTTGACGAAATACAATTTTTGCATAGATTTCCCACGAATCAATCCCCGTCCCTAAAACCCTCGTCGCAAATTTTGTGAATCGTCCCAAATTTTGTCTCAAATTCATTTTGGACAGATTTCCCACAAATTGTAGACAAGCCCTCATGTCCAATGATTTTAATTTATTTATGATAGATTTTAGACATAATTTTATTATAATTCCAACAAATTTTAGACAGATTTCCCACAATATTAACACAATTGCATTTGTGTGTTTCCACGAGTTTCACATAGAATTGATATCATGTTACACATTTCATTTGAATTTCCGATAAAAATGGAATGTTATTTCATATGGATTTCAAACGGAAATAAAATATTATTTCACACAAATTTCAAACGGAATAAAAGTGTTATTTTAAATGAATTTCAGACAGAAACGGTGTGTTATTTCACATGGATTTCAAAAAAAAATGTAAGTTGTTTCCCACGAATTTGATGTTATGTTATTTCTAATTCTAGATGAATTTTCGACAGAAATAGAATGTTATTACACACAATTTCTACACAAAAATAAGATTGTATTTTACATAAATTTTAAACAAAATTGAAATATTACTTCGGACGAAGTTTATACATAAGTTATATGTTATTTCACAAAAATTTCAGACGAAAATGATGCATTATTCACATGAGTTGTAGATAGAAAATAAATGTTATTTCACGTGAATTTTCAACATAAATGAATTATTATTTAACACGAGTTGTAGGCGGAAATGAAATGTTATTTAAGACGAATTTCCAACGAAAATGAAATATTATTTCACACAAGTTTTAGACGAAAACAAATTGGTATTTCACACGAATTTTAGGCATAGATTTTATGTTACCTCACACAAATTTCACTTGAAAATGAAGTAATATTTCATACAAGTTGTAGACAGAAATGAAATATGATTTCACACGAATTTCATCCGTAAATGAAATGCTATTTCACACAAGTTGTTGATGGAAATATAATGGTATTTCACAGAAATTTAAAACAGAAATGAAATATTAATTCACAAAAATTTTAGATAAAAAGTGTATGTTAGTCAAATTCAGTTCCCATTTATTTGTGACACATATATTTAATTCTTTATTTGTGTATTATTAATGATTTTTTAAAAGATTATCATTCCATTTCATAGGTTTTTGGGTCAATTTTATATAGATATTAATTTAGTTTTAAGAGAAATTGATTTATAATATTACAATTTTTATATAATTTTCTAATATAATAAAAAATCATCACCAATTTCATCAATTTCATGAACAAAAGAATTTTAACCGAATGATCAAATATAATAGAGTTAACAAGGTGCTCTAACAATGAAAAGCTAAATAAAAGAAACTATGATCCTCAAACTATTCAGTAGTTTAGATAAAGAAAATGAAATAAGAGAACTGTATTAGTTCATAAGTATAGAACTATGGTATTACTCTTCATTAATGAATTCACCTGTCTTATTCTCCTCATTATTGTGCATAGGAGCTCCAGAAGAATAATTTGGAGATAGTGACATGTTTAAGTTTCTATATAAAGCACTCAGAAAACTTTCACTTGACTCAATTCTTCTTTCCTGGGTTTGCAACTTATGACTTTGATCCTCTAGTTTGCGTTCAGCTTCATCCAAGAAAAAAGAGTCAATTGGAATGTAAAATTTGAATAAAACCCAGCAAAAAATAACAAGTAAACCGATGTCTTATTGATAGTCATATATATGTATAGAAACCAAACATACATCTAGGGACAAATGAAAAGAAGAAGAATAACGTAGACTCACCTTAATACAAAAAAGATAATGTTGAGAGACTCAAAAGCCAAATTGGAAACCAGTAACAGATTGGTGGAGCCGTATATAAGATGTCCAGAGCAAAACAATTTTAGAGCGTGATATAACACTAATGAACAAGTAATTGAGCGGCAACTCAAAACTATAGTCACCGCCAAGTCAAATATTGGGAAAGTAAATTTGTGTTATTTCGTTTTTTAAACGGGATCTTCTTTAAGGTGTGTTTTCATATATTTGAGATTTTATATTATTTTTCAACTTTTAGGTGTCCAAATGTTCAGTTTTATAGCATCATGCCTTCTTATCCAATCAAATAGGAGTCAATCAAAATTTCAATTAAGTCATATTCTCCATTAATTTATTTAGATTTGAATAGATATAAACTTGATTTGATCATAAAAAAAGATATAAACTTAATTTTATTTTTAATTTGAATTTAACATTTAGTTTTTATTTTTAATATAAACTATATGTCTCTTATTACCAAAAAAAAAACTATGGATCCATTTTATTTGTAAAATTTTAAGGGACAACACAGTACAAAATTATGTGTCCATTGTTTGATTTTATAAACAAAAATAGTACAGAACAAAAGTGGGGATGCAGTGCAGCACACAAAACCACTATTTTTTGTCCCATAAGAAACCACCGCACAACTCTCTTGTTCCCAGCACAAGAGTTAAGAAAAGTAAAAAATACCCTCCCATTTTCTCAATTTCAGTAACTGTTCTGGCCCTGTACACACATGAAGTGAATGAAAACTGTTCAAAGCGCATATTAATTAAACATGTATTATATTTTATATATTATGTGTACTTTGGATGTTATTAATTATTTCCTTCACTTTTTTATTTATATTGTAAATGGAGAAAGTTTTTAGTAATAAAAAATAAATCAATTTATTCCTCAAAAAAATAAATCAATTTATTAATACAAAAAATATAAATTAATGAATAAATATTAAAAAATATCATAAATTTGTCCAGTGATAGGTAAAAAAACATGATATAGCACAAAGGGTATAATAGTTAATTTCACGTAGTCATGTACTGTTCATATACATATCAAATGTAACACTATAAATTTTCCTGTTCCGTGCATTGACAATCAAACAACAAACAATCCATAGAGTTGTCACTCTGCTTATTTATACTGTACTATGCTATTTGTGTTGTCCTGTACCTATATCAAACGCACCCTATTTCTCTCCATTTTTTAATTAGATATTTATATTTTTGTTATATTACTAAATGTGTATTTTGAGCATTAATTAGTTCAAAAGAAAATTTTATTTCAGTTTGATTCTTTTATTTTTGTTTATTTTAGCTCTTTTACTTATTTTTGCTTTATTTAATTTATTAAATAATTAATAAAAATATCTAAAGTTGTTGCTGGATGTGAGAAAAAAGAAGACAGTGATAAAAAAATATTATTGCCAGAATTAATTATTTATCAACAAAAATTAATTCAAATGATGATATTATATTAAAAAGATAAATTACGAATATGAAGAAAAAAATTAAAGGACCAAATTAGAATTTAAGATAAAGTTAGGAATTTAAAATACAAATTTGGCTATAAAAAATATAATAATATTATTGTACAAATTTTTCAAGTGAAAATTTATAAAAGAACGCAAACACAAGACATGATTGAAACTTAAATTTTATAAATCTGACATGAATAAATCTCACTTAATTAATATAATTGTATTTTAATTTCTATATAATTTTTAATTCAAATTTTAGTTATGAAATGTAAAATTTAAGTATTATTTTCATATAAATAGCTAGTGCACTCTTCATTATATTGTTATCCCTATGCTCAATAATCAGTTATTTATGTTACGTTCTTCTAAGTTTTATAATTTGTTTCAGGCACAATTATCAATTTATACATTCTATTATTTTAGAAATACAGTTTGCTTCAATTTTAAGTATTAATTAATTATGTATTTTTCTTCTAGGTCTATTGTTTGCTTCTGACGGGAGTATAAGTTACCTAAGTCACGTTCTTTTGGGTCTAATGCTTGCTTAAGACTCAAGTATTAGTTATTTGTATTATCTAGTTTTAGGTCTACCATTTACATCAAGCCCCCCATGATACAAAAGTAATTAATTAAAGGGAATTGTATTTCCAAAATAATAGAACGTAAATAATTGATAATTGGACTGGAAACAAATGATAAGAATTAAAGAATGTGGCACAAGTAATTAATTCTTGAGCATAGACATGACAACAAAATGAGACATATACTAGCTATTTATATGAAAATAATATTTAAATTTTACATTTCCTAACTAAAATTTTAATTAAAAATTATATAACAGTTCACATAAAATTAAAATACAATTATATTATTTAAGTGAGATTTATTCGTGTCAGATTTATAAAATTTATTAGTGAATAATTTCTTGTTTTATTCTATTTTATGAATTTTTAGTTGGAAAATTTGTAGAATATTATTATTATTACTTTTATGGATAAATTCATATTTTAGTACTAAAACTTTATCTCAAATTTTAATTTTCTCCTTTTATTTTTTCTTCATATTAGTAATTTATCTTTTCAATATAATATGATCATTTTTTATTAAATTTTTATGATAAATAATTAATAAGAATGCCCACAATAATATGTTTTTATCCTTGACTTCTTCTTTTCCACATCCAACAACTATTTTAGATATTTTTATTAATTATTTAATGAAATAAAATGAAGCAAAAATAAAATAAGGAGTCAAAATAAAAGAAAAAGAAAAAGAAAAATCAAACTAAAAGTTGGTATGAAGTTTAGGGATCAAAAATAATATTTTCTCTTTACTGTATTTATTATAATATTCACCGTTAATTTATTTATCTTTTAACTAATAAAAGCTCATTTAAGATGTTAAGACAAAACAATGTTGGAGGGTAATATAACACTAATGCAAGTAATTGAGCGACAACACAAAAATAATAGTCACTGCCAAGTCAAAAATTGGGAAAGTAAAATTGTTTTTTTTTTTTGTAACAGGATCTTCTTTAGAGTGTGTTTTCATATATTTAAGATTTTTTATTATTCTTCAACTTTTAGGTGTCCAACTAATGCTGTTCAGTTTTCTTCTACTTGTGAAGAGTATCTTTTTTCTTGGAAATTAATGATTGAAAACAAATATAAAGTGTGACAAGATCTTCACTCAAAGATTTCAAATTTTTTATAATAAAAAAATCAATTTTAGTTAAGTGTTATCGTATATGGATCATGACACCATGGATATTGACTTAGCTCTTAGTACGAAAATATGTGACCAAGTGTTAGAAAGAAGGGAGCATGTCAAGCTATAAAAAAAAAATCAAGGTCATATATTTCGAGTGTATGTTGAAAATGAAGGGGTGCAATTTTTACAATCACGACATGAAAAAGAATAATAGTCATATTTTAAATTTCGCGTTTGTTAAAAAAGTTATGCATCTTTCACCGCCAAGCCATAGAAAAAAATGACGACCGTATTTGAAGTCAAGGTTTAGGTTTACTTATTTTTTCACTATTTTGCGACGGCTTCGGGCCGTCGCAAAATATTTGTCGCTAAATCGAAGCATTGTTGTAGTGGCAATCATTTATTAGGCTTTAGTGGTTTTGGAGTTAGGGTTTAGAGTTTATGGTTTAGCCAATTAGTTTCAATCATATAATTTTAAATATCTTTAAATTTAACTTTTATCTATAGAAAATTATTAGGATTAGCATCATATAACTATTAATATAAAGAGTATTTGAACTTTTACATTTGTTTTTATATATTAAATGAAATTCTTTAGTCGGTTGGTTTTAATGATATATCTACTCACGATTAAAATGAGTAATTTTTATGTGTTTTTTATGCTTTCAATTATTAGGGTTTATGATTTGGGGTTTGGGTGTAGGGTTTTTAATTGAGTCATTGAGTTTCAATAATATATTTTTAAATTTGATTTTTATCTTTCCAACTAGTATGTCACACCTTGACTACGTAAAGCTCCATGCATGTAATCGAATCTTTGTCTAAGTGTTATATAAGCATAAGGATTTTATTACATACATATATCTTACATATCAGATAGGTAAGTCTTTTGAAGCATTAAGCAACATCTTACAAAATTAATGGAATATATTACAAGATTTGTCCCAAAATATGTGAAATCGGAGTACAATATACAGTATGTCTCCTACCTTAAACACAAAAGATTCTTACGAGCAAAACAAGTCTTCTTTTCATACTATATCCCAGATATCCTCTCCTGTAACTTATAACAAAGCGACCGTCAGATATGTATAATATACCTCGGTAACCACTTGGTGCTAAAACCTCATTGTGTTCTCAGCCGCTAAAGTGGAAAATAGTCAGAGAGAGAGAGCTTGTGGTTACCAAGGTCTCCAAACTTCAATAGCTTTTCCAAGCTTAGTCTCTAGGCTTCGTGAATTTAAGCTTCTCCCCCCTCTAGGTTCTTCCCACCTTCTTGATTCTTGGTTTCTCTTGAATCCTGCCAAATCAAGCACCCATGTCAAGGAATCAAGTGGAGATTACAAGAAGAGATGATTTGCATATTGAAAAGGATGATTCAAAAGAAAGAAAATGTAGAGAGAAGGATGCGCATGAGAGGCTAAAAGGGAGAGAGAAGGGTTTTGATTTTCTGTTCTCATGTGGTGAAAGAGGGTTGACTATGTGAGTGGGTGTTGAGAAGGAAAATTAGGTTTTGCTAAACTTTCCTTATATCATGGAGAGTTGAAGTTTGGTGGATGGAGGGACAATATTGTAACATTTTAATTATCTATTTTTTTTTTATTAGCAAACAAACAGAAATGTATAAAAATAAAGCACTAGGAGTGCCATCAAGTACACAAGAAAAACATGTAGCAAAAAAGGCATTACACATAATCCCACCAAACTTCTTACACTCCCATTCCCACCACCGTAAAAACTAAAGTATAAACTTTACATCTGGGAATTACGAAAAAACATAGGATAGGAGCTCCATATTATAATTAACACTATCTATCTAAGGTACAAGTTTGGGGATGTTACATTTATAATTAACACTATTTATCTATTAGTCTAAAGTGTCTTTTTAATTTTCAAATTTAATTTTATCTATTCAAAGATTTTTATTGATTATATATCTAAGCACGACTAAAACTTAAGAACTTTTAACTATGTTATTTATCTATTCAATTAATAAGGTTTATGAGTTTAGGGTTTAGGATTTAGAGGTTTAAGGTTTTGAGTTTATCGGGGTAGGGTTTCAGTTTTATTGTTTGGTTTTAAGGTTTAGTGTTTATGATTTACTCATGTTCAGGCATATATTTTTTAGGCTTAAATATGTTTTTGGTCCCTATAAAATAGGGCTCTTTATGCTTTGGTCCCTATAATTTTTTTTTGACTTAAGTCCACAATAATAATTTAATTATTAGTTTTAGTCCCTAAAGTGAAAAAATGAGTTTTGTGCCAAACACACCTTTGATTAATCAATTTTCTAATTAATTTAATTTATTAAATTAAATGATAAAATAGTAAAAAAAGAAAATAAAGAAAAAAAATAAAAAACAAATAAAAAAAACATTTTTATAGGGACAAAAACTCATTTTTTTCCTTTGTTTTTTATAATTTGTTTTATTTATTTTCTTTTTTTTTACTATTTTTATCATTTAATTTCATAAAATAAATTAATTAAATAATCGATTAATCAAAGGTGTGTTTGACACAAAACTTTTTTTTTTCACTTTATAGGGACCAAAACTCTTTTTTTTTATTTCTTTTCTTTTATTTTTACTATTTTTATCATTTAATTTAATAAATTGAATTAACTAAATAATTGATTAATAAAATGTGTGTTGAGCACAAAACTCATTTTTACACTCCAGGAACTAAAACTAATAATTAAATTATTGTTGAGGACTTAAGTCAAAATATTTTTTTATAGGGACCAAAACCAAAAGAGCCCTATTTTATAAGGACCAAAAACATATTTAAGCCTATTTTTTAATATGATGTTTTTGTCTTTTGATCAATTGTTAGGATTAGCATTATCTATCAATTAGTATAAAGAGTACTCAATTTTTAAAATTTTTTTTATCTATTGAATGAGTTTTATAAGTCAATCGATTTCAATAATATGTCTACTCATAGTAAAAAAGGAGAAAATTTTAAATGTGTTTTTGATTAATTTAATTATTAGGGTTTAGGAGCTGAAGTTTTGGGTTTAGGGTTCATATCAGTGATTGATAAGATATTTTTAAATTTAATTTCTATTTGGTTAATTATTTGAATTAGCATTATCTATGTATTAGTTTTTTATTATACATCATAAATATATTTATCTATTCAATGATATTTATTCAATTATTTATATTCAATTATATATCTAATATCAACTTAAAGTTAGTAACTTTTAAATTTTTTTTTATTCATTCAATTTTAAGGATATAGGAGTTGAGATTTAGGGTTTGGGCTTTACGATTTTGTCTTAGGATTTAGGGTTTATATGTTAGTTAGTTAGTTTTAGCAATAGATATTTTTAAATTTGAATTTTATGTATTGGTTAATTGTTAAGATTAATATTATCTATCTATTAGTATAAAGAGTGTCTTAATTTCTAAATTTCCTTGTGATCAATCGAATTAAATTTATTAGTTAGTGGGTTTCAATAATGTATAGGGCCATGATTAAGAATTAGAGTATTTAATTTTTTTTTCATTTAATTATTAGGGTTTAGGGTTTGAGTTTTGGGGTTTATCATTTCGTCCTTCAATTTCGATAACACTTTTTATAATTTTATTTTTGTCTATTCTATTATTAGGATTGATATTATCTATCTATTAGTCTAAAGATTTTTTTTGTAAGTTTTAATACTTATAGTAAACTGGGGGGAATTAGATATTAAAAAAGAATTAGGAATAATTTTTATACCAATATGATACGATAAAAAAATTAGCTACCATTAATTTAAATAAAATAAAAATCATATTTTAAGAGACCATTACCACTAGGGAGGAAAGGTTAACTAGAAACATATGAATTATAAAATATTTGCAAACATACTTGCATGTACTTACGTTAGATAAAATGTAACTAGTAAAAAAAATTATAACTTTTGAGCCGTATCCTAAATGATATTGTTCGAGCTTATTCTTTCATTCGAGAAAATAAAGATTCCCACCAGAAGTGCCAGACGTAGCACAAGTAATCATACTAGTATTCTATGAAAGGAAAGTATGGAGAAAAGTATATTGAAAAAGCTACTATATAAAATGATGACATGCGGCATAAGTTGTCTTCTAATGAAGTTTCTATTGTATGTATTACAAATTACTCTTATCGTTATAGCTTATTTTTTCATTTGAGAATAATGAATATTATTTGTTGTGCAGGGCGTACCTGGGTAACCATACTATTTTATATATTCACTTAATTTGCATGATACCTAAAAAGGCTTCCATGGTCACTGCAACATTCTCCTACTATATTATCTTCCTGCTACAACCATTCCTCTTCCTGTGAAGACATTGCCGTCGACATTGGTTCTAACAAAAACCTTCTCTCACTGAATCCAACCCCCAAGAAGCTTCCATGGTCATTGCGTGTGACCTTTTTCTTTTTGCTAATGAAATCAATGAAACCAAAAGCACCAAAACCAACCTCGTGAGGAGCTACCGTGGTTGCTGCAATATTATCATGACAAACAGCTTCAATAGTCGTTGCAACGTCTTGCTATGACCTTCTCCTTGGTGTGGCCAAGAACCATCACAAACCCTTTCACTGTGAGGTTTCAGTGTAAGTGTGTAACCTCCTCCTGAGAATGAGCCGAAAGGCATACTTTTGTTTGCACCAAATGAGATTTATTGGAAAAAAATAAAATAAAAGAAAAAAGAAAGGAAACTAATGAAGAATGGGTTGGAAAGAGGTTCAAAATTAGGATGGTTACAAATTATGATTAGCATGTAAAAAAATAGAATTAGCACCAACTAATTTTGTTTTATTAATAGAAACATTATCAATTGCAGTCGCCATTGCATTAGCCTTACGGATTTCTCAATTACGGGTATTGCTTGTACTGTATTGCAGATTGCGCTCGTTGCATGTGGTGTGAATTGTTCACTACTTTGCACAAATTATGTCAAAATTATTTGAACTATTGTATAATTTATATTACACTTTAGTGTATGTTGTCTTTATTTTTCATAATTGTAATGTATTTTAAACAAAAAAGTTAGTTATAAGATTAAAATAGAAAATAAGTTAATTAATACTCATTCCGTTTCAAAGTACAAGGTGCATTAATTAATTTTTTCTGTGTTTCACGTTTTAACCACTTAAACAAAATACAAGGTGCATTAATTAATTTTTCTAACTTTACCCTTATTTAATAAAACAGCCTACTACAAGTACGGTAAGTCTTCAAGATAGTGGGATACATTTATTTAGCGGTAAAATTGTTTTAGAGTGATTATGCTTTTCAAAATCAATGCAATAAATATTTTTCTTAAACTATGGGAATTAGGTGATTATACTTGGAAATGGAGGGAGTAATTAATAGTTGCTAATACATTGAAATAAATTCATACTGCATAAATATCAAAAACACAATAGTTGTTCATGCATAATTGATTATCTCAACCCAAACAAAATAAACAACAACTAATATATTTAATATAGCTAATGTGAGAGTGATTATGTAACACCATATCCACTTAGGCTTATTGCGTGCACAGTTAAAAACAAGCGTAATATTTTGTTTTTGACATATTGAACTAAAGAAATTAAGTCATAAGTGAAACCTCATATGGGTAACTCAAATTGTAAGAACTTTCTAATTATATATATAGCCTAAGGCGTTTCATACACTCATACACATAATAGAAATATTAAATATACAAGTACAAAGGTCCCTACCCTATGGTATAGTTAAATGCACTAAAAACAAAATAGCGGGCGTGCTTCCTTCGCGTTCGCCAACAACCCAATGTGATAAATATTTATAGCGTCGTCCATGCAATTGAAACATTGCAACCGCGACATATATAAACTAAATCGCAATAATCACCCGGAATTCAACTCTCACAACGTTTCAGCCACCAAAGTGAAAAATGTTTAGAGCCACATTTAAATGCATATATTCAATTCATATAGGTAACATAATTCACAAACACAATCAAGGGGTTTAAAAACGCTCAAGTTATTTTAAAACATGAGTTGGTCGACCACGAATGTTCGGGCAAGGCACCGGAGGATTGAGCTCGTCCTGCAACATGGAAGCGTCCCTGAACCCTATTTCCAAAAAATCAGTCATCAAAATTTGTTATCTGGTGAAAGCGCCCTTTCACCCTTATAACTATATGATGAAGGTTTTTCTCTTAGAGGAAAGTTACAAAAACGACTTTGCTACCTATAGCTAAGACGCCTCTCACGAAAGTAACCTTCCCCGTATTTCTAGGTGTGGTACCATACATTCAAATCAATGTTTAAGCGTCCAGGGTTTGCATAATTGCACAAACAATCATTAGAGTATAAGGTTTTAAGCATCTAGGGTGTGAGTCCTAGGAGATCTAAAACCAAAAGAAAACACAAGAATGTTGTAACAAGAATTATGCAGATTTCTAGTTCTCAAAGTAGCAGAAACAGCAAAAAAGGAATTCAACAGAAATAGCAGAAATGTTAAACGAAAACAGAAAGAATCAAGGAAGAAGAACACCAAGGATTAACGTGGTTCAGCCTTGATTAATGGCCTACATCCACAGGGCAATGCAGGTCCTCAGTTCGAACCTCTATGGACGCACTTTAGCCTATAAAAAAAAACTAGCAATTCCTTTATTGATGATGAACAAAACCAGTACAAGATATGATACAAGAATTCACCAATATGTGATAAACCTCACACACGACCCTCCTGCATCTAGGCGCTCTCCTCACAAGAGAATTTCTCTCTAAAACGTATTGATTCATCACGCTACAGAGAAGGGAAAAAGATGGAGTATATATATGCAGCAATCAAGCCTCAATCTGTTATAACTGAAAAACAGAAAAAACAGTTATAACAGAATGAAGATCTTAGGAATAGAACAGATCCCTCACAACCTATGACTGTGATTTTGAGACATCTTCTTCACAATTCTCCACCTTGACTCTAAATCTTCAATCTTCAAGATAAGTTGCATCACCACTTATGCACTTAAGGCATCATGTGAAGCTTATCAAGTCCAAGCAGTGCCTGAATTTAACCCGAGGCAATGACTTGGTGAACATGTCAGCTGGATTATCTTCTGTAGACACCTTCAGAACTCGAACCTTCTTTGAATCAATTGTATCTCTTACAAAGTGCAGTTTGACATCTATGTGTTTAGTCCTCTCATGATAGACTTGATGATTTGCCAAATGAATGGCACTTTGGCTATCACAAAAGATGTCAACACATGATTGTGATATTCCCAATTCTGCCATAATTCCTTTCAACCATAAGCCTTCTTTCACCCCTTCAGTGAGCGCAATGTATTCTGCTTCTGTAGAGGACAAGGCAACTACAGATTGTAACTTTGCTTTCCAGCTTACAGTTGTTCTAAACAAGGTGAACACATACCCAGAAGTGGACTTCCTATTGTCAAGATTTCCAGCAAAATCTGCATCAACAAAACGAGTAACTGTTTTTCTTGTTTATCTGACCTTTTGAACTTTAAACCACCTGTGATAGTACCATTTAAGTATCTTAGAATCCATTTTAAAGCATTCCAGTGGCTTGACCCGGATTAGACATGAATCTGTTTACAACACTGATAGCATGAGCCAAATCTGGTCTGCTGCATACCATTCCATGCATGATGCTGTCAACACCACTTGCATATGGAACCTGATCCATAGTCTTCCTTTCTTCTGCAGTGCCTGGCTTGGAGGAAAGCATGGTATGGTGGCCCAAAGGTGTGTTGACTGATTTAGATTCATGCATTCTAAATCTTTCAACCACCTTCTCCAAATATCCTTGCTGAGACAAGATCAATTCACCTTTCTCCCTATCTCTGTGATGTTAATCCCTAGAATCCTCTTTGCAGTTCCAAGGTCCTTCATCTCGAATTCAGAATTAAGTTCTACTTTAAGCCACTTAATGTCCTCCTTTGGAGAGCTTGGAATTAAAATGTCATCTACATATAGCAATAAGTAAATTATGCACTTCCTGCCTCTCCTTAAAATGTAAACACAGCTATCATGCTTGCTTGTGCTGAACCCTACTCTTATCAGAAACTCATCAAACCTCTTATACCACATCCTTAGACTTTGTTTAAGACCATAGAGAGACTTCCTTAAGAGGCAAACTTTGCTCTTATCATCATCATAACCTTCTGGTTGCTGCATGTATATATTTTCCTCGAGATCACCATGGAGAAAAGCTGTTTTAACATCCATCTGTTCCAACTCAAGATCAAATTCATTAACAATTCCAAGAAGAATTCTGATAGAACAATGTTTTACCACTGGTGAGAAGATTTCATTGAAATCAATACCCTCCACTTGAGTGTTGCTACAAGTCTAGCTTTGTATCTAGGCTCCTCAACATCGGGTATCCCCTCCTTCTTCTTGAAAATCCATTTGCAACCAACCACCCTCTTCCTTTGAGGTTGCTGCACCAAGGTCCATGTATGATTCTTTCCTAAAGAGTCCATCTCTTCCTGAATATCCTTTGACCACAAATGAGCTTCTTCATATTCCAGAGCTTCCTTCAAGGTCTTTGGTTCCTTGTAGTGAAGTTCACTTGCCACATTGAAAGCATAACACACCAGATCTGTTTGTAGGTTTGGAAGTTCTTTTTGCTCTATCTCTGACCAATTGGTAATCTGAGATATTCTGAGTTTTAGGTGCTTCTGTTCTAATCACTCCACTTGAACTTGCATTCCCTTCCAACCGATCCTCATTCTATTTCAATTCAGTTTCTGTGTCAACTGATCTAGCAAGTAGCTCCACCTCAAACTGAACTTGTTCCGACCTAGATTTTGACTTTTCATGACTCTTGCTTATCATTCCCATTCTTGTTTCATCAAAGACTACATCTCTGCTGATGAAACATCTTGATCTCCCAGGTTCAAGACTCCATAGCCTATATCCCTTCACACCTTCTGGATAACCAAGAAAAATGCATCTCTCAGCTCTTGCATCCAACTTTCCTTGCTTGCTGTGAGCAAATGCTAGAGATCCAAAAATCTTCAGGTTAGAGTAGTCTGTTGGTTTCCCACTCCAAACCTCCATAAGTTAGCAGAAGATGGGCACCTATTGATCAGATAAGCTGCAGTGGAAGCAGCTTCACCCCAGAAAGTTTTTGGCATTCCAGCTGCTAAGAGCATACACCTAACCCTCTCCAATATGGTTTTGTTCATTCGTTCTGCTAAGCCATTCTGCTTAGGAGTATTGGCAACTGTTCTATGTCTTTTTATACCTGTTTTCCTGCCAAACTCATTGAATTGCTCTGAAACAAACTCCAGGCCATTGTCAGTTCTAAGAGCTTTTAGCTTAGCTCCAAGCTGATTTTCAATGGGAGTATGAATCTCTTAAAGGTTTCAGCTTTGTCTTTCAAAACATAAATCCATACTCTCCTTGAAAAATCATCTATCATGGTAAGAAAATAAGAACCTCCACCAAAAGTTTTGGTTCTTGATGGACCCCATAAATCTGAATGCACATACTCAAAAGGTCTAGTGGATGTATGCATACCAGAACCAAATCTAACCGTGTGAGACTTTCCTAGTATGCAATGATCACAGAACTCTAGCTTATTCAGTTTATCACCATTAAGCAAGTTTTGTTTTTCAAGTTCAATTAGACCCTTTTCACTAACATGTCCTAGCCTTTGATGCCATAGACTAGCCCTATCATTAGTACTAGATGCAACAGATGCATGAGCAATGATGGTGGAACCTTCAAGAATGTAGAAACCATTACTTTTATTCTTGTTTCCTCTAGCAACAACTAGAGATCCTTTAACCAGATTAAGGACAACATGTTTAATTCTAGTTTCAAGACCAATATCATCAAACATGCTCATAGATAACAAATTTCTCCTGAGTTCAGGAACATACCTCACATTCTTTAGGAGAAATTCTCTATTATCAAACATCCTAAACCTTATGATACCTTTACCTTTGATTTTACATGGATCATCATTGCCCAAAAGAATAGTTGCTCGAGAGTCTCAAAGTAATCCTTCTTTTGACACATGTGATATGTACAGCCTGAGTCCATGACCCCGTCTTTTGGAGAGTGTGAAGTAGATACCATGAGAACTCCAGCACTCTCATATCCATATGAAACATCTGCTATATCTGCTGAATCTGGACTATTCTTGAATTCCTTGTTGCCTCACTCGGGACAATCCTTCTTGAAATGACCTGTTTTATGACAATGAAAACACTTGTACTTAGTTTTACTTCCATTTTTAGACTTGGACCTACCTTTCTTTCCTTTCTGCCCTTGATCCCTCTTTTCACTTCTTCCCCTTGTCACATTCAGACCTTCACCATTGTCTTCACCCTTGGATTCTTGCTACCTTTGCAACTCCTTGGTTCTTATAAAAGTTTGGACTTCTTCCAATGTGATGGTCTGCTCTTTGCCATAGAGAATAACGTCTCGGTTAACCTCAATATTTAACAGAGCAGGGCTTTGTCTTTGTCCTCAAGGTTAACCTCAATATTTTCTAGATCATCAAGAATCTTGTTGAATTTTGCTAGTTGCTCGGTTACAGCACGAGATTCTGTCATCTTGAATTAGTATAGTTGTTGTTTTAAGCACCGCCTGTGTGCTAAGGACTTTGTCATGTACAAGGATTCCAGCTTCAACAACATGGCTGATGCTGTCCTCTCCTTCCCAACTTCTCTCAATGCCTTATCTACATGGAATAATGGCACTGCGCGCCTTCTCAATCATATTTGTCTTCTCCTTCTGAGTCAGAGTAGCTGACATTTTTTCTTCTCCTTTAATAGCTTCTACACAACCTTGTTGGATCAAGATTGCTTCTATTTTCATCCTCTATAGACCAAAGTCATTATCACCTGAGAACTTATCAATATCATACTTGGTTGAACCCATTCTTGATCAAATCTTTAAGATCTCCCCACTGACGGCGCCACTTGTGAGTCCTAGGAGATCTAAAACCAAAAGAAAACACAAGAATGTTGTAACAATAGTCATGCAAATTTCTAGTTCTCAAAGTAGTAGAAACGGCAAAAAGGAATTCAACAGAAATAGCAGAAATGTTAAACGAAAACAGAAAGAATCAAGGAAGAAGAACACAAGAATCAATAGCTAAGCAAATTTTGCTGCAGCGAATTCACCCCAGTTTTAACCCAAATTTCTGGGAATTTTCACTGTAGTGAATCCCAATTCGCTACAGCAAAAATGTCGCGATTCAAGGCTATGGAAAACCCTCCTATCAACACAACAAAACTCAACAGCACACTTCAACTACCAAGTACTAACACCAAACAATCACAAGCATCAATCAACTCTCCAAATCAAGCACAATTTTCACTTTTCCAATCAAACTTACAAAATCAAGCTCAATCATAATTCCATTTTCATCATCAAAGCCTAATTCCTCACAAGTTAAAATAATTGTGCAAATTGAACTATTATTCACAATCATGCATCACAAATCACAATTTCCCACTCAATTAAGCATTAATTCAACATTTTAAACCCTTGCCCAACATCAATATCAAGAACCCCCAAATTTTCCAACAACACACAATTTGAGTAAAAGAGAGTTATGGTTACCTTGTTGCCAAAATAAGTTCCTTCTTTCTTCCTTAATCAAGCTTCTCCTTCCTTTGATCCCTCTCTTTGCGCTTACCCTCATCCTGGCCCTTAGTTCCTAAGTCCAATCCAAGTTACAATGTAAGAGGAGGGGGTGTGAGAAACTAGCTTGCATGTAGTCAAAATAACTACAAGAAAAATCTAGAATGGCGACCGAATTTAGCTACTGAAATTTTCAGTCGCAATTCGCGACCAAATAGAGACCGAATAGCGACCGAAATCTATATGCGGTTAGGTTTGAACAATTTCAGTGATTTTGTGACTGATTCAGTGACGAAATATGTCTATTCGCAAAATATCGGTCGCAAGGGGTCACCATTTCAATCACAAAATAAGATTTTTGCACAAGAAAAAATCTCAATGGTTGTGACCACATTTATTTTTATGTTTACATAAAATTTGCGACGAAATGCGAAACCAAAATTCAGTTGCCGCTCTTAATAATTTCGGTCGCAAATATTTATAATCAAAATTTTCTCCCTTATTTGCTTGAACCCTAACATGAGCCTCACTCCCTTTCTCTCTCTCCAAGCTCGCAATCACCCACCACCTTCTTCCTCCTAGATCTCCGTCACTCTAACTGACCACCGGAGCTCCCTGCTACCATTGCTCTCTTCGTGTTCTTCGGCAGATTCAATTTCATCATCGCGGAGTTTCGTGAACGTGAATCTCACAGCAGGTTTTGATTTGAAATTCCGTTCAATTTTGTGATTTTTTTCTTCAGTATGAACATTCACTGATTATATAAACAAAACAAAACAATTTGCTCACTGGTTTTGCTCATGCTGAGACCTGGTTCTGTTATCCTCTTTAGTTCCGTGATTAACTTGACTTAGCCTTTTGGTTTGTTCTTGTCTGAGTTAAGTTGTTCAGTTATTGATGCACATTGTAAATTAATTATTTCAGGCAAATCAGATCAAAGGTCCCTGTACTAGGCTATCGATGACTTGGAGAATTTGACTGATTTCCTCTTGGACTTTGAAGAAGAATGACATGCCTCTCCAAATGTTGTGTTGAAGTGGTATAGAGGAAGCGATGTTTGGATGTAAGTATGGATTTCTTGAACTGTTCATTGCCACAATGGATGGGTTGGCCCAGTAGATAAATGCTGGAATGAGATTCTCAATGCTTAGTTCAAAGGTTCTAGACACATTTGAGCTATTCTCCTGAGTACTCCGTTAGGTATGTGTTTCCAACATTTGTCTACATGTACAATTTTGATATCTTAGTCATCGGAAGTTATTCTTCTTATACAATTAATAAGTTCATGGATTAAGTTCTTAAACATTGCATCTCGAAATGTATTACAATTTTCTTAGATGCTTAAACAATTGTACTATTGGAGTGGAAATCAGGTAGTAAATGACCATATATGAGCAAAACCATTTTGCTCAGTTTTGAAGTTTCTTTTCTCCATTTTTTGGTTAGTAATTTTCAAGGACATCAGTTTTCCTTCTTAAGAAGAGAAGAACTTGATACTGATCCTGTTTGGATTCGCCTATTTAAGAAAAGCACTGATATTATAATATAGAAAAAGTGTAGGCGTACTATTGATAAAAAAACTTATAGCATCAATGTTTATAGAGAACTATGTCAAGTAGTTTTCTTTATTAAAATTAAGGTCAAAAGGCTTACATGTTTTGTTCAGCTTATTTTACCAAAACATTTGCTTATTTTTACTAGTTTTCTAAGAGAGCTTTTAAAAGTTAAATAATTATTCTCTGAAACTAAACTTTTCCAAAAACACTCATTCATGGAGCTTGTTATGATACTAGTACTTCAATGACAATGATCCAAAAACATTTGTTGAATTATGTATACATAGCCTGAAAACCAGATTTGCTGCTTTTCATACGAATATCTAATCTTTTGATTTTCTCTATCAATTAATTAAGATTAGTCAGCTTAATCACTGCTATGCAGGAAAGAAAGTGGATAAAAGAATGAGAGAAACATAGAACTAGTCCCACAACTTACGTTAATTTCTTCATGTAATACAATATCTGCATCTAGCTAAGGAAAATTTAAAAAAAAATATAAAATTCCTGGATCTATACAACAAGGATATACTTGGCAAAAGAATATTATATCATTATCATCTGATTCTACTGTTACAGTTGCTGTGTTATAGGTGCCTAATCTGATTCTATTATTATCTATGAATGATATATAAAGCTTGTTCCTTTGCAAAATGTTAAGCTTATGAAATCACAAGAGCATGTTCAAACATTAAAATAAAAATTACAGAATGCACTTAATGATCTGGGGGTTTTGACTTGTTGGTTGTCACATTGGTCCAATTATTTTCATTAAAACAATACTTAACGATTTGTTGTACATCATTATTTTCATTAATAAACCGTTTTCTAGATTATTATATAGTAATTGATTTGGGTCTGTTACATTTTTCATACTAGCTTACCATCATTGTTTTATATTGTTTTCTTATATCTTTTAAATATATTAGTTATGATGTTACTCGTGGGGTATCGGCTCCTATTGCTAAAATTATTAGGACCAAGTTCAATGGTCCCTAGTCTGGAAAGCAGTCTCCGATGAGATGAGCAGAAGAAGGAGTGGTTCTGGGCATTTCAGGTATAATGTTCTGAAATTTAATTTGATGATATATTTTCTTTTCGGTTTATGTGTGTTTCATATCAGATTCTGGCTCAGTAACTCTGCATTTCAACTAATAATAAAGAAGAATGCAATATTCAGGAAATGACTATTCTTTTTTTTTTTTTTTGTGCCTGTCGGCAAATAGATCTCAGATATTGAATAGTAATAAGATGATGTTCAAAGTGTGTGTTTTTTATTAGTTACGTGGAGGTTAATGTAGTGATGAGTAACTAGTTACGTGTCAAAATGTGAATAACTAAGACTCTGAGTATGCCAAAGGCAGCTAGCTAATATAATATAAGTAATATTCTTTTTCTCACACTCTTTGACAATTTAAATGGAAGAGGGTACAATATAATATATTATTAAGATGATGAAGCCATCAAAATTAAATTAAAGCAGAGTAATAATAAGTAATAACAATGTCCTTCAAAAATAAGTAATAACAATGATAATGATCGTTAATTACAGAGCCAGTAGTGCTGGTCTACTTGAATGGTTGAGATTGTAGATGGTTAGGACACTTTTGATGATTGTATATTATAATAGAAAATAGAATAGAATAGATGAGAATAGGCGCGGTAGAATTGAATTGAATCAATCAATAAAAGGGTAGTGGAGTGGAGGCCATGCCTGGAGTGAAAGGTTTTGGTCTAATAGAATAATATCATCCAACTTGTTCTCTGATCTCTCTCTCCCACACTATTTAAATCAAAAAAAAAAAAAAAAAGAGAAATGCATATACAGACAAAAGTAAAAATTCTGTAAATCATTCTGATGAAGTTCTGAGCTATAATTTAACTCCATAATTTTACAGACAATAATAATCTCCCCCCACGTTGTTCCAAACATTTTGAGAGAAATTGTAGGCGACCTCCCAGTGAAGAAAACTAACAGAGAATTATGACGATAATAAGCTTCCCAAATAATAATTGTTATTATATAGTGTAAAAGTCCATAATTCCATTGAATATTTGAACCTTGAATTATTTGATCAGACCTCTAATTATCCAAATAGTAATTTTACGTTTGAGCAGATATGATTTGTTTTCACACAGTCACTGATTGCTTGTGAATTATGATCACACAACAAATAAACTAAAGTACAATACCCATCAAGTGATCATTAGTTGTCATCCATTCATATAAAAAATAGGAAGAATATTCCATTTCCTCATTCTCTATCACAATACAGTATTTGGTTTGGCTACGTATTTTTCTCTAGAGTTAATTGTCATATTTTTTTAAAATAAAATTACAGGAGAGTTACCGTTGGGAGCCATACCAAGACCATGAGATTCTAAGGATCTTTGAGCACAAGGGTTCTAGACAACTTAAAAACATTTTGGATAAGCTAAGACGTGATGTCGAAACTGCAACTGATAATATCATTTTGCGACTGATTTGTTCATTTCGTTCAGCATATATAGCATGTCCGTTTTTGACTGAATTTTGCGACCACTTTGTGACCGAAACTCTGTGACTGAATTTGCGACTAAAAATCGGTCTCAAAAACTAATCCTTGTGACCGTCTCTAAAATTATTTTGCAACGGAAATTGCGACCGTTATTGTCAGTAGCAAATTGCAACAGATGGTAAAAATGGTCTCAAAAGTGTTTGCGACAAGTGTTTTCGTGACCGACTGTAATCAGTCTCAAAATCAGTCGCTGTCTTCGTTTGCGACCAAAATGTGGCATGCGGCAACCGATATTTTTGGTCGCAGATCCGTTTTTTTTTGTAGTGAATGGTTAATTTTGAGTGATTTGAGGTTATGGATGATGATTTTGTGAAGAGATTTGAGTGAAAAAGATGAGTAGGAAAGTATTTGGGGAAGAAGAAGGTTAGGGTTTAGAGAGTGGAAGAATGTGAAATGAGAACTTGTGAGAGTGAGGATGTGTGTGTGGTGAGAGTGAGAAGAGGAGAAGGAGTGAATGCTAAAGTGTGGGAGGTACATGGTAGGTAGGGTGAGTCCCTTTTTCATTTTATTAAAATTTTCCTTTAAGTCCCTTGTCCTTTCTAAGTTTTCATAAGAGGGTTTCCAACCATTTATCTTAGGCAAAGCAAACATACCTCTTTAGACAAATCTTAGTAAAATTAGGAATGTTGCAGATTAACAATTAGTCAACAAATAGAAGAATGGCATGCAGGATCATAGTACTGTTACTTTGATTATTAATGTACCCCATCCCTCCAAGGACATAATAAAAAAGCCTTGAGCTCGTGGGTAGTTCTAATTGTTGTGGTTGGTCACTAAAAAAGTGTGTTGACAGATTATAAGCCTCTATTTGGTAATCAATGGAGGAATGATAATATGGTTGAGCTAGCATGGATGGATAATAGTCATGTGACATGTGAGAAGGATGTTGATAATATGGTGGATAACTTCCCATGCTATTTTCAGAAGATACTTGGAAACCCATAATCACCATAAGACTATGCTACACTAGATGAGGGGGAGTCTTCCATTGCAATATCATCAAACCTTTTAGTTTTCCTACGACTGTGTCCACGTCAACTACTCCTATCACCATCAACAAGGAGATTCTGATTAGGTAATGTTATCACTTTATGAACAACTAAAGTATAACCCATAATAGTATAGAGGTATAGATTATTGTCCTCAGAGAGCACTCGTTATGCAATTTTGATCAACAATTACTAAGTGTAAAAGAAAAAAAAAATTGAATGTAAAAATTGATAGAAAAATAGAAAAGAAAACTAATAAACAAAGATTTAATTAGAATTAATCTCTCAGGATTGGATTTCAATATTCACTACCACCTTTCATCCCTCTATTGATCTAATGACACAAATCGATATCTTCTATTCTTATGCAATATCCCTAAAATCATTAATATCAATCCTTCAAATATTAGATTGTAAGTAATTCTCTTTATACATTGATCCCTCAAATAAATAAAAAGATTTCCTAGCATTAATGTGCAGATATTATGAAGCATTCAATCGACTAACACCTACCCTAGGATGCTTACCTATTGAGGATTTTACCAGATCCAGAGGATCGTCCCCAATACAACCTCGAACCTATCCACATGTAATAATTGAGAGTTCTACTCTGATCAAGTTCTCGGAAGATTGTCTCCAATACAACCTCAAACCTATCCACAATTAACAAATAGCACGCAACAATTATTAAAGCATTAAGAGTAGAGAAGAAACAAAGATATAAAAGAAAATCAAACTTGTATATAGATCAATAGAGTTTATAAAGGAAAAGATTTAAGAATTTACATCCAATCCCAAGAAAAAAAGGGATTTAGCTACTCATTGTAGCCATGGCAACCGTAAAGAAAAGAAGAAAATAAGAGAAACTCATGAATCCTAGCGTTGCCGCTTGTTTCCACGTGCTCTCCCACTTTCTCTCTCTAAAAATTTCCCCAAAACTCAAGACTAACCCTAATTTTTGTTTAAAAGAGGCATTTATAGAATTCCATGACGGCGCTTTGCGCTCAAGCCCAAGACCTGGGGCTTAAGCGCCAATTAAGCAGTGAAAATCATTGTTCTAAGGGCTACACTAGAGCTCAAGCCTAACAATTGGGGCTTAAGCGCAATTACAGGAACAAAAATACATAACTTTTCCCCTTTCTTTTAGCGTGTCAACAATTTGTTTGATGACAAGGCATCCAACATGTCATTTAACGTGCAATATTTGCATTGTTACGGACCAAAACGACCAACGGTTGATAACGTCAGGGACTAACGGAGCATTCCTCTTAAGTGCGGGACTAAAACACCTAATACCTATAGAGTCAGTGACCAGTTTGTTATATTACTCAATTTAAAATAATAAAGAAAGTTGATTGATTGGTTTTCAATAATGGTAAGTTGGTAACAATGGAAAGACTTCATCACTTTTTAAAAGTTCAAAACATTTTCTTGCTGTTAGCATTTTTTTAACGTATATGATTTTTGTTGTAGATTCTTATATATAAAAATAAAGGTAATAATTAATACTAGGTTAAATTAAACTTTTATTTCTTATACATGTCCCTATTTTTTGTTGTAGTCTCTATAAAAAAAAATCATACGCTTTTAGTACTTACACATTTATTTTTCACATAAGTCCCTAAACTTGGTTAACCCATTAACACCGTCACTAAATTTGCAACAGCCCGGTCCGTCACCCCAAGCTTTCCATTCATAAAAAAAATTCTCCGCCTGGTTTGCTATAGTAGCTATGGAAATTTCCATCGCAACATTAGCGACGGTTATTTCCATCGCAAACGGTAAGAATTTTGTTGCGAAATGCGGCGGTCAGGAGCCGTCGCTGACGATTTTTCGCTAAATTGATGCATTCTTGTAGTGGGACTAAAATAAAAATGAAAGACACGTATAGGGACAGAATAGTTAATTAACCATAATTGTACATCCAATCCTTTTTATAAGAAATAAAAAAGGAAAGTTTTTTCATACAAGGACTAAAATAAAAATAGAAGACACATATTGGGATCAACTAGTTAGTTTAGCCCTAAAAGGAAATTTTTTTTTTTATAGTGAAGAAAAGGAAAGCTTTTTACTTATAAGGACAAAAATTAAAATAAAAGAGACTTATAGGGAACAAATAGTTAATTTAAACTTAATTCTACCTTCGATCCTTTTTATAAGAAATAAAAAATAATAATGTTATTTTGATTCTAATTATAAAAAACATATTACCACTTTTAAGAATATTAAATTTAAAAAAAAATTCTTAGTTACTCCAAATTAAATTTTTTATAATAATGCACTTATCATTTTTTAATGCGAATGAGTCTATTAATTATATGAATATTTTGAAAATAAAATTTAAATTACTTCATACTTATTCATAGTGCAAATCCTCCGAACACTGAAGATCCCTAGTCTCAACCGAAATTCATGTTGGCGGCGATACGACGCAGTATTTCATAGTTTCTCTATTCATAGTGCAAATCCTTCAAGCACACGAGATCCAACGATGAAGTCGTCTTGTTATAGAGTAAAATATCTGTCTCCTCTATAATCTAAAATTTGTTATCTATTTTGATGCTCATAACTATTGATTTGACGACGTTAAGTTCTGATTGGGGGAGATACCAAATTGCATACCTATCTCATTTTACAAAGTAATGAAGTGTGCCCTAACGAATAGAGGAACGAAGAACATGGTTTCTTCCCCGATTCTGACACATGATTTGTTAATTCAAATTATGATTAGGTTACCCGCAAAGTCTCTCCAACGTTTCAAGTGTGTGTCCAAGTCATGGCTTTCTCTCATTTCGAGTTCCCATTTTGCTAACTTACACTTTGAACTGGAAGCTACAAGCCCAGAGAGACTCGGGTTGCTTATGGCAGATGATTCTAAAATCCGATTTACAGACATTAATGCATCGCTTCATGATGATTCTACTTCTGCTGTGCTTAAGCTCAACTTTATGCCTCCCCGACCTCCACCTTGGCGTGGAAGTTGTGTACCAAATCGAATCATAGGTTCCTACAGAGGGTTTATAGTTTTGGAATGTAGTCTAAATTTCTTCTTTTGGAATCCATCCAATGGTGAACACAAACAAATAGCTTGGCCTTCCATGTTTTCCCAGGAATTACGTTCTGTTTTTCCCCAGGGAGTGCCATTTCTCCGTGGTTTTGGCTACGACCCATCAACAGATGATTACTTAGTAATTCTATTGTCCCGCAATAACAATATGGATTCTGTAAAGTTATACTCACTTAAAGCTAACATGTGGGAAGACTTGAAGGCTCCTAGTTTCTGTTACATGAACTTTTATCTTGATCCCAGAATCGGGTTGCTCTTCAATGGGGTTGTTCATTGGATTGCTTAAAATAACGATCGAAAGAAAATGGTTATTGTTGTGTTTGATTTGATGGAACGAACTTTCTCTAAAATAGCTCCACCAGTTGATTTTTGCACTGTGAATTGGTTGTACATGGGGGATTTCTTAGTTTTTAACTCTTCGCTATCGAAATATTACAGGTTGTATATGGGTGAAGGAAGTATACAAAGTGCAATCATCTTGGACTAAGTGCAATATTGTCACACTTTTGCATTGCACTCCTATATGTTGCACCAAAATTGGTGATATAGTTGGAATTGATCGTGGAGCATTGGTGAAATTTAATAATAACGGAGAAGTGCACGAACATCGCTCTTATTGTGATTAT
The DNA here is from genome assembly GCA_037177725.1 of Cyamopsis tetragonoloba. Taxonomy (NCBI): domain Eukaryota; kingdom Viridiplantae; phylum Streptophyta; class Magnoliopsida; order Fabales; family Fabaceae; genus Cyamopsis; species Cyamopsis tetragonoloba. The sequence goes on from CM074119.1 coordinate 60,578,491, forward strand.
CGAGGGAGACTTCGTGTGGGATGTGACGTAGTCATGTATACAGAGTCTCTGTTTCACTACAAGATGACAATTAGCAAGCTTAATGCAGAATTTGGTTGTGAAATGTTCTCCTTAATTTACTATTTTTTGCTTTTGTATCTTAAACCCTCCTAGCATTATGAAACATGGAAACTAATAGTGACTCGGGTATGTTTGGTGGCATAGGTTAAGAAGTCCTAGTGGGACTTAGTATATTAACTTTTATAATATGAAATTTTGTCATATTGTTATTTCGTTACGATATAATTACTATGATGGTGTTTGTAATTTGTTTCCCTCGTTCTTTCACTAGTTGCTTAAATGCTGAATGGCTAGCATGATATGAAGCAAATTGTTAATACATGTGGTTGAAAGTTAACTATTGATTTATATGAAGTTTAGTCTAAGCAAAGTGTTAACCTTTGAGAATTGAATATTGTCAACCTTCGCTCTTAAGTTATATATTGCTGTCAATTATTTTTATACATTGTTTTGATTTAAACTTAAATGATAATTTTCCCGATGACAACATACTTTATCAATAGGAAAATACCCTTACTCTACATATTGATATGAATATAATGTAGACAACCTACTTGATTGAAAAGCAGGGATTACTTAACCCAGTATAGTTAGCAAAATGAAATGCTATACACCTACGCCAACTGGGAGTATTTCTCAATACATTTTAGGTAATTAATTTTTTCCATTTTAATGATTAATCTATTAAAGAGTTTAAATTTTGTGATCTGTCGATGTGGCATATGATATTCTTTGAAATCTAATCATGTATACGAATTTGTGTGGTACTACATAGGTGGTTATTTATGTCTAATATGCTACATGATACCATCATGTTGGGAATGGGGTATGTGTCAACATGAGATTGGGGATCAATCATATCTCACCATATCATCATATAATCTAAGAAAACAGGTTTTGAATGGGACACGTACCAAAATGCCAATAAAAAAATTCTCCTTATTTTTTCATTTTACTTTTGGCCATTGATTGCTTTGATCCAATTTGATCAAACGATTTATGTTGAAATGAAAAATGAGGCAAATTTAAATTTTAAATTTTGGATAAAATTTCATAATTGTTTTATTTTTCACCCACCTACTATTTTTTTCTCTCCTTTCTCTATTTTGGTTTCTTTCTCTTCCTTTCATATTCTCTTTCTCTTTCTCCTCCTCATCTCATCTTCTTCTTCTCAATTTTTCTGTTTTTTTCCTCACACTATTCCTCTCAACGACGATGGTTTGGCAAGGGAAATTAGACACCGATGACGGATAATGGTGTGCCACCATTGCTCTCTCTCTTTATTTCTCTTTGTTAATGATACAAACTCAAAGAGAAGCAATCACTACTTTGTTTCATAATGAAAGCTTGATACTAAGGTGGGGATGAAGCCGTATACATGGTGGTGGGGAACACGTAGTGGGGGCTTACGGTGGTTATCAGACTTTTTGGGGAAACAGAGAAAAATTTTTGGTGATGGATCTTTACCCTAATTTGTCACCCTCTTTCTCTTGGGCCCTAATTTGAATCTGTTGCACTTTGTAGAAACCTTTTATTTGCTAGATATCACTGAAAATCTAGACAAAGCTTACCTTGCACTGTTCAAGAATGGTGAAGCAAAAGAATGGCCCAAATCTCTATACTCATTGAATAGGACCCTTCTTCTTCTCTAATGGTTGTTAGTTGTCCCTATGAATTAGTCTATACCCAAAGCTCCGTCTATGAATGAAATCTGGATCCTATTTGAGGAAAATTATTCTCACTATCTAGCAACAAAAGATCTTAGCTTCCACTTCAAGAAGGTAGGAATGGAAATGACTATAGTTTTCATCTTTTCTACTTTGAGACGTCATCTTTCATTTTCTTTCCTTTTATTTTTTTGAGAGGCTGATTCTTGTAATGCTTTGTTTTAAGCTTCAAATGTTGATTAGGAAGAAGCATCGGGGTTTGATTTGAGAATGAGAGTGCACTCTTCAAGAATCTGTAATCTCATCATGAAATTTTCGCTCAATAAACCTCTTAAGCTTCTTCTCATAAGTGACGAATAGAGAACCGGGGCAAATTATTCATTGTTCCATTTATTTTTCAATCACTAAGGCTTTGTTTACTTTGTTTTCACATTTTTTGTTTTCATTTTCTAAGTTTAGTTCAAAGGTTAGGAATTAAAAAATTAAAAAGTAATATATTTATATTTAGTTTGTAAAGGGAGGTGAAGGAGTTTTACAAAATATTGAAAACAAATTACAGTTGTTTTGGTTGTTTTCACAATTTTCTATATAAAATTTCATAAACAGACAATAAAATAAGACAAGAGTGATAGTTTTGCATTGCAATTACTCATAAAAATAGAAAATTGAAACACAAAGTAAAGTAAAATAAAGTAAACATGCCCTACTTAATTTATTATCACACAATAGGGTGCTGCTGAGGATGACCATAGGGGTGTCAAAGAAGGGAGTTCCACTACAAGAAAAACACATGTTTGCGTGGGATTTTTGCCGTCGGGAAATATAAAAAGCCCTTGCAAATGATGTTTTCCGTCGGCTTTCCGTCGGCCACGGGGCCGCCAGAATATGGCTCGAAATAAACCAATTTCCGTCTGCTTTAAAGCTGTTGCAAATTTGTGTGAGCCTAGCCCTTAGAAATCTGACGGTAACCATTGCCAAAATTACACGCCAAAAGATCAACTTTGCGAGGGCTTGTGGCCCTCACAAATTGAAGCACAATGAAGAACATTATTGCTTGGGCCAAGCCCTCGCAATTTTTTTTTATTTTTTTTTTATTTTCTCCAATACAAACCTACCTCTAATTTAAACCAACACAGAAACTAATATGTAAATCTATAAATAAAAATACAAAAGTATGATAAAAAAACATAAAATAGATCCATAGAAGGAAAATTTTGGTGCTCTATATTCTATTTATAATAAGTAACATAGTTGCTAAGTTTCATAAATGACGCATTTATGCATGACATTTGTGCAGTTATCCTTCATGAATAAAAGGAATTTAAACTTTGAAGCAACTTAAATGACACAAAACTGATAGGTAGATCAATATCTCACCACGTTGTGATGAAAATGGATGCCTCCATGTTTGCATGGTAATCTCTTGATGGAAAACCTCTCTACATAGAAATAAATCCCAGTTTTTAACAATAAAATAGTTCAACAACAAGAAGAAGAGACTGAAAGAAATAATATTACATCGTCCAAACTGATGAACAAAAGCATGCAATTTAATAATATGTTTGGTTGAGATTTTGGGAGCATCAAAACTGGGGTTTCACGCACTACTAGGAACTTTATATAACCTCTAAAATTTTTAGCTTCCAGTCAAATTGATTTTGAACACTTAACCAAACAAGCTATTAAAGATGAAACTATATACTATTTGTAAATGTCATACTTTACTAAATTTAATTAATTGAGTTAAAAGAACATCCTTACAAGTTACACCATCACATTGAAAGTGAATAATAATACGCGAAAATAATCACATTTTGAACAAAATACAGACAACACAGAAGAGAACCCGTCATAAAAAGAAATGACAATGACCAATTTCTTTTAAAATGTTGAACTATGCAAAACACATAGATGCAAACATTATATGTCAAGGTGGAAAGAAAAAAGTAGTCAGAAAATGAAATGCACCAGATGAACATCGAAGTATTTCCAAGTTAAGGGGAAAAGTATCTTAAATAATTAAAACCATTAAACAGGTCTTAAGTTATGCAGATTATACATGTTTATGCAGATTATGTTTATTTATTGAATACATGTCCCACAAATGACACTTGGATAATCATCTGTATTTTTCAGGCAGAAAACCATATTAGGAATGTAGGACCCGAGCAGAGAATGAAGGAAAATACCTCTCTTTCCACTATGGAAGAAACTCTAGCAGGGGCCAATGAACCAGAGCGCATTTTCAGCACTGACCGATCGTGATCAGCTGTGGTGGAGCATCATTATCCTTTTAGGAAAGCAACTAAAGAACAATCCAATACTTTCAACAGAAAAAAATCAGCTGAATTGTTCTAAATGTATATGTTTCAATATGTATATGTTTTTAGCCTTACCAAGAACATATGCTCAATCTGCTCATTCACAATCCACTTCTTACTTAAATGCATCAATGAAATAGATATAGTGAACTTAAGAAACAAGGCATAAAACTAAATATTACCTGATAAGAGGGAGAACGGCGACGTGGTGGGAGAGGAGCGGCGACACGGTGATAGGAACGTCGGCGCGGTGGGAGAGGAGGGAGAGTAGTGGACAATTGTGGGAGAAGAGGGAGAACTGTTGAGAGGTAGAAAATAGAATGATGGTGGTGCTGGTGGCCGGCGGTGGGCTATTGCGGTGGGCTGCGGCGAGCTATGGGCTATGGCGATGGGAAGGTGGAAATTAGGGCTTTGATGAGAGAAAAGGGGAAAATAAGATAAAGGGAAAGGGAAAAGTTAATCCGGAGATAATTAATATTGTAATTTTCGGAGGGCCTTTGGCCCATGTAAAGATGGGCAAACTAAACGGCTACACATGGCAATCATGCGCATCCAACATTTATGTTTTCCGACGGCTAAGGCGCCATTTTGATCCATTTTCCGTCGGCCTAGGCCAATGTAAATGACGACATGTGGCATTTATGGAGTGTGTCCAACGTTTAAATTTTTCTAGGGCCTTCGGCCCACACAAAGTTAGCGCCATTTTGTTCAATTACACATTTCTGTCCAATTTACGAGGGTCTAGCCCATGCAAGTTCTGTCGGCCTCGAGCCCACACAATTTTTTTTGCAGGAAATTTAGCGTTTTCTAGTAGTGTTCTACTTCCCAGGTTTGTTACTATTTTGTTTTTTTTTTTCTTTTGAAACAAGACTCATGTTCTCTTCCATTATTGGAGTTTTTTCGCTCCGTAAGTTTCTTTTATTTCCCGAAGTTATAGAGCACCTAATATTCCCTTTTCGCTAGTACCGTAACACTATCAATGTCCATGTGTTTAGTTTTTGCTAGTGAAGATTTTTAGTTTTTTAGTTGGTGAATTATTGGTTATGTGGGTGACATTATCTTTACAAATCTTTAGTTTGTCAGTTAAGTAGCTACAGAACCATTCATAATATGAATAATGTCTCTACCTAATCAATCATAGAACAACTTGATTAACTGTTCAAAATGTGAGAAATATTATTTTGTTGTGTCACTAGATTTGTTTTCTCTGCATGTTTCCATGAAGGTTATAATTTATTATAGCATAATAATCTATAATATTTAGTCTATCATATTTATTGTTGTTAACTTAGTTGAATTTGCATGTATTCTTGCTCTCCTTTGTCCGATTTCCATTTATTTGAAGTTGTTCTGCAATCATTTCAATCCCCTTTGCTTAACAACAACCTCTATAAAATCTTTCTGCCATTGATAGCAAATTTCAAGAAATAAAATCTATTTAGTTTATGCTTAGGTTGGTGAGAATGTAGATTATTAGCAAAGTAATATGAAGGTGGCTCATTGATTATGTATTTAGAAAATTATGAGGCAATTGTAAAATTTCCTACATACAATTACAAAGATTATCTCATTGCTGCTAAGTGAATGCATAGATAGAAAGTCTTGTTTGGGTGATAGTATCTGTCAGTTTAATTCCTATATTTTCTTGGAACAATTTACAAAAATACTTATCTTTTTTGTTTCTGTGATAGCATTAAGCTCAGCAGTTCAAAAGTTTTATTTCCTCTATCTTTTTATTTGTACTTTTCATTTCTAGTCTTGTTCCTTTATTTTATAGTTAACATTACTTGTTCGGTTTCAGGCTATTAAGTAAAAGAAACTTCAAATTCTGGTGCTACGTAGCACCAGAATCCTACTCACTTATATCAGGATTAATCGCTATTTGCTAATGTGTTCTCTCAAAGTTAGGCTTGATAACAAAGTCGGGCCTTCAAAATCTGACTGATTGATTGTCTAGTAGGGACTTTCTTCTGATATTATATTAGCAAGCATTATTTGTTTTTCATGATAAAATAAATAAGAATATGTGGTTAAATTACTAAATCAAATTTCAAAGATTTAGTTTACCAGAATATAGGGTTGGATTTTAGTCTCTGTCTATTTTGTAATATTAACATGAAGTTATTTATAGGTATTTGATTCTCATTAATTATTATGCAGCTATCCACCAATCCATTCACAAGCATGAAAATGACAATGATGAGGTAATGTTTGATGATATCCATGTTTTATGAGCTCAATCCACTAATTGAAACTTAAAGGTGGTAATTATGAGAGAAATCTCTTTTAGAGGCCCTAATGGGAGATTATGCATGTGATTGTGATTCAAAATGCTTAGAGTGGTACTGCTTTGGATCTGACTATATGATCAACAAGAGACAAATTCTAAGTCATTTGTTTGACATTACAATTTTTATTTTGTTCGATCTTGTCTGTTTTTGCATGTATATGGAAACTAGTGAAAAATAACTTATCTATCAAATATAATATATATATATATATATATAGTGCTAGCTGATACAGTATAGCTAGGTGTTAAAAATCATGATCTCAAAACCAGCTTTAGAACTTATCTACACTTTGTTGAAAACAAAATAGAAAACATATTGAAGATAACACGGTTACTGACCCGCATTACACGATGATTTTAGGTTTCGGCAGCATCACTTTGTTGTTCTGCTTTTCAATTCCAAACGCTTCCACTAAACAATCAATATCACTTCGTCGCTCATGGGTGTTTCAAAGTATCAGCTTCTTGAGCAATTTCAGGTTCTCTTGTCTAACTTGGTCTTTTCTTATTTGATCAGTGCTTTTGTTATTATTTATTCTTGATCATAGAACACCTCAAACTTTGGAATTTACTGCTTCCTGCTTTCAAAATATTGACTTTTTACAATTTGAGATGCCCCCAAATTCATTAGCATCCTTTTATGCATGTTCCCCTTTTGATTGAGACTAACTGTTGCGATAATTTGTTTACAGAAGCTTAGGATTCAGTTTTCCCAGTATGAGCATCCAGCTGTTTTGACTGTAGAGACTCAGGTAAAAACTCTTTAATTTACGACGTGCTGTATCTTGTAGATCATTTTCATCTTATTTCATTTCTGATTTAGTATCCACTTTAACTTCAGGCGCAGTATGTTGGAAATTTGGGATGAGGGCTGAGTAAGAATTTATTTTTGAAGGTATGTTGTATTTATAATTCATGAGAAAAGATGCTCTATAGTCTCTATATATTTTTTGCTTTGTTAAAATAGTTCATGAATGCACATGCCCTAATTGCTATACTTTTGAACAAGACAAGAAAAATAGGTTTTACATTATTTCTGCTTTAGCCGATACTAGAGTTGATCTCAAAGGTATGCACAATTTTGTAAACCTGAGGAGTTCATATCATTTTTTTATGGATACCAATGAATTTATTTGTTGCGTCAAAGCTATGCAATGTTATCTCAGCGGCTTGGTTTGGGAAGAGGTGATCTGAGAAGGGCACCTGGAGAGTCTTTAGGTCAAATATTTCAAGTCTGTCTGTGCATTTCTTCTATCGTTTTGTTGTTCCTTTTGGTCCTTTGGAGTAGTGGTTAGGGGAAGGGGGGAATAGGGGTTAGGCAGTGGGGGATATAGGCTCTCAACACTTAAATGTCCACACCAACACCATGTGAGCTGGGTTTACGCGACTTATCATTTTGTTGTTTGAACCTTCATCTCTTTCACTCTCTCCCCCTTATTTGCGAGGCTATGTCTAGTAAAGTTGCTAAAAATCTTAGAGGCTTATGATCTGAATGTCTGATATTTGCTTTGTCTTCCTAACAATCTCAGTCCTTGTATAGAAGATATCTATGGTGTTTTTTCAACATATGAATTGAAAAATTAGGCCAGTTACCTTTGTTGTTCCTGCTGTTGCATACCGCATAAGAAAACTAATTTTTATTTAGGCATATATTGATTGAGTTGGTGGCATTATATGGTAAATCCTGTTAATCTTCTCCAGCATAATGTGAGCCTTCCCTCATAACCTCTTCCATGTATCTGGGTTAAGCCTTCTAAGATGGCTCTCATCAGGCTTGTGTAATCCACCAAAGGCTTGAGCTGCTTGACATGATCCGAGTTGAGGCCGTCCAGTCCATATATATATATATACTCTAAGAGTAAGTGTTAGACACTTATTCCACTTAATATCTCCGTATATATTGACATCGAATTTCTCCAATCTAACTGTTCAATTACATGATGTTATCAAAATGATCTTGTATACTGAATTTTAAAACAATCAAGCATCTCTAGATATGTCATCTAGTAGTATTGAACAATATTCTGGATAGCAATTAGTATTTGTTTATTTGGGTTGTTCCCTTTGTATAGGCCAATTTTATGTTTTCTCGGCCCAATCCCTCTTTGGACCTTTTTTGTGTATATATCCTGTTATGTTGATTAATGAAGCATCAGATTTTCCATACCCTAATTTCTACTATGGTATCTACGAGCTCTTTAGGTTTCGTTCCTTCTTTCGCCGTTTCCCATCCTCTCTGCTAGGGTTTCCCCTGTTCATCACCGTTGTGGCCTTTGTGTGGTTTTCACGGTGATCCTCGTTGATCCCTTCGTTCATCTCCCTTCCTGCATTGTGTTTCTTTCATGGCTGAACCACAACCACCAGATATTACACAAAATCCCTCATCTCCTTACTATCTTCACCCTAGTGAAAACCCCAATTCCACGATTTTCACCCCAATCCTCAATGGGGCTTGCAGTTACTTGCTTTGGCAAGAAATCTTCGGCGAGCCCTCATTTGTAAGAACAAGTTAGGGTTTATCAATGGTTCTTTAAAACCACCGAAGCCAGATGACTTTATACGATGCGTGGGTCCGTTGTGATTCAATGGCGATTTCTTGGATAACGAAGGCCTTGTCTCCTCCAATTCCACGCAGCGTGGCTATTTTTTTTCTCCTCTCGGGCTCTCTGGAAGGAGCTACAAGATCGGTATTCGAAAGGCCACTATTTCCGTCTTTCAGACCTTCTTCATGTCGTTCACTCCATAAAGCAAGGAGATCATTCGGTGTCAGAGTATTTTTTGCACCTCCAAAACCTATGGCAAGAGTTGGAGGCTTTACGCCTAGTTCACCAATGTGTCTGCGCAGTTCCATGTTCCTGTGATTTTGCAAAGGGGGTTTCCAAATCTCACGATAATGAATATGTCATTTGTGTTTTGAAAGGATTAACTGACACCTATGATTATGTTCACAGGCAAATTTTACATTCTGACCCTTTGCCTCCCATAGCTACTGTTTTTGCGCAGATTCAGCAGCAAGAAAGATAGGATTCTGATAACCCATTTCTTGATGTGAAACCTCAACCCAGTATTGTTGAAAACACTTGGAAAAATGCTCAGTCCCAAGGTTCAGCACCCTCCAAAGGTAAAAATCAACCATACTCACCTGGACCTTCCATGAAAGGTAAAATTTGTGAATTTTGTTAAAGAGAAAATCACACCATAGATGTTTGCTATTTCAAGAATGGGTTCCCTGAAAATTTCAAGTTCAAACAAAAGACACAAAAACCTGCTGTGAACAACTTAATGCCCACCGACACTAGCACTCTCACTTCTATTAATGATTCTCAACAATCCAAATCTTTAAACATTTCAAAAGAAGATTATGATATGCTTCTTGAGATGCTGCATAAGGCCAAAACTTCCAATGTTGAACCCAACATCAATCAACTTTCACACACTACAAATGTGAACACTTCCAATGCACATCACAACACTTGGATTGTTGATTCTGGTGCTACGGACCATATATGCAATTCTGTGGATTTTTTTACTAATTATCATGCTATACCCACCATCAAAATTAACTTACCAAATGGTGATATTACTATTGGAGAAATTTGTGGTCAAGTTCAATTATCTGGCTCCTTAATTCTTGAAGATGTTTTATTGATCTTAGCTGTTCAAAAGACTTTTGAATATTTAAACTTCACTATTGATAAATCTGATTGTGTGATTGATAAGTGCAAATTACTGTGTTTATATAATAAAGGATTTGCACTTATCTTCTCAAGAAATAACATGCTTCTATGCAAAATTTCACCTCTAAACCTTACTTTGTGAGTTCAAGAGTAAATAGGTAGAAATAATAAATTTTCTAACTTTAGAAATGTATTTTCAGGTGTTTTGGAAGCAAAATAAGAAAATCAAGATGCTGGATTGTATAAGAGGCCAACGCTCGAGCGCCAGACCAAGGCTCTAGTGCTGGGAGCTGAGAAACATAGGATCCTTTCTGCCAGTGTAAATGCTCTGGCGCTCGAGCGCCACACCAAGGCTCGAGCGCCAGTAACCATTGAGCATTAGATCCTTTCTGCCAGAGTTATGAGCCTTGCGCTCGAGCGCCAAACACATTAACCAGGCATTAAAGCTCATTTATCAGCACGTGTAAGGCCAGCGCTCAAGTTCCAGGAGGGCGCTCGAGCGCCAGACCCTCGCCCAAAACACCTATAAATACAGCTCTGCAGAAGTTAGGAGATATATTGAATTATAAAGAAATAAACTACAAAGTATAGTGCTTTAGTCAAAGTTCTAATACTCTTAGGTTTAGTTCTTGAAGTTCATGGCCTTGCTATGCTAAGCTTTCCACCGGGATTGAATGTAATTACTTCGTCTCTTGTTTCTTTCAATTACTAGTTATTATATTATATATGAATTGGAGTTCTTCTTCTGTTCTTCTTTTCTTTGTTTAAGCTTGATCACATTTTCCATGTGTTAGTTTATTTGTGCAGTTGAGAAACTGGTTTATAAATGGATTTGGAAAAAAACTCTCATACAATCTTCTAGTCTAGAGATGGATGGAAGTGCTTATGATTGCCAAAATACTCTGCTTAATGCAAGACTTAGTTGCTAAAGTGCCAAGAGATTGGGCTCTAGAAACTAGTGTCTTAGAATCAAGTGACAAAGATATTTGCACTTGTGACATTGAGTATGCATCTTTTCTTATAATATTTAAATTTATTTCAAAGAAACAAGGTTAAGTAATGAAACTCCATCCCAGGTGAATCATTGTCTTATTTGTTTATCTTTTTACCAATTGTTTATTTTATTTTCCATTCACAACTTATTATGTTTTTGAACATTCTATCAACTTAACTCTTAATCGGATAAATTCAGTGCTCCCTGAGGACGATACACGTATAGTCACTATACTGAAACGAGTTAATCCTTTCCAGCTCTATTAAAAGGTTAACAAATTTTTGACGCCGTTGTCGAGGCACACGGTAGTTTATTTTTTTTAAGTTTTGATTTGATTTGTAAAAATTGTGAATAATCATTCTTTTTTTAAGTATTTGTATATTTGTACCTAACTTTCACTATTGTTCCAGTATTGTATACTTACTCGCAGCAAAGGCCAAAGAGAAAAGTAAGTATATATTGACGAAATTGTGGATCGAGATCTCTATGGCTCAGAAATACAAGGATTTAAACTCTCATAAAGAGGCACTCAAATGAGTAACTTGGTTAATCAACAAAGTCTGCCCTCATTAATATTAAAAGAAATCCAATAAATAAAATAAAAGAAATGAAAGTTGAAAATTTAGTGGAGAAATTAGGTATGTGTCTTAATGATGTGAGGGATGATGAAAGTCAGCAATTCTGGATCACTCGGCCACAACACTTGCTCCCCCATGTTAGCAAGTCATCAATTATAGGTCATCGACTTATGAAAAAGTCATACTGAAATCACCAACTTTGTTCTGAATAATTGGAATGTCAGAAAATTCCATATGGGATAGTCTTCCTTCTTTCCAAAGTATGTTATGCCACATGTCATCATTTGATTGATTGCATCAACTTTAGACATCATGATCCATCATCAGCATGTCGATGGGGCCCACAACAATTAATGCAAGGTGATGGTTTCAAAAAACCACCCTGATTCTTCGCCCCGAATTTCAAAATCCAACTTCTTATGTTTGATGGTCTTCTTTTTCTTTGATCTCTCTTTTTCTCTGCAAATTCTTCAAGTTCAAAATTTCTCCACTTCTTCTTGCTACTCTCTTTTGTGAGATCTTGTGCATCTTCCCATTTGCTCTCATCTACTTCCTTGCTTCACGTTGAAGTTCTTGGCCTCTACTACATTGTTCCTTGGTCTCTCTTTCTATTCAATCTTCCATCCTCGGATAAATCCTTCTTTACACTTTTCTTTTTGGACTGCTTTGTTTTTGTTATTTTTCCTTTTCTTTTTTGTACTCATCTCATTCTTGTCTCAAATCTCTCTTCTTCCTCGAGGCCATTCTAGCCTTCATCACAAGTTCTATTAGAAACCCTAACCCATCTTCCATGGTAAACAACGCTATAGAAAATTCTAGTAGAGATAGCGAAAGCCACCATAATAGCCCTTCTTCATGTGACTCTCTAGATTGTAGAGATTTAAGCTAACGGATATGGTTGAAGGATAGCTCCCCTTCAAGTTACTCTCACCCTTTTCCTAAGGGTGTGTTAAGAGCTCCTTTAGGGAAACTATAGCTTTTTTACGTGTTTAGATATCAACCATCTACCCCTTAGAGTGGGGAATCCATTCTTCAACCTATCGACAAAGTTATTTTTGTTGTTTTATCTTGGACTAGAAGGAACATTTTGAAGCTCATTCTCTAACTTACTGATAAGTTAGAAGAGTTATATAGACCTACTAATGGGTCTCGAACCCACTAAGTCATATTTTCAGGGCTAATTAAAGCCCCTAAGTTGTTTTATTATGTTTAAATTATATTGCATAAACTTCTATTAAGTTATTTAATTTACTATGACTAATTAGGTCAGAGAACATCTTATTTACAATTATGTTGAGGTTGTAGTGTTATTAAAGAATTCATTTTTCTTTAATTACTTGCAGAAATTCAGAGAGGCAAGAGTTGCCTTCTTTTGAAGGTCTTCTGACTAACCAACCTCAAGAAGTTACAGAGTTCCTTAAAAAGATGGATAATTATCTAGGGATTAATGAGTCAGTTTGTTCCCATCAAAATAATGCTCTATCTTAAGAGGCTATTGAGAAAATTATTTATTATGCTCATACTCAACATAACTTAGATTGTATCTATGATGAGGAGCCTCTTGGGTTTGAAAAGTTTGAACAAAAAAGAAAAGAGTATTGAGGTTAAGGATCCTTAACAAGAGATCAATCTAGGCTTTCAATAATAGTCAATGCCTACGTTAGTCAGTAGCCTTTTAGAAGAACCTTTCGAAAGTCATCTCATTGACTAATTGTCAGAGTTCAAAGACTACTTTGCCTGAGAATATGAGGAAATGCTTGGTCTATCTAGAGATATTGTTGAACATAGGTTGCCCAATATTCCATGGTCAAGGGTAGTCAAACAACCTCATAGGATGTTTGTTCAAAATATTATCCTAAAAATAAAAGAAGTCGAAAGACTTTTTAAAGCTAAGTACATCAGAACGACTAGGTGTGTTAACTAGATATCCAATATAGCCGCACTTATGAAGAAAATGGAAAACTTAAAGTTTGTATTGATTTCAAAAATTTAAATAATGCCACACCTAAAGAAGAATACCCTATGTCAGTAATAGATATGTTGATTGTTTCAGCAACAAAGAATGAAGTTCTGAGTTTCTTTGAATGGTATTTAGGGTATAACCAAATATTCATTATTGAAGAAGATGTAACCATAACTGAGTAGAGTCTTGAAGTATCCTGGGGCTCATATCATAAGTACACTGATCAACAACCCTCAGGCTCCTTTGACACAAGTAAACTTGTGCAAGGCACCTCACATAGAATCCCTCATTCTTAAGGATATACACTGGGGAAATGTCTGAGAAGCGCCTTTCAAAGTTTACATTAGTGACCTCATACTGAAAGTAGCTTTCATCACCTGTGAGAAACTACAGCTGGCCTACTTCATTACATAAGAACGAGATCTCATGCTAACTGAAGGGCACAACACCTACCTCATGAATCCATTCCCTTCCTAGTAGCAAGTTGTAACTAGCCTTGAAGGGGCTACCACAAACATAGTGGTTTTGACCATTCATCCCACCTTTAAATCAAGGACAGTTCAGCCAAATGAGGTGAAGGTTTTACTATTAAATTCAGTAATGACGATATTGCGAGGCCGCAAATTAGAAAAAGACTTGTTAAGCTTTTTGACTACATGCTCTAGGATCAGATTAATTGCCGCTTTTCCATCAACCATAAGCCTCCTGGTGACCTTGCCTTCTACATTTGCTTTAATAAATAATGGTTTTAAATGGGATTTCATCTCCAGATTAAGTGGCAGAAGCATTCTAATGGTCAAAAGGCATTTTCTCATGAACTCTAACTATTCTTTCATTATCATCCAGTAAATTCTCTTCCTCAGATTCTACCGGTAGTGAGAAATCATATTGCAAGACAGACACCACATCCTCTTGGGACCTTAAAGATTAGTTGACTCATTTCTCTACCTCTCTTATCTTGCTTGCTAGTTTGTGATAAGTCAGCTTGTCATAGTACTCTTGAATTGAGAATTTTCATACTATCTAGCAGCATCTTCATTATAAAAGGCATTGCACCTTGGGCAAAGAGAAACATGTTTTCCCTCTATCTTCTTCCTTGTGAGGAAGCCCATGTGAGGTTCCTTGGTCTGGTGATAAATCTCTCTAATATTTACCAAGCTGATTCAGTACATAATTCACATCAGTTGATATATTTTCTCTTGAGATATTAAACATATTGATCTAAAAAGAGGTAGGCACCACATAGTTAGTCTCCTAGGACAAAGGATCAGAGTCTACCTTCAATTGTGCCTTCTTCTCCATAAATTTGAGTCTGCCATCTTTAATAGCTTACTAGATCAAATCCTTGAAATGTATATATTTGTTAGTAGTATGGGCTATTTTATTGTCAAATTTACAATATTTTGACCTTTCATTTGTTTAGCAATCATGAATTTATGATTCTCATAGAGAAATATTTGTTTATCTTTTAATGAAACATAAAAAATCATGTCTACTTTGGTAATATCATAACCATAAACCTTCTGACTCCATGCCGTAGTTTTACAATTTTCTTTGTTATAACTAGGACTTAAAGCTTTACATGTATAAGGTTGTACATGTTTTAACTCAGCTTTATGAATTTCACTTTCCTCTTCATCAGAGGATGATTCTGACTCTTAGAATCATTTATATTAATATAGCCTACTTTCTATTTTTTGATCAACTTTTTGCTAAACAATTTCTCATAATACAAATTTTCCACTTGTCTAATGTTGTCAGCAGTTGTGCCATATCAATGATATGATGGTAATTCAGATTCAGGAATATAAGTTAAACATCTACACTTTAGTTGTCTAAATCTGAACAAATATTCATCAATTGATTCATTATGCCTTCTCTTTATATTGGCTAAATCAATAACTACTATCTTGACCTTTCTCTTATAGAACTGTTCATGGAATATCATTTCTAATTGTACCCATGACCTGATACTATTAGAGGTTAGAGTAGTAAATCAGGAAAAAGCTTCTATAAGATTAGAGCATGGAAAATATTTTATTTTTAAAACCCCATAGCCAGCAAGGTCTCCACCAGTGTATCAAACAATGTGCTCATTTGTTGATTCTCCCAATTCTCAAAAAAAATCTTAGTAAACTTAGGCATTTTATAGCCTCTTGGAACATCAAATATTGGACTTCATTTGGAAAAGGGGATGTGATAAGTGTCCACTTATCTATGTTCTAAGGTCTATTTTAGTTTCTTTTATATTAGTATTGTAGTGTGTTTGTGGCCTTTTAGCTCTTAGAAATGAATAAAATCAAATAAAGTGCTTTCTTGCATAGTTAGTTGTAGTCTCTTGGAAATTGATGAATTTTGATGTAGTTTTGATTATCTTTGATCTTGATTTGTGTTTGATTATGTTCATGTAGGAATAAATGATGGAGAAGTTTTGTTTTTAGAAGATTGGACTTGAAGGATGAAGAAAAGAATGAAGAAAGTTGAAGAAAAGAGCTTAGAAAACACTAAGAAGCTGTCAAGTGCTGTCAAAAGCTGTCAAGTGCTGTCAAAGCCCAAACCCGTGCGCACACCTTCCAGATATGTGCGCACCTTAATTGATCCTGGAAGGTGCTGCCTCATCCCGTGCGCACACCCTCCAGGACATGTGCGCGCCTCAAATGGTGCAAGGCAGATTTAAGTAGTTCGAAACAGAACAGTTTTTGGGACTTTTGGGCGCGATTTTCTCTGCTTTTCTCACCTTTTATCCTCATCTTTGTCGATGAACTTGGAAGATCCTTGGAGTTCTTGGTGATTCTTAGTTCCTTCATGATGATTTCCTTCATCTCCTCTTCCATTTATTCTTCTCTCTCCATGTTTGGCTAGTTTCTAGGTTAGGAGATTGGGGATTTTGATCCCAAACCTGATGTAATTTGAATTCTTATGGTTGATTCTTGTTCTTATGATTCTAATTGAATAATTTCTTCTATGCTTAATGCTCTTTCTCTATTGATTATGCTCAATTGTTGAATTGCTTCCGTTGTTGAATGCTCACTTGAAATTGATCAATGAGAATCTGATTTTGATGCAATTGTGAATTGGAAAATTGATAGTTGTGTTAGAATTGAAGTAGATTACCATAATCTTGCATGTTCTTAGGGATAAGACTTGTAGATTGTGAGGTCTTGATGAATTTACTCTTTCTCTTGTTTCTATTGGAATTGTTCTAAGAGATTAGGGAATTTGAGTAGAAGCAAAGTGATTAATGATCTAGGAATAGACTTAATCTATGGTTTGGTAAATTCTACCTTCAATTAGGATTTGTGAACTTGAATTGACCTTAGAATTAGGATTCATAAGGGAAGGATCAAATGAACCAAATCTCCTAGCTCTCTTCTCAATTGGTTGCGCCACTTTCTTAGCTAGTTCTTGTAATTTCTCTGTTTTTGTGGTAAAATTCTGCTATGATACATTATTCTCTATGCATTATGTTTGTCCGAATAGCGAAAGTCTTGGGAATTCGATAGTCTATTGCATAGTCCCTGTGGATACGACAACCCTTATTCTCCCTATTTTATCTAAACTCGACTAGTGCACTTGCTAATTAGGCAAAATGTCTATCAGGATGCAAAAAGCATTCTAACAGTAATGCCTATGTTAAAATCGTGTCTATTAAGAGTCTGTTCAACCATACGCTCAATGTTTTGGTTTCTTGACTTTCTATTGGGCATTCTGATAAGAAAGCTAACTACTAGGAATGTTCATAAACTGATTATTACCCATATGTAAGGTTCCCTCACTTATTCTGATTGACCATAGGGTGGGTAGTGGTCTGATTTGGATCTTGAGTAAGATTAGAACTTCGATTCTGATACTGCTGTAAATTCAAATTATGAGGAACCTGGTGATTCTAGTGATTTAAATTATTTGAATGTTTTGGTGTCCCGTGAAAAAAATTCTGACCAACTACATTGGCATAGGGTTCAAGTGAGGATTTAGAGCGTGAATGTTCTTACCTATTTGGTTTTGACCACTACTAAGTTGATTAGTTAAAGGGGTATTAGGCAAAGCCTGATTCCCTTGTGAGTTGATTTGATTAAGGGGCTGATCAAATAGAATTCCTAATGCAGGAATGCAAAGGTTCTCACCAAGGATATTTGGAGCCTGAATGCATTAGCCATGCAATTTATCTTATGAGCCAATTGCTCATACGCATTCCCCGTCTCACCAGTGCCATTATTCATTTTCTAGGTCAACACAAGTGCCATCTACCTATTAGAGTATTTGGTAAGTGCTAGAATTATGTGATTTTCCCACTTATTTGAACTTGTCGCAACCAGGGCCGCGGCGGGGACGACCATAAATTAAATACTGTGGATTCGCCACCGAGATTTATCTAAGAAAAGCTCAGAAAAACTTATAAGAAAATCTACGAAACCAAAATATGGATTCGGGTACGCTCAAGATTCTTGTACCAGCATAGAGCCGCGCCGTCCAGGCTGTCTTGGAATATATGGATCAAGAGCTTGTCGTTGCGTGCATGCGACGCCATTTTTCGACAGTACATTGTGAGGTGGGCCTTGGGGCATATGATGCCTTTGTATTTATGGAAGTCTGGGGCTTTGATTTGGGAAATCACCACATCTTCAACCAAACACAAAAAGGTGGCTTCCCTAAACCCATAGCTATTCCCTTTAACGGCTCGTAGTCTTTTCTCGAGGCATTTCAACTTTTCTTTGGATCGACCTCCTTCTAACTCCCCACACAGTACCCACAACCAATGGATTTCTTGGGGCACCTAGATTGGCAGGCTTAGTTGGAGGAGTGATTAGTTGATTTGTTTGAGGTGTTCTTTGGCTATTATTTTTAGGATGATTTTGGATAAAGCCAAGGAGGGGGTTAGGATCAAAAATTTGATTCTCTTGTGTCTGAGAGGACTCCCCAATTGGTGGATCATGAGCTAGTAGGGGTGTATAGTCAGGTGGAAGTCCGTATTGCGGCCATTGGACTTTCGACGATTCGATCGTGGGCTGTGGAGGGATTTGGTAAATAAGAGGCACGAAAGGGTAGGTCGGGATGAATGGCATCCCTTGACAGTCGATTTCTCCAAGTGATCCATAGCTCTAGCTACTGCGCATGTCCTATATGGATGCCGAGAAAACACTTTGTTTGTGATTATGTGAGACAATCTTTCCGCCTAAGAAACTTTCTAAAAGGCAAAAGTTAATAAGCATATATGAGTATGAATATGACTAATGTGTGAACATGCATGTACATACAAATTGCATGAATGTGCATGGAGATATGTCTACATGAGGTGCATGAACATGCATGGACAATACGAGATGCATTAAGGTGCATGGAATAGAGATGCACAAATCCATGGAAATATTAGATGCACAAAAATACGTGATGCATGAATAAATATTAGATGCATGGTCACATCAGATGCATGAATGCATATGAGATGCATGGTATAATTTTAAGATACATGGGAAGGAGATGGGTGAGAGGTATAGCCCAGGTGTCTCGGTAGGACATTAAGTTCAGCTATTAGTGAAGAGTTTTGAGGGTGGATTTCGACTCTCCGAAGTTCAGTTCCCAGATTGTCACTATCATACGATAAGGACCCAGCTCCTAGTTTAGCCATACAGAGGTACAAGCCCTCTCAATATGACCACCATAAGATACTGGTAAAATCTAGATGACGGCCAACGGAGCATAAAACCGCTCAATGACACCCGCCTAGCCTCCTTATAATCTTAGTATCACACAGGCTCGGGTATAGAGCCCAAAATGTGTGTGAGGAATAGTGTAACTGAGTTGCGTGTGCAAAGGCATACAAACCTTTTAACCCACGCAAGAGAAATAAGATATATACAAGAGTCATCTACCCTAAGGTCCATCAAATATACAATATATATCACTTAACACTATGCCACAACAATGAATCTTTACATATATACAAAGATATCAAAGAGAGGAGTGAAATAAATATAGTTAACAATTTTACACAATTAATTAGTGTAGGCTTGACTCTCTAAAAGTCCCATGTGGAATCGCCATCTGTCGAAACCGGGATCGCGGCAGGGACGGCAATAAATTAAAAACAATGGAATCGCCACCGAGATTTAGCAAAGAAAATATCGGAAAAACTTGAAAGGAAATCTACAAAACCAAAACATGGATACGAAGTCGATTACGCGTAGGGGAGGTATTAGCACTCTACGACATCTGCTAAATAAACGATTACCTTCTAATTAATTGTGCAAAAATTTTGTTAACTTTAAAAATATCTAATGTCACTCCAAAAATATTTACGTTTATTTATTAAAACGAGAGAGAAAATAATTTTTATCTATTTTGGCTTGACGAGTTTGGTTCCCGCTCGTACTTATCCTCAGCTCGGGAAGAAATCAAAGCCACGTAATTCTCAATGGCTACAATTTAATTTTACTTTTGTGAAAATCCACACTTGCATAGGAATCACGACAGAGCATTATTCAATGAAGGTCCTGCATGACACACTTGCACTAACCATATGATGTTGAAGAACAATATGATAGTCTAAGAACAAGGTAATTTTTCAAAATGACACTTATGATGTTGAAGTGGTTCTTGATGCTGTGAAAACAACATCAAGGGGAACAGATTCTATTGAGCTTAGAATAGACAAATGGAAAAGAATCTGATGAAGATGCTCCTCAAGTTCTTAAAAAGCTGGACAGTGAAGGCATAATGCAGAAACTCTCTTTTCTGCTAATTGAGTTATGATATCTGAATTCTTAATCCAAGTGTCTTTAATAGGAATTTATTAATTCTTAGTATTCCTTGTTATTAGGCCCTTTTGTATATTGCAGTTTAGTCCCTAGCTTAATTTTATTTAATTCTTTTTTCTCATTAATTAAGTGAATGTGTATAAACGACACTATTTTTGTAATCCTTACTTACTCAATTAATTCAATTCAGCCTTCTTCTCTGTTCATCACTGTTTTCTCCTTCTTCTATGTTCTCTTCATGCAACCATGAATCTGAGATTGTCTATTATGGTATCGTGAGCCTCCTAGTTCACGCATGCTTCTTCCGCGCAAGATAATTCCTCCTTTTCAATCTTTCCCCCTTTTCCTTTCTAGGTTTATTTTCAATGGCAGATTTAAAGGATTCTTCTTCCTCAATCATTGACCATCTTGTAAACCCTCATAACCCTTACTATCTTCATCCCAACGAGAATCCATATCTCATTCTAGTTACTACTCTCCTAAATGAGAGAAATTATCATTCTTGGTCGCACCTGATGTATGTCACAATCTATTCGAAAAACAAGCATTGTTTTCATGATGGGACTCTACAACAGCTGTCGGTGACAAATCCTTTCTCAGAAGTTTGTTTGAGATGTTATAACATGGTGATTTCATGGCTTACTAGGTCTATGATTCCATCGATTGCGGCATCTGTCATGTACAAAAGGAAGGCTTCAGATATATGGCAGAACAGGGGACAAATTTCGAATTGCTAATCTGCAAGAAGAGATTTCTCAATGAAGACAAGGTGTGTTGATTGTTTTAGAATTTTACACCAAATTAACATCATTATTAGAACAATTAGACACCTATTATCCCACTCCTATATGTTCTTGTCCGACTACTTGCAATTGTGGGGTTTTAATAACTATTTAGAAAAGGAAAAAGGATGGATATGTGATAAATCTTCTAAGGGGTCTCAATGATGAATATGCTTGAGTGAGGTCACAAATTATGATGCTTAATCCTGGCCCTAGTGTAGACAAGATATTTTCTATGGTTCTGCAACAAGAAAATGAATTTGGAGGTCCTATCTTGAGTGAGGAAGTAAATGAATCAATAGCTTTGGCCCAGACAGATAAAGATTCTTTCAAGGGGACTTTCAAGAACCAACCTAAGGGAGTTCAAAGTGGAGGATTCCCTAGAAAGTTTGGCAAGAATATTGGTAAACCAAATAGGTTGTGCACTCACTGTCATAGGACGAATCATACAAAGGATAGTTGCTTCCTCTTACATGGCTTTCCTCTTCGATATAAAGGAAAACAGAAGACTAATGGAAAATCCTTTGCTAGTCACATAAATGCCACTAGCGATGAAGATGACGAGGAGGATGTCTTTACAGCTAAGAAAAAAGGTGTAAAGAACACTGATCAACCACAATTTCCCTTTTCAAAAAAGCAATATGAAGGATTATATTGCTTGCTCTTCTGTAGCAGGCCAATGTTGGTGGAAGCCATTCCACAAATCACATTCAGATCTCTCAATTCCTTGAATAAGATAACTCCAATTTTCGTTAAATAACCAAACGATGAATATGTTACTGCTAGTTATTATGGAACTATGCAATTAGGAAATATCATCTTAGAGAAAGTGCTTTTTTGTGCCAAATTTTAGTATTCATTTGATTTCTATATCCAAACTTACTATGTATCTTATGGTTTTGTTCTATTCATTCATTTGGACTGTTTTATTATCCAGAAAAAATCATGGAAAATGATAAGTGCAATTAGTAAAAGACATGGACTCTACATTCTTGACTATCCTTGTACATGTTTCGACGAAAGTAGTCTCTAGAATAGGCTTTCTAATGGTTGCAACAATGTGAATGATAATCCAGCTCTTTGTGTATGCCCTCCAATATCAATGGCAATATAACTAGTGAGACTTGTAACACATTTTTTCTTTTGATCAATAAAGACAATGTTATAAACAATAATGTCAGTTCTTTGTATGATTTTGTATATGTTCATGATAAGAATGCTGGTTTATTCTCATGCCATGACAATTTCTCTTCCTCTGCTAATGTGATTGCAAATTGGCATTATCGTCTTGGCCATGCATCTTCAAAGATATTAAAACAAATTGCTTTATAGTACCCTTACATAAATATTCATGAATAGGGAGCTTGTGATACTTGTCACAAAGCTAAGCAAAAACCTCTTCCTTTCCCTGTTAGTATAAGTGTTACAAAACATCCTTTTGACTTAATTCATGTAGATATTTGGGGTCCCCTACGAATTCATTCCTTTGAAGGTTCTGGATACTTTCTTATTATTGTAAATGGTTATACTCGGTTTATTTGGATATATTTCATGAAGTAAAAATCTGATGTTAAACTTGTTTTTCCTAAGTTTATTAACATTACTGAAAAACAATTCTATGTTGCTCTTAAAAGAATAAGGAGTGACAATGGTAAGGAATTCAATTTACATGCTTTTCATTCATCAAAAGGAATTATTCATGAGACTATTTGCATTGAGACATCCCAACAAAATGGTATAGTTGAGAGAAAGCACCAGCACATTCTCCATGTTGGGCGTGCTCTCCTTTTTCAAGCTAATCTCCCTAAATATTTCTGGAGTTTTACTCATAAAGATGTTGTTTACTTGATAAATGGACTTCCCACCCCTCTCTTAAATCAAATGTCTCCTTATGAAAGATTATATGGAAACAAACCTCATCTTATAAATTTGCATTCCTTTGGCTGTTTAGTTTATGCTTGAACTATTGAGTCTGGTAGAACTAAGTTAATACTCGATCTATAAGGTGTATATTCATTGGTTTTAAGGAGGGAGTTAAGGGATATGAGCTTCATAATTTAGATAAAAGGAATATTATAATATCTCGTGATGTCTTTTTCTATGACAATGAATTTCCTTATGTCACAAAGCACGAAGATTTTGATGAGTCTCACAAGGAATCTAAGTAGAATCAAGGTTTCTTATGTGATGGAAATTACATGTGGCCCGTGGGCAATAACAATCTGACACCTCAGCCACATGATGTTGCCTCCTATGATAATGACGCCTCATGGGATTGCATTCCCCAAGATGAAGATCTTTATGATTTCCAAGAAAATGAAGATGAACAAAAGGTGACAATAGTTCACAACTCGCTACTGATCACCCTGCATACAATGACAAGTGACAACACAGAATCACAGCCCGCTGGTCCTCACCTTAGTTCCATGCACAATACAAAAAGGATCTGAGGTCCTCCATAGCATTTGAAGGATTATGTGTGCAACCTACCTTTATCAAATGCTAATGTCCAATGCTTCAAGGGAACTTCTCTCTATCCCCTCTCTTCATACATTAATTATTCTAAATGTTCCCCTAACTACTCTTCATTTTGTGTAGCTGCGGACTCTCTCACAGAACCTAAATTCTACCATGAAGCTGTTAAGCTCGAATGTTGGAGGAATGCCATGGAAAGTGAGCTCCATGCTCTATCAGTCAATAAAACGCGGAGCTTGGTACCTCTCCATGCTGGAAAGAAGCCAACATCATACAAATGGGTTTATAAACTAAAGTTCAAGGCCGATGGCAGCATTGAGAGATACAAAGATCGCCTTGTAGCTAAAGGTTTCATCCAGATAGAGGGAGTAGATTACTTTGACACCTTCTTTCCTATTGTAAAATTAACCACAATCAGTTTTATTCTGGCCATTACTTCATGCAAAGGTTGGTATTTACATCAATTTAATGTAAATAATGCCTTCTTGCATGGAGATTTATCCGAAGAAGTTTACATGTCCTTTCCTCCTAGTTTTTCTAAATCTAATCAAAAATTGGTCCGTAAATTGGACAAATCTATTTATGGCATTAAACAGGCTAGTAGACAATGGAACTCAAAGCTCACTATTGTTTTGGTTGAAATTGGAAACAAGCAAAGTACTGCTGACTATTCCTTATTTATTAAACATGAATCTCAGTCTTTTATGGCATTTCTCATATATGTTGATCATGTTGTATTAACCGGAAATAATTTTGATGAAATAAATTAGGTCAAACAATTTCTAGACTCTTCTTTCACAATTAAAGATCTTGGACAACTTAGATATTTTCTATGATTGGAAATTTCTAGAAATGATTCTGGTATTTCGATAAATCAAAGAAAATTCTGCCTTGATCTTGTCACATAGTGTGGTCTAACTGGTTGCAAACTAGCATCTACACCTACAGACCCATCCTTAAAATTGATAGCTAACTCAGGATCTCTTCTTGCATTTGCTTCTGTCTATAGGAGACTTGGGGGCGGCCTCCTCTGCTTAACAACAATAAAACTAGATATCTCCTTTGCAGTGGGCCAATTCAGTCAGTTTATAGCAGAACCTACCACCACACATTTAGCAGCAACTAAGAGAGTCATCCAGTATCTTAAAGAAAGTCCAGGAACATGGTTGTTCTATCCATTTGAAAATGAGGTCAAAATATCTGCTTTTTGTCACTCAGGCTGAGCAACCTGCCAAGATACTTGAAAATGTGTAACAGGATTTTGCATTTTCATTGGATCTGCCTTGATATCTTGGCGTTCTAAGAAGCAGCAGGTTCCCTCACGCTCCTCAAAAGCAAAGTATAGGGCATTGGCATCTTTCACCTGTGAGTTACAATGGATTAAGTACCTATGTAATGATGTCAACCTTGGGATTCCTCATCCTTTTTCTGTGTATTTTGATAGTCAATCCATAATCTATATTGCTAAGAATTCTATATTTCATAAAAGAACTAAGCATATAGAACTTGGTTGTCACATAGTTAGGGAGAAAATCTAATCAGGCCTCTTGCATCTCTTCCATGTTCCATCTAATTCACAGTTAGCGGATGTTCTTACCAAGGCACTTCTTCCTCGGAAGTTTACTGAAAATATTGTCAAGACAGGTCTTTTAAACATGTATGCCACAACTTGTTGGGGGTATTGAGCATAGAATAGACAAATGGAAAAGAATCTGATGAAGATGCTCCTCTAGTGCTTCGAGAAGCTAGGTAGTGAAGGCATAATGCCTAAACTCTCTTTTCTGATATGAGTTATGCTATCTGGATTCTTAATCCAAGTGTCCTTAATAGCAATTTATTAATTCTTAGTATTCCTTGTTATTAGGCCCTTTTGTATCTTGTAGTTTAGTCCCTAACTTAGTTTTAGTTAATTTTGTTTTCCTCATTAATTAGGAATCTGTGTATAAATGACACTGTTTTTTGTAATCCTTACTTACTCAATTAATTGATTTCAGCTTTCTTCTCAGTTCATCGTTGTTTTCTCCTTCTTCTCGGTTCTCTTTCCTTTCTCTTCTCTGGCCACCATGAATCTGAGATTGCCTAATAGATTCGTTGTTATGTAAGGGAAAAAATGTTGGGTTATCTTTTTCTGGTTAGTGCAATAATCCTATAAAAATAACTTTAGTATGATGAGACTGTTTTTTGTACTCCAGAATATATATATATATAGATATATATTCATTCCGAAGTACAAAATGCATAATCTCTCATCATCAATTATATATATTTATATTAAAGGTAAATTCAAAGCTATAATTTTAATACATCATACATGTACTTTTATTTTAGGTGGTCACGTCGGTATTTTAGCACACTTGATACAACCCAACACAACACCTTGTATTAACTCTTCTTTCCTCCTCTCACATAGATTATTTACTCTTCTTTCCTTCACATCACACTATTTTCTCCCCAATTGTTACATGTTAACACAATATCATTAGAACAACTTCCCATAATTCATTAATTTTTGTTTTTATCTCATATTATCAATTTACTCTCCCTTCTTTCACAAAGTCGATTTTTTATCACGTGCGGTAAAAAACTCACAAATAAATCATATATGAGTGAGAAAATTAACCAATTCTTTAAATAAATATTAAATATCATTATAAAGTTATCAATTTAAAACTTAATTTACAATTTTCAAAACATATTTTATATTTTAAATACCAATTGTACACTATTGATGGCACTCTTTTATATAAAAATAAAATATTCAAAACTTAATTTACAATTTTCAAAACATATTTATTAATATTTTTTATTTATTTTTTATAGGCTAAAGTGCGTCCATCCGACCAATCTATTGGATGCATAAATAATTTTTATTTATTATTTTCATATGCACTCATTAAGAATACAAATGAGATTTAGATAGAATTTATCTTGCGGGCCAAAAAACTTTTATTTAAATTTGATAAATAAAATAATGACTTAGCAAATACTATTTAACAAAATTAAGATCGCCAAATACTATTTAATTAAAAATTAAAATATCCTTTCACCATATATATATCTATTTGTCTATTATATCTACAAAAGATTAACTCAATACTAAAAGATTGACTCATCATTTACATAATATTTTGTCATACCAATATATTTATCCATTTTAAGTAAGCAGCATTTGTTTATTTTCTTTTTTAGTTTACATTTCAGTTATTCAATGTTAACCTTTATATTTAATTATTGTGATTCAATTGAAATTTTAGCTATATTAATTATTACCATTTATATTTTAATTTTTTTTAACAATTGTATATCACATAAATTATAAGTTTATTTAATTAAATTATTGATATTATTTAAAAAAAAATTTATCGGCTTAACACACACCCCACATTATACTACTCCTACTCCTAAATCTATCTCACCGGAAATTGAACCCCTCACCTTTGAGCTCCAATAACTAATGCCACTTGAATTATAAACCCTTGGCCATATCTTTTATAAATTGATTTTCACTTTAATAATTTATGAAGAATATTATTTATATTATCTTTCTTTTTTCATCATCAGCATCTAATTTGCTAGTAAATTTTTATACATGTGAAAAGATGATCTACCTTAATTAATATATCTGATGTATTATCTATGCCTCAGAAATATTGGTGTGCATACCCTGAGCTCAATTCTGATTACAACTTTCACTTTTTTTACAATAAAACTAGCTTTTGACTCGTGCATTTGCGTCGTTACGCGTTTGTGAAGTTGTAACAATATTTTATAATTTTATAATGAATATACATTAAAACATATAAATGAGTTTGATCATATTTTAACAAAATAACATTCAAAAACTAATGATTCTACTATTCCGGATTCAATTGAAATATAAAGTGAGTTCACAAATTATTAGTCCAGTTGCTAATGGACCTAAATATATAAGGAGAGACTAATAATACAATTAATCTCATATTATACAAAAAGAATTGTTTATTAAGCATGGGTATTTCAATGAATTCTACAAAATAGAAATAAGAAATAAAGGTCATGGAACATGAAATTAAATCACTTGATGCTTTGTACCACGTACTTCATCGGTCTAACATCAACTAAAGAGTTTAATTCTTAATTCTCTAGATATGCTGAAATTTAACTTTGGTGTTTACAACTAAGTTTTTTCAATTCATCCACAAAAAATGTGATATTAAATACAAATTTGATTGAAGTTTGATCCTATATTTGTGAATCACATATAACATGCCTTTAAAAAATTATAAAATAGACAATTTATAAGTTCATTCTTGAACAAAATCTGTTAATGTATTAAAACAATATGTTATCCTATTCATAAATAACTTAACAAATTAACCCCAAGGGTTAGCTTAGCGGTATAAGGCCCCGCTAAGTTCATAGGAGGGACGATCCACAGCGAGAGGTCTCGTGTTCGAATTCCACCTATGTCAAATTTCCGGGGGCCAACGCCTGTCACGCAACGCGAACGAGATTAGTCTCATCCTAAGGGTGGAGAGACATGTGGTTATACCAAAAAAAAAATTAACAAATCACAACAATCAAAGTAAAAAAAATGGAAAGGAAAGAATGGAAAATAGAGAGAAAGAAATAAAAAAAAGATAGTAAAATAAACTTGAAATGAAGGAAAGTGGAGAGAGAAGAAAGAGAAAGAAAGAGGAAAAAAAGAAGTGAGAGAAAAAGAGTTTAATAATTAAATTAAATTTTATTATTTAAATTTTAAATTTTTTTCATCTCAGAGTGGATTGTGATTCTGAGTGTCAGATTTTTTTCCAAAAGTAAAAATGGGTCAAGAAAGAAACAAAAAAAACTATAGAACGAAAATAGAATAAAATAATATTAAACGAAATTTTGGAGGAAAAATGAGTTAATGTGAGCATGACACTTGGCAAAATATATTACTTGTGAGTCAAGAAGGAGTTTCTTTTCTTATAGTATATGATGGTAAAATAAAATAAAGAAGAAAATCAGATACTAGCAAGTAGCGACAACAAATTTGGCTTGGAGTAGTCAACATGTAGGACATTCACACAGTTCCTCTTTTATATCTCCTTTTTGTGCTTAAAATAAATATAAATAATTATTTCGATTAAAATCTTTAGATTTATGTTATCTAATTTGGCTTGTTGAAAAGTTACTATTTTTCTTTATACTACGTTCATTTTAATTTTTTTTATAATAAAAAAAATATTTATATTTATATTTGTTATATGTATTCAAAAAATAAATATTTGAATGTGTATCCATTATATAATATAATTAAATTATTTTAATTTTAAAGTTACATATAAATTAATTTAATTCAATTAAATTTATTTGATATGCATATGTAATGAATGTATTTTAATATTGAATTATTATTAGCTATGGTATTGAATGAGTATCTGTTATATAATATAATTAAGTTATTTTAATTTTAAAGTTACTTATAAATTAATTTAAATCAATTAAATTCATTTGATATATATATGCAATGAATATATTTTAATATTGAATTATTATTGGCTATGGTATTTTATTGTGTTTCTTAAGATATGACAACAAATTAAAATGAAGATGTGACAAAATGGTTAGTGTAAATTGTATTATGACTAGAATGTGCCAAGTAAACCAAAAAGATGATGTGGCAGAAGAAATTCTAGACCTCTGATTTAATTTATATATAGATATATAGATATAGATAGATAAATATATAAATATAGATTGATAGATTATAGATATATAGATTCCTTATCTATCATCTATGCATCAGAAATATTGGTGTGCATACCCTGAGCTCAATTCTGAACACAACTTTCACTTTTTTTACAATAAAAAATAAAAATAAAATAAAGAAGAAAATCAGATAGCAAGTAGCGACAACAAAGGCCAACTCACAGCCACATGCACCGACTGAGCTTCATGTCCATAAACAATTTGAAGTGTCTTTGAACTTTTGTGTTATGTAATATGGATGTATTGAATTCATAATTTAAAAAATGTTGTGTTTATATTTAGTCTTTTTTTTAAGGTGAAAAATTGTCATATTTTTTAACCAAAAAAATTGTCTTTTAAAAGTGATTTTAATTTTTAACTAAACATTTTTTAATGTAATTTTTCTCATTTTAACGTGATTTTGAGACTAAAATCATGTTAGAAATGCCAAAATAAATACACGTTAATCCCGACAAAATTCACTTTAAATATTAAATAATTAATTAAAATAAGGGTCTTGCTAAACAGTGTCCTAAGGACATTTGTTAAGAAAATAAAAGTGAAAATATTTTATTGGCATTGGTAGTATTTAAGTAAGATTTTAACTTTCGAAACAATAAATACTATCAATGAAACATTTTCATTTTTATATTAATAACAAATGCCCTTAGGACGCATTTTCTTTAAAATAAATACATCCTAAAATACCAGAGTAGACGACTGACTTTTCCTGATTTGTCCACAATTAAGTACAGATCTCTATCATCTTGACTGAATTTTTATTTTTTTTCTTACTCTTCTCCCTTTCTCTTAGTCCACCATCTCTACCAGATTGAAATCTCATGAACACTCTTCCTATATTCTGAGTTATACATCAATCAATAATATCTTTCAGAAAAAGCAGAGAAGACAAAATTAAATAATATGGTTGTGCCTGAACGTGCTAAACTGCACATAGCCTTAACGTTTTTACAATTTTGTTATGCAGGAAATCATATATTTCTTGGAATTGCACTTAATACAGGCGTAAGCAAATTTGTGTTTCCAATCTATAGAAACATCGTTGCTCTTTCTCTTCTGGCTCCCTTAGCTTATTTTTCTGAGAAGTAAGAAGTTTAATTAGTTCAATACTGATACATCTGAACTGTTAATTTATTTATTTATTTATTATCTCACTTTTTTTATCTGCTTTCATTTTTGTAAGGAAAGATAGGCCATCAATAACCAGTTACTGTGTGGCACAATTTTTCCTACTTGGACTTGTTGGGTACGAATTTATGAATGTGCAATCTCTTCGATTTCCATTCCATTGATCAAAATATTGATAAGAGATCGGTTTTTGTGTGATTTTAAAAGAGTAAACCCTCAAATTAGTCCCTGAGATTGTAGGTGTCATGCAGATTAGTCCCTGAAATTTTAAAAACCTCAAAATAGTCCCTGACTTTGAAAAACGACATGCATTTTAGTCCTTTTACCTATTAAACGACGTTAAAAAGCTAAATAGAAAAGGACTAAAATGAATGTTTTTTTGCAAAGTCAGGAACTAATATGAAGTTTTCATAATCTCAGGGACTAATCTGCATGACACCTACGATCTCAAGGATCAATTTGAGGGTTTACTCAATTTTAAAATCGTGCTTTTGATTATTTCAGAATAACTTTGAAAGAAGGATTCTACCTGGTGGGTTTGGATAACACATCGCCTACGTTTGCTTCTGCTATGCAGAATTCTGTTCCTGCCCTCACTTTTCTCATGGCTGCTCTACTCAGGTAAGTTCTTCAATTAACAATCCTTAACCCATAATGCTTAGATTCTCTCTTAAAAATCAAGATGTTATGTTGTGGTGTCATATTCCCTAATTTATAACATTAAAATATCACCTTAATTCTTAAAATTGCAAATCATAGTTTTTTTATAATAAAGACGGTGAACTGGAGAGGCACCTCCAAGCCACGAGGAGCCTAGAAGTTATCGCCAAAGAAAGAATTCAGCTAGTCTCTAGTTATCAAGGGATTTTTTTGGGTCGGTTTTCCACCAAAGAGTACTTAAATAACTCCATGAAACCTTAAATTGATGATCAAATTGAGAGAATCCTGCTTGCTTATGGTTAGAAGTCTCATATCGGCTAGTGATATGACCATTGTTGAGTTTATAAGGGTGTGACAAATCTCATCCTACGAACTAACTTTTGGGATTGATTTAGGCCCAAACCTAAATTGTAAGATGGTATCAGAACTTATCCTAGATCCGTTTGTTGGGCCCCATGTTGTTGGTGTGTTATTGGGTGTTTATTAGTCCCGTATTGTTGGGTCACCCGTTTGTTTGTCCACCTGTGTTTGTCCACACTCCAGCTATGTAGTGCTAAGCGTGGGATTGAGTTAGGCCCAAACCCAAATTGTAAGATTTATCATTGGGATAAACCTAGTTAACACGAAAAAGAAATTATAGTACTTGAAATAACAACTTCAATGAATTTAGTTTCTAGTTAAATAATTTAGGCTCTAAATTGATTGATGAGTTTTAATTTTAAGGATTAAAATTTCTTTTTTGATTAATCCAGAGACCAAACTAATAGTTATTTTATTCTATTTCTTAAGGACTAATGTGTGACTCAATTAATTACACAAACCGCAGATATGAAAGTGTACAGTTAAACAGAATACAGGGTCTAGCCAAGGTGATTGGAGTCCTTGCTTCAGTTGGAGGAGCTTCAGTAATTACCCTTTACAAGGGTCCTACCATTTTCAACCCAAATTCAGAATCAGACCAAGAACAATTCTTGTCTGTTATTTTCAGAGATTTTGAAGGAAAGAATTGGAACTTGGGTGGAATTTATCTCTTTGGTCACTGTTTATGTTGGTCTGGTTGGATTGTGATGCAGGCATTTGTTCTGAGAAATTACTCTGCTCCTCTCACTGTTTCTGCCTTCACTTGCTTCTTTGGTATTCTGCAGTTTGTTGTGATTGCTGCATTTCTTGAGAGGGATTTCAAAGCTTGGCAGTTCAATTCCAATGAAGAGATCTACAGTATTCTGTTCTCGGTTTGTAAATCAAACTGTTTTCTCAATTTGCATCTTTTGTTAACATTTTGGTCATGAGTAGTAATTGGTATAGACTCATGTAGTGTACCAATCGTTTACATCCGATTTTATGGTTAAATGTGAAGAAATATTTGATTAAATTAATACATGAATTGGTTAATTGTTATATAGTAATTTAATCATATTTTTCTTCATTTTTAACCACGCATAAAATGTGGTGAAATTATTAAGTAACAATTAACCAATTCAATTACTAATTCAACTATATATTTTTTTTGCATTTAAGCATGAAACTGGGTGTAAATGAGTTATAACATTGGTGTACAAAAACAATTTTCCTTTGGTCATTACACCATTCCATCTCGTAGAAAATCATGAATTTTCTTTATGCTTTGTTTGGATTAGAAGAACAAAAAATTAAGAGAAAAAGAAAACACAAAAAATGAGGTAATTTCTATTGTTTGGATCGAGAGAAAATAGGAGAAAAATGTGAAGATCAGAAAAATTGAATTCTTAAAATAATTTCAAACTTTTCCTTCAACTCATTTTCTCAGATCATACATTTTATTTTCTCTCAACTTCTTTCCTTCCTACTTCCTTCATTTCAAACAATAGTTTAGAGTCTAAAGATAATTA
The DNA here is from genome assembly GCA_037177725.1 of Cyamopsis tetragonoloba. Lineage (NCBI taxonomy): Eukaryota > Viridiplantae > Streptophyta > Magnoliopsida > Fabales > Fabaceae > Cyamopsis > Cyamopsis tetragonoloba. Next base: position 60,611,442 of record CM074119.1, read on the forward strand.
ATGCATCAATAAAATGAGGCAAACTTAACTTGACAGACCTTCTTATTTTACTGGATCAATGTTTTAAATTGCGGTTGCGGTTCAGTTGCAATTACAATTGTGTTGCATTAAACAGAATTAAATGCTGTCATTGCAGACTATAATCACGATTTAATGCGATTTCGATGACCTCAAAAACCTTTACTTTTCGACGAATCGTCGTATTCTGCTTCTAGATTTAAAACCTTGCTAGGGATCATTGTTGGTACAATCTTGAATCTAGATAATCATAGTTTGGTTTGTATCAGGGACTGGTGTCTTCAGGAATAGCAGCAGCAATACAGATATGGACAATTAGCAAAGGAGGCCCGGTGCTTGCTTCAATTTATTTACCATTACAGATATTTCTAGTTGCTTTGATGGCTTCTGTTATTTTCGCTGAACAATTCTTCTTGGGAGGGTATGTTCTTCTAATCCAACCATTTTTATTTCATTTTGTTTCCTTCAAATTTTTCTATCGGCATAAGAATTTAGTTTTAATAAATATTATTCATTTTCGTTTTAATCTATATAAAATAATATTTTATTTTTGTCTTTATACATCCTAACATTATTTTTGGTTAGTCACACATCCTGACATTTACATTTTAGTCTTTACTGTTTAAATTTTGGTTTCAATACTTCACCATAATTTTTATTTTAGTTCTTGACTATTCGACATATTTTTGTGTTCGAGTCTTTTATTGATGTTTATATGGAGATATGATCAAACAATCATTTTAGTTTGTGAACTAAAATGAAAAAAGTTATGTGACCAAAATGAAGTAGTTGGGACTAAAACAAACATTTTTAAATTTTTATCCATGTATACCAAAACAAATTACTTTTTAGTATAATGTTAAAATAAAATTAAATAGTTGAGGTTAAATCAATTTTTTTTTTTAATTTTTGTACATGTATACCAAAACAAATTACTTTTTAGTATAATGTTAAAACGAAAATGAATGACATGAATAAATGTTTGTAATCTATTTATCTGTTTACAAAAAATTGTTTGGTTCTGATTGTTCCCTAGGTTATGGACCAAATAGAAACAAATCAATTTCTCGTGGAATTATTTACTATTTTGATTTCACTTTATAATCACAAGGCATTTTAGTCCATGAATTTTTAAAATGTCTAAATTAGTCATTGATTTACATTCTGTAGGTCATTTTCGTAACTTTGTACATTAAGCAAAACGACACTCCGTATGTCACTTTAGTCCTTAATGTTAACTGATGGCGGCAAAATGCCTATGCGTTATGTTGAGTGCTTATATGATATGTTAATTGACACTTAGAAGTCTAAGTAAGCGACAAAATGACATCGTTTTGCTTAATATCGAAATAAGTAATTCAATTAGTCCCTCAAATCATTTACAACGCAATCCAATTTTAGGCGTTAAAAAGTTGTGTATATGTGGCAAATAACATGCCAGGTGGGCACTTATCGTGTCTTATTAGCATTTTGCGAATGTCACTTAAGGCCGAGGACTAAAGTGACTTAGAGATTGCAAGACTAATTCAAACGCCGTGTGACTATAAAATGAGGGGCTAAAATAGTCAATCACTCATGTTTTGCTATAGCGAAACGGGAACAAATCAATTTTTTGTAAGGACCAAAAGGGAATTTTTATTTAAGAGGAAGCAGATGGAACAATTTCAATATTTAGAGCGACTACGAACATATTTTAGCCATTTATTTATAATATATAATTTTTGAAGCAGGGGCATGGGAGGTACCATATCAATTTCTTCACACTCTTATCTTTTGCCCCATCATCAATTTATTGCAATTGGAGACTTCTCTATTCTTTTCCTTTCAATTTTTTTACCATTAAGTAGTCATATATGTATATAAATAGCCATTACTAAATTAGTTAAACAATTTAAATATCTATTTATGTGTGTCGTTCTTAAAAAAGGATTTTCTAACTAAATTTTGTATAGAAGTTTCCTTCTTAAGAAATTCGATGAAATTCAATATATTTTTATACATACATTTTTCATAGAAATTTTATAATTACTTTTGTCCGTTTAATATTCCCATGTTCTATAAATATTATTCAAATTTATTGTTTTAGTTTATTATATTCACTTTGTTAGTTTATCTAAATAAATATTCCTTAAATAATTTATACAATATAACTAAATATTCGCACAATGCGCATACTTACATCTAGTTCTTATTGGTTTCAAATTTAACGTGCAGGATTTTTGGAGCTTTGTTAATTATATCTGGCTTATATCTTGTTGTCTGGGGAAGAAGTCAAGAAACCAATAAGTCTTCCAAAGAACTTGAGAATCCTCACGAAGAAAAAAATGACAGTTCTTCTCTCGTCCAATCATTAATTCCTACACAAAACTCTTAGAAGTTAGAGGGTAAAGAATTGAAACCATATTACTATATTACTGATATTTAATAATATTGACTTTATAGAATATGTGTAGAAAATGTTACAAAGATTAAAAGGTAATATTTTTTAATGATTTAACAACTTTTTTCAAATGTTACTAAAACTTTTTAACAACATGACCTTTATATATTATTTGATAAAAATATTAGCAAATGTGCAAATATAACATTTTTAATGATTTTGCAAAATATTTTTAAAACGTGACTAATAATCAATTATGATGTAGTACGATTTGTTTAGTTACTGATTTTAGCCATAATTTAGAGAAATTTGAATCTCGAAATATTCAAGCGGTATTGGAATTTTTTTATTTTATTTTATAGCTTTGTTATGTAAGTGAAGACGCAGATGAGTTAGAGTACTAGCTAGTCCTTCTTCAAGAATTGAAAATCACTTGCAACAATTATCATACAAACTGTTCTCTATTTTGATGATTAGAGCGTCTTCACATCGTTATTATAAATCTTGCTTTTTCATCAAAGGACCAAACACCAACATATTGATTGCCACATCATTTAGAAAAGTATCAAGGAAGGTGAAGAAAGTGAAGATGATGAAAGTGAGGAAAAAGTAGAATTTTTTATACAAAAGGTAAAAGGAAAGGGGACAAGGATGATTGAATATTTTTTATATTGAATAATGGAGCAACGAATGAATATATACAGAGTCATACATGTGACTGTCCTATGGATAAGAATAAAAGAATAAAGAAATAAAAGGAGAAATAGTACAAGTATTTGTCATTATCTACAGCTAGCTATATTCTAGAGAATTCTAAGGTATATCTGTTATTGTGCATTTGTTCCGTGCATAGAACTGTCCAGGCCCATTTGTGCACTGCTGTTGGGCTGAACTAGGCTTCAATTCTTTTACCCCGCCACAAGTTGGAGTTTGAAAAATGTTGATTAGCTCCAACTTGGATAAATCTTGGCAAAAAAGTTTGGGTGGAAGAGCTCAGCTAACTGATTTGAAGAGGAGACAGGAAGCAGCTTTATTAGGCCATGTTGTAATTTTTCGCGCACAAGATGACAGTCTATTTCTAGATGTTTTGTGCACTCATGGAAAATCGGGTTTGCGGCAATGTGAATCGCGCTCTGGTTATCACAGTATAGAACAGCTGCTGACAGTTTGGGATATGTAAATCTCTGAGAAGATAGGTGAGCCATTGAAGCTCACAGGTGGATGAGGCAAGCGCCCTGTATTCAGCCTCTGAAGAGGAACGTGAGATAGTTGTTTGTTTCTTTGTACGCCAAGAAATTAAAGAGTTACCAAGGAAGAAGCAGTATCCTGTAACGGACCTCCTTGTATCGATGCAAGTTGCCCAATCGGCGTCACTGAAACCAAGTAATTGAATTGGGGAATCACGCCTGAATAATAAACCTCTGCCAGGACTTCCCTTGAGATATCTGAGAACACGCATGGCGGCCCGGAGATGCATCACTGTTGGTTTGGCCATAAACTAACTCAACTGTTTGGTGGCAAAGGTAATATCTGGTCTGGTGCTTGTGAGATATATGAGACGACCAACAAGACGTCGATAAGATAAGGGATCAAAGAGAGAGGCACAGCTGAATCTTGATGAAGCCGTAGAGCACTGACCATTGGGGTATTATGTGGTTTAGAGCCAGTCATGCCAGTATCTTTAAGAAGGTCGAGGCAGTATTTTCTTTGGCATAAGGAAATCCCAATAGCTGAATGAGCAACTTCAATGCCTAAAAAATACTTTAGGAGGCCAAGATCTTTAATATGAAAGTGTGAACTGAGAGCACCCTTAGTAAAAGAAATTTCAGAAGATGAATTCCCTGTTAGAACAATGTCATCTACATAAAACATTAGAGCAGTGAAACCAGAATGAGTAGCTTTGATAAACAAGTTGTGATCGGCATGAGCTTGTCTATATCCATAAGACAACAATAAGTGAGTAAGCTTTTCATACCATTTTCTACTTGCCTGTTTGAGGCCTTACAGAGATTTCAGCAAATGGCAACACTGAGAAGAACTAGAATTTGCAAGTCCCGGTGGGAGTAGCATGAAGACAGATTCAGTCAGGTCGCCATGGAGAAAGGCGTTGTTGACATCAAGCTAATGAAGCTTCCAGCGGTGGACAGATGCAAGAGCTAAGAGGAGTCGGACAGTGGCCATCTTGACTACGGGAGAGAAAGTTTCAAAGTAGTCTAGTCCTTCGATTTGGGTGAAGCCCTTGGCAACCAAACGAGCTTTGTACCTTTCAACAGAGCCATCCGGGTGTCTTTTAATTTTAAAAACCCACTTACATCCGATAGGCCTGACACGGGGAGGAGTAGGAACAATCTCCAAGGTTTTATTCTTCACAAGAGCATCAAGTTCAGATCTCATGGCTTCTCTCTAGCAAGGATGCTGAAGTGCTTCTTGATAACTGGCTGGTTCACTCTTAGAAGAAAGGGACATGAGATAATGATGGTGAGTGGGAGAAAGGGAAGAATAACTAGCCACTGATTCAAGAGGATGGAAGCACCTCTCGATGATTCGACAATGACATTATTGCAATCGTAGTCAGCCAAGGAAGGAGGTGGGTGACGGGGGCGAGTGCTTCTGCGAAGAGTGGGTGGAGGAGGATGTGGTGACGGGGGGGAAGGGACGATGGTAGGTGAGTCGGTTTCAATTGTTTGGTGGATGATGCCTTTAGAGGAAAAAAAATCTTTTAGGAGAAATTCAGGCCCATTGTCCGAACGAATACATTTGATTTTTGTTTCAAATTGAGTTTCAATTAGAGCAACAAAATTTTGGATGTGGGATTGAACTTCTCCTTTGGATTTTAATAAGACTATCCATGTGTATCTACTAAAATCATCCACAATTGTTAAAAAATATTTATGACCATGAATGGAAGTCTTTGGTGAGGGTCCCCAAATATCCATATGCAATAAATGAAAAGGTTTGACAGCTCTAGAATTACTCAAAGAATAAGACAATTTCTTTTGTTTCGATAAATGACAAATATGACAATTTTCATTAAAATTTTTGGAAATAAAAGGAAATTGTTTGCTCAATACATGGAGACGTTTATTGGATAGATGTCCTAATCTATAATGCCAAAGGGTGGGGTTGTGGTTGGACTTGGTTGTAGAAGTTTGGACAGATGAAGGAGTGGAGGGCGTGACTGTTTTGTTGATTGCCAAGTGATAAAGACCTTTAGTGAGTCTAGCTAGTCCAATCATCCGGAGGGACTTCATATCCTGTATAAAACATGAATCACCAGAAAAAATGAGAGTGTAATGGAAAGCAGAGATTAATTTGGAAATAGACAAGAGGTTGAAAGTAAATTCTGGAACATAAAGAACGTGGTGTAAAATAAAATTAGGCGAAAATTTAACAGTTCCAGAGATTTTAGCAATGACAATATTTCCATTAGGTAGGTGAATTTTGACAGGAGAAATTATGTCATAAGAAACAAAATGATCAAGTGTACATGCAATATTATCAGTGGCCCCTCAATCAATGATCTAGGGGGTGGTGGTTGAAGCAAAAAAAGATAGAGCATGTTTATTTGTTAAACAGGAAACAAAAGAAATACCCAAATTTGAACCAGAACTAGTGGGTTGGTTGGGATCAGTTAATGAAAGAGGGACAGAGTTATTGGGCTGAGTGGTGTCTTCTGAGCCCAAGTTACCAGAAAGCAAGAGAGTCATGAGATGCTGAAGTTGGGCCTTTGTGAAGTTAAGCCCAGGAGAGGAAGAACTCTCCCCCTTGTTAGGGTTAGACGTGGAGTGGGCAGTGACTGCCATAGGAGCGGCGGCAGCAGCAACATGAGCAGAAGCGACGGTGTTGTCATTCCGAGGGTTGAATCGCGGTCGTCCTGGGTATCGTGGGTGACCAGGAGGATACCTATGCTTAGAGTAGCAAGCATCCACGGTGTGGCCTGTGCGATGACAATAAGAACAGACCTTGGTCTGAGAGGAAGGGCGACCGTTGTTACCGCCAGGGCCACCGGGACCTCCGGGACCGCCAAACGCAGCGGACTTGTTTTTGTTCATCACAACATTGATGAATAAGTTAGGTTCTGTTGGTAGAGCAGGAGAAGGACTTGTTTTTGTCCATCACAACATTGATGAATAAGTTAGGTTCTGTTGGCAGAGCAGGAGAAGGAGCTTGCTGGCGTTCTTGCTTGATAATCATGGAGAAGATCCGGTTTATGGGGGGTAGGGGCTCCATGAGAAGGACTTGGGAACAAACGATTGCAAATTGGTCATCAAGGCCCTTAAGGAAGCGAATAGCAAACTCCTGGGTGTGGTAAGTCTTGGCAGGACATGTGCAGGTAGGAAAAGGGCGAAGGTTGTCTAGTTCTTCCCAAAGGGATTTTAGCCCCGTGAAGTATTCAGAGACAGGACGATTGTTCTGTTTGAAGGAGAAGATTTCCTCCTGGAGTTCAGTAATGCGAAGGAGGTCTCCCTGAGAAAAACGTTCACGCAAGTCTGTCCATAAATCAATTGCTTTTTCAAGAAAAATGACACTCTGAGAAATAGATGGTGATAAGGAATTTAGGAGCCATGACATAAGGAGCGTACTGCAATGTTCTCAGGCTGGAAATAGGGGATCAGTGATAGCTAGGATAGGGATGGAGCCAGAGATAAAACCCATCTTATTTTTGGAGATAAGGGCCATTTTGAAGGACCTGGACCAGGATTGGAAATTGTTGCCTGTGAGAGGTGGGGTGACCAAGACAGAGGTGGGACTTTCACTAGGGTGAATAAAGAATGGACTGGATGGATTTTGTGTGGGGTCGGTTACAGCAGGAGTAGGCGTGTTAGGATTGTCCATAGGAGATTCTACTGTAGGTGTGCTTGTCATTGCTGCAACCAAAAGGCTGCTGATACCATAAAAGAGCACAAAAGGTAAAAGGAAAGGGACAAGGATGATTGAATATTTTCTATATTGAATAATAGAGCAACGAATGAATATATACATAGTCATACATGTGATTGTCCTATGGATAAGAATAAAAGAATAAAGGAATAAAAGGAGAAATAGTACAAGTATTTGTCATTATCTACAGCTAGCTATATTCTAGAGAATTCTAAGGTATATCTTTTGTTGTGCATTTGTTCTGTGCATAGAACTGTCCAGGCCCATTTGTGCATTGCTGTTGGGCTGAATTAGGCTTCAAGTCTTTTATAACTCATTCACCAATATGTAAAATCAATGTACAACTATTAGGGTAGAAGATTAGGATGAAGCTTATTTTAATACCCTCCCTCAATTGGTATGTGTATATCCAACATGCTAAGCTTGTCAATGATGGATTAAAAGGTTTAGGAGACAGAGGTTTTCTAAGGAAATCAGTTGTCTGAATACGAGATGGCACGAACTAGAGTTGTATTAGACCCATGTTGACTAAGTCTCTCATGAAATTGTAGGTGGTGCACAGTCTCAAGAAGGGGGACAGCTGGGCGGAGTTGAATTGAGACTTTTAAAAAACATTTCTTATAAAATTTGAGGTATAAATGTCAAGTCTCAACTTAGATGTGAGTTTGAATCTCTACACAGATGATTAGCTCAGATTCATATATTATAAATAAACTCTTATATAAATGAAGCACATTATCAAATTGATTCAAAAACACTTAATTGTTAAGTGTTATAATAATACATTACAAATTTAACATATGCTCAGTGTTAGAACAAAAGAAAGAATTTGAGACAATATTCAGTAATATTTCTAGTGTGTTTAAAACTATACAAATGTCTCCTATTTATAGGGCAAATGGGCTAGGCAAATAATAATCAAATCATATTGCGATCGTACAATTAATCTTAATATCTCTAAAATATAAACTACAATAAAATTTAATTCTAATCAAATAATAAATCATAACACCCCCCTCAAACTCAAGTGGGTGTTGAAGAGACCAACTTGAGTTTCAAAACTATATTATCAAATTGTTTAGGTGAATGAGGCTTGGTGAACATGTCATCAGGGTCTCGTGAGTGCTGATAAAGAGAAGACGAAGAGTACCAAGAGTGATGTGGTGTCGAGTGAAGTAATGGTGAATCTCTATATATTTGCTATGCTCATGGATGGCATTATGATGGGCTATTTGAATGACATTTAAATTGTCACAGTGAAGATTAGTGGGAGAAGGTTGAGAGACACTCATATCATTAAATAGCCAACATAGCCAAACAATTACAGTGGTGGTGTCAGCAAGAGTTTGATATTTGTCTTCATTGCTAGAGCAGGCAAGGAATGTTTGTCTCTTACTCCGCCAAGAGATGAGTGAGCCTTCAAGAAATATGCAATAGCTAGTAGTGGAACTCCTATCAATTGGATCACCCCAATCAGCATTAGAATAAGCCTCCAATACCAAAGAAGAGTTAGTAGAGAAATGAAGTCCTCGAAATAAAGTTCCTTTGGTACAATAGATAAGCGAAAAATGACAACATAATGAGTGGAGCTCGGTGCAGACATGAAATGGTTGACAAAGTGAACATCATAAGAAATATGAGGACATGTCACCTTGAGATAGTGTTGGGAGAAGAAGTCCCACATTGAATGGTTAAGAGCTAAGTGAAGGGTTTATAAATGGAAATGCCCTTGCTCCTAATTCCTTAAGGTTTTGGGTTGCATTATGGTGTCCTTCACTTATATACACCCTCTCACCTATACAATCTAACAATGGTATCAGAGTCAGGTCGATTCGGTGACCAAGACGAGTACATGCCTCCCCATGGTGAAGTGATAGTGTCCCACAAAGAGATTGACGGTGATAACATTAGCCCTGGCAAGAGGCTGGTGGCGCCCACGTGCAGAAGGTGTGGAGCCTATAAAGTGATCGTTGAGTGAACAATCAACCCACGTGTGGAAGAGTTAGACCATCGGAGGTGGAAGAGCACAAGAGATGCTGCTCAATGTGACCATGGGTACTCGTGGATGAAGAAAAAGACTTCCGCTGGAGAAGGAGCAATTCCAATGATGAAAGAAGATTCACACTTGAGGGGGAGTGCTGGAAGTCAAGTGTGAAGTGGGTAAATGAAGTCCCATATTGGATGGTTAAGAGCTAAGTGAAGGGTTTATAAGTGGAAAGGCCCTTACTCCTAATGCCTTAAGGTTTTGGGTTGCATTATGCTGTCCTTCACTTATATACCCCCGATGTCCACTCCCGGGCGTGAGGGGGTGTGTTAAGATCAAGTTCCACATCGACTAAAAAGAGAGCCACCATAGAATATATAAGTGGTGTGACAATCCTCCTCTTATGAGCTAGCTTTTGAGGAGAGTTAGGCCTATGTCATTTCTAAGATGGAATGAGAGCCTATCCGAAAAAAGGGAGGATGGGATTAGCACCATATTTATTGGAAATTGCACCATCATTTTTATATGTAAGAATCTTAAATTTATATACTAAAAAGGATGGTGCCACTCCCAATAAGGATGGTGCTAATCCCATCCACCGAAAAAAGGAGCACAAAGTCCAGGCAAAAGAAAAAAGAGAGACCTGAGACAGATGCCCATAACTTGAAAAAAAAAGGCCCATTAAAAAAAAAGGGGCAAGTCACAACTAGACTAAAAAAAGGGAAAAAAGTCAGTTGGACTTGAGGGGGAGTGTTGGAAGAAGTCACACATTGCCTAGGATAAGAGCTATGATAGCCTTTATAAGGCCCTAGGCAACTCTCTCCTTGTGAGCTAGCTTTTGGGAGTGAGTTAGGCCCAAACTCAAAATCTAATAGATAGATCAAACTACCCATGAATTGACGGTAAAGGTGGGGTTTTTAAGCGTAATACCATCTGTGGTAGTAAAGTGAATGTTAGCCTAAAATAAGGACAAGTCATCTTTTGAGGATAGGACTTCGAGACCCAAAAAATAGTTGAGAGGGAAAAGATCCTTTATTTCAAATTGTTGACTTATGAAGTTTCGTAGGTCAAAAATGCCGCTTGCATCATCGCCCATAATAATCATGTCGTGATAATAAACTGCAATTCAAGTCAAATAATACAAAACCTTTCGTCTCAGTTTTATAACCGAGAAAATTGCACTTGCAAGCTCTTGGGTCTAATTTTGTTTTGTTTCTTTGAATAGTAGAGGCAAAACAAAGTGATCCAAATACCTTTACGTCACTTAGATTACGTATTGTGTTAAACAACATTTGGAAAAGAAAATGTTCATTCAAAACAGGTGTAGTAATATTAATAAAGAACACAAGATGTTGAACACCATAAGACGAGAAACATTTAGGGAGATTAGCTTGAAAAAGGAGACTACAAGTCACATTCAATGTGTTAGTGTTTCCTCGCAACAATGGAATTTTGTTGAGGCGACTCCACGCAACTAGTTTGGTGAATAATTCCCTTAGAAGCATAAAAATCTGTTATATGAAATTCTAATCCTCAATCAGTTGTAAGACATTTTACACTAGTAATAAATTTGTTTTCTATCATGCATATGAAATGTTGAAGTAATTGTCTAGTTTAATACTTTTGTTTCATGAAATAGACATAAGTACAACGTTTGGAATCATCTACAACGGTAAGAAAATAACAGTGACCATGCATAGAAACAGTAGATACAGGACCCCATATATCACAGTGGATAAGATCAAAAGCATTAGCAGACTTAGAAGTGCTTAAAGGGTGGGGTAAACGCTTTTGTTTCGCATAATGACATACATCATAGATGGATTCTTTATTACTGCAAATATTAGGAAAAAATTTGTTCATAGCAACAGTTCTGTCATGTGGCAGATGTCCAAGGCAAAAATACCATATGTTGGAAGATACAGTAGTAGCAGTACAACATGCAACAGAGAAATTTAGAATGGAAGCATGTAAAGATTATTAGAGTTGTCTTTTAGCAAGTAGAGTCCATAACAGATTTTTGCTACTCCAATCTTCTTGGAGGTAGTGTGATTTTGTAGATAGCATGAAAAATTTGAGATTATAAGATCCAATGCAAAGAAACTGTTAGTTTTCATATTGAAATTAGATTGAAGTGAAAATTCTCAAGAAAGAACACATCAGTTAGAAAGAAATCCGGAGAAAAATGAATTGTGCCTGAGTAATGAGAAATGATAACCTGCCCATTAGGGAGGTGAACGTAAACATGCTTAATTAATTTATAAGATGTGAAATTAGCCAAAGAACATGTGATATGGTCGGTAGCACCTTTGTCTAATACCCATTGTTGAGAAAAAAAGATTACCAATGCTAGGTGGTGAGGATTGCACTTGTTGTATAGAAGTGAGGTTCACATGTGCTCCTTTTCTATCAGGTGCATTGATGTGAGCAAGAAGTTTTTGATACTGCTGAGGAGTGAAACCAAGTTTGGATTCTAAGTTAATGGTGTTTGGAGAAGGACTTTCATCGGATGGTTCAACCGTGATCATGTTGGCAGACTTGAATTTAGAATTTTTGAACTTGAATCCTTGAGGAAATTCGTTTAAACGATAGCACATATCTCTAGTGTGCCCCTTTTTGTGGCAATAGGTACAAACCTTATCCAGATAAGATAATGCTTTATTGGAGAAAGTTGGTTAAGAGACGATGGTTTTATTATGAGAAGAGAAGGAGTGGCATTGACTTTCAAGGCTATGTTTGGTGAAGATTGAGCATCTCCAAACAAAAGCCTGTCTGAAATAAACTCTGTTTATAGCATGGAGAGGATACATGATCATGATCTGCGACCTCACAGTTTGTTAGTGGTCATTCAAACCTCTTAAGAAATGAACAACTATCTGAGTATTGCGATGATTCTTTAAATTTTGCAATGCACCATAGGTACATACAGCACTACAAGTGCATACATGAATTGAATCAAGAAAATCAAGGTCGTCCTAAACGACCTTTGTAGTAGTATAATATTTCGTCACAGAGAGATCACCTTGGCATAAGGAGAAGAACTATTCTTGAACTTCAAAGATTCTAAACAAGTTTGATCTTGAAAAACGTTCACAATCCATATGTCCGAAGTTTTCTCTACTTTAATGAGGGATTGGGCAATATCTGGTGACATAGAGCGATACAACCATCCACGAACATGATTATTGCAGCAACACCAAAACGGATGAATTGGGCTATCAGCGGCTAGTTCTTGAATAGTCCCTTCAACAAAGGATTCCTTGTTCTTGGTGAGTAATGTCATAAGCATGGTATTGGACCAATTGTAATAATTGGATTCTTTGAGAAGGGGAGTGACCAATACCATCGACGGGTTCTCATTTGGGTGAATATAAAACGGATTTGACGGATCCTACATATCTTTGATCTCGTATGCAGCCATGATTGAAGCTAAGAGGCAGCGGAAAAGGAACGCCCACATAGGGCTAGTGATACCATAACAATGGTTTGAAGAGGATGAAGAGATAGGTTGTAACCCAGACGAAAGAAAGAATATGATTATTGATTGAAGATAAAAGTTAAATTCATTGAAGTCATATTATGTACAAAACTGAACTCAAAATACAAAGATACAACTAAGAGTTTATATACATGAGGAAAGGACAAAAATGAAAATAATAAAATTACCTAAGTGAAGAAAGTAGTTCATTCGAGAATTTAAGAAATTGCAGATGAGACCAATGGTTGAAATGAGAGGTAACTAAAATAACTGTCATGGTGAAAAGGGATTAAAAGGGTTTAATCTGGTAATATCTCTAAACACATATCCCTTTAATAATTTATACAATATAACTAAATATGCGAACAATGCGCATACTTCCATCTAGTTCTTATTGGTTTTAAATTTGACGTACATGATTTTCGGAGCTTTGTTAATTATATCTGGCTTATATTTTGTTGTCTGGGGAAGAAGTCAAGAAACCAAGTACTCCAAAGAACTTAAAAATCCTCTGGAAGAAAAAGTTGATAGTTCTACTGTAACATCCCAAAAAATCAAATCATGAAGGAGTATTAATTACCTTTGGAGTAAACAATACATATTTGAAGGAATCTCTATATTTTCCCTTAAATTCTCCTCACAAATAACCTTTTAAGCAAGGACCCTATAGCAACTTCTAATAAGTTCACCCAACAACCCGGGAATAACCACACACAAGTACTCTCTCTTTCTCCTCTCCTTGTTACACGACACACACACCCATTTCCCTCTTATTAAGTTGCTTCTCTACTAACCCAAAAAAAAAAGAACACCACACTCCACTTCTCTCTCTACACTCTCCAAAAAAATCCTCCAACTTCTCTCTAAGAAAACCCAAGTCTCCAACCCTCATTCACACATGCAACTAGAAATTATTCATCACCTTCATCTTCTCTTTCATTTGAGGTGCTTAAAAAGGTTTTGGGGCTGAAGGAAACTAAGGAAGAGATGAAGGAGAAAGAAGAGGATGAAATGGAGATCAAAAACTCATGGGGGAGGAAGCTCAAGGATTGAAGGCAAGCTTGAAGGAGGCAAGAAATTGGGAAAAGGCCACATGGTAATCCTTATCTCCATCTTCAATCTAGTATATTAGCTCTGCATGTTGGAAAGCTGAAAGAATTTTAGTTCCAAAGCTAATAATTTCGGAGTAGAAAGCACTTTGGTGTGAGTTGAGTTAGGATTCTGGTTTCTGTTTTGATCTGTCCCAAATCCGCGAGTTTGCATGTAAACTTAGGGTTCGTATATGATAGAATTTGCCTTCGTACTCTTCATAGAGGTTGTAGGAAACCTTTTTATCTTTCAAATGGATTTGGTTTCACTCCATTTGGGTACCTACAACTCAAGTTATGGTCCAAACACTGAGACAGTGTCAATGTTTATGTGCTAGGTTTGTCTAGATATACCTTTCTGTTCGAGGAACCATTTTGACAATTAAAATTTTGGAATTAGGTTTCAATGTCCTCATCAAAGTTGTAGGAAATCCTCTAATCTTCAATATGATTCTGACTTCATGTGAATCCATAGTCCATAGCTCACGATATTCCCTGATTACTAGAGTAGTAACCAAGGTAGAACAGTTTCAGGTCCAAAATTTGTAGTTCATCTTTATATGTAATTTTAACCTCCTAAACCTTTGATTATACCTTTGAGTCCTTCATCAAAGTTATAGAGAATTGTATTGTCTTCGAAATGGCACTAGTTCCATGTCAATCCAGTAACCACAACCCAATTTATGGTCAAAAGAATGAAGTAGGTTCACAAATTCAACTTCTGTCATGTAGTCCACTTACAACTAGAAATTTACCGTTTAGATGTTGGATTTGGAATACGACTCCTTCATATGAATTGTAAATAAATGTTTTAGGTTTTATATTCAATTAGTTTCACTAACATATTGTATCTGAAACTCCAGATATGGCAAGTTGATGAAGCTATGTCAGGATTGGAAGCTTGGAATTTCAAGTTGAGGTAACCCCACTAAACCCCAAACTTAAAACTCCAATTAGGGAAATTAGGAATTTGAGGTTTTATGATGTTAGGTTTTAAAGTTGATCTTGGTTGAATTGGTTCTATATGTGTGGGGTTGATGCATTTATGTTGATTCTTTGTTTGGATATTGGATTGTGAATGTGAATGTATGAGAATGATGTTGATGATAATGTGAATTGATCTTTGAGTGACTTATATTGAATTAGATGAATTTAATATGATTTTGAGGAATTGAGATGGAAGGGAGGATTGAAATTTGTGAAAAGTTGATCAATACCATTTTCCCCTGTTTTGGAACAATTGGAACTGGATTTTTGAATTGTCTTTAATTGGAATTGGATTTTGTGGTCTTCATAAGAGTTGTAGATCATCCGCTTAGCTTTCAAATGCTTTTGGTTTCACTCAATTTGAAGGTCTACAACTCTAGTTATGACCAAATTACTAAGACAGGGTCTATATGAAAGTATCTGTTTTGTTGATTGCACATCCCTGTCAAATATAACTCTTTTTGACAATTAAACTTTTAGAATTAGGTTTTGTGGTCTTCATAAGAGTTGTAGAGCATAGTCTTAGCTTTCAAATGCTTTTGGTTTCACTCAATTCGGAGGTCTACAACTCAAGTTATGACCAAGATAGGAACAGGGGTGCGCACACGTTCCTAGGCTGTGCGCATAAGATTGGGTAGCAGCTCCAGGGGGAATTAAGGTGCGCACATGTTGGAGGGCTGTGCGCACAACTGGAGGCAGCAAGCAAAAAGACAATTAAGGTGCGCACAACTGAGCAAAGTGTGTGCATAGCTGGGGGAGAAATTCAATCCCACACCCTTCTAGCCTTGATTCTTCAACTCCTTTCATCTCTAGATTCATTCTTTAAGTCTAACCTTCAAAGATCAACACTTCTCCATGTTTATTTCTACATGAACATAATCAAACAAATTGCAATGTAAACATCATGAATCCATTTCTAGGATAGGAATGAATGAAATTAGGTTCATGTGACTTATAAACATGCAATAAGATCATGGAGATGTTGTGGTATGTGGTATGTGTTATGACATGTATGATGAATGATGAATGATGAATGATGAATGTGGAATGCAAATGATATGAGTTGAATGTGAAATGCATCATAATGTTTGATGTGAAATGAAAATGAAATTTAAAGACTAGTTTAAGCTTTCCCCCATCAACGGATGTTGAGTAAGCGGGTTGATTCCCACCAGTTACACATCGGGTAAGCAGACAAGCATGAAAAGATTGATAATGTAGGGTCTCCCAATGAACGGGGTAAGATGACCTGAACTAGTAGGGTTGCCCTGTGACTGGGCAGATGACCCGAAAGAAAGGACTATTCCAATGAACGGGTAAGGAAGTCCTGGGCTATTCCCAATGAACGGAGTCAAGATAGCTCGGCAGTTGATCACGATAGGGATGCTTATATGGGGTGTTTTCCAGTTAGACTGACTGCGATATGGTATAAAAAAAATGTTTTCAAAAAATGCCGGGGATTACTCAGTTATATGTTTACATATAACTGACGGTTACCTTATCGCGGGTATCAGAAGATTAAGAGGCGAAAGCCACAGATAGGACGAATTGTGGGCTTTTCTTAGGTATAGCCACACATGGTGAACTTAAATCTCAAGTTCATATATTAATTTGTTCAGCTGTATAGGAATCCGTATAAATTGAAAAGCATGTAATTATTATTATTATTATTAATTATTGTAAAGTAAAGTTTAGCCTCCGTTAGTATTTCGAAAAAAAAAACAGACTCTAAAATTAAGGTGTTACATCTACTCTCGTCTAGTCATTAATTTCCACACAAAACTCTTAGAAGTTAGAGGATAAAGAATTGAAACGATTTCTTTAGTTACTCATTCTGGCCTATCAATTAAGCAAATTTAAATAAGGAAATATTCAAGTGGTATTGGAATTTTTTATTTTATTTTATAGTTTAGTTATCTAAGTGAGTTAGACCCTATAGTTTTTTTATTCAATTGGTATTAGGTTCATGGTCATCATCACTTATATGTGCAAAATGTAGCTCAAGTCGTTCATTCTTACCCAATGTAAAACTTTCTTCACTCACAATTGCTAGTCTGGCATTTTTTTTAACCTCAAGTGTAATTTTTTCCCACACAGTACTCTTCTTCAAGTGGAAGCATTTCCACCAACCATGTGCATTTATCATTAGGCTGCCTAGTCTCCACATTCTTTTAGGATATTTTTGATACAAATTAAAGGATTCCCTACATGTATCCATAACCAACTTTAACAATAATACTAGTCTAAGACCGTCACCAATTGCACCCAAGGCTTTGATATCACTTGTTAAGAAACATACCAAGGGCAAGGGTTTAAAACGTCATAAGAGAGATCTTTAATTCATGGTACTCTTTGGAACATGGTATGAATATGGCTATGTGGTTCACTATCATATAAGAATGTGAAACGAAGGAACTATACTTAGTTCACATGCTATTTGGGTTCATGGTACGTACTAATATATTAATTACTACGTTACTAATAAAGTTTTTAATTTTTAATTAGTTGAAATTATAAAAAAATTTAAAATAATTACATTAAAATATTAAAAAAAAAATTGTTTTGTATGAAAATTCCAATTTATATTAAAAAAAATCTAAACAAATTATAAAATTACTATTATTTTAAAATTAATATTTTTTAAATTTCATTCTTCATTATTTTTCTAATTTGCTATTAATTACTATAAAACCTAAAAATTACTTAGTTGAATATTAAATAAGTCCCCCTTTGTAAAATTATTAAAGTTAATAGTACTAACATGTATTAAAGGCAGAGACTCTTCATTCTTAGTTTTCAATACAAGAATTGGAAAAGATATTAAAACATTTTTAAATTTTATTTTTGAAGTTAAAACATTTTGAAAATGAAAAGAATATGAAATTAAAAAAATGTATCTAAAAGAATTGATAAAAACCCCAAGGGTTGGCTTATCATAGGAGGGACAATCCACGACGGGAGAACCGTGTTCGAATCCCACCTATGCCAAATTTCTGGAGGTTAGCACGCAGCCCGATCATTGACGTTTCCCTTCCTCATACTAGAGGTCTCTCACATAGTTTGTCATCTCCCCACAGGTTTAGCTTCTCTATGACGAGCTTCACTGGGACAAGCTTCCTGCGACGAAATCTACTCCGTTATACAAGTATGGTGGTATGGCATTCTCCAAGAATTCCATGACAAATTTGAGTGGACGAGAATCACCAAATGGTACCCACTAGCCAATTCGCGAATTGTACGCACAAACCAATTTGCAGTCCGTGAGGGTAGGGAGTGAATTATATATGTGATTGTGTTAGAGTATTAGACCTTCTTAAGACTTGAAAATCACTTGCAACTATCATGCAAGCAGTGCTCTATTTTGATAATTAGAGCGTATTTTACATTGTTGTAAATCTTGCTTTTTCATTAAAGAACCAAACACAGATATTGATTGACACATCATTCACGAGAAGTGTGAAGCCGGTCTAATGTATTTTTTTGGGCATTCATTTTCTGAATCAATTTGTAGGCCTATTTTTCTCATTCATTTTTTGCTTTTATCTCTCAGCTAGGGATGTAAAACATATACTCACTTGCAACTTGCGGGGGTGTTACAGGACAATGATGAGATTGAGCAAGTTATCCGATTAAAGTTAGTTTGCCCATTGCCAGTTGAATTAGCTACTCAACTAATGGTAAGATTTACTAGTTAAAAGCAATTATCGCATGCATGCGCATACATTTTAGTTGTGATGGAATTTCATACACTCCTATAAATACCAATCCATTGTATATCAAAGATCATGATGATCTATAGGGAACAATATTACCAATGGAGAAGGAAGGTGAAGAAGGTGAAGATGATGAAAGTGAGGAACAAGTAGAATTTTGAATAATACTCATTCTCCAATAGGTAAATTCTATGTACAATGATCAGCGTAAAAGCCTTATAAAGCACATATTGCAATTACATAGAACGAGAAGGAAAAGAAAAATGAGAAACTAACTAAACTAAATTATGTGGAATGTATAACTAGAAGTTAAGGAAGAAGCTTATTTTAAAACCCTTACTCTGCTGGTATCTCAGCTGGTATGTGTATATCCAACATGCCAAACTTGTCAATGATCGATTGAAAGGTTAGGGAGACAGAGGTTTGGTAAGGAAATTAGTTGCCTGCATATGAGATGGCACAAACTCGTGTTGTATAAGATCCATGTGTAAGCAATAAATTAATAACACCAACATCAATTATATGATATTAGAATACTAATGTTAGAAAGGCAGAGAAACATTTACTTGTTGTAGACATCGTCATCGACATAGCCTGCGCGAAGGGTTGAAGAGCGAAGTCTTCTTTTACCTAATCACTCTCTCTCCAATATCTAGGTTTTTCAATGGCGTAAATTTAGAGAGCATTTATCCGTGACGGCAAAGGGGACCTAGTCACGCTATTTACAAAATCCTAGGCATCTTCCATCACAGGTCTAGTGGTTCGATCCACACTCCTGTCTCCCACATAGATCAGAATTAAGTGGCCAAAGTCGAATATCAATTGATCACATTATTAGTAGGCTTGAGTGTCATCAAATGAATCACCATTTAACCCGTTTTTGCCAAAACAAAAACTATTGATTGCAGCCCACAAGAAAACTCTAATATTCTCTCACTATGACAAAATCAATGGACTCTCGTGTTAATACAGGTTATGGTCACCAACCTATGATCCCAAGATACAACACCTAATTAAGACTCTATCCAACAAAAGATATAAAATATCCTATTATGGTGAAAATTGCACCCCTTATTGATACAACACCTTCTATGGCTACAAAAATCATTGACTTCATGGACTAATCATCAATGTGGAGTGTGCCAAGAAAATGACATGCCAATGTGTTCTCGAACAGCCATACTGTCATTTTCTACGCCAGTCTTTAATTTCTCTCAAATGCCTAAAAGCCAGAGAAATTGCATGATTTTTCAAAACCATCATACCTCAACTCCAATATGATATCAACGCCACCGGTATAGTGGTCCCACCAACATTGAGCTTCAAAGATGCCATTATACCTCATTCCAATATAGTGTCCACCACCGGTATAGTGGTTCCAAATGACACTGAGTTTTACCTCAACTCTCACTTATCTCAACGTTAATACACAGATTAATTTGGGTTGGATGCAAGTCACTTAGCAGGTGGCAACATTGCTGGATCCTGACATGTGTTACTCATGTGCAGAAGCAAAAGATGGTGCATGAGATCAAGTGGAGCCTCCGTTTGCTGTGTAATTTTGTGGTGTAGCTAAACCGAGGCTAGCGATCATGGTGTTGTCGGAAGAGTCACCAAAAGAAAGCGAGAGGGTGGCAATGTGGAGGTCACTGACGCTGCCATGAGAACTTCAACCAATAAAAGCAATCTTGCTAGTATCTATCTGAAATAGAAATGGCAAGGAAGACTACAGGACATAACTAGTATCTTGAAATGGAACCAACAGAGGACTATTGGACAAAACTAATATCCTGACATGGAATGCAACCAAAAAAACTATTAAGGAACCAAAGTTCTGGAGAGCGAATGGAACCTAAGCTACTAATACCATATTAGAACAGAAGAGAGAATTTGAGAAAATATTCAGTAATATTTCTAGTCTATTTGAAACTATACAAATAAGCCGTATTTATAGGGGAAAGAGGCGTGGTGAATAAGGTAAAAGATCCTAATCAAATCATATTGTAATCCTAAAATTAATATTAATATTTCTAAAATATAAATTACAATCATAGATATATGATTGTATCATTTACAACCAATTACAATCAACTATAACTCTAATAAAATGTTACAATTAATTGCAATTAACTATAATCCTATGAAATCATAAAGTATCATAACACTCAGATTGTGAAATGCAAAGATTAATGATGATGAACCTTTAACAGAACTTCATAAACTCTTCGGTGATAAGTGATCAATCTCATCAATGTAACAATGAAAAGTTTAAGAGAAGTGAGAATAGACACTTAGATTAACTCGTTTACCCTTTAATGATGTGCAAGGGTTACCTCCCGTCCCACTTATCCAAGTGAGATTGTCAACTAGTTAAACCTAACTAAA
Organism: Cyamopsis tetragonoloba; assembly: GCA_037177725.1. Lineage (NCBI taxonomy): Eukaryota > Viridiplantae > Streptophyta > Magnoliopsida > Fabales > Fabaceae > Cyamopsis > Cyamopsis tetragonoloba. Next base: position 60,632,356 of record CM074119.1, read on the forward strand.
ATATTCTTCTTGGGCCTCTTTAGGCTTACAACCTTTGCGTGTTCACTTTCCAAAGCCTCTCTAACTCAAAACACTCTTACGACAACCAATGTCTTCTACTTTGCTTGGTTTAGTAATTCACTCATTGTTTGAATGATATAATTTTTTTGTTTTTACACTAAGTGTGGATAGGCAAACAAAGTATAAGCTAATAGCGGTAGTATTGACTATGTCCTTTTGGATTTTCGGAGCAATCAATTGATGATTTTTAGGAACAACAAACCTTAAAGGTTCAAGGAAATTACTTTGATTTACAAAATTTATGGATTCATCATGACCACAAAAAGCCAATCGAAGTAATCAATTGATGATTTTCAGGAGCAAGAAACCTTAGAAGTTCAAGGAAATTACCTTGATTTACAAAATTTATGGATTCATCATGATCATAAAAAGTCAATCCTTGCTTTAGTAGAAACAGAATACAATCAATTGATGCCGTTAAACGCCTTCGGTATAAGTCAGGCGTTTGTTCTTATTGCTTTGAAATTGCAACTTTTATATGTTGATTTTGATTCATCAAATATTGACACTTATTTCAAGCTTTGTTTTGAGCACTATTAGGAACTCCAACATGATATGAGTCTTTTTTTCTTGTTCTAGTTTGTAAATCCCTCTGTCACAAATGCATCACCACCGATTGCTTCCTAAAATCAGTCCTGAAAAGCTAATAACATAAACAAAATGAAACATCTTTTTCAATGCTATACTCCAACTAGTTAGCAAAATCATTAAATCAAGAAGGATAAAATCTTCTCATAGAATTCTCAATTTTTCTTTGGGGAAAAATATATTGAGCAGACTTACATGGTCCTCTTTGTAAATATGTTCTTCATATTTTATCATGGTCATTAGGATGATAAGTTGAGATTTTAACCCGTCTTCCTGGATCCAATGGCAAATATTCTAGATTGATTTCAACTTATTGTTGGAAACTTGATTCATAAGGCACCGAGGATGACCATTGCTCATTTGATGGAAATTGTCTCCTAAAAATTCATTCCATTCCCAATTTAAAATTTAAAATAATAACAATTACTTAATCAATATTATTTTTAAATAATAACAATTACTTTATCAATATTCCTTATCACACGCATGCTCGATAATCATTCTTATTTGATCATTGTAAAATGTAAAAAAGCGAAGTAAGAAATTTGAGGGTGCATATTTTGTTAGTGCGTACATGAGTGCGTGCGTCTGTATCAAATAAGAGGGTTTCTTAAAGTGCGAGGACTAAAATCAATATATTTTAAATTCATATTTTGGATTCAAACAATTATTAATATTTTTATTTTGTAATTTTTTTTTTTAAAAATTATTAAGATTAGTTAGATAGTCAATTAAATAATATCTGCTCACACATTTTTCATTTTGTGGAATAATTATAATACAAAACTATCACATTATTTTCATTTTATTTCTTGATTTTGATATTTATATAACAAACATTAAAAGTAACCAAAATAACTAAATTTTTTTTTAGTGTGATGTAAAATTTAATATTTTTTGATATAGGAATACTTCCGTCAGGATAGTCAAAATGTCTTATTTGGTGGCACTCCCCACCCAGCTGACCAGCAACCTGTTGGATGCTCAACAATAAGAATTAGTATAGGAAATTTTATTTTCATCAAGAAAACATATATCAAGTTAAAATGAAGACAATAGTAGCCAGTTAGAATGATTGGCTTCCGAATCGAGTTGATAAAATCAAGTACAAGAAGGTTTGTTTGAAGTTATCTAAAATTATTTTTGGGAGTGTATATTTGAATACGAAGATTTCTTTGTTTGGCATAAACTTAAAAGGCTTTAAATATGGTTGTTGCCCCTAAAAAATATAACATTTGTGCCATTAATCCTTATAAAAAACATTCTTTAAAATTGGTTGCTCATTTTCAAAAAATGGTTGCTTTTGGTAATTGGAACCTATTAAACACTTTCTTGCCAAAATGGCCTTTGATAAATTGATTAATTATTATTTTATAGGCAAATATTTACGCACACAATTTAAACTAATTCACCAATATCTAAGCTAAATCTCTCATGCCAAAGTTTTAAATAGGACCACCAATCTCCTAAGCCTTGTACATAATCAAGTGGGCTAATACCCAAAGTCAATTAATTAATTATTAAATAAAACATATTTTCTTAAAAAAAGAACCTTTTCTTCTTTCTTTTCTATTTGCTTTTGGCCACTTGTAGTTTCAACCTTTCAATGGCTTAGGCGGCACTGTGTGTTAGTGGAGATTTTCAAATGCCACACTGTTTCATCTTCAATCAGAGCATCCGTGTATTTTCTTTTTTTCAAAATTTTTCTTCTTCTAAATTGATAAAAAGAAACAGTGTCCACCACTTCTTATAATCTTATAGTATTTCAAGCTTAGAGTTGTATATTTCATTTACATAATAAAATTTTATATTAAATGAAAACAATAGAAAAGTAATAAAATGAAAAAAAAAAAATATGTTAGTCATTTTGTATTCCCTCAAATAACTTATTTAATGTTTTCTATCAAATTGTGCAAATAAAATTTATGTTAATAATCTTTTAATACATGAAAGTTAAAAATGAACCGTAAATCCTTTGGTATTAATAAATAGAAGTTTAAAAACTTATATATTAATATATTTATAATGGTACTACTTATTATTAGAACCTTAAGTTTGTGCCTTGCACGGACACAAATACTAGTTTAAATAAAGTATACATATTATCTCATCATTTTCATTTAATTTCTCAATATACATTTATTTATACCCCTTGTATGGTTATTTTAGGCATAATGCTTGAATTGGAGCTACGTACTAGACTGTATTAATATTTATTTGAGAGAAAAAGATTTAATTATTTTGTGAAAAAGGAAAATCCCGTAAGTATAAAATAAATAAAGTCATTTGCACAAATTTCAAAGTTGAGTCACAGTGTATCTCTACTATTACGTTACTAAGTTAGTTCGAGTCCAAAAAACTTTTTGGCACATTGCATTGGCTTCTAGAAATAAGTGAGATGTTGGGTACACTAAAAAGAAACTTAGATTTAATCGTGTTAAGAACATAACAGAAAATGAGAAATAGTTGTTATATATTCCGAGTGTGAATAAACCACCTATTTATAGGTGAGCCACCTTATACTAATGAAGAATATATAATCTCATAATAAATAAAATAATTTCAATAAATCCTACAAATCATATTCCTATCATATCAAATCATATTCCTATCATATCAAACTATAATCTCATTGTATCAAATTTTATCAATTACAATATCCTATTGGTTACGATATATCTCAACATTCCCCTTAAAGTCAAATGGGTGTGGAGGAGAGCAAGAGTTTGGAAACTAGGTCCACAAAACATTTATGTGAATCAGACTTGGAGGGAAAGTCAACAGGTTGATTAAGAGTACCAAAAGGGAGGAGGTGAATGGCGCCTCGAACTAGAGCTGGGTATACAGACTTAGACCAGACACGCAGGTAAATAGGTTGGGAGATTTGAGCTTTAAAAAATAGGACCATTTAATTTGCGGGCTTAGGCGAACATGTCGATTAACCCGCGCGTTAAAAAAGACAAAATCCATGGATCCCGCGGGCTAAACGGATATCCTCTTATTTATTTATTTTATTTTTTTTTAATGAAACAAGTTAATTAAACTTAGACAAAGATTTCTGAAAAAAAAAAGCCCAAACAGAAGTGACCCAATAAACATCCCTTTTGTCAAAGAAAAACAAGAAAACCCTAATTCTCTAAACCTAAACATTATATGTAAGATTTTAAACCTTTTTATGGACTTTTTTAAAAGTAAAGTTATAGTGTAAAGTAAAAAAAAATGTTTTAATGCATTTTTTTAAAGTAAAGTTATATTGTAAAGAGGAAAAAACTAATAAAAAAATGTGGTAAAAAAAAATCTGTAAAAAAATAGTTTATGTGGACACCTGCGGATGCCCGTGGACATCGTGGGCGGACTTAGGCTTATTTTTTTGTTCCATTTATAACGCGCGCTTATGCGGATAACCCATTAAGTTCGCGGACCATTGCGCTTAGGCGGCTCCTGTACCCAGTCCTACATTGAATGAGGTGTTGGCGAGTAACGTGACAATCAACGTATGTGTTTTGTGCACTCATGGAAGAAAGAAACCTTATATGCAACGAAAGAAACCACCACTATTCTTAGGTTCTCAACCGTTACCATCATTGTGATTGCTATAGGAAGCTTCCACTTTGATGGAAGAATACTTTCATTGGGATAGTCAAAAAGGTCCTAATTGGTAGTGTCATGAGAAGGCATTTTCGATGATGAAGATATGTTGAAGGAGCTAGCACAATAGTGTATACATAAACTTGTAACATACATTAATTTAGTGTGTTTATTTCAATTAACATAAAGTAATTTTTTTTACTCAAAGTTAGAAATTATTCTGTCCATTGAATGTAGTTAGGATTCATATCTAAATAAATTATAATGATTGATATCCAAAACAAAAATACTTTTAATTTTAACAGCTAAACACCCACTGATGAGTTTTCATTCCCACTAACAACATTGGGAAACAAGGATTCCCACCTCATGGGTATCAAGATTTAATGTCAAAAAACCAAAACCATTCCTACTATACTTGTGAAAGTAGAATATCTCATTAAAGCCATGTGATTAACCACAATAGATGAGGAGTGTCCTAATATTTTTTTGTTTGGAAAATGTGTCCAATTTTTTTTTTCATTACAAGTTTTGTTGTAATTCTTGTAATAAAAAGGTCCACAATGAACAGTGAGTGTGTTATTGCTATCTTGAACACGTGTATAAATGTGAGAATTTCATCCATCATTAATGGCCTATATCTTATCTTAATCTTAATGTTATCTTAATATATATAAAAGTAACAAGGTTTTAGAGGGAAAATCTATTTCATCCAAAATTTTATATAACCAAATCTAGGTGGAATTTTGAAATTTCATTATAAAGATGGTCAATTTGATTAATGGCTTATAAACCGTTCCTCCTCTTTTCATTTTCCTTTCTTTCCTTCATTTTTTTTATTTGACTATGTTTCCTTCTTTGTTTAGGTTCTTTCCTCCATCGCCGGTCTCTTTTGTCAGTTCTCAATTTTCACCATTTGATGTATGTTTTTTTTTTACTTCATGTTTTTGGGATGTTAAGGACGTAAGGTTAAGGTTTCTCATCATCTATTTTCTGTTTGTTCTTTGGATGAAGAAAGATTAGGGTAAAACGTAAAAACAAAAAGGGTAGTAAAAAGTTTCAACTTGTATATTGCGTGCGTGCACACATGAGTGCGTGCATGTGCATTAAATAAGAGAGTTTTCTTTTTTCATAAAAGTGTGAGTATTAAAATCAATATATATTAAACCAAAATTTTGGATTCACACAATTAGTAATATTTTTTATTTATTAAATTTGTTTTTTTAAAATTATTAAGATTAGTTAAATAATCAATTAAATAATAGAGGTTGTTACCAAAAATAGCTCATAAACGAAGAAGGAAGTCTAAAATTTGTATAATAATGGATTATTTAATTGAACTATATTAACTATTATCTAATTGTATAATATACGTATAAAATTGGATGCACTTGGAAATCCTCTCTTCCTTTCTCTTTTCTTATTCTCCCGAGCAAGGTGATCATTAAGACTTCAACACCCTAATTCTCGAGTGCAAGCGTTTTAAGTGTCAATATGTTAACCTTGGAAATCAAGACCGAAATCAGGTTGCATCAGAGGTCTGCGAAAAGTCTTGGTTTTAAGGTCGTGGCACTCCCAGGGCGCAGTGTCTACTTTGTTCCTCGTCTTTTTTTCCAACAAACATATCACCAGTTTACCGCCACCTAGCTCCCCTTGTCTTTGTCAATCATCGTGATGTCTACCATCAACCACCAAGGAAAGTGAAAGATCAGGGTATCATCACCGCCACCAAAAGACTAGGGTACCGTCATTCCTCATTTTCTTTTGTCTTAGACTAATCCCTTCTCTTCCAATGCCACCCTGTGTTAGTAGAGATTTTCAAATGCCACCTCATTTCATCTTCAATCGGAGCATCTGTGCATTTTCTTTTTTCAAAAGTTTTCTTCTTCTTAGTTGATAAAACAACTTATTGTCCACCCCTTCTGATTTGTAGTTGAATGTTTAGGCTTTTGCAACCAAACTACAAAAGGAGGCAAGTCCTTAAGGTATGACATTGTGAAAATTGATTGGGCGTACTTTTGGACAATTTTGCAAGACTTTGGTATGACACTGTGTAAAATAGTAGCTTTCTATTCGAGACATATATCAAAGTTGCATTTCATTTCTTAGTTCAGCCATGGTGGTATGAAAATAAAAGGATTAACAAAAAAAATAAGGTTATGTTTGGGAAGAAAGTGATTAACAGACTTTAGGGACAAAAAACACTAATTATAAAAAAAATCAGGGATAAATTTTAAGGTAAAATTTTTATAAGAACCAAAAGTAAAAATGATATATTACTGTGTAAAATAGTAGCTGTAACATCCCAAAAATCCATAAAGAGGACTTAGAACTTAAGGGATTTAATTACAATTTACGGCGAAAAGAAAAGGAGGATTAATTGTAAATAGAGAGGTCAAAAGAGGAACAAAAATAACATGCATATTTGAATATGCACTGTCATATTCGAATAGTATTCGAATATACACTGTCATATTCGAATAGTATTCGAATATGCATAGTAATATTCTAATAGTATTCGACTATGCAGAGTTAGTATGAAATCGAATATGTATCTAAATATGGAAGACCATATTCAAATAGATATTCGAGCGTGACACTTACGATTTATAATATTCAAACATAGCATGATTGTGTTTGAATATTATGCTATTGGGAACTCTTGTTTGATTGATTATGATATGCATATGAATGTGTGATGCATGAGAACGTGTAATGTATCTAAAAGGAAAAGTGAAAAAGCAAATGATTAGGGGCTATTACCGTAAGGGGTAATAGTTCTTGCATACCTGTAATGGGCGTTGACTCTGAGAAAGAGAAATAATTGGGAGCTATAACCGGAATGGGTATTAGTTCTTGCAGACCTCTATTTGAGGTGAGGCATGGACTCTGGTTAGGGACGCTAACCAAGAAAGCGATTAACAGACTTTAGGGACAAAAAACGCTAATTTTCAAAAAAGTTAGGGATAAATTTTAAGGTAAAAATTTTATAAGAACCAAAAGTAAAAATGATACATTTTTTAAGAACCAAAAATATATTTAAGTTTAATAAAATAATTGAGTCTTCATTCCCATACCTATGGCACCGATATTGAGTTTGGACAACAAAAACAAATTAAAATTAAAAATATCAATGGAAATGCATTTGATTGGGTTTTTTGAAACATTTCCATTGAAAAATATTTTCAAAACCAATGATGAAAACTAAGAATGAAAAACAAATTCGTTTTCACATTCAATGCTTTTTGTATGTTTTGTTTAGATTTTAGTGAACTAAGAAGTGAAAAACATGCAAATTGATACAAATATCAATGATTGAGAATTAAAGGATAAAAACCAAAGTCATATAATGGAAGTAAATATTTCTAGCTTTAGTCTTTTGACCAAAGCGAAAACTTATTCATACAAGCCCAAATTATAAACTTTTGAAAATAAAAACAAAAGAGAAGGTTGCACACGGATTATTTATGTTAAAAGAGTTGGAATACACACTATTTCCATTAGTGGGTTTACACTAGTAAAAACTTCCTAAAAAGAGTTATTTTTCTCTCTAAGTAGAAGAATAAAAAGAGAGATATGTCTCTTCGTGAATAGTTAACGTCATCATTATTAACTATATATATATATATATATATATATATATATATATATATATATATATATATATATATATATGGGACGACTCTGGTGAGAAAGGTGATTTTATATGAGTGAAAGGCAGGAGCGGAGCTACCTTCTGCATTGGAGGCCAGCCTCGGCCCCTACATTGCGAAAAAATTATCAACATTTTTTAGGTTAAAATTGAAACAGACAAATTGCTATTTACTAACATTTTTTGTGTCGAGTTTACTCTTGTTAGTATATATATATATTAGTATTAAAATTTGATATATACAACTAACTTATAAAATTGATAATTTAGACATTTGATATCTATATTAATAAATAATTCTATTAGTCAAAGCCATTACTAATAGAACAAAATTAACGCTAAAGCGTTGCGTTAATAAATATTAATTTTTTGTAGTAAATAATAATAATTTTTTTTATTTTTTTGAATAATAGAAGTTTTATTTATTTATTTTCTTGGAATTTAAGTATTTTTGTAATATTGTTTTTATTGATATCAATAAATGTTTATATTGAAAAGTTACAACAAGGAGCAAAATTTCAATATTTAAAGTCAACTCTCAAAAAAATGCAATAGTACATTCTCGAAATAGGTAAACATCTTGCAATCAAAAATTATTTTTAAAATTATTGAAGAGATATTATTTATATAGTTATGGCATTATCAAATTATTTCTTTACTTTAAAATATGTATTGACTCCCTTTTATTAGATATTTTATTCTATCATTTTATAAATTATTTTTTAATTTTCTTAAAAATAAGTAATTGTTATGTCTTATTTGTTTTAGGTAATAATAAAATAAAAAACAATTGGAAAAATATTTAAAAGAAAAGATCAAAATGACTTATGTTATTTTTCACATTTGCATTATCAAAAAATAAATTTGGTTAAATGAGTCAACTATATTAATGAATTTAATTTTACAAAATATCCCCAAATTCAACTTTCTCAATCAAAAATAATATTTTTTATTGTTCCAACCCTAGATCTCCAATCTCCCAAGCCGAGACTTGGTACATACATGATCAAATGGATTAATGCCCACATTCAGAATAATATTATAATTATTAATATATTTTTAATATATTTATTTTATATACTATATTTTAATTTTAAATTTTATATTTGCCCCCACCCCACACTTTTTGTCTAGCTTTGCCCCCGGTGTTGAGAGAAGTAAATTTCGACCCTTGAATCTTATCATGAATGATGAGGATTAAGACACAAGAATTTTATGAAAGTTATGATAGTTTTTAAAGTCACATGAATTTTAAATGTGTGTGTGTATATATATATATTTACTCCTTCACAATGCTCGTTAATTTAATATATTTTAAAACTATATTTTACGTTACTTTTTTTAATACGTTGATAGAGTACTAAATGATTTCGAAATGATGCGAAATTTTATAGACATGATCTATACGATAAGTAGTTTCAATCCTACAGTGGGTTTTATGAAAAATATCTTCGACAAATAGTTATTAAGCAGTGTCATAATTTGTATAAGTTACACCGGTGTCATTTGATCCCTCCCCATATATATATATATATATATATATATGACATATAAAATTAAAGCAGTTATTATTGTTAGAGTTGAGCGATATGAATCTCCACTATTAGATCATTTCATGAATGGTTGAGATTAAAACACAAGATAGTGAGAAATGAGAAGAAGAAAATGTAAATAGTTGACTTAAGAAAAAGAAATAAAAAATATAATTAGTAGTAGATGTAAGAAAATAAAAAAAAAGTCCACATTGTAATCACTAGTAGATGCGAGAAAATGAAAAAAAAACATACAATGTAATAAATAGTAGATATAAGAATAATATTACTGTTATAAAATGAAAATAAAATAAAACAGAACAAAAGTAAAGAGAATAGAAGAATAGAGAGAAGAGAGAGGATCTCATTTCATTGTATTTCAACCTTACAAGTATGTTCTATTTATAGGCATGAGATAGAGTAGCCTAAGGAACAAAAACTTAGTGGTAATATAAATAGGAATTACAATAGAAGTAAAAGGAGGTGTTACAACAACTCATAGAATTCCTTCTGTAGTGGAAGGTAGAAGGTGGACATCCACAATTATATTATTCATAACACTCTCCCTTGGATGTCCATCACTTCAATGTGCCTCGTTCTTACTTACAAAAACCCAGTGGGATAAAACCTTAGCGAAGGAAAAGAGCACACATTTGATACACATGAAATGCTGCCTCATTAAAAACCTCGCCAATAAAATCCAATGGGACAAAACCATGGCTAAAGAAAAAAGAGTACAGCTCGTATCAACTCCCCTTCAAAACAATATCCTTGAAAACTTGTTGAGCTGAACAAATCACATTTTAATAAGGTATTCATATGCTATGACAAGTAGTATTAAGATCCAAAAATGGTGAAGTTGTTGTCTTCATCCCTTGAGCCTTAGAAGTTGAATAGTTGCTGGCATAAACACTTCTAGTGTAACTTACAGAGACTTCTCTAGGAAGAACCTCAATAGAAAAGATTAATCTTTCATATTCCCATGAATTTTACAAAACTTTTATTTTATCCCAAATTTGCAAGTATCCTCATAGTTGTCTCCTTAAAAACATTTCTAGGTAAAATCCTTTGGGAAAAAAGAGTGCAAGTGTTGCTCCAAAAGTCAAAGTTCTTAGTTTTTAGTTGTAATTAGATAAATAATTGATAAATATCTTTGAATATATAAGAAAGCAATTTTAAAAATTAAAAATACACTTTAGACTAATAGATAGATATAGTGTTAATCATAAATGTAATATCCCCAAACTTGCACCTTAGAATTTCATGTGATTAAAATTTTGGATAATCAAAATGTTGCAATATTGTTCCTCCATCCGCAAAACATCAGCTCTGCATGATACAAGGACATTTTAGCAAAACTTGTCTTTCTTCTCAACATCCAGCATCACATAATCAGTTCTCTTTCACCACATGAGAACAAAAATCAGAACCCTTCTCTCTCCCTTCTCTCTACAATTTCTTACTTCTCAATCATCCTTTTCAACATGCAAACCATCTCTTCCTCTCATCTCCACTTGATCATTGACTTAGGTGCTTGATTTGACAAGATTCAAGAGGAACCAAGAATCAAGAAGGTGGGAGAAGCTTATATTCAAGAAGAGTAGAGACTAAGATTGGAAAAGCTATTGTTGCTTGGAGACCTAGGTTGCCACAAGCTCTCTCTTCCTAAATATTTTCCACTTTAGTGGTTGAGAATATCGTGACATTTCAACTCCAAGTAGTTAATAAGGTATATTATAATATCTCACGCTTGCTTTGTTTTGTTTGAGTTTCAAGAAATGATATCAAGGATTAACATCAAAAGAAGACTCGTTTTGCTAGTAAGAATCTTGTGTGTAATTAGAATATGAGAATTAGTTTTGTAAGGTGCTGCTTAATGACATTCTTATGGTTATGTAATACTTAGACAAGGATTTGATTACATGGAGCTTTACGTAGTCAAGTTCACATACTAGTTGGAATGATAAAAATCAAATTTAAAAATGTTATTGAAAACAAAATGACTAAATTAAATCATAAACCCTAATAGATTAAAGAATAAAATACAATAAAAAATACTCTTATTTAATTGTGAGTATATATATGATTGAAACCAACCGACTACAAAATTTCATTCAATAGATAAAAAACAATCTATTGGAAATTTTGTTTATTTCAAAACAATGAGAAAAAAAGTTGTCACATTTATTTATGCTTATTTTATGAAATAAGATATTTAGTTTAATAGTTACTTTGATTTTTTTCATATTTGATTAAATGTTTGATTATATTTAGGGTTAAATGTGTTTTTGGTCCCTCAACTTTTGCAAAAATCCGTTTTTAGTCCACTGGACTTTAAAATATCAATTTTTAGTCCCTAAACTTTCAAAAAGTTAACTTTTAGTTTCTCCTTACATTTTTTTGTGACTTGACAAACTGAGGGTCCTTCAACAAGTCCACGTTCAATATATAACATCACCAAAATATGTACTGAGTGAATAAAAGTGAATTTTTTCAAAGTCCAGGGATTAAAAATCAATTTTTTAAAGTTTAGGGACTAAAAATATATTCTCGCAAAAGTTCAGCGACAAAAAACATATTTGACCATTTTAATTATTATCAATTTGATTTAATTTAATAAGATTGTTTGGTTGGATTTAATTGATTTTGTTGACATTTGATCTTCCAAATTGAGACTTCAATTTTATTATCACTAATTATTTATTATGACAATTTATTTCATTTATTTATTTCTTGGTTTCAAATAGCATAGCCCTAGTTCTTGAGTCTATACATACTCACCATGTGTTTGTTATTTGAGTAGATACAATTTTACAAACAGTTTTTTTCCTATTATATTCATGGCATTATCATATATTGCTTTATTTATATGTTCTTGGTCTCTATTTTTTAAACCTTGATGACATGTTTCTTTTTATCTTGATCCTATGTGCTCAAAATTGCTCTATCTCAAGCTGCCTAGTTTCATATTTCTCATGTTTCATATTGATATCATCCAATTATGATTATTGATTGTGCAAAATATGTTTATCATGGAATTCTCCAATTGCACTCATAGGTTTTTCTTTGATCTTGAAAATTGAAATATGGATCACATTGTTAATAAAAAAAGGATTATGCATTAGTAAACAAGTAGTTTCACTCTTCATTTATTGATTGATCATTAACTGTTATAGATAATGATTTATATCACAAGAGTTGTTGATGGTAAATGATATTGATTAAATTTGGATACTCATGTATAGTATATTCTTATTGTTAGAAAAAGAAATGCTCGAATGCATTCATGCTTATAAAGATTGTCCTAAATGACCTTTTCTTTTTTACTTGGATATACTTAATGGATTATCATTTTTTATCGTCTATGGCTATATAAATATACTTACCTATCAATAAACCTCAATATTTTATCGCAAAACATAGTATCAACTGTACCCAACTTGGTTTCTTGAATGACCACAAAATTCCCATTTTCACCATAAATAAGAGCTCTCGTTTTCTTTTGTTTAATCCTTCCCTAGCCCACGAATATTAAAAGAGAGTAATTTCATTTCAAACCTGATTTTCTACAACAAGAGAAAAGTCCCCTTGATCACTTTCGTATAATTGAGCCATCCTACCCTCCTTCTTCTAGTTATTTTCTTTCGATGAAACCACCAATTCTTTACTAAGGGCCCGAATTGAACATAGATTAAACCCTTTTTCTGTATTAAAAATACCGAATTGCATTGATATATGTCAAAATCAAATATAGAGAAACTACAACTAGAGGATGAAGAAGCTTCTTGGTTGTGCCTAATTGGTTGACTCTATGGAATACGCCCAAAGACGCCTTCATAAAAAAAACAGGAGCTTTGACCTCAGTCTTCTTTCTTCTCTTCTTCCAGACCGTGAACCATGTCCCTAACATGAGTCTCTTTTTAATGGAATTTTGAGCTCGATTAAAAGCGGATGCTACATCCGATAGGTTATGCACAGAACAAGCAGGAAGAACGCAATTGTTGTTCTCAGTTACAAAGGGAGAATCTTATTGCGAGATCACCTTAGAGGGATCCTTAGGAAAATTCAAAGTTGGGCTTTCCTTTGAGATAATAGATATGTTGGGCTTGAGATGGGACCACTCTCTTCTAAAGAACCGACCAACAAAGGTCCACTCTTAAAGGAATTAGGAAATGGGCTTGAGTTTGATACACTCGCCTCCACAAGCCCAAAAGGTGAGGAATCACTATAAACAATATTGGCCCAATTCTTAGATGATTCTATAAATACAGAATTAACAAAATTAACTTAGGCCGAACCACCCAGCCCTTCCTCATTCTCTTGAATAGATGAATTATGAGTACCTTAATATAACATTGTGATACTGGACAATAAACCTAAAGCACAAACAAAAGTCACAACAGAGCTTTCCTTGTTCATTTACTAAACAAAATAATTGATCGAACCAATAACATTAGTGAGAGCATGCACAATGATACTTTAGGTGAGTGAGCAACTACAAAGGCATTTCCTTTCCCAAGCATATCCAAATGAGCATCATGGAGTGAAAAATATAACACATTATGAATCGAGCAACATCTTAGAAAGAAATTACATGATATGGCTTAGGTTCCAACAAACATCTCCAACGAATAGAATCATACTCTTTCTTGTTCATCATCAATTTTGTACAATTTAGTGCATTGATAGCCAACAAACAAACTAATTCTATATCCAAGGGGAAAAAAAATGAAAAGAGAACCAAATAAATGGGACAGGAAGATCTACATTGGCATATTCACCAATTAATGCTGATAACTTGTTATTATTCCCCAAACCTTCATATTACTTTGCTAATAATCTACATTCTCATCAACCTAAGCATAAACTAAATAGATTTTACATCTTGAAATTTGCTATCAATGGCAGAAAGATTTTATAGAGGTTGTTGTTAACAAAACGAGATTGAAATCATTGCAGAACAACTTCAAATAAATGGAAATCGGACAAAGGAGAACAAGAATACATGCAAATTCAACTAAGTTAACAACAATAAATATGATAGACTAAATATTATAGAATATTATGCTATGATAAATAACAACCTTCATGGAAACATGTAGAGAAAACTAATCTAGTGACACAACAAAATAATATTTCTCATATTTTGAACAATTAATCAAGTTGTTCTATGATTGATTAGGTAGAGACATTGCTCATATTATGAATGGTTCTGTAGCTACTTAACTGATAAACTAAAGATTTGTAAAGCTAATGTCACCCGCATAACCAATAATTCACCAACTAAAAAACTAACAATCTTTACTAGCAAAAAGAAACACATGGACATTGATAGTGTTACGGTACTAGCGAAAAGGGAATATTAGGTGCTCTATAATTTCGGGAAATAAAAGAAACTTATGGAGGGAAGAAACTCCAATATTGGAAGAGAAAATGAGTCCTGTTTCAAAAGAAAATAAAAAAAAAAAACAAAATAGTAACAAACCTGGGAAGTTGAACACTACTAGAAAATGCTAAATTTCCTCCCAAAACAATTGTGTGGGCCTGAGGCCGACAGAACTTGTGTGGGCTAGACCCTCGGAAATTGGACGGAAATGTAAGGGAACAAAATGGCGCTAACTTTGCGTGGGCCAAAGGCACTCGGAAAATTTAAACGTTGGACACTGTTAACCCTTTTAATGGTGCTGGAAATGGTTAACTCATTTCAGTATAGTGACTATACGTGTATCGTCCACAGGGAGCACTTGGATTAATTCGATTAAGAATTAAGTTGACGAATTGTTCAAAAACATATTAAGATTGTGAATGGAAAATAAAATAAACAATAGATAAAAAGATAATCAAATAAAATAACGAGTCACCTTGGATTGAGTTTCATTACTTCACCTTGTTTCTTTCTATGTTAGTTAAATATTATAAGAAAAGATGCATACTCAATGTCAAAGTGCAAATCCCTTTGTCACTTGATTCTAAGACACTTGTTTCTAGAGCCCAATCCCTTGGCGCTTTAGGAACAAAGTCTTGCATTAAGCAGAGTATAAAGCAACCATAAGCACTTCCATCTATCCCTAGATCCGAAGGTTTTATGAGAGTTTTTCTCCATATCCGTTTATAAACCAATTTTCCAATTGCGCAGATAAACTAACACAAGGCAAAAGGTGATCAAACTTAAACCAAGAAAAGAAGAGCAGAAGAACTCCAATTCATAAATAATATAAACTAATAATTGAAAGAAACAAGAGACGAAGTAATTACATTCAATCCCGGCGGAAAGCTTAGCCTAGCAAGGCCATGAACTTCAAGAACTAAACCTAAGAGTATTAGAACTCTCACTAAAAGCCTGAACTTTGTGGTTTATTTCTATACAATTCAATATGATATATCCTAACTTCTGAAAGGCTGTATGTATAGGTGTTTTGGGCAGGGGTCTGGCGCTCGAGCGCCCTCCTGGTGCTTGAGCACTGGCGTGACACGTGCTGGTTAATGAGCTTAATTGCCTGGTTAATGCGTCTGGCGCTCGAGCCCTGGTGTGGCGCTTGAGCGCCAGGCTTATAACTCAGGCAGAGAGGATCCAATGTTCTGGTGCTCGAGCCCTAGGGTGGCACTCGAGCCCCGGGCTCATAATTGGCAGAGAGGATCCAATGCTTAACGTATTCTGGCGCTCGAGCCCTGGTGTGACGCTTGAGCGCCAGACTCATAACTCTGGCAGAAAAGGATACAATGCTCAAAGGTTACTGGCGCTCGAGCCCTGGTATGGCACTCGAGCGCCAGAGCATTTGCACTGGCAGAAAGGATCCTATGTTCCTCAGCTTCCAACGCTCGAGCCTTGGTATCGCGCTTGAGCGCTGGCCTCTTATATGCTCCAGCAATTTGATCTTCTTATTTTGCCTCCAAAAACACCTGAAAATACATTTCTGAGTTAGAAAACCTATTATTACCACTTATTTACTCTTAAACTCACAAAGTAAAGATAAATGGTGAAATTATGTATAAAACATGTAATTTCTAGAGAAGATAAGTGAAAATCCTTTGTTGAATAAACACACTAATTTGCACTTATCAAACTCCCCCCACCTAAGACTTTTCTTGTCCTCAAGCAATGTATCCTAAAAGAAAGAAAAACAACAAAAGAAAACATGGCAAGTATGGGTTAGAGCAAGTGTATCAAACTTCAATCCTTTATGATATGCATGGAAAGAGCTAAGAGAGAGACTTGTGATCACCCAATTTACAGAAGCAACGGACCATTTTATGACTTAAGTGCAAAGGAAAGTGTAATCAACCATTGACAAAGGTTTACTCTCAAACCTTACATGGTGACAATTTCGCTCATTCCTCAATGTCACTTAACTTGAATTTTGTTTTTCATTTGCCATCAAACCATTTCACAAAATTGAACAATGAATCAAGTGGTCTTTTTCAAAAGGTTGTAATGAGGCTGGGCTAAAGAATCTTTGTTTTTCTTGGTTATGCAAAACGAGTTAGAGAACATATTTACAAATATTTACAAATTCCCCCCCCCCAACCTATTCTACAAAACATGCTCACCTCATACTTCCTTTCAAGTGTTTCTTTTTCTTCTTTTTCCAAGGCACCTTTTCTTTTCTTTATTTATTTACTTCTTTTCTTTTCTTTTTCTTTTCTTTTTCACATGTATACACAAGGCTGCCCAAGGATTTTCAATCATACCAGAAACACTTGATTCCTTTGTCTAAGCCAACAAAATGATACATCATTTGCATAACCATCATTCCCCCTAAACATATAAATATTTTTCTCCAACTCAAAGGTAAGGATAAAACATTCACATAGGTATCTTAGGGTTTAAGAAATAATTCATGGCTCAAAGTGGGTACCAACAAAAATATGTAATTTCATAGGTAAGCTTTTTGGCTCAAACTCAATCAAGAAAACTATGCCTCTATCATTTTTCAAGTCTCAATTGATCATGGCAACTACAAAATCAAACAAAATCCATTCAAGTTAACAAAGAGGACTCTCATACATTTTCGTGGGATTCACTCAACATACCAGGCTAAAAAGGCTTTAACCTTAAAATAATTTTTCACAACTCCCAATGCACAAAAATCATCTCATGATCGGTTAACTTTCAAATCAGTATTTTTCACAATTTCTCTTTTTTTTTCAAACCATGCAATATCATAACAATTTTCTTTTTTCACACCACTAAAAACCAACACTTGCCATTGAAACAAAACAAACTTTTTATTTAATATATATATATATATATATATATATTTTCATTAAAAAAAAGAAACAAAAACTACAATATTATTAGAAAAAATATAAAACTACAAAAAAAAAACAACAAGAAAAATAAAACAAGTCAAACAGAAAAAACAACAGAAACCAATAGAAACTTCCCTATCAAATCAGATTAATGGGTCATCCTCCTCCAAAAAATCATTGATGTCGATGTCCCCATCACCACCAGACCCATCCTCTTCCCCGCTACCACTACTACCACCACTTCCACTTCCTTCACCTCCCTCTCCAGCTGCCTCCCCCGGTGGAATTGGCTGGTCCCCAGGCCAATCCAAATGTGTGGCAAACACCTCCGGTGGCTGGAAAAAGGTTTGGCCTGGCATAGTGTGCTGGGCCATCGAGTAGTGGGAGAGGTGAAGACTAGTCATTCCCCGATGTAGGGCAGCAAATTTCTTGTCATGATGATCAAGCCTCATGCTGATACGGCCCCACAAATCCTCCATTATTCTCGGGGGAACTTGTGGTGGTGGTGCAGGTGGTGCATTCGGATCCCTGTCCGCACAATGGTTCCGGAAATATTTCTTGTCAATGGGCTCCCTAATCTTCTGGCTACGAACGACTGGAACCCCCGCGTCTTCACATAGACTAGTGATGAGAGACGGGAACGCCAAACTCTGTTTCGTGCCTCCCTTGTGCACATTGGCCCATATCATGTCAGAAATAATCCTAGCCGGGTCGACAGTGATGCCGGGAGTCTTGATACACCCTAGGAGATGACATTCTTCAAGTGGAAGATCAGAGGGATGGGACTTTGGCCGGAGGTTGGCGAGAATAAAGGTCATCCACAATTTGGAGACCACAGTCATGTCACCCCGGAGAATCTTGTGAGGGGCTCCATTTCGAGTCGTCTCCACAATCCTCCGGTCCTCATAGCAAATTCTCTCCAAAGTCGTTTAGAGGTCCAAATCCCCTTGATTCCTCATTCTTGTGAAGTTATCAACCACTCCTTCACTTCTCTCATAGGCTGAGATAGGTGAAATGACTCTGCCGCTGATCTTCTCATTAATTCAGTCGGCATCATATGGCACCCGTATCCCGCGGACAGTGGACACCTTCTCACGGCTTTTGGTGTCATTACCCCCAAAGGCATTAGCATAAAATTCCTTGACAATTTCCGGGTCAAACTTCTCCGGGAGCGATGCAATAGACCACCAGTTACGGAGAGTGAGCATGCCAGTGAACTCTTGGCATTCCCCATTGCGCAACTCAACCCTTCGCTCCGCAATGAAGTTCCAGTCATCAATGACCCGGAACCTCTCAGCCCTTTCCCAGTCAATGAATCGGTGGGGGTGGTTAGAACTACCACCTTGGGATGAGGAACCTCTTCTTCTCCTTTGGGGGCCTTCCTTCCTCTTTTTAGAGGCACGTTTGGGCTCATGAGCGGGTGTTTTTCCGCTGTTCCTGTACATTATTCAGAGAACACTCAAAATTAGAAACCAAAAACACTCAAATCATCAAAATCATGTTTACTTATACAATGCACATTTGGGTTCTCAAAAATGTACTATATTCATGACCATTGCATTTTTCAATTCAAGAACAAACTTCATAAAGTGTCACAAACTCCAGAATTTCAATATCAAAAGAGATTAACTCAGAATATCACAACCATTTTGAACAGAAAAACCCCAAATGGAAATGTATTAACAGAAAAAGAATAGTATGTAGCCATGTTTAATTTTCATGTTCATTCATTCTTTTAAGAAGAGCAATGAAATCAGAAAAAGAGAACATATGAACAATGAACAATGAAATTGATGCACATTTACCTGAACATGATGATGATGATGATGAAAAACTTGAGAAATTTGATGAAAATTGAAGAGATTTCGTGTGAGAAAGTGAGGCATTTGCATAACAGTTGAGAGAAAAGAGGGATTTGTGTGAAAAGAAACTGCTTCTGCGCTGTTTTTAAATCCAACGCGTGACTGGCGCTCGAGCACTGCTTAACCGTTTCACTTTTCTGGAGCTTGAGCGCCACAGCTGGCGCTCGAGCACCAACCCAAAATGCATGGCAGTGAAGAAAGACCTTTCAGCTGTCTCTGGCGCTTGAGCGCTGATATTGGTGCTCGAGCGCCAACATCTGACCCAAAATTTTTGAAACTAGCGCCAATTAAATGCCACTGGCGCTTGAGCGCCAGGTCCAAAAACTGGACAGTGAAGAAGCCTTCTTCAAATGCTCAAATTTTTAACTTTCTAAAAAAAATTCTTTCAAAATTCATCAAATTTATTTATTCTATTTACACAAAACACAAAAATAAATACACAAAATTGGGTTGCTTCCCAATCAGCGCTTGTTTAACGTCATTAGCTCGACGCCTGTAGCATGATTATGCTTCCTTCAAATCCATTATGGTGGTGAGCCGCTCGACGTTACCACCAAGGTATAGCTTCAACCTTTGACCATTGACCACCCAGCTTTCATTTCTCACTGGGTCTTCAATCTCCACAGCTCCATAAGGCCTGACATCCATAACCCTATAGGGTCCGGACCACTTAGACTTTAATTTTCCCGGGAATAATTTTACTCTAGAATTAAAGAGTAAAACAAATTTCCCAGGACTAAAAACCTTTTTGACCAACTTTTTATCATGATACAACTTCGTTCTTTCTTTGTATATCCTTGAAGACTCATAAGCTTGGAGTCTCAATTCTTCCAATTCATGAAGTTGCATCTTCCTTTTTTCTCCAGCAGTTGTCTGGTCAAAATTAAAATACTTTAAAGCCTAATATGCCTTATGTTCTAGCTCGATCGGTAAGTGATAGGACTTCCCATAGACTAACTGAAAAGGAGTCAATCCCATGGGAGCTTTAAAAGTTGTCTGGTATGCCCACATAGCATCATCTAGTTTAATGGCCCAATCTTTTCTTGAAACACTAACGGTCTTTTCTAGAATTCACTTAATTTCTTTATTCGAGACTTCAGCTTGACCATTAGTTTGGGGATGGTATGGACTAGCAATTTTATGTCTTACCCCATAATGTTCCAAGACCTTCTTTAGTTGGGAGTTGCAAAAGTGCGAACCCCCATCACTGATGAGTACTCTCGGGGAACCAAACCTTGAGAATATATTCTTTCTCAAGAATGTCACTACCGTCTTTGCATCAGCTCTTGCACAAGGAATTGCCTCTACCCATTTTGAAACATAGTCCACTCCCACCAATATATATTCATTGGTGAAAGAGGGTGGAAATGGACCAACAAAATCAATTCCCCAGCAGTCAAATACCTCTACCTCCTGTATAATTGTCAGAGGCATCTCATTCCTTCTTGTTACTCCTCCGGTTCTTTGGCACCTATCACACTGCTTCACATAGATATGAGCATCTTTAAAGATTGTTGGCCAATAGAAACCAGATTGTAATACTTTGGCTGCAGTGCGTTCCCCATTAAAATGTCCCCCATAGGGTGAATTGTGACAATGCCACAATATGCTTTTGAATTCTCCATGGGAAACACACCGTCTCAGAAGACCATATCCTCCAATTTTAAATAAATAAGGATCATCCCAGACGAAGTAAGAAGAGTCTTTTAAGAACTTCTTCTTTTGTTGCCAAGAAAATTCATCCGGAATGATTCCTACTGCTTTATAATTTGTCATATCAGCAAACCATGGCCTTTCTTGTATGAGCAGCAATCGTTCATCCGGGAATTCCTTGACAATCTCTTCTGTTTTGTTGGTCCCCTCTATGTTATGAAGTCGGGAAAGATGATCAGCCACAAAATTTTCACATCCCTTTTTATCCTTGATGACTAGATTGAATTCCTGCAGCAAGAGAATCCAACGAAGCAATCTTGGCTTCGACTCTTTCTTAGTCACCAAGTATTTTAGGGCTGCATGGTTAGTGTAAACAATTACTCTCGACCCTATAAGATAAGACCTAAATTTTTCCAACCCATATACAATTGCTAGTAACTCTTTTTCTGTAGTTGCATAGTTCACCTGTGCATCATTAAGTACTCTACTAGCATAATGTATTGGATGAAAAATTCTGTCTTTTCTTTGGCCTAGTATGGCACCCACAAGATAGTCACTTGCATCACAATTAAGCTCAAAGTCCAAAGACCAATTTGGAACAACTATGATTGGGGCCATAATCAGTTTTTCCTTCAGTCTCTCAAATGCCTCCAAGCACTTAGCATCAAAATTGAAGTCCACATCTTTAAGCAAAAGATTACTAAGTGGCTTGGCAATCTTGGAGAAGTCCTTTATAAATCTCCGGTAAAAACTGGCATGTCCTAGGAAACTCCTGATTCCTTTAACATTCATGGGTGGTGGAAGTTTTTCAATGACTTCCACTTTTCCTTTGTCAACCTCGATCCCTCTAGAAGAGATCTTATGACCAAGCACCACCCCTTCCTCTACCATGAAATGGTACTTCTCCCAGTTAAGTACTAGATTTGTTTGAACACATCTTCCTAGCACAATGTTCAGATTGTTCAAACATTCTTCAAAACTTTTCCCAAAGACAGAAAAATCATCCATGAAAACCTCAATACATTTCTTAACCAAATCCAAAAAAATGGCGAGCATGCATCTTTGAAAGGTTGTAGGCGCATTACACAGTCCAAATGGCATACGCTTATAAGCAAATACTCCAAATGGGCATGTGAAAGCTGTCTTTTCTTGATCTTCTGGGTTTACCAAAATTTGGTTATACCCAGAATATCCATCCAAGAAACAGTAATATGTCTGGCCAGCTAGTCTCTCAAGCATTTGGTCCATAAAAGGCAAGGGAAAATGATCTTTCCTGGTGACTTGATTCAATCTTCTATAATCAATACACATGCGCCACCCTGTCACTGTCCTTGTAGGAATTAATTCATTTTTTTCGTTCTTAATGACCGTCATCCCCCCTTTCTTCGGAACCACTTGAACTGGACTTACCCACTCGCTATCGGAGATGGGATAAATCATACTAGCTTCATGTAACTTGAGTACTTCTTTTCTCACTACTTCTTTCATTGTCGGATTTAATCGCCTTTGAGGCTGGGCAACAGGTTTAAAATCCTCTTCCATATGTATCTTGTGCATACAGAAAGAAGGACTTATTCCTTTTAGATCTGTTTGTGCCCATCCGATTGCCCTTTCATTGGCTTTCAAAACCTTCAAGAGTTGTGCCTCTTGGTCAGAAGATAGTGAACTGTTAATTATCACTGGCTTGCCTCCCCCTTCATCTAAAAATGCATATTTTAGATGGGCTGGCAACACTTTCAGTTCCAACTTATTTTTTTTTGACTTTTCCTCCTTGGATAAGTCTTCCGAGACAAATGTTATCATGGGGTCCTCTTTCAGAGTATCTAGGTCCCTCAAACATTTTTCGATTTCGACTTCCTCCAAGTCATATAAATTTGCACGAGACTGCACTAGAGCTTTTTCTAAAGGGCTAGCATTGTTCATTTCTTGCTTCCCTAATAGAAATACCTCTTCCATGACATCCACCCTAAAGGCTGACTGTTTTTCCTTTGGGTGTTTCATGGCTTCCAACACATCAAATTTTACCTCATCATCCTCAACTCGTACCTTGAGTTGCCCATTATCCACGTCAATTATGACTCTTGCCGTTTTCATGAAAGGTCACCCTAGAATTAAAGGCACCTCCAAGTCTTCCTCTATATCCATGATGACAAAGTCAACCGGAAAGACAAATTTGTCAACCTTCACTAGAACATCCTCCGCTACTCCATACGGAAATTTTAATGACCTATCTGCCAGTTGGAGGGTCATTTTAGTGGGTTTCAGTTCCAGATCACCAATCCGTTTTAACATGTATAACGACATGAGGTTTATACTTCCACCAAGATCCAGTAATGCCTTCCCTACGGGAAGAGCACCAATAGTAACATGGTTAGCAAAACTACCCGGATCTTTGGTCTTGTGAGACAAGGATTTTTGAATGATGGCACTACACCCGGCTTCTAATTCCACAGTTTCATCTTTAAACTTCCTCTTTTTTGTCAACAAGTCCTTCATGAACTTGGTGTATGTGGGCATTTCCTCCATAACTTCCATAAATGGTACATTTATTTGAAGCCGTTTGAAAATGTCTTGAAACCTAGCATATTGCCTTTCCTTTGTCTTCTTTGATGGATGAACAGGATAAGGAACCTCCTTTACCTGATGTACTCCATCCATCTTTTCTTTCACCTCAACCTTTTTTTTGATTTTTTGATTTTTTTCTTTTTCAATATTTACATTATTCTTCTCCTCACTCCTTTCACCTTCACTTTCCTTCTCTACTTCCTCCATGGCTACCTTTTCAATTTCTCCTTCCACTTCCTTGGGTTCATGCAAATGATCCCCTATTCCTTTACCAATCTCCATACCACTCCTTGTGACAATGGACTTACATTGCTCTTTAGGATTCATGGTGGTATTAGCGGAGAATGGAGTAGTGGTAAGCTTTGCCAATTGTTTAGAGATTTGACCCACTTGCGTTTCAAGATTACGGATAGACGCCTCGGTGTTTTCCTGGAAAGCTTCATTACTTTGGTGGTTAGCCAATGAAGCTTGGATAAATTTATCCAAGGTGTCTTCCAATTTGATGGTCCTCTCTACCAGTGGAACAAATGGCGGCCTATTAGATGAATTCGTTGAATTTTTCCAGTTCATTTGACCTTGTCCTTGAGGATTCTTCCACCCTTGTATTCTAGAATTGGAAACATTAGATTTAAAGGATGAAGAAAAGAAATTTCCTCTTGACTGATTATTCACAAAATTCAACTCCTCATCTTTTTGGCTAGAAGCATGCGGGCATTGAGTGTATGAATGAGATTCACCACACAATTCACATGATCCTATTTGAGCTTGTTGGTTCACTACTTGAACTTGCTGCGGCTTTGGCACCAATTGTGTAAGAGCTTGACTCAAGAGCTCAATTTGCTGAGTCATAAGCTTATTCTGTGCTAAAATAGTATCAGGAGAATTTAATTCCAGGACACCCTTGGGCTTTGAGACTTGGCTTCTGGGTTGATGCCCAGCTCTATCACTTGCTGCCATAGAAGTGATAATTTCCATTGCAGTAGCTACATCAATGGTTTTTAATGACCATCCAGCAGTTGCAGTGAGATGGATTGTCCATTGGTGGTTCAATCCTGCACAAAATATGTTCAGCTTCGCTACATCGGTCAACCCATGATTTGGGAATTTTCTCATTAACCGTTGATACCTTTCCCAAGCCTCATGAAATGCTTCATCTTGCCCCTACTTAAAAGCAGATATTTCAGATTGCACTTGGATCATTTTAGAAGGAGGAAAGAACCTTGTTAAGAAGGCCTCTTCAACCTCACTCCATGTGTTCAAACTTTGACTCGGAAGAGTCTTGAACCATTCCTTTGCATCTCCAATAAGTGCTAAATGAAATAATTTCATATAGGCATCTTCAGCACTTGCTTCATCCAAGCCCATAGTCGCTAGAAGATCATAATAGGTCTCCAAGAAATTATGCGGATCCTCATGATCTTTCCTCGTGAACTGATTAGTCAAGATGAGATTATACCAATACGGTTTAATCTCCATTTGCTGAGCAGTAGGGGAAAAGACAATTGTGGACCGATTCCTTGGACCTTGTGGAATCACATAGTCACCAAGGACTACAACCCTCGTCGGATTAGGAACTTCCGCAGCCATATCAAAAGTAACAGAATGTGGAGAGTTACTAGAGAAATCTGAGGAACTCTCTCCCTCCTTTTGTTCACGGTATTTAATTGCAGACTGTCGTCTAGCAAATGCCTCGATTTTTTCAATAAATATTAACTTTTCTCTTTGGCTTTTGCTCCGAGTAAGCATACAACAATACTGGAACAATAGTGAAGTTAGGTACAAATATACAAATACTTACAAATCAACTTAAAACTTAAAAGAAATAAACAACCGTGCTCCCCAGCAACGGTGCCAAAAATTTTGTTAACCCTTTTAATGGTGCTGGAAATGGTTAACTCGTTTTAGTATAGTGACTATACGTGTATCGTCCACATGGAGCACTTGGATTAATTCGATTAAGAATTAAGTTGACGAATTGTTCAAAAACATATTTAGATTGTGAATGGAAAATAAAATAAACAATAGATAAAGAGATAATCAAATAAAATAACGAGTCACCTGGGATTGAGTTTCATTACTTCACCTTGTTTCTTTCTATGTTACTTAAATATTATAAGAAAAGATGCATACTCAATATCACAAGTGCAAATCCCTTTGTCACCTGATTCTAAGACACTAGTTTCTAGAGCCCAATCCCTTGGCGCTTTAGGAACTAAGTCTTACATTAAGCAGAGTATAAAGCAATCATAAGCATTTCCATCTATCCCTAGATCCGAAGGTTTTATGAGAGTTTTCTCCATATCTGTTTATAAACCAATTTTCCAATTGCGCAAATAAACTAACACAAGGCAAAAGGTGATGAAACTTAAATCAAGAAAAGAAGAGCAGAAGAAGAACTCTAATTCATAAATAATATAAACTAACAATTTAAAGAAACAAGAGACGAAGTAATTACATTCAATCCCGGCGGAAAGCTTAGCCTAGCAAGGCCATGAATTTCAAGAACTAAACCTAAGAGTATTAGAACTCTGACTAGAAGCCTAAACTTTGTGGTTTATTTCTATACAATTCAATATGATATATCCTAACTTCTGAAAGGCTGTATTTATAGGTGTTTTGGGCAGGGGTCTGGCGCTCGAGCGTCCTCCTGGCGCTTGAGCGCCGGCCCGACACGTGCTGGTTACTGAGCTTAATTGTCTGGTTAATGCGTCTGGCGCTCGAGCGCCAGGCTCATAACTGTTGGCAGAGAGGATCCAATGCTTAACGTATTCTGGCGCTCGAGCCCTAGTGTGGCGCTCGAGCGCCAGACTCATAACTCTGGCAGAAAAGGATCCAATGCTCATAGGTTACTGGCGCTCGAGCCCTGGTATGGTGCTCGAGCGCCAGAGCATTTGCACTGGCAGAAAGGATCCTATGTTCCTCAACTTCCAGCGCTCGAGCCTTGGTATGGCGCTCGAGCGCTGGCCTCTTATATGCTCCAACAACTTGATCTTCTTATTTTGCCTCCAAAAACACCTGAAAATACATTTCTAAGTTAGAAAATCTATTATTACCACTTATTTACTCTTAAACTCACAAATTAAAGATAAAGGGTGAAATTATGTATAAAACATGTAATTTCTAGAGAAGATAAGTGAAAATTCTTTATTGAATAAACACACTAATTTGCACTTATGAGACACGCTCCATAAATTCCACATGTCGCCATTTTAGTTGGCGTACGCCAACGGAAATGGGATCAAAATGGCGCCTTGGCCATCGGAAAACATAAATATTGGATGAGCATGATTGCCACCTGTAGCCGTTTAGTTTACCCATCTTTACGTGGGCCAAAGGTTTTCTGAAAATTACAACATTAATTATGTCGGGATTCACTTTTCCCTTTCCCTTTATCTTTATTTTCCCGTTTTCTCTCATCAAATCCCTAATTTCCTCCTTCCCATCGCCACAGCCCATTGCCGGCCACCAGCACCACTTCCATTCTATTTTCTTTCTCTCAATCGTTCTCCCTCTTCTCTCACAATTGTCGACCGCTATCCCTCTTCTCCCACAATTGTCCACCGCTCTCCCTCCTTTTCCATCGTGCCGCCGTTCCTTTCACCACCGTCCTCTCCCACCGCACCGCCGTTCTCCCTCTTATCAAGTAATATTTAGTTTTATGTCTTGTTTCATAAGTTCTCTATCTCTATTTCATTGATGCATTTAAGTAAGCAGTGGATTGTGTATAAGGAGATTGAGCATATGTTCTTGGTAAGGCTAAAAACATATACATATTGAAACATATACATTTATAACAATTAATGATTTTTTTCGTTAAAAATATTGGATTGTTCTTTAGTTGCTTTCCTAAAAGGATAATGATACTCAACCACAGCTGATCACCATCAGTCATTGCAAAAAATGCGCTCCGGTTCATCGGTTCCTATATAGTTTCTTCCATAGCGAAAAAGAGGTATTTTCCTTCATTCTTTGCTCACATCCTACATTCTTAATATGGTTTTATTTAAGAAAAATACATATGATTATCCAAGTGTCATTTGTGGGACATGTATTCAATAAACAAACATAGTTTGCATAAACATGTATATTCTACATAACTTAAGACCTGCAATATTTAATGATTTTAATGATTTAAGATATTTTGTTTCCCTTAACTTGAAATGACTTCGATGTGCATCTGGTGCATTTCATTTTCTGACTACTTTTTTCTTTCCACCTTGACATAAAATGTTTGCATCTGTGTTTTGAATATTTCAACATTTTAAAATAAATTGATCATTGTTATTTCTTTTTATGACTGGTTCTCTTCTGTGTTGTCTGTATTTTGTTCCAAATGTGATTATTTTCGCGTATTATTATTCAGTTCCAATGTGATGGTGTAACTTGTAAGAATGTTGTTTTTACTCAATTAATTAAATTCATTAAAGTATACCATTTACAAATAGTATATAGTTTCATCTTTAATAGCCTATTTGGTTTAGTGTTCAAAATCAATTTGATAGGAAGCTAAAAAATTTAGAGGTTATATAAAGTGCCTAGTAGTGCGTGAAACCCCAGTTTTGATGCTCCCAAAATCTCAACCAAACAGATTATTAAATTGCATGCTTTTGTTCATAAGTTTGGAGGATGTATTATTATTGCTTGCAGTCTCTTCTTCTCACTGTAGAACTATTTTATTGTTAAAAACTGGGATTTATTGCTATGTAGGGAGGTTTTCCATCAAGAGACTACCATGCAAACATGGAGGCGTCCTTTTATTCATGAAGGATAACTGCACAAATGCCATGCATAAATGCGTCATTTATGAAACTTAGTGACTATGTTACATTTTATAAATAGAATATAGAACATCTTGTTTTTTTGAATAGATACAACATCAATTTAGATTCATTATGGTATAGAGTGAGTGGTAATCCTTGGGCATTGATACATTGTATTTTATATCAATGGAAGACGAGTATCTAACACCAAAATTTTCCTTCTAGGGATCTATTTTATGTTGTTTTATTTTACTTTTGTATTTTGATTTATAGATTTACATATTAGTTCTTGTGTTGGTTTAAATTGTAGGCAGATTTGTATTTGTGATAATTAAAAAAAAATTAAATAAATTGCGAGGGCTTGGCCCAAGCAAAAATGTTCCTCATTGTGCTTCAATTTGCGAGGGCCACAAGCCCTCGCAAAGTTGGTCTTTTGGCGTGTAATTTTGGAACCTGTTACTGTCAGATTTCTGAGGGCTAGGCCCACGCAAATTTGCAACATCTTTAAAGCCGACGGAAATTGGTTGACTTCAAGACATATTCCGGCGGCCCCATGGCCGACGGAAAACATCATTTGAGAGGGCTTTTTGTATTTCCCGGTGGCGAAAAGCCCACGAAAACATGCATTTTTCTTGTAGTGGAACTCCCTTCTTTGACACCCCTATGGTCATCCTCAATGGCATCTTATTGTCCGATAATAAATTAGGTAGGGGGAATGTTGTGAAAACTAAAATACAAAAAATCTTAGGGCATGTTTACTTTATTTTTACTTTTGTGTTTTCATTTTCTATTTTTATGAGTAATTGCAATGCAAAACTATCACTTTTCTCTTCTTTTATTGTCCGTTTGTGAAATTTTATATTGAAAACTTTGAAAACAAACAAAACGACTTTAATTTGTTTTCAATATTTTGTAAAACTCCTTCACCTCCCTTTGCAAACTAAATACAAATATATTACTTTTTATTTTTTTCCTTCCTAATCTTTAATCTAAACTAAGAAAATGAAAACACAAAAGTGAAAACAAAGTAAACAAAGCCTAGTGATTGAAAAAAAAAGGAAGAATGAATAATTTGCCTCGGTGCTCTATTCGTCACTGATGAGAAGCTTGAGAGGTGTATCGAGCTAAAATTTCATGATGAGATTACGGCTTCTTGGAGAGTGCACTCTCATTCTCAAATCAAACCCCGATGCTTCTTCCTAATCAACATTTGAAGCTTAAAGTAAAGCATTCCAAGAATCAGCCTCTCAAAAAATAAAAGGAAAAAAAATGAAAGATGACATCTCAAAATAGAAAAGATGAAAACTATAGTAATTTCCATTCCTACCTTCTTGAAGTGGAAGCTAAGATTTTTTGTTGCTGAATCATGAGAATAATTTTCCTCAAATAGGATCCAAATTTCATTCATAGACAGAGCTTTTAGTATAGATTGATTCATACGGACAACTAACAACCATTAGAGAAGAAGAAGAAGGGTCCTATTTGATGAGTATAGAGATTTGGGCCATTGTTTTGCTTCCCCATTCTTGAACAGTGCAACGTAAGCTCTGTCTAGATTTCATTGATATCTAGAAAATAAAAGGTTTCTCCAAAGTGCAATGGATTCAAATTAGGGCCCAAGAGAAAGAGGGTGACAAATTAGGGTAAAGATCCATCACTACAAATCTTTCCCTTTTTCTACAAAAAGTCTCATAACCAACGTAAGCCACCACCACGTGTTCCACACCACCATGTAAGCATAGCTGCATACAGCTTCATCCCCACCTTAGTATCAATCTTTCACTATGCAACAAAGTAGTGTTTCCTTCTCTTTGAGTTTGTATCATTAACAAAGAGAAATAAAGAGAGAGAGCAAAGGAGAAAAGGGAGGCACACCATTACCTGTCATTGGTGTCTAATTTCCCTTGCTAAACCATCGTCGCTGAGAAGAATAGTGTGAGGGAAAAAAACTGAAAAATTGAGAAGAAGATGAGATGAGGAGGAGAAAAAGAAAGAGAATATGAAAGGAAGAGAAAGAAAGGAGAGTAGAAGAAGTAGAGAAAAAAATAGTAGGTGGGTGAAAATAAAACAATTATGAAATTTTATCCAAAACTTGAAATTTAAATTTGCTTCATTTTTCATTTCAACATAAGCAGTTTGATCAAATTGGATCGAAGCAATCAATGGCTAAAAGTAAAATGAAAAAATAAGGAGAATTTTTTTAATTGCATTTTGCTGCGTGTCCCATTCAAAACCCGTTTTCTTAGATTATATGATGATATGGTGAGATATGATTGATCCCCAATCTCATGGTGACACATACCCCATTCCCAACATGATGGTATCATGTAGCATACTAGAAAGAAATAACTACCTACGTAGTACCACACAAATTCGTATACATGAATAGATTTCAAAGAATATCCTATGCCACATCGACAAATCTCAAAATTTAAGGTTTTTTTTAATAGATTAATCATTAAAATGGAAAAAATTAATTACCTTAAATTTTTTGAGCAATAATCCCAGTTGGCGTAGGTGTATAGCATTTCATTTTGTTAACTATACTAGGTTAAGTAATGCCTGCTTTTCAATGAAGTCGGTTGGCTACTTTATATTCATATCAATAGGTAGAGTAAGGGTATTTTCCTATGGATAAAGTATGATGTCATCGGGAAAATTATCATCTAAGTGTTAATCAACATAAAGTATAAAAATATATTGACAGCAATACATAACTTAAGAGCAAAGGTTGAACAATATTTAATTCTAAACGGTTAACACTTTGCTTAGAAACTTCATATAAATCAATAGTTAACTTTCAACTGCGTGTATTAATTAATAACAATTTGCTTCATATCATTCTAGCCATTTAGCATTTAACCAACTAGTGAAAGAACGGGGGAAACAAATTACAAACACCTCAAAGTAATTATATCATAACGAAATAACAATATGATGAAACAACATGTGCAAAATTTCATATTATAAAAGTTAATATACTAAGTCCCACTAGGACTTCTTAACCTATGCCACTAAACATATCCGAATCACTATTAGTTTCCATGTTTCATAATGCTAGGAGGGTTCAACATACAAAAACAAAAAATTGTAAAGTAAGGAGAACATTTCACAACCAAATTCTGCACTCAGCTTGCTAATTGTCATCATGTAGTGAAAACAGAGACTCTGTATACATTATCACGTCACATCCCATGCCAAGTCTCCCTCGATAATCACAATAAGAGTGATGTTCTTGCACTTCT
Organism: Cyamopsis tetragonoloba; assembly: GCA_037177725.1. Classification (NCBI taxonomy): domain Eukaryota; kingdom Viridiplantae; phylum Streptophyta; class Magnoliopsida; order Fabales; family Fabaceae; genus Cyamopsis; species Cyamopsis tetragonoloba. The sequence continues at coordinate 60,664,111 of CM074119.1, forward strand.
CCATTATTATTAAATTTCATCTATGCTCCACCATCAATTCCATAGATATCACCGCTTTTGGTGCAACATATAGGAGTGCAATGCAAAGGTGTGACAATATTGCACTTAGTACAAGATGATTGAACTTTCGATTCTTCCATCACCCATATACATCATGTAATGTTTCGGTAGCGAAGAGCATAAAAACTAAGAAATCCCCCATGTACAACCAATTCACAGTGATCATAACAAAAATCAACTGGTGGAGCTATTTCAGAGAAAGTTCGTTCCATCAGATCAAACACAACAATAACCATTTTCTTTTGATCGCAATTATAAGCAATCCAATGAACAGCCCCATTGAAGAGCAACCCGATTCTGGGATCAAGATAAAAGTTCGAGTAACAAAAACTAGAAGCCTTCAAGTCTTCCCACATGTTAGTTTTAAGTGAGTATAACTTTACAGAATTCATATTGTTATTGCGGGACACTAGAATTACCAAGTAATCATCTGTTGATGGGTCGTGGCCAAAACCACGGAGAAATGGCACCCCATTAGGAAAAGGAGAAAGTGATTCCTGGAAAAACATGGAAGGCCAAGCTATTTGTTTGTGTTCACCATTGGATGGATTCCAAAAGAAGAAATATAAACTACATTCCAAAACTATAAACCCTCTACAGGAACCTATGATCTGATTTGGTAAATAACTTCCACCCCAACTTGGAGGTCGGGGAGGCATAAAGTTGAGCTTAAGCACAACAGAAGTAGAATCATCATGATGCGATGCATCAATATCTGTAAATCGGATTACAGAATCATCTGCCATAAGCATCCCGAGTCTCTCTAGGCGTGTAGCTTCTAGTTCAAAGTGTAAGTTAGCAAAATGGGAACTCGAAATGAGAGAAATCCATGACTTAGACACGCACTTGAAACGTTGGAGAGACTTTGCAGGTAACCTAATCATAATTTGAATTAACAAATCATGTGTCAGAATCGGAGAAGAAACCATGTTCTTCGCTCCTCTCTTCATGTTAGGGCACACTTGATTACTTTGCAAAATTAGATAGGTATGCAATTTGGTACCTCCCCCAATCAGCACATAACGTCGTCAAATCAATAGTTATGAGCATCAAAATAGATAACAAATTTTAGATTATAGAGCAGACAGATATTTTACTCTGTAACAAGACAACTTCATCGCTGGAGGATTTGCACTATGAATGGAGAAACTACGAAATATTGCGTCGTATCGCTGCCAACTTGAATAAGTATGAATAAGTATGAAGTAAATTTAAATTTTATTTTTAAAATATTCATATAATTAATAGACTCGTTCACATTAAAAAATGGTAAGTGCATTATTATCAAAAATTTAATTAGGAGTAACTAAGAAAAAACATTTTTTAAAATTTAATATTCTTAAAAGTGATAATATGTTTTTTATAATAAGAATCAAAATAACATTATTATTCTTTATTTCTTATAAAAATGATTGAAGGTAGAATTAAGTTTAAATTAACTATTTGTTCCCTATAAGTGTCTTTTATTTTAATTTTTGTCCTTATACGTAAAAAGCTTTCCTTTTATTCCCTATAAAAAAATTCCTTTTAGGGCTAAATTAACTAGTTGGTCCCAATATGTGTCTTCTATTTTTATTTTAGTCCTTATATGAAAAAATTTTCCTTTTTTATTTCTTATAAAAATGATTGGATGTACAATTATGGTTAATTAACTATTCTGTCCCTATACGTGTCTTTCATTTTTATTTTTGTCCCACTACAAGAATGCGTCAATTTATCAACAAATCATCAGCACGGTCCCGACCGTCGCAATTCATGATAGCATTCTTGCCGTTTGTGATGGAAATAACCATCGTTAATGATGTGATGGAAATTTCCGTAGCTACTAGTGCAAACTAGGCGGAGAATTTTTTTTATGAATGGAAAGCTTGGGGCGACAGACCAAGCCGTGACAAACTAGCTAGTTTAGGGACTTATGTGAAAAATAAATGTTTAAGTACTAAAAGCATATTTTTTTTTTTGTATAGAGACTACAACAAAAAATAGGGACATGTATAAGGAATAAAAGTTTAATTTATCCTAGTATTAATGATTACCTTTATTTTTATATATAAGAACCTACAACAAAAATCATATACCTTAAAAAAAATGCTAACATCACAAAAAATCATATACCTTGTCATCAAACAAAATTTTGACACGCTAAAAGAAAGGGAAAAATTCGTGTATTTTTGTTCCTGTAATTGCGCTTAAGCTCCAGTTGTTGGGCTTGAGCGACAAGCACCGTCATGGAATTCAATAACGGCCTCTTTTAAGCAAAAATTAGGGTTAGTCTATAGTTTTGGGGAACTTTTTAGAGAGATAAAGTGGGAGAGCACCTAGAAACAAGCAGCGACGCTAGGATTCATGAGCTTTGCTTATTTTCTTCTTTTCTTTACGGTTTCTATGGCTACAATGAGTAGCTAAATCCCTTTTTTCTTGGAATTGGACGTAAATTCTTAAATATTTTCCTTTGTAATCTCTATTGATCTATATACAAGTTTGATTTTCTTTTATATCTTGGTTTCTTCTCTATTCTTAATCCTTTGATAATTGTTGTGCGCTATTTGTTAATTGCGGATAGGTTTAAGGTTGTATTGGATACAATCTTCCGAGAACTGGACCCGAGTAGAACTCTCAATTATTACATGTCGATAGGTTCGAGGTTGTATTAGGGACGATCCTCCGAGAAGCAGATCTGGGTAGAATCCTCAATAGGTTAGCATCCTAGGGATAGGTGTTAGTCAATTGAATGTTTCATAATATTTACACACTAATGCTTGGAAATCTTTTTATTTATTTGAGGGATCAATGTATAAAGAGAATTACTTACAAGATCTAATATTTGAGGGATTGATATTAATGATTTTAGGGATATTGCATAAGAAAAGAAGATATCGATTTGTGTCATTAGATCAATAGAGGGATGAAAGGTGGGAGTGAATATTGAAATCCAATTCCGAGAGATTAATTCTTATCAAATCTTTGTTTAATAGTTTTCTTTTCTATTTTTCTATCAATTTTTACCGTCAAGAGTTGTTTTCTTTTACACTTAGTAATTGTTTATCATAATTGCATAACGAGTGCTCCCTGAGGACAATAATCTATACCTCTATACTATTATGCGTTATACTTTAGTTGTTCCTAAAGTGATAACATTACCTGATCAGAATCTCCTTGTTGGTGGTGATAGGAGTAGTTGACGTGGACCCAATTGTAGGAAAACTAAAAGGTTTGATGATATTGCAATGGACGACTCCCCCTCATCTAGTGTAGCATAGTATTATGGTGATTATGGGTTTCCAAGTATCTTTTGAAAATAGCATGGGAAGTTATCCACCATATTATCAACATCCTTCTCACATGTCACATGACTATTATCCACCCATGCTAGCTCAACCATATTATCATTCCTCCATCGATTACCAAGAGGCTTATAATCTGTCAACACACTTTTTTAGTGACAAGCCACAACAATTAGAACCACCCAGGAGCTCAAGGCTTTTTTATTATGTCCTTGGAAGGATGGGGTACATTAATAATCAAAGTAACAGTACTATGATCCTGCATGTCATTCTTCTATATGTTGACTAATTGTTAGTTTGTAACATTCCCAATTTTACTAAGATTAGTCTAAAGAGGTATGTGTGCTTGGCCTAAGATAAATGGTTGGAAACCCTCTTATGAAAACTTAGAAAGGACAAGGGACTTAAAGGAAAATTTTAATAAAATGAAAAAGGGACTCACACTACCTACCATGTACCTCCCACACTCTAGCATTCACTCCTTCTCCTCTTCTCACTCTCACCACACACACACATCCTCACTCTCACAAGTTCTCATCTCACATTCTTCCACTCTCTAAACCCTAACCTTCTTCTTCCCCAAATCCTTTCCTACTCATCTTTTTCAGTCAAATCTCTTGACAAAATCATCATCCCTCACTTTAAATCACTCAAAATTAACCATTTTGACTACATGCAAGCTAGTTCCTCACACCCCTCCTCTTACATTGTGACTTGGATTGGACTTAGGAACTAAGGGCCAAGACAAGGGTAAGCGCAAAGAGAAGGAACCAAAGGAAGGAGAAGCTTGACTAAGGAAGAAAGAAGGAACTTATTTTGGAAACAAGGTAACCATAACTCTCTTTTACTCAAATTGTGTGTTGTTGGAAAATTTGGGGGTTCTTGATGATTGATGTTGGGCAAGGGTTTAAAATGTTGAATTGATGCTTAATTGAGTGTGAAGTGGTGATTTGTGATGCATGATTGTGAATAATAGTTCAATTTGCACAATTATTTTGACGTATGAGGAATTGGGCTTTGATGATGAAAATGGATGATTGAGCTTGATTTTGTAAGTTTGATTGGAAAAGTGCAAATTGATGCTTGATTTGGAGATTTGATTGTTGCTTGTGATTGTTTGGTGTTATTACTTGGTAGTTGAAGTGTAATAGTTGCTTGTTATTATTTTAAATTTTAAATTAGGAATAGAATTATTTTTTAGGAGACAATTTCCATCAAATGAGCAATGGTCATCATCGGTACCTTATGAATCAAGTTTCCAACAACAAGAAGTTGAAATCAATCTAGAACATTTGCCATTGGAACTAGGAAGACAGGTTAAAATCTCAACTTATCATTCTAATGACCATGATAAAATATGAAGAACATATTTACAAAGAGGACCTTGTAAGTCGGCTCAATATATTTTTCCCCAAAGACAAAATTGAGAATTCTATGAGAAGATTTTCTCCTTCTTGATTCAATGATTTTGCTAACTAGTTGGAGTATAGCATTGAAAAAGATGTTTCATTTTTTTTTTGTTGTTAGCTTTTCAGGACTGATTTTAGGAAGCAGTCGGTGGTGATGCATTTGTGACAGTGGGATTTACAAACTGGAACAAGGAAAAAAGACTCTCATCTCATGTTGGAGGTCTTAATAGTGCTCAAAACAAAGCTTGGAATAAGTGTCAAGATTTCATGAATCAAAATCAACATATGGAAGTTGCAATTTCAAAGCAATGAGAACAAATGCCTGACTTATACCGAAGGCGTTTAACTGCATCAATTGATTGTATTTGGTTTCTACTAAAGCAAGGATTGGCTTTTTATGATCATGATGAATCCATAAATTTTGTAAATCAAGGTAAATTACCTTGAACTTCTAAGGTTTCTTGCTCCTGAAAATCATCAACTGATTACTCCGATTGGCTTTTCGTGGTCATGATGAATCCATAAATTTTGTAAATCAAAGTAATTTCCTTGAACCTTTAAGGTTTGTTGTTCCTAAAAATCATCAATTCTCTGAAAATCCAAAAGGACATAGTCAATACTGCCGCTGTTAGCTTATACTTTGTTTCTGTATCCACACTTAGTGTAAAAACAAAAAAAATTATATCATTCAAACAATGAGTGAATTACTAAACCAAGAAAAGTAGAAGACTTAGGTTGTCGTAAGAGTGTTTTGAGTTGGAGAGGATTTCGAAAGTGAACACGCAAAAGGTTGTAAGCCTAAAGAAGCCCGAGAAGAATATTTTAGTTTGGTTTGACTAGTTGACAATCTCACTTGGATAAGTGGGACGAGAGGTAACCCTTGCACATCATTAAAGGGTAAACGAGTTAATCTAAGTGTCTATTCTCAATTCTCCTAAACTTTTCATTGTTACATTGATGAGATTGATCACTTATCACCGAAGAGTTTATGAAGTTTTGTTAAAGGTTCATCATCGTTAATCTTTGCATTTCACAATCTCAGTGTTATGATACTTTATGATTTGATAGGATTATATTCAATTGCAATTAATTGTAACATTTTATTAGTTATAGTTGATTGTAATGATTGTGGGCTATTACCGGAAGGGATAATAGTTCTTGCATACCTGTAATAGGTGTTGACTCTGAGAAAGAGAAATAATTGGGAGCTATTACCGGAAGGGGTATTAGTTCTTGCAGACCTCTATTTGAGGTGAGGCATGAACTCTGGTTAGGGACGCTTACCAGGGTTTGCAGAGAGCTCTAGAGTGCTATTGCCACGCACATGGTGGACTCCCGTGTGCACCGGGTTTCCAGATAAAAGAAGAAAGAAATAAAATGGAAAATGATCATGCATACATACCTGTGTGTTTGGTAGTTTATACTTGTTGTGTGTACATTTGTTAGGAATGATTTGGGAGATTTTTTAGTTAGACTGGCTGTGATACTGTAAATATAAACTATTTTTAATACTGACGGTTACTCAGTTATCTGTCGTTCATATAACTGACGGTTACAATATTGCAGGTTATACAGACTCGAAGGGTGTCAGCGCTTGAGGAGACCTTAGTAGCTGCATCTTGTTATACTTAGGTAGCCGTTAGTTTTGTGGTATGGTTACCTAGATGGACTCGGCAATCTCTCTAGCTTGTAAAATAAATAAACACCTTATGTAAATATTTTATATATATATAATGTTTTGTTTTCCGCAGTTTTCTATATTAAAAAAAAAATTACCCTAAAAATCTAGATGTTACAATTTGGTATTAGAGCAGTTTGGTCCTATCCGAACTGTGGTATCTGATATGTAACTGAGATAAAAGTCTAGAGAGATAAAGTCCTGTCTTAACTTGAGATGTTGACTGTGTATGATTCCTTATATTGAGTATGATCAACTTAGTGTGGTGTGTTGTATGCAGGAAGGCATGGCAGGAAGACACCCCGGTAGGCCTCGTTATAAGACCAATGCGACACCAACTCCGACTGATTCTCCACCAATACAGCAGATGGCACAGGCCATGACTCAGATGATGGAGGCACAAGGAAGGGAAGATCGTTATGAGAGTTTTCAGAAGCATGATCCACCCACTTTCTCTGGTGAAAGAGATCCTGTGGTAGCAGAGGAGTGGTTAGATCAGTTAGAGGAAATCTTTCAAGTGACCAGATCTAGCGATCAAGACAAGGTAGAACTGGCAACTTATAGACTCAGAGGAAAAGCATCACAATGGTGGAAGAGACATCGAGAACACATAGTGGCGACTGGAGGCCATATGACTTGGAGGAGTTTAAGACTTTGTTTTTGAACAGTATTTTCCCTCTAATGTGAAGGACCCGAAGGAGATAGAAATTCTTACTCTACAGCAGGGTGACATGATTGTGGATGAGTATGTTGCTAGATTTGAAAGCTTAGCTCGATTCTCGAACAATCTTCAAAATCAACCCGATGAGGCAAGGATGTCCAAGAGATTTGAGCAAGGCCTTAGACCGAAAATTACAAACTTGGTAATTACTCAATGAATCCTGGAGTATTAGACTTTGATTCTGGCATGTTAGCTTGCCGAGCAATCCTTCGTCGCGGTGACGGCTAGCAAACAGTTACTGTGGAAGAGCAAAAGGGAGGAAGGAAGCTGAAAAGGAGAAAAGGGTAACGAAGTAGAAAAAAAAGGCAAGGGAACTGTTCCGAAATGTCAGACCTGCGGGAAGCCTCATAAAAGAGGATGCTACAAAAACAAGAGAGTTTGTTTTATGTGCTACCTGCCCGGACATATCAGTTGGCAATGCCCAAACAAAGACCAGAAGCCAGCAGGGGAGGACAAGAAGAAGAATCAAGTGAGAGGCCGGGTATATACGCTGAATGCAGAGGAGGTTGACCCTTCCATGGATCTTATCCAGGGTACGAGATTAATAAAAGCAAAGTCTACTAATATTTTGTTTGATTTTTGTGCAACTCACTCATTCATATCAGTAGATTGTGCAAAGAGAATTTATTTTCCTATGTCTAAACAGCCCTATGAAGTACACTAGTGTCTACTCCCTCTGAAAAGAAGATCTGTACAACAACTATATGTTCCCCAGTATTCCTAGACTTACAAGGCAAGACTTTCTGTTTAGACTTGTACTGCATACATATGATGGGGTTAGATGTGATCTTGGGCATGGACTGGCTGAAAACTCACAAAGTCAAGATCGATTGCGCCGCCAAGACCGTACATATTCCAGACCGAGGCTTGGAGATATACTGTGCGCATCATCCTACTTTTGATCTCCATAATTTGTCTATGTATGATGATGGTCTGAGGTATCTAGTTGTTTGTGTAAATGATGTTAAGAAATTGGTGAATGTTGATTCCCTCCTTGTAGTCCGAGACTTTCCGGAAGTGTTTCCTGATGACATTGAATCTTTGCCACCAGAAAGAGAAGTAGAGTTTTCGATTGAATTAATATCGGGAGCTGGACCTATTTCTAAGGCACCGTACAGAATGACACCGCTTGAGTTAGCGGAAGTTAGACGAAAGATCGAAGAAATCATGCAGAAGCATATTATTAGACCAAGCGCTTCGCCATGGAGACCCCCAGTGTTGCTCATCAAGAAGAAGGATGCGAAGCTGCGTTTCTGTGTGAATTATCGAGAGCTGAACAAGTTGACCGTGAAGAACAAGTATCCACTGCCGCGAATTGATGATCTGCTTGACCAACTGGGAAAAGCCAAGGTGTTTTCCAAGATTGATCTTCGGTCGGGATATCACCAGATTAGGATTAAGCCTGAAGATATTCCTAAGACTGCATTCTAGACGCGGTACGACCATTATGAGTACTTGGTGATGCCATTTGGATTGACAAATGCTCCTGCTATTTTCATGCACTATATGAACTGCATCTTCTTACCCTACTTAGATAAGTTTGTTGTAGTTTTTATTGATGACATTCTCATCTACTCCAAGATTACTGAGGAACATGAAGAGCATTTGAGATTGGTGCTAAGTATACTTAAAGAAAAGCAGTTGTATACCAAATTAGACAAGTGTGAGTTCTGGTTGGAAGAAGTCCAATTCCTTGGCCATGTGATTAATAAAGACGACGTAGCTATAGATCCAAGCAAAGTTGAAGCTGTGATAAAGTGGGAGCGACCGACCAATGTTACAGAAATCCGAAGTTTTCTAGGATTAGCAGGGTACTAGCGGCGATTCATTAAGGGATTTTCCCAGATTGCAAACCCATTGACCAAGCTTACACGGAAGGGTGTTCCGTTTGTGTGGGATGCCAAGTGTGAAGAAAGCTTTCAATTGCTAAAGGAGAAGTTGACAAAAGCACCAATGTTGGTAATTCCTAATCCGACAAAGAATTTCCAAGTGTATTGCGATGCGTCGAAGCAAGGCTTAGGATGTGTACTTATGCAAGAAGGGCAGGCAGTTGCTTACACTTCCAGGCTATTACGGCCACATGAAGCAAACTACCCAACACATGACTTGGAGTTAGCCGTTGTAGTCTTTGCGTTGAAAGTTTGGAGGCACTACTTGTACGGAGTAACGTTTGAAGTATTCAGCGATCATAAAAACTTTAGATATTTGTTCAATCAAAAGGAGTTGAATATGAGACAGCGACACTGGATGGAATTTTTGAAGGATTATGACTTTGAGCTGAAGTATCATCCGGGAAAAGCTAACGTAGTGCCTGATGCACTAAGCAGGAAATCTTTGCATGTATCTACTATGGTGATACATCAGATGGAACTCTTAGATCAATTCAAGGATTTGCACTTGAATGTATCCTGCTACAATGCTAGAATTTCGGTGTGTAAAGCTGATTTGAAGAATACACTTAGAGACCGAATCCGGGAAGCACAGAAAAATGATCCCGAACTTCAGAAGCTCAAAGAAAAAGTTGATTTCTCCGTAGCGGGTGATGGTATAATTAGAGAAAAAGTATGTATTCCGAATGATGCCAGAGTCAAGAAGACAGTACTTAAGGAGAATCACAGTAGCCAGTACTCAGTACACCCTAGAGCTACCAAGATGTATCAAGACATGAAGAAGCTATTTTGGTGGCCTGGAATGAAGAGAGAAATTGCGGAATATGTGTCTAAATGCCTTACCTGTCAGAATATCAAAGTTGAGCATCGTAGACCTTTTGGACCGCTTCAACCGTTAGACAATCCAGAGTGGAAATGGAATCTATAGCCATGAACTTTGTGGTTGGATTACCCAGAACGCTAGTAGGATACGACTCAATCTGGGTTATAATTGAAAGATTGACCAAGTCTGCTCACTTCTTGCCTATTAAGACTACCTACTCAGTGGACAAATATGCCAAAGTGTACATCGCAGAGATAGTCCGACTACATGGGGCACCAATAAGTATTGTATAGATAGAGACCCCAAGTTCACTTCGCATTTTTGGGGAGCATTGCAGAAGGGTTTTTGGACTTGACTACACTTGAGTGCCTCACATCATCCCCAAGCTGATGGGCAATCCGAAAGGACAATTCAAACTCTAAAAGACATGTTGCAAGTTTGTGTGCTAGAAGAAGGTGGGGACTGGGGAAGATATCTACCCTTAGTAGAATTTGCCTATAACAACAATTTCCATTCGAGCATAGGCAAGGCACCATACGAAATACTCTACGGGAGAAAGTATCGGTCACCAATATGTTGGTTTGAAACTAGAGATAAGTTACTATTGGGACCAGAATTAGTGCAAGAGATAACCAAGGCTATAAGACGCATTAGAGACAGATTAAAGAGGGCTCAAGACCGTCATAAAAGTTATGCAGCGCAACGGAGGAAGCCCTTAGAATTTGAAGAAGGAGATCATGTGTTTCTGAAGGTTACACATTACACCCTTGTTGGCAGAGCGATGAAAACCAAGAAGCTGCAAACTCGATTCATTGGCCCTTATCAGATTCTCCGAAGAATAGGACCTGTTGCCTACCAGTTAGCCTTGCCTCCCCACTTTGTCAAATCTACATGATGTGTTTCACGTATCCCAACTCCGAAAGTACGTGTCTGATCCTTCTCACATTTTAGAAGCCGATGACATTATGTTGAAGCCAAACGTCTCATATCAGTTGGAACCTGTGAAGATCTTAGACATAGGGGAGAAAACATTATGAAACAAGGTGATCCCTCTAGGTAAAAGTTCTTTGGGAAAACATAGACTCCTCATAGATCACTTGGGAAAAGGAGTAGGACATGAGGGACAAATATCCTGAATTATTTCAGTGATAAAGGTAATACTCTAATTTTGAGGACAAAATTATTTTTAGTGGTGTAGAATTGTAACATCCCAAAAATCCATAAAGACGACTTAGAACTTAAGGGATTTAATTAAAATTTACCGCAAAAAGAAAAGGAGGATTAGTTGTAAGTAGAGGGGTCAAAAGAAGGACAAAAATAACATGCATATTTGAATATGCACTGTCATATTCGAATAGTATTCAAATATACACTGTCATATTCGAATAGTATTCGAATATGCATAGTAATATTCTAATAGTATTCGACTATGCAGAGCAATATTCAAATAGTATTCGAATATGCATAGTAATATTCGAATAGTATTAGAATATGCACACTAATATTTGAATATGGACTTTTCATATTCGAATATGGAAGTTGGGAATGGAATATAATACAGGAGCCTTATATTCGAATATATATTCATATATGGACCCCAAAGTCTATAAATAGGGATGCCTTGTCTTTAAAACTCGTTGTTTTCCTGATTCCTTACTTTACAAAACCTCTGTTACGAATCAACCAAACTATGTAACTTCTCCATCCAAGGTATTCTATCTCACCAAGTTACTCCCTAACTAAAGGTTTCAAAGAGTTGAGATCCGGCCTCGGAGATAGCAGGTGCAAAAGGAAAGGAGTTGGATACTAAGATTAGGTTTGGAGGAGAAAAGGATTCTGGAAGATTTGAGGTAACCCTAAAACCTCAAATCTAGGGCACTATGAAATGTTTGGAACATGTCATTAGGGACTATAGACCATGTGTTGGAAATTGGATGAGTTAGGATTATGTTTGATATTATTTGATATGTCTACATGATGTTATGTGATATACATGCACGATGCTGTATTGTTTGAATATGAAATTAGATGTTGCATGACTAGAATTGGTAATGATGTGCAAATGGTGAAGTGTATGTAACAGACAAGGGTTTCCAGATTATGAAGTGTATGTATCTGAATATGGAAGACCATATTGAAATAGATATTCGAGCGTGACACTTACGATTTATAATATTCAAATATAGGATGATTGTGTTTGAATATTTTGCTATGGGAACTCTTGTTTGATTGATTATGATATGCATATGAATGTGTGATGCATGAGAACGGGTAATGTATCTAAAAGGAAAAGTGGAAAAGCAAATGATTGGGGGCTATTACCGGAAGGGGTAATAGTTCTTGCAGACCTGTAATGGGTGTTGACTCTGAAAAAGAGAATTAATTAGGAGCTATTACCGGAAAGGGGTATTAGTTCTTGCAGACCTCTATTTGAGGTGAGGCATGGACTCTGGTTAGGGACGCTTACCAGGGTTTGCCGAGAGCTATAGAGTGCTATTTCCATGCACATGGTGGACTCCCGCGTGCACCGGGTTTCTCGATAACAGAAGAAAGAAATGAAATGGAAAATGATCATGCATAATACTTGTGTCTTTTGTAGTTTATACTTGTTGTGTGTACGTTTGTTAGGAATGATTTGGGAGATTTTTCTGTTAGACTGGCTGCGATACTGTATATATAAACTATTTTCAATACCGACAAGTTCTCAGTTATATGTCGTGCAAAGAACTGACGGTTACAATATTCCGGTGATACAGACTCGGAGGGTGTCAGCGCTTCAGGAGACCTTAGTAGCTTATACTTAGGTAGCCGTTAGTTTTGTTGTATGGTTACCTAGATGGACTCGACAATCTCTCTGGCTTGTAAAATAAATAAACACCTTATGTAAATATTTTCTATATATATATATAATGTTTTGTATTCTGCTGTTTGCTGTTTTAAAAAAAATGACCCTAAAAATCTAGATGTTACAATAGCTTTCTATTCGAGACATATATCAAAGTTGCATTTCATTTCTTGATTCAGCAATGGTGGTATGAAAATGAAGGGATTAACAATAAAATAAGGTTATGCTTGGAAAGAAAGTGATTAACAGACTTTAGGACAAAAAACGCTAATTTTCAAAAAAATCAGGGATAAATTTTAAGGTAAAAATTTTATAAGAACAAAAAGTAAAAATGATATATTTTTTAAGAACCAAAAACATATTTAAGTTTAATAAACAAATTGAAATTTCGTTCCCATACCTCTGGCACCGATATTGGGTTCGAACAACAAAACTAATTAATTAAAATTGAAAATATCAATGGAAATGGGTTTTTTAAAACATTTCCATTGAAAAAAATTTTCAAAACCAATGATGAAAACTAAAAATGAAAAACAAATTCGTTTTCACGGTCAGTGCTTTATTTGTGTGCTTTGTTTAGATTTTAGTGGACTAAGAAGTGAAAAACAAGCAAACTGAGACAAATAACAATGATTGAGAATTAAAGGATAAAAACCAAAGTCATATAATGGAAGTAAGTATTTCTAGCTTTAGTCTTTTGACCAAAGCGAAAACTTATTCATACATGCCCAAATTATAAACTTTTGAAAATGAAAACAAAAGAGGTGGCTGCACACGGATTATTTATGTTAAAAGAGTTGGAATACACACTAATTCCATTAGTGGGTTTACACTTGGAAAAATTTCCTAAAAAGAGCTATTTTTCTCTCTAAGTAGAAGAATAAAAAAAGAGATATGTCTCTTCGTGAAGAGTTAGCGTCATCATTATTAACTATATATATATGGGACGACTCTGGTGAGAAAGGTGATTTTATATGAGTGAAAGGCAGGAGCGGAGCTACCTTACACTACAAGAAAAATTCAGAATGGTGACCGAATTTAGCTACCGAAATTTTTAGTGGCAATCTGCGACCAAATAGAGACCGAATAGCGACTGAAATCCATTTGCGGTTAGGTTTGAACAATTTCAGTGATTTTGTGACTGATTCAGTGACAAAATAAGTCCAGTAGCAAAATATCGTTCGCAAGGGGTTACTATATCAGTCGCAAAATAGGATTTTTGCATAGGAAAAAATCTCTATGGTTGTGACCATATTTATTCGGCCGCAACGTTGACATACAATTTGCGACGGAATACGAAACTAAAATTCGGTCGCAGCTCTTAATAATTTCGGTCGCAAATATTTTACTCAAAATTTTCTCCCTCATTCCATACGAACCCTAACCTGAGTCTCATTCCCTTTCTCTCCCTCCAAGCTCGCAGTCACCCACCACCTTCTCCCTCCTAGCTCTTCGTCGCTCTAACCAGCCGCCAGAGCTTCCTATGCCGTCACCATCGGAGCTCCCTATGTCGTCGCCGTCGGAGCTCCCTGCTACCATCGCTCTCTTCACGTCCTTCCACAGATTCCATTTCACCATCGAGGAGTTTCGCGAACCTGAAGCTCACAACAAGTTTTGATACTAAATTCACTTCAATTTTGTGATATTTTTCTTGAGTACGAACGTTTTGATCTTAATTTTTCCGTAATGTTTCTATGCACCGTCAATTTCATCCTATTCAGAGAAATTGGTGAAAGAGCAAGCTTTGCTAAAGACTGATCTTGAAATTGCGGTATGATAAGGTTTTCATTTGTGATTGTGAGTGTGTTGTAAAGCTAGGAACGCATTCACGTTAAAATGTATGGTGCTTAGTGTCTCGTTTTGCTGTTAGATTGGAATATTGTTGCTTTCTTACTGTTCCTGTGCAGAATGTAGAAGTAATGTGTTCCACAATTGTCCAAAAGTGTGTCCTATGTTCCCTTAATGTTAACTTTATAGAACATGGCTCTTTCACTGTCTACCCTCAGTGCCACTGCTTGCATTCCTTTTTTACCAAGCATTGCAATTAACCAGTGCCACTACTTGCATTTGGTAACTAATTCATCTTGTTTTTACCTTTTAAGGGTATATAAAGAAAAAAATAAAAACTAAATTTGTGTTCTCTGAACTTACCTCAAAGTGATCTAAGTTGCACAGAAAAAATCTGATTCTATTGTTACAGTTGCTGTGTTATAGGTGCGCCTAATTCTTGGCCATTTGGACCTTTGTCTGATGATTTGCTGTTCTAAGTAATCAGAACACTTGCTGTCTCTGTCTTTTCAATTTCAATGGAGACCAAGCTTTTAAGAGCTCTCATCTCTCCACCTCCTACTCTCTCTAATTTTTCAACATTCACCTATAGGACTTGCTTTCTCTTTAACCCCTCCCCATGCTATGCCAAGAGATACGGTCTTTCTCTTCGGCCATAATTTGTTTAATTACATTTATAGTTAGAGATTTGTTTTAATTCATTACAATCTAAAGGAAGACATTTCACCCGCATTATCATTTTCATCCTTAATCAACATGCAACTGCATAATTTGTTGTTTCTGTGAAGGACACCCTCACTTTTAAAAGCCTTCCACTTTTGGTCCAACAAATTATATATAAGGTTGGGCATTTCCTTTCTGTGCAGGTCAGTGCCAATAGAGAAAATGGTTGATGGCATTGAAAACTTGACACTTGAAAACATAAGAAATTCGTTAATTTGTTAAGAGGATAGCATAATCTTTAGACTTTTGAAACTAGCACAATGCTTTTATAATGCAGATACTTATGACCCTGATGCCTTAAGTAACCATAAGCTGAAGTCAATATTTATCTTTTCTAAGCCATTAGTGTCTAAGTTACTATTAAGCTCAGACAAATCTACTAAAGTCAGAGTCTGAAATACTTGTTTTGCTTGGATGTTTTTATATAAGTAAAATCACTTCTAGAATATAATAGTTGTATGGATAAATTTAAACACAGCAAGTAGAACAATAGATTTTAGAATATTTTTAAAGTTAAAATGAACAGTTTCTTTATGTTTTTTTTTCTTATTAATTGTAACAAAACATAAATAACTCTTAACTCAATATTTTCTTTCAAAGCAAAATTTCCTATTTTATCCCATTATGATAAAATTTCTTTTTGAAAAGTTCAAACTTGTTTTTAGCTATGGATCAGTCAAAGAGAACGGGAAAATCTGCTATCCCTTTATTCATCTTCATCATTCTGCATTATTTATTTGTGTTTCAGCAAACAAATAATTCACAAAATTTATTGTCACATGACATACACTATTTTGTTGTCTATGTCTGCTATAAAGGTTTGATAGTGATGTGAACCAAGATTCATAGCCAGTGGTTTAATTTATACTAATAAAAATGGGGCCAGTTAATAAGACCAATGAATATGATTGTTTATATTAACAATCAATATTTCATGCAATTTTAATTTATAGTTGAATGGATTTGAGATTATTAAATCTCACTTTCATTTGAAATAGTAAACAACTCTGTTTTTATTTAAAACCAGAAATCATCCTTGGATAAGGTAAATGTCATATTGCTGTCACTTTGATGAACACTACTCTTTAACCCTTGATTTCAAACTATCTAACTTCTCTGCTAGTTTATATCAATAGATGTGAAATTAAAATTTAATTATATACATCAATGAAAAATTCAACAGTAAAGGAGTTGAAGCCAATTTTGATTTCAAATTACAAAATAAATTCATATGATTATAGATATTATTATATCTAAATCATATTCAAATTCAAATATTACATGTAAATTTTGTAAATATATCAGTATAATATTATTATTTTTTCACCAGGATTATCCTTTCACTAAACCTGTTTCTAGATTATTATATAGTAATTGATTTGGGTATGCTACATTTTCATACTAGCTTATCATCATTGTTTTATATTGCTTTCTTATATCTTTTTCATGTGTTAGTTATGATGTTCCTCGTGGGGTATTGGCTCGTATTGCTGAAATCATTAGGACCAAGTTCAATGGCCCCTGGCCAAACTGGAAAGCAGTCTCCGTTGAATAGAAGGAGTGGTTCCAGGCATGTTAGGTATAATGTTATTAGATGATATATTTTCTATCTGATTTATGTGCATTTCATATCAAATTTATGTATTTTTTCTCAGTTTTATTTTTAAGCAAACAAATACAATAAAATTGTATCTTTTCTTGTTTTTTCTCCTCTAAAACTGAATACTCTCTTTTTAACACCCAAATAAAATACTACAAACATACATAATATAATCTTACAAATTGGTAGTGTTTGTATCTGCCTCTCATTCTCGCTCTGTTCTTTTCTGGAGGGATATATAGGGTTTATAGGGTTATATATATCCTTAATTAGTGTATGTCCACGGATAGAATTTGAAGTAAGACTCACCTTAATTCATCCTTATATTCTTGTTGCTGTAAAAGTGTGAATTGTGTAACGGGTGGGTCTCCTTTTGATGTGCTCAACAAATTAACCACACTCTATACAGAGTGAGAAAAGTTTTTTTGGATACACCTTTCTGAACCAAAGTTCACGTGAGATGCTGTAAATAGTTTAACTGTTTCTTCTGATAGGTTATTAATTAATAACAATTACTAACAATTACTACAAATATTGGTTGATCAAATAATAAAATACCAATTCTCACTTATAAGAATGATTTGATATAGAACTGATAATATCAGGATGTTAAAGATTTTATCATTAGGAAACATCCGCTATGTGTGAGATCTAGGTGTAAAAGGATTTATCATTATGTAAGTGATTAGCAGGTTAATGCTATATGTGGTATTGTATGAAATCCAATTTTGTGCATCTAATGACTAAAAGATAGTAACTGAGAATCTATAATTATTTGAGATCACAACATGATGGCTTAATAGATGATGCTTGTATATATATAAAAGAGAATAGATCTCAACTATCATATAGCTAGGTAGTAGCTAACATTAGATGGTCATAAACAACAGTCTACAGTTATTTTTTCTTCGTTTTGAATGCCATGTGATTCATTAAATAGGGTGAAATTAGTTAAGAAATTTTGGATCACAATTCATGAGTTCAAATTTTCTTCAATCAAAATATGGAGGGAGTACCCCATTTTAATGCAATAAAAATGAAAATAAAAATGGAGAGAGTATAATTAGTCCACTGCTGCAATCTTTGGCCTTAACTATTTTGAAGACACTTGTATATTCTAACCTTATTGATTAAGGGCTTTCACTCACTAGGCTTTTACAGGATCGATTCTTCTATCTCCATTATGAAATTTGAATAAGGGATAAGGGATTTTATTCATTTAATTGTTTTTTTTATATTTATTATT
The DNA here is from genome assembly GCA_037177725.1 of Cyamopsis tetragonoloba. NCBI lineage: Eukaryota > Viridiplantae > Streptophyta > Magnoliopsida > Fabales > Fabaceae > Cyamopsis > Cyamopsis tetragonoloba. The sequence goes on from CM074119.1 coordinate 60,682,177, forward strand.
TTAGTAAACTCTTATGATTAGCTTGATAGTTGAGCAAGCCCACCAAGTGATCATTAGTTGTCATCCATTCATATAAAAATAGGAAGAATATTCAATTTCCTCCTTCTTTGTCACAGTACAGTATTTGGTTTGGTTATGTATTTTTCTCTAGAGTTAATTGTCATATTTTGTTTAAAAAAATTACTGGAGAGTTACTGTTGGGACTTGGGAGCCATGCCACCACCATGAGATTCTAAGGATCTTTGAGCATAAGGGTCCTAGACAACTTAAGAACATTTTGGTAAGCTGAGACGTGATGTCGGGAAGACAGATTGGATCCGTGCTCCCATCCTGGAAAAGGTCAATCAGATATGGGATGCACCTGAGTGGCCGGCCAAGAGTGAAATCGCAAGAAAGAATAGAGTGGTAGATGGTGGTGGCGCTTCCTCCTATTTAGACTATTTACATTGTGTTTTATGTTTTGGACTATTTACATTGTGTTTTATGTTTTGGACTATTTCATTTGGAGTACTACTTTAGTTAGTTATGTTTTAGACTATTTGCATTGTGTTCTATATGTGACTTTTAGCACTTATGTGTGCTTTGGATAGCTTTTTACATTTTAATGTCATTGTTTAGTTGAATATATGTTTCTTTTAATCAATGACATATTTGAATATTGTGAATAATAATTATTATGTTGATATTATATGATGCAGTACATGTCTCTAGTTAACCACTTTTTAGGCATTTTTTTTAAAAAAAAAACAGCTTTTGCGATCGAAACTGCAACTGAGAATATCATTTTGTGACTGATTTTTTTATTTCGTTGTACTTATATAGCATGTCCGTTTGTGACCGAATTTGCGACCACTTTGCGACTAAAACCCTGTGACTGAATTTGCGACTAAAAAATCGGTCTCAAAATCTAATCTTGTGACCGTCTCAAAGTATTTTTCGATGAAAATTGTGACTGTTATTGTTAGTAGCAAATTGCGACCGATGGTAAAAACGGTCTTAAAAGTGTTTGCGACAGGTGTTTTCGTGACCGAGAGTAATCAGTCTCAAAATTGGTCGCTATCGTCGTTTGCGATCGATATGTGGCATGTGGCGACTGATATTTTCAGTCGCATTTCCGTTTTTTTTTTGTAGTGTTAAGCATTGGGGGCCGGCCTCGGCCCTGCATTGCGAAAAAATTATCAACATTTTTTAGGTTAAAATTGATACAGACAAATTGCTATTTACTAACATTTGTTGTGTCGAGTTTCCTCTTGTTAGTATATATATATATATCCTATCTAATAGAATTAGTTTATTAGTATTAAAATTTGATATATACAACTAACTTATAAAACTGATAATTTAGACCTTTGATATCTATATTAACAAATAATTCTATTAGTCAAAGCCATTACTAATAGAGCAAAATTAACACTAAAGCTTTACGTTAATAAATATTAATATTTTGTCGTGAATAATAATAAATTATTTTTATTTTTTTGAATAATAGAAGTTTTATTTATTTATTTTCTTGGAATTTAAGTATTTTCGTAATATTTTTTTATTGATATCAATCCATGTTAACCATGAAAAGTTACAATAACGAGCAAAATATCAATATTTAAAGTCTACTCTCAAAAAAATGCAATAGTACATTCTCGAAATAGGTAAAAATCTTGCAATCAAAAAGTATTTTTAAAATTATTGAAGAGATATTATTTATATAGTTATGGCATTATCAAATTATTTCTTTACTTTAAAATTTGTTATGACTCCCTTTTATTAGATATTTTATGTTGTCATTTTATAAAATATTTTTTAGTTTTCTTAAAAATAAGTTATGGTTATGTCTTATTTGTTTTAGGTAATAATAAAATAAAAAACAATTGAAAAAATATTTAAAAGAAAAGATCAAAATGACTTATGTAATTTTTCACATTTGCATTATCAAAAAATAAATTTGGTTAAACGAGTCAACTAAATTAATGAATTTAATTTTACAAAATATCCCCAAAGTCAACTTTCTCAATCAAAAATAATATTTTTTAATGTTCCAACCCTAGATCTCCAATCTCCCAAGCCGAGACTTGGTATGTACATGATCAAGTGGATTAATGCTCACATTCAGAATAATATTATAATTATGAATATATTTTTAATATATTTATTTTATATACTATATTTTAATTTTAAATTTTATATTTTCTCCCACCCCACAATTTTTGTCTAGCTTTGCCCCCGGTGATGAGAGAAGTAAATTTCGACCCTTGATTCTTATCATGAATTATCAGGATTAAAACACAAGAATTTTATGAAAGTCATGTGAGTTTTTAAAGTCACATGACTTTTAAATGTGTGTGTATATATATATTTTTACTCCATCACAATGCTTGTTAATTTCATATATTTTAAAACTATATTTTACGTTACTTTTTTTAGTATATTGATGGAGTACTAAATGATTTCGAAATGATGTGAAATTTTGTAGACATGATCTATACGATAAGTAGTTTCAATCCTAAAGTGGGTTTTTTAAAACATCATCGACAAATAGTTATTAACCGGTTTAAGAGTTTGTGTAAGTTACACCGGTGTCATTTGATCTCTCTCCCTTCTCTCTACAATTTCTTTCTTCTCAATCATCCTTTTCAACATGCAAACCATCTATTCCTCTCGTCTCCACTTGATCATTGACTTAGGTGCTTGATTTGACAAGATTCAAGAGGAACCAAGAATCAAGAAGGTGGGAGAAGCTTATTTTCAAGAAGAGTAGAGAATAAGATTGGAATAGCTATTGTTGCTTGGAGACCTAGGTTGCCACAAGCTCACTCTTCCTAACTATTTTCCACTTTAGTGGTTGAGAATATGGTGAGATTTCAACTCCAAGTAGTTAATGAGGATATCAAGGATTTACATCAAAAGAAGACTCGTTTTGCTAGTTAAAATCTTGTGTGTAATTAGGATATGAGAATTAGTTTTGTAAGGTGCTGCTTAATTACATTCTTATGGTTATGTAATACTTAGACAAGGATTTGATTACATGGAGCTTTACGTAGTCAAGTTCACATACTAGTTGGAATGATAAAAATCAAATTTAAAAATGTTATTGAGAACAAATGACTAAATTAAAACCTAATAGATTAAAGCATAAAATACAATAAAAAATACTCTTTTTAATTGTGAGTATATATATGATTGAAACCAACCGACTACAAAATTTGATTCAATAGATAAAAAAACAATCTATTGGAAATTTTATTTATTTCAAAACAATGAGAAAAAATAGTTGTCACATTTATTTGTGCTTATTTTATGAAATAAGATATTTAGTTTAATAGTAACTTTGATTTTTTTCATATTTGATTAAATGTTTGATTATATTTAGGCTTAAATGTGTTTTAGTCCCTCAACTTTAGCAAAAATCTATTTTTTGTCCACTGGACTTTAAAATATCAATTTTTAGTCGCTAAACTTTCATAAAGTTAACATTTAGTTTCTGCTTACATTTTTTTGTGATATGACAAACTGAAGGTCCTTCAACAAGTCCACGTGTCAGCACATCAATATACCATATCACCAGAAAATGTACTGGGGGAATAAAAGTGAATTTTTTCAAAGTCCAGGGATTAAAAATCAACCTTTTTAAAGTTTAGGGACCAAAAATATATTCTCGCAAAATTTCAAGGACGAAAAACATATTTGACCCTTTTAATTTTTTTCAATTTGATTTAATTTAATAAGATTATTTGGTTGGATTTGATTGATTTTGTTGACATTTGATCTTCCAAATTGAGACTTCAATTTTATTATCACTAATTATTTATTATGACAATTTATTTCATTTATTTATTTCTTGGTTTCAAATAGCATAGCCCTAGTTCTTGAGTCTATACATACTCACCATATGTTTGTTATTTGAGTAGATACAATTTTACAAACAGTTTTTTTCCTATTATATTCATGACATTATCATATATTGCGTTATTTATATGTTCTTGGTCTCTATTTTTTAAACCTTGATGAGATGTTTCTTTTTATCTTGATCCTATGTGCTCAAAATTGCTCTATCTCAAGCTGCCTAGTTTCATATTTCTCATGTTTCATATTGATATCATCCAATTATGATTATTGATTGTGCAAAATGTGTTTATCATGGAATTCTCCCATTGCACTCGTACTTTTTTCTTTGAACTTGAAAATTGAAATATGGATCACATTGTTAATAAAAAAGGATCATGCATTAGTAAACAAGTAGTTTCTCTCTTCATTTATTGAGTGATCATTAATTGTTATAGATAATGATTTATATCACAAGAGTTGATGATGGTAAATGATATTGATTAAAATTTGATACTCATGTATAGTATATTCTAATTGTTAGAAGAAGAAATGCTCGAATGCCTACATGCTTACAAAGATTGTCCTAAATGACCTTATCTTTTTTACTTGGATATACTTAATGGATTATCATTTTTTATCGTCTATGACTATATAAATATACTTACTTATCAATAAACCTCAATATTTTATCGTAAAACATAGTATCAACTGTACCCAACTTGGTTTCTTGAATAGCCACAAAATTCCCATTTTCACCATAAATAAGAGCTCTCGATTTTCTTTGTTTAATCCTCCCCCAGCCCACGAATATTAAAATAGAGTAATTTCATTTCAAACCTGATTTTCCACAACAAGAGACAAAGTCCCCTTGATCACTTTTGTATAATTGAGCCATTCTACCCTCTAGTTATTTTCTTTCGATGAAACCACCAATTCTTTTCTAAGGGCCCGAATTGAACATAGATTAAACCCTTTTTCTCGGTTAAAAATACCGAATTGCATTGATATATGTCAAAATCAAATATAGAGAAACTACAACCTGAGGATGAAGAAGCTTTTTGGTTGTGCCCCATTGGTTGACTCTATGGAATACGCCCAAAGATGCCTTCATAAAAAAAAACAGGAGCTTTGACCTCAGTCTTCTTTCTTCTCTTCTTCCAGACACTGAACCATGTCCCTAACTATACATGACCTAGCTCAACTAATTGAGGAACAAGGGAGGTCATATGAGTCTCTTTTTAATGGAATTTTGAGCCCGATTAAAAGCGGATGCTGCATCCGATAGGTTGTGACAGAACAAGCCGGAAGAACAAAATTGTTGTTCTCAGTTACAAGGAAAGAATCTTATTGCGAGATCACCTTAGAGGGATTCTTAGGAAAATCCAAAGTTGGGCTCTCCTTTGAGATAATAGATTTGTTGGGCTTGAGATGGGACCACTTTCCTCTAAAGAACCGACCAAAAAAGGTCCACTCTTAAAGGAATCAGGAAATGGGCTTGAGTTTGATACACTCGCCTCCACAAGCCCAAAAGGTGAGGAATCACTATAAGCAATATTGGCCCAATTCTTAGATGATTCTATAAATACAGAATTAACAAAATTAACTTGGGCCGAACCACCCAGCCCTTCCTCGTTCTCTTGAATAGAAGAATTTTGAGTACCTTACTATCACATTGTGATACTGGACAATAAACCTAAAGTACAAACAAAAGTCACAATAGAGCTTTCCTTGTTCATTTACTAAACAAAATAATTGATGGAACTAATAACATTGGTGAGAGCATGCACAATGATACTTCCTTCAGGTGAGTGAGCAACTACAAAGGCATTTCCTTTCCCAAGCATATCCAAATGAGCATCATGGAGTGAAAAATGTAACACATTATGTATCGAGCAACAAACATCTCCAACGAATAGAATCATACTCTTTCTTGTTCATCATCAATTTTGTACAATTCAGTGCATTGATAGCCGACAAACAAACTAATTCTGTCTCCAAGGGGAAAAAACAAATGAAAAGAGAACCAAATAAATGGGAGAGGAAGATCTATATTGGCATATTCCCCAATTAATGTTGATAACTTGCTATTATTCCCCAAACCTTTATATTATTTTGCTAATAATCTACATTCTCATCAACTTAAGCATAAACTAAATAGATTTTACATCTTGAAATTTGCTATCAATGGCAAAAAGATTTTATAGAGGTTGTTTTTAACAAAACGGGATTGAAATCATTGCAGAACAACTTCAAATAAATGGATATTGAACAAAGGAGAGCAAGAATACATGCAAATTCAACTAAGTTAACAACAATAAATATGATAGACTAAATATTATAGAATATTATGCTATAATAAATAACAACCTTCATGGAAACATGCAGAGAAAACTAATCTGGTGACACAACAAAATAATATTTCTCATATTTTGAACAATTAATCAAGTTGTTTTGTGATTGATTAGGTAGAGACATTGCTCATATTATGAATGGTTCTGTAGCTACTTAACTGATAAACTAAAGATTTGTAAAGCTAATGTCACCCGCATAACCAATAATTCAACAACTAAAAAACTAACAATCTTTACTAGCAAAAACGAAACACATGGACAATGATAGTGTTACGGTACTAGCGAAAAGGGAATATTAGGTGCTCTATAATTTTGGGAACTAAAAGAAACTTATGGAGCGAAGAAACTCCAATATTCGAAGAGAACATAAGTCCTGTTTCAAAAGAAAAAAAAAGAAAACAAAATAGTAACAAACCTGGGAAGTTGAACACTACTAGAAAATGCTAAATTTCCTGCAAAAACAATTGTGTGGGCCCGAGGCCGACAGAACTTGTGTGGACTAGACCCTCGGAAAATGGACGGAAATGTAATGGAACAAAATGGCGCTAACTTTCCGTGGGCCAAAGGCCCTTGGAAAATTTAAAAGTTGGACACGCTCCAGAAATTGCACATGTCGCCATTTTAGTTCGCCTAGGCCAACGGAAAAGGGATCAAAATGGCACCTTGGCCATCGGAAAACATAAATATTGGATGCGCATGATTGCCACGTGTAGCCATTTAGTTTGCCCATCTTTACGTGGGCCAAAGGCCTTCGGAAAATTACAACATTAATTATGTCGGGATTCACTTTTTCCTTTCCCTTTATCTTTATTTTTCCCTTTTCTCTCATCAAATCCCTAATTTCCCCCTTCCCACCGCCACAGTCCATTGCCGGCCACCAGCACAACTTCCATTCTGTTTTCTTCCTCTCAATCGTTCTCCCTCTTCTCCCACAATTTTCCACCGCTCACCCTCCTCTCCCACCGCGCCGCCGTTCCTTTCACCGCGTCGCCGCTCCTCTCCCACCGCGCCGCCATTCTCCCTCTTATCAAGTAATATTTAGTTTTATGTCTTGTTTCTTAAGTTCTCTATCTCTATTTCATTGATGCATTTAAGTAAGCAGTGGATTTGTGTATAAGGAGATTGAGCATATGTTCTTGGTAAGGCTAAAAACATATACATATTGAAACATATACATTTAGAACAATTAAGCTGATTTTTTCTGTTAAAAGTATTGGATTATTCTTTAGTTGCTTTCCTAAAAGGATAATGATGCTCCAACACAGCTGATCACCATCAGTCATTGCAAAAAATGCGCTCTAGTTCATCGGTTCCTGCTAGAGTTTCTTCCATAGCGAAAAAGAGGTATTTTCCTTCATTCTCTGCTCGCATCCTACATTCTTAATATGGTTTTATTCAAGAAAAATGCAGATGATTATCCAAGTGTCATTTGTTGGACATGTACTCAATAAACAAACATAGTCTGCATAAACATGTATAATCTGGATAACTTAAGACCTGCAATATTTAATGGTTTTAATGATTTAAGTTACCCTTAACTTGAAAAAACTTCAATGTTTATTTGGTGCATTTCATTTCCTCACTACTTTTTTCTTTCCACCTTGACATAAAATGTTTGCATCTTTGTTTTGAATATTTCAACATTTTAAAATAAATTGGTCATTGTTATTTCTTTTTATGACTGGTTCTCCTGTTTGTTTTTTGTATTTTGTTCAAAATGTGATTAATTTCGTGTATTATTATTCAGTTCCAATGTGATGGTATAATTTGTAAGGATGTTCTTTTTACTCAATTAATTAAATTCAGTAAAGTATACCATTTACAAATAGTATATAGTTTCATCTTTAATAGCCTCTTTGGTTAAGTGTTCAAAATCAATTTGATAGGAAGCTAAAAATTTTAGAGGTTATATAAAGTGCCTGGTAGTGCGTGACACCCCAGTTTTGATGCTCCCGAAATCTCAACCAAACAGATTATTAAATTGCATGCTTTTGTTCATAAGTTTGGAGGATGTATTATTATTTCTTGCGGTCTCTTCTTTTCACTGTAGAACTATTGTATTGTTAAAAACTGGGATTTATTGCTATGTAGGGAGGTTTTCCATCAAGAGACTACCATGCAAACATGGAGGCGTCCTTTTATTCATGAAGGATAACTGCACAAATGTCATGCATAAATGCATCATTTATGAAACTTAGCAACTATGTTACATATTATAAATAGAATATAGAACATCTTGTTTGTTTGAATAGATACAACATCAATTTAGATTCATTATGGTATAGAGTGAGTGGTAATCCTTGGGTCATTGGTACATTGTATTTTATATAAATGGAAGACGAGTAGCTAGCACGAAAATTTTCCTTCTAGGGATCTATTTTATGTTGTTTTATTATACTTTTGCATTTTGATTTATAGATTTACATATTAGTTCTTGTGTTGGTTTAAATTGTAGGCAGGTTTGTATTTGTGAAAATTAAAAAAAAAAAATTGCGAGGGCTTGGCCCAAGCAAAAATGATCCTCATTGTGCTTCAATTTGCAAGGGCCACAAGCCCTCACAAAGTTGGTCTTTTGGCGTGTAATTTTGGAACCTGTTACCGTCAGATTTCTGAGGGCTAGGCCCACGCAAATTTGCGACATCTTTAAAGCTGACAAAAATTGGTTGACTTCGAGCCATATTCCGGCGGCCCCGTGGCCGACGGAAAACATCATTTGAGAGGGCTTTTTGTAATTCCCGGCGGCAAAAAGCCCACGAAAACATGCGTTTTTCTTGTAGTGGAACTCCCTTCTTTGTCACTCCTATGGTCATCCTCAACAGCATCTTATTGTCCGATAATAAATTAGGTAGGGGGAATGTTGTGAAAACTAAAAAACAAAAAATCTTAGGGCATGTTTACTTTATTTTTACTTTTGTGTTTTCATTTTCTATTTTTATGAGTAATTGCAATACAAAACTATCACTTTTGTCTTATTTTATTGTCCGTTTGTGAAATTTTATATAGAACATTTTGAAAACAAACAAAACAACTTTAATTTGTTCTCAATATTGTGTAAAACTCCTTCACCTCCCTTTACAAACTAAATACAAATATATTACTTTTTAATTTTTTCCTTCTTAATCTTGAATCTAAACTTAGAAAAGGACACAAAAGTGAAAACAAAGTAAACAAAGCCTAGTGATTGAAAAAAAATTAAACAATGAATAATTTGCCTTGGTGCTCTATTCATCACTGATGAGAAGCTTGAGAGGTTTATGGAGCTAAAATTTCATGATGAGATTACAGCTTCTTGAAGAGTGCACTCTCATTCTCAAATCAAACCCCTATGCTTCTTCCTAATCAACATTTGAAGCTTAAAGTAAAGCATTCCAAGAATCAACCTCTCAAAAAATAAAAGGAAAAAAAATGAAAGATGACATCTCAAAATAGAAAAGATGAAAACTATAGAAATTTCCATTCCTACCTTCTTGAAGTGGAAGCTAAGATATTTTGTTGCTGGATCATGAGAATAATTTTCCTCAAATAGGATCCATATTTCATTCATAGACAGAGCTTTTAGTATAGATTGATTCATAGGGACAACTAACAACCATTAGAGAAGAAGAAGAAGGGTCCTATTCAATGAGTATAGAGATTTGGGCCATTGTTTTGCTTCCCCATTCTTGAACAGTAAGCTTTGTCTAGATTTCATTGATATCTAGAAAATAAAACGTTTCTCCAAAGTGCAACGAATTCAAATTAGGGCCCAAGAGAAAGAGGGTGACAAATTAGGGTAAAGATCCATCACCGCAAATCTTTCCCTGTTTCCACAAAAAGTCTGATAACCAACGTAAGCCACAACCACGCGTTCCCCACCACCATGTAAGCATAGCTGCATACAGCTTCATCCCCACCTTAGTATTAAGTTTCACTATGCAACAAAGTAGTGTTTGCTTCTCTTTGAGTTTGTATCATTAACAAAGATAAATAAAGAGAGAGAGAAAAGGAGAAAAGGGAGGCACACCATTACCTGTCATTGGTGTCTAATTTCCCTTGACAAACAATCGTCGCTGAGAAGAATAGTGTGAGGGGAAAAAAACTGAAAAATTGAGAAGATGAGATGAGGAGGAGAAAGAGAAAGAGAATATGAAAGGAAGAGAAAGAAACGAGAGTAGAAGAAGTAGAGAAAAAAATAGTAGGTGGGTGAAAAATAAAATAATTATGAAATTTTATCCAAAACTTGAAATTTAAATTTGCTTCATTTTTCATTTCAACATAAGCAGTTTGATCAAATTGGATCAAAGCGATCAATGGCCAAAAGTAAAATGAAAAAATAAGGAGATTGTTTTTAATTACATTTTGTTGCGTGTCCCATTCAAAACCCGTTTCCTTAGATTATATAATGATATGGTGAGATATGATTCATCCCCAATCTCATGTTGATACATACCCCATTCCCAACATGATGGTATCATGTAGCATATTAGACAGAAATAACCACCTACTTAGTAGCACACAAATTCGTATACATGAATAGATTTCAAATAATATCCTATGCCACATCGACAGATCCCAAAATTTAAGTTTCTTTAATAGATTAATCATTAAAATGGAAAAAATTAATTACCTTAAATTTTTTGAGCAGTACTCCCAGTTGGCGTTGGTGTATAGCATTTCATTTTGCTAACTATACTAGGTTAAGTAATGCCTGCTTTTCAATCAAGTTGGTTGGCTACTTTATATTCATATCAATAGGTAGACTAAGGGTATTTTCCTATTGATAAAGTATGATGGCATCGGGAAAATGATCATTTAAGTATTAATCAACATAATGTATAAAAATATATTGACAACAATAAATAACTTAAGAGCAAAAAGAGAGAAGAAAGGTTGTATGGTTTTCAACGCAGATTTCCAAAAGGCATACGATTCAGTAAGTTGGAACTTTTTACTTAATATGATGAGGAGAATGGGTTTCAATTATAGATGGAGAAGGTGGATGGCTGCTTGCATGTGTGCATGTTCTTTTTCAGTGTTGGTAAATGGTAGTCCAACAAATTTGATTCATATGTCCAAAGGTTTAAGGCAGGGAGACCCATTAGCACCGTTTCTGTTTATCATAGCAGCGGAAGGATTAAAAGGGTTGATGGATAATGCAGTGGATCAAGGTAAATTTCGACCAATGGAAGTTGGTCAACAGCATGTTGAAATAGCATTACTGCAATATGCGGATGATTCTGTGTTTTTTGGTCCTCCATCCTTGAATAACATCAGAGCTCTTAAAGTAATTCTAAGGGGCTTTGAATTGGTTTAAGGTCTTAGAGTTAATTTCTTGAAGAGTAACTTAATTGGGATTAATGTAGACTTGCAGTTTATGGAGACACCATGTAGGCTTTTGAGATGCAGATCTGCAAAGTTACCATTCAAATACCTTGGGATTCCTATTGGAGCATGCCTCAGGAGTATTAGCACGTGGAATCCGGTGGTTGATAGATTCAAAAATAAGCTTACCAACTGGAGAAGAAAATCTTTGACTACAGGAGGAAAGGCAGTTCTTATTAATTTAGTTTTGTGTAGCCTTCCATTGTATTTCTTTTCAATTTATAAAGCTCCAAAGGCCGTGCTTAAGACTCTGAAGAGGTTGCAAAGGGAATTTCTGTGGGGTGGAAATTTAGAGAGAAGAAAATCAGCTTGGGTCTCGTGGAACTCAATCTGTAAGCAAAAGGAATTTGGGGGGCTTGGAATTAACGATCTGGAATTATTCAATCTCGGCTTATTAGGAAAGTGGCGTTGGAAAATGCTAAATAATTGTCAAGATTTATGGGCTAAAGTGGTTAAATCCAGATATGGTGGTGAAAGTGTTCAAGGAATGACAGTAGAAAGAACCAGACAGAAATATTATATATGGTGGAGGGATGTAATGAATATTGACAAAAGGGAAGACAATTTGCAGGAGTGGTTTCAAGAAGGGGGGCAAGAAAGGAGGGGAATGGTAGAAACATTAAGTTCTGGGAAGATATTTGGATGGGAAATCAATGCTTAAAGAATGTATATAGTAGACTGTACTCTGTGGTTCTGAACAAAACCGCTAACATTGCTGATGTCGTTTCATTAAGGGATGAGATTGGGTGTGGGGTTTTGAGTGGAGAAGGGATTTATATAGTTGGGAGGAGAGTGATTTAACTAACCTTAAGAATACAATTATTTCTTCTCTATGTTTGCACGACATGTCTGATTATTGGTGCTGGACAAAGGACACGGCGAATGGTTATAATTCAGCATCAGCATATGCTACTTTGGTTTCAAGGCGCTGGGAGGAGGAAATCAGACCTGGTGATGATGAGCTGCATTTTTTGAAATTGTTATGGAAGATTAAAGTACCACTAAGAGTTCAAATTCTGGTTTGGCAATTGGCACAAGATAGATTACCTACTAATGTAAATCTGATTTCAAGAAATATAATCTCACATTCTCAGAGTTGTATCTGTGTATTGTGCGACAATTTTGCTGAGTCTGCGAATCACTTATTTTTTGAATGTGAATTTTCGTACAAAGTATGGATGAGAATTGTTAATTGGCTGGGGTATTTGGCTGCTTTACCTGGGCAGTGCCACAATCATTTGGTAGCTTTCAAATATGTCCTTCCAAAGAAGAAGAAAGGAATAATGTTTGGATACATTATATGGTTGGCTACTGTTTGGGATATTTGGTTGTATAGAAATAGAGTTATTTTTAGAGAAGAATATGCAGATGTGGACCGGATTGTGGAAGGAAGCAAAAGACTATCATGGGAATGGTTTAGGATTTATGCAAAGAATAGTGGGTTGGGTTTGGTTTTTCACTCTTGGCATCAATATCCTGCTGCTTGTATTTTATCCTGCTGCTAAATTACTAATATGGATGATACATTAGTAATGTAAAGTTCTTGGGTGGGTTAGAAATTTTTAGGTTGACTTTTGGTGGTTTTTGCGATTTGTAGTATCACAATTTCATTCTTTTGTATTTGACAGTGTACTTCTAGTACCCTGAGGTTTGAAAACAATACATTTTATATTTCAAAAAAAAAAAACTTAAGAGCAAAGGTTGACAATATTTAATTCTCAACTGTTAACACTTTGCTTACAAACTTCATATAAATCAATAGTTAACTTTCAACCGCATGTATTAACAATTTGCTTCATATCATTCTAGCCATTCAGCATTTAACCAACTAGTGAAAGAACGGGGGAAACAAATTACAAACACCATCAAAGTAATTATATCATAACGAAATAACAATATGATGAAACATGATGCAAAATTTCATATTATAAAAGTTAATATACTAAATCCCACTAGGACTTCTTAACCTATGCCACCAAACATATTCGAATCACTATTAGTTTCCATGTTCATAATGCTAGGAGGGTTCAACATACAAAAGCAAAAAATTGTAAAGTAAGGAGAACATTTCACAGCCAAATTCTGCACTAAGCTTGCTAATTGTCATCATGTAGTGAAAACAAAGACTCTGTATACATTACCACGTCACATCCCATACCAAGTCTCCCTCGATAATCACAATAAGAGCAATGTTCTTGCACTTCTCCATTATTATTAAATTTCACCAATGCTCCACCATCAATTCCAACGATATCTCCGCTTTTGGTGCAACATATAGGAGTGCAATGCAAAGGTGTGACAATATTGCACTTAGTCCAAGATGATTGCACTTTGTATTCTTCCATCACCCATATACAACCTGTAATGTTTCGGTAGCGAAGAGCATAAAAACTAAGAAATCCCCCATGTACAACCAATTCACAGTGATCATAGGAAAAATCAACTGGTGGAGCTATTTCAGAGAAAGTTCGTTCCATCAAATCAAACACAACAATAACCATTTTCTTTTGATCGCAATTATAAGCAATCCAATGAATAACCCCATTGAAGAGCAACCCGATTCTAGGATCAAGATAAAATTTCGAGTAACAAAAACTAGGAGCCTTCAAGTCTTCCCACATGTTAGCTTTAAGTGAGTATAACTTTATAGAATTCATATTGTTATTGCGGGACACTAGAATTACCAAGTAATCATCTGTTGATGGGTCGTAGCCAAAACCACGGAGAAATGGCACTCCCTGAGGAAAAGGAGAATGTAATTCCTGGGAAAACATGGAAGGCCAAGCTATTTGTTTGTGTTCACCATTGGATGGATTCCAAAAGAAGAAATTTAGACTACATTCCAAAACTATAAACCCTCTGCAGGAACCTATGATCCGATTTGGTAAATAACTTCTACCACAACCTGGAGGTCGGGGAGGCATAAAGTTGAGCTTAAGCACAGCAGAAGTAGAATCATCATGAAGCGATGCATCAATGTCTGTAAATCGGATTATAGAATCATCTGCAATAAGCATCCCGAGTCTCTCTGGGCGAGTAGCTTCCAGTTCAAAGTGTAACTTAGCAAAATGGGAACTCGAAATGAGAGAAAGCCATGACTTGGACAGGCACTTGAAACGTTGGAGAGACTTTGCAGGTAACCTAATCATAATTTGAATTAACAAATCATGTGTCAAAGTCGGAGAAGAAACCATGTTCTTCGCTCCTCTCTTGATGTTAGGGCACACTTGATTACTTTGCAAAATGAGATAGGTATGCAATTTGTTACCTCCCCCAATCAGCACATAATGTCGTCAAATCAATAGTTATGAGCATCAAAACAGATAACAAATTTTAGATTATAGAGCAGACAGATATTTTACTCTGTAACAAGACGACTTCATCGCTGGATCTCCTGTGCTTGGAGGATTTGCACTATGAATAGGGAAACTACGAAATTTTGCGTCATATCACCGCCAACTCGAATTTCGGTTGAGACTAGGGCTCTTCTGTGTTTGGAGGATTTGCCCTATGAATAAGTATGAAGTAAATTTAAATTTTATATTTAAAATATTCATATAATTAATAGACTCATTCACATTAAAAAATGGTAAGTGCATTATTATCATAAATTTAATTAGGAGTAACTAAGAAAAATCATTTTCTCAAATTTAATATTCTTAAAAGTCATAATATGTTTTTTATAATTAGAATCAAAATAATATTATTATTCTTTATTTCTTATAAAAATGATTGAAGGTAGAATTAAGTTTAAATGAACTATTTGTTCCCTATAAGTGTCTTTTATTTTAATTTTTGTCCTTATACGTAAAAAGCTTTCCTTTTATTCCCTATAAAAAAATTCCTTTTAGGGCTAAATTAACTAATTGGTCCCAATATGTGTCTTCTATTTTTATTTTAGTCTTTATATGAAAAAAACTTTCCTTTTTTATTTCTTATAAAAAAGATTGGATGTACAATTATGGTTAATTAACTATTTCGTCCCTATATGTGTCTTTCATTTTTATTTTAGTCCCACTACAAGAATGCGTCAATTTATCAACAAATTATCAGCGACGGTCCCGACCGTCGCAATTTGCGATAGCATTCTTACTGTTTGTGTTGGAAATAACCGTCGCTAATGTTGCGATGGAAATTTCCGTAGCTACTAGTGCAAACCAGGCGGAGAATTGTTTTTATGAATGGAAAGCTTGGCGCGCTACACCAGACCATCACAAAATTAGTGACGGTGTTAATGAGTTAACCTAGTTTTGGGACTTATGTGAAAAATAAATGTGTAAGTACTAAAATCGTATGATTTTTTTTTATAGAGACTACAACAAAAATTAGGGACATGTATAAGGAATAAAAGTTTAATTTAACCTTGTATTACTTATTACCTTTAATTTTATATATAAGAACCTACAACAAAAATCATATACCTTAAAAAAACGCTAACATCAAAAAAATGTTTTCAACTTTTAAAAAGTGATGAAGTCTTTCCATTGCTACCAACTTACCATTATTGATAAACCAATCAATCAACTTTCTTTATTATTTTAAATTGAGTAATATAAAAAACTGGTCCGGACTTAAGAGGAATGCTCCGTTAGTCCCTGACATTATCAACCGTTGGTGGTTTTGGTCCGTGACAATGCAAATGTTGCACGTTAAATGACATGTTGGATACCTTGTCATCAAACAAAATGTTGACACGCTAAAAGAAAGGAGAAAAGTCGTGTATTTTTGTTCCTGTAATTGCGCTTAAGCCCCAATTCTTGGCTTGAGCGACAAGCACCGTCATGGAATTCAATAAATGCCTCTTTTAAGCTAAAATTAGGGTTAGTCTTGAGTTTTGGGGAACTTTTTAGAGAGATAAAGTGAGAGAGCACGTGGAAACAAGCAACAACACTAGGATTCATGAGCTTTGCTTATTTTCTTCTTTTCTTTACGGTTTCCATGGCTACAATGAGTAGCTAAATCGCTTTTTTCTTGGAATTGGATGTAAATTCTTAAATATTTTCCTTTGTAATCTCTATTGATCTATATACAAGTTTGATTTTCTTTTATATCTTGGTTTCTTCTCTATTCTTAATGCTTTGATAATTGTTGCATGCTATTTGTTAATTGCGGATAGGTTTGAGGTTGTATTGCAGACAATCTTTTGAGAACTGGACACAAGTAGATCTCTCAATTATTACATGTCGATAGGTTCGAGGTTGTATTAGGGACGATCCTCCGAGAACCAGATCTGGGTAGAATCCTCAATAGGTGAGCACCCTAGGGATAGGTGTTAGTCGATTGAATGTTTCATAATATTTACACATCAATGCTTGGAAATCTTTTTTATTTATTTGAGGGATCAATTTATAAAGAGAATTACTTACAAACTAATATTTGAGGGATTGATATTAATGATTTTAGGGATATTGAATGTAATCAAAATCCCTAATGTTACTTTGCTTCAATTCACTTTCTTATGAATATTTGATACAATACTAATCAGTTGTATTTTACTTGTTTGCATTTCAATAATTATACAAAGAAAAAGTATGCTTAATTTCTTCGAACAAAGGTCTATGATCTAATCATTCTCTGTCTATGGCATTCTATGCAATTTGCATGCTTAGTTTCTAATTTTATGAATTGTTGATAGAGAAACTGTTATGAGTAATTAACTTTGTTTAATAATGGGATTATATATTAAATAGATAGCGGAAAGTGAGAAGAACCAGCATAACATGATAGTGTTGCCAGCTGGAGGGTCAAACTACGAATCTATGCAGTCTTAGTAGCAACAACAACAACAATAGCAGTTTGACTCTTGTGGCTACTTCCAAGTCACTGGTTTACAACCCAATCATCACTATGCCCGCCAAGATCAGATGTCCCTTCAATTAGCGTAAGTTTCAGTGTAATTATGTTACTTATGGAAATAAGAAAAAACAAAGCAGATAAGCCTTAAGGTTTTAATAAACATACTTTTTTCTGTATCTTTATTGATAGGCAAACAAGTAAAATACAACTAATTAGTATTTCACCAAATATTCATAGGAATGTGAACTAAAGCAAAGTAACAATAGGGAATTTGACAACTTCGAGTCTTCATTTTTATTTTAAGTTTATACCTACATAAATATAGGTATGTAAATGCATATATGTTAAAGATATTTGATGCAGAGTATTTCTGATCTAGACTCTTCCAAAAGGGATTGCCTTGGAGCAAAAATTCTAGGGTCAGGCATGATTAGCAAAATTTGTTTAGCAGCTAGATCAAGGAACATGGATGACCTTTATAGTTTATAATATCATAATACAATTCTCATCCATGAACTACTACCCTTGTTTATAGTAGTCTGGTAGATTAGTTCATTGATTGGAATTAATTTGATGATTAAACACTACACACAGGGACTTTGCTCGTGATGATAAGTGTCCACTTGTTTTGCTTATCAATAATATTCTTTATTCCTTTGGTAGGTCATTGTGTTTATAATTATTATTATATAAAATGGTGTTGATTATTACTAGAGAATCCTTGGCCTCTAACTAGCAACTTAAGCTTATAGGAGATTTGTCCTTTACATGGATTTAGAGACTCTATAACCAATTTGTTAGAAGTTTGATCCCGGTTACTCCATCTTTCCAATCATACCATAACTTCCAAGACAAGGTAAATTGAGTCGGGACATTATCCATGCTTCAACTCAAAGGGTTGAGGGTTAGAGGCCAACTAGTATCGGTCCTGCACACAGTCACACACACACAAACACAAACACCTCTCACCTCTGCAAAATTGTTTCTTATTTATGTTGTATGAAAATTTCCTACTTCATTCTAACTTGTCATGACATGTGGTGGTTGTTAAAATTGTAGGGATTGAATGGATGAGAGAGGAATATACATAATATATTTAACTAAATGGATTCTAATTCTAATGTTGTTTAGTATAATGATAGATGCTCTTAGCCGTTTACTTTTTAGGGCTGTTAAAATAGAGCGTTCAAATGGGTGGGCTCTGAATATGTTTATTTGTTGCATGCAATTTCCCACTGACTTTGTGTTGTTCTTGGAACTAGATGCCTATTTCTTCATTAATTCTATTTTCATTCTAGAAAAAATTGTGAAATTATTTCAGGTTTAAATTTTAATTATATTTTTGTACAATTAGCAAATGGGATAATTTTAGAAGCCGATGACATTCCGTTGAAGCTAAACGTCTCATATCAGTTGGAACCTGTGAAGATTTTAGACAGAGGGGAGAAAACATTATGAAACAAGGTGATCCCTCTAGGTAAAAGTTCTTTGAGAAAACATCGACTCCTCATAGATCACTTGGGAAAAAGAGCAGGACATGAGAGACGCATATCCTGAATTATTTCAGTAATAAAGGTAATACTCTAATTTTGAGGACAAAATTATTTTTAGTGGGGTAGAATTGTAACATCCCAAAAATCCATAAAGACGATTTAGAACTTAATGGATTTAATTACAATTTACAGCGAAAAGAAAAGGAAGATTAGTTGTAAGTAGAGAGGTCAAAAGAGGGACAAAAATAACATGCATATTTGAATATGCACTGTCATATTCGAATACTATTCGAATATACACTGTCATATTAGAATTGTATTCGAATATGCAGAGTAATATTCGAATAGTATTCGAATATGCACAGTAATATTCGAATATGGAATTTTCATATTCGAATATGGAAGTGTGGAATTGAATACAGGAGCCTTATATTCAAATATATATTCAAATATGGACCCCAAAGTCTATAAATAAGGATGCCTTGTCTTCAAATATGCCACGAATCAACCAAACTCTCTAACTTCTCCATCCAAGGTATTATATCTCACCAAGTTACTCCCTAACTAAAGGTTTCAAAGAGTTGAGATCCAGCCTCGGAGACAGTAGGTGCAGAAGGAAGGGAGTTGGATACTGAGATTAGGTTTGGAGGAGAAAAGGATTCTGGAAGATTTGAGGTAACCCTAAAACCCCAACTCTAGGGCACTATGAAATGTTAGGAACATGTGATTAGGGACTATAGACCATGTGTTAGAAATTGGTTGAGTTAGGATTATGTTTGATATTATTTAATATGTCTGCGTGATGTTATGCGATATACCTGCACGATGTTGTATTGTTTGAATATGAAAATAGATGTTGCATGACTACAATTGGTAATGATGTGCAAATGATGAAGTGTATGTAACAGACAAGGGTTTCCAGATTATAAAGTGGTAAAATTGATAAGAGGACTCTGAGTAGATTATTAAACTGTTTTAAAAGTATAAGTTGAAAGTTAGTATGAAATCGAATATGTATCTGAATATTGAAGACCATATTGAAATAGATATTCGAGCGTGACACTTACGATTTATAATATTCAAACATAGGATGGTTGTGTTTGAATATTATGTTATGGAAACTCTTGTTTGATTGATTATGATATGCATGAGAACGTGTAATGTATCTAAAAGGAAAAGTGGAAAAGCAAATGACTGGGGGCTATTACTGCAAGGGGTAATAGTTCTTGCAGACCTGTAATGGGTGTTGACTCTGAGAAAGAGAAATAATTGGGAGCTATTGCCGGAAGCGGTATTAGTTCTTGCAGACCTCTATTTGAGGTGAGGTATGGACTCTGGTTAGGGACGCTTACCAGGGTTTGCAGAGAGCTCTAGAGTGCAATTGCCACGCAGATGGTGGACTCTCGCGTGCACTGAGTTTCCTGATAAAAGAAGAAAGAAATGAAATGGAAAATGATCATGCATACATATCTGTGTGTTTGGTAGTTTATACTTGTTGTGTGTACGTTTGTTAGGAATGATTTGGGAGATTTTCCAGTTAGATTACCTGTGATACTGTATATATAAACTATTTTCAATACCGATGGTTACTCAGTTATATGTCGTTCATATAACTGACGGTTACAAGTAGATGATACAGACTCGGAGGGTGTCAGCGCTTGAGGAGACCTTAGTTGTTGTATGTTGTTATACTCGCCAATCTCTCTGGCTTGTAAATATTATATATATATATAATGTTATGTTTGGCAAGAAAGTGATTAACAGACTTTAGGGAAAAAAACGCTAATTTTCAAAAAAAATCCGGGACAAATTTTAAGGTACAAATTTTATAAGAACCAAAAGTAAAAAATGATATATTTCTTAAGAACCAAAAACATATTTAAGTTTAATAAAAAAAATTGAAACTTCATTCCCATACCTATGGCACCGATATTGGGTTCGGACAACAAAAACAAATTAAAATTGAAAATATCAATGGAAATGCATTTGATTGGGTTTTTTAAAACATTTCCATTGAAAAATATTTTCAAAACCAATGATGAAAACTAAAAATGAAAAACAAATTCGTTTTCACTTTCAGTGCTTTATTTGTGTGTTTTGTTTAGATTTTAGAGGACTAAGAAGTGAAAAACAAACAAACTGAGACAATCAATGATTGAGAATTAAAGGATAAAAACCAAAGTCATATAATGGAAGTAAGTATTTCTAGCTTTAGTCTTTTGACCCAAGCGAAAACTTGTTCATACATGCCCAAATTATAAACTTTTGAAAATGAAAACAAAAGAGGTGGTTGCACACGGATTATTTATGTTAAAAGAGTTAAAATACACACTATTTCCATTAGTGGGTTTACCCTTGTAAAAATTTCCTAAAAAGAGCTATTTTTCTCTCTAAGTAGAAGAATAAAAAGAGACATATGTCTCTTCGTGAAGAATTAGCGTCATCATTATTAACTATATATATGGGACAACTCTGGTGAGAAAGGTGATTTTATATGAGTGAAAGGCAGGAGTGGAGCTACCTTAAGCATTGGTGGCCGGCCTCGGCCCCTGCATTGCGAAAAAATTTTCAACATTTTCTACTAACATTTTTTGTGTCGAGTTTGCTCTTGTTGGTATATATATATATATATATATATATATATATATATATATATATATCTTGTGAAATAGAATTAGTTTATTAGTATTAAAATTTGATATATACAATTAACTTATAAAACTAATATTTTAGACCTTTGATATCTATATTAACAAATAATTCTATTTGTCAAAGTCATTACTAATAGAGCAAAATTAACGCTAAAGTGTTACGTTAATAAATATTAATTTTTTGTGGTGAATAATAATAAATTATTTATATTTTTTTGAATAATAGAAGTTTTATTTATTTGTTTTCTTGGAATTTAAGTATTTTCGTAATTTTTTTTTATTGATATCAATACATGTTTACGATGAAAAGTTACAATAAGGAGCAAAATTTCAATATTTAAAGTTAACTCTCAAAAAAATGCAATAGTACATTCTTGAAATAGGTAAACATCTTGCAATCAAAAATTATTTTTAAAATTATTGAAGAGATATTATTTATATAGTTATGGCGTTATCAAATTATTTCTTTACTTTTAAAATATGTATTGACTCCCTTTTATTAGATATTTTATTTTATCATTTTATAAATTATTTTTTAATTTTCTTAAAAATAAGTTATGGTTATGTCTTATTTGTTTTAGGTAATAATAAAATAAAAAAACAATTGAAAAAATATTTAAAAGAAAAGATCAAAATGACTTATGTAATTTTTCGCATTTGCATTATGAAAACATAAATTTTGTTAAACGAGTCAACTATATTAATGAATTTAATTTTACAAAATATCCTCAAAGTCAATTTCTCAATCAAAAATAAAAATTTTTAATGTTCCAACCTTAGATCTCCAATCTCCCAAGCCGAGACTTGGTACATACATGATCAAGTGGATTAATAGCCACATTCAGAATAATATTATAATTATTAATATATTTTAAATATATTTATTTAATATACTATATTTTAATTTTAAATTTTATATTTGCCCCCACCCCACACTTTTTGTCTAGCTTTGCCCCCGGTGATGAGAGAAGTAAAAATCGACCCTTGAATCTTATCATGATTGATGAGGATTAAAACACAAGAATTTTATGAAAGTCATGTGAGTTTTTAAAGTCACATGACTTTTAAATGTGTGTGTATATATATATATTTACTCCATCACAATGCTTGTTAATTTTATATATTTTAAAACTATATTTTACGTTACTTTTTTTAGTAGGTTGATGGAGTACTACATGATTTTGGAATGATGCGAAATTTGTAGACATGATCTATACGAGAAGTAGTTTCAATCGTACAGTGGGTTTTGTGAAAAACATGTTCGACAAATAGTTATTAACCGGTGTAACAGTTTGTGTAAGTTACACCGGTGTCATTTGATCTCTTCCCATATATATATATATATATATGACATATAAAAATTAAGCAGTTATTATTGTTAGAGTTGAGAGATATGAATCTCCACTATTAGATCATTTTATGAATGGTTGAGACTAAAACACAAGATAGTGAGAAATGAGAAAAAGAAAATGTAAATAGTAGACTTAAGAAAAAGAAAATGTAAAAAATATAATTAATAGTAGATGTAAGAAAATAGAAAAAAAAGTCCACAGTGTAATAACTAGTAGATGGGAGAAAATGAAAAAAAAATACAATGTAATAAATAGTAGATATAAGAATAATATTACTGTTATAAAATGAACATAAAATAGAAGAGAACAAAAGTAGAGAGAATAGAAGAATAGAGAGAAGAGGGAGGATATCATTTCATTGTATTTCAACCTTAAAAGCATGTCGTCATGAGATAGAGTAGCCTAAGGAACAAAAACTTAGTGGTAATATAAATAGAATTACAATAGAAGTAAAAGGAGGTGTTACAACAACCCATAGAATTCATTTTGTAGTAGAAGATGGAAGGTGGAAGGTAGAAGGTGGACATCCACAATTATATTATTCATAACACTCCCCCTTGGATGTCCATGACTTCAATGTGCCTCATTAAAACCTTACTTACAAAAACCCAGTGGGATAAAACCTTAGCGAAGGAAAAAGAGTACACATTTGATACACATGAAATGCTGCCTCATTGAAAACCTCGCCAACAAAACCCAATGGGACAAAACCATGGCTAAGGAAAAAAGAGTACAGCGCGTATCAACTCCCCTTCAAAACAATATCCTTGAAAACTTGTTGAGCAAAACAAATCACATTTTAATAAGGTCTTCATATGATATGACAAGTAGTATTAAGATTCAAAAGTGGTGATGTTGTTGTCTTCATCCCTTGAGCCTTATAAGTTGAATAGTTGCAGGCATAAACACTTCTAGTGTTAACTTATGGAGACTTCTCTAGGAAGAACCTCAATAGAAAAGATTAATCTTTCATACTCGCTGAATTTTACAAAACTTTTATTTTATCCCAAATTCGCAAGTGTCTTCATAGTTGTCTCGTTAAAAACATTTCTAGGTAAAACCTAGACGAAGTAAAAAAGAGTGCAAGAGTTGCTCCAAAAGTCAAAAATTCGTAGTTTTTAGTTATGCTTAGATAAATAATTGATAAATATCTTTGAATATATAAAAAAGTAATTTTAAAAATTAAAAGTACACTTTAGACTAATAGATAGATATAGTGTTAATCATAAATGTAATATCCCTAAACTTGCACCTTAGAATTTCACGTGATTAAAATTTTGGATAATCAAAATAGTGTTGCAATATTGTTCCTCCATGTGCCAAACATCAGCTCTACATGATACAAGGACATTTTAGCAAAACATGTCTTTCTTCTCAACATCCACCATCACATAATCAGCCCTCTTTCACCACATGAGAACAAAAAATCAGAACCCTTCTCTCCCCCTTCTCTCTACAATTTCTTTTTTCTCAATCATCCTTTTCAACATGCAAACCATCACTTCCTCTCATCTCCACTTGATCATTCACTTAGGTGCTTGATTTGACAAGATTCAAGAGGAACCAAGAATCAAGAAGGTGGGAGAAGCTTATATTCAAGAAGAGTAGATACTAAGATTGGAAGAGATATTGTTGCTTAGAGACCTAGGTTGCCACAAGCTCTCTCTTCCTAACTATTTTCCACTTTAGTGGTTGAGAATATCGTGAGATTTCAACTCCAAGTAGTTAATGAGGTATATTATAATATCTCACGGTTGCTTTGTTTTGTTTGAGTTTCAAGAAAGGATATCAAGGATTAACATCTAAAGAAGACTCGTTTTGCTAGTTAGAATCTTGTGTGTAATTAGGATATGAGAATTAGTTTTGTAAGGTGCTACTTAATGACATTCTTATGGTTATGTAATACTTAGACAAAGATTTGATAACATGGAGCTTTACGTAGCCAAGTTCACATACTAGTTGGAATGATAAAAATCAAATTTAAAAAAGTTATTGAAAACAAATGACTAAATTAAATCATAAACCCTAATAGATTAAAGCATAAAATACAATAAAAAATACTCTTTTTTAATTGTGAGTATATAGTTATGAAATAAGATATTTAGTTTACTAGTTACTTTGATTTTTTTCATATTTGATTAAATGTTTGATTATATTTAGCGTTAAATGTGTTTTTGGTCCCTCAACTTTAGCAAAAATCTGTTTTTAGTCCACTGGACTTTAAAATATCAATTTTTAGTCCCTAAACTTTCAAAAATTTAACTTTTAGTTTCTCCTTACATTTTTTTGTGACGTGACAAACTGAGGGTCCTTTAACAAGTCCACGTTTCAGCAGATCAATATATCACATCACCAGAAAATGTACTGAGGGAATAACAGTAATTTTTCAAAGTTCAGGGATTAAAAATCAATTTTTTTAAAGTTTAGGGACTAAAAATATATTCTCGCAAAAGTTCAAGGACGAAAAACATATTTGACCCTTTTAATTATTATCAATTTGATTTAATTTAATAAGATTATTTGGTTGGATTTGATAGATTTTGTTGACATTTGATCTTCCAAATTGAGACTTCAATTTTATTATCACTAATTATTTATTATGACAATTTATTTCATTTATTTATTTCTTGGTTTCAAATAGCATAGCCCTAGTTCTTGAGTCTATACATACTCACCATATGTTTGTTATTTGAGTAGATACAATTTTACAAACATTTTTTTTCCTATTATATTCATGGCATTATCATATATTGCGTTATTTATATGTTCTTGGTCTCTATTTTTTAAACCTTGATGACATGTTTCTTTTTATCTTGATCCCATGTGCTCAAAATTGCTCTATCCCAAGCTGCCTAGTTTCACATTTCTCATGTTTCATATTGATATCATCCAATTATGATTATTGATTGTGCAAAATGTGTTTATCATGGAATTCTCCCATTGCACTCGTAGGTTTTTCTTTGATCTTGAAAATTGAAATATGGATCACATTGTTAATAAAAAAGGATCATGCATTAGTAAACAAGTAGTTTCACTCTTCATTTATTGATTGATCATTAATTGTTATAGATAATGATTTATATCACAAGAGTTGATGATGGTAAATGATATTGATTAAAATTGGATACTCATGTATATCACATTAATTGTTATAGATACCCATTTTCACCATAAATAAGAGCTCTCGATTTCTTTTGTTTAATCCTCCCCCAGCCCACGAATATTAAAAGAGAGTAATTTCATTTCAAACCTGATTTTCCACAACAAGAGACAAAGTCCCCTTGATCACTTTCGTATAATTGAGCCATCCTACCCTCTAGTTATTTTCTTTCCATGAAACCACCAATTCTTTGCTAAGGGCCCGAATTGAACATAGATTAAACCCTTTTTCTCGGTTAAAAATACCGAATTGCATTGATATATGTCAAAATCAAATATAGAGAAACTACAACCAGAGGATGAAGAAGCATCTTGGTTGTGCCCCAAAGATGCCTTCATAAAAAAAAACAGGAGCTTTGACCTCAGTCTTCTTTCTTCTCTTCTTCCGGACCCTGAAACCATGTCCCTAACTACACAAGACCTAGCTTAACTAATTGAGGAACAAGGGAGGTCACATGAGTCTCTTTTTAATGGAATTTTGAGCTCGATTAAAAGCGGATGCTGCATCCGATAGGTTATGCACAGAACAAGCCGGAAGAACGGAATTGTTGTTCTCAGTTACAAGGGGAGAATCTTATTGCGAGATCACCTTAGAGGGATCCTTAGGTAAATCCAAAGTTAGGCTCTCCTTTGAGATAATAGATATGTTGGGCTTGAGATGGGACCACTCTCCTCTAAAGAACCGACCAACAAAGGTCCACTCTTAAAGGAATTAGGAAATGGGCTTGAGTTTGATACACTCGCCTCCACAAGCCCAAAAGTTGAGGAATCACTATAAGAAATATTGTCCCAATTGTTAGATGATTCTATAAATACAAAATTAACAAAATTATCTTGGGCTGAACCACCCAGCCCTTCCTCGTTCTCTTGATTAGAAGAATTATGAGTACCTTAATATCACATTGTGATACTCGACAATAAACCTAAAGCACAAACAAAAGTCACAATAGTGCTTGTTCATTTACTTAACAAAATAATTGATCGGACCAATAACATTGGTGAGAGCATGCACAATGATACTTTAGGTGAGTGAGCAACTACAAAGGAATTTCTTTTCCCAAGCATATCCAAATGAGCATCATGGAGTGAAAAATATAACACATTATGAATCAATCAACATCTTAGAAAGAAATTACATGATATGGCTAAGGTTCCAACAAACATCTCCAACGAATAAAATCATACTCTTTCTTGTTCATCATCAATTTTGTACAATTCAGTGCATTGATAGCCAACAAACAAACTAATTCTCTATCCAAGGGGGAAAAAACAAATGAAAAGAGAACCAAATAAATGGGAGACGAAGATCTACAATGGCATATTCCCCAATTAATGCTGATAACTTTCTATTATTCCCCAAACCTTCATATTACTTTGCTAATAATCTACATTCTCATCAACCTAAAATAAGTAGGACTTCTTAACCTATGCCACTAAACATATCCAAATCACTATTAGTTTCCATGTTTCATAATGCTAGGAGGGTTCAACATACAAAAGCAAAAAATTGTAAAGTAAGGAGAACATTTCACAACAAAATTCTGTACTCAGCTTGCTAATTGTCATCATGTAGTGAAAACAGAGACTCTGTATACATTACCACATCACATCCCATAACATGTCTCCCTCGACAATCACAATAAGAGCAATGTTCTTGCACTTCTCCATTATTATTAAATTTCACCAATGCTCCACCATCCATTCCAACTATATCTCCGTTTTTGGTGCAACATATAGGAGTGCAATGCAAAGGTGTGACAATATTTCACTTAGTCCAAGATGATTGCACTTTGTATTCTTCAATCACCCATATACAACCTGTAATGTTTTGGTAGCGAAGTGCATAAAAACTAAGAAATGCTCTATGTACAACCAATTCACAGTGATCATACCAAAAATCAACTGGTGGAGCTATTTCAGAGAAAGTTTGTTCCATCAAATCAAACACAACAATAACCATTTTCTTTTGATCGCAATTATAAGCAATCCAATGTACAACCCTATTGAAGAGCAACCCGATTCTGGGATCAAGATAAAAGTTCGAGTAACAAAAACTAGGAGCCTTCAAGTCTTCCCACATGTTAGCTTTAAGTGAGTATAACTTTAAAGAATTCATATTGTTACTGCAGGACACTAGAATTACCAAGTAATCATCTGTTGATGGGTAGTGGCCAAAACCACGGAGAAATGGCACTCCCTGAGGAAAATGAGAACGTAATTCCTGGGAAAACATGGAAGGCCAAGCTATTTGTTTGTGTTCACCATTGGATGGATACCAAAAGAAGAAATTTAGACTACATTCCAAAACTATAAACCCTTTGCAGGAACCTATGATCCGATTTGGTAAATAACTTACACCCCAACCTAGAGGTCGGGGAGGCATAAAGTTGACCTTAAGCACAGCAGAAGTAGAATCATCATGAAGCGATGCATTAATGTCTGTAAATTAGATTACAAAATCATCTCCCATAAGCATCCCGAGTCTCTCTAGGCGTGTAGCTTCCAGTTCAAAGTGTAAGTTAGCAAAATGGTAACTCAAAATGAGAGAAAGCCATGACTTGGACACGCACTTGAAACGTTGGAGAGACTTTGCAGGTAACCTAATCATAATTTGAATTAACAAATCATGTGTCAGAATCGGAGAAGAAACCATGTTCTTTGCTCCTCTCTTCATGTTAAGGCACATTTGATTACTTTGCAAAATGAGATAGGTATGCAATTTGGTACCTCCCCCAATCAGCACATAACATCCTCAAATCAATAGTTATGAGCATCAAAACAGATAACAAATTTTAGATTATAGAGCAAACAGATATTTTACTCTGTAACAAGACGACTTCATCAATGGATCTCATGTGCTTGGAGGATTTGCACTATAAATAGAGAAACTATGAAATATTGCTTGATATCGCCGCCAACTCGAATTTCGGTTGAGACTAGGGCTCTTCTGTGTCTGGACGATTTGCACTATGAATAAGTATGAAGTAAATTTAAATTTTATTTTTAAAATATTCATATAATTAATAGACTCATTCACATTAAAAAATGGTAAGTGCATTATTATCAAAAATTTAATTAGGAGTAACTAAGAAAAATCATTTTTTAAAATTTAATATTCTTAAAAGTGATAATATGTTTTTCATAATTAGAATCAAAATAACATTATTATTCTTTGTTTCTTATAAAAATGATTGAAGGTAGAATTAAGTTTAAATTAACTATTTGTTCCCTATAAGTGTCTTTTATTTTAATTTTTGTCCTTATACGTAAAAAGCTTTCCTTTTATTTCCTATAAAAAAATTCCTTTTAGGGCTAAATTAACTAATTGGTCCCAATATGTGTCTTCTTTTTTTATTTTAGTCCTTATATCAAAAAAACTTTTCTTTTTTTATTTCTTATAAAAAGGATTGGAAGTACTATTATGGTTAATTAACTATTTCATCCCTTTACGTGTCTTTCATTTTTATTTTAGTCCCACTACAAGAATGCGTCAATTTATCAACAAATTATTAGCGATGGTCCCGACCATCGCAATTCGCGATTGTATTCTTACCGTTTGTGATGGAAATAACCGTCGCTAATGTTGCGATGGAAATTTCCGTAGCTACTAGTGCAAACCAGGCGAAGAATTGTTTTCATGAATGGAAAGCTTGGGGCGACAGACCAGGCCATCGCAAACTTAGTGACGATGTTAATGGGTTAACCTAGTTTAGGGACTTATCTGAAAAATAAATGTGTAAGTACTAAAAGCGTATGATTTGTTTTTTTTGTATAGAGACTACAGCAAAAAATTGGGACATGTATAAGGAATAACAGTTTAATTTAACCTAGTATTAATTATTACCTTTATTTTTATATATAAGAACCTACAACAAAAATCATATACCTTAAAAAAAAATCCTAACATCAAAAAAATATTTTGAACTTTAAAAAGTGATGAAGTCTTTCCATTGTTACCAACTTACCATTATTGAAAAACCAATCAATCAAATTTCTTTATTATTTTAAATTGATTAATATAACAAACTGGTCACTAACTCTATAGGTATTAGGTGTTTTAGTCCCAGACTTAAGAGGAATGCTCCGTTAGTCCTTGACATTATCAACCGTTGGTGGTTTTGGTCCGTGACAATGCAAATGTTGAACGTTAAATGACAGGCTGGATGCCTTGTCATCAAACAAAATGTTGACAGGCTAAAAGAAAGGGAAAAGTCGTGTATTTTTGTTCCTGTAATTGCGCTTAAGCCCCGGTTCTTGGGCTTGGGGCTTGAGCGATAAGCACCGTCATGGAATTCAATAAATGCCTCTTTTAAGCAAAAATTAGGGTTAGTCTTGAGTTTTGGGGAACTTTTTAGGGAGATAAAGTGGGAGAGCACGTGGAAACAAGCGGTGACGCTAGGATTCATGAGCTTTGCTTATTTTCTTCTTTTCTTTACGGTTTCCATGGCTACAATGAGTAGCTAAATCCCTTTTTTCTTGGAATTGGATGTAAATTCTTAAATATTTTCCTTTGTAATCTCTATTGATCTATATACAAGTTTGATTTTCTTTTATATCTTGGTTTCTTCTCTATTCTTAATGCTTTGATAATTGTTGCACGCTATTTGTTAATTGCGGATAGGTTTGAGGTTGTATTGGAGAAAATCTTCCAAGAACTGGACCCGAGTAGAACTCTCAATTATTACATGTCGATAGGTTCGAGGTTGTATTAGGGACGATCCTCCGAGAACCAGATCTGGGTAGAAGCCTCAATAGGTTAGCACCCTAGGGATAGGTGTTAGTCGATTGAATGTTTCATAATATCTACACATTAATGTTTGGAAATATTTTTAATTTATTTGAGGGATCAATGTATAAAGAGAATTACTTATAATCTAATATTTGAGGGATTGATATTAATGATTTTAGGGATATTGCATGTACTCAAATTCCCTAATGTTACTTTGTTTCAATTCACATTCTTATGAATATTTGATAGAATACTAATCAGTTGTATTTTACTTGTTTGCATGTCAATAATTATACAAAGAAAAAGTATGCTTAATTTCTTTGAGCAAAGGTATCTGATCTAATCATTTTCTGTCTATGGCATTCTATGCAATTTGCATGCTTAATTTCTAATTTTATGAATTGTTGATGAGAAACTGTTATGAGTAATTAACTTTGTTTAATAATGGGATTATATATTAAATAGATAGCTGAAAGTGAGAAGAACCAGCATAACATGATAGTGTTGCTAGTTGGAGGGTCAAACTACGAATCTATGCAGTCTTAGTAGCAACAACAACAACAATAGCAGTTTGACTCTTGTGGCTACTTCCAAGTCAATGGTTTACAACCCAATCATCACTATGCCCGCCAAGATCAGATGTCCCTTCAATTAGTGTAAGTTTAAGTGTAATTATGTTACTTATGGAAATGAGAAAAAACAAAGTAGACAAGCCTTAAGGTTTTAATACACATACTTTTTTTCTGTATAATTATAGATAGGCAAACAAGTAAAATACAACTAATTAGTATTTCACCAAATATTCATAGGAATGTGAATTGAAGCAAAGTAACAATAGAGAATTTGACAACTTCTAGTCTTCATTTGTATTTTAAGTTTATACCTACATAAATATAGGTATGTAAATGCATATATGTTAAAGATATTTGATGCAGAGTATTTCTGATCTAGACTCTTCCAAAACGGATTGCCTTAGAGCAAAAATTCTAGGGTCAGGTATGATTAGTAAAATTTGTTTAGCAGCTAGATCAAGGAAGATGAATGACCTTTATAGTTTATAATATCATAATACAATTCTCATCCATGAACTACTACCCCTCTTTATAAGAGTCTGGTAGATTAGTTCATTGATTGAAATTAATTGGATGATTAGACACTACACATAGGGACTTTGCTCGTGAAGATAGGTGTCCGCTTGTTTTGCTTATCAATAATATTCTTTATTCCTTTGGTAGGTCATTGTGTGTATAATTATTATTATATAAGATGGTGTTGATTATTACTAGAGACTCCTTGGCCTCTAACTAGCAACTTAAGCTTATAGGAGATTGTCCTTTACATGGATTTAGAGACTCTATATCCAATTTGTTAGAAGTTTGATCCATGTTACTCCATCTTTCCAATCATACCATGACTTCCAAGACAAGGTAAATTGAGCCTGGGCATTATCCATTCTTCAACTCAAAGGGTTGAGGGTTAGAGGCCAACTAGTATCGGTCCTGCACACAGTCACACACACAAATACAAACACCTCTCACCTCTGCAAAATTGTTTCTTATTTAATAAACTGCATTCTGTATTATGTTGTATGAAAATTTTCTACTTCATTCTAACTTGTCATGACCTGTGGTGGTTTTTAAAATTGTAAGGATTGAATGGATGAGAGAGGAATATACCTAATATATTTAACAAAATGGATTCTGATTCTAATGTTGTTTAGTATAATGATAGATGCTCTTAGCCGTTTACTTTTTAGGGCTATTAAAATAGAGCTTTCAAATGGAATTATAGTGGACTCTGAATATGTTTATTTGTTGCATGCAATTCTCCACAGACTTTGTGTTGTTCTTGGAACTAGATGCCTACTTCTTCATTAATTCTATTTTCATTCCACAAAAATTTGTGTAATTAATTCAGGTTTAAATTTTAATTATATTTTTGTACAGTTAGCAAAGGGGATGATTTATTCTCCACGTTAGTCCCAAATTGACTTGAAGAACGACGTGGCTACAGTGATGGAGATGATTAGAAAGATAAATGGAAGCCAGTTCCAACCGAGTACTCATCCAGAATATGTTGAAGAAGATGATTGAAATAGGGGTTAAAACATTGACGTTATTGTAGTATTCGTATTACTATTTACATTATGTTTTATCTATGTGATATTTATTTAATTTGCTTTATGTACTTCTTTTATTATTGTATGGTTAATTGTTATAAATACTTATTTAGAAATGCTTTGCTTGGAGAATTTATTATGTTTTTTTGAATATATATTCAGGTTTTGTAATTAAAGAATTTTAATATAAAAAAACTAAAAATATTAAAAAAAGGAGTTTTCCACGGCAATTTCCATGGCAAAGCTAAAAGCAATTTTCCACGGATATCCGTGGCAAATTTGCCACGTTTTTTCAGTAGCAAATTTGCCACGGAAATAACAGTGAAAAATTTGCCACGGATATATCCGTGACAAATATTTACCACACCAATTTTTGCCACAGCTCGACATCCGTCGATAGACCGTGGCAAAGCTTAAATTTGCCACGGTACTGTCTATTTTGCCACGAATATATCCATGGCAAAACATCAACATTCTTGTAGTGTGTAGAAGCCAATGACATTCCGTTGAAGCCAAACGTCTCATATCATTTGGAACCTGTGAAGATCTTAGACAAAGGGCTGAAAACATTACGAAACAAGGTGATCCCTCTAGGTAAAAGTTCTTTGGGAAAACATCGACTCCTCAGAGATCACTTGGGAAAAGGAGCAGGATATGAGGGACGCATATCCTGAATTATTTCAGTAATAAAGATAATACTCTTATTTTGAGGACAAAATTATTTTTAGTGCGGTAGAATTGTAACATCCCAAAATTCCATAAAGACGACTTAGAACTTAAGGGATTTAATTACAATTTATAGCGAAAAGAAAAGTAGGATTAGTTGTAAGTATAGAGGTCAAAAAAGGGACAAAAATAACATGCATATTTGAATATGCATTGTCATATTCGAATAGTATTCGAATATACACTGTCATATTCGAATAGTATTCGAATATGCAGAGTAATATTCGAATAGTATTCGAATATGCAAAGTAATATTCGAATATGGACTTTTCATATTCGAATATGGAAGTGGGGAATTGATTACAGGAGCCTTATATTCGAATATATATTCGAATATATATTCGAATATAGACCCCAAAGTCTATAAATAGGGATGCCTTGTCTGCAAAACTCGTTGTTTTCCCGATTCCTCACTTTACAAAACCTCTGCCACGAATCAACCAAGCTCTCTAACTTCTCCATCTAAGGTATTATATCTCACCAAGTTACTCCCTAACTAAAGGTTTCAAAGAGTTGAGATCCAGCCTCGGAGACATCAGGTGCAGAAGGAAGGGAGTTGGATACTGAGATTAGGTTTGGAGGAGAAAAGGATTCTGGAAGATTTGAGGTAACCCTAAAACCCCAAATCTAGGGCACTATGAAATGTTAGGAACATGTGATTAGGGACTATAGACCATGTGTTAGAAATTGGTTGAGTTAGGATTATGTTTGATATTATTTTATATGTGTGCATGATGTTATGTGATATACCTGCACGATGTTGTATTGTTTGAATATGAAAATAGATGTTGCATGACTAGAATTGGTAATGATATGCAAATGATGAAGTGTATGTAACAGACAAGGGTTTCCAGATTATAAAGTGGTAAAATTGATAAGAGGACACTGGGTAGATTGTTAAACTGTTTTAAAAGTATAAGTACAGAATTAGTATGAAATCGAATATGTATCTGAATATGGAAGACCATATTCAAATAGATATTCGACCGTCACACTTACGATTTATAATATTCAAACATAGGATGATTGTGTTTGAATATTATGCTAAGGGAACTCTTGTTTGATTGATTATTGTAACACCTAGATTTTAGGGTATTTTTTTTTTAACAAAACACAGCGGAAATTTAATAAGATATATACATATATCAAAATATGAGTGTTTCATCTACGGTCCAGAGAATATATACATGTCTAGATAAGGTAGCCATACAACGATACAAATGACTACCTAAGTATCCGAAAAAGGGCTGCGAAACTGCTCACGCGCTGACACTCTCCGAGTCTAAGCCACCTGCAATACTGTAACCGTCAGTTATATACTCGACATATAACTGAGTAACTAGTCGACAATAAAAACAGTTTTATATAGTATTACAGCCAGTCTAGCTGGAAAACCGTCCCAAATCCAATCTTAGCAAACATACACACAACAAGTACAATTTCAATCACATAGATATGTCTGCATGATCATTTTCCATTGTCATTTCTTTCCTCTTTTAATGTGAAACCTTGTGCACCGGGAATCCACCAAAACACGTGGCAGTAACGCGTATTGAGCTCATCATCATCACGATCCTTGCGAGCGTCCCCACAAGGATCCTCTTGCCGGGCTACTAACTTTCTCTCGAGCTAGCCCAGGGAACCATTTACCTCGTGAAGATAGTACCCTTTGTACTTAGACTATCTACCTCGTGAAGATAGCCCAGTACTTGATAACCCTACATTCTCATCTTTTTCCCATTTTCTGCTCTTTCCTCTTACCTGGTCTACTTCCGGCAGAACTTAACCCTCTTGCTCAATTTCTATTGAGTGGGAAGAGCTTCTTTTAACATTTCCATTTACAGTTCTAATGCATCACACATTCATCTTAAGCATATAGCATATAAACAAGGGTTTCCAGTGTACTCTTATCCGATTACAAACACACCACATTAGGATCCTATGTGAGAGAGATGTTATATTCATATATCTAATTGAACACGACACTTCATATTCAATTACATATTTGAATATACTACTACTACGACTCGATCCTTTTCAAACCACTTTGAAATCAATTCAATATCAAATTCCCAGTTAGTGTCACAATCAATTTTGGAAAACCTTATTATACCTTTAACATGTTTCACAACATCACATACATAATTCATCAACACAAAGCCTATCAAAATCATACAATATCAACCATATCATGCATATTTCAAACATAGTATGCTTCATTTATCAAACTTAAACAACACATAACTATTTGATTTCCCTAATAACATGTTCCTATCATTCCCTAATCACATGTTCCTAAATTCCAAGTATTAGGGATTTGGGGTTTTCAGGGTTACCTGGAACTCCCTGAATCCTTAATCCTTTAGCTTCTAGATCCAATCTCCTACTCCGATTCCTTTGCCGTAGTTGCCTCTGAATCTGAATCAACCGTTTGGAACCTTAGTTTTATGAGATGGAAGCCTTAGGGTCGAAGAGTTGTGACGTAGTTGGTTTGGGAATAGAGGTTTTTGGTGTGTGAGAAGCGAGAAAATCCGAAGAACAACCCCTTTGGAGTCAAGGCACCCCTATTTATAGATTTTGGGGTCCATATTCGAATATAAGGCTCTTGTCAGTTCCTCACCTACATATTCGAATATTATTCGAATATTAGCTTGCATATTCGAATACTATTCGAATATGACAAGGCATATTCGAATATTATTCGAATATGGCTGTTCATATTCAAATATTTACTTTATCTTTGTTTCTCTTTGTAAATTGTAATCAATTCCTTAAGTCCTAAGTCTCTTTTATGGATTTTCGGATGTTACAATTATGATATGCATATGAATGTGTGGTGCATGAGAACGTGTAATGTATCTAAAAGGAAAAGTGGGAAAGCAAATGATTGGGGGCTATTACGGGAAGGGATAATAGTTCTTGGAGACCTATAATGGGTGTTGACTCTGAGAAACAGAAATAATTGGGAGCTGTTACCGGAAGGGGTATTAGCTGTTGCAGACCTCTATTTGAGGTGAGGCATGGACTCTGGTTAGGGACGCTTACCACGGTTTGCAGAGAACTCTAGAGTGCTATTGCCACGCACATGGTGGACTCCCGCGTGCACTGGGTTTGCCGATAAAAGAAGAAAGAAATGAAATGGAAAATGATCATGCATACATAGCTGTGTTTGGTAGTTTATACTTGTTGTGTGTACGTTTGTTAGGAATGATTTGGAAGATTTTCCAGTTAGACTGGCTGCGATACTGTATATATAAACTATTTTCAATACCGACGGTTACTCAGTTATATGTCGTTCATATAACTAACGGTTACAAGCAGATGATACAGACTCGGAGGGTGTCAGCGCTTGAGGAGACCTTAGTAGCTGCATTTTGTTATACATAGGTAGTTTTGTTGTTCATATAACTGACCGTTAGTTTTGTTGTATGGTTACCTAGATGGACTCGGCAATCTCTTTGGCTTGTAAAATAAATAAACACCTTACGTAAATATTATATATATATATATATATATATATATATATAATGTTTCGTATTCCGTTATTTGCTGTTTTAAAAAAAATGACCCTAAAAATCTAGATGTTACAGTAGCTTTCTATTCGAGACATATCTCAAAGTTGCATTTCATTTTTGGGTTCAGCCATGGTGGTATGAAAATGAAGGGATTAACAAAAACAAATAAGGTTATGTTTGGCAAGAAAGTGATTAACAGACTTTAGGGACAAAAAACGCTTATTTTCAAAAAAAATCAGGCATAAATTTTAAGGTAAAAATTTTATAAGAACCAAAAGTAAAAATGATATATTTTTTAAGAACTAAAAATATATTTAAGTTTAATAAAAAATTGAAACTTCATTCCCATACCTATGGCACCGATATTGGGTTCGGACAACAAAAACAAATTAAAATTGAAAATATCAATGGAAATGCATTTGATCGGGCCTTTTAAAACATTTCCATTGAAAAATATTTTCAAAACCAATTATGAAAACTAAAAATGAAAAACAAATTAGTTTTCACGTTCAGTGCTTTATTTGTGTGTTTTGTTTAGATTTTAGAAGACTAAGAAGTGAAAAACAAGCAAACTGAGACAAATATCAATGATTGAGAATTAAAGGATAAAAACCAAAGTCATATAATGGAAGTAAGTATTTCTAGCTTTAGTCTTTTGACCAAAGCGAAAACTTATTCATACATGCCCAAATTATAAACTTTTGAAAATGAAAACAAAAGAGGAGGTTGCACACGGATTATTTATGTTAAAAGTGTTGGAATACACATTAATTCCATCAGTGGGTTTACACTTATAAAAATTTCCTAAAAAGAGCTATTTTTCTCTCTAAGTAGAAGAATAAAAAGAGAGATATGTCTCTTAGTGAAGAGTTAGCGTCATCATTATTAACTATATATATATTTGGGACGACTCTTGTGAGAAAGGTGATTTTGTATGAGTGAAAGGCAGGAGCAGAGCTACCTTAAGCATTGGGGGCCGGCCTCGGCCCCTCCATTGCGAAAAAATTATCAACATTTTTTAGGTTAAAATTGATACAGACAAATTGCTATTTACTAACATTTATTGTGTCGAGTTTGCTCTTGTTCGTATATATATATATATATATATATATATATATATAGAAAACTGTAATATTTTTCTTGAATTTCTTTTCTTTTTAGGCCCTTAAAGTTATTGAAAAACCATGTCCTCTGAGGTTCCCAATCCTCAGAATAAAAGTTTTTACGGAGGGCTTCTTTATCTATAAGGAACTTATGAGATAACATCATAATGGTCATTCATAGAAGAGTAGGTTGGGGACTGTACAGATCTTTGATCTTCATCCTCGTTTGCTTGATAAGTGGTTCTAGGAATTGTAGAACTTGTCTCTATTCCATGTAAATTGACTTCAGGTATTACCGTCCTAGGATTAATAGTTCTAAATGTTGGTTGGGATGCTATAGAGAATGATCTCCTGGCTGACATGAATTCTACCTGGGAGGTATCTGACCTATAGGAAGCTTCTGACCTAGAAGAGAACGAGTTTCTTCTATCAAAGATAATTTCTACCCTTCCTGAGTCAAATTGTCTGATCTCTTGAAGCTTTGGCGCTTGTCTTGGAATGGTACGAGTGGCTCTTTCTATAGACCACGATTTTGGGAGTTGGACTTCATCCCATCTGATGAGTCTAGGAATGGTAACATTTGCTTTTGTCATATCTGTGACAGATAGAGTTGTTTCTCTATCATCAGATTTTAGAAGGACTCTAGAGTTACAAGTGTTCATGACCTTGTATTGAATCCTATATATGAGTGCTGCTGGAATGGATCCTTCCTTCATGTTTAGACCATGAAGTTGAATGTTTAAGAATAACGAATCCAGAATGTTTCTGTCCAACAGGCTAACTGTTTTGTTAGGAAAACAATTGAAATAGACTGGTCCGTGACCTAGGCTCATTTCGACAGTTCCTAAGAGGGAATCTTTGAAATCTTGGTGCCTAATGTCTCTAAGACACATGAGGATTGAAGCGTGAAGACCATCTCTAATAAGAGGTTTCACTGCAACTTGGACACATCCGATGTGGAGATACCTGTATTTTCTAGCATGTTCTGCTATGGATTGTTTTGTCAGGAGATGAAATTCTTCTCCTGCCTCTGGTCCCAGAGGGATGTTGTTTTCAGCAGTTTTGATTATGTAATCAGAACTACGAGCCAGTTTAGACTCTTCAGGAATGTATAATTCATCCTGAGGGATTTTTGGTATTTCCCAGTTGTCTATGGCTTGGTTGATATCCTCGAAACAGACTTCTTCTTCGAAGATGTTATGTTTAGGAGGAATTTCCTCCTGGCTAGTATTTTGCTCAGTGAGCACACTTTGATTAGATTTTGATGAAGATGGGGTAGCTGAAGTTTTAATAGAAAGACGTCGAGAAAGAGATCGTAATAAACTAGCCGTGATAACAACTTTTGATATCATTACCATCATTTGGTTCCATAGAAAAATATTTATCAAGTTAAGTTAAAGAATATCCAATGAATCTGGATTTTAGGCTATATACCTACTCAGCTATTTAGCACAAACTCTTTTTTTTTTTTTATCTATGTTATTTATCTTAACTATAGCCACCATGGCACTTAAATCATATATTCTAAAGAGAGCATCGACAAATTAGTCTTACGGCCTTCCATCAGGACTTACTGCTACAGCTTCTTTACCAATATGATTTAATTGCATGTACTTCCAGTTAAGATTAATAATATATGGTCATTATAAATTAAAAATAATTTACAAAATTCCAGATTCATAGAGATAAACAGTAACTTAACATCAACAAATAAACTCCTACTTCCCCATCAGGCTCTGATACCAGAGATCCCGACGAGAGCTATTGGAAAATTAAAAGTCAGAGAAGCAGGAATCCAGACGGACTGCTAAATATATGCAACAATATAATATGCAGATATGTAAAATGCAGAAATTAAAACTGGAATTGGACCAGTATTACGAAATTAAAACTGGATTGTTGAATGGGTGATTACTAAAGAATCATTTTTATCTTTATAATGTTTGATTGTGACAGAATCTAAATCAATTAATATGAATTCATAAAACTGTCGAGTTTTGTTTAAAGCAGTTGGTTTAAAATGAAATCCTTTTGGAAAAATTTTTATTGGAATTTTGTGGGGGGATTTATCCCAAAACTCAGGTTCCATTTGGATTACCGAAGAAAACTTGTTTTTTGGAATATAAGGGTTGGCTGGCTTTTTAGAGGATTGAGTTTGGGTTTGGTTCTGTTTTTGGCTAGGCTAGAAATTATTGTTTTTGACTTAGCCATTTCTTTAT
The DNA here is from genome assembly GCA_037177725.1 of Cyamopsis tetragonoloba. Taxonomy (NCBI): domain Eukaryota; kingdom Viridiplantae; phylum Streptophyta; class Magnoliopsida; order Fabales; family Fabaceae; genus Cyamopsis; species Cyamopsis tetragonoloba. Next base: position 60,722,570 of record CM074119.1, read on the forward strand.
GAGAGTAGCTAGGTCAAGGGTTTCATTTTCGTCTTCTGAGGCAATTTCTGCCCAGATTTTGGTTGGAAGGTGGGTTAAGCCACAATCTTGGAGGGCTAGAAGGGTTTGGATTGGGAAGGCATAATCTGCCTTGGTTTGTTTTGCAGTTTGTTGCTGAGTTGATGACTCAGCCACTAAAGATTGAACCTAGGTAGATGACTCGGTTTGTTTCTGGGTAGATGACCAAGTTTGAGTCGGTGACTCAAATTGGTTTTGGGTAGGTGACCCGGAGATCCCGACGAGAGCTACTGGAAAATTAAAAGTCAGAGAAGCAGGAATGCAGACGGACTGCTAAATATATGCAACAATATAATATGCTGATATGTAAAATGCACAAATTAAAACTGGAATTGGACCAGTATTACGAAATTAAAACTGGAATTGGACCAGTATTATAAAACTTTAATTAAAAAAAAGAAAAAAGAAAAGAAAAAGAAAGTCGATTGCGAGTAGTCTCAACGATGTCGGCTGGAGGGAGAAGGGAAAAGAAAATTACAGAAAGAGAATTCTTATTAAAACAAAAGAAAAGCTTACAGAATATCTCTTAGAGCTTCTCTCACTTAAAACTCTCTCTCTAAGTTACTCGATCATAAAAGGGTACCTCACAACATGGTCGAGGCCTCCTTAAATAGAAATTCAAAAACACTGTTTGCACAGTTCCGGTTTCATGACAGGATCCTATGCTACAGTGCCGGTTTCTGACTTGAAGCAACAGTTCCGGTTTCGTGACTGGAAAATGTGCTACAGTTCAGGTTGACAGGAAATGATGACTCTTGTTCAATCGTCTCCTAAGTTGATTCCAAAACAATCATCTTCATTTTGATAGTAGTCATCTGAAGATGTTGCTGAAGCAGAAGAGCTTGGAAGAGATGACTTATCCTTCTCTTGGAGCAAATTGAGGATATTTTGCAAATTTTTTGCAAAACTTTCTTTTGTTTGGGAAGCCGCAAGTGCTGCTGTAATTTTTGCCTTCTGGTTGAGAAACAAAGACGTTTCAGGATCAGTTGGCTTCAAGAAATTGGAGTTTGCAGAGAACCAACTTTTGACCCCATCTGGATTTGCCCTAGATGCATCAAATTTGGTCCACCATTTGACGAAAGAATCTCTTCTTAATAGAGGGAGCCTTTCAGGATGATCTCTGTTCCCATATCTGTATTGCCAGGAAAATATCCAGGCCAAAGAGAATACTGAGAAAAACTTTAAATCCGCCGAAATACATGATTCCTTTGAATTGTACATTTTTGAAAAAAGTTTGAAACCTTCCTCTGCTGGAGGAGGTAAAATTTGGGGAATGGGACCAAAGAAATCCCACCATTGAATAAACCAATTTGGAAAAGCGTAATTAACACCTCTCTTAAAATATATAAGCCAAGAATGTCGATTCATCTTGTTTTGAAACCAGAAAACTCGGCTCCAAGCATCAATGTAATCCCAGTAGTTATAGCCAATGGGATCAAAGTATTGCAAAAACTTTTTTAAATTGTTGGGGTTTTTCCCAAATTGATTTGGAGTAATCACCTTTAAAATCTGGATTGTTGAATCGGTGATTACTGAAGAATCATTTTTATCTTTATAATGTTTGATTGTGACAGAATCTGAATCAATTAATATGAATTCATAAAACTGTCGAGTTTTGTTTAAAGCAGTTGGTTTAAAATGAAATCCTTCTAGAAAAATTTTTATTGGAATTTTGTGGGGGGATTTATCCCCATTTGGATTACCGAAGAAAACTTATTTTTGGAATATAAGGGTTGGCTGGCTTTTTAGAGGATTGAGTTTGGGTTTGGATCTGTTTTTGGCTAGGGCCAGAAATTATTGTTTTTGACTTAGCCATTTCTTTAATGAGAGTAGCTAGGTCAAGGGTTTAATTTTCGTCTTCTGAGGCAATTTCCGCCCAGGTTTTGGTTGGAAGGTGGGTTAAGCCACAATCTTGGAGGGTTGGAAGGGTTTGGATTGGGAAGGCATAATCTGCCTTGGTTTGTTTTGCAGTTTGTTGATGAGTTGATGACTCAGCCACTAAAGATTGAACCTGGGTAGATGACTCGGTTTGTTTCTGGGTAGATGACCCAGTTTGAGTCGGTGACTCAGATTGGTTTTGGGTAGGTGACCCAGTTGGGGTCGATGACCCTGATTTTTTGGTAAGCCTAGGTAGGGCTATTCTAACTCCTCGACCCCTTGAAGAGGCCATTGCTGCTTTTCTAGGCATAAGCCTATTTTCCCTGTAAATATTCACGAGTAAGATAATCAGGGAGAGAGTTTGAAGTGCCTTTGAGATATTCTATTTCAAAATCAAAAACACTTAAAATAGCTTGCCATCTTGCAAAAATTTGTTTAGAAGCAAATTTTTTACATCTTTTTGAAGAATATCTTTTGCTGATTTGCAATCAACTCTGTTTAAAAATTTCTGATTAAGTAAATCAGATTGAAATTTTGAAACACAAAGTACAATTGCTAAAACTTCTTTTTTAACCGTTGAGTAATTTTCTTGTACAGAATTCCAATGTTTTGAAGTGTATGCAATGATATGCTCTTTGTCATGCAATTTTTGTTTGAGGATGCCACCATAACCTATATCTAACGCATCAGTCTCAACTATTTTATAGGCTTGGGGTACTGGAAGATACAAACAAGGGAGGTCTTTGACCTGGCGTTTGATTTGCTTAACCACACTAGTGTGTTGATCTGTCCAGGGAGGGGGATTTTTCTTAAGACGACCATGCAAAGGTTTAATGATGTTATTGAGGTGAGGGACAAAGTCTCCTACATAATTAAGGCATCCTAAGAATCTATGGAGTTGGGTTTTGTCAATAATTTGATCTGGAAATTTATCAGCAAATTCTATCGATCTGCTAATCGGGACATTTTTTCCTTGGTGGATCATGTGACCAAGGAATCTGATTTTAGTTTGGAAAAGACAAAGTTTTGAGCTTGAGACTGCCAATCCATTTTGACGGACAACATTGATGAATATATTGATATGTTTAAAATGTTGGTCTATAGACTGAGAAAAAATTAAAACATCATCAATATAAACAATTGAAAATTTGGAATAAGGATTGAAAATATCATTCATGATCTTATGAAATTCAGAGGGGGCGTTCTTTAACCCAAAAGGCATCACATTCCATTCATACTGGCCAAAAGGGACAGTAAATGCGGTTTTATACCTGTCAGTTTCTTTAATCTGAATCTGCCAATATCTAGATTTCATGTCAAATTTTGAAAAGATTCTGGCAGCATGTAGGCTATTTAGAAGATCTTTCTTATTAGGAATAGGATACCTAATCCATTGTAGAGCTTGGTTTAGAGGCTTATAATTTATTACTAATCTGGGAGTTCCTCTTTCAACCTCAGCTTGTTTGTTGACATAAAAGGCTGAACAAGACCAAGGACTTTTGCTTTTCCTGATAAGCCCTTTATCTAAGAGATCCTTAATTTCTTTATGACAATATTGGAGGAGTTCCTCATTCATCTGGATTGGTCTTGCCTTGGTAGGGATTTGACTTTCTTTGAAGTCCTTCTCATAAGGCAATTCAACAATATGCTTTTTTCTGTTCCAAAAAGCATTTGGGAGATCAGAACAAATTGTAGATTGAATATGTCGTTGCAAAGTTTCTATTCTTTGCCGGATATGGGATTGCTCTAGTTGAGCTTGAATTGTTTTGAACGAGATTTTCTCTTTGAGGAAATTGATCCGATTTGATTTATGATCATTGATATTGAGAGTCTTTACTATAGGTTTCTTGACAAATCTAAAGACTATTTGCCTTCCTAGATGTTTGGTACTAATTCCTTCGTCAGAGATTTCTAAGGGAAATAATGCTCTAATAAAGGGGGTTCCCAAAATTACTTCATTTTTGAGGTCCTTGACTAACAAAAAGGAAGTTTTTACTTGATAATTACCATTTTTAATAAGGGCATTGGAGAGCTTATATTTGATTTTAAGCCTAGATCCACTAGCAGTGCTTAGTTTCTCTGTAGTTTGCACAAAATATTTAGTTGGAATTAATCCTTCGAGAATACAATTTGAATCAGCACCAGTATCAAAGAGTGTCATAGTATCCAATACAAAATCCTCTATTTTGATTTTGACTTGAATATAAAACTTCTTGATGGTTAATCGGTTAATTAACCTAAGGAAATCTTGTTCTTCTCCATCCTTAGTACAGATAGGATCAGGTGTCCTGGTTTCTGGTTCCTCCGAGTCATTCTCTAAATCCTCAAATTGATTTAGATTAGTCTGGTGAATTTGTTGTTGCTCCTTGATCTCTTTTATTTCTTGTTTGAGATTATTAATCTCAATTTGGAGATCTTGGATGGTAACAGGTTTAACAGAACTTCTTTCCAATCTTTTAATGATTGGTTTTAGGTCATACTTATTGGTAATCACTAAAGTTTTGGCTTTTTTCTTTTCTAAGGATTCCTTTAACCTGTTTAGGTACACCTTTTTTTACTGAGGATCAGGGATTGAATTAATGGCTTCAAACAAAAGATCTTGCTCTTTTGTAAGAACATTAATTTCTGGAAATTCTTCATTATCTGAGGAAGAAATCTCATCATCTTGTTGGATGTTGTTTAAATCTTCCGACCCTTCCTTTTCTGATTCTTCATCGGAGGTATCTACAAGGAGGCTATTAATTTGATCTTCTATAGTTTGTTCGAGATTAAGATTGCTAATCCTTTTTCGGAGTCTACAATATTTGCTTACATGTCCGGGTTTTTTACAACTATAGCAGACGATTGGAGATTTGGACGAGGACTGCCTAGGAGGTTTTCTAGTAGTTGTTGTTGTTCTAGGAGCCCTTTTTGGGTTTCTATACCTATTATTGGGAAATCTCTTAGGTTTATCCTCATGATCTTGCTTGTTAGGTCTTTTGGTTTTTCTCTTTGAACATCCTGGAAGACCAAATTGTTCGCAAAAAGATCCTAAATCCTTCTTGTTTTGGGCCTTTTCTCGGGCTAACTGCCTTTGAATTTTGTCATCTTGGCAAATTTTTAAGGCTACTTTTTGGATAAAAGAAATCAATTGTCCATAGCTAAGCTTGTCATATGAGATGATCCCATCAGGTGTTAAGCTTCTAATTTTATCTCTAACTTTATCTCCTAGAGATTTTGGTAATCCTGCCAAGAATTTTTCTTTCCAGAAAGGCTGTTGACTATCTTCTATGGTGTAAACCCTGGTAAGGAAAGTATCCTTATACCATCTAAAATCAGCTAAGGTTTACACTTAAGGTTTGAGAGTAATTCTGTAGACCTATCTTTCCATAAAGATGGATCCCTTATGAAGTGTTGGGCTATGGTAAAAACTAAGGTACTAACAGCATCTGGAATGGTTTCCCCATTGCCGTCAAGGATAGGTTCTCCTTGTTCATCTGTTTTAATAGCAGCAAAAATACTAGCTTTCTCTTCTTCAGTGAGATAGTTATCCCACCATCCTTTAAGTTGTCCTAAGAACCCAGATACTATTATGTTTGCTATTACTTCTTCTGAGCTATTGTGAGTTGTTTGATATGCCGTGCAAACCATGGTCATATGCTGAAGCATAGTCATGATGTTGTACTCAGCCTTTCCATCTATGTTCCACTCATAGACATTGTTGGCATTGAAGCTATTGAACCTAGAATCTTGGTCTAGGGCTAGATCTGGTGCAACCATTGGTTGTGAGTAAGTCTTGGTTAGCCCTTTCCATTTCGTTATGGAATTTGTCAGGATGGGGCACGCCTTATCAGACTCTTGGTCCAATTGGAGATCAGATTCTTGGGATTCTTCTTGATTGACCATATTAATGGATAATTTGGAGGTTTGCCTAGTTTTGAAGTAACTTCTTGTTGTGGTGTATCAGGGACAATAGTTGCTTTGAGTAAATCATTAATCCTACTCAAGAGCTCATTGGATGAATCAGATTCAGTCCTAGGCTTGGCCTTTTGTAATGTTTGTTTAGCCTTGTGGGAAAGTTTGAAAGGCTTGAACAAATGTTTTTCAAGAGGTCTAGATGCGGAGGCATCTTCTGATGATGAAAGTCTTGAATGAATTCCTAGGGGAGTAGGTTGTTTAGGGGAAGAAATCTTTTCCCCTATAACCTGAAGATATTTGTTGGTATAGTTTGCCTGTTCCATTAGGCTTTTGATATCTCTAGAAGTGACTTCTTCCTCTAGAATTTTGGTTTTGAAAGGTGATGCTATCAGAGGGTGGTGTTTATCATCCCTAATATTTGGTAACTAATACTGATTGGAAGGAGGTAGTTCTGACCTAACCATTTCACCATCCTTCAAGTGCCAAATAGTGATAACATTAGTAGTTCCTTGTCCTACTAATTCTGTTTGAAAAGGTTATCAAGTTAACAAGGATGAAGATCAAAGATCTGTACAGTCCCCAACCTACTCTTCTATGAATGACCATTATGATGTTATCTCATAAGTTCCTTATAGATAAAGAAGCCCTCCGTAAAAACTTTTATTCTGAGGATTGGGAACCTCAGAGGACATGGTTTGTCAATAAATTTAAGGGCCTAAAAAGAAAAGAAATTCAAGAAAAATATTACAGTTTTCTCGAAAAAGTTCACATGAATATCCCCTTCTTTGATTGGTTTCATGCTTATACAGTCAAAACCCAAATAAATTATCCTTTTCAAATAGAATTAGTAGGACAAGGAACTACTAATGTTATCACTATTTGGCACCTGAAGGATGGTGAAATGGTTAGGTCAGAACTACCTCCTTCCAATCAGTATCAGTTACCAAATATTAGGGATGATAAACACCACCCTGTGATAGCGTCACATTTCAAAACCAAAAATCTAGAGGAAGAAGTCACTTCTAGAGATATCAAAAGCCTAATGGAACAGGCAAACTATACCAACAAATATCTTCAGGTTATAGGGGAAAAGATTTCTTCCCCTAAACAACCTACTCCCCTAGGAATTCATTCAGGACTTTCATCATCAGAAGATGCCTCCGCATCTAGACCTCTTGAAAAACCATTGTTCAAGCCTTTCAAACTTTCCCACAAGGCTAAACAAACATTACAAAAGGCCAAGCTTAGGACTAAATATGATTTATCCAATGAGCTCTTCAGTAGGATTAGTGATTTACTCAAAGCAACTATTGTCCCTGATACACCACAACAAGAAGTTACTTCAAAAACTAGGCAAACCTCCAAATTATCCATTAATATGGTCAATTAAGAAGAATCCCAAGAATCTGATCTCCAATTGGACCAAGAGTCCGATAAGGCGTGCCCCATCCTGACAAATTCCATAACGAAATGGAAAGGGCTAACCAAGACTTACTCACAACCAATGGTTGCACTAGATCTAGCCCTAGACCAAGATTCTAGGTTCAATAGCTTCAATGCCAACAATGTCTATGAGTGGAACATAGATGGAAAGACTGAGTACAACATCATGACTATGCTTCAGCATATGACCATGGTTTGCACGACATATCAAACAGCTCACGATAGCTCAGAAGAAGTAATAGCAAACATAATAGTATCTGGGTTCTCAGGACAACTTAAAGGATGGTGGGATAACTATCTCACTGAAGAAGAGAAAGCTAGTATTTTTGCTGCTATTAAAACAGACGAACAAGGAGAACTTATCCTTGACGGCAATGGGGAAACCATTCCAGATGCTGTTAGTACCTTAGTTTTTACCATAGCCCAACACTTCATAGGGGATCCATCTTTATGGAAAGATAGGTCTACAGAATTACTCTCAAACCTTAAGTGTAAACCTTAGCTGATTTTAGATGGTATAAGGATACTTTCCTTACCAGGTTTACACCATAGAAGATAGTCAACAGCCTTTTTGGAAAGAAAAATTCTTGGCAGGATTACCAAAATCTCTAGGAGATAAAGTTAGAGATAAAATTAGAAGCTTAACACCTGATGGGATCATCTCATATGACAAGCTTAGCTATGGACAATTGATTTCTTTTATCCAAAAAGTAGTCTTAAAAATTTGCCAAGATGACAAAATTCAAAGGCAGTTAGCCCGAGAAAAGGCCCAAAACAAGAAGGATTTAGGATCTTTTTGCGAACAATTTGGTCTTCCAGGATGTTCAAAGAGAAAAACCAAAAGACCTAACAAGCAAGATCATGAGGATAAACCAAAGAGATTTCCCAATAATAGGTATAGAAACCCAAAAAGGGCTCCTAGAACAACAACAACTACTAGAAAACCTCCTAGGCAGTCCTCGTCCATATCTCCAATCGTCTGCTATAGTTGTAAAAAACCCGGACATGTAAGCAAATATTGTAGACTCCGAAAAAGGATTAGCAATCTTAATCTCGAACAAACTATAGAAGATCAAATTAGTAGCCTCCTTGTAGATACCTCCGATGAAGAATCAGAAAAGGAAGGGTCGGAAGATTTAAACAACATCCAACAAGATGATGAGATTTCTTCCTCAGATAATGAAGAATTTCCAGAAATTAATGTTCTTACAAAAGAGCAAGATCTTTTGTTTGAAGCCATTAATTCAATCCCTGATCCTCAGGAAAAAAAGGTGTACCTAAACAGGTTAAAGGAATCCTTAGAAAAGAAAAAAGCCAAAACTTTAGTGATTACCAATAAGTATGACCTAAAACCAATCATTAAAAGATTGGAAAGAAGTTCTGTTAAACCTGTTACCATCCAAGATCTCCAAATTGAGATTAATAATCTCAAACAAGAAATAAATGAGATCAAGGAGCAACAACAAATTCACCAGACTATTCTAAATCAATTAGAGGATTTAGAGAATGACTCGGAGGAACCAGAAACCAGGACGGACACCTGATCCTATCTGTACTATGGATGGAGAAGAACAAGATTTCCTTAGGTTAATTAACCGATTAACCATCAAGAAGTCTTATATTCAAGTCAAAATCAAGATAGAGGATTTTGTATTGGATACTATGGCACTCTTTGATACTGGTGCTGATTCAAATTGTATTCTCGAAGGATTAATTCCAACTAAATATTTTGAGAAAACCACAGAGAAACTAAGCACTGCTAGTTGATCTAGGCTTAAAATCAAATATAAGCTCTCCAATGCCCTTATTAAAAATGGTAATTATCAGGTAAAAACTTCCTTTTCGTTATCAAGGACCTCAAAAATGAAGTAATTTTGGGAACCCCCTTTATTAGAGCATTATTTCCCTTAGAAATCTCTGACGAAGGAATTAGTACCAAACATCTAGGAAGGCAAATAGTCTTTAGATTTGTCAAGAAACCTATAGTAAAGACTCTCAATATCATTGATCATAAATCAAATCGGGTCAATTTCCTCAAAGAGGAAATCTCGTTCAAAACAATTCAAGCTCAACTAGAGCAATCCCATATCCGGCAAAGAATAGAAACTTTGCAACGACATATTCAATCTACAATTTGTTCTGATCTCCCAAATGCTTTTTGGAACAGAAAAAAGCATATTGTAGAATTGCCTTATGAGAAGGACTTCAAAGAAAGTCAAATCCCTATCAAGGCAAGACCAATCCAGATGAATGAGGAACTCCTCCAATATTGTCAGAAAGAAATTAAGGATCTCTTAGATAAAGGGATTATCAGGAAAAGCAAAAGTCCTTGGTCTTGTTCAGCCTTTTTTGTCAACAAACAAGCTGAGGTTGAAAGAGGAACTCCCAGATTAGTAATAAATTATAAGCCTCTAAACCAAGCTCTACAATGGATTAGGTATCCTATTCCTAATAAGAAAGATCTTCTAAATAGCCTACATGCTGCCAGAATCTTTTCAAAATTTGACATGAAATCTGGATATTGGCAGATTCAGATTAAAGAAACTGACAGGTATAAAACCGCATTTACTGTCCCTTTTGGCCAGTATGAATGGAATGTGATGCCTTTTGGGTTAAAGAACGCCCCCTCTGAATTTGAGAAGATCATGAATGATATTTTCAATCCTTATTCCAAATTTTCAATTGTTTATATTGATGATGTTTTAATTTTTTCTCAGTCTATAGACCAACATTTTAAACATATCAATATATTCATCAATGTTGTCCGTCAAAATGGATTGGCAGTCTCAAGCTCAAAACTTTGTCTTTTCCAAACTAAAATCAGATTCCTTGGTCACATGATCCACGAAGGAACAATTGTCCCGATTAGCAGATCGATAGAATTTGCTGATAAATTTCTAGATCAAATTATTGACAAAACCCAACTCCAAAGATTCTTAGGATGCCTTAATTATGTAGGAGACTTTGTCCCTCACCTCAATAACATCATTAAACCTTTGCATGGTCGTCTTAAGAAAAACCCCCCTCCCTGGACAGATCAACACACTAGTGTGGTTAAGCAAATCAAACGCCAGGTCAAAGACCTCCCTTGTTTGTATCTTCCAGTACCCCAAGCCTATAAAATAGTTGAGACTGATGCGTCAGATATAGGTTATGGTGGCATCCTCAAACAAAAATTACATGACAAAGAGCATATCATTGCTTACACTTCAAAACATTGGAATTCTGCACAACAAAATTACTCAACGGTTAAAAAAGAAGTTTTAGCAATTGTACTTTGTGTTTCAAAATTTCAATCTGATTTACTTAATCAGAAATTTTTAAACAAAGTTGATTGCAAATCAGCAAAAGATATTCTTCAAAAAGATGTAAAAAATTTGGCTTCTAAACAAATTTTTGCTAGATGGCAAGCTATTTTAAGTGTTTTTGATTTTGAAATAGAATATCTCAAAGGCACTTCAAACTCTCTCCCTGATTATCTTACTCGTGAATATTTATAGGGAAAATAGGCTTATGCCTAGAAAAGCAGCAATGGCCTCTTCAAGGGGTCGAGGAGTTAGAATAGCCCTACCTGGGCTTACCAAAAAATCAGGGTCATCGACCCCAACTGGGTCACCTACCCAAAACCAATCTGAGTCACCGACTCAAACTGGGTCATCTACCCAGAAACAAACCGAGTCATCTACCTAGGTTCAATCTTTAGTGGCTGAGTCATCAACTCAGCAACAAACTGCAAAATAAACCAAGGCAGATTATGCCTTCCCAATCCAAACCCTTCTAGCCCTCCAAGATTGTGGCTTAACCCACCTTCCAACCAAAACCTGGGCAGAAATTGCCTCAGAAGACGAAAATTAAACCCTTGACCTAGCTACTCTCATTAAAGAAATGGCTAAGTCAAAAACAATAATTTCTGGCCCTAGCCAAAAACAGATCCAAACCCAAACTCAATCCTCTAAAGAGCCAGCCAACCCTTATATTCCAAAAAACAAGTTTTCTTCGGTAATCCAAATGGGGATAAATCCCCCCACAAAATTCCAATAAAATTTTTTCTAGAAGGATTTCATTTTAAACCAACTGCTTTAAACAAAACTCGACAGTTTTATGAATTCATATTAATTGATTCAGATTCTGTCACAATCAAACATTATAAAGATAAAAATGATTCTTCAGTAATCACCCATTCAACAATCCAGATTTTAAAGGTGATTACTCCAAATCAATTTGGGAAAAACCCCAACAATTTAAAAAAGTTTTCGCAAAACTTTGATCCCATTGGCTATAACTACTGGGATTACATTGATGCTTGGAGCCGAGTTTTCTGGTTTCAAAACAAGATGAATCGGCATTCTTGGCTTATATATTTTAGGAGAGGTGTTAATTACGCTTTTCCAAATTGGTTTATTCAATGGTGGGATTTCTTTGGTCCCATTCCCCAAATTTTACCTCCTCCAGCAGAGGAAGGTTTCAAACTTTTTTCAAAAATGTACAATTCAAAGGAATCATGTATTCCGGCAGATTTAAAGTTTTTCTCAGTATTCTCTTTGGCCTGGATATTTTCCTGACAATACAGATATGGGAACAGAGATCATCCTGAAAGGCTCCCTCTATTAAGAAGAGATTCTTTCGTCAAATGGTGGACCGAATTTGATGCATCTAGGGCAAATCCAGATGGGGTCAAAAGTTGGTTCTATGCAAACTCCAATTTCTTGAAGCCAACTGATCTTGAAACGTCTTTGTTTCTCAACCAGAAGGCAAAAATTACAGCAGCACTTGCGGCTTCCCAAAGAAAAGAAAGTTTTGCAAAAAATTTGCAAAATATCCTCAATTTGCTCCAAGAGAAGGATAAGTCATCTCTTCCAAGCTCTTCTGCTTCAGCAGCATCTTCAGATGACTACTATCAAAATGAAGATGATTGTTTTGGAATCAACTTAGGAGACGATTGAACAAGAGTCATCATTTCCTGTCAACCTGAACTGTAGCTCATTTTTCAGTCACGAAACCGGAACTGTAGCTTCAAGTCAGAAACCAGCACTGTAGCATAGGATCCTGTCATGAAACCAGAACTGTGCAAACAGTGTTTTTTAATTTCTATTTAAGGAGGCCTCGACCATGTTGTGAGGTACCCTTTTATGATCGAGTAACATAGAGAGAGAGTTTTAAGTGAGAGAAGCTCTGAGAGATATTCTGTAAGCTTTTCTTCTGTTTTAATAAGAATTCTCTTTCTGTAATTTTCTTTTCCCTTCTCCCTCCAGCCGACATCGTTGAGACTACTCGCAATTGGCTTTCTTTTTCTTTTCTTTTTTCTTTTTTTTTAATTAAAGTTTTATAATACTGGTCCAATTCCAGTTTTAATTTCGTAATACTGGTCCAATTCCAGTTTTAATTTCTGCATTTTACATATCTGCATATTATATTATTGCATATATTTAGGAGTCCGTCTGCATTCCTGCTTCTCTGACTTTTAATTTTCCAGTAGCTCTCGTCGGGATCTCTGAGTCACCTACCCAAAACCAATCTGAGTCACTGACTCAAACTTGGTCATCTACCTAGAAACAAACCGAGTCATCTACCTAGGTTCAATCTTTAGTGGCTGAGTCATCAACTCAGCAACAAACTGCAAAACAAACCAAGGCAGATTATGCCTTCCCAATCCAAACCCTTCTAGCCCTCCAAGATTGTGGCTTAACCCACCTTCCAACCAAAACCTGGGCAGAAATTGCCTCAGAAGACGAAAATGAAACCCTTGACCAAGCTACTCTCATTAAAGAAATAGCTAAGTCAAAAACAATAATTTCTGGCCCTAGCCAAAAACAGAACCAAACCCAAACTCAATCCTCTAAAAAGCCAGTCAACCCTTATATTCCAAAAAACAAGTTTTCTTCGGTAATCCAAATGGAACCTGAGTTTTGGGATAAATCCCCCCACAAAATTCCAATAAAAATTTTTCCAAAAGGATTTCATTTTAAACCAACTGCTTTAAACAAAACTCGACAGTTTTATGAATTCATATTAATTGATTCAGATTCTGTCACAATCAAACATTATAAAGATAAAAATGATTCTTTAGTAATCACCCATTCAACAATCCAGTTTTAATTTCGTAATACTGGTCAAATTCCAGTTTTAATTTCTGCATTTTACATATCTGCATATTATATTGTTGCATATATTTAGCAGTCCGTCTGGATTCCTGCTTCTCTGACTTTTAATTTTCCAGTAGCTCTCGTCGGGATCTCTGGTATCAGAGCCTGATGGGGAAGTAGAGTATATTTGTTGATGTTAAGTTACTGTTTATCTCTATCAATCTGGAATTTTGTAAATTATTTTTAATTTATAATGACCATATATTATTAATCTTAACTGGAAGTACATGCAATTAAATCATATTGGTAAAGAAGCTGTAGCAGCAAGTCCTGATGGAAGGCCGTAAGACTAATTTGTCGATGCTCTCTTTAAAATATATGATTTAAGTGCCATGGTGGCTATAGTTAAGATAAATAACATAGATAAAAAAAAAGAAAAAAAAAAGAGTTTGTGCTAAATAGCTGAGTAGGTATATAGCCTAAAATCCAGATTCATTAGATATTCATTAACTTAACTTGATAAATATTTTTCTATGGAACCAAATGATGGTAATGATATCAGAAGTTGTTATCACGGCTAGTTTATTACGATCTCTTTCTCGACGTCTTTCTATTAAAACTTCAGCTACCCCATCTTCATCAAAATCTAATCAAAGTGTGCTCACTTAGCAAAATACTAGCCAGGAGAAAATTCCTCCTAAACATAACATCTTCGAAGAAGAAGTCTGTTTCGAGGATATCAACCAAGCCATAGACAACTGCGAAATACCAAAAATCCCTCAAGATGAATTATACATTCCTGAAGAGTCTAAACTGGCTCGTAGTTCTGATTACATAATCAAAACTGCTGAAAACAACATCCTTCTGGGACCAAAGGCAGGAGAAGAATTTCATCTCCTGACAAAACAATCCATAGCAGAACATGCTAGAAAATACAGGTATCTCCACATCGGATGTGTCCAAGTTGCAGTGAAACCTCTTATTAGAGAAGGTCTTCACGCTTCAATCCTCATCTGTCTTAGAGACATTAAGCACCAAGATTTCAAAGATTCCCTCTTAGGAACTGTCGAAACGAGCCTAGGTCACGGACCAGTCTATTTCAATTGTTTTCCTAACAAAACAATTAGCCTGTTGGAGAGAAACATTCTGGATTCGTTATTCTTAAACATTCAACTTCATGGTCTAAACATGAAGGAAGGATCCATTCCAGCAGCACTCATATATAGGATTCAATACAACTATTGATGGTCTAAACATGGTCAATGAACTATATGAATTTAATATGATTTTGAAGAATTGAGATGGAAGGGAGGATTGAAACTTGTGATAAGTTGATCAATACCATTTTCCCCTGTTTTGGCACAATTTTAACTGGATTTTTGAATTTGTTTTAATTTAAATTTGACTATGGGGTCTTAATAAGATTGGTAGATAATACTCTTAGCTTTCAAATGCTTTTGGTTTCATTCAATTTGGAGGTCTACAACTCTAGTTATGACCAAATTACTGAGATAGGGTCTATGTGAAACTATCTATTTATTTGATTGCACATACCTGTCATACATGACTGTTTTTTACAATTAAATTTTTAGAACTGGGTTTTGTGGTCTTCATAAGAGTTGTATAGAATCCTCTTAGCTTTCAAATGTTTTTGGTTTCACGCTATTTTGAGGTCTACCACTCAAGTTATGGCCAAAGTACGAACAGGGGGCGCACACGTTCCTGGGCTGTGCGCACAAGATTGGGCAGAAGCTCCAGGGGGAATTAAGGTGCGCACATGTTGGAGGATTGTGTGCACAACTGAAGGCAGTAAGCAAAAACACAGTTAAGGTGCACAAAGCTGAGCAAAGTGTGCGCACAGCTGGGGTAGAAATTCAATCCCACACCCTTCTAGCCTTCATTCTTCAACTCCTTTCATCTCTAGCTTCATTCTTTAAGTCTAATCTTCAAAGATCAACATTTTTCCATTCTTATTCCTACATGAACATAATCAAACAAATTGCAATGTAAACATCGTGAATCCATTTCTAGGATAGGAATGAATGAAATTAGGTTCATGTGACTTATAAACATGCAATAGGATCATGGAGATGTTGTGGTATGTGTTATGACATGTATGATGAATGTTTAATGCATGATATGAATGGCTATGCTATTGGTTGATGTTGAAAGTAATTGAGATGTGATGAATGATGAATGTGGAAACAGGTTAAATGCAATTGAAATGAAGATGACTATTGAATGCATGATAACATGTAATATGAAATGATAATGAATGAATCCCACCGGTAGTATACCGGGTAAGTGGGCAAGCATGAAAATGAAATGTAGGGTCTCTCAGAGATGGGGTTAAGATGACCTAAAGAAGTAGGGTCTCCCAGAAAATGGGGTTAAGATGGCCTGAAAATGTAATGACTATCTCGAAAGGGGTCAAGATAGTCATAGGCTATCCCGAAAGGGGTTAAGATGGCCTAAGAAAATTTAATGGCTATCCCGAAAGGGGTTAAGATAGCCTGGCACTGCCCTAGAGATTCAGGTAGGGATGCTTACCGGGGATATCAGTGAGCTCAAATTATGCCTTTCTGCCAAGGTACCTATGGTGAAGATCTAGTGCACTGGACTCCCGTTAAAAGATGAAAAGAAATGTAATGTGGTTCAAAATGAAACGAAAGGAAATGTAATGTGATTCATGACATTCATGCATATAAATTAAATTGTATTTGTGTACTCCTTTGTTTCAATGTGTTATGGTATTTTAGGCTTGTATTGGGGAGATTTTCAAGTTAGATTGGCTGCAGTACTGATCTATAATGTTTTTAGTTAGACCAGGGTTACTCGGTTATATGTTTTACATATAACTGACAGTCTCAGTAAGATTAAGTAGCAATAGCTACAGACGGGAAAAGTCTCGAGGTTTTCTTAGGTATAACCATACATGGCGAACTTAAGTTTTACGTTCAAGTATGTATTTGTTCTGCTGGGTAGGAATTCGTTTGAGTTAAAACAGACTATAATTATTATTATTTATTGTGTAGTAAATCTTAGCTTCCGCTTGTATATAAAAAAAAAGTCTACAAAATAAAGTGTTACAATATATATATATATATATATATATATATATATATATATATATATATATATATATATATATATTGTCTAATAGAATTAGTTTATTAGTATTAAAAATTGATATATACAACTAACTTATAAAACTAATAATTTAGACCTTTGATATCTATATTAACAAATAATTCTATTAGTCAAAGCCATTACTAATAGAGCAAAATTAACGCTAAAGCGTTACGTTAATAAATATTAATTTTTTGTGGTGAATAATAATAAATTATTTTTATTTTTTTGAATAATAAAATTTTTATTTATTTATTTTCTTGGAATTTAAGTATTTTTGTAATATTTTTTTTATTGATATCAATACATGTTTACGATGAAAAGTTACAATAAGGAGCAAAATTTCAATATTTAAAGTCAACTCTCAAAAAAATGCAATAGTACATTCTCGAAATAAACATCTTGCAATCAAAAATTATTTTTAAAATTATTGAAGAGATATTATTTATATAGTTATGGCGTTATCAAATTACTTCTTTACTTTTAAAATATGTATTGACTCCCTTTTATTAGATATTTTATTTTATCATTTTATAAATTATTTTTTAATTTTCTTAAAAATAAGTTATGGTTATGTCTTATTTGTTTTAGGCAATAATAAAATAAAAAACAATTGAAAAAATATTTAAAAGAAAAGATCAAAATGACTTATGTAATTTTTCAGATTCGCATTATCAAAAAATAAATTTGGTTAAACGAGTCAACTATATTAATGAATTTAATTTTACAAAATATCCCCAAAGTCAACTTTCTCAATCAAAAATAATATTTTTTAATGTTCCAACCCTAGATCTCCAATCTCCCAAGCCGAGACTTGGTACGTACATGATCAAGTGAATTAATGCCCACATTCAAAATAATATTTTAATTATTAATATATTTTTAATATATTTATTTTATATACTATATTTTAATTTTAAATTTTAGATTTGCCCCCACCCCACACTTTTTGTCTAGCTTTTCCCCCGGTGATGAGAGAAGTAAATTTCGACCCTTGAATCTTATCATAAATGATCAGGATTAAAACACAAGAATTTTATGAAAGTCATGTGAGTTTTTAAAGTCACATGACTTTTAAATGTGTGTGTATATATATGTATTTACTCCATCACAATGCTTGTTAATTTCATATATTTTAAAACTATATTTTACGTTACTTTTTTTTAGTATGTTGATGGAGTACTAAATGATTTCGGAATGATGCGAAATTTTGTAGACATGATCTATACGATAAGTAGTTTCAATCCTAGCGTGGGTTTTGTGAAAAACATGTTTGACAAATAGTTATTAACCGGTGTAAGAGTTTGTGTAAGTTACACCGGTGTCATTTGATCTCTCCCCATATATATATGACATATAAAATAAGAGCAGTTATTATTGTTAGAGTTGAGAGATATGAATCTCCACTATTATATCATTTCTTGAATGGTTGAGATTAAAACACAAAAGATAGTGAGAAATGAGAAAAAGAAAATGTAAAAAATATAATTAATAGTAGATATAAGAAAATAAAAAAAAAAAGTCCACAGTGTAATAACTAGTACTTGCGAGATAATGAAAAAAAATACAATGTAATAAATAGTAGATATAAGAATAATATTACTGTTATAAAATGAAAATAAAATAGAAGAGAATAAAAGTAAAGAGAATATAAGAATAGAGAGAAGAGGGAGGATATCATTTCATTGTATTTCAACCTTACAAGCATGTCCGCATGAGATAGAGTAGCCTAAGGAAGAAAAATTTAGTGGTAATATAAATAAGAATTACAATAGAAGTAAAAGGAGGTGTTACAACAACTCATAGAATTCCTTTTGTAGTGGAAGATGGAAGGAAGGTGGAAGGTAGAAGGTGGACATCCACAATTATATTATTCATAACACTCCCCCTTGGATGTCCATGACTTCAATGTGCCTAATTAAAACCTTACTTACAAAAACCCAGTGGGATAAAACCTTAGCAAAAGAAAAAGAGTACACATTTGATACACATGAAATGCTGCCTCATTAAAAACCTCACCAACAAAACCCAATGGGACAAAACCATAGCTAAGGAAAAAAGAGTACAGCGCGTATCAACTCCCCTTCAAAACAATATCCTTGAAAACTTATTGAGCTAAACAAATCACATTTTAATAAGGTCTTCATATGCTATGACAAGTAGTATTAAGATCCAATAGTGGTGAAGTTGTTGTCTTCATCCCTTGAGCCTTAGAAGTTGAATAGTTGCTGGCATAAACACTTTTAGTGTTAACTTATCGAGACTTCTCAAGGAAGAACCTCAACAGAAAAGATTAATCTTTCATACTCCCCTGAATTTTACAAAACTTTTATTTTATCCCAAATTTGCAAGTGTCCTCATAGTTGTCTCGTTAAAAACATTTTAGGTAAAACCCTTTGGGAAAAAACCTAGATGAAGGAAAAAAGAGTGCAAGAGTTGCTCCAAAAGTCAAAAGTTCTTAGTTTTTAGTTGTGCTTAGATAAATAATTGATAAATATCTTTGATATATAAAAAAGCAATTTTAAAAATTAAAAATACACTTTAGACTAATAGATAGATATAGTGTTAATCATAAATGTAATATCCCCAAACTTGCACCTTAGAATTTCATGTGATTAAAATTTTGGATAATCAAAATAATGTTGCAATATTGTTCCTCCATCCGCAAAACATCAGCTCTGAATGATACAAGGACATTTTAGCAAAACATGTCTTTCTTCTCAACATCCACCATCACATAATCAACCCTCTTTCACCACATGAGAACAAAAAATCAGAACCCTTCCCTATCCCTTCTCTCTACAATTTCTTTCTTAATCATCCTTTTCAACATGCAAACTATCCCTTCCTCTCATCTCCACTTGATCATTGACTTAGGTGCTTGATTTGACAAGATTCAAGAGGAACCAAGAATCAAGAAAGTGGGAGAAGCTTATATTCAAGAAGAGTAGAGACTAAGAATGGAAGAGATATTGTTGCTTGGAGACCTAGGTTGCCACAAGTTCTCTATTCCTAACTACTTTCCACTTTAGTGGTTGAGAATATCGTGAGATTTCAACTCCAAGTAGTTAATGAGGTATATTATAATATCTCACGGTTGCTTTGTTTTGTTTGAGTTTCAAGAAAGGATACCAAGGATTAACATCAAAAGAAGACTCGTTTTGCTATTTAGAATCTTGTGTGTAATTAGGATATGAGAATTAGTTTTTGTAAGGTGCTGCTTAATGATATTCTTATGGTTATGTAATACTTAGACAAGGATTTGATTACATGGAGCTTTACGAAGTCAAGTTCACATACTAGTTGGAATGATAAAAATCAAATTTAAAAATGTTATTGAAAACAAATGACTAAATTAAATCATAAACCCTAATAGATTAAAGCCTAAAATACAATAAAAAATACTCTTTTTTAATTGTGAGTATATATATGATTGAAACCAACCGACTACAAAATTTCATTCAATAGATAAAAAAACAATCTATTGAAAATTTTGTTTATTTCAAAACAATGAGAAAAAAAAGTTGTCACATTTATTTCTTCTTATTTTATGAAATAAGATATTTAGTTTAATAGTACTTTGATTTTTTTCATATTTGATTAAATGTGTTTTGGCCCCTCAACTTTAGGAAAAATCCGTTTTTAGTCCAATGGACTTTAAAATATCAATTTTTAGTCCATAAACTTTCAAAAAGTTAACTTTTAGTTTCTCCTTACATTTTTTTGTGACGTGACAAACTGAGGGTCCTTCAACAAGTCCACGTGTCAACAGATCAATATATTACATCACCAGAAAATGTACTGAGGGAATAAAAGTGACGTTTTTCAAAGTCTAGGGATTAAAAATCAATTTTTTTAAAGTTTTGGGACTAAAAATATATTCTCGCAAAAGTTCAGGGACAAAAATCATATTTGACCATTTTAATTATAATCAATAAGATTTAATTTAATAAGATTATTTGGTTGGATTTGATTGATTTTGTTGACATTTGATCTTCTAAATTGAGACTTCAATTTTATTATCACTAATTATTTATTATGACAATTTATTTCATTTATTTATTTCTTGGTTTCAAATAGCATAGCCCTAGTTCTTGAGTCTATACATACTCACCATATGTTTGTTATTTGAGTAGATACAATTTTACAAACAGTTTTTTTCCTATTATATTCATGGCATTATCATATATTGTGTTATTTATATGTTCTTGGTCTCTATTTTTTAAACCTTGATGACATGTTTCTTTTTATTTTGATCTTATGTGCTCAAAATTGCTCTATCTCAAGCTGCCTAGTTTCACATTTCTCATGTTTCATATTGATATCATCCAATTATGATTATTGATTGTGCAAAATGTGTTTATCATGGAATTCTCCCATTGCACTCGTAGGTTCTTCTTTGATCTTGAAAATTGAAATATGGATCACATTGTTAATAAAAAAGGATCATGCATTAGTAAACAAGTAGTCTCACTCTTCATTTATTTATTGATCATTAATTGTTATAGATAATGATTTATATCACAAGAGTTGATGATGGTAAATGATATTGATTAAAATTGGATACTCATGTATAGTATATTCTTATTGTTAGAAGAAGAAATGCTCGAATGCCTACATGCTTACAAAGATTATCCTAAATGACCTTATCTTTTTTACTTGGATATACTTAATGGATTATCATTTTTTATTGTCTATGGCTGTATAAATATACTTACTTATCAATAAACCTCAATATTTTATGGCAAAACATAGTATCAACCGTACCCAACTTGGTTTCTTGAATAGCCACAAAATTCCCATTTTCACCATAAATAAGAGCTCTTGATTTCTTTTGTTTAATCCTCCCCCAGCCCACGAATGTTAAAAGAGAGTAATTTCATTTCAAACCTAATTTTCCACAAAAAGAGACAAAGTCCCCTTGATCACTTTCGTATAATTGAGCCATCCGACCCTCTAGTTATTTTCTTTTGATGAAACCACCAATTCTTTGCTAAGGGCCCGAATTGAACATAGATTAAACCCTTTTTCTCTATTAAAAATACCAAATTGCATTGATATATGTCAAAATAAAATATAGAGAAACTACAACCAGAGGATGAAGAAGCTTCTTGGTTGTGCCCCATTGGTTGACTCTATGGAATACGCCCAAAGATGCCTTCATAAAAAACACAGGAGCTTTGACCTCAGTCTTCTTTCTTCTCTTCTTCCAGACCCAGGTCGCATGAGTCTCTTTATAATGGAATTTTGAGCTCGATTAAAAGCGGATGCTGCATTCGATAGGTTATGCACAGAACAAGCCGGAAGAATGGAAATGTTGTTCTCAGTTACAAGGGGAGAATCTTATTGCGAGATCACCTTAGAGGGATCCTTAGGAAAATCCAAAGTTGGGCTCTACTTTGAGATAATAGATATGTTGGGCTTGAGATGGGACCACTCTTCTCTAAAGAACCAACCAACAAAGGTTCAGTCTTAAAGGAATTAGGAAATGGGCTTGAGTTTGATACACTCGCCTCCACAAGCCTAAAAGGTGAGGAATCACTATAAGCAATATTGGCCCAATTCTTAGATGATTCTATAAATACAAAATTAACAAAATTAACTTGGGCGAACCACCCAGCCCTTCCTCGTTCTCTTGAATAGAAGAATTATGAGTACCTTAATATCACACTGTGATACTGGACAATAAACCTAAAGCACAAACAGAAGTCACAACAGAGCTTTCCTTGTTCATTTACTAAACAAAATAATTGATCGAACCAATAACATTGGTGAGAGCATGCACAATGATACTTTAGGTGAGTGAGCAACTACAAAGGAATTTCTTTTCCGAAGCATATCCAAATGAGCATCATGGAGTGAAAAATGTAACACATTTTGAATAGAGCAACATCTTAGAAAGAAATTAAATGATATGGCTTAGGTTCCAACAAACATCCCCAACGAATAGAATCATACTCTTTCTTGTTCATCATCAATTTTGTACAGTTCAGTGCATCGATAGCGAACAAACAAACTAATTCTGTATCCAAGGGGGAAAAAACAAATGAAAAGAGAACCAAATAAAAGGGAGAGGAAGATCTACATTGGAATATTCCCTAATTAATGTTGATAACTTGCTATTATTCCCCAAACCTTCATATTACTTTGTTAATAATCTACATTCTCATCAACCTAAGCATAAACTAAATAGATTTTACATCTTGAAATTTGCTATCAAAGGAAGAAAGATTTTATAGAGGTTGTTGTTAACAAAACGAGATTAGGTAGAGACGTTGTTACTTAACTGAGAAACCAAAGATTTGTAAAGCTAATGTCACACACATATCAAATAATTCACCAACTAAAAAACTAACAATCTTTACTAGCAAAAACGAAACACATGGACATTGATAGTGTTACGGTACTAGCGAAAAGGGAATTAGGTGCTCTATAATTTTGAGAAATATAAGAAACTTATGGAGCGAAGAAACTCCAATATTAGAATAGAACATGATTCCTGTTTCAAAAGAAAACAAAAAAAAAAACAAAATAGTAACAAACCTGGGAAGTTGAACACTACTAGAAAATGCTAAATTTCCTACAAAAACAATTGTGTGAGCCCGAGGCCGACAGAACTTGTGTGTGCTAGACCCTCGGAAATTGGACGGAAATGTAATGGAACAAAATGGCGCTAACTTTGGTGGGCCAAAGGCCCTCGAAAAATTTAAACGTTGGACACGCTCTATAAATTCCACATGTCGCCATTTTAGTTGGCCTAGGCCAACGGAAAAGGGATCAAAATGGCGCCTTGGCCATCGGAAAACATAAATATTGGATGCCATGTGTAGCCGTTTAGTTTGCCAATCTTTACGTGGGCCAAAGGCCTTCGGAAAATTACAACATTAATTATGTCGGGATTCACTTTTCCCTTTCCCTTTATATTTTTTTTCCCCTTTTCTCTCATCAAATCCCTAATTTCCTCCTTCCCACCGCCACAGCTCATTGCCGGCCACCAGCACCACTTCCATTTTGTTTTCTTCCTCTCAATCGTTCTCCCTCTTCTCCCACAATTGTCCACCGCTCTCCCTCATCTCCCACCGCGCCGCCGTTCCTTTCACCCAGTCGCCGCTCCTCTCCCACCGCGCCGCCGTTCTCCCTCTTATCAAGTAATATTTAGTTTTATGTCTTGTTTCTTAAGTTCTCTATCTCTATTTCATTGATGCATTTAAGTAAGCATTGGATGGTGTATAAGCAGATTGAGCATATGTTCTTGGTAAGGCTAAAAACATATACATATTGAAACATATACATTTAGAACAATTAAGCTGATTTTTTCTGTTAAAAGTATTGGATTGTTCTTTAGTTGCTTTCCTAAAAGGATAATGATGTTCCTCCACAACTGATCACCATCAGTCATTGCAAAAAATGCGCTCTGGTTCATCGATTCCTGCTAGAGTTTCTTCCATAGCGAAAAAGAGGTATTTTCCTTCATTCTCTGCTCGCATCCTACATTCTTAATATGGTTTTATTCAAGAAAAATACAGATGATTATCAAAGTGTCATTTGTGGGACATGTATTCAATAAACAAACATATTCTGCATAAACATTTATAATTTGCATAACTTAAGACCTGCAATATTTAATGGTTTAAATGATTTAAGATATTTTGTTTCCCTTAACTTGAAAAGACTTCGATGTTCATCTGGTGCATTTCATTTTGTGACTACTTTTTTCTTTCCACCTTGACATAAGGATGTTCTTTTTACTCAATTAATTAAATTCAGTAAAGTATACCATTTACAAATAGTATATAGTTTCATCTTTAATAGCCTCTTTGGTTAAGTGTTCAAAATCAATTTGATAGGAAGCTAAAAATTTTAGAGGTTATACAAAAGTGCCTAGTAGTGCGTGAAGCCCCAGTTTTGATGCTCCCAAAATCACAACCAAACAGATTATTAAATTTCATGCTTTTGTTCATAAGTTTTGAGGATGTATTATTATTTCTTGTGGTCTCTTTTTCTCACTGTAGAACTATTTTATTGTTAAAAACTGGATTTATTGCTATGTAGGGAGGTTTTCCACTACCATGCAAACATGGAGGCGTCATTTTATTCATGAAGGATAACTGCACAAATGTCATGCATAAATGCGTCATTTATAAAATTTCATGATGAGATTACTGCTTCTTGAAGAGTGCACTCTCATTCTCAAATCAAACCCCGATGCTTCTTCCTAATCAACATTTGAAGCTTAAAGTAAAGCATTCCAAGAATCAGCCTCTCAAAAAATAAAAGGAAAAAAAATGAAAGATGACATCTCAAAATAGAAAAGATGAAAACTATAGTAATTTCCATTCCTACCTTCTTGAAGTGGAAGCTAAGATCTTTTGTTGCTGGATCGTGAGAATAATTTTCCTCAATTAGGATCCATATTTCATTCATAGACAGAGCTTTTAGTATAGATTGATTCATAGGGGCAACTAACAACCATTAGAGAAGAAGAAGAAGGGTCCTATTCGATGAGTATAGAGATTTGGGCCATTGTTTTGCTTCCCCATTCTTGAACAGTGCAAAGTAAGCTTTGTCTAGATTTCATTGATATCTAGAAAATAAAAGGTTTCTCCAATGTGCAACAGATTCAAATTATGGCCCAAGAGAAAGAGGGTGACAAATTAGGGTAAAGATCCGTCACCACAAATCTTTCCCTGTTTCCACAAAAAGTCTCATAACCAACGTAAGCTACCACCACGCGTTCCACACCACCATGTAAGCATAGCACATACAGCTTCATCCCCACCTTAGTATCAATCTTTCATTATGCAACAAAGTAGTGTTTGCTTCTCTTTGAGTTTGTATCATTAACAAAGAGAAATAAAGAGAGAAAGCAAAGGAGAAAAGGGAGGCACACCATTACCTGTCATTGGTGTCTAATTTCCCTTGCTAAACCATCGTCGCTGAGAAGAATAGTGTGAGGGAAAAAAAACTGAAAAATTGAGAAGAAGATGAGATGAGGAGGAGAAAAAGAAAGAAAATATGAAAGGAAGAGAAAGAAAGGAGAGTAGAAGAAGTAGAGAAAAAAATAGTAGGTGGGTGAAAAATAAAAAATTTATGAAATTTTATCCAAAACTTGAAATTTAGATTTGCTTCATTTTTCATTTCAACATAAGCAGTTTTATCAAATTGGATCAAAGCAATCAATGTCCAAAAGTAAAATGAAAAAATAAGGAGAATTTTTTTAATTGCATTTTGCTGCGTGTCCCATTCAAAACTCGTTTCCTTAGATTATATGATGATATGGTGAGATATGATTGATCCCCAATCTCATGTTGACACATACCCCATTCCCAAGATGATGGTATCATGTAGCATATTAGACAGAAATAACCACCTACTTAGTACCAAACAAATTCGTATACATGAATAGATTTCAAAGAATATCCTATGCCACATCGACAGATCCCAAAATTTAAATTTCTTTAATAGATTAATCATTAAAATGGAAAAAATTAATTACCTTAAATTTTTGAGCAATACTCCCAGTTGGCGTAGGTGTATAGCATTTCATTTTGTTAACTATACTAGGTTAAGTAATGTCTTCTTTTCAATCAAGTCGGTTGGCTACTTTATATTCATATCAATAGATAGAGTAAGGGTATTTTCCTATTGACAAAGTATGATGTCATCAAGAAAATTACCATTTAAGTTTTAATCAACATAATGTATAAAAATATATTGACAGCAATATATAACTTAAGAGCAAAGGTTGACAATATTTAATTCTCAACGGTTAACACTTTGCTTAGAAACTTCATATAATTCAATGGTTCACTTTCAACCGCATGTATTAACAATTTGCTTCATATCATTCTAGCCATTCAGCATTTAACCAACTAGTGAAAGATAGGGGGAAACAAATTACAAACACCATCAAAGTAATTATATCATAACGAAATAACAATATGATGAAACAACATGATGCAAAATTTCCTATTATAAAAGTTAATATACTAAGTCCCACTAGGCCTTCTTAACCTATGCCACCAAACATATCCGAATCACTATTAGTTTCCATGTTTCATAATGCTGGGAGGGTTCAACATACAAAAGCAAAAAATTGTAAAGTAAGGAGAACATTTCACAACCAAATTATGCACTCAGCTTGCTAATTGTCATCATGTAGTGAAAACAGAGACTCTGTATACATTACCACGTCACATCCCATACCAAGTCTCCCTCCATAATCACAATAAGAGCGATGTTCTTGCACTTCTCCATTATTATTAAATTTCACCAATGCTCCACTTTTGGTGCAACATATAGGAGTGCAATGCAAAGGTGTGACAATATTGCACTTAGTCCAAGATGATTGCACTTTGTATTCTTCCATCACCCATATACAACCTGTAATGTTTCGGTAGCAAAGAGCATAAAAACTAAGAAATCCCCCATGTACAACCAATTCACAGTGATCATAGCAAAAATCAACTAGTGGAGCTATTTCATAGAAAGTTCGTTCCATCAAATCAAACACAACAATAACCATTTTCTTTTGATCGCAATTATAAGCAATCCAATGAATAGCCCCATTGAAGAGCAACCTGATTCTGGGATCTAGATAAAAGTTCTAGTAACAAAAACAAGAAGCCTTCAAGTCTTCCCACATGTTAGCATTAAGTGAGT
The DNA here is from genome assembly GCA_037177725.1 of Cyamopsis tetragonoloba. Taxonomy (NCBI): domain Eukaryota; kingdom Viridiplantae; phylum Streptophyta; class Magnoliopsida; order Fabales; family Fabaceae; genus Cyamopsis; species Cyamopsis tetragonoloba. Next base: position 60,749,719 of record CM074119.1, read on the forward strand.
ATAACTTCACAGAATTCATATTGTTATTGCTGGACAATAGAATTAATTTCCAAGTAATCATCTGTTGATGGGTCGTGGCCAAAACCACGGATAAATGGAACTCCATCAGGAAAAGGAGAACGTAATTCATGGGAAAACATGGAAGGCCAAGCTATTTGTTTGTGTTCACCATTGGATGGATTCCAAAAGAAGAAATTTAGACTACATTCCAAAACTATAAACCCTCAGCAGGAACCTATGATCCGATTTGGTAAATAACTTCCACCCCAACCTGGAGGTCGGGGAGGCATAAAGTTGAGCTTAAGCACAGCAGAAGTAGAATCATCATGAAGCGATGCATCAATGTCTGTAAATCGGATTACAGAATCATCTGCCATAAGCATCCCGAGTCTCTGTGGGCGTGTAGCTTCAAGTTCAAAGTGTAAGTTAGCAAAATGGAAACTCGAAATGAGAGAAAGCCATGACTTGGACACGCACTTGAAACGTTGGAGAGGCTTTGCACGTAACCTAATCATAATTTGAATTAACAAATTATGTGTCAGAATCGGAGAAGAAACCATGTTCTTCGCTCCTCTCTTCATGTTAGGGCACACTTGATTACTTTGCAAAATGAGATAGGTATGCAATTTGGTACCTCCCCCAATCAGCACATAACGTCGTCAAATCAATAGTTATGAGCATCAAAACAGATAACAAATTTTAGATTATAGAGCATACAGATATTTTACTCTGTAGCAAGATGACTTCATCGTTGGATCTCCTGTGCTTGGAGGATTTGCACTATGAATAGAGAAACTACGAAATATTGCATCCTATCGCCACCAACTCGAATTTCGGTTGAGACTAGGGCTCTTCTGTGTTTGGAGGATTTGCACTATGAATAAGTACGAAGTAAATTTAAAATTTATTTTTAAAATATTCATATAATTAATAGACTCATTGACATTAGAAAATGGTAAGTGCATTATTATCAAAAATTTAATTAGGACTAACTAAGAAAAATAATTTTTTAAAATTTAATATTCTTAAAAGTGATAATATGTTTTTTATAATTAGAATCAAAATAACATTATTATTCTTTATTTTTATAAAAATGATTGAAGATAGAATTAAGTTTAAATTAACTATTTGTTCCCTATAAGTGTCTTTTATTTTAATTTTTATCCTTATACGTAAAAAGCTTTCCTTTTATTCCCTATAAAAAAATTCCTTTTAGGACTAAATTAACTAGTTGGTCCCAATAGGTGTCTTCTATTTTTATTTTAGTCCTTATATGAAAAAAAAATTTCCTTTTTTATTTCTTATAAAAAGGATTGGATGTACAATTATGGTCAATTAACTATTCCGTCCCTATATGTGTCTTTCATTTTTATTTTAGTCCCACTACAAGAATGCGTCAATTTATCAACAAATTATCAGCGACGGTCCCGACCGTCGCAATTCGTGATAGCATTCTTACCGTTTGTGATGGAAATAACCGTCGCTGATGTTGCGATGCAAATTTCAGTAGCTACTAGTGCAAACCAGGCGGAGAATTGTTTTTATGAATGGAAAGCTTGGGGCGACAAACCACGCCATCGCAAACTTAGTGACGGTGTTAATGGGTTAACCTAGTTTTGGGACTTATGTGAAAAATAAATGTGTAAGTACTAAAAGCGTATGATTTTTTTTTGTATAGAGACTACAACAAAAAATAGGGACATGTATAAGGAATAAATTTTAATTTAACCTAGTATTAATTATTACCTTTATTTTTATATATAAGAACCTACAACAAAAATCATATACCTTAAAAAAAGTGACCATTCACGGTCGCTTTGTTATAAGTTGCTGGAGAGGATATCTGGGATTAGCATCAAAAGAAGACTTGTTTTGCTCGTAAGAATCTTGTGTTTAAGGTAGGAGACATAATGTATATTGTACTCTGATTTCACATATTTAGGGACAAATCTTGTAATATATTCCGTTAATTTTGTAACATGCTGCTTAATGCTCCAAAAGACTTACCTATCTGATATGTAAGATATATGTATGTAATAAAATCCTTATGCTTATATAATACTTAGACAAGGATTTGATTACATGGAGCTTTAGGTAGTCAAGGTGTGACATAGTAGTTGGATAGATAAAAATAAATTTAAAAATATATTATTGAAACTGAATGACTGAAAAAAACTGAATGACTAAATTAAAAACCCTAAACCACAAACCCCAAATCATAAACCCTAATAATTGAAAGAATAAAAACCACATAAAAATTACTCATTTTAATTGTGAATAGATATATCATTGAAACCAACCAACTAAAGAATTTCATTCAATATATAAACAAATGTAAAAGTTCAAATACTCTTTATATTAATAGTTATATGATGCTAATCCTAAAAATTTTCTATAGATAAAAGTTAAATTTAAACATAATTAAAGATATATGATTGAACCTAACTGGCTAAACCATAAACTCTAAACCCTAAATCCTAAATCACTAAAGCCTAATAAATGATTAGATGAATATCAAATTTAAAATATCCTAGTTTTTTGATGTGGTTACAGATATGATTGAATAAATATCATTGAATAGATAAAAAGAAAATTTTAAAAATAATAATAGATAGATAAATTCCAATCCTAATAATTGATAGATAAAAATCAAATTTAATAATATATTATCGAAACCAAATGATGAAATCTTCGACCCTAAAGCCCAGATCCCAAATCCTAAACCCTAATAATTGAATGGATAAAAAACACATTTTAAAATTTCTCAATGTTAATTGTGAGTAGATATACTATTAAAACTGATTCACCAATATAGATTTCATTCAATAGATAAAAAAAGGTTAAAAATTGAAATAATCTTCATAATACATAGATAATGTTAATCCTTATAATTGATCAATTGATCCAAATTAAATTTGAAAATATAATTGAAACTAACTAACTATACCATTTTTTTTATCAGTAACAAAAAGATATTTATCAATAAAGGCACTGGAGGTAACAAATTGTTACAAAGAAATAAATCGGGGAACTAATCCAAACAATGGAGAACTAGCAAAACAAGGCTAATGAAACCCTAAGCCCCTAAACCCGTAATCTTAAATTGTAAACACTAATAATAACAGAATGGAATGATTATATGTGTATCATCCCCTAACACTAATAATAGTAGTAGTAGTCATTTTATCCCCTAATAGGGATGATAATAACGGATTTTTCTCTAGCTACGATTGTAATTACTCCCTCTAGCTAAGAAGGAAAGGGGCTCTTTTGCAATTTGTTTTATTCCTTCTTATTTCCCCTTTTCTCTCTAACAATGGGAAAGAACAAAAGATAAAATCAATCACTCCCTCTCTCACTCCCTTTCAACTCCACCCCACGCCTCTCTCCCTTCACTATTACCATTTTTCAATTTCAACACTCAAGCACACACTCTCTTCACTCGTCTACCTTACATGCACCTTCCACCCCTTCCATAACCTTCTTCATTTATTCAACTCCTAACTCCATCTTGACACATATGTAAGATTCACTTCATCTGAAGTTCACCTTTTCATGCCTTGGAGTCTTAATTTATTTTGGGGATTAGGGCTTCAAGAAGATAAGGAATAAGAGAAGAGAAAGGACAAGGAAGTGTTGGAGATTGTGACTACTCAAGGGCCTTAGAAATTGAAGCTTGGAGAGCAATTGGAGATTCAAGTGGAAGATAACCTCAATAAAAATTCACACCTTTGACTAGTGACGGTTTGCAGTTCTTTGATTCATGATTGCAGCAAAAGACTCAAGGTTATTGTGTGGCTCCCTCGTTGCTGTGACACCCTAATAGATTCCTGGGAAAAAGTGAATGTTCTCTCACCACAATAGGCAATTCTCGTTGTAGTGAGAGTCCAGGATTCTGGGACACTTAGAATTTTGCTTTCACACTCTCTTTTTTGTTTCTAATAACTTCACTAAACCACTTGTAACCTCTCCTTAATTGAAATTGGATTGAACTAAACTGAATTGACTAAAATTGAATAAGCTAAACACTTGAAGTGTCCATATAAGTTTTGAGGTTTAGAAGCAACTATGCAACTCTCAGTGAATATTTTCCCCATTGTTAATCATAGTGAGGAATCCTATGGCAAAGTAAGTAAGTGAGTGGATTGAGGTGGCAGAACCTGTCTAGTGGAGGGACGCTTAGCTCATAAAACTTGAATGTGTATTTAAGGATAATGAATGGTTTAGAGTGAATTGTATCTATGATGTTACTGTGAAAGTTTGATTGCAAGAATGTATATATGTGAATAATTTCTCAACTCTGTTGGCTGGAATACTATTTAATTTCTATACCTGGAGATTACTAAGATTATGCAAGACGATATATCTCAAGGTTACAATATCTTAGGTACCTCTCAGCTAGAGAACAACATCAACACGTGAAAACTTATGACTTTTGGTTTTATTTTGTTAGGATAGGTTCATCTATGTTCTTGATCTACAAAGAAAAGAAGTATGCTTTTTTGTCTTTGTACTTGTACTAAAGAAACTTATCAAGTGATGTTCTTAAGTTTCAAACTTAATTCTATTTTTTTGCATAACTCCAATAAAAGAAGAGATGTATATATATGCTCAATTATGTATGTGTTAAGAGTGTAAGTTAAGAAGTGTAGTGATGATTATAAAGTTTTGAAAATTAAGGCGTGACAATATTCATAAGAAAAACTAATAATAAAAGAGATTAGAAGATATCTAATGAATAACAAAAACAAACAGAAATAAATTAGAAAATATATAATGAATAACATAAATAAACAAATAGTTGTAAGAAAATCAACCCACCTTTTCAGAGAGGAAACCAATTATCAGCCAAAAAAAATCCAAAATAAAATTAAACAAAAAAATAAGACAAATTTGAAAACAAAAATAACATTATTATTGTACATGTATAGCAAAACCCCAATTAAATTATTGAAAAATACTTGACCAAGTCACCAAGCAATCCACTATTAGTTCAATTTCACAAAGATCTACATGAAATTTGTTTGTTACTATATGTCAAATATAACACAACACCACTATTAGGAATGAGTGGTAAACCAAGAAATGTCTTCCTTTGTCAAAAAAAAAAGAGAAATATTTTATTTTTAGAATTTTAGAACTTTAGAATTAGTAAGGTCCCCACATTCAAGTGTGTACCGAGCAATATGTGATAGTGATTTTCCACCATTCGGCAAGTATACTTATCGTTTAGAAGATAGGAAGGGAAATCAGAGTATCGTTCCACTGGAACTTTGTTAGAATATCAAATTCCCAAGACTAATCAAAATTATGGACAATAAAGTATTGTAGAAAGGAGTTGTTCATATCAAGAATTAAAAGTAAAGTATGATGCAAAAGAGTCGCAAAATGCCCTTTAAAGGTAATTATCTTCATTTGGAGGCTGCTATTAGACGGCATTGCTACTAAGGCAAATCTTCTAAAAAGAGGCATCTCATTATCTGTTGAACAATGTTTATGCAATTGTTGTGGTCTCGATATTGAAGACTCGAATCATTTGTTCCTGGCTTGCACTGCGATCCATCCAATCTGGGTTAGGATTTCTAATTGGCTTCAGATCTCGCCTCCGCTCCCAACCTCTCTTGTGGATAGCTTTATCGTTTTCAAAAATCTAGGCAGAAGTAAAGTGGGTAAATTTAAAGTTCAAAATATCTGGTTTGCCTTAATGTGGTCAATTTGGATGCATCGGAACAACATTATTTTCAGATCACAGGTTTTCGATGCCTCACAAGTATTTGATTCTGCTTGCTCATTCTCATGGGAATGGTCTAACTCTATCTTGGGGGTCTCGGTTCCATTTGGGTCTTGGTGTTCATCACCCTCCTCTTGTATTTTTAATTAACTGTAGGACTCCCCTTCTTTTCCTGTTGTAACTCTCTATCTATCTGTACTGCTTTGCACCTCTGGAGCCTTTAATACATTTCTTTGCTTATCAAAAAAAAAATGATGCAAAAGAGTCTAAAAACAATATCAAAGAAAGAGTTAGGGGTTTGGGTTCCATTGCTCTTCTTACTCATATAATGAACACTTGGTCATTTTAGGTGAAAACATATAATTGAAGGTAAAACCCACCAATTGTAGGTTAAGCCTCTGTCTAGGTCATTAACTCCTTTGTTTCAACCTACGTCCCCTAATGTCTTAGGCCTATTCAAGTATAAAAAAAGTGAGAAATTGAATTTATCAAGACCTCACAATAGCCAAGTCATATGTCTAGGATCAAGCACTATTGTGGTGAATTCCTACATTTCCAACATAATCATCCATCTTTCAATGACACAACTATATCTAAATCAATTCCCCATTGATTAAACGCAAGACCGACATTCGCATAGGAATCAACAAATTCATTTAAAATCTAATCAATTAAAAGAAAGCATTAAGAATAGAAATCACACAATTAAACAAATAAAACCTAAATTGACAAGAAATCTCAATTATATGAGTTTGAATTGCAATCTCCCCCAACTCCCTAACGTAAGATTTAGCCTAGCATGATTAGGAAGGAAAAAGATCAAGGATTACAAATTGTCTGATTCTTCAAGAAATTCCCCAGCTAGAGAAAAAGAGTGAAAATCCAAAAAATGAGGACCTAGCCTCTTAATGTGAACTAGACACACCTAATTATATATTTTTAGGTTATAAGAGTCAAGACCCATTGATCTATAGTCACTAAAACGCATAATTTTTCATAAAAGAGCATAAAAACACAGGTATAAACTTGATAAATATTTCATATTTAGAATTTTAGAACTTTAGAACTAGTAAGGTCTCCACATTCAAGTGTGTACCGAGCAATATGTGACAGTGATTTTTCACCATTCAACAAATATACTGATCGTTTAGAAGATAGGAGGGGAAGTAAGAGTATCGTCCCACGAGAACTTCGTTAGAATACCAAATAATTCCCAAGACTAATCACTATTTGAACAATCAAGTTTTGTAGAAAGAAGTTGTTCATATCAAGAATTAAAAGTAAACTATGATGCAAAAGAGTATAAAACCAATATCAAACAAAGAGTTAGGGTCTTCGGTTGCATTGCCTTTCTTACTCATGTAAGGAACACTTGATCATTTTAGGTGAAAACATATAATTGAAGGTAAAATCTACCAATTGTATGTTAAGTCTATGTCTAGGTCATTAACCCACTTTTTTCAACGTAAATCCCCTAATGTCTTAGGCAAATTCAAGTATAAAACAAGAGAGAAAGTGAATTTATCAAGACCTCACAATGGCCAAGTCATATGTCTAAGATCAAGCACTGTTGTGGTGAATTCCTACATTTCCAACATAATCATCCATCTTTCATTGGCACAACTATATCTAAATCAATTCTCTATTAATTAAACACAAGACCTGCATTCATATCGGAATCAACAAAGTCAATTGAAATCTAATTAATTAAAGGAAAGCATTCGGAATAGTAGAAATCACTCAATTGAACAAATAAAACCTAATAATCTCAATTATATGAGTTTGAATTGAAATCTCCCCGTTATCCCTAACATAAGATTTAGCCTAGCATGATTTTGGAAGAGAGAGAGGGAGAAGAAGAGAAATTACAAGAAAATATAGAGGAAAATGATCAAGGATTACAAATTGCTTGATTCTACAAGAAATTCCCCAAGAGAGAGAGCTAGAGAGAAAGAGTGAAACTCCGAAAAATGAGAACCTAGCCTCTTAATGTGAACTAGAAACACATAACTATAGGTTTTTTGGTTACAAGAGTCAAGACCCATTGTTCTATAGTCACTAAAACGTACAATTCTAAACAAAAGAGCAGAAAAATGCATGTAAAAACTTAAGAAATATTTCCTTTTAGAATTTTTGAACATTAGAACTAGTAAAGTCCCCACATTCAAGTGTGTACCGAACAATATGTGATAGTGATTTTCCACCATTCGGCAAGTATAACGATCGTTTAGAAGATAGGAGGGGAAGTAAAAGTATTGTGCCTAGAGAACTTCGTTAGAATACCAAAATCCAAAGACTAATCACTATTGGGACAATTACGTTTTTTAGAAAGGAGATGTTCATATAAAGAATTAAAAGAAAACTACGATGCAAAAGAATCTAAAAACAATATCAAAGAAAGAGTTAGGGGCTTGAGTTCCATGACTCTTCTTACTCATGTAATGAACACTTGATCATTTTAGGTGAAAACATATAATTGAAGGTAAAATCCAGCAATTGTATGTAAAGCCTATGTCTAGGTCATTAAACCCTTTGTTTCAACCTAGACTAATTCAAGTATAAAGCAAGAGAGAAAGTGAATTTAAAGACCTCACAATAGCCAAGTCATATGTCTAGGATCAAACACTATTGTGATGAATTCCTACATTTTCAACATAACCATTCATCTTTCAATGGCACAACTATATCTAAATCAATTCTCCATTGATTAAATGCAAGACCGGCATTCACATCGGAAGCAACAAAGTCAATTAAAGTCTAATCAATTAAAGGAAAGCATTAAGAATAGTAGAAATCACTCAATTGATCAAATAAAACCTAAATTGAATAGATCTCAATTATATGAGTTTGAATAGAAATCTCCCTGTTATCCCTAACATAAGATTTAGCCTAGCATGATTTGGGAAGAGAGAGAGGGAGAAGAAGAGAAATTACAAGAAAACATAGAGGAAAAAGATCAAGGATTACAAATTGTCTGATTCTCCAAGAAATTCCCCAAGAAAGAGAGCTAGAAAAAAAGAGTGAAAATTCAAAAAATGAGGACCTAGCCTCTTAATGTGAACTAGAAACACCTAATTATATATTTTTAAGTTACAAGAGTCAAGACCCATTGATCTATAGTCACTAAAACGCATAATTTTTCATAAAAGAGCATAAAAACGCAGGTATAAACTTGAGAAATATTTCATTTTTAGAATTTTAGAACTTTAGAAGTAGTAAGGTCCCCACAAGTGTGTACCGAGCAATATGTGATAGTTATTTTCCACCATTCGGCAACTATACCGATCGTCTAGAAGACAGGAGGGGCAGTAAGAGTATCATCCCATGGGAACTTCATTAGAATACCAAATTCCCAAGACTAATCACTATTTGGACAATCATGTTTTGTAGAAAGAAGTTGTTCATATCAAGAATTAAAAGTAAACTTGAATGCAAAAGAGTCTAAAAACAATATCAAACAAAGAGTTAGGGTCTTCATTTGCATTGCCTTTCTTACTCATGTAATGAACACTTCATCATTTTAGGTGAAAACATATAATTGAAGGTAAAATCCACCAATTGTATGTTAAGCCTATGTCTAGGTCATTAACCCATTTGTTTCAATGTAAATTCCCTAATGTCTTAGGCAAATTCAAGTATAAAACAAGAGAGAAAGTAAATTTATCAAGATCTCACAATAGTCAAGTCATATGTCTAGGATCAAGCACTATTGCGGTGAATTCCTACATTTCCACCATAATCATCCATCTTTCAATGGCACAACTATATCTAAATCAATTCCCCATTGATTAAACGCAAGACCGACATTCGCATAGGAAGCAACAAAGTCATTTAAAATCTAATCAATTAAAGGAAAGCATTAAGAATAGTAGAAATCACTCAATTAAACAAATAAAACCTAAATTGACAAGAAATCTCAATTATATGAGTTTGAATTGCAATCTCCCCCAACTCCCTAACGTAAGATTTAGCCTAGCATGATTAGGAAAGAGAGGGAGGGAGAAGAAGAGAAATTACAAGAAAACATAGAGAAAAAAGATCAAGGATTACAAATTGCTTGATTCTCCAAGAAATTCCCCAAAAGAGAGAGCTAGAGAGCAAGAGTGAAAATCCAAAAAATGAGAACCTAGCCTCTTAATGTGAACTAGCAACACCTCTTTATAGGTTTTTTAGGTTACAAGAGTCATGACCCATTGATCTATAGTCACTAAAACGCACAATTCTGCATAAAAAAGCAGAAAAATGCAGGTAAAACGCTCATCTGCGCCTTGGGACGCCAGGATTAAGCGTTGGGACATGCATTATTCAGCATATAACAGGTCCTGCACGTTACGACCCGCAAATGGACGTTGGGACAGGCAAATTCTGCACCTTTCAACCTGTTTATGTCCTTTTCTTGCTTTAACTTGATCTCTTGCATCCCATCATCCTACATACACATAAATACACCAAAAATTAGGATTAAAAACATCAAAACTAACACAAAATCTACAAATTTCTAACAAATGACTCAAACTAATAAATGATGTGAATTTCTTATTAATTAACTACTAATATGGAACAAAACACTTTTTTCTTGCTTTAACTTGATATCTTGCATCCCATCATCCTACATCCCATCAATTTTTTTCGTATGTGCTTCTTTTCCTTTGATTTTTTCTTTTTCTTTTGATTTTCTATTATTTTTTTCTTTTTTCAGCACTTTTCTTCTTTTGTCTTTTCTCTTTGCTTGAATTGGCACCCTAATTTTACAGCATAAAACACAATAAAATGGAACATTTAAGTGAATACATGCAAAATGAATGAATGTATGCATGATGGACTACCCAAAACAATCACCTAATGCAAACATTAAAAAAATTAAAGTGGTGTTGCTACCCCAAACTTACAATATTGACCTGTCCTCAAGTCATGACCCAAAATGTACCCCAAACCGAATACCTATAGAATCAACTTCTAGGGAAAAACAATCGGGACCCAAACTTAGAAGGAGACTGTATAACCCGAGTGCATAACCAAAGTTCTTTATGTGTACATAGAAGGGGCAATTGGTTTTTCACTTAATCGGCTTGTAATGATCTCACAATAAATAAAGAAATGGATATATCAAAGCTCAAAGGGGCTAAGCAATGGATAATGTACGGGACAAGGCTATATAGGCCCAAGGATACAACAAAGAAAAATGCCTCTATCATGTTCAACCTATCATGTAATGAGCAATCTCAACCAATTCAAGAGCATAGTCAAATTCAAGAGCACACTTCAACATAATGAAACATTCATGACAAAAAATATGTTGGAGGCTCAAATCCTCACCTAGGGTGCATGATTGTCATCACATTGCCAAAATACATAAAGCATGCCACAAACCTAGTGTTAATTTACCTATACACACATTTGTCAAACAAGTGCAATGAAACATTTCAAGAGCATGCAATCTTACAATGGGAATTAGGGCTTAATCCTAATTTCCTAGTTCACATGAATCATTTCTACTAAATTAAGAATCAATGCCATGCCACAAACTTATCACAGGGATAATCAACAATTTAAGGAATTCTATTGAACAACCAATCTAATAAATACTAGAAAATAAGGGTTGAGAAGGGACTCCCTTTTGAAGATCAATCCAAGCATCTTGAAGTGCGCAACATAATGTCCACTAACCAATGCTCCAAAAGTCACAAGTACCTACAAAACAAGCAAAAACCCAAAACACAAAACTAAAGAAACCAAAATCAAGTGAAGGGGATTATAATTCTTATTCTTTTTTTTTCCTTTTTTAAGTATGAGTTGCTTCTCAAAAGATGGTTGTTTAACGTCACTAGCTTGATGCTTTATCCCTCATGGAGACTTGAAGTTTGAGGCAAGTGATCTATTAAATATTTCTTTAATAATTTTGATCACTTAACTCAAATTAGGCTCCATGAGTGAGTTGTGAAGACTTCCTCTTGGATCCCATGGTATCGACAAGTCTATTGAATCATGTGGCACTATTATGGCTTCTTCATCTTCAACCTCCTTCATATTAGAATTCCAGCTTTGAGGTTGTAAGATATACGTTAAGCCATCATCATTGAGCACCTAAGACATTCCACATGATGAAAGTATGGCTCGCAAATCAACAACTTGACACTCAATAATTGACCTTTGCTCCCCCATTAATTCTAACAATTCTTGCCCCTCAAGAATAGTGAAATCTTCTTTATTCACTTTAAGAGTGAACTCATTCACTCCCTTCTCATTGTAGGCTTCATTTGTTGTGAGGGAATAACATTGCTCCTTTGGCTTCATTACCACTTCATTGGAAGAGATTCCAATTGATCCTTGGGATCATTGCAATGCAATATGATCAATTTGTTCCTCCAAGCTTCTTAAAGAGGCATCATGACTTTTGAGAGTAGCTTGAGTCTCTTGCATATAAGCCTCGATTCATTGCATAAAAGCTATTAATGCACTCTCTAAACTTGGAGAAATGGTTTGTGAAGCTTGTCATACCTCTTGTGAATTTCGAAATTAATCACCATATGGTTGATAGAAATCTTGAGCACCATTATATAGAGGATTTCACATGAATTGTGATGGATCCGGCTCTAAAGGATATGAACTATCATAGGAAAAATCCGCGTAATCCATCATTCTTGGGTGGTAAGAGTTTGCTTAAGGTAAGAATTCACTCTTTGGTACACAGTCAAATTGAGGTTGATAACAATATTCACCCTCAAAATTTCCATAAGCACCATGATATTGATTACCTACACAAGCACTTTGAAAACTTTGTGTTTGGAATGCTCCCAATTGAGCCAAGTTAATTTGCAAGTGTAAAAGATGCAATTGTTCATAAATCAAGCTTTGTTGAGCTAAAACAACATAGTCAATTTTATTTTCCATATTTCAAAGATAAGACAAAGGTGAGAACAAAGAAAAACAAAGCAATAATTATAAAAGAAATGAAAAATGTAAAAGAAACAAAGAAAAATGGATATGCACAATGAAAATGAAGTGTCCAAACTAGGGACCACCTTGGGACTATCAATATCTAATCAATAGTCCACACCAATGGCGCCATAAACTTTATAGTGATTTTCCACCATTCGGCAAGTATACCGATCGTTTAAAAGATAGGAGGGGAAGTAACAGTATCGTCCCACGAGAACTTCGTTAGAATACCAAATTCCCAAGACTAATCACTATTTAGACAATCAAGTTTTGTAGAAAGGAGTTGTTCATATCAAGAATTAAAATTAAAGTATGATGCAAAAGAGTCTAAACACAATATGAAAGAAAGAGTTAGGGGCTTGGGTTCCATTGCTCTTCTTACTCATGTAATGAACACTTGATCAATTTAGGTGAAAACATATAATTGAAAGCAAAATCTAGATAATCTTCAACAAAGAAGAATATCTTATGCCCTACACCTATATTATCCCTTTGAAAATAGGAGAATTTGCACAAAGAAAGATCCAAGTAATCATGGGGATATCTTTCATTTATAACTTCAAAGGAGGTATACAGATACAAGTAGGTATTGTGAAGCTTTATAAAAAGGCTCATACAATCCAAGCATCCTCTTATGCTTCTTGTAATGCTTCAGAAACATTAACAGAAGGATTAGAATTAGTACCTACAAATGAAGAAATTGAGGTATTAGATAGAGAGCTCTGTTTGTATAACCTAGGATCCATGACTCATTATGAGCAACAAATCATGCCAATCCTAAATAGTTTAGAACAGCAAAAGGAGTATAGAACAAACATCTAAAACGTCCTCAACTTAGGTGTCATTAGGAAGTCAAACTCCACACATCGAACGGCAGCTTTCATTGTCTAATTTGGAACAGAAGTCATTGATGGAAAATAGAAACGAGGTAAATCAAGAATGATTCACAACTACAAAAGACTCAATAATAATTCTCAGAAAGATCAGTACTCCTTTCCAAGTATTGACTATCAACTTTTGAAAATTCGTGATAAAAAAGGTATATTCTAAATTTGATCTTAAATTTATGGTTTTTACCAAGTAGCTATGGAAAAAGAATCCATTCCTTGGACTGCATTCTTTTGTCCAGAAGCGCACTTTGAATGGCTTGTTATACCATTTGGTTTAAAAAATGCACCAATAGTTTTCCAAAAAAAAATGAATAATATTTTCCATAAGCAGTATGATGATTTCATAAACGTATACATGCATGATATCTTAATATTCTCTGAAGATATCACAGCATTTAAAACAACTTTCAATATTTTTTGAAATTTGTGAAAAAGGACTTGTTCTTTCTAAAGATAAGTTGAAAATTGGTGTTACTAGATTGAATTCCTCAGATTACAAATTGGGGAAGGAAAAGTCGAACTCCAACCTCATATTGTTAAGAAAATCTTGGAATTTGAAGAACAAAACCTTGAAATATTAAAAGGTTTATAGCAATTTTTAGGGATCTTGAACTACGCAAGAAATTATATCCCTAATCTCAGCAAACTCACTTGTAGTTTGTACAATAAATGTTCTCTTAATGGTGAGAGAAGATTTATTAGACAAGATTGAAAAGTTATTAAAAAAATAAAGGAGGCTATAAAAATTTTGCCACCATTAGACTTTCCTCCAAAGGATAGTTACATAATTATCCAAACAAATGGATCCTTACAAGGATTGGGTGCCATTCTCAAGTGGAAACCTAATAAGGACTAAGAATCTCTTAAGAAAAAATTGCTAGATATGCGTCGGGTACATATAAGACCAATATTTTTGCAATTGATGCAGAAATAATGGCTTGTCTCTTTGCCTTTAAAAAATTTAGAAATTTTCTTCTAGATAAAAAAGAGTTTACTCTAAGAACTGATTTCAGGCTGTAGTAAATTTTTATCATAATATGAATACTAACAAGTTTTCAAAAAATAGATGGGTTAATTTTATTGATAATATTTGTAGAATAGGTGTTGATGTTAAAATTGAGCATATTAGTGGTAAGGATAATCATGCAGTAGATTTGTTGTCTAGATTAATCCCGACTAATCTTATTTTTTAGATGGCAGGACAAGACAAACGCAAGTCACCAGCCTTAGCAACGGAAGAATACTCAAAACTTTAGTTTGGTGCACAACAACTTCCTATTTTACCCGAGGACCATCCTAGAAAAAAAGCTTATTTTCTTTTTCAAGGAGAAAAACTAGGACTCTACGAAGCTATGGTTCTCTTATGAGAGATATAGGAAAATTTTCAAAACTAATCTTTAAAGGCTTCTATTCTTTAGAAGATTTCATTAAAGAGGGAGAGGATTATTTCCAACAGAAACACTTTCCAACCAGGAAGCAAATTTTTTTATTGAAACTCTGAAACAAGGACCAGAACAAGAATTTGAACATGAAAGAAAAATGTGTTCCACAATCAGAGTAACCAGGGAAAGAGAAATGAGATAATTCTCACAAACAATCAGAGAATTGGGAGAAGATCTCAACAGAGCGGAATATATGATAAGCGCCATTCAAGAAGTCGAAGCCATTCCTTTTGAAAAATTGAGTTGGATGATGAACTTGGATTCAAGATTTAGAAGATGTTTTCTACAAGAGCTTCCCCCAGAAGTCCACTAGAAGATCCTCAAAAAGCTTCTGATGACCTTTATGCAAACCTTATCGGAATGCAGCTATTTCTATTGGAAAGTAGGAAGAAAGGTCATTTACCTTATCCCTATATTACCTTTGTTCAATATTCAGAGGATTTCGACGGTGAATACCCTCTATAGTCATCATCGGTACTACTCAGGGTCACTAATGCAAATAGAGTTAATGATATCATAGTTTCAGAAGGTTTTCATTATGGTTTCATTAATTATTTAACATTTCATTCAGCACCAGATTTTTTTGGTGCAAAGGTACAAAATATTATTGATTCTTATTGTAACCAGTCAACCCTTAGGCCAAGACCCCCAATCAGACTTGGAGTCTTTTCATCAATCCCAAGGATGATTCAAGGAAGATACGTTCCTACACAGAATCATTTGATTATCATCAAAATGTTTGAAGAATTTCTTAGTATGTTCTTCACTAATTCAATTAAGTACTTCGAACCAGATAATCAAAACATCTCAGAAGAGAGGATCTTTAAAATTTCCCTCATGATTTCGCAAACAAACTCCAACGGCTTGGAGAGCCAGCAACAATGAAGATTTGGGCATCTCTCACAATGCCACCCCCAAAACGTAACAATATTTGGGACTCACTGCCAACACCAAAATCCCCTAATTAAAATGAAGAAGTTCTAATGGTTGAACTCGACACACTTATGGGAGAATAATGATGTAAACAATGACGTCAGACAGCATTGTCGATAGAAGATGACAAAACAACAAGGAAGCAATCTACTTTCTTTTCTTTTACTTATAAGTGTATGGTTTATATTAAAAGTGAGGCCTTTAATCACTAATAAAATTGCCTGCTTTAGAAAAGTTGTGCCCCACCTATCTTTAATAATGGCATTTTTATTTAAGAAGTGAAGTACGAATTTGCAATCTGAGTGTCAAGTTTTTCTATATAAAGGAGTCCGTGCTTTGTGGTGTGCAATATGAGAAGTGTGTAACAACTACTCTCAGAAGAAATAAATCCTTTCTATTTGATCCTTGTGCCATTTTATTTTCTGCTACTCTCTTTATCTTTGCGCTATTTTGAATACAGGAAGTTCAGAGAAGAGAAATGTATAAATTCATTTTGCTCTACACTATCCTAATTTTGGTATCAGAGCAAATACCATGACAACTTAAATATTATTATGTTGAGATTACCGTTAGTATGAGGTATATTTGATTTTGCTTTTATTATCATAAAAGCATGCTATCATTAATATGATAATAGTTCCATACTAATATCTTTGGACTCATCAATACTAATTTCAAACATTATGAATCCTGTATAGCTGAAGGCTAGGGAAGGCAATCTTAGTACCATGGCAAGAGGTAAGACCATGCTGGAAAAGATGTTTGCACCCGATGGATAGGTGATTATAGGATAAATAATGGTTGAAAGAGGTAAACTTGATTATTTAGATTTAGAACTACTGATCATATTAATTTAGTATGTTTTCATGATAATAAAAAAGGACTACAAACATACGTATCATACTGCAAGAAACCAACATAACTCCTTATCATTCGTATTTGCTTAACTTAATTGCATTTCAGATATTTCATTTACTGTCCTATATAAATTGCAATCCTAAAAAGATAATAGTTCTGCAATTTTTAAATCTCTACTCAACCTTTATCAAAAACAAAAAGAAAAAATTTTACTAATTGAATCTTCATTACAAAGTTTAGATCTTTTAAACAAAAAGATTTCCACTTGTGAAATAGCAATTAAAGACCTAACTGACAAGGTTGGTTCTTTAATATTTAGATTTGAAAAGTCATATCTTTTTAAGTTGCCGACAAAAAAAGATCTAGAGGATCTATTGTTAAGAATAGATCAACAACCAAATAAGATTGAACAAGAAATTGTTCAACTATCAAAAGAATTAGAAAAAAGAGTACAAACTCTTGAATCTCTAAAACAGCACGTAGATAATAAAATATTTATATTCTTGGCATGACCGAACGAAATCAAGAGTATTCAAGACTATCAAAAAGCACTTCATAGTACTACTTAGATGTTATCACTAGCATAGGAATTTATCAAAAATCCTACCGATATTGCTATAAGCTCTATAGAAAACAGAATAATATCATTATTAAATTATTAATTGGATTGCATGAAAAACTTAATTTAATATTTGTAAAACAGTAGTTTCTAGATCTTGCAGTTGCGTTCAAAGAAATCAACACTAAACTGAAAAATTTTAAGATTAACAAAGTAACTAAAAGTCAAATTATTCCTGCACAAGAAAAAGTTATTACGGTGTAGAAAAACCCAAAACAAAAAATGCAAGAATTCAAGAAACCAAAAACTAAAGTTTAACTACTATGGCTTGTGCCACTAACAGAACCCTCGTGTAACGCTGTAATAAGAAACCAACTGTTAAGTAGTGACTTCACTTTCCAATTCATCCGTGACAATGCTCCAAGTAATCAGTTTATCAAGAACAAGACCTGTGATACATCAATCTTCTAATTCTTTCATCATGTTAACCATCAATTATTTATATATAAATATATTAATTTATTAATTGTTTTCTGAACGATTTTCTGACCTTTTGTTTATTCAATATCTTAGGCCACGGATGTAAGTTAGAAAATGAGATCCGTATTTTGGTCAACTATTTCTTGAAGAGCATTCTTGTTAAAACACAATATAAAACAGAACCAATAATTGAAGTTACATTTCATAAGGGAACATTGAAATTTATAGCAATATGCATGAAACTGAGCAATAATGGCATGCATATAAAAAAAACGTGTAAACTCTAAATTTGTCCCTAGGATTGTAGGTGTCATGTAGGTTCATCTCTGAGATTATGAAAACCTCAAATTAGTCTCTCACTTTGCCAAAAATTATTCATTTTAGTCATTTTCTATTTAGTTTTTTAATGTCGTTTAATAAGTAAAAGACTAAATACATGTCGTTTTGTAAAATTATGGACTATTTTGATATTTTTAAAATCTCAGAGATTAATCTACATCACAGCTACAATTTTAAGGACCAAATTTAAAAGTTTACTCTAAAAAAAACCAACCCAAACCTCTGTGTCTACCACAACAATCGATGATGTTCACAGTTCACACACCCTTTATTCTAAGCTTCACGATGAATCCTCTAGTAGAAGGCAAAGAGAAAACTCACGAGACAAAGCAAGGTTTCTACTTTAATTTCTACTTTTTTTTTTTTGTTTGTTTCTCCTCCTCTTAAACTAATTAATTAGAGTCCTGATTTTTGTACTTATAATTTTTTGTACTCAATATACTCATTGGTTACGTACGTTGAAAAAAATGGTTACATTAGTTATTTTTGTAGTTACAGTGTACATTGGTTACCTACGTTGAAAAATGTGGTTACATTAGATATTTTTTTGGTTACAGTGTTTTTTCGGATTTGGTGGTTACACGTGTCGAAATATGTGGTTACAACGTAAAAATAAAAATTTAACAAAATTTCTACGTGTGTAACCAAATATTTTAACGTATGTAACCATGAGTATACACAAAATGTGAGTACAAAAATCTTTTTTCAATTAATTAATGTCACCAACAACAAACAAATTGCCTTAGCTTCTTAATTGCCTTCTCACATTTCCTCACAAAAACTCACTTCAATTTTTTTCTTTTTCAACCTCAACCTTCATAACAAAGCAAACTATGAATCCCGCCAACAATCCTCCGAACGACGCCGCCATCGAAATCGATTTCTCTAACAGAAGAGTATCCTTCGCTGAAAGCGAAAACCAACGAAATGATGAACATGAACCACAGCATCAAGCCAATGTTCCTCTGCTCTTGCAGCCATCATATGCGAGATCAAAATCTATGATCTTCGACGAACTGCGAAAATTTTGCGTAAGTCTCAAATGGTGTGCTCTTGATCACTCAACTTGCGTTGGGAAATTAATTTCCTACTTGCTGTTCATCTTTCTCACTTTCATTGTGCCTCTATTCACATCACTCTTTGTTCGAGTTCCTGCTTCATCCCCAGAAGATGACCCTTTCTCCTTCAATAAACTTGTTCAGTTACCAGAATCTGGCCTCGCCCTTATTGCCTTCGTTACTTTCTCTCGTTTCTTCCGAAGGTAATAACTAAGGAAAATGTTTTGTGGTTAAATACAAAGAAATATATACTTAAATTAGTATATAAATTGGATAATTATTACTAATAATTTAACCATATTTTATAGATGATTAAAAGGGAAGAAAAATATGGTTAAATTACTTGGTAACAATTAACTCATTTATGTACTAATTTAACCACATATTTCTTTGTATTTAACCCTACTAGGTAACAATTAATCCATTTATTTACTAATTTAACCATATATTTTTTCATATTTAACCATAAAATTGAGTGGGCATATAAATAGTTAAAATTGAAGAAGAATATGGTTAAATTACTAAATAATAATTAACTAATTTATATACTAATTTAACCATATATTTATTTGTATTTAACCACAAAACCTGTTGTAAATGGATTGTATAAAATATAGGTGTGCACAAATTACTACTGAATAACTAATATGCCAAAGTACTAAACACCATTTGTATGTTTGAGTTTCGTGTAAAATACGATATAAAATATTGAGTCTTGTTAAACAATATTATAAATGACGCTTATAGGATATTGATTAAGGAGCAATAAATTATCTTATATTTGATTTAAATTATTATAAATAATATATTAATAAATAAATTTTTAACTTGTAAAATAATTATTATTATTTTTCTTAACAAATTTTTTTTTTTTTTGAAACCTTAACATTTGCCCTTAACGTTTCTCTGGGAAACTCTTTAAGAAGGTTTTGCTGAAAATAACTAGTACACTACTTTTATAGAGTAAAATATAGATTCTCATACACCCAAAATTTTGGAGTATATAAGTGGTAAGAAAAGGTATAGAGATAGAAAGAAAAAGAAAAGAGAGATGTATGTAATAAGTAATTGGAAAATTAAAGAAGAAGAAAAAGTGGTAAAATGAGTGTAGATAAATAGGATATTTTGAATGACATAGTAAAATGGTGCTTATTAACTTCTATCGGCCATTTTTGTTTCTCATTTTATTGAAATTAATTTTTAGTCTTTCACTTTGTCATACAAAATTCAATTTAGCCTAGCTAATGACTTATTATTATAACATTGTTTTTACAAAATCAAGGTCTGTTTCGATTGATTTTACAAAATTAAGAAACTGTTTTGATAATTAAT
This sequence comes from Cyamopsis tetragonoloba, assembly GCA_037177725.1. NCBI lineage: Eukaryota > Viridiplantae > Streptophyta > Magnoliopsida > Fabales > Fabaceae > Cyamopsis > Cyamopsis tetragonoloba. The sequence goes on from CM074119.1 coordinate 60,770,280, forward strand.
TAATTTTTTCAAAAATTCACATATTTTACTTGTATAAACTTCTCCACTATATGAAATGATTTAAACTAATGAGTAATGTTTTATTTAACTATATTCTTTTTCTCTTCCATCATATCTCATCTACATCTCTCTTCTTTTTTCTATTTTTTTTTATGTATGTCTTCCTTTTCTATTATATCATCCTCAACATTTTTTTTTTTAAAAAAAAACTTCTCTTTATTTTCATTTTCATTTTCTTTTTATCTCTCTTTCTTTCCACTCTTACACCTTAAAATTTAGAATAGATAAATTATTACTCGATTACAAGTAGTTTGCATATTTCGCAACTCAAACAAACTTGCTTATTTCAAACTTTTCAAAAGTTATTTGAAATGACTTTTATGTATATGATTTGATTTTCATTTAATAAATTGAAGTTTAAATTAAATTGATGTTTGTCCCATAGAATGAAATTAATATTTTGACTCAATGCTAGCTAGTTTGATAACTCCTTGTTTAGTTAACTTATTTTTTTCGTTTTGAAAAACAAAATAAAAGTTTATTCAATATACTTGAGTTAATTCAACCATAAATCAATCATTATCGAAAAAAGCTAAGAAATGAAAGTTTACTTGTAAACTATCATTTAAAATTTATTCAAAAAAAGTTTATGATACTAATATTTATATAATAAAATAAATTTTAATTACGCATTTATGGGTAAGTACTTATTTAAATAATCTCTCTAGTCATATTATATTCCATTTCTATGTCCTTGCAGGTACGGCCTACGACAACTTCTATTCTTAGACGCCTTGCAAGACGATACAAGCTATGTTCAGCGCGGGTACACACGCGAACTGGAGAAAGCCTTCAGATACTTAGCATACATAATTCTACCCTCATTTTTCCTAGAACTTGTGCACAAAATCATATTCTTCTCTACGGTCAAAATCTCAGCACCACACATTTGCGCGGATTTACCTCTAAATTTGATGGTGTTCGTGTTGGTGCTGGTTTCTTGGGTGTACCGTACTGGGGTGTTCTTGTTGGTGTGCGTGCTTTTTAGGTTAACGTGCGAGCTACAGAAATTGAGGTTCGAAGGGGTTCACAAGCTCTTTGAAGGGTGTGGGTCAGATGATGTGGGTGTTATTTTTGAAGAGCATGTGAGGATTAGGAGGCAGTTGTGGGTTACGAGTCATAGGTATAGGTTCTTTATTGTTGTGTGTGTGGTTACCATTACTGTTAGTCAGTTGGGTGCTCTGCTGCTTGTTTTGGCTTCAAAGTCAGATAAGACCTTTTTCAATTCCGGTGACCTTGTGGTGAGCATTGCATTATATATTATTTTTTTTCATTTTTTATAGCAAATTTTTTAATTTTTAATTATTTATCGACACACAAAATTTAATTATAATTAATGCAATTAGAGTATTGAATTTTCAATACTCCTATAGTACTTACTCCCTTCAATAAAAGAATGGTGTAGATAAAGAGTGAAATACATAGTAGGCGGTGGAGATTAAGAAGTGTTTTAAAAAACAATTGAACAATGGACACTTGTCATTATTTAAAATAGTGTTGCACATACTACACTAGTACAAACATATAAGGTTAAAAGCAATTTTGCTAAAAAAAAATAATATTATTTACATTCTTTTAAGGCTATAATATATGATTGGTATTTATGTTTCCTAAAAAACTTAATTTGGTTCTTTATCTTTTTTATGTGACGTGTCAACTTAATATTTTTATCTTTTTTTCATATCACTTTAGTCCTTTATGTTTATTTATAGTCTCAATTTCTATTGAGCGAGTGATGCTCATTTTTTCTTGTGGCCTAATTTTCATTTTGTTTATTCTATTTTTAATTTGTAATTATGTGGTTATTATTTTAGTTTTGTTAATAACCACAATTCAGCTAGTGGTTTATTTTCTTTCAGTGTAGCTATATAAGCATAACATGTAGTGTTCCATAATCAATTCATTCCACTCTTACAAATCAATAGAGAGAGTAATTTTTTGCTTATCTTAATTCTTAATTGTTTACGATCTTGTGCTTCCACATAGCGCTTATACCATAACAAGTGGTATCTAGATCACTTATTCAATTAACAATTTATTATGTCAACTATCACCAAGTTTCACATTGAGAAGTTTGATGGCAAAATTAGTTTTTCTATCTGACATGTCCAAATGAGAGTTGTTCTTACTCCGAACGGATTAAAGAAAGCTTTGGACGGAAAGTCAAAGAAACCGACTTCCATGACTGATGAGAAATGGGACGAGTTGGATGAGAAGGCGCTTTCGGCAATTCAACTTTGCTTGTCCAAGGAGGTTCTTCGTGAAGTAGCCAGTAAAAATACTACTGTTGCATTATGGGCCAAATTGGAGTCTTTATATATGACGAAGAGTCTTGCAAACAAGCTTCATCTTAAAGAGAGCTTGTATACTATCTGTGTGCCTGTAGGTACTTCTATTCAATCTCATATTGATGAGTTTAATACTATAGTTATGGATGTGGAAAATATTGGTATTTCAATTGATGATGAAGATAAAGTTGTTTTGTTGATTGTCTCCTTACCCTACCTATAAACATTTCATAGAAATAATGTTATATGATAACAATGACACATTATCCTTTGAAGATGTTAAATCAAATTTACTTTCTAAAGAAAAATTTGATGTTGAAGTTCATTGAGAAGATAAAGGTGAAGGTTTAAGTGTTAGAGGCAGAACTCTAGAAAAAGCGAGTAGCTGTTTCAAAAAGTCCAGGTCCAAATCTAGAGGATCCAAAAATGACAAAAATTGTTGTTATTGCAAGAAATTTGGGCATGATATTTGTGATTGTTTTATATTGAAGAAAAAAGAAGAAAAAAAAATCTCACCAACCTGCCGAGGCTGCTAATATTGAAACCGATTCTGACGCTGATTTATTATCAATTGTTAGTTTTGAGAAAAGGAGTAAAACCGAATGGATTCTGGATGTACTTTTCCCATGTGTCCATATAAGGATTTGTTTACCAGTCTTGAAATTGTTGATAGTGGTGTTGTCTTGATGGGAAATGATGCCCAATGTAAGGTTGCTGGAATTGGTACAATTCAAATCAAGACTCATGATGGTATTATACGTACTTTGACTAAAGTTTGTTATGTTCCTCACTTAAAACCTAACTTGATTTCTCTTGGCACCCTTGAGTCTTTTGGATGCAAATACTCAGCTGAAGGTGGAGTTCTAGAGATATCAAAAGGTGCTCTTATTTTGATGAAAGCTAACCGTATTGGTAGTTTATATGTCTTGCAAGGTTCTGTTGTGACAGGTTCAACTGCTGTATCTTCTTCCTTGTCTGATTATGACGTCACAAAATTATTTCACATGCGTCTTGGTCATATGAGTGAAAAAGGAATGCACTTACTGAACAAGGAAGGTTCTCTCGGTAAACATGACATCGGTAAGTTGGAGTTTTGTGAACATTGCATTTTTGGGAAGCAGAAAAGAACTAGTTTCTCTACTGCAACTCATCGCACTAAAGACATTCTTGATTATATTCACTCTGATCTTTGGGGTCCTTCTAAGGTTCCCTCTCATGGTGGACGTCGCTATATGATGATAATTATTGACGATTTTTTCCGTAAGGTTTGGGTTTACTTTTTAAGGCATAAAAATGAGGCCTTCCCCACTTTTAATAAGTGGAAAGCTCTTGTTGAAGTCCAAACAGGGAAAAAGGTTAAGAAACTCACAACAGACAATGGGTTAGAGTTTTGTGAAAGTGACTTTAATGAGTTAACTGCAGAGCATAGTATTGCTAGGCATAAAATAATTCGAGGTAAGCCCCAGCAGAATGGTGTTGTTGAATGCATGAACATGAATTTATTTGAAAGAGCTTGTTGTATGCTCTCAAATGCTGGGTTATCGAATCAACGTGATTTTTGGGCTGAGGCAGTATCTACTGCATGTAACTTAATCAATCGTTCTCCACACACGTCATTTAATTTCAAAGTTCCAGATGAAATTTGGTCAGGTAATCCAGTTGATTATTCAAATTTGAGGATTTTTGGATGTCGTGCATATGCACATGTTAGTCATGGTAAATTAGCTCTGAGAGCTATAAGTGCATATTTCTTGGTTATGCATTTGAGTCTAAAGGATATCGTTTATGGTGTCCTGATCCTAAGTCGCGGAAATTAATCCTCAGTAGAGATGTGACTTTTAATGAGGATGCATTATTATCTTCTGTGACTTCCTCTTCTGTGACTTTTAATTGAGAGTCTTCATAAGAATATACTTGGGATTTGACAGAGCTTCCAAAAGGCAAGCGACCATTGAGATGTAAATGGGTCTACAAAAAGAAAGAAGGCATTCTAGGGTTGAAGATCCTAGATGCAAAGCATAGTGAGTTGTTAAAGGTTTTAGCCAGAAGGAAGGTATTGACTTTAATGAGATTTTCTCACATGTTGTTCGTCATACCTCTATGCGCGTTTTGCTTGCTATTGTTGCTTTATATGACTTGGAATTGGAGGACCTTGATGTTAAGACAGCTTTTCTACATGGGGAGCTAGAAGAAGAAATTTACATGGAGCAACCCGGGAGATTTGTTGTTCCTGATAAGGAGAATTTAGTTTTTCGATTGAAGAAATTGTTGTATGGTCTTAAGCAAGCTCCAAGGTAATGGTACAAAAGATTTGACTCCTTTATGATTGGGCAAGGTTATTCAAGAAGCCAATTTGATGACTGTATTTATTTTAGACAATTTCCAAATGGCTCTTTTATATATTTGTTACTTTATGTTGATGATATGTTGATTGCATCACGTGACAAGTCCTTAATCAAAGAGTTAGAAACTCAACTCAGTAATGAGTTTAATATGAAGAAATTGGGTGCAACGAAGAAAATTCTTGGCATGGAGATTCACAAGGATCGTCAAGCCAGAAAATTGTTCTTATCACAAAAGAAATATATTGAAAGAGTACTTGAAAGGTTTAATATGAACAAATGTAAACATGTTTCTACTCTGCTTGCTGCACATTTCAAGCTATCTATAGACCTTTGCCCACACACAGATGAGGAGAAGAAGCATATGTCACACATTCCTTATGTTAGTGCGGTAGCCTTATGTATGCAATGGTGTGCACTAGACCTGATTTAGCATATGTTGTTAGCATGGTCATTCGATATATGCATAATCCTGACAAGGATCATTGGAATTTTGTGAAATGGATTTTCGACATCTAAAAGGTACTTCTGATATTGGCTTGGTGTTTGATAGAAGCAAGACTACAACCAATGATGTTGTAGATTTTGTTGATTCTGACTATGGTGGTGATCTTACCCGAAGAAGGTCTCTTTCTGGTTATATCTTTACTCTCTATAATGGTGCTATCAGTTGGAAAGTGACTCTTCAATCTATTCCTGCATTATCTACAACTGAAGGAGAATATGTTTTGGCTACAGAGGGAGTGAAAGAGGCTCTTTGGCTTCGTGGTTTGGTTAATGAACTTGGTATAGCACAAGATACTCTTTTTGTGTTTTGTGATAGCCATATTGCTATTCACTTAACCAAGAATAATCGTTATCACGACAAGACCAAACACATTGATGTGAGATATCATTTTATACGAGAAATTGTTGTTATTGGTAAAGTTGTGGTAGAAAAGATTCACACGTCAGAGAATCCCGCAGACATGCTAACCAAGCCTCTACCAAATGCCAAGTTTCAACATTGTTTGGATTTGGTTGGTCTCTACGGTGTTTAAAAACATGATTAGTCAAATTCGAGCTAAGGTGGAGATTGTTGAGCGAGTAATGCTCAGTTTTTCTTGTGGCTATAATTTTTATTTTGTTTATTCTATTTTTAATTTGTAATTATGTGGTTATTATTATTTTAGTTTTGTTAATAACCACAATTCAGTTAGTGGTTTATTTTCTTTCAGTGTAGCTATATAAGCATAACATGTAGTGTTCCATAATCAATTCATTCCACTCTTACAAATACAATTCTCATTGTCTTATAGTTTTTTCTCTCTGTATAAGAGAGAGTATATTTTTGCTTCTCTTAATTCTTAATTGTTTACGATATCATGCTTCCGTATAGCGCTTATACCGTAACAATTTCATATTTTAATTCCCTTCAACTAGTTTTATTATTGTTTCTAAAAACATGATTGAGTAATATGTTAAATTCTAATTAGAAATAAGACTGAATTTCTCCCAATATGTCTTAAAATTCTGTTATGTTATGCAGATTTGTTCAGCTGTACAGTTGAGTGGGTTCTTGTTGTGCATCTTAGGCGCGGCTAGAATCACACACAGAGCTCAAGGAATAGTGTCAATCGCAACCCGATGGCACTTGCTCGCCACTAATGCTTCTGCTGAGTTAGAAAGTTACAAATCTCACGGATCCGCCGGTGCCGTAGCCAGAGAAAATAATTCTGATCATTCCTCCGACGTACACATCTCTGTGATCCCACAACAACTTCCTTCTTTCCAAACCAGGCAATCCTTAGGTGAGATTTATTGAGTTGATTAAAACGTGTTTCTTGGTGCTTATTTCATTAAACAAGCAATTTCTATGTATTGATGAGATGTATTTCTTAGTGAATCATGCTTCTCAGACAGATCTCAGTGTGATATATCTCTACTAATCCTAAGTGATTAGAATCGTTTCTTTGCCTTATGTCACTTATGTATATCAATTTAGTCCTCTGTTGATTACTGCTCTTTTAAACTAGTGTTAGATAATAGATCCTTCATAGATTTGTCTTAGATTTTATTTTCATAATGCCTTTAAGATTTTGTTGAGCATGCTGTCAAAATTTATTGTTCTGCTATCTCTACACACTCAAATAGCTTTGTTAGATGCTAAGACATTTTAGATTATCTTAACATTTTATAGCTTAAGAATGGGTTTGTTGTCAAAAAATATTTCTCATCTGAGGGAAGAGATGGGAAGGCTGGGTAGATGAGTTAAGGAAATAAGAAAAAACTCTATAATGAACATAATGCTCATCTTGGCTTAGAATAATTGAAAACAAATTTATCTCTTTTATAGAGGCAATTAAGTCCTAAGTTTTTTATTAGCAAGGCAGTTGAGACATTAACTCTTGAGGGATCGACATGATTGATTTGTTGGGTACATCACAAAGAGAATCTTTGACTAAAGCTACAAACACAGCAAAGAAAAAGCTAAGAGAGATACTAGAAAAAGTTATCTAAATAGATCAAATCAACATTTTATTGTAATTAAGTCATTCCAAATCAATATTATTGATTATGCTTTGGTCCTTGATGCTTAAAGGAACTGAGGAAGAGGCAAAGAGGGTGCTCATATTTAAAACAGATGATTAAAGATTGTATCTATAAATCCATGGCCATTATATTTCTGATTTCAACATTCAATTTGTAGTAGAAGTAACAATTTAGTAGCTGATGATATGAATACTAAATGTGCTCTTTCTTGTGGTAAATGTAATTTTTAGTATTTAAGCTATTATATTATGCTCATGAGAATCTTGATTAATTAATTTTTTTTATTTATGCAGTCACATATTTACAACACAACCACAGGGGAATAACAGTGTATGGGTATATACTAGACCGAGGATTGCTTCATACTTTGTTTGCCTTCGAGTTTTCTTTGGTTCTTTGGATTCTAAGTAGGGTGGTTGTCTTGTCCTAATTAATAATCAAAATTCAACGTAGACATGAACAAATTATGGAATGATTATGATACGTTTATCTCATATAAATGGCATGTTTGCCTTATGTGATTTTCATTAAATTACTTCCTATGTATTTTTGACATACATTACTTCATATGTACTATGTGTTAGTAAATAAAAGATTTCGTATAGTATAGAGTTAATGTAAAAAACCGTGACAAAACTCAAAAATTATAATCCACAACACTTGCTCCCCCATGTTAGGAGTCATCAATTATAGGTCATCGACTTATGAAAAAATCATACGGAAATCATCAACTTGATTCTGAATAATTGGAATGTCAAAAAATTCTATATGGGTTAGTCTTCCTTCTTTCCAAACTACGTTATGCCACATGTCATCATTTGATTGATTGCATCAACTTTAGATATCGTGCTCCATCATCAGCATGTTGATGGGGCCCACAATAATTAATGCAAGGTGATGGTTTCAGAAAACCACCCTGATACTTCACCCCAAATTTCAAAATCCAACTTCATATGTTTGATTGTCTTCTTTTTCTTATTTCAAAATCCAACTTCATATGTTTGATTGTCTTCTTTTTCCTTGAGCTCTCTTTTTCTCTGCAAATTCTTCAAGTTCAAAAATTCTCTTCTTCTTCTTGCTACTCTCTTTTGTGAGTTCTTGTGCATCTTTCCATTTGCTCTTGTCTACTTCCTTGCTTCACCTTGAAGCTTTTGGCCTCTACTACATTGTTCCTTGGTCTCTCTTTTTGTTCAAACTTCCATCCTGAGCTAAATCCTTCTTTACACTTTTCATTTTGGATTGCTTTGTTTTCGTTATTTTTCCTTTTCTTTTTTGTACTAGTCTCATTCTTTTCTCAAATCTCTCTTCTTCCTCGCGGTCATTCTAGCCTTTATCACAAGTTCTATTAGAAACCCTAACCCATCTTCCATGGTAAAGAACGCTATAGAAAATTCTAGTGGAGATAGCGAAAGCCACCATAGTAGCCCTTCTTCACTTGACTCTCTAGATTGTAGGGATTTAAGCTAATGGCTAAGGTTGAAGGATGATAGCTCACCTTCAAGTTACTCTCACCCTTTTCCTGAGGATGTGTCAAGAGCTCCTTTAGGGAAACTATAGCTTATTTAAGTGTTTAGATATCAACCATCTACCCCTTAGAGTGGGGAATCCGTTCTTCAACCTATCGACAAATTTATTTTTGTTGTTTTATCTTGGACTAGAAGGAACATTTTGAAGCTCATTCTCTAACTTGCTGAAGAGTTATATAGGCCTACTAATGGGTCTCAAACCCACTAAGTCATATTTTCAGGGCTGATTAAAGCCCCTAAGTTGTTTTATTATATTGCATAAACTTCTATTGAGTTATTTAATTTACTATGACTAATTAGGTCAGAGAATATCTTATTTACAATTATGTAAAGGTTGTACGGTTATTAAAGAATTTCTTTTTCTTTAATGACTTGCAGAAATTCAGAGAGGCAAGAGTTGCCTTCTTATGAAGGTTTTTTGACTAACCAACCTCAAGAGGTTACAGAGTTCCTTAAATAGATGGATAATTATCTAGGGATTAACGAGTCAGTTTGTTCCCCTCTAAATACTGCTCTAGCTTAAGAGGTTATTGAGAAAATTATTTATTATGCTTATACTCAGCATAACTTAGATTGTATCTATGATGAGGAGCCTCTTGGGTTTGAAAAGTTTGAACAAAAAGAAAAGAGTGTGGAGGTTAAGGATCCTTAACAAGAGATCAATCTAGGCTTTCAAAAATAGTCAAGGCCTACTTCTGTCAGTAGCCTTTTAGATGAATCTTTCAAAAGTCATCTCAATGACTAATTGCACTATGCCACATTTGGCCTAATTCAACGCAACAAATGCGAGCGGTTGACACGGAACTTCTGGCAAAAGGTTGAAATTTATTAAAAATAATAATAATAATATGTATGGCAGCGGTTAATAAAGGAAGCGCTGGCATAGAATTTTTTTTTTTTGAAAAATTAAATACCAACGCAAGCGGTTAGTAAAGGAAGCGCTGGCATAGGGTAAAAATATTTTTGGAAAAAAAAGGAAAATAGTAATGCCAGCGATTATTAAAGGAAGCGCTTGCGTAGAGTTTTTAATAAGCCTATAACAATGCTTAAGTAAGGAAGCGCTTGCATAGGCTTAAATCCCAAATTGCAAAATTCATCTACGTAAAACTAAAATCCCTAAGTTCTTACCAAACCCTTACGGTTCATTCACCTCCGTCGCTCTGCAACCTCGCCGTTGCTCCGCAACCTCATTGCTGCCAGCTCGCCACCTCCCTCTTCCTTTCTCCTTCTTCTTCTTCATCTTCTTCTCCTTTCACTCTCGTTCACAGGTTTGAACCCTAATGTCGTTGTTCTCACTCCCATACTCAAATTGAACAATCGAAGCATGCTAATTGTTGCACAATCATCAACTCGCATGAATTTCCTTTCACTCTTACTACTTTCTGAATCTATGCATATACTATTATCATTGATTATTAATTGATTTCTTTAATTGAAGGAACAAAAACAGTTACAAAGAAGCCTTCCTCTGCGTGTGCACGAGTATCATTTTCACTCTTTGCTATTTCTTTTTGTTCTATAGTTTCCTCAATCCAAACCTTTATTTATTAATTATCGTTTGTTATTTATTATTCTCTTCATTAGAACATTGAGGTATACCAACACTCAAGCATGTTTATCTTGAACTTAATGGAAATTAAACCTGTTACAGTATGCAGATTAGGTGCATTTGGGAAAGATTGAGTGTTGCTCTTGCTACTTAAAGTGCTTTTGATTGTGTCCTGAATCACCAATAAATCTTAAATTGTTTGATACTATGATGGTGGTCTGAGTTTCATAGTATTATGATTACTTTTGGAAAGCAATAATTACTTATATCCTCTCTCATTAACACCCTAGTTATGGAAATTCCTTTTGCACTGTTTCATTTTGAAATGTGATTCAGTTGAGTGTTGTGTTTTGAGAAGGGTTGCAGATTTTGAGATTGTTATTGAAAGTATAAGACTCTCTCCAATATAGAAGAAAGAAAGAATTTTTCTTTGTTGGAATTGATTCTGTTGGAGAAATAGGGACATTCTATGTAAATTGGTATTGTTTAGTTGCAATATATTAGTAAATTGTGAATGTGCACCTAACATGTTGATCTATTGGTTTGAGAGCTTAACTCTGAGTTACAACTCCTCAGCTCGAAACCCAATTGGGTGCCCTTTCGCTTAAAGTAAATTGTGAATGTTGTCGAGCTAGTTGGGTACTAGTTGTACTAAACTTTGTTATGCTACGTTGTTAATTGGAATCTCTTTATAAGTTATACTTGTGCTTCTTCACTATTTCACTTTTGCTCTTTCTCCCTAATTCCTAAAATTTCATTAGATTGGGTGATGGCATTAACGCATGTGTGATTCCATGTATTAAGTTGCTTTAGCTTCCTGTAGGCCTAAGTTTAGTTAGGCTACTATATCATAATTCCTCATTGAGGATTTGCTGTGTAACCTTCAATAATTGTTTTTATGTTGCACCTTGTATCTGAACTTCTTCTATTTATGTGTATATAAAAGTTTTGGACACCTCAATTCAAAATTAGAAAACCATTTTTCTATATTATGAACCTTCCTTGACTTTAGACTTGATTCTAATTTATTATAATGGTTACCTTGCGTACTTGAACAATAAGGTATACTAAAACTCAAGGCAATTTTTATCTTGAACTGAATGGAAACTAATCGTGTTATAGTAGTAAAAGAAGAGGAGCCCAATTCCTCACAACCTACGTCCCAAGCCCAAGTTTTAGTGGAGCCCAATTCCCACAGTATCATCCCTACCTCTGCTCTAGAAAACCCACCCGAACAACATCCATCCCCTTCCTCACCACTTAACCCTAACGCACCGTCACTCTCCCCACAAACCACCCCATCATCCTTGACAACGACACCTGCCTCCTCACCAACCCCTTCCACAACCTCACCAAGACTACCGGAACTTCAACCCTGTTCTTACCCAGTTCGATTGCAAACTCGAAGTAAGCGCCTTGATGATTATTATTGCAACATTACGACAAATGCTGGAGACCTTGCTTCAAAGGAGTCAATCCCATCTTCTTCAAAGGTTTTATATCCAATTCAATCTGTTCTTGATTACACTCATATTTCTCCTTCTCATTCCCATTACAATTTGGGCTTGGGACATAGGCTGTGAGGAATTGGGCTCCTCTTCAGGTAAGGGTTGATATTGAAACAGGCTTGGGTCAAGTGGTGGTTCGTGGTTAGGGGTTGTGTTTTAGGAGAAAGGGAAAGTGTTTTTGTTGAAGCAAACGTGCCTGGGGACAAAAATGTTTTTATTGTTCAAATTGAGTATTATGTAGCCTTTGGTTCCTGATTGAAAACCCATGAAAACACCACGTTTAGAGCGTGGGTCAAATTTTCCTTTGGGAGGATTTGTGGAAGCATAACAAAGACATCTAAAGATTTTTAATAAAGATAAATCTGGAATTTTGTTATTTAACAATTCAAAGGGTGTTTTATTGTGAATGACATGAGATGGTATGCGATTAATTAAATAAACAACATGTTTAACGGCATAGGACCAAAAAACTTTAGGTAATTAAGAGTGAAACATAAGGGCCCTTGCAACTTTAAGAATGTGTTGGTGTTTTCTTTCAACTCTACCATTTTGTTGAGGTGTGTAAGTGCAACTTGTTTGATGAAGAATACCCTTTGAAGAAAAATATTCCTTTTGAAAAAACTCTGGGCCATTATCGGAACCTATGCACTTTATGGTAGAGTTAAATTGATTTTCAATGAGTTTAATAAAATTTTGAACATGTGTTGTACTTCTCCTTTGGATTTAAGTAAGACAATCCAAGTGTAACGACTAAAGTCGTCAACGATGGTTAAAAAATATTTGTGACCATGAACGGAAGATTGTGAAAAAGGCCCCCAAATATCCATATGAACCAAATAAAAAATTTTTAAAGTTCGATTGACACTTGGAGAAAAAGATAATTTCTTTTGTTTGTCTAAGTGGCAACTATCACAATTGTCATTAACATGCTTTGAAATATAAGGAAAAATCGTATGTAGAACATTGAGACGATTTCCGGAAAGGTGTCCTAATCCAAAATGCCAAAGGTTGGTATTTGTGATGGGTGCTGCGGTGAAGTTATTGATGGAGGCTTTGGGTAGGAAGGCATCCTTGATGATCAAATGATAAAGACCTTGCTTCAATTTAGCCAAACCAATCGTCTTCAAAGACTTCATTTCCTGTATTTGACAATGAAAATTGGAAAAAGTGAGAAAATAATTTTGAGAAGAAATAAGTTTGGATATTGAAATTAAATTGAAGTTAAAGTTTGGCACATAGAGTACTCCATGGATAATGAAATGTGGTCCGAGCTGAACAGTTCCTGAAAAATGTGAGACTACACTAGTGCCATTAGGTAATTGAATTGGAACAGATTTTATTTTGGAAAAATTGAGGAATATTGAAGTGAGGAGGCAATATGATCTGTTGCTCCTGAGTCAATAATCCAAGGGATAGTGTTGTTGTGTTTGTGTGTGAAGTGCTGTGTGTGCGTGTTTAAAGAAGACACTGTGTGAGAGGTGGTGCAAAGAGCAAAGGAGGTACCAATATTCAGGTCAGAAAAACGGTTTGGGCCTTGGGAAGATGTTTGGGCAAGATTGGCCCTTTTTGGATGCTCAGAAGGTGAGTCATGTGTGGGCTGCTGCTGAAGGAGAGCCATTAAGCTTTGATATTGGGCTTGAGTTAAATTATAACTCGGTTCATGTTGAGAATCCCCCAAGGGAACCTGTGATGAGGGGTTAGTGGCGCTATGGGCTGCGGCTTGATTGGCGGTGGCTCCTCCGTCGTGCTGGCGGAAGCGTGGTCTTCCTGGATAGCGAGGGTGACCTGGGGAATAACCAAACTTCGAGTAGCAGACGTCGACCGTATGACCATTACCACCACAGTAGGTGCATCGTTTGGTGGAGGTTTTTCGGCTTTCGTTTGGTTGTCCGTCGGGAGGGCCGCCGCCGCGACCTTTGCTGGAAGCAGAAGAGCTCGCGTTGATGAAGGAATTGGGCTCCTCTGTTGCAGGAGTTGGGATAGCAGAGTGTTGTCGTTCTTGTTGAATGACCATGGAGAAGACACGACTGATAGAATGCAGAGGATCCAGTAGGAATTACGAGCGTACGACAGAAAAATGGTCGTCCAAGACTTTGAAAAACCGTATGATGAAAATCTTGCTGATGATAGAGTTTGGCAGAGCAAGTGCAAGCAGGGAAGGGACGGAAATGGTCTGAGTTCCTCCCAGAGCGTTTTGAGTGAGGTATAATAATGAGAGACAGAGTGAGAACCTTGCCGTAAGCCATAAATTTCCTCTTGGAGCTATGCAATTTGAAGTAAATCGCTCTGAGAGAAGCATTCCTTCAAACCAGTCCAGATGTCTATTGCACGATCAAAGTAAATGACGCTTTGGGCAATGGAGGGAGATAAAGAGCTGAGACGCTACGACATGATGAGTGTGTTGCATCTCTCCTAGAAAGAGTGCAATGGGTCATCAGCAGAGGGAATGGGAATCGCGCCTGTGAGAAAGCCTAGCTTGTTTTTGGAAACCAGGGCACTGCGGAAGGAACGACTCCATGAATGATAATTGGAACCCGCTGGAGTGACAGAGACTGCCTTCACTAGGGTGAATATGATACGGACTAGAGGGATTGAGACTAGGATCAGCATTGGTGGTTTCTGGAGGGACAACGGTAGACGTTGGTGTTTCGGACATGGTGAGAGTCAAAATTGCAGAGCTCCAAATGGAGCTGTGATACCATAAAAGAAAAGAAAAAGGAGCTTAAGGAAGGTGCTGAAGATTGTAAAAATGTGAGAATGATTCATATATTTGATTGATAAACAAATTACATATATACACTATTCAGCCCAAGGAAAAAGACAAAGAATAACAGAAAAGAATACACCTCATACTATTCTAAAACCTGGTAAAATGTAAAGCTAGCACGGTAAAAAAACTATATCAGAAAATATCAGAATATCTGTACAATTTTGCAATTTGGGCTTTATGTAGAATTGGAATTGGGCTCCTCTTCTTTTAAGTAGGTCCCGTGTTTAATTGTATGTATGCATGTCATTGAAGTACCTATCAACCATTAAAAGAGAGGCTTATATTGAATGACTTGACCTTATGTTGAAAGAGGCTAGCATGTTTATTTATATATGAATTCTTTGTTACAAAACATAAATAGCTCTCATTCTAGGTAGCTGTTTCTGATTTGGTGGTGTGATGTTTTTCCAGATCTGACGGAGATTATAGAGTAGCAAAGGTGATGCTTAGACCAATCAGCATTCTATACTCTTCCTAAGGTTATATTACTTTCATATTATATATATATATATATATATATATATATATATATATATCTTGCCTAATAGAATTAGTTTATTAGTATTAAAATTTGATATATACAATTAACTTATAAAACTGATAATTTAGACCTTTGATATCTATATTAACAAATAATTCTATTAGTCAAAGCCATTACTAATACAGCAAAATTAACGCTAAAGCGTTACGTTAATAAATATCAATTTTTTGTGGTGAATAATAATAAATTATTTTAATTTTTTTGAATAATAGAAGTTTTATTTATTTATTTTCTTGGAATTTAAGTATTTTCGTAATTTTTTTTTATTGATATCAATACATGTTTACGATGGAAAGTTACAATAAGGAGCAAAATATCAATATTTAAAGTCAACTCTCAAAAAAATGCAATTGTACATTCTCAAAATAGTTAAACATCTTGCAATCAAAAATTATTTTTAAAATTATTGAAGAGATATTATTTATATAGTTATGGCATTATCAAATTATTTCTTTACTTTAAAATATGTATTGACTCCCTTTTATTAGATATTTTATTTTATCATTTTATAAATTATTTTTTGGTTTTCTTAAAAATAAGTTATGGTTATGTATTATTTGTTTTAGGTAATAATAAAATAAAAAACAATTGAAAAAATATTTAAAAGAAAAGATCAAAATGACTTATGTAATTTTTCACATTTGCATTATCAAAAAATAAATTTGGTTAAACGAGTCAACTATATTAATGAATTTAATTTTACAAAATATCCCCAAATTCAACTTTCTCAATCAAAAATAATATTTTTTAATGTCACGACCCTAGATCTCCAATCTCCCAAACAGAGACTTGGTACGCATATGACCAAGTGGATTAATGCCCACATTGACAATAATATTATAATTATTAATATATTTTTAATATATTTATTTTATATACTATATTTTAATTTTAAATTTTATATTTGACCCCACCCCACACTTTTTGTCTAGCTTTGCCCCCGGTGATGAGAGAAGTAAATTTCGATCCTTGAATCTTATCATGAATGATCAGGATTAAAACACAAGAATTTTATGAAAGTCATGTGAGATTTTAAAGTCACATGACTTTTAAATGTGTGTATATATATATATATATTTACTCCATCACAATGCTTGTTAATTTCATATATTTTAAAACTATATTTTACGTTACTTTTTTTTAGTACGTTTATGGAGTACTAAATGATTTCTGAATGATGCAAAATTTTGTAGACATCATCTATACGATAAGTACTTTCAATCCTACAGTGGGTTTTGCGAAAAACATCTTTGACAAATAGTTATTAACCAGTGTAAGAGTTTGTGTAAGTTACACGGGTGTCATTTGATCCCTCCCTATATATATTATTGTTAGAGTTGAGATATATGAATCTCCACTATTAGATCATTTCATGAATGGTTGAGATTAAAACACAAAAGATAGTGAGAAATGAGAAGAAGAAAATGTAAATAGTAGACTTAAGAAAAAGAAAATTTAAAAAATATAATTAATAGTAGATGTAAGAAAAAATTTCCATAGTGTAATAACTAGTAGATGCGAGAAAATGAAAAAAAAATACAATGTAATAAATAGTAGATATAAGAATAATATTACTGTTATAAAATGAACATAAAATAGAAGAGAACAAAAGTAAAGAGAATAGAAGAATCAAGAGAACAGGGAGGATCTCATTTCATTGTATTTCAACCTTACAAGTATGTCCTATTTATAAGCATGAGATAGAGTAGCCTAAGGAACAAAATCTTAGTGGTAATATAAATAGGAATAAAAGGAGGAAGATGGAAGGTGGAAGGTGGAAGGTAAAAGGTGCACATCCACAATTATATTATTCATAACACTCACTCTTGGATGTCCATGACTTCAACGTGCCTCGTTAAAACCTTACTTAGAAAAATCCAATGGGATAAAATTTTAGCGAAGGAAAAAGAGTACACATTTGATACACATGAAATGCTGGCTCATTAAAAACCTCGCCAACAAAACCCAATGGGACAAAACCAAGACTAAGGAAAAAAGAGTACAACGCTTATCAACTCCCCTTCAAATCAATATCATTGAAAACTTGTTGAGCTAAACAAATCACATTTTAATAAGCTTTTCATATGCTATGACAAGTAGTATTCACATCCAAAAATGGTGAAGTTGTTGTCTTCATCCCTTGAGCCTTAGAAGTTGAATAGTTGGTGGTATAAACACTTCTAGTGTTAATTTATGGAGACTTCTCTAGGAAGAACCTCAATAGAAAAGATTAATTTTTCATACTACCCTGAATTTTACAAAACTTTTATTTTATCCCAAACTCGCAAGTGTCCTCATAGTTGTCTCGTTAAAAACATTTCTAGGTAAAACCCTTTGGGAAAAAACCTAGACGAAGGAAAAAAGAGTGCAAGAGTTGCTCCAAAAGTCAAAAGTTCTTAGTTTTTAATTGTGCTTAGATAAATAATTGATAAATATCTTTGAATATATATAAAAGAAATTTTAAAAATTAAAAATACACTTTAGACTAATAGATATAGCGTTAATCATAAATGTAATATCCCCAAACTTGCACCTTAGAATTTCATGTGATTAAAATTTTGGATAATCAAAATGTTGCACTATTGTTCCTCCATACACAAAACATCAGCTCTGCATGATACAAGGACATTTTAGCAAAACATGTCATTCTTCTCAACATCCACCATCACATAATCAACCCTCTTTCACCACATGAGAACAAAAAAATAAGAACCCTTTTCTCTACAATTTCTTTCTTCTCAATCATCCTTTTCAACATGCAAACCATCTCTTCCTCTCATCTTCACTTGATCGTTGACTTAGGTGCTTGATTTGACAAGATTCAAGAGGAACCAAGAATCAAGAAGGTGGGAGAAGCTTATATTCAAGAAGAGTAGAGACTAAGATTGGAAGAGCTATTGTTGCTTGGAGACCTAGGTTGCCACAAGCTCTCTCTTCCTAACTATTTTCCACTTTAGTGGTTGAGAATATCGTGAGATTTCAACTCCAAGTAGTTAATGAGGTATATTATAATATCTCACGGTTGCTTTGTTTTGTTTGAGTTTCAAGAGAGGATATCAAGGATTAACATCAAAAGAAGACTCGTTTTGCTAGTTTAAATCCTGTGTAATTAGGATATGAGAATTAGTTTTGTAAGGTGCTGCTTAATGACATTCTTATGGTTATGTAATACTTAGACAAGGATTTGATTACATGGAGCTTTACGTAGTCAAGTTCACATATTAGTTGGAATGATAAAAATCAAATTTAAAAATGTTATTGAAAACAAATGACTAAATTAAATCATAAACCCTAATAGATTAAAGCATAAAATACAATAAAAAATACTTTTTTTTAATTGTGAGTATATATATGATTGAAACCAACCGACTACAAAATTTCATTCAATAGATAAAAAAACAATCTATTGGAAATTTTGTTTATTTCAAAACAATGAGAAAAAAAAAAAGTTGTCACATTTATTTCTGCTTATTTTATGAAATAAGATATTTAGTTTGATAGTTACTTTGATTTTTTTCATATTTGATTAAATGTTGGATTATATTTACGGTTAAATGTGTTTTTGGTCCCTCAAATTTAGCAAAAATCCGTTTTTAGTTCACTGGACTTTAAAATATCAATTTTTAGTTCCTAAATTTTCAAAATGTTAACTCTTAGTTTCTCCTTACATTTTTTTGTGACGTGACAAACTGATGGTTCTTCAACAAGTGCACATGTCAGATCAATATATCACATCACCAGAAAATGTATTGAGGGAATAAAAGTGAATTTTTTCAAAGTCCAGGGATTAAAAATCATTTTTTTAAAAAATTAGGGACTAAAAATATTTTCTCGCAAAAGTTCAAGGACGAAAAACATATTTGACCCTTTTAATTATTAACAATCTGATTTAATTTAATAAGATTATTTGGTTGGATTTGATTGATTTTGTTGACATTTGATCTTCCAAATTGAGACTTCAATTTAATTATCACTAATTATTTATTATGACAATTTATTTCATTTATTTATTTCTTGGTTTCAAATAGCATAGGCCTAGTTCTTGAGTCTATACATACTCACCATATGTTTGTTATTTGAGTAGATACAATTTTACAAACAGTTTTTTTCTATTATATTCATGGCATTATCATATATTGCCTTATTTATATGTTCTTGCTCTCTATTTTTTAAACCTTGATGACATGTTTCTTTTTATCTTGATCCTATGTGCTCAAAATTGCTCTATCTCAAGCTGCCTAGTTTCACATTTCTCATGTTTCATATTGATACCATCCAATTATGATTATTGATTGTGCAAAATGTGTTTATCATGGAATTCTCCCATTGCACTCGTTGGTTTTTCTTTGATCTCGAAAATTGGATCACATTGTTAAAAAAAAAAGGATCATGCATTAGTAAACAAGTAGTTTCACTCTTCATTTATTGATTGCTCATTAATTGTTATAGATAATGATTTATATCACAAGAGTTGATGATGGTAAATGATATTGAGTAAAATTGGATACTCATGTATAGTATATTCTTATTGTTAGAAGAAGAAATTCTCGAATGCCTACATGCTTACAAAGATTGTCCTAAATGACCTTATCTTTTTTACTTGGATATACTTAATGGATTATAATCTTTTATCATCTATGGCTATATAAATATACTTACTTATCAGTAAACCTCAATATTTTATCGCAAAACATAGTATCAACCGTACCCAACTTGGTTTCTTGAATAGCCACAAAATTTCCATTTTCACCATAAATAAGAGCTCTCGATTTCTTTTGTTTAATCCTCCCCCAGCCCACGAATATTAAAAGAGAGTAATTTCTTTTCAAACCTGATTTTCCGCAACAAGAGACAAAGTCCCATTGATCACTTTCGTATAATTGAGCCATCCTACCCTCTAGTTATTTTCTTTCGATGAAACCACCAATTCTTTGGTAAGGGTCCGAACTGAACATAGATTAAACCCTTTTTCTCTATTAAAAATACCAAATTGCATTGATATATGTCAAAATCAAATATAGAGAAACTACAACAAGAGGATGAAGAAGCATCCTTGTTGTGCCCCATTGGTTGACTCTATGGAATATGCCCAAAGATGCCTTCATAAAAATATAGGAGCTTTGACCTCAGTCTTCTTTCTTCTCTTCTTCCAGACCCTGAACCATGTCCTTAACTACACAAGACCTAGCTTAACTAATTGAGGAACAAGGGAGGTCATATGAGTCTCTTTTTAATGGAATTTTGAGCTCGATTAAAAGCGGATGCTGCATTCGATAGGTTATGCACACAACAAGCCGGAAGAACGGAATTGTTGTTCTCAATTACAAGGGGAGAATCTTATTGCGAGATCACCTTAGAGGGATCCTTAGGAAAATCCAAAGTTGGGCTCTCCTTTGAGATAATAGATATGTTGGGCTTGAGATGGGACCACTCTCCTCTAAAGAACCGACCAACAAAGGTCCACTCTTAAAGGAATTAGGAAATGGGCTTGAGTTTGATACACTCACCTCGACAAGCCCAAAAGGTGAGGAATCACTATAAGCAATATTGGCCTAATTCTTAGATGATTCTATAAATACAGAATTAACTTGGGCCGAACCACCCAGCCCTTCCACGTTCTCTTGAATAGAAGAATTATGAGTACCTTAATATCACATTGTGATACTGGACAATAAACCTAAAGCACAAACAAAAGTCACAACAGAGCTTTCCTTGTTCATTTACTAAACAAAATAATTGATCGAACCAATAACATTGGTGAGAGCATGCACAATGATACTTTAGGTGAGTGAGCAACTACAAAGGCATTTCCTTTCCCAAGCATATCCAAATGTGAATCATGGAGTGAAAAATGTAACACATTATGAATCGAGCAACATGTTAGAAAGAAATTACATGATAAGGTTTAGGTTCCAACAAACATCTCCAACGAATTGAATCACACTCTTTCTTGTTCATCATCAATTTTGTACAAATCAGTGCATTGATAGCCAACGAACAAACTAATTAATGCTGATAACTTGCTATTATTCCCCAAACCTTCGTATTACTTTTTTATAATCTACATTCTCATTAACCTAAGCATAAACTAAATAGATTTTACATCTTGAAATTTGCTATCAAAGGCAGAAAGATTTTATAGAGGTTGTTGTTAACGAAACGGGATTGAAATCATTGCAGAACATTTTCAAATAAATGGAAATCGGAGAGCAAGAATACATGCAAGTTCAACTAAGTTAACAACAACAAAAATGATAGACTAAATATTATAGAATATTATGCTATAATAAATAACAACCTTCATGGAAACATGCAGAGAAAACTAATCTAGTGACACAACAAAATAATATTTCTCACATTTTGAACAATTAATCAAGTTGTTCTATGATTGATTAGGTAGAGACATTGCTCATATTATGAATGGTTGTGTAGCTACTTAACTGATAAACTAAAGATTTGTAAAGCTAATGTCACCTGCATAACCAATAATTCACCAACTAAAAAACTAACAATCTTTACTAGCAAAAACGAAACACATGGACATTGATAGTTTTAGGGTACTAGCGAAAAGGGAATATTAGGTGCTCTATAATTTCGGGAAATAAAAGAAACTTATGGAGCGAAGAAACTCCAATATTGGAAGAGAACATGAGTCCTGTATCAAAAGAAAACAAAAAAAAAAAACAAAATAGTAACAAACATGGGAAGTTGAACACTACTAGAAAATGCTAATTTTCCTACAAAAAAAAATTGTGTGGGCTCGAGGCCGACAGAACTTGTGTGGGCTAGAACCTCGGAAATTGGACGGAAATGTAATGGAACAAAATGGAGCTAACTTTGCGTAAGCCAAAAGCCCTCGGAAAATTTAAATGTTGGACACGCTCCATAAATTCCACATGTCGCCATTTTAGTTGGCCTAGGCCAACGGAAAAGGGATCAAAATGGCGCCTTGGCCATCGGTAAACATAAATATTGGATGAGCCAAGTGTAGCCGTTTATTTTGCCCATCTTTACGTGGGCCAAAGGCCTTTGAAAAATTACCACATTAATTATGTCGGGATTCACTTTTCCCTTTCCCTTTATCTTTATTTTCCCCTTTTCTCTCATCAAATCCCTAATATCCTTCTTCCCACCGCCACAGCCCATTGCCGGCCACCAGCACCACTTCCATTCTGTTTTCTTCCTCTCAATCGTTCTCCCTCTTCTCCCACAATTGTTAACCTCTCTCCCTCCTCTCCCACCGCACCGCCCTTCCTTTCACCGCATCGCCACTCCTCTCCCACCGTGCCACCCTTCCTTTCACCGCATCGCCACTCCTCACCCACTGCGTCGCCGTTCTCCCTCTTATCAAGTAATATTTAGTTTTATATCTTGTTTCTTTAGTTCTCTATCTCTATTTCATTGATGCATTTAAGTAAGCAGTGGATTGTGTATAAGCAGACTGAGCATATGTTCTTGGTAAGGCTAAAAACATATACAAATTGAAACATATACATTTAGAACATTTAAGCTGATTTTTTCTGTTAAAAGTATTGCCTTTTTCTTTAGTTGGTTTCCTAAAAGGATAATAATGCTCCACCACAGATGATCACCATCAGTCATTGCAAAAAATGCGCTCTGGTTCATCAGTTTCTTCTAGAGTTTCTTCCATAGTGAAAAAGAGATATTTTTGTTCATTCTATGCTCGCATCCTACATTCTTAATATGGTTTTATTCAAGAAAAATACATATGATTATCCAAGTTTCATTTGTGGGACATGTATTCAATAAATAAACATAGTCTGCATAAACATGTATAATCTGCATAACTTAAGACCTGCAATATTTAATGGTTTTAATGATTTAAGATATTTTGTTTCCCTTAACTTGAAAAGACTTCGATGTTCATCTGGTGCATTTCATTTTCTGACTACTTTTTTCTTTCCACCTTGACATAAAATGTTTGCATCTGTGTTTTGAATATTTCAACATTTTAAAATAAATTGGTCATTGTTATTTCTTTATATGACTGGTTCTCTTCTGTGTTGTCTGTATTTTGTTCAAAATGTGATTGTATTATTATTCAGTTCCAATGTGATGGTGTAACTTATAAGGATGTTCTTTTTACTCAATTAATTAAATTCAGTAAAGTATATCATTTACAAATAGTATATAGTTTCACCTTTAATAGCCTCTTTGGTTAAGTGTTCAAAATCAATTTGATAGGAAGCTAAAAATTTTAGATGTTATATAAAGTGCCTAGTAGTTAGTGAAACCCTAGTTTTGATGCTCACAAAATCTCAACCAAACAGATTTTTAAATTGCATGCTTTTGTTCATAAGTTTGGAGGATGTATTATTATTTCTTGCGGTCTCTTCTTCTCACTATAGAACTATTTTATTGTTAAAAACTGGGATTTATTGTGATGTAGGGAGGTTTTCCATCAAGAGACTACCATGCAAACATGGAGGCGTCCTTTTATTCATGAAGGATAACTGCACAAATGTCATGCATAAATGTGTCATTTATGATACTTAGCAACTATGTTACATATTATAAATAGAATATAGAACATCTTGTTTGTTTGAATAGATACAACATCAATTTAGATTCATTATGGTATAGAGTGAGCGGTAATCCTTGGGTCATTGATACATTGTATTTTATATTAATGGAAGACGAGTATCTAGCACCAAATTTTTCCTTCTAGGGATCTATTTTATTATACTTTTGTATTTTGATTTATAGATTTACATATTAGTTCTTCTGTTGGTTTAAATTGTAGGCAGGTTTGTATTTATGAAAATTAAAAAAAAAAAAAAAATTGCGAGGGCTTGGCCCAAGCAAAAATGTTCCTCATTGCGCTACAATTTGCGAGGGCCACAAGCCCTCACAAAGATGGTCTTTTGGCGTGTAATTTTGGAACCTGTTACCATCAGATTTCTGAGGGCTAGGCCCATGCAAATTTGCGACATCTTTAAAGCCGACGGAAATTGGTTGACTTCGAGCCATATTCCGCGGCCCTGTGGTCGACGGAAAACATCATTTGAGAGGGCTTTTTGTATTTCCCAACGGTGAAAAGCCCACGAAAACATGCGTTTTTCTTGTAGTGGAACTTCCTTCTTTGACACCCCTATGGTCATCCTCAAAAGCATCTTATTGTCCGATAATAAATTAGGTAGGGGGAATGTTGTGAAAAGTAAAAAACAAAAAATCTTAGGGCTACTTTATTTTTACTTTTGTTTTTTCATTTTCTATTTTTATGAGTAATTGCAATGCAAAACTATCACTTTTCTCTTATTTTATTGTCTATTTGTGAAATTTTATATAGAAAATTTTGAAAACAAACAAAACAACTTTAATTTGTTTTCAATATTTTGTAAAACTCCTTCACTTCCCTGTACAAACTAAATACAAATATATTACCTTTTAATTTTTTCCTTCCTAATCTTTGATCTAAACTTAGAAAATGAAAACACAAAAGTGAAAACAAAGTAAACAAAGCCTAGTGATTGAAAAAAATGGAATAATGAATAATTTGCCTCGGTGCTCTATTCGTCACTAATGAGAAGCTTGAGAGGTTTATCGAGATAAAATTTCATGATGAGATTACGACTTCTTGAAGAGTGCATTCTCATTCTCAAACAAAACCCTGATGCTTATTCCTAATCAATATTTGAAGCTTAAAGTAAAGCATTCCAAGAATCAGCCTCTCAAAAAATAAAAGGAAAAAAAATGAAAGATGAAATCTCAAAATAGAAAAGATGAAAACTATAGTAATTTCCATTTCTACCTTCTTGAAGTGGAAGCTAGGATCTTTTGTTGCTGGATCGTGAGAATAATTTTCCTCAAATAGGATCCAGATTTCATTCATAGACAGAGCTTTTAGAATAGATTGATTCATAGGGACAACTAACAACCATTAGAGAAGAAGAAGAAGGGTCCTATTCGATGAGTATAGAGATTTGGGCCATTGTTTTTCTTCCCCATTATTGAACAATGCAACGTAAGCTTTGTCTAGATTTCATTGATATCTATAAAATAAAAGGTTTCTCCAAAGTGCAACGGATTCAAATTAGGGCCCAATAGATAGAGGGTGACAAATTAGGGTAAAGATCCATCACCACAAATCTTTCCCTGTTTCCACAAAAAGTCTCATAACCAATGTAAGGCACCACCACGCCTTCCCCACCACCATGTAAGCATAGCTGCATACAGCTTCATCCTCACCTTAGTATCAAGCTTTCACTATGCAACAAAGTAGTGCTTGCTTCTCTTTGAGTTTGTATCATTAACAAAGAGAAATAAAGAGAGAGAGCAAAGGAGAAAAGGGAGGCACACCATTACCTGTCATTGGTGTCTAATTTCCCTTGCCAAACCATCGTCGCTGAGAAGAATAGTGTGAGGGAAAAAAAGTGAAAAATTGAGAAGAAGATGAGATAAGGAGGAGAAAGAGACAGAGAATCTGAAAGGAAGAGAAAGAAATGAGAGTAGAAGAAGTAGAGAAAAAAAATAGTAGGTGGGTGAAAAATAAGCAGTTTGATCAAATTTGCTTCATTTTTCATTTCAACATAAGCAGTTTGATCAAATTTGATCGAAGCAATCAATGGCCAAAAGTAAAATGAAAAAATAAGGAGAATTTTTTAATTGGATTTTGGTGTGTGTCCCATTCAAAACTCGTTTTCTTAGATTATATGATGATATGGTGAGATATGATTGATCCCCAATCTCATGTTGACACATACCCCATTCCCAACATGATGGTATCATGTAGCATATTAGACACAAATAACCACCTATACGTAGTACCACACAAATTCGTATACATGAATAGATTTCAAAGAATATCCTATGCCACATCGATAGATCCCAAAATTTAAGTTTCTTTAATAGATTAATCATTAAAATGGAAAAAATTTATTACCTTAAATTTTTTGAGCAATACTCCCAGTTGGCATAGGTGTATAGCATTTCATTTTGTTAACTATACTAGGTTAAGTAATGTCTGCTTTTCAATCAACTCGGTTGGCTACTTTATATTCATATCAATAGGTAGAGTAAGGGTATTTTCCTATTGATAAATTATCAGTTAAGTGTTAATCAACCTAATGTATAAAAATACATTGACAGGAATAAATAACTTAAGAGCAAAGGTTAACAATATTTAATTCTCAACGGTTAACACTTTTCTTAGAAACTTCATATAAATCAATAGTGAACTTTCAACCGCATGTATTAATTAACAATTTGCTTCATATCATTCTAGCCATTCAGCATTTAACAAACTAGTGAAAGAACGAGGGAAACAAATTACAAACACCATCAAAGTAATTATATCATAACGAGATAACAATATGATGAAACATGATGCAAAATTTCATATTATAAAATTTAATATACTAAGTCCCACTTGGACTTCTTAACCTATGCCACCAAACATATCCGAATCACTACTAGTTTCCATGTTTCATAATGCTAGGAGGGTTCAACATACAAAAGCAAAAACATGTAAAGTAAGGAGAACATTTCACAACCAAATTCTGCACTCAGCTTGCTAGTAGTCATCATGTAGTGAAAATAGAGACTCTGTATACATTACCACGTCACATACCATACCAAGTCTCCCTCGATAATCACAATAAGAGCGATGTTCTTGCATTTCTCCATTATTATTAAATTTCACCAATGCTCCACCATCAATTCCAATGATATCACCGCTTTTGGTGCAACATATAGGAGTGCAATGCAAAGGTGTGACAATATTGCACTTAGTCCAAAGATGAGTGCACTTTGTATTCTTCCATCACCCATATACAACTTGTAATGTTTCGGTAGCGAAGAGCATAAAAACTAAGAAATCCCCCATGTACAACCAATTCAAAGTGATCATAGCAAAAATCAACTGGTGGTGCTATTTCAGAGAAAGTTCGTTCCATCAAATCAAACACAACAATAACCATTTTCTTTCGATCGCAATTATAAGCAATCCAATGAACAGCCCCGTTGAAGAGCAACCCGATTCTGGGATCAAGATAAAAGTTCGAGTAACAAAAACTAGGAGCTTTCAAGTCTTCCCACATGTTAGCTTATAACTTTACAGAATTCATATTGTTATTGCGGGACACTAGAATTACCAAGTAATCACGGAGAAATGACACTCCGTAAGGAAAAGGAGAAAGTAATTCCTGGGAAATCATGGAAGGCCAAGCTATTTGTTTGTGTTCACCATTGGATGGATTCCAAAAGAAGAAATTTAGACTACATTCCAAAACTATAAACCCTCTGCAGGAACCTATGATCCGATTTGGTAAATAACTTCCACCCGAACCTGGAGGTCTGAGAGGCATAAAGTTGAGCTTAAGCACAGCAGAAGTAGAATCATCATGAAGCGATGCATCAATGTCTGTAAATCGGATTACAGAATCATCTTCCATAAGCATCCCGATTCTCTCTAGGCGTGTAGCTTCGAGTTCAAAGTGTAAGTTAGCAAAATGGGAACTCGAAATGAGAGAAAGCCATGACTTGGACACGCACTTGAAACGTTGGAGAGACTTTGTAGGTAACCTAATCATAATTTGAATTAACAAATCATGTGTCAGAATCGGAGAAGAAACCATGTTCTTCGCTCCTCTCTTCATGTTAGGGCACACTTGATTACTTTGCAAAATGAGATAGGTATGCAATTTGGTACCTCCCCAAATCAGCACATAACGTCATCAAATCAATAGTTATGAGCATCACAACAGATAACAAATTTTAGATTATAGAGCAGACATATATTTTACTCTGTAACAAGACGACTTCATCACTGGATCTCTTGTGCTTGGAGGATTTGCACTATGAATAGAGAAACTACGAAATATTGCGTCCTATCGCTGCCAACTCGAATTTCGGTTGAGACTAGGGCTCTTATGTGTTTGGAGGATTTTCACTATGAATAAGTATGAAGTAAATTTAAATTTTATTTTTAAAATATTCATATAATTAATAGACTCATTCACATTAAAAAATGGTAAGTGCATTATTATCAAAAATTTAATTAGGAGTAACTAAGAAAAAGCATTTTTTATAATTTAATATTCTTAAAAGTTATAATATGTTTTTTTATAATTAGAATCAAAATTACATTATTATTCTTTATTTCTTATAAAAATGATTGAAGGAAGAATTAAGTTTAAATTAACTATTTGTTCCCTATAAGTGTCTTTTATTTTAATTTTTGTCCTTATATGTAAAAAGCTTTCCTTTTATTCCCTATAAAAAATTCCTTTTAGGGCTAAATTAACTAGTTGGTCCCAATATGTGTCTTCTATTTTTATTTTAGTCCTTATATGAAAAAAAATTTCCTTTTTTATTTCTTATAAAAAGGAATGGATGTACAATTATGGTTAATTAACTATTCTGTCCCTATACGTGTCTTTCATTTTTATTTTAGTCCCACTACAAGAATGCGTCAATTTATCAACAAATCATCAGCGACGGTCCCGACCGTCGCAATTCGCGATAGCATTCTTACCGTTTGTGATGGAAATAACCGTCGCTAATGTTGCGATGGAAATTTCCGTAGCTACTAGTGCAAACCAGGTGGAGAATTTTTTTTATGAATGGAAACCTTGGGGCGACAGACCAGGTCGTCGCAACCTTAGTGACGGTGTTAATGGGTTAACCTAGTTTAGGGACTTATGTGAAAAATGAATGTGTAAGTACTAAAAGCGTATGATTTTTTTTTTGTATAGAGACTATAACAAAAAATAGGGACATGCATAAGGGATAAAAGTTTAATTTAACCTAGTATTAATTATTACCTTTATTTTTATATATAAGAACCTACAACTAAAATCATATACCTTAAAAAAAATGCTAACATCAAAAAAATGTTTTGAACTTTTAAAAAGTGATGAAGTCTTTCCATTGTTACCAACATACCATTTTTGATAAACCAACCAATCAACTTTATTTATTATTTTAAATTGAGTAATATAACAAACTGGTCACTAACTCTATAGGTATTAGGTGTTTTAGTCCCGGACTTAAGAGGAATGCTCCGTTAGTCCCTGACATTATCAACCGTTGGTGGTTTTGATCCGTGAAAATGCAAATGTTGACATGTTGGATGCCTTTTCATCAAACAAAATGTTGACACGCTAAAAGAAAGGGCAAAAGTCGTGTATTTTTGTTCCTGTAATTGCGCTTAAGCCCCAGTTCTTGTGCTTGAGCGACAAGCACCGTCATAGAATTCAATAAATGCCTCTTTTAAACAAAAAATAGGGTTAGTCTTGAGTTTTGGGGAACCTTTTAGAGAGATAAAGTGGGAGAGCATGTGGAAACAAGCGGCGACGTTAGGATTCATGAGCTTTGCTTATTTTCTTCTTTTCTTTACGGTTTCCATGGCTACAATGAGTAGCTAAATCAATTTTTTTCTTGGAATTGGACGTAAATTCTTAAATATTTTCCTTTGTAATCTCTATTGATCTATATACAAGTTTGATTTTCTTTTATATCATGGTTTCTTCTTTATTCTTAATGCTTTGATAATTGTTGCGCGCTATGTGTTAATTGCAGATAGGTTTGAGGTTGTATTGGAGACAATCTTGCGAGAAGTGGACCCGAGTAGAATTCTCAATTATTACATGTCAATAGGTTTGAGGTTGTATTAGGGACGATCCTTGGAGAACCAGATCTGGGTAGAATCCTCAATAGGTTAGCATCCTAGGGATAGGAGTTAGTCCATTGAATGTTTCATAATATCTACACATTAATGCTTGGAAATCTTTTTATTTATTTGAGGGATCAATGTATAAAGAGAATTACTTACAATCTAATATTTGAGGGATTGATATTAATGATTTTAGGGATATTGCATAAGAAAAGAAGATATCGATTTGTGTCATTAGATCAATAGAGGGATGAAAGGTGGGAGTGAATATTGAAATCCAATCCCGAGAGATTAATTCTAATTAAATCTTTGTTTAATAGCTTTCTTTTCTATTTTTCTATCAATTTTTACCGTCAAAAGTTCTTTTCTTTTACACTTAGTAATTGTTGATCAAAATTGCATAACGAGTGCTCCCTGAGGACAATAATCTATACCTCTATACTATTATGCGTTATACTTTAGTTGTTCCTAAAGTGATAACATTACCTGATAAGAATCTCCTTGTTGGTGGTGATAGGAGTAGTTGACGTGGACCCAATTGTAGGAAAACTAAAAGGTTTGATGATATTGCAATGGACGATTCCCTCCATCTAGTGTAGCATAGTCTTATGGTGATTATGGGTTTCCATGTATCTTTTGAAAATAGCATGGGAAGTTATCCACCATATTATCAACATCCTTCTCACATGTCACATGACTATTATCCACCGATGTTAGCTCAACCATATTACCATTCCTCCATCGATTACCAAGAGGCTTATAATCTATCAACACACGTTTTAGTGACCAGCCACAACAATTAGAACTACCTAGGAGCTCAAGGCTTTTTTATTATGTCCTTGGAGGGATGGGGTACTTTAATAATCAAAGTAACAATACTATGATCCTGCATGTCATTCTTCTATGTGTTGACTAATTGTTAGTATGTAACATTCCCAATTTTACTAAGATTAGGCTAAAGAGGTATGTGTGCTTGGCCTAAGATAAATGGTTGAAAACCCTCTTATGAAAACTTAGAAAGGACAAAGGACTTAAAGGAAAATTTTAATAAAATGAAAAAGGGACTCACACTACATACCATGTACCTCCCACACTCTAGCATTCACTCCTTCTCCTCTTCTCACTCTCACCCCACACACACACATCCTCACTCTCACAAGTTCTCATCTCTCATCTTCCACTCTCTAAACCCTAACCTTCTTCTTCCCCATATCCTTTCCTACTCACCTTTTTCACTCAAATCTCTGGACAAAATCATCATCCCTCACCTCAAATCACTCAAAATTAACCATTTTGACTACATGCAAACTAGTTCCTCACACCCCTCCTCTTACATTGTGACTTGGATTGGACTTAAGAACTAAGGGCCAAGACAAGGGTAAGCGCAAAGAGAAGGAATCAAAGGAAGGAGAAGCTTGACTAAGGAAGAAAGAAGGAACATATTTTGTTTATACTTTGTTTTCTCTGAAAATCCAAAAGGACATAGTCAATACTACCGCTGTTAGCTTATACTTTGTTTGCCTATCAACACTTAGTGTAAAAACAAAAAAATTATATCATTCAAACAATGAGTGAATTACTAAAGCAAGCAAAGTAGAAGACCTTGGTTGTCGTAAGAGTGTTTTGAGTTGGAGAGGCTTTGGAAAGTGAACACGCAAAGGTTGTAAGCCTAAAGAGGCCCGAGAAGAATATTTTAGTTTTGTTTGACTAGTTGACAATCTCACTTGGATAAGTGGGACGGGAGGTAACCCTTGCACATTATTAAAGGGTAAACGAGTTAATCTAAGTGTCTATTCTCACTTCTCTTAAACTTTTCATTGTTACATTGATGAGATTGATCACTTATCACCAAAGAGTTTATGAAGTTATGTTAAAGGTTCATCATCATTAATCTTTGCATTTCACAATATGAGTGTTATGATACTTTATGATTTGATAGGATTATAGTTAATTGCAATTAATTGTAACATTTTATTAGAGTTATAGTTGATTGTAATGATTGGGGGCTATTACCGAAACAGTTAATAGTAAATGCAGACCTGTAATGAGTGTTGACTCTGAGAAAGAGAAATAATTTGGAGCTATTACCGGAAGGGGTATCAGTTCTTGCAGACCTCTATTTGAGGTGAGGGATGGACTCTGGTTAGGGACGCTTACCAGGGTTTGCAGAGAGCTCTAGAGTGTTATTTCCACGCACATGGTGGACTCCCGCGGGCACCGGGTTTCCCGATAAAAGAAGAAAGAAATGAAATGGAAAATTATCATGCATAATACATGTGTGTTTGGTAGTTTATACTTGTTGTGTGTACGTTTGTTAGGAATGATTTGGGAGATTTTCCAATTATCATGCATAATACAGTATTACAGGTGATACAGACTCGGAGGGTGTCAGCCCTTGAGGAGACCTTAGTAGTTGCATCTTGTTATACTTAGGTAGCCGTTAGTTTTGTTGTATGGTTACCTAGATGGACTCGGCAATCTCTCTGGCTTGTAAAATAAATAAACACCTTATGTAAATATTTTCTATATATATATATATATATATATATATATATATATAATGTTTTGTATTCCGCTGTTTGCTGTTTTAAAAAAAATGACCCTAAAAATCTAGATATTACAATTTGGTATAAGAGCAGTTTGGTCCTATCCGGACTGTGGTATCTTATATGTCACTTAGATAAAAGTCCAGATAGATAAAGTCCTGTCTTAACCTGAGATGTTGACTGCGTACGATTCATTATATTGAGCCTGATCAACTCAATGTGGTGTGTTGTATGCATGAAGGCATGGCAGGAAGACACCCCGGTAGGCCTCGTTCTAACACCAATGCAACACCAACTCTGACTAATTCTCCACTAATACAGCATGGAACAGGCCATGACTCAGATGATGGAGGCACGAGGAAGAGAAGATCGTTATCAGAGTTTTCGGAAGCATGATCCACCCACTTTATCTTGTGGAAGAGATCCTATGGTAGTAGAGGAGTGGTTAGACCAATTAGAGGAAATCTTTCGAGTGACCAGATTTGGCGATAAAGACAAGGTAGAACTGGCCACTTATGGACTCAGAGGAGAAGCATCGCAATGGTGGAAGAGACATCGAGAACACATGCAGGCGACTGGAGGCCATATGACTTGGGAGGAGTTTAAGACTTTGTTTTTGAACAAGTATTTTCTCTCTAATGTGAAGGACCAGAAGGAGATAGAATTTCTTACTCTAAAGCAGGGTGATATGACTGTGGATGAGTATGTTGCTAGATTTGAAAGCTTAGCTCGATTCTCGGACAATCTTCAAAACCAACCCGATGAGGCATGGAAGTCCAAGAGATTTGAGCAAGGCCTTAGACCGGAGGTTAGAAACTTGGTAATTACTCAGCGAATCTGGGAGTATCATACTTTTATTGAGGCATGTCAGCTTCATGAGCAATCCTTGGCCGTGGTGATGGCTAGCAAACAGTTATTGTGGAAGCGCAAAAGGGAGGAAGGAAGCTCAAAAGGAGAAAAGGGTAAGGAAGTATAAAACAAAGGCAAGGGAACTGTTTCGAAATGTCAGACCTGCGGGAAGCCTCATAAAGGAGAATGCTACAAAAACAAGAGAGTTTGTTTTACGTGCCACCAACCCGGACATATTAGTTGGCAATGCCCAAACAAAGACCAGAAGCCAGCAGGGGAGGACAAGAAGAAGAATCAAGTGTTATGTCGGGTATATACGCCGAATGCAGAGGAGGTTGACCATTCCAAGGATCTTATCCTAGGTATGGGATTAATAAAAGCAATGCCTATTAATATTTTGTTTGATTGTGGTGCAACTCACTCATTCATTTCCTATGTCTAAACTACCCTATGAAGTACTAGTGTCTACTCCCTCTGAAAAGAAGATCTGTACAACAACTCTATGTTCCCCAGTATTCCTAGACTTACAAGGCAAGACTTTCTATTTAGACTTGTACTGCTTACCAATGAAAGGGTTAGATGTGATCTTAAGCATGGACTGGCTCAAAACTCACAAAGTCAAGATCGATTGTGCCGCCAAGACCGTACATATTCCAGACCAAGGCCTGGAGATATAATGTACGCATCATCCTACTTTTGATCTCCATAATTTGTTTATGTATGATTATGGTCCGAGGTATCTGGTTGTTTGTGTAAGTGATGTTAAGAAATTGGTGAATGTTGATTCCCTCCCTGTAGTCCGAGACTTTCCGGAAGTGTTTCCTGATGACATCGAATCTTTGCCACCAGAAAGAGAAGTAGAGTTTTCGATTGAATTAATACCGGGAGCTAGACCTGTTTCTAAGGCACCATACAGATGGCATCATTTGAGTTAGCAGAAGTTAAACAACAGATCGAAGAACTCATGCAGAAGCATTTTATTAGACAAAGCGCTTCGTCATGGGGAGCCCCAGTGTTGCTCGTCAAGAAGAAGGATGGGGAGCTACGTTTTCTGTGTGGATTATCGAGAACTGAATAAGTTGATCGTGAAGAAAAAAAATCCACTACCGCGAATTAATTATCTGCTTGACCAACTAGCAGAAGCCAAGGTGTTTTCCAAGATTGATCTTCGGTCGGGATATCACCAGATTAGGATTAAGCCTGAAGATATTCCTAAGACTGCATTCCGGACACGGTACGACCATTATGAGTACTTGGTGATGCCGTTCGGATTGACAAATGCTCCTGCTAGTTTCATGGAGTATATGAACCGCATCTTCCGTCGACCCTACTTAGATAAGTTTGTTGTAATTTTCATTGATAACATTCTCATCTACTCCAAGACTACCGAGGAACATGAAGAGCATTTGAGATTGGTGCTAAGTATACTTAAAGAAAAGCAGTTGTACGCCAAAATTAGACAAGTGTGAGTTCTGGTTGGAAGAAGTCCAATACTTGGCGATGTGATTAATAAAGACGGCGTAGCTGTAAATCCAAGCAAAGTTAAAGCTGTGATGAAGTGGGAGTGACCGACCAATGTTATAGAAATCCGAAGTTTTCTGGGATTAACAGGGTACTACTGGCGATTCATTAAGGGAATTTCCCAAATGGCAAACCCATGTGATTAGGGACTATAGACCATGTATTAGAAATGAGCTGAGTTAGGATTATGTTTGATATTATTTGATATGTCTGCATGATGTTATGTGATATACCTGCACGATGCTGTATTGTTTGAATATGAAAATAGATGTTGCATGACTAGAATTGGTAATGATGTGAAAATGATGAAGTGTATGTAACAGACAAGGGTTTCCACATTATAAAGTGAAAAAAATGATAAGAGGACTCTGGGTAGATTGTTGAACTGTTTTAAAAGTATAAGTCCAGAGTTAGTATGAAATCGAATATGTATCTGAATATGGAAGACTATATTCAAATAGATATTCGAGCGTGACACTTACGATTTATAATATTCAAACACAGGATGATTGTGTTTGAATATTATGCTATGGGAACTCTTGTTTGATTGATTATGATATGCATATGAATGTGTGATCCATGACAACGTGTAATGAGAAATAATTGGGAACTATTACTGGGGTATTAGTTCTTGCAGACCTCTATTTGAGGTGAGGCATGGACTCTGGTTAGGGACGCATACCAGGGTTTGCAGAGAGCTCTAAAGTGCTATTACCACGCACATGGGGGACTCCTGCGTGCACCGGGTTTCCCGATAAAAGAAGAAAGAAATGAAATGGAAAATGATCATGCATACATACATGTGAGTTTGGTAGTTTATACTTGTTGTGTGTACGTTTGTTAGCAATGATTTGGGAGATACAGACTTGGAGGGTGCCAACGCTTAAGGAGACCTTAGTAGCTGCATCTTGGTATACTTAGGTAACCATTAGTTTTGTTGTATGGTTACCTAGATGGACTCGGCAATCTCTCTAGCTTGTAAAATAAATAAACACCTTTTGTAAATATTATATATATATATATATATATATATATATATTGTTTTGTATTCTGCTGTTTGCTGTTTAAAAAAAAATGACCCTAAAAATCTATATGTTACAGTAGCTTTCTATTCGAGACATATATCAAAGTTGCATTTCATTTCTTGGTTCAGCGATGGTGGTATGAAAATGAAGGGATTAACAAAAAAAATAAGGTTATGTTTTGCAAGAAAGTGATTAACAGACTTTAGGGTCAAAAAACGCGAATTTTCATAAAAATCAGGGATAAATTTTAAGGTAAAAATTTTATAAGAACAAAAAGTAAAAATTATATATTTTTTAAGAACCAAAAACATATTTAAGTTTAATAAAAAAACGTGAAACTTCATTCTCATACCTATGTTACTGATATTCGGTTCGGACAACAAAACAAATTAAAATTGAAAATATCCATGGAAATGCATTTGATTGGGTTTTTTAAAACATTTCCATTGAAAAATATTTTCAAAACCAATGATGAAAACTAAAAATGAAAAACAAATTCGTTTTCACTTTCAGTGCTTTATTTGTGTGTTTTGTTTAGATTTTAGTGGACTAAGATGTGAAAAACAAGCAAACTGAGACAAATATCAATGATTGAGAATTAAAGGATAAAAACCAAAGTCATATAATGAAAGTAAGTATTTCTAGTTTTAGTCTTTTGACCATAGCGAAAACTTATTCATACATGCCCAAATTATAAACTTTTGAAAATGAAAACTAAAGAGGTGGTTGCACACGGATTATTTATGTTAAAAGAGTTGGAATACACACTAATTCCATCAGTGGGTTTACACTTGTAAAAGTTTCCTAAAAAGAGCTATTTTTCTCTCTAAGTAGAAGAATAAAAGAGAGATATGTCTCTTCATGAAGAGTTAGCGTCATCATTATTAACTATATATATATATATATATATATATATATATATATGAAACGACTCTGGTGAGAAAGGTATTTTATATGACTGAAAGGCAGGAGTGGAGCTACCTTAAGCATTGGGGGCCAAGGCATTGCGAAAAAATTATCAACATTTTTTAGGTTAAAATTATAACAGACAAATTGCTATTTACTAAAATTTGATATATAGAATTAGTTTAATAGTATTAAAATTTGATATATACAACTAACTTATAAAACTGATAATTTAGACCTTTGATATCTATATTAACAAATAATTCTATTAGTCAAAGCCATTACTAATAGAGCAAAATTAATGCTAAAGTGTTACGTTAATAAATATTAATTTTTTGTGGTGAATAATAATAAATTATTTTTATTTTTTTGAATAATAGAAGTTTTATTTATTTATTTTCTTGGAATTGAAGTATTTTCGCAATATTTTTTTATTGATATCAATACATGTTTACGATGAAAAGTTACAATAAGGAGCAAAATATCAATATTTAAAGTCAACTCTCAAAAAAATGCAATAGTACATTCTCGAACTAGGTAAACATCTTGCAATCAAAAATTATTTTTAAAATTATTGAAGAGATATTATTTATATAGTTATGGCATTATCAAATTATTTCTCTACTTTAAAATTTGTATTGACTCCCTTTTATTAGATATTTTATTTTATCATTTTATAAATTATTTTTTAATTTTCTTAAAAATAAGTTATGGTTATGTCTTATTTGTTTTAGGTAATACTAAAATAAAAAACAATTGAAAAAATATTTAAAAGAAAAGATCAAAATGACTTATGTAATTTTCACATTTGCATTATCAAAAAATAAATTTGGTTAAACGAGTCAACTATATTAATGAATTTAATTTTACAAAATATCCCCAAAGTCAACTTTCTCAAACAAAAATAATATTTTTTAATGTTCCAACCCTAGATCTCTAATCTCCCAAGCCGAGTCTTGGTACGTACATGATCAAGTGGATTAATGTCCACATTCACAATAATATTATAATTATTAATATATTTTTAATATATTTATTTTATATACTATATTTTAATTTTAAATTTTATATTTGCCCCCACCCCACACTTTTTGTCTAGCTTTGCCCCCGGTGATGAGAGAAGTAAATTTCGACCCTTGAATCTTATCATGAATGATCACAATTAAAACACAAGAATTTTATGAAAGTCATGTGAGTTTTTATAGCACATGACTTTTAAATGTGTGTGTATATATATATTTTTACTACATCACAATGCTGGTTAATTTCATATATTTTAAAACTATATTTTACGTTACTTTTTTTAGTATGTTGATGGAGTAGTAAATGATTTCGAAATCATGCGAAATATTGTACACATGATCTATACGATAAGCAGTTTCAATTCTACAGTGAGTTTTGTGAAAAACATCTTCGACAAATAGTTATTAACCGGTGTAAGAGTTTGTGCAAAAATTAGGGTTAGTCTTGAGTTTTGGGGAACTTTTTAGAGAGATAAAGTGGGAGAGCACGTGGAAACAAGCGGCGACGCTAGGATTCATGAGCTTTGCTTATTTTCTTCTTTTCTTTACGGTTTCCATGGTTACAATGAGAAGCTAAATCCCTTTATACTTGGAATTGGACGTAAATTCTTAAATATTTTCCTTTGTAATCTCGATTGATCTATATACAAGTTTGATTTTCTTTTATATCTTGGTTTCTTCTCTATTCTTAATGCTTTGATAATTGTTGCACGCTATTTGTTAATTGCGGATAGGTTTGAGGTTGTATTGGAGACAATCTTCCGAGAACTGGACCAGAGTAGAACTCTCAATTATTACATGTCGATAGGTTCGAGGTTGTATTAGGAACAATCCTCCGAGAACCACATCTGGGTAGAATCCTCAATTGGTGAGCACCCTAGGGATAGGTGTTAATAGATTGAATGTTTCCTAATATCTACACAATAATGCTTGGATATCTTTGTAATTTATTTGAGGGATCAATGTATAAAGAGAATTACTTACAATCTAATATTTGAAGGATTGATATTAATGATTTTAGGGATATTGCATGTACTCAAATTCCCTAATGTTACTTTGCTTCAATTCACATTCTTATGAATATTTGATAGAAGACTAATCAGTTGTATTTTACTTGTTTGCATGTCAATAATTATACAAAGAAAAAGTATGCTTAATTTCTTCAAAGAAAGGTCTTTGATGTAATCATTCTCTGTCTATGGCATTCTATGCAATTTGCATGCTTAATTTCTAATTTTATGAATTGTTGATAGAGAAACTGTTATGAGTAATTAACTTTGTTTAATAATGGGATTATATATTAAATAGATAGTTGAAAGTGAGAAGAACCAGCATAACATGATAGTGTTGCCAACTGGAGGGTCAAACTATGAATCTATGCAGTCTTAGTAGCAACAACAACAACAATAGCAGTTTGACTCTTGTGGCTACTTCCACGTCACTCGTTTACAACCCAATCATCACTATGCCTGCCAAGATCAGATGTCCCTTCAATTAGTGTAAGTTTCAGTGTAATTATGTTACTTATGGAAATAAGAAAAAACAAAGCAGACAAGCCTTAAGGTTTTAATAAACATACTTTTTTCTGTATAATTATTGACAGGCAAACAAGTAAAATACAACTAATTAGTATTTCACCAAATATTTATAGGAATGTAAATTGAAGCAAAGTAACAATAGGGAATTTGACAACTTCTAGTCTTCATTTGTATTTTAGGTTTATACCTACATAAATATAGGTATGTAAATGCATATATGTTAAAGATATTTGATGCAGAGTATTTCTGATCTAGACTCTTCCAAAAGGGATTGCCTTAGAGAAAACAAATTGTTTATAATATCATAATTTCTGATCTAGGGTCAGGCATGATTAGCAAAATTTGTTTAGCAGCTAGATCAAGGAACATGGATGACCTTTATAGTTTATAATATCATAATACAATTCTCAACCATGAATTATTACCCCTGTTTATAAGAGTCTGGTAGATTAATTCATTGATTGGAATTAATTGGATGACTACACACTACACATAGGGACTTTGCTCGTGAAGATAGGTGTCCACTTGTTTTGCTTATCAATAATATTCTTTATTCCTTTGGTAGGTCATTGTGTTTATAATTATTATTATATAAAATGGTGTTGATTATTACTAGAGACTCCTTGGCCTCTAACTAGCAACTTAAGCTTATAGGAGATTTGTCCTTTACTTGGATTTAGAGACTCTATAACCAATTTGTTAGAAGTTTGATCCTTGTTACTCCATCTTTCCAATCATACCATAACTTCCAAGACAAGGTAAATTGAGCCTAGGCATTATCCATGCTTCAACTCAAAGGGTTGAGGGTTAGAGGCCAACTAGTGAGGGCTAGACCCACGCAAATTGGCGTGTATTTTTGGAACCTGTTACCGTCAGATTTCTGAGGGCTAGACCCACGCAAATTGGCGACATCTTTAAAGCCGACGGAAATTGGTTGACTTTGAGCCATATTCCGTCGGCCACGCATTTGAGAGGGCTTTTTGTAATTCCGGGCGGCGAAAAGCTCACGAAAACATGCGTTTTTCTTGTAGTGGAACTCCCTTCTTTGACACCCGTATGGTCATCCTCAACAGTATCTTATTGTCCGATAATGAATTAGGTAGGGGGAATGTTGTGAAAACTAAAAAATAAAAAATCTTAGGGCATGTTTACTTTATTTTTACTTTTGTGTTTTCATTTTCTATTTTTATAAGTAATTGCAATGCAAAGCTATCACTTTTCTCTTATTTTATTGTCCGTTTGTGAAATTTTATATAGAAAATTTTGAAAACAAACAAAACAACTTTAATTTGTTTTCAATATTTTGTAAAACTCCTTCACCTCCCTTTACAAACTAAATACAAATATATTACTTTTTATTTTTTTCCTTCCTAATCTTTGATCTAAAGTTAGAAAATGAAAACACAAAACTAAAAACAAAGTAAACAAAGCCTAGTGATTGAAAAAAATGGAACAATGAATAATTTGCCTCGGGGCTCTATTCGTCACCGATGAGAAGCTTGAGAGGTTTGTCGAGCTAAAATTTCATGATGAGATTACGGTTTCTTGAAGAGTGCACTCTTATTCTCAAATCAAACCCTGATGCTTCTTCCTAATCAACATTGAAGCTTAAAGTAAAGCATTCCAAGAATCAGCCTCTCAAAATATAAAAGGAAAAAAAATGAAAAGATGACATCTCAAAATAGAAAAGATGAAAACTATAGTAATTTCCATTCCTACCTTCTTGAAGTGGAAGCTAAGATCTTTTGTTGCTGGATCGTGAGAATAATTTTCCTCAAATAGTATAGAGACAACTAACAACCATTAGAGAAGAAGAAGGGTCCTATTCGATGAGTATAGAGATTTGGGCCATTGTTTTGCTTCCCCATTCTTGAACAGTGCAACGTAAGCTTTGTCTAGATTTCATTGATATCTAGAAAATAAAAAGTTTCTCCAAAGTGCAACGGATTCAAATTAGAGCCCAAGAGAAAGAGGGTGACAAATTAGGGTAAAGATCCATCAGCATGAATCTTTCCCTGTTTCCACAAAAAGTATGATAACCAATTTAAGCCACCACCACGGGTTCCCCACCACCATGTAAGCATAGCTGCATACAGCTTCATCCCCACCTTAGTATCAAGCTTTCGCTATGCAACAAAGTAGTGTTTGCTTCTCTTTGAGTTTGTATCATTAACAAAGAGAAATAAAGAGAGAGAACAAAGGAGAAAAGGGAGGCAACCGTTACTTGTCATTGGTGTCTAATTTCCCTTGTCAAACAATTGTCGCTGAGAAGAATAGTGTGAGGGGAAAAAAACTGAAAAATTGATAACAAGATGAGATGAGGAGGAGAAAGAGAAAGAGAATATGAAAGGAAGAGAAAGAAATGAGAGTAGAAGAAGTAGAGAAAAAAATAGTAGGTGGGTGAAAAATAAAACAATTATGAAATTTTATCCAAAACTTGAAATTTAAATTTGCTTCATTTTTCATTTCAACATAAGTAGTTTTTTCAAATTGGATCAAAGCAATCAATGGCCAAAAGTAAAATGAAAAAATAAGGAGAATTTTTTTAATTGCATTGTGCTGCGTGTCCAATTCAAAATCCGTTTTCTTATATTATATGATGATATGGTGAGATATGGTTGATCCCCAATCTCATGTTGACACATACCCCATTCCCAACATGATGGTATAATGTAGCATATTAGACAGAAATAACCACCTACGTAGTACCACACAAATTCGTATACATGAATAGATTTCAAAGAATATCCTATGCCACATCGACAGATACCAAAATTTAACTTTCTTTAATAGATTAATCATTAAAATGGAAAAAATTAATTACCTAAAATTTTTT
This sequence comes from Cyamopsis tetragonoloba, assembly GCA_037177725.1. NCBI lineage: Eukaryota > Viridiplantae > Streptophyta > Magnoliopsida > Fabales > Fabaceae > Cyamopsis > Cyamopsis tetragonoloba. Next base: position 60,812,274 of record CM074119.1, read on the forward strand.
GAGCAATACTCCCAGTTGGCGTAGGTGTATAGCATTTCATTCCGTTAACTAATGCATGCTTTTCAATCAAGTTTGTTGGCTAGTTTATATTCATATCAATAGGTAGAGTAAGGGTATTTTCCTATTGATAAAGTATGATGGCATCGGGAAAATTTTCATTTAAGTGATAATCAACATAATGTATGAAAATATATTGACAACAATATATAACTTAAGAGCAAAAAGAGAGAAGAAAGGTTGCATGGTTTTCAAAGTAAATTTCCAAAAGACATACGATTCGGTAAGTTGGAACTTTTTACTTTATATGATGAGGATAATGGGTTTGAGTGATAGATGAAGAAGTTGGATGGCTGCTTGCGTGTGTGCGGGTTCTTTTTGAATGTTGGTAAATGGTAGTCCAACAAATTTGATTCATATGTCCAAAGGTTTAAGGCAGGGAGACCCATTAGCACCATTTCTGTTTATCATAGCAGCAGAAGGATTAAAAGGGTTGATGGATAATGCAGTGGATCAAGGTAAATTTCAACCAATGGAAGTTGGTCAAGAGCATGTTGAAATAGCATTACTGCAATATCTGGATGATTATGTGTTTTTTGGTCCTCAATCCTTGAATAACATTAGAGCTCTTAGAGTAATTCTAAGGGGCTTTGAATTAGTTTCAGGTCTTAGAGTTAATTTCTTTAAGAGTAACTTAATTAGGATTAATGTAGACTTGCAGTTTGTGGAGACAACATGTAGGCTTTTGAGATGCAGATCTGCAAAGTTACCATTCAAATACCTTGGGATTCCTATTGGAGCATGCCCCAGAAGTATTAGCACGTGGAATCTGGTGGTTGATAGATTCAAAAATAAGCTTACCAACTGGAGAAGAAAATCTTTAACTATAGGAGGAAATGTAGTTCTTGTTAATTCAGTTTTGTCTAGCCTTCCGTTGTATTTCTTTTCAATTTATAAAGCTCCAAAGGCGGTGCTTAAGACTCTGAAGAGGTTGCAAAGGGAATTTCTGTGGGGTGGAAATTTAGAGAGAAGAAAAACAGCTTGGGTCTTGTGGAACTCAATCTGTAAGCCAAAGGAATTTGGGGGGCTTGGAATTAAAGATCTGGAATTATTCAATCTCGGCTTATTAGGAAAGTGGCGCTAGAAAATGCTAAATAATTGTCAAGATTTATGGGCTAAAGTGGTTAAATCCAGATATGGTGGTGAAAGTGTTCAAGGAATGACAGTAGAAAGAACCAGACAGAAATATTCTATACGGTGGAGGGATGTAATATATATTGATAAAAGGGAAGACAATTTGAAGGAGTGATTCCAGGAACGGGTGGCAAGAAAGGTGGGGAATGGTAGAAACATTAAGTTCTGGGAAGATAGCTGGATGGGAAATCAATGCTTAATGAATGTACATAGTAGACTGTACTCTATGGTTCTGAACAAAATCGCTAACATTGCTGATGTCGTTTCATTAAGGGATGAGGCTTGGGTGTGGGGTTTAGAGTGGAGAAGGGATTTATATAGCTGGGAGGAGAGTGATTTAACTAACCTTAAGAATACAATTATTTCTTCTCTATGTTTGCCGGATATGTCTGATTATTGGTGCTGGACAAAGGACAGGGCGAATGGTTATAATTCAGAATCAGCATATGCTAGTTTGGTTTCTTGGCGCTGGGAGGAGGAAATCAGACCTGGTGATGATAAGCTGCATTTTTTGAAATTTTTATGGAAGCTTAAAGCACCACTAAGAGTTCAAATTCTGGTTTGGCAATTGGCACATGATAGATTACCTACTAAGGTAAATCTGATTTCTAGAAATATAATCTCAGATTCTCAGAGTTGTATCTGTGTATTGTGCGACACTTTTGCTGAGTTTGCGAATCACTTATTTTTGAATGTGATATTTTGTACAAAGTATGGATGACAACTTCTAGTCTTCATTTGTATTTTAAATTTATACCTACATAAATATAGGTATGTAAATGCATATATCTTAGAGATATTTGATGCACAGTATTTCTCATCTAGACTCTTCCAAAAGGGATTGCCTTAGAGCAAAAATTCTAGTGTCAGGCATGATTAGCAAAATTTGTTTAGCAGCTAGATCAAGGAACATGGATGACCTTTATAGTTTATAATATCATAATAAAATTCTCATCCATGAACTACTACCCCTGTTTATAAGATTCTGGTAGATTAGTTCATTGATTGGAATTAATTGGATGATTACACACTACACACAAGGACTTTGCTCGTAAAGATAGGTGTCTACTTGTTTTTCTTATCAATAATGTTGTTTATTCCTTTGGTAGGTCATTGTGTTTATAATTATTATTATATAAAATGGTGTTGATTATTACTAGAGACTCCTTGGCCTCTAACTAGCAACTTAAGCTTATAGGAGATTTGTCCTTTACATGGATTTAGAGACTCTATAACCAATTTGTTAGAAGTTTGATCCCTGTTACTCCATCTTTCCAATCATACCATAACTTCCAAGACAAGGTAAATTGAGCCTGGGCATTATACATGCTTCAACTCAAAGGGTTGAGAGTTAGAGGCCAACTAGTATCGGTCCTGCACACAGTCACACACACACAAACACAAACACGTCTCACCTTTGCAAAATTGTTTCTTATTTAATAAAGAATGCCTGTATTATGTTGTATGAAAATTTCCTACTTCATTCTAACTTGTCATGAATTGTGGTGGTTGTTAAAATTGTAGGGATTGAATGGATGAGAGAGGAATATACCTAATATATTTAACAAAATAGATTCTGATTCTAATGTTGTTTACTATAATGATAGATGCTCTTAGCCGTTTACTTTTTAGCACGGTTAAAATAGAGCTTTCAAATGGAATTAGAGTGGGCTTTGAATATATTTATTTTTTGCATGTAATTTCCCACTGGCTTTGTGTTGTTCTTGGAACTAGAGGCCTATTTCTTCATTAATTCTATTTTCATTCCAGAAAAATTTATGAAATTAATTCAGATTTAAATTTTAATTATACTTTTGTAAAGTTAGCAAAGGGGATGATTTATTCTCCACATTTATCCCAAATTGACTTGGAGAACGACATGGCTACCGTGATGGAGATGATTAGAAAGATTAATGGAAGTGAGTTCCAACCGTGTACTCATCCAGACTATGTTGAAGAAGATGATTGAAATAGGAGTTAAAATATTGACGTTATTGTAGTATTCGTATTACTATTTACATTATGTTTTATCTATGTGATATTTATTTAAGTTGTTTTATGTACTTCTTTTATTATTGTATGGTTAATTGTTATAAATACTTATTTAGAAATGCTTTGCTTGGAGAATTTATTATGTTTTTTTGAATATATATTCAGGTTTTGTAATTAAAGAATTTTAATATAAAAAAACTAAAATTATAAAAAAAAGGAGTTTGCCACGGCAATTTCTATGGCAAAGCTAAAAGCAATTTGTCACGGATATATTCGTGGCAAAGTTGCCACGGTTTTATCAGTGGCAAATTTGCGACGGAAATAACCGTGACAAATTTGCCACGGATATATCTGTGGCAAATATTTACCACGCCAATTTTTGCCACGGCTCAACATCCATCGATAGACCGTGGCACAGCTAAAATTTGCCACAGTACAGTCTATTTTGCAACGAATATATCCGTGGCAAAACATCAACATTCTTATAGTGTTTAGATGCCGATGACATTCCGTTGAAGCCAAACGTCTCATATCAGTTGGAACTTGTGAAGATCTTAGACAGAGGGGAGAAAACATTACGAAACAAGGTGATTCCTCTAGGTAAAAGTTCTTTGGGAAAACATCACTTGGGAAAAGGAGCAGTACATGAGGGACGCATATCCTGAATTATTTCAGTAATAAAGGTAATACTCTAATTTTGAGGACAAAATTATTTTTAGTGAGGTCGAATTGTAACATCCAAAAATCCATAAAGACTACTTAGAACCTAAGGGATTTAATTACAATTTATAGCGAAAAGAAAAGGAGGATTAGTTGTAAGTAGAGAGGTCAAAAGAGGACAAAAATAACATGCATATTTGAATATGCACTGTCATATTCGAATAGTATTCGAATATACACTGTCATATTCGAATAGTATTCGAATATGCCGAGTAATATTCGAATAGTATTCGAATATGCACAGTAATATTCGAATATGGACTTTTCATATTCGAATATGGATTTCTCATATTCGAATATGGAAGTGGGGAATTGAATACAGGAGCCTTATATTCGAATATATATTCGAATATGGACCGAAAAGTCTATAAATAGAGATGCCTTGTCTTCAAATTTCGTTGTTTTCCCGATTCCTCACTTTACAAAACCTCTACCACGAATCAACCAAACTCTGTAACTTCTCCATCCAAGGTATTATATCTCACCAAGTTACTCCCTAACTAAAGGTTTCAAAGAGTTGAGATCTAGCCTCGGAGACAGCAAGTGCAAAAGAAAGGAAGTTGGATATTGAGATTAGGTTTGGAGGAGAAAAGGATTCTGGAAGATTTGAGGTAACGCTAAAACCCAAAATCTAGGGCACTATGAAATGTTAGGAACATGTGATTAGGGACTATAGACCATGTGTTTGAAATTGGTTGAGTTCGGATTATGTTTGATACTATTTGATATGTCTGCATGATGTTATGTGATATACCTGCACGATGCTGTATTGTTTGAATATGAAAATAGATGTTGCATGACTAGAATTGGTAATGGTGTGCAAATGATGAAGTGTATGTAACAGACAAGGGTTTCCAGATCATGAAGTGGTAAAATTGATGAGAGGACTCTGGGTAGATTGTTAAACTGTTTTAAAAGTATAAGTCCAGAGTTAGTATCAAATCGAATATGTATCTCAATATGGAAGACTATATTCAAATAGATATTCAAGCGTGACACTTACAATTTAAAATATTCAAACATAGGATGTTTGTGTTCGAATATTATGCTATGAGAACTCTTGTTTGATTGATTATGATATGCATATGAATGTGTGATGCATGAGAATGTGTAATGTATCTAAAAGGAAAAGTGGAAAAGCAAATGATTGGGGGCTATTACCAGAAGGGGTAATAGTTCTTTCACACCTGTAATGGGTGTTGACTCTGAGAAAGAGAAATAATTGGGAGCTATTACTGGAAGGGGTATTAGTTCTTACAGACCTCTATTTGTGGTGAGGTATGGACTCTGGTTAGGGACGCTTACCAGGTTTGCAGAGAGCTCTAAAGTGCTATTGCCACGCACGTGGTGGACTCCCACGTGCACCGGGTTGGCCGATAAAAGAAGAAAGAAATGAAATGGAAAATGATCATGCATACATACCTGTGTGTTTAGTAGTTTATACTATGTTTGTTAGGAATGATTTGGGAGATTTTCCAGTTAGACTGGCTGCGATACTGTATATCTAAACTATTTTCAATACCGACTGTTACTTAGTTATATGTCGTTCATATAACTGACGATTACAGACAGGTGATACACACTCGGAGGGTGTCAGCGCTTGAGGAGACCTTAGTAGCTGCATCTTCTTATACTTAGGTAGCCGTAAGATTCAAAAACAAGCTTACCAACTGGAGAAGAAAATCTTTGACTACAAGAGGAAAGGTTGTTCTTATTAATTCTATTTTGTCTAGCCTTCCATTGTATTTATTTTCAATTTATAAAGCTCCAAAGGTGGTGCTTAAGACTCTAAAGATGGTCCAAAGGGAATTTCTGTGTGGTGGAAATTTAGAGAGAAGAAAAACAGCTTGGGTCTCGTGGAACTCAATGTGTAAGCCAAAGGAATTTGGGGGTTTGGAATTAATGATCTGGAATTATTCAATCTCGGCTTATTAGGAAAGTGGCGCTGGAAAATGCTAAATAGTTGTCAAGATTTATGGGCTAAAGTGGTTAAAACCAGATATGGTGGTGAAAGTGTTCAAGGAATGACAGTAGAAAGAACCAAATAGAAATATTCTATATCGTGGAGGGATGTAATGAATATTGATAAAAGGGAAGACAATTTTAAGGAGTGGTTCCAGGAAGGGGTGGCAAGAAAGGTGGGGAATGGTAGAAACATAAAGTTGTGGGAAGATATTTGGATGGGAAATCAATGCTTAAAGAATATCACATAGTAGACTGTACTATGTGGTTTTGAACAAAACCGCTAACATTGCTGATGTCGTTTCATTAAGGGATGAGGCTTGGGTGTGGGGTTTTGAGTGGAGAAGGGATTTATATAGTTGGGAGGAGAGTGATTTAACTAACCTTAAGAATACAATTATTTCATGGTGGTTTTTTCGGTGTTCCTTCAAAATAAGGAACAAATTTGTTCCTCCACGTGGCTCCATTTATGTAATGACACTTGTAGTAATTCATCCACGTCATCTAATTTAATATAGTTTTTAATATTGCAAAATAATCCTCTCTTTTAATAACATCTACTCTTAGTTTAAGCACAATATTTCTTAAAATTCTTTTATCTTTTAACAAATTAAAATGCAACGTTTATGACTAAAATTGAAATTAAACGCAAGTGGTCATGGATACATAATCAAAGAAGTGTGAAGAACAAGTATTAAAACATAATAGTCTATTGCTACCTTCGATGTATTCATGTGTAGCACAATAATAATATCCATTGTAAAAGACAAGTATTTATTAGGAATACATTATACACAATTCTAGCAAAGTTTTGATCGTTTTTGGGTTTAATATGTGATTTGTAATTTTTAATTTATGTTGTTTCGATGTTATATTTAAATACTTCAAGTCAAATTGATGTAAAATATGTGTTAGTTATCCAAATTCTGCTATAATGTCCATAGCTATTTTTAAGTGTTCTTGCAATTTCTTGATAAGTATTTCTATGGTGTCTGTGGTTTTATCTCTATGAAGATGATATCATGGTCTCTTATCCAATCAAATAAAAAAATTGATATGAGACAATCAGAATTCAATAAAGTTATATTCTCTATTAAAACATTTAGATTTGATAGATAGTAACTTGATTTTGTTTTTTAATCTAATATTTAGTTTTTATTTAAGTGTCCATTTTTTAATGAAAATATCAAATACTTAGATTGTGGTTACATTATTAAAGGTGTATTTGAGCTTTAATGAATAAAAAAAGAGTTTTTATTAGTTGAAGAATAAATAAATTAATGGGAAATATTATAATAAATAAAATAACGTAAAAGTAGTATTTTGGTCCCTAAACTTTAGACTAAATTTCAGTTTTGATCTCTTTTTTTTGTTCATATTGATTCTTTACTTACTTTTGCTTTATTTTATTTTATTAAATAATTAATAAAAATGTCTAAAATAGTTACTGGATATGAGAAAGAAGAAGACAATGATAAAAAGTTTTATTATTGGCATTCTTGTTAGTTATTATTTACCAACAAAAATTAATAGAAAACGATTATATTATATTGAAAATATAAATTAAGATTACAAAAAAAGACCAAATTAAAATTTGACATAAAGTTACGAGACTAAAATATAAATTTAGCCATAAAAATATGATGCTATTATTCTATAAATTTTCTCTAGTGAAAATTCACAAAACAACACAAAAAGAAAAAATCATTCCCATATAAATTTTAATTTATAAATCTAACACGAATAAATAACATTTAAATAATATAATGTATTTAAATAATATTATTTTTATATAAATAACCAGTACACGCCTAATTACGTTGTCATCCCTATGCTCAAGTATCATTTACTTGTATTAGGTTCTTCTAAGTCTCATAATTTATTTGAAGCCCAATTATGAATTATTTACGTTAAATTATTTTCAAAATACAATTTGCTTCAAGTTAAAGTTTTCATTAATTATGTATTTTTCTTCTAGGTCGCTTCAAACTATACTAGATCATATTCTATTCGGGCTAATGTTTACTTAAGACTCAACTATTAGTTACTTATATCTATAGTTATAAAATTCATACCAGCCATCGACTAGGTCAAGATATATGATAATATTTTATAGTTTATACTAATATTTACGAATGTAATATATATTTTTCCATAAAATTTAATATACTAAAAAAATTTGTGTACTAATCATAGATTAGTACTAATGTTAATGTTTATACAATATTAAAATATATAAATATTGATAAGTTTAGATTGATATATAAAATTATAACTTAGATAAAGGTTTTTTAAAAAAATAAATAAATGTGAATACATTAAAAAATTAAACTCATAAATATATTGTAATAAAAATTTTATAAATATATTTATATTATTATATTAAAATATTTTAGAATATAAATATATTTAACATATAGTAAAATATGTGTTAGTTATCAAATATAAAAAATTTCATAAGTATGTTTATATTATTATAATAGAAAATTTTATTACAATATATTTATGAATTTAGTTTTTAATGTATTTGCATTTATTTATTTTTTTAAAAAAATGTTATATAACTTATAATTTTATATATAAATCTAAATTTATCAATATTTATATATTTTAATTTTGCATAAATTTTAATTAACATTAGTACTAATATGTGATTAGTACACAAAAATTCTTTAATATCTTAAATTTTACGGTAAAATATATATGATATTTGTAAATATTAGTATAAATTATAAAATATTATCGTATATAAGTTAAATCAGTTCAATCAATGACCTACTAGTTTGACTAGTGATCCACGACCTTGACCAAGTCGATGACGACTAGTATGAGTTTTATAACTATAAATATAATAAGAAAATATTTGGCTGAATAGAACATGACCTAGGTAACTTATACTCTAATATGAAGCGACCTAGAAGAAAAATATATAATTAATGAATACTTTAAAAGAAAATTATATTTAAAAAATAACATAACATAAATAATTCGTAATTGGGCCTGAAATAAATAATAAGACTTAGAAGAACCTAATACAAATAATTGATACTTTGAGCATAGAGATGATAACGTAATGATGTGTACTAATTATTTGTATGAAAATAATATTATTTAAATACATTATATTATTTAAGTGTGCTTTATTCATGTCAAATTTATAAATTAAAATTTATATGTTATTATGTTTTTCTTATTTTATGAATTTTCACTAGAAAAAAATTGTAAAATAATATTATCATATTTTAAGCCCATAACTTTATCTCAAATTTTAATTTGGTCCTTTTATTATTTCTTCATAATCTTAATTTATATTTTCAATATAATATAATTATTTTCTATTAACTTTTGTTGATAAATAATTAATAAAAATGCCCATGATAATATTTTTTTTATCATTGTCTTCTTTTTTCTCACATCCTGCGACTATTTTAGATTTTTTATTAATTATTTAATGAAATAACACGAAGAAAAAATAAGTAAAGAAGCCAATATGAACAAAAAAAGAGTCCAAAATAAAATTAATGAAAAGTTTAGGGACCAAAATACTACTTTTACCTTATTTTATTAATTATAATATTCTCTATAAATTTATTTTCGTTCAACTAATAAAAACTCATTTTTTTAATTAATTAAGTCTCAAATACACCTTTAATAATGTAACCAAAATCTAAGTATTTGATATTTTAATTAAATAAATTGAGACATAAATAAAACTAAATATTAGATTAAAAAACAAAATAATTTATTGCATTTTTTATTGTCCCATATAAAATTTTTTGATTTGATTGGATAAGAGATCATGTTGTCATCTTCATAGACATGATACCATAGACACCATAGAAATATCTATCAAGAAATAGCAAGAACAATTAAGAATAACTATGAACATTATAGCAAAACTTGGACACCTAACACATATTTTACGCCAAATTATCATGAAGAATTTAAATATAATAACATCAAAACAACATAAAAAATCATTAATCACATACTAAACCCAAAAAACTATCAAAACTTGCACTAAAATTGTGTATAACGTATTCTTAATGAATACTTGTCTTTTATGATGGGTAGTATTATTTTGTTGCGGATGAATACATTAAAAGGAGTTTTAATACTTGCTATTCACCCTTCTTCAATTATTTTTTCATGATCACTTGCGTTTAATTTTAATTTAGTCGTGAATGTTGCATTTAAATTTATTAAAATAAAAAAGATAAAGAAATTTTAAGAAATTTTGTGCTTAAACTAGGGTAAATGTTATTAAAAGAGAGGATGTGTTTGCAATATTATAAAGTTATATTAAATTAGATGACATGGATAAGTTATAACAAGTGTCACTACTTAAATGGAGCCACATAGAGGAACAAAATTGTTCCTTATTTTGAAGGAACATTGGAGAAACCACCTTATTTCTTCTCTATGTTTGCAAGACATGTCTGATTATTGGTGCTGGACAAAGGACAGGGCGAATGGTTATAATTCAGCATTAGCATATGCTGCTTTGGTTTCAAGGCGCTTGGAGGAGGAAATCAGACCTGGTGATGCTGAGCTGCATTTTTTGAAATTGTTATGGAAGCTTAAAGCACCAATAAGAGTTCAAATTCTGGTTTGGCAATTGGCACAAGATAGATTACCTACTAAGGTAAATCTGATTTCAAGAAATATAATATCAGATTCTCAGAGTTGTATCTGTGTATTGTGCGACAATTTTGCTGAGTCTGCGAATCACTTATTTTTTGAATGTGAATTTTCGTACAAAGTATGGATGAGAATTGTTAATTGGCTGGGGTATTTGGCTGCTTTACCTGGGCAGTGCCACAATCATTTGGTAGCTTTTAAATATGTCCTTCCAAAGAAGAAGAAAGGAATAATGTTTGGATACATTATATGGTTGGCTACTATTTGGGAAATTTGGTTGTATAGAAATAGAGTTATTTTTAGAGAAGAATATGCAGATGTGGACCGGATTGTGGAAGGAATCAAAAGACGATCATGGGAATGGTATAGGATTTATGCAAAGAATAGTGCGTTGGGTTTGGTTTTTTCCTCCTGGCATCAATATCCCGCTGCTTGTATTTTATCCTGCTGCTAAATTACTGATATGGATGATACATAAGTAATGTAATTTTCTTGGATGTGTTAGCAATTTTTAGGTTGAATTTTGGTGGTTTTTGCGATTTGTAGTATCACAATTTCATTCTTTTGTATTTGACAGTGTACTTCTAGTACCTTGAGGTTTGAAAGCAATACATTTTATCTATCAAAAAAAAAAACTCAAGAGCAAAGGTTTGCAATATTTAATTCTCAACGGTTAACACTTTGCTTAGAAACTTCATATAAATCAATAGTTAACTTTCAACCGTATGTATTAACAATTTGCTTCATATCATTCTAGCCATTCAGCATTTAACTAACTAGTGAAAGAACGGGGGAAACAAATTACAAACACCATCAAAGTAATTATATCATAACGAAATAACAATATGAAGAAACAACATGATGCAAAATTTCATATTACAAAAGTTAATATACTAAGTCCCACTAGGACTTCTTAACCTATGCCACCAAACATATCCGAATCACTATTAGTTTCCATGTTTCATAATGCTAGGAGGGTTAAACATACAAAAGCAAAAAATTGTAAAGTAAGGAGAACATTTCATAACCAAATTCTCAGCTTGCTAATTGTACTCATGTAGTGAAAACAGAGACTCTGTATACATTACCACATCACATTCCATACCAAGTCTCCCTCGATAATCACAATAAGAGCGATGTTCTTGCACTTCTCAATTATTATTAAATTTCACCAATGCTCCACCATCAATTCCAACTATATCTCCGCTTTTGGTGCAACATATAGGAGTGCAATGCAAAGGTGTGACAATATTGCACTTAGTCCAAGATTATTGCACTTTGTATTCTTCCATCACCCATATACAACCTCTAATGTTTCGGTAGCGAAGAGCATAAAAACTAAGAAATCCCTGATGTACAACCAATTCACAGTGATCATAGCAAAAATCAACTGGTGGAGCTATTTCAGAGAAAGTTCGTTGCATCAAATCAAACACAACAATAACCATTTTCTTTTGATTGCAATTATAAGCAATCCAATGCATAGCCCCAATGAAGAGCAACCCGATTCTGTGATCTAGATAAAAGTTCGAGTAACAAAAACTAGGAGCCTTCAAGTCTTCCTACATGTTAACTTTAAGTGAGTATAACTTTACAGAATTCATATTGTTATTGCGAGACACTAGAATTACCAAGTAATCATTTGTTGATGGGTCGTGGCCAAAACCACGGAGAAATGGCACTCCATGAGGAAAACGAGAATGTAATTGTTGGGAAAACATGGAAGGCCAAGCTATTTGTTTGTGTTCACCATTGGATAGATTCCAAAAGAAGAAATTTAGACTACATTCACCATTGCGTCATATCGCTGCCAACCCGAATTTCGGTTGAGACTAGGGCTCTTCTGTGTTTGGAGGATTTGCACTATGAATAAGTATGAAGTAAATTTAAATTTTGTTTTTAAAATTTTCATATAATTAATAGACTTATTCATATTAAAAAATGGATTACAGAATCATCTGCCATAAGCATCCCGAGTCTTTCTAGGCGTGTAGCTTCGAGTTCAAAGTGTAAGTTAGCAAAATGGGAATTCGAAATGAGAGAAAGCCATGACTTGGACATGCACTTGAAACGTTGGAGAGACTTTGCAGGTAACCTAATCATAATTTGAATTAACAAATCATCTGTCAGAATCGGAGAAGAAACCATGTTCTTCGCTCCTCTCTTCATGTTAGGGCACACTTGATTACTTTGCAAAATGAGATAGGTATGCAATTTGGTACCTCCCCCAATCAGCACATAACGTCGTCAAATCAATAGTTATGAGCATCAAAACATATAACAAATTTTAGATTATAGGGCAGACAGATATTTTACTCTGTAACAAGACGACTTCATCGCTGGATCTCTTGTGCTTGGAGGATTTGCACTATGAATAGAGAAACTACGAAATATTGCGTCATATTGCCGCCAACTCGAATTTCGGTTGAGACTAGGGCTCTTCTGTGTTTGGAGGATTTGCACTATGAATAAGTATGAAGTAAATTTAAATTTTGTTTTTAAAATTTTCATATAATTAATAGACTTATTCACATTTAAAAATGGTAAGTGCATTATTATAAAAAATTTAATTAGGAGTAACTAAGAAAAAGCATTTTTTTAAATTTAATATTCTTAATAGTGATAATATGTTTTTTATAATTAGAATCAAAATAACATTATTATTCTTTATTTCTTATAAAAATGATAGAAGGTAGAATTAAGTTTAAATTAACTATTTGTTCCCTATAAGTGTCTTTTATTTTAATTTTTGTCCTTATACGTAAAAAGCTTTCCTTTTATTCTCTATAAAAAAATTCCTTTTAGAGCTAAATTAACTAATTGGTCCCAATATGTGTCTTCTATTTTTATTTTAGTCCTTATATGAAAAAAACTTTCCTTTTTTATTTCTTATAAAAAGGATTGGACGTACAATTATGGTTAATTAACTATTCCGTCCCTATACGTGTCTTTAATTTTTATTTTAGTCCCACTACAAGAATGCGTCAATTTATCACCTAATTATCAGCGACGGTCCCGACCGTCGCAATTAACGAGAGCATTCTTACCGTTTGTGATTGAAATAACCGTCGCTAATGTTGCGATGAAAATTTCCATAGCTACTAGTGCAAACCAGGCGGAGAATTGTTTTTATGAATGGAAAGCTTGGGGCGATAGACCAGGCCATCGCAAACTTAGTAACGGTGTTAATGGGTTAACCTAGTTTAGGGACTTCTGTGAAAAATAAAAGTGTAAGTACTAAAAACGTATGATTTTTTTTTATAGAAACTACAACAAAAAATAGGGACATGTATAAGGAATAAAAGTTTAATTTAACCTAGTATTAATTATTACCTTTATTTTGATATATAAGAACCTACTCAAAAATCATATACCTTAAAAAAAATGCTAACATCAAAAAAATGTTTTGAATTTTTAAAAAGTGATGAAGTCTTTCCATTGTTACCAACTTACCATTATTGGTAAACCAATCAATCAACTTTCTTTATTATTTTAAATTGTGTAATATAACAAACTAGTCACTAACTCTATAGGTATTAGGTGTTTTAATCCCGGACTTAAGAGGAATGCCCCATTAGTCCATGACATTATCAACCGTTGGTGGTTTTGGTCCGTGACAATGCAAATGTTGCACGTTAAATGACATGTTGGATGCCTTGTCATCAAACAAAATGTTGACACGTTAAAAGAAAGGGGAAAATTCGTGTATTTTTGTTCCTGTAATTGCGCTTAAGCCCCAGTTCTTGGGCTTGAGCGAGAAGCACAGTCATGGAATTAATAAATGCCTCTTTTAAGCAAAAATTAGGGTTAGTCTTGAGTTTTGGGGAACTTTTTAGAGAGATAAAGTGGGAAAGCACGTGGAAACAAGCGGCAACACTAGGATTCATGAGCTTTGCTTATTTTCTTCTTTTCTTTACGGTTTCCATGGCTACAATGAATAGCTAAATCCCTTTTTTCTTTGAATTGGACGTATATTCTTAAATATTTTCCTTTGTAATCTCTATTGATCTATATACAAGTTTGATTTTCTTTTATATCTTGGTTTCTTCTCTATTCTTAATGCTTTGATAATTGTTGCACGCTATTTGTTAATTGCGGATAGGTTTGAGGTTCTATTGGAGACAATCTTCTGAGAACTGGACCAGAGTAGAACTCTCAATTATTACACGTCGATAGGTTCGAGGTTGTATTAGGGACAATCCTCCGAGAACGGTAGAATCCTCAATAGGTTAGCACCCTAAGGATAGGTGTTAGTCGATTGAATGTTTCATAATATCTACACATTAGTCCCAAATTTACTTGAAGAACGACGTGGCTACCGTGATGGAGATGATTAGAAAGATAAATGGAAGTCAGTTCCATCCGCGTACTCATCCAGACTATGTTGAAGAAGATGATTGAAAAAGGGGTTAAAATATTGACGTTATTGTAGTATTCGTATTACTACTTACATTATGTTTTATCTATGTGATATTTATTTAAGTTGTTTAATGTACTTCTTTTATTATTGTATGGTTAATTGTTATAAATACTTATTTAGAAATGCTTTGCTTGGAGAATTTATTATGTTTTTTTGAATATATATTCAAGTTTTGTAATTAAAGAATTTTAATATAAAAAAACTAAAATTATAAAAAAAAGGAGTTTGCCACGGCAATTTCTGTGGCAAAGCTAAAACAAATTTGCCACGGTTTTATCAGTGGCAAATTTGCGACGGAAATAACTGTGACAAATTTGCCATGATATATCTGTGACAAGTATTTATCACGCCAATTTTTGCCACAGCTCAACATCCGTCGATAGACCATGGCAAAGCTAAAATTTGCCACAGTACGGTCTATTTTGCATGAATATATCCGTGGCAAAACATCAACATTCTTGTAGTGTTTAGAAGTCGGTGACATTACGTTGTAGCCAAATGCCTCATATGAGTTGGAACCTGTGAAGATCTTAGACAGAGGGGAGAAAACAGTACGAAACAAGGTGATCCCTCTAGGTAAAAGTTCTTTGGGAAAATATCACTTAGGAAAAGGATCCGGACATGAGGGACGCATATCCTGAATTATTTCAGTAATAAAGGTAATACTCTAATTTTGAGGACAAAATTATTTTTAGTGGGGTAGAATTGTAACATCCCAAAAATCCATAAAGATGACATAGAACTTAAGGGATTTAATTACAATTTACAGCGAAAAGAAAAGGAGGATTAGTTATAAGTAGAGAGGTCAAAAGAGGGACAAAAATAACATGCATATTGGAATATGCACTGTCATATTCGAATAGTATTTGAATATACACGGTCATATTCGAATAGTATTCGAATATGCAGAGTAATATTCGAATATCGACTTTTCATATTCGAATATGGAAGTGGGGAATTGAATACAGGAGTCTTATATTCGAATATATATTCGAATATGGACCCCAAAGTCTATAAATAGGGATGCCTTGTCTTCAAAACTCGTTGTTTTCCCGATTCCTCACTTTACAGAACCTTTGCCACGAATCAACCAAACTCTGTAACTTCTCCATCCAAGGTATTATATCTCACCAAGTTACTCCCTAACTAAAGGTTTCGAAGAGTTGAGATCTAGCCTCGGAGACGGCAGGTGCAGAATGAAGGGAGTTGGATATTGAGATTAGGTTTGGAGAAGAAAAGGATTTTGGAAGTTTTGAGGTAACCCTAAAACCCAAATCTAGGGCACTATGAAATGTTAGGAACATGTGATTAGGGACTATAGACCATGTGTTTGAAATTGGTTGAGTTAGGATTATGTTTGATATTATTTGATATGTCTGCATGATGTTATGTGATATACCTGCACGATGCTGTATTGTTTGAATATGAAAATAGATGTTTTGCATGACTAGAATTGGTAATGGTGTGCAAATGATGAAGTGTTTGTAACAAACAAGGGTTTCCAAATTATAAAGTGGTAAAATTGATAAGAGGACTCTGGGTAGATTGTTAAACTGTTTTAAAAGTATAAGTCTAGAGTTAATGTGAAATTGAATATGTATCTCAATATGGAAGACCATATTCAAATAGATATTCGAGCGTGACACTTACGATTTATAATATTGAAACATAGGATGTTTGTGTTTGAATATTATGCTATGAGAACTCTTGTTTGATTGATTATGATATGCATATAAATGTGTGATGCATGAGAATGTGTAATGTATCTAAAAGGAAAAGTGAAAAAGCAAATGATTGGGGGCTATTAGCGGAATGGGTAATAGTTCTTGCAGACCTGTAATGGGTGTTGACTATAAGAAAGAGAAATAATTGGGAGCTATTACTGGAAGGGGTATTAGTTCTTGCAGACCTCTATTTGAGGTGAGGCATGGACTCTGGTTAGGGACGCTTACCAGTGTTTGCAGAGTGCTCTAGAGTGCTATTGCCACTCACATGGTGGACTCTCGCGTGCATCGGGTTTCCCGATAAAAGAAGAAAAAAATGAAATGGAAAATGATCATGCATACATACCTGTGTGTTTGGTAGTTTATACTTGTTGTGTGTACGTTTGTTAGGAATGATTTGGGAGATTTTCCAGTTAGACTGGCTGTGATACTGTATATATAAACTATTTTCAATACCGACGGTTACTCAGTTATATGTCGTTCATATAACTAACGGTTACAGGCAGGTGATACAGACTCGGAGGGTGTCAGCGCTTGAGGAGACCATAGTAGCTGCATCTTGGTATACTTAGGTAGCCATAAGTTTTGTTGTATGGTTACCTAGATGGACTCGGTAATCTCTCTGGCTTGTAAAATAAATAAACACCTTACGTAAATATTATATATATATATATATAAATATATTGTTTTGTATTCCGCTGTTTGTTGTTTTAAAAAAAATGACTCTAAAAATCTAAATGTTACAGTAGCTTTCTATTCGAGACATATATGAAAGTTGCATTTCATTTTTGGGTTTAGCCATGGTGGTATGAAAATGAAGGGATTAACAAACAAAATAAGGTTATGTTTGGCAAGAAAGTGATTAACAGACTTTAGGGACAAAAAACACTAATTTTCAAAAAAGTCAGGGATAAATTTTAAGGTAAAAATTTTATAAGAACCAAAATTAAAAATGATATATTTTTTAAGAACCAAAAACATATTTAAGTTTAATAAAAAAATTGAAACTTCAATCCCATACCTATGGCACCGATATTGGGTTCGGACAACAAAAACAAATTAAAATTGAAAATATCCATGGAAATGCATTTGATTGGGTTTTTTAAAACATTTCCATTGAAAAATATTTTCAAAACCAATGATGAAAACTAAAAATGAAAAACAAATTCGTTTTCAATTTCAATGCTTTATTTGTGTGTTTTGTTTAGATTTTAGTGGACTAAGAAGTGAAAAACAAGCAAACTGAGACAAATATCAATGATTGAGAATCAAAGGATAAAAACCAAAGTCATATAATGGAAGTAAGTATTTCTAGCTTTAGTCTTTTGACCAAAGTGAAAACTTATTCATACATGCCCAAATTATAAACTTTTGAAAATGAAAATAAAAGAGGTGGTTGCACGCGGATTATTTATGTTAAAAGAGTTGGAATACACACTAATTCCATTAGTGGGGTTACAATTGTAATTTTTTTCTAAAAAGAGCTATTTTTCTATCTAAGTAGAAGAATTAAACGAATGATATGTCTCTTCGTGAAGAGTTAGCGTCATCATTATTAACTATATATATATATATATATGGGACGACTCTTGTGAGAAAGGTGATTTTATATGAGTGAAAGGCAGGAGCGGAGCTACCTTAAGCATTGGGGGCTGGCCTCGGCCCTTGCATTGCGAAAATGTTATCAACATTTTTTAGGTTAAAATTGTTATATATATATATATATATATATTGTCTAATAGAATTAGTTTATTAGTATTAAAATCTGATATATACAACTAACTTATAAAACTGATAATTTAGAGCTTTGATATCTATATTAACAAATAATTCTATTAGTCAAAGCCATTACTAATAGAGCAAAATTAACGCTAAAGCGTTACGTTAACAAATATTAATTTTTTGTGGTGAATAATAATAAATTATTTTTATTTTGTTGAATAATAGAAGTTTTATTTATTTATTTTCTTGGAACTTAAGTATTTTTGTAATATTTTTTTTATTGATATCAATACATGTTTACGATGAAAAGTTACAATAAGGAGCAAAATTTCAATATTTAAAGTCAACTCTCAAAAAAATGCAATAGTACATTCTCGAAATAGGTAAACATCTTGCAATCAAAAATTACTTTTAAAATTATTGAAGAGATATTATTTATATAGTTTTGGCGTAATCAAATTATTTCTTTACTTTTAAAATATGTATTGACTCCCTTTTATTAGATATTTAATTTTATTATTTTATAAATTATTTTTTAATTTTCTTAAAGATAAGTTATGGTTATGTCTTATTTGTTTGAGGTAATAATAAAATAAAAAACAATTGAAAAAATATTTAAAAGAAAAGATCAAAATGACTTATGTAATTTTTCACATTTGCATTATCAAAAAATAAATTTGGTTAAACGAGTCAACTATATTAATGAATTTAATTTTACAAAATATCCCCAAAGTCAACTTTCTTAATCAAAAATAATATTTTTTAATGTTCCAACCCTAGATCTCCCCTCTCCCACGCCGAGACTTGGTACGTATGTGATCAAGTGGATTAATGCCCACATTCAGAATAATATTATAATTATTAATATATTTTTAATATATTTATTTTATATACTATATTTTAATTTTAAATTTTATATTTGCCCCCACCCCACACTTTTTGTCTAGCTTTGCCCCCGTTGATGAGAAAAGTCAATTTCGACCCTTGAATCTTATCATGAATGATCAGGATTAAAACACAAGAATTTTATGAAAGTCATGTGAGTTTTTAAAGTCACATGACTTTTAAATGTGTGTGTGTGTATATATATATATATATATATATATATATATATTTACTCCATCACAATGCTTGTTAATTTCATATATTTTAAAACTATATTTTACATTACTTTTTTTAGTATGTTGGTGGAGTACTAAATGATTTTGAAATGATGTGAAATTTTGTAGACATGATAAGTAGTTTCAATCCTACAGTGAGTTTTGTGAAAAACATCTTCGACAAATAGTTATTAACCAGTGTAAGAGTTTGTGTAAGTTACACCGGTGTCATTTGATCTCTCCCCATATATATATATATATATATATATATATATGACATATAAAATTAAAGCAGTTATTGTTGTTAGAGTTGAGAGATATGAATCTCCACTATTAGATCATTTCATGAATGGTTGAGATTAAAACACAAAAGATAGTGAGAAATGAGAAAAAGAAAATGTAAATAGTAGACTTAAGAAAAATAAAATGTAAAAAATATAATTAATAGTAGATGTAAGAAAATAAAAAAAAAGTCCACAGTGTAATACTAGTAGATGCGAGAAAATGAAAACAAAATACAATGTAATAAATAGTAGATATAAGATTAATATTACTGTTATAAAATGAACATAAAATAAAAGAGAACAAAAGTAAAGAGAACAGAAGAATAGAGAGAAGAGGGAGGATCTGATTTCATTGTCTTTAAACCTTACAAGCATGTCCTATTTATTGGCATGAGATAGAGTAGCCTAAGGAACAAAAACTTAGTGGTAATATAAATAAGAATTACAATAGAAGTAAAAGGAGGTGTTACAACAACTCATAGAATTCCTTTTGTAGTGGAAGATGGAAGGTGGAAGGAAGAAGGTGGACATCCACAATTATATTATTCATAACACTCCCCCTTGGATGTCCATGACTTCAATGTGCCTCGTTAAAACCTTACTTAGAAAAACCCAGTGGGATAAAACCTTATTGAAGGAAAAAGAGTATACATTTGATACACATGAAATGCTGCCTCATTAAAAACCTCGCCAACAAAACCCAAAAGGACAAATTCATGGCTAAGGAATAAAGAGTACAGTGCGTATCAACTCCGCTTCAAAACAATATCCTTGAAAACTTGTTGAGTTGAACAAATCACATTTTAATAAGGTCTTCATATGCTATGACAAGTAGTATTAAGATCAAAAAATAGTGAAGTTGTTGTCTTCATCCCTTGAGCCTTAGTAGTTGAATAGTTGCTGGCATAAACACTTCTAGTGTTAACTTATGGAGACTTCTTTAGGAAGAACCACAACAGAAAAGATTAATCTTTCATACTCGCCTGAATTTTACAAAAAATTTATTTTATCCCAAATTCGCAAGTGTCCTCATAGTTGTCTCGTTAAAAACATTTCTAGTTAAAACCCTTTGGGGAAAAAACCTAGACTAAGGAAAAAAGAGTTTAAGAGTTGCTCCAAAAGTCAAAAGTTCTTAGTTTTTAGTTGTGCTTAGACTAATAATTGATAAATATCTTTGAATATATAAAAACACAATTTAAAAAATTAAAAATAAACTTTAGACTAATAGATAGATATAGTTTTAATCATAAATGTAATATCCCCAAACTTGCACCTTAGAATTTCATGTGATTAAAATTTTGGATAATCAAAATGTTGCAATATTGTTCCTCCATCCGCAAAACATCAGCTCTGCATGATACAAGGACATTTTAGCAAAACATGTCTTTCTTCTCATCATCCACCATCACATAATCAGCCCTCTTTCACCATGAGAACAAAAAATCAGAACCCTTCTCTCTCCCTTCTCTCTACAATTTCTTTCTTCTCAATCATCCTTTTCAATATGCAAACCATCTCTTCCTCTCATCTCCACTTGATCACTGACTTAGGTGCTTGATTTGACAAGATTCAAGAGGAACCAAGAATCAAGAAGGTGGGAGAAGCTTATATTCAAGAAGAGTAGAGAATAAGATTGGAAGAGCTATTGTTGCTTGGAGACCTAGGTAGCCAGAAGCTCTCTCTTCCTAACTATTTTCCAATTTAGTGGTTGAGAATATCGTGAGATTTCAACTCCAAGTAGTTAATGAGGTATATTATAATATCTCGCGGTTGCTTTGTTTTGTTTGAGTTTCAAGAGAGGATATCAAGGATTAACATCAAAAGAAGACTCGTTTTTCTAGTTAAAATCGTGTGTGTAATTAGGATATGAGAATTAGTTTTGTAAGGTGTTGCTTAATGACATTCTTATGGTTATGTAATACTTAGACAAGGATTTGATTACATGGAGCTTTACGTAGTCAAGTTCACATATTAGTTGGAATGATAAAAATCAAATCTAAAAATGTTATTGAAAACAAATGACTAAATTAAATCATAAACCCTAATAGATTAAAGCATAAAATACAATAAAAAATACTCTTTTTTAATTGTGAGTATATATATGATTGAAACCAACCGACTACAAAATTTCATTCAATAGATAAAAAAACAATCTATTGGAAATTTTGTTTATTTCAAAACAATGAGAAAGAAAATGTTGTCACAGTTATTTCTGCTTATTTTATGAAATAAGATATTTAGTTTAATAGTTACTTTGATTTTTTTCATATTTGATTAAATGTTGGATTATATTTACGGTTAAATGTGTTTTTGGTCCCTCAACTTTAGCAAAAATCCGTTTTTAGTCCACTGGACTTTAAAATATCAATTTTTAGTCCCTAAACTTTCAAAAAGTTAACTCATAGTTTCTGCTTACATTTTTTTTGTGACGTGTGTAACACCTAGATTTTTAGGGTAGTTTTTTTTTAAATAAAACAAAACAGAACACAGCGGAATATAATATATACATATATCAAAATACAAGTTTTTCAACTACAGTCCAGAGAATATGTACAAGTCCAACTAAGGTAACCATACAAAGGCTCAAATGACTACCTAAGTATCAGAAAAGGGCTGCAAAACTGCTCACGCGCTGACACCCTCCCAGTCTGAGCCACCTGCAATACTGTAACCATAAGTTATATGCTCGACATATAACTGAGTAACCCGTCGGCCATGAAAACAGTTTTATATAGTATTACAGCCAGTCTAACTGGAAAACCGTCTCAAATGCAAGTCCTACCAAACATACACACAACAAGTAATAATAACAATCACATGGATATGTATGCATGATCATTTTCCATTTCAATTCTTTCCTTTTTTAACGGGAAACCCTGTGCACCGGGAATCCACCAAAACACGTGGCAGTAACGCGTATTGAGCTCATGATCATCACGGTCCTGGCGAGCATCCCCCCAAGGATACTCCTGCCGCGCTACTAACTCTCTCTCGAGCTAGCCCTGGGAACCATCTACCTCGTGAAGATAGTACCCTTTGTACTTTGACTACCTACCTCGTGAAGATAGCCTAATACTTCAGGTTTTTTTCCCCTTCTCGGGATAACCCTACATTCTCATCTTTTTTCCATTTTCTGCTCTATCCTCTTACCCGGTCTACTTCCGGTGGAACTTAACCATCTTGCTCAACTTCAGTTGAGTGGGAAAGGTCCTCTTACCCGGTCTACTTCCGGCGGAACTTAACCCTCTTGCTCAACCTCTGTTGAGTGGGAAGAGCCTCATTTAAGATTTCCATTTTCTATTCTAATGCATCACACAGTCATATTAAGAACATCGCGTACAAACAAGGGTTTCCAGTATCCTCTTATCCGATTACAAACACTCCATATTCGGATCCTATGTGATAGAGACGTTATATTCATATATCTATTTGAACACGGTACTCCATATTCAAATACATATTTGAATATAGTGGACTCGATCCTTTTTAAACCACTTTAAAATCATTTCAATATCAGATTTCCAGTTAATGACACATTTAATTCTGGAAAACCTTATTTACACCTTTAACATGTTTCACAACCACACATGCATCATTTATCAGCATAAGGCATATCAAGTTCATACAAGTATAGTCATATCATGCATATTTCACACATAGTATCCTTAATTCAGTCATACATCAAACTTTAATCACAACATATCAGTTTGATTTCTCTAATAATATATTCCTATCATTCCCTAGTCTCATGTTCTAAATTCCAAGTATTTAAGGATTTGGGGTTTTCAGGGTTACTGGAACTCCCTGAATCCTTTATCCTTTAGCTTCCAGATCCAATCTCCTACTCCGGTTCCTTTGCTGTAGTTGCCTCTTAATCTGAATCAACTGTTTGGAACCTTAGTCTTTTCAGATGGAAGCCTTAGGGTTACAGAGTTATGACTTAGTTGGTTTAGAAATAGAGGTTTTTAGCTGTGTGAGAAGCAAGGAATATGAAGAACAGCCCCTTTGGAGTCAAGGCACCCCTATTTATAGATTTTGGGATCCATATTCGAATATATATCCGAATATAGGGCTCCTGTTTTCAATTTTTCACCTGCATATTCGAATATTAGCTTGCATATTCGAATACTATTTGAATATGACAAGGCATATTCGAATATTAATATTCGAATATGACAGTTCATATTCAAATATTTACTTTATCTTTGTCCCTCTGTTGACCCTTTCTATTTACAACTAATCCTTCTTTCCTTTTCTTTGTGATTTGTAACCAAATCCCTTTAAGTCCTAAGTCTCTTTTATGGATTTTCCCGATGTTACAACGTGACAAAATGAGGGCCCTTCAACAAGTCCACGTGTCAGCAGATCAAAATATCACATCACCAGTAGATGTACTGAGGGAATAAAAGTGAATTTTTTCAAAGTCCAGAGATTAAAAATTAACTTTTTTTTTAAAGTTTAGGGACTAAAAGTATATTCTCGCAAAAGTTCAGGGACGAAAAACATATTTGACCCTTTTAATTATTATCAATTTGATTTAATTAAATAAGATTATTTGGTTGGATTTGATTGATTTTGTTGACATTTGATCTTCCAAATTGAGACTTCAATTTTCTTATCACTAATTATTTATTATGACAATTTATTTCATTTATTTATTTCTTGGTTTCAAATAGCATAGCCCAAGTTCTTGAGTCTATACATACTCACCATATGTTTCTTATTTGAGTAGATACAATTTTACAAACAGATTTTTTCCTATTATATTCATGGCATTATCATATATTGCGTTATTTAAATGTTCCTGGTCTCTATTTTTTAAACCTTGATGACATGTTTCTTTTTATCTTGATCCTATGTGCTCAAAATTGCTCTATCTCAAGCTGCATAGTTTCACATTTCTCATGTTTCATATTGATATAATCCAATTATGATTATTGATTGTGCAAAATGTGTTTATCATGGAATTCTCCCATTGCACTCATAGGTTTTTCTTTGATCTTGAAAATTGAAATATGGATCACATTGTTAATAAAAAAGGATTATGCATTAGTAAACAAGTAGTTTCACTCTTCATTTATTGATTGATCATTAATTGTTATAGATAATGATTTATATCACAAGAGTTGATGATGGTAAATGATATTGATTAAAATTGGATACTCATGTATAGTATATTCTTATTGTTAGAAGAAGAAATGCTCGAATGCCTACATGCTTACAAAGATTGTCCTAAATGACCTTATCTTTTTTACTTGGATATACTTAATGGATTATCATTTTTTATCGTCTATGGCTATATAAATATACTTACTTATCAATAAACCTCAATATTTTATAGCAAAACATAGTATCAACCGTACCCAACTTGGTTTCTTGAATAGCCACAAAATTCCCATTTTCACCATAATTAAGAGCTCTCGATTTCTTTTGTTTAATCCTCCCCCAGTCCACGAACATTAAAAGAGAGTAATTTCATTTCAAACCTGATTTTCCACAACAAGTGACAAAGTCCCCTTGATCACTTTCGTATAATTGAGCCATCCTATCCTCCATCTTCTAGTTATTTTCTTTCGATGAAACCACCAATTCTTTGCTAAGGGTCTGAATTGAACATAGATTAAACCCTTTTTCTCTATTAAAAATACCGAATTGCATTGATATATGTCAAAATCAAATATAGAGAAACTTCAACCAGAGGATGAAGAAGTTTCTTGATTGTGCCCCATTGGTTGACTCTATGGAATACGCCCAAAGATGCCTTAATAAAAAAAAACAGGAGCTTTGACCTCAATCTTCTCTCTTCTCTTCTTCTAGACCCTGAACCATGTCCCTAACTACACAAGACCTAGCTTAACAAATTGAAGAACAAGGGAGGTCACATGAGTCTCTTTTTAATGGAATTTTGAGCTCGATTAAAAGCGGATGCTGCATCCGATATGTTATGCACAGAACAAGCCGGAAGATCAGAAATGTTGTTCTCAGTTATAAGGGGAGAATCTTATTGCGAGATCACCTTAAAGGAATCCTTAGGAAAATCCAAAGTTGGGCTCTCCTTTGAGATAATAGATATGTTGGGCTTGAGATGGCACCACTCTCCTCTAAAGAACCAACCAACAAAGGTCCACTCTTAAAGGAATTAGGAAATGGGCTTGAGTTTGATACACTCGCCTCCACAAGCCCAAAAGGTGAGGAATCACTATAAGCAATACTGGCCCAATTCTTAGATGATTCTATAAATAGAGAATTAACAAAATTAACTTGGGGCGAACCACCCAGCCCTTCCTCATTCTCTTGAATAGAAGAATTATGAGTACCTTAATATCACATTGTGATAGTGGACAATAAATCTAAAGCACAAACAAAAGTCACAACAGAGCTTTCCTTGTTCATTTACTAAACAAAATAATTGATGGAACCAATAACATTGGTGAGAGCATGCACAATGATACTTTAGGTGAGTGAGCAACTACAAAGGAATTTCCTTTCCCAAGCATATCCAAATGATCATCATGGGGTGAAAAATGTAACACATTATGAATCGAGCAACATCTTAGAAAGAAATTACATGATATGGCTTAGGTTCCAACAAACATCTCCAACGAATAGAATCATACTCTTTCTTGTTCATCATCAATTTTGTACAATTCAGTGCATTGATAGACAACAAACAAACTAATTTTGTATCCAAGGGGGAAAAAACAAATGAAAAGAGAACCAAATAAATGGGAGAGGAAGATCTACAATGGCATAATCCCCAATTAATGCTGATAACTTGCTATTATTCTCCAAACATTCATATTACTTTGCTAATAATCTACATTCTCATCAACCTAAGCATAAACTAAATAGATTTTACATCTTGAAATTTGCTATCAAAGGCAGAAAGATTTTATAGAGGTTGTTGTTAACAAAACTGGATTGAAATCATTGCAGAACAACTTCAAATAAATGGAAATCGGACAAAGGAGAACAAGAATACATGCAAGTTCAACTAAGTTAACAACAATAAATATGATAGACTAAATATTATAGAATATTATGCTATAATAAATAACAACCTTCATGGAAACATGCAGAGAAAACTAATCTAGTGACACAACAAAATAATATTTCTCATATTTTGAACAATTAATCAAGTTGTTCTATGATTGATTAGGTAGAGACATTGCTCATATTATGAATGGTTCTGTAGCTACTTAACTGATAAACTAATGATTTGTAAAGCTAATGTCACCCGCATAACCAATAATTCACCAACTAAAAAACTAACAATCTTTACTAGAAAAAACGACACACATGGACATTTATAGTGTTACGGTACTAGCGAAAAGGGAATATTAGGTGCTCTATAATTTCGGGAAATAAAAGAAACTTTGGAGCGAAGAAACTCCAATATTGGAAGAGAACATGAGTCCTGTTTCAAAAGAAAACAAAAAAAAAAAACAAAATAGTAACAAACCTGGGAAGTTAAACACTACTAGAAACTGCTAAATTTCCTGCAAAAAAAATTATATGGGCCCGAGGCTGACAGACTTGTGTGGGCTAGACCCTCGGAAATTGGACGCAAATGTAATGGAACAAAATGGCGCTAACTTTGCGTGAGCTAAAGGCCTTCGGAAAATTTAAACGTTGGACACGCTCCATAAATTCCACATGTCACCATTTTAGTTGGCCTAGGCCAACGGAAAAGGGATCAAAATTGTGCCTTGGCCATAGGAAAACATAAATATTGGATGAGCAGGATTGCCATGTGTAGCCGTTTAGTTTGCCCATCTTTACGTGGGCCAAAGGCCTTCGGAAAATTACAACATTAATTATGTCGTGATTCACTTTTGCGTTTCCCTTTATCTTTATTTTCCCCTTTTCTCTCATCAAATCCCTAATTTCCTCCTTCCCACTGCCACAGCCCATTACCGGCCACCAACACCACTTCCATTCTGTTTTCTTCCTCTCAATCGTTCTCCCTCTTCTCCCACAATTGTCCACCTCTTTCCTTCCTCTCCCACCGCGCCGCCGTTTCTTTCACCGCGTTGCCGTTCCTTTCACCGCGTTGCCGCTCCTCTCCTACCGCGCCGCCATTCTCCCTCTTTTCAAGTAATATTTAGTTTTATGTCTTGTTTCTTATGTTCTCTATCTCTATATCATTGATACATTTAAGTAAGCAGTAGATTGTGTATAAGCAGATTTAGCATATGTTCTTGGTAAGGCTAAAAACATATACATATTGAAACATATACATTTTAGAACATTTAAGCTGATTTTTTATGTTAAAAGTATTGGATTTTTCTTTTGTTGCTTTCCTAAAATGATAATGATGCTCCACCACAGCTGATCACCATCAGTCATTGCAAAAAATGCGCTCTGGTTCATCGGTTCCTTCTAGAGTTTCTTCCATAGCGAAAAAGAGGTACTTTCCTTCATTCTCTGCTCCCATCCTACATTCTTAATATGGTTTTATTCAAGAAAAATACAGATGATTATCCATAGTGTCATTTGTGGGACATGTTTTCAATAAACAAACATAGTCTGCATAAACATGTATAATCTGCATAACTTAAGACCTGCAATATTTAATGGTTTTAATGATTTAAGATATTTTGTTTCCCTTAACTTGAAAAGACTTCGATGTTCATCTCGTGCATTTCATTTTCTGAACTCTTTTTTCTTTCCACCTTGACATAAAATGTTTGCATCTGTGTTTTGAATATTTCAACATTTTAAAATAAATTGGTCATTGTTATTTCTTTTTATGACTGGTACTCTTCTGTGTTGTCTGCATTATGTTCAAAATGTGATTATTTTCGCGTATTATTATTATTATTCAGTTCTAATGTGATGGTGTAACTTGTAAGGATGTTCTTTTTACTCAATTAATTAAATTCAGTAAAGTATACCATTTACAAATAGTATATATTTTCATCTTTAATAGCCTCTTTGGTTAAGTGTTCAAAATCAATTTGATAGCAAGCTAAAAATTTTAGAGGTTATATAAAGTGCCTAGTAGTGCATGAAACCCCAGTTTTGATTGTCCCAAAATCTCAACCAAACAGATTATTAAATTGCATGCTTTTGTTCATAAGTTTGGAGGATGTATTATTATTTCTTGCGGTCTCTTCTTCTCACTGTAGAACTATTTATTTATTGCTATGTAGGGAGGTTTTCCATCAAGAGACTACCATGCAAACATGGAGGCGTCCTTTTATTCATGAAGGATAACTGCACAA
Source organism: Cyamopsis tetragonoloba (assembly GCA_037177725.1). NCBI lineage: Eukaryota > Viridiplantae > Streptophyta > Magnoliopsida > Fabales > Fabaceae > Cyamopsis > Cyamopsis tetragonoloba. The sequence goes on from CM074119.1 coordinate 60,841,257, forward strand.
ATGTCATGCATAAATGCGTCATTTATGAAACTTAGCAACTATGTTACATATTAAAAATAGAATATAGAACATCTTGTTTGTTTGAATAGATACAACATCAATTTAGAGTCATTATGATATAGAGTGAGTGGTAATCCTTGGGTCATTGATACATTGTATTTTATATTAATGGAAGACGAGTATCTAGCACCAAAATTTTCCTTCTAGGGATCTATTTTATGTTGTTTTATTATACTTTTGTATTTTGATTTATAGATTTACATATTAGTTCTTGTGTTGGTTTAAATGGTAGGCAGGTTTCTATTTGTGAAAATTAAAAAAAATTTAAAAAATTGCGAGGGCTTGGCCCAAGAAATAATGTTCCTCATTGTGCTTCAATTTGCGAGGGCCACAAGCCCTCGCAAAGTTGGTCTTTTGGCGTGTAATTTAGGAACCTGTTACCTTCAGATTTCTGAGGGCTAGACCCACGCAAATTTGCGACATCTTTAAAGCCGACAAAAATTGGTTGACTTCGAGCCATATTCCGTCGGCCACACATTTGAGAGGGCTTTTTGTAATTCCCGGCGGCGAAAAGCCCACGAAAACATGGGTTTTTCTTGTAGTGGAACTCCCTTCTTTGACACCCCTATGGTCATCCTCAATAGCATCTTATTGTCCGATAATGAATTAGGTAGGGGGAATGTTGTGAAAACTAAAAAACAAAAAATCTTAGGGCATGTTTACTTTATTTTTACTTTTGTGTTTTCATTTTCTATTTTTATGAGTAATTGCAATGCAACACTATCACTTTTGTCTTATTTTATTGTCCGTTTGTGAAATTTTATATAGAAAATTTTGAAAACAAACAAAACAACTTTAATTTGTTTTCAATATTTTGTAAAACTCCTTCACCTCCCTTTACAAACTAAATACTAATATATTACTTTTTAATTTTTCCTTCCTAATCTTTGATCTAGACTTAGAAAATGAAAACACAAAAGTGGAAACAAAGTAAACAAAGCCTAGTGATTGAAAAAAAATGGAACAATGAATAATTTGCCTCGGGGCTCTAGTCGTCACTGATGAGAAGCTTGAGAGGTTTATCGAGCTAAAATTTCATGATGAGATTACGGCTTCTTGAAGAGTGCACTCTCATTCTCAAATCAAACCCCGATGCTTCTTCCTAATCAACATTTGAAGCATAGTAATTTCCATTCCTACCTTCTTGAAGTGGAAGCTAAGATCTTTTGTTACTGGATCGTGAGAATAATTTTCATTCATAGACAGAGCTTTTAGTATAGACTGATTCATAGGGACAACTGACAACAATTAGAGAAAAAGAAGAAGGGTCCTATTCGATGAGTATAGAGATTTGGGCCATTGTTTTGCTTCCCCATTCTTGAATAGTGCAACGTAAGCTTTGTCTAGATTTCATTGATATCTAGAAAAAAAAAGGTTTCTCCAAAGTGCAAGAGAAAGAGGGTAACAAATTAGGGTAAAGATCCATCAGCAAAAATCTTTCCCTATTTCCACAAAAAGTATGATAACCAACGTAAGCTGCCTCCATGGGTTCCCCACCACCATGTAAGCATAGCTACATACAGCTTCACCCCCACCTTAGTATCAAGCTTTCACTATGCAACAAAGTAGTGTTTTCTTCTCTTTGAGTTTTTTATCATTAACTAAGAGAAATAAAGAGAGAGAGCAAAGGAGAAAAGGGAGGCACACCATTACCTGTCATTGGTGTCTAATTTCCCTTGCCAAGCAATCGTTGCTGAGAAGAATAGTGTGAGGGGAAAAAACTGAAAAATTGAGAAGAAGATGAGATGAGGAGGAGAAACAGAAAGAGAATATGAAAGGAAAAGAGAGAAATGAGAGCAGAAGAAATAGAGAAAAAAATAGTAGGTGGGTGAAAAATAAAACAATTATGAAATTTTATCCAAAACTTGAAATTTAAATTTGCTTCATTTTTCATTTCAACATAAGCAGTTTAATCAAATTGGATCAAAGCAATCAATGGCCAAAAGTAAAATGAAAAAATAAGGAGAATTTTTTTAATTGCATTTTGCTGGGTGTCCAATTCAAAACCCGTTTTCTTATATTATATGATGATATGGTGAGATATGATTGATCCCCAATCTCATGTTGACACATACCCCATTCCCAACATGATGGTATTATGTAGCATATTAGACAGAAATAACTACCTACGTAGTACCACACAAATTCGTATACATGAATAGATTTCAAAGAATATCCTATGCCACATCGACAGATCCCAAAATTTAACTTTCTTTAATAGATTAATCATTAAAATGGAAAAAATTAATTACCTTAAATTTTTTGAGCAATACTCCCAGTTGGCGTAGGTGTATAGTATTTCATTTTGTTAACTATACTAGGTTAAGTAATGCCTGCTTTTCAATCAAGTCGGTTGGCTAGTTTATATTCATATCAATAGGTAGAGTAAGGGTATTTTCCTATTGATAAAGTATGATGGCATCGGGAAAATTATCATTTAAGTGTTAATCAACATAATGTATAAAAATATATTGACAACAATATATAACTTAAGAGCAAAAATATATTGACAACAATATATAACTTAAGAGCGATGTTCTTGCACTGCTCCATTATTATTAAATTTCACCAATGCTCCACCATCAATTCCAACTATATCTCCGCTTTTGGTGCAACATATAGGAGTGCGATGCAAAGATGTGACAATATTGCACTTAGTACAAGATGACTGCACTTTGTAATCTTCCATCACCCATATACAACCTGTAATGTTTCGGTAGCAAAGAGCATAAAAACTAAGAAATCCCCAATGTACAACCTATTCACAGTGATCATAGCATGTTCGTTCCATCAAATCAAACACAATAATAACCATTTTCTTTTGATCGCAATTATAACCAATCCAATGAACAAACCCATTGAAGAGCAACCCGATTCTGGGATAAAGATAAAAGTTCGAGTAACAAAAACTAGGAGCCTTCAAGTCTACCCACATGTTAGCTTTAAGTGAGTATAACTTTACAGAATTCATATTGTTATTGCTGGACACTAGAATTATCAAGTAATCATCTGTTGATGGGTCGTGGCCAAAACCACCGAGAAATGGCACTCCCTGAGGAAAACGCGAATGTAATTCCTGGGAAAATATGGAAGGCCAAGCTATTTGTTTGTGTTCACCATTGGATGGATTCCAAAAGAAGAAACTTAGGCTACATTCCAAAACTATAAACTCTCTGCACGAACCTATGATAGGATTTGGTAAATAACTTCCACCCCAACCTGGAGGTCGGGGAGGCAAAAAGTTGAGCTTAAGCATAGCAGAAGTAGAATCATCATGAAGCGATGCATCAATGTCTGTAAATTGGATTACAGAATCATCTGCCATAAGCATCGCGAGTCTCTCTGGGCGTGTAGCTTCCAGTTCAAAGTGTAAGTTAGCAAAATGGGAACTCGAAATGAGGGAAAGCCATGACTTGGACATGCACTTGAAACGTTGGAGAGACTTTGCAGGTAACCTAATCATAATTTGAATTAACAAATCATGTATCAGAATCGGAGAAGAAACCATGTTCTTCGCTCCTCTCTTCATGTTACGGCACACTTGATTACTTTGCAAAATGAGATAGGTATGCAATTTGGTACCTCCCCCAATCAGCACATAACGTCGTCAAATCAATAGTTATGAGCATCAAAACAGATAAGAAATTTTAGATTATAGGGCAGACAAATAATTTACTCTGTAACAAGACGACTTCATCGCTGGATTTCCTGTGCTTGGAGGATTTGCTTTAAGAAGAGAGAAACTACGAAATATTGCATCATATCGCCGCCAACTCAAATTTCGCTTGAGACTAGGGCTCTTTTGTGTTTGGAGGATTTACACTACGAATAAGTATGAAGTAAATTTAAATTTTGTTTTTAAAATATTCATATAATTAATAGACTTATTCACATTAAATAATGGTAAGTGCATTAATATCAAAATTTTAATTAGGAGTAACTAAGAAAAAACATTTTTTAAAATTTAATATTCTTAAAAGTGATAATATGTTTTTTATAATTAGAATCAAAATAACATTATTATTCTTTATTTCTTATAAAAATGATTGAAGGTAGAATTAAGTTTAAATTAACTATATGCTCCCTATAAGTGTCTTTTAATTTAATTTTTGTCCTTATACGTAAAAATCTTTCCTTTTATTCCCTATAAAAAAATTCTTTTTAGGGCTAAATTAACTAATTGGTCCCAATATGTGTCTTCTATTTTTATTTAAGTCCTTATATGAAAAAAACTTTCCTTTTTTATTTCTTATAAAAAGGATTGGATGTACAATTGTGGTTAATTAACTATTCCGTCCCTATATGTGTCTTTCATTTTTATTTTAGTCCCACTACAAGAATGCGTCAATTTATCAACAAATTATCAGCGACGGTCCCGACCGTCGCAATTCGCGATAGAATCCTTACCGTTTGTCATGGAAATAACCGTCACTAATGTTTCGATGGAAATTTTCGTAGCTACTAGTGCAAACCGGGCGGAGAATTGTTTTTATGAATGGAAAACTTAGGGCAACAGACTAGGCCATCGCAAACTTAGTGATGGTGTTAATGGGTTAAAAGTGTAAGTACTAAAAACGTATGATTTTTTTTTATATAGAAACTACAACAAAATATAAGGACATGTATAAGGAATAAAAGTTTGATTTAACCTAGTATTAATTATTACCTTTATTTTTATATATAAGAAGCTACTCAAAAATCATATACCTTAAAAAAAATGCTAACATCAAAAAAATGTTTTGAACTTTTAGAAAGTGATAAAGTCTTTCAATTATTACCAACTTACCATTATTGATAAACCAATCAATCAACTTTCTTTATTATTTTAAATTGAGTAATATAACAAACTGGTCACTAACTCTATAGGTATTAGGTGTTTTAGTCCCAGACTTAAGAGGAATGCTCCGTTAGTCCCTGACATTATCAATCGTTGGTGGTTTTGGTCCGTGACAATGCAAATGTTGCACGTTAATGACATGTTGGATGGCTTGTCATCAAACAAAATGTTGACACGCTTAAAGAAAGGGGAAAATTCGTGTATTTTTGTTCCTGTAATTGCGCTTAAGCCTCAGTTCTTGGGCTTGAGTGACAAGCACCGTCATGGAATTCAATAAATGCCTCTTTTATGCAAAAATTAGGGTTACTCTTGAGTTTTGGGGAACTTTTTAGAGACATAAAGTGGGAGAGCACGTGGAAACAAGCGGCGACGCTAGGATTCATGAGCTTTGCTTATTTTCTTCTTTTCTTTACGGTTTCCATGGCTACAATGAGTAGCTAAATCCCTTTTTTCTTTGAATTGGACGTAAATTCTTAAATATTCTCCTTTGTAATCTCTATTGATCTATATACAAGTTTGATTTTCTTTTATATCTTGGTTTCTTCTCTATTCTTAATGCTTTGATAATTGTTGCACGTTATTTGTTAATTGCGGATACGTTTGAGGTTGTATTGGAGACAATCTTCCGAGAACTGGACCAGAGTAGAACTCTCAATTATTACATGTCAATAGGTTCGAGGTTGTATTAGGGACAATCCTGCGAGAACCAGATCTGGGTAAAATCCTCAGTTGGCTAGCAGCCTAGGGATAGGTGTTAGTCGATTGAATGTTTCATAATATCTACACATTAATGCCTGGAAATCATTGTTACTTATTTGAGGGATCAAAGTATAAAGAGAATTAGTTACAATCTAATATTTGAGGCATTGATATTAATGATTTTTGGGATATTGCATGTACTCAAATTCCCTAATGTTACTTTGCTTCAATTCACATTCTTATGAATATTTGATAGAAGACTAATCAGTTGTATTTTTCTTGTTTGCATGTCAATAATTATACAAAGAAAAAGTTTGCTTAATTTCTTTGAACAAAGGTCTCTGATCTAATCATTCTCTGTCTATGACATTCTATGCAATTTGCATGCTTAATTTCTAATTTTATAACTTGTTGATAGAGAAATTATTATGAGTAATTAACTTTGTTTAATAATGGGATTATATATTAAAAAGATAGCTGAAAGTTAGAAGAACCAGCATAACATGATAGTGTTGCCAGTTGGAGGGTCAAACTACGAATCTATGCAGTCTTTGTAGCAACAACAACAACAATAGCAGTTTGACTCTTGTGGGTACTTCCAAGTCACTGGTTTACAACCCAATCATCACTATGCCCGCCAAGATAAGATGTCGCTTCTATTAGTGTAAGTTTCGGTGTAATTATGTTACTTATGGAAATAACAAAAAACAAAGCAGACAAGCCTTAAGGTTTTAATAAACATACTTTTTTTGTGTATAATTGTTGACAGGAAAACAAGTAAAATACAACTAATTAGTATTTCACCAAATATTCATAGGAATGTGAATTGAAGCAAAGTAACTATAGGGAATTTGACAACTTCTAGTCTTCGTTTGTATTTTAAGTTTATACCTACATAAATATAGGTATGTAAATGCATATGTGTTAAAGATATTTGATGCAGCGTATTTCTGATCTAGACTCTTCCAAAAGGGATTGCCTTAGAGCAAAAATTCTAGGGTCAGGCATGATTAGCAAAATTTGTTTAGCAGCTAGATCAAGGAACATGGATGACCTTTATAGTTTATAATATCATAATACAATTCTCATCCATGAATTACTACCCCTGTTTATAAGAGTCTGGTAGATTAGTTCATTGATTGGAATTAATTGGATGATTACACACTACACAAAGGGACTTTGCTCGTGAAGATAGGTGTCCACTTGTTTTTCTTATCAATAATAGTCTTTATTCCTTTGGTAGGTCTGTGTTTGTAATTATTATTATATAAAATGGTGTTGATTATTACTCGAGACTCCTTGGCCTTTAACTAGCAACTAAAGCTTATAGGAGGTTTGTCCTTTACATGGATTTACAGACTCTATAACCAATTTGTTAGAAGTTTGATCCCTGATACTCCATCTTTCCAATCATACCATAACGTCCAAGACAAGGTAAATTGAGCCTGGGCATTATACATGCTTCAACTCAAAGGGTCGAGGGTTAGAGGCCAACTAGTATTAGTCCTGCACATAGTCACACAAACACAAACACCTCTCACCTCTGCAAAATTGTTTCTTATTTAATAAACTGCATTCTGTATTATGTTGTATGAAAATTTCCTACTTCATTCTAACTTGTAATGACCTATGGTGGATGTTAAAATTGTAGGGATTGAATGGATGAGAGAGGAATATACCTAATATATTTAAAAAAATGGATTCTGATTCTATTGTTGTTTACTATAATGATAGATGCTCTTAGCCGTTTACTTTTTAGGGCCATTAAAATAGAGCTTTCAAATGGAACTAGTTGCCTATTGTGTTGTTCTTGGAACTAGTTGCCTATTTCTTCATTAATTCTATTTTCATTCCAGAAAAATTTATGAAATTAATTCAAGTTTAAATTTTAATTATATTTTTGTACAGTTAGCAAAGGGGATGATTTATTCTCCACATTAGTCCCAAATTGACTTGAAGAACGACATGGCTGTAGTGATGGAGATGATTAGAAAGATAAATGGAAGTCAGTTCCAACCGCGTACTCATTCAGACTATGTTGAAGAAGATGATTGAAATAGGGGTTAAAATATTGACGTTGTTGTAGTATTCGTATTACTATTTACATTATGTTTTATTTATGTGATATTTATTTAAGTTGTTTTATGTACTTCTTTTATTATTGTATGGTTTATTATTATAAATACTTATTTAGAAATGATTTTCTTGGAGAATTTATTATGTTTTTTTGAATATATATTCAGGTATTGTAATTAAAGAATTTTAATATAAAAAAACTAAAATTATAAAAAAAGGAGTTTGCCACGGACATGAGGGACACATATCTTGAATTATTTCAGTAATAAAGGTAATACTCTAATTTTGAGCACAATTATTTTTAGTGGGGTAGAATTGAAACATCCGAATAATCCATAAAGACGACTTACAACTTAAGGGATTTAATTACAATTTACAGCGAAAAGAAAAGAAGGATTAGTTGTAAGTAGTGAGGTCAAAAGAGGGACAAAAATATCATGCATATTTGAATATGCATTGTCATATTCGAATAGTATTCGAATATGCACTATCATATTCAAATAGTATTCGAATATGCACAGTAATATTCAAATACGGACTTTTCCTATTCGAATATTGAAGTGGGTAATTGAATACAAGAGCCTTATATTCGACCCCAAAGTCTATAAATAGGGATGCCTTGTCTTCAAAACTCGTTGTTTTCACGATTCCTCACTTTACAAAACCTCTGCCACGAATCAACCAAACTCTGTAACTTCTCTATCAAGGTATTATATCTCACCAAGTTACTCCCTAACTAAAGGTTTCAAAGAGTTGAGATCCAGCCTCAGAGACAGCAAGTGCAGAAGGAAGGGAGTTGGATATTGAGATTAGGTTTGGAGGAGAAAAGGATTCTGGAAGATTTGAGGTAACCCAAAAACCCCAAATCTAGGGCACTATGAAATGTTGAGAACATGTGATTAGGGACTATAGACCATGTGTTAGAAATTGGTTGAGTTAGGATTATGTTTGATATTATTTGATATGTCTGCATGATGTTATGTGATATACCTGCACGATGCTATATTGTTTGAATATGAAAATAGATGTTGCATGACTAGAATTGGTAATGGTGTGCAAATGATGAAGTGTATGTATTATAAAGTGGTAAAATTGATAAGAGGACTCTGGGTAGATTGTTAAACTGTTTTAAAAGTATAAGCCCTGAGTTAGTATGAAATTGAATATGTATCTCAATATGGAAGACCATATTCAAATAGATACTCAAGCGTGACACTTGCGATTTATAATATTCAAACATAGGATGTTTTTGTTTGAATATTATGCTATGAGAACTCTTGTTTGATTGATTATCATATGCATATGAATGTGTGATGCATGAGAATGTGTAATGTGTCTAAAAGGAAAAGTGGAAAAGCAAATGATTGGGGGCTATTACCAGAAGGGGTAATAGTTGTTGCATACTTGTAATGGGTGTTGACTCTGAGTAAGAGAAATAATTGGGAGCTATTACTGGATGGGGTATTAGTTCCTGCAGACCTCTATTTTAGGTGAGGCATGGACTCTGGTTAGGGACGCTTACCAGGGTTTGCAGAGAGCTCTAGAGTCTATTGCCACGTACATGGTGGAGTGCCGCGTGCACCAGGTTTCCCGATAAAAGAAGAAAGAAATGAAATGGAAAATGATCCTGCATACATACCTGTGTGTTTGGTAGTTTATACTTGTTGTGTGTACGTTTGTTAGGAATGATTTGGGAGATTTTCCAGTTAGACTGGCTGCGATACTGTATATATAAACTATTTTCAATACTGACGGTTACTCAGTTATATGTCGTTCATATAAGTGACGGTTACAGGGCAGGTGATACAGACTCGGAGGGTGTCGGCGCTTGAGGAGACCTTAGTAGCTGCATCTTGTTATACTTAGGTAGCCGTTAGTTTTGTTGTATGGTTACCTAGATGGACTCGGCAATCTCTCTAGCTTGTATAATAAACAAACACCTTACGTAAATATTATATATATATATATATATATATATATATATATAATGTTTTATATTCCGCTGTTTGTTGTTTTAAAAAAAATGACCGTAAAGATCTAGATGTTAGAGTAGCTTTATATCCGAGACATATATCAAAGTTGCATTTCATTTTTGGGTTTAGCCATGGTGGTATGAAAATGAAGGGATTAACAAAAAATTAAGGTTATGTTTGGCAAGAAAGTGATTAACAGACTTTAGGAACAAAAAACGCTAATTTTCAAAAAAGTCTGGGATAAATTTGAAGGTAAAAATTTTATAAGAACCAAAAGTAAAAATGATATATTTTTTAAGAACCAAAAACATATTTATGTTTAATAAAAAAATCGAAACTTCATTCCCATACCTATGGCACCGATATTGGGTTCGGACAACAAAAACAAATTAAAATTGAAAATATCAATGGAAATGCATTTGATTGGGTTTTTTAAAACATTTCCATTGAAATATATTTTCAAAACCAATGATGAAAACTAAAAATGAAAAACAAATTCGTTTTCACTTTCAATGCTTTATTTGTATGTTTTGTTTAGATTTTAATAGACTAAGAAGTGAAAACAAGCAAATTGAGACAAATACCAATGATTGAGAATTAAAGGATATAAACCAAAGTCATATAATGGAAGTAAGTATTTCTAGCTTTAGTCTTTTGACCAAAGCGAAAACTTATTCATACATGCCCAACTTATAAACTTTTGAAAATGAAAACAAAAGAGGTGGTTGCACACGAATTTTTTATGTTAAAAGAGTTGGAATACACACTTATTCCATTAGTGTGTTTACAATTGTAAAAATTTCCTAAAGAGAGCTATTTTTCTCTCTAAGTAGAAGAATAAAAAGAGAGATATGTGTCTTCGTGAAGAGTTAGCGTGATCATTATTAACTATATATATATATATAGGACGACTCTGGTGAGAAAGGTGATTTTATATGAGAGAAAGGCTGGAGCGGAGCTACCTTAAGCAGTGGTGGTCGGCCTCGGCCCGTGCATTGCGAAAAAATTATCAACATTTTTTAGGTTAAAATTGACATATATATATATATATATATATTGTCTAATAGAATTAGTTTATTATTATTAAAATTTGATATATACAACTAACTTATAAAACTGATAATTTAGACCTTTGATATCTATATTAACGCTAAAGCATTACGTTAATAAATATCAATTTTTTGTGGTGAATAATAATAAATTATTTTTATTTTTTTAAATAATAGAAGTTTTATTTATTTATTTTCTTGGAATTTAAGTATATTTGTAATATTTTTTTTATTCATATCAATACATTTTTAGGATGAAAAGTTACAATAAGGAGCAAAATTTCAATATTTAAAGTCAACTCTAGAAAAAATGCAATAGTACATTCTCGAAATAGGTAAACATCTTGCAATCAAAAATTATTTTTAAAATTATTGAAGAGATATTATTTATATAGTTATGGCGTTATCAAATTATTTCTTTACTTTTAAAATATGTATTGACTCCCTTTTATTAGATATTTCATTTTATCATTTTATAAATTATTTTTTAATTTTCTTAAAAATAAGTTATGGTTATGTCTTATTTGTTTTAGGTAATAATAAAATAAAAAACAATTGATAAAATATTTAAAAGAAAAGATCAAAATGACTTATGTAATTTTTCACATTTGCATTATCAAAAAATAAATTTGGTTAAACAAGTCAACTATATTAATGAATTTAATTTTACAAAATATCCCCAAAGTCAACTTTCTCAATCAAAAATAATATTTTTTAATGTTCCAACCCTAGATCTCCAATCTCCCAAGCCGAGACTTGGTACGTACATGATCAAGCGGATTAATGCCCACATTCAGAATAATATTTTAATTATTAATATATTTTTATATATTTATTTTATATACTATATTTTAGTTTTAAATTTTATATTTTCCCCCACCCCACACTTTTTGTCTAGCTTTCCCCCAGTGATGAGAGAAGTAAATTTCGACCCTTATATCTTATCATGAATGATCAGGATTAAAACACAAGAATTTTATGAAAGTCATGTGAGTTTTTAAAGTCACCTGACTTTTAAATGTGTGTGTATATATATATATTTACTCCATCACAATGCTTGTTAATTTCATATATTTCAAAACTATATTTTACGTTACTTTTTTTTAGTATGTTGATGGAGTACTAAATGATTTCGCAATGATGCGAAATTTTGTACACATGATCTATACGATAAGTAGTTTCAATTCTACAGTGGGTTTTGTGAAAAACATCTTCGACAAATAGTTATTAACCGGTGTAAGAGTTTGTGTAAGTTACACCGGTGTCATTTGTTCTCTTCCCATTTATATATATATATATATATATATATATATATATATATGACATATAAAATTAAAGCAATTATTGTTGTTAGAGTTGAGAGATATGAATCTCCACTATTAGATCATTTTATAAATGGTTGAGATTAAAACAGAAAAGATAGTGAGAAATGAGAAAAAGAAAATGTAAATAGTAGACTTAAGAAAAAGAAAATGTAAAAAATATAATTAATAGTAGATGTAAGAAAACACATTTTAATTTGGTCTTCATATGCTATGACAAGTAGTATTAAGATCCAAAAATGGTGAAGTTGTTGTCTTCATCCCTTAAGCCTTAGAAGTTGAATAGTTACTGGCATAAACACTTCTAGTGTTAACTTATGGAGACTTCTCTAGGAAGAACCTCAAAAGAAAAGATTAATTTTTCATACTCCCATGAATTTTACAAAAAATTTATTTTATCCCAAATTCGCAAGTGTCCTCATAGTTGTCTCGTTAAAAACATTTCTAGTTAAAACCCTTTGGGAAAAAACCTAGACTAAGGAAAAAAGAGCGCAAGAGTTGCTCCAAAAGTCAAAAGTTCTTAGATTTTAGTTGTGGTTAGACAAATAATTGATAAATATCTTTGAATATATAAAACAAGCAATTTTAAAAATTAAAAATACACTTTAGACTAATAGATAGATATAGTGTTAATCATAAATATAATATCCCCAAACTTGCACCTTAGAATTTCATGTGATTAAAATTTTGGATAATCAAAATATTGCAATATTGTTCCTCCATCCGTAAAACATCAACTCTGCGTGATACAAGGACATTTTAGCAAAACATGTCTTTGTTCTCAACATCCACCATCACATAATCAGCCCTCTTTCACCACATGAGAACAAAAAAATCAGAACCCTTCTCTCCCGCTTCTCTCTACAATTTCTTTCTTCTCAATCATCCTTTTCAACATGCAAACCATCTCTTCCTCTCATCTCCACTTGATCATTGACTTAGGTGCTTCATTTGACAAGATTCAAGAGGAACCAAGAATCAAGAAGGTGGGAGAAGCTTATATTCAAGAAGAGTAGAGACTAAGATTGGAAGAGCTATTGTTGCTTGGAGACCTAGGTTGCCACAAGATCTCTCTTCCTAACTATTTTCCACTTTAGTGGTTGAGAATATCGTGAGATTTCAACTCCAAGTAGTTAATGAGGTATATTATAATATCTCACGGTTGCTTTGTTTTGTTTGAGTTTCAAGAGAGGATATCAAGGATTAACATCAAAAGAAGACTCGTTTTGCTAGTTTAAATCCTGTGTAATTAGGATATGAGAATTAGTTTTGTAAGGTGCTGCTTAATGACATTCTTATGGTTATGTAATACTTAGACAAGGATTTGATTACATGGAGCTTTACGTAGTCAAGTTCACATATTAGTTGGAATGATAAAAATCAAATTTAAAAATGTTATTGAAAACAAATGACTAAATTAAATCATAAACCCTAATAGATTAAAGCATAAAATACAATAAAAAATACTTTTTTTTAATTGTGAGTATATATATGATTGAAACCAACCGACTACAAAATTTCATTCAATAGATAAAAAAACAATCTATTGGAAATTTTGTTTATTTCAAAACAATGAGAAAAAAAAAAGTTGTCACATTTATTTCTACTTATTTTATGAAATAAGATATTTAGTTTGATAGTTACTTTGATTTTTTTTCATATTTGATTAAATGTTGGATTATATTTACGGTTAAATGTGTTTTTGGTCCCTCAAATTTAGCAAAAATCCATTTTTAGTTCACTGGACTTTAAAATATCAATTTTTAGTCCCTAAACTTTCAAAAAGTTAACTCTTAGTTTCTCCTTACATTTTTTTGTGACGTGACAAACAAATGGTTCTTCAACAACTCCACATGTCAGATCAATATATCACATCACCAGAAAATGTATTGAGGGAATAAAAGTGAATTTTTTCAAAGTCCAGGGATTAAAAATCATTTTTTTAAAAATTTAGGGACTAAAAATATTTTCTGGCAAAAGTTCAAGGACGAAAAACATATTTGACCCTTTTAATTATTAACAATCTTATTTAATTTAATAAGATTATTTGGTTGGGTTTGATTGATTTTGTTGACATTTGATCTTCCAAATTGAGACTTCAATTTAATTATCACTAATTATTTATTATGACAATTTATTTCATTTATTTATTTCTTGGTTTCAAATAGCATAGCCCTAGTTCTTGAGTCTATACATACTCACTATATGTTTCTTATTTGAGTAGATACAATTTTACAAACAGTATTTTTCCAATTCTATTCATGGCATTATTATATATTGCGTTATTTATATGTTCCTGGTTTCTATTTTTTAAACCTTGATGACATGTTTCTTTTTATCTTGATCCTATGTGCTCAAAATTGCTCTATCTCAAGGTGCCTAGTTTCACATTTCTCATGTTTCATATTGATATCATCCAATTATGATTATTGATTGTGCAAAATGTGTTTATCATGGAATTCTCCCATTGCACTCATAGGTTTTTCTTTGATCTTGAAAATTGAAATATGGATCACATTCTTAATAAAAAAGGATTATGCATTAGTAAACAAGTAGTTTCACTCTTCATTTATTGATTGATCATTAATTATTATAGATAATGATTTATATCACAAGAGTTGATGATGATAAATGATATTGATTAAAATTGGATACTCATGTATAGTATATTCTTATTGTTAGAAGAAGAAATGCTCGAATGCCTACATGCTTACAAAGATTGTCCTAAATGACCTTATCTTTTTTACTTGGATATACTTAATGGATTATCATTTTTTATCATCTATGGCTATATAAATATACTTACTTATCAATAAACCTCAATATTTTATAGCAAAACATAGTATCAACCGTACCCAACTTGGTTTCTTGAATAGCCACAAAATTCCCATTTTCACCATAATTAAGAGCTGTCGATTTCTTTTGTTTAATCCTCCCCAGCCCACGAATATTAAAAGAGAGTAATTTTATTTCAAACCTGATTTTCCACAACAAGAGACTAAGTCCCCTTGATCACTTTCGTATAATTGAGCCATCCTACCCTCCATCTTCTAGTTATTTTCTCTCGATGAAACCACCAATTCTTTGCTAAGGGCCCGGATTGAACATAGATTAAACCTTTTTTCTCTATTAAAAATACCGAATTGCATTGATATATGTCAAAATCAAATATAGAGAAACTACAACCAGAGGATGAAGAAGCTTCTTGGTTGTGCCCCATTGGTTGACTCTATGGAATACGGCCAAAGCTGCCTTCACAAAAATAAAACCGGAGCTTTGACCAGTCTTCTTTCTTCTCTTCTTCCACACCCTGAACCTTGTCACTACCTCTTTTTAATGGAATTTTGAGCTCCATTAAAAGCGAATGCTGCATCCGATAGGTTATGCACAGAACAAGCCGGAAGAACGGAAATGTTGTTCTCAGTTACAAGGGGAGAATCTTATTGCGAGATCAGCTTAGAGAGATCCTTAGGAAATTCCAAAGTTGGGCTCTCCTTTGAGATAATAGATATGTTGGGCTTGAGATGGGACCACTCTCCTCTAAAGAACCAACCAACAAAGGTCCACTCTTAAAGGAATTAGGAAATGGGCTTGAGTTTGATACACTCGCCTCCACAAGCCCAAAAGGTGAGGAATCACTATAAGCAATATTGACCCAATTCTTAGATGATTCTATAAATACATAATTAACAAAATTAACTTGGGCCGAACCGCCCAGCCCATCCTCGTTCTCTTGAATAGAAGAATTATGAGTACCTTAATATCACATTGTGATACTGGACAATAAACCTAAAGCACAAACAAAAGTCTCAATAGAGCTTTCCTTGTTCATTTACTAAACAAAATAATTGATGGAACCAATAACATTGGTGAGAGCATGCACAATGATACTTTAGGTGAGTGAGCAACTTCAAAGGAATTTCCTTTCCCAAGCATATCCAAATGAGCATCATGGAGTGAAAAATGTAACACATTATGAATCGAGCAACATCTTAGAAAGAAATTACATGATATGGCTTAGGTTCCAACAAACATCTCCAATAAATAGAATAACACTCTTTCTTGTTCATCATCAATTTTGTACAATTCAGTGCATTGATAGCCAACAAACAAACTAATTTTGTATCCAAGGGGGAAAAACAAATGAAAAGAGAACCAAATAAATGGGAGAGGAAGATCTACAATGGCATATTCCCCAATTAATGCTGATAACATGCTATTATTCCCCAAACATTCATATTACTTTGCTAATAATCTACACTCTCATCAACCTAAGCATAAACTAAATAGATTTTACATCTTGAAATTTGCTATCAAAGGCAGAAAGATTTTATAGAGGTTGTTGTTAACAAAACAGGATTGAAATCATTGCAGAACAACTTCAAATAAATGGAAATCGGACAAAGGAGAGCAAGAATACATGCAAGTTCAACTAAGTTAACAACAATAAATATGATAGACTAAATATTATAGAATATTATGCTATAATAAATAACAACCTTCATGGAAACATGCAGAGAAAACTAATCTAGTGACACAACAAAATAATATTTTTCATATTTTGAACAATTAATCAAGTTGTTCTATGATTTCTTAGGTAGAGACATTGCTCATATTATGAATGGTTCTGTAGCTACTTAACTGATAAACTAAAGATTTGTAAAGCTAATGTCACCCGCATAACCAATAATTCACCAACTAAAAAACTAACAATCTTTACTAGCCAAAATGAAACACATGGAAATTTATAGTGTTAGGGTACTAGAGAATAGGGAATATTAGGTGCTCTATAATTTCAAGAAATAAAAGAAACTTATGGAGCGAAGAAACTCCAATATTGGAAGAGAACATGAGTCCTCTTTCAAAAGAAAACAAAAAAAAAAAAAACAAAATAGTAACAAACCTGGGAAGTTGAACACTACTAGAAAATGCTAAAGTTCCTGCAAAAAAAATTATGTGGGCCCGAGGCCGACAAAACTTGTGTGGGCTAGACCCTTGGAAATTGGACGGAAATTTAATGGAACAAAATGGCGCTAACATTGTGTGGGCCAAAGGCCCTCGGAAAATTTAAACGTTGGACACGCTTCATAAATTCCACATGTCGCCATATTAGTTGGCCTAGGCCAACAGAAAAGGGATCAAAATGGCGCCTTGGCCATAGGAAAACATAAATATTGGATGAGCAGGATTGCCACGTATAGCCATTTAGTTTGCCAATCTTTACGTGGGCCAAAGGCCTTCGGAAAATTACAACATTAATTATGTCGGGATTCACTTTTGCCTTTCCCTTTATCTTTATTTTCCCCTTTTCTCTCATAAAATCCCTAATTTCTTCCTTCCCACTGCCACAGCCCATTGCCGGCCACCAGCACCACTTTCATTCTGTTTTCTTCCTCTCAATCGTTCTCCCTCTTCTCCCATAATTGTCCACCGCTCTCCCTCCTCTCCCACCGAGCCGCCGTTCCTTTCACCGCGTCGCCGCTCCTCTCCTATCGCGTTGCCGTTCTCCCTTTTTTCAAGTAATATTTAGTTTTATATCTTGTTTCTTAAATTCTCTATCTCTATATCATTAATCCATTTAAGTAACCAGTGGATTGTGTATAATTATATTGAGCATATGTTCTTGGTAAGGCTAAAAACATATACATATTGAAACATATACATTTTAGAACATTTAAGCTGATTTTTTATGTTAAAAGTATTGGATTTTTCTTTTGTTGCTTTCCTAAAATGATAATGATGCTCCACCACAGCTGATCACCATCCGTCATTGCAAAAAATGCGCTCTGGTTCATGGGTTCTTGCTAGAGTTTCTTCCATAGCGAAAAAGAGGTACTTTCCTTCATTCTCTATTCGCATCCAATATTCTTAATATGGTTTTATTCAAGAAAAAAACAGATGATTATCCAAGTGTCATTTGTGGGACATGTATTCAATAAACAAACATAGTCTGCATAAACATGTATAATCTGCATAACTTAAGACCTGCAATATTTAATGGTTTTAATGATTTAAGATATTTTGTTTCCCTTAACTTGAAAAGACTTCGATGTTCGTCTGGTGCATTTCATTTTCTGATTACTTTTTTCTTTCCACCTTAACATAAAATGTTTGCATCTGTGTTTTGAATATTTCAACATTTTAAAATAAATTGGTCATTGTTATTTCTTTTTATGACTGGTTCTCTTCTGTGTTGTCTGTGTTTTGTTCAAAATGTGATTATTTTCGCGTATTATTATTATTATTATTATTGAGTTCCAATGTGATGGTGTAACTTGTAAGGATGTTGTTTTTACTCAATTAATTAAATTCAGTAAAGTATACCATTTACAAATAGTATATATTTTCATCTTTAATAGCTTCTTTGGTTAAGTGTTCAAAATGAATTTGATAGGAAGCTAAAAATTTTAGAGGTTATATAAAGTGCCTAGTAGTGAATGAAACCCCAGTTTTGATGGTCCCAAAATCTCAACCAAACAGATTATTAAATTGCATGCTTTTGTTCATAAGTTTGGAGGATGTATTATTATTTCTTGCCGTCTCTTCTTCTCACGGTAGAACTATTTTATTGTTAAAAACTGGGATTTATTGCTATGTAGGGAGGTTTTCCATCAAGAGACTACCATGCAAACATAGAGGCGTCCTTTTATTCATGAAGGATAACTGCAAAAATGTCATGCATAAATGCGTCATTTATGAAACTTAGCAACTATGTTATATATTATAAATAGAATATAGAACATCTTGTTTGTTTGAATAGATACAACATCAATTTAGATTCATTATGGTATAGAGTAAGTGGTAATCCTTGGGTCATTCATACATTGTATTTTATATTAATGGAAGACGAGTATCTAGCACCAAATTTTTCCTTCTAGGGATCTATGTTATGTTATTTTATTATACTTTTGTATTTTGATTTATAGATTTACATATTAGTTCTTGTGTTGGTTTAAATTGTAGGCAGATTTGTATTTGTGAAAATTAAAAAAAATTAAAAAAATTGCGAGGGCTTAGCCCAAGCAAAAATTTTCCTCATTGTGCTTCAATTTGCGAGGGCCACAAGCCCTCGCAAAGTTGGTCTTTTGGCGTGTAATTTTGGAACCTGTTACCGTCATATTTATGAGGGCTAGACCCACGCAAATTTGCGACATATTTAAAGCTGACGGAAATTGGTTGACTTTGAGGCATATTCCGTCGGCCACGTATTTGAGAGTGCTTTTTGTAATTCCTGGCGGCGAAAAGCCGACGAAAACATGCGTTTTTCTTGTAAGGGAACTCCCTTCTTTGACACCCCTATGGTCATCCTCAACAGCATCTTATTGTGCGATAATGAATTAGGTAGGGGGAATGTTGTGAAAACTAAAAAACAAAAAATCTTAGGGCATGTTTACTTTATTTTTACTTTTGTGTTTTCATTTTGTATTTTTATGAGTAATTGCAATGCAAAACTATCACTTTTGTCTTATTTTATTGTCCATTTGTGAAATTTTATATAGAAAATTTTGAAAACAAACAAAACAACTTTAATTTGTTTTCAATAATTTGTAAAACTCCTTCAACTCCCTTTACAAACTAAATACAAATATATTACTTTTTAATTTTTTCCTTCCTAACCTTTGATCAACACTTAGAAAATGTAAACACACAAGTAAAAACAAAGTAAAAAAAGCCTATTGATTGAAAAAAAAAATGGAACAATGAAATATTTGCCTCGGGGCTCTGTTCGTCACTGATGAGAAGCTTAAGAGATTTATCGAGCTAAAATTTCATGATGAGATTACGGCTTCTTGAAGAGTGCACTCTCATTCTCAAATCAAACCCCGATGCTTCTTCCAAATCAACATTTGAAGCTTAAAGTAAAGCATTCCAATAATCAGCCTCTCAAAATATAAAAGGAAAAAAAATGAAAGATGACATCTCAAAATAGAAAAGATGAAAGCTATAGTAATATTCATTCCTACCTTCTTGAAGTGGAAGCTAAGATCTTTTGTTGCTGGATCGTGAGAATAATTTTCCTCAAATAGGATCTATATTTCATTCATAGAGAGAGCTTTTAGTATAGATTGATTCATAGGGACAACTAACAACCATTAGAGAAGAAGAAGAAGGGTTCTATTCGATGAGTATAGAGATTTGGGCCATTGTTTTGCTTCCACATTCTTGAACAGTGCAACGTAAGCTTGTCTAGATTGCATTGATATCTAGAAAATAAAAGGTTTCTCCAAAGTGCAACGGATTCAAATTAGAGCCGAAGAGAAAGAGGGTGACAAATTAGGGTAAAGATCCATCAGCACAAATCTTTCCCTATTTCCACAAAAAGTATGATAGCCAACGTAAGCCACCACCACGGGTTCCCCACCACCATGTAAGCATAGCTGCATACAGCTTCATCCCCACCTTAGTATCAAGCTTTCACTATGCAACAAAGTAGTGTTTGCTTCTCTTTGAGTTTGTATCATTAACAAAGAGAAATAAAGAGAGAGAGCAAAGGAGAAAAGGGAGGCACACCATTACTTGTCATTGGTGTCTAATTTCCCTTGCCAAACAACCGTCGCTGAGAAGAATAGTGTGAGGGAAAAAAACTGAAAAATTGAGAAGAAGATGAGATGAGGAGGAGAAAGAGAAAGAGAATATGAAAGGAAGAGAAAGAAGCGAGAGTAAAAGAAGTAGAGAAAAGAATAGTAGGTGGGTGAAAAATAAAACAATTATGAAAATTTATCCAAAACTTAAAATTTAAATTTGCTTCATTTTTCATTTCAACATAAGTTGTTTGATCAAATTGGATCAAAGCAATCAATGGCAAAAAGTAAAATGAAAAAATAAGGAGAATTTTCTTAATTGCATTTTGCTGCGTGTCCAATTCAAAACATTGATCCCCAATCTCATGTTGACACATACCCTATTCCCAACATGATGGTATCATGTAGCATATTAGACAGAAATAACCACCTATGTAGTACCACACAAATTCATATACATGAATAGATTTCAAAGAATATCCTATGCCACATTGACAGATCCCAAAATTTAACTTTCTTTAATAGATTAATCATTAAAATGGAAAAAATTAATTACCTTAAATTTTTTGAGCAATAATCCCAGTTGGCGTAGGTGTATAGCATTTCACTTAGTTAACTATACTAGGTTAAGTAATGCCTGCTTTTCAATCAAGTCTGTTGGCTAGTTTATATTCATATCAATAGGTAGAGTAAGGGTATTTTCCTATTGATAAAGTATGATGGCATTGGGAAAATTATCATTTAAGTGTTAATCAACATAATGTATAAAAATATATTGACAACAATATATAACTTAAGACCAAAAAGAGAGAAGAAAGGTTGTATGGTTTTCAAAGCAGATTTCCAAAAGGCATACGATTCAGTAAGTTGGAACTTTTTACTTTATATGATGAGGATAATGGGTTTCAATGATAGATGGAGAAGGTGGATGGCTGCTTGCATGTGTGCGAGTTCTTTTTCAGTGTTGGTGAATGGTAGTCCAACAAATTTGATTCATATGTCCAAAGGTTTAAGGCAGGGAGACCCATTAGCACCGTTTCTGTTTATCATAGCATCGGAAGGATTAAAAGGGTTTATGGATAATGCAGTGGATCAAGGTAAATTTCAACCAAGGGAAGTTGGTCAAGAGCATGTTGAAATAGCATTACTGCAATATGCGGATGATTCTGTGTTTTTTGGTCCTCCATCCTTGAATAACATCAGAGCTCTTAGAGTAATTCTAAGGGTCTTTAAATTGGTTTCAGGTCTTCGAGTTAATTTCTTTAAGATTAACTTAATTGGGATTAATGAAGACTTGCAGTTTGTGGAGACAACATGTAGGCTTTTGAGATGCAAATCTGCAAAGTTACCATTCACATACCTTGGGATTCCTATTGGAGCATGCCCCACGAGTATTAGCACGTGGAATCCGGTGGTTGATAGATTCAAAAATAAGCTTACCAACTGGAGAAGAAAATCTTTGACTATAGGTGGAAAGGTAGTTCTTATTAATTCAGTTTGGTCTAGTCTTTCGTTGTATTTATTTTCAATTTATAAAGCTCCAAAGGCGGTGCTTAAGACTCTGAAGATGTTGCAAAGGCAATTTCTGTGGGGTGGAAATTTAGAGAGAAAAAAAACAGCTTGGGTCTCGTGGAACTCAATGTGTAAGCCAAAGGATCTTGGGGGGCTTGGAATTAAAGATCTGGAATTATTCAATCTCAGCTTATTAGGAAAGTGGTGCTGGAAAATGCTAAATAAATGTCAAGATTTATGGGCTAAAGTGGTTAAATCCAGATATGGTGGTGAATGTGTTCAAGGAATGACAGTAGAAAGAACCAGACAGAAATATTCTATATGGTGGAGGGATGTAATGAATATTGATAAAAGGGAACACAAATTTAAGGAGTGGTTCCAGGAAGGGGTGGCAAGAAAGGTGGGGAATGGTGGAAACATAATGTTCTGGGAAGATATTTGGATGGGAAATCAATGCTTAAAGAATGTAATAGTAGACTGTACTATGTGGTTCTGAACAAATCCGCTAACATTGCTTATGTCGTTTCATTAAGGGATGAGGCTTGGGTTTGGGGTTTTGAGTGGAGAAGGGATTTATATAGTTGGGAGGAGAGTGATTTAACTAACCTTAAGAATACAATTATTTCTTCTCTATGTTTGCAAGACATGTCTGATTATTGGTGCTGGACAAAGGACAGGGCGAATGGTTATAATTCAGCATCAGCATATGCTGCTTTGGTTTCAAGGCGCTGGGAGGAAGAAATCAGACCTGGAGATGATGAGCTGCATTTTTTGAAATTGTTATGGAAGCTTAAAGCACCACTAAGAGTTCAAATTCTGGTTTGGCAATTGGCACAAGATAGATTACCAACTAAGGTAAATCTGATTTAAAGAAATATAATATTAGATTCTTAGAGTTGTATCTGTGTATTGTGCGACAATTTTGTTAAGTCTGTGAATCACTTATTTTTTGAATCTGAATTTTCGTACAAAGTATGGATGAGAATTGTTAATTGGCTGGGGTATTTGGCTGCTTTACCTGGGTAGTGCCACAATCATTTGGTAGGCTTTAAATATGTCCTTCCAAAGAAGAAGAAAGGAATAATGTTTGGATACATTATATGGTTGGCTACTATTTGGGAAATTTGGTTGTATAGAAATAGAGTTATTTTTAGAGAAGAATATGCAGATGTGGACCGGATTGTGGAAGGAATCAAATGACGATCATGGGAATGGTTTAGGATTTATGCAAAGAATAGTGGGTTGGGTTTGGTATTTTCTTCTTGGCATCAATATCCTGCTGCTAAATTGCTGATATGGATGATACATCAGTAATGTAATTTTCTTGGGTGGGTTAGCAATTTTTAGGTTGAATTTTGGTGGTTTTTGCGATGTGTAGTATCACAATTTCATTCTTTTGTATTTGACAGTGTACTTCTAGTACCCTGAGATTTGAAAGCAATACATTTTATCTTTCAAAAAAAAAAAACTTAAGAGCAAAGGTTGACAATATTTAATTCTCAACTGTTAACACTTTGCTTAGAAACTTCATATAAATCAATAGTTAACTTTCAACCGCATGTATTAACAATTTGCTTCATATCATTCTAGCCATTCAGCATTTAACCAACTAGTGAAAGAACGGAGAAACAAATTACAAACACCATCAAAGTAATTATATCATAACGAAATAACAATATGATGAAACAACATGACGCAAAATTTCATATTATAAAAGTTAATATACTAAGTCCCACTACGACTTCTTAACCTATGCCACCAAACATATCTGAATCACTATTAGTTTCCATGTTTCATAATGCTAGGAGGGTCAAACATACAAAAGCAAAATATTGTAAAGTAAGGGGAACATTTCATAACCAAATTTTGCACTCAACTTGCTAATTGTCATCATGTAACGAAAATAGAGACTCTGTATATGTTACCACATCACATCCCATACCAAGTCTCCTTCGATAATCACAATAAGAGCGATGTTCTTTCACTTCTCCATTATTATTAAATTTCACCAATGCTCCACCATCAATTCCAACTATATCTCCGCTTTTTGTACAACATATAGGAGTGCAATGCAAAGGTGTGACAATATTGCACTTAGTCCAAGATGATTGCACTTTGTATTCTTCCATCACCCATATACAACTTGTAATGTTTTGGTAGCAAAGAGCATAAAAACTAAGAAATCCATGATGTACAACCAGTTCACAGTGATCATAGCAAAAATCAACTTGTGGAGCTATTTCAGAGAAAGTTCATTCCATCAAATCAAACACAACAATAACCATTTTCTTTTGATCGCAATTATAAGCAATCCAATGAACAGCCCCATTGAAGAGCAACCCAATTCTGGGAACAAGATAAAAGTTCGAGTAACAAAAACTAGGAGCCTTCAAGTCTTCCCACATGTTAGCTATAAGTGAGTATAACTTTACACAATTCATATTGTTATTGCGGGACACTAGAATTACGAAGTAATCATCTGTTGATGGGTTGTGGCAAAAACCACGGAGAAATGGCACTCCCGGAGGAAAATGAGAATGTAATTCCTGGGAAAACATGGAAGGCCAAGCTATTTGTAAGCACAGCAGAAGTAGAATCATCATGAAGCGATGCATCAATGTCTGTAAATCAGATTACATAATCATCTGCCATAAGCATCCCGAGTCTCTCTGGGAGTGTAGCTTCCAGTTCAAAGTGTAAGTTAGCAAAATGGGAACTCGAAATGAGAGAAAGCCATGAGTTGGACATGCACTTGAAATGTTGGAGAGACTTTACAGGTAACCTAATCATAATTTGAATTAACAAATCATGTGTCACAATCGGAGAAGAAACCATGTTCTTTGCTCTTCTCTTCATGTTAGGGCACACTTGATTACTTTGCAAAATGAGATAGGTATGCAATTTGGTACCTCCCTCAATCAGCACATAACGTCGTCAAATCAATAGTTATGAGCATCAAAACAAATAACAAATTTTAGATTTTAGGGCAGACACATATTTTACTCTGTAACAAGACGACTTCATCGTTGGATCTTCTGTGCTTGGAGGATTTGCACAATGAATAGAGAAACTACGAAATATTGCGTCATATCCCGCCAACTCAAATTTCGGTTGAGACTAGGGCTCTTCTGTGTTTGGAGGATTTACACTATGAATAAGTATGAAGTAAATTTAAATTTTGTTTTTAAAATAATCATATAATTAATAGACTTATTCACATTAAAAAATGGTAAGTGCATTATTATCAAAAATTTAATTAGAAGTAACTAAGAAAAAGCATTTTTTAAAATTTAATATTCTTAATAGTGATAATATGTTTTTTATAATTAGAATCAAAATAACATTATTATTCTTTATTTCTTATAAAAATGATTGAAGGTAGAATTAAGTTTAAATTAACTATTTGTTCCCTATAAGTGTCTTTTATTTTAATTTTTGTCCTTATACGTAAAAAGCTTTCCTTTTATTCCCAATAAAAAAATTCCTTTTAGGGCTAAATTAACTAATTGGTCCCAATATGTGTCTTCTATTTGTATTTTAGTCCTTATATGAATAAAACTTTCCCTTTTTATTTCTTATAAAAAGGATTGGATGTACAATTAACACCGTCGCTAATGTTGCGATGGAAATTTCCGTAGCTACTAGTGCAAACCAGGCGGAGAATTGTTTTTATGAATGGAAAGCTTGGGGCGACAGACCAGGCCATCACAAACTTAGTGACGGTGTTAATGGGTTAAACTAGTTTAGGGACTTATGTGAAAAATAAAAGTGTAAGTACTAAAAGCGTATGATTTTTTTTATATAGAAACTACAACAAAATATAGGGACATGTATAAGGAATAAAAATTTAATTTAACCTAGTATTAATTATTACCTTTATTTTTATATATAAGAACCTACAACAAAAATCATATACCTTAAAAAAAATGCTATCATCAAAAAAATGTTTTGAACTTTTAAAAAGTGAAGTCTTTCCATGGTTACCAACTTACCATTATTGATAAACCATTCAATCAAATTTCTTTATTATTTTAAATTGAGTAATATAACAAACTGGTCACTAACTCTATAGGTATTAGGTGTTTTAGTCCCGGACTTAAGAGGAATGCTCCATTAGTCCCTGACATTATCAACCATTGGTGGTTTTGGTCCGTGACAATGCAAATGTTGCACGTCAAATGACATGTTGGATGCCTTGTCATCAAACCAAATGTTGACACGCTAAAAGAAAGGGGAAAATTCGTGTATTTTGGTTCCTGTAATTGCGCTTAAGCCCCAGTTCTTGGGTTGAACGACAAGCACCGTCATGGAATTCAATAAATGCCTCTTTTAAGCAAAAGTTAGGGTTAGTCTTGAGTTTTGGGGAACCTTTTAGAGAGATAAAGTGGGAGAGCACGTGGAAACAAGCGGCGACGCTAGAATTCATGAGCTTTGCTTATTTTCTTCTTTTCTTTACGGTTTCCATGGCTACAATGAGTAGCTAAATCCCTTTTTGATTTGAATTGGACGTAAATTCTTAAGTATTTTCCTTTGTAATCTCTATTGATATATATACAAGTTTGATTTTCTTTTATATGTTGGTTTCTTCTCTATTCTTAATGCTTTGATAATTGTTGCACGCTATTTGTTAATTGTGGATAGGTTTGAGGTTGTATTGGAGACAATCTTCCGAGAACTGGACCCAAGTAGAACTCTCCATTATTACATGTCGATAGGTTCGAGGTTGTATTAGGCACAATCCTCTGAGAACCAAATCTGGGTAGAATCCTCAATAGGTTAGCACCCTAGGGATAGGTGTTAGTCGATTGAATGTTTCATAATATCTACACATTAATGCTTGGAAATCTTTGTTATTTATTTGAGGGATCAATGTATAAAGAGAATTACTTACAATCTAATATTTGAGGGATTGATATTAATGATTTTAAGGATATTGCATGTACTCAAATTCCCTAATGTTACTTTGCTTCAATTCACATTCTTATGAATATTTGATAGAAGACTAATCAGTTCTATTTTACTTGTTTGCATGTCAATAATTATACAAAGAAAAAGTATGCTTAATTTCTTCGAACAAAGGTCTCTGATAATCATTCTCTGTCTATGGCATTCTATGCAATTTGCATGCTTAATTTCTAATTTTATGAATTGTTGATAGAGAAATTGTTATGAGTAATTAACTTTGTTTAATAATGGGATTATATATTAAATAGATAGCTAAAAGTGAGATGAACCAGCATAACATGATAGTGTTTCCAGCTGGAGGGTCAAACTACAAATCTATGCAGTCTTAGTAGCAACAACAACAACAATAGCAGTTTGACTCTTGTGGCTACTTCCAAGTCACTCGTTTACAACCCAATCATCTGCCTGCCAAGATAAGATGTCCCTTCTATTAGTGTAAGTTTTAGTGTAATTATGTTACTTATGGAAATAAGAAAAAACAAAGCAGACAAGCCTTAAGGTTTTAATAAACATACTTTTTTTCTGTATAATTATTTACAGGCAAACAAGTAAAATACAACTAATTAGTATTTCACCAAATATTCTTAGGAATGTGAATTGAAGCCAAGTAACAATAGGGAATTTGACAACTTCTAGTCTTCATTTGTATTTTAAGTTTATACCTACATAAATATAGGTATGTAAATGCATATATGTTAGAGATATTTGATGCAGAGTATTTCTGATCTAGACTCTTCCAAAAGGGATTGCCTTAGAGCAAAAATTCTAGGGTCAGGCATGATTAGCAAAATTTGTTTAGCAGCTAGATCAAGGAACATGGATGACCTTTATAGTTTATAATATCATAATACAATTCTCATCCATGAATTTCTACCCCTGTTTATAAGAGTCTGGTAGATTAGTTCATTAATTGGAATTAATTGGATGATTACACACTACACACAGGGACTTTGCTCGTGAAGATAGGTGTCCACTTGTTTTTCTTATCAATAATATACTTTATTCCTTTGGTAGGTCATTGTGATTATAATTATTATTATATAAAATGGTGTTGATTATTACTAGAGACTCCTTGGCCTCTAACTAGCAACTTAAGCTTATAAGAGATTTGTCCTTTACATGGATTTAGAGACTCTATAACCAATTTGTTAGAAGTTTGATCCCTGTTACTCCATCTTTCCAATCATACCATAACTTCCAAGACAAGGTAAATTGAGCCTGGGCATTATACATGCTTCATCTCAAAGGGTTGAGGGTTAGAGGCCAACTAGTATCGGTTCAGCACACGGTCACACACACTCAAACACAAACACCTCTCACCTCTGCAAAATTGTTTGTGTTTGAGTGTGTGTGACCGTGTGGTGGTTGTTAAAATTGTAGGGATTGAATGGATGAGAGAGGAATATACCTAATATATTAAACAAAATGGATTGTGATTCTAATGTTGTTTACTATAATGATAGATGCTCTTAGCGGTTTGCCTTTTAGGGCTGTTAAAATAGAGCTTTCAAATGGAATTAGAGTCGGCTCTGAATATGTTTATTTGTTGCATGCAATTTCCCACTGGCTTTGTGTTGTTCTTGGAACTAGATGCCTATTTCTTTATTAATTCTATTTTCATTCCAGAAAAATTTATGAAATTAATTCAGGTTTAAATTTTAATTATATTTTTGTACAGTTAGCAAAGGGGATGATTTATTCTCCACGTTAGTCCCAAATTGACTTGAAGAACGACATGGCTACAATGATGGAGATGATTAGAAAGATAAATGGAAGTCAGTTCCAACCGCGTACTCATCCAGACGATGTTGAAGAAGATGATTGAAATAGGGGTTAAAATATTAACGTTATTGTAGTATTCGTATTACTATTTACATTATGTTTTATCTATGTGATATTTATTTAAGTTGTTTTATGTACTTCTTTTATTGTTGTATGGTTAATTGTTATAAATACTTATTTAGAAATGCTTTGCTTGGAGAATTTATTATGTTTTTTCGAATATATATTCAGGTTTTGTAATTAAAGAATTTTAATACAAAAAAACTAAAATTATAAAAAAAAAGGAGTTTGCCATGGCAATTTCCGTGGCAAAGCTAAAAGAACTTTGCCACGGATATATCCATGGCAAAGTTGCCACGGTTTTATTAGTGGCAAATTTGCGACGGAAATAACCGTGACAAATTTGCCACGGATATATCTGTGGCAAATATTTACCACGCCAATTTTTGCCACAGCTCAACATCCGTCGATAGACCGTGGCAAAGCTAAAATTTGCCACGGTACGGTCTATTTTGCCACGAATATATCTGTGGCAAAACATCAACATTCTTGTAGTGTTTAGAAGCCGATGACATTCCATTGAAGCCAAACGTCTCATATCAGTTGGAACCTATGAAGATGTTAGACAGAGGTGAGAAAACATTACGAAACAAGGTGATCCCTCTAGCTAAAAGTTCTTTGGGAAAAGAGAAAAGGAGAAGAACATGAGGGACGCATATCGTGAATTATTTCAGTAATAAAGGTAATACTCTAATTTTGAGGACAAAATTATTTTTTGTGGGGTAGAATTGTAACATCCCAAAAATCCATAAAGATGACTTAGAACTTAAGGGATTTAATTACAATTTACAGCGAAAAGAAAAGGAGGATTAGTTGTAAGTAGAGAGGTCAAAATAGGGACAAAAATAACATGCATATTTGAATATGCACTGTCATATTCGAATAGTATTCGAATATACACTGTCATATTCGAATAGTATTCGAATATGCAAAGTAATATTCGAATAGTATTTGAATATGCACAGTACTATTCAAATATGGACTTTTCATATTCGAATATGGAAGTGCGGAATTGAATAGAGGAGCCTTAAATTCGAATATATATTCGAATATAGACCCCAAAGTCTATAAATAGGGATGCCTTGTCTTCAAAACTCGTTGTTTTCCCGATTCCTCACTTTACAAAACCTCTGCCACGAATCAACCAAACTCTGAAACTTCTCCATCCAAGGTATTATATCTCACCAAGTTACTCCCTAACTAAAGGTTTCAAAGAATTGAGATCCAGCCTCGGAGACAGCAGGTGCAGAAGGAAGGGAGTTCGATATTGAGATTAGGTTTGGAGGAGAAAAGGATTCTGGAAGATTTGAGGTAACCCTAAAACCCCAAATCTAGGACACTATGAAATGTTAGGAACATGTGATTAGGGACTATAGACCATGTGTTAGAAATTGGTTGAGTTAGGATTATGTTTGATATTATTTGATATGTGTGCATGATGTTTTGTGATATACCTGCACGATGCTGTATTGTTTGAATATGAAAATAGATGTTGCATGACTAGAATTGGTAATGGTGTGCAAATGATGAAGTGTAGGTTTCCAGATTATAAAGTGGTAAAATTGATAAGAGGACTCTGGGTAGATTGTTAAACTGTTTTAAAAGTATAAGTCGAGAGTTAGTATGAAATCAAATATGTATCTCAATATGGAAGACCATATTCAAATAGATATTCGAGCGTGACACTTACGATTTAAAATATTCAGACATATGATGTTTGTGTTTGAATATTATGCTATGAAAACTCTTGTTTGATTGATTATGATATGCATATGAATGTGTGATGCATGAGAATGTGTAATGTATGTAAAAGGAAAAGTGGAAAAGCAAATGATTGGGGGCTATTACCAGAAGGGGTAATAGTTCTTTGCAGACCTGTAATGGGTGTTGACTCCGAGAAAGAGAAATAATTGGGAGCTATTACTGGAAGGGGTATTAGTTCCTGCAGACCTCTATTTGAGGTAAGGCATGGACTCTGGTTAGGGACGCTTACCAGGGTTTGCAGAGAGCTCTAGAGTGCTATTGCCACGCAGATGGTGGACTCCTGCGTGCGCCGGGTTTCCCGATAAAACAAGAAAGAAATGAAATGGAAAATGATCATGCATACATACTTGTGTGTACGTTTGTTAGGAATGACTTAGGAGATTTTCCAGTTAGACTGGCTGCGATACTGTATATATAAACTATTTTCAATACCGACGGTTACTTAGTTATATGTCGTTCATATAACTGACGGTTACAGGCAGGTGATACAGACTCGGAGGGTGTTAGCGCTTGAGGAGACCTTAGTAGCTGCATCTTGTTATACTTAGGTAGCCCTTAATTTTGTTGTATGGTTACCTAGTTGGATTCGGCAATCTCTCTAGCTTGTAAAATAAATAAACACCTTACGTAAATATTATATATATATATAGGATCCTGTCATGAAACCGAAACTGTGCAAATAGTGTTTTTAAATCTCTATTTAAGGAGGCCTCGACCATGATGTGAGGTACCCTTTTATCAGGATGGGGCACGCCTTAGCGGACTCTTGGTCCGATTGGAGATCATATTCTTGGGATTCTTCTTGATTGACCATATTAATGGATAATTTAGAGGTTTGCCTAGTTTTTGAAGTGACTTCTTGTTGTGGTGTATCAGGGACAATAGTTGCTTTGAGTAAATCACTAATCCTACTCAAGAGCTCATTGGATGAATCGGATTCAGTCCTAAGCTTGGCCTTTTGTAATGTTTGTTTAGCCTTGTGGGAAAGTTTGAAAGGCTTGAACAATGGTTTTTCAAGAGGTCTAGATGCGGAGGCATCTTCTGATGATGAAAGTCCGCAATGAATTCCTAGGGGAGGAGGTTGTTTAAAGGAAGAAATCTTTTCCCCTATAACCTGAAGATATTTGTTAGTATAGTTTGCCTGTTCCATTAGGCTTTTGATATCTCTAGAAGTGACCTCTTCCTCTAGATTTTTGGTTTTGAAAGGTGACGCTATCACAGGGTGGTGTTTATCATCCCTAGTATTTGGTAACTGATACTGATTCGAAGGAGGTAGTTCTGACCTAACCATTTCACCATCCTTCAGGTGCCAAATAGTGATAACATTAGTAGTTCCTTGTCCTACTAATTCTGTTTGAAAAGGATAATTTATTTGGGTTTTAACTGTGTAAGCATGAAACCAATCAAAGAAGGGGATATTCATGTGAACTTTTTCGAGAAAACTGTAATATTTCTCTTGAATTTCTTTTCTTTTTATGCCCTTAAAGTTATTGAAAAACCATGTCCTCTGAGGTTCGCAATCCTCAGAATAAAAGTTTTTACGGAGGACTTCTTTATCTATGAGGAACTTATGAGATAACATCATAATGGTCATTCATAGAAGAGTAGGTTGGGGACTGTACAGATCTTTGATCTTCGTCCTTGTTTGCTTGATAAGTGGTTCTGGGAATTGTAGAACTTGTCTCTATTCCATGTAGATTGACTTCAGGTATTACAGTCCTAGGATTAATATTCCTAAATGTTGGTTGGGATGCTACAGAGAATGATCTCCTGGCTGACATGAATTCTACCTGGGAGGTATCTGACCTATAGGAAGCTTCTGACCTAGAAGAGAACGAGTTTCTTCTATCAAAGATAATTTCTACCCTTCTTGAGTCAGATTGTCTGATCTCTTCAAGCTTTGGCGCTTGTCTTGGAATGGTACGAGTGGCTCTTTCTATAGACCACGATTTTGGGAGTTGGACTTCATCCCATCTGATGTGTCTAGGAATGGTGACATTTGCTTTTGTCATATCTGTGACAAATAGAGTTGTTTCTCTATCATCAGATTTTAGAAGGACTCTAGAGTTACAAGTGTTCATGACCTTGTATTGAATCCTATATATGAGTGCTGCTGGAATGGATCCTTCCTTCATGTTCAGACCATGAAGTTGAATGTTTAAGAATAACGAATCCAGAATGTTTCTGTCCAACAGGCTAACTGTTTTGTTAGGAAAACAATTGAAATAGACTGGTCCGTGACCTAGGCTCGTTTCGACAGTTCCTAAGAGAGAATCTTTGAAATCATGGTGCCTAATGTCTCTAAGGCACATGAGGATTGAAGCGTGAAGACCTTCTCTAATAAGAGGTTTCACTGCAACTTGGACACATCCGATGTGGAGATACTTGTATTTTCTAGCATGTTCTGCTATGGATTGTTTTGTGAGGAGGTGAAATTCTTCTCCTGCCTCTGGTCCCAGAGGGATGTTGTTTATAGTAGTTTTGATTATGTAATAAGAACTACGAGCCAGTTTAGACTCTTCAGCGATGTATAATTCATCCTGAGGGATTTTTGGTATTTCCCAGTTGTCTATGGCTTGGTTGATATCCTCGAAACAGACTTCTTCTTCGAAGATGTTATGTCTAGGAGGAATTTTCTCCTGGCTAGTATTTTGCTCAGTGAGCACACTTTGATTAGATTTTGATGGAGATGGGGTAGCTGAAGTTTTAATAGAAAGACGTCGAGAAAGAGATCGTAATAAACTAGCCATGATAACAGCTTCTGAAATCATTACCATCATTTGGTTCCATAGAAAAATATTTATCAAGTTAAGTTAATGAATATCCAATGGAGATGGGGTACCATCATTCTGATATCTTTTTTTTTTTTAGATCTATATCATTTATGTTAACTATAGCCACCATGGCACTTAAATCATATATTCTAAAGAGAGCATGGACAAATTAGTCTTACGGCCTTCCATCAGGACTTACTGCTACAGCTTCTTTACAAATATGATTTAATTGCATGTACTTCCACTTAAGATTAATAATATATGGTCATTATTAATTAAAAATAATTTACAAAATTCCAGATTAATAGAGATAAACAATAACTTAACACCAACAAATATATTCCTACAAATATATATATGACATATAAAATTAAAGCAGTTATTGTTGTTAGAGTTGAGAGATATGAATCTCCACTATTAGATCATTCCATGAATGGTTGAGATTAAACCACAAAAGATAGTGAGAAATGAGAAAAAGAAAATGTCAAATAGTAGACTTAAGAAAAAGAAAATGTAAAAAATATAATTAATAGTAGATGCAAGAAAACACATTTTAATAAGGTCTTCATATGCTATGACAAGTAGTATTAAGATCCAAACATGGTGAAGTTGTTGTCTTCATCCCTTAAGCCTTAGAAGTTGAATACTTACTCGCATAAACACTTCTAGTGTTAACTTATGGACACTTCTCTAGGAAGAACCTCAACAGAAAAGATTAGTCTTTCATACTCCACTGAATTTTACAAAAATTTTATTTTATCCCAAATTCGCAAGTGTCCTCATAGTTGTCTCGCTAAAAACATTTCTAGTTAAAACCCTTTGGGAAAAAAACTAGACTAAGGAAAAAAGAGCGCAAGAGTTGCTCCAAAAGTCAAAAGTTCTTAGTTTTTAGTTGTGCTTAGACAAATAATTGATAAATATCTTTGAATATATAAAAAAGCAATTTTAAAATTAAAAATACACTTTAGACTAATAGATAGATATAGTGTTAATCATAAATATAATATCCCCAAACTTGCACCTTAAAATTTCATGTGATTAAAATTTTGGATAATCAAAATGTTGCAATATTGTTCCTCCATCCACAAAACATCAGCTCTGCATGATATAGTGTTAACTTATGGACACTTCTCTAGGAAGAACCTCAACAGAAAAGATTAATCTTTCATACTCCACTGAATTTTACAAAAATTTTATTTTATCCCAAATTCGCAAGTGTCCTCATAGTTGTCTCACTAAAAACATTTCTAGTTAAAACCCTTTGGGAAAAAAACTAGACTAAGGAAAAAAGAGCGCAAGAGTTGCTCCAAAAGTCAAAAGTTCTTAGTTTTTAGTTGTGCTTAGACAAATAATTGATAAATATCTTTGAATATATAAAAAAGCAATTTTAAAAATTAAAAATACACTTTAGACTAATAGATAGATATAGTGTTAATCATAAATATAATATCCCCAAACTTGCACCTTAAAATTTCATGTGATTAAAATTTTGGATAATCAAAATGTTGCAATATTGTTCGTCTATCCGCAAAACATCAGCTCTGCATGATACAATGACATTTTACCAAAACATGTCTTTCTTCTCAACATCCACCATCACATAATCAGCCCTCTTTCACCACATGAGAACAAAAAATCAAAACCCTTCTCTCTCCCTTCTCTCTACAATTTCTTTCTTCTCAATCATCCTTTTCAACATGAAAACCATCTCTTCCTCTCATCTCCACTTGATCATTGACTTAGGTTCTTGATTTGACAAGATTCAAGAGGAACCAAGAATCAAGAAGGTGGGAGAAGCTTATATTCAAGAAGAGTAGAGACTAAGATTGGAAGAGCTATTGTTGCTTGGAGATCTAGGTTGCCACAAGCTCTCTCTTCCTAACTATTTTCCACTTTGGTGGTTGAGAATATTGTGAGATTGCAACTCCAAGTAGTTAATGAGGTATATTATAATATCTCACGGTTGCTTTGTTTTGTTTGAGTTTCAAGAGAGGATATCAAGGATTAACATCAAAAGAAGACTCGTTTTGCTAGTTAAAATCCTAGGTGTAATTAGGATATGAGAATTAGTTTTGTAAGGTGCTGCTTAATGACATTCTTATGGTTATGTAATACTTAGACAAGGATTTGATTACATGGAGCTTTACATAGTCAAGTTCACATATTAGTTGGAATGATAAAAATCAAATTTAAAAATGTTATTGAAAACAAATGACTAAATTAAATCATAAACCCTAATAGATTAAAGCATAAAATACAACAAAAAATACTCTTTTTTAATTGTGAGTATATATATGATTGAAACCAACCGACTACAAAATTTCATTCAATAGATAAAAAAACAATCTATTAGAAATTTTGTTTATTTCAAAACAATGAGAAAAAAAAAGTTGTCAGATTTATTTCTGCTTATTTTATGAAATAAGATATTTAGTTTAATAGTTACTTTGATTTTTTTCATATTTGATTAAATGTTGGATTATATTTACAATATTAATTATGTCGGGATTCACTTTTGCCTTTCCCTTTATCTTTATTTTCCCCTTTTCTCTCATCAAATCCCTAATTTCCTCCTTCCCTCCGCCACAGCCCATTGCCGGCCACCAGCACCACTTCCATTCTGTTTTCTTCCTCTCAATCTTTCTCCCTCTTCTCACACAATTGTCCACCGCTCTCCCTCCTCTCCCACCGCGCCGCCGTTCCTTTCACCGCGTCGCCACTCCTCTCCTATCGCGCCGCCGTTCTCCCTCTTTTCAAGTAATATTTAGTTTTATGTCTTGTTTCTTAAGTTCTCTATCTCTATATCATTGATCCATTTAGGAAAGCAGTGGATTGTGTATAAGCAGGTTGAGCATATGTTCTTGGTAAGGCTAAAAACATATACATATTGAAACATATACATTTTAGAACATTTAAGCTGATTTTTTATGTTAAAAGTATTGGATTTATCTTTTGTTGCTTTCCTAAAATGATAATGATGCTCCACCACAGCTGATCACAATCAGTCATTGCAAAAAATGCGCTCTGGTTCATAGGTTCTTGCTAGAGTTTCTTCCATAGCGAAAAAGAGGTATTTTCCTTCATTCTCTGCTCCCATCCAACATTCTGAATATGGTTTTATTCAAGAAAAATACAGATGATTATCCAAGTGTCATTTGTGGGACATGTATTCAATAAACAAACATAGTCTGCATAAGCATGTATAATCAGCATAACTTAAGACGTGCAATATTTAATGGTTTTAATGATTTAAGATATTTTGTTTCCCTTAACTTGAAAAGACTTCGATGTTCATCTGGTGCATTTCATTTTCTGACTACTTTTTTCTTTCCACCTAAAAATAAAATGTTTGCATCTGTGTTTTGAATATTTCAACATTTTAAAATAAATTGGTCATTGTTATTTCTTTTTATGGCTGGTTCTCTTCTGTGTTGTCCGTATTTTGTTCAAAATGTGATTATTTTCGCCTATTATTATTATTATTCAATTCAAATGTGATGGTGTAACTTGCAAGGATGTTCTTTTTACTCAATTAATTAAATTCAGTAAAGTATACCATTTACAAATAGTATATATTTTCATCTTTAATAGCTTCTTTGGTTAAGTGTTCAAAATAAATTTGATACGAAGCTAAAAATTTTAAAGGTTATATAAAGTGCCTAGTAGTGCATGAAACCCCAGTTTTGATGCTCCCAAAATCTCAACCAAACAGATTATTAAATTGCATGCTTTTGTTCATAAGTTTGGAGGATGTATTATTATTTCTTGCGGTCTCTTCTTTTCACTGTAGAACTATTTTATTGTTAAAAACTGGGATTTATTGCTATGTAGGGAGGTTTTCCATCAAGAGACTACCATGCAAACATGGAGGCGTCCTTTTATTCATGAAGGATAACTGCACAAATATCATGCATAAATGCGTCATTATGAAACTTAGCAACTATGTTACATATTATAAATAGAATATAGAACATGTTGTTTGTTTGAATAGATACAACATCAATTTAGATTGATAATGGTATAGAGTGAGTGGTAATCCTTGGGTCATTGGTACATTGTATTTTATATTAATGGAAGATGAGTATCTAGCACCAAATTTTTCCTTCTAGGGATCCATTTTATGTTGTTTTATTATAATTTTGTATTTTGATTTATAGATTTACATATTAGTTCTTGTGTTGGTTTAAATTGTAGGCAGGTTTGTATTTGTGAAAGTTAAAAAAAATTAAAAAATTTGCGAGGGCTTGGCCCAAGCAAAAATTTTCCTCATTGTGCTTCAATTTGCGAGGGCCACAAGCCCTCGCAAAGTTGGTATTTTGGCGTGTAATTTTGGAACCTGTTACCGTCAGATTTCTGAGGGCTAGACCCACGCAAATTTGCGACATCTTTAAAGCCGACGGAAATTGGTTGACTTCGAGCCATATTCCGTCGGCCACGTATTTGAGAGGGCTTTTTGTAATTCCTGGCGGCGAAAAGCCCACGAAAACATGCGTTTTTCTTGTAGGGGAACTCCCTTCGTTGACACCCCTATGGTCATCCTCAACAGCATCTTATTGTCCGATAATGAATTAGGTAGGGTGAATGTTGTGAAAACTAAAAAACAAAAAATCTTAGGGCATGTTTACTTTATTTTTACTTTTGTGTTTTCATTTTCTATTTTTATGAGTAATTGCAATGCAAAACTATCACTTTTGTCTTATTTTATTGTCCGTTTCTAAAATTTTATATAGAAAATTTTGAAAACAAATAAAACAACTTTAATTTGTTTTCAATATTTTGTAAAACTCCTTCACCTCCCTTTACAAACTAAATACAAATATATTACTTTTTAATTTTTTCCTTCCTAATCTTTGATCAAAACATAGAAAATGTAAACACAAAAGTGAAAACAAAGTACACCAAGCCTAGTGATTGAAAAAAAATGGAACAATGAATAATTTGCTTCGGGGCTCTATTCGTCACTGATGAGAAGCTTAAGAGGTTTATCTAGCTAAAATTTCATGATGAGATTACGGCTACTTGAAGAGTGCACTCTCATTCTGAAATCAAACCCCGATGCTTCTTCCTAATCAACATTTGAAGCTTAACGTAAAGCATTCCAATAATCAGCCTCTCAAAATATAAAAGGAAAAAAATGAAAGATGACATCTCAAAATAGAAAAGATGAAAGCTATAGTAATTTTCATTCCTACCTTCTTGAAGTGGAAGCTAAGATCTTTTGTTGCTGGACCGTGAGAATAATTTTCCTCAAACAGGATCCATATTTCATTCATAGACAGAGCTTTTAGTATAGATTGATTCATAGGGACTACTAACAACCATTCGAGAAGAAGAAGAAGGGTCCTATTCGAGAGTATAGTGATTTGGGCCAATGTTTTGCTTCCCCATTCTTGAACAGTGCAACGTAAGCTTTGCTAGATTTCATTGATATCCAGAAAATAAAAGGTTTCTCCAAAGTGCAACAAATTCAAATTAGAGCCCAAGAGAAAGAGGGTGACAAATTAGGGTAAAATTCATCAGCATAAATCTTTCCCTGTTTCCACAAAAAGTATGATAACCAACGTAAGCCACCACCACGGGTTCCCCACCACCATGTAAGCATAGTTGCATACAGCTTCATCCCTACCTTAGTATCAAGCTTTCACTATGCAACAAAGTAGTGTTTGCTTCTCTTTGAGTTTGTATCATTAACAAAGAGAAATAAAGAGAGAGAGCAAAGGAGAAAAGGGAGGCACACCATTACCTGTCATTGGTGTGTAATTTCCTTTGCCAAACAATCGTCGCTGAGAAGAATAGTGTGAGGGAAAAAACTGAAAAATTGAGAAGAAGATGTGATGAGGAGGAGAAAGAGAAAGAGAATATGAAAGGAAAAGAAAGAAACGAGAGTAGAAGAAGTAGAGAAAAAAAATAGTAGGTGGGTGAAAAATAAAACAATTATGAAAATTTATCCAAAACTTAAAATTTAAATTTGCTTCATTTTTCATTTCAGCAGTTTGATCAAATTGGATCAAAGCAATCAATGGCCAATAGTAAAATGAAAAAATAAGGAGAATTTTTTTATTTGCATTTTGCTGCGTGTCCAATTCAAAACATTGATCCCCAATCTCATGTTGACACATACCCCATTCCCAACATGATGGTATCATGTAGCATATTAGACAGAAATAACCACCTACATAGTACCACACAAATTCGTATACATGAATAGATTTCAAAGAATATCCTATGCCACATCGACAGATCCCAAAATTTAACTTTCTTTAGTAGATTAATCATTAAAATGGAAAAAATTAATTACCTTAAAATTTTTGAGCAATAATCTCAGTTGGCGTAGGTGTATAACATTTCATTTAGTTAACTATACTAGGTTAAGTAATCCCTGCTTTTCAATCATGTCGGTTGCCTAGTTTATATTCATATCAATAGGTAGAGTAAGGGTATTTTCCTATTGATAAAGTATGATGGCATCGGGAAAATTATCATTTAAGTGTTAATCAACATAATGTATAAAAATATATTGACAACAATATATAACTTAAGAGCAAAAAGAGAGAAGAAATGTTGTATGGTTTTCAAAGCAAATTTCCAAAAGGCATACGATTTAGTAAGTTGGAACTTTTTACTTTATATGATGAGGATAATGGGTTTCAGTGATAGATAGAGAAGGTGGATGGCTGCTTGCGTGTGTGGGGGTTCTTTTTCAGTGTTGGTGAATGGTAGTCCAACAAATTTGATTCATATGTCCAAAGGTTTAAGGCAGGGAGACCCATTAGCACCGTTTGTGTTTATCATAGCAGCGGAAGGATTAAAAGGGTTGATGGATAATGCAGTGGATCAAGGTAAATTTCAACAAAGGGAAGTTGGTCAAGAGCATGTTGAAATAGCATTACTGCAATATGCGGATGATTCTGTGTTTTTTGGTCCTCCATCCTTGAATAACATCAGAGCTCTTAGAGTAATTCTAAGGGGCTTTGAATTGGTTTAAGGTCTTAGAGTTAATTTCTTTAAGAGTAACTTAATTGGGATTAATGTAGACTTGCAGTTTGTGGAGACAACATGTAGGCTATTGAGATGCTGCAAAGTTACCATTCAAGTACCTTGGGATTCCTTTTGGAGCATGCCCCAGGAGTATTAGCACGTGGAATCCGGTGGTTGATTTCAAAAATAAGCTTACCAACTAGAGAAGAAAATCTTTGACTATAGGAGGAAAGGTAGTTCTTATTAATTCAGTTTTGTCTAGCCTTCCGTTGTATTTCTTTTCAATTTATAAAGCTCCAAAGGCGGTCCTTAAGACTCTGAAGAGGTTGCAAAGGGAATTTCTATGGGGTGGAAATTTAGAGAGAAGAAAAACTGCTTGGGTCTAGTGGAACTCAATTTGTAAGCCAAAGGAATTTGGGGGGCTTGCAATTAAAGATCTGGAATTATTCAATCTCGGCTTATTAGGAAAGTGGCGCTGGAAAATGCTAAATAATAGTCAAGATTTATGGGCTAAAGTGGTTAAATCCACATGTGGTGGTGAAAGTGTTCAAGGAATGACAGTTGAAAGAACCAGACAGAAATATTCTATATGGTGGAGGGACGTAATGAATATTGATAAAAGGGAAGACTATTTGAAGGAGTGGTTCCAGGAAGGGGTGGCAAGAAAGGTGGGGAATGGTAGAAACATTAAGTTCTGGGAAGATATTTTGATGGGAAATCAATGCTTAAAGAATGTACATAGTAGACTGTACTCTACGGTTCTGAACAAAACCGCTAACATTGCTGATGTCGTTTCATTAAGGGATGAGGCTTGGGTGTGGGGTTTTGAGTGGAGAAGGGATTTATATAGTTGGGAGGAGAGTGATTTAACTAACCTTAAGAATACAATTATTTCTTCTATATGTTTGCAGGACATGTCTGATTATTGGTGTTGGACAAAGGACAGGGCGAATGGTTATAATTCAGCATCAGCATATGCTGCTTTGGTCTGCATTTTTTGTAATTGTTATGGAAGCTTAAAGCACCACTAAGAGTTCAAATTGTGGTTTGGCAATTGGCACAAGATAGATTACCTACTAAGGTAAATCTGATTTCAAGAAATATAATATAAGATTCTCAAAGTTGTATCTGTGTATTGTGCGACAATTTTGCTAAGTCTGCGAATCACTTATTTTTTGAATGTGAATTTTCGTACAAAGTATGGATGAGATCTGTTAATTGGCTGGGGTATTTGGCTGCTTTACCTGGGCAGTGCCACAATCATTTGGTAGCTTTTAAATATGTCCTTCCAAAGAAGAAGAAAGGAATAATGTTTGGATACATTATATGGTTGGCTACTGTTTGGGAAATTTGGTTGTATAGAAATAGAGTTAGTTTTAGAGAAGAATATGCAGATGTGGACCGGATTGTGGAAGGAATCAAAAGACAATCATGGGAATGGTTTAGGATTTATGCAAAGAATAGTGGGTTGGCTTTGGTTTTTTCCTCTTGGCATCAATATCCCGCTGCTTGTATTTTATCTTGCTGCTAGATTACTGATATGGATGATACATGAGTAATGTTAATTTCTTGGGTGGGTTAGCAATTTTTAGGTTGAATTTTGGTGGTTTTTGCGATTTGTAGTATCACAATTTCATTCTTTTGTCTATTAAGTTACAAGTAACATGTCTGCTATGCATTTCATAGTCACAAAAACTAAATTATTTTGCACTTGAGGAATGCATTCAGTGAAGGTAACATAAATGCACTAACTACTACTACACCTGTTTGTCTTTTATATGACTTTGATATGTCTTATTTTGTATATATAATATAGTCTAGAATCTCTTAGGCCCCTACTAATCAAGCCAAAATTGAGGAGGTGTATGGCAAGAAAGTTAAAAGGCTCCTTAATGATATGCTTGGAAAGCATAGGAGGTCAGGGATTAAGCCACATTGGATTTGTGAGGAGGGTTGTGCTGGTCTTTTGGAGTTTTGGAATAGAGATCATTTTAAGATCAGAGGTTGGATGAGGAGCCATTGGGACAGGATGCCGATGTTCCAATTCCAAAGGATGGTCGTCAATGACTTTGATTTTAAACACCTTTGTTTGTTTTGATATGATATTATACTATGAACTTACTTTTTTTTTTTAGAATTTTGGACTTAGTTGTTGAATTGTTTAATGTAGATTTTATGAAACAGTAGTGTGTTGTGGACTTGTTTATATGTCTTTTGTGTTCATAAACTTGTTTAGTGGAGTTATATATGAATGATGAAATAGTGATGTTTTTTATGGTTTTATTTTACATTTAGTTTTAATTGATATTCCAAACTATTGAATAGGATTGATTTTTTAAAATGTGTTGGATATATACAGGGCTGTAAGTGAATAG
The DNA here is from genome assembly GCA_037177725.1 of Cyamopsis tetragonoloba. Taxonomy (NCBI): domain Eukaryota; kingdom Viridiplantae; phylum Streptophyta; class Magnoliopsida; order Fabales; family Fabaceae; genus Cyamopsis; species Cyamopsis tetragonoloba. Next base: position 60,884,005 of record CM074119.1, read on the forward strand.
GACAAGATTATTATAAAAAACAATTTTACATAAAAATAAATAAATCTAGTGTAGGCCTAGGCCTACACTAGTTAAGATGAAGAAAACCAAAATATGCGTTGGGCTTTTTTAATTTTGCGTCGGTTTTTTAAAATTAGCGTCGGCCATACAGAGACATAAATAGCGTCGGCTTTTTTAACATTAGCGTCGGTTTTTTTATTTTGCGTCGGCCAGTATTTTGCGTCAGCCATCCCTCATTGCGTCGCCGTTAGTGTCGGCCTTGGCGGACGCAAAGTAGCGTCGGCCTTTTTTCCGCCAAAAAAAATTTGTGTCGAGGCATTTAGCGTCGACCTCGACCCCGACGCTAAGCTGACGCTAACGGCCTGTTTTGCGTCCGCATTTTCACGTTAGCGTCGGCTTTTGGCCGACACTAATTGCCTGTTTTCTTGTAGTGTTACTTTCCAAAATGAGATAGGTATGCAATTTGGTACCTCCCCCAATCAGCACATAACGTCGTCAAACCAATAGTTATGAGCATCAAAACAGATAACAAATTTTAGATTATAGGGCAGACACATATTTTACTCTGTAACAAGACGACTTCATCGCTGGATCTCCTATGCTTGGAGGATTTGCACTATGAAGAGAAAAACTACGAAATATTGCGTCATATCTCCGCCAACTCGAATTTCGGTTGAGACTAGGGCTCTTCTGTGTTTGGAGGATTTGCACTATGAATAAGTATATAGTAAATTTAAATTTTGTTTTTAAAATATTAATATAATTAATAGACTTATTCACATTAAATAATGGTAAGTGCATTATTATCAAAAATTTAATTAGGAGTAACTAAGAAAAAGCATTTTTAAAAATTTAATATTCTTAAAAGTGATAATATGTTTTTTATAATTAGAATCAAAATAACATTATTATTCTTTATTTCTTGTCAAAATAACATTATACAACTAACATATAAAACTGATAATTTAGGCCTTTGATATCTATATTAACAAATAATTCTATTAGTCAAAGCCATTACTAATAGAGCAAAATTAACCCTAAAGCGTTATGTTAATAAATATAATTTTTTGTGGTGAATAATAATAAATTATTTTTATTTTTTTGAATAACAGAAGTTTTATTTATTTATTTTCTTGGAATTTAAGTATTTTTTTAATATTTTTTTTATTGATATCAATACATGTTTACGATGAAAAGTTACAATAAGGAGCAAAATTACAATATTTAAAGTCAACTCTCAAAAAAATGCAATAGTACATTCTCGAAATAGGTAAACATCTTGAAATCAAATATTATTTTTAAAATAATTGAAGAGATATTATTTATATAGTTATGGCGTTATCAAATTATTTCTTTATTTTAAAATATGTATTGACTCCCTTTTATTATATATTTATTTTATCATTTTATAAATTATTTTTTAATTTTCTTAAAAATAAGTTATGTTTATGTCTTATTTGTTTTAGGTAATAATAAAATAAAACAATTGAAAACATATTTAAAAGAAAAGATCAAAATGACTTATGTAATTTTTCACATTTGCATTATCAAAAAATAAATTTGGTTAAACGAGTCAACTATATTAATGAATTTAATTTTACAAAATATTCCCAAAGTCAACTTTCTCAATCAAAAATAATATTTTTTAATGTTCCAACCCTAGATCTCCAATCTCCCAAGCCCAGACTTGGTACGTACATGATCAAATGGATTAATGCCCACATTTAGAATAATATTATAATTATTAATATATTTTTAATATATTTATTTTACATACTATATTTTAATTTTAAATTTTATATTTGCCCCCACCCCACACTTTTTGTCTAGCTTTGCCTTCGGTGATGAGAGAAGTAAATTTCGACCCTTATATCTAATCATGAATGATCAGGATTAAAACACAAGAATTTTATGAAAGTCATGTGAGTTTTTAAAGTCACATAAATTTTTGTGTGTATATATATATATATATTTACTCCATCACAATGCTTGTTAATTTCATATATTTTAAAATTATATTTTACGTTACTTTTTTTAGTATATTGATGAAGTACTAAATGATTTCGGAATAATGCGAAATTTTGTAGACATGATCTATACGATAAGTCGTTTCAATCCTACAGTCGGTTTTGTGAAAAACATCTTCGACAAATAGTTATTAACCGGTGTAAGAGTTTGTGTAAGTTACACCGGTGTCATTTGATCTCTCCCCATATATATATATATATGACATATAAAATTAAAGCAGTTATTGTTGTTAGAGTTGAGAGATATGAATCTCCACTATTAGATCATTTCATGAATGGTTGAGATTAAAACACAAAAGATAGTGAGAAATGAGAAAAAGAAAATGTAAAAAATATAATTAATAGTAGATGTAAGAAAATAAAAAAAAAAGTCCACAGTGTAATACTAGTAGATGCTAGAAAACGAAAAAAAATACAATGTAATAAATAGTAGATATAAGAATAATATTACTGTTATAAAATGAACATAAAATAAAAGAGAACAAAAGTAAAGAGAATAGAAGAATAAAGAGAAGAGGGAGGATTTGATTTCATTGTATTTAAACCTTACAAGCATGTCCTATTTATAGGCATGAGATAGAGTAGCCTAAGGAACAAAAACTTAGTGGTAATATAAATAGGAAATACAATAGAAGTAAAAGGAGGTGTTACAACAACTCATAGAATTCCTTTTGTAGTGGAAGATGGAAGGTGGAAGGTAGAAGGTGGACATCCACAATTATATTATTCATAACACTCCTCTTGGATGTCCATGACTTCAGTGTTCCTCGTTAAAACCTTACTTAGAAAAACCCAATGGGATAAAACCTTAGTGAAGGAAAAAGAGTATACATTTGATACACATGAAATGCTACCTCAATAAAAACCTCGCCAACAAAACCCAATAGGACAAAATCATGGCTAAGGAAAAAAGAGTACAGCCCGTATCAACTCCCCTTCAAAACGATATGCTTAAAAACTTGTTGAGCTGAACAAATCACATTTTAATAAGGTCTTCATATGCTATGATAGTATTAAGATCCAAAAATGGTGAAGTTGTTGTCTTCATAAACACTTCTATTGTTAACTTATGGAGACTTCTCTAGGAAGAACCTCATCAGAAAAGATTAATCTTTCATACTCCCCTGAATTTTACAAAAAAATTATTTTATCCCAAATTCGCAAGTGTCCTCATAGTTGTCTAGTTAAAAACATTTCTAGTTAAAACCCTTTGGGAAAAAACCTAGACTAAGGAAAAAAGAGTGCAAGAGTTGCTCCAAAAGTCAAAAGTTCTTAGTTTTTAGTTGTGCTTAGAGAAATAATTGATAAATATCTTTGAATATATAAAAAAGCAATTTTAAAAATTAAAAATAAACTTTAGACTAATAGATAGATATAGTGTTAATCATAATGTAGTATCCCCAAACTTGCACCTTAGAATTTCATGTGATTAAAATTTTGGATAATCAAAATGTTGCAATATTGTTCGTCTATCCGCAAAACATCAGCTCTGCATGATACAATGACATTTTACCAAAACATGTCTTTCTTCTCAACATCCACCATCACATAATCAGCCCTCTTTCACCACATGAGAACAAAAAATCAGAACCCTTCTTTCTCCCTTCTATCTACAATTTCTTTCTTCTAAATCATCCTTTTCAACATGCAAACCATCTCTTCCTCTCATCTCGACTTGATCATTGACTTAGGTGCTTGATTTGAAAAGATTCATAAGGAACCAAGAATCAAGAAGGTGGGAGAAGCTTATATTCAAGAAGAGTAAAGACTAAGATTGGAAGAGCTATTGTTGCTTGGAGACCTAGGTTGCCACAAGCTCTCTCTTCCTAACTATTTTCCACTTTAGTGGTTGAGAATATCGTGAGATTTCAACTCCAAGTAGTTAATGAGATATATTATAATATCTCACGGTTGCTTTGTTTTGTTTGAGTTTCAAGAGAGGATATCAAGGATTAACATCAAAAGAAGACTCGTTTTGCTAGTTTAAATCCTGTGTAATTAGGATATGAGAATTAGTTTTGTAAGGTGCTGCTTAATGACATTCTTATGGTTATGTAATACTTAGACAAGGATTTGATTACATGGAGCTTTACGTAGTCAAGTTCACATATTAGTTGGAATGATAAAAATCAAATTTAAAAATGTTATTGAAAACAAATGACTAAATTAAATCATAAACCCTAATAGAGAAAAAAACTCTATTAATTGTGAGTATATGATTGAAACCAACCGACTACAAAATTTCATTCAATAGAGAAAAAAACAATCTATTGGAAATTTTGTTTATTTCAATTTTTAGTCCCTAAACTTTCAAAAAGTTAACTCTTAGTTTTTCCTTATATTTTTTTGTGATGTGACAAAATGAGGGTCCTTCAACAAGTCCACGTGTCAGCAGATCAATATATCACATCACCAGAAAATGTACTGAGGGAATAAAAGTGAATTTTTTCAAAGTCCAGGGATTAAAAATCAATTTTTTTAAAGTTTAGGGACTAAAAATATATTCTCACAAGAGTTGAGGGACGAAAAACATATTTGACCCTTTTAATTATTATCAATTTGATTTAATTTAATAAGATTATTTGGTTGGATTTGATTGATTTTGTTGACATTTGATCTTCCAAATTGAGACTTCAATTTTATTATCACTAATTATTTATTATGACAATTTATTTCATTTATTTATTTCTTGGTTTCAAATAGTATAGCCCTAGTTCTTGAGTCTATACATACTCATCATATGTTTCTTATTTGAGTAGATACAATTTTACCAAAAGTTTTTTTTCCTATTATATTCATGGCATTATCATATATTGCGTCATTGGTGTCTAATTTCCCTTGCCAAACAATCGACGCTGAAAAATTGAGAAGAAGATGAGATGAGGAAGAGAAAGAGAAAGAGAATATGAAAGGAAGAGAAAGAAATGAGATTAGAAGAAGTAGAGAAAAAAATAGTAGGTGGGTGAAAAATAAAACAATTATGAAATTTTATCCAAAACTTAAAATTTAAATTTGCTTCATTTTTCATTTCAACATAAGCAGTTTGATCAAATTTGATCAAAGCAATCAATGGCCAAAAGTAAAATTAAAAAATAAGGAGAATTTTTTTAATTGCATTTTGCTGCTTGTCCAATTCAAAACCCGTTTTCTTATATTATATGATGATATGGTGAGATATGATTGATCCCCAATCTCATGTTGACACATACCCCATTCCCAACATGATGGTATCTAGTATTCTTAAGCAAGTTTGGCATATATAAATTACATGAATGTGTTAGAGTATTCAAACCATATGTCACAAGATGGCTTCTCATCTAAAAGGTGTTGCAAAATCAATCTATGAATTATTCAAAACAGACAACTATTGAATCATATTTCAATAGAGTGTAATATATTTTTTTTAGTTTCTATGAATTATTAATTTATGATTTTCTTGGGACCGAAAATTATAAAGGGATCTCCCGAAAAATTATTATCTTATTATTTTATGGAGTTTTTCAATTTTTTACATTGGCCCATGTCGAGACCGGACAAATTTATTATTTTAGAGAGTTTATTAATTTACCGAGTATTAATTTAAAGAGTTTCTACTGTACGTAGTATCACACAAATTCTTATACATGAATAGATTTCAAAGAATATCCTATGCCACATCGACAGATCCCAAAATTTAACTTTCTTTAATAGATTAATCATTAAAATGGAAAAAATTAATTACCTTAAACTTTTGAGCAATACTCCCAGTTGGCGTAGGTGTATAGCATTTCATTTTGTTAACTATACTAGGTTAAGTAATGCCTGCTTTTCAATCAAGTCGGTTGGCTAGTTTATATTCATATCAATAGGTAGAGTAAGGGTATTTTCCTATTGATAAAGTATGATGGCATCGGGAAAATTATCATTTAAGTGTTAATCAACATAATGTATAAAAATATATTGACAACAATATATAACTTAAGAGCAAAAAGAGAGAAGAAAGGTTGTATGGTTTTCAAAGCAGATTTCCAAAAGGCATACAATTCAGTAAGTTGGAACTTTTTACTTTATATGATGAGGATAATGGGTTTCAGTGATAGATGGAGAAGGTGGATGGCTGCTTGCATGTGTGCGGGTTCTTTTTCAGTGTTGGTAAATGGTAGTCCAAAAAATTTGATTCATATGTCCAAATGTTTAAGGCAGGGAGACCCATTAGCACCGTTTCTGTTTATCATAGCAGCAGAAGGATTAAAAGAGTTTATATGGATAATGCAGTGGATCAAGGTAAATTTCAACCAATGGAAGTTGGTCAAGAGCATGTTGAAATAGCATTACTGCAATATGCGGATGTTTCTGTGTTTTTTGGTCCTCCATCCTTGAATAATATCAGAGCTCTTAGAGTAATTCTAAGGGTCTTTGAATTGGTTTCAGGTCTTAAAGTTAATTTCTTTAAGAGTAACTTAATTGGGATTAATGTAGACTTGCAGTTTGTGGAGACAACATGTAGGCTTTTGAGATGTAAATCTGCAAAGTTACCATTCAAATACCTTGGGATTCTTATTGGAGCATGCCCAGGAGTATTAGCACGTGGAATCCGGTGGTTGATAGATTCAAAAATAAGCTTACCAACTGGAGACGAAAATCTTTGACTATAGGAGGAAAGGTAGTTCTTATTAATTCAGTTTTGTCTAGCCTTCCGTTGTATTTCTTTTCAATTTATAAAGCTCCAAAGGCGGTCCTTAAGACTCTGAAGAGGTTGCAAAGGGAATTTCTGTGGGGTGGAAATTTAGAGAGAAGAAAAACTGCTTGGGTCTTGTGGAACTCAATCTGTAAGCCAAAGGAATTTGGGGGGCTTGGAATTAATGATCTGGAATTATTCATTCTCAGCTTATTAGGAAAGTGGCGCTGGAAAATGCTAACTAATTGTCAAGATTTACGGGCTAAAGTGGTTAAATCCAGATATGGTGGTGAAAGTGTTCAAGGAATGACAGTAGAAAGAACGAGATAGAAATATACTATATGGTGGAGGGATGTAATGAATATTGATAAAAGGGAAGACAATTTTAAGGAGTGGTTCCAGGAAGGGGTGGCGAGAAAGGTGGGGAATGGTGGAAACATAAAGTTCTGGGAAGATATTTGGATGGGAAATCAATGCTTAAAGAATGTACATAGTAGACTGAACTATATGGTTCAAAACAAAACCGCTAACATTGCTGATGTCGTTTCATTAAGGGATGAGGCTTGGATTTAGGGTTTTGAGTGGAGAAGGGATTTATATAGTTGGGAGGAGAGTGATTTAACTAACCTTAAGAATACAATTATTTCTTCTCTATGTTTGCAAGACATGTCTAATTATTGGTGCTGGACAAAGGACAAGGCGAATGGTTATAATTCAGCATCAGCATATGCTGCTTTGGTTTCAAGGCGCTGGGAGGAGGAAATGAGACCTGGTGATGATGAGCTGCATTTTTTGAAATTGTTATGGAAGCTTAAAGCACCACTAAGAGTTCAAATTTTGGTTTGGCAATTGGCACAAGATAGATTACCTACTAAGGTAAATCTGATTTCAAGAAATATAATATCAGATTCTTAGAGTTGTATCTGTGTATTGTACGACAATTTTGGTAAGTCTGCGAATCACTTATTTTTTGAATTTGAATTTTCGTACAAAGTATGGATGAGAATTGTTAATTGGCTGGGGTATTTGGCTGCTTTACCTGGGCAGTGCCACAATCATTTGGTAGCTTTTAAATATGTCATTCCAAAGAAGAAGAAAGGAATAATGTTTGGATTCATTATATGGTTGGCTACTATTTGAGAAATTTGGTTGTATAGAAATAGAGTTATTTTTAGAGAAGAATATGCACATGTGGACCGGATTGTGGAAGGAATCAAAAGACGATCATGGGAATGGATTAGGATTTATGCAAAGAATAGTGGGTTGGGTTTGGTATTTTCTTTTTGGCATCAATATCCCACGGCTTGTATTTTATCCTGTTGCTAAATTGCTGATATGGATGATACATCAGTAATGTAATTTTCTTGGGTGGGTTAGCAATTTTTAGGTTGAATTTTGGTGGTTTTTGCGACTTGTAGTATCACAATTTCATTCTTTTGTATTTGACAGTGTACTTCTAGTACCCTGAGGTTTGAAAGCAATACCTTTTATCTTTCAAAAAAAAAAAAACTTAAGAGCAAAGGTTGACAATATTTAATTCTCAACTGTTAACACTTTGCTTAGAAACTTCATATAAATCAATAGTTAATTTTCAACCGCATGTATTAACAATTTGCTTCATATCATTCTAGCCATTCAGCATTTAACCAACTAGTGAAAGAACGGGGAAACAAATTACAAACACCATCAAAGTAATTATATCATAACGAAATAACATGATGCAGAATTTCATATTATAAAAGTTAATATACTAAGTCCCACTAGGACTTCTTAACCTATGCCACCAAACCTATGTGAATCACTATTAGTTTCCATGTTTCATAATGCTAGGAGGGTCAAACATACAAAAGCAAAATATTGTAAAATAAGGAGAACATTTCATAACCAAATTCTGCACTCAACTTGCTAATTGTCATCATGTAGTGAAAATAGAGACTCTGTATACGTTACCACATCACATCCCATACCAAGTCTCCCTCGATAATCACAATAAGAGCGATGTTCTTGCACTTCTCCATTATTATTAAATTTCACCAATTCTCCACCATCAATTCCAACTATATCTCCGCTTTTTGTGCAACATATAAGAGTGCAATGCAAAGATGTGACAATATTGCACTTAGTCCAAGATGACTGCACTTTGTATTCTTCCATCACCCATATACAACCTGTAATGTTTTGGTAGCGAAGAGCGTAAAAACTAAGAAATCCATGATGTACAACCAGTTCACAGTGATCATAGCAAAAATCAACTTGTGGAGCTATTTCAGAGAAAGTTCGTTCCATCAAATCAAACACAACAATAACCATTTTGTTTTGATCGCAATTATAAGCAATCCAATGAACAGCCCCATTGAAGAGCAACCTGATTCTGGGATCAAGATAAAAGTTCGAGTAAAAAAAACTAGGAGCCTTCAAGTCTTCCCACATGTTAGCTTTAAGTGAGTATAACTTTACAGAATTCATATTGTTATTGTGGGACACTAGAATTACGAAGTAATCATCTGTTGATGGGTCGTGGCCAAAACAACGGAGAAATGGCACTCCCACAGGAAAACGAGAATGTAATTCCTGGGAAAACATGGAAGGCCAAGCAATTTGTAAGCACAACAGAAGTAGAATCATCATGAAGCAATGCATCAATGTCTGTAAATCAGATTACATAATCATCTGCCATAAGCATCTCGAGTCTCTCTGGGCGTGTAGCTTCCAGTTCAAAGTATAAGTTAGCAAAATGGGAACTCGAAATGAGGGAAAGCCATGACTTGGACATGCACTTGAAACGTTGGAGAGACTTTGCAGGTAACCTAATCATAATTTGAATTAACAAATCATGTGTCAGAATCGGAGAAGAAACCATGTTCTTCGCTCTTCTCTTCATGTTAGGGCACACTTGATAACTTTGCAAAATGAGATAGGTATGCAATTTGGTACCTCCCCCAATCAGCAACTAATGTCGTCAAATCAATAGTTATGAGCATCAAAACAGATAACAAATTTGAGATTTTAGGGCAGACAGATATTTTACTCTGTAACAAGACGACTTCATTGCTGGATCTTCTCTGCTTGGAGGATTTGCACTATGAATAGAGAAACTACGAAATATTGTGTCATATCGCCGCCAACTCAAATTTCGGTTGAGACTAGGGCTCTTCTGTATTTGGAGGATTTACACTATGAATAAGTATGAAGTAAATTTAAATTTTGCTTTTAAAATAATCATATAATTAATAGACTTATTCACATTAAAAAATGGTAAGTGCATTATTATCGAAAATTTAATTAGGAGTATCTAAGAAAAAGCATTTTTTAAAATTTAATATTCTTAATAGTGATAATATGTTTTTTATAATTAGAATCAAAATAACATTATTATTCTTTATTTCTTATAAAAATGATTGAAGGTAGAATTAAGTTTAAATTAACTATTTGTTCCCTATAAGTGTCTTTTATTTTAATTTTTGTCCTTATACGTAAAAAGCTTTCCTTTTATTCCCTATAAAAAAATTCCTTTTAGGGCTAAATTAACTAATTGGTCCCAATATGTGTCTGCTATTTTTATTTTAGTCCTTATATGAAAAAAACTTTCCTTTTTTATTTATTATAAAAAGGATTGGATGTACAATTATGGTTAATTAACTATTCCATCCCTATACGTGTCTTTCTTTTTTATTTTAATCCCACTACAAGAATGCGTCAATTTATCAACAAATTATCAGTGACGATCCCGACCGTCGCAATTCGCGATAGCATTCCTACCGTTTGTGATGGAAATAACCGTCGTCAATGTTGCGATGGAAATTTCCGTAGCTACTAGTGCAAACCAGGCGGAGAATTGTTTTTATGAATGCAAAGCTTGGGGCGACAGACCAGGCCATCGCAAACTTAGTGACGGTATTAATGGGTTAACCTAGTTTAGGGACTTATGTGAAAAATAAAAGTGTAAGTACTAAAAGCGTATGATTTTTTTTTATATAGTAACTACAACAAAATATAGGGACATGTATAAGAAAAAAAGTTTAATTTAACCTAGTATTAATTATTACCTTTATTTTTATATATAATAACCTACAACAAAAATCATATATCTTAAAAAAAATGCTATCATCAAAAAAATGTTTTGAACTTTTAAAAAGTGATGAAGTCTTTCCAAGGTTACCAACTTACCATTATTGATAAACCAATCAATCAAATTTCTTTATTATTTTAAATTGAGTAATATAACAAACTGGTCACTAACTCTATAGGAATTAGGTGTTTTAGTCCCGGACTTAAGAGGAATGCTCCGTTAGTCCCTGACATTATCAACCGTTGGTGGTTTTGGTCCGTGACAATGCAAATGTTGCACATTAAATGACATGTTGGATGCCTTGTCATCAAACCAAATGTTGACACGCTAAAAGAAAGGGGAAAATTCGTTTGTTTTTGTTCCTGTAATTGCGCTTAAGCCCCAGTTCTTGCGCTTGAGCGACAAGCACCGTCATGGAATTCAATAAATGCCTCTTTTAAGCAAAAATTAGGGTTAGTCTTGAGTTTTGGGAACCTTTTAGAGAGATAAAGTGGGAGAGCACGTGGAAACAAGCGGCGATGCTAGGATTCATGAGCTTTGCTTATTTTCTTCTTTTCTTTATGGTTTCCATGGCTACAATGAGTAGCTAAATCCCTTTTTTCTTTGAATTGGACGTAAATTCTTAAATTTTTCCTTTGTAATCTCTATTGATCTATATACAAGTTTGATTTTCTTTTATATGTTGGTTTCTTCTCTATTCTTAATGCTTTGATAATTGTTGCACGCTATTTGTTAATTGCGGATAGGTTTGAGGTTGTATTGGAGACAATCTTTCGAGAACTGGACCAAAGTAGAACTCTCCATTATTACATGTCGATAGGTTCGAGGTTGTATTAGGAACAATCCTCTGAGAACCAAATCTGGGTAGAATCCTCAATAGGTTAGCAGCCTAGGGATAGGTGTTAGTCGGTTGAATGTTTCATAATATCTACACATTAATGCTTGGAAATATTTGTTATTTATTTGAGGGATCAATGTATAAAGAGAATTACTTACAATCTAATATTTGAGGGATTGATATTAATGATTTTAAGGATAATGCATGTACTCAAATTCCCTAATGTTACTTTGCTTCAATTCACATTCTTATGAATATTTGATAGAAGACTAATCAGTTCTATTTTACTTGTTTGCATGTCAATAATTATACAAAGAAAAAGTATGCTTAATTTCTTCGAACAAAGGTCTCTGATAATCATTCTCTGTCTATGGCATTCTATGCAATTTGCATGCTTAATTTCTAAAGTTATGAATTGTTGATAGTGAAATTGTTATGAGTAATTAACTTTGTTTAATAATGGGATTATATATTAAATATATAGCTGAAAGTGAGATGAACCAGCATAACATGATAGTGTTTCTAGCTGGAGGGTCAAACTACGAATCTATGCAGTCTTAATAGCAACAACAACAACAATAGCAGTTTGACTCTTGTGGCTACTTCCAAGTCACTCTCGTTTACAACCCAATCATCACTATGCCCGCCAAGATAAGATGTCCCTTCTATTAGTGTAAGTTTCAGTGTAATTATGTTACTTATGGAAATAAGAAAAAACAAAGCAGACAAGCCTTAAGGTTTTAATAAACATACTTTTTTCTGTATAATTATTGACAGGCAAACAAGTAAAATACAACTAATTAGTATTTCACCAAATATTCATAGGAATGTGAATTGAAGCAAAGTAACAATAGGGAATTTGACAACTTCTAGTCTTCATTTGTATTTTAAGTTTATACCTACATAAATATAGGTATGTAAATGCATATATGTTAGAGATATTTGATGCAGAGTATTTCTGATCTAGACTCTTCCAAAAGGGATTGCCTTAGAGCAAAAATTCTAGGGTCAGGCATGATTAGCGAAATTTGTTTAGCAGCTAGGTCAAGGAACATGGATGACCTTTATAGTTTATAATATCATAATACAATTCTCATCCATGAATTACTACCCCTCTTTATAAGAGTCTGGTAGATTAGTTCATTGATTGGAATTAATTGGAAGATTACACACTACACACAGGGACTTTGCTCGTGAAGATAGGTGTCCACTTGTTTTTCTTATCAATAATATTCTTTATTCCTTTGGTAGGTCATTTTGTTTATAATTATTATTATATAAAATGGTGTTGATTATTACTAGAGACTCCTTGGCCTCTAACTAGCAACTTAAGCTTATAAGAGATTTGTCCTTTACATGGATTTAGAGACTCTATAACCAATTTGTTAGAAGTTTGATCCTTGTTACTCCATCTTTTCAACCATACCATAACTTCCAAGACAAGGTAAATTGAGCCTGGGCATTATACATGTTTCATCTCAAAGGGTTGAGGGTTAGAGGCCAACTAGTATCGGTCCTGCACACGGTCACACACACTCACACCTCTCACCTCTGCAAAATTATTTCTTATTTAATAAACTGCATTCTGTATTAATTTGTATGAAAATTTCCTACTTCATTCTAACTTGTCATGACCTGTGGTGGTTGTTAAAAGTGTAGGGATTGAATGGATGAGAGAGGAATATACCTAATATATTTAACAAAATGGATTGTGATTCTAATGTTGTTTACTATAATGATAGATGCTCTTAGCCGTTTACCTTTTAGGGCTGTTAAAATAGAGCTTTCAAATGGAATTAGAGTCGGCTCTGAATATGTTTATTTGTTGCATGCAATATCCCACTGGCTTTGTGTTGTTCTTGGAACTAGATGCCTATTTCTTCATTAATTCTATTTTCATTCCACAAAAATTTATGAAATTAATTCAGGTTTAAATTTTAATTATATTTTTGTACAGTTAAAAAAGGGGATGATTTATTCTCCACGTTAGTCCCAAATTGACTTGAAGAGCGACATGGCTACAAATTGACTTGAAGAATTTTAATATAAAAAAACTAAAATTATAAAAAAAAAGGAGTTTGCCACGGCAATTTCCGTGGCAAAGCTAAAAGCAATTTGCCACGGATATATCCGTGGCAAAGTTGCCACGGTTTTATCAGTGGCAAATTTGCGACGGAAATAACCGTGACAAATTTGCCACGGATATATCTGTGGCAAATATTTACAACGCCAATTTTTGCCACAACTCAACATCTGTCGATAGAGCGTGGCAAAGCTAAAATTTGCCACTACAGTCTATTTTGCCACGAATATATCTGTGGAAAAACATCAACATTCTTGTAGTGTTTAGAAGCCGATGATATTCCGTTGAAGCCAAACATCTCATATCAGTTGGAACCTGTGAAGATCTTAGACAGAGGTGAGAAAACATTATGAAACAAGGTGATCCCTCTAGGTAAAAGTTCTTTGGGAAAACATCACTTGGGAAAAGGAGAAGAACATCAGGGACGCATATCCTGAATTATTTCAGTAATAAAGGTAATACTCTAATTTTGAGGACAAAATTATTTTTAGTGGGGTAGAATTGTAACATCCCAAAAATCCATAAAGACGACTTAGAACTTAAGGGATTTAATTACAATTTACAGCAAAAAGAAAAGGAGGATTAGTTGTAAGTAGAGAGGTCAAAAGAGGGACAAAAATAACATGCATATTTGAATATGCACTGTCATATTCGAATAGTATTCGAATATACACGGTCATATTCGAATAGTATTTGAATATGCAGAGTAATATTCGAATAGTATTCGAATATGCACAATACTATTCGAATATGGACTTTTCATATTTGAATATGGAAGTGCGGAATTGAATATAGGAGCCTTAAATTCGAATATATATTCGAATATGGACCCCAAAGTCTATAAATAGGGATGCCTTGTCTTCAAAACTCATTGTTTTCTGGATTCCTCACTTTACAAAACCTCTACCACGAATCAACCAAACTCTGAAACTTCTCCATCCAAGGTATTATATCTCACCAAGTTACTCCCTAACTAAAGGTTTCAAAAAGTTGAGATCCAGCCTCGGAGACAACAGGTGCAGAAGGAAGGGAGTTCGATATTGAGATTAGGTTTGGAGGAGAAAAGGATTCTAGAAGATTTGAGGTAACCCTAAAACCCCAAATCTAGGACACTATGAAATGTTAGGAACATGTGATTAGGGACTATAGACCATGTGTTAGAAATTGGTTGAGTTAGGATTATGTTTGATATTATTTGATATGTCTGCATGATGTTATGTGATATACCTGCACGATGCTGTATTGTTTGAATATGAAAATAGATGTTGCATGACTAGAATTGGTAATGGTGTGCAAATGATGAAGTGTATGTAATAGACAAGGGTTTCCAGATTATAAAGTGGTAAAATTGATAAGAGGACTCTGGGTAGATTGTTAAACTGTTTTAAAAGTATAAGTCCAAAGTTAGTATGAAATCGAATATGTATCTCAATATGGAAGACCATATTCAAATAGATATTCGAGCGTGACACTTACGATTTAAAATATTCAAACATGTTTGTGTTTGAATATTATGCTATGAAAACTCTTGTTTGATTGATTATGATATGCATATGAATGTGTGATGCATGAGAATGTGTAATGTATCTAAACGGAAAAGTGGAAAAGCAAATGATTGGGGGCTATCACCAGAAGGGGTAATAGTTCTTGCAGACCTGTAATGGGTGTTGACTCTGAGAAAGAGAAATAATTGGGAGCTATTACTGGAAGGGGTATTAGTTCCTGCAGACCTCTATTTGAGGTGAGGCATGGACTCTAGTTAGGGACACTTACCAGGGTTTGCAGAGAGCTCTAGAGTGCTATTGCCACGCACATGGTGGACTCCCGCGTGCGCCGGGTTTCTCGATAAAAGAAGAAAGAAATGAAATGGAAAATGATCATGCATACATACCTGTGAGTTTGGTAGTTTATACTTATTGTTTGTACGTTTGTTAGGAATGATTTGGGAGATTTTCCAGTTAGACTGGCTACGATACTGTATATATAAACTATTTTCAATACTGACGGTTACTCAGTTATATGTCATTCATATAACTAACGGTTACAGGCAGGTGATACAGACTCGGAGGGTGTCAGCGCTTGAGGAGACCTTAGTAGCTGCATCTTGTTATACTTAGGTAGGCGTTAATTTTGTTGTATGGTTACCTAGATGGATTCGACAATCTCTCTGGCTTGTAAAATAAATAAACACCTTACGTAAATATTATATATTTATATATATATATATAATGGATATAAATCAAAGTCATATAATGGAAGTAAGTATTTCTAGCTTTAGTCTTTTGACCAAAGCGAAGACTTATTCATACATGCCCAAATTGTAAACTTTAAATATGAAAACAAAAGAGGTGGTTGCACACGGATTATTTATGTTAAAAGTGTTGGAATACACACTAATTCCATTAATGGGTTTACAATTGTAAAAATTTCCTAAAAAGAGCTATTTTTCTCTTTAAGTAGAAGAATAAAAAGAGAGATATGTCTCTTCATGAAGAGTTAGCATCATCATTATTAACTATATATATATATATATATATGGAACGACTCTGGTGAGAAAGGTGATTTTATATCAGTGAAAGGCAGGAGCGGAGCTACCTTAAGCATTGGAGGCCGGCCTGGGCCCGTGCATTGCGAAAAAATTATCAACATTTTTTAGGTTAAAATTGATATATATATATATATATATATATATATATATTGTCTAATAGAATTAGTTTATTAGTATTAAAATTTGATATATACAACTAACTTATAAAACTCATGATTTAGACCTTTGATATCTATATTAACAAATAATTCTATTAGTCAAAGCCATTACTAATTAGTTTATTTTCTTGGAATTTAAGTATATTTGTAATATTTTTTTAATTGATATCAATACATTTTTACTATGAAAAGTTACAATAAGGAGCAAAATTTCAATATTTAAAGTCAACTCTAAAAAAAATGCAATAGTACATTCTCGAAATAGGTAAACATCTTGCAATCAAAAAATATTTTTAAAATTATTGAAGAGATATTATTTATATAGTTATGGAATTATCAAATTATTTCTTTACTTTTAAAATATGTATTGACTCCCTTTTATGAGATATTTTATTTTATCATTTTATAAATTATTTTTTTATTTTCTTAAAAATAAGTTATGGTTATGTCTTATTTGTTTTAGGTAATAATAAAATAAAAAACAATTGAAAAAATATTTAAAAGAAAAGATCAAAATGACTTATGTAATTTTTCACATTTGCATTATCAAAAAATAATTTGGTTAAATGAGTCAACTATATTAATGAATTTAATTTTACAAAATATCCCCAAAGTCAACTTTCTCAATCAAAAATAATATTTTTTAATGTTCCAACCCTAGATCTCCAATCTCCCAAGCCGAGACTTGGTACGTACATGATCAAGTACTTCATATGTCAACATTCAGAATAATATTATAATTATTAATATACTTTTAATATATTTATTTTATATACTATATTTTAATTTTAAATTTTATATTTGCCCCCACCCCACACTTTTTGTCTAGCTTTGCCCCGGGTGATGACACAAGTAAATTTCAACCCTTATATCTTATCATGAATGATCAGGATTAAAACACAAGAATTTTATGAAAGTCATGTGAGTTTTTAAAGTCACATGAGTTTTAAATGTGTGTGTATATATATATATTTACTCCATCACAATGTTTGTTAATTTCATATATTTTAAAACTATATTTTACGTTACTTTTTTTAATATGTTGATGGAGTACTAAATGATTTCGGAATGATGCGAAATTTTGTAAACATGATTTATACGATAAGTAGTTTCAATTCTACATTGGATTTTGTGAGATCTTCGACAAATAGTTATTAACCGGTGTAAGAGTTTGTGTAAGTTACACCGGTGTCATTTGATCTCTCCCCATATATATATATATATGACATATAAAATTAAAGCAGTTATTGTTGTTAGAGTTGAGAGATATGAATCTCCACTATTAGATCATTTCATGAATGGTTGAGATTAAACCACAAAAGATAGTGAGAAATGAGAAAAAGAAAATGTAAATAGTAGACTTAAGAAAAAGAAAATGTAAAAAATATAATTAATAGTAGATGTAAGAAAACACATTTTAATAAGGTCTTCATATGCTATGACAAGTATATTAAGATCCAAATATGGTGAAGTTATTGTCTTCATCCGTTAAGCCTTAGAAGTTGAATAGTTACGGGCATAAACACTTCTAGTGTTAACTTATGGAGACTTCTCTAGAAAGAACCTCAACAGAAAAGATTAATCTTTGATACTCCCCTGAATTTTACAAAAATTTTATACACTTCTAGTGTTAACTTATGGAGACTTCTCTAGAAAGAACCTCAACAGAAAAGATTAATCTTTCATACTCCCCTAAATTTTACAAAAATTTTATTTTATCCCAAATTCGCCAAGTGTCCTCATAGTTGTCTCGTTAAAAACATTTCTAGTTAAAACCCTTTGGGAAAAAAACTAGACTAAGGAAAAAAGAGCGCAAGAGTTGCTCCAAAAGTCAAAAGTTCTTAGTTTCTAGTTGTGCTTAGACAAATAATTGATAAATATCTTTGAATATATAAAAAAACAATTTTAAAAATTAAAAATACACTTTAGAGTAATAGATAGATATAGTGTTAATCATAAATATAATATCCCCAAACTTGCACCTTAGAATTTCATGTGATTAAAATTTTGGATAATCAAAATGTTGCAATATTGTTCCTCCATCCACAAAACATCAGCTCTGCGTGATACAAGGACATTTTAGCAAAACATGTCTTTCTTCTCAACATCCACCATCACATAATCAGCCCTCTTTCACCACATGAGAACAAAAAATCAAAACCCTTCTCTCTCCCTTCTCTCTACAATTTCTTTCTTCTCAATCATCCTTTTCAACATGCAAACCATTTCTTCCTCTCATCTCCACTTGATCATTGACTTAGGTGCTTGATTTGACAAGATTCAAGAGGAACCAAGAATCAAGAAGGTGGGAGAAGCTTATATTCAAGAAGAGTAAAGACTAAGATTGGAAGAGCTATTGTTGCTTGGAGACCTAGGTTGCCACAAACTCTCTCTTCCTAACTATTTTCCACTTTAGTGGTTGAGAATATTGTGAGATTTCAACTCCAAGTAGTTAATGAGGTATATTATAATATCTCACGGTTGCTTTGTTTTGTTTGAGTTTCAACAGAGGATATCAAGGATTAACATCAAAAGAAGACTCGTTTTGCTAGTTAAAATCCTGTGTGTAATTAGGATATGAGAATTAGTTTTGTAAGGTGCTGCTTAATGACATTCTTATGGTTATGTAATACTTATACAAGGATTTGATTACATGGAGCTTTAGATAGTCAAGTTCACATATTAGTTGGAA
This sequence comes from Cyamopsis tetragonoloba, assembly GCA_037177725.1. Classification (NCBI taxonomy): domain Eukaryota; kingdom Viridiplantae; phylum Streptophyta; class Magnoliopsida; order Fabales; family Fabaceae; genus Cyamopsis; species Cyamopsis tetragonoloba. The sequence goes on from CM074119.1 coordinate 60,903,077, forward strand.
TGATAAAAATCAAATTTAAAAATGTTATTGAAAACAAATGACTAAATTAAATCATAAACCCTAATAGATTAAAGCATAAAGTACAATAAAAATTACACTTTTTTAATTGTGAGTATATATATGATTGAAACCAACCGACTACAAAATTTCATTCAATAGATAAAAAAACAGTCTATTGGAAATTTTGTTTATTTGAAAACAATGAGAAAAAAAAAGTTGTCACATTTATTTCTGCTTATTTTAGGAAATAAGATATTTAGTTTAATAGTTACTTTGATTTTTTTCATATTTGATTAAATGTTGGATTATATTTACGGTTAAATGTGTTTTTGGTCCCTCAACTTTAGCAGAAATCCGTTTTTAGTCCACTGGACTTTAAAATATCAATTTTTATTCCTAAACTTACAAAAAGTTAACTCTTAGTTTCTCCTTACATTTTTTTGTGACATGACAATTTGAGGGTCCTTCAAAAAGTCCACGTGTCAGATCAATATATCACATCACCTGAAAATGTACTGAGGGAATAAAAGTGAATTTTTTCAAAGTCTAGGGATTAAAAATCAATTTTTTTAAATGTTAGGGACTAAAAATATATTCTCGCAAAAGTTCAAGGACAAAAAACATATTTGACCCTTTTAATTATTATCAATTTGATTTAATTTAATAAGATTATTTGGTTGGATTTGATTGATTTTGTTGACATTTGATCTTCCAAATTGAGACTTCAATTTTATTATTACTAATTATTTATTATGACAATTTATTTCATTTATTTATTTCTTGGTTTCAAATAGCATAGCCCTAGTTCTTGAGTCTATACATACTCACGATATGTTTCTTTTTTGAGTAGATACAATTTTACAAACAGTTTTTTTCCAATTCTATTCATGGCATTATCATATATTGCATTATTTATATGTTCCTGGTCTCTATTTTTTAAACCTTGATGACATGTTTCTTTTTATCTTGATCCTATGTGCTTAAAATTGCTCAATCTCAAGCTGCCTAGTTTCACATTTCTCATGTTTCATATTGATATCATCCATTTATGATTATTGATTGTGCAAAATGTGTTTATCATGGAATTCTCCCATTGCACTCATAGGTTTTTCTTTGATCTTGAAAATTGAAATATGGATCACATTGTTAATAAAAAAGGATCATGCATTAGTAAACAAGTAGTTTCACTCTTCATTTATTGATTGATCATTAATTGTTATAGATAATTTTTTATATCACAAGAGTTGATCATGGTAAATGATATTGATTAAAATTGGATACTTATGTATAGTATATTCTTATTGTTAGAAGAAGAAATGCTCGAATGCCTACATGCTTACAAAGATTGTCCTAAATGACCTTATCTTTTTTACTTGGATATACTTAATGGATTATCATTTTTTATCGTCTATGGCTATATAAATATACTTACTTATCAATAAACCTCAATATTTTATCGCAGAACATAGTATCAATCGTACCCAACTTGGTTTCTTCAATAGCCACAAAATTCCCATTTTCACCATAATTAAGAGCTCTCGATTTCTTTTGTTTAATCCTCCCTAGCCCATGAATATTAAAAGAGAGTAATTTCATTTCAAACCTGATTTTCCACAACAAGAGACAAAGTCCCCTTGATCACTTTCATATAATTGAGCCATCCTACCCTCCATCTTCTAGTTATTTTCTTTTGATGAAACCACCAATTCTTTGCTAAGGGCCCGAATTGAACATAGATTAAACCTTTTTTCTCTATTAAAAATACCGAATTGCATTGATATATGTCAAAATCAAATATAGAGAAACTACAACCAGAGGATGAAGAAGCTTCTTGGTTGTGCCCCATTGGTTGACTCTATGGAATACTCCCAAAGATGCCTTCATAAAAAAAAAACAGGAGCTTTGACCTCAGTCTTCTTTCTTCTCTTCTTCTAGACCCTGAACCATGTCCCTAACTACACAAGACCTAGCTTAACTAATTGATGAACAAGGGAGGTCACATGAGTCTCTTTTTAATGGAATTTTGAGCTCGATTAAAAGCGGATGCTGCATCCGATAGGTTATGCACAGAACAAGCCGAAAGAACGGAAATGTTGTTCTCAATTACAAGGGGAGAATCTTATTGCGAGATCACCTTAGAGGGATCCTTAGGAAAATCCAAAGTTGGGCTCTCCTTTATAGATAATAGATATGTTGGGCTTGAGATGGGACCACTCTCCTCTAAAGAACCGACCAACAAAGGTCCACTCTTAAAGGAATTAGGAAATGGGCTTGAGTTTGATACACTCGCCTCCACAAGCCCAAAAGGTGAGGAATCACTATAAGCAATATTTGACCAATTCTTAGATGATTCCATAAATACAGAATTAAAAAAATTAACTTGGGCCGGATCACCCAGCCCTTCCTCATTCTCTTGAATAAAGGAATTATGAGTACCTTAATATCACATTGTGATACTGGACAATAAACCTAAAGCACAAACAAAAGTCACAACAGAGCTTTCCTTGTTCATTTACTAAACAAAATAATTGATGGAGCCAATAACATTGGTGAGAGCATGCACAATGATACTTTAGGTGAGTGAGCAACTACAAAGGAATTTCCTTTCCCAACCATATCCAAATGAGCATCATGAAGTGAAAAATGTAACACATTATGAATCGAGCAACATCTTAGAAAGAAATTACATGATATGTCTTAGGTTCCAACAAACATCTCCAATGAATAGAATCATACTCTTTCTTGTTCATCATCAATTTTGTACAATTCAGTGCATTGATAGCCAACAAACAAACTAATTCTGTATCAAAGGGGGAAAAACAAATGAAAAGAGAACCAAATAAATGGGAGAGGAACATCTACAATGGCATATTCCCCAATTAATGCTGATAACTTGCTATTATTCCCCAAACCTTCATATTACTTTGCTAATAATCTACATTCTCATCAACCTAAGCATAAACTAAATAGATTTTACATCTTGAAATTTGCTATCGCAAAGGCAGAAAGATTTTATAGAGGTTGTTGTTAACAAAACAGGATTGAAATCATTGCCGAACAACTTCAAATAAATGGAAATCGGACAAAGGAGAGCAAGAATACATGCAAGTTCAACTAAGTTAACAACAATAAATATGATAGACTAAATATTATAGAATATTATGCTATAATAAATAACAACCTTCATGGAAACATGCAGAGAAAACTAATCTAGTGACACAACAAAATAATATTTCTCATATTTTGAACAATTAATCAAGTTGTTCTATGATTGATTAGGTAGAGACATTGCACATATTATGAATGGTTCTGTAGCTACTTAACTGATAAACTAATGATTTGTAAAGCTAATGTCACCCGCATAACCAATAATTCACCAACTAAAAAACTAAAAATCTTTACTAGCAAAAATGAAACACATGGGCATTTATAGTGTTATGGTACTAGTGAAAAGAGAATATTAGGTGCTCTATAATTTCGGGAAATAAAAGAAACTTATGGAGGGAAGAAACTCCAATATTGGAAGAGAACATGAGTCCTGTTTCAAAAGAAAACAAAAAAAAAAAAACAAAATAGTAACAAACCTAGGAAGTTGAACACTACTAGAAAATGTTAAATTTCCTGCAGAAAAAATTATGTAGGCCCGAGGCTGACAGAACTTGTGTGGGCTAGACCCTCGGAAATTGGACGGAAATGTAATGGAACAAAATGGCGCTAACTTTGCATGGGCAAAAGGCCCTCGGAAAATTTAAAGGTTGGACACGCTACATAAATTCCACATGTCGCCATTTTAGTTGGCCTAGGCCAACGGAAAAGGGATCAAAATGGCGCCTTGGCCATAGGAAAACATAAATATTGGATGAGTAGGATTGCCATGTGTAGCCTTTTAGTTTGCCCATCTTTACGTGGGCCAAAGGCCTTCAGAAAATTACAACATTAATTATGTCAGGATTCACTTTTGCCTTCTATCTTTATTTTCCCCTTTTCTCTCATCAAATCCCTAATTTCCTCCTTCCCACCGCCACAGCCCATTGCCGGCCACCAGCACCACTTCCATTCTGTTTTCTTCCTCTCAATCTTTCTCCCTCTTCTCCAACAATTGTCCACCGCTCTTCGTCCTCTCCCACCGCGCCGCCGTTCATTTCACCGCGTCGTCGGTCCTCTCCTACCACGCCGCCGTTCTCCCTCTTTTCAAGTAATATTTAGTTTTATGTCTTGTTTCTTAAATTCTCTATCTCTATATCAGTGATGCATTTAAGTAAGCAGTGGATTGTGAATAAGCAGATTGAGCATATGTTCTTGGTAAGGCTAAAAACATATACATATTGAAACATATACATTTTAGAACATTTAAGCTGATTTTTTATGTTAAAAATATTAGATTTTTCTTTTGTTTCTTTCCTAAAATGATAATGATGCTCCACCACAACTGATCACCATCAGTCATTGCAAAAAATGCGCTCTGGTTCATCGGTTCCTGCTAGAGTTTCTTCCATACCGAGAAAGAGGTACTTTCCATCATTCTCTGCTCGCATCCTACATTCTTAATATGGTTTTATTCAAGAAAAATACAGATGATTATCCAAGTGTCATTTGTGGGACATGTATTCAATAAACAAACATAGTCTGCATAAACATATATAATCTGCATAACTTAAGACCTGCAATATTTAATGGTTTTAATGATTTAAGATATTTTGTTTCCCTTAACTTGAAAAGACTTCGATGTTCATCTGGTGCATTTCATTTCCACCTTAACATAAAATGTTTGCATGTGTGTTTTGAATTTTTCAACATTTTAAAATAAATTGGTCATTGTTATTTCTTTTTATGACCGGTTCTCTTCTGTGATGTCTGTATTTTTTTCAAAATGTGATTATTTTCGCGTATTATTATTATTATTCAGTTCCAATGTGAAGGTGTAACTTGTAAGGATGTTCTTTTTACTCAATTAATTAAATTCAGTAAAGTATACCATTTACAAATAGTATATAGTTTCATCTTTAATAGCCTCTTTGGTTAAGTGTTCAAAATCAATTTGATAGGAAGCTAAACATTTTAGAGGTTATATAAAGTGCCTAGTAGTGCATGAAACCCCAGTTTTGATGCTCCCAAAATCTCAACCAAACAGATTATTAAATTGCATGCTTTTGTGCATAAGTTTGGAGGATGTATTATTATTTATTGCGGTCTCTTCTTCTCACTGTAGAACTATTTTATTGTTAAAAACTGGGAATTATTGCTATGTAGGGAGGTTTTCCATCAAGAGACTACCATGCAAACATGGAGGCGTCCTTTTATTCATGAAGGATAACTGCACAAATGTCATGCATAAATGCGTCATTTATGAAACTTAGCAACTATGTTACATATTATAAATAGAATATAGAACATCTTGTTTTTTTGAATAGATACAACATCAATTTAGATTCATTATGGTATAGAGTGAGTGGTAATCCTTGGGTCATTGATACATTGTATTTTATATTAATGGAAGACAAGTATCTAGCACCAAAATTTCCTTCTAGGGATCTATTTTATGTTGTTTTATTATACTTTTGTATTTTGATTTATAGATTTACATATTAGTTCTTGTGTTGGTTTAAATGGTAGGCAGGTTTGTATTTGTGAAAATTAAAAAAAATTAAAAAAATTGCGAGGGCTTGGCCCAAGCAAAAATGTTCCTCATTGTGCTTCAATTTGCGAGGGCCACAATCCCTCCCAAAGGTGGTCTTTTAGCGTGTAATTTTGGAACCTATTACCGTCAGATTTCTGAGGGCTAGACCCACGCAAATTTGCGATATCTTCAAAGCCGACGGAAATTGGTTGACTTCGAGCCATATTCCGTCGGCCACGCATTTGAGAGGGCTTTTTGTAATTCTCGGCAGCAAAAAGCCCACAAAAACATGCGTTTTTCTTGTAGTGTAACTCCCTTCTTTGACACCCCTATGGTCATCCTCAACAGCATCTTATTGTCCGATAATAAATTAGGTAGGGGGAATGTTGTGAAAACTAAAAAATAAAAAATCTTAGGGCATGTTTACTTTATTTTTACTTTTGTGTTTTCATTTTCTATTTTTATGAGTAATTGCAATGCAAAACTATCACTTTTGTCTTATTTTATTGTCCGTTTGTGAAATTTTATATAGAAAATTTTGAAAACAAACAAAACAACTTTAATTTGTTTTCAATATATTGTAAAACTCCTTCACCTTCCTTTAAAAACTAAATACAAATATATTACTTTTTAATTTTTTCCTTCCTAATCTTTGATCTAAACTTAGAAAATGAAAACACAAAAGTGGAAACAAAGTAAACAAAGTCTAGTGATTGAAAAAAAATGGAACAATGAATAATTTGCCTCGGGGCTCTATTCGTCACTGATGAGAAGCTTGAGAGGTTTATCTGGCTAAAATTACATGATGAGATTACGGCTTCTTGAAGAGTGCACTCTCATTCTCAAATCAAACCCCGATGCTTCTTCCTAATCAACATTTGAAGCATAGTAATTTCCATTCCTACCTTCTTGAAGTGGAAGCTAAGATCTTTTGTTGATGGATCGTGAGAATAATTTTCCTCAAATAGGATCGATATTTCATTCATAGACAGAGCTTTTAGTATAGATTGATTCATAGGGACAACTAACAACCATTAGAGAAGAAGAAGAAGGGTCCTATTCGATGAGTATAGAGATTTGGGCCATTGTTTTGCTTCCCCATTCTTGAATAGTGCAACGTAAGATTTGTCTAGATTTCATTGATATCTAGAAAATAAAAGGTTTCTCCAAAGTGCAACGGATTCAAATTAGAGCCCAAGAGAAAGAGGGTGACAAATTAGGGTAAAGATCCATCAGCACAAATCTTTCCCTGTTTCCACAAAAAGTATGATAACCAACGTAAGCTGCCACGACGGGTTCCCCACCACCATGTAAGCATAGCTGCATACAGCTTCATCCCCACCTTAGTATCAAGATTTCACTATGCAACAAAGTAGTGTTTGCTTCTCTTTGAGTTGGTATCATTAACAAAGAGAAATAAAGAGAGAGAGCAAAGGAGAAAAGGGAGGCACACCATTAGTGTCTAATTTCCCTTGCCAAACAATCGTCACTGAGAAGAATAGTGTGAGGGAAAAAAAACTGAAAAATTGAGAAGAAGATAAGATGAGGAGGAGAAAGAGAAAGAGAATATGAAAGGAAGAGAAAAAAATGAGAGTAGAAGTAGAGAAAAAAATAGTAGGTGGGTGAAAAATAAAACAATTATGAAATTTTATCCAAAACTTGAAATTTAAGGGCTTGTTTGGAACAGTTTCGATTTTTAGTTTATAAAAATTGTGTTATAAAACAGTTTTTAGAAACAGTTTTTAAAAAAAGTGAGAGGAGTTTTCAATACAAGTTTGTGTGTAAATTCAAAAAAATGAAAATTGTAAACCAAAAATGGTTCCCAAGTCAAACGAGCTTTTTAGTTTTCTGTTTTTAAAATCAGAAAACTGTTTTCAAAAAGAGATATCAAACAAGCCCTAAATTTGCTTCATTTTTCATTTCAACATAAGCAGTTTGATCAAATTGGATCAAAGCAATCAATGGCCAAAAGTAAAATGAAAAAATAAGGAGAATTTTTTTAATTGTATTTTGCTGCGTGTCCAATTCAAAACCCGTTTTCTTATATTATATGATGATATGGTGAGATATGATTGATCCCCAATCTCATGTTGACACATACCCCATTCCCAACATTATGGTATCATGTAGCATATTAGACAGAAATAACCACCTACTTAGTACCACACAAATTCGTATACATGAATAGATTTCAAAGAGCATCCTATGCCACATCGACAGATCCCAAAATTTAACTTTCTTTAATAGATTAATCATTAAAATGGAAAAAATTAATTACCTTAAATTTTTTGAGCAATACTCCCAGTTGGCGTAGGTGTATAGCATTTCATTTTGTTAACTATACTAGGTTAAGTAATGCCTGCTTTTCAATCAAGTCGGTTGGCTAGTTTATATTCATATCAATAGGTAGAGTAAGGGTATTTTCCTATTGATAAAGTATGATGGCATCGGGAAAATTATCATTTAAGTGTTAATCAACATAATGTATAAAAATATATTGACAACAATATATAACTTAAGAGCAAAAAGAGAGAAGAAAGGTTGTATGGTTTTCAAAGCAGATTTCTAAAAGGCATATTTTTCACTAACTTGGAACTTTTTACTTTATATGATGAGGATAATGGGTTTCAGTGATAAATGGAGAAGGTGAATGGCTGCTTGCGTGTGTGCGGGTTCTTTTTCAGTGTTGGTAAATGGTTTCCAACAAATTTGATTTATAAGTCCAAAGGTTTAAGGCAGGGAGACCCATTAGCACCATTTCTGTTTATCATAGCAGCGGAAGGATTAAAAGGGTTGATGGATAATGCAGTGGATCAAGGTAAATTTCAACCAATGGAAGTTGGTCAAGAGCATGTAGAAATAGCACTACTGCAATATGCGGATGATTCTGTGTTTTTGGTCTTCCATCCTTGAATAACATTAGAGCTCTTAGAGTAATTCTAAGGGGCTTTGAATTGCTTTCAGGTCTTAGAGTTAATTTCTTTAAGAGTAACTTCATTGGAATTAATGTAGACATGCAGTTTGTGGAGACAACATGTAGGCTTTTGAGAAGCAGATCTGCAAAGTTACCATTCAAATACCTTGGGATTCCTATTGGAGCATGCCCTAGGAGTATTAGCACGTGGAATCTGGTGGTTGATAGATTCAAAAATAAGCTTACCAACTGGAGAAGAAAATCTTTGACCACAGGAGGAAAGGTAGTTCTTATTAATTCAGTTTTGTCTAGCCTTCCGTTGTATTTCTTTTCAATTTATAAAGCTCCAAAGGCGGTGCTTCAGACTCTGAAGAGGTTGCAAAGGGAATTTCTGTGGGGTGGAAATTTAGAGAGAAGAAAAACAGCTTGGGTCTAGTGGAACTCAATCTGTAAGCCAAAGGAATTTGCGGGGCTTGGAATTAAAGATCTGGAATTATTCAATCTCGGCTTATTAGGAAAGTGGCGCTGGACAATGCTAAATAATTGTCAAGATTTATGGGCTAAAGTTGTTAAATCCAGATATGGTGGTGAAAGTGATCAAGGAATGACAGTAGAAAGAACCAGACAGAAATATTCTATATGGTGGAGGGATGTAATGAATATTGATAAAACGGAAGACAATTTTAAGGAGTGGTTCCAGGAAGGGGTGGCAAGAAAGGTGGGAAATGGTAGAAACATTAAGTTCTCGAAAGATATTTGGATGGGAAATCAATGCTTAAAGAATGTACATAGTAGAGTGTACTCCGTGCTTCTGAACAAAACCGCTAACATTGCTGATGTCGTTTCATTAAGGGATGAGGCTTGGGTGTGGGGTTTTGAGTGGAGAAGGGATTTATATAGGTGGGAGGAGAGTGATTTAACTAACCTTAAGAATACAATTAATTCTTCTCTATGTTTGCAGGACATGTCTGATTATTGGTGCTGGACAAAGGACAGGGCGAATGGTTATAATTCAGCATCAGCATATGCTGCTTTGGTTTCAAGGCACTGGGAGGAGGAAATCAGACCTGGTGATGATGAGCTGCATTTTTTGAAATTGTTATGGAAGCTTAAAGCACCACTAAGAGTTCAAATTCTGGTTTGGCAATTGGCACAAGATAGATTACCTACTAAGGTAAATCTGATTTCAAGAAATATAATATCAGATTCTCAGAGTTGTATCTGTGCATTGTGCGACAATTTTGCTGAGCATGCGAATCACTTATTTTTTGAATGTGAATTTTCGTACAAAGTATGGATGAGAATTGTTAATTTGCTGGGGTATTTGGCTGCTTTACCTGGGCAGTGCCACAATCATTTTGTAGCTTTTAAATATGTCCTTCCAAAGAAGAAGAATGGAATAATGTTTGGATACATTATATGGTTGACTACTGTTTGGGAAATTTGGTTGTATAGAAATAGAGTTATTTTTAGAGAAGAATATGCAGATGTGGACCGGATTGTGGAAGGAATCAAAAGACGATCATGGGAATGGTTTAGGATTTATACAAAGAATAGTGGGTTGGGTTTGGTTTTTTCCTCTTGGCATCAATATCCTGCTGCTTGTATTTTATCCTGCTAAATTATTGATATGGATGATACATCAGTAATATAATTTTCTTGGGTGGGTTAGCAATTTTTAGGTTGATTTTTGGTGGTTTTTGCGATTTGTAGTATCACAATTTCATTCTTTTGTATTTGACAGGGTACTTCTAGTACAATGAGGTTTGAAAGCAATACATTTTATCTTTCAAAAAAAAAAAACTTAAGCGCAAAGGTTGACAATATTTAATTCTCAACCGTTAACACTTTGCTTAGAAACTTCATTTAAATCAATAGTTAACTTTCAACCGCATGTATTAACAATTTGCTTCATATCATTCTAGCCATTCCGCATTTAACCAACTAGTGAAAGAACGGGGGAAACAAATTACAAACACCATTAAAGTAATTATATCATAACGAAATAACAATATGATGAAACAACATGATGCAAAATTTCATATTATAAAAATTAATATACTAAGTCCCACTAGGACTTCTTAACCTATGCCACCAAATATATCCGAATCACTATTAGTTTCCATGTTTCATAATGCTAGGAGGGTTCAACATACAAAAGCAAAAAATTGTAAAGTAAGGAGAACATTTCATAACCAAATTCTGCACTCAGCTTTCTAATTGTCATCATGTAGTGAAAACAGAGACTTTGTATACATTACCGCATCACATCCCATACCAAGTCTCCCTTGATAATCACAATAAGAGTGATGTTCTTGCACTTCTCAATTATTATTAAATTTCACCAATGCTCCACCATCAATTCCAACTATATCTCTGCTTTTGGTGCAGCATATAGGAGTGCAATGCAAAGGTGTGACAATATTGCACTTAGTCCAAGATGATTGCACTTTGTTTTCTTCCATCACCCATATACAACCAGTAATGTTGCGGTAGCGAAGAGCATAAAAACTAAGAAATCCCCGATGCACAACCATTTCACAGTGATCATAGCAAAAATCAACTGGTGGAGCTATTTCAGAGAAAGTTCTTTCCATCAAATCAAACACAACAATAACCATTTTCTTTTGATCGCAATTATAAGCAATCCAATGAAAAGCCCCATTGAAGAGCAACCCAATTCTGGGATCAAGATAAAAGTTCGAGTAACAAAAACTAGGAGCCTTCAAGTCTTCCCACATGTTAGCTTTAAGTGAGTATAACTTTACAGAATTCATATTGTTATTGCGTGACACTAGAATTACCAAGTAATCATCTGTTGATGGGTCGTGGCCAAAACCACGGAGAAATGGAACTCCCTGAGGAAAACGAGAATGCAATTCCTGGGAAAACATGGAAAGGCAAGCTATTTGTTTGTGTTCACCATTTGATGGATTCCAAAAGAAGAAATTTTGACTAAATTCCAAAACTATAAACCCTCCGTAGGAACCTATGATCCGATTTGGTAAATAACTTCCACCCCAACCTGGAGGTCGGGGAGGCATAAAGTTGAGCTTAAGCACAGCAGAAGTAGAATCATCATGAAGCGATGCATCAATGTCTGTAAATCGGATTACAGAATCATAGCTTCCAGTTCGAAGTGTAAGTTAGCAAAATGGGAACTCGAAATGAGAGAAAGCCATGATTTGGACATGCACTTGAAACGTTGGAGAGACTTTGCAGGTAACCTAATCATAATTTGAATTATCAAATCATGTGTCAGAATTGGAGAAGAAACCATGTTCTTCGCTCCTCTCTTCATGTTAGGGCACACTTGATTACTTTGCAAAATGAGATAGGTATGCAATTTGGTACCTCCCCCAATCAGCACATAACGTCCTCAAATCAATAGTTATGAGCATCAAAACAGATAACAAATTTTAGATTATGGGGCAGACACATATTTTACTCTGTAACAAGACGACTTCATCGCTGGATCTCCTGTGCTTGGAGGATTTGCACTATGAAGAGAGAAATTACGAAATATTGCGTGCTTGGAGGATTTGCACTATGAAGAGAGAAATTACGAAATATTGCGTCATATCACCGCCAACTCGAATTTCGGTTGAGACTAGGGCTCTTCTGTGTTTGGAGGATTTGCACTATGAATAAGTATGAAGTAAATTTAAATTTTGTTTTTAAAATATTCATATAATTAATAGACTTATTCACATTAAATAATGGTAAGTGCATTATTATCAAAAACTTAATTAGGAGTAACTAAGAAAAATAATTTTTCAAAATTTAATATTTTTAAAAGTGATAATATGTTTTTTATAATTAGAATCAAAATAACATTATCATTCTTTATTTCTTATAAAAATGATTGAAGGTAGAATTAAGTTTAAATTAACTATTTGTTCCCTATTAGTGTCTTTTATTTTAATTTTTGTTCTTATACATAAAAAGCTTTCCTTTTATTCCCTATAAAAAAATTCCTTTTAGGGCTAAATTAACTAATTGGTCCCAATATGTGTCTTCTATTTTTAATTTAGTCCTTATATGAAAAAAATTTTCCTTTTTTATTTCTTATAAAAAGGATTGGATGTACAATTATGGTTAATTAACTATTCTGTCCGTATAGGTGTCTTTCATTTTTATTTTAGTCCCACTACAAGAATGCGTCAATTTATCAACAAATTATCAGCAACGGTCCCGACCGTCGCAATTCGCGATAACATTCTTACCGTTTGTGATGGAAATAACCGTCGCTAATGTTGCGATGGAAATTTCCGTAGCTACTAGTGCAAACCAGGCGGAGAATTGTTTTTATGAATGGAAAGCTTGGGGCGACAGACTAGGCCATCGCAAACTTAGTGACGGTGTTAATGGGTTAACCTAGTTTAGGGACTTATGTGAAAAATAAAAGTGTAAGTACTAAAAGCATATGATTTTTATTTTATAGAAACTGCAACAAAAAATAGGGACATGTATAAGGAATAAAAGTTTAATTTAACCTAGTATAAATTATTACCTTTGTTTTTATATATAAGAACCTACAACCAAAATCATATACCTTAAAAAAATGCTAACATCAAAAAAATGTTTTGAACTTTTAAAAAGTGATGAAGTCTTTCATTGTTACCAACTTACCATTAGTGATAAACCAATCAATCCACTTTCTTTATTATTTGAAATTGAGTAATATAACAACCTGGTCACTTACTCTATAGGTATTAGGTGTTTTAGTCCCGGACTTAAGAGGAATGCTCGGTTAGTCCCTGACATTTTCAACCGTTGGTGATTTTGGTCCGTGACAATGCAAATGTTGCAGGTTAAATGACATGTTGGATGCCTTGTCATCAAACAAAATGTTGACACGCTAAAAGAAAGGAGAAAATTCCTGTAATTTTGTTCCTCTAATTGTGCTTGAGCAACAAGCACCGTCATGGAATTCAATAAATGCCTCTTTTAAGCAAAAATTAGGGTTAGTCTTGAGTTTTGGGGAACTTTTTCGAGAGATAAAGTGGGAGAGCACGTGGAAACAAGCAGCGACGCTAAAATTCATGAGCTTTGCTTATTTTCTTCTTTTCTTTACGGTTTCCATGGCTACAACGAGTAGCTAAATCCCTTTTTTTCTTTGAATTGGACATAAATTCTTAATTATTTTCCTTTGTAATCTCTATTGATCTATATACAAGTTTGATTTTCTTTTATATCTTGGTTTCTTCTCCCACAATTGTCCACCGGTCTCCTTCCTCTCCCACCGCGCCGCCGTTCCTTTCACCGCGTCGCCGCTCCTCTCCTATTGCGCCGCCGTTCTCCCTCTTTTCAAGTAATATTTAGTTTTATGTCTTGTTTCTTAAGTTCTCTATCTCTATATCATTGATCCATTTAAGTAAGCAGTGGATTGTGTATAAGCACATTGAGCATATGTTCTTGGTAAGGCTATAACATATCCATATTGAAACATATACATTTTCGAATATTTATGCTGATTTTTTATGTTAAAAGTATTGGATTTTTCTTTTGTTGTTTTCCTAAAATGATAATGATGCTCCACCACAGCTGATCACCATCAGTCATTGCCAAAATTGTGCTATGGTTCATCGGTTCTTGCTAGAGTTTCTTCCATAGCGAAAAAGAGGTACTTTCCTTCATTCTCTGCTCGCATCCTACATTCTTAATATGGTTTTATTGAAGAAAAATACAGATGATTATCCAAGTGTCATTTGTGGGACATGTATTCAATAAACAAACATAGTCTGCATAAACCTGTATAATCTGCATAACTTAAGACCTGCAATATTTAATGGTTTAATGATTTAAGTTATTTTGTTTCCCTTAACTTGAAAAGACTTCGATGTTCATCTGGTGCATTTCATTTTCTGACTACTTTTTTCTTTCCACCTTAACATAAAATGTTTGCATCTGTGTTTTGAATATTTCAACATTTTAAAATAAATTGTTCATTGTTATTTCTTTTTATGACTGGTTCTCTTCTGTGTTGTCTGTATTTTGTTCAAAGTGTGATTATTTTCACCTATTATTATTATTATTCACTTTCAATGTGATGGTGTAACTTGTAATGATGTTCTTTTTACTCAATTAATTAAATTTAGTAAAGTATACCATTTACAAATATATATATTTTCATCTTTAATAGCCTCTTATGTTAGGTGTTCAAAATCAATTTGATAGGAAGCTAAACATTTTAGAGGTTATATAAAGTGCCTAGTAGTGCATGAAACCCCAGTTTTGATGCTCCCAAAATCTCAACCAAACAGATTATTAAATTGCATGCTTTTGTTCATACGTTTGGAGGATGTATTATTATTTCTTGCGGTCTCTTCTTCTCACTGTAGAACTATTTTATTGTTAAAAACTGGGATTTATTGCTATGTAGGGAGGTTTTCCATCAAGAGACTACCATGCAAACATGGAGGCGTCCTTTTATTCATGAAGGATAACTGCACAAATGTCATGCATAAATGCGTCATTTATGAAACTTAGCAACTATGTTACATATTATAAATAGAATATAGAACATCTTGTTTGTTTGAATAGATACAACAACAATTTAGATTCATGATGGTATACATTGAGTGGTAATCCTTGGGTCATTGATACATTGTATTTTATATTAATGGAAGACAACTATCTAGCACCAAAATTTTCCTTCTGGGGATCTATTTTATGTTGTTTTATTATAATTTTGTATTTTGATTTATAGATTTACATATTAGTTCTTGTGTTGGTTTAAATTGTAGGCAGGTTTGTATTTGTGAAAATTAAAAAAAATTTAAAAAATTGCGATGGCTTGGCCCAAGCAAAAATTTTCCTCATTTGCTTCAATTTTCCTCACAAAGTTGGTCTTTTGGCGTGTAATTTTGGAACCCATTAACGTCAGATTTTTTAGGGCTAGACCCACGCAAATTTGCAACATCTTTAAAGCCGACGAAAATTGGTTGACTTCGAGCCATATTTCGTCAGCCACGTATTTGAGTGGGCTTTTTGTAATTCCTGGGGGCGAAAAGCCCACGAAAACATGCGTTTTTCTTGTAGGGGAACTCCCTTCTTTGACACCCCTATGGTCATCCTCAAAAGCATCTTATTGTCCGATAATGAATTAGGTAGCGGGAATGTTGTGAAAACTAAAAAACAAAAAATCCTAGGGCATGTTTACTTTATTTTTAGTTTTGTGTTTTCATTTTTTATTTTTATGAGTAATTGCAATGCAAAACTATCACTTTTGTCTTATTTTATTGTCCGTTTGTGAAATTTTATATAGGAAATTTTGAAAACAAACAAAACAACTTTAATTTGTTTTCAATATTTTGTAAAACTCCTTCACCTCCCTTTACAAACTAAATACAAATATATTACTTTTTAATTTTTTCCTTCCTAATCTTTGATCAAAGCTTAGAAAATGTAAACACAAAAGTGAAAATAAATTAAACAAAGCCTAGTGATTGAAAAAAAAAGAAACAATTAATAATTTTCCTCAGGGCTCTATTCGTCACTGATGAGAAGCTTAAGAGGTTTATCGAGCTAAAATTTCATGATGAGATTACGGCTTCTTGAAGAGTGCACTCTCATTCTCAAATCAAACCCAGATGCTTCTTCCTAATCAACATTTTAAGCTTAAAGTAAAGCATTCCAATAATCGGCCTCTCAAAATATATAAGGAAAAAAAATGAAAGATGACATCTCAAAATAGAAAAGATGAAAGCTATAGTATTTTTCATTCCTAGCTTCTTGAAGTGGAAGCTAAGATCTTTTGTTGCTGGATCGTGAGAATAATTTTCATCAAATAGGATCCATATTTCATTCATAGACAGAGCTTTCAGTATAGATTGATTCATAGGGACAACTAACAACCATTAGAGAAGAAGAAGAGGGGTCCTATTCGATAAGTATAGAGATTTGGGCCATTGTTTTGCTTCCCCATTCTTGAACAGTGCAACGTAAGCTTTGTCTAGATTTCATTGATATCTAGAAAATAAAAGGTTTTAGCAAAGTGCAACGGATTCAAATTAGAGCCGAAGAGAAAGAGGGTGACAAATTAGGGTAAAGATCCACCAGCACAAATCTTTCCTTGTTTCCACAAAAACACTACAAGAAAACAGTCTATTAGCGTCGGCCAAAAGCCGACGCAAACACAGAAAAGCGGACGCAACACAACTAGTTAGCGTCGGCTTTGTGTCGGTGTCGAGGCCGACACTAAATGCCTCGACACAAAAGTTTGTGTCGGAATTAAGGCCGACGCAACATTGTGGCCGTCAAAGCTGACGCAAATGGCGACGCAAAAAGGAATGACCGACACAAATTTAAAAAGGCCGACGCTACTAATTAAAAAGCCGACACTAAGTTTTTTACTATTAGGCCGACACAATGTTTTAAAAAACCGACGATACTGAATAAAAAGCCTACGCTAGGTTTTTACCTGTTAGGCCGACACAAATCTTTTAAAAACCGACAAAACTAATTAAAAGGCCGACGCTAAGTTTTTCTTGTAAGGTGGACACAAATTAAAAAAGGCAGACGCTACCATTTTTTTTTGTTGTGGAAAGCGTCCATCTTGGCCGACGCTAGCTTTTTTTTAATAAAAAAAATTCATTTTTATAAATTCTTTTCCATTGTAATTGGTTGTGTGATACCTGCCTATATAAATCAAACAATTTCAATAATTTGAAATGTCAATTGAAACTAATTATTTAAAAATTTAACTCTGATCCATTAATACTTGAACTAGTTCATATTTCATATATAGGTTCACTAAACTAGTTCATAAACACAACCTAACACATGTAAACAAGTCTACAAGAGGCTAACATTTCCAAAAATTATCTATATTAAACAAGTAAACAACTGAGTCAAATCTAAAAAAAGTTCATAGTGTTAATATAAATAATCGAAGTCAGCAACGACGGGCACGCTTTTGCATTGGAACATTGGCATCATGTCCCAATGGCTCCTCATCCAAACTCTGATCATAATCAGGGTGTGTCTGGCTAACATGCTCCTGACCTCTGATGATCTAACACTGCCCGCCACATCTCTCGCATCTCCGCCCCAACACGGGCAGCCCTCTCCTCTGCTATAGCTGCCCTCTGCACCACTTCCTCGGCAAGCAAACTACTGTTAGCTGGAGGTGCAATGGAGTCACTAAGTAATGTAGAAACTCCAGGTCGAGCATTCGGAGCCAAGTCAGCGGTGCCATAATACCTGCCTTTTCTCCTACCCGCCACTTTGACCCACACTCCTGTTAAGTCTCCTATACTCTGACTGTCCAAAACAAAAATAAAAATAGAATAGATAATAATATCAAAAGTGGGAGAAGTAATAAGTAACAAGACAAAATTGAAAACACCGTTCACATGAGTAGAACAATGGAAACAGGAGAACCAGCTGCAGTTATTATAATTAATAAACAAATCCTAAGGACAGATATTCCCAGGGATCCAAAATTCAATACATACATGATGCATGACCACATATACTAGCTAATATTTATCAATTTGCCTCGAACTTTCATACCCCTTCAAATTTATTTTTACTATTTTGAGGTAATCAATGTTTAATTTGACCAACATGTGCCCAAAAGTGAAATGAACTACTTTGTTGTTACTTGTTACCTCTTTTTAATTGAGACTACTGCATAGAGTATTACATAAACATACAGACGAAATAACAGTAGATAGAGTAGTGCTGACTGCTAACTGTGGATGCGCATGCAATGCAATCAAGTGTGTTTAGTTATAGTTTCCATAATGTTCAGTAAAATAGTGCGAAAACTTTTTTTTATCAACAAAATAAAACATAAATATATTAAAATCAACACAAGAAGTGTTATTAATGCGGTACACGAAACAAATCAAGAACAAAAGAAAATACAGAACACCAACAGAAACACACTAATACTTTCCCAAGAATCAATATCTTTATACAGAAACAAAATTCCAAAAGCCCCACCTTTCCTCCTAAAAAAATAGCAACTCATCAAACACAATTCACAAAACGGTAGAGATAAAATGCACCAGACGTGATTGGGTAATTTATCATTGAAGATTGGAAACAAAATATAAGTCATAGATAGGAACCAGTTAAGTCACTTAAGACAGGACAACCAAACCAGCTATGTATAATAAAAATCATAAAGCTTTACATGATTATTTTTTAATGACAAATAAAAGGAATCAGATACCTCTACTATGCTGTAAATACACATATGCATGAGCATTAAAAAAATTGGAACAAACTTTGCAAACAAAGTAAACACAGGATATAATTTTGTTTTGTTTATAAACAAGATATACTCTATTATAACTATATTTTAGCTATTGTCAAACTTAACTAAACATCTTATACACCTTTGCACCAAAGACCGCATATCTAGTACGTGAAGTTTGCGGACAAACACACCTGTGGGTCCTCAGAGCTAGTACCCATGCAGGCGGGCTTATTAAAAAGAAAAAAGAGAATCTAAGACCCAAAGTATTAAATTCTAAGTTATACACTAGAGTCTAACCAGAAGGAACAGAGCAGTGAGTGCAGAGCACATACATATATATATTCTCCAAGACATGAACTACAGGAATTTAGCAAAACAAAGAATCTTGGCAGATGCTAATTAACAACATAACATTTAGTGTGCTTCTAGCTTCTCAGCAGCAAATATGATTTGCACAATAAATCAAAATCTATTAATGATTAATCTGTCTAAAGTTTTAGCCTCTCGTAGTCTCTTCACAATAAATAGAATATCAAAAGGTTATGAAGTTTGAATTGAATTTTTTCCAGTAAGATTCTGTTGATTTACATATTTCCCAGTATAAGTTCCTCAACAGAGTCAAAATCAAGTTGAATCCATGACAATTTTCTTCACATTAAATAGAAGATCAACAGGTTATGCAATTTGAATTGAAATTTTTCCAGTAAGATTATGTTGAATTACATATTTCCCGATATAAATTCCTCAACAGAATCAAAATAAAGTTGAATCCTTGATAATTTTAGACAAGTAAAATCACAAAATATAAAAATACCAAATGGTCCAAGATTTTATGTCCTAGCCAAAGTAATAGCAAAAATAATCAGCATTATGTGTCTGGATGTTGGATATGCAGTCAATTTTGAAGAAAGAGAGGACACACATACTACAAATATAACATAATTTCTAATTAAGAAAATGACATGTGAGCAGTGAATTAGTTGCTTGTATATATACCTTGTTAGACCTGATTTGCTTCAAGGTAGAGTCTAGCTGACATTGAATATGCTTAAGCACCTTCGCATCTAACTGCTCCAACTCTTCCCTAAGCAGGTTTCTACACTATAATATATATTATGCTATCAGATATATAATTACTCATCATCTTAAACCAGATTTCCATGATATATACTCCAATTTAATTACTAATCATCTTAAACCAGATTTCCATGATATATACTCCAATGAATAGGTACCTACTACTGTAGTATATACTAGTATGCAGGGGTCAGTCAAACTTGGTTACTTACTAGTTAACAAAAAAAATGGGCTACATATATATACAAAGTTGAAATTGAAATGGATAAATAAAAATAAAAATATGAATCAGAAGACAAGTTTTGTAGCAAGTAATTATAATTTTGTTAAACACTTTTTATATATGATCTGGACATACATGATGAGCATGATGAACATTGAATGCAATACGCATGCGTCTATCTGTCCCACTATATATATACTTATACAAGAAGTGCACACAAGTCAATAAGCATGTATGTGTGTAATTATGTTGTGCAGCATACAGAAATATATATATATATATATATATAAGCATTAAATTAAACATACATAGAGTAAGAAATAGAAGGTCAAGGAAGGATATATAAATAGAAGTTGATTGATTATTGAATAGCAGTTCATCACGTCACACTACTTCAATTTATTTTATTCCCTCAATTACAATAATCATGATACATATATACTATTATATGCATGCCTATATATGTAACCAACCCAAATGCCTTATCATTAATTCATCTCTATGCAGCCAAAACAAAAACTACTTGTTTACTTGAAGAACTATTTTTTTTTTCAAAGACTGCATTAATTTGTGATTATAATTTTAAGGACTAAATTCACATTGGACTACAGCAAATCAGCGCTTGTAGAAGCAGGTCTAGTAGATTGAAGAATTGGCGCTAACAAATGGGAATTTCTAGCTAGATCAATATTCAAGTAAAATCAGTTGTGAATGATATAATGAAATTTGAATATGACATCAGATGATGAATTAACTTTAATAATCAATCAAATGTGCTTGAATTAGTGAGTCAACATCGCACGATAAAGAGGACCAAGAAGCAGGATATCAGCTCATGAATAAGGAAGAAATTCAATCAATGATTAATTGAAACAAAGCAGGATATTAGCACATGAACAAGGAAAATTGTATCAAAGAATTTGAAGGTAACAAGTATTCAGCGCAAAGAAATGTGACGAAGCGAACGAATAGCAAAAATATCGAATGAAAATGCAGCAAAAAAATAGCAGCAAAAGACATCTGAAATCTAAAATCTTTAAAAGGATCATTTACAGCATTATCACGTGATGAACATATATAATGTTAACATTAATTAGTTACACAGTGATGAACATATATCATTATCACTCTTATTATACTGTTAACATTAATTTGTTACACAGTGAGTGAAGCTATATTTGATGGTCCAAACCAAAATTTTGACACCATTGAATAAACTGCAGTTCTCACATAGTGACATGCATTGACCACAATCCCAGTTACAAGTGAGTCATGTTCATCTTTTGAAATTCCAGCTTGGATGGAATGGAATTAATCAATGCCTTAAAATCAAGACAGACACTTTTCACACATATCCTGCTTTCTAATTGAATTGAGCCCTTTCTAAAAAAAAGTAAGTCTTCTTTAGTCAAAGTCTTTCTTAATAAGATTCATAAATTAAAGTAAGAACAATGCTCAAATAAAATGTAGGAAACTGCAAATATTTCTCAACCCCCTTTCTTTTCTTGTTTTCCCATTATATTTTTCATGTTTCATCATTCATCATCACAGAAATGTAATATCCAAAAATACTATTTCACCCATATCTGCATTCAGCTAAGGTAATGCAATGAATGCATTTTTGTTGAAAAGAATTTTGGCATAAACTAGTGCATATGATGATCATATCCTAATGCAATTAGGCTGGTCCCCATTCGAGGTCATTTTGATCAGAAATTCAGAAGAACCCTTTCTCTTCATCTAAGATATGTTAAGTGTGTGAGTGTGATTGGTATTCATTATTCAAAGCCATCATTCCATCCAGACCAGTTAATGAATATGATTCAGTTCATTCTTATCTTTCTGTTTTCTCTGTATAGCTCTGAGTTCTATTTTCATAGCATTATAATAATACCACTCTGCATAAAATTGGTATGAGTTGCTAAAAATGTGAATAATTCCTTCACAATATATATAAGCAGAAACAAATCTCTATAGTTTCCTCTAAAATATTATACATTTAATTGAAAATATGGTAACATTCTTCTATCAAAGCATTAACATATTGCAGATATTACACATATTGAATCTTTGTGTTTGCAGATTGAGTATTAACATATCAGATTGAGTATCAAGTATACAGTGAAAGAAAAATGGGAATGTGAGAAGGATTATTGAAAGTTGCTTCACAATTGAGTTTTGTAAGGAAAAGCTCATAAAATTGAACATCTCTAAATACGAAGACAAGGAAAACATAAAATGAGTAAATCTCACTTCAAATTCTCTAAACGTGGAAAACATAAAATACTACTTTTTATAAAAAAATTATAGCATAAAGACTATGAATATGAACATGCTAAGTGAATAGGAAGAAGCATAATAAGGTGAATAGAAACACAAATTGATAAATGGAATACAAAGGAAACATGGTGATACACCAAGAATTATTTACAATGAGAGTGACACTCCAAGAATGGCTTAATTTACAGAATTTACAATTTACAGAATGCATCATGCTATGCTTTAATAATCCTTACAGAAAACATAAAATCCTCAAAATATTACACATATTGTAGATTGCCAGATAGGGTAAACATGAGAAAGAGAGACAATAGAGGGGAAACAAACCTTTAGAGAGATGGACCAAGAAGAGAGGCACTGCGTATATCCACTGCAATGCCTTAGAATCGGTTCCCCTTTGTGAACCCTAATTTCCAAAACAAATTGGGACAGACCTTTAGGACAGGTTAGAAGCAGCAAATTGAGAAATAGGAGAGCGCAAGAATGGAGGAAACGAACCTTAGAGAAATAGGGAGAGCGTGCGTCGATGAGGAATAGGGAATAGAGTTTTGATGAATGGGGTTTTGAGGCAAGATGAAGAGGGAATAGGGTTATGACGGTAGCAATGAAGCTCACTCTGAGGGACGGTTCCAGTGGCGGTGACGGTTCTGGTGGCGGTGACTGTCACGGTGGTGGTGACGGTTCTGGTGGATTTGGACGGTGAAATTGTGAAAGGAGCAGAGGTTAGTGAAAGGCTTACAACTTGGTGAAAGGCGTGGGTGGGTGAAAGGAAGATTTTGGGTAAATTTTAATCCCCTAAGTTGTGTCGGCCATGGGGGATGCTTTTTTGAAAAAATTATTGTGTAGGCTATGGCCGACACAATTTAATAATAAGACCGACACTAAATTTCCCCAAAAAAAGAAAAAAAAATCCTTAGTAGTGTCGGCCTAATGTCGGTTTTGGCTGACGCTACCAACTAAATTAGCGTCCGCCTCGAGGCTGACGCTTTATTTTGGCAGCTAAACTGTTGTATTCTTGTAGTGAAAGTATGATAACCAACGTAAGCCACCACCACGGGTTCCCCACCACCATGTAAGCATAGCTGCATACAGCTTCATCCCCACCTTAGTATCAAGCTTTCACTATGCAACGAAGTAGTGTTTGCTTCTCTTTGAGTTTGTATAATTAACAAAGAGAAATAAAGAGAGAGAGCAAAGGAGAAAAGGGAGGCACACCATTACCTGTCATTGGTGTCTAATTTCCCTTGCCAAACAATCGTCGCTGAGAAGAATAGTGTGAGGGAAAAAAAACTGAAAAATTGAGAAGAAGATGAGATGAGGAGGAGAAAGAGAAAGAGAATATGAAAGGAAGAGAAAGAAACGAGAGTAGAAGAAGTAGAGAAAAAAAATAGTAGGTGGGTGAAAAATAAAACAATTATGAAAATTTATCCAAAACTTAAAATTTAAATTTGCTTCATTTATCATTTCAACATAAGGAGTTTGATCAAATTGGATCAAAGCAATCAATGGCCAAAAGTAAAATGAAAAATTAAGGAGAATTTTTTTAATTGCATTTTGCAGTGTGTCCAATTCAAAACATTGATCCCCAATCTCATGTTGACACATACCCCATTCCCAGCATGATGATATCATGTAGCATATTAGACAGAAATAACCACCTACTTAGTACCACACAAATTCGTATACATGAATAGATTTCAAAGAATATCCTATGCCACATCGACAGATACCAAAATTTAACTTTCTTTAATAGATTAATCATTAAAATGGAAAAAATTAATTACCTTAAATTTTTTGAGCAATAATCCCAGTTGGCGTAGGTGTATAGCATTTCATTTAGTTAACTATAATAGGTTAAGTAATGCTTGCTTTTCAATCAAGTCGGTTGGCTAGTTTATATTCATATCAGTAGGTAGAATAAGGGTATTTTCCTATTGATAAAGTATGATGGCATCGGGAAAATTATCATTTAAGTGTTAATCAACATAATGTATAAAAATATATTGACAAAAATATATAACTTAAGAGCAAAAAGAGAGAAGAAAGGTTGTATGGTTTTAAAAGCAGATTTCCAAAAGGCAAACGATTCAGTAAGTTAGAACTTTTTACTTTATATGATGAGGATAATGGGTTTCAGTGATAGATGGAGAAGGTGGATGGCTGCTTGCGTGTGTGCGGGTTCTTTTTCTGTGTTGGTGAATAGTAGTCCAAAAAATTTGATTCATATGTCCAAAGGTTTAAGGCAGGGAGACCCATTAGCACTGTTTCTATTGATCATAGCAGCGGAAGAATTAAAAGGGTTGATGGATAATGCAGTGGATCAAGGTAAATTTCAACCAATGGAAGTTGGTCAAGAGCATGCTGAAATAGCATTACTGCAATATGCGGATGATTGTGTGTTTTTTGGTTCTCCATCCTTGAATAACATCAGAGCTCTTAGAGTAATTCTAAGGGGCTTTGAATTGGTTTCACGTCTTAGAGTTAATTTCTTTAAGAGTAACTTAATTGGATTAATGTAGACTTGCAGTCTGTGGAGACAACATGTAGGCTTTTGAGATGCTGCAATGCTACCATTCAAATACCTTGGGATTCCTATTGGAGCATGTCCGAGGAGTATTAGCACGTGGAATCCGGTGGTTGATAGATTCAAAAATAAGCTTACCAATTGGAGAAGAAAATCTTTGACTATAGGAGGATAGGTAGTTCTTATTAATTAAGTTTTGTCTAGCCTTCCGTTGTATTTCTTTTCAATTTATAAAGCTCCAAAGGCGGTGCTTAAGACTCTGAAGAGGTTGCAAAGGGAATTTCTGTTGGGTGGAAATTGAGAGAAGAAAAACAGCTTGGGTCTCGTGGAACTCAATTTGGAATTTGGGGGGCTTTGAATTAAAGATCTGGAATTATTCAATCTCGGCTTATTAGGAAAGTGGCGCTGGAAAATGCTAAATAATTGTCAAGATTTATGGGCTAAAGTGGTTAAATCCAGATGTGATGGTGAAAGTGTTCAAGGAATGACAGTAGAAAGAACCAGACACAAATATTCTATATGGTGGAGGGATGAAATGAATATTGATAAAAGGGAAGACAATTTGAAGGAGTGGTTCCAGGAAGGGGTGGCAAGAAAGGTGGGGAATGGTAGAAACATTAAGTTCTGGGAAGATATTTGGATGGGAAATCAATGCTTAAAGAATGTAAATAGTAGACTGTACTCTGTGGTTCTGAAACAAAATTGCTAACATTGGTGATGTCATTTCATTAAGGGATGAGGCTTGGGTGTGGGGTTTTGAGTGGAGAAGGGATTTATATATTTGGGAGGAGGGTGATTTAACTAACCTTAAGAATACAATTATTTCTTCTCTATGTTTTCAAGACATGTCTGATTATTGGTGCTGGACAAAGGACAGGGCGAATGGTTATAATTCAGCATCAACATATGCTGCTTTTGTTTCAAGGCGGAGGGAGGCGGAAATCAGACCTGGTGATGATGAGCTGCATTTTTTGTAATTGTTATGGAAGCTTAAAGCACCACTAAGAGTTCAAATACTGGTTTGGCAATTGGCACAAGATATATGTGTATTGTGCGACAATTTTGCTAAGTCTGCGAATCACTTATTTTTTGAATGTGAATTTTCGTATAAAGTATGGATGAGAATTGTTAATTGGCTGGGGTATTTGGCTGCTTTACATGGGCAGTGCCACAATCATTTGGCAGCTTTTAAATATGTCCTTCCAAAGAAGAAAAAAGGAATAATGTTTGGATAAATTATATGGTTGGCTACTGTTTGGGAAATTTGGTTGTATATAAATAGAGTTATTTTTAGAGAAGAATATGCAGATGTGGACCGGATTGTGGAAGGAATCAAAAGACGATCATGGGAATGGGTTAGGATTTATGCAAAGAATAGTGGGTTGGGTTTGGTTTTTTCCTCTTGGCATCAATATCCCGCTGCTTGTATTTTATCCTGCTGCTAAATTACTGATATTGAAGATACATCAGTAATGTAATTTTCGTGGGTGGGTTAGCAATTGTTAGGTTGAACTTTGGTGGTTTTTGCGATTTGTAGTGTCACAATTTCATTCTTTTGTATTTGACAGTGTACTTCTAGTACCATGAGGTTTGAAAGCAATACATTTTATCTTTCAAAAAAAAAACTTAAGAGCAAATGTTGACAATATTTAATTCTCAACTGTTAACACTTTGCTGAGAAACTTCATATAAATCAATAGTTAACTTTCAACCGCATGTATTAACAATTTGCTTCATATCATTCTAGCCATTCAGCATTTAACCAACTAGTGAAAGAACGGGGGAAACAAATTACAAACACCATCAAAGTAATTATATCATAACGAAATAACAATATGATGAAATAACATGATGCAAAATTTCATATTATAAAAATTAATATACTAAGTCCCACTAGGACTTCTTAACCTATGCCACCAAACATATCCGAATCACTATTAGTTTCCATGTTTCATAATGCTAGGAGGGTTCAACATACAAAAGCAAAAAATTGTGAAGTAAGGAGAACATTTCATAACCAAATTCTGCACTCAGCTTGCTAATTGTCATCATGTAGTGAAAACAGAGACTCGATACACATTACCATATCACATCCCATACCAAGTCTCCCTCGATAATCACAATAAGAGCGATGTTCTTACACTTGTCCATTATTATTAAATTTCACCAATGCTCCACCATCAATTCCAACTATATCTTTGCTTTTGGTGCAACATATAGGAGTGCAATGCAAAGGTGTGACACTATTGCACTTAGTCCAAGATGATTGCACTTTGTATTCTTCCATCACCCATATACAACCAGTAATGTTTCGGTAGTGAAGAGCATAAAAACTAAGAAATCCCCGATGCACAACAAATTCATAGTGATCATAGCAAAAATCAACTGGTGGAGCTATTTCAGAGAAAGTTCGTTCCATCAAATCAAACACAACAATAACCATTTTCTTTTGATCACAATTATAAGCAATCCAATGAACAGCCCCA
The DNA here is from genome assembly GCA_037177725.1 of Cyamopsis tetragonoloba. NCBI lineage: Eukaryota > Viridiplantae > Streptophyta > Magnoliopsida > Fabales > Fabaceae > Cyamopsis > Cyamopsis tetragonoloba. The sequence continues at coordinate 60,930,411 of CM074119.1, forward strand.
TTGAAGAGCAACCCGATTCTGAATCAAGATAAAAGTTCGAGTAACAAAACCTAGGAGCCTTCCCACATGTTAGCTTTAAGTGAGTATAACTTTACAGAATTCATATTGTTATTGTGCGACACTAGAATTACCAAGTAATCATCTGTTGATGGGTCGTGGCGAAAACCACGGAGAAATGGCACTCCCTGAGGATAACGAGAATGCAATTCCTCGGAAAACATGGAAAGCCAAGCTATTTGTTTGTGTTCACCATTTGATGGATTCCAAACGAAGAAATTTAGACTACATTCCAAAACTATAAACCCTCTGCAGGAACCTATGATCCGATTTGGTAAATAACTTCCACGTCAACCTAGAGGTCGGGGAGGCATAAAGTTGAGCTTAAGCACAGCAGAAGTAGAATCATCATGAAGTGATGCATCAAAGTTTGTAAATCGAATTACAGAATCATCTGCCATAAGCATCCCGAGTCTCTCTGGGCGTGTAGCTTCCAGTTCAAAGTGTAAGTTAGCAAAATGGGAACTCGAAATGAGAGAAGCCATGACTTGGACATGCACTTGAAACGTTGGAGAGACTTTGCAGGTAACCTAATCATAATTTGAATTATCAAATCATGTGTCAGAATTGGAGAAGAAACCATGTTCTTCGCTCCTCTCTTCATGTTAGGGCACACTTGATTACTATGCAAAATGAGATAGGTATGCAATTTGGTACCTCCCCCAATCAGCACATAACGTCGTCAAATCAATAGTTATGAGCATCAAAAAAGATAACAAATTTTAGATTATAGGGCAGACAGATATTTTACTCTATAACAAGACGACTTCATCGCTGGATCTCCTGTGCTTGGAGGATTTGCACTATGAAGAGAGAAACTACGAAATATTGCGTCATATCGCCCCCAACTCGAATTTCGGTTGGGACTAGGGCTCTTCTGTGTTTGGAGGATTTGCACTATGAATAAATATGAAGTAAATTTAAATTTTGTTTTTAAAATATTCATATAATTAATAGACTTATTCACATTAAATAATGGTAAGTGCATTATTATCAAAAACTTAATTAGGAGTAACTAAGAAAAAGCATTTTTTAAAATTTAATATTCTTAAAAGTGATAATATGTTTTTCATAATTAGAATCAAAATAACATTATTATTCTTTATTTCTTATAAAAATGATTGAAGGTAGAATTAAGTTTAAATTAACTATTTGTTCCCTATAAGTGTCTTTTATTTTAATTTTTGTCCTTATACATAAAAAGCTTTCCTTTTATTCCCTATAAAAAAATTTCTTTTAGGGCTAAATTAACTAATTGGTCCCAATATGTGTCTTCTATTTTTATTTTAGTCCTTATATAAAAAAAACTTTTCTTTTTTATTTCTTATAAAAAGGATTGGATGTACAATTATGGTTAATTAACTATTCCGTCCCTATACGTGTCTTTCATTTTTATTTTAGTCCCACTACAAGAATGCGTCAATTTATCAACAAATTATCAGCGACGGTCCCGACCGTCACAATTCGCGATAGCATTCTTACCGTTTGTGATGGAAATAACCGTCGCTAATGTTGCGATGGAAATTTCTGTAGCTACTAGTGCAAACCAGGCGAAGTTGCCATGGTTTTATCAGTGGCATATTTGCCACGGAAATAAGCGTGACAAATTTTCCACGGATATATGTGTGGCAAATATTTACCACACCAATTTTTGCCACGGCTCAACATCCGTCAATAGACCGTGGCAAAGTTAAAATTTGTCATGGTACGGTCTATTTTGCCAGGAATATATCCGTGGCATAACATCAACATTCTTGTAGTGTTTAGAAGCCGATGACATTCTGTTGAAGCCAAACGTCTGATATCAGTTGGAACCTGTGAAGATCTTAGACAGAGGGGAGAAAACATTACAAAACAAGGTGATCCCTCTAGGTAAAAGTTCTTTGGGAAATCATCACTTGGGAAAAGGAGCAGGACATGAGGGATGCATATCCTGAATTATTTCAGTAATAAAGGTAATACTCTAATTTTGAGGACAAAATTATTTTTAGTGGGGTAGAATTGTAACATCTGAAAAATCCATAAAGACGACTTAGAACTTGAGGGATTTAATTACAATTTACAGCGAAAAGAAAAAGAGGATTAGTTGTAAGTAGAGAGGTCAAAAGAGGGACAAAAATAACATGCATATTTGAATATGCACTGTCATATTTGAATAGTATTCGAATATACACTGTCATATTCGAATAGTATTCGAATATACAGAGTAATATTCGAATAGTATTCGAATATGCATAGTAATATTCGAATATGGACTTTTCATATTCAAATTTGGAAGTGGGGAATTGAATACATGAGCCTTATATTCGAATATGGACCCCAAAGTCTATAAATAGGGATGCCTTGTCTTCAAAACTCATTGTATATATAAACTATTTTCAATAGCGACGGTTACTCAGTTATATGTCGTTCATATAACTGACGGTTACAGGCAGGTGATACAGACTCGGAGGGTGTTAGCGCTTGAGGAGACCTTAGTAGCTGCATCTTGTTATACTTAGGTAGCGTTTGTTTTGTTGTATGGTTACATAGATGGACTTGGCAATCTCTCTGGCTTGTAAAATAAATAAACACCTTAAGTAATATTTTTGGCTTCAACACAGATCCCTTCTTTTTGAATTTTGTTTCAGAATTTCTACATTGCAAGGTTGGTAATTTCCCTTTCAAATACCTTGGACTTCCTATTGGTGTGAGTCATAAGAAAAGTAGTACTTGGCAACCGGTAGTGAACAAAATTAGGAATAAATTAGCTGTTTGGAAGGGTAGGCATCTTTCTTTGGGAGGAAGAGTGGTTTTAATTAATTCTGTACTTACAAATCTCCCCGTGTACTTTTATTCTTTGTTTTGAGCACCTACTAATGTAATCAAGGAGATTCAAAAAATTCAAAGGAGGTTTTTGTGGGGAGGATGTGTGGAAAAAAACAAAATCGCTTGGTAAAATGGGATGTTGTCTGTAAACCAAAAAATTTAGGGGGACTAGGTGTTAAAGATTTAAAATGGTTTAATGTTGCTTTGCTTTCAAAGTGGGCTTGGAAGTTTTTGATTGATAAAGATAGCTTTTGGGTGGAAGTTATTAAGGGAAGATTAGACCCTGAGTAAGTGGATTCCTCTCTTCTTCAAGAGGGGGCTTTTCCTGCATGCTCTTCGTGGTGGAAGGAAGTTTGTAGGTCTTGTAATATTAATAATTCGAATTGGTTCTGGAAAGGAATTACTCAAAAAGTTGGCAATGGAAGGACAACGTCCTTTTGGGAGTCTTCATGGCTGAATAATCAGCCTTTGTGTGATAAGTTCCCTAGGCTATTTTTGATATCTGATAAAAAGGAAGGAAGTGTGTCCAATTTTGTAATGTGGAATAATACGAATTCTTCTTGGGATTGGAGTTTCTCTTGGAGGAGATCGCTCTTCGTTTGGGAAAACGTATTGGTTGAGGAGTTTTTGAAGTCTTTACCTCCACCATTACTTGCTGCTGATATAGAAGATGCTTGGTGTTGGATCCCTGGAGGTTCAGGGGGATTTTCAGTAAGATCTGCTTATGCTTGGATTATTGCTATATGTCTCCCTCCTGTTAATTTATCAACTGATATGATGGCCATTGCAAAATGTCTTTGGAATTCTTATACACCCTCTAAATGTCTTGTTTTTGCTGTGATGATGTTTCATGATAGACTTCCTAGTAAACAAAATCTGGTGAGAAGGGGAATTTTATTGGCAGAAAATTCGTTGTTGTGTGTCTTATGTGGAGAGAAGGAGGAATCTATACAACATCTGATTTTGGAGTGTGTATTCTCTAGGGGTATTTGGCAAAAGATACTGATTTGGTTAGGTTTTCAATGCCCAATGGCAGTCTCAGTAGGTGGATGGTTTCTTCAATTTAGGGGTCTTTTCTTCGGAAAATTAACAAAACGTAAGGCAATGGTTATTTGGCATGCTGCAGTGTGGTCTATTTGGCTTCAGAGAAATGGAATAATTTTTAACTCGCAACAAAGATATTTTATGCAGGTGCTTGACGTGGTAAAAACACGATCCAAGAGTTGGTTTTATCCATATAGAAATGGGTCTTATACTTTCTCAGATTGGTGTAATACTCCCTTAGATTATATTAAGGGGTGATGTACTAATGCTTTAATACTGCTGAAATTTCTGTTTTACTGTTCTGCTCCTTTTATGTTTTGTTGTATTGACTATGAGCACTACTTGTACTCATTCTTAATTCAATAAAATTCGTTGGCTTATCAAAAAAAACTTATAAAACTGATAATTTAGACCTTTGATATCTATATTAACAAATAATTCTATTAGTCAAAGCCATTACTAATAGAGCAAAATTAACGCTAAAGCATTACGTTAATAAATATTAATTTTTTGTGGTGAATAATAATAAATTATTTTTATTTTTTTTAATAATAGAAGTTTTATTTATTTATTTTCTTGGAATTTAAGTATTATCGTAATATTTTTTTATTGATATCAATACATGTTTACGATGAAAAGTTACAATAAGGAGCAAAATTTCAATATTTAAAGTCAACTCTCAAAAAAATGCAATAGTACATTCTCGAAATAGGTAAACATCTTGCAATCAAAAATTATTTTTAAAATTATTGAAGAGATATTATTTATATAGTTATGGCGTTATCAAATTATTTCTTTACTTTTAAAATATGTATTGACTCCCTTTTATTAGATATTTTATTTTATCATTTTATAAATTATTTTTTAATTTTCTTAAACATAAGTTATGTTTATGTCTTATTTGTTTTAGGTAATAATAAAATAAAAAACAATTGAAAACATATTTAAAAGAAAAGATCAAAATGACTTATGTAATTTTTCACAGTTGCATTATCAAAAAATAAATTTGGTTAAACGAGTCAACTATATTAATGAATTTAATTTTACAAAATATCCCCAAAGTCAACTTTCTCAATAAAAAATAATATTTTTTAATGTTCCAGCCCTAGATCTCCAATCTCCCAAGCCGAGACTTGGTACGTACATGATCAAGTGGATTAATGCCCACATTCACAATAATATTCTAATTATTAATATATTTTTAATATATTTATTTTATATACTATATTTTAATTTTAAATTTTATATTTGCCCCCACCCCACACTTTTTGTCTATCTTTGCCTCCGGTGATGAGAGAAGTAAATTTCGACCCTTATATCTTATAATGAATGATCAGGATTAAAAAAAAGAATTTTATGAAAGTCATGTGAGTTTTTAAAGTCACATGACTTTTAAATGTGTGTATATATATATATATATATATATATATATTTACTCCATCACAATGCTCGTTAATTTCATATATTTTAAAACTATATTTTACGTTACTTTTTTAGTATATTGATGGAGTACTAAATGATTTCGGAATGATGCAAAATTTTGTAGACATGATCTATACGATAAGTAGTTTCAATCAAGTTACACCGGTGTCATTTGATCTCTCCCCATATATATATATATATATATATATGACATATAAAATTAAAGCAGTTATTGTTGTTAGAGTTAAGAGATATGAATCTCCACTATTACATCATTTCATGAATGGTTGAGATTAAAACATAAAAGATATTGAGAAATGAGAAAAAGAAAATGTAAATAGTAGACTTAAGAAAAAGAAAATGTAAAAAATATAATTAATAGTAGATGTAAGAAAATAAAAAAAAAGTCCACAGTGTAATACTAGTAGATGCTAGAAAACGAAAAAAAAATACAATGTAATAAATAGTAGATATAAGAATAATATTACTGTTATAAAATGAACATAAAATAAAAGAAAACAAAAGTAAAGAGAATAGAAGAATAGAGAGAAGAGGGAGGATTTGATTTCATTGTATTTAAACCTTACAAGCATGTCCTATTTATAGGCATGAGATAGAGTAGCCTAAGGAACAAAAACTTAGTGGTAATATAAATACGAATTACAATAGAAGTAAAAGGAGGTGTTACAACAACTCATAGAATTCCTTTTGTAGTGGAAGATGGAAGGTGGAAGGTAGAAGGTGGACATCCACAATTATATTATTCATAACACTCCCCCTTGGATGTCCATGACTTCAATGTGCCTCGTTAAAAGCTTACTTAAAAAAACCCAGTGGGATAAAACCTTAATGAAGCAAAAATAGTATACATTTGATCCACATGAAATGTTACCTCATTAAAAACCTCGCCAACAAAACTCAATAGGACAAAATCATGGCTAAGAAAAAAAGAGTACAACACGTATCAACTCCCCTTCAAAACAATATCCTTGAAAACTTGTTGAGCTGAACAAATCACATTTTAATATGGTCTTCATATGCTATGACAAGTAGTATTAAGATCCAAAAATGGTGAAGTTGTTGTCTTCATCCCTTGAGCATTAGAAGTTGAATAGTTGTTGGCATAAACACTTCTAGTGTTAACTTATGGAGACTTCTCTAGGAAGAACCTCAACAGAAAAGATTAATCTTTCATACTCCTGTGAATTTTACAAAAAATTTATTTTATCCCAAATTCGCAAGTGTCCTCATAGTTGTCTCATTAAAAACATTTCTAGTTAAAACCCTTTGGGAAAATTTTGGATAATCAAAATGTTGGAATATTGTTCATCCATCCGCAAAACATTAGCTCTGCATGATACAAGGACATTTTAGCAAAACATGTCTTTCTTCTCAACATCCACCATCACATAATCAGCCCTCTTTCACCACATGAGAACAAAAAATCAGAACCCTTCTTTCTCCCTTCTATCTATAATTTCTTTCTTCTAAATCATCCTTTTCAACATGCAAACCATCTCTTCCTCTCATTTGGACTTGATCATTGACTTAGGTGCTTGATTTGACAAGATTCATAAGGAACCAAGAATCAAGAAGGTGGGAGAAGCTTATATTCAAGAAGAGTAGAGACTAAGATTGGAAGAGCTATTGTTGCTTGGAGACCTAGGTTGCCATAATCTCTCTCTTCCTAACTATTTTCCACTTTAGTGGTTGAGAATATCGTGAATTCAACTCCAAGTAGTTAATGAGGTATATTATAATATCCCACGGTTGCTTTGTTTTGTTTGAGTTTCAAAAGAGGATATCAAGGATTAACATCAAAAGAAGACTTGTTTTGCTAGTTAAAATCCTGTGTGTAATTAGGATATGAGAATTAGTTTTGTAAGGTGCTGCTTAATGACATTCTTATGGTTATGTAATACTTAGACAAGGATTTGATTACATGGAGCTTTACGTAGTCAAGTTCACATATTAGTTGGAATGATAAAAATCAAATTTAAAAATGTTATTGAAAACAAATGACTAAATTAAATCATAAACCCTAATACATTAAAGCATAAAATACAATAAAAAATACTCTTTTTTAATTGTGAGTATATGATTGAAACCAACCGACTACAAAATTTTATTCAATAGATAAAAAAACAATCTTTTGGAAATTTTGTTTATTTCAATTTTTAGTCCTTAAACTTTCAAAAAGTTAACTCTTAGTTTCTCCTTAAATTTTTTTGTGACGTGATAAACTGAGGGACCTTCAACAAGTCCACGTGTCAGCAGATCAATATATCACATCACCAGAAAATGTACTGAGGGAATAAAAGTGAATTTTTTCAAAGTCCAGTGATTAAAGATCAATTTTTTTAAAGTTTAGGGACTAAAAATATATTCTCGCAAAAGTTGAGAGACGAAAAACATATTTGACCCTTTTAATTATTATCAATTTGATTTAATTTAATAAGATTATTTGGTTGGATTTGATTGATTTTGTTGACATTTGATCTTCCAAATTGAGACTTCAATTTTATTATCACTAATTATTTATTATGACAATTTATTTCATTTATTTATTTCTTGGTTTCAAATAGTATAGCCCTAGTTCTTGAGTCTATACGTACTCACCATATGTTTCTTATTTGAGTAGATACAATTTTACAAATAGTTTTTTTTCCTATTATATTCATGGCATTATCATATATTGCGTTATTTATATGTTCCTGGTCTCTATTTTTTAAACCTTGATGACATGTTTCTTTTTATCTTGATCCTATGTGCTCAAAATTGCTCTATCTCAAGCTGCATAGTTTCACATTTCTCATGTTTCATATTGATATCATCCATTTAGGATTATTGATTGTGCAAAATGTGTTTATCATGGAATTCTCCCATTGCACTCATAGGTTTTTCTTTGATCTTGATAATTGAAATATGGATCACATTGTTAATAAAAAAGGATCATGCATTAGTAAACAAGTAGTTTCACTCTTCATTTATTGATTGATCATTAATTGTTATAGATAATTTTTTATATCACAAGAGTTGATCATGGTAAATGATATTGATTAAAATTGGATACTCATGTATAGTATATTCTTATTGTTAGAAGAAGAAATGCTCGAATGCCTACATGCTTACAAAGATTGTCCTAAATGACCTTATCTTTTTTACTTGGATATACTTAATGGATTATCATTTTTTATCATCTATGGCTATATAAATATACTTACTTATCAATAAGCCTCAATAATTTATCGCAAAGCATAGTATCAACCGTACCCAACTTGGTTTCTTGAATAGCCACAAAATTCCCATTTTCACCATAATTAAGAGCTCTTGATTTCTTTTGTTTAATCCTACCCCAGCCCACGAATATTAAAAGAGAGTAATTTCATTTCAAACCTGATTTTCCACAACAAGAGACAAAGTCCCATTGATCACTTTCATATAATTGAGCCATCCTACCCTCCATCTTCTAGTTATTTTCTTTCAATGAAACCACCAATTCTTTGCTAAGGGCCCGAATTGAACATAGATTAAACCCTTTTTCTCTATTAAAAATACCGAATTGCATTGATATATGTCAAAATCAAATATAGAGAAACTACAACAAGAGGATGAAGAAGCTTCTTGGTTGTGCCCCATTGGTTGACTCTATGGAATATGCCCAAAGATGCCTTCATAAAAAAAAACAGGATCTTTGACCTCAGTCTTCTTTCTTCTCTTCTTCCAGACCCTTGAACCATGTCCCTAACTACACAAGACCTAGCTTAACTAATTGAGGAACAGGGGAGGTCACATGAGTCTCTTTTTAATGGAATTTTGAGCTCCATTAAAAGCGGATGCTGCATCCGATAGGTTATGCACAGAACAAGCCGGAAGAACGGAAATGTTGTTCTCAGTTACAAGGGGAGAATCTTATTGCGAGATCACCTTAGAGGGATCCTTAGGAAAATCCAAAGTTGGGCTCTCTTTTGAGATAATAGATATGTTGGGCTTGAGATGGGACCACTCTCCTCTAAAGAACCGACCAACAAAGGTCCACTCTTAAAGGAATTAGGAAATGGGCTTGAGTTTGATACACTCGCCTCCACAAGCCCAAAAGGTGAGGAATCACTATAAGCAATATTGGCCCAATTCTTAGATGATTCTATAAATACAGAATTAACAAAATTAACTTAGGCCGAACCACCCAGCCCTTCCTTGTTCTCTTGAATAGAAGAATTATGAGTACCTTAATATCACATTGTGATACTGGACAATAAACCTAAAGCACAAACAAAAGTCACAACAGATCTTTCCTTGTTCATTTACTAAACAAAATAATTGATGGAACCAATAACATTGGGGAGAGCATGCACAATGATACTTTAGGTGAGTGAGCAACTACAAAGGAATTTCCTTTCCCAAGCATATCCAAATGAGCATCATGGAGTGAAAAATGTAACACATTATGAATCGAGCAACATCTTAGAAAGAAATTAGATGACATGGCTTAGGTTCGAACAAACATCTCCAACGAATAGAATCATACTCTTTCTTGTTTCTTAAGTTCTCTATCTCTATTTCATTGATGCATTTAAGTAAGCAGTGGATTGTGTATAAGCAGATTGAGCATATGTTCTTGCTAACGCTAAAAACATATACATATTGAAACATATACATTTTAGAACATTTAAGCTGATTTTTTATGTTAAAAGTATTCGATATTTCTTTAGTTGCATTCCTAAAATGATAATGATGCTCCACCATAGCTGATCACCATCAGTCATTGCAAAAAATGCGTTGTGGTTCATTGGTTCGTGCTAGAGTTTCTTCCATAGCAAAAAAGAGATAATTTCCTTCATTCTCTGCTCGCATACTACATTCTTAATATGGTTTTATTCAAGAAAAATACAAATGATTATCCAAGTGTCATTTGTGGGACATGTATTCAATAAACAAACATAGTCTGCATAAACATGTATAATCTGCATAACTTAAGATGTGCAATATTTAATGGTTTTAATGATTTAAGATATTTTGTTTCCCTTAACTTGAAAAGACTTCGATGTTCATCTAGTGCATTTCATTTTCTGACTACTTTTTTCTTTCCACCTTGACATAAAATGTTTGCATCTGTGTTTTGAATATTTCAACATTTTAAAATAAATTGGTCAATTATTTCTTTTTATGGCTGGTTCTCTTCTGTGTTGTCTGTATTTTGTTCAAAATGTGATTATTTTCGCATATTATAATTATTATTCAGTTCCAATGTGATGGTGTAACTTGTAAGGATATTCTTTTTACTCAATTAATTAAATTCAGTAAAGTATACCATTTACAAATAGTATATATTTTCATCTTTAATAGCCTCTTTGGTTAAGTGTTCAAAATCAATTTGATAGGAAGCAAAAAATTTTAGAGGTTATATAAAGTGCCTAGTAGTGCATGAAACCCCAGTTTTGATGCTCCCACAATCTCAACCAAACAGATTATTAAATTGCATGCTTTTGTTCATAAGTTTGGAGGATGTATTATTATTTCTTGCGGTCTCTTCTTCTCACTGTAGAACTATGTTATTGTTAAAAACTAGGATTTATTGCTATGTAGGGAGGTTTTCCATCAAGAGAGTACCATGCAAACATGGAGGCATCCTTTTATTCATGAAGGATAACTGCACAAATGTCATGCATAAATGCGTCATTTATGAAACTTAGCAACTATGTTACATATTATAAATAGAATATAGAATGTCTTGTTTGTCTGAATAGATACAACATCAATTTAGATTCATTATGGTATAGAGTGGTAATCCTTGGGTCATTGATACATTGTATTTTATATTAATAGAAGACGAGTATCTAGCACCAAATGTTTCCTTCTAGGGATCTATTTTATGTTTTTTTATTATACTTTTGTATTTTCATTTATAGATTTACATATTAGTTCTTGTGTTGGTTTAAATTGTAAGCAGGTTTGTATTTGTGAAAATTACAAAAAAAATAAAAAAATTGCGAGGGCTTGGCCCAAGCAAAAATGTTCCTCATTGTGCTTCAATTTGCGAGGGCCACAAGCCCTCGCAAAGTTGGTCTTTTGGCGTGTAATTTTGGAACCTGTTACCCTCAGATTTCTGAGGGTTAGACCCACGCAAATTTGCGACATCTTTAATTTGTTTTCAATATTTTGTAAAACTCCTTCACCTCCCTTTACAAACTAAATACAAATATGTTACTATTTAATTTTTTCCTTCCTAACCTTTGATCTAAACTTAGAAAATGAAAACACAAAAGTGAAAACAAAGTAAACAAAGCCTAGTGATTGAAAAAAAATGGAACAATGAATAATTTGCCACGGGGCTCTATTCGTCACTGATGACAAGCTTGAGAGGTTTATCGAGCTAAAATTTCATGATGTGATTACGGCTTCTTGAAGAGTTCACTCTCATTCTCAAATCAAACCCCGATGCTTCTTCCTAATCAACATTTGAAGCTTAAAGTAAAGCATTCCAAGAATCAGCCTCTCAAAATATAAAAGGAAAAAAAATGAAAGATGACATCTCAAAATAAAAAAGATGAAAACTATAGTAATTTCCATTGCTACCTTGTTGAAGTGGAAGCTAAGATCTTTTGTTGTTGGATCGTGAGAATAATTTTCCTCAAATAGGATCCATATTTCATTCATAGAGAAAGCTTTTAGTATAGATTGATTCATAGGGACAACTAACAACCATTAGAGAAGAAGAAGAAGGGTCCTATTCGATGAGTATAGAGATTTGGGTCATTGTTTTGCTTCCCCATTCTTGAACCGTGCAACGTCAGCTTTGTCTAGATTTTATTGATATCTAGAAAATAAAAGGTTTCTCCAAAGTGCAACAGATTCAAATTAGAGCCGAAGAGAAAGAGGGTGACAAATTAGGGTAAAGATCCATCAGCACAAATCTTTCCCTGTTTCCACAAAAAGTATGATAGCCAACGTAAGCCACCACCACGGGTTCCCCACCACCATGTAAGCATAGTTGCATACAACTTCATCCCCACCTTAGTATCAAGTTTTCACTATGCAACAAAGTAGTGTTTGCTTCAATTTGAGTTTGTATCATTAACAAAGAGAAATAAAGAGAGAGAGCAAAGGAGAAAAGGGAGGCACACCATTACCTGTCATTGGTGTCTAATTTCCCTTGCCAAACAATCGTCGCTGAGAAGAATAGTGAGGGAAAAAAAACTGAAAAATTGAGAAGAAGATGAGATGAGGAGGAGAAAGAGAAAGAGAATATGAAAGGAAGAGAAAGAAACGAGAGTAGAAGAAGTAGAGGAAAAAATAGTAGGTGGGTGAAAAATAAAACAATTATGAAATTTTATCCAAAACTTAAAATTTAAATTTGCTTCATTTTTCATTTCAACATAAGCAGTTTGATCAAATTGGATCAAACCAATCAATGGCCAAAAGTAAAATTAAAAAATAAGGAGAATTTTTTTAATTGCATTTTGCTGCGTGTCCAATTCAAAACCCGTTTTCTTATATTATATGATGATATGGTGAGATATGATTGATCCCCAATCTCATGTTGACACATACCCCATTCCCAACATGATGGTATCATGTAGCATATTAGACACAAATAACCACCTATGTAGTATAACACAAATTCGTATACATGAATAGATTTCAAAGAATATCCTATGCCACATCGACAGATCCCAAAATTTAACTTTCTTTAATAGATTAATCATTAAAATGGAAAAAATTAATTACCTTAAATTTTTTGAGCAATACTCCCAGTTGGCGTAGGTGTATAGCATTTCATTTTGTTAACTATACTAGGTTAAGTAATGCCTGCTTTTCAATCAAGTCGGTTGGCTAGTTTATATTCATATCAATAGGTAGAGTAAGGGTATTTTCCTATTGATCTCTACCTATTGATAAAGTATGATGGCATCGGGAAAATTATGTTAATCAACATAATGTATAAAAATATATTGACAACAATATATAACTTAAGAGCAAAAAGAGAGAAGAAAGGTTGTATGGTTTTCAAAGCAGATATCCAAATGGCATACAATTCAGTAAGTTGGAACTTTTTACTTTATATGATGAGGATAATGGGTTTCAGTGATAGATGGAGAAGGTTGATGGCTGCTTGCGTGTGTGCGGGTTCTTTGTCAGTGTTGGTAAATGGTAGTCCAAAAAATTTGATTCATATGTCCAAAGGTTTAAGGCAGGGAGACCCATTAGCACCGTTTCTGTTTATCATAGCAGCAGAAGGATTAAAAAGGTTTATGTGGATAATGCAGTGGATCAAGGTAAATTTCAACCAATGGAAGTTGGTCAAGAGCATGTTGAAATAGCATTACTGCAATATGCGGCTGATTCTGTGTTTTTTGGTCCTCCATCCTTGAATAACATCAGAGCTCTTAGATTAATTCTAAGGGTCTTTGAATTGGTTTCAGGTCTTAGAGTTAATTTCTTTAAGAGTAACTTAATTGGGATTAATGTAGACTTGCAGTTTGTGGAGACAACATGTAGGCTATTGAGATGCAAATCTGCAAAGCTACCATTCAAATACCTTGGGATTCCTATTGGAGCATGCCCCAGGAGTATTAGCATATGGAATCTGGTGGTTGATAGATTCAAAAATAAGCTTACCAACTGGAGAAGAAAATCTTTGACTATAGGAGGAAAGGTAGTTCTTATTAATTCAGTTTGGTCTAGCCTTCCGTTGTATTTATTTTCAATTTTTAAAGCTCCAAAGGCGGTGCTTAAGACTCTGAAGTTGTAGCAAAGGCAATTTCTGTGGGGTGGAAATTTAGAGAGAAGAAAAACAGCTTGGGTCTAGTGGAACTCAATCTGTAAGCCAAAGGAATTTGGGGGGTTTGGAATTAAAGATCTGGAATTATTCAATCTCAGCTTATTAGGAAAGTGGCGCTGGAAAATGCTAAATAATTGTCAAGATTTATGGGCTAAAGTGGTTAAATCCAGATATGGTGGTGAAAGTGTTCAAGGAATGACAGTAGAAAGAACCAGATAGAAATATTCTATATGGTGGAGGGATGTAATGAATATTGATAAAAGGGAAGACAATTTTAAGGAGTGGTTCCAGGAAGGGGTGGCAAGAAAGGTGGGGAATGGTGGAAACATAATGTTCTCGGAAGATATTTGGATGGGAAATCAATGCTTAAAGAATGTACATAGTAGACTGTACTATGTGGTTCTGAACAAAACCGCTAACATTGCTGATGTCGTTTCATTAAGGGATGAGGCTTGGGTTTGGGGTTTTGAGTGGAGAAGGGATTTATATAGTTGGGAGGAGAGTGATTTAACTAACCTTAAGAATACAATTATTTTTTCTCTATGTTTGCAAGACATGTCTGATTATTGGTGCTCGACAAAGGACAGGGCGAATGGTTATAATTGAGCATCAGCATATGCTGCTTTGGTTTCAAGGCGCTGGGAGGAGGAAATGAGACCTCGTAATGATGAGCTGCATTTTTTGAAATGGTTATGGAAGCTTAAAGCACCACTAAGAGTTCAAATTCTGGTTTGGCAATTGGCACAAGATAGATTACCTACTAAGGTAAATCTGATTTCAAGAAATATAATATCAAATTCTCAGAGTTGTATTTGTGTATTGTGCGACAATTTTGTTGAGTCTGCGAATCACTTATTTTTTGAATGTCAATTTTCGAACAAAGTATGGATGAGAATTGTTAATTGGCTGGGGTATTTGGCTGCTTTACCTGGGTAGTGCCACAATCATTTGGTAGCTTTTAAATATGCCCTCCCAAAGAAGAAGAAAGGAATAATGTTTGGATACATTATATGGTTGGCTACTATTTGGGAATTTTGGTTGTATAGAAATAGAGTTATTTTTAGAGAAGAATATGCAGATGTGGACCGGATTGTGGAAGGAATCAAAAGACGATCATGGGAATGGTTTAGGATTTATGCAAAGAATAGTTGGTTGGGTTTGGTATTTTCTTCTTGGCATCAATATCCCACTGCTTGTATTTTATCCTGCTACTAAATATCTGATATGGATGATACATCAGTAATGTAATTTTCTTGGGTGGGTTAGCAATTTTTTGGTTGAATTTTGGTGGTTTTTGCGATTTGTAGTATCACAATTTCATTCTTTTGTATTTGACAGTGTACTTCTAGTACCCTGAGGTTTGAAAGCAATACATTTTATCTTTCAAAAAAAAAAAACTTAAGAGCAAAGGTTGACAATATTTAATTCTCAATTGTTAACACTTTGCTTAGAAACTTCATATAAATCAATAGTTAACTTTCAACCGCATGTATTAACAATTTGCTTCATATCATTCTAGCCATTCAGCATTTAACCAACTAGTGAAAGAACGGGGAAACAAATTACAAACACCATCAAAGTAATTATATCATAACGAAATAACAATACGATGAAACAACATGATGCAAAATTTCATATTATAAAAGTTAATATACTAAGTCCCACTTGGACTTCTTAACCTATGCCACCAAACATATCTGAATCACTATTAGTTTCCATGTTTCATAATGCTAGGTGGGTCAAACATACTAAAGAAAAATATTGTAAAGTAAGGATAACATTTCATAACCAAATTCTACACTCAACTTGCTAATTGTCATCATGTAGTGAAAATAAAGACTCTGTATACGTTACCACATCACATCCCATACCAAGTCTCCCTCGATAATCACAATAAGAGTGATGTTCTTGCACTTCTCCATTATTATTAAATTTCACCAATGCTCCACCATCAATTCCAACTATATCTCCGCTTTTTGTGCAATGCAAAGGTGTGACAATATTGCACTTAGTCCAAGATGATTGCACTTTGTATTCTTCCATCACCCATATACAAGCTATAATGTTTTGGTAGCGAAGAGCATAAAAACTAAGAAATCCACGATGTACAACCAGTTCACAGTGATCATAGCAAAAATCAACTGGTGGAGCTATTTCAGAGAAAGTTCGTTCCATCAAATCAAACACAACAATAACCATTTTCTTTTGATCGCAATTATAAGCAATCCAATGAACCGCCCCATTGAAGAGTAACCCGATTCTGGGATCAAGAAAAAAGTTCGAGTAACAAAAACTAGGAGCGTTCAAGTCTTCCCACATGTTAGCTTTAAGTGAGTATAACTTTACAAAATTCATATTGTTATTGCGCGACACTAGAATTACTAAGTAATCATCTGTAGATGGGTCGTAGCCAAAACCACGGAGAAATGGCACTCACTGAGGAAAACGAGAATTCAATTCCTGGGAAAACATGAAAAGCCAAGCTATTTGTTTGTGTTCATCTTTTGATGGATTCCAAAAGAAGAAATTTAGACTACATTCCAAAACTATAAACCCTCTGCAGGAACCTATGATCCTATTTGGTAAATAACTTCCACCCCAACCTGGAGGTCGGGGAGGCATAAAATTGAGCTTAAGCACAGCAGAAATAGAATCATCATGAAGCGATGCATCAATGTCTTTAAATCGGATTACTTAATCATCTGCCATAAGCATCCCGAGTCTCTCTGGGCGTGTAGCTTCCAGTTCAAAGTGTAAGTTAGCAAAATGAGAGAAAGTCATGACTTGGACATGCACTTGAAATGTGTGAGAGACTTTAGAGGTAACCTAATCATAATTTGAATTATCAAATCATGTGTCAGAATCGGAGAAGAAACCATGTTCTTCGCTCCTCTCTTCATGTTAGGGCACACTTGATTACTTTGCAAAATGAGATAGGTATGCAATTTGGTACCTCCCCCAATCAGCACATAACGTCGTCAAATCAATAGTTATGAGCATCAAAACAGATAACAAATTTTAGATTATAGGGCAGACAGATATTTTACTCTGTAACAAAGACAACTTCATCGCTGGAACTCCTGTGCTTGGAGGATTTGCACTATGAATAGAGAAACTACGAAATATTGCGTCATATCGCCACCAACTCGAATTTCGGTTAAGACTATGGCTCTTTTGTGTTTGGAGAATTTTCACTATGAATAAGTATGAAGTAAATTTAAATTTTGTTTTTAAAATATTCATATAATTAATAGACTTATTCATATTAAATAATGGTAAGTGCATTATTATCAAAAATTTAATTAGGAGTAACTAAGAAAAAGCATTTTTTAAAATTTAATATTCTTAAAAGTGATAATATGTATTTTATAATTAGAATCAAAATAACATTATTATTCTTTATTTCTTATCAAAATGATTGAAGGTAGAATTAAGTTTAAATTAACTATTTGTTCCCTATAAGTGTCTTTTATTTTAATTTTTCTCCTTATACGTAAAAAGCTTTCCTTTTGTTCCCTATAAAAAAATTCCTTTTACGGCTAAATTAACAAATTGGTCCCAATATGTGTCTTGTATTTTTATTTTAGTCCTTATATGAAAAAAACTTTCCTTTTTTTATTTCATATAAAAAGGATTGGATGTACAATTATGGTTAATTAACTATTCCATCCCTATACGTGTCTTTCATTTTTATTTTAGTCCCACTACAAGAATGCGTCAATTTATCAACAAATTATCAGCGACGATCCCGACCGTCGCAATTCGCCATAGCATTCTTACCGTTCGTGATGGAAATAACCGTCGCTAATGTTGCAATGGAAATTTCCGTAGCTACTAGTGCAAACCAGGCGGAGAATTGTTTTTATGAATGGAAAGCTTGGGGCGACAGACGAGGCCATCGCAAACTTAGTGACAGTGTTAATGGGTTAACCTAGTTTAGGGACTTATGTAAAAAATATAATTGTAAGTACTAAAAGCGTATGATTTTTTTTTTATATAGAAACTACAACAAAAAAATTGGGACATGTATAAGGAATAAAAGTTTAATTTAACCTAGTATTAATTATTACCTGTATTTTTATATATAAGAACCTACAACAAAAATCATATATCTTAAAAAAATGCTATCATCAAAAAAATGTTTTGAACTTTTAAAAAGTGATGAAGTCTTTCCATTGTTACCAACTTACCATTATTGATAAACCAATCAATCAAATTTCTTTATTATTTTAAATTGACTAATATAACTAACTGGTCACTAACTCTATAGGTATTAGGTGTTTTAGTCCCGGACTTAAGAGGAATGCTCCGCTAGTCCCTGACATTATCAACCATTGGTGGTTTTGGTCCGTGACAATGCAAATGTTGCACGTTAAATGACATGTTGGATGCCTTGTCATCAAACAAAATGTTGACACGCTAAAAGAAAGGGGAAAATTTGTGTTTTTTTGTTCCTGTAATTGCGCTTAAGCCCTAGTTTTTGGGCTTGAGCGACAAGCACCGTCATGGAATTCAATAAATGCCTCTTTTAAGCAAACATTAGGGTTAGTCTTGAGTTTCGGGGAACTTTTTAGAGAGATAAAGTGGGAGAGCACGTGGAAAAAAGTGGCGACGCTAGGATTCATGAGTTTTGCTTATTTTCTTGTTTTCTTTATGGTTTCCATGGCCACAATGAGTAGCTAAATCCCTTTTTTCTTTGAATTGGATGTAAATTCTTAAATATTTTCTTTTGTAATCTCTATTGATCTATATACAAGTTTGATTTTCTTTTATATCTTGGTTTCTTCTCTATTCTTAATGCTTTGATGATTGTTGCACGCTATTTGTTAATTGCGGATAGGTTTGAGGTTGTATTGGAGACAATCTTCCGAGAACTGGACCAGAACTCTCAATTATTACATGTCGATAGGTTCGAGGTTGTATTAGGGACTATCCTCCGAGAACCAGATCTGGGTAGAATCCTCAATAGGTTAGCACCCTAGGGATAGGTGTTAGTCAATTAAATGTTTTATAATATCTACACATTAATGCTTGGAAATCTTTGTTATTTATTTGAGGGATCAATTATAAAGAGAATTACTTACAATCTAATATTTGAGGGATTGATATTAATGATTTTAGGGATATTGCATGTACTCAAATTCCCTAATGTTACTTTGCTTCAATTCACATTCTTATGAATATTTGATAGAAGACTAATCAGTTGTATTTTACTTGTTTGCATGTCAATAATTATACAAAGAAAAAGTTTGCTTAATTTCTTCGAACAAAGGTCTCTGATAATCATTCTCTGTCTATGGCATTATATGCAATTTGCATGCTTAATTTCTAATTTTATGAATTGTTGATAGAGAAACTGTTATGAGTAATTAACTTTGTTTAATAATGGGATTATATATTAAATAGATAGCTGAAAGTGAGAAGAACCAGCATAACATGATAGTGTTGCTAGCTGGAGGGTCAAACTACGAATCTATGCAGTCTTAGTAGCAACAACAACAACAAAAGCAGTTTGACTCTTGTGGCTACTTCCAAGTCACTGGTTTACAACCCAATCATCACTATGCCCGCCAAGATAAGATGTCCCTTCTATTAGTGTAAGTTTCAGTGTAATTATGTTACTTATGGAAATAAGAAAAAACAAAGCAAACAAGCCTTAAGGTTTTAATAAACATACTTTTTTTTGGTATAATTATTGACAGGCAAACAAGTAAAATACAACTAATTAGTATTCACCAAATATTCATAGGAATGTGAATTGAAGCAAAGTAACAATAGGGAATTTGACAACTTCTAGTCTTCATTTTTATTTTAAGTTTATACCTACATAAATATAGGTATGTAAATGCATATATGTTAAAGATATTTGATGCAGAGTATTTCTGATCTAGACTCTTCGAAAAGGGATTGTCTTAGAGCAAAAATTCTAGGGTCAGGCAAGATTAGCAAAATTTGTTTAGCAGCTAGATCAAGGAACATGGATGACCTTTATAGTTTATAATATCATAATACAATTCTCATCGATGAATTACTACCCCTGTTTGAAAGAGTCTGGTAAATTAGTTCATTGATTGAAATTAATTGGATGATTACACACTACACACAGGGACTTTGCTCGTGAAGATAGGTGTCCACTTGTTTTTCTTATCAATAATATTCTTTATTCCTTTGGTAGGTCATTGTGTTTATAATTATTATTATATAAAATGGTGTTGATTATTACTAGAGACTCTTTCGCCTCTAACTAGCAACTTAAGCTTATAGGAGATTTTTCCTTTACATGGATTTAGAGACTCTATAACCAATTTGTTAGAAGTTTGATCCCAGTTACTCCATCTTTCCAATCATACCATAACTTCCAAGACAAGGTAAATTGAGCTTGGGCATTATACATGCTTCAACTCAAAGGGTTGAGGGTTAGAGGCAATAGTATCGGTCCTGCACACAGTCACACAAACGTAAACACAAACACCTCTCACCTCTGCAAAATTGTTTCTTATTTAATAAACTGCATTCTGTATTATCTTGTATGAAAATTTCCTACTTCATTCTAACTTGTCATGACCTGTGGTGGTTGTTAAAATTGTAGGGATTGAATGGATGAGAGAGGAATATACCTAATATATTTAACAAAATGGATACTGATTCTAATGTTGTTTACTATAATGATAGATACTCTTAGCTGTTTACTTTTTAGGGCTGTTAAAATAGAGCTTTCAAATGGAATTAGAGTGGGCTCTGAATATGTTTATTTGTTGCATGCAATTTCCCACTGGCTTTGTGTTGTTCTCGGAACTAGATGCCTATTTCTTCATTAATTCTATTTTCATTCCAGAAAAATTTATGAAATTAATTCAGGTTTAAATTTTAATTATATTTTTGTACAGTTAGCAAAGGGGATAATTTATTCTCCACGTTAGTCCCAATTTGACTTGATGAAGGACGTGGCTACAGAGTTGGAGATGATTAGAAAGATAAATGGAAGTCCGTTCCAACCGCGTACTCATCCGGACTATGTTGAAAAAGATGATTGAAATAGGGGTTAAAATGTTGACGTTATTGTAGTATTAGTATTACTATTTACATTATGTTTTATCTGTGATATTTATTTAAGTTGTTTTATGTACTTCTTTTATTATTGAATGTTTAATTGTTATAAATACTTATTTAGAAATGCTTTGCTTGGAGAATTTATTATGTTTTTTCGAATATATATTCAGGGTTTGTAATTAAAGAATTTTAATATAAAAAAACTAAAATTATAAAACAAAGGAGTTTGCCACGAAAATTTCCGTGGCAAAGCTAAAAGCAATTTTCCACGGATATATCCGTAGCAAAGTTGCCACGGTTTTATCAGTGGCAAATTTGCAACGGAAATAACCATAACAAATTTGCCACGGATATATCTGTGGCAAATATTTACCACGCCAATTTTTGCCACGGCTCATTATCTGTCGATAGACCGTGGCAAAGCTAAAATTTGCCACGGTACGGTCTATTTTGCCACGAATATATCCGTGGCAAAACATCAACATTCTTGTAGTGTTTTGATGCCGATGACATTCCGTTGAAGCCAAACGTCTCATATCAATTGGAACCTGTGAAGATCTTAGACAGAGGGGAGAAAACATTACGAAACAAGGTGATCCATCCCTCTAGGTAAAAGTTCTTTGGGAAAACATCACTTCGGAAAAGGAGCAGGACATGAAGGACGTATATCCTGAATTGTTTCATTAATAAATGTAATACTCTAATTTTGAGGACAAAATTATTTTTAGTGGAGTAGAATTGTAACATCCCAAAAATCCATAAAGACGACTTAGAACTTAAGGGATTTAATTACAATTTACCGCGAAAAGAAAAGGAGGATTACTTGTAAGTAGAGACGTCAAAAGAGGGACAAAAATAACATGCATATTTGAATATGCACTGTCATATTCGAATAGTATTCGAATATACACTTTCATATTCGAATAGTATTTGAATATGCCGAGTAATATTCGAATAGTATTCGAATATGCACACTAATATTCGAGTATGGACTTTTCATATTCGAATATGGAAGTGGGGAATTGATTACAGGAGCCGTAAATTCGAATATATATTCGAATATGGACCCCAAAGTCTATAAATAGGGATGCCTTGTCTTCAAAACTCGTTGTTTTCCCGATTCCTCACTTTACAAAACCTCTGCCACGAATCAACCAAAATCTGTAACTTCTCCATCCAAGGTATTATATCTCACCAAGTTACTCTGTAACTAAAGGTTTCAAAGAGTTGAGATCCAGCCTCGGAGACAGCAGGTGCAGAAGGAAGGGAGTTGGATATTGAGATTAGGTTTTGAGGAGAAAAGGATTCTAGAAGATCTGAGGTAACCCTAAAACCCCAAATCTAGGACACTATGAAATGTTAGGAACTTGTGATTAGGGACTATAGACCATGTGTTAGAAATTGGTTGAGTTAGGATTATGTTTGATATTATTTGATATGTTTGCATGATGTTATGTGATATACTTGCACGATGTTGTATTGTTTGAATATGAAAATAGATATTGCATGACTAGAATTGGTAATGGTGTGCAAATGATGAAGTGTATGTAACACACAAGGGTTACCAAATTATAAAGTGGTAAAATTGATAAGAGGACTCTGGGTAGATTGTTAAACTGTTTTAAAAGTATAAGTGTAGAGTTAGTATGAAATCGAATATGTATCTCAATATGGAAGACCATATTCAAATAGATATTCGAGCGTGACACTTATGATTTAAAATATTAAGACATAGGATGTTTGTGTTTGAATATTATGCTATGAGAACTCTTGTTTGATTGATTATGATATGCATATGAATGTGTGATGCATGAGAATGTGTAATGTGTCTAAAAGGAAAAGTGGAAAAGCAAATGATTGGGGGCTATTACCAGAAGAGGTAATAGTTCTTCCATACCTGTAATGGGTGTTGACTCTGAGTGGGAGCTATTACTGGAAGGGGTATTAGTTCCTGCAGACCTCTATTTGAGGTGAGGCATAGACTCTGGTTAGGGACGCTTACCAGGGTTTGCAAAGAGCTCTAGAGTGCTATGGCCACGCACATGGTGGACTGCCGCATGCACCAGGTTTCTCGATAAAAGAAGAAAGAAATGAAATGGAAAATGATCCTACATACATACCTGTGTGTTTGGTAGTTTATACTTGTTGTGTGTACGTTTGTTAGGAATGATTTTGGAGATTTTCCAATTAGACTGGCTGCGATTCTGTATATATAAACTATTTTCAATAGCGACGGTTACTCAGTTATATGTCGTTCATATACCTGACGGTTACAGGCAGGTGATACAGACTCGGAGGGTGTCAGCGCTTGAGGAGACCTTAGTAGCTGCATCTTGTTATACTTAGGTAGGCGTTAGTTTTGTTGTATGATTACCTAGATGGACTCGGCAATCTCTGGCTTGTAAAATAAATAAACACCATACGTAAATATTATATATATATATATGTATATATATAAATAATGTTTTATATTCCACTGTTTGTTGTTTTAAAAAAAATGACCCTAAAAATCTAGATGTTAGAGTAGCTTTATAACCGAGACATATATCAAAGTTGCATTTCATTTTTGGGTTTAGCCATGGTGGTATGAAAATGAAGGGATTAACAAAAAAATAAGGTTATGTTTGGCAAGAAAGTGATTAACAGACTTTAGGGACAAAAAACGCTAATTATCAAAAAAGTCAGGGATAAATTTTAAAGTAAAAATTTTATAAGAACCAAAAGTAAAAATGATATATTTTTTAAGAACCAAAAACATATTTAAGTTTAATAAACAAAATTGAAACTTCATTCCCATACCTATGGCACCAATATTGGGTTCGGACAACAAAAACAAATTAAAATTGAAAATATCAATAGAAATGCATTTGATTGGGTTTTTCAAAACATTTCCGTTGAAAAATATTTTCAAAACCAATGATGAAAACTAAAAATGAAAAAAAAATTTGTTTTCACTTTCAATGCTTTATTTGTGTGTTTTGTTTAGATTTTAGTGGACTAAGAAGTGAAAAACAAGCAAAGTGAGACAAATACCAATGATTGAGAATTAAAGGATATAAACCAAAGTCATATAATGGAAGTAAGTATTTCTAGCTTTAGTCTTTTGACCAAAGCGAAAACTTATTCATACATGCCCAAATTATAAACTTTTGAAAATGAAAACAAAAGACATGGTTGCACACGAATTATTTATGTTAAAAGAGTTGGAATACACACTAATTCCATTAGTGTGTTTACAATTGTAAAAATTTCCTAAAAAGAGCTATTTTTCTCTCTAAGTAGAAGAATAAAAAGAGAAATATGTCTCTTCGTGAAGAGTTAGCATGATCATTATTAACTATATATATATATATATATATGTATATATGGGACGACTCTGGTGAGAAAGGTGATTTTATATGAGAGAAAGGCAGGAGCGGAGCTACCTTAAGCATTGGGGGCCGGCCTCGGCCCGTGCATTGCGAAAAAATTATCAACATTTTTTAGGTTAAAATTGACATATATATATATTGTCTAATAGAATTAGTTTATTAGTATTAAAATTTGATATATACAACTACCTTATAAAAACTAATAATTTAGACCTTTGATATCTATATTAACAAATAATTCTATTAGTCAAAGCCATTACTAATAGAGCAAAATTTACGCTAAAGCGTTACGTTAATAAATATTAATTTTTGTGTTGAATAATAATAAATTATTTTTATTTTTTTAAATAATAGAAGTTTTATTTATTTATTTTCTTGGAATTTATGTATATTTGTAATATTTTTTTTATTCATATCAATACATTTTTACGATGAAAAGTTACAATAAGGAGCAAAAATTTCAATATTTAAAGTCAACTCTAAAAAAAATGCAATAGTACATTCTCGAAATAGGTAAACATCTTGCAATCAAAAATTATTTTTAAAATTATTGAAGAGATATTATTTATATAGTTATGGCGTTATCAAATTATTTCTTTACTTTTAAAATATGTATTGACTCCCTTTTATTAGATATTTCATTTTATCATTTTATAAATTATTTTTTAATTTTCTTAAAAATAAGTTATAATAAAATAAAAAACAATTGAAAAAATATTTAAAAGAAAAGATCAAAATGACTTATGTAATTTTTCACATTTGCATTATCAAAAAATAAATTTGGTTAAACGAGTCAACTATATTAATGAATTTAATTTTACAAAATATCCCCAAAGTCAACTTTCTCAATCAAAAATAATATTTTTTAATGTTCCAACCCTAGATCTCCAATCTCCCAAGCCAAGACTTGGTACCTACATGATCAAGTGGATTAATGCCCACATTCAGAATAATATTATAATTATTAATATATTTTTATATATTTTTTTTATATACTATATTTTAGTTTTAAATTTTATATTTTTACCCCACCCCACACTTTTTGTCTAGCTTTGACCCCGGTGATGAGAGAAGTAAATTTCGACCCTTATATCTTATCATGAATGATCAGGATTAAAACACAAGAATTTTATGAAAGTCATGTGAGTTTTTAAAGTCACATGACTTTTAAATGTGTGTGTATATATATATATTTACTCCATCACAATGCTTGTTAATTTCATATATTTTAAAACTATATTTTACGTTACTTCTTTTTAGTATGTTGATGGAGTACTAAATGATTTCGCAATGATGCGAAATTTTGTAGACATGATCTATACGATAAGTAGTTTCAATTCTAAAGTGGATTTTGTGAAAAACATCTTCGACAAATAGTTATTAACCGGTGTAAGAGTTTGTGTAAGTTACACCGGTGTCATTTGATCTCTCCCCATATATATATATATATATGACATATAAAATTAAAGCAGTTATTGTTGTTAGAGTTGAGAGATATGAATCTCCACTATTAGATCATTTCATAAATGGTTGAGATTAAAACACAAAAGATAGTGAGAAATGAGAAAAAGAAAATGTAAATAGTAGACTTAAGAAAAAAAAATGTAAAAAATAAAATTAATAGTAGATGTAAGAAAACACATTTTAATAAGGTCTTCATATGCTATGACAAGTAGTATTAAGATCCAAAAATGGTGAAGTTGTTGTCTTCATCCCTTAAGCCTTAGAAGTTGAATAGTTACCAGCATAAACACTTCTAGCGTTAACTTATGGAGACTATTCTAGGAAGAACCTCAAAAGAAAAGATTAATCTTTCATACCCCCTGAATTTTGCAAAAAAATTATTTTATCCCAAATTCGTAAGTGTCCTCATAGTTGTCTCGTTAAAAACATTTCTAGTTAAAACCCTTTGGGAAAAACCTAGACTAAGGAAAAAAGAGCACAAGAGTTACTCCAAAAGTCAAAAGTTCTTAGTTTTTAGTTGTGCTTAGACAAATAATTGATAAATATCTTTGAATATATAAAAAAAGCAATTTTAAAAATTAAAAATACACTTTAGACTAATAGATAGATATAATGTTAATCAAAATGTTGCAATATTGTTCCTCCATCCGTAAAACATCAGCTCTGCGTGATACAAGGACATTTTAGCAAAACTTATCTTTCTTCTCAACATCCATCATCACATAATCAGCCCTCTTTCACCACATGAGAACAAAAAATCAAAACCCTTCTCTCTACAATTTCTTTCTTCTTAATCATCCTTTTCAACATGCAAACCATCTCTTCCTCTCATCTCCACTTGATCATTGACTTCGGTGCTTGATTTGACAGGATTCAAGAGGAACCAAGAATCAAGAAGGTGGGAGAAGCTTATATTCAAGAAGAGTAGAGACTAAGATTGGAAGAGCTATTGTTGCTTGAAGACCTAGGTTGCCACAAGCTCTCTCTTCCTAACTATTTTCCACTTTAGTGGTTGAGAATATCGTGAGATTTCAACTCCAAGTAGTTAATGAGGTATATTATAATATCTCACGGTGGCTTTGTTTTGTTTGAGTTTCAAGAGAGGATATCAAGGATTAACATCAAAAGAAGACTCGTTTTGCTAGTTTAAATCCTGTGTGTAATTATATGAGAATTAGTTTTGTAAGGTGCTGCTTAATGACATTCTTATGGTTATGTAATACTTAGACAAGGATTTGATTACATGGAGCTTTACGTAGTCAAGTTCACATATTAGTTGGAATGATACTAATCAAATTTAAAAATGTTATTGAAAACAAATGACTAAATTAAATCATAAATCCTAATAGATTAAAGCATAAAATAAAATAAAAAATACTCTTTTTTAATTGTGAGTATATATATGATTGAAACCAACCGACTACAAAATTTCATTCAATAGATAAAAAAACAATCTATTGGAAATTTTGTTTATTTCAAAACAATGAAAAAAAAAAAAAGTTGTCACATTTATTTCTGCTTATTTTATGAAATAAGATATTTAGTTTAATAGTTACTTTGATTTTTTTCATATTTGATTAAATGTTGGATTATATTTACGGTTAAATGTGTTTTTGGTCCCTAAACTTTAACAAAAATCCGTTTTTAGTTCACTGGACTTTAAAATATCAATTTTTAGTCCCTAAACTTTCAAAAAGTTAACTCTTAGTTTCTCCTTACATTTTTTTGTGACGTGACAAAGTGAGGGTTCTTCAACCAGTCCACGTGTCAGATCAATATATCACATCACTAGAAAATGTACTGAGGGAATAAAAGTAAATTTTTTCAAAGTGCACGGATAAAAAATCATTTTTTAAAAAATTTGGGACAAAAAATATATTCTCGCAAAAGTTCAAGGACGAAAAACATATTTGACCCTTTTAATTATTATCAATTTGATTTAATTTAATAAGATTATTTGGTTGGATTTGATTGATTTTGTTGACATTTGATCTTCCAAATTGAGACTTCAATTTTATTATCACTAATTATTTATTATGACAATTTATTTCATTTATTTATTTCTTGGTTTCAAATAGCATAGCCCTAGTTCTTGAGTCTATACATATTCACCATATGTTTCTTATTTGAGTAGATACAATTTTACAAACAGTTTTTTTCCAATTCTATTCATGGCATTATCATATATTGCGTTATTTATATGTTCTTGGTCTCTATTTTTTAAACCTTGATGACATGTTTCTTTTTATCTTGATCCTATGTGCTATAAATTGCTCTATCTCAAGCTGCCTAGTTTCACATTTCTCATGTTTCATATTGATATCATCCAATTATGATTATTGATTGTGCAAAATGTGTTTATCATGGAATTCTCCCATTGTACTCATAGGTTTTTCTTTGATCTTGAAAATTGAAATATGGATCACATTCTTAATAAAAAAGGATTATGCATTAGTAAACAAGTAGTTTCACTCTTCATTTATTGATTGATCATTAATTCTTATAGATAATGACCTTATCTTTTTTACTTGGATATACTTAATGGATTATCATTTTTTTATCGTCTATGGCTATATAAATATACTTACTTATCAATAAACATCAATATTTTATCGCAAAACATAGTATCAACCGTACCCAACTTGGTTTCTTGAATAGCCACAAAATTCCCATTTTCACCATAATTAAGAGCTCTCGATTTCTTTCGTTTAATCCTCCCCAGCCCACGAATATTAAAAGAGAGTAATTTCATTTCAAACCTAATTTTCCACAACTAGAGACAAAGTCCCCTTGATCACTTTCGTATAATTGAGCCATCCTACCCTCCATCTTCTAGTTATTTTCTCTCGATGAAACCACCAATTCTTTGCTAAGGGCCCAAATTGAACATAGATTAAACCTTTTTTCTCTATTAAAAATACCGAATTGCATTGATATATGTCAAAATCAAATATAGAGAAACTACAACCAGAGGATGAAGAAGCTTCTTGGTTGTGCCCCATTGGTTGACTCTATGGAATACGCCCAAAGATGCCTTCATAAAAAAAAACCAGAGCTTTGACTACAGTCTTCTTTCTTCTCTTCTTCCAGACCCTGAACCATGTCACTACCTCTTTTTAATGTAATTTTGAGCTCGATTACATTCAATAGGTTATGCACAGAACAAGCCGGAAGAACGGAAATGTTGTTCTCAGTTACAAGGGGAGAATCTTATTGCGAGATCACCTTAGAGGGATCCTTAGGAAAATACAAAGTTGGGCTCTCCTTTGAGATAATAGATATGTTGGGCTTGAGATGGGACCACTCTCCTCTAAAGATCCGACCAACAAAGGTCCACTCTTAAAGAAATTAGGAAATGGGCTTGAGTTTGATACACTCGCCTCCACAAGCCCAAAAGGTGAGGAATCACTATAAGCAATATTGGCCCAATTCTTAGATGATTCTATAAATACAGAATTAACAAAATTAACTTGGCCCAATTTTATATTTGCCCCCACCCCTCACATTTTGTCTAGCTTTGCCTCCGGTGATGAGAGAAGTAAATTTCGACCATTAAATCTTATCATGAATGATTTACTCCATCACAATGCTTGTTAATTTCATATATTTTAAAATTATATTTTACGTTACTTTTTTTAGTATATCGATGGAGTAGTAAATGATTTTGATGCGAAATTTTGTAGACATGATCTATACGATAAGTCGTTTCAATCCTACAGTGGGTTTTGTGAAAAACATCTTCGACAAATAGTTATTAACTGGTGTAAGAGTTTGTGTAAGTTACACCGGTGTCATTTGATCTCTCCCCATATATATATATATATATGACATATAAAATTAAAGCAGTTATTGTTGTTAGAGTTGAGAGATATGAATCTCCACTATTAGATCATTCCATGAATGGTTGAGATTAAAACACAAAAGATAGTGAGAAATGAGAAAAAGAAAATGTTAACAGTAGACTTAAGAAAAAGAAAATGTAAAAAATATAATTAATAGTAGATGTAAGAAAATAAAAAAAAAAGTCCACAGTGTAATACTAGTAGATGCTAGAAAACGAAAAAAAAATACAATGTAATAAATAGTAGTTATAAGAATAATATTACTGTTATAAAATGAACATAAAATAAAAGAGAACAAAAGTAAGGAGAATAGAAGAATAGTGAGAAGAGGGAGGATTTGATTTCATTGTATTTAAACCTTACAAGCATGTCCTATTTATAGACATGAGATTGAGTAGCCTAAGTAACAAAAACTTAGTGGTAATATAAATAGGAAATACAATAGAAGTAAAAGGAGGTGTTACAACAACTCATAAAATTCCTTTTGTAGTGGAAGATGGAAGGTGGAAGGTAGAAGGTGGACATCCACAATTATATTATTCATAACACTCTCCCTTGGATGTCCATGACTTCAATGTTCCTCGTTAAGACCTTACTTAGAAAAACCCAGTGGGATAAAACCTTAGTGAAGGAAAAAGAGTATACATTTGATATACATGAAATGCTACCTCATTAAAAACCTCGCCAACAAAACCCAATAGGACAAAATCATGGCTAAGGAAAAAAGAGTACATCGCGTATCAACTCCCCTTCAAAACAATATGCTTAAAAACTTGTTGAGCTGAACAAATCACATTTTAATAAGGTCTTCATATGCTATGACAAGTAGTATTAAGATCCAAAAATAATGAAGTTGTTGTCTTCATCCCTTGAGCCTTAGAAGTTGAATAGTTGCTGGCATAAACACTTCTAGTGTTAACTTATGGAGACTTCTCTAGGAAGAACCTCAACAGAAAAGATTAATCTTTCATACTCCCGTGAATTTTACAAAAAATTTATTTTATCCCAAATTTGCAACTGTCCTCATAGTTGTCTCGTTAAAAACATTTCTAGTTAAAACCCTTTGGGAAAAAACATAGACTAAGGAAAAAAGAGTGCAAGAGTTGCTCCAAAAGTCTAAAGTTCTTAGTTTTTAGTTGTGCTTAGAGAAATAATTGATAAATATCTTTGAATATATAAAAAATCAATTTTAAAAATTAAAAATACACTTTAGACTAATAGATAGATATAGTGTTAATCATAAATGTAGTATCCCCAAACTTGCACCTTTGAATTTCATGTGATTAAAATTTTTGATAATCAAAATGTTGCAATATTGTTCCTCCATCCGCAAAACATCAGCTCTACATGATACAAGGACATTTTACCAAAACATGTCTTTCTTCTCAACATCCACCATCACATAATCAGCCCTCTTTCACCACATGAGAACAAAAAATCAGAACCCTTCTTTCTCCCTTCTATCTACAATTTCTTTCTTCTAAATCATCCTTTTCAACATGCAAACCATCTCTTCCTCTCATCTTGACTTGATCATTGACTTAGGTGCTTGATTTGACAAGATTCATAAGGAACCAAGAATCAAGAAGGTGGGAGAAGCTCATATTCAAGAAGAGTAGAGACTAAGATTGGAAGAGCTATTGTTGCTTGGAGACCTAGGTTGCCACAAGCTCTCTCTTCCTAACTATTTTCCACTTTAGTGGTTGAGAATATCGTGAGATTTCAACTCCAAGTAGTTAATGAGGTATATTATAATATCTCACGGTTGCTTTGTTTTGTTTGAGTTTCAAGAGAGGATATCAAGGATTAACATCAAAAGAAGACTTGTTTTGCTAGTTGAAATCTTGTGTGTAATTAGGATATGAGGAATTAGTTTTGTAAGGTGCTTCTTAATGACATTCTTATGGTTATGTAATACTTAGACAAGGATTTGATTACATGGAGCTTTACGTAGTCAAGTTCACATTTAGTTGGAATGATAAAAATCAAATTTAAAAATGTTATTGAAAACAAATGACTAAATTAAATCATAAACCCTAATAGATTAAAGCATAAAATACAATAAAAAATACTCTTTTTTAATTGTGAGTATATGATTGAAACCAACTGACTACAAAATTTCATTCAATAGATAAAAAAACAATCTATTGGAAATTTTGTTTATTTCAATTTTTAGTCCCTAAACTTTCAAAAAGTTAACTCTTATTTTCTCCTTGCATTTTTTTGTGACGTGACAAACTGAGGGTCCTTCAACAAGTCCACGTGTTAGCAGATCAATATATCACATCACCAAAAAATGTACTTAGGGAATAAAAGTGAATTTTTTCAAAGTCCAGGGATTAAAAATCAATTTTTTTAAAGTTTAGGGACTAAAAATATATTCTCGCAAAAGTTGAGGGACGAAAAACATATTTGACCCTTTTAATTATTATCAATTTGATTTAATTTAATAAGATTAATTGGTTGGATTTGATTGATTTTGTTGACATTTGATCTTCCAAATTGAGACTTCAATTTTATTATCACTAATTATTTATTATGACAATTTATTTCATTTATTTATTTCTTGGTTTCAAATAGTATAGCCCTAGTTCTTGAGTCTATACATACTCACCATATGTTTCTTATTTGTGTAGATACAATTTTACAAATAGTTTTTTTTCCTATTATATTCATGGCATTATCATATATTGCGTTATTTATATGTTCCTGGTCTCTATTTTTTAAACCTTGATGACATGTTTCTTTTTATCTTGATCCTATGTGCTCAAAATTGTTCTATCTCAAGCTGCATAGTTTCACATTTCTCATGTTTCATATTGATATCATCCATTTATGATTATTGATTGTGCAAAATGTGTTTATCATGGAATTCTCCCATTGCACTCATAGGTTTTTCTTTGATCTTGAAAATTGAAATATGGATCACATTGTTAATAAAAAAGGATCATGCATTAGTAAACAAGTAGTTTCGGTCTTCATTTATTGATTGATCATTAATTGTTATAGATAATGATTTATATCACAAGAGTTGATGATGGTAAATGATATTGATTAAAATTGGATACTCATGTATAGTATATTCTTATTGTTAGAAGAAGAAATGCTCGAATGCCTACATGCTTACAATGATTGTCCTAAATGACCTTATCTTTTTTACTTGGATATACTTAATGGATTATCATTTTTTATCGTCTATGGCTATATAAATATACTTACTTATCAATAAACCTCAATATTTTATCGCAAAACATAGTATCAACCTTACCCAACTTGGTTTCTTGAATAGCCACAAAATTCCCATTTTCACCATAATTAAGAGCTCTCGATTTCTTTTGTTTAATATCCCTCCTCTCCCACCGCGCCGCCGTTCCTTTCACCGCGTCACCGCTCCTCTCCTATCGCGTCGTCGTTCTCCCTCTTTTCAAGTAATATTTAGTTTTATGTCTTGTTTCTTAAATTCTCTATCTCTATATCATTAATCCATTTAAGTAGCAATGGATTATGTATAAGCAGATTGAGCATATGTTCTTGGTAAGGCTAAAAACATATACATATTGAAACATATACATTTTAGAACATTTAAGCTGATTTTTATGTTAAAAGTATTAGATATTTCTTTAGTTGCTTTCCTAAAGCGATAATGATGCTCCACCACAGCTGATCAGCAAAAAATGCGCTGTGGTTCATCGGTTCCTGCTAGAGTTTCTTCTATAGCGAAAAAGAGGTACTTTCCTTCATTCTCGGCTCGCATCATACATTCTTAATATGGTTTTATTCAAGAAAAATACAGATGATTATCCAAGTGTCATTTGTGGGACATGTATTCAATAAACAAACATAGTCTGCATAAACATGTATAATCTGCATAACTTAAGACCTGCAATATTTAATGGTTTTAATGATTTAAGATATTTTGTTTCCCTTAACTTGAAAAGACTTCGATGTTCATCTATTGCATTTCATTTTCTGACTACTTTTTTCTTTCCACCTTGACATAAAATGTTTGCATCTGTGTTTTGAATATTTCAACATTTTAAAATAAATTGGTCATTGTTATTTCTTTTTATGACTGGTTCTCTTCTGTGTAGTCTATATTTTGTTCAGAATGTGATTATTTTCGCATATTATTATTATTAATCAATTCCAATGTGATGGTGTAACTTGTAAGGATGTTCTTTTTACTCAATTAATTAAATTCAGTAAAGTATACCATTTACAAATAGTATATATTTTCATCTTTAATAGCCTCTTTGGTTAAGTGTTCAAAATCAATTTGATAGGAAGCTAAAAATTTTAGAGGTTATATAAAGTGCTTAGTAGTGCATGAAACCCCAGTTTTGATGCTCCCAAAATCTCAACCAAACAGATTATTAAATTGCATGCTTTTGTTCATAAGTTTGGAGGATGTATTATTATTTCTTGCGGTCTCTTCTTCTCACTGTAGAACTATTTTATTATTAAAAACTCGGATTTATTGCTATGTAGGGAGGTTTTCTATCAAGAGACTACCATGCAAACATGGAGGCGTCCTTTTATTCATGAAGGATAACTGCACAAATGTCATGCATAAATGCGTCATTTATGAAACTTAGCAACTATGTTACATATTATAAATAGAATATAGAACGTCTTGTTTGTCTGAATAGATACAACATCAATTTAGATTCATTATGGTATAGAGTAAGTGGTAATCCTTGGGTCATTCATACATTGTATTTTATATTAATGGAAGACGAGTATCTAGCACCAAATTTTTCCTTTTGGGGATCTATTTTATGTTTTTTTATTATACTTTTGTATTTTGATTTATAGATTTACATATTAGTTCTTGTGTTGGTTTAAATTGTAGGCAGGTTTGTATTTGTGAAAATTAAAAAAAATTAAAAAAATTGCGAGGGCTTGGCCCAAGAAAATATGTTCCTCATTGTGCTTCAATATGCGAGGGCCACAAGCCCTCGAAAAGTTGGTCTTTTGACGTGTAATTTTGGAACGTGTTACCCTCAAATTTCTGAGGGTTAGACCCACGCAAGTTTGCGACATCTATAAAGCCGACGGAAATTGGTTGACTTCGAGCCATATTCCGTCGGCCACGCATTTGAGAGGGCTTTTTGTAATTCCCGACGGCGAAAATTTCCACTAAAACATGCGTTTTTCTTGTAGAGGAACTCCCTTCTTTGACACCCCTATGGTCATCCTCAACAACATCTTATTGTCCGATAATGAATTAGGTAGGGGGAATGTTGTGAAAACTAAAAAATCTTAGGGCATGTTTACTTTTTTTTACTTTTGTGTTTTCGTTTTCTATTTTTCTGAGTAATTGCAATGCAAAACTATCACTTTTGTCTTATTTTATTGTCCGTTTGTGAAATTTTATATAGATAATTTTGAAAACAAACAAAACAATTTTAATTTGTTTACAATATTTTGTAAAACTCCTTCACCTCCCTTTACAAACTAAATACAAATATATTACTTTTTAATTTTTTCCTTCCTACCCTTTGATCTAAACTTAGAAAATGAAAACACAAAAGTGAAAACAAAGTAAACAAAGCCTAGTGATTGAAAAAAAATGAAACAATGAATAATTTGCCTCGGGGCTCTATTCGTCATTGATGAGAAGCTTGAGAGGTTTATCGATATAAAATTTCATGATGTGATAACGGCTTCTTGAAGAGTTCACTCTCATTCTCAAATCAAACCCCGATGCTTCTTCCTAATCAACATTTGAAGCTTAAAGTAAAGCATTCCAAGAATCAGCCTCTCAAAATATAAAAGGAAAAAAAATGAAAGATGACATCTCAAAATAAAAAAGATGAAAACTATAGTAATTTCCATTGCTACCTTGTTGAAGTGGAAGCTAAGATCTTTTGTTGCTGGATCGTGAGAATAATTTTCCTCAAATAGGATCCATATTTCATTCATAGAGAAAGCTTTTAGTATAGATTGATTCATAGGGACAACTAACAACCATTAGAGAAGAAGAAGAAGGGTCCTATTCGATGAGTATAGAGATTTGGGTCATTGTTTTGCTTCCCCATTCTTGAACCGTGCAACGTCAGCTTTGTCTAGATTTTATTGATATCTAGAAAATAAAAGGTTTCTCCAAAGTGCAACAGATTCAAATTAGAGCCGAAGAGAAAGAGGGTGACAAATTAGGGTAAAGATCCATCAGCACAAATCTTTCCCTGTTTCCACAAAAAGTATGATAGCCAACGTAAGCCACCACCACGGGTTCCCCACCACCATGTAAGCATAGCTGCATACAGCTTCATCCCCACCTTAGTATCAAGCTTTCACTATGCAACAAAGTAGTGTATGCTTCTCTTTGAGTTTGTATCATTAACAAAGAGAAATAAAGAGAGAGAGCAAAGGAGAAAAGGGAGGCACACCATTACCTGTCATTGGTGTCTAATTTCCCTTGCCAAACAATCGTCGCTGAGAAGAATAGTGTGAGGGAAAAAAACTGAAAAATTGAGAAGAAGATGAGATGAGGAAGAGAAAGAGAAAGAGAATATGAAAGGAAGAGAAAGAAACGAGATTAGAAGAAGTAGAGAAAAAAATAGTAGGTGGGTGAAAAATAAAACAATTATGAAATTTTATCCAAAACTTAAAATTTAAATTTGCTTCATTTTTCATTTCAACATAAGCAGTTTGATCAAATTGGATCAAAGCAATCAATGGCCAAAAGTAAAATTAAAAAATAAGGAGAATTTTTTTAATTGCATTTTGTTGCGTGTCCAATTCAAAACCCGTTTTCTTATATTATATGATGATATGGTGAGATATGATTGATCCCCAATCTCATGTTGACAAATACCCCATTCCCAACATGATGGTTTCATGTAGCATATTAGACAGAAATAACCACCTACGTAGTATCACACAAATTCGTATAAATGAATAGATTTCAAAGAATATCCTATGCCACATCGATAGATCCCAAAATTTAACTTTCTTTAATACCTTAAATTTTTTGAGCAATACTCCCAGTTGGCATAGGTGTATAGCATTTCATTTTGTTAACTATACTAGGTTAAGTAATGCCTGCTTTTCAATCAAGTCGGTTGGCTAGTTTATATTCATATCAATAGGTAGAGTAAGGGTATTTTCCTATTGATAAAGTATGATGGCATCGGGAAAATTATCATTTAAGTGTTAATCAACATAATGTATAAAAATATATTGACACCAATATATAACTTAAGAGCAAAAAGAGAGAAGAAAGGTTGTATGGTTTTCAAAGAAAATTTCCAAAAGGCATACAATTCAGTAAGTTGGAACTTTTTACTTTATATGATGAGGATAATGGGTTTTAGTGATAGATGGAGAAGGTTGATGGCTGCTTGCGTGTGTGCGGGTTCCTTTTCAGTGTTGGTAAATGGTAGTCCAAAAAATTTGATTCATATTTCCAAAGGTTTAAGGCAGGGAGACCCATTAGCACCGTTTCTGTTTATCATAGCAGCAGAAGGATTGAAAAGGTTTATGTGGATAATGCAGTGGATCAAGGTAAATTTCAACCGATGGAAGTTGGTCAAGAGCATGTTGAAATAGCATTACTGCAATATGCGGATGATTCTATGTTTTTTGGTCCTCCATCCTTGAATAACATCAGAGCTCTTAGATTAATTCTAAGGGTCATTGAATTGGTTTCAGGTCTTAGAGTTAATTTCTTTAAGAGTAACTTAATTGGGATTAATGTAGACTTGCAGTTTGTGGAGACAACATGTAGGCTTTTGAGATGCAAATCTGCAAAGTTACCATTCAAATACCTTGGGATTCCTATTGGAGCATGCCACAGAAGTATTAGCACCTGGAATCCGGTGGTTGATAGATTCAAAAATAAGCTTACCAACTGGAGAAGAAAATCTTTGACTATAGGAGGAAAGGTAGTTCTTATTAATTCAGTTTGGTCTAGCCTTCCGTTGTATTTATTTTCAATTTATAAAGCTCCAAAGGCGGTGCTTAAGACTCTGAAGATGTAGTAAAGGCAATTTCTGTGGGGTGGAAATTTAGAGAGAAGAAAAACAGCTTGGGTCTAGTGGAACTCAATCTATAAGCCAAAGGAATTTGGGGGGGTTGGAATTAAAGATCTGGAATTATTCAATCTCAGCTTATTAGGAAAGTGGCGCTAGAAAATGCTAAATAATTGTCAAGATTTATGGGCTAAAGTGGTTAAATCCAAATATGGTGGTGAAAGTGTTCAAGGAATGACAGTAGAAAGAACCACATAGAAATATTCTATATGGTGGAGGGATGTAATGAATATTGATAAAAGGGAAGACAATTTTAAGGAGTGGGTCCAGGAAGGGGTGGCAAGAAAGGTGGGGAATGGTGGAAACATAAAGTTCTGGGAAGATATTTGGATGGGAAATCAATGCTTAAAGAATGTACATAGTAGACTGTACTATGTGGTTCTGAACAAAACCGCTAACATTGCTGATGTCGTTTCGTTAAGGGTTGACACTTGGGTTTGGGGTTTTGAGTGGAGAAGGGATTTATATAGTTGGGAGGAGATTGATTTAACTAACCTTAAGAATACAATTATTTCTTCTCTATGTTTGCAAGACATGTCTGATTATTGGTGCTGGACAAAGGACAGGGCGAATGGTTATAATTGAGCATCAGCATATGCTGCTTTGGTTTCAAGGCGCTGGGAGGAGGAAATCCTGGTAATGATGAGCTGCATTTTTTGAAATTGTTATGGAAGCTTAAAGCACCACTAAGAGTTCAAATTCTAGTTTGGCAATTGGCACAAGATAGATTACCTACTAAGATAAATCTGATTTCAAGTAATATAATATCAAATTCTTAGAGTTGTATCTGTGTATTGTGCGACAATTTTGGTGAGTCTGCGAATCACTTATTTTTTGAATGAGAATTTTTAATTGGCTGGGGTATTTGGCTGCTTTACCTGGGCAGTGCCACAATCATTTGGTAGCTTTTAAATATGCCCTCCCAAAGAAGAAGAAAGGAATAATGTTTGGATACATTATATGGTTGGCTACTATTTGGGAATTTTGGTTGTATAGAAATAGAGTTATTTTTAGAGAAGAATATGCAAATGTGGACCGGATTGTGCAAGGAATCAAAAGACGATCATGGGAATGGTTTAGGATTTATGCAAAGAATAGTGGGTTGGGTTTGGTATTTTCTTCTTAGAATCAATATCCCACTGCTTGTATTTTATCCTGATGCTAAATTGCTAATATTGATGATACATCAGTAATGTAATTTTCTTGGGTGGGTTAGCAATTTTTAGGTTGAATTTTGGTGGTTTTTGCGATTTGCAGTATCACAATTTCATTCTTTTGTATTTGACAGTGTACTTCTAGTACCATAAGGTTTGAAAGCAATACATTTTATCTTTCAAAAAAATAAAACTTAAGAGCAAAGGTTGACAATATTTAATTCTCAACTGTTAACACTTTGCATAGAAACTTCAAATAAATCGATAGTTAACTTTCAACCGCATGTATTAACAATTTGCTTCATATCATTCTAGCCATTCAGCATTTAACCAACTAGTGAAAGAACGGGGAAACAAATTACAAACACCATCAAAGTAATTATATCATAACGAAATAACAATACAATGAAACAACATGATGCAAAATTTCATATTATAAAAGTTAATATACTAAGTCCCACTTGGACTTCTTAACCTATGCCACCAAACATATCTGAATCACTATTAGTTTCCATGTTTCATAATGCTAGGTGGGTCAAACATACTAAAGAAAAATATTGTAAAGTAAGGATAACATTTCATAACCAAATTCTGCACTCAACTTGCTAATTTTCATCATGTAGTGAAATTAGAGACTCTGTATACGTTACCACATTACATCCCAAACCAAGTCTCCCTTGATAATCACAATAAGAGCGATGTTCTTGCACTTCTCCATTATTATTAAATTTCACCAATGCTCCACCATCAATTCCAACTATATCTCCACTTTTTGTGCAACATATAGGAGTGCAATGCAAAGGTGTGACAATATTGCACTAAGTCCAAGATGATTGCACTTTGTATTCTTCCATCACCCATATACAACCTGTAATGTTTTGGTAGCGAAGAGCATAAAAACTAAGAAATCCACGATGTACAACCAGTTCACAGTGACCATTGCAAAAATCAACTCGTGGAGCTATTTCAAAGAAAGTTCGTTCCATCAAATCAAACACAACAATAACCATTTTCTTTTGATCGCAATTATAAGCAATCTAATGAACAGCCCCATTGAAGAGCAACCCGATTCTGGGATCAAGATAAAAGTTCGAGTAACAAAAACTAGGAGCCTTCAAGTCTTCCCACATGTTAGCTTTAAGTGAGTATAACTTTACAGAATTCATATTGTTATTGCGGGACACTAGAATTACGAAGTAATCATGTGTTGATGGGTCATGGCCAAAACCATGGAGAAATGGCACTCCCTGAGGAAAACGAGAATGTAATTCCTGGGAAAACATGGAAGGCCAAGATATTTGTTTGTGTTCACCATTGGATGGATTCCAAAAGAAGAAATTTAGACTACATTGCAAAACTATAAACCCTCTACAGGACCCTATGATCCGATTTGGTAAATAACTTCCACCCTAACCTGGAGGTCTGGGAGGCATAAAGTTGAGCTTAAGCATAGCAGAAGTAGAATCATCATGAAGCGATGCATCAATGTCTGTAAATCAGATTACATAATCATATTCCATAAGCATCCCGAGTCTCTCTGGGCGTGTAGCTTCCAGTTCAAAGTGTAAGATAGCAAAATGGGAACTCGAAATGAGAGAAAGTCATGACTTGGACATGCACTTGAAATGTTGGAGAGACTTTACAGGTAAGCTAATCATAATTTGAATTAACAAATCATGTGTCAGAATCGGAGAAGAAACCATGTTCTTCGCTCCTCTCTTCATGTTAGGGCACACTTGATTACTTTGCAAAATGAGATAGGTATGCAATTTGTTACCTCCCCCAATCAGCACATAACGTCGTCAAATCAATAGTTATGAGCATCAAAACAGATAACAAATTTTAGATTTTAGGGCAGATAGATATTTTACTCTGTAACAAGATGACTTCATCGCTGGATCTCCTGTGCTAGGAGGATTTGCACTATGAATACAGAAACTACGAAATATTGCGTCATATCGCCGCCAACTCAAATTTCGGTTGAGACTAGGGCGCTTCTGTGTTTGGAGTATTTACACTATGAATAAGTATGAAGTAAATTTAAATTTTGTTTTTAAAATAATCATATAATTAATAGACTTATTCACATTAAAAAATGGTAAGTGCATTATTATAAAAAAATTAATTAGGAGTAACTAAGAAAAAGAATTTTTTAAAATTTAATATTCTTAATAGTGATAATATGTTTTTTATAATTAGAATCAAAATAACATTATTATTCATTATTTCTTATGAAAATGATTGAAGGTAGAATTAAGTTTAAATTAACTATTTGTTCCCTATAAGTGTCTTTTATTTTAGTTTTTGTCCTTATACGTAAAAAGCTTTCCTTTTATTCCCTATAAAAAAATTCCTCTTAGGGCTAAATTTACTAATTTGTCCCAATATGTGTCTTCTATTTTTATTTTAGTCCTTATATGAAAAAAACTTTCCTTTTTTATTTCTTATAAAAAGGATTGGATGTACAATTATGGTTAATTAACTATTCCGTCCCTATACGTATGTTTCACTTTTATTTTAGTCCCAACACAAGAATGCGTCAATTTATCAAAAAATTATCAGCGACGGTCCCGACCGTCGCAATTCGCGATAGCATTCTTATCGTTTGTGATGGAAATAACCGTCGCTAATGTTGCGATGGAAATTTCCGTAGCTACTAGTGCAAACCAGGCGGAGAATCGTTTTTATGAATGGAAAGCTTGGGGCGACAGACCAGGCCATCACAAACTTAGTGACGGTGTTAATGGGTTAACCTAGTTTAGGGACTTATGTGAAAAATAAAAGTGTATGTACTAAAAGTGTATGATTTTTTTTTTATATAGAAACTACAACAAAATATAGGGACATGTATAAAGAATAAAAGTTTAATTTAACCTAGTATTAATTATTACCTTTATTTTTATATATAAGAACCTACAACAAAAATCATATATCTTAAAAAAAATGCTATCATCAAAAAAATGTTTTGAACTTTTAAAAAGTGATGAAGTCTTTCCATTGTTACCAACTTACCATTATTGATAAACCAATCAATCAAATTTCTTTATTATTTTAAATTGAGTAATATAACAACCTGGTCACTAACTCTATAGGTATTAGGTGTTTTAGTCGCGGACCTAAGAGGAATGCTCCGTTAGTCCCTGACATTATCAACCGTTGGTGGTTTTGGTCCGTGACAATGCAAATGTTGCACGTTAAATGACATGTTGGATGCCCTGTCATCAAACAAAATGTTGACACGCTAAAGGAAAGGGGAAAATTCGTGTATTTTTGTTATTGTAATTGCGCTTAAGCCCCAGTTGTTGGGCTTGAGCGACAAGCACCGTCATGGGATTCAATAAATGCCTCTTTTAAGCAGAAATTAGGGTTAGTCTTGAGTTTTGGGGAACTTTTTTGAGAGATAAAGTGGGAGAGCACGTGGAAACAAGCGGCGACGCTAGGATTCATGAGCTTTGCTTATTTTCTTCTTTTCTTTACGGTTTCCATGGTTACAATGAGTAGCTAAATCCCTTTTTTCTTTGAATTGGACGTAAATTCTTAAATATTTTCCTTTGTAATCTCTATTGATCTATATACAATTTTGATTTTCTTTTATCTGTTGGTTTCTTCTCCCACAATTGTCCACCGCTCTCACTCCTCTCCCACCGCGCCGCCGTTCCTTTCACCGCATCGCCGCTCCTCTCCTATCGCGCTGCCGTTCTCCCTCTTTTCAAGTAATATTTAGTTTAATGTCTTTTTTCTTAATTTCTCTATCTCTATATCATTGTTCCATTTAAGTAAGCAGTGGATTGTGTATAAGCAGATTGAGCATATGTTCTTGGTAAGGCTAAAAACATATACATATTGAAACATATACATTTTAGAACATTTAAGCTGATTTTTTATGTTAAAAGTATTGGATTTTCCTTTTGTTGCTTTCATAAAATGATAATGATGCTCCACCATAGCTGATCACCATCCGTCATTGCAAAAAATGCACTCTGGTTCATCGGTTCTTGCTAGAGTTTCTTCCATACCGAAAAAGAGGTACTTTCCTTCATTCTCTGCTTGCATCCTACATTCTTAATATGGTTTTATTCAAAAAAAATACAGATGATTATCCAAGTGTCATTTGTGGGACATGTATTAAACATGTATAATCTGCATAACTTAAGACCTGCAATATTTAATGGTTTTAATGATTTAAGATATTTTGTTTCCCTTAACTTGAAAAGACTTCGATTTTCATCTGGTGCATTTCATTTTCTGACAACTTTTTTCTTTCCACCTTAACATAAAATGTTTGCATCTGTGTTTTGAATATTTCAACATTTTAAAATAAATTGGTCATTGTTATTTCTTTTTATGACTGGTTCTCTTCTGTGTTGTCTGTATTTTATTCAAAATGTGATTATTTTCGCGTATTATTATTATTATTAAGTTCCAATGTGATGGTGTAACTTGTAAGGATGTTCCTTTTACTAAATTAATTAAATTCAGTTAAGTATACCATTTACAAATAGTATATATTTTCATCTTTAATAGCCTCTTTGGTTAAGTGTTCAAAATCAATTTGATAGGAAGCTAAAAATTTTAGAGGTTATATAAAGTGCCTAGTAGTGCATGAAACCCCAGTTTTGATGCTCCCAAAATCTCAACCAAATAGATTATTAAATTGCATGCTTTTGTTCATAAGTTTGGAGGATGTATTATTATTTCTTGCGGTCTCTTCTCACTGTAGAACTATTTTATTGTTAAAACTGGGAATTATTGCTATGTAGGGAGGTTTTCCATCAAGAGACTACCATGCAAACATGGAGGCGTCCTTTTATTCATGAAGGATAACTGCACAAATGTCATCCATAAATGCGTCATTTATGAAACTTAGCAACTATGTTACATATTATAAATAGAATATAGAACGTCTTGTTTGTCTGAATAGATACAACATCAATTTAGATTCATTATGGTATAGAGTGAGTGGTAATCCTTGGGCATCGATACATTGTATTTTATATTAATGGAAGACGAGTATCTAGCACCCAAATTTTCCTTCTAGAGATCTATTTTATGTTGTTTTATTATA
Organism: Cyamopsis tetragonoloba; assembly: GCA_037177725.1. Taxonomy (NCBI): domain Eukaryota; kingdom Viridiplantae; phylum Streptophyta; class Magnoliopsida; order Fabales; family Fabaceae; genus Cyamopsis; species Cyamopsis tetragonoloba. Next base: position 60,974,506 of record CM074119.1, read on the forward strand.
TTTTTGTATTTTGTTTTATAGATTTACATATTAGTTCTTGTGTTGGTTTAAATGGTAGGCAGGTTTGTATTGTGAAAATTAAAAAAAATTAAAAAAATTGCGAGGGCTTGGCCCAAGCAAAAATTTTCCTCATTGTGCTTCAATTTTCGAGGGCCACAAGCCCTCGCAAAGTTTGTCTTTTGGCGTGTAATTTTGGAACCTGTTACTATCAGATTTGTGAGGGCTAGACCCACGCAAATTTGCGACATCTTTAAAGCCGACGGAAATTGGTTGACTTCGAGCCATATTCCGTCGGCCACGTATTTGAGAGGGCTTTTTGTAATTCCTGGCGGCGAAAAGCCCACGAAAACATGCGTTTTTCTTGTAGGGGAACTCCCTTCTTTGACACCCCTATGGTCATCCTCAACACCATCTTATTGTCCGATAATGAATTAGGTAGGGGCAATGTTGTGAAAACTAAAAAACAAAAAATCTTAGGGCATGTTTACTTTATTTTTACTTTTGTGTTTTCATTTTCTATTTTTATGAGTAATTGCAATGCAAAACTATCACTTTTGTCTTATTTTATTGTCCGTTTGTGAAATTTTATATAGAAAATTTTGAAAACAAACAAAACAACTTTAATTTGTTTTCAATATTTTGTAAAACTCCTTCACCTCCCTTTACAAACTAAATACAAATATATTACTTTTTAATTTTTTCCTTCCTAATCTTTGATCAAAACTTAGAAAATGTAAACACAAAAGTGAAAACAAATTAAACAAAGCCTAGTGATTGAAAAAAAATGGAACAATTAATAATTTTCCTCGAGGCTCTATTCGTCACTGATGAGAAGATTAAGAGGTTTATCGAGCTAAAATTTCATGATGAGATTACGGCTTCTTGAAGAGTGCACTCTCATTCTCAAATCAAACCCAGATGCTTCTTCCTAATCAACATTTGAAGCTTAAAGTAAAGCATTCCAATAATCAGCCCCTCAAAATATATAAGGAAAAAAAATGAAAGATGACATCTCAAAATAGAAAAGATGAAAGCTATAGTATTTTTCATTCCTACCTTTTTGAAGTGGAAGCTAATATCTTTTGTTGCTGGATCGTGAGAATAATTTTCATCAAATAGGATCCATATTTCATTCATAGACAGAGCTTTTAGTATAGATTGATTCATAGGGATAACTAACAACCATTAGAGAAGAAGAGGGGTCCTATTCGATGAGTATAGAGATTTGTGCCATTGTTTTGCTTCCCCATTCTTGAACAGTGCAACGTAAGCTTTGTCTAGATTTCATTGATATCTAGAAAATAAAAGGTTTCTCCAAAGTGCAACGGATTCAAATTAGAGCCGAAGAGAGAGAGGGTGACAAATTAGGGTAAAGATCCATCCGCACAAATCTTTCCCTGTTTCCACAAAAAGTATGATAACCAACGTAAGCCACCACCACGGGTTCCCCACCACCATGTAAGCATAGCTGCATACAGCTTCATCCCCACCTTAGTATCAAGCTTTCACTATGCAACAAAGTAGTGTTTGCTTCTCTTTGAGTTTGTATCATTAACAAAGAGAAATAAATAGAGAGAGCAAAGGAGAAAAGGGAGGCACAACATTATCTGTCATTGGTGTCTAATTTCCCTTGCCAAACAATCGTCGCTGAGAAGAATAGTGTGAGGGGAAAAAAACTGAAAAATTTAGTAGAAGATGAGATGAGGAAGAGAAAGAGAAAGAGGATATGAAAGGAAGAGAAAGAAACGAGAGTAGAAGAAGTAGAGAAAAAAATAGTAGGTGGGTCAAAAATAAAACAATTATTAAAATTTATCCAAAACTTAAAATTTAAATTTGCTTCATTTTTCATTTCAACATAAGCAGTTTGATCAAATTGGATCAAAGCAATCAATGGCCAAAAGTAAAATGAAAAAAAAGGAGAATTTTTTTAATTGCATTTTGCTGCATGTCCAATTCAAAACATTGATCCCCAATCTCATGTTGACACATACCCCATTCCCTACATGATGGTATCATGTAGCATATTAGACAGAAATAACCACCTACGTAGTACCACAAAAATTCGTATACATGAATAGATTTCAAAGAATATCCTATGCCACATCGACAGATCCCAAAATTTAACTTTCTTTAATAGATTAATCATTAAAATGGAAAAAATTATTTACCTTAAATTTTTTGAGCAATAGTGCCAGTTGGCGTAGGTGTATAGCATTTCATTTAGTTAACTATACTAGGTTAAGTAATGCCTGCATTTCAATCAAGTCGGTTGGCTAATTTATATTCATATCAATAAGTAGAGTAAGGGTATTTTCCTATTGATAAAGTATGATGACATTGGAAAAATTATCATTTAAGTGTTAATCAACATAATGTATAAAAATATATTGACAACAATATCTTAATCTTAATAATATAAAAGTAAACAAGTTGGAGAAAAAATAAGCGGGAATTTAGGCGCCTCTTTTGTAGTAATTTTACGTCTTTCATGCAGTCCAATTCTCACGAACGAACGGAACAGACGCGACTTCCATACGCTTGCATGTATATCCAGAACAAAAGTCAAACCACGAACCAATCACAGTTAAGGAATTAAATTATAAATAATTTCCTCTAGGATACACAATGCGTTGTTGTCGAATGTCGTGCACATACCCACAGCGTATTGTGTCTATATTTTATAGTTCCAACATTTGTTTACATAAATCAAAATCAATTTTCAAGAATCAAGATATCACTCCTATCAAATATCAATTATGAGTAATAACGAAAAAAATATCAATTATGAGTATCTGTTTATTTTTGGTTCAAATATTTTATCTGTTATTACTGCTGTTTAGTTATGAAAAATAATAAACAATATCTTAAGGATAATGGTTAAAGATACAAAAGAGGTAATATTTTATTGGAATGCATAAAATTTATTATCTTGAAGGATTAACTATACTGAAGGATTAAATTTGATATATTATCTTATAATCTTATCTTATAATAATATAAAAGTAGTAATGTGTGCTACTTTTTTTGGCGCCAAAACCTTAGGTCAATTTAGTTTTTTTATTTTTTTTTCGATTTTCTATTTTAAATAAAATACATGTAGCATTTAATTTTTATACAACCAATAGACCATTAATAACCTTATGACTCATATTTCAGATTTTTTCATGCACCAATTCAATAGTCTCATTGTTCATAATATATTGGTCAATAAATTTTTGACAGTATTAATTGTATAAATGTTCCATGCACGAAAGTCTCATTTTTTTTTTGCAGCAAAAAATTCTTTATTGCTATACGTAGTAGTACTCCTATAATTTTTTCATTAATTTTAATTTTTTTCTTTTTCCTAGACTTGGTGCTGTGTAAGCGAATAAATGCTTTTGGAATCATGCCCAAATTAATTGTCTGAATTTGGTCATTGGTTGTGAGTTCATACCAAATTCTTTTTCCCATGCCAAATTGGATAGATAATTTATATTGGCTCATTAGATAGTGGACGATGGTACTTAAATAGTAGAGAGATTGAGATTGAAACCAACATAACTCATGTTACATGATATTTTTTAGTTTACTATTTTACATTTTTTTAGTTTTCTCTTGCGGTTTTTCTCAGCAACCTTCTTCCTTACTCAGTGCTGCTAAATTTGCTTACTTTCCCTAAGAACCTAGAATTGGTATGAATAAGCCTCGGAAGAGTATAAAGAATATCGAGAGAATGTCAATACTACTTTCGGATTTGAGGAAAAGGTTGTATCCACCAATAAAGGTAACTAATTAATTTAAGTTCCTACCGTCTTTATTTTTTGTATGGAATTTATTATGGTATGTGAGTTTTCAACGCTTTGAACTTGGATGGGAATGTGATGTGATTTTCTAGGAGGAGAGTTTTCAGTTTTCGCACTAATTGAAACTATGCCCCCTTTGTTATATGTATTCCAACTACGCGAAGAACATGGCCTCCTATGCCCATGTGAACAGAATCTTTAATCTCTCTTCAACCCTCCTCTTCTCAAAATCATTTCTTCATCCAATTCCATTTCTTCCCCTTTCTCCTTTCAAAATCCTTATCTCAAGCATCTTTCAACAGTATTTCATTTCTTTTTTGTAGCTTTGTTTCCATAAATCCACCACATCCATAGATGAAATTAGTAGGATCATCTGAAATAAAATAAGTTGCGATGAAAAAGAATCCATGATCGGTGCATTGTTGATCTAATGTTGGGTGATGAACGATGAAGAAACAAGGCAAGAGAGAAAGGATCCTAATACTCCAGAGTCTGGGTAATATTAATCATAAGGTAGCAGATTTTCTCACTTACTAGGATTGATTTAATGTTTATGGTGGAGGTAAGGCAAAACCCATAAGTGTGCCAGGAGCATGTCGTTTCGAGATGGCAAAAGAGGGACATTAAGTCATCAAGGAGAAATGGATGGAGTGAAGTAGTGAAGCGGATTTGCAAGCTTGTTGATAGCATGGATGGATTGCTCATTTATTTTCTTTTAATTTTTGTTTGTTTACTGTGTATGAAAATAATTTCATTCAAATTCTTTTTCAAGTCTTCATTTTGCATGAAGATTTTTCTTTGAATCATCAACCGGTATCAGTGAATTTTTGCTGAATTGATGTAAAAGGGTACAAAGTCATAGTGGAAGATTGAAGAGTGGGGAGGTTTTTGGTGGTTGCTAATACTATTTTCTTCCAAGAAAACTATAATGTGTTAAGAACTTAGATCCTTTATATTTTCTTGGTAATCTTTAATTTGAAGTAGTATTAGATTCTTTGGACCAAGTTGATGTTTTGAAGCAGCAAATTTGACGGTAGGTTTTTATACATCAATAAACCAATGAATGAGTTTATATACTTCTATTGGCATTGAAGAGTATCTTTCTTTTATAATAAGTTGTAGATAATGATGAAGTTAGTTTGTAACAAATCTCAAAAAAGATCATTTTGTGGCTACTATACAGTACATACTTGAAAACCAAACTTGAGGCAACCCTTTTATTTCCAGGTTTCAACTTTTATTCTTCTAGCACTTTTGTTTTATCCCTTTTGGTATTCTAAAGATATTAAATAGACCATTTAAAAATGCCACCAACACACTCATTCAAATAAATATAATAATTTAGTATATAATAAAAAAAAATTAAATTGTATAATTCTTAAGATTTATTTACATCTAAAGTTGCTACTCATTATCAACATGAGAATTATAATTCTATTATGAGTGAATTTATAAAGTAATTTATTGATATTATAATTCTTAATTAGAGGGACTAAGTTGATGCTATCAAGGACTAACTTAACTATAAATAAATATTTTACAAATAATTAAATTTTAATAGACTAATTTGATATTTGTTTCTTTTTTTTATTTATAAGTCAAAGTGCAATTTGATATTTGTTTACATCATTAAAAATTAATTTTTAAGTCTTCTAAATATTTTAGAGGCTAATTTGATGTTGAATCTATAAGGGACTAAATTAGATTTTGGTGAATTTTTGTAAAATAAAAACTAAATAATCAGATGAGTAATTTTTAAGGTGGTTAATTTATGAGTGAATAATTTGATGTTAGTTTAAGAATCTTTAAGAACTAATCTAAATTTATTAATATTTTGAGGACTATTTCGATGTCATAAGTACCACTTGGATTGAATTTCTCATATGAGAATTTATAAAGTAATTTCTTGATGCTATAATTTTGAGGGGATCTAATTTGATGGAAAAAAAATAGAGATGAGTAAATTTTTAATGAATAAGTAAAGTTTCAATATTGCATGATATTTTACTTTACTTTTTTTTTAAAAAAAAATTTCAATTTAAATTAAAATCCTTGAACTATACGTACATAAATATTTAATTTAACATCTTTATGTCTTAATGTTATGCTCTAATAAGATGTTTTATTCTTCTAATTATTATACATTATAGTTCAATATATGTATCATTAAGTAAATTTTAAAAACTTTATCTTCAAATTAATTTAATTAGAAGATTCTTATTCAAAGTTAATCTTTTTTGTTGCCATAATCTTCGAAGATAACATTGTTGAAATACTTCTTAGGTACTATCTCTTTTTTGTTTTCCTTTCTAAATTAAAACAATTATTGTGTTTAATAGTGTGATGATATGTTACATATATTGTTTCTGCAGCAGTATTTGCAACACGTCATTTTGTTGGGATATTCAACAACCTTATTAGTAGTCATCGGAGGAGCATAAAAAATAACATTCGATAATAGTCTTTATCAGTGTTACTAATCTATTTAAAAAATAACTATATTTTTTGTTGGATTTTTGTTTATAAAATCTATCCTTTTAGGTCTATGAAATTTTTATTCAATCAAAATTTTTAGCATTATTATTCGTTTTGCCGTTATAACATATAGTTACCGTCTAGCATTAATAATATATAATATAATCTATTTACAGGTGAACAAATAATATTTTCAAAAGTCAATTTAATGATTATTATATAATTTTAACTTTACTTATGATGATATCAATTAATGATAAATCTTGCCCGTGCGTTGAACGGGTTACAATACTAGTATAACTTAAGAGCAAAAAGAGAGAAGAAAGGTTGTATGGTTTTCAAAGCAGATTTCCAAAAGGCATACGATTCAGTAAGTTGGAACTTTTTACTTTATATGATGAGGATAATGGGTTTCAGTGATAGATGGAGAAGGTGGATGGCTGCTTGCATGTGTGCGGGTTCTTTTTCAGTGTTGGTGAATGGTAGTCCAACAAATTTGATTCATATGTCCAAAGGTTTAAGGCAGGGAGACCCATTAGCACCGTTTCTGTTTATCATAGCAGCGGAAGGATTAAAAGGGTTGATGGATAATGCAATGGATCAAGGTAAATTTCAACCAAGGGAAGTTGGTCAAGAGCATGTTGAAATAGCATTACTGCAATATGCGGATGATTCTGTGTTTTTTGGTCCTCCATCCTTGAATAACATCAGAGCTCTTAGAGTAATTCTAAGGGGCTTTGAATTGGTTTCAGGTCTTACAGTTAATTTCTTTAAGAGTAACTTAATTGGAATTAATGTAGACTTGCAGTTTGTGCAGACAACATGTAGGCTTTTGAGATGCTGCAAAGTTACCATTCAAATACCTTGGGATTCCTATTGGAGCATGCCCTAGGAGTATTACCGCGTGGAATCCGGTGGTTGATAGATTCAAAAATAAGCTTACCAACTGGAGAAGAAAATCTTTGACTATAGGAGGATAGGTAGTTCTTATTAATTTAGTTTTGTCTAGCCTTCCGTTGTATTTCTTTTCAATTTATAAAGCTCCAAAGGCGGTGCTTAAGACTCTGAAGAGGTTTCAAAGGGAATTTTTGTGGGGTGGAAATTTAGAGAGAAGAAAAACAGCTTGGGTCTCGTGGAACTCAATCTGTAAGCCAAAGGAATTTGGGGGCTTGGAATTAAAGATCTGGAATTATTCAATCTCCGCTTATTAGGAAAGTGGCGCTGGAAAATGCTAAATAATTGTCAAGATTTATGGGCTAAAGTGGTTAAATCCAGATGTGGTGGTGAAAGTGTTCAAGGAATGACAGTAAAAAGAACCAAACAGAAATATTCTATATGGTGGAGGGATGTAATGAATATTGATAAAAGGGAAGACAATTTGAAGGAATGGTTCCAGGAAGGGGTGGCAAGAAAGATGGGGAATGGTAGAAACATTAAATTCTGGGAAGATATTTGGATGGGAAATCAATGCTTAAAGAATGTACATAGTAGACTGTACTATGTGGTTCTGAACAAAACCGCTAACATTGCTGATTTCGTTTCATTAAGGGATGAGGCTTGGGTGTGGGGTTTTGAGTGGAGAATGGATTTATATAGTTGGGAGGAGAGTGATTTAACTAACCTTAAGAATACAATTATTTCTTCTCTATGTTTGCAGGACATGTCTGATTATTGGTGCTGGACAAAGGAAAGGGCGAATGGTTATAATTGAGCATCAGCATATGTTGCTTTGGTTTCAAGGCGCTGGGAGGAGGAAATCAGACCTGGTGATGATGAGCTGCATTTTTTGTAATTGTTATGGAAGCTTAAACCACCACTAAGAGTTCAAATTCTGGTTTGGCAATTGGCACAAGATAGATTACCTACTAAGGTAAATCTGATTTCAAGAAATATAACATCAGATTGTCAGAGTTGTATCGGTGTATTGTGCGACAATTTTGCTGAGTCTGCGAATCACTTATTTTTTGAATGTGAATTTTCGTATAAAGTATGGATGAGAATTGTTAATTTGCTGGGGTATTTGGCTGCTTTACCTGGGCAGTGCCACAATCATTTGGTAGCTTTTAAATATGTCCTTCCAAAGAAGAAGAAAGGAATAATGTTTGGATACATTATATGGTTGGCTACTGTTTGGGAAATTTGGTTGTATAGAAATAGAGTTATTTTTACAGAAGAATATGTAGATGTGGACCGGATTGTGGAAGGAATCAAAAGACGATCATGGGAATGGTTTAGGATTTATACAAAGAATAGTGGGTTGGGTTTGGTTTTTTCCTCTTGGCATCAATATCCTGCTGCTTGTATTTTATCCTGCTGCTAAATTAGTGATATGGATGATACATCAGTAATGTAATTTTCTTGGGTGGTTTAGCAATTTTTAGGTTGAATTTTGTTGGTTTTTGCGATTTGTAGTATCACAATTTCATTCTTTTATATTTGACAGTGTACTTCTAGTACCATGAGGTTTGAAAGCAATACATTTTATCTTTCAAAAAAAAAAACTTAAGAGCAAAGGTTAACAATATTTAATTCTCAACTGTTAACACTTTGCTTAAAACCTTCATATAAATCAATGGTTAACTTTCAACCGCATGTATTAACAATTTGCTTCATATCATTCTAGCCGTTCAGCATTTAACCAACTAGTGAAAGAACTGGGGAAACAAATTACAAACACCATCAAAGTAATTATATCATAACGAAATAACAATATGATGAAACAACATGATGCAAAAATTTCATATTATAAAAGTTAATATACTAGGTCCCACTAGGACTTGTTAACCTATGCCACCAAACATATCTGAATCACTATTATTTTCCATGTTTCATAATGCTAGAAGGGTTCAACATACAAAAGCAAAAAATTGTAAAGTAAGGAGAACATTTCATAACCAAATTCTGCACTCAACTAGCTAATTGTCATCATGTAGTGAAAACAGAGACTCTGTATACATTACCACATCACATCCCATACCAAGACTCCCTCGATAATCACAATAAGAGGGATGTTCTTGCACTTCTCCATTATTATTATATTTCACCAATGCTCCACCATCAATTCCAACTATATCTCCGCTTTTGGTGCAACATATAGGAGTGCAATGCAAAGGTGTGACAATATTGCTCTTAGTCCAAGATGATTGCACTTTGTATTCTTCCGTCATCCATATACAACCAGTAATGTTTCGGTAGCGAAGAGCATAAAAACTAAGAAATCCCCAATGCACAACCAATTCATAGTGATCATAGCAAAAATCAACTGGTGGAGCTATTTCAGAGAAAGTTCGTTCCATCTAATCAAACACAACAATAACCATTTTCTTTTGATCGCAATTATAAGCAATCCAATGAACAGCCCCATTGAAGAGCAACCCGATTCTGGGATCAAGATAAAAGTTCGAGTAACAAAAACTAGGAGCCTTCACGTCTTCCCACATGTTAGCTTTAAGTGAGTATAACTTTACAAAATTCATATTGTTATTGCACGACACTAGAATTACCAAGTAATCATCTGTTGATGGGTCGTGGCCAAAACCACGGAGAAATGGCACTCACTAAGGAAAACGAGAATTCTTCCTAGGAAAACATGGAAAGCCAAGCTATTTGTTTGTGTTCATCATTTGATGGATTCCAAAAGAAGAAATTTAGACTACATTCTAAAACTATAAATCCTTTGCAGGAACCTATGATCCTATTTGGTAAATAACTTCCACCCCAACCTGGAGGTCGGGGAGGCATAAAGTTGAGCTTAAGCACAGCAGAAGTAGAATCATCATGAAGCGATGCATCAAGGTCTGTAAATCATATTACATAATCATCTTCCATAAGCATCCCGAGTCTCTCTAGGCGTGTAGCTTCCAGTTCAAAGTGTAAGTTAGCAAAATGGGAACTCGAAATGAGAGAAAGCCATGACTTGGACATGCACTTGAAACGTTGGAGAGACTTTGCAGGTAACCTAATCATAATTTGAATTATCAAATCACGTGTCAGAATTGGAGAAGAAACCATGTTCTTCGCTCCTCTCTTCATGTTAGGGCACACTTAATTACTTTGCAAAATGAGATAGGTATGCAATTTGGTACCTCCCCCAATCAGCACATAACGTCAAATCCATAGTTATGAGCATCAAAACAGATAACAAATTTTAGATTATAGGGCAGACAGATATTTTACTCTGGAACAAGACGACTTCATCGCTGGATCTCCTGTGCTTAGAGGATTTGCACTATGAAGAGAAAAACTACGAAATATTGCGTCATATCGCCGCCTACTCGAATTTCGGTTGAGACTAGGGCTCTTCTGTGTTTGGAGGATTTGCACTATGAATAAGTATAAAGTAAATTTTAATTTTGTTTTTAAAATATTCATATAATTAATAGACTTATTCACATTAAATAATGGTAAGTGCATTATTATCAAAAATTTAATTAGGAGTAACTAAGAAAAAGCATTTTTTAAAATTTAATATTCTGAAAAGTGATAATATGTTTTTTATAATTAGAATCAAATAAACATTATTATTGTTTATTTCTTATAAAAATGATTGAAGGTAGAATTAAGTTTAAATTAACTATCTGTTCCCTATAAGTGTCTTTTATTTTAATTTTTGTCCTTATACGTAAAAAGCTTTCCTTTTATTCCCTATAAATAAATTCCTTTTAGGGCTAAATTAACTAATTGGTCCCAATATATGTCTTCTATTTTTATTTTAGTCCTTATATAAAAAAAACTTTGCTTTTTTATTTCTTATAAAAAGGATTGGATGTACAATTATGGTTAATTAACTATTCTGTCCTATACGTGTCTTTCATTTTTATTTTAGTCCCACTACAAGAATGCGTCAATTTATCAACAAATTATCAGCGACGGTCCCGACCGTCGCAATTCACGATAGCATTCTTACCGTTTGTGATGGAAATAACCGTCGCTAATGTTGCGATGGAAATTTCCGTAGCTACTAGTGCAAACCAGGCGAAGAATTGTTTTTATGAATGGAAAGCTTGGGGCGACAGACCAGGCCATCGCAAACTTAGTGACGGTGTTAATGGGTTAACCTAGTTTAGGGACTTATGTGAAAAATAAAAGTGTAAGTACTAAAAGCGTATGATTTTTTTTTATAGAAACTACCACAAAAAATAGGGACATGTATAAGGAATAAAAGTTTAATTTAACCTAGTATTAATTATTACCTTTATTTTTATATATAAGAACCTACAACAAAAATCATATACCTTAAAAAAAATGCTAACATCAAAAAAATGTTTTGAACTTTTAAAAAGTGATGAAGTCTTTCCATTGTTACCAACTTACCATTATTGATAAACCAATCAATCAACTTTCTTTATTATTTGAAATTGAGTAATATAACAACCTGGTCACTAACTCTATAGGTATTAGGTGTTTTTATCCCGGACTTAAGAGGAATGCTCCGTTAGTCCCTGACATTTTCAACCGTTGGTGATTTTGGTCCATGACAATGCAAATGTTGCACGTTAAATGACATGTTGGATGCCTTGTCATCAAACAAAATGTTGACACGCTAAAAGAAAGGAGAAAATTCGTATATTTTTGTTCCTGTAATTGCGCTTAAGCCCCAGTTCTTGGGCTTGAGCGACAAGCACCGTCATGGAATTCAATAAATGCCTCTTTTAAGCAAAAATTAGGGTTAGTCTTGAGTTTTGGGGAACTTTTTAGAGAGATAAAGTGGGAGAGCACGTGGAAACAAGCGGCGACGCTAGGATTCATGAGCTTTGCTTATTTTCTTCTTTTCTTTACGGTTTCCATGGCTACAATGAGTAGCTAAATCCCTTTTTTCTTTGAATTGGACGTAAATTCTTAAATATTTTCCTTTGTAATCTCTATTGATCTATACCATATCATCCAAGACAAGGTAAATTGAGCCTGGGCATTATACATGCTTCATCTCAAAGGGTTGAGGGTTAGAGGCCAACTAGTATCGGTCCTGCACACAGTCACACACACACAAACACAAACACAAACACGTCTCACCTCTGCAATATTGTTTCTTATTTAATAAACAACATTCTGTATTATGTTGTATGAAAATTTCCTACTTCATTCTAACTTGTGATGACCTATGGTGGTTGTTAAAATTGTACGGATTGAATGGATGAGAGAGGAATATACCTAATATATTTAACAAAATGAATTCTGATTCTAATGTTGTTTATTATAATGATAGATGCTCTTAGCCGTTTACTTTGTAGGGTTGTTAAAATAGAGCTTTCAAATGGAATTAGTGTGGGCACTGAATATGTTTATTTGTTGTATGCAATTTCCCACTGGCTTTGTGTTGTTCTTGGAACTAGATGCCTATTTCTTCATTAATTCTATTTTCATTCCAGAAAAATTTATGAAATTAATTCAGGTTTAAATTTTAATTATATTTTTGTACAGTTAGCAAAAGGGATGATTTATTCTCCACGTTAGTCCCAAATTGACTTGAAGAACAACATGGCTACAGTGATGGAGATGATTAGAAAGATAAATGGAAGTCAGTTCCAACCGCGTACTCATCTAGACTATGTTGAAGAAGATGATTGAAATACGGGTTAAAATATTGACGTTATTCTAGTATTCGTATTACTATTTACATTATGTTTTATCTATGTGATATTTATTTAAGTTGTTTTATGTACTTCTTTTATTATTGTATGGTTAATTGTTATAAATACTTATTTAGAAATGCTTTGCTTGGAGAATTTATTATGTTTTTTTGAATATATATTCAGGTTTTGTAATTAAAGATTTTTAATATAAAAAACTAAAATTATAAAAAAAAGGAGTTTGCCACGAAAATTTCCGTGGCAAAGCTAAAAGCAATTTGCCACGGATATATGCGTGGCAAAGTTGCCACGGTTTTATCAGTGGCAAATTTGCCACGGAAATAACTGTGACAAATTTTCCACGGATATATCTGTGGCAAATATTTACCATGCCAATTTTTACCACGGCTCAACATCCGTCGATAGACCGTGGCAAAGTTAAAATTTGTCATGGTACGGTCTATTTTGCCACGAATATATCCGTGGCATAACATCAACATTCTTGTAGTGTTTAGAAGCCGATGACATTCTGTTGAAGCCAAACGTCTCATATCAGTTGGAACCTGTGAAGATCTTAGACAGAGGGGAGAAAACATTACGAAACAAGGTGATCCCTCTAGGTAAAAGTTCTTTGGGAAAACATCACTTGGGAAAAGGAGCAGGACATCAGGGACGCATATCCTGAATTATTTCAGTAATAAAGGTAATACTCTAATTTTGAGGACAAAATTATTTTTAGTGGGGTAGAATTGTAACATCCGAAAAATCCATAAAGACGACTTAGAACTTGAGGGATTTAATTACAATTTATACCGAAAAGAAAAGGAGGATTAGTTGTAAGTAGAGAGGTCAAAAGAGGGACAAAAATAATATGCATATTTGAATATGCACTGTCATATTCGAATAGTATTCGAATATACACTGTCATATTCGAATAGTATTCGAATATGCACAGTAATATTCGAATATGGACTTTTCATATTCGAATATGGAAGTGGGGAATTGAATACATGAGCCTTATATTCGAATATATATTCGAATATGGACCCCAAAGTTTATAAATAGGGATGCCTTGTCTTCAAAACTCGTTGTTTTCCCGATTCCTCACTTTACAAAACCTTTGCCACGAATCAATCAAACTCTGTAACTTCTCCATCCAAGGTATTATATCTCACCAAGTTACTCCCTAACTAAAGGTTTCAAAGAGTTGAGATCCAGCCTCGGAGACAGCAGGTGCAGAAGAAAGGGAGTTGGATATTGAGATTAGGTTTGGAGGAGAAAAGGATTCTGGAAGATTTGGGGTAACCCTAAAACCCCAAATCTAGGACACTATGAAATGTTAGGAACATGTGATTAGGGACTATAGACCATGTTAGAAATTGGTTAAGTTAGGATTATGTTTGATATTATTTGATATGTTGCATGATGTTATGTGATATACCTGCACGATGCTGTATTGTTTGAATATGAAAATAGATGTTGCATGATTAGAATTGGTAATGGTGTGCAAATGATGAAGTGTATGTAACAGACAAGGGTTTCCAGATTATAAAGTGGTAAAATTGATAAGAGGACTCTAGGTAGATTGTTAAATTGTTTTAAAAGTATAAGTCCACAGTTAGTATGAAATCGAATATGTATCTCAATATGGAAGACCATATTCAAATAGATATTCGAGCGTGACCCTTACGATTTAAAATATTCAGACATATCATGTTTGTGTTTGAATATTATGCTATGAAAACTCTTGTTTGATTGATTATGATATGCATATGAATGTGTGATGCATGAGAATGTGTAATGTATCTAAAAGGAAAAGTGGAAAAGCAAATGATTGGGGGCTATTACCAGAAGGGGTAATAGTTCTTGCTGACCTGTAATGGATGTTGACTCTGAGAAAGAGAAATAATTGGGAGCTATTACTGGAAGGGGTATTAGTTCCTGCAGACCTCTATTTGAGGTAAGGCATGGACTCTGGTTAGGGACGCTTACCAGGGTTTGCAGAGAGCTCTAGAGTGCTATTGCCACGCACATGGGGGACTCCCGCATGCACCGGGTTTCCCGATAAAACAAGAAAGAAATGAAATGGAAAATGATCATGCATACATACTTGTGTGTTTGGTAGTTTATACTTATTGTGTGTGCGTTTGTTAGGAATGATTTGGGAGATTTTTCAGTTAGACTGGCTGCGATACTGTATATATAAACTATTTTCAATACCTGCATCTTGTTATACTTAGGTAGCCGTTAATTTTGTTGTATGGTTACCTAGATGGTTTCGGCAATCTCTCTTGCTTGTAAAATAAATAAAAACCTTACGTAAATATTATATATATATATATAATGTTTTATATTCCGATGTTTGTTGTTTTAAAAATAATGACCCTAAAAATCTAGATGTTACAGTAGCTTTCTATTTGAGACATATATCAAAGTTGAATTTCATTTTTGGGTTTAGCTATGGTGGTATAGAAATGAAGGGATTAACAAAAAAATAAGGTTATGTTTGGCAAGAAAGTGATTAACAGACTTTAGGGACAAAAAATGCTAATTTTCAAAAAAGTTAGGGATAAATTTTAAGATAAAATTTTTATAAGAACCAAAAGTAAAAATGATATATTTATTTAAGAACCAAAAACATATTTAAATTTAATAAAAAAATTGAAACTTCATTCCCATACCTATGGCACCGATATTGGGTTCGGACAACAAAAACAAATTAAAATTGAAAATATCAATGGAAATGCATTTGATTGGCTTTTTTAAAACATTTCCATTGAAAAATATTTTCAAAACCAATGATGAAAACTAAAAGTAAAAAACAAATTCGTTTTCACTTTCAATGCTTTATTTGTGTTTTGTTTAGATTTTAGTGGACTAAGAAGTGAAAAACAAGCAAACTGAGACAAATACCAATGATTGAGAATTAAAGGATATAAACCAAAGTCATATAATGGAAGTAAGTATTTCTAGCTTTAGTCTTTTGACCAAAGCGAAAACTTATTCATACATGCCCAAATTATAAACTTTTAAATATGAAAACAAAAGAGGTGGTTGCACACGGATTATTTATGTTAAAAGAGTTGGAATACACACTAATTCCATTAGTGGGTTTACAATTGTAAAAATTTCCTAAAAAGAGCTATTTTTCTCTTTAAGAAGAAGAATAAAAAGACAGATATGTCTCTTCGTGAAGAGTTAGCGTCATCATTATATATGGGACAACTCTGGTGAGAAAGGTGATTTTATGAGTGAAAGGCAGGAGCGGAGCTACCTTAAGCATTGGGGGCCGGCCTCGGCCCGTGCATTGCGAAAAAATTATCAACATTTTTTAGGTTAAAATTGATATATATATATATATATATATATATATATATTGTCTAATAGAATTAGTTTATTAGTATTAAAATTTGATATATACAACTAACTTATAAAACTTATAATTTAGACCATTGATATCTATATTAACAAATAATTCTATTAGTCAAAGCCATTACTAATAGAGCAAAATTAACGCTAAAGCGTTACGTTAATAAATATTAATTTTTTGTGGTGAATAATAATAAATTATTTTAATTTTCTTGAATAATAGAAGTTTTATTTATTTATTTTCTTGGAATTTAAGTATATTTGTAATATTTTTTTTATTGATATCAATACATTTTTACGATGAAAAGTTACAATAAGGAGCAAAATTTCAATATTTAAAGTCAACTCTCAAAAAAATGCAATAGTACATTCTCGAAATAGCTAAACATCTTGCAATCAAAAATTATTTTTAAAATTATTGAAGAGATATTATTTATATAGTTATGGCGTTATCAAATTATTTCTTTACTTTTAAAATATGTATTGACTCCCTTTTATTAGATATTTTATTTTATCATTTTATAAATTATTTTTTTATTTTCTTAAAAGTAAGTTATGGTTATGTCTTATTTGTTTTAGGTAATAAGAAAATAAAAAACAATTGAAAAAATATTTAAAAGAAAAGATCAAAATGACTTATGTAATTTTTCACATTTGCATTATCAAAAAATAAATTTGGTTAAATGAGTCAACTATATTAATGAATTTAATTTTACAAAATATCCCCAAAGTCAACTTTCTCAATCAAAAATAATATTTTTTAATGTTCCAACCCTAGATCTCCAATCTCCCAAGCCGAGACTTGGTACGTACATGATCAAGTGGATTAATGCCCACATTCAGAATAATATTATAATTATTAATATATTTTTAATATAATTTTTTTATATACTATATTTTAATTTTAAATTTTATATTTGCCCCCACCCCACACTTTTTGTCTAGCTTTGCCCCCGGTGATGAGAGAAGTAAATTTCGACCCTTATATCTTATCATGAATGATCAGGATTGAAACACAAGAATTTTATGAAAGTCATGTAAGTTTTTAAAGTCACATGACTTTTAAATGTGTGTGTATATATATATATTTACTCCATCATAATGCTTGTTAATTTCATATATTTTAAAACTATATTTTACGTTACTTTTTTTAATATGTTGATGGAGTAGTAAATGATTTCGGAATGATGCAAAATTTTGTAGACATCATCTATACGATAAGTAGTTTAAATTTTACATTGGGTTTGTGAAAAATTGAGAGATATGAATCTCCACTATTAGATCATTTCATGAATGGTTGAGATTAAACCACAAAAGATAGTGAGAAAGGAGAAAAAGAAAATGTAAATAGTAGACTTAAGAAAAAGAAAATGTAAAAAATATAATTAATAGTAGATGTAAGAAAACACATTTTAATAAGGTCTTCATATGCTATGACAAGTAGTATTAACATCCAAACATGGTGAAGTTGTTGTCTTCATCCCTTAAGCCTTAGAAGTTGAATAGTTACTGGCATAAACACTTCTAGTGTTAACTTATGGAGACTTCTCTAGGAAGAACCTCAACAGAAAAGATTAATCTTTCATACTCCTCAGAATTTTACAAAAAATTTATTTTATCCCAAATTCGCAAGTGTCCTCATAGTTGTCTCCTTAAAAACATTTCTAGTTAAAACCCTTTGGGAAAAAAACTAGACTAAGGAAAAAAGAGCGCAAGAGTTGCTCCAAAAGTCAAAAGTTCTTAGTTTTTAGTTGTGCTTAGACAAATAATTGATAAATATCTTTGAATATATAAAAAAGCAATTTTAAAAATTAAAAATACACTTTAGACTAATAGATAGATATAGTGTTAATCATAAATATAATATCCTCAAACTTGCACCTTAGAATTTCATGTGATTAAAATTTTGGATAATCAAAATGTTGCAATATTGTTCCTCCATCCGAAAAACATCAGCTCTGCGTGATACAAGGACATTTTAGCAAAACATGTCTTTCTTCTCAACATCCACCATCACATAATCAGCCCTCTTTCACCACATGAGAACAAAAAATCAAAACCCTTCTCTCTCCCTTCTCTCTACAATTTCTTTCTTCTCAATCATCCTTTTCAACATGCAAACCATCTTTTCCTCTCATCTCCACTTGATCATTGACTTAGGTGCTTCATTTGACAAGATTCAAGAGGAACCAAGAATCAAGAAGGTGAGAGAAGCTTATATTCAAGAAGAGTAGAGACTAAGATTGGAAGAGCTATTGTTGCTTGGAGACCTAGGTTGCCACAAGTTCTCTCTTCCTAACTATTTTCTACTTTAGTGGTTGAGAATATCGTGAGATTTCAACTCCAAGTAGTTAATGAGGTATATTATAATATCTCACGGTTGCTTTGTTTTGTTTGAGTTTCAAGAGAGGATATCAAGGATTAACATCAAAAGAAGACTCGTTTTGCTAGTTAAAATCCTGTGTGTAATTAGGATATGAGAATTAGTTTTGTAAGGTGCTTCTTAATGACATTCTTATGGTTATGTAATACTTAGACAATGATTTGATTACATGGAGCTTTACATGTAATGATAAAATTCAAATTTAAAAATGTTATTGAAAACAAATGACTAAATTAAATCATAAACCCTAATAGATTAAAGCATAAAATACAATAAAAAAATACTCTTTTTTAATTGTGAGTATATATATGATTGAAACCAACCAACTACAAAATTTCATTCAATAGATAAAAAAACAATCTATTGGAAATTTTTTTTATTTCAAAACAATGAGAAAAAAAAAGTTGTCACATTTATTTGTGCTTATTTTATGAAATAAGATATTTAGTTTAATAGTTACTTTGATTTTTTTCATATTTGATTAAATGTTGGATTATATTTACGGTTAAATGTGTTATTTGTCCCTCAACTTTAGCAAAAATCCGTTTTTAGTACACTGGACTTTAAAATATCAATTTTTAGTCCCTAAACTTTCAAAAAGATAACTCTTAGTTTCTCCTTACGATTTTTTGTGACGTGACAAACTGAGGGTCCTTCAGCAAGTCCACGTGTCACATCAATATATCACATCACCAGAAAATGTACTGAGGGAATAAAAGTGAATTTTTTCAAAGTCCAGGGATTAAAAATCAATTTTTTTTAAAGTCAGGGACTAAAAATATATTCTCGCAAAAGTTCAAGGACGAAAAACATATTTGACCCTTTTAATTATTATCAATTTGATTTAATTTAATAAGATTATTTGGTTGGATTTGATTGATTTTGTTGACATTTGATCTTCCAAATTGAGACTTCAATTTTATTATCACTAATTATTTATTATGACAATTTATTTCATTTATTTATTTCTTGGTTTCAAATAGCATAGCCCTAGTTGTTGAGTCTATTAATACTCACCATATGTTTCTTATTTGAGTAGATACAATTTTTCAAACAGTTTTTTTCCAATTATATTCATGGCATTATCATATATTGTATTATTTATATGTTCCTGGTCTCTATTTTTTAAACCTTGATGACATGTTTCTTTTTATCTTGATCCTATGTGCCCAAAATTGCTCTATCTCAAGCTGCCTAGTTTCACATTTCTCATGTTTCATATTGATATCATCCAATTATGATTATTGGTTGTGCAAAATGTGTTTATCATGGAATTCTCCCATTGCACTCATAGGTTTTTCTTTGATCTTGAAAATTGAAATATGGATCACATTGTTAATAAAAAAGGATCATGCATTAGTAAACAAGTAGTTTCACTCTTCATTTATTGATTGATCATTATTTGTTATAGATAATGATTTATATCACAAGAGTTGATGATGGTAAATGATATTGATTAAAATTGGATACTCGTGTATAGTATATTTTTATTGTTAGAAGAAGAAATGCTCGAATGCCTACATGCTTACAAAGATTGTCCTAAATGACCTTATCTTTTTTTACTTGGATATACTTAATGGATTATCATTTTTTATCGTCTATGGTTATATAAATATACTTACTTATCAATAAACCTCAATATTTTATCGCAAAACATAATATCAATCGTACACAACTTGGTTTCTTGAATAGCCACAAAATTCCCATTTTCACCATAATTAAGAGCTCTCGATTTCTTTTGTTTAATCCTCCCTAGCCCACGAATATTAAAAGAGAGTAATTTCATTTCAAACCTGATTTTCCACAACAAGAGACAAAGTCCCATTGATCACTTTCATATAATTGAGCCATCCTACCCTCCATCTTCTAGTTATTTTCTTTCGATGAAACCACCAATTCTTTGCTAAGGGCCCGAATTGAACATAGATTAAACCTTTTTTCTCTATTAAAAATACCGAATTGCATTGATATATGTCAAAATCAAATATAGAGAAACTACAACCAGAGGATGAAGAAGCTTCTTGGTTGTGCCCCATTGGTTGACTCTATGGAATACGCCCAAAGATGCCTTCATAAAAAAAAAAAACAGGAGCTTTGACCTCAGTCTTCTTTCTTCACTTCTTCTAGACCCTGAACCATGTCCCTAACTACACAAGACCTAGCTTAACTAATTTATGAACAAGGGAGGTCACATGAGTCTCTTTTTAATGGAATTTTGAGCTCGATTAAAAGCGGATGCCGCATCTGATAGGTTATGCACAGAACAAGCCGGAAGAACGGAAATGTTGTTCTCAGTTACAAGGGGAGAATCTTATTGCGAGATCACCTTAGAGGGATCATTAGGAAAATCCAAAGTTGGGTTCTCCTTTGAGATAATAGATATGTTGGGCTTGAGATGGGACCACTCTCCTCTAAAGAACCGACCAACAAAGGTCCACTCTTAAAGGAATTAGGAAATGGGCTTAAGTTTGATACACTCGCCTCCACAAGCCCAAAAGGTGAGGAATCACTATAAGCAATATTGGCCCAATTCTTAGATGATTCCATAAATACAGAATTAACAAAATTAACTTGGGCCGAACCACCCAGCCCTTCCTCATTCTCTTGAATAGAAGAATTATGAGTACCTTAATATCACATTGTGATACTGGACAATAAACCTAAAGCACAAACAAAAGTCACAACAGAGCTTTCCTTGTTCATTTACTAAACAAAATAATTGATGGAACCAATAACATTGGTGAGAGCATGCATAATGATACTTTAGGTGAGTGAGCAACTATAAAGGAATTTCCTTTCCCAAGCATATCCAAATGAGCATCATGGAGTGAAAAATGTAATACATTATGAATCGAGCAACATCTTAGAAAGAAACTACATGATATGGCTTAGGTTCCAACAAACATCTCCAACGAATAGAATCATACTATTTCTTGTTCATCATCAATTTTGTACAATTCAGTGCATTGATAGCCAACAAACAAACTAATTTTGTATCCAAGGGGGAAAAACAAATGAAAAGAGAACCAAATAAATGGGAGAGGAAGATCTACAATGGCATATTCCCCAATTAATGCTGATAACTTGCTATTATTCCCCAAACCTTAATATTACTTTACTAATAATCTACATTCTCATCAACCTAAGCATAAACTAAATAGATTTTACATCTTGAAATTTGCTATCGCAAAGGCAAAAAGATTTTATAGAGGTTGTTGTTAACAAAACAAGATTGAAATCATTGCAGAACAACTTCAAATAAATGGAAATCGGACAAAGGAGAGCAAGAATACATGCAAGTTCAACTAAGTTAACAACAATAAATATGATAGACTAAATATTATAGAATATTATGCTATAATAAATAACAACCTTCATGGAAACATGCAGAGAAAACTAATCTAGTGACACAACAAAATAATATTTCTCATATTTTGAACAATTAATCAAGTTGTTCTATGATTGATTAGGTAGAGACATTGCTCATATTATGAATGGTTATGTAGCTACTTAACTGATAAACTAAAGATTTGTAAAGCTAATGTCACCTGCATAACCAATAATGCACCAACTAAAAAACTAACAATCTTTACTAGCAAAAACGAAACACATGGACATTGATAGTGTTATGGTACTAGCGAAAAAGGAATATTAGGTGCTCTATAATTTCGGGAAATAAAAGAAACTTATGGAGTGAAGAAACTCCAATATTGGAAGAGAACATGAGTCCGGTTTAAAAAAAAATAGTAACAAACCTGGGAAGTTGAACACTACTAGAAAATATTAAATTTCCTGCAAAAAAAATTATGTGGGCCTGTGGCCGACAGAACTTGTGTGGGCTAGACCCTCGGAAATTGGACGGAAATGTAATGGAACAAAATGGCGCTAACTTTGCGTGGGCCAAAGGCCTTCGGAAAATTTAAACGTTGGACACACTCCATAAATTCTAGATGTCGCCATTTTAGTTGGCCTAGGCCAACGGAAAAGGGATCAAAATGGCGCCTTGGCCATAGGAAAACATAAATATTGGATGAGCAGGATTGCCACGTGTAGCCGTTTAGTTTGCCCATCTTTACGTGGGCCAAAGGCCTTCGGAAAATTACAATATTAATTATGTCGGGATTCACTTTTGCCTTTCCCTTTATCTTTATTTTCCCCTTTTCTCTCATCAAATCCCTAATTTCCTCCTTCCAACCGCCACAGCCCATTGCCGACCACCAGCACCACTTCCATTCTGTTTTTTTCCTCTCAATCGTTCTCCCTCTTCTCCCACGATTGTCCACCGCTCTCCCTCCTCTCCCACCGCGCCGCCGTTCTTTTCACCACATGGCCGCTCCTCTCCCTCTTTTCAAGTAATATTTAGTTTTATGTCTTGTTTCTTAAGTTCTCTATCTTTATATCATTGATGCATTTAAGTAAGCAGTGGATTGTGTATAAGCAGATTGAGCATATGTTCTTGGTAAGGTTAAAAACATATACATATTGAAACATATACATTTTAGAACATTTAAGATGATTTTTTATGTTAAAAGTATGGGATTTTTCTTTTGTTTCTTTCCTAAAATGATAATGATGCTCCACCACAGCTGATCACCATCAGTCATTGCAAAAAATGCGCTCTGGTTCATTGGTTCCTGCTAGAGTTTCTTCCATACCGAAAAAGAGGTACTTTCCTTCATTCTCTGCTTGCATCCTACATTCTTAATATGGTTTTATTCAAGAAAAATAGAGATGATTATCCAAGTGTCATTTGTGGGACATGTATTCAATAAACAAACATAGTCTGCATAAACATGTATAATCTCCATAACTTAAGACCTGCAATATTTAATGGTTTTAATGATTTAAGATATTTTGTTTCCCTTAAGTTGAAAAGACTTCGATGTTCATCTAGTGCATTTCATTTTCTTACTACTTTTTTCTTTCCACCTTGACATAAAATGTTTGCATCTGTGTTTTGAATATTTCAACAATTTAAAATAAATATGTCATTGTTATTTCTTTTTATGATTGGTTCTCTTCTGTGTTGTCTGTATTTTTTTCAAAATGTGATTATTTTCGCGTATTATTATTATTATTCAATTCCAATGTGATGGTGTAACTTGTAAGGATGTTCTTTTTACTCAATTAATTAAATTCAGTAAAGTATACCATTTACAAATAGTATATATTTTCATCTTTAATAGCCTCTTTGGTTAAGTGTTCAAAATCAATTTGATAGGAAGCTAAAAATTTTATAGGTTATATAAAGTGCCTAGTAGTGCATGAAACCCCATTTTTGATGCTCCCAAAATCTTAACCAAACAGATTATTAAATTGCATGCTTTTGTTCATAAGTTTGGAGGATGTATTATTATTTCTTGCGGTCTCTTCCTCTCACTGTAGAACTATTTTATTGTTAAAAACTGGGAATTATTGCTATGTAGGGGGGTTTTCCATCAAGAGACTACCATGCAAACATGGAGGCGTCCTTTTATTCATGAAGGATAACTGCACAAATGTCATGCATAAATGCGTCATTTATGAAACTTAGCAACTATGTTACATATTATAAATAGAATATAGAACATCTTGTTTGTTTGAATAGATACAACATCAATTTGGATTCATTATGGTATAGAGTGAGTGGTAATCCTTGGGTCATTGATACATTGTATTTTATATTAATGGAAGACGAGTATCTAGCACCAAAATTTTCCTTCTAGGGATCTATTTTATGTTGTTTATTATACTTTTGTATTTTGATTTATAGATTTACATATTAGTTCTTGTGTTGGTTTAAATGGTAGGCAGGTTTGTATTTGTTAAAATTAAAAAAAATTAAAAAAATTGCGAGGGCTTGGACCAAGCAAAAATGTTCCTCATTGTGCTTCAATTTGCGAGGGCCACAATCCCTCGCAAAGTTGGTCTTTTGGCATGTAATTTTGGAACCTGTTACCGTCAGATTTCTGAGGGCTAGACCCACGCAAATTTGCGACATCTTTAAAGCCGACGGAAATTGGTTGACTTCGAGACATATTCCGTCGGCCACGCATTTGAGAGGGCCTTTTGTAATTCTCGGCGGCGAAAAGCCCACCAGAACATGCGTTTTTTTTGTAGTGGAACTCCCTTCTTTGACACCCCTATGGTCATCCTCAATAGCATCTTATTGTCCGATAACGAATTAGGTAGGGGGAATGTTGTGAAAACTAAAAAACAAAAAATCTTAGGGCATGTTTACTTAATTTTTACTTTTGTGTTTTCATTTTCTATTTTTATGAGTAATTGCAATGCAAAACTATCACTTTTGTCTTATTTTATTATCCGTTTGTGAAATTTTATATAGAAAATTTTGAAAATTAACAAAACAACTTTAATTTGTTTTCAATATGTTGTAAAACTCCTTCACCTCCCTTTACAAACTAAATACAAATATATTACTTTTTAATTTTTTCCTTCCTAATCTTTGATCAAAACTTTGAAAATGTAAACACAAAAGTGAAAACAAAGTAAACAAAGCCTAGTGATTGAAAAAAAATGGAACATAATTTGCCTCGGGGCTCTATTCGTCACTTATGAGAAGCTTAAGAGGTTTATCGAGCTAAAATTTCATGATGAGATTACGGCTTCTTGAAGAGTGCACTCTCATTCTCAAATCAAACCCCGATGCTTCTTCCTAGTCAACTTTTGAAGCTTAAAGTAAAGCATTCTAATCAGCCTCTCAAAATATAAAAGGAAAAAAAATGAAAGATGACATCTCAAAATAGAAAAGATGAAGCTATAGTATTTTTCATTCCTACCTTCTTGAAGTGGAAGCTAAGATCTTTTGTTGCTGGATCGTGAGAATAATTTTCCTCAAATAGGATCTATATTTCATTCATAGACAGTGCTTTTAGTATAGATTGATTCATAGGGACAACTAACAACCATTAGAGAAGAAGAAGAGGCGTCCTATTCGATGAGTATAGAGATTTGGGCCATTGTTTTGCTTCCCCATTCCTGAACAGTGCAACGTAAGCTTTTTCTAGATTTCATTGATATCTAGAAAATAAAAGGTTTCTCCAAAGTGCAGCGGATTCAAATTAGAGCCGAACAGAAAGAGGGTGACAAATTAGGGTAAAGATCCATCAACACAAATCTTTCCCTATTTTCACAAAAAGTATGATAACCAACGTAAGCCACCACCACGTGTTCCCCACCACCATGTAAGCATAGCTGCATACAGCTTCATCCTCACCTTAGTATCAAGCTTTCACTATGCAACAAAGTAGTGTTTGCTTCTCTTTGAGTTTATATCATTAACAAAGAGAAATAAAGAGAGAGAGCAAAGGAGAAAAGGGAGGCACACCATTACCTGTCATTGGTGTCTAATTTCCCTTGCCAAACAATTGTCGCTGAGAAGAATAGTGTGAGGGAAAAAAACTAAAAAATTGATAAGAAGATGAGATGAGGAGGAGAAAGAGAAAGAGAATATGAAAGGAAGAGAAAGAAACGAGAGTAGAAGAAGTAGAGAAAAAAATAGTAGGTGGGTGAAAAATAAAACAATTATGAAAATTTATCCAAAACTTAAAATTTAAATTTGCTTTATTTTTCATTTCAACATAAGCAGTTTGATCAAATTGGATCAAAGCAATCGATAGCCAAAAGTAAAATGAAAAAATAAGGAGAATTTTTTTAATTGCATTTTGCTGCGTGTCCAATTCAAAACATTGATCCCCAATCTCATGTTGACACATACCCCATTCCCAACATGATTGTATCATGTAGCATATTAGACAGAAATAACCACCTATGTAGTACCACACAAATTCGTATACATGATTAGATTTCAAAGAATATCCTATGCCACATTGACAGATCCCAAAATTTAACTTTCTTTAATAGATTAATCATTAAAATGGAAAAAATTAATTACCTTAATTTTTTTGAGCAATAATCCCAGTTGGCTTAGGTGTATAGCATTTCATTTAGTTAACTATACTAGGTTAAGTAATGCCTACTTTTCAATCAAGACCGTTGGCTAGTTTATCTTCATATCAATAGGTAGAGTAAGGGTATTTTCCTATTGATAAAGTATGATGACATCGGGAAAATTATCATTTAAGTGTTAATCAACATAATGTATAAAAATATATTGACAACAATATATAACTTAAGAGCAAAAAGAGAGAAGAAAGGTTGTATGGTTTTCAAACCAGATTTCCTAAAGGCATACGATTCAGTAAGTTGTAAGTGCGGGTTCTTTTTCAGTGTTGGTGAATGGTAGTCTAACAAATTTGATTCATATGTCCAAAGGTTTAAGGCAGGGAGACCCATTAGCACCGTTTCTGTTTATCATAGCAGCAGAAGGATTAAAAGGGTTGATGTGGATAATGCAGTGGATCAAGGTAAATTTCAACCAATGGAAGTTGGTCAAGAGCATGTTGAAATAACATTACTGCAATATGCGGATGATTTTGTGTTTTTTGGTCCTCCATCCTTGAATAACATCAGAGCTCTTAGAGTAATTCTAAGGGGCTTTGAATTGGTTTCAGGTCTTAGAGTTAATTTCTTTAAGAGTAACTTAATTAGGATTAATGTAGACTTGCAGTTTGTGGAAACAACATGTAGGCTTTTGAGATGCTGCAAAGTTACCATTCAAATACCTTGGGATTCCTATTGGAGCATGCCCCAGGAGTATTAGCGCTTGGAACCTGGTGGTTGATAGATTCAAAAATAAGCTTACCAACTGGAGAATAAAATCTTTGACTATAGGAGGAAAGGTAGTTCTTATTAATTGAGTTTTGTCTAGCCTTCCGTGGTATTTCTTTTCAATTTATAAAGCTCCAAAGGCGGTGCTTAAGACTCTGAAGAGGTTTCAAAGGGAATTTCTGTGGGGTGGAAATTTAGAGAGAAGAAAAACAGCTTGGGTCTCGTGGAACTCAATCTGTAAGCCAAAGGAATTTGGGGGACTTGGACATGCACTTGAAACGTTGGAGAGACTTTGCAGGTAACCTAATCATAATTTGAATTATCAAATCACGTGTCAGAATTGGAGAAGAAACCATGTTCTTCGCTCCTCTCTTCATGTTAGGGCACACTTGATTACTTTGTAAAATGAGATAGGTATGCAATTTGGTACCTCCCCCAATCAGCACATAACATCGTCAAATCAATAGTTATGAGCATCAAAACAGATAACAAATTTTAGATTATAGGGCAGACAGATATTTTACTCTGTAACAAGACGACTTCATCGCTGGATCTCCTGTGCTTAGAGGATTTGCACTATGAAGAGAGAAACTACGAAATATTGCGTCATATCGCTGCCAACTCGAATTTCGGTTGAGACTAGGGCTCTTCTGTGTTTGGAGGATTTGCACTATGAATAAGTATGAAGTAAATTTAAATTTTGTTTTTAAAATATTCATATAATTAATAGACTTATTCACATTGAATAATGGTAAGTGTATTATTATTTTCCTCAAGGAGTAACTAAGAAAAAGCATTTTTTAAAATTTAATATTCTTAAAAGTGAAAATATGTTTTTTATAATTAGAATCAAAATAACATTATTATTCTTTATTTCTTATAAAAATGATTGAAGGTAGAATTAAGTTTAAATTAACTATTTGTTCCCTATAAGTGTCTTTTATTTTAATTTTTGTCCTTATACGTAAAAAGCTTTCCTTTTATTCCCTATAAAAAAATTCCTTTTAGGGCTAAATTAATTAATTGGTGCCAATATTTGTCTTCTATTTTTATTTTAGTCCTTATATGAAAAAAACTTTCCTTTTTTATTTCTTATAAAACGGATTGGATGTACAATTATGGTTAATTAACTATTCCGTCCTTATACGTGTCTTAAATTTTTATTTTAGTCCCACTATAAGAATGCGTCAAATTATCAATAAATTTTTATTTGACACGCTAAAAGAAAGGAGAAAATTCGTGTATTTTTGTTCCTGTAATTGTGCTTAAGTCCCAGTTCTTGGGCTTGAGCGACAAGCACCGTCATGGAATTCAATAAATGCCTCTTTTAAGCAAAAATTAGGGTTAGTCTTAAGTTTTGGGTTACTTTTTAGAGAGATAAAGTGGGAGAGCACGTGAAAACAAGCAGCGACGCTAGGATTCATGAGCTTTGCTTTGATACAATGAGTAGCTAAATCCCTTTTTTCTTTGAATTGGACGTAAATTCTTAAATATTTTCCTTTGTAATCTCTATTGATCTATATACAAGTTTGATTTTCTTTTATATCTTGGTTTCTTCTCTATTCTTAATGCTTTGATAATTGTTGCACGCTATTTGTTAATTGCGGATAGGTTTGAAGTTGTATTGGAGACAATCTTCCGAGAACTGGACCAGAGTAGAACTCTCAATTATTACATGTCGATAGGTTCGAGGTTGTATTAGGGACAATCCTCCGAGAACCAGATCTGGGTAGAATCCTCAATAGGTTAGCACCGTAGGGATAGGTGTTAGTCGATTGAATGTTTCATAATATCTACACATTAATGCTTGGAAATCTTTGTTATTTATTTGAGGGATCAATGTATAAAGAGAATTACTTACAATCTAATATTTGAGGGATTGATATTAATGATTTTAGGGATATTGCATGTACTCAAATTCCCTAATGTTACTTTGCTTCAATTCACATTCTTATGAATATTTGATAGAAGACTAATCAGTTGTATTTTACTTGTTTGCATGTCAATAATTATACAAAGAAAAAGTATGCTTAATTTCTTCGAACAAAGGTCTCTGATCTAATCATTCTCTGTCTATGGCATTCTATGAAATTTGCATGCTTAATTTCTAATTTTATGAATTGTTGATAGAGAAAATGTTATGAGTAATTAACTTTGTTTAATAATGGGATTATATATTAAATAGATAGCTGAAAGTGAGGAGAACCAGCATAACATGATAGTGTTGCCATCTCGAGGGTCAAACTACGAATCTATGCAGTCTTAGTAGCAACAACAACAACAATAGCAGTTTGACTCTTGTGGTTACTTCCAAGTCACTGGTTTACAACCTAATCATCACTATGCCCGTCAAGATAAGATGTCCATTCAATTAGTGTATGTTTCAGTGTAATTATGTTACTTATGGAAATAAGAAAAAACAAAGCAGACAAGCCTTAAGGTTTTAATAAACATACTTTTTTCTGTATAATTATTGACAGGCAAACAAGTAAAATACAGCTAATTAGTATTTCACCAAATATTCATAGAAATGTGAATTGAAGCAAAGTAACAATAGGGAATTTGAAAACTTCTAGTCTTCATTTGTATTTTAAGCTTATACCTACATAAATATAGGTAAGTAAATGCATATATGTTAAAGATATTTGATGCAGAGTATTTCTAATCTAGACTCTTCCAAAAGGGATTGCCTTAGAGCAAAAATTCTAGGGTCAGGCATGATTAGCAAAATTTGTTTAGCAGCTAGATCAAGGAACATGGATGACCTTTATAGTTTATAATATCATAATACAATTCTCATCCATGAACTACTACCCCTGTTTATAAGAGTCTGTTAGATTAGTTCATTGATTGGAATTAATTGGATGATTACACACTACACACAGGGACTTTGCTCGTGAAGATAGGTGTCCACTTGTTTTTCTAATCAATAATATGCTTTATTCCTTTGGTAGGTCATTGTGTTTATAATTATTATTATATAAAATGGTGTTGATTATTACTAGAGACTCCTTGGCCTCTAACTAGCAACTTAAGCTTATAGGAGATTTGTCCTTTACATGGATTTAGCGACTCTATAACCAATTTGTTAGAAGTTTGATCCCTGTTACTCCATCTTTCCAATCATACCATAACTTCCAAGACAAGGTAAATTGAGCCTGGCCATTATACATGCTTCATCTCAAAGGGTTGAGGGTTAGAGGCCAACTAGTATTGGTCCTGCACACAGTCACACACACACAAACACAAACACTTTGAGATTTGTCCTTTACATGGATTTAGAGACTCTATAACCAATTTGTTAGAAGTTTGATCCCTGTTACTCCATCTTTCCAATCATACCATAACTTCCAAGACAAGGTAAATTGAGCCTGGGCATTATACATGCTTCATCTCAAAGGGTTGAGGGTTAGAGGCCAACTAGTATTGGTCCTGCACACAGTCACACACACACAAACACAAACACCTCTCACCTCTCACCTCTGCAAAATTGTTTCTTATTTAATAAACTGCATTATGTATTATGTTGTATGAAAATTTCCTACTTCATTCTAACTTGTCATGACCTGTGGTGGTTGTTAAAATTGTAGGAATTGAATGGATGAGAGAGGAATATACCTAATATATTTAACAAATTGGATTCTGATTCTAATGTTGTTTACTATAATGATAGATTCTCTTAGCCGTTTAAATTTACGAAATTAATTCAGGTTTAAATTTTAATTATATTTTTGTACACTTAGCAAAAGGGATGATTTATTCTCCACTTTAGTCCCAAATTGTCTTGAAGAACGACATGGCTATAGTGATGGAGATGATTAGAAAGATAAATGGAAGTCAGTTCCAACCGCGTACTCATCAAAACTATGTTGAAGAAGATGATTGAAATAGGGGTTAAAATATTGACGTTATTCTAGTATTCGTATTACTATTTACATTATGTTTTATCTATGTGATATTTATTTAAGTTGTTTTATGTACTTCTTTTATTATTGTATGGTTAATTGTTATAAATACTTATTTAGAAATGCTTGGAGAATTTATTATGGCTTTTTTAATATATATTCAGGTTTTGTAATTAAAGAATTTTAATATATAAAACTAAAATTATAAAAAAAAGGAGTTTGCCACGGCAATTTCCGTGGCAAAGCTAAAAGCAATTTGCCATGGATATATCCGTGGCAAAGTTGCCACGGAAATAACCGTGACAAATTTTCCACGGATATATCTGTGGCAAATATTTACCACGCCAATTTTTGCCACGGCTCAACATCCGTCGATTGACCGTGGCAAAGTTAAAATTTGCCACGGTACGGTCTATTTTGCCACGAATATATCCGTGGCATAACATCAACATTCTTGTAGTGTTTAGAAGCCGATGACATTCCGTTGAAGCCAAACGTCTCATATCAGTTGGAACCTGTGAAGATCTTAGACAGAGGGGAGAAAACATTACGAAACAAGGTGATCCCTCTAGGTAAAAGTTCTTTGGGAAAACATCACTTGGGAAAAGAAGCAGGACATGAGGGACGTATATCCTGAATTATTTCAGTAATAAAGGTAATACTCTAATTTTGAGGACAAAATTATTTTTAGTGGGGTAGAATTGTAACATCCGAAAAATCCATAAAGACGACTTAGAAGTTAAGGGATTTAATTATAATTTACAATGAAAAGAAAAGGAAGATTAGTTGTAAGTAGAGAGGTCAAAAGAGGGACAAAAATAAGATGCATATTTGAATATGCATTGTCATATTCGAATAGTATTCGAATATACACTGTCATATTCGAATAGTATTCAAATATGCAGAGTAATATTCTAATAGTATTCGAATATGCACAGTAATATTCGAATATGGACTTTTCATATTCGAATATGGAAGTGGGGAATTGAATACAGGAGCCTTATATTCGAATCTATATTTGAATATTGACCCCAAAGTCTATAAATAGGGATGTCTTGTCTTCAAAACTCATTGTTTTCCCGATTCCTCACTTTACAAAACCTCTGCCACGAATCAACCAAACTCTGTAACTTCTCCATCTAAGGTATTATATCTCACCAAGTTACTCCCTAACTAAAGGTTTCAAAGAGTTAAGATCCAGCCTCGGAGACAGTAGGTGCAGAAGAAAGGTAGTTGGATATTAAGATTAGGTTTGGAGGAGAAAAGGATTGTGGTAGATTTGAGGTAACCCTAAAACCCCAAATCTAGGGCACTATGAAATGATAGGAACATGTGATTAGGGACTATAGACCATGGTGTGCAAATGATGAAGTGTATGTAACAGACAAGGGTTTCCAGATTATAAAGTGGTAAAATTGATAAGAGGACCCTCAGTAGATTGTTAAACTGTTTTAAAAGTATAAGTCCAGAGTTGATATGAAATCGAATATGTATCTCAATATGGAAGACTATATTCAAATAGATATTCGAGCATAACACTTACGATTTAAAATATTCAAACATACGATGTTTGTGTTTGAATATTATGCTATGAGAACTCTTGTTTGATTGATTATGATATGCATATGAATGTGTGATGCATGAGAATGTGTAATGTATCTAAAAGGAAAAGTGGAAAAGCAAATGATTAGGGGCTATTACCGAAGGGGTAATAGTACCTGAAATGGGTGTTGACTCTGAGAAAGAGAAATAATTGGGAGCTATTACTCGAAGGGGTATTAGTTCTTGCAGACCTCTATTTGAGGTGAAGCATGGACTCTGGTTAGGGACGCTTACCAGGGTTTGCAGACAGCTCTAGAGTGCTATTGCCATGCACATGCTGGACTCCCGCGTTCACCGGGTTTCCCGATAAAATAAGAAAGAAATGAAATGGAAAATGATCATGCATACATACCTGTGTGTTTGGTAGTTTATACTTGTTGTCTGTATGTTTGTTAGGAATGATTTGGGAGATTTTCCAGTTAGAATGGCTGCGATACTGTATATATAAACTATTTTCAATACCGACGGTTACTCAGTTATATGTCATTCATATAACTGACGGTTACAGGCAGGTGATATAGACTCGGAGGGTGTCGGCGCTTGAGGAGACCTTAGTAGCTGCATCTTGTTATACTTAGGTAGCGTTAGTTTTGTTGTATGGTTACCTAGATGGACTCGGCAATCTCTCTGGCTTGTAAAATAAATAAACACCTTAAGTAAATATTATATATATATAATGTTTTGTATTCCGCTGTTTGTTGTTTTAAAAAAATGACCCTAAAAATCTAGATGTTACAGTAGCTTTATATTCGAGACATATATCAATGTTGCATTTCATTTTTGGGTTTAGCCATGGTGGTATGAAAATGAAGGGATTAACAAAAAAATAAGGTTATGTTTGGCAAGAAAGTGATAAACAGACTTTAGGGACAATAAACGCTAATTTTCAAAAAAGTCAGGGATAAATTTTAAGGTAAAAATTTTATAAGAACCAAAAATAAAAATGATATATTTTTTAAGAACCAAAAACATATTTTAGTTTAATAAAAAAACTGAAACTTCATTCCCATACATATGGCACCGATATTGGGTTCTGACAACAAAAATAAATTAAAATTGAAAATATCAATGGAAATGCATTTGATTGGGTTTTTTAAAACATTTCCATTGAAAAATATTTTCAAAACCAATGATGAAAACTAAAAATGAAAAACAAATTGGTTTTCACTTTCAATGCTTTATTTGTGTGTTTTGTTTATATTATAGTGGACTAAGAAGTGAAAAACAAACAAACTGAGACAAATACCAATGATTGAGAATTAAAGAATAAAAACCAAAGTCATATAATGGAAGTAAGTATTTCTAGCTTTATTCATACATGCCAAAATTATAAATTAAACTTTTGAAAATGAAAACAAAAGAGGTGGTTGCACATGGATTATTTATGTTAAAAGAGTTGGAATACACACTAATTCTATTAGTGGGTTTACAATTGAATTTTTTTTCTTAAAAGGGCTATTTTTCTCTCTAAGTAGAAGAATAAAAAGAGAGGTATGCCTCTTCGTGAAGAGTTAGTGTCATCATTATTAACTATATATATATATATATATATATATATATATATATATATATGGGACGACTCTGGTGAGAAAGGTGATTTTATATGAGTGAAAGGCAGAGCTGGGGCCGGCCTCGGCCCTTGCATTGCGAAAAAATTATCAACATTTTTTAGGTAAAAATTGATATATATATATATATATATATATATATATATATTGTCTAATTGAATTAGTTTATTAGTATTAAAATTTGATATATACAACTAACTTATAAAACTAATAATTTAGAACTTTGATATCTATATTAACAAATAATTCTATTAGTGAAAGCC